>CM066736.1:10137500-12637500 GCA_033961575.1 Aselliscus stoliczkanus
TAAACCCTATCACAGGGGATAGGTGAGGGAGCCTTTCCTTTTTAAAGGAATAGAGATTCTAACACCTTGTGGTAGGCAGAAAATGGCTGCTTACAAGTCCATGCCCTAATCCTTGGTACCTGTGAGTATGTTACCTTACGGGGCAAAAGGGACTTCGCAAATGTGATTAAGTTAAAGCTCTTGAGAGGGGGACGATTATCTTGGGTTATCTAGATGGGTTCAATCACTGGGTCCTTATAAGAGGGAAGAAAGAGGATCAGAGTTGGGGAAGGAGATTTAGAAAGCGGAGCAAAGGTCAGAGGGGTGCAGAGGCCATGAGAAAAGGAATACTGATGGTGGAGAAGCTGGGAAAAGACAAGTAAATGGATTCTTCTCCACAGCCTCCAAAAGGGATATAGCCCTGCTGACACCTTGATCTTAGCCCAGTGAGACCAATTTCACATCTCTGTTCTGCAGAACCATAAAATATGCATTTATATTGTACTAAGCCAATAAGTTTGCAGTAATTCATCACAGCAGCAATCAGTAACCAACGTACACCACCTTGGTATGCCCTGCCATTATCAGCCTCTTCTGCCCCAAGACTCAAGAAATTATTATATTTGATAGCAGTATCCCTTCTGATTTTGTTTCTTAGAGCATCAACATTGAACCTGCATTATGCATAACAGCTCTATTGAGATAGAATTTACAGGCCATAGAATTCATCCACCGAGAGTGTACGCTTCCATTGAAAGTGGTTTTTAGTATCTTCACAGATACTTGCTATCAGCACCACAGTCAGTGTTGTAGTATTTCTATCACCTCCAAAAGAAACTCTGTACCCTTTAGCTATCATCTCTCTAACCTCCCAGCCCTCCACTCCCCACCCCACCCCTGCAGCCCTAAGCAACCACTAAGCTACTTTCTGTCTGTATTGATTTCCCTGTTCTTCACATTACATACGAATGGAATAATATGTGATCTTTTGTTGCTGGCTTCTTTCATTTAGCATAATGTTTGCAAAGTTCATTCATGTAGGATGTGTTGGTACACTCTGGAAACAGGGCATATTCATAGCGGTGCAGGGTTCTGGGCTGAGGTGGTGCCTGATGTAGGCTGGAGTGACTTGGAGACGGGTGAGAAGTCTGTGAAGCCTGGAGAAACCAGGGAAGGCTTCATGGAGGTGATGGCTTTCAAAAGATGATAAGACTTAGGTGTTTGAAGCAGGGCGTAAGCAAAGAGACAGTACTGACTCACTGAAAAGCTCTGTGTTGGACAAAAGGAGAAATAACTCCTAATAAGAAATAATGATAATAATGACAATAACTACAATAATAATAATAATAACAATAATAAATATTGTTCTAAAGATTATAGGAGCTCATTGAGTCCTCATAGTGATCCTTTGAAGCAGGTAACATTATCATCCCCATTCTACAGATGAGAAAACTAAGGCACAGAGAGATTAAATAATTTGACCTAGATTGCAAGTTAGAGCTGGGAGGAAGCCAAAATCAGCCAGCTGGGTTGCTGTGAGTGGCAGAGGCAAGAGAACAAAATTACTGTAAGAGCAAAGGCTGTTAATCTAGACCTTCAAACATTGAATCTAGATATTTGGGGGTTCAAATCATGACTCTATGATTTGAATTTTCTGGCTTTGGAATCCTATCAAAGTCCCCTACCTTTCCTGACCGTAACTTTTCTGCCTGAAAAATAGGACACAGAAATGAATTAGTTCAGTCTTCAGAGGGTTGATGTGAGGGTTTCCAGAAATCAGTCATCTAAGTAAGAATTCAATAAATATTCAAATTGGCGGGGAGGGGTGGGGATGGGCGCTGATCTTATTTTCTTTTATGGTGAGGGCCTTCGAAACACAAGAGCCAGGCAGGCCACATCCGGTGCCCATAGCGGGAAAGCCAAGTGTGCCAGCTATCCTGCTGCCATAAATTGCTGTGTGTGCCATGGCCTCAAAGCCTCCTGACTTATACGTCAGTTTTCAGCATTTCACTCCCTGAACATGTGAGCGGGGGTGGGCCTCGCTCTGAAATGAAAACACACACACGCGCGTGCACACACACTCCGACCAGGAACCAGCTATTGTGGGAGGCAGTTGAACTTTCTACTGTTCATATTTGAGTCAGCAGGAGCTCACAATTGCTTCCCAAGTCCTATTTATGGCAGTTTTGTTTTGGAAGGCGTTAGCGAGGGCGCGGGTGGCAGACGGATATTGTTGTTTTTCAGAAAGTCTATTTAAAAAACAGAATACCGTGTCTGGTGGGGTTTGAAACAATGAGGATAAACATACGCTCCGGGTGATGTTTTTCCCTTCATTCACTTGAGCTTTTGTTGAAACCTAAATGTGAAAATGACCATGGACAGATAGCCTATTATGGACACAGTTTTTTGTTTGTTTGTTTGTTTTTCCTTTCTTTTGTTAAAAAGATAAAGGGCTTCTAAGAGACACCCCCTAAATATTTGAATCAACTCCCTGATAGAATCTCTATAAGCACCTGCACTCATCCTCAGCTGCTCTTGTAAAATCAGAATTAGTTCATTTGATGTATAATTATGTGTGTAAGTCCTGCCTTCCTTACTGACCAGGCAAAGGGGCTCCGTCACCTCAACAGGGCCATTTAGCTCATGGGGCAGGAGGAACAGGAATCAACTTTGGGCTCTGCCTTTCACTAGCTGCAACAAATGATTTAACCTTTCAGGGCCTCCATTTCTGTAAAACAAGGGATAAGAAGAATTGTTTTCATTCATTCATCCATGCACTTTTTGAAAAATTCTCTGAGCACTAACTTTGGGCTGGGCAGTGTTCTCATCACTGAAAACAAAGCAGTGAACAAAACAGACTCTGATTCTACCCTCAGTCTGGTGCAGGATGACAGATCCTAAACAAAATAAGAAAACTACATAGCAAGTTAAACAGAGATAAACTAGGGCAGGGAAGGGGGAATTGGGTAAGAGTGTGTGTGTGTGCGCGCATGTGTGCGTGTAGTGTTAGAGTGGGGGGTTTAGATAGAATGGTTTAGAAAGCCCTCACTGAGAAGATCTAAAAGAGGTGAGAGAGCAAACCATGCAGATACATGGGGAAAGAATGTTCCGGCAGAGGGAACAGCACGTGCAAAGGCCCTGAGGTAGGAGTGTGCCTGCTGTGATGCAGAAATAGCCAGGGAGCCAGGAGGGGGTGGGCAGGGGCAGAAGGGGTAAGGGGTAGGAGATGAGGTCAGAGAGATAACCTTGTAGAGGGGATTATCTCATTGTAGGATCCACATACAAAATAGATATACAATGACCAGATTGTAGATGGTGAACCCACAAAATTGAATGCGTGAATGAGTGAGTGGAGACTGAATGATATCTCATGCATCCATCAGCACGCTAGGATCAGAGAAGTCCACTGACTCGCCCAAAGCCACTGAGCTGGTTTGGGAAGAACTTGTAACTAGGCCTTGGGATCCATCTCACTGTACCAAAGGTCATTGACACAGATAAAATCATCCATCTCCACCCTCCCCCAACCCAACTCCAAATGCCAACAGTTGCCACTGTGACATGACAGGTTCTGCTAACCGTCCCACAGTGCACAGGACAGGCCCTCACTAGAAACAATTATCCAGCCCCAAATGTAAACAGTGCTGCAGTTGAGAGAAACCCTGGCTTAGGGGAAAGAGCCCCAAATCTGTTGCTGTGTTTTCCTTCTTCCAACTCCCATTGTTTTAAACTCGACATGGTGATTCTCAAGGGCGTGTGGGGAGCAGATATTACAAGACTGAATGGGGGGTGGGACTCACTCCCGCCTCCACACTCTCTGGGAGGATTCCAGGCTAGGATGAATTCAATCCTGTTTTCCCTTCCCGGGATCTTTGTTGAAGGCATTAGCATGAACTGGGGGAAAGGGTGGGGCAAGGAGCTAGCACAGTTTTCCAAAATAAAGTCACAGATAAGAGATTAAGATCCATGAGACTGTTGCTCCACAGCACAAAGCCTTCTGCTCGGCATGGAGGGATAAGAGATATTATCAGTGTGACACGTGAAAATAATAACATCTTAGTTCAAAAGGGTAGGTCTTCCCTTCTGCAAAGAGCTCAGCACGCTTTCATCCACACTAGCCCAGTGACCTTTTTCAAGGACCAGGCTACGGGGACAACTTATTAAGCCAACTTGGAAGGAAGGACTGGATCCGAGAGCAAGTTTAATATGTGGCCAGTGGGAGCACCATAGGGGCAGTGAAGATGATAAACCAGTTTTCTTAAGTCTCAGCCTATTTCTCCGAGATTCCTTCCTGCCTTCCTTCATTGATTCAACAAATACTTTCGAGGTACCCACAATGCATCAGGTTGTATGCTACATCTTGGAGACACAACAGTGGACATGAGACATGGTCCCTGATCTCCAAAGACTCACATGGTGGAAGGGTAGGAAGGCAAAGATGTTGGTACAATGACAGACGGGCTCTTCACCTGGAGTCCAAGACCACACGGAGTGATGGAGGCTGCAACATGTAAGATCAGAAGGATGTGGGAGCCGAGGGACATATCTACTCAAACCAGGGATCAGGGAAGGCTTTTGGAGGAGGTGTGAGGTCTACCCCAGTTTTTCAACCTTGACACTAGTGACAGTTGGGTCTGGAGAATGCTTTGTGGTGAGGGCTGTCTTGTGCATTAGGGGATGTTTAATAGCATCTCTGGCCTCTACCTACTAGATGTAAGTAAGTAGCACCTTCCCCCTAAGTTGTGACAACCGGACATGGCCACATTGTCCTCTGAGGAACAATGCCATTCTCCCTTCGACCCCGCCCCCAACGAGAACCCCTGGTTGAGACACAAGTGCAAAGAGCATGCGGATGATGGGTAGTAGAAGGTTCTAACCACCACCCTCTGTGGCCTCTGCTGTGTGAGCCATGTAGGACTTTGACTTTTATTCCAGGCTCCATTAAAGCCACTGGAAGGTTGCAAGGGGGTGAGTGACATGGCCTGGTCTTGGTGTTAGAAAGCTCCCTCGGTGACTGGATGGGAGGGGTGAGAGGGGCACAGGGCCACCAGAAGGAAGGCCTTCCCTAATGACCCAGTCTGGGGACTACGAGTGACCTCAGTGGACCTTGCCTGGCGCCAGGGCTGCAGAGCGGAGCCCCTCCCTGGCCAGGCCTGGGCCCCCGGGCTGACACATCCTCTCGGGCAGTGGTCCAGGCAGGGAGCCAGGGAGGAGTTCCTCTTCCAGGCCCGCTGGCTCCAGGGGACAATGCCGACATCCCGGTCACCCCGTGACTCGGAGCAAAGGGCCTTTCCCTTTCTGGAAAGTTAGCCCAGTTTTCAAGGAGGCTTAGGTGTCAATGGGGGAACACCGAGCCTTACATCAGAGCCAAGGCACTATGGGAATTCTCCTGGCTGACGCCACGGCCACCCAAGGGATGGGACCTCACGCCTGAAACCTGTGTCAGGCGGGGCTCACTCTGGGTGCTAGGCTTATGGGACCCCGTGTTAAAACACGTAGCACACTTTCTGGTCACCTCATCTTCTTTCCACGAATGCCCATTCTTTTACACAAGGAATTAGAATAAAACGTGCTTAACACTGAAACAAGTTGAAACTTAATTTCAATTCAGTTCCTTATTAATATCAATTATCGCTGTTTGGAAGGAAGTACAGTCATACTTTGGTTTGCGAGCATAATTCATTCCGGAAACAAACTACTCGTATCGCAGGACATCACTCGTTTACCACGTTAAAATGTATTAGAAATGTTTGCTCGTCTTGGGGAACACTCGCAAACCAAGTTACTCGCAATCCAAGGTTTTACTGTATTGCCATCTTAAAGATGTAGGTTCAGGGGAGTGCAGTGCATCGCCCAAAGTCACACAGTCAGGAAACTGGGGATCCGGGGATTCAAACTCAATCTACGTATTGAACTTGACCCACACTGTCAGGTCAGTACTGTTACGATTCCCATTTTACAGATGAGAAAAATCAAGACTCAGTGGGGCTCAGAGAGTTCTCCTAGCTAGGAAGGGGCAGAACCAGAATTCAAAACGAAGTCAGCCTGACGCCAAAGCACTCAGGGAGCAGGCAGATTTTCAGTCCCTGTCCACCCCGCGGGCTCCTTCCTCCCTGGGCTGGGGCAGCCCGACAGCACAGCAGCACCTGACCCCATTGCCTTTCTTTCCTGCAGAATAACAGGGCTTTTATGCGATGCCAGGCAAGGATTCAGGGCTCTAGACTCGGCCTTGGGAACTCTCAATAGGGGCAGGCTTTTCTCTCGCTCCCCAACTCTTTCAGACCTGCAGCTCTGCTGAAAACTCACTCCCGAGGAAGGTCACACAGACAAAGGCTTTCAAATACGCTGTACCAGCCAGGATTCTCCTTGTACCTGCGAGCCATCACCTTAAAACGGGGCAAGATACAATCTCGCCCCGGCTTACAGCCTTTTTTTTTTTTTTTAAATTTCATTGGATCTCAATTCCTTGTGGCCCCTCCTGACTTGGCCCAGCCCAAAGTCCTTCCCTTTTGCCTCTCTCTGGCCTCACCAGCTCGCAGGGGTTTCTCAAACACCGCTGCCCAGGAATATCCACGGGCCTTTGCACGACTGTCCTCCTTGCCTCAAACATGGGTCTCTCCATTTTTCTCCAGTTCTCCCCAGCTTTGAATGGGCTGAGGGTCGTGTAAGGCTTCAGAACAGAGGCGTGCCCAAGAGAAAGAAACTCGCCTTTACTGAGTACCTACAAGGGGGCTGGCAGTATATGGCATTTAATTCAATCCTCTCGATTAGCTTATTAGGTCATTTATAGGTGAGACAATGGAGGTCTACGGAGGGCTCGACCTTGCCCAGAGCCAGCCACTTTCCAAGGGCAGAGGAGAGTTTGAAACTCATGCCTGTGGTCCACCCCACTCCCTTCCTCTCTGCAGATCCTGGGTCAGAGCCCTTCGAGTCATGTGCTTGGGACACTGTTGGAACCTCAGCTCTAAGGCCATTCGCTGGGACCCACAGCCTTCACAAAGCATCATTAACCTCCCAGGAGGCACCGAGGATTTGGACTTCTTGCAAAGCTAGCCAATAGACTAGAGAATAAAGAAGCAAAGAAGCATAAATCCGTCCAGTATATCTGGCGATTAAGGGCCTCTTAGCATCACTACTACCTGTAATTACAACCCCCAACAAAGAGAAACGCTGGTGACGGAGAGAAGGAAGGATCTGACCAGTACCTGACATGGGAGTCTTGTCAGCATGGTTTATGGCCCTACTCAGACCTCCCCAAACAACTTTCAGCCTGATCCCTATCAGCCCTGGCTCCAAGGGCAGCTGTTTTTCTGTGTTATCTACAGATCAGGTAAAGAGCCAAACAAGGCTTCAATTCCCACCCAGGGCTTGTTGGTGGATTAAGGCATGACTCCCAGACAATGCATGGGGGCCTGAAGGGAAGTACACAGACCAGAGATGGTGTGTGACCTTTGATGGAGCTGTCACCTGACTTCCAAGAACCCAGAAAACACCATCCAGTGAGACAGGCCCAGAAAACACCATCCAGTGAGACAGATGCATGCGGAAATGTGCAGGCAGAGAGGGGTTCCCCTCCCTTCCGGAAATCCAGAGCACCCCATGAGCTGATGTGTTACTCTCACCCAACCACGTGGACTATTTTGGACACCTTGATGTCTGGACTACATGAAGCTCTCCAACAGCAGGGTTGGCCAACGTTTTCTGGCAAGGGCCATGGGGTAAATATTTCCAACTTTGTTGCAATTCCTTAACTCTGCTGCAGTCCTACCAAGGCAGCCATAGGCAATTATGTACATGAATGAATGAGTGTGGCCCATGTGTGGTCTGAATTTAGCCCAGGAGCCATGGTTTGTCAACCCCGGCTTCACAAAACAGGCGAAATCCTCACTCAGCATTTCATGAAACTGTCTTTTGTCTGAGGTGGTAGAAAAAGGGTTCTTTTTAAAGGGAAGATTCTCCTGCAATGGTGAGTCAATATGGCCTTGCATCCTTCTGGTGACCTGCTTTCCCTGGGCCAGGTCAAAATGACATGGACACCTCGCCCCACCAGAATCTGGAATTGTCGGGAATCACACGGTCTGTTCAGTGCTGCAACCCCAGGGTCTAGGAAATGCCTGCCACATAGTAGCTGCTCAGTTAAATAACTGTTGAATGGATGAATCAGCTGAGCTCCTGGCTATAACTCAAAGCATCCTGGGCTGGCTCTTCTCACCGGTTCAATCACAGCCAGCCTGGTGCATCTGGGGAACTTTGGAAGGGTTCAAACTGGAGTTCTCATGAGTGGCAGCCGCCTGTGCTAGGCCATGTAGGCAAGCTGGAAATGGTCCCTCCTGTTCCTTTAGCGAATCTAGCTGTTAATCACTAGCCAGAGATGTGAGCTGGCAAGTAGAAAACACCCCAGTGAAGATTTCCACATGAATCATTCTGTGAGTGTTCAATCTTTAATTACTTATTAAAAGCAGACCAGATTTGCCTAATTGGTGACAGTGAACATGTGTTACTTTTGTAATTAAAAAAAATAAAAAACTCTTTTCATGTGCAAACTAGGATGGAAAGTAAGAAGAACTTTCCTCTAAAAGACTTGAGCGGGTTTCTCAAACTTCAGAGTGGGTAAGCACCACCTGGGTGTCTGTTAAAAATACCAGTTCCCAGGTCCAACCTCCAGCAGCTCCTATGCAATAATAGTTCTGGGGTGGCACCTTGGAATCTGTATTTGGAGGACATGTCCCCAGGTGAGCCAAACACAGGTGGAGCTGGATCAGGTTTCGAGAAAACATTGTCGTAGCCAACTGGCTTCCACCAATTCCTACAGCTTTTGAGAGGACAGACAGTCCAAGACATCAGAGCTTCCTCTGCCCCCAGGAAGAATCGACAGTTTTGAAAAAGGGTCATGGCCATTCTGGGCTGCTCTGAAGGAATCCGGGCCTGAATTGCCTGGGACGGCCTTTGACTCAGATTCTGCCCCCTCCCACTCCCCTGCCATCTGCTGGGTCGCCTATTTGCTCCATCTCAAAAGTGTCCAGGGGTGCCTCCAACTCCAGAGCACCTAAGGCTGCTTAATTATACTAATTGCCACCCCAGGCTGTAAATTTCATGTTAATGCTCTACGAGGTGATTCATGTGGTAAATGACACACTTAAGATTTCACCAAGGTTTACCTCCTAATCCTAAACTCACTTAAGATACTCACCTCCACGCCCCTCAAACCTGGAGCAGTTGGAAGAGAGGTACCGATAAGCCTACGGACCTCACACAATGCTCCTGGAATCCCTGCCTCCACCTCCTGACCTTGGGCAATGGGAACTCTTCCCTCTCACAGGCAGGGCCCTACTTGTAGACAAATGCCTGAGCCAACTTATGGATTCCCAGGGCCGGATGACAGGCCATCCAGGAGACAGGAACTAGACAAAGGGTTCAGTCTTCGCCTCTTAGCAGGTGTCTCCGCAGCCATCTCTCCTTACTCTACTCTTGCCTGGTAGAAGCCTCTAGATTAATCTTCCTAAATCGCTGCTTTGATCATGTCACTCGCAACTCAAACACCTTGCCTGGCTGCCAGCGGCCACGGTTTTAAATCCACACCTTTGAAACTGACTTTCAGAGCCCAGCCTTGCTCTGGTTGTCTATTGCTACCCCACAAACATCTCAGACTTAATGAAATAAAACAAACTATCATGTATTATTCTTATTTCCCGGGGAGGCAACTGGACTCAGCAGCCTGTGCGTCCTTGAAGGCAGACGGTGGCTGGGGCTGGCATCGCCTTGAAGCCTTCTTCACTTACACATGTGGCACCTGGGCTGCGAAG
The DNA here is from genome assembly GCA_033961575.1 of Aselliscus stoliczkanus. Taxonomy (NCBI): domain Eukaryota; kingdom Metazoa; phylum Chordata; class Mammalia; order Chiroptera; family Hipposideridae; genus Aselliscus; species Aselliscus stoliczkanus. Next base: position 10,147,283 of record CM066736.1, read on the forward strand.
ACAGAAACCGCTCAGGCGCCTTGAACATCTCTATTCTTTATAATCCCTCCATGTGTTCCCTCCAGCATGGCGGCTTCAGGCTACATTCAGAGTTCCAAAGGTGAAGGTCCAAAGGGAAGGTCAGGCAGGAGCTGCCTCTGGGTCGCTCTTATGACCCAGCCTTGGACATGACATAGCGTCACTTTCACTGCATGTCACAAGATCACCCATATTCGGGGCAAAGGAATAAACATCTGCCTCTTGATATGAGGAGAGTCAAAAGCTTTGTGAGTCTCTCTTAAAAAAACCATGACAAGCCCCGAACTCCTTTTCACATATATGGGCTTGCATTTCACTTTTCAAGAGGGCCGTCTGCTTCCTGTCACACGGCTCTGCTTGTTATTTATAAAAAAAACACACTCAAAACTTGCCCACTCCATGGCCTCCAGTCACCCCAAGGTCTCTGCAAGGAATGCCCCCATCTTGTCCCCTTGATCCTAGCAACCCATCTCACCCATCAATCTCCCACCACGAGCTCGGTCTCTTTCTTACACCAATTATTGCTCGTACACTTCAGTGGGCGATTAATTCTTCTTTGCTCTGTGACATCTCTTCTATCCCCAACTTGATATTTTGTTGAAATAGTTTAGGATTTAATGTCTCATGTGGGGCTACTTGGTCTCCTTAGTTGCTTGGCCAAGTCTTCATCATAATCACCATCTATTGGGTGCTTCCTATGGGTCCGGCACAGCCCTGGTCCTTTGTCAATAGTTGCTCACCTATTCTGGATAACAAACTGAAAACACAGGTATGAAGGACTTATTTCGCTGAAAAGAAATTAAGCCACATCCACATCGGCTCGGAAGCCACAAAGCTAAAACTCAAACTCATTTCTCTCTCTTTCCCAAAGCCTAACCTCTTATCTCCTTTTTGGACTCATCTTTCATTTTAAATCTACATGCTTTCCATCACCTTGCTCGGAACACTCAAAGAGAAATGTCAATTTGATTTGATTTTCTTTAGCTTGATTTGATTTTAATTTCTTTACCTGGGGCCTGGGTATACGATGTATACCATCAGCCTTGCACAAAAGAATTTCTTAGGAATGAATCAAAGAGTACCCAGTTAATATTTTTGGTTTGATAGAGATGAAATTTAGTTGCGAGGATGCCGACACACGTTGCAGAGACTTTGGAACTGATCATCGGTCTCCTCTCACAGTTCTGAGCTGCCCGAGAATGGCAGGTTGGTTCCTGAGTTGCCTTTATCACCTGGTCCAGACTCTTCCCAAACTCCATTTGTGCATTCCTCAAAGATAAACATCACGTTCTCACACATTCTTCAAGCTTCAGCTTCTCGGAGAAGACTCACCCCCTGCCCCCTTGGTCCACCACCACTCTCCCCTTCAGGACTAGATCAGTCCCGCCGTTATGCCCTGTTATGGATGGAAATATGGCCCCCCGCAAAAGACAAGTCCTAACCCCAGGGATGTGTGAAGGTGACCTTATATGGAAACAGGGTCCTTGCAGATGTAATCAAGATCTGATGAGGTCATAAAGTGGGCCCTAATCCAATAGGACTGATATCCTTCTAAGAAGATGGGAAGAGACACCTAGGGAGAAAGCCATGTGACAACAGAGGCAGAGTCTGAGGTGATGCAGTAAGGGCTGTCGGCCACCACCAGAAGCTGGAAGAGGTGAGGAAGGCTTCTGCCCGCCGGCCTTCAGAGGGAGGGTGGCCCTACGGACATCTTGATTTTGGGACTTTTGGCCTCCAGGACTGTGAGAGAATAAACTTTTGTTGTTTTCAGCCACCAAGTGTGGGGTACTTTGTTACAGCAGCCCTAGAGAATGAATACACACCCTAACCTACAGTATTTCTTGAGTGGCCATCTGCCAGGTAAGCATCAACCCCAAGAGAGTTGTCTTCCTTGTTGCCACACCCTTGGAAAACACACAGTAGGCCCTCCATAAATAGTCCTTATATGCATACATGAGTGGCAGGCTTCCCATCCATCTGTTGGGCATTATTAAGGCCCGTCACCATTAGTGTCACCCCACGACCACACGGCGTGGTCAGCACCCGTTTTGCTGGATTCTTCTCTGACTGGGACACACAGTGGGGACTCTGAGAATTCAGAAGAGCCTGGAGATTTGTGTCTGGCCCATTTCACTGACTTAATTCCCCCACTAAAAAGGTGCCCTGAGGATCATCATGGGCCTGCCTTGTAAACTCCTCACCCTCCAAGCAATTAACTAATGGGTGGTTGGAAGTAATTAGACTCCTATCAGGATCCAACAGCCAGGGCTCCTTTGAATGTCTGAAAACGAAGATTATCTACAATGCACAGGCCTCCAAACCCGGAAAATAAACCTAAAATCTCCCTGTATTGAATCAGACTCCCTGCCTCAAATTGAAGAATCTTGTTGCAGTCGCCTGGCATTCTTATGGTAAGAACTGGATTCAGTCACGAGCCTTTCTCCTAAATTGCCCATCCAGATAGACCATTATTATAATGAAATACCTCTGCTGGCTGGCCAGGAATGCTCCTGGTTTCAGCTAAAAGGGTTTCTTTCTGACTGCTGTGCTCACAGGTGCTGTCTTAATTTGGGGGAACTTGCCCTGTGGCTGTCTCAAAAGGACTTCCATGGGTCTCTTTATATTTTATTTGATGTGCCTCATTTCGGCGTGCAGGTCAGTCTGCTCCAATTCTAATGATGATGAAAACTGGAAAAGATGGGGCGGCCCCAAGAAAGGATCCAGGAAAGAGAACCCTAGTCTTAGTGAGGGAGGCATGTGAGCGAAGCCACGGGTTCTGGGAGGCTCCAGGTCCTTCTGCCCCTGGGACACAGAGGGCTCGAGGGAAGACATCAGTTCTGAATGTTTGCAGTCTCTGGACCCTCTAGGCCTCCCAGTCATTTGAACTGTAAATTAGAATTGCCACTGCGTGGGGCTGTCTCAGGAGGGGCTGACTTTAAGAAGGAGGGGGTGTTATATCGCTCAGTGCTAAATTCTGAATGCCGAGAGCACAGACTTAAGACAGACCCATTGGCTTGGAGGCCTTGCCAAGACTTGAGGAAGAAAGTGCTTGCATACTAATTAGCCATCGCCCGTTTCTGTGACTGCCCTCTCTTCCATCATCCATTGCAGTGGTCTCCCACGGGTAAGTCCAGAGCCAAACTGCCCCGCCCCACCGCCACCATACACTTTGTTTAATCTGACCAGTATTGGTTGGTTTCATATTTTTCTTCATGCTTTTTCACTGAGTAGTCAAGATAAAGAAAATGGGACATTTCACATTAAAACATCAGTTCCTCTGAGAAAAACACAAGTAATCTGGCCTGCTCGGCGGCTATTTCCCAGCCCCCATTAAAGGGGGAATGTTCACCCTTGCCCAACTCCCTTCCTTCTGACATGCCTGGCTCTGGTGAGCAGTTTCGTCTGGGATCCTCCCCTCATCTAACCAATGGGCAACACTGCCCTACAGTACTTATTCTATAGTACCAAATCAAGTGGTATTCTTTCCACAAAGACTCTACACTCCACCCAGACAGAAAAATTCCCTCCCTGTCCTACTATGGATTTGCATTGCATTTGTCTGATTTATCTGGGTATAGATGGTCCCCTCTGCCTGAGTTATGTGAATAACTCCATTCATTCCTCAAAACACAGCACCTTCTCCATGAAGCCTTCCGTGATTTCTCCTCCTACCCTTCCGAGATAGGTTCAGCACCCCTTCTTTAGTAGCCCGCTTCCCCCATCCATACTTTTACTACCCTTACATTGAAATGTCTGTTTCTTCTCTGTTTCCCTTGCTGGGCAGTGAGCTCTGTGCAAGCAGAGGCTGTGTTTGAGCTCTGTAAATTCAGCGTGAAGTCTGGAGCCTGGCACCTGAGAGGGTTTCTAAGTGTTTGCAGAATCGAGAGAGACAATGGGACAGCAAGGAAGAAAGGGCTCCACTGCTCGGGACAGTCAGAATGCTGACAGCAGGAATGCAGAATAATAACAGTCATCATAATGGCACCTGACACCTACTGGGGACTTTGTATGTGAGTCTTTTACAAATTAACTCATTTAGACTCAGGTTAGGTCTTCTGGGAAACAGATGCCTAGATGAAACCACACAGTGAAGAGGTTTCTTTGGAAACACCTGTGAAGGATCGGGGGAAGGGAGAGGAGGGCAGGAGGAGGACTGGACAAGGATAGCTGGAGGCTGCAGCCCTGAGGAAAGGTGATGGGGGATGCAGTGCCCTTTGGAGGAACCCCAAGTGGCCAGGCTCTAGCATCTAGGCCATGATCAGTCATTGGCTGGGGGCAGCCCCGGGAGAGCATGACACTGGGGTGGAGCCCCAGTTGAGTAGCTGGAGGCTGTCAGCCAGCCCCTCCTCGCAGCTGGGAGGCAGGGGTGGCCCAGCTCTAGCATTGCAGCACCCAGTTCATCTTCGCCACAAGGCCTGAGGAGTCACTGTTACTATCGCCATGTTCCAGAGGAGGAAACCAAACCTCCACAAAGTGCAGTGACTTGGCCCAAGGTCACACACATGACTTTTAAAGATGGAATCTGACAGCAACACAGATCAAGTTGGCTCTCAACTGTGAGTGTAGCCACCCTGCTCCAAGGACCGGGGAATCTCAGCAACCCTGGGAGAAAGACAGGGGATGGCTTAGAGTGGGGCTGATGGCTCAAGGTCCAGTGTACTCTTAGGAAGGAAATATGAGGCCCTGGGCCAGGCGCTGACGTGTGAGGCCGGCAGGCATGCCCAGGACCCCTGGCTCCTCTCTGCAGCCCACAGGAAGGAGACCTGGAGACACCAATCCTGGGGCTCAGCAGACAGAAGGTGGATTCCCACCAGCACCCTTATCAACCCCTCCTCCCAATAATGATAACATCAGCCAAAGCCTAAGTGACAGGAACTGTTGCAGTGTCACACCTTTGTATTCCCTTAACCCCTCTGGCAGCCCTGTGGTGAGGTCACCTTTATTCTCCCATTTCGCAGAAGGGAAGACTGAGGCACAGAGCGAGGAAGACGCTCCTCCCTCAAGGCCGCAGCCTGTAAACGGCAACGCTGAGCTGCAAACCCAGGTGGACCCTCCTCTTGAGGGCTCTGCTTACTTCAGCAAAGCAAATACAGAGAATCTATTTGACATACATCATGCGAGAACAAGGGCATCTTTGGAAAGGGGTGGCATTTATTTTGATCTGGAAAAGACAGATGATATTCAGAAGCAGCAGATACAAATCCCCAGCACAGTGGCCTGGTCCCGTGGATAGCAAGCCCTGGGGGGGTCCAGCAGGGGCAGGTGGCTGGTTCAAGTTTCGGGTGGGCTGCTGCCGGGCCCAGGGAGGGCATGGCAGAGATGCCGTCACCACCCTGCGTGCGAAGGAGAAGCCGCGCCCTTGCGCCTTTGCGCACCCCGTGCTGGCCGCCGCCACCCGCCACCCGCCTGGCCGCCCGGCCGGCCGCCCGGCTGGCCACTAAGCGGCCGCTGCAGACTCGGCGGCGCCGGCGCACCTGCAATAAGGCCGCGCTGCCGCCGCCTCGCGCCCAAGGCCACCGCCCGCCAGCTTGCTGCTGATAAGATGCGGGGAGGGGGGCACAGGGCTTGGGGGGAGGGGCCAGGCTGCCTCAGCCCGGGAGGGTCCACTCCGGTCACTCTCTCCCCACATTGCCCTCTCTCATCGGTGGCTTTCCCTAAAGGCTCTGCCTTGCCAATATCTCGGTCTCTTAATTCTCGTAATTGTGCCTCTCTGCTTTGATTCGGTTCCCTCCTTGCCCCGCCCCCCCAAGCACGCACGAGTGCATTTCCCAGTCTCTTTGTCTCTGGTCACTCCCAGTCCTCTCTGTCTTGCTTTCCCTCTGTCTGTCCATTGCTGATTCTCTCCATCTCGTTTTTCTCTTTCCCTTTTGGTCTCTCTCTCTTAGCATCGTGAGTCACTCCATCCCTGTTCTCTTGCTCCCTCTCTCCCAGTTGCCTGTTTCTTTGCCTTTCCTGGCGCCCAGTATCAACCCACCTCCAGCTCCTCCCCTAGCTTCTCTCTCTCTCTCTCTCTCTCTCTCTCTCTCTCTCTCTCTCTCTCTCTCTCTCTCTGACATGGACCTCCACTCTCTCCCTCTCCTCTCTCTTCTTGACTTGTTTCTGAGTCATTCCCTGCCCACCCTGTCTTTCTCTCTACCCCTCACTTTCACCCTCTTTCTCTCCTTTTTCTTCCTCTGTCCACCCCCATCCCCCTGCCTCTCCCCTGCCCCCACTCTCAGAATCCTGTGGCTTCCCTTTCCTTTGCTTCACTGCCCGCCTGCGGCCTGCCTGCAGGAGGGGCCCGGCCTTCAGAACCAGCAGAGGCAGGAACAGCTGGACCCCCCCCCCCCCCCCGCGGGGCTCAGCAGGTGTCCTGACATCAGCAGGCAGGGCTGTGCTCACCTGGGCGCCTTTCATCTGAGGTTCTGCACCACTTCACAAACAGTCATTAAGGCCCGCCTGGGGGCAGGTCAGGGGATATCATAGCCTGGGCTGTTTGGTTATCTTCCTTACTAATACACACCCCCTCCCTTAAATGAGTTTAGTGCTGGGGACAGAATCCCGACTGACGCCTGAGAGATTACGGTCTCTCAGGGTTGCACAGGCCAGCGATGACCAGCTGATAGAGAGCAGAGGCCTGAGTTTCTGCTGCTTCCTTCTGCCAGGAGCTCACAGGCTGCTCTTCTGAGAGCACTCCCGGAGTCAAGAGAGGTGGCTGGATTTCTCAGAATGGGTCCTGCCCCTGTGGTCCACCAGGCAGACACTCCTGCCGTCTGGAAGAGGCAAGCAGGGATCCCAGTGGGACTGCAGCCTTTTTTGCTCTTGGCTCAATCAGGAGGAGCAATGGGGAGACCCGTGACAGGCTTTATTTCTGCATTCTTTTTTTTTTTTTGATCAGATGGTGCATCCAGATAATACCTGCAGATAGGCAAAAGAGCCTCAGAAGCTGCAAGCATGGGCAACTCAGGAGCTGAGTGCAGGGCACACAGCCCTTGGGCAGAGAAGGATGTGCCAAGAGCAGATGAACTGGGCAGCAGGAGCTCTACTGTACGGAGGCAACTCAGACCCACAGTCAAGCAAATCTTTCCAACCAGTTGTCTTTTCCCAGGTTGCCCCAAAAGGGTTATTTCTGGCACCTTCAATGGTGGCAGCAGTCACAATGAAGGGCTTATTGTTCAGGCGCACATCTCCCTGTAAATAGAGGGTGTGTTTACTGAAACCTCCAGGATGGTCAGAACTGAGAAAAGTGATACTGACAAAAAGACTGAGTACTTTCCCCCAGCTCTGCACCCAGTATCTCAACTTACTGGCCTAATACTATCACTGAAAAATTTTCCCTGTGTGACCTCAGGCAAGTCACTTGCCCTCTCTGGGAGTGATCCATAAAATAAGATCTAAAGATGTCTTTGGCTCCTTCTCGTCTCTGGCTAGGCAATTTCTATCTACTGACCTCATACGTGCTTCCCATTGATGGACCTAAACTTTTTATTCCAGGGTTGCAGGTTATACTGCCGGTTCCAAATCCCTGTTTTGTTGTTTAGTGGGGCCAGGGAAGAGAATCTTGGTGTGTTTTTTTTTGTTTTTTTTTTTAAATAGACAAATCTAGTGAAAGAGCGTGACATTTTATTTTAAAGATTTATGCTCGGGGATGTAAAAGACAGCATAGGAAATATAGTCAATAATATTATAACTTATGGATGGTCACTTACCGGGAGGGTCACTTCATAAGTTAGATAAATGTCTAACCATCATGCTGTACACCTACAACTAATATAATACTGAATGTCAACTGTAATTGAGACATAAAATTTTTTTTAAAGATTCATGCTAACATAGTCTCAATGTGAAAATATTCTCGAAATCGGCTGTAATTTCACGTTGATACTGTTTACTGGTGGGAGCTGAGAGATTTAAATATTTTTTAAAAACCTTTTTCTTATTATTTACAGATATTTAAAAAGATTTGCAATAGCCCGTCACTTACTCTATCATTGAAGAGACCCTCACCTTTCTACTAAGCATAGCCATTCAGCTAACAAAGTAAAATTAACAAAGTGTTCATTGTAACCTCTAGCCCCTGGATATACAGGTTCTGGACTGTAAAAGCCTTTCCCTTTTTCTGTTTGCCTGAACTTTTTTTTTAATAATATATTCTAGGAAGAAAAGTATAGGACATCAACCGGCACCTCTCTTGTTGGTCTAAGAGAATATTTCATCTCTAAATCCAATGTCTTGTCGTTCAAGATCAGGATCTAACTAATAACTGCATTGTAATGAGAAGTCTGGATGGTTAGTAGGTGTTTTTGAGGAAAAAAGAAATGCCACCTGCTTGGCAGCCAGAGCCTAGCCTGGAGGAGCTGAAGAAGGGGCCTGAGGATGGAGAACCCTGAGATCTGATTTCACGTGGCCCACTGAGTCATGCATGCTTTGACCTTGGGGAAGTAGGTTTGCCACTGGTGTCCTGTTTTTCCATCTGTAAGATGAGTGATAACGCCCGGGCTGTTGGGACAAGCAAGCAGATAACTTCCAGAAAGCCCTTTGAGCTTCTTGGAAATAGCACGCAAGATATGATTAGGCGCCTGCATGCTGCAGAGACCTGTGCCTAGTGGCAATTGGAATGATCCGAGTTTGCTTTGGGCTGACGTGGTCATGGGACTGTAAATGGGGCTTTTCCATGCCTCCACCTGGCGTCATTCATCTCCCTCCCCACCCCACCCCCACGCCCCACAACTCCCTGCCAACCCCCGCCCCCTCCACAGTGTCCCCACCATCGCACTATGGCTGGAAGCTCCTCTTATCATCCTGACCTCCACATTCTTGCTCATGTCATCCCCCCGCAAGCCTGCAGTGCTCTCCACCTAAAGCTTACTGCTCTCTCAGCTCAGTCATTTCTTACAGGAATAACGTCAAGCAGCAGCAGTAATTATAATATGGTTGTAGCAGCCTCCATAGTAGTTGACAGACTCTGTGCTAAATGCTTTCAATTATCGTCTCATTTAATCCTCACTCTTACTATTCCCCTTTTGTAGATATTTCTAACACTAACAGCTACCAGTGCCAACCCACTCTTCCTAACTTACTCCGTTGAGATACAACTCCAGCTACATCATTTACCTACATGGTGTCATGGCGCCTTTGCCATAACCAGGCAAGGTGGGACTTCCCATCCTCACTCCACACGTGGTCCCTGACTCAGTCTTCTTAGAGTTGCTCCCCTCCCCACACAACAGTCCTTTTTTTTTTACTTTGTCAAGAAGCTGTTTTGTCAGTTTCCCTAGCATTCCAAGGGTGTGTAGACACCTACGAAGCACATATTAGTCAGAGGGGACAAGCTGCTGAAATAAGCAAAATAAGTCTCAGTGGCTTATCACAATAAAAGTTTGATTCTCTATAGTACTAAGTACAGTGGAAGTCAGCAGAGGGCTCGGCTCTGTACAGTCATTCGGAGATGCAGGCTCCTTCCATTAGGTTGTCCTGCCCTTCTTTATGCCCTTGGGGTCTCCTTCATTGGCAAGAGGATGGGAAAAGAGAGACCCAGAGGAAGACGGATGAGGTTTGCAAGGGCCAGGCCCGGAAGTTGGGAATATCCCTAATGCCCACCATCTAGAGGACGAAACTTAGTCACGTGGTCTTACCCAAGTCCCGGAAACAACTGGGAAAAGCAGTGCCGCTTGTGCCCAGGAGGAAAAAGAATTGTGTGAACCTATAGCAGGCTCTGCCACAAGCATTGGCCAAGGTCAGGCATTTTCAGAGCCCTGTGCATCACCCCTGGGCCTAAATAACCTCTCACCCTAACTAACAACACACAAGCTGGAATTTGCAACCCCTTGAATGAAAAGAAAAATATCTGCCTGGGAGTCTTGACTCTCTGCTAATAAAATTTCCTCGGGGTAACCATAGGAAGTCTGACCACTTCCAAGTTCAAAAACCTATCAATGACTCCCTAAGAAAAACAAATCTTGTCCTCTGGCATGTAATGCCCACCCTTGGGGATTCAGCCCTGCTCACCTCCCTAATCTCATCTTCCATCACAGCCACGGGAATGTCACCTGCCACGGGGCTACTCGCAGTTTCCTGAATACGCTGGCCTCTCTCATTCCCAGGCTTCTGCACTTGCAGTTTCCTGTACCTGGGATTGCCCTTCCCTATCCCTGCCAAAAGCTGCAAAGCAGACTCCTCGGTTTTTACCACTCAGTTCAAAAGTCAGTTTGTTGAAAGCTGTCCCAAATGCCTTGAGTGTCTTCATGGGGCCTTAGAGGATGCATCCCATTGCTATAGCAATCGGCTTGTATTTTCTTCCAATAGTGACCCCTCTTCTCCCACTTCTGACCTGCAGACATAATGTCTTGGAGGACACGGTCTTTGAGAGGGAGGCTGTGGAAGTGGAAATGGCAACCTATAGTCCTTCAAACTGGCTGGCCCCTCTCCACCTACTAGTCATAGTCACTATTTCTTGCTGACCCTAAACAGCCACTTTTCACTTCTTCCATTCTTTCACTGTCCAGTGGACCCCTAAGTTGCTTGAAAAAAATCCTGATTGGTCAAAGTTAATCATGTGGCTCCATTTCCCTGTTAGTGATTGGTTGGAGAGAGGATATGTGACCCCCATGAGGGGCCATCTGCTAAGGGCGACTTGGACCTTCAAGTTTCTTTGTTCTTTGTTTGAATAGGGCATGGATTTTATTATTAATAACGCACCAATACTAGCTCTGATCTCACTTATATGTGGAATCTAAAGAACAGAATAAATGAACAAACAAAACAGAAATAGGCTCAGAGATATAGGGGGAAAGGACCCTGAGGGTTGCTAGGTGGGAGCGGGTGGGGATGGGGGAGAGAGGGTAAAGGGATTAGAAAGTATCACACAAATTAGTAATCACACTATAGCCAAGGGGATATGAAATACAGTTTGGGGGAAATAATCCATGTTGTAAAGATTTTGTAATGGGTCAGATGGGCACTTGTCTTATTAGGGAGACCACTTCCTGGCCGATGTAGATGTCTGACCACTGCACTTCGTTGTTCTTCTAGTGAGACACAAGGAAGAAATGGACCTTTCTCTGCTTTTAGCCTTTGGTGTGTGAGAAAGTGATGCCTGAAACAGCAGAACCAACGGGTAAAAAGGCCAATGAAGGAAAAGACAGATGGAACCTTTGTCTTCAGCAATGCTGGTGAGCTGCTGAATTACTCAACCCTAGAACTATCCTAACTGCATACATTTCTTGATCTGTGAGATGATGAAGTCCCTTATGTCTAAACCTCCTGAATCTTGGCTTCTTATTACTTGAAGCCAACAGCATCCTAATAGGTGGCAATGTAATTTATGATCCAAACCGGAACAGTTTTGAGAGTACAAGGAACGACTATTAATAATTATACTGAAACAACAAATGTGAACTGGGACTGAACCAAGCAAAGTGTGGTATGTTCATCCTAATGCTAAATTAGATATATCCATGTTCATATTCACATTCACATACCTGTTGGACATGAACTCTAACATCCTCATCTACAAAATGGGGGTGGTATTATCTAACTTGTATTGTCGGTGTGCAAATTAAATAAGAAGGGATGTAACGTGTTTCCAACAGTGTGTAACACATAAGAGGTAGCGGTCCCTCTTCCTACATCCTCAGGAAATCTGGTCCACCTACTCAGTTTATTTCCCTTACTCATCTTCAATGTTTGCCCCACTGTGTCTTCAGGTTCTATTATACAGAGTCACAACAAGAGAGAGTAGGAATAAGAAAAAAAGCCATGATTTATAGGTTTTATGTCCATTTCACAGTGTCCCAGAAATACAAATAAGGAGCTTATTTTGTATTTGTACAAAGTAATTGGGCAATTTCTTTTTGGGTGTCTGTGTTTTATTAAGAGTGACAGGGAACTTGAGACTGAACCACATGGCTCATGGATGCCTGATGAGTTTATGTGAGTAAATGGGTGGGTGGGTGGCTGGATTGATGGATGGATGCCTTACTTGGACCAACAACCAGTCAACAGTCTATCTATCAACAATATAGCTACTATGAAGGTGGATCTGGAAAGATATGTTTAGAGAAATGTGCATTCCACATTCCATTTTTCACCTACTTTTCTGTAGCCATGTTTTTATACGAGACACTCTACATCCTCTTGTTCTCCATGTCCCAGTTACATAGTAACCTCAGAAATGACACCAGTCACACCTATGAGACAAATTTTGCAGAAATCCCTGTGTCTCTAGTGTTCTTTGGGGAAGAAAAACTGATGTGATAAAGTAATTTTTTGGTATCTCTGCCTTCAACTGAAGTCAAATCAGTCAACATTTATTCAACATCTGTGGAGGCATCTAAATGATACCAGAGGTATTTGAATTTTAAGAGGAAAGAAAAGGGCAGTGCTTAATTCAAATTGATCAGTTTCAAATGCCCTGCCAAGTCCCCTATAGGGAAATATTTGTGTTTTGAAACCTCTCTGAGCCCTATCATCCCACTAAATGTTTTTTTATTCCTGACCTACAGGTTTGACAAGTCCTGAAAAAAAAAAAGTAGACACGGATATGTTAAAAATGAAGAACTCAGCTCAAAGCCCAATCAGTTCCTTGATCAGCCAAATTGAAATTATTTTTATAAATATTTAATATGCTTTTGCATGATTAAGGAAAAATACATAAGAATTGGAGAGATACAAAGATGTGCAAAGAAGAAATCTCTTTTTCTTGGTATTTAGATACATATATATTTTGGTTTTTGGCAAAAGCGATATCATGTACTTCAGATTCTTTTAGAAGTTTTTTTTTTTTTCATTTTCTGTATCACTAATATTGCCTTTTATTCTTTAAGACCATGGTTATATCATTGTATGTAATTGTTCCTTGTACAGCATTACCTTATTTTCTATAAGAATCTACTGCTGAATAGCTAATTTCTTTTTTCCCCTATCATGTTGTTACCACTATCTTTGTATGTATGTATGTTTGTATGTGTGGATATAGATATAGATACACAGAGGGTGCCAAGAAATGTATACACATTTTAAGAAAGGAAAAAACTGTATTAAAATTGTAATATTCAATATATACCGATAACAAAAGATGAATACAAGTCATGTGTATACATTTTTTGGCACCCCCAGTACATATATCAACACCATTTCTGGCTATCTGTATTTTCTACCATCTCAATAATTGTTGCTCTATTTTTTTTCCCCATTTTATAGACAAAACACAATATCTTGTTTTAATTTGCATTGATTGTATTATAATGCTTTGAAATGTCTTTTTATAGCTTTAATTCACCATTTATATTTCTTCTTTGGAAATTGATCATGTATATTCTCAGCCTATTTTTTTCCTATTTATACATTTATCTTATTAATTTATAATAACTCTTCACATAATTAACCAATAATTATTTTACTTCCATAATGTATACATTTTCTTCTACAGTCATCTTCCTTTTGATTTGTTTTGGTTTTCATTTTTTATTTGGTTTAATATATCACTTGTACCATTGCCTTTCCTTTTATGATTTAAAAAGGCTCCTCACCCAGGGTTAGATATATTTCTATATTTCTAATTTTTTAATCATCTCACTGTTTACAGCTGATGCTGAATCTACTTATATTAATTTTGCTATGTGGCATGAGGTAAGAGTTTGACTATATTTTGCCAGTTTATCATGTGTCACAGCATCATTTTTCACTTAATAAAAATTCCTCCATTGATTTGAACTTCCACCTTTATTATGGATTATATCCTTATTTCTGTTTGTGGGTATTTATGGGATTTTATACTTCATTCCATGTATCTAGGTGTCTGTTTTGCATTAGGCCCATACTGTTTGAATCACTGTTGCTTTATAATATGTTTTAAAATTTGGTAACATAAGACCTGTCTTATTTTTCTCATAAAATTTATGGCTACTGTCACCTAGTTTTAACTTTAAGATCATTTTTACTTAATTTTGATGAGTTCCTTGAAAATATTTTTTTGGGAATTTCATTAGCTCAACTTTAAAAACTAGAGCAGGTTTTGGCTCTTGTTCAATCTCTCTGATTATTTCTTTAAAGTTTTCCAATGATTCCATCAGTTCATCTGCAAATAACGGCATTTTTATCCCTTTCTAGTTTATCTTCATCTTCTCTATTTTTTTCTGCTTTATTGCACTGGCTAAAACTTCTTAAAATTATTAAAGTAAGGGCTGTCATGGGACTTGTTGTTCTTAACTTTAACAGGAAGGCCTCCACTGTGATGACGGAGCTAGCAATCTAGAAAAGATTAATCAGCATTATGTTGGAGGAGCATGGTTCTAGTTCTAATTCAATGAAGCTTGTTATTGTTCTTGCTTTAAATCACATGGGTTTTGAAGTTATCACATAACTCTTTGATCTACATCAAAATCATCCTGTTGGTCCATCTTATGTTTCCAGTATACAGCCTACTTCACCATGGTCGTTATTCCTCTAATGTATGATTTCCAACTGTGCTCTGAAAGGCACTGGGGTGGGGTTCCACGGAGTCCCTTGGGAATATGTGGGCCTGGGTTTAGGGAAGGAGAAGGGAAGGTTGGGATTTAGAGAGAGACAGAGAGAGAGAGACCGACCCAGAGGAGGGGCTGCCCATATCACCCTATGTCAACAAATGAAGACTTCGCAAATGATTTTATTTCAACAAAGCTTCTCAAACAAGCAAATGAATAAGAGCACTACTTTTACATACCCCATGATTTAACTTCAATGTTTCTTTGTCTACTATGTTCTCATTTGTATTCATAAGTGCGTGTGGCCTGTGGTCTCTCTTTTTAGTGCTGAATTGGCGTACTGTCTCCCTCCCACTCCCTACAGGAAAAGTTTAGGATGATTAACCGGGCCTAGTTTGCCGAAGATTTTCCAGGTTTTATCACTGAAAGTTCCACACCCTAGGAAACTACTTAGTCCTTGGCATTTTAAAGAGAATAATAACTTATTATCTCATGTGCATGGATTATATAACTCACTGCTAAATTCCTTTTGACCTAGGGTTTTGTTTTTAGAGGTGACATGTTGAGAACTTCGCAGATATTTTTCATGGCTTTTATACATGTGTAGAGACGAATAATATATGCATACGTATATTATTCAGTGAAATCATTAATATTTCCCTAGAATATTTTTCATGTCAATAAGATTTTTTTCAAAGTGATTAATATAGAACTGTGGTTCTCAACCAGGGCTGATTTTGCCCCCAGAGGACACTCAACAATGTTTGGTGACATTTGGGGTTGTTATGTAACTTGGGGACAAGGGGTGCTACTGGCATCTAGTGGGTGGAAGGCAGGGATGCTGCTAAACACCCTACTATACCCAGGACAGCCCCCATCACAAAGAAACACGCAGCCCAAAATGTCACTGGTGCTGAGGTTGAAAAATCCTGATACAGAGTTACAGATAGCACTCTCTTATAACTTTAAATATCCCCTTTCTAATTTCCCACCTTGTTTCTCATTGCTAACATGGGATATTTAGGTTTTCTCTTTTTCCTTGTTTAAAGTTTTCAATAACTTGTCCTTTTCAAAGGTGTTTGTTTCTCCAAGAACAACTTCTAAAGTTTACTTATCAAAGGTTGGTCATTTTTCAGTCCTTACTTTCTGATATTCTATTAACTGCTTCTTCTGCCTTTTCTTGGTTTGTTTTGATGTTCTTTTTCTAACGTCTTAGGCTGAAGGCTCTTAGGTGTGAATCAACGTGACCCATTTATAGCTGACATTCAGTGACACACACTGTGGTTTCACATTCTTTCAGCCATCAAAGTCACGTCCAGTAGAGAGGAAAAGTGGTAGAAACATAGATGACAATCTGTTTTCCACCAGAAGTCATGGCTTCAACTGAGCCAATTCAACCCACTATGTTTTAATTAAGCCCACTTGTGTCTACAGTTACAAAATGCGATTTTCTTTCAAAAAAAGACAGAGCCTGAGATTTAAAAATAAAAAAAATAGATTCATAAGGAGATTCAAGTTAAATAGGATATAAGGCAAGGAGATAAAAGAAACAAGATAAGGTTAAAAATTTGAAACAGCTATAAGGAGAGAGAGGGTCCCCAAAAGACACCCAAAGTAGATGGAGATAATGGCGGTGGTGAGGAGGAAGACAGCCTGTAACTAAAAAGTATCACGATTCAATGAGAAGGTGATGTATCGCAATGGCTCTCCTCTTAGCATCCTATAAGACAGATTATCACCATTCCTATTTTATAGATAAGGACATGGGGCAGTCTGGGAAAGGGCAGATAACTTGCCTGAAGCCATGGGACCCCAAGAGGCAAAGCCACATGGTTTTCTGATTCCAGAAACCAACATCTTTTCCACTATGCCACATTTCTTTGCAAATTACCCCTCACAGGTAAGAACTAGTCAAAGAATCTCACTACAAAGCAGTTTTTCCAACGTCCTCATACACTTCCGCCTGAAGGAAAACACCCTCAGCTGAGAGCTCGGCTAAGCCGGGAAAAGTACGCATTGCAGGACATAAATCTCTAGTTTACAAGAGCCAAGGAAAATCCCCATTGGGGAGGTTTCTGGAGATGGCTCAGAAAGACAAAGTCTGGGAATTGAGAAATAAAAGCTAAAAGGGATGTGACAACCATCTCCACGAGTTGTCACATCCTGGGGGCATCACCTCCATGGAGACTGATGGCAAGAGGTGTATTATTTGATCACATGAAGGTTGCCCAATGCCGAGTGAGGATGTCGAGAGGGAGATTCACCCCTGCCCCATGGTATCTGCATAGTACAGGAGTCTGTAGCTTTGTCTCTGCTTCATTTTGCCTGTGAGTCCTTCTTAATTCAACCCCACAAAGGTGACTGACCCAGATGTACTCCACAAATGAGATGCTGTTTTGCAAAGAGGAGTTGGGATTAGGTGGGAGAAGGGATGTTCCAAGGTCAAATTCAGAACATCCATTGCTTTATATACTGGATATTATTCAGCCATGAGAAAGAAGGAAATCCTGCCATTGGTGACAGCCTGGATGGGACTGAAGGGCATTGTGCCAAGTGAAATAAGTCAGAGAAAGACAAATAGTGCACGGTATTACTTACATGTGGAATCTTTGGGCAAAGAAAGTCAAGTTCACAGGAAGATACAATAGAAAAGTACTCTAGGGACTGGGATGTGGGGAAATAGGAAGAGTTTGGTAAAGGGATACAAACTTTCAGCTAGAAGATAAGGTCTGAGGCTGTAATGTAAAGTATGGCGACTATAGTTGATAACAGTGTATTGTATAATTGTATGGTGTATAATTAAAATATGCTAAGAGAACAGAACTTAAATGTTCTAACCAAGAGAGAGAAAGAGAGAGAGAGAGATGTGAGGTGATAGATGAGTTAATAGCTAGATGAGGGAAACACTTTCACAATATATACATATGTTGTGAAATCACCATGATGTTTATTTTAAATATCCTACAATTTTACTTGTCAATTATACCTCAACAAACTTATACTATAAAGAAATTTAAAATAAATTTCTTTTTAATTAAAAAGCACCTACCTCCTTGTTGTAAAAACAAATGTCATTAGGTGTCTGACATGCAGTGAATGCTATATTGTGGTAGCTATTAGCATTGATTATTATGAATATTTTATAAAATATTTAATATGTTAATATATGTTAATTCATATTATTGCCATGATAGGTTTATGATTATTACCATTACAAATATGATACCTTATGTAATATAATTACTATATTGTGATAAATGTTTAATGTAAAATTTTAATTTTTTTTTTTTTTTCTTTTTAGAGGGCAGTGTCACTGGCCCTCATATGTGGAATCCGAACTGGGCCCGCTGGCATCCCAAGCCAGCTCTTAACCACCGCGCCACTTGGCCGGCTCTAAAATTTTAATTTTTGAATATTAATATTTTTGTGGGTCCTTCTTCTTTGGGAATGCCAGCCCATTGCACAATAAGTGCAATATAGTAGCTTTATGGAAATGCCCATCTAAGCAGTCTGTGGGAAATCCCTTACAGGTGTGAAAACCATGAACTCCAGCCAGACTGTAACCTTGGGCAGTTATGTAACTTTTGTACCTTCATTTTCTTATCTGTACATTGCCGATGAAATAATACCAAACCCACAGAGTTGTTGTGAAGCATAATTGGCTTAATTACATATAACATTACAGAGGCATGCCAGACACATAGTAAAATTCTGCGTACGTATTCACTATTACCATCTGATGATTTCTGCATCTACAGATATTCCTTGTGGCCCAACCCTGAATCCCTGAGAGCCTGTGAGCTGCCAATTTTCCCAGGGGGTCTGATGGGAGAGGTTACTGGTGATTCTAGCTGAAAGAAAAGGTGGAGAGTGTGTTTGCATTTTTTTTTTTTCTGCTGTGAAATAAGTACACAGAGATAATATCATCATAGCCGAGGTAGCCCAACTCTTGTACTGAAATTGCTGGACTCAGACAAGGTCCATCTGTTGTTTTAAAAATGGGTGGAAGAATTTCCTTAGGAGCAACACAGCTGTCTCTACTCAGCGTTTTCTTGTTGGGCAGCCTACACTCATTCATTCTTTCATTCAACAGATATTTATGAAGCCCTTAGTATGTGCCAGCCACTGTATTCATAGGTAGGATCCAGCAATGAGTAATACAGTATGGGCTGTCTGTGTGTGTGTGTGTGTGTGTGTGTGTGTGTATGTGTGTGTGTGTGTGTGTGTAATATATGAGAGAAATATATATATTATAATTTATATATAAGGGAGTTTATAATCCTCTCTATATAATACTCATATATGTTATATATAATATAGGAGTTTATAATCCAAAAGGGAGACAGACATTATTATGTAATTTTTTTTTTTTTTTTTTTGAGGGCAGTGTCCCTGGCCCTCATATGTGGGACCGAACTGGGGCCGCTGGCTTTCCAAGCTAGCGCTTAACCACCATGCCACTCGGCCGGCCCTGAGACAGACATTATTAAAATAGCTTTTATTCTAGTGAAGAAATAAATTGAACAGCCCATCTGAAATAGAACAGGCTTTCTGTAAAATTTTTGTTGCCAAGTGCAAGAAAATATGGATTTTTTTCCACTTCAATCCAATTTAGCAAACATTAATTGAGCATCTACTATGTTTAAGACTCCATGCTAGGGACTCTGAGAATACACTGATGAACAAAGAGCTACCCTCAGGAAGCTTATGCCCCAGCAAGATTATGACCCAAAGATGCTCATTTCTCAGAGTGCCCATCTGTATCACAGGGAAGCAGGGTGCCTAACGGGGTAGCGTCTGGGGCCTGTTCTCAGGTCACCTGAGTCCAAGCTGCCTGCAGCAGGCACTTCCTACCTGTGACCTTGGACAAGGGACCTAACTTGCAAAAGTCTCCATTTCCTCAACTGTCAAATTATACACAAAAGTAGCTCCTATCTTATGGGGTTGCTGTGTAATTTCAATGAAATGCTCTGTATCGAGGGCCCAGCAAGAAGCTTTGTGCTCTCAAATGATAGCCATTACCATTGTGCTTATTTTAGTGAGTCATGGTGGAGTAGAAGAGGATTATTTTAAAAGCAGTTTTTTGAATTTACTAGGTGATGAATTTAATAAAGAAGACTGTGGAGTTTCAGGGTTTGTTTTTTTTTCTAATGAGTCCTTTCCTTTTTGTTTTTGTTTTTGTTTTTGTCATAGTTAGAATGGACCTTACTACTTTCTACTGTATTTTTCTGTTGCACCGGTTGTTTTGAAGGCCCTTTGCAAGTCTTACCAGTCAATCTCTGTAGAAGCCAAAGGACCTAGTTGTGGGGTAACCAACTTTCCTGGTTCACCCAGTACCTGGGCAGCTTCCCAAGATGTAGGACTTTTGGGGCCCACACCAGAGCAGTCCCGGGCAAGCTGGCGTGATTGGACCCCGTCCTGGGTCTTCATGCAAATACAGCATGTGCATGCACACGCAACAGCCTGTGTGTGCGTGCACAAGTGTGAGCCTCAGAAAACAAAAGAGAAACCTAGACAACACACACTTGGGTCCAGCACACAGAGGACAAAGGTCCATGTGACACAGTGCAGACCCAAGGCCTGCTTTCATCTATGCCGGGGGAGCCGAAGCCGTGGCACAGCCGTTCATTGACTCAGCAGGCTTCTAAGCAGGATGGGAAGACTGGTCAGTGACCTGGGCCTCAATTTCCCATGACGCAGGGCAGCCCTGGCTCCTGACAGTAGGTGTGACCCTGAGTCATTCTGGGAGGATTCCGGACCTAGATGGGAATGAAAGATTAGCAGGTCCATGCCGGGTGGCCGCATGACTGTCCTTGTTTTGCTCCTGGGTTCAAAGGTTGAACGCTGCCACTTTCTAGTGATATGACTTTGGGAAAACAACCCATCCCCTCTGAGTATCAGTCTACTCTTTGGAGGATTAAATGAGATCATGTACGCCCCTTACTCAGTGTGGGGAAGGGCATATAGACAGGACTTCAGGCACAGGGGCCAAGACAGACAATCGTTACTATTGTATGCACATGATGATGACTAGTATTGAAATGATCACGTTGGGAACACAGCTATTTCCATTCCTCATCCTTTAAATATGCCATTTGAAACAGCTACAAAACCTCAGAACAACACTCCAGGCACAATATCAATAATTTAGGAGTGGTGCTAAACCTATATATAAGTTTTAAAAAATGATCTTCAGGTAGGATGCATCAAAAACACATACATTGGTTACAAAATCTTTTTTTTTTTTCTCTCCCAGTCTGGGAGAAGACAATTCTTCCAAATTCTCTGGATCTAAATCAATCTCTCCCAAAAGATATTCAAGGAAAGTCAGTATTATTTTACGAAATGAAAGGAGGAGGTTGAAGAGATAAATGAGTTTGGGGAATAGTGAGCTAAACCAAATGCAATGGATTTTTTTTTTTTAATGCAGGACTTCTCAGAGCTTTCACTCCATGGATAAATGTTGTTGCTTTCCAAGTGGGGGGAAGCATATGCTACAGTCTCCCCACTTACTTGGCCATGGAGCCCTTTATTCATGGAGTTGAACCAGGACACTGCTGTTGGGCAGAACGAAGTTGGAAAATCCTTATCTAGATGTTTTTGTGCTGGTTCCTTTGTCTCCAGTCCACACCCCACTGCCTGGCTTCCTTAGAAATTGGTACTTTATTCCTGGCCTCTGAATTCCTCCACTTGGCCAGCCAATAGCTCTGACTTACTCCTGCTCTTGGCCTTTACTCCTGGGTGAGTCTGGATCTTCTCTACTGACCTCCCAAAGAACATGGCACCAGAGTCTGAACTTAAAACTACAGAACTCTTTTTCTGTGACACATGCCTCCTTTTTGGGAAATGGGGTTCCTTTCTGATCTACCAAGATGTTTCATTTCTCTTCTCATAGGAGAGCACTATTATATTTGATGAAGATGATGAAGCTGTTGATAGCCATCCTGAGGATACAATAATATATTCCTCATCTTTACAGGGCACCGGCCATGTGTCAGGCACTGTGAAGTGGGTACTAGTACTATCCCTATTTTCCAGATGAGGAAACTGAAGTTCAAGGAGGGTCTGTGACTTTCCCGTGATGACCACCCAGCAAGACATGAAACTGGCATTCCTATATACTGCCAGGAAATGGACTTCATTTAGAATCCGTGTTCTTAAAACGACCTGATGGGGGTTCTCTCAACAATACAAGTAACTGAAGATCTTCCAACAAAGAACTCATATAGGCAGAACTATATCAAAACAAGCACAAAGGCCATGAAAAACCTCAGCTCCCTCCAAACACTAACTTAGGTTGCCTCAAAACAACACTAGCATCATAAGCCCCACAAAACAAGGCGGCCAATGACCTGAGCTTTGGATAACCACCTCCACCTTCCACGTCACCCTGGCACAGAAAACAAAGGCATAAAACCCCATGTAACATGCTAATGTGATTCACCAATGTGTTGGCTCGACTCCATTTCTGTTCATGGCATTCTTTTATTCCCTCAGCACTTTGCTGTTTTCTCATCTATAGAATGGGGCAACTCAGCACTCAGGGGATTGACCCTGCCCCATGACCAAAAGATACTGCCCTCACCTGGGCTTCTTGGAGGTTGAATCCTTCCACTAATTAATAACAGACCCACTTATCTCCTCTGCTCTCTCCCCCACCCCAGCCAGAGGAGATAAGGCACCGTCCTACTTCCTGCATCCAACTGTCTCCTTGTCACGTTGTTGGCGCCACCGAGGTGACTGGTGCCTGCCACCACCTCCCACCCCATGAGGTGGCAGCTTATCATCTGAGGGTGAAGTGAAGTGATGCGTGTGTCCACACAGGGGCCGATAGTAGAGAACACTTGCAGGCTTGTAAAAGGTGCTGTATAAATCAATTATTAATACTAATCAGAGCATAATAGCCCCATGAGCAGGAGACGGGCAGCCCGGAGACAGGCGCCACACCCTCACTGGCTGTCCTCAGGAGCTAGGTATGTCACGAATTATGAAGAGATCTGAGCAGAGATGACCTGAGAGCAATTAGGATTAACCCCTTCTCCGCAAGTCCCACCTGGCCCTTCCAACACTTCCACCTGACGGCACTGCCCGAGATAGAGAAGGTTCCGGAAGTTTGGAACTATGCAGCATGGAGAGCAAGGTTTTAGTACCAGTACTTAATTCTAATCTCTTCGTTGAATCCAGTCAGGACTGTAGTTTTACCCCACTGGACTCTAGAGAAAATGGTGTCCCCCCGGACATGTTTCTCATTAAGAAAACTTGCCACTTTCCAGCATTAAGAGGTGCCGTTCACAGCACTACTGAGCTGGGGTTATTTTCTCAAGCCACTTCCTGTTCCTTCCTGGGATCCACCTTGTGAGCCGGGGACAAAAGGAACAATTTATCTAGGTAATGAATGTGATGAATTGATTTCATGTTAATTCTCTGATGTTCCAAGACCCAAGTCTGGTTTGGTGACCCTCCTGAGATAGTCAAATATCTCTGTGAGTGGTACAAAATTTACACAAAGAGTGGTACAAAATTCCCCTGGGAAAAAAAAATCCTTCGGGCTCTTTCAAAAATAAATAGTATGCATCCCATGGCACTTGTAGAGTCTACTGGTCGAGGTGGCAAATCAAAAATAGACAATGATTAATACCAACATCTTAAAGGTTGGGTATCCCTATCCTAAGACAAAAAAAAATGATAATAAAAACAAATATTTGACCAACATGAACTGCCTGAGAATCTAAAGTACCAAGAAGGGTGGCCCAGAAAGGAAGAAAGGAATCTTAGAGAACATGAAGTGGAAGAGACCTGGAGAGAAAGGGCCAAGAAGTGGGCCTAGGCAGCAGACACCAGCTCCAAGAAGCATGTGTCATATCATCCTTTTCTTCTCATGGTCTGTAAGGGCAGTGTGTTAGGCAGAATAATAGTCCCCTAAAAGGTGTCCTCATCCTAATTCCCACAATCCCTGGGATTTAGGAATATGTTACCTTACATGGCAAGGGACTGTGTGGATGCGATTAATTAAAGGATCATGAGATGGGGAGATTATCTTGGATTACCCTCGTCAGTCCAATGTAATCAAAAGATTTTTATAAGAGGGAAGCAGGGGGGTTGGTGTCAGAGAAGGAGATAGGATGACAAGCAGAGACAATGTGATGCAACTGCTGGCTTTGAATGAGGGAAGGGGGCCATGAGCCAAGGAATGTGGGCAGCCTCTAAAAGCTAAAAAGGGCAAGGAAAGAGGTCTTCACTGGAGCCTGCAGAAGGAATGCAGCCCTGAGGACATCCCGATTTTAGAACTCCTGACCAGCAGAACTATGAGCTAGGAAATGCGCATAGTTTCCAGGCCATTGCCTTTGTGGTCATTTGTTACAGCAGCAGCAATCAGAAACTAATACAGTGGGTGAGCTTGGGCATGGCTCCTTAATGCATGTGTGCTCACTTCACAGAAACATGCTGAAGAGCAACGGTCAGCTGCCGGGGGTCATACATGATTCATTTCTTATAATCCATTGCTAAAGTTTGGGAATCATTTATTCTAAAATTTAGAAGAGATTCATGCATTTATTTATCATCCAACAAATGAACAGCTCCTATGTGCTAGGCTCTCTTCCCAGTCTTGAGGACACAGATGGCAATGATCCTGGCATGGAAATGACAGCCTAATGGAGGGGACACATGGTGACTCAGTGAACAACTAAAACACTCACATCACTGTAGACAATGAAGAGTAGGTCATTACAGGTTTCTGAGGAGGTGACATTTGAACTGAGATGAGCCTGTGAAGCCCTGGAGGGATGCTGCACGGACGGCCCTAAGGTAGGAACAGTCTTGGCAGGTCTGATGAACATCAGGATGGCCAGTGAGGCTAAAACTGAGAGAGCCCAGAGAGGCTGATAGACAATGAGGTCAAAGAGGAAGGTAAGGACAGATCACATAAGGTCTTACAGGCCACAATGTGGAGTGGGATTTTAGTTTAAGTGAATAGGAAGCCACTGGAGGGTTGTCTACAGAGCTGAGTGACCCTTTCCAGAATGCTCTAAAAAGATCAAGGGTTCTTGTTTAATAATATTGTTCTCGATTGACTTTCAGGGTGCTTTCTTGAGGGTAAGAGAAATGAAGCAGAGTTGACCCTAATCTTACCCTTGCCCACAACAGAGTGCGTTCTGTAAGTCAGCATCTCTGGTCAGGCATGCTCCAGAAAGAAAAAGGGCTTGGAATCAGTGTTTCTCAAACTGTGTGATCTGGAGTTTCATTAGGTTAACTTTAAAAACTAGAGCAGATTGTGGCTCTTTTTCACACTCCCTGATTATTTCTTTAAAATTTTCCATTGATTCCATCAGTTCAAATGCAAATAACTGCATTTTTATCCCTTTCTAGTTTATCTTCATCTTATCTATTTTTTTTTCTGCTTTATTGCACTGGCTAAAACTTCTTAAAGTTATTAAAGTAAGGGCTGTCTGAGGACCCTCAGCATCAGGATCCAAGGAGCGGTTATTAAATATGCAGAGGCCTGAGCCCTGCCCCAGAGCAGTGAAATGAACATTTCTGTGAGCTGAGCCTTGGATTCCCCCAGCTGGAGAAGCATCTCAGGAGATTCTATGCCATGCCAAGGACGGGTTGAGCCCCAAGGACAACTTTAGGGAAGACACTGCAGGTGGTGGCAGAATCCTGAGGGTGTCAATGGAATGAGGGGCAGAACCAATTAGAGGTGCTCAGGCTACTTTCCTCTAGGTATCTCACAGGTTCCTCCCCACTTAATGACTTCAAGGTTAAATGATGGCACTCAGTGGGTTAGATTTGCATGGGTTCTCTCTAGTTATTTTCATGATGCCCTTGAAAAGGTAATTTGCATATACAGACAAACATTTCTCAAATTCCAATGGGCACACAGATCTCCTGGAACCCTGTCAAAAGGACTGAGTCAGCAGGCCTGGGCGGGGCCTGAGATTCTAACCAGCTCTGTGCCTGGGAGCTGGTGTTCCTAACCAGCTCCCAGGCAATGTCAACACTGCTGATCCAGGAACCACATGCTTTGGATTCGCGAGGGTATAGGCATCCAAACCAACCGAATCCACCAACATCCGCCAACTTGATCAATCTCCAATGAGAGATGGTAGTTTCCCACACCAGAGCCAGGGTATCAATTTCCACTCTGAGACTAGCTGTGACATTTGAGATAAGTTCCTTGATGACCCTGTGACTCAGTTTCCACATCAATAAAATGGGATAATAACAGTCTCTCCCTCCGAGAGTTCTTATGAGGATTCAATGAGCAAATACAAGAAGAGCACTGCATGTTGTAAGGATCCAGTATGTGACAGTTGTCTTGTTAACGTTTTTCTCCCCCTTGAGACACAGCTTCATAAGGGCAGCTTTTGCATCTGATAGTTTTCTGCCATATCCTTTCTGCCAAAACTGGATTTTGGCACTTAGTACGTGCTCAGTATGTCTGAGAAATGAACAAACAAACGAATGAATGAATGAATGAATGAATATAAGCACACCCAATCTATTAACCTTCAAGTCACAGTCAAAGAAAAGAAGAAGGAAAAGTGGAATTCACTTTACTTGAATACTGACTCTGTACTGGGCATGATGCCAGGTGCTTTTCATACATTATTATTACATATACTTTGTTCTCCCGAGAGCCCTACGGTATAAGAAATGGAAGCTTGGCAGGTTGAGGCTTAAAGAAGTAAAAACGCTTGCCCAAGATCCCATGGCCGTTGAGTGACGGGTGCCAGGATTCAAAGCCATTTCTACCCAGAGTATTTTTCCGCGCCAGCCCCATACACCAAACCCTCCCGGGCCCCCAGGGTTTCCCACTGAGAGAATTAGTTACAACTGGCTTTGATCAGCTGGGCGGCCAATGCAGTCCTAGCTCATGGCATTTCTCTGGGGCCCTTATCTTTATTAACTGTGAATTTATCTCCCTGCAGAGATAGGGCTCTGGGTGAAGGGCCTCCCTGTCCACACCTGGGCAAGTCTTACCTGCTTCAAACAGGTCAGCAGGCAACTGGGAGCCTTTAATTGCCTTCTTCCTCACCTAGCCCCTTCCCTCAAGTTCAAACCTGCACTGTAAACACAGTCTCCAGGACCAAAGGTAAGGGAGGTCAGGCAGGAGGGTATTAACCTGTAATCTCTGATAAGACCAGAGCATTTCACAGCACCATAAATTAATTCTTGTCCTCCACAGTCTACCAGGACTGCAGAAAATGAAGAGCAAAGTGGGAAGTGAAGCCAACAACTGTGCAGTTAGAGCAGAGTGACGCTATCAGGATAGCAAGAGGCCACCCAGTGTCCCCTCCTAGCAGGTGACCTGTTCTGCATGGCATCACACATTTCATCTTATCCTAATGGGAAATAAAGAGGTGGCTTTCATTTTTCCAATAACGCAAAGATTTCCCCCAAATCAGACTGAAATGCAGCCTCCCAGAGTGGGCCTAGAATTAATCTATAGAATAGTGACCTAAATGCGTGATTGGATTCATTTCAGCCTTGTCAGTCAAAGGTTGTCATCCGGACCTGCAGAGTCAGCCACCTCAGTTAGAGCCATTTTCCATAAGTCGTGTGGTTCGAAAAATTCCTCCTTTATAATACATAACAAATGGGTTCAAAAGTCTTTCAGTCTACTGTACTTCTGAATGAACAGGGTCACTTCCGAGGTAGTTACTTGCAAGACTGTCTATGGCTAGTTTTCACACTTGTTTGGTTCCTTTTGACACAATTTTCTGAATGCCCATGAAATACCAAATAATATTGTAAAGCCTTGGGGAGTCCCAGATGTATATTCTGAGTTTCCTGAAATTCCTGATCTAGTGGAGGATAATGACAAGCTTCCAGGGAGCTATAATATGCTGTGATGAACTATGATTGGGAGAGCAGTCAGGTGGCGTTTTAGACAAATCCCGATAGGGGCTTGCTTTTGCTACACAGCACATCTCTCTCTAATCCTTCACCCATTTGGAACCAGCAAGTGCTTGGAGAAGGCAAACTTGCAAACTCATTTCACAGTTACCTAACACTAATTTACAAGTGTTACAATTGGCCGTTCCAATCTGTATAACACACCCCAAAGCCAGTCATCAGGTATGTTTAGGCTTTCTACTTCTTAGCACGATCTGCACATCTGATTTCCACGCATATAGATGGAATGCAATGGCCCATGCTTCAGATGTTTTTAAAATATCATTGGAGTTGGTGAAAGTGAAATGAAAATGCACTTAGGCACAGAAAGAAGCGTGATTCAAGTGTCTTTAAGCGTCCAGCTTTGAGAAATCGGTTCAGGAGCGAGATATGATTAAATTGAAAGACATCTTGACCTGAAAAATATGTTCACCTCCCTGACTTATCAAGAAATAAAAAAAGAAAAGAAAAGAAAGAAAAAGAAAAAACAAGAAAGAAAGAACAAAGCCACAACCTGATTTTCAAAATCAGTCCATGCAAATATTCATGCTTAAAGATGCCCTTTATGATGTGACTTATACTACAAGAAATTGGAAATATCTTAAAAGTCCATTAATGGGAGTTTGGCTAAGTAACAATTAAGTAGCAATAAAAGAGATATAAAAAGCTTTTACTGACATGCAAAAGAAATGCTTCTGATGCTAGGAAAAAGGGAGAATACAAAGTAAAATTTTATTTTTAAATAGTTTTTTTTGTTTGTTTTTTAAAATCGAGGATAAAAAAGACACCAAAATGTCAACAAAAGCTGCCTGAGTAGTTGAGAGAGCATTGTGATTCAACAAATAAGATTTGGTGCCAGAGACCTTTGTGTCAAATTCTGGTTTCACCACTTTCTAATTGACTTCCTTTGTGCAAATTAATATTCTCTCTCAATCTTGTATTCCTCTTCTAAAAAACTGGGCTCTTGGAGATACCTGCCTCATAGGGCTTCTGTGAGAATTTAAAAATAAACACAAGTCAAGTATACAAAATAAATGTTCAGCAATGAAAGCTATTACATGTGCGTACATGTGATAAAACATAGGTATCTCATTTAATAAGTTTTCCACACTTTAAATATACTATACATTGCATTATAAAGAGATAGACATGAAACATTTTTAAATTTTACAATTAAAAGCAAATCAGAATCCCAGATGTCAGACTGCCTTCAAATAAATAGGGTGAATTCCCCAGAAAGCAATGGGCTGGGCTTGGTAGGAATTGTGGTGATTATCATAGCTGAGCAAGACATAAAAGGGCCATTTCTTAACTTTTATTTATTTATTTATTTATTTATTTATTTATTTATTTATTTATTTATTTTTGAGGGCAGTGTCACTGGCCCTCATATGTGGGACCAAACCGGGGCCGCTGGCTTCCCAGGCCAGCGCTTAACCACTGCGCCGCTCAGCCGGCCCTTAACTTTTTTAGAGACCTTTTCAATCACACAATGAGAGAGGGTGAAGATTTCTGTGTCCTATGAATCTAAGTATGGTTGTTTTCTTGAAAATGGAGAGGGGGGATTTTCCCTGTCCAGGTAAAGTGAACTTACGAAGAACAGCTGAGTAACACAAAGGACTTAGCATATAAATTCCTAAGTAGCTAGAACTTTCAATGAACCAATATCCTTTACTCAAATTTTAGAAAACAGATGGAGAGGAAAAGATGATTTGGTATTAGAAGTTTGGTAAACAAAGAGAAAAAGTTTCCAGGCATAACTTCCCTGGATTCTTGGTCTGGATTCCCAGGATTCCTAAGACTGAAAGTGAAGGCAAAATGAGCAAGTCACACGGGGAAGCTCATTGCCTCCCATCAGATTCTCAAAGATAATCTCTGACCCCCCCAAATGTTTGAGGAACTCTGTATTCCATCTTCAAACTTGGAGAAGATATATTTAAAATGATGGATCATAAGACACATCAAGGAAACATGCAATTGTCTTCTCCACACTGGCCTAGCTCACCACTGTGTACCCGGCACAGAGAGAGTGAATGAATGAATGAATGCATGGGCACCATGGGTGAAAGAGGATGCTAAGGTTACCCACACAAGAGTTGGGGTATGCCAGGCAGCGAGATGGCCATGTTAAATCTCAGTTATGCACAAAAATCACCTTCGCTGAACACCCAGTTCCCTGAACATACCAGTTAATATGTAATGTTTGAAGTTTTCTATTCGAAGAGCTACAGAGATGACGTTCCGAGCAGGGACAACCCTTCTGACCAACAGGTTGGGATCATGCAGAGTAAATATTTAAACATGGGAAATTCAATAGCTGTTAAATAGGTTCAGTAAAGGCTCATTTTTAAAAATCAATACTCTTACTAATAGTAATGCACTAGCCTTCAATAGAGGGGAGGCAACTAAGTTGAAATCATTTTTGAGTCAGAAGGCAGTAGGAGCCAGTGTCTTAGACAAATCCCCCCAAATTGGGAAGAAAACAAAGACAAACAAAAACACAGTAATGTAGTTGTCTCTTATCATCAATATCCAGGAAGCTGAGTCTATTTCCAAGAAGCTGATGAGGACCACAGATTTGACCTGGGCAGGGTGGAGGGTAGAGAAGGGGCAGGAGAAACAAGTATGGCAAGGCAATGGGGAGTCCATGGCTTTTCTCTGAGATTCGTGAAACCAATCAGGACTTGGCTTTTTAACCTGATTGCATACAGTAGCTGTGTGACCTTGAGCATGAAAGTGAACTACCCCGAGTGTGGCAAGTGCCACACCTGCCCTCCCCACCTCTCCTTGGTTCTTCCCTTTCCAATACAAGCGGTCAGACTTCCAGCTCTCAGCCTGAGGGCTTTGCCTGGACTCAGACACAAAGGATGTGGCCTGAATGAAGGCGCCACACAGTGGCCCTCGTCACTGACAGATGGGAGCTGGCCCCTTATCTGCAGTGCCTGATCTGTACCACTATCAGTGTCCCAGGTGGGATGGGCCCCCGTTGCCCACAGAGGTAACCTGCTACTGCTTACGCGGGGCTGGCCACCTCCTCTTCTGTCTTCCCTGAGGGACTCAGTGCTCCGGGATCACCTCCCACATAAACCACTTCCACCCAGAATCTTGTCTCAGGTCAGGGCATCACTTCGGGGGACCCAAACAAGACCTGAAGTGTCTGCCTCTGTACTGTAACATGGGGACAACAATAGCGCCAACCTCAGAGGTTCACTGAGCACATTCTATGCACGCAGCACCAGTCATGGTGCCTGGCACTCACCAGGCACTCAGTCAATGCCAGCTCTGATATGAACTCCACAGGTTACAATAAGAATCCTTCGACTTACTCAAATGATGGTGGGGTATGAATGGTTTTTATGTTCTTCTTGCTACTTTTCTTGCTTATAACATTTTGAAAATGCAAAGTGTTTAAAAGCAGGGCATCAAGAAACCCAGGAACCAGGCTACTGGGTCCAATCGCAGCTCTGTCCACCATGAGCAGTGGGGTTGCTGCACTTCTCTGTGCCTCAGTTTCCTCAGGTATGAAATAGGGGGAAAGAGCATCTTCCTGTTATGTTTTAGGGATGTTTCAATACAAACATATATGTATTCGGCACGGTGGCTGACACAGGATAATCATAAACATTAGCTGTTTTGATGGAAACAAATTAATAACAGATTAATAGATAGATAGATACTATATGTATTTAATGCATATTTAGACTATTTCCTGGATCTGGGTGGTGAACACACAATGTGATATTAGATGATGTATTACAAAAGTGTACACCTGAAACCTATGTAACTTTACTAACCACTGTCATCCCAATAAACTTTAAATTAAAAAAAAGAATATTTCCTGAATAAGGATGAAAATTTGTTCAACAAGCTTCCTCTTAAGAATGAGGCAAATTAAGCTTCCAGCCTGTTGTTTTTTTTTAAAGGCATTACTGCCTTTGCCCTAGAAATGCATTATCAAAACAACGACAACACATATTAGTAACGGGCAGAAGGCAATGGCTAGAAATAAATATTTTCAAGATGCTCTATTTCAAGAAAAAGGTGCAGCAGATGTTAAATAGGAATGTTGGCTTACGTACAGCAGTGTGGGGTAGAGAGAGAGAGAGAAAATTTGATCACATAGTTTTACCTCCTATCGAAAACCAAGTAAAGGGAAATTGAGCCCTAACTGCACACAGGTGCCTGGTAGAAAGATGACAACTTCAGAGAGCTGAATCAAGGAAATGACAGCAGCAGTCACAGGCTCTCATCTGCCGAACATTCTAAAATTGATTGTTTTACCTGGGAACTGCACCTGACCCATTCTTCTGTTTACTCAGGCATTTATTCACTGTTCAGGTATCTAACACCCACACGCCAAGTCTAACAATGACACAATACCAGTAGTAGCAGATAATATTTCATTTATTTCTTACAGTGTCCCATATCTGGTTTCCAGTCCTTTCCTTGTTATTAACCTATTTCCTTCTCACAGAAATCCTGGGGAAGGGATCCTAATATACTCATTGTATGGTAGGGGAAACTGAGGTACAGAGAGGTCAGGAATGTGTCCAAGATCACACAGGTAGGAAGTGGGAGAACCAGGATGAGAACTCAGGCATGCAGGCTCTAGGGTTCCCCCTCCCTACAGTACTATTCACTCCCACTTCATTCCGCCTCACACTTACCCTACACAGATATTGCTAATTGAGTGCTGTGCTCTTTCCATAGTCTTAGGTAAGCCCTCTGAATCCTTCTTAACACAACACTCCATGCAGCCAGTACCAATCAACTGGAACTGGCACGGGTGATAAAGCCAGTTTGAACAGTGAACCAGTCAGGACTATTTGACTGCAAGCAACAGAAGCGGAGTCTGGGTAATGTAAGCCAAAAAGGACCCCACTAAAAGGAGATGGGAGAACTCAAGTAGAAGAAAATGTTCAGGAACCAGGAATTTCCTGGACTCTTTGGGAGCAGGTTGAGTTGACAGGTTTGTCTGGACACTCCCACTGGGATGAATGTGTTTTAAGCATATTTTTTCCCCCTGTCCTTGAGTCCTTCTGCGCAAGATTTGAATTCCCAAGAGAGTGTCTATAGGTATAGCATAGGTCATCTGTCCAAGAGAACCACACAGAATGAAGATGAGTGAGTACCCACAAACGTAATGGAGCAACTCTTAAGGGGAAAAAAATTCTGGGCAGCCCAAAACAGCACCACCACCACCACCACCACTAACTACACAGTGCACCAGATCCGATCCACCCAATTAACCAGGCCCAAGAATTCTAGAAGGGCCATGGGCTGCTAAACAGGTTAAATGGCTGAGTGGCAAGTCAGCACGAAAATAGTTTTGCTGATGATTATAAATGGAGCCTGGATGTCTTCACCTGGGAACTAACCATCAACTGGAGGAAGAGCTGGCAACCTCCAGGATGGGCCTTTGAAAGCCTCTGATGAAATCAGCCCGTTGATTAATGCAATTAACACCATTAGGAAAGGAAGTTGTTAAACGGAATCAATTATCCACAGACATCTATCACACTGAGTGTTCCTCCCTGTCCTTAGCATATTGTACTGTTGGTGTTTCAGTGGTGATGGCCATTAAAAATAAATGATCATTGTTGATTTTCTATTGATATAGCTATTAATGTATCGGTGCCTATGTGTATAGGCCGCTTATATGTAGTGTACAGAAAATAGATGTACTAACAATAGGAAGTAAGTATTGACTCCCATTTCTCAATTCAGGAGGTAAATATTGACCAACGAAAAGCGCTACGTGCTTACGGTGAGCTAAAAGGCAAAATGTTCACATCAGCTCAATTTCTCCTTAATTACTCTTGTCATTTATCTTCTGCACTACGGAGGTTCAGATGTATGGATGCAATTCTTGGGCTCAGCCTCCATATTCTAACTCAGCTACCTCAAACATGGTCCTAAAGCATTTGATGGCTGTCAGTTTTCATTTTTATGAAAACTTTTATTCCTTTGCCTCCCCTGAACATTTCCACTCCTTTAGCAAGTTTTAGTCTTCTCTGTCAATCTTCCACACTAACCACAGTACCACTTTCTTTAATCCAGCCCCCAATGCAAAGAATGATCACCCATGATAATAACAGTTAACATTTATTGAACTCCTGCTACCCAGCCCTTTGCATGAATCTCTAATGATTATCTCCATCTTATAGAATGATAATAAAAATAATAATAGCTACTGCATATGTGCCAAGCACTCCTTTAAGTCCTTCCCAAGTATGAAGCAATTTAAACTCCCAAATAGGTACCCTTAACTTATTATGGCCATTTTACCGATAAAGAAACTGAGGCAGAGAAAAGCCCTAATACGCAGTTCATAAACAGTAGTGAACCCAATTATTCTGACTATAATTTTTCCCCCTGCTTGTCTGTTTCTCTCTGTACTTACTTACAGTTTTGTAGCAGGTGTCAAGTTTCAGACATATATGTTTGTGATCATAGAAATTTGCCCTGGCAATTCACATGCTTGTGTGTGTGTGTGTGTGTGTGTGTGTGTGTGTGTGTGTGTGTGTGTGTGTGTGTGTCCCAGTCCATCCCCAGATAAAGGAACTGAAATTGAGTCAGCTCAGGCCATTTGTTAATGTGATACAGCCAATAAGTGAAGCAAGAGATTCAAACCAGGCTCTGACCCCAAACTCTTCCCTTTGGACAAAGCAGAGTCTGGAAAAGTGCGACCTCTTAAGAAGGATGCAGAGCTTTTCAGCTTTTTTGTGTTTAGCATGAATGCTGGAATCTCTCCATCGAAGCAGTGCCTGGAATTCACACCACGGGAGTAGAGACGGTCTATGCGCCTTTCTGCTCCCACTGGGGCCTGGAATAGGATTGCAACATATCTGCTTGATCGATCAGAGTGACTAGATTCAACGGAGCAAGTAAGTCTAGGCAGGGGACGGAGGGAAGAAGTGTTGCCGAGGGCAACCCAGGGAGTGTTAACATGTAGAAAATCTCAACACGAAGAGAAGGGCCAATTGTTCCAAGCATCCTGCTGACAGTGCCCAAGAAGGTCAGACTTTTACAGAGTCATCAAAAGGAGGTTGAAACAGGACAAACCAGAAAGGCAAGCTGGGCTTTCCCTTGGGAGCTGAATTGTCAAGAACTGATTTGAAAACGTCTTAGACTCTCTGCCAACACAATACTTCTTTGGCTGGTTAATTAAAACTGGGTGTCAGCAATGCTTGGAAATCACCAGGAGAGGTGTCAGCTTCAGGGCACAGCTTGAGAAACTTCACAGGTTTTAATCTTTATGGGGGGAATTGCTTAAGGGTCCTGGGTACCTCCTGGCAAAACAAGCAGGAGAAGAGGAGAGGGAGGAAGGAGAATGGAAAAACAGAAAGCCATTGAGACAAGGACTCTGGATGGGCTTCTTCCTTCAATTCATTTACAATCACACCCTGATCTCTTCTTGGCCTTTTGGCTAAGATCAAGTGTAGAATTACACCCTGATTTCCCTGGAAAGACTGACTGAACTTCAAAAACAAAAATTCCATCTCCCTTGTCATCACTGTCGATCTTAAAAGATTTTTAAAGATTACTACACTACCTGATGGAAACCCCAGGTTACCATGCATCGCCTTCACATCAGAAATAACCATTAGCTGGGTGGTGGGTTGGATGGTGTGACAGGCAGCATCAGGGCCCTCCAGAGATGTCTACTCCCAAATCCCTGGAACCCCATGGACCTGTGACTATGTCACCCTTGTGGCAGAAGAGACTTTGCAGTTGTGATTAAGTGAAAGCTTGTGAGATGAGAATATTCTGGATTATCCAGTTGGGCCCTAAATGTAATCATTGGGGTCCTTATAAGAGGGAGGCCAGAGGGTCAGAATGAGTAAGCGACCGTGATGATGGAAGCAGAGGCCACAGTGACACAGGGCCACAAGCTGAGGTATTCAGGCATCCTCTCCAAGCTGGAAAAGACAAGAAACAGGTTCTGTCTTACAGGCCCCAAGAGGAGCACAGCAGTGCTGACACTTTGACTGGACTCCCCCGAGGACCTCCAAAGCTGTAACAGGGTAAATTTGTGTTATTTTAAGCTACTAAGTTTGCGGTGATTGGTTACAGTGGCAAAAAGACACTGATACTAGTTGGCTGAGTTTTGGCTGCACTCGAGGAAGGTCTTGAGGCCACTTCCAAGGACACACAAAATGCAACAAAAATAACCAAAGATAAAAGTACAATAGCTTAGGTGGGTTTTCTCCCTGAAAACAGACAAGACCATCCAGGTTGAGAGCTCAACAGCAGAGAGAAAGAGAAGAGACTCAGGTCCCTCCCACATGATCTGGCTCTCAGCTTCCTGGCAGCCAACATGCAGAAAACCAATCAGAAAGTTGTGCGATTCCCAATGTCCAAACAAAACCAAGCCAATTGCTCAGACCAGCTATTCTGCATATTAAGGGCATTTCGTGGGGTTCCCATCAGCATCCTCACTGTGAGATGAAATGACACAAGAGTCCCCTGGTCATTCACTCCCTCCACACCATTGCCGGGGTGTCTCCATGGTCTGGATGCTGAGTCGTGGAGATGAAGTGCTTGCAGCATTAAGGGAAAAGCAGAATAACTAATACAATGCAGTAAGATGGGGATGAACTCATTAGGGGCGATGAGAGAAGCCCAGGAAAGACATCTAACAGCCTGGGCACAGTGAGGAGAGATTGTTCCAATGATATCTGGGTGGGGTCTTGAAAGTGGACGAGGGAGTAACCAAGCAGAGAATGGGTATGTGGGGGTTGGGGGAGGGGACACAGGGAAGGCTCACTTATCCACCGCCTGCAAAGGAGATCTGAAAAAGTCATTAATCCACGCATTCATTTATTCATTTTGACTTTATTAAGCACCTGCTGTGTGTTTATCACATGGTCCATGTCTTAAGGAGCTTATGGTCGAGTGAGGAAATTGAAGAGGAGACGTTGGGGAAGATGGAGAAGCCACTAGACACCCATCTTGCCCTTTCCTAGGACCCGCACCCATGAAGAACTTGGTTTGGGTTCTTCTAATCTCAGCTAATATATCAGGGTGCTGATTCAGGGCTGAGAAAACCCTGCCAGGTTGGGAAATTAGCTCATGGTTCACCAGCTGAGAGACAATGGCTTTGATGTCCCTGATGGGGGGCTCCCTCACTGGCCAGGAGCCCTGCACTGATAACTTTCCCTTCCAGCATAGATCCAAGGTTTGCTCAAAGGCCTGCTTCGTATAGCATCCTAACTTTGTATAGAGTCATGTTTAGGACATTCCGCCAGAGCCGTAGATTCTCAGGAGGATGTGCACAAACTTCCCAGCTGTCTACCCACAATCAGCTGCTGGGGAAATTGTAGGTGAATGGGGTAACGACAGTGCTTTGTAGAAAATGGAAAATTCAGCCTATCTAGTGTAAAGGTTTCCTTAGGACCCATGGCACTGAAGAAGGTTGCGTAAGCAATAATAACCCCAGCATTTTTGGTTACCCTTCCCACTTGCTGAAGCGAGTGCTGAGCTGTCTGTGCACTGAGCTGCCCCTGCTCCAGGTTTTTCTGAGGAGTGTCTCACACATGCACAAAAACAAGCCAACTGAAGGCTCAACAAGTTAAACATATAATTATCAGGTGTATCAATCATTCCACACCTATGGATCCCCTCCTCCCCCACAAAGAAAAACTAAACTGAAAACAGGACTCCAACAAATGCTTGTACAATGAACGTACTTAACAACATTATTCACAATAGCCAAAAGGTGGAAATAACTCACATGTCCGTGAATAAATGAACGAAACCAAAGAAGTGGTACTTCTCTACCATGGAATATTATTCATCCATCAAAAGGCATGAAATCCTCACATGTTACAACAGGGAGGATTCTGAAAGACATTATGCTACGTGATCTACGCCAGATACAAAAAGTCGCACATAGCGTGATTCCATTTATAGGAAATGTCTCGAATAGATAAATCCTTAGAGACAGAAGGATTTAGAAGCAGATTGGTGGTTGCCAGGGGCCGGGAGGAACAGGAAATGGGGAGTGACTGATTAATGGGTACAGGGTTTTCTTTTGAGGCGATGACATGCCTTGGAACTAGACTGAGGGGGTGGTTGCACAAGACTGTGAAAGTACTAAGTGCCCTGAATTGTACACATTAAAATAGTTCATTTTATGGTATGCAAATTTCACCTCAATTGAAAAACAAACAGTCAGCTTGTTTGGCTGCTATGAATGGCCCATACTTTCTCAGGAAGTACTATCGACACCCATTGGCCAGGCAACCAGTGGTACGGCCATGTTTTCTGAATGCAGCTTTCTTTTGCCAGCTAGTTGGGTGGTACCATCTCCTGTTGGGTAACCTGCACAGCTGACGATCAATCTGGAGTCCTGGAGAAACCAAAGTGTCCTGGTCCCTCTAGTCTATACCCTCTGAGAGCACGTCCTATGCCTTACAGTGTTTTAGCAAAACGCTTGAATTTGATTCTGAGCAAAACGCAGGCAGGGCCTTGAAAACCCAAAGATCTGCGAAGCACATGATAGATTTTTGGGTCCCACAACCAAACCTACACCAGAGTCCTTTCGACTTAGAACCTGGTAAAAGGATTACCCTCTGCCATTCACAATCCTGCATGAAAGCCGGTGTGTCTGTTCAGAGATTCTCGTGTGCACACCCCGGCCCAAACATCAAACACTCCCTGCCCTTTGATAAAACCAGGCCTTCTCGTGCAGATAGGCAGCAAGGGAATAATGAACACCTGCTAAGACAATAAGAGACGTTTACGGGGGGAGGGGGCACGAGGCTAGACATGAGCGCTTTACATTGTAGATCATCTGGTAAAGAACGCACGGCTGGTAGAGAATGAATTATTTCTTCCCAATTCGGCGCCATCATCCATCACAGTCAATTTTCAGCCCATCTGGAAGGTTTCAGAAGACCCAGGATGGGGTCACAGTTACAAAACAGTCACGGCTGCAAGCCCTTCTAAACGGATTATAATAAATACGCACATAAAAATAGTCCTCTGTTTAGAGGCATGTGCTCCGTGCTATGGTCTACCCTCAAGTTCCCTCGTTTCATCTTCTCAACAAAGCTATGAGGTGGGAACTAGAATGGCTCCCATTTGCAGAAGAGAAAAACAAGGCGTAGAGAGGTCCGTGGAATTCCTGTGGTCCCACAGGTAGAAAGTGGCAGGTGAAAATGAAAGTAGGCTGCGCTGACTCCAGAACACGTCATGTCAATCATGATGCTAAAGGTCTGAGCTCAGCAAGCCCTCCACCCGTCTGCCGACATGCTCACCACCAGAAATTCCTCTCGTTTCCTAGTGGGAACCTGGAAGGAAGTACATCAGAGAAGGACCTTGCCCTCCTTAGACCCTTCTGTCTCTTCCCATCTTTTTTTGGATTTATTCTCAGAGCTGAGCACAGAAGTGACTCAGTAGACACAGACGTGGGAACAAAGGGAAAATCGTGTTTTCTGTGTGTTGAATCTAGGTCTCCCCACTGAAGCTGGTTCATCCTGATAGTCCTGACACTTGCAGCCAAAGGGAACCCGGGGGGAAACACGCATGAGTGAGACTGAGAAGAAAAGGCAGGTAGTTCTTTCCCTATGTTACTGACTGCGGCCTGCTGGAGAGACTCCGGGTTAGGAATATTCTATAAATAATCACCAGCACCCCCCGCCCCACTCTCACCTCCCACCCCCAGCCTGGCTCTCTTCCATATGCTAGGAAGGAACAACAAATAAGAAAGATACAGTGTCTGCCTTCATGGAGCTGCATACTATTAATGGATGTGTAGATTCAATAACAATTGTAAAATAAATAATGCATTTTGACGGGTGATGAGTGTTATAAAGGGGACCCACAGGATGCCATAAAAACACATAAAAAGAGTGCATCACAGCAACTACAGGAGGAAGGAGACTGAGTGACAGCAAAATCAAAATAACAGTGGGTAAAGCGAGGCAGAAATTTATTTCTCTGGCATCTAACAAAAATGTGGAGGTCAGTTCAAGGCTACCCGGCAGGTGAGTGGTGATGTCAGGGACCTAGTATTCATTTTTTCTGCTCTGCTTTCCAGCATGCAATCAAGTCTCATAGATGCTTCATAGTTCAAAATGGCTGCTGGAGCCCCAGCCATCACATGTGAGTTACAATCCCAAAGGAGGAGGAAAGAAGTCAGAGAGAAAGCAAGCGTCTCCCAGCTGTGTCGACTCCATGTAAGCAGTCTTCCTAAGAGTCCCACATACTATTGGTTTTTATCTTACTTCATTGGCTAGAGCATAGTCATGACTCCAACTGGCTGCAAGTGAAATTGGACAATGTGGTTGTTTATGCCAGGTGGCCATGTGCTCAGCTAAAAAGTGCGGTTCCTGCCATAAGAAGTCCAACTATTGGAAAGTGTGTGTATTTGGGGGAAGAAAATTTCAATTCCAGCCTCATCTCTGTCACTGACCTGCTGTGTGAGCTTAGGCAATTCATTGAACCTCTCTGAGCCACCAGTGGAATGGACCAATAATACTGACTTCACAGTTGTGCTGGAGTCTTCATGGAGGAACGCAATGGGAATGTAACTGCTTTGCAGAGTCTAACGCTGAGCACACATGAGAAGAGCCACTGTGCTTTGCAGAATTATTTTCCCTTCCTCCTTTCATTCTCCAGTATCTGGCAAAGCTAGAATACTTCCTGGGAGCAACTGTCCTTAGCTTCCTCTTCTGACCTTCCTGCTTCAAAGGCAGCTCCTAGAGATGGATTTCAGGAACTTTTGACACAGGCTTTGCATCACGATGGTGGTGCAGGGGGTCAGACAAAGAGACCTTAGAGGAACAAGGAAAAAGCATGCTAACGAGGGCTTTAGGTGCTATAATTAATACCCCAGATGGTGCTCAGAAGGAAAATGCCCATCGTGCCTGCGGCTAGGTGGGGTGTCAGCGAGGCAATTGCTCCTGGAGCTATAAGGAGCCAAAATGAGTAATTGGGGAAATGGTGGTCTTTGAATGAGGGCTTAAGGGAGAGAATTTTAACTATAGCAATATTAAGAACAGCGAGAGCTGTGAGCTTACTCCGTACCAAGTACGGTGCTCTGCCCTTGACGGATAATGTTTTATTGCCTCCTGGATATAGTGCTGAGTATGTCATCTTCTGATCCCCCTTTTACAGGTGTTAATTTTGACACAAGAGGCAAAGTGGCTTGCTCACGGTGGTGCCAGCTAGTCAGGCAGGACACATTAAGACAGATGGGAAAGACAAGGAAAAGGCATGCCATGCATCAAGGACCTTTGAGCAAAGGCCAGAGGACTGGAAGCGCCTGGCGAGATGGGGCAATGAGGAAACGAGTTTGGTAGAGCAGGTGGTTCACGGAT
The DNA here is from genome assembly GCA_033961575.1 of Aselliscus stoliczkanus. Taxonomy (NCBI): domain Eukaryota; kingdom Metazoa; phylum Chordata; class Mammalia; order Chiroptera; family Hipposideridae; genus Aselliscus; species Aselliscus stoliczkanus. The sequence goes on from CM066736.1 coordinate 10,187,967, forward strand.
GGACGTAGGACAGGGAAAAGTAGGTCCAAACCACGTAATGCAAAGCTTTGAATTCCGGCAACCTCAGACTTTATTCCTAAAGTAGCAAGGAACCACTGAAGGTTATTGAGCCGGTTAGTGACGCAAGGGAGGAACATTTGGGAGAAACTCTGGGCAAGATGGATTCTCCAAGGTGGTTCTGGCCCCATCGAATGGATGAGAAAGCTGAGGTTCATTCATTTGCCCAAGTCACAGAGCCTGGATGTAGCAAAATGAGATTTGAACCCAGGCTATTTGCTTGTCCTCTCTATGATGGGCAATGACATTTCCAAGGTAAAAAGTCACAGGTTAAGTGGGAATGTCATTAAATCCTTGGTGTGAGAAACCCTGCAGGTTATAATGTCAGCTGAAGGACCATCCAGAGGGAGCCCATGGTCCCAGGAGCAGGGCTTTCTCCAGGCCCGTGGGTCAGGCTTACAGGTTAAGCTCTGAGTGCAGCTTTCCCCAACCTGCCAGCATGTTCCACAGGAAGGACCCATCAATGACCCCTGACCTTCCCTGCTTATTCCTGGAGGAGCGGGGAGCAGAGTGTTGCCCCCATCTGCCACCCTAGAAAAGTGGGGCTATGGAAACCCAGAGGCCAGTATTTCTAACAGATAATTGCTGTATTATTTAAATGACAGACACTGAAATAGCTCATTAAAGGGACAAAGCCAGTAATTACCCCGATTTTTATCTGGGGAGTCTAAGAGAACTACCAGGGGTTACATTTCTAGGGAACCTGAGAGCCTGAGAAGCATAGCTAAGCAGAATCACAAGGGCCCGGACCAGTTTGGCAGAAATCTTTTTTTCCTTCTCTGCAGGGGTTCCCTGTACATGGGAACAATCAGAAATGGGGCCAAAGTTTGTGTGCATTTCATATTCACCCGGAATTATGCTCAATGCACGCTCGGCGTGACTCTGAGGTTGCACAAGAGCCCCAGGGAGAATGTGCAATTAATAGGCTCATTCTACAGATGAGGAAACTGAGGCTCAGAGAGGGGATGTCATTTGCCCAAAGTGATTAGGCTGGCAGGTAGCTGTCCTGCTTGCTCCATTCTACTCTACTGCCGGGGAAACAGACCTCCCCCTGAGGTCTTCCTTACCAGGGAACATTTATCAAGGGCCAGCAAAGAGATGGGTGATCTCCTTGATCTTCATAACAAGCCTGGGGGCAGGTTTTCTTATGTTTATTGTACCGTTGGGTAAACTGAGGCTTAGAGAGGTGAAGGTGAGCTGCAGAACCAGTGGCTGCAATCCCTCAGTGAATCCTGCTGCCTTCGGATGTGTATATTTGGTTTGAGACATTTAGGGTCAGAAGGGAGGTTGTATTTGTTGGGTAATTGTTTGCTTGTTACTCTTTTACAGAAACTCTTTCACTGGGGAGGAGAGAAAGGCAACAGGATATTTCAAAGAGTCAGCTCTTAGCTTCCCCCATCCACAAGTGACATGCCTCCCCCTCCCCCAAGCCCTGGGGAACTCTGGGAATCAGGCTAAATGACAGTGCCAGCTGAGATGTCCTGGGGGTTCGGGCAGCAGTTGCTTCCTGCCCAGTGGGAGCCCAAGCGCAGAAGAACGTTGGAAGGAAACCTCAGGCAGGTGGGCGGCCCCTTAAGGAGCAGGGAGGTTTGAGAAGGGCAGTGATAAGGTACCTTTTCCTCCTCCTGTCTGCAGGAAGATAAGGGTCACTGGCCTCAGACACCTCGGCCACTCACCTCGGCTTCGTCATTGCCCAGGATCTCTGGCTGGGTCTCATTCCCCTAAACCAGCAGGGCCACACCCCAGGGATAAGAGAGAAAACAAGGGGGGGGGGCGCTGGGAGTCAAGGCGGCACATAGTTTCTCATCAGGAGTCACCTGGGCTCAGGTTCTTCTGAAGGAAGGATAGGTGGGGCATGAGCCAAGTGGGCATCACAGGGTTGGTTTGTTTATCTAGTCAGGCCATGTCCCCTGGGGGCGGGGGTGGGCTGTCATATCTGGAAGTGACAAAAGAGTGTGTTAGAGGTAAAGGCGGACCTGCTCCTCCTGTCATGAGCAGCAGGATGTAGGGCAAGGAAGCAGGCACGCAAGGGCCAGGCAGTGAGCGCCTGCCCCACGGCTCACAGATGGGTTCTTCCCACCCCCTGGTATAACAGCAAACTGAGGCTTGGAGGGATTAAAGCGCCTGACTGAGTCACCAGGGAGGGAGTAAGAAAGAGTTGGGCTCCGATTCGGCCTAGTGAGGACTGAAGAAATTGCTAAGTGAACAAAAAGATGGATGGATGAATGGATGGATGAATGAATGAATGGATGGATGACTTCAGACCTGGAAATTACACAAGGCTAGCTCTCAAAACTGCACGATCATGGAAGCAACCAAGGCGTCCACTCACTAATGCATGGATAAGCAAAATGTGGTCTGTACATACAGTGGAATATTATTTAGTCTTTTAAGGAAGGGATTCTGTCATATGCTACGACATGGACAAAGCTTGAGGATGTTATGCAAAGTGAAATAAGCTAGTCGCAAAAAAAAACAAACAAGAAAACACAAAACGCTGTATGATTCTACTTATGAGGTACTTAAAGTACTCAAAATCATAAAGACAGGAAGTAGAATGGGGGTCAGGGGCTGGGGGTGGGCAGGGTGAATGGGGAGTTATTGGGTGATAGGCTTAGAATTTCAGATTCACAAGGTGAAAAAGAATGATGGGATAGATGGTAGTGATGGCTGCCCAACAATGTGAATTGATTTAATACCATTAAACTGGACATTTAAAGATGGTTAAGCGGGTACAATTTATGTGATGTGTATTTTAACACAATAAAAAAAAAAAAAGAGAAAAGCAGGGTCAAGGCACTGTGTTGGTGAGCTATGGCTGTGTTAACACATTGTCATAAGGTCTGCGGACCAGGAATCCAGCTCCAGCTTTGCTGAGTCATTTGCCTCAGACTGCAATCAAGGTGTCAGCCAGAGCTGAGGTCTCAACTGAAACCCAACTGGAAGAGATAAGCTCCCAGTTCTCGTGGCCATGGGCAGAATTCAGGTCCTTGTGTCTTTTTGGACCTGGAGCCTCGGGTTTCTGCTGGATGCCAGGCGGAGGCTGCCTGACTCCTGGCCATATGGGCTTTCCCAACATGGCTGCCAGCTTCTGCAAAGCCAGCAACCGACAGCCAGGGCTTCTGCTAGCAAGACGGAACTTAGAATTCTGTGACATATCATCATGGAAGTCACATCCCAACCTGCTGTCTTACTCTGTGTAGAAGGAAGTCTATAGGTTCTACCTACACTCACAAAGGGAGAGGCTTAAACAAGGGTGTCAACAATAAGAAATGGGATCATGGGGCCACCTTGGAGTCTGTCCTCCATAATTTTGATAACCATGGCTATTATCTTTGTTTCAGACACTGGGACATTATCAAATCTCACTTATTGACTCTAAGAGATGAGCTGAGAGGGGTGGGCAGAGGCCACCTGGTGCTTTCAGGCCAAGGTAAAGATTTTTATTTTAATCTGAAAGCAATGGATACCACTGATGAATTTTGAGCAGCCATTTGACTATCAGAGCTGCAAGGTTTTTAAATTATTATTTGTAATTGTGGGAAGATACACGTAACATAAAGCATACCATTTTACCCATTTTTAAATGTACAGTTCAGTGGCACTAGGTACACTCACATTTTTGTGCAACCATCATCACCATCCATCTCCAGGACTTTTCGTCTTATAAAACTGAAATGCTATATCCATTAAAAAATAACTCCCCGGGGCTGGCCGAGTGGCTCATTGGTTAAGAGTTGGCTTGGGAGTGCAAGCTCTGAGCAGCAGGGCCGCTGGTTTGAATCCCACATGGGCCAGTGACACTGCGTCCTCTACAGCTAAGCTGGTGAACAACAGCTCCACCTGGAGCTGGGCTCCTGTGAGTTGCCAGCGATGGTGTAGGCTGCAGCCCCTGCTACAGTGGGCTGCCATAGGCTACAGTGAGTGGCCGGCAGCCAGCGAGAGCGGCCGTGAGCCATTGTGAGCTGCTGTCCAGAGGCCGGCGACCGTTCTGGGAAAAATGCAATGATCACAAAAAAGCCGGGAAAAACGCAATGATCACAATACCAACATGGGCCAGTGAGTGAAGCGATGTCCTCCACAACTAAATTGAAGAACAAAAGGACAGCAACTTGTCTGTTCCCCTTCCCCGATTCCCCAATAAAGTCTTTACGTAAAGAAAAACTGACTCCCCGTTTCCTCCTTCCCCCAGGCCATGGCATCCTCCATTCTACTTTTTGTCTCCATAAATTTGACTACTCTAGGTACCTCATATCAGTGGAATCACATAGCATTTGTCTTTTTGTGACTGACTTATTTCATTTAGCATAATATCCTCAAGGTCCACCCATGTTACAGCATGTGTCCGAATTCCATTCCTTTTTTTTTTTTTAATTTTTATTAAATGTATTGGGGTGACATTGGTTAGTAAAATTATACAGGTTACAAATGTGCATTTCTATAATACATCATCTGTATATCGCATTGTGTGCTCACCACCCAGAGTCAGTCCTCCTTTCATCACCATATATTTGACCCCCTTTTCCCTCTTTTAATTCTCCCCTGCCCCTCCCCTCTCCCCCTCTGGTAACCACTACACTATTGTTTGTGTCTATGAGTTTTTGTTTCTTCATTTGTTTGTCTTTTTCCTTTGTTGCTTTCAGTTTTATAGCCCACATATGAGTGACGTCATATGGTTCTCAACTTTTTCTGTCTGACTTACTTCGCTTGGCATATTAATAATAATCTCCAGTTTCATCCATGTTGTCACAAATGGCAGTATTTCATCTTTTCTTATGGCTGAGTAATTCCAAATTCCATTCCTTTTAAGGCTGAATAATATTTAATTGTATGAATAGACCACATTTTGTTTATCCATTCATCCATGGAATGACACTGGGGTTGCTTCCACCTTTTGGCTATTATAAAATAATGCCGTTCTGAACATGGGGTCGCAAGTATCAGTTGAACACTCTGCTTTCAATTCTGTGGGATATATACCTAGATGTGGGATTGCTGGACCACATCATTCTATCTTTAATTGTCTAAGGCACTTCCCAGATCTATGATTTTTTCAAAGATCCCTCTGGTTGCTCTGTAAAGGACAGACAAACAGAAGGCAAGAGTGAGAGCTGAGAGCCCCATGAAGAGGCTACGATGGCTGTCCTTTAAGGGTAGAAGAAGATGGAGCCTTGGTCTCGGCTGGTGGGTGCACACGGAGAAGGTGAACATTCCTGAAAATGCAAATCAAGTCTTTTCCACAAGGTGACTTAGGGCTCCTGTTTAAAGAAAAGCTATTTAGAGAAGGGCAAAGAGATTGGTGTGGTGAGCTAGAAGTTTTCTACCTTCAGCAAATAGACTTTCACAGCAGTGAACTGCATGGACTCTGGGGTCAGACAGCCTGGGTTCAAATCCTGACTCTGCCTCTTCTCGCTGAGCCTCAGCTTCTTCATCTGTAAAAGGGAGATAATAACCCCTACTTCTTGGGGTTTGTGGGGATTAAACGTGATTATTCGGGGGCGGTATCCTGATTACAGTAAATGTTCACTGAGATCTACATGAATGTGATATGCCAACCAAATCCAGAATGCGTTTTACACACTTAGCCTGTCTTTGCGATGCCCTCAGCCAGGACATTTTAGAGTGGCAGTGCCATGGGCCCCAAGCTTCTTGTGACATCAGCACTGTCACTCGGCTGGGTGGCCAGGGAGTCAGTACTGTAGGGAGCCCTTTCTCTACCTTTTCAGATACTTCTCACTTACCCCACTCATCATCAGGCCTTCTTGCCTTGCCCCCCCTTTAATGATTGACAGGCTCCTGAATTATGAAAAAGGGTGGGAGATATTTATATCTCTGCTAAGGGCTTGCCCCACCCTTCAGAGCGAGTGGGGAGGTCTTTCCGTGCAGGGGAAATCTATAAGGAACAATTTTTCTGCCCTTCTCAGCAGGCTCCTTCAGCTCTGTTCCCTCTCAGAGGACAGCTGGCTCCTGCTGTCTGTCCAGGTGGAGGGGGCGGCCAGGGAAGGGGGAGAGGGGAATGGTGTGGGGGGACGGGAAGCGCCACCTGCCAATCTCCATCAACTCTGCACCCTTCTTTTGCTGCCTCCTTAGGGGAAGCCCTTTTCTCTTTTTATCTGTGTGTTGAAGAGAGCCAAGCCTTCGGATATTAGTCACCCTGCCTCTCTAAGAGTCTCCTCTTCCCATCTCCTAACCACTCTAACCTCTAGGCCAGCACAAAGCAAGGTCACAGCACTCGGGCTGGGTTCTGAGTGCTCAGGTTCATTGTTGCTTTCAGGGTCATAGTTCAAGGGTGTGTATGGGCTGTGGAGTCAGACTGTCCAGGGTTCGAATCCCAACTCCACCATTTACTACCTTTGTTCACTTTGGGCAAACACTTCCCAACAATGTGCCTGTTTCCTCTTATAATGGGTGGATTATATCCACGCCCCCCCCCCCGCCCCAATTTCATATGTCCTATCCTAGTACCTCAGAATGTGACCTTATTTGGAAATAAGGTCATTGTAGAAGCAATTGGTTAAGATAAGGTCATACTGGAGTACTGGGCCTCTAATTCAATAAGGCTGGCATCCGCATAAAAGGGGGAAATTTGGACACAGGAAGAATGACATGTGAAAACCAGGGTTAGACTGCCACAAGACAAGGAACTACCAGAAGCTAAGAGAGAAGCCTGGAAGAGACCCTTACCTAAAGCTTTGAGAGGGAGCATGGCCCCTCTGCTGGCCTCCTGTGGATAGCCATCTTGCAAATGGATCTTCCAGCCCCAGCAAGCTTTCAGATGACTGCAGCCCCTGCTAACATCTTGACTGCAATCTCAAGAGAGACCCTCAGCTAGAAACCACCCAGCTAAGCTGTTCCTAAATTCTTGATCCACAGAAATTATGAAAAAATAAATGTCTTTTTTAAGCTGCTGACTTTTGGGGCAACTTGTTAGGAGGCAATAGGTAACTAATACTGTGACCTACTGCCATGTGTTTGACCTCTCTAAGCCTCAGTTTGATGATCTGTAAAATGGGAATAATAGTTGGTCTCTTGGGGAATGGAACTGGTTAAATAATTTTTTAAATCATAGCACACAAGCAATATTTCCTAAGGACTCGGCACTTTACATACAATAATTCCTTAAAGCATCAACAAGTTACCAGAGTTTTAAAGACGAGGTAACTGAGGCTCAGAGAGGTAAAGTAAGCTACCCAAGACCACACAGCTGCTAAGGGGCAGAGCTGGGACTGTGAACCAGGTGATTTGGTCCAGAGCCCACGCTCTTAACCACTGCTTTATGCTCTCTCATATAGAAAAGATTTAGCTCCGTGCCAGACATGTAGAAAGTGCTCACTCAACGTTAAATAACACTTGATGTTTCTTAAGGAACTCTTAAGATTACTCCTTAATTAACAAGTCAGAATTATTAAACTGATCACTTAAGGCTCTCCCATGGGATCCTTCGTATCTCTAAGACCTTCCTTAAGTTCTGTTTAAGCCCCTCCAGCCAGAAAACCCTAAGGTGATAAGGACAGCTAGCACCTATGAAGGATGCATGCACCCAGCATTGTGCTGAGCGATTTCCATGTCCTGTCTCATTTAATCCACCACCAGCCTTAGCAGGTAGGTAACATCATCATGCCCATTTTACACATGGGGAAACTGAGGCAATGAGGAAGCTGGGCAGATGTTCCTTGCCCTATATCACACAGCTAGAAAGTAGCAAAGCTGGGATTTGGACCTACACAGTACGGCTCCCACCTCTCACGTTCTAACCCACGGTGGGAGATCTGGCTTGCTGGGGTATCCAAAAGGTTGAGGCGGGGCGGCATATACGGGGGTAGCGGGGGCAGAAGGGAATCTTTTGATTCAACCACACAAAGACGTTCTCTGAATCCGGTCCCTCCTACGCACATCTAGCAGTTTCCACCGAAACGCATTTCCCTGAGGCCCTCAGAGCAGCTTCTTGGCTCTCCAGGCCTCCCCAGCTGGGCCCTCCTTCCTGTTTTAAGAAGTGAAAGCATGGGGACACCAGCCCAGGCCCGATATAGTTCCAGATCTAAATTTAACAACAATCACCGGGCTCCAGCCTGACCCTGCAGAGAAGAAAGGGGAGAAAGGAAAGAAAAAAAAAAAGCAACAACTAATTCTTCACAAATTAGGACAATAATAAAGGTTCCTTTCAAGTGTCAGGGCATATTCTTAGCAAGAGCGTAACACCTAAATCAAGTCCAGGCTGTAAAAATGGCATAATAGCAGGAAGCCAGGCTACAGGCCTGACTTCCTCTGGGGAGACAGGGGATTTGGGGGGTGTCAGGGGTTGGGCAGGCAGGGATGGAGCCAGGCAGGGCCTGACTCCCTGGGAGGCGCGCACCTCTGTCTGGCCTCCCACTGAGTTCCATCTGGAGCCACCTGGGGGGCCCTTGGAATTGTAGCCTGAGGTCACCATCAGCATGCCTTCCCCCCACCTCCCCAGGCTGGTCTTCTTGGCATAGCCCAAGTTCAAGTCTAAAAGGCAAGCTGGATGTGGCAAAGTGAGAACATACCTGGCAGACCAAAAACTACAGGTAGCGCAATGGACCCCCAACTTCCGGGCTCTGAAGGCCACCCTGCATTTTCTGGGAGGCTAAGTTGCCCACAGGCTATGGTTCCAGGGGGCCACATTTCAGCCTATGTCTGAAAACAGCAGGGATGCCGAGGCAAGCCTGTTCCTGGGGCTCACGGAATTCCTCTGATAGTTCAACGCCTCCCCATGGCTTTGCTGGGTCTTCTTAGAATACATGGCAGCCAGACCTCCCCTCCTGTTGTCCTGCAGTCCTACGTGGCAGTCCAGCAGTTCTCCAGCCTGTCCTGGTTCCCTCTCAGGTTTTTCTCATTCAGGCACTTCCCCTAACGAAATTCTTGCACATGTAATCTGGTCTTGGTGTCTGTTTCTTGGAAGGCCCAGACTAACACATAGGGTCATGTCCACTTTCAATGTAATACCCTCCTAGGGGCTTCACATCTCACCGGAGAAAAATCCAAATCCTGTACACTGACCTCCATGACCACATCTCTGACCTCAACTTCTAATCTTGATGGCTTCTTGCTGTTTCTGTTTTTTTTTTTTGTTTTTTTTTGAGGGCAGTGTCACTGGCCCTCATATGTGGGATCCGAACTGGGGCTGCTGGCTTCTCAGGCCAGCACTTAACCACCGCGCCACTCGGCCGGCCCTTCTTGCTGTTTCTTGAGCATCCCAAGTTGCTTCTGCCTCAGGACCTTTGCATCTGCTACGCCTGCCTGGGCCACTCTTCTCCAGGCCTGGGGGGCTCCTCATTCATCCTCTAGGTCTCAGCTCAAATGTCACCTCCTCAGGCCTTCCTTGACTCACTTGATCCAAGTAGCCTTCCTGTCTCTGCTCCCCAATCAATACCTACTTCTTACACAGACAAAACATATCACTCTGCTCTTTGTTGATCTGACAGCCCTTGAAAGTAAGCATCTAGAAATATACCAAGAGCTAGCATTTACTGAGGACTGGTTGGGGGCCGGGCACTCTTCTAAGAGCTTCCCATGTTTAACCCATTCAATCCTTTCCAAGCCCCTGTGAGATGTACTTATATTACAGGTGAGGAAACTGAGGCACAAGATTAAATGAATTCCCTGGAGTCACTGGAGTAGGTGGGAGAATGGGATTGGGTCCAAGCCGCCTGGCTTCCTTTTCCTGGATGCCATTTTGCTCCTTGTGACAAGAAGACACCTTTGATTAGGAACAAATACCCCCATGCCTCCTCCTATAACAAAACGGAACGTGCCTCCTACAGAGCAGGTGCGATACATGTCACCCCACCCCCTTTTCCAGGGATCCTGGAAGGTGGGATCTGGCTACTCTGCCTTTGCTCTCTCTCCCGACTCCCCACGTTTCTCTGTCCTGCTCTGCCCAGGAAGCTGACCCATACCTCGCTGGACTCCATCTCCCATGATTCCTTGTGCTCTGGCTTCTGGTTGGGATCATCCAAAGGGAAGCACTGGTGCAGAAGTTCAAAGGGTAACAGGAGAGAGAGGTGGGGTGTTTCTTCCCTAGTTCCTCCCTACCTCAGGACCACATCAGGGATATATGTCCCTCCCCACAGCTCCTGCTGGATGGCCCATTCAGCAAGACCCCAGCCCCCACAGAGCTCCAGAAACCTGACTTCCTTATGGGTTCTTCCTTCAGCCTATTGAGGGTGACAGTTCCGCACTGTTGTTGGACTCTGGGGTGCCTGAGCACCCCTTGTTTGTTCACTTAACCCTGCCCACCCCTCTATAAGATGCCCCTTGATTACACTCTCATAGTTTTAACCATTCAAGGTAGATTCTATTTCCTGCAGGGACCCTGACTGGTATACAAGCATTAGGACACCCCATTTTATAGATGAGTAAAAAGAGGCACCGACATTAGAGGCCACCACCCCAAGGTTACATGGCTTGGCTCAGAGCAGAACGCCGGTATGCCTGCTCGCAGTGTCCCTTGCTTTGGTCCATTCTTGCAAAGACCCAGCTGAACCTAGTGTTAAGAGCGTGACTCTGGATGGACACAGCTCTGGGTTCAGGGCCGAGCTCTATGATCTTGGACAAGTTATTTACTCCCTCTGAGCCTCATTTTCCTCACCTGAAAAATATGCATCATAATAACCATTCTACCTTCCAGGGCTCCTGCTAGAATTAAATATTATCGTATAAATATGATTGTATATATAAATACTTAGAGTGCCTGGAGAAAAGTTAAGTGCATGATAAATATAGTTAGCATCATCATCGTCATCCCTCTTACTATTATTGTTATTGCTGATATTCCCTGTCCACCAATATCATTTCCAGACTTGCTACTCCCCAGAAGATAACAAGAGAACAATTCACACAAGACATGATGAGCTAATAACCCAAGCTATTCATAGACTGTATTCTGACCAACACAGAGGACAGCAGACCCGAGTTACTTAACTGGGTCAAAGTTACACCTACCTGACCCCTCCTTTCCTGAACCCCCTCTAGCTCTGGCACAGGAATTATCACGGAGTCCATCTCCTCTGAAGGCCATCCCTGCTGCGAGGCTTTGATAGGGAAAGTGTGAAGAACAAAGGCCATTGTTCACAGAGGCAGCTGGTGCCTCTCAGACCCCAGGCCAGCTTCCCAGGGGTGAGGTCTGGCTCCCAAGACACAAAGACGAAAGTCATTAAGACCAGGGACAAACAATGACGGAATCACTTCTATTTACCTGACCCGAAGGAGGCTGCCAAGTGGGGAACAATGAAGCTGAGATGCTAGACATATTCTCTCTCTGCCCTCTCCTTGTTTCTTTCAAAATAATGGGGACAGTGTGTGGTCCAGGAGACACGGGACTGAGTTCAGGTCTTATTTCTGGAAAGATGGCATAGGACAGTGCTGAAAAGAATGGGCTGTGGCATCCTACTGCCTGGATTCAAATCTCGACTCCATCATAATTAGCTAAGTCACTTGGGTTAAGTGACTTCATTCTGTAAGTCTCAGTTTCTTCGTCTGTAAAATGGAAATAATAATGGCACCAACCCTCTCCTACTATAATGCACATAATGGTGACCTCGTTAAGCTCATCTTATAGGATGTCAATTACGAGGTCATCCTCCTCCTCCTCTCTGTAGACTTGGGCAAGCTCCCTGACCCTTGCTGAACCTTAGCTTTCATATCTGTCAAATGGAAATAAGCAACCAATTCAGTGCTCAGGTTCGGACCAAAGCAAAAGAAGAAAACCATGTGGAAAGCATGACGCTGTGCCAACTTGGATGCAAGATCCCTTTAAGAGTCTAGTCCTGGCTCACCTGTACGGGACCGCTCCTGTGACCTTGGCCATGCCCTTCCTTCCCAAGCTAGCATCCCCATGTGCAAAGGGGATAACCACAGCACCTTCCTCAGAGTGCCCTGAGAATTCAGGGAGGTCATGATGCTGGGAAAGTGCTTAGCATGATAAATGCAGATAGAATGCTAGTGTCTTACTATTAAGACACTGAAGTTTTTATGAAGGTCAGGAGCAGATAAGAAACACATAATTCATGGAAATGAACACACTGCCCAACCAGAATATCTGCACTGTACAGGCACACCCATTTGATAGAAGGAAAAACTGATACCTGGGAGACAAAATGGGGGGTGGGATGGGAGATGCACCTTCTAATGTCCCATGGTAGCTGGTGAGTTCAGGTCATTTTTACCAGGGTCCTTACCAGGCAAGAAAGTGGTGGTGGCAGGAAGCCCAAAGTGACCACTGTCCGTTGCTTTTCCCATTATCTCATTCTCTGCCCTCCCCCAGCGAGGTGCTGATAGGGGTATTGGAGCTAACAAACTTTCCCTAGTCCAGACAGAGAAACCAACTCAGATGGGCTTCGCCAGACCCTCTCCACCTCTCAATCCTGCTTGTATTGGCTTCACTCGTAGGCAGGCCCATCTCTCATGGTGGCAAGATGCCCACCAGCAGCTCCCAACTGATGTTTCACCAATTCAGCAACTCCAGTGAAAAAGAGCATTCCTTTCCCAATACACCAGCCAGAGTCCAAGGACAGTTGTTGGTTCCCATTAGACTCTCTTGGGTCACATGACCATCCCTGAACCTATCACTGGGGTCCGGAGGATGGAATGTACTGATTGCTCGAATCTGCAACCAAAAGGAGGTCCATTCCCCTTGAACATCAAAGACCGGAAGTGGAGGGAGGGATGGTAACATGATGGAAAATTGGGGTGCTCTTATCAGAGTGGGTGTTGGGTGTGCATAAACAACAGATGTCACTTCACGACCACACACATCCCTGACACAGCTGCCACTTGGGACAGGCGCCTTCTGCCTGGCCACTGTGAGGGTCCATCTCTGATGTATCCGTGTGTGTGTTCTGTAAGGTTCAGAGGCAGAAGGCAGAGGACCACATACTGACAAGCCGAGTGATCTGACTTTGACTCCCCGAAATTTCTAGAGACACACACACACACACACACACACACACACACACACACACTATTGTTTTTGTTTCTCTAGAGAACCTTGGCTTATACAGATTGAAAAGGCTTTCACTGAACTTGACGCCTCACTCTTTTAACAATGCACTCAGGCATCGCCGACAAAGCGCTTAAGAGTGACACTTGATAAGGAACCCCCCCTCAAAAAAAAAAAGGTGACATTTGAAAACTGAGGAGTACAATAATGAGAAACTGAAAGAAAAGCCAAACTGACGTCTTGTTTTTTCAAGACTGCACATACCCAATAATAAAAAATAGCAGGAAATACCAAACGAATATTTGCCGCGTGCCCCATTTATGCCCATTATACAGGTGAGGGAAACCGAGGCCTCAGAAAGAGGAAGAGCATTCCCCAAAGTTATACAGCTACTAAAAGACAAAGGTCAGGTCTATTTGTCATCAAGGCTTATGCTCCTAACCAATAAGCTTTGCTGTCACTTCATTTTGATGGCACAGCTTGTGAAACCCACTGACGGCTTTCACCTTTAAAGTCAGATTCTCCTTGGTGTGCCTCTTGGCAGCGTGCCCAGGCTCACACCGACATGTACACACAACACCATATGACTCACTGGAAAAACTGGGTAGTGGATTTAATTCTTGACCCCAGTCAAATCCCAAACCTCCAGTAAACTACTTGGCAATGACTTTAACCATCTGACTCACAGTTGCATATTTAACGTGCAATAGTAAGAACTGAAACACAGTTATCCCGAACCTCTGCCACTAGCTTGGTGGCAAGGCAAGAAGTCAGCCACTCTGTAGCCAGGGCTTAAACCCTCATGACCCATTACCAGCCACACAGCCCTCCGCTAGTGCCGGCTGGGATGCTATCTCCGGACAATCTCTCTAGTCTCACCCTTCCAGGCTGTCTTCTACTTAGGGGGCCAGAGAGCTTCTTCCAAAACACAAACCTGATCCCATCACTTCCCTGCTCACCATCCTTCAATGGTTCCCTATCGCCTTTGGAGCAAGCATCACAGTTTGGTCTAAAAGGCCCTGGGTGATCTGACCCTTTTTATTGTTCCAGGCTCCTCTCCCATCGTTTCTTGAACTTTCTTTCCCAGCAGTCCTGAATTATTTGTAGTTGCCACAAACTGTGCACTCTTAAAAAGTCTCCATGCCTTTGCATTGCTGTTCCCTCTGCCTGGAACGCTCTTCCCTCATCCTAGCTACCTGGCAGTTCCTCTTCACTTTTCAAAACCCAGCTTCGGCATCATCTCCTCTTCTGTCTTTGAAATCTGACCTCCCTATGACCTATAGGGTCAATCCTGACTTCTTTTGCCTATTTTATTATTGTCCAATTCTCATTGTCCCACCCCTTCCCATGCCTGTGCTGTGAGCACTCCCAATTCCCTGTACTTCCCCCACAGTATGTGGTTCATTTAATGTGCTATTTTCCCAGCTAGGCTGGCTTCCTTGAAGGCAGAACCATACCACCATGTTCATCATCATATCCTATTCCCCAGCACAGAGCCTGGCACATAGTAGGCACTCAATAAATATTGTTGGAAAAAAGGAAGACTGAAAGGAATCAAGTGAACTTTCCTACTGATCTCTATAGTGACAGACCCAGATCCCAGTCCAAACACACAGTAGGTCTTCCATCAATGTTAATTCAATGGCAGCAACACAGATGCTGCTGTGAAATCCAGCACAAACCTGCCATGTTGGTCCAGTAGCCCTTGGGCCTTCATTTCCCATTAACCACAGCTCTAGAAAACTACCCCCAACCCTCAAGCCTTCCTCTTCAAGGCCCTGCAAAGGGAGCCTTTGTTTTCCAACTCAAGGCCCCTTCACTGATTTTGTTTTTCATGGAAAAGTGGGGGGAGTTCATTACATTGTGTTCCTGCCTTGGAGATCATTGTCATTCATCTGACTTCAAAGTCAGAGCCACGATCAGCTCATTTAAGGCTTGTTCCACCCATATTTTCTTACAATCAGGAAATGGGGAATTTCCTTCATTTTTTTAAACCATCCCAGCAAGTCTCTGCCACATGGCTTCCTTTACAAACTTTTCTTGAAACACAAAGATGGGATCAGGCCTCCCCCCCCCCCGCCCCCTCCCCACACTGCAGTGGCCATTAAGGGTCCTGGCCTTCCTCTGATCTTTATCAAACACTTGTCGAGCACATTGTAATGACAGTATTTTTTATTTATACAACACCTTTCTTTGGGGGCCAGGGTTGGGCTGAAAGGGGGTGGGAGACAGATTAAAGACTTATATGGACTTTGCTTCATTTTTCCTGCAGATCTGGAAATGATAGTCTTTCATGGAGAAAGATCCAAAGCTTAGAGATTTGCTTCCAGAACCCAGGGCTGTGCCCAGACTGGAACCAGCTGCCTGACCTTTCAATAGCTTCATACATGAGGATTTTTATTTATTTGCCCTGATTCTTAAGTCTCTAGGTTTAACCAAATCATCACCAAGCCAAACACACTTCAGCTACCTCCCTTCCTTGCTGGGCTCCCAGCCTGTCCTTCATCAGCATCCAGCATGCTCACCTGGTTATCCTCTGACCTCCTGCCATCAGCCTCCTTTGGGCATCCGGCCTCCTCCTTCTTCCATATCTTAAAATTTCCTATTCCTGAGCATTCTGGCCTCAGGCCCTTTCTCATATCACCTCAGGCTCTCTCACAGCTTTGACGGGTGATAAGTCCAAAGTCTGTAACCCCAGCCCAGATCTAAACAAGCTTCGAACTTGAATGGTGCCTTAGGGTAGGTTAAACTCCTGTAACCAACAACCCCCAAATCTTTGTGGCTTAAAATGGTGTAGGTTTATTTCTCATTCATGTCACCACTCCCTGTGGATCAGCAGGGGAGCACTACTCCACAGTCACTGAAAGGCCCAGGAAGCATCAGCCTTATTCTAGGGCAGAGTCTCTGAAAAGGGGACATGTGGCAGTGTCTGGAGATATTTTTGGTTCCCAAAACTGGAGGCAGGGACAACGGGCATCTAGTTGGTAGAGGCCAGGGATGTTATTAAATACCCTTGAGTAGACAGGACAGCCTTCCCACAACCAGAATGATCTGGTCCACAATATCAATAGTTGAGAAACCTCGTTCTAGGGCGTCAGGGTTCTCTAATGGGTCTTGTGCATCTGCTGGCAGGTGAGCAAAGGGGAAGCATGGAAAAATGGTGTGGAAGGTTTTAGAGGCCAGGCCTGGAAGGGTCCCATGTCACTCCTGCCCATATTTCACTGCACAGAACTCCGTCACGTGATCCCACCTAACTGCAAGGGAGGTTGGGAAATGTAGTCTAGCTGTATGGCCGTGAGAAAAATAAACCAGAACTAGGTGAACACATAGTGTGTTCTCTGCCATAGGTGGCCTAAACTGGATATATCCAACTGTGGATGCATCACCTCCCTCCTGCCTTCTAAGTGTCCCCATTGCCCTGCATAACTCACCTCAGTTCCCATTAATTCCAGTCTGTCCCCCATTCAATCCCATTTCCTTCCATGGACAATAACTGTATGTCAAAGGACTTTCTTCCTGGAGTAACCTCCCTGTCCCCAGATCACCCTAGGCCAGCTCTGGACTATCTAAATAGCCCCCAGAAGTCACTATCACATTTATTTTCCTTCATAGCACTTGGTACCATACACACACACACACACACACACACACACACACACACAATACAGAGGGTGCCCAAAAATGCATATATATTTTAAGGAAGGAAAAAAAAAACTATTAGAATTACACTGATGGGAACCACTTGGAGCACCTCTTATAATTGCAGAAGTCAAACGTGATGTGTATTTGTCTTTTGTTATCGGTATATATTATTACAATTTTACTACAATTTTCCTTTCTCAAAATGTGTACACTTTTTTGGCACCCTCCATATAATTATAATATATAATTCTATATCATAAAGGTGTATAAAGGCCTGTTTATTCTAGTTCTACCCTAGAATAAAAACTCAAGGGCAGGGTGCTCATTTGTGCGGTTCACAGCCATCCCCAGTACCTAGAATAGTAGGCACGCAATATACACTTTTTAAATAAGTAAATGAATCCTTTCTGTGCAGAGCAGCTAAAATACAGGTCTTTCTAAAATACAGATCTGAAGGTAGTAGCTCGCTATTCTAATATCCCAAAATATTTCGATCCAAACTTCATAGCCTGCTAACGAAGGCCATTCACCATCTGGCTCTATCCTTCCCGCCCACCTTCCTTTCGACACTCCCACCAGGTACCCTAGACTTCAAGCGTCCCACACTTCAGTTCACTGGTCTCAGTATATAACATGTTTAACCTGTTGTTTGTGTTGTTGTGTTGCTCTCAGCTCTGTACTTTTGTATCTGCTATTTCCATTGCCTGGGATACGTCATCTTCTTCTCCCTGGCAAACTCCTATCTATCCCTCAGTACCCTGCTCCATGCCGCTTTCCCTGAGAAAACCCTTTTCTGATGCCTTAGGCAGTCAATCCCTCCCTCCTCCTCATTCCCTAGGTGTGTTGCAGAATGTATTGTAATTGTTTTCTTGATGGCTGCTCCCTTCCTCATCAGACTATGGGTTATTCAAGAAAAGGGAGACTGTTTTACTCAATTGTGTGGCTGCCCCACACCCTAGTGCCTAGCAGGTGCTCAGGACATGTGTGTGGCAAGGGAAGGTGGATAGATGGGTGTTCTCTGGCCAGTGTCCCCATGTTCTCTAGCATTTTCTCATGGTTATCATATCCCTCTCCTAGAGTCACAGCCACTTTAGGTGCAAAAGCACCTGATGCTCAGAAACATCTGAGGCTCCATCCAAATCGCCCAGGTTGAGTGCAACTGGCGGTTGATGGCTGGAGAAAAAAATGAGCACAAGTGCCAGGAAAGAGAAAGGACAGCACGCAACTCAACCCAGCCTTCCTGGCTGATGCCACTAACAGCGGTCAGCAAAGGAGGCAGCCCTGCCTCCTGCTTGGCAATGCCGGGGACTTCCCCAGTGCCTAACTCCTGTCTATGCTTCAGATTGCACCCTAAAAATGCTACATATTCAAGGCCTTTCCTGACCCCCAAGAGCGCATCGGAGCCTCCAAGACGCTGTAACACCCCTTCTTGGAACAATCACCCTGCATGTAAGACTGTCTTCCCATCAGAGTACAGGTCTTCATGGGAAAGACCCAGATCCTTGCTCATTCTTTGCTGTAGTCCCCGTGTTTCTATAGACCTGGCACAGAGACAGCCCTTGGTCCAATCAGTCATGGTCCAATCATGGAGTCAGAAACCACTCAGGTATTTGAAACAAAGGGACTATAATGCAGGAAATTGGTTACTCAAGGGATGGAAAATCTGAGAAGCCAAAGGGGATGGTGAAGAAAGCATGCCTGGGAAGTTGGTTATTACAGTAGCCAGCCACCAACAAGGTCCCAGTGACCCTTGCCTCCTCACCCTTGTATAGTTTTCTCCCCCATTGGATCAGGGCTCATGTGTATGACCAGTAGAATAGGACAGAAGTGATGGAGTACGACTTTGAGACTAAATCAAAAATGTCACTGCCACTTCTGCTTTGCTCCTTCCTGGATCACCCACTTGGGTAGAAGCCAGTTGCCATATTATAAGGACACTCAAACAGCTTGTAGAAAGAAAGTTTCACCTGGTGAGAAACCGAGTTCTCCTGCACCGACTGGCCAGCCGCGTGAGTGTGCCCAATCGAGCCTTCAGATGAGACTGCAGCCCCAGCCAAAATCCGTCACCACCTTTATGAGAGACCCTGAACCACAGCTGCCTAAACAAGCTTCTCTTGCATTCCTGACCCCCAAGAAATGATGAGATAATAATTTTGTTGCTTAAGCTGCAAAATTTGGACATAAATGATGAGACACCGATATAGGTAGACATAGGAATGTGTGCGCGCGTGTGTGTGTGTGTGTGTGTAGATAGATATAGAGAGAGACTGTTGAAGGATAAGATTATGGAAAGGGATAATTACTGCCTTCAGTGTTTATCCAATTTCTAATTTTTCTACAGTGAACACATGTTACTTGGACTAGAAGACTAGAAGGAAGGAAAGAAGAGAAGGAGAAACAGCAGCAGCAGTTGGGGGGTGGGAAGCCTTTTGTAGCTGCTCAAACACTGAAATAAAGCTAGGCTGTGCCAGAAAGTCAGCACAATTGCCACAGCAGAGAACTTGTTAAGGAAGATGGCGGAGCCAAAGGAAGACGCTGCCAAGGTCCATCTTGGGGTTCTCCACCCAGTTAGCTCTGTTCTGAGCTGCTCCAAGGATGTGTTTAGAAGCATGGTTGGGAAGGGGCGGGGGTGTTGCATTTGGAAAACCTCAAGGTTTCTGAGTTGGCAAGATATGTCAGCAAAAAAGCCCTCGCCTGTCTAGACAAAAGTTTGATTTTGAATCAAAAACGGGAACGTTTGCAAAGAGGAAAGCCGTTTAAGCATTATTTTCCTCTCCTTTGAAAATAACCATGAATTTTTAACTATCCACCCGAAAGAGAGACAGTGAGGCTCCGGCAGTGACAGCAGGGATTTGAATATTGCCCGCCTCCCCTCCCTCTTCACCGGCCCCCCACAATGGATTAGGAGCCAGGGCCATTTCTGAGACTGGACATTGACTCTCTGAGCTGAAGACAGAGGTTTAACAAGGCCCCAGGGCATCCAGCAGAAGAGACAGGCTTCCACGGTGAACATCTGAGGCTCAGCGTCGGCGTTCCTCGGGCGGCCTGAGAAAATGATCAATTGGGCTGCTGACAGAGGGAAATCACTGCACTAGGTTTCGTTGACCTTGGGGTGGGTGAGAAATCCATGTTGGTTCACCTGGCTCCCATGAAGGGCTCCTGTGGGCTGCTATCTGAAACCACAGTTCCCGCTAAGCCTGCAGGTTCGAGGGAAGGCCTGCTCTGAAAGGATTCCCCTGAAAATTCCTTTGCCTCGTAGACTTGACCCAACTCTGGGCAGAGATGTAGGGCACATAAGGCCACGCCAGGTGGGCAGGTCAAACTAATGTGGTTGTAAGTGACAGAAATGTGATCGAGATCTCTTAGGCAAAATATATTATAAAGAGCTAAGGAAGTCTTAAGGAACCTTAGGACTGGAATGTGTCTGAGCTTGTGGAAGGAGTGGAACAGGAAAACAAAAGGCCCCCAGGAAACTTTCTTTCCCTTTATCTCTGTCTCTCTCTACAGGCTGGCATCATTCCTCTCCCTTCAACTGGGAACGCACTGCCAGATGCTTCTACTGCCTGGCGGGCCATCCCACAGGGCTCAGGTTTCCATGTCATTGGTTCCATCACTAACACAGAACACGTCTATATGCATGTGAGTGGCTATGTTTATGTGTGTTCTTTTCTCTCTCTCAACTCTAAATTACCAGGGTGGGAACTCTGATTGGCCCCCCTTAGGTAAGGTCACCACCTGGTCTAGACAGGATGGCCAATGAGTAGACTCACCAGGCATACAGGGGGGCCCTTAGCTGGGAGTGAGGGAGTCAGGGTAGGCTGGAATATATGCCCAAGGGCTTTTACAGAAGGGACTCAGGCCCTTGCATGGAGCGTCCTGACCCATCATCCTCTTGTATTTGTGAATCTGAATCTATTTGCCATGGCTTGAGGCCTCCCTCAGCATTTCTCACAGCACAAGCCTCGGTGTTAAGATTCATATTTTTCTGTAAACCTTTCCCCGCTTAAACTTAGCCTTATCCTGAGCAATAATGCCAATGAAATCACAAGCTTAATGCGATGAGAGGCAGTATTACGCAGAGGTCCAGGCTCAGACAGGCTGGGTTCGAATCCCTGCTCTACCACTTTCAAGCTGTGTGACCTTGATCAAGTTGCTTCACCTCTCTGTATCTGTTTCTTTAACTGTATAACAATTTAACTGGCATCATAGTAGTAGCTGCATTAGAGATACCTTCTGAGGATTAAAAGTAGACATACTTATGAGAGTGCCTGGTACAAGGTAACTCTTAGCTATAATAGTAGTGGTGGTGTCATCATAATCATTATATATTTCCTACATGCCTTATCGTATCAGGGGACAGGCTCATGAATCCGGCTGACTCGAAATCCAAGCACACACACCTGTCAGATTATTTGGGATGAGTCATTTAACCTTTCTATATCTTAGTGTTCTCAACCGTGAAAGTGGAAATTTTAATAACACTGCTCTGTTACCGACATCTGTCGTTTGTCAATATCCACTAGCCCTGTTGAAGAGCAGTACTTAATTTTGTTGGGAAGCATCATCCCTCTCCCGTTCTCACCCATGTGGTATGGGTGGGGTGACCTCTCACATCCTGGCTACAAGAAAGGACCCCGATTAGCCTAGATCAGGGTCAGCAAACTGCAGCTCACGAGCCACATGCGGCTCTTTGGGTACATTCCGTCACAAAAGTTTGCCGACCCCTGGAAAAGCCAATCCTGTCCCTTACAACAATTTAAAAATTATTTGAGAGCCATAAATGTATTTTTTTTTTTTGAGGGCAGTGTCACTGGCCCTCATAAGTGGGACCCGAACCGGGGCCACTGGCTTCCCAAGCCAGCGCTTAACCACTGCACCACTCGGCTGGCCCTCTATTTTTACATAATCACCATTATGTGAATAATATCCTTTAACAATGTTATAAATGAAACAATGATAGTTTTATTTTCAATTTGACTTCAGAGCCACAGTTCACGAGCCGCAGTTTGCCGACCCTTGGCGGCTCTTCTGTCTCAAAAGTTTGCCGACCCCTGGCTTGGCCATCAGTACAATGCATCCCTGGTCACAGTGATTGACTAGGAGATGGACACACACCGTCTCCATGAGAGACAATGAGTTGTAATGAGACTTGCTAACACCGCTGGGAATGACACCCTTGCTTTGCCTCGCTGGGCAGGGGTCCAGGCTGGGAGGAAATAAGAATGGGAGTTGTTGGAGCCATCTTGTGACCCCGAAGAGAGACACTATATGAGAAAAGTGCCAGCGCAGGAGAGACAGAATCAGCCAGGGCCTGAGGACAACTGGTCCTGGATCCAATCATTCATGAAGCTAGCGTACCCCAGTTCTTTTCAATCCCAGGAGCCAATAATAACTGACAAGAACATAATTTGCAACTGCGCCTTTTGGGTGCAAGCCAACCAGAGTTGGGCTCTCTAAACATGTCCTAAGTGCTGTTCTTACATAGAAGATTAAATGAGATGGGAAGGCTTGGGAACTACATAGCACCCAGTAAGGCTCCCACACATGAAGTTACTATATTTTCAAGGTGACCAGGAGGAATTCTTCCACCTAGTGCCCCCAAAACCCGTTGTCCCTTCCCTTGTGAAACCAGCCTTTTCAGGCCGCTGAAGTCTTGCACAAACATCAGCACACCAGCAGGGTGACCTGCTAGGGCGAATTAGCCCAGCGTTCTAGGCGTTACGCAGGCTTGCTGGAGATGATGTTTTGCAAATTCAGGGTGAAATATTTAATTAATCAAAGCTGCTCAGTCAGTTGTCACACTGAGTCAGTGTGTGCCCTGGTGAGGGCCGGGCTCCGTGGGAGGATGCCAGGGCCCACTTCTCCAGAACCTTCCACCACCTCCACCACGGAGGCCGACAGAACAGCTTCAGCCACGCCGGTGAATTTACAGCACATGCGCCTGGCACCTGATATTTCACAGCTCCAGGGTGTCTGGGGTGTCCAGGTTGTCATCTGTCCCCAGGGTTTGCAGCACCATGCAAGAGCAGCTGCAATTACATGCTCTGGGGAGTGGACATTCCCACTGGGAGACCAGGCTAAGGTCTGGTGTGTGTGTGTGTGTGTGTGTGCGTGTGTGTGTGTGTGTGTGTGTGTGTTCATATACGCATAAAATATTTCAGGACAGACACTGATTGCCTCCAAGGAGGAAACTAGGGCAGGGAATACCCAAATACCTTTTTATGTCTCCATTACATTAAGTGACAAAGCAAGTTACAAAAATGTATGTCAAATGTTATTATAAAAATGTAGGTCAAAAATAATATTTTACATACACACATACACACACACACACATCTACATATATTTTTAGCCATGATAACGTATATTGATTTTTGATTTTGCATATTTTAAGTAGGTGACATACTTGGCATGTTCCAATAATTTTTAAAAAAATAGCAAACATGGCTATAATACTTAATGTGTTTTTACACACACACACACACACACACACACACACACACACACATATTAACTTAGTGAGGACAACCCTAAGAGCTACATACTATTGTTATCACATCCATCTTACCAATGAAAGAACAAAGGCACAGAGAGGTTAAGTCACCCAATTCACACAGCCAGTGATCAGCAAACTAGAATCCAAGCTGAAGCAACAGGTCTTGGACTCTGTGCATTTAACCTCTAGGCTGAACTGTGTCACACTGCCTTTGTGTCTTCTTTCAGTTTTCATTATAAAATATCCTCATAAGGAGGAAGAGACCACCTGAAATTCCAGCACACTCAGGTATTTTGTTGCTTCTCTGGCCCTATTCCTCGGAGAGTGTGTGTGTATAGGATTTTATGTAAAAATGGTCAATATTTGACACAGATTTTTGTAATCTGCTTTGTTACTTAATGTGCTGGAAATATAAAAGGGTATTCAGGTATATATATTATAATATAATATATGCACACAATACCAAAAAAATGTACACACATTTTAAGAAATGAAAAAACTATATTAAAATTATAATACTCAATGTATACCAATAGCAAATAACATACCAAAAGATGAATACAAGTCATATGTATACATTTTTTGGTAAACCTGGTGTGTGTGTGTGTGTATTGTTTTTACATAAATGGAAGCCTACTATACACATATCCTGCCTTTTATTTTATACGTCGTTTTTCTTGGAGACCATCCCCTATTCAAGTGGAAAGAGTTTATCATTCTTTTAGAAAACTTTATCTCATTCCATGGTTTGTCTGCTTGTCCCATAATTCATTTCACTAGTCCACATTGGCTATTAAGATTATTTCAAACCTTCGTGAAGGAGAGGTGACATTTGCACTGAGATCTAAAATAACGTAGAAAGCGCAGGTCAGGAGAGAGGGGAAAGAACAGGTAAGATGCAGGAAACGGCACATGCAAAGGTGCTGAGGGAGGCCCATGACCTGGAAAGAGGTCATGCACGGCAGTCGCCCAGGGCAAAGCAGGGCAGCAGGTGGCGTCGCAGAGGACAGCAGAGAACTGACATGTTGGACGTCGCTAGTTCTGACAAAAAGCCCGTCTTCATTCTAAGACCAATGAAAGCTACTGGCAGGCATGCGTCTTGGGGAGTTAAATAGGAGAGGCCCTTTTCTCCTTCTCTATGAAGCTCCACCCAGGCCTGAGCTTCCCCACGCCCAACAGAGGAGACTGAGTCAGGGAGAAGGCTTCACCCCAAGGCTCTGTACCCAGTGGCCTGTCCTCCATTCCCCTTTAGTTAGCCAGATGGAATCAAAACTCCAGGAACTTCCTCCATCCTGCACAGCAGCCCTGGTTTTTTTTTCATTCTCCCCCAGGGCAAATGTTCTCTGCCAGGCTTGGGAATTCTGTCATCTCCCACCCAAGACTGGGTTTATAAAGATACAGGAGAGGTGTTAAGCCCTCAGTAATTATCACCTCTGGAGAGGGAGGGGCGAGTGCAGATGGGGTCAAGAGGAGAGTGAGTTTATTTTCCTTCTGAATCCCCGTGCATTCCATGTTTTCATTAAGTCCCAAGGTCTGGGCTCAGGGTGTGTGTGTACTCCTGGATTAGAAAGAAAGGGGGGAAAAAAAAAGAAGGAAAGAGAATCGCTGCCATTGCTGCCTGGATATTCAAACAGAGGAGCCAGTCTGGTACCCACAGAAGCAAGTCAGCTTCGGCTGGGATTGGGCTGGGTGCGTTGGCAGCATCCTCACACTTCAATAGCCCCATTTTCCTTTGATTGGACTGGAATGGCCCTGGAATCAAGAATGCTTCCTCCCAAGCCTCAGTTCCAGGATGAGGAATGTTCATGTTTTGATTAGGATTTTTCTGTTTTATGAGCTTCAGCACTTCCCACTGGAGTGCCAAAAAAAAAAAAAAAAGGGCTGAGACAGACACAAAAGTAGATCCCACATTTTAGAACTTCCCCAAGATCCCATGAAGCCTCTAGGGTCTGGGGCGAATTGATATTCTGGGACCCAAGCCTCATTTTTGAAAACATGTTCTCTTCAAGTCCCCAAATCTGTTTTGCTGAGAAGATGTCAGCAACAAACTAACTGGTCTACCAAGGAACACTCTGAACCTTCCCATGGGTTCCATACCTTTGCCAGAGCCATGGCTGTTTTCAAATAGTTACGACTATAATTGTTACTGTATTATAATTACCATTATATATAAATATGATAATTATTGATAATTATAATACAGTACAATTGTTTATATTGTCTTGGGCTCTTTAAACGTACTGACATTCAATTCTCTCAATAGCTGTATTAAGTGGGCCTTATTATTATTCCCATTTTACAGATGAGAAAACAGTCTCATGCAGGACCGTGGCTAGGTTAAATAGCGAATCGGTGGCAGAGTTGGAATTTGAAGCTAGGTGGTCTTACTCAAGAGCTGTGCTGTCTAATGTGGCGGCCACTAGCCACATGTGGCTATTACGCACTTGAAATGTATCGAGTCCTCATTGAGATGTGCTGTGAGTTATCAAATACACACTGGATGCTGAAGGCTAATTATGAAAAAGAATGTCAAATTTCTCATTCAGTTTTTCCTGTACTGGCTACATGTTAAAATGAGAATACTTTAGATCTGTCGGGGTCCATAAAAGACATTATTAAGTCACCCTGGTTCTTATTTTTCAATGTGGCTATTAGAAAATTTTAAGTTACATGCATGACTCATACTTTATTTCTGCTGGACTCGAGTGTCTGGCTAGAGTCTTAACCAGCACACTGCATTGTCCAGTGCAGAGCAGATCATGTCTGGGCCCTCAGTACACACTATTTCTCTTCCTCCAAAATCAGATGATAACTTGGCTTGCATCTCATCCTATGCTCTGGACCTGCCTTCCTTTCCATCCATATTTCTCACTGCTCCCCTCACTCTACATCCCAGACTCACCAACCATGGGCTCATTAACCCGGGCCACTGACCAACATGGCCACTGTGCCTCATCCTCTCTCTCTGCTCCTGTCCATGCTATTCCTTGACTTGAAACACTGTTCCCTGCCTTCCTCTATTAACAAGTCCCCTTGCCTCCTCCAGCCATCCTGTCTCCCTGTGTTGCCTCCCATTGGCAGAGCCCAAGATGGGGGCCACTGTCTAGGCAGAAATGAGGTTTGCAAAGTCCTGGCCTCAGCATCTCAGAGCAGAGTATACAAACAATGGGTTTGGAGATGAGAGAGTAATAGCTGGAGATGGCTGGCTGCACCACCCGCTTGTAAGCTCCACACAATCAGGGATGGGCCTAGAGCACAGCACAAGGAACATGGGCTTAAAGAATGAGGCCTTCACCTTGTAACAGGGGCATAAGGGAAGCTATTTCCCAGACTCAAGGCCCAGCAAGGGGGTAACTCAAGAATGGCTGAAGAAGAACAAGGAATTATTGATTTTACCATTGGCTCAACCCTTGCCGATGCAGCTTCCCCTTCCAATGGCAACGTATGTACATGTCCAGCTACATTGATCATGTTTGCTACACCTTACTTGGGGTCACGAAGAGAGGAGAAGTTACTTCAAATCAAGACTTGATCAGAAACGTGGAGACATGTGGGTACCCAGATTATGGTCCATCCTGCCCACTGACTAGCACATACTAGGTGGCCAAAAATAAGTGCTGAATAATAAATAGATGAAGGAATGGATGAATCTATGCACAGGAATGGATTCTTCTAAAGAGTATTGAGCAGATTCACAAAACAACAGAACCCCACGTGCAGAGAAAATATTGAACAGGGTAGAAAGCACCCATGGTGCCCAGTTTCAGTGGCACATGGTAATAGTTTACAGTTTGGAAAACTGATCCTCAAATTCCTGGCGTTCATTGGGAAATTCAGCAAGCGTGAGCTCTCACCTTGATTATCCTTATTATTATTTTCCAAATAAACTCTATAAAAGACTATAAAAAAATAAGACTTTTAAGAATGTAAATATTTAATTCACTGTTGCCCAGTTCAATAAATAATGTAAGAATTGTTTATTTTTAATTTCAAATGTTAAAAAATTATGCTCATTGATTTTAACTCACTCTTTCCTTGTTTTTCAAAAAATAAATGTTGTTAGAGATGCTAATATAGATATATAGGTGCCAATTTTTTCCCCCATAAGCTGCTCATGACAGGAAGTAGCAAACGGATAAGTGACTGCTGAGAAATTATGAATAATTCAGGTTGAGCCTATAACACCCCATAGTCAATCCAGAAATTTGGGGATGAGTTTAATTCTCTTTCTCACTGGCTCTCTCATGGGGGGTGAACCACAGTTAGATTTATTCTGGTAATTCAGAGTGTTTGCTATACGCCCCTAACAAGCTGTCCAACGCGGGACAAGCTAGGCGACCTCTCAGGGCCTCAGTTGCCCGATCTGTAAACTGTCAACCCTCCCCCAGTTGTTTCTTTCAACCATAAACAACTGGGGTCCTCAGCCCCCCGATTTCCATCAATTAACCGGATCTCATTTGTACCCCATAGGTCTTTCTTACCCCTGACGTTGGAGACAAAGTCATTTCAGAGGCCCAGAAATGCGATGTTGGCAGCATGCGGGCACTAATAATAAAAGCACTGGACTCGCCCACAAAGGAAATGAGATTCCCAAGAAATGCCCCCGTTTATGAAAGGGCAGAAGGAAAAGAGAGAGACTTTTCATTCTGCTGAGGTTTAAACACTCAGGAACATTACCCAGGCATCGGATATCGCGGGGAAACAAGGGAGCTGGCGTCCCACTGGGTTAATACACATATGGAAGAAGTTAAACAGGGAGATGAGGGAAGTAAGAGTATACACGAGTTCAAGAGACACCTCGATTTGTTTCTGGGAAAGGAGGAAATTGGCGTACACGGCAAACAAGCCGAAAGATTGAATTAAGTTAAATCCCAGCAAAGGAAATCGGCACTGGATGGGCCAGGGAATATTTTTTTCCCTTTTTTCCTTCTGCGTGCGTGTGCGTGTGTGCGTGTGTGTGTATGTGTCTAGGAAGCATGGTCATCATTCCTCCCCATCATATTCCTCTCAATCAAACTTCTCAGCTCCACATACCTGACCAACACACCCTAGAAATGAGGATGTCGTCAGTTCTAATCCTCATGTCTCCCCAGTGTGTTGAGTGACCTGCAGAACAGTTCTTAACCTCAATGGACCTCAGTTTCCCCTAAAGGCATCTGGTGATCACTTTGCTGGTGTAGGTCCCCTTTGGGTGGAGAGCAGGAAGATGGAATCTGGCCCCCCGCCTCCCGTGTGTGTTGGAGAGAGCCTGGGTTATGCAAATTTCCATCTCCACATCCCGCAGTTATCCTGAAATTCACTCCTCTCCCTGAAGGAAAGAGACAGTCAGAGCAGCCCTTCTCGTGCTGCCCACTGGCAAGGATTGCTCTGGGTTTGGGGTTAAATCAATGTTGTAGGATATTTTAGACTTTGTAACTGAATCTTTTTTTTTTTTCATTTAGAAGGTACAGATTAAATTTTATGACAGCACTGTTCATAACAATCAAAGAAATGGAAACAACCAACATTGGAAACTAAAGGGAATTGTTAAAATCATACCGTAAACATTTATACACTGAAATCCTGAGGAGCCATTAAAATTCAGATTTTCATAGATTTCCTCACATGAGAAAATTCTTATATACTCAAGTGTCCCAAGCGGGATTCAGAACTGTCCATATAGTTAGAGTCAAAATACATAACATACACCTCACAGCGTGCAGATACTTAGGCACCGATTCTGGAATTGGTAAACGCGGGGCCACAGCAGTATCCAGTTCGCTGTCTCTTTCTGAATAGCTCGTGAGTTAAGAATGCATTTTTTTCCCCCAACATTTTTAAATGATTGAGGAAAACATCAAAAGAAGAATAATGTTGCATAGCACATGAAAATTATGTGAAATTCAAATTTCAGTGTTCCAAAAATCAAGGTCTATTGGAATGTGGCCATGCTCTTTTTTTTTTTGTTTTGTTTTTAAGTATTATCAATCGCTGCTTCCACACTACACTTGGCAGAGTTCAGAAGTTACAACAGAGAGCATATGGTTGTAAAGCAGAAAATATTTCTAGCGGGCCCTTTACAGAAACAGCCGGCAGACCCATGCACTCAAAGACAGCTAGGGAGGAAATATACCAGAGTGTATTGTGGGATCGACTTTTTATTTTCTTCAATTTTTCTTGTAATGTTTTACCTTTTCCTAACAATCACTATTTGCTGCCTTTTTTGTTCATCAAAACATGCCCGTGTACTAATTATCCTTATCCTGCAAATAGCCAATCCTTGATTTGTGGACAACAGTTTTCTGGGGCTGGGGCGAGCAGTGCAAGTTTCCACAGGTGCCAATAAAACTATCTCCTTACTCCAAATGTACAATCACATGACTGCTACCATTTATTGAGTGCTTAATATGCACTGAAATTGTGTCACCGTCTCTCTCTCCTAGGCTTCATTCAAACGTCACCACAATCCCATATAGGAATGGCTATTACATTCCCCCTCTCACACAAAGCTTGTTTTTCAAGAACGCATTGGTTTTTCTGACCCCAGAACCCAATCTGTAGAACATAGAGGCTGCAAGTTTGACTCAAGCCCTTCTTCCCCTTGATGGCAGGACAGGCAGAAGTCAAGGACAAGTAATCTTTCCCGGTACATTGGCCAGAATGTCCAAGAAGGTCGTGCCTCCGTTTGTCATGGCTGTGCATGTTTTTCTGTCATTTGTCCTTTAAGACGTTATTCAGCCATCCTATTGCTTTCCCATGTAAGGGGATGGGGTGGGTAAAACCCACCCACAAATTGCAAGCAAGGAGCTGAGCTGCTGACCAGATGTGCCATTCTTAGAGCACTTGACCTGCCAACTCAAAATAGTTAACACAGGCTCCCCTAGGAAAGCCTGTAGTTAATCACATCCCCTTCTCCGCTCCCCAGGGATCCTGTGTTTCCTCCGCTCCTATTTCCAAAACCCTCGTGGCAGGCTAAGCACAGAGTACCCAGAAAATAGAACAGGCAAATGCCCACACGGACACATGCCCATTTGGCATCTATGCTGAGGGCAAAGGAAGTGGACGTGGGCATGAGCAGAAAAAGGGCTGTGGGGGAGAGGAGAGGAGAGAATGAATTGCCAAAAGGTGGCACAACACTAGGATGAGAGATGGAGACAAAGACGGCCTTTAGGGAGGAAAATATCCAGTGGAATTGACATGCTCTGGGTCTAGCCTCAGATACACCTGGGGCTAGTCCCAGCTCTGCCACTTACCTGTCCTGGGATCCAGGGTGGGTCCCTTACTCTCTCAAAGCCTGTTTCCCCACATAAAATAATAATAATTTCCACTGACTTGGACTGTTATGAAAATTGAATCAGAGAATGCAAGGGAAAAGCTTAGCACAGTTTGGTACATCCTAAACGCTCAGTAAGTAATAGCCACGTTATTATCATTAATGTTTCTGTCATTATTATTAGCATTAGGCATTATTAGCATTAGGCTCTCTGTTTCAGAGGGGGTCTCAATGTTCAAGGTTCCTCGAGGTTCAAGCAACAAGATGAAAGACAGAAGCTGTGGAAACCTTTGAAACCATATGAAGAAACACAGGACCATGGAGTTTTCATATCATACACCCTGGTTAGCTGAGCCCCAGCTCTGCCTGAGTCTCAGTTTCCTTATCTGCAAAATGATGATCATGGTATCCTCCTTGCTAGACTGTTGTAGAGATTGTAAAACAACCAGTGACGTTAAAACATCTCTACATATCAGCTACTGTCTCGTGACTTGAGTGATGTGATTTGTTAAAAGGGTGAATGAGTCAACTGCTTTACCTGTGGCCCACCTGCCCCCAGAACTCATCATTTTTATTTTTTTTTTAATCCAATTCGCCGCTTCACCATCGCCCCATGCCCACCCCAGCTAAGATCTGGTGGATCTGAAATTATCATTGACATTCCATCTGCTTTGTCTCTGAAAGGCCTCATTGTGCTGGAAGGGGCTGACTCGGAGTAGGTTTCTCTGAAGAAGTTGCCTGGCCCCATGAGCTGCCTGTTTGGCTGCAAGGAGAGGTGCCAAGGTGCAAATGGGAACCAGATTTCTCTCCTTTTGAAGCTTCCCAAGGTTGCAGACTACTGGGTTGGTTTGCCTTTTACATCCTGAATCACGGGACTAAGCTTTTGCCCAACAAAACACTATTCTTCAAGACTAGCATGAGAGCATGGAGGGAGAGGGAGATACATCCCTGGGAAAACTTCTCTCAGGACTGACAAGGATGGGATGGACCTGGTGGCTGTTGGGATTACACTGAGATGAATTCTCCCCTGAAAGAGAGAATTGCTGAGCATGTCTTGGGATGCAAGGAAGAGACTATTCCATTGATGGTGGTTTAAATGGGAGGCTACTTTTCTCATGAAGCAAGAAGCCTACAGAGAGGAAGTTCTGGGGTTGTGGCAGTGGCTGATGATGGCAGGGATCAGGGGGCAATATCCATGATTCTCTCACCCTCGCCCTCATGGTCACAAAATGGCTGCCGCCACTGTTGACATCAAGCCCTCACCAGATAAGATCCAAAGTGGGTAGAAACGGGGCTGGTGGAAAAGGGATCTCTCCTTGCAAACCTCTTTTTTTTTTCCCCCTTAGGCAAGAAACTCTACTGAAAGCCTTTATGTAAAGCACCCCTTTACATCTTATTGGCCAGGGTTGAGTCACCTGTCTACTTCAGAGCAATCGTGGGCCAAAGGAAAGACGTTTGCTTCTAGTGACATGCTCGTAGATCAAGTGTGGTCATTCCTGAGGCTTGGTTCATTGTCACCCTAAGTGAAATTGGGGTTTTGTTAGAAAAGAAAAAGAAAAACATGGTGAGGAGGCAACCGCCTCATAGAGCTGTTCCTTGGGGACCATGTGTGGTCATCCCCTGTGGCTGTCCTGCCCCATCTGGCACATATCAGGGCTCTAGAAATCTCTCCTAAAAGCATGAATGAATGTATCTGACGTGGCACTTACCATAACACTCAGTACTTCGTGGGTGTTCAGTCAACATTTGGTGAACAAAGGAATATGTCGATCCAAATGCCTTGAGTAGCATGGAGGGTGCTTAATGATGATTTATCGAAGGAACTGTTAACCCCAATTCTTGGATTCCTCGTTTCTTAAGGAAATTGAAGGACAAAAGGGCAGAGAATATGTTATTTTGTCCAAACGCTATTTAAAACACCAAATATGTGGTTCTAGACCGCATGTTGGGAAACTTTTTCTATAAAGGGCCAGACAGTAAATATTTTAGGCTTTGTGGGCTATATGCTCTGTGTTCAACCTGTTACACTGCGCCTTCATAGCATAGCAGCAGCCATAGACAATACGTACACAAAACGGCCTGGCAGTGGGCCAATACGATTTTATTGGCAAAAAATAGGCTGCAGGCCCGATTTGGCCTGCGGGCTCTGGTTGGCTGACTCCTGCTCTAGACCACAAAAGGAGGCTCCCGACCTGGACCATGGCCACCCAGCTCTGAGATGGCAACCCAAGCCAAGGATGTTTCGGCTTCCGTGTTAGGATGCTCCAAAAAGTAGACCCCAAGATGTGAAGGATTAAGGGGAAGCAGCAGGAGAGGTTGGACCGCCTTCAGGCCCAGAGGCGTGTCTGACACCTCTGAAAGGAGATGGGGAAGGCAGGAGAGTGGGGCAGGAAGAAACTTCTATCACAGCCAAGTTCTAAGGAAGTCTCAGCAAGACCAATGGGGGAACCTCAAGACAAGGTTGCCTGTCAGAGAAGCCCTGTAGCCTGCAGGGGGGGCCTGCGGTAATATCCCCCCAGGCCCAGTCACAGACTGAAAGCAGCCTAGGAGAAACGTGGTCTGAGTCTGAATAGAGGAATCAGAGAGGTGGCCATGAAGGTTTTCAGTCAACAATGACCCACAGAGCAGAGATCTGTGGGGCTCATTTCCAGTACAACCTCTCCGAGGGTCACTGCTCCGAGAAATCGTCAGAAGTTACATCGACAGGCAAAAGGGCACACGGTGAATACCGGCTGGTGCCCTCCTTTTCTGGTTAGGACCAGGGGTAAAGTGGGGAAAGCCCTTGCTTGGCATAAGTTCTCAGTGCTTAGAAAGGGCTCCATGCCTTGTTTTAAGAGCCTTGGGGTGTCTGGGTGTCAATGAAATGCATCTTTATTCTGCAAGAGCCTGGGAAAGTGAGAGTATAATGCTTTCCCAGGAGAGGCTTGATCTCCTTGACATCTGGATGGAGGAGCTGTGTTTCCCAGAGTGTGCTCTATGGAACCCTAGCCCACAAGTGGGCAAGGCGGTAGATACAACACGATGCTGAGCCAAAGTATTCTGTGCTCAGCTAAGTCTGAGAAACAGTTTTTAAAAAAAATAAAATTAGACGAGTTCCCTTCCTGCAAATCTTCTCAGAGCCTTCGATCCACAATTCTGAGAATTTCCTCAGCCTCACTTACTAGCTGGTGCGTCTCACACAGTGGAAAATCTACTGTAGAAATGGCAGGTCCACAGTGAGTCTGTGGAAATTATCCTGGCTAAGTCACGTCAATGAGTTTGCCACACTCTTAAGGGTATCTAGATAATAGTTACTGGAGATGTCTGAGAGGCTTTTGAAAAAGCAGTATTGCATTATGGTATAGAGTATGGATGGGGGCACAGGCCTGCCTGCCTCAGTTTCCTCATCTGTAAAATGTGGATAACAACAGTTCTTATCTCATAAGTTTACTGTAAGAGTAGAAGGAACTCTTACATATAAAAAACACTTGAAACAGGAACTTAGAAAATAGTACTTCAGTGTTACCCACGGCTGCATGCTAGGCATTGCATATGTCGCCTTGATTCCCCCAAGAGCTCTTCGAAATTGGCTCAAAATGCTAAACCACACCCAGTGGAATGTTGGTGAATTTAAAAAGGCTTCAGTGAAATGCGGTACCTGAGTTGAGGTGAGATGATTTCCTGCAGGAACAATGACGGGTCACAAAACCACCCGAGTACGTGTTTGTGGCATGGCTCCAGGTGGTCGCTTGACAATTCCCCTCCTGAGCCCAGATGAATCGGAAACTCCACGGGGGAAATGCGGAGAGGCCAGAGCCCATGCTACACACGGTGACATTCCCCAGAATTTTTTTCCAAGTGTCAGAGGATATGGGAACCCTGCTAGGGCACACAGCGTACTTTCCAACCTTGTGAACATTAGCCACTTTGGAAACAATTTAGTTCTACTCTGCATATGAAATCACTCCTCCATTTTATGAGCTATGTAGAAAAATAATAATAAATTATTTCCCCCCAAGGTACTGGGAGAAATTGTGTCACAGTATTAGGTTATGATCTCTTGTACTAGTTCATAGCTATTCGGGGCTGTTTCTATTTCAACACGGAAATATAGAGATGTAGTGTCAGGTGTGATGGGAAATACATGTTCCTAGCATGTTCCTGGCATTTGGGGGCCCTTTCTCCTAACTCCATAGGCAAAATTATATTTCAATCACAGGAGTCTTTGGGGGACCAGTGTGCCTGGTGAGTAAATATTTGGGCATGAGCTAGACATTTAGGGAAGTTCATCGACAGTTTCAAGGGCATTTTAGTGAATTTCAGTCCCAGGGACACGATGGTGGTGGGAGGGGGGGAGGTGTGGAGAGATCTGTCTCATCATCAACTCTTGCTTTATTCTGTTCATCAAAGGAGCAGCAGCAATGAAGATCCCAGAGCGCCCAGAGGACTCCTGAAGTTGACTGGTTCAGCCAGGAAAGTATATTTCATTAAAAAAAAAAAAACAAACCTACTTGTTTCTACACTGAATTTGTCGTGCAAAGTGGAATGGGAGAACAAGACAAGATAGAGCGATGGGATTACTGAAATGGAAGCGATGCTGTGAATACCCTCCATGGGCCAGGTGCCAAGAATTAGAAACCCAAAGTAACCTAGTGTCTATTTTAATGGAGGCTGGCAGGTGAGACACGGTGCGATGTTCAAGACACTTGACAACTGTGGTTATTAGATCTGTAAGATGACCCCCCATGACCCCACACCCTGGTATTCACAACCCTGTGTGATCCCCACCCCTGGAATGGAATGTCTAACAGACTACAGCATCACTAGGTAGTAAAATGAGCGTGAACTCCTGAATACTCATACACACTTGGGATGTGGAGAGAAGGATGATGGTTCTGAGATCTAAAGTAGGCAGACTTGCAGATAAATCACAGGTGAAATAGCTCTCATGGAAAAGCAACTTTTCTCGGGGATTCTCACTGCTTACCCTCACCACCTCCATGCACACACACACATGAGCTCGGCTCCCAGGATCCAGCAAGAGAAAGCAGCTCATAATAGTTTGTCTCTCTCAGGTCCTGTCTTCAGCCCCATCAGAAAGCTCACTGGACCATGGGTATGTCATGCATTAGCCCAGTACAAACTCGGCCATGCTTTGGCTGTTTAAGAATGTTTTCCTCTCCTGAAAGCCTGCACCGGCTCCAAACAGAAAGCAGAGAGAAACTGGTCTGGCCACTGGCTGCCTCCAACTACCCAGCAACACACGAGCTGCTTCCAGCCACCAAGACCCATAGCCTGGCACCCAGGGAGTCCAGGAGTCACCAGCCACCCAAGCACAAGGATTTCCGATATTTGTCATCTGGTGGGAAAGGAAGGGAAAAGTTCAGAGAGCAAGATGAAGGACGTGGAGACCAGAACCAGCATCCGGGCAGAGAGAGACAGCAGAGCGAGACGGAAAGAAACTATCCTCTTTGGCCTCAAACCGTCACTACTGGTTTGGCTTTGGAACGTGGGTAACTTCGAAGAAAAGCTAACACGATTTCTGGAGGCTTCCAAGGAGCAAGGGACACTTCGAGATAAAGTGGGTTTTAGTATGAGTTCTGAGCTGGACTGGCTGGAATCAAATTCTAGACCTGCCACCTACTAGCAGGGGACCCATGGATGTATTCTCTGAACTTCCGAGATCTCAGTGTCTTTATTTGTAAAATGACAATCATGAGAAAACCCATCCCAGAGAGGCTGCATGGATTAAAGCGGATGATGTGTTTCTTTTACCTTTTTTTTTTTTTCCCCTGAAACTGCTATTTTAAAAATTATTTCTTTTTTCAGTTAACAGTTGACATTCAATATTATTTTATATTAGTTTCAGGTGTACAGTACAGTAAACATTTCTATAATTTATGCAGTTAGACTAGAACCCACCTGGCTCTATATATAGCTGCTGCAACATTATTGACGGTATTCTCTGTGCTGTACTTTAGATCTGAAGGTGATGATGTGTTTAAAGATGATGTGTTTAAATGGCATGTAGTAGGTGCTGAATTAGTACTGTCAGTGACTGTTAATGGGGGAAGCAGATAATATGAAAGTGAAAAGGATCAAACAGACCCATCGGTGTCTCCCTACCAATTCTGGACTTGTTTTGGAAAAGTACAGTGTCCCCTGGTAGGACTGGAAGCCCTGAGATGCCCTGGGCCGGACCGAAGGTATCTGTGTCACTTTCCATCAGGCTTGGAAAGGCAGTTGTGACATAGGCAACACCAAGAGCTGTACAGTGGGAAGTGTTTCACTCCTAGGGCCCCTCCTGGGCTGGATCCCAGAGAGATGTAGTGGGCCTCCTTGCCCAAGACTAGAGAAATCAGGAGGCGGAAGGATTAAGACAAAAACTGTGCAGAAAAAGGTCAAAATTGGGAAGATCAAAGTCAGAGATTGAAAACAAGACTTGGCAAAGGTCAGGACAAACAGCAGTGGTCAGTTAATTCAGAAGTCTGATCACACCATCAGGAACCCATGTTCTGTCTTTCTGCTCTGCCATTTTCCAGGGCTTGGCTTATCCATGTTGAGGCTGCCCAACATGGTTCCAAAAGGTTGCTCAGGTCTCGGCATTGTGCAAAACAATTTCCAGATGTAGAAAAAGGAACATCTGTTTCCTGTATCTCTTTTCAAGAGTGAGACAGGACCAGGAATGGCACAGCAGATTTCCTCTGATTTCTAATTGGTCACAAACACATCACATGACCTCACCTAACCCAATCACTGGAAAGCAGGAAGAACCCACCATGATTGGCATAGACCAGACAGGATTCAGAGTCCCACCTTCCTGTGGGATGGGAGCTGGGGAGGGGCCTATCTTTTTGTGAAACACACAGAGTGACCATGTGATTCATGGAAAACACTAGAGCTCCATTTCCAAGGCAGAGTGGACACAGTGGCTCTTGAGTTGACAACCAAGTTCATTTTCTATCTCTGCCCTCATGACCTCCTCCCACCTCAGATTTTGTTCTCTAACAATTATTGAAAGCTTAGGTACCAGGCCCTATGCTAAGCATTTCAAGACATTAAATTGCTTAATCTTCACATCAACATTATGAGGTAGGTACCATTTTTATCCTCATTTACCAATGTGAAAACTCGCTCAGAATAGTGAAGGAACTTTCCTAAGGTCATAGTTATAAAATGGTAGACTCAGAACTCTTGACATTGACAGGTTCTAGGGCTGTGCTACCCAGATAGCAGCCACTAACCACATTTTTAATTTACTTCAAATTAAAATCCAGTTCTCCAGTGGCACTAGCTACATTTCAACTGCTTACTAGCAACATGCAGGCTAGTGGCTACCATATTGGAGAGTATAAATAGAGGACATTTCCGTCGTCACAGAAAGTTCTGTTGGACAGTGTTTTTCCAGAGCCCAAGATCTCAACCACTCCCCCAAAGTGTTTCCATGTGACTCATTCTGTAGATAGGTCGGCTTTGTGGTGGTTTCCAAAGTAACCCCATCAAATGCAGGAAGAGTCCTACCTCTGTTTCAACCCCACGTCCCAAAAAAGAGGCTCCATCACAACATGAGAGTTTTCATTTTGTTTTTCTGAGAAACTCCTACCCAACTAACCTTCAAGGGAGAAGGAAGAAATTGAAAGGCATTTCTCATGGCCTGGGAGTGACTTGGAGGAGGAGGAACTAGCAAGGCAACCAGACAGTTGTACCCTTTGAACTTGGAAACACTCAAAGCTCCACTGTGGCTAACCTCTTCCTCCACACCCGTATCCAGCAAAAACCCTGCAGGTCCACATTCCCAAGCTCCTCCCCGTTCCCACTTAAACGGTCAATCCACAGCAAATGTGTTTCCCAATTCATGACAAGAAAACACTGTGTCAATATCAGGTGACAATGTGGTATGAGATAACACACCCGCTGAAAACCCAAAATACCCGCATTGTTCCACCCTCGCAAAAATTCCTCAAGGGCCAGAGCTCATGAGTCAGTTTGTGGTCTGGCTAATCCGACTTTCAGACACCGATGAGCTAGAGGACTGGGCATGGTTCCTTGCCAAAGGTGTTGTAACAGCTGTGCAGATATTTAAGGCGGCACGAGTCTCCCTTTATTCATTTCCCTTCTTGCTCAGCTGAGGGGCTCATCTTGGGGCTGCCGGGGACGAAGCTGCCCTCAAGAAGACGGGTGGTATCCAGGAAGGAATAGGCTCAAATCTCTCCTGATCTAAGCTCAAATCCCTCCTGTCACTTATCAATCTTCCCAGAAAGGAATGTCACTGTTCTTGAAGATCATATCTCTAAACAAAAGGGCCAAAATGCCAAGTTTAAACAGTTGTCCTAAGGGATCAGAGAAGGTGATGGTTACAAAGTGTCTGGCACGTAAGTCTTCAGGTAAATGTTGCTTCCTTTGTCCTTCCAATTACCGGATACTTACATGAGAAATTTGGCTAGAACTGGGGGTACATGTAGAAAGTATTCTGGAAAGGGAACCAAAAATACCAAATCCTTACAGGTACCCTTTTCCAAAGGGCAGTCATCCAAGAACAATGCCAGACAAAGGAAAGCAACACAACGTTGTGTGATTATAATAGCTGAGGCTTTGGTGCCAAGTCAAGGCAAGGCCTGAGAGTCACCTGGGCTGGGTCACACCACCTGGAAGCCTTTGCTAAGGCTGGTGCTATCTGAAGTGCCTCTGGCCAAAGGCAACCTCTAGTCCATCACTCCTTCTGCCTGTATTGCCTCACCTGCAAACTGACTCTGGACATTCAGGGGTGAGGAGCAGATTCTAAGAGAGGAGGTATCCCTCTGTGATACCTAGCCAGAAAGACTGAAGAGAGAGGAGGGAGACAGACAGACAGACATGAGACTATCATGACATGACCTGACCTGCAAGCTCCAGCCCTAGACAATGAAAATGAATCCATGTCCTCAAACATCACTGATCAGATTCAAATTACTCCTGGTGATAGGGATGGGTAGCGTGTCTTGCCATTGATTTTGCTTAAGACTATGGAGGTGGGGAGGATCCTTGAATTATACTTAGAAAACTCTGACGGGATAAGCCTCCTGGCATGGAAAGACCTAAAGACTCATCCTATTATGATTCCAGGATGGCTTTGCGAAGTTTCCAAGGAGGGAGGTGGTTAAAGAACAGATTCCTGGGTTCAGCCCTGGAGACTGTGATCAGCAGGTGCAGGTGAACCCTGTGAACCTGTATTTTGTAGGTTGATATACCAAGTCAGACATTAAGTTTACAAACTCATCCTAGAAAAAGTGCTACATGCCTCATTGCTGAATATCACTACAGTCACCTTTGAAATGTCCTCCTTGGGAAGCTCTGCACCGACACCAGCACCTAGTCCACCCTTCAAAGCAATTTTGGAACTCTTTTTCTGGAATGGCCATCAGAGCTGTCGTCGTATTACCCTTGATGTCCTGAATGCCACCAAAATGCCTTCCTTTCAATATTTCCTTTATCTTTGGGTAAAGAAAGAAGTCATGGGGAGTAGGGAAGGTGTTCCAATACAGTTATTTGTTGACTGGCTAAAAACTCTCTCACAGACAGTGCCGTGTGAGTTGGTGCATTGCCGTGATGCAAGAGCCGTGAATTGTTGGCGAAAAGTTCAGGTCGTCTAACTTTTTCATGCAGCCTTTTCAGCACTTCCAAATAGTCAACTTGGTTAACTGTCCAGTAGATACAAATTCATAATGAATAATCCCTCTGATACACGAAAAGGTCAGCAACGTGGGTGCAACGAATTCGGAAGTTAATTGTCAGACCTCGCATAACTAGTGGGGAAGGCTCATGTGGCTGCTGACTTTTCATTCATTGGGTTGTCAGAAAAGCCATGGCGTATTTTTTCTATGTTTTCCACGCAAAAACGTGTCATGACATTTCCGACGACCCAATAGCTGTTTGGGTCAATCTCCTGGTGTCTTTCTCAGGCTGTTTGCATTTCCCTCCCGAGTTTGCCATTGACCCTTTCCTTAGAGAACCCTGCCTCTTCTCTGTGTCCAAAGCCCCAGGCTCCTCTTAAGAAAATTTTCCTCTCCAGCCAACCCACTTGACCTTCAACGACACCATCGTAGTGAAACTGGGTTCTAGAGAGGAGTGTTATTTCCACCCTGACTTTTATTTCTGGCTCCATATCTTTGAGAAGGCCTTGTGACTAAGGCAA
Source organism: Aselliscus stoliczkanus (assembly GCA_033961575.1). Lineage (NCBI taxonomy): Eukaryota > Metazoa > Chordata > Mammalia > Chiroptera > Hipposideridae > Aselliscus > Aselliscus stoliczkanus. The sequence continues at coordinate 10,228,522 of CM066736.1, forward strand.
CTTGTGTCCATCTGACAACGGGCATGTAGGAAATGTCTGGTAAGAATTTATCGTGGAGGGCCGGCTGAGTGGCTCGTTGGTTAGGAGTTGGCTTGGGATGCCAGCTCTGAGCAGCAGGGCCCAGGTTCAGATGCCACATGAGGGCCAGTGACGCTGCGCCCTCTACAGCAAAGATGGTGAACAACAGCTCCACCTGGAGCTGGGCTGCAGTGTGTCGCTGGCGACTGAGTGGGCTGCAGTGGGGCTGGCCAGAAGTGGGTGTGAGCTTTCGTGAGCAGCCATTCAATAGAGAGTGAGCGACTGCCTCACCCTGGAAGAGTGCAATGATCACAATACCAACATGGGCCAGTGAAGCGATGTCCTCCATAGCTAGACTGAAGAACAAAAGAGAGCAACTTGTCTGTTCCCCTTCCCCAATTTCCTAACGCTGTTCCCCTCCCCCAATTCCCAAATTAAAAAAAAAAAAAGACTTTATTATGGAAAAATCTGTACCTTCAGAGCTGAAATGTAAGTGGAAGGATCAAAACCCACAGGTAAAATGTGTGGATTCACATAGACTCACACACATTCACACACATGCAGAGAAAATACACCAATATGTGGAGCCTTCTGCGCATGCACACGAGTCCCATATGGACCATGGAAAAGTCAATACATACACTGACCTACATTTCTTGAGGCAGGCTGTGCCCCACCGATGCATCTATTATAGTTCCCTTTTCCAGGAGAGGCAAAAGCCACCAGCGTAACTTGCCTTAACCCCATTTCTGACTCTCACCCAAACTTGATGCATCAACCTTTCATTCTAAACTCCATCTTTCACCATTCAATCCCTGACCACCTCCTCACTCCATTCCCACCTTCTCAGCCATCCTGGGCCCTCCTCCAGAGTGGAAGGCTCATTATAAAGTGAATCTCAGAAATGACATGAGGACATCTACACCTCATCCCACTAAAGTCACCTTCAAGGGTAGCTCTAGCTACAGAAACAGTTCATGACATAGGGGAAAGAAACACATACACACCCTGCCACAGAAACCTCAGCCCACCTGGGGAACATCAACAAAGGGAAACACCCTGGACTTTTCTTAGTAATGATCAGAGATCACAGCAGGTATCATCTGCAGGCCATGATGAAAACACGGAGGCGCACCAGTCCATGTTTTAAATTGGGAAGCAATAGCAGAGATGGGAAGGAGGTGTATGGCATACATGTGCATGACACATGTGCCAGGCCCCTGTCCTGACAGCAGAGTCCCAGGTCCTTAAAAGCAGGGACATGCTGGAGTTTAGCTGCATTTTGTCGGCTACTGTGAGCAAGCACATCTGCCCAGGTCCTCATTCACAGGGACCAAGAGAAAACACTCTGGGCCACTTACACGGAGCCATGTTCCTGCCCAGGGGTCAGGCTAGGACATAGTCGTACCTCCAGAAAGTTCCAGAACCGTGAAACCCTGAACACATGTCCTAAAATGGTTTCTTGAGACTACCAGCTACATTGGATGTACCATGGTATAAAGGAGGGAGCAGAACAATGGGAAATTCTACTATAAATTAAAGTGAAACAAGTTTTTTTACTACAGCACTTTTCAGAGGCTTTCGTGTCTAAAGCACACTGTGGATGTCAAACAGGAGACAGTGAGACAATATTTTCCAAGCTGACATGGATATAGAATCCTTTTCTGAGACATGTCTTTCAGGACAACTGTTCTGAGAACCATTTTTGAAGCAACGCAAACCAATCTCACTCTTTGCACCCGCTTGACCGATGGAAAAATTAAGACCCAAGAGCAAAGGGATTAGCTCTAAATAACTCACTGGTTAGTGGAAACCCAGGTGTCCTGAATTCTGTTCTAGGGTCGTATCTCCACACATTCATCATGAGGCTGTGGGTGAGGCACCCAACTCATCCATTCATGCAATAAACATGTCTTAGGCACCAGCTCTGTGCTACCTTCTGGGCTAGCTGCTGGAGATACAAAACCAAAAAAGACACCACCCCTGCCTTTGAGGAGGCTATAATTCACTGGAACCTAAGAAAGCATCCATCAGAGCTCAGGAAATCTGTTTTGCATAGTTCTAGCTTGCAGAGATTTCATTTATCACAGATTTTAAATAACAGCCCCCCCCCCGTGCTAAGGTCCAAGTTTTGAGTTCCCACATTCAATTAACGGAAGTAATTGTGCCAAGTACAAACCTGACTGCTGGTCTTCAGTCATTATGGAAATAATAGATGCCCATCACGAGCGATGATCAATTGCACCACTTCTGTCCAAGTCTGTTGCTGCCTGGCCATTGCATATCTGTCATTCAGTTCACGCACAGACAGCAAAGCATGTAGCCGTGCTGCTTCCTTGTCACTCAGGAATAAACCCACATGACATTTCACCTAAAGGGGTAATCAAAAAGAAGAAATTAGCCAAGAAAGATGAAAGTGCAGCGAAGAACTGCCGATAACACGGGAAGTGAAATGTGCATCAAACGTAAGTGGCCTTATAAAGAAACAGCTGACTGTAAAATGTTGAAACTTGCTACCATTTTATTGACTCTGGACAGGGAGTCAGAGGTACTTAGTGAAGGCAAATGTTTTGTCATAAATGAGGGAAGTGACAAAAAAAGATGACGATGTCCTAGAGGAAGTGATGCTGGCAAAAAACTTCACATTAGAAGAACTCTTGGTGATCATTAACAACATGTAAAGTGCCAAAAATGAAACATTGGAAGCTGACTCAAATTTAGAAAGGAGGAGGACTCATCAGGGCATAGAAAAGATGCTTGTCTTGTTAGAGATGGAGCGAAGGTAAGCACTGCCTTCAAACTATTCTTGATAGCATTTTAACCAAGAACCAAGAAACTTTAACTGTTTCTAATTTTTAAAGTACAGTGTACAAAATAATAGTTTTAGATGGGTTTGTTTTGCATTTCCTTATACATTTATATCCAACAGTAAAAGAGTTTTTAATGTTTTGACACATTTTTAAAGTTCAGGGAACTATACTGTTCCCATAGATTAAGATTGTTTTGCAAGGTTTCAGCTTGCGTGGTTACTCTTATGTGCATCTCAAAGGCATTACACACTCTAGGCCCCAGTTTCTCTGCTTTGACAGAGAAGCGGCCAGAGTCCCAATAGGAAAGCACAGGCATGCCCGAATTAGGATCATTTAAGACAGGTTTAATTTTGAAAACACTAGACTGAAAAGCACAAAGGTATGGGTGGAAGAAGCACCCCAGGCACAGTGCAGAATCCTGGGGCTGGTGGCAGCCAACCTGTTACCATCCTGGGCCCCAAGGGAGAATTTGCCAGAACCCAGAAGGACAATCATGTGGAGCAGGGCACCGCAGGCTGAGGCAAACCACCAGACAGAGAGACTCTTCAGGAAGGGGGCCAGGGCATGCAATACCCCACCCTCACGCTCCTTGTCCGTGCCCATTGGCTGAATTCACCTGAAGCCAGGAGGCCTTGTTAACTGTATATGGTCCACAGGTGGCAGCCCACGGGACACAGAACGAAAGGGTCAACAGCAGATGAGAAGGGCCAAAGGGAAGAGATCAAAATGGGGCTGTTTCACAGCTAAATTCTGGGATGTGGTGACTTTAAGTGCCTTAGAGAATTTTTTTTTTTTTTTAAATATAACAGGTAGCCAAAACCTCCCAAACAAGCTTAAACTCTAAGGAGGAGTTAGGGAGAAGGAGACAGGGGTATCTGGCAGAAGTGCGTGGCAAGAAGTGCAGTGGAAGAGCTCAAAAGGCATCATCATGAGTCCAGGTGGCCTCTCACCAAGCTTCACACTCCAGGACTGCCCGGTTTCTGCTTCCTTCTCTTGCCACAACCACCAGGCTTTCTCTGCTTCTCCGTGTAATACCAGAAATTAACATTCTATTAGGACCAGCTGCCAACAAAGGCTGGCTAACATCCCTTTCTCCTGTAAGAAGGAATCTGATTGGCCCACCTTGTTTCCTGAGCTTAGCCCTGATCCAATCAGCTGCAGCCAGGGAGGGTCACATGATATCAACATGGCTGCTAAGGACCATCCCCTGAATGAGAAGGACTTTCTCAGAAATAAGGATTTATGGGCTGAGCAGTCACTCTAGAAGATGACTGTTACTTCACTTGGTCTATTTTTATTTTAAAATCTCTTTTACAGCACTTTTTATGTGCCGGGCACTGTTCTAAGTGTTTCCTTCACTTTTAATGACCCTCTGAGAAAGACTATTATCAACCCATTCTACAGATGAGGAAACTGGGGCACAAAAATACTAAGTAATTTTTCCAAGTCACACAGCTGTAAATTACAGCATTAGTATTTGAACTCACACAAGTGTGACTCCAGGATTCATGCTTTTAATCACTGTGTTCTATCTCTCGATTTTAAATACAAGGAAACAATGGTTTCCATCTCCCAACTCCTTAAACCCTTCAGAGATCAAGGTAGGGAACACTCCACAACCATAAAAAAGTGCGTATTGAGCCCAGAGTAAACTACAAGTCTGCAATGGCAAACAAAGCCATCCTCCCAACCTACCCCACCTCTTCCCATTCCCCTGACTTCTAGCCACGGGTTCAGATAACAGAAATGAAAGTGGGACAAAGAAAAATAGAATTCTCACTTTGCTCACCATCTGCAAATCATCATTAATGATATAATTCAGAAAACAAAGCACCACAACAAACTCCGAAAGGCAAAAAAAACAAAAACAAAAACAAAAAAACAACAACCCAAGAGCCACGGAGTTTAATGCTTGTCTTCCAGTGGGTGATAAGGCAGCCGATCTTTACGACATCTTGGCTCGTGTCCACGTGTTCTTGTTCCAGGGCACCGAGGCTACAAAGGGCACCTCGGCCTGTCTTGGAGGCAAACCAGCCTTTGCCTTGGGAGACCTCATCCAGTCCCATGGCTTCAATTAGTTACCAGATGTTGGTGATTCTCCAATCATTTATCCAACCCAGATCTCCAACCTACCCTGAAGACCACTGAGCCAATTACCCTCTGGCCATCTCCACTTGGATGTGACACAGGCCCTTCAAATGTAGCCTGCCCAAAATAACCCCATCATCTCCTTGCTCAGGCTCACCTCTTCTCAATCGGTTTCCACCTTGAGGAAAATGGTTCCACCGTAGCGCATATTCTAGGAAACATCCCTGACCCCTTCTTCTCCCTCCTTTACTCTTCTCACATCCATTCGTCACATCTTGCTTCTCTGACTCTCTAAATATCCCCGGAATCCTTCCACTTCTCTTCATCCTCTTCCCCTCTCTAGCCTACCATCCTACTTTCTTGGACGACTGCAAGTCTTCTAGCCACAATTGTTTCCCTCCAACCTACAATATTTCCCAAGCTGCATCTTTTCCAAAATGCAACTCGGATCTTATTGCAGCTTTTCTTATATCTCTTCAAAGTTTCCCTAGTTACTGTTGGAGAAAATCCCAATTTCTTAAAATAGCCTATGAGCCTTAATGAGTTGGTGCCCACTCAGCTCTCTACTCTTATCTTACACACTACCCTTTCTTTCACGTGGGATACTCCATGTCAACAGAGCTCTCACTCCTAGAACATGCCTCTGATAGGCAGCCTCTAAAATGTCCCCAATGACACCTCCTCTTGTATCCACACACATGTATAATCCTTCCCCCTTGACTGTAAGTGGGACCCGGTGACTTGCTTCTAATGAATAGAATATGGCAAAAGTGATGGGATGTCACTTCCAAGGGTTGGTTACTGAAAGACTCTGGGTCGAGTGCTCTCTCTCTCTCTCTCTCTCTCTCTCCTCCTTTTCCCTCTCCCTCTCCCTCTCTCAGCAAGCTAGCATGTCGCAAGTAGCTCTGTGGAGGGGCTCAAGTGGCAAGAAATTGATATCTCCAGCCAACAGTCAGTGAAGACCTCAGGCACAGCCACACTAGGCTCCTAACCCAGAGATGCTGACATAATAAATGCTTGCTGTTTTGAGCCATTATATCTGGAGTAATTGATTATGCAGCAGTGGGTGACCAGTAAAACTTAGAGACTCTCTCATTTCTGAGCTACTGCATGTGCTATTCCTGACTCCTGGGTTGCTCCTTCCACTCCTCCCAAGGTCAAACCGTTTCACCTAACTCCAATCCATTCCCAGGTTTCAGGTGAGAGGACACCTCCTCCAGGAAGCCTCCTCTGACTTTTCTCATTATAACACTGATCACACCAGACAGTCAGAAACATGAGGGAAGGCACCATGGCTGCCATGATTCCCCTTGGATCTCTTTATCAACAAAAGGACTGGCCATAGAAGACAGGTTCGATGTTTCTGGAATGAAGGAAGGCCATAGAAAGGTTCCCTCTCTCCATGAGAGCTGAGTTTTCTCCTTGTGCCCAGCGGACGATTCTATATCATGCAGACACTGACTGTGTCCTGAGTTTCTAGGAACCATGCTTTTAATTTACATGGTTATAATATTGAACTCAAATCTGATATTTCCACCGTGCTTTCACATCTCCTCATTCATTGTCTTTTTCCACTTTCACAATAACCACGAGGGACATTACTGTCCTCATTTTACACATAGGAAAAGTGAGACAGAAAGTTTCATCAATAACCAAGTACAGAACTAGAGTCTCCAGGGCCAGCCGAGTGGCTCAGTTGGTTAAGAGCTCGCTCAAGAGTGTGAGCTGTGCTCTGAGCAACAGCAGTTCGATGCCCAGCCCGAGCTGAGCTGCCACTAAGCTGCCAACAGGTGGCAGGATGGCTCAGCTAAAACAAACAAACAAACAAACAAACAAACAAAACCTGGTCTCCAAACTCAGTCTAGAGCTGTCCTCAGAAGGAAGATATCAAATGAACATATGTCCTAATTACTAAATAAATTTGCTAACAAGAAGATACAGATTGCCTTTACATATATGACTGATGGTTTTGCTTCATCAGCTAGGCATCTTGGTAAGCAAATAAACTGCAATATGAAATTTTTAGTCTCTAAGGGAAAAAGACAGCAGAATCAAGGAAATAAAGCAAGACCTAATTAAATTGGATCCGGAAAAAGAGAGGTTATAAAAAAAAATCAGTAAGAAATAAAGCATTTGGAAAGAAATTAGTTTTGATGCTTTCAGATACATATTGGCAAGCTGATAAATTCTTAGGAAAAACAGAAAGTAATAATAAACAAAATATGTTAATAAAAAAAGGACCATTAACAACAGGCTACTTTACAGACCAATAACATCAACTATGAGATTCCGGGCTGGGCTTTATGTCTCTAAATAGTCACAAGACACTTGGTTTAATTTTTTTTTTCCAACTCCATAAGGATCCTATTCACCATGTATGAGTAACATTTCTAAACCACAAAGTTCTGAATTAAGTATAATTCAATGAAAAAAAAATCTTAATAATACCAGTTTCAGAGTCTGTACAGTGGGAGAAAATGCTTTGTAACCAATGGCTTTTGCTTCTTCAGTAACTAAATGCCTGTGGGTGGCACACAGATCCAACCACCTTGTGCTGAGCTCCACTCAACTGTAGAGAAGATTCTAGAATCTATACCAAAGATTGCAAAGAGTGAGCCATAGGGTACAGCAAACTTGCAAGTGTGCTTGTTTGGCCCTCACCATATTTTTGAATTACTTATCAACATTTAAATATTAGAGGATTGACATAAAATCCAGATTTCTAGCATTTGGGACCATATCCTCACATGGCAAATGTTGACCAGAACTCAGTAAAGGTTTTCCCCTTACCTAGGGCTTGTGGTCTCCATTTTTCTGGTCTTCATCACCCCTTATTTCTTCTATGCCCAGTCTATCTCTGGCATTTATAGTATTTTCCTGGCCCCTATGGGCATGGGGTTGCGCTCCCCATGCTAAAAAAAAAGATGGTCGCCATTTTCTTCAAATTCCATCAGTTGAAACAGAGTCACTCAAGTGACCTTTTAGGAAAAGGAAGTTTTTTGAAAGAAAGTGGTACCAGGAACCTATCAGGTGCCTTTTCTTCTTTCGCTCTCTCCGTAGCCTCTCACTCATGGCATCTCTCCTTCTCTCTGTGTCTCTGTCATTTTTTTCTCCTGTACTGCTCTCAGTTTCTTCATGCCAGTCGCACGTGACCTAAAATAGCTGGCCTGATCTAGCATCCACTTCCTGGTTTTTCAACTCAGCTCTCAGGACTGCCCTGGCCTGGCATCTCATTTTCCCAAATCCAATTCACCCAAACAGGAATCAAATTAGTCATTTGTTCAAGTCAGGTCAACAAATTACTGGCCACCATTGCTGCTCACTCGATGAATCAGGGTTCTTGGGGCCCTGGTGTCATAACAAGGAGGAGGGTTATGTAGCACCAAATATGACTGCTCAGGGTATTGGGGATTCTATGTAAGACATGCTTCCTTCAAGGGCAGGTGGGTCATGGCCCCACCACCACTACAGCCCCCACCTCCCCAAACATGGCTTAGGCATTTTGCCTCTCTGCTTCCACGAGGTGTGGCCTGGACTGAGTCTGGCTTCCAAAGAGCAGGGTTATGCTCAGAGGAATTATGCACTTTGCTTGGCAACCAAGCCCTCAGCCACAGGCAGAAATGGAAGCAGTTAGTTTCTGTAATGGATTTGTGATGCTCCTTCGCCTGTTCCCTCCTGTGCCTGTTGGCCTTTCAAAACAGTGTGAATTCACTGTCGAACAGTAATTGGGCTCCTTCTTAGACATTCTGGGGCTTCCCGCCCACGGCCTCTCCGCCCAGACAAACCGCTGTACCTCCTCTGAAGTGGCCATAACAAATTTGCCTTTATTGGCATGGATTTGGGAACTTCACGTTATTTGCCTTTGAGATAGAACAAAGAGACTATTTTCTCTGGCTCCTCCCAGCTCTGAGATAGCCAAGAGCAGAGCATGAGTCTTGGGCTTCAGTTCATCCTGGAGAAGCCAGGAAATCCTAGCCACATGAGAGGCAGAGGGCCTGGTTAAGCACACAGGACCTGGCTCCCATCCCAGCACTGCCGTGAAAGCGCTGTGTGACCTTCGGCGAGTCGCTTTACCTCTCTGAACCTCACTTTCTCCATTTGTTAAATATAGACAGTAACACCACCTTGGTTTGTTGAGAGGATGGAGTGAAAAATGTCAGCAACCTACATGGCCTCAGTCAATAACTATCAATGTTATTTCACTTTCAAATCCCCTCTTCTATTTAAAAGCCGTGAAGCCAGGATTTGGACTCACAGTCGGGTGCTCACGTGCTTAACCCCTGTATTCTCCTGCAATTATGTGCCGTGAAAGGTTCTATCCCTCTTGCTGGCCACTGAGGCTGTGTCTGGTTTTTGCTCTAACACACAATGCTTTGTGGACATCTTATACTCGTATGTAAAACTTTGCCTTTGTGGGCGAGAAATTTTTGTTGGATACATTTCTCATAGTGCAATTGCTGGATCAAAGGGTTTTCACTCCTAACTGCCAGAGGTCACAGGACTCATTTTAACCCAGTTGGCACTGCCAGTCACCCTATACTCAGCCTCCTCATCCGCAGAAAGAGGCAAATGGAAACCTTGGCTGACTGCAGGCAGCTTTCATACTTCCAGCCGCTGACAGAGGCACTCAATGCTTCTACTGTAATCTGGGCTCAGGTGGGGCCCCCATTTCCAAATGAGCTGCAAAGCTGGGCAACCTCAGATCAAATCCCTGTTGGGCCTCTTGCTGGCTGTGTGACCCTTGAGCAACATCTCCGAGCTTCTGTTTCCTCATATGTAAAAAGAAGGTCAAAATCCATACCTACAGAGTGGTTGATGAGGTTTGGAAATAATGGACAGGCAGCCCTCAGCACAGAGCCTGCCACCTCACCTCTTATTATTCTATCGCTGGTCCCAGGATTTCTCTCCCCAGGCTTCTGTGCCCCTTCCTGTGACATTTGACCAAAAATGCTGAACCAGGAGCTGGGGAGGAGAAATGTGAGACCTAGCCCTATCTTACAAATAGAAGCCTCGGGGTCCATTCCAAACCCTTTCAAGTAAGGTCTTCCACTTAAGATTCAATAGCTGAGAAGGTCAATTCACTGAGTATAAGAGACAAAGGGGACATCTGTCTGTTTCAGCCTCAGCATAGTTGTCAGGGGGCTTGAGGACTCTCTCTCTGAAAGCTGGCTTCTTCTTCTTCTTCTTCTTCTTCTTATTATTATTATTATTATTATTTTGATAGTTGCAATGGCATGGGGAACGCAAAAGAGCACCATCCCCTGAAAGGCACCAACATCAGATTGGTACCTGCGGTAGGAAGTCATGTCTCATAGTCACGCCACACCAGCAGCTATTTGTTGAGCATCTACTATGTGCCAGGGCTTGTGCAAGGTGCAATGAGCAAAACAGACAAGACCTTTCCCTAACGGAGCTTAGAGTCTGGTGGGGGAGGCTGATGCTATATGAGGGGTTGGCTTAGTGTTGTTTTTAAGCTCATAATGACAAACTGGGTTTCCTGCCACGAAGAGAACAGTATGTAGCTTGAGGCTAACGATGGAGGGAGACATAAGGATTTGGGGATGCCCAAGACGTTGAAGGAAGCCTTAGGAAGCTGTGTGGCACTGGGCTGAGCCCCCACCTCTCTGAGCCTATTCTCTGCAGTGTATATGAGGGCCCAGCACAGGGCCTGCCCACGAGTAGCCTCTGAGTGGGACTAGTTCCTTTGGATTGGCTAATCCCAGACATAAACCCCCCAGACCATTTAGCCCTTGAAACATCCCAGTTCATGCTGGACACCTGGGGAAAACAAAATGAGCCCCAACTGCCTGCAAGCTCAGGCAGAGTCCTTTGGGGGTTAAAAACTTCCCAGGCAGCCTTTCCAGGGCAAACCCTGACTTTGGGAAGAGATCCTTCCTGCCTCTTTCCTTCTTCCTAAAATGTTACATCTTGGTGACATGAGCCAAACAGCCCTGTCTTCATTATTGTGTTGTCATTGTCGAGTTTATTGTTGCTATTACTACTGCTAATGATAATAATGATGGCAATGTGTACATTTACAGCCTTACTGTCGGTCAGTCTGTTATGGGTTTCCATGACTTTCGCTACATGCTCAGTATCTACCCAGTTATCTCTCAGAAAGGAAGAAGTTGCCTAACAGTCAAGTTCATGGGTCAGCAAGCATTTTATGGAAAGGGCCAGAGAGTAAATATTTCAGGGTTTGTGGGACACATAGTCACTGTCATGAATGCTCAACACTTCCCTCAGAGTATGAAAACAGACATCTAAAACATGCAAAAAAAATGCATGGGGGCCATGTTCCAATAAAACTATATTTATAAAAACAGGCAGTGGGGGCAGGAGGGAGTTGGTCTGCAGGCTGTGGTTTGTACCCTCTAGGTCTTAAAAAGTTTCTTGTATTCCATGTAAGAGGTATAGAGAGTACTACATTCTCCATACCTTATTTTGAAGAATGTATGAGTCTGAAATGACCTAAATCAATGTTACAGAAACTTATAAGTCACTTATAAGTTGGAATCGGTTAAAAATCTTTGTAATTGGTGGGCTCCATCCGTTTTTTCCTACGTATTTCCCAAGTTATCTTAAAATATTTATAAATTTAACTTCTTTTATTAAAGATTTGTCTGTCTTGATGAAGGGGTGGCTGTAGAACAATGGCAAGCCATGTGGGGACTCTACGTAATCCATAATGAATATGAATTGATTTGGTAGATAGTCATAAAAATGTGATTCGTCCATTACAAGTGTTACAAATTATTGATAAGATTTGTAGATCAGACATAGTAAAGCTAAATCTACAGGACAAATGAAAAAAAACATCTACCATTAATGGGAAGTGAATGAATGGATGGGTCGCTTGGAATAAAATTTCCAGTGATGGTATAATATCAGCATTTGAAAAAGGGCTGTGTCTCCAACAACATATTAGATGGAAATGAAGTGATTTGCTCTTAGCCCAGTGGGGGAGGCCTAGAAAAGTATCCCCAGTGATGAGAAAGACACAGGTGGCAAAGATGCATGGGAAGGGTTTGACAAAAACAGGTTTTTTGTTTTTGTTATCTTTTTTTAATGAGAGGATTGGAAGGGAAGGGGAAAGCATTATTTCTAAATTAATATATTATTTTAACATAGGAAGTGACTTAAGATATTTTTTCTATAACTAAATGAGTACATCAAATGCTGGGAGACATTTGGTTATTTCATCTCCACATCCTTAAAAGCCAGTACATTTGAGTTGTTTTAAAAAACTGTAATTTCTTCTTGGGAAAATAGGATTACATATTTTAGTCAAGCAGAATTGGTATCTGCCTCATTTCCAGAGCCTCTGTAGGGCTTGGCACATAGTGGACAGTAATGAATAATGAATAACTGAGTGAGACAATGAATGAATGAATGAATGAGGAATTTGACCACTCCCTGTCAAGCACATCACCTCAAAAAGACTCAAACTCCCACCGTTAAGGAAATTCCACATCCAGTTGGCCAGAAATGGGGAATTCACTGAACCTCGGCCTGTGGGGTGTTGCCTCTCCCAGGTTTTCACATTCTAATCTCTTTCTCAAACAGCCAGGAGGAAGCAAGGAGGGGGCCTCAGCCACAGAGAGCCCAGACCTCAGTTTCCCCTAAGCAGCACTCACCAAGTCCGATGCAACCCAGCCCCCAAAATGGGAGCATGGTGTTGGGCTCGACAGAAGTGATTGGAGTGGGATTCTGGAAACTTCTTCCCTGGGAGAATGAAATGACTTGGATGGTCCTCTCAGCTGTCCTTGATGGCTCCACATGGAGGCCTGAGAGTCCTACTGGGAAAAGATGACCAAGCAGAGTGAGAGATGGAAGGGGAGGGAAAACGGGAGAGTTCTGACAGGAACAGCCCAAGCTACCAGTACTGATGGAGGGCTTGCCTGTGCCAGGCTCTGCGCCCAGGCCTTACCTGCACCATTGGCCCCATCTGACTGCAGAGCCAAGCCACTGGGCAACACTGCCCAAGGCCTCACAGAAGAGAGAGACTGCACCTGTGTTGTCTGTCTGCAAAGACCAGAGCTTTGAACTACCAAGTTCCAACTGCACTATATTTCGAACTGGTAACCACCACAATGATAACAAAAATCAATACAAATAACTAACACATAGACTTCCTGGAAGCCAGGCTTTACACACACATTCAAAATCACCATCATTATCCTCATTTACAGAAGAGGAAACTGGGGCACAAAGAGGTTGAGTAACTTGCCCACGTTCGCTAGGTAGTGACAGGGCCAGGAGCTGGGAGGCCAACTGTCCTGGTTTACACAGGACTGTCCCACTTTTAGCACTAAAAGCTGTGTGTCCTGGAAACCCCCTTAAACCAGGTTCGTTGGTCACCCTAGCCAGGGGTAGACCTCAGGCAGCATGGCCCCAAAGAACTGCTTTTAACCAGCTCCTGATCCTGCGGTGGGGTAACTGCTATGGATGTGAGGACAAGACCCAAGATCAAGCTCAACCTTAGTATTAGCCACAGGGTCTATGTGGCCTCATCTTCCCTATCTGTAAAAGGGGAACAATAGAGTTTACTTCATTATTCTCTTTTCAGAGTCTCAGCAAGGGGATCCCTGCCAAGTCCAGGGCTGAACACAGGCCAATGCCCAGCAATGGTTAGATAGCTTGGTCACCCCCGGCACTGTAAGTAAGGACAATAATAGGTTATTCTGGAGGGAGCCATGTGGGACAGGAAGGTGTGTTAAGAAAGGATTAAGCTGATCATCTGCTGAGGCAGGAGGAAGGCGGAGTCCATGTCGCCCTCAGATCACACCAGCTGCTCTCATCTCCCGTCCCAGGCGCCCAGATATCCTGGCAGGGCGAGGAGGCATCTGTGCTGCCCACTCGATCCTGTCTTAGGCTTCAGCCGGCAGCGTGAACCTCCAGACACAAGGAAAGGTCCCTCTGGCTTCCTCCCTCCTCCATCGGCTATTTGTGGCCCTTGGACTGTTATAAGGGACAGGGAGATGACGTTGTTCTCTTCCGTCACACGTTCTATTCCCAAACAATGGGAGTCAGGATATGCAGCCCATCAGAGCCCCCGATTGTCTCACCACTCTCCCAGAATCCCAGGATGGAGAACCCTGCCTGGCCTCAGCACTCCCGTTAATAACTAGGCCAGCCCCCACAATGGATTCTGGGTATCTCCACCTCCCATGCTGATTTGGATTCCAGCCCTGATGAACACCATCCTTCAGTCACTCAACAAACACCAAGGAAAGCCCAGGGGGAGGGCCTGTGCTCTGGAGCCAGACTGCTCCAGGCTTGGCCACAGCTCCACTACTCACCAGCTGCCTGACCTGGGTGTCAAGTCCATTGGCCTCCCTGTACCTCCGTGTCCACATCTGGAAATGGGTTCATAATAATATTCTCCACATAGGGTTGCTGTGTAAAAGCCGTAGAACAATAGTGCAATAGAACAATAGTCTGGCAAATAGTAAATGTGCAATACATGTAACTTCTGTTATTAACAGTGTTATTAATGTTCATATTAGTACGTCTTACACTTTATATAATCCTTCACTACATCCTTATTTCTGGGCCACTTTGAAAGCACAGAACAGCACTTAAAAGGGAAATTTTACAGGGGGATGAATATTAAGACTGAGAGTCTAGAGGATGGTAAAAAAACAACATTAACAACTACCTTTGGCTGATTTCATCCACCCAGGGCCAGCGTCACAGGCACGTGACCAGGGCAGTCGCACAGGGCTCCGCACAGGGAAGGGTCTGGTACTTGAGACTCACTGCCCTATGGTCTATTTTTGTGGAATTCAGTGGGACAATGGAACATGTACTGAGGAGCACGCATTGCATGAACCTTGGGCTCATGCAATGTCCAGCCTTCTGCCACCTCCCCCCTGCCCAACAAATTTTGTAACTGGTACCGTGCCCACCACGTACTGAGTAATTTTGATGTGTGGTTTTTGTTCACAGAATCCCTGTCTCTTTTCTTGGTGTTAAGAAACATTCCCTTCCATGTGGGAGCAAGCTGGGGAAAGAAAAGAAAAAATAAGAGCAAGCAATGAAGAAGGAAATCTCATCCTGCCACCCACATCACCCCATGGCAGCCAGGGTTGTAAAACTGGCTCCAACACACAGGCAAGTCACTTCAGCTCTCTGAGGCTCAGTTTCCTCCTCTGTAAAGTGGGTACAATGAGGAAGTCTCCCTCCTGGGCTCCTCAGGGGATTAAGTGAGATAGTGCTGGACTTGATTCTGTGTTTGGCATCAAGAAAATACTCGCTAAATGGTATTTCTAGCCTTCTAATAGTAATAATAATAATAATAATAATAATAATAATAAAAAATCTGGTATCACTGACTATACAGACAAGCCTTATGACCATATTAAAATTGTTTATCTTCAGGCTCTACTTGTAAATCGGTTCTTCTGCTCATGAGGGATGCAAAACCTCTTATTTTCCTTTCATACCTTTTTTGTTGTTATTCTCTGGGCCACTTCCTCTCCTGGGCACCAGCTAGTCTGGGTACGTCTATCCCAAGCCATGCCAGTCAAATCCTCACTCATTATACACATTCTCCAAGACTACATTTGCATCAAATGCCTCAGACAGGCTAGTGGCTGTGTTTTACATGATTTAAAAACAAATTATTATTACTACAACCCCAAAAGATATAATGAAAATATACCTGCATGTATGACTGAAGGAGGCAGCCAGGGATCCACCAGATCAGGCACTGAATTCTTGTTTACGTAAGAGATTAACTCAGCAAATCCTTTTTATGGCTGTAGTAAAGAGGGAAGCCTTCCTTCAGTTTCAATGACAGTAAATTCTCAACTAGGAATGAATTTTCATGATCCATTTGACATTTGTCTGGTCAGAGCACCAGAGCTCTGAAGGTTCTCTTCCCCCATCCGATTCCGCTTCTTCCCCGTACCACTCAGAAAGACCTACACCCACATAACTCATAAAAAAAAAAACATCAAAGTGCCCCAAGGGGTGGGCTCCCATTTGCTTCTTATTGGAGTATAAATTGGGTCGACTTTTGGGAAGAGTAATTAGGTAGGTGAGTTCCCATGAGCCCGAACAATGTCCAAACTTCTTGATCTAAAATTTCTGCCTGCAGAAACCTCATTGAAGCCAATAACGTGAAATGGGAGCAAAGATGACCAATGACACAACAGTCACTGCAATTTTAAATGTAAAAGTTAAGAATCGGAAACAAATGAATCACTCACATTAGGATTCTTGCTAAATGAATATTCTGGTTATCTCTTGCTGTGTAAAAGGAAAACAAACAAACAAACATCCCAAAGCTTAGAGCTTACAACCATAATTCTTTACTTTTCTTACAAATCAGCCCTGTGGGCAACATTTGATGGAGATGCCTCCTCTCTAAACTGGACGTCTTCATTCTCATCTACACTGACTCCCAAAGTGAAGGGCTGAGCAGTGTGGGGCTGTGGTCTCCTGACCCGGTATTTCCAATATGGTGACCCCGGGGTGTCTGACTTCCTAAGTGGTGGCTCAGGACTCCAAAAGGCAGGGACACAAAGTAGAACCTGCTAGTTTCTTAAGGTTTGGGTGGGTGTGGCATTACTTCTGCCTTCTAACAATCTAAGTCACTGAAAACATGCCTTGTCGATTCAGGGTGTGGCGCCATACACCCCACCTCTTGATGGAAAGTGCATCTAAGAATTTGCGGCCATCTTGAATCCCCTGCAATCAGTCTTGCTGTAGCCATGTGGCACAATGTTATAGCATCGCTAAAAATGGTGTGAACAAAGGGACTTGAAAGGTGTGGTGGAATGTGTATGCTATTGAGGTGTAAAAAAAACAAAACAGAAAAAACCATTATCAACAACCTGATCCAAACATCAAAATGCTATCTCTAGTTGCTAGGAAACTGAGTTATGTTTGTCTTCACGTTTTTGTGTTTTCTAAGATTTTCACAGGGCATGTTCAGCCTATAGAGATGCTGGGTTTGGCTCCCACAGTGATCTTTTTTTTTAAGCTTCAGAAAGTTCATGTTCAAATCAGCTTTTTCCAGCTGTTACGAGGAATTCTGGCTGTCCACAGCACCAACTGGCCAGTGAGTTACTGATGGCTCTCTTAGGCGGGGTATAGGCTCCCCAGTTTGCCATGGCTCCCAGCTGGCCTGCCCCCTCTGGGCATTTGAGTTTGCAATTCCACCAACCATGTCTATGACTGCAAACCAACAACAATCGCTTCATAAAACAAATCTAAGGCAAAAAGCATGGGGCTGATTTGTCTGGAGAGAAAAGAATGGTGCCTCGGATGCAAAACACCCATGATTTCCCTGCGCCTTGTGCACACTGGTCCTTGTTCCCGTCCCCCGGCTCCCTCACTGTTCCAGAATGTCATCCCCATCTCACACTTTCTCCCCCCAGGCATGAGGTCAGACGGGGTGGTCTGCGGGCCACGGAGGGTCATCAGCAAGGCAGCCAAGTCCAGAGAACAGAGTGGGTAGAAGAGGCTGCGCTGCTGAGGGAAGGACTAGGAACAGGAGGGCCAGAGCAGTGGAGACACTGACATCGGAGTAGGTGCCTTGGGCTGGGGGTGAGGGAGAAAAAGAATGACGTTAGTGGTACAAAGACAAGGACAGGAAATGGCCATTTCATGCCTTCTAGCAAACTAGAGGGCAGCGAACTCGGGCCACCCTAACCGCCCCCACCCCTGCTCATTCCCTAGGGAAAGTGTGCCAAACATAGCTGGAAGGAACCTGGAACTCCATTTCCAGATTCCGGGCATGTGGGTGATCAACTTCATGAGTTGTGCTGTGTGTGCAAATCACCCATTATTCATTTAATAGTTTTTTCTTTCAGTTGATTTTAAATGGAATCCTTTTTTTAACTCAGGTTTGTCCTATGCGATTCCCTCTAAGAAATCATGGGCTTTGTGGATGATGTGCGAGAACGCGCCCGAGCGCGCGCCCGCGCGCGCACACACACACACACACACACACACACAGCGGTGTGAGGAACTGGGCCCGTAAAGCTCACGAGAGCCATTGTTCAATTTTCAGGAATTTTGTGAGCCCGTTGTTAAGCGCGGCCATTGTGAAAAATTAAATGATAATTATTTTAAAGACAAAGGTAATGACTACTCAGAACTGACCTTTCCTCATTATTTCACTGCATTTTATTACGATCTGTGCTATTGAGGTGATTCCCACCGGCTGTACCTGTGTGATGGAAATACTATACAGTAATATGCTAGCACACCTGTCCTGCCAGCTCTGTGCTCAGCGACACACTGGCAGCTTGAAGTCAACCGTGGTAGGAGTATATACACCACGGAAAATGGCAAGCGAGCCAGGTCAGGGCTTTTCTTCCCCTGGAGAGCTGATTGCGAAACATTTACCAGCACACCACATCTCGGTGTAATGATTAAATTCATATTATGTGTGTAGTATAATATGTAATATAAATATATGTCCCTTAATACACACTAAAAAAAAACTTGGCTGCAAATTTAAAATCTCTCTATTTCTATCTCTCTATATCTCTGTCTCTATTTCTATCTCTATAGCTACACTCCCTTAAAAAAAAAAATCTTTGGTTCCCTCAATAAGAACATGTAG
Source organism: Aselliscus stoliczkanus (assembly GCA_033961575.1). Lineage (NCBI taxonomy): Eukaryota > Metazoa > Chordata > Mammalia > Chiroptera > Hipposideridae > Aselliscus > Aselliscus stoliczkanus. The sequence goes on from CM066736.1 coordinate 10,247,020, forward strand.
TATTTTAACTCACTAGCCCAACAGTCATTCATGAGGGAAACCGAGGCACAGAGGTGGGTTTACTGAGACCACATGGTGAGTTCAAGACCATCCGCAGTTCCTACTCTCCACCCCCAGCCCTCTGCATCTCTCTCTGTTCAATGCTGCCCCCCCACCCCTGTGGATGGCACCAAGTCACATCCCCGAGGCACACTGCTCAGAAACTGGCTAAAACAATGAGAGAGGAAGCGGGGAGCTGGGGGGGCTAAAAGGGCCATTAGAAATTCACACAATTAATTAGATAATGCTGGGGACACAGCCGTCTGGATAACCCATTGATAAGGATGGCAGGAGGGCCTATTCCCCAGGGTCCCTTGTGGGTTACCACAAACAAAGCTCAATGGTCCACCTCCCCCTCAAGACCCACCCCAAACCCACTTAAATATTTGATGCAAAATTAAAGCCCTGTTCCAAGTTTTATGAGCAGTGTAGCAGTGTCTGCTGCTGCCGGGCGCCCACCCATCCCCACCATTTCCCAAGGAGCCCCCACTCCCCCATCCTGGGCAGCCTGGTCCTCCATCAAGCCGAGTGCATTAGGACAATTAGCACCAGCCCACTGGCGCCAATTAGCAACCAATAGTGTCTATATTATGGAGAGGGGGCGGCTGGGGCGCCTATGTCTCCAGCCGGCCTTCACACTCAATTACATTAAGTACAGGCTCTGAGCTGCGGTCGGTGGGCTGGACAGTTGCTGGAGTAATTGTGTCTTCTCGGGGCTGCAGGTGATCTTCTCCCCCGCTCGCTGATCGGAGACCGACTCCTTTCCTTGTCCACTCACATCAGTACTTGTTCGTTCAGAAACGGGGAGGCATGGAGCAGAGGCTGCAGTATCCAGAGAAGCAGGAAGAAAGTCATGCAGCTGAATCATAATGTGGTTCCTCCTCTCTCCTCTCCACTCCCCTCCCCTCTCTTTCCTTCTTTTCCTTCCTTCCCCCACTCATCCAACAAATATTCACGGTGGGCCGACGGTGTACCTGGCATGCTTGTACAGCCACAACCAGCTATGTAATTGGCTTAGAGGTGTGTGTTTCAACAAGCCTTTCTCCCTCTCTGTGCCTCAGTCTCCCCTATGTGATCAGTGGGGCTCCAGTGTCTCCCAGGTTCCTTCCTAACCTAACATCTGCCAACACCGTGATTACTCACTCAGCTTCTGAGCAAGGCGGCCTGGGCAGGGATGGTCCAATGGCCTTAGGAAAGAGTTAATTCCCTGTGAAATTACTGGGGATTATTGACGTCTTTACACGGTGTTTTATATCTTTAAGTGCTTTCTGATCGCTTAGAAGCTAATCCCAGGTGGAGGCCAGAGGCCTATAAGAAAAAGCCCTTGTCAAGTTGACACTGGAATCCAAATAAGCTGGCAGATGTGGGGCAGGGACCGATGTCTGCTGGCAGCGTGGTCTTCCCCCTGCCCGCTCCCAGCAGGCTCCCTCCCCTGAACCCCCAAAACCACTGCCCGTAACCTTGCCACTGGCCTCCAGCCTCAGGAGGAACTGAGCATGCGCCAAACCCACTGTGGGTAGAAAGATGGGTGAATACAGGCAAAACAGCCCCTGCCCTCGGGGAGAACGCGGTCTAGCTGGGGGAGAGGTATGACTTACAGACAAGCCTGGAATGAGCCTCTGGGAACTGCTCACGGATGACTCAGTGCAAATGGCGGTCACTGAGTCACTCAGTGTGTTACACCCACTTGGTACCAGGCACTGGAGATAATGGGGTGGCCGGACACAAGGTTCCTGCCATCATGGAACTTTCCACCTAGCAACGTCTGGGCGGGCAAAGGACACTGGTGCTATCTTCCCAGACAGAGGACTGGGTTGGGTGTTACAGGATTCCTTCATTTGTCAGCCTGTATCCACCTCCTTCAATGGGCCAGGCACTGACTGTGCCAGGAGCCACGCTCAGCTCAGCTGAAGGGTCAGAGGTCACAGCAGAGTCTGGTCTTGGGAACGCTAATGAGAAACTCATCAATTAACTCAGGGCCTCCCCACAAGAAACTCTGAATGCCACAAACTGAAAATTGACTCTGCTAGAATTTGTGGATAAAGCCTCCATATTATTGGGGTAGCTTTTGTGGGTGATGGGAAGAATAGCACATAGCAATAAATGGGGAGGTGGAGTGGTCTCCAAGAAAGGGATGGCGGTCCCATTCATCTCCATTCCTAGGAGTTCCATGCTTTCCTAGTGCCTGGGGGAAAGTCTTTAACCCTCCCAGGTCTCAGTCTCTTCATCTGTAAAATGAACAGGAGGATTCTTACCTTCTGGATCCGTTGGCGAGGAAAAGGAAATAAAATGACAAATGTTAAGTAATAATAGTCACTGCAACATGTATTGAGTGCCTGCTGTAGCCAGGCCTCTGCAAAACTTCGCATGAACTATATCTTTGACTCCCCTTGGCTACTTTTCAAGTTAGGACTGGGTAGAAAGCCCCTTTTTACAGATGAAGAAACTGAGACTTGGAAGGGTGAGTGAGTGGCCCAAGTGATTTGCTCAGCCAGCAAGGGCTGCAGCCAGCATACAAACCCAAACCTGAAGTACAAAGACTGCCAAAACATCCGAGCTTTTAAAAAGTCCTTGGAGATGAACTACTCACAAGCTGATTGGACAGCCTTCATCCTGAGAAGTGTGACTCTGTCTCATTTGCTTCTGCCACAGGTGTAAGTGTGGACTTTGGGGAATGTCATTCAAGGCACTGTTTGCTTCTCAGTGACCTGGGAGCCGAGGGGAACCGGCTCCCATCAGGGCATTCTGGTCCTCCGAGATGCAGGAGCCAAGAAGAGATGGAACAGACAAGGGCCTTTCAGGAGAAAAGCCTGTGAAAGAAAATCAGGACAGAACGGAAAAGGCTGGGAGAGCTGTCAGACGACCTTGAGAGGAGGGGAGAAAAGAGGGAAGTCTGGGTGGGAGGGTGCCAGACTCACATTCGGTCTAAGGAAACTTCCAGAAGGTGCATGGGGTTCTTGAGCCAGAGTTGGCTGTCAGGGCAGCCGTGTCTCCCAGGAATGGGCCTGCCTCAGTGTCCCTGGGAAGCGTGGGCTCGTGCAAACACAGCAACGGATGTCAGAGCAGCGGCTGTGGTGGGACTGTGGCAGGTGGCCCTCACGGGGCCCCCTGTGGGTGTCAGCATTGGACACTCACTTGACTATGAAGAGCCAGAGGTCTGGGGTGGGAGGACCATTCCTGTCCCCTGGCCCAGCTACCATGGGATTGGCCCAGGGAAGGAGGTCGTGGCCACTTCTGCATGGTCTCCCGGTATAGACACAGTTTTCCTTCCCTCCGGCTGCGTTCTTACAATGAATTAAACCTGAATTCAAGAGAGCTTCTCCACACAGCAAGGTGGACACCCAGAGAAGCTGGGTTCCTTCAGACCATTTCTCAGGCAGCAGCCTTCCAAAGCTCAGGACCAGAAAAATCATACAACGAACAAGCCACTCCCCACCTTCCTCCCAAACTTAGTTTTTCCATGTGAAAAATGGAGCATTGCAACCAGAAATGTGCAGCATCAGTGCCTTACAGAAAGCATGTGTTGTCAGCAGGTAATGCCTCCTTCTTGACACTGGCCCCCAACCCGGAAGACTGGGTTGCCTTGTGCATTTCGTTCTTAGAAGGTATCTCCTTTGCTGTCAGTGGTTAATTGTGCAATTATTTGTTGAAGAATCGAGTGGTAACGTTTGGGGTCTCTAGTATCCTCCTGCCTGAGTTGGGACATGAGCTGAGTCACTTAATCCCTCTGTGCCTCAGTTTCTTTACCTGTCAAATGGGGATAAGAATAGCCTCAGAGCTGTCATGAGGGTTAAATGAGTTTATACGAAGGGCAGAGAACTGGTTCGTTGTGATACACAAGGTAAGGAACCAGTAGCTGTTAGCTTTTCAAAAATGGTTGCTGTTCCCCATGAAGAGATGGAGACACTGCCAGTCAGAGAGACTAAGAGTGTGAAGTCAAACAGGCAGCCAGGGATGGAACCTAGATAGGTATTTCAGGCTACAGCCCATGCACACTTGACCTTCTCAAATTATAGTTCCAGGTGGATCCTGGGGCCATATGGGCTACCCTGCTGATTACCACAGTACCGCCGTCTGCCCAGGGTCCCTGCATTCTAGAACCGTGGGATCTGATCTCAGAGCCCTGGACTAACACGGGGGGAAGGGCAGGCGAATTGGGTACTTCCTCCTCCCCAATGCCTCGGCCTCTGGCCCAGCCCAGAGCCCCACAAGCCCCAGGTTCCTCCCAATTCCCATCTTCCTATTCAGTCTTGATCAAGTTTCTCTCCTCTGCCCTATATTTTAGTTATGTAAAGTCCAGGCGTTTTTCTCACCTTTTCCATCCTTCCCTTAATGTTCTGCCTGATCACTCCCTTCCAGCCCTCTCGTCCACTGGCTCAGCTTCCTGTCCAAAGGCAGACCTTCCACACACTCACACACTCTGTGCCTTCAAGTCTGAACTCCCACATTCAAGGAGCCACATACATCTCCGTGTATATGTGTTCTCTGCACCAAGGGGCTTAGCACAGTGCACATTCCTAACTTTCCACAACCCTAGGAAGCTCTATCATTGCCCATGGGACACATGTGAAAACTGTAGCTATAGAAGAAACCACAGATTGTCTGTTCAAACCTAGGTCTTTCTAACTAACTGCGTGGTAAGAATTATAAGAATTATAAGAAGGAGACTTGCTTTTATTCGTGCTGCTTGGGTGCCAGCCACTAACAGATGCTGTAGATGCCTTGTCTTGCGTAAGTTTCAGAGCAAGCCAAAGCAGCGGAGAGCACTGGGGCTCAGAGAAGTTAAGTCACTTGGCCAAGGTCACACTTCCCTGTTTCCACTTCTTGACAAGTGGTCAGGCACTTATCCTCAAGCGCCTCCGACAAAGGGCCGTTGGATCGAGATGCCCTCGTTGGACAAGGTCTTGGCTAAACATCCATCCCCAAAGGGCCCGAGAGATGGAGCTTATGGGCAGAGATGCCCCAGTTCAATCCAGCTGCACTTCCATCCTGCTTTGGCAAGGACTCAAGGCTCAAGGGCAAAATACTGGCCAACTTCTAAAGCTGGGGCAAGGACAAAGAGAACTAATTAAGACTGAAAGCAAAACAGGGACCCCGGGCACTGCCTCCTTCTACTTTAGAGACACCCAACAGCCCTACATATCACTTGTGTCTTTGCATACATCCCCAATGGCACCTTCAAGAGCCCTGTATGCACTAAAGTAAGAATTTCTCATCCAAATTGAAGAGGGACCCACCCAGACAAGGAGCTGATTCAATATGAATGAGCATATATGCACATATTAATATCAAACATCGTGCAATGCTCAGAGTCTTGATTTCTAATGCCCAGTGATCTCAGTTGCTCTGAGATCCGCATTATTTTCGTGGGCATCAGGAAGACACATTATCATGGCCAACTCCTGGGCTGAGAAGATGAAGTGTGGGCTTATTCGGTCACCAAATGGCTCATTCATTCATCCTCGAGACAATTTCCAATGGCACATACTAGGTGTTTCCTTCTTTCATTCATGCTCAAGACCTACTGCCAACCCCCTGTTCCACTGGGCTTTCTTACAAATATAATTGTATTTTAAAAAAGAAATAGGGCCGGCCGAGTGGCGCAGTGGTTAAGCGCTGGCTTGGGAAGTCAGTGGCCCCGGTTCGGGTCCCACATATGAGGGCCCTCAAAAAAAAAAAAACAAACCACAAAAAAAGAAAAAAGAAATGACACTTTATTTTCCAGTCTTCCCTGTGGCTCTGTGGCTCCATTCAGGTCAATGGGATTTAAACAGATACCTGCTAAAAAGAGTTCTGGGAAAGCATTTCCTTTCCTGATAAAAATGGGGATTGGCTGTGGCTGGTTGAGGCCTTTTTGTCCCTTCACTCTCCTTCTAGCCAGGAAAGCAGATACAATGTCTGGCGGCACAGCATCCTTTTTGGACCATGAGGCATTAATCATCAAGAGAATCAAGCTACACACACCACAGAAGGATACTGCAGCTGCTAAACTAATTCCAACATCCATCTCCCTCTGGACTTCTTTATGTCATGTAAGGAAAATAAACCACTGTTAAAGTCCTGTAAAAGTTGGGTTTTCTCTTAATTGTAACCAAATGTATTCCTAATAAGTGCCTACTATGAGCAAGATGGGCACAGCCCTTCCCCACAGGGAGCTCCTTAGAAACTGTGATGCTGAAAAACTCACTTTTTCAGAGCGTGAGTTGAAGGCAATTAGTCAGATTATCAAACAGCCCTTTGCGAAGGACTCTATGCAGCCTTCCTTTAAATAACAAGCCCCTAGCCCTATGGCTTATAAATTCATTCACTGATTCAGTTATTCAGCAAGCATGTATCAAGCCTCTACTGTGTGCCAGCCAGGCACTGTGGTGGGATGAGAAAGAAAATAAAAGAAGTGACAATAAAAGTAGGCGCCATGTACTAACAGTCCTGCTGGCACCATCCAGACAAATGCAGGCAAGGACCATTCTTGTCCGCGCACTGTTCCTAAGGTTCTTCTCCATTCCTTACCCCAAGTCTGACTCGAACAGAGCTCCCTACAGTTGACGTCACACACTGTGCCTGCTCGGGTGTGCACAGCTCTCTTCTCTCCTGTAGGTAGACATTCCAGAATTCTGGCCACGTACAACGGAAGAATTCCTAGATCATAACCCATTTTAGGCTGGCTCACACTTTTGATACATAAGTCCACTTAATAGCACTTCTCTTGTCACTCATCCCAATCTAGTCATTTCTACCCCTTTTCCCTAATCGAATGTCAAAGCAATTTCCCCTCTATACTGTCCAGTGAGGACAAGACTTCTTTCAGTCTGAACCCCAGGTCGATCCCTCAGTTCCAAGGTACAGTGACTCTCCTTAAAGGCACAGGCAGGAAAAAAAAAGATCACAGCTGCAGACTTGTGCCCGAGAATGAGGAAGGAAAATGGGGATGACTGTTTCTACGTATAACAACAGTGCCACAGACATTTATGGAGCACTGACTGACTGCGTGGCCCAGTCCATTGGTGCCCTTATCTCCCAGAGAGCCTGGAAGCTCCTGATAGGCAGGGACGATGCCTGTTCCTTCACACTGTGTACCCAGTGCCTGGCACATACCAGGTACTCAATAAATCTTATCCAGCAAGTAAATCCCCACCACAACCTAATGAGGTAAGTATGGTGATCGATCGCATTTTACAGATGAGGAAGCTGAGGCTCAGAGGGGTAAAAGGACTTACCTTACATCACACAGCTGGCTAGTGACAGAGCTGGGATTGAACTCGGGCAGCCTGTGCTCTAACCACCACCTCCAGGACTCAGGGTTGTGTCTCAGTCTATTTGGCTACACTTGGACGCTTTCAAGGAAATTTAGGTATAAAAAAGCACAAGGGCCATGACATTAATGAAGGGTGTTTGTTTTCACTTGGTTGAAACAAAAAGCCTCATGGCTGATTCTTCGCTGCTTTTCAGAAGGACAGCCAAAGTGCACAGGGAGAAAAAAACGCCACTTAGAAACTGGGATGCTGAAAAACTCACTTTTTCAGAGCACGGGTTGAAGGCAATTAGTCAGATTATCCAGCAACCCTTCACAAAGAACTCTATGCAGCGTTCCTTTAAATAACAAGCCCCTCTCCCTGTGGCTTAGAAATTCATTCACTGATTCAGTCATTTAACAAACATGCATCAAGCCACAGTGCCAGGCACTGTGGTGGGTACTAAGGCCATAATTGCACACAGGACAAAAATCCTGTCTTCATGACCTGTGTATCCTAAAAGGGAGAGACAGTTAATGTGGTAGGCTGTGAAATGCACCCCCTGCCAAAGACATCCAAGGCTGAATCCCTGGAACCTGTAATATTACCCTATATGAAAAAAGGGGGCGGGTCTTCACCTTACATAGAAAAGGGGCGAGTTTTTACCTTATATGAAAAAGGGGGAGGGGGTCTTTATGGAGGTGATTACATCAAGAATCTTGAGATGGCGAGATTAGCCTGGATTATCTAGGTGGGTTCTAAACACAGCAATAATAAGAGGGGGCCAGAGAGAGGTTTTACGTGAAGATGGAGTGGGGAGCTTTGAAGATGGGGAGTAACGCTGACACAGGTCCTGAAACATTGGCAGCCACCAGAAGCTGTAAGAGGCAAGCTGCAGATTCTCTCTTGGACCTTCCAGAGGAGGCCCTGCTGACACCTTGATTTTGACCCAATGATACCGATTTCAGATTTCTGACCTCTAGAATGAGAGAACAAATATCCTGTTTCAGGGCCACCCAGGTGGCACAGTTGGTTAGAGCGTGAGCTCTGAGCAACAGGTTCGTTGGTTCGATTCTCACATGGGCCAGTGAGCGGCGCACAAGCTGAGCTGCCACTGAACTGCCAACAGGTGGCAGGATGGCTCAGCTGGTAGAAGGTATGCTCTTAACAACAAGGTTGTCAGTTCGACTCCCTCATGGGATGGTGGGCTGCACACCCCCACCCCACCCCGCAACTAGATTGAAAGTGGCGACTGGACTTGGAGCGGAGCTTGTGCCCTCCACAACTAAGATTGAAGGACAGCAACTTGACTTGGAGCTGATGGGTCCTGGAAAAACACAATGTTCCCCTGCCCCAATTCCCCAAGAAAATCTTTAAAAATATATATCCTGTTTTAAATCACCAAGTTTGTGGTAATTTCTCCCAGCAGCCACAGGAAATTAAGGCAGATAATTTTTTAAATCTGATAGATTCACAGTTAAGGTGGCTGGTGCTATTGAGCAAGGTGTCAATGCACACCCGTCTTTCCAGAAAAATCTCCCACATACAGTGGTGCCCTCCTGTCATGGAAAGTCCAGGACAGCTTCTCAGCCCAAAGGAAAAGGCCTGGCTTCCTGGCTCTACTTTCCTTCTCTCCTCATGAGCATAGCCCCAAGGCCACAATGGAGCCTGGACGGGGATTTCTGCCTGCATCCTGTTTAAGCCGGGGGACTTCCCTCACCAATTAGAGGCTTCCCTTTCAGCTGGCCCTGCCGTCCCCACACCTGCCTAGGGAAGCACGTGTCGGCCATCAGCCTCCATTTGTGCCACCACCTTGTGTCACCTCATTGTTCCTGAGTTGGCAGCCACTCTGCAAAGCTGACCCCATTTGGGAATGTTTGGGGGAGACTGAGTGAAAGATCTACACAGCCCTCTTCTGGGGAGAAAAAAATCATAGTTAACATCACTACCTTTATCAGGCAGTGATTCTGTGTCAGTGTCCTGGACTCTTATTGTCTCTGACGTGGCCCAGGCTTCCACAGCATCCCCACCTGATGGCAGCTGAGAAATGAGCATCTTGATCCATAGGCCCCCACCACTATCTCTAGGGACGGACATGTACCCAAGGCATTAGCCAATCAGTCTCCACGTCCACACTCTGGCCACAGAGATTGGCTCTTAGATGGCCCAATGATCTAATCATCTACAGAAAGCCTTGGCTGGTAAAGCCTAGGTGAGAAGTAGGTGTTCTTTCCTACTGCGTTTGGGCTTCCTGGAGCACCGATGCCATCTTTCCCAGGACCAATGCTTTGGACCCTCATAATAACCTTATAAGGTGTGTGCTAGTATTACCACCATTTTACAGATGAAGAAACTGAGGCACAGAGAGGTTGAGGAACCCACCAAAAGTCACCCAGCTAGTAAGGTGGGCTTGGGGCTCAATCCCAAGGAGTGCAGGTCCAAGCCCACGTTCTCAACCACTGCACCAGCTCTGCAGATGGGGGCCTTAGGTGCCAAATCATTTGCTACGTACATTATCGATGAAGTCAGGGAGATGAGAATGGGAGTGGATGGGATAAAACCTTGTGTTAGCCCCAAAGATGCTGATTCCTCCTCTCCTTCTTCCCCAATTGCTGCTCCAATTCTTATGGTTCATTCTTCAATGCCAGCCAACTCCCTCTGGGCCCCTGACTAGAAAGCCAGTAAGATTCCACAAGAGAAAATGACTGCTTCCTAAATGCATTCGGTGGGTTTCCCCAACATATCTTGTCGGCACTCAAAATGCCCATGACAGCTTCTCCTGAAATATTTTCCAGGTGAGCTCTGGGGCTTCCCCCTCCCCCACCGGGCAGGAGCTGCCTGTTGACAAGGCTTTCACTCTTCCAAGGCCCAGAACTGACCTCTCCCCACCTCGTGAGATCAAATGCAGGAGAAGGCGCTTACGGAGGGCAACTGGATGGTGTTAAAAGCCGATTTCTCCCTCTCTTAGCAATGTGAGTTGGAAGGTGATGACCCAAGGCTAAACATTAAGAGTGTTGTTTCTCCAGGTGACACTTTCACTTGGAGGGCCAGAAACAGAGGTTGTTCTGACAGCAGGAAAAAGTCAGCGGGGGGCTGCCCACCCGGGCTCTGGGCCTGATGTGTGGGAACACTGAATATACTGCTGGGCCTGGCTTCAAACTCTGGAGCTCTGTGAAGGGTCACAAATGTCTGCGCTGAAATGTTCCTCCCGGCTCAGCGGGGAAGATTCGCCAGACCGAGCAAAGCCTCCCCCAGGAAGCAGCTGGAGCCCGGCTTCCTGGGGCCCCAAGAATGAGGCCATCTGCTGAAACAGGGAAAATGTTAACCGCCTTGGCAAGGAGAACTCCTGACTGCCCTGGGACTATATGTTTGTGAAAGCAGGATTTTAGCCCAGGGGGATGGAGGAGCTGGGAATCACAGTTTGCATGCTATTTTGGACTTGTCTATTCTCAAAAATGTTTGTTATTCCTCAGATTCTACTCTCCTCTGACTATCATAACAAAGGGATTTCCTTTTGAGGGCCACCGCAAGGTGACTGGTTGTGACTGCTTTATCGTAAGAAGGATTCTGGGCCACGGGGACTAAGAATATTGTGATTGATTAGTGATGTCTGCCACGGATGAGGCAATGGGGAGTGACAGAAGTGTGCCACATATTTCCCATCCCTGTTATATACAAAAACAGACCTGGCAATAAGAGGAAGACTCCAGAAAGAAAAAAACAAAACAGTTAAAGATAACTGCAGTTTGGTTCACTGAAAACCACCAGATATCTTTTAGAACCTGCACATGACAAGCATAGCTGCAGCTACTGGCTACAGTTCAACTGTAGAGAGTCCACAAAACCTTCAACATCTGCAAAGCACCGTTTTCTTCTGAGAAGGGCACAGTTTCTTCTGCATGGAGATGTCATCATTGTGAGCTATGGTCCTGCTACCCTGGCCACTGCGGATTGGTTAAAGCTGGGATTAGAAACTCAGCTACAGGCACCTGTTTTGGTAAATACAACTCTATTGAAACACAGTGGCCCTCATTTGTTTATCTGTTGTCTGTGAATGCTTATGCATGCCAGTGTTGGAGTTGAATCCTTTTTGATAGAGATTGCATGACCCACAAAGCCTGAAGTAGTTACTATCCAGCCCTTTCCAGAGAGATTGCTGACCCCTGGATTAAAGAATTGCCATTCAAGCTAAAAGCAATTGAGAAAATGCTGTTTATAACAGGACCCAGCCATCTACAACTATTGCTGGATCCAGAATAGAAATGAAGTATAGGTCTAGCACTGCAGGAAGCCTGCTCCATATCCTGGTGTTAGAGGCACTGAAATACAGGTGTGTCTATGGCTACTGAATTTCCAGTGCTTCCACACTTCCTTGCATTTCTCCAAAACACACCCTCATCGCCGAAGGGTAGGAGAGTCAGGAGATTTCACCTCTGGTAGTGCCTGCCTAGTTCGACGTCTTTGGAAATGAGGCCCTTACATTTCTCTGCAGGAGAGAGAGTAGCCTGATAGATTAGTGATGTCTGCCGTGGGCAATGGAAGGGGTGTCTATTTGATAAGCAGGGCTTCAATTGATCAGATGTGTCCCTTCTTGGCAACCGATATGCACAGTTTCTCGCCACCCTCTCTCATCTTCCTTGGAAGTTAGAGTTCGAATTACATCATTTTGCCCTTGATTATACACTCTTGTGCAATTCTTCTCCCAGTAGTTTCATACGCCATTTTTTATTTCCTCTACCAAATTACAAAAATCTCAAAACCCATGCTATGTCTCTTACGTGGAAAGACTCTTAGCAGTACACACCGTATGAGGCACATGAAACTCACCTGATGGATCCATGTTGCCTATAATTTGGGGACTGGGGCCCCACCTTTCCACATAGAAATACGATTTTCCATTTACTCACGTCAACTTTGAGGAAAGCTTTCCTTCCAGCTAATCTAAACTTTTCCTTTAACTAGTCAATCCCCTTTATTCATTCTTGCTCAGCCCATTGTGGAAATGTAATGGAGAGTGTCAGCCCCCACGAGTCCAGCTGGCTTGGCTGGGGGCCACATGACTGCACAGTCCCCGTTTTTCAGGGCCAAGTGACTAATTGCCAGAATTTGAAATTACACTCCATTTCCAAGTTCTAATCCCGACATGAGCCTGCTTCCTTCCTGGCCTCTCATCACCTCCAAGCTGACCTCACTGTCCAAGCCCCCCAAGTGACCTTTCCCCCTAACATATGGCTTACAGAGAACCCCCATGCCATATAAGGCATGCCATACTGGCTGGCAAAAATAATGCCAAGGCTCCCCAGGCCTCTTGGCCTCCCAATCCTATGGTTACATTAACCTAAATACGCACGTGTTTCTGGCTCAAAGCCCTTACCCCTGAAATGGCAGACCCTCCAATCACCCTCTATCCATTGATCCCCGCCGTTACTACTCAGGGAGCTCAGGGGGAGGCCTCGTTTGCCAAGTTTAGTCATGAGCTCCTCTGTCCATGCCCTTGGACACCTGGGCCCCCAAACAGAACTCACTGACATCTCCATGACAACAACTGCTCCAGATTTTGCCTTCATCCTCCCTCTACACAGAGGAGATGCCCTAACTAACTGTCTCTGAGGAAGGTGGTCTAGAAGAATGCTTCGGGGACGGATCTTGAGCTACACAGAGCTGGATTTCAATCCAGGTTTTACTCTTTACCAGCCCCTTAGATATGTGAGTTCTACCCTCTGCACCTCAGTTTTTCCGTGTTTCAAGTGGAATATTAAAATGGTTATAACTAATTTATAGAAGGGTATAGGCATATTTGTTTCCTTGGGCTATTGTAACAGGTTACCACAAACAGGGTGGCTTCAAACAACAGAAATATGTCTTCTCCCAGTTCTGGAGACCAGATGTCTGAGATCAAGGTGTTGGCAGGGTTGGCTCCTCTGTGGGCTGTGAGGGAGAGCTAGGGCTTTCTCCCACATTCTGGTGGCTGCCAACAAGCCTTGGTGTCCCTCGGTTTATACACACAGCACTTCAATGTCAGCCTCCTTCCCATCACCTTCTTCTAGGTGTATGTGTGTCTCTTCTCTCGGTGTGTCTTATAAGGCCACTGTCATTCGTTGGATTTAGGACCCACTCAGATAATACAGCAGGCTCTCATCTCAAGAACTGGAACTTAATTACATCAGCAAAGACCCTTCTTCCAAATAAAGTCCCATTCTCAGATTCCAGAAGTTATAATGACATATGTTGGGGGGTGGGGTACAATTCAACACAGTACAATAGGATTAAAAGAGATGATGCATGTTTTATGCTTAGCCCAGTGCCTGGCACGTGGAAAACAATTTTATTACCATCATTCTTTAAGGGGTCACAGCTAAGCCCTAGATTGGGGAACAAATATCCCTGGTTTGCAATCTACCAGGAGTTGTGCCTGAGACAAGGGCTTGGGAACCGGTAGTTGTATGGGTGGCAAGGGTGGGATAGGAGCCAAGTGAGGGTGGAGGAGGTCAAGGTGATCCCAGGACTCAAGGGCAAGGTTGGAAAGAGCAAGACAAGGAAGAAGGATAAGTGAAGACAAGATGCATCATTGGGGTAGCTGCTGTGGGCAATGGGGCTTCAACTCCGCTGGAACTTCTAAGAAGTGTAGAGAATGCATCCCAGATAAGTCCCTCCAGAGGGTCAAGGTGGGGCATTCATCCCTAGCTCCCGCTGGACACTCCCATTGGTTGAAAGTTGCTCCCAGGGATGGTCACTCCCCTTTGGCTTTGGTGCTACTCCTGCTCCTGGCATGAGCAGCCTCACAGCTTCACAAAGGGCATGGCACTTGTTTGGGTGGGATGCTGTCAATTTGAATCTGAGCCTGCAGGGAGCTGTTCCTTGCAGCTGCGGCTGAATCCAGAGGTAGGTGCTAGGATGTGATGGGGACACTTCAAATCCACCCACTTACCTCCTCATCAGGGGCCAATGCAAATATCTCTTCCACAATAGACTTCCTTCTTCAGTGCTTTTATGGGTAGAATTGTGTGCCCCCCCCCACCTCCGGCCCCTAGCCCCAAAGATAGTCCTAACCCTCATACTTGTAAATATGACTTTATTTGGAAATAAGATCTTTGCAGATGTAATCAAGTCAAGATGAGGTCATTAGGGTGGACCCTAATCCAATATGACTGATTGCTGTCCTTTTAAGAGGAGAAATTCACAGAGAAAGACTTATATCAAAAATATAGATGAGAGATTCCCTATCAATGCCAACAGGATGATGGGAGCCATTGTACTTCCTTGTGAAAAGCAGGGGTTCAGCACGGAGGATGCCATGTGATGACAGAGGCAGAGATTGGAGTGATGCATCTACAAGCCAAGAAATGCCAAGGATTGCTGGAAAAGGGCAGACACTAAGAGGAAAGCAGGGGACAGACTCTCCCCTAGAGTCTCCAGAGGGAGCATGGCCCTGCTGACACCTTGATTTGGGACTTCAACCCTCCGGAACTGCAAGAGAATAAACGTCTGTGGTTTTAAGTCCCCCCTCCCCCCCAGTTTGTGGAACTTTGTTATGGCAGCCCTAGGAAACTCACACACATGCTCATTAATGCATTCCTGCAATGCCTGGGTGTTTCATGGGCTGGAAAGAGCTGGCTCACAAGTTCATTACTTACACCAGTCTTGGAGTCCCATTTTGGTTCAGATAGAACTCCGCCGCCATTAGGAGTGTTAAGGAGGGAGCTAGGTTAGAGACACTGGCATGTAGCTCACACAAGGCCATCCACCAGTATTCCTTACACACACACACACACACACACACACACACACACACACACACACCAGTCCTGTTCCTAAGACACCTTGGCTTCCTAACATCTCTCCCAGAAACTGACACCTTGACCCACTCAGGCAAGAGTGATCCACCTAATAGAAGACAGAACTTCACTTGCCAGGTGCATGCACACCCATTTTCACTTCTTCAATCCACATGCTTCAGCTTCTCCTTCCATCATTACGGTGAACTAGACATTGAACCCTCCCATGCCGGAACTGTAGAACACATGGGCCCTTGGGATTATGGAAACCTGTCCTTCTCATTTCCCTCTTGGAGAAAGGGAAATGTCACTGTATCACTGACCTCCCCAGGCTGGGTCTTCCCTTGTGCCTCCCATCCCATCTCCTGTCCATCTCCCCATTCTAACCTTGGTCACATTCTCATTTAGGTGGCTGGGCCCCTAGGGTCTTCAGACCAGCCTTCGGCTTGTGGCTGGATTCCAGACTTAGAGATTTCATCAAAAATGGAGACAAGAGATTCCCTATGAATGCCAACAAGGGGGAGGGAGGCATTGTACTTCCTTGAGAAAAGCCAGCACATTGAGTTGAGGATTATGAGGTTGTCTTCAGTTGTCTTCCCCCAGTTCTTCCTACTGTGCTGGGCTTATCAAAGACAACTGATCCCTTACCCCAAACTCAGTGAAGAAATACAGGGAAGCATGGGAACATGAAATAGGAGGTAAGGACAGAGCAAACGGGGGTGGAGATAGGAGGAGGGGAGGAAAGGAATCTTTAAGAACACATAGAAAACTCCATTTATCTGCTGATTCAATTCCAGGCTTTGAGGTGTAAAGAACTGTGTGTTCCTATAGTTAATTTTTGTGTTTTTTTTTAAACATAACCACGGTCTGCAATGTTGTGAACAAGCAGAGCAGATGCCTAATTTCACGGCGACATCCCGATTTGGTTTTTAAGCTAATGCAGTTAGTGACATCCACAAATAAGCCTCCAAGCTACTGCATTCAGTTGCTTTGGCTTGGCCCTATCTCCAAAACATGTAATCACTCGTTTACACAATCTGAAACTGTTACCACAAACTGGCATTTCACCTCCTTTCAATAATTCTGCCCACTTTTCCCCAAGTAGTGAAGTGTTCCCAAAGCAGGAAGAAGAGATCAATGTAAGAATGGATTATACCCCGTCTCCACCCACCCTCAGGACACACAAAGGAATCACTGGCCTCCTGAGGCACGCCTGGGCCATTTCTACAGGTGGTGGTGGTGGTGGGATTCATTACAAAGCTTGGTTTGGGGGCACACGTTGTACACTCCTGGAGTAGGAATGTTAATTACTGCTGTGTAACAAACTAACCCAAAGCTTGGTGACTCAAAGCAACAACCATGTGTCATTGGGTCTACCAGTTGTCCAGTTCTGCTGGCTGGTCTAGAATGACTTCAGTAGGGGCAGCTCAAACCATTCCAGCAGGCTAGTTTGGGGCTGTTATCATGATGGTGGCTACCAGGAAAAAGAAAAAAAATCACTTTTTCAGGCCTCTGTTTGCATGGAGTTTATTATGGGCCCATTGGCCAAAATAAGTCACATGGTCAAACCACAAACAGCATGGGAAGGACCAAAGGTTGTGGACATAGGAAGGCATGAAAATCAAAGCCATTTTTCCAACCAGTCTGCAGGAGTGTAGAAGTTGCAGTTAGCCACTCAATAATTACATGCTAGATAAATGCAGAAAACCAAATGGAAAATGTTTTGTCTAATTATATTCTTGGTCAGAGGTCAACAAACTTTTCATTTAAGAGCCAGATAGTAAACTTTCAGGCTCATAGGGCAATATGGTCTCTATTACGACTACTCAACTCTGCCAGTGTAGCCAAAAGCAGCCATGGACAATACATACATAAATGTGTGTGGGTGTGTGCCAATAAAACTTTATTGACAAAAAAAAAAGGGACTGACCCCAAATCTTGGTCATAATTCATGCATTTATTGACACTTGCTGAGTTCCTACTATGTGCCAAGCATAGTGGGTATGGAGATAAATAAGACAGGGCCCAATGAGCTTTCAGTCTAATACTGGGGTGATGGTAGAAATCTAGGATGGTGCAAGGAATGGAAAGAGACCATGAAAGACCAAGGAAGAGGTCAAGTTTGAAGACTTTCTAAGTCTTCTCCAGACATATCTGGGGTAGAACTGGGAGTTCCAGGCTCAGGGGAACAGGGTGAGCAGTGGCAAGGTGGTGAGAACGGGCTTGGCAAGGATGTGGGTAAGGCTGAACCAAGGGGATTTCACTTTGGTTTTCTTTTTGTTCTTTAACATTTATATATTTATATATATATTTTTTTTCTTTATTTTTTTGTTCATTTTTTGGGGTCTCCTTCATTCTCTTTTGGGGCCTCAGCCTAGATCCCCTTAAGCCTGCATTATTAGAAGATTCCAATCTCCTCAATGCTTGGAGAACACCCAATCTTTGAGGTCTTATGTCTTCCTCATCCTATTAAATTCAAGGAAACCATGTGGTGTGTGGACAATGCACCACGTTAGGAATCAGCAGCACTGGGTTCTAATTCCCAGTCCTTCTCTAGTTGTCACCCTGTGTCCCCCTGACCAAGTCTCATCCCCGCTCTATACCTTAGTTTGCCTATCTGTAAAATGGGGGAACAATGCCTCCTTGGTAGGGCTGCCTTGAGAACGCCAAGAAATGTCCCTAACGAGCTTAAACACCATGCCTGGTTCCTGAGAAGCACTGAAAAATGCTAGCTGGCTGGCATCATCCTCTTCACTGTTATTATTGATCAATACTGTCATCTTCCTTAACGCTTCTCTCTATTGACCCCCTCTTCCCCAAACCCTCGGCCATTCGAGATTGGAACCCAGAACTGGCTGCAGGAAGGAGCCCCCCTCGCCCCGCGCTGTGTTGGGGTTCGCTGAGTCTCTTGTGTGCACAACAAGCCACGAGGCCTAGAGACAAACAACAGCCTTGCGCGGAGCTGGAGACAGGCGGCCCACAAACAAAAGTTGCCTTTCATCCGATCCACTGCTGCTGAAGAGGCCTCACTGCCTCCGCCCGGGCGCTGATGAAAGCCGACAGCACAGGCGAGAAAACAGCCAGCTCTCTCTTGGCGTGATAAAACCATTACAATCAATTTAGGCAGCTCGCAGGCGCGCAGACAGACTCCCTGTCGACTGGATTCAGTTACCAGGAGTGGGTGGGGGCGGCCGGGGAGGGGCTGGGGCAGGTGGGGGGCCTTCTGGGAGGCTGGAGCATTTGGCCTTCCTCGGAGGGGCCCCATTATGGCTGCAGGCTGGCGCCACTGCTGCGGGGGCTCGCTACCCAAGGCAAGTGTCATCCAAAAGCTCTCGGGGAGGAAGGGGAGATTGGGGGGTGTGGGGGGGGGGTTGGGGGTGGCTACCAGTGTTAGCTTAACTCCTGCGGTCTCGCAGACTAATTGCTCACGGTGGAAACACGCCTCAAAGTGCTTTGGCCTCGTCAATAATAGGGTATTAGATGCCTTCTATTCCGCAGCGCATTGATCTGCAGCCTCCCCAGGCCCGCTGCTGGCTCCGCTCCCTAACATCTCAGCCCCCGCCCCGATCCGCGGCTACTCCAGCCTCTACTTCTGATGACTCTTCTTCCTTTTTTTTTTTTTTAAGTGTTTTCTAAGCGTATGTTTAGCAAGAGTGGTGCCTAAGTGCTAATTGTTACACCACAGATTGATTGGCGACGAGATGGCTTGCCAAGATCCTCCAGTCTCCAGGGGTGGAGGGGGAGGGGGAGCAGGGAGGAGGGAGGAAGGATGAGGAGGGGCCCAGGCGGGGAGTCGAGGGGAATCCGTGATGCTGCTGTGTTTCCTCCTAAGCCCTGTCTTTCTGGGCTGCAAACAAACGGCACCCACTGTTCGGCAGGAAGAGGGGCAATCTCTAGAGATAGTTTGTGATTATTGTCTGCCTTGAAAAAGGGGCAAGGATGTAGCCAC
Source organism: Aselliscus stoliczkanus (assembly GCA_033961575.1). Taxonomy (NCBI): domain Eukaryota; kingdom Metazoa; phylum Chordata; class Mammalia; order Chiroptera; family Hipposideridae; genus Aselliscus; species Aselliscus stoliczkanus. The sequence goes on from CM066736.1 coordinate 10,266,015, forward strand.
AAGCGCTGACCCTGGACCGCTGATGGGGAGGACAAGTGGAGGGTCGACATGGGCAAGTCCTGGGCGCGGAGGGCATTGCTGGTCCCTGAAACCCTCTCAGCATCCCTCACCCTGGGTCTGTTAGGGGTCCCTGGCATGTGCTAGGGAGGACCCTGTGCTTGCCCCAGCCAGTACCCTTAATTTAATCACCTGGCCCTTTCGCTAGCCCGCATGCCCGTTGATGGTCAAAACCATGGCTGGGTCAGCAGAACTTAACAAAAAACCTGTCTGGCCACGTTGCTCCAAACATCTCTTCTTTGATGTAGTTGGTTAGATAGAACCCGGTTAGCTGAGAACCTCAAGATTCCCTACCGACACAGACAGTGGGTAGGCCCTCTTGGCACCCCAAATCCCTCCAAAAGACAATACCTGGGTGCTTCCTTATAAGGAGTAGAACCTTAGTCTTGGCAACCAACACCCCAAAGCATTCCCACCTGACAGGTGAGCCTGAAAAGTCTGAGTATGCGTCTACTTAAAATGACACACTACAGGGTCCATTTCCCCAGTTATGAAATCCAACCAGTCTTGGAGATCAGCTTCTGACCCACTTCCAAATTCCACTTTCCAGGTGAATGGGGAGGGGGGATGGAGACGCAAGTGCTGAGGTGCACTTTGAAGTTAGGCGGCATGATTGCACCTCTCACTAGCTCAGTGCCCGTAGGCAGACACTTAACAAAGTCATGCCTCAGTTTCCTTACCTGTAAAACAGGGATAATGACAATGCCCGACCCATAGAGGAGTTTTCAGGGCAAAATGAAAGGCCATCTGGTGAGCTGTAAATACTCTATACACAGTGGATGTTATAATCACTGTTTGGTCATCTTCGTGTTTGTTCTAGAATATTCACTGCCATCTATTCTGCTACTCAACATATACTTTACAGAGCTGCAGCCCGGGCTCACCTGGGAGCTTCTTAGAAACACAGAACCTGGACTCTGCCCCAGCCCCCCTGAATCGGAGCTGCATTTTCACACAGTCCCCAGGAGGTCAGGTAGATGCTGAAGTCTGACAAGCACTGGCTTACACCCCTCCAGAGCCCCCCACGTCCTGCCACCTTGAGCATCACAGCTGCACAGCTCATGCCTGCGCTTCTTGGTGAGGATAAGCATGACATTTAGCAGCCACCCCAGGGCGGGGCCATCTCACTCACTCTACAATAGATGTGACCATGAGTCTCTCGTTGGAGTTTTACTCTTTGGCTGACCAAGAGCTGAGGCCTGGCTTTGCAACTCTCTCTCGAGACTGTCACTCCCCAGAATTGGGCTTGCTTCCTGGGAAATGACAGCTCCAGACAATTCTTCCCTGCAAGGACTGAGCGAGGTCAGAATTCAACTGCAGCCTGTCACCAGTTGATGGAGTACCAAGAAGGCAGGAAAATGGGATGATTCCAGATGCTGGTTTTGGGGCCGGCCCTGAGTTCAAATGCTGAGCACAGCTTGTGGGATGTAAATCCCTTCATCCATCTCTATCCATCCTGTGCTTACCCCAGGACCTTTGTATGTGCTGCTTGTGCTTAGAATGCTTTTGTCTCTGGTTGTTTCCTTCACATCATTCAAATTTGACCCAAATGTCATCTCCACAGAGACACCTCCTCCCTGACCTCTTTAAGCATTTTCCCTCTATCTCATTACCTTATTTCTTCATCTTTGGAACTTACCAGTGCTATAGATTGTCTCTTTTGTGTTCTTAATCTCTATCCATCCATCTACCAAATAGAACTAAGCTCCTTAAGGACAGAGGCTCTGTCCTTGTCACCATGGTACCCACCGTGCCTAGAACAGCACTTAGCACATAGTTGATGCTCTAAAAATCATCATTAACTGGCCGCTTCAAGTCTCCTCATCTGTCCAATGAAGATCAAATAGTGCCTTAGGTAGAGGGTGTTTCTGAAATGATCATGGAAAGCTCTTAGACCAAGAACTGATGGCTGATTAGTACCCAATAAATAACAATGGTTATTCATGTCAATAAGAATGGTATGATTCAATGCTACAAACAAACCCAGAGAGACCTTCACTCACCTCTACCCTCTAAAGTAACTCTATTACTATTACTGTTACTACCACTACTAATAATACTCTAACAAGACAGTCACACAAACACATAGGGCCATTCAGGTCTCGAACTGCTGTTTGGGTTTCTGCGTGAGCCTGTTTGGGGACCTAAGTTAAAACACACAGGGGGTGAGTTCCTGGCAGTACACAAACAGTTGATGAATCATCAGATAATAATACTTTCTAACCACCTGTGCTGGGGCAGACTACCACACCTGACAAGCCTCAGTTTCTCCTCCTGAAATGTGTGTGTGGGGGTGCGATCTCTCTTTCAGGGAGTGTGTTGAGGACAAAGCGAGATCATGCATGTGAAAGCCATGGGCTGGGGTGTAGCAGCCCCTCAACAAATGTTGCCTCTTCTTACCTTTCCTACAGATCCTGTGACGGAGCCACCCTTGGAAGTATTTGTCTCATTGTACAAGCAAGGAAAGGATGCGTGAGGAGGTTTGAGAGTTTGTCTAAATCAGCACCTCTCTCTCTCTCTCTCTCTCTCTCTCTCTCTCTCTCTCTCTCTCTCCATTCTTCTTCATCAGGGAAGCCAGGATAAAACCCCACATTTTCTGCTTGAACATCATCCATACAAGGAACAGCAGCGAGGCTCCAACTCGGTTCCAACCTTCAGCTGTGAAATGTTACAAGTTGATCTCAGCGAGGTCGGTCTTCACGAGAGAGAATCTTATAAGTTGTGTTAAGACCTATAAACAAATCATGGAAAAATCATCTTTGTCTGTGAAGGACTATTGAAGGACCGACCGTCTTCCTTGAGCCCAGGCTTGCAGATTCTTACACAGCTTGGCTGAGGCTGCTTGTTTGCAAACCATTTCTTTAGTTTGGATGCTGTTTGGGCACACGGACTCTCATATGGAGCCATGAATAATGATGATAATTGCTAATGTTTCGAATGGTCACTCTAGGCCAGGCACTCTCCCTAACATTCTAGAGGTTTTGTTTGTTTTTCTCTCTCTGATTCCCAGAGTAACTTCATGACTCAGGTATTATTTCTATTTCCCCTTTCCAGGGGAGGACCAGAGTCTCCAAGAAGGAAAGTTGCTTCCACAGGGTCATGTAAGCCAGGCCTGTTTCACATCCAGGTTGAAATGATGACTCCTGCGCATGTCCAGTGGAAGCCTCGGAAAGATCTTAGGGGGGTCTCGTGCTTTAAGGGACTTGGTTTCAAAAGCACTAGCCTCGGTTTCTTCTAAATCCAAGAATCTGTAATCTTAGGTTGTTGGATGTTGGAGGCCTGTCATCCCCTCTGCCACTTATTGTAAAACCTGAAAGAGGAAATGAAGAGCTGACCAAGGAAGAGACAAGACCACAAACCCTATTGCTATTTTCCCTCCAACACCCTCTTTGGCCACCACATGCCAGGTAAATAGCCTCCCATTGTAGGCAGGGTGCATTTTGGTGATAATTCCTGGGTTCAAATCTGAGCCCCACCACTCTGATTGCTATGTGACCTTGGGTGAGTACCTTGATGTTTCTGGGTCTCACTTTCCTCCTCTGAAAAATGGGGATAATAACAGGACCAACCCCATAGAATTATTGGATAAAATGAGATCATCCATTTCGTTGTTAGCGCACTGCCTGGTTTGTGAGAATAATCCCACAAAATCTGTATGAGTGAGGGATTACCTCTTTATTCTGTGGTTAACAAGACAAGAAGACAGCTCTTTCGGAAGTTTGCTTTAGTATCTACACTGAGTAGCCAAACCAGTGCTTTAAAATATTGTCCTTAGCAGCTTAACCCTTTTTTTTTCTTAAACATTTCAATTTTGCTAAAATCAATTTTTAAACAGAGACCCACAAAAAAGGCAGATAAGATGAGGAGCTGTTCTAGTTGAAGTAGCAGCCGCTCCATTACTAACTCGTTGGCACCACGGAATGCTTGGGTTCCGGGGAAGCCAGATGGAAGACACTGAGCTACCCAGCCACGTGTATCCCGTCCTCAAGGTCAAAGCCCGTTCCCTCACCGGCTCCTTGAGAGGGCTGGATGGAAGACCCTCATGGCTCCAAAGTCCTGTGGTGGTGGTTTTTACTTCTTCCGTTTATTTCTGGAGCTATCAACAAGAATTTTATGACAAGACATGATGTAGGACACTATGGTTTGTTATGCAATAATTCTGAATAAGTGGGTGGGTGGGTGGGTGGGTGGATGGATAGATGGATGGATGGATGGATGGATGGATGGATGGATGGATGGACAGATGGATGGATGGAAGGTTGTCTGGTTGGAAGGAAGGAAGGAAGGAAGGAAGGAAGGAAGGAAGGAAGGAAGATGGATGGGTAGGTGGGTGGATGGATAACTAAATGGCTCAGCAGAGGAATTCGTACTAACAGGTTAAGCCATCCATACGGGTACTGGTATGCCTTGTGTGGCAGTGGAAATAAGGCCTGGCTAGAGAGGGAGTGTCAGGAGAGAGACTAAAGAGATGATCAGAGATCAAACGACCTCATATTATCTCATTTCATCCTCGCTGCTCCCCTAGGAGGAAGAACTCTTATGCCCATTTTGTAGAGGAGGAAAGTGAAGTTTGGAGTCTTTAGTAACTTGCCCGAGGTGACACAGCATTAAGTGGCAGGCCCTGGTCCTTGTCATCACCCCTCCATGCTTTCCGCATAGAGATTTTCCACCTATAGAGAATCTTCCAGAAATATAAAAGGCAGTTGTGTTTCAAAAAACACAGCTAAAGGAAGCAAAGGAAGAGGAGAGGCTTCAAGGCATGGAAAGACTGACATTTATTGGGCACCACTGTATACCAGACCCTGGACTTCACATGTGTTTTCTGGTTAACTCCCAATAGGGTTGCAATTATTACCTTTATTTTGTGATGAAGGAAGTAAAACTCAGAGAGGCCCAAGAACTCTCCCAAAGTCACGTTCTCATTTGTCCAGGGGCACAGCTGGGATCTGAAACCTGATTTGAAGTCCCATTTCAGGGGAGAGGATTTTTCAAAATAAACAAAGAAGAGGAGAAAGAGAGAGGGAAGGAGAGACTATAGGCATGCCCCCCACCCAAAAAAAAAAAAAAAAAAAAACAAGGACTGGAAGAAAGCAGAGAGAGGAGACAGGTTTTAAACAAAAAGAAAAAAGAAAAAGAAAAGGGAGGGTGAAGAAGGAAAGAAAGGACCAAGGAAGACAAAGCGTCCTTTTCTTGATCTGCTCCTGTCCAGAGAAACCACAGCACAAATTGCAATGGACGGTTTCCCCTCTCACAAAGTGCCTTTTAGCTTGCGCCTCCCTCTGAGGGCCCGGGCGAGAGACGGCTGGCGTCGGCTGCAACGTGTCTGAGGGCACTGGCAGGAAAATCCCAAGGAACATTCAGTGTCTGGGGTCATCCGATTAAAGCAGGCAGTGAGGCTGCAAGTGGAGGAGTATGGGGAAAGAGGAGGGGGCCGGGGGTGAGAGGGCCCCTCTGACCCCCTTGACCTTCTGCCTGCACTAACCTGGTATAACAAATAGTCCTGGAAAACAAAATAGTATTAACCCTTCGCGCCAGGTCAACCCCTTCTGTATTTGCCTGGGATTGTGGGACTCTGCTTCCCAGCGGGTTTAACTCTTTCTTGGGACCCTCTGATCGCCATGTCAGGAGCCCTGCTCTGAATGAAATGTGTCCAGACTGAACAGATTATGTGCCCATGGGATGGGTGGAAGCCTCAGCATAGTTAAGCAGACAGATGCTGTGTCTGCTGCCCATCAAAAACTGGACAAGAGCTTGTAGAGAGAAACATTACCTGTAGATTTTTTTGACCTCCTTTTCTTTTTTTCTCCTCAGACATTGCCGTCTGGGACTCCCATACTCAAAGAACCTGCCCTTCTCCAGCTAAACCCACATGGGCTGATAATATTGGTCGTGATGAAGATGATGAAGACAGTGATGATACCAATGATGTCAGGTATTGAACTCTTGGTCTGTGCCAAGGACTTCCGTGGATTCTCTCGTTTAACTGGCAAAGCAACCTTATGAAGTGGTGCCACATATTCATCCACACCTAGCTATTAGATGTTCCCCATGGGCCAGACATGGAGCAAGGGGCTATTCTGGAAAATGAGTCATCTATTGGGGCATAATAGACAACCCCAAGACTTGGTGGCTTACAAAAACAATAGCCATTCGTGAGCTCCCACAGTCTCTGTGGGCCAGGAACCCAGCAGTGGCTTAGCTGAGTGGATATGGTGCAGGATCTTCCACGAGGTTGCAGTCACAATGTCAGTGGGGCTACAATCATCAGAGGATCTCACTGGAGCTGGAGGGTTGCCTTACGACGTAGCCCATTTCCATGGTTGGCAAGCTGACCCTGGCCAGTCCTCACAGTGGACGTTTCCATCGGCCTGCTCGACTGTCCTCACAATATGGCAGCTGACTCTCCCCAGAGCAAGGGATCCAAGAAAAGGCAAGGACGGTAGCCATAGTTTCGGTCATGTCCCAGCCTCAGTAGCCACCAATGTCATTCCCACAATATCCTGTTGGTGACCCAGGTCAGCACTCTTCTATTCGGGTGGTAACTAGACCAGGGCATGGACACCCAAGATGGGGATCATTGCCTAACATTTTGGAGGTTGGCCCCCACAGTTGGTGAGTAATACAAAGACATAGAAACTTTGTTTATGGTGCTTCCTATCTATTGGACCCTTGTGCCGTTTTAACCTTAAGGAAAATGAAGGTCGCACAGAAGGTAAACAATTGATTCAAGGTTCACATTTAGGAGTGTAAGAGCAAAGAAGTGAAATGGCCACCTCTTCAGACCCCAGCAGGCTTCTCCCTTCTTCCCCACCCTGGGCAGCCCAGATGCCAGGGTGGACCAAGCCACTGAGATTTCAGCTTGGCAAGATGCAGCACCCCAAGCCTGGCCAACCTCCAGCTGCCTCACCCCTCCTGCCCTCTGTGGATCATTTATTCCAAGAGCCCGGCTATAAATATCCACTTAGTGAAATGCTTTGCTCCTCGGGCACCTCTCCTCCACCCCCCACCCCCCAGCACCCTGCTCAAGCAATGCCAGCTTGCAATCAGTCTGCAATCTGAGTCCACTTTGCACGCCCAGCACTGACTGGCTGCCCGAGCTAGTCTGCGGGAGCTTGTTGGCATGTCCCCAAGATCGCTATTGTAACTTAATGGCACAGCAATTGGTTGTTAAAAACACTAATTAACATTAAATAGGTGATGTTATCCCGATAACTTACATGCTGCCCCAATTCTTGATTTTTCTCTTTACTATTTTTTAATGCCCAGGAGTACCCACTGATGTCAGGAATCATCTAGACACAGCAAGAGCTCAGGGCCAGAGGACAAGCACACACAAATGGTCGCTGACTCCTATCATCACAGAGACACCTGAGACCAATGGTCTGGCAGAAAACCACTGGACTGGGGCCAGGCCCCACCTTCTACTTTTGTGTCACCTGAAGAAAGGATCTTCAACTCAAAGATTCAGGTGATTCTGGGAGAGTCAGAGATGCAAAAGATGGGAGTTTTCTCCTCTCTGTGCAATTTAGGATGCTTGCTCTCTATATGCAAGACATCCTTGAAAATACACCCTGGGATTTCTTTAACACTGAACACAGTTCAGAGTCATTTTTCCTTTCTATGCTCCCTCTGCTCAATGGCTAATAAATAATAAAATTAATTGCTGGCTAAGAATCATAAAAAGTAATCGCTTAGAATTATTGTACATATACGATGGAGACCAGACCCCAAGCTAAGCCCTTAACATTCATCATCCCAGGAAATCTTCACAACTCATGGCAACCAGGAATCTTGGGCTCAGAGAAGGGATGCCATTTGCCCAAGGACACACAGCCAGAGTTGTCCAGAGCAGAGAGATTTGCACACAGGTAGCCAGACTCTCCATCCAAGGCCGTTTCCCCCAAACCACTCTGAAAGGTGGTAATCCAAGGACCTCTGTGAGGTGGGGATGGAGAAGGACCATAACGTTCAGTCTCATTTATGTCCCTCCCTCCTCCAAGGTTGAAGGAGGGAAAACCCTGCTCCTTGGGGGAACCTCTGACTGTTGAACCCAAGACCTGCTCCTCAAGGAAGATAGATGAGTCCTTTTCTCTATAGGCCTTTTTCTTGGTCCCAGGTTCACGGATGTGAAGGTGTGGCATCCACTGGGCCATGGCCTGGAGCTAGGGTGGCTGCCAGAGGAGACAGGCTCTCAGATGTTAAGCCCTGCTGGAGTTTGAGAGAGAAAACCCAGGTCTCTGGTTCCCTGCACTCCACAGCCTGCAGCATCCACAGCCTGTCTATTCATTCCAGGCTTAAGGAAAACTGACAAGCAGATGAGCTGGAATTAGAGCGGAATCCTGAAAAAGGTGCCCACGCGCAGGTATGACATGCTTACTCTCTGCCAGGCACCCTGCAAGGTTCGTTTCTGGCTCCCTAAGTGACCCTGCAAGGGGAAGCTGTATGTACATGAGAAAGCTGAGCCTCAGAAAATTCACTCCCCTCTAGACCTGTGGCTTCATATTGCCACTAAGGGTGTGGGGAGAACACGGGGTGGGGGTGGAGGTGGAGGTGTTAATGGGAATGCGCGAAGTGCCAGGCCACCAGATCCCCTATCTGCCCTTCAGCCTGAGCAATGTCCATGAACTCGACTGACCTGTATGGACAAGAGCTTGCATGACTAGAATGTACAAATTAGAAAGCTCACTTAATCAGACCCTAAACCAGTCTCTATGCCAGGACAGAGGGAGCAGCTGCCTTCACCAGCTTGAGTTACCAATGCCCACCAAATAATAATTATTGAATGGGAAGTAACTTACAAATGCCAGACCCTTCATGTGTACTGTTTTATCTGATAGTGTGATCCAAGTACCCATCTCTCTCTTTTTTTTTTTTTTTTTTTTAGAAATTTTATTGGGGAACACTGTGTCTTTCCAGGACCCATCAGCTCCAAGTCAAGTCGTTGTCTTCAATCTAGTTGTGGAGGGTGCAGCTCCTTGGCCCATGTGGGAATCGAACCGACAACCTTGGTGTTATGAGCCTGTGCTCTAACCACCTGCACTAACCAGCTGGCCCCCAAGTAGCCATCTCTTATAGCCCCTGGTTGGCAGAAGAAGCTGAACCTCAGAGAGATGAAGTTCTTGTTCAAGTTCACAGAGGCAGCAAGGAATAAGGGCAAAATTGGTACCTCGAAGGTTCATCCAAGGCCGCCTGGAATAGGCAGAATCATGCCCCGTGCCCCAAAATGCCAGCGTCCTAATCCCCATAACCTACCAATATGTTACGTTGCAAAGCGACAACTTTGCAGATGTAATTAAGGACCTTGAGTTGGGGGAGTATCCTGACGTCATCACAAGAGGCCTTATGTAAGTCACAGAAGGAGGTGTAATGATAGCAGCAGAGTCAGAGAGATTTGAAGACGCTATGCTCTTGGCGTGGATGGAAGAAGGGGCCACGAGCCAAGGAATTCGGGCAGCCCTGGCAGCTGGAGGAGGCAAGGAATGGATTCTCCCCCAGAGCTTCCAGAAGGAACACGGTCCTGCCAACACCTTGATTTTGGTCCAGTGAAACCCATTTTGGACTTCTGCCCCCCAGAACTGTAAGATAACAAATGTACATTGTTTTAAGCCACCGAGTTTAGCATAATCTTAACAGCAACAATAAAAAACTAATACACTGATCACACCCTGAACCACCAAACTATGATGCCTCTGCTTGCTTTTCATTGTGGAATAATTTTTAGCCTGGAGCACCAGAGAAAGTCTTTCTCTCCATGTTGGTATGAGCTACTGGAAGGCATTCTCAATACCAATCATCTCTGTTGAAGAGAAGTGGGGTTAAGTGGCCTGAACCACTCTGGATGTAGGAACAGCTGGGTAAGAAGGGCAATAAATGCCCATTTCAGCCTCACCAGCAGGACTGTCCCCACCCCCCCAATCTCATCATCCAAGGAGCAGATGGAAGGGAGAATTCCAGTGTCACAGTTGTCTCCAGGGGTCACTCTGGGGCTACCTGGGGTCTTCACCCAGTCCTCAAAGTCCCCAGGATGGCAGGCGCCTCACCACCCTGTCGTCTGGGTCCCCTGGAGGGAGCTTGGCGTCAGGCCTTAATGGGGTGATGAACTGGAGGCGTCAGAAACATTGAGTTCAGCTCGTTAGGATGACTGGGCTGGCACCGGGAGGCCAGCAGAGGCCACAGCTGGAGACAGGGAAATAGGCCTTTGGGGGGCTTGTGGAGCCTCTGTGGGCCCCAAGGGAACTGGGTGGCCGGGTTGCCACTGGCCCCTGTGCCTCTTAAAGCCCATTACTTGCTGCCTTTGGCCTGGGAGCTGGGAGTAGAGCGTTTCATCAGTGCTGATTGGGCCCAGCGGATCAATGGCTCAGTCTCTGCCCCGCCCCACCCCCATCCCTCCACCTGCCCCCTTCCTTAACTAGATGTGGGCGCCAGACCCACAACAGGTCCTCGGCAGCTGTCAGTCAAGGGCCATGAAATATTCATCTGTTTTAATCTTCTTCTGGGACCTGCCCAGACTCTAATGGGGGAAGAACAGTCTTCACAAACTTGTAAAGGCTGGGAGGAGGGGCGGAGGCCAAGGGCAGAGATACTGCAGGAGGCAGCTGAGAAGCAGCCAGAGCCCCCCTGCTGGCCCGTTCTCCAAAGACATCCATCAACCAGCATTTCTATAGCACCCACCGTGCACCCGAAGTTGCAGAGCACAATTTGCATGCAGTAGGTGCTTCCCAAACCTCAGCTGTAAACCCACCTTCCCATTTTCACAATATTCATGTATCACCTGGACTATTAGTCATATAATCTTTTTTTTTTTTTTTTTGCCTTAGCCTCACTTAAGCCATATCCTCTGGGAAACCACAATGCTAGGTTTACTTTTTCTTTTTCACTAAAAAATACATTAGTATATATTAGTATAGATTCATGCATTCCTATGAATTACTACATATATGAATAAGACTAAAAACATATATATGCATATGTATGTTTTATTGCCTAGATCCACGTTTCACCTTTTGAAGATACCTGAGGCATACATCTTACTTCTCACGACACTTCTGAGAAGAAGGCACTGTTGCCTCCAACTGCAGATGAGGACACTGAGGCTCAGAGAGGTGCGGTGACTTGTCTAAGCTCACACAGCAATATGGGACAAATCCTGGGTTCAATCCCAGGCATCTGAACTACCAGTATAAAAATGATATATTTTTTTTTAAGATTTTATTGGAGAATTGGGGGAGGGGAACAGCGTTGGGGAATCGGGGAAGGGGAACAGACAAGTTGCTGTCTTTTGGTTCTTCAGTCTAGTTGTGGAGGACGTTGCTTCACTGGTCGATGTTGGTATCGTCATTGCGCTCTTCCCGGGTCAGGCAGATCAGTCGCCAGCCTCTGGATGGTCACTCATCGCGGCTATTGCCAGCTCACGCTGGCTGCCGGCCACTCACTGTAGCTTATGGCAGCCCACTGCAGCAGGGGCTGCAGCCTACACCATCGCCAGGGCTCGCAGCCCAGCTCCAGGTGGAGCTGTTGTTAGCTGTAGAGGGCAGTGTCACTGGCCCTCATATGTGGGATCCGAACCGGGAACACTGATGTTCCAAGCCAGCTCTTAACCAATGCGACACTCGGCCAGCTGCATTTTTTTTTGTCACTGTTTTCAGGATGTTTGGGGGAAACTCCTTGACTAGGACTTTCACCTCCTGCCTTGCCTCTTCAGTAAACGGACACCCTTTCTTGATTTCCCTGTCAAACTATACAACGTTTGAAAAGAGACGCCTTTTGTACCTCATTATCCCAGAGTCCCAGGAAGCATAGGGCTCGGTGATGGTTTCTTGGAGGAATACACAGGCGGCCAAGAAACCTAGAATGGCTTGAATGCCTTGGCTTTCCTCCCCTTCCCCTCACTGGACCCACCATCAAGTCCTGCACAGTGTAATTCCGAGCAGCGCTCACTCTGCCTGCTCTGCTCCATCTCACCTCACTCTGCCCAGCCGAGAGCATGTCCTGGATGCACCCTCACTTTGCTTCCTTCACTAAGTGTGGGCGCCAGACCCACAACAGACCCAGTGTGCGGTCTGTGCATCCCAGACCGGTCTGAGCCTCCATCTGCTCATCTGCAAAATGGTGAACGGAGGGCTATCCTGAAGCTTGAGTGAGGTGATGCCCGCAGAGTACTTAGCATCATCGCAGGCCTCTGTGTGCAGGCAGTATAAATGTGCTTCGCGATGCCCATCAGGAGTGGGGGGAATAGCAGGCCCTCCCAGGCGTCCAGGTGGCCTCGAGTCTGGCTCTGGTCGCACGTGCCATCTAAGCGTCTCCCGCCCCAATGAAAGGGAGCCATAGGGCTCCCCACCTCCTTTCCCCGCAACCGCACAGACGGACTGGAGCTCTTGGAAGTGGAGATTTTCCAACTGCCAGACCCGTTCCTTCCCCAGAGCTCTAAAAAAACAAGGTCTGGCCTGGCCCACACGTGGCACGTCTGCCCCCAGGCTGGGCTGAGAGGTCGGTGTGACCCCTTGTGATTGCTCCCTGACACTTCCTCCCTGCCCACTGGCCCCCTACCCACTAACCCTTTGCAGATCTCTGGAATAAGTGGGGCTCTGTTAGGCCAGGACTTTGAGGTGTTACCACCCCAGCTGCCGAGCCCGCCAGCCCTCCAGGCAGGTGGGCCTGAGTGCCGGAAAGCGCCAGCACTTCCGCCAGCCCTGATGGGGTCAGGGATGGCAGCTAATTGGAGGACGCCGGGCTGATGCCTGTCTCCGGCTTCCTGCCGCCTTGCCTAGGGAGGTCACTGTGGCCAGTAGCCCTGCACCACCCACCCCCTGACCTCTGCAACGCAGACACAAGCTCATTCCAGATCACAGGGGCTTAACTCGCCAACTTGCCAATACCGTCCCCCGACGGTATTACATAGCTCCTTGCTGCAGCCCTGCCATTGGGTCCCTTAGTGTCCTCCCTACTCGACGCCAGTTACTATAGGTCTTGTATGAGTCAGCGCAGGCCCGCGGCTGTAACAAGCAATCCTCAAACTCTGGGGCTTCCTGGGCAAGCAGGGCCATGCTCTACATCATGGACCCAAGCTCCTTCTCATTTGAGTCTGCTATCTTCAAGGGCCGTGGTTCTCCGATGTTGAGTGGAATCAGCATCCCCCAAAGGGCTTTTTAAAATAGATTGCTGGGCTCCACCTCCAGAGTTTCGGATTCAGTGGGTTCCTCACATGTGCATTTCTAACAAGCTATCCTGAGATATTGAATCCATTGGTCTGGGGAGCACACTTTGAGAATCATGGCTCCTGGGCAGCAGATTCCTTAGAATTTTACAAAGAGTTGAGAGGTGAGGGAAGGAAGGGTGTGGAGAGGTATTCAGGAGTGTTTAAGAGGCCAGTTCCAACTCCAGAGAGATTTCTTTGGCTGCCCAAGACCACACAGCTGGTGGAAGACAGAGCTGGGGTTCCAGGTCAGCTCTAGGAAGTGACAGCAGGGATACCAGAGAATGGGGAGGTCATTCCCCACCGAAGGTGTAGTATCCAGAGGCAGGGGGAACCTTAGGTAGGACCCAGTGTGAGGCTGCTCATGACTCTGACGGGGCCAGGAATGGGGTTCATGGGAAGGAAATCAAGTCAGTCTCAGGAGAGGAATGTGGCTTTGAGGAACGTGGCTGCTTTGAGCAGATGGAGTAAACGTGGACATTTGTGAATTAGGTAAAACGAGCATTATTATTTGGGTTGGGAAACTGAGACTTAGCAAAGCAACTACTTGGCCAAAGTCACAGAGCCATGAGCTGCTGCATTTGACTGTGGCCCCAGATCTCCCCTCAGTGGCGGCAGCTGCTTCCTCTCAGCTGGGGATGGGCCAGGGCAGGGGCACTGCCTTGCTCCGTTCACAACCCGCATGCCAGGCTGACTGCAACGCACCGTGGGGCTCATGCCCTCAGACAGACCACTCACAGATCAGAGCTCACATCCTGCTCTGCCACCTGCTCGCTCTGCAGACAGGACACGTGACTTTCATGTCTCTGAGCCCCAGTTTCCTCATCTATAACATGGGGGTTAATCATAGTGCCTGCCTGCCAGGGAGCACGAGAGACTTCAGCTAATGCCTTCAGTCATTCATTCACTGATTACTAGGTGCTAGCGCCACTCCAGGCCGTTTAATGAAACCAAGTCCCCGCCTCTATGGAACTTATGATTTAATGGGAGAAACAGGCAGTAAGTAAACAAAATACGTAAGTCAAGATCTAGGATGTTACATGAGGCTGAGTGGTACAGAGGAAAAGACAGCAAGGGTTAAGGAGGTACTGAGCCTGATGGAGTTTGGGGGGTATTTTGTACAGGGTGATCAGAGAAGCAGCGGTTGGAGGCTGCAGACAGGGACAGAGGGAGAGGACAGGGGTGGGGATTGCTGGGCTCTCTGGAGGTGACAGGAGGAAGTGAAAGTCAGCAAGGCGGAGGGTTGTTCTCTCAGTCAGGGCATTGCAGAGAAACACAACCAGCAGGAAATTTATTTAAAAGAACTGGCTCACCGATGGTGGGGCTGGCAGGTCTGAAATCCACAGGGCAGGCTGGACCTCAGGCAGCAGCGGATGCTGCAGCCTTACGGCAGAATTTCTTTCTTGTTGAGGGAAATCTCAGTGTTTGCTCTTAAGGCCTTTCAACTGATTAGACAAGGCCCACCCACATTATAGAGGGGAACCTCCTTTACTTAAAGTCAGTGGATTGTAGATGTTAACCACATGCACCGAACATTCTCACAACAATGTCCAGAGTGGTGAGTGATGGAGTCCCTGGGTCCTATAGCCTGGCCACGTGGACACATCACACTCACTCTCCCCGTTGTTCTCCAGCCACCTGCGGCCCCAGGAAAGGGCGGAGGAGTGGAACAGTTAGATGGGTTAGGCTTTCCCCAGGTGAGGACGGCAGGCCCTGTCTGGGTGTAAGCTGGGGGCTTAATGCCGGGTCTTAGTATCTTGGCTTATTGAGGTGGGACGTGAGGAGGGGAGGAAGGGGAGTGAAGAGATCAGAAGCCCCTGTGGCTTCCTGGGGGGGGTCAGGAACTGCTGGTGGTGGCACTACAGAGGGAGGATGCTAGGAAGATGGGCGGCAGTCAGAAATCGAGATTCTGGGCGTTGCAGTTTGGGGTAAGAGTAAGATTGGGGTATGAGCAGGAGTGGGATAGTGGGGGCAGGGTGGGATCTCTGGAGGGAAGGGAGCCAGGATCTGAGCAGTGAGCACTGGACCATTGACAATGTGGATACTGCAATCATGCAGGGCCAGCAAAGGAAGGGCCCTGAAATGTGCAAATGTGAGACAGGATCTTCCTGGCATGAAAGGGAGGGGCCACGAAGGGTAGATAGCAGCAACCAGGATGGTGAATGGGGTCCCATGGCATCGGTATCAAAGGGGCAGATTTCAGGACAAGGCAGGGACAATGGTCGCCCGTTCACCCTATACCGCCCCCCCCCAGCCCAGGGGTACACAGGGAGGGGAGAGAAACCCCAGATCATTTGGCCAGGGCAGGGGAGGAGGAGTCCAAGAGAGAACAGGAGAGCAAAGATGAACCTAAAGGAGAACTGACTGATGACAGATCAGGTGTCGGGTGGCAGGAGGGCTTCAGGCATTGGGAAGGGGTGATATTGGGTCCTATCAGGGGAAGGACAGAGCCCTGAGCATCCAGTCGATCAAAGAGGGGCCCTGGATCCCTACCCTTCTCGTTGGTAAAGACGCAGCACGGTGCCTGGAATGTAGCCGTAGCTTGACAGATGGTTGTCTGACTGCTGTGTCCCCCACTTCTCAAGCAGGCAATACAGCACGGCGGATTAGTGCAGGTCCTGGCCCTCCCTGGATCAAAGCCTCCCTCTGCCCTTTAATCAGCTGAATGACACTGATCGAGTGACCCCTCCTCTCTGAGCCTCAGTCTCCTGGTCTGTAATATGTGGCCCGTCATCATATGCCATTCTAGAGTTGCTGGGAGGGTCACACAGCCCCTGGCTCCTACTAAGTACGTCACAGGCTAGTCTTCTCTACCCAACAGGGACCCCTGAGCTCTGAGAGGTCACGGCAAGCACTCTGTACCAGCTGACTTGCTGTGTGACCTCAAGACAAGCCACTTTTCCTCCCTGGGACTCAGTTTATCCATTCTGTGAAGTAAAAAGATGGCCAAGCCACTGCAATCGTGCATGACAACAGACAGAAGCCACAGCCTCTACAGCTGGCAGCTCCAGTTGTAGGACCACTAGCTTACGTGGCTATTGAGTGCCTGGAATGTGCTTGTGCAGACTGAGATGTGCTGTACGTGTTTCATCCGTTTGTTTTTTTACTTTGTGTTTCAATGTGGTTGCTAGAAAATTGGGAAGTACCTAGGTGGCTCCCATGATATTTTTAAGCCACAGCACAGCTCCAGAGCAGGGGTTGGCAAACTGTGAGTTAAGAATGATGTTACTATTTTAAGTGGTTCAGAAACAAATTTTAAAAAGAACAATGTCCCATAACATGGGAAAAGGACATAATATTTAAAATTCAGTGTTTATAAATAAAGTTTTATTGGAACATAGCCCGGCCCATTCGATTATATATATTGTCTATGGCTGCTTTCTCATTGTCACAGCAAAGCGAGAAGTTGGGACCCCATGCCCAGGAAAGCTGAAACTACTATCGGCTTTTCAAGAAAAGGTGTGCCGACTCCTGTTCAAAAGCATGATTTTTCCACCTTTACTGTGCATCCAGTCCAACCTATAACTGCAGGTTACTGGGCCCTAGTCCCCAGTTCGGTGGCTGTGGGGCGGGGCCCAGGAATCTGCATTTTAATCAGCATTGGCAGGACCCTTACTCACTGCCAGGTGAGGTGCTAAACCCTTTCTGTGCTGTCATTTCATTTCACGCTGGTGGGTCAGATACTGAAACCATCCCCATTGTACCGAGGAGGAAACTGAGGCTCAAAAGAGTGAGAGGCTTGACCCAGCACCTCACAAAGAAGGTGTTCCTAATCCCCTTTGTTGTCCGGTGGAGGAATGTGCACACCCGTCCTGCTGCTGACGCCGCTGGGGCCTTTGTGCTGGGCCTGAATGTCTTCCTGTCTTTCTCTGCTTGTGTTTTCCCCGAATGCTGTGGGCTGAGCTGAGTTGCAT
Organism: Aselliscus stoliczkanus; assembly: GCA_033961575.1. Classification (NCBI taxonomy): domain Eukaryota; kingdom Metazoa; phylum Chordata; class Mammalia; order Chiroptera; family Hipposideridae; genus Aselliscus; species Aselliscus stoliczkanus. The sequence continues at coordinate 10,283,178 of CM066736.1, forward strand.
CCCCGGGGGACCGCCTTGCAAAGGGCTGTGTGTGTGGTGTCCCAGGGGGGAGGAGGGGACAGAGCCGGCTCCAGGCAGAGCTATGATTTAATAAGCAGACACTTAGGGCCCTGATGCAGGGCCCAGCCCATGTGGGACAGCCCTCTCCGCTAATTGTCCATTGGCTGCTGCCGTCCTGCCGGCGTCTCCGGACTCATTAGGGAAAGGAGGGGGGGCTCTGGGAAGAGTCTCTTAGAGCTCCAGCGGCTTCCGAGATGTTTATCACACTAGACAGCAGAGTTACATTCACTTGTCTAAAGGAAGATCAAAACAAGATCAGTCCCCGTCCTGGGCGTCATCCTCCAGGCTTGGCTTGGAAAGGACACAGGATCTGGGTTCAAATCCAAGTCTGACTGTGAGATCATGAGCAAGACATTCAAACCCTCTGGGCTGCAGTTTCCTGTCTGCAAAAGGGTGACGACGTAGCATCTCCTGTACAGAGGCACTGTGGGGAAAATCATGGCCTCTGGAGCCAGGCAGGCTGGGGTCAGTCCCAGCACCACCGCTGAGCTGTGTGACTTGAGCAAGTGACCAAACCTCTCTGTGCCTCCATGACCTCATCCCTGGAAGGCAGACAGCAATAGTGCCCCCTGATAGCATTGCTGTGGGGTTTAAGTAAGTTACTACAGTGACCAAAACCAGAGCCACATGCATGGGCTCTATTATTGTCTTGGAAGGTGACAAGACTAAAATAAAGTGGAACACAGAAAAGTGCTACAATAAAGGTGATTTTTTTAAGTTATTGCCATTTCTTTGGGGGTTGGTTAGAAAATAGAGCAGAGACTCACTGAATGTTCCCCAAATCCTCTTGCTCTTCCTTCCGACACCCAAGTCAATCCCATTTCCAGGCTTTCTTGCAGTTAGATAGGGCCACGTGATTGAATTCTGGAACATTAGCTGTGGGGTTTGCCACTTCCAAGCCGGGCTGCCCTGATAAAAACCTCTCTCTCAGGATCTCACACTCTTCCCTTTATGCCTGATTTCTCTTCTGCATGGAGAGGAAGCTAAGGCATAAAAGGAGGCAGAGTCCAGGATGGAAGGCACCTGGGGGCCTGAATCACTGCGTGGAGCGGGGCCCTCCCCACCCCCATCCCTGCCGCCAACCTGCACAGAAATCAGCAATAAACAGACTGGCTATGAGTCAAGCCACAGACGTTTTGGAGTTGTTGTTGCTTTCGCAACTCATTTATCCTGACTAATATAGGGGACAAAATTGTCCCAGGTGGGAAGGAAAGACAAATGGTTAGTTTCTGTGGTCAGCAGTTGTCACATTCTAGGAAGAGCTTCAGGCCACAAAGCAGAAAAGGCAAATGCTCCAGGTTCAGTTAACTTAACCTCCTGTGTGACCTTGGTCAAGTGCCATAAGCTCTCTGAGCTGCCATTTCTTCCCCTGGAAAGAGAGGTGCATAAGACCTTCCTACAAGGATTCCCCAAAGTGTAACGGCATTTGTGATGGTGCCTAAGAAAACACCGGGGTACACAGTCGGGGCTTTGTACCTGCTCGTTCATCCTCCCCACACGGGAGCAGTGCTTCGCTCCTCCAGGGAGGCTTAACCTCAGAGTGGCTCACGCTCCAACCCCCAAACTGTCTTCTGCATCAAAGATGTCACCCTAGGTCATGGGACATGTCACCATGGCCCCAGTGACAGGTTGGATGATGAGGTATAGGAAGAACCACCTCAGGTCAGCCTCAGAGATGACCCTCAGCTTCCCCTGTGAACTGGCAGTCCTCAGCTGGACCAGATGGGAGGCTGCAGAGTTTGATTTTCAAGGAACATATGGTTCCTTCCTCCTGGAATGCTTTTCCTGCCACTCTTCAACTATTGGTTCCTTGCCAACCTTCAGGCATCAGAATAAATGTCACCACCTCCAGGAAACCCTCCTGGATCTCCTAGCTGAAGTAGATCTGTCGATCAGCTTCTCTTACAGACTCAATTTTTTTCTTTCATAATAGCACTTGTTGCAATTTGTAATGTTATATTTACTTGTTTGATAATTTATTTACTGCCTCTCCCTCCAGACTATAAGTGCCTAGAGGGCAGGAACAATATTTGTATAATGTATTTTACCTGCAATGATTCATTATTTTATCTGCAGTACCCAGAACAATGACTAACAGTTGGTTGAATAATTGAATAAAGGCCGGGCTTTGACACTTGCTAGCTGAATGACCTTGAGTAAAGCAACTTATTTAATCTTTGTGAGTTTACTTTATAAAAATAAAAAGAGAAACACCTTATCATGAAAAATAAAGGAACTTTTTAAATGATTATTCAGTGTCTGGCACAGAGTAAGGACTCAATAAATGGACGTTTCTGCTGTTGCTGTTGATAGGGATGCTGTTAACTGTCTCACATTAGATTTCCTCAAACCAGACCCTGAGCTAAAGATAGATTACCTGGAAGGCGATCCTGGGAAGCACTAGTAGAGACATCTAGAAGTGACAGCAAAGGGAAAAAACACCAATTTAAGGTGCTTGTAGTAAAGCCTAGTTCTCCCCTTGAGTATGGGCAGGATTTAATGAGTCACTTGCAACAAACAAAGAGAAAGTGACAATGTGTGATTTCTGGTACTAGCAGCTTCCATCTTGGTCACTGTTCCTCTTGGATCACTCACTCTTGTGGAATCCAGCAACCAAGGCCAGAGACACTCAAGTTATCCTATGTGGTGAGCAACTGAGCCCTCCTGCCAACAGCCATAGGAGTCAGCTTGGAAGTAAATCCTCTAGCTCCAACCAAGACTTCAGATAACTGCAGTCCTGGCCAACATCTTGATGGCATCCTTGTATGAGAACCTGGGCCAGATCCACCCAACTACACCATGTCTGAAATCCTGCCCCACAGAGACAGTGAAATTAGAGATGTTTATAGCTTTAGGCCACAACGTTTTGGGGTCATTTGTTATGCAGCTATGGATAACTCATACACTGTATTGAGCAGCTCTCTGAGGGGGCCAAGCAAGAATTCAATGCTATGGGGAGCTACGAGACACTGTATACAGAACACACTTCAGAGTTATGCCCCCCGAAGGGGTCATGAAGCTGGGAATTTCTTCTTTAGAACCCACACATCATTAGTAGAGGGCTGCTCCTGGGGCCTTACGTCCCCAATATTTCTAGGTGGAGAGTGCTGGGTGCTTAAAGTTGGCACCATAGGAATGTACTGGAATAGTGAGTTTTGAGGGGATGTTGGTGGGGTACAGACATTGTCTGTTATACTGGTATATGTCTCAGATGTTTCATAGGTTCCCAAATCCCCAAATTTCTTCTTTTTCTGTAAAAGGAAGCTATTACAAGTCTTTAAAATGGCTTCATTTGTATAGCTTTGGAGATGTTTCATAAAAAACAAAGCCACAAACCAGAAGGATTCCTAGTTGGGGAAAGTGGAAGTTTGTCAGCTACGTTTGTTTGCTTCTTTAATAAACGGACTGATCTGTAGTATAAAAGCCAAGTTACAACATAGCGCCTTATTCTGACATTGAATGTAACACAGTACAATTAGGCAAACGGGGGTCTCAGAAAAATGGCCCCTTTATATTACCTCATAAAATATCTAATATCGAACTTTGTAAATTACATCAATGCTTTTGAACAAACATCGAGTTCTTTTTAATAAATAAAATGTTCAAAATTATTTCCTGGAAGTGCATTTTAGACATTAATAACTGGCTTCAAATGAAATTCCATTTCATAGCGATAAGCAAATGTAATTGCTGCAAACTCAAACAGTCTGTAAGGCTTACCTGCTCCAGAAAGGAAAGGAAATATTGAGCTAATGTAAGCCATCAAGATATATAACCTGCTACTTCTTGAATAAACCAAATTCCATCCCTAAACACAGAGAGCTCAGAAATTCAGACCCAAGGACATAAATATAAGGTATTTCCTGGAATTAGTTTCATATGTTTTAAACATTGCAGTTATCAATTGATCTGACACAACATCTTAGGCAGTTTTAAAATTACATATTGTGCATCAGAAAAATATACATTTTCGTGGCATCTGGTACTCTGCGTTATCAAAAGCACATAGTTATTTAAGAAAAAAAATCAGCATTTCCACATCATTAAAAAAAATAATAATTTCTATAGTATAAATCTTTGTTCTATTCCTTACACCAGAGGTCAGCAAACTGTGGCCCGTGGACCCAGCCTGGCCCACCGCTGACTTTCGTATGGCCCACAAGCTAAGAATGGTTTTATAAAAATATGGTTGAAAAAATCAGAAGCCGAAGAATATTTCGTGACTTGTGAAAATCATATGAAATTCAAGTTTCAGTGTCTGTAAAGACTGAGTGGAACTCAGCCATGCCTGTCATTTACATATTGGTTTTTGGCTGCTTTCACTACAGTGACAATGCTGACCCTGTGATCTGCAAAGTCTAAAATATTTACTCTCTGGCCCTTTACAGAAAACAATTGCCGATTCCTGCTCTACGCCATCTCCATCTCCACGCAACAGCGTTAAAAAGGGAAGTTTAGTCAGAGGCCCTTCTGAAAGGGTAAACATCAATCAATATTGGCCTTAGGTACCATTCATAGCTCTAGGGTTTCCTGGGGTCCTAGACCAACCTAGTGAAGGAAGGAATGGTCACAGGATGAATGATATCCATGGAAACCCCCAACCTGAGTCACTGATGGTCAGACAGGCACACATGATGTTTTTTTCCTCCCTGCTCACCCCAGAGGTGATGAGTCTGAGTGAGCAAACTACATCAATTGCCTTCACTATCTACTTCATTTTAACCTCTGGAGACACATGTGAGCAAGCAGGAAGGACCAACAGGGGCTTAGCTTGGTGGGTAGGATGGGAAGCTAGTAAGATGCAAATCCTTTGGCCTTCGAGATCTATTACAATCACTTTTCTAACGATAAAGGTGAACTGGCATCTGAAGATGACTAACCATAGAGCTGGGAGGACTAAGTATGGAGCTGAGCCCCTTGTTAACTCTCTAGTCCTGACTTCTTGTTAAAACTTTGTGGTAACTTCTGGGGGAGGAATTCATATATAGAGAGAGGCCTCTTGGGAAGGTTCTCTTTTTGGCACATGGGTGGCCAGTTGTACCTCTGGCCAGAGGTGGGCTGTTCTCACAACTGCTGTGTTGGTTTTGTTTCTTTTTCTTTTCCCAAATAAACGACTCTTCTGGTGGATTGTCTGAAAGTTATTTTGGCCAATCGACACTAAGCTTGGCAGGTCTAGTTTGGACTCCCCACACCTGAGGTCACTTTTGAAAATTATCCTATTATTTCAAATTTCTTTCTGAAAACCTGATTTTTAACCTGATTACAGGACCTATGTGAGTTTATTTTAGAACAATGATAAAACAACACAAATAGACTAAAAATTACATATGATCCCCCAAGATAGCTTACTGTTAACATTTTGTTGCCCTGTCTTCTAGGTATTTTTGGATGCATTTGTGTGTTTTGCAATTTGATGAGGACATTCTACATCAATCAATAGACCTCTACAGCACTGCATTAATGTCTGCCTGTAGGGCCCTTTATTTAACCATTTCCTACTTGCTGGACGTTGCAGTTGTTTTTCAAAGAAAACGAATAGTAAGTGCAAAGCCCTCGAGGCGTGACGAGGCCTGGAAGGTTTGAGGAGCAATAAGGAGGTCGGTGTGGCTGAAGCAGAGAGAGAGAGAAGTAGGAGATGAGTTGTATTTTAAGATGTTGGGTCATAATAAAAACTTGGCTTTTAACATGGGTGAGGTGGTAATCACCAGAAGGTTTGGAACAGAAAATGACATGATTTTATGTTTTCACAGGATGATTCTAGTCTCTGTGTTGAGAATTGAACTGAAAGGGAACACAGCTGGGAGCAGAAAGGTGCGTTAGGAGGCACTGGAATCATCCAGGGAGACAATGATGGTGACTTCACCAGGTGATAGTAGTGGAAGGGGTACCTGGTATATTTTGAATACGTATCAGCTAGTTAGATACATACGTGTATAGGTAGGTAGAGGGGTAGATGGGTGGATGGATGATAGATGAATGGATGGATAGATGTATGTATGAAAGGATAGGATAGGATATCTATAATCTATAAGTGGACACAGCACAATCTGAGGGAAGGCCAATGAGGATCTTAGCTTAACTTAGAGAGAGCAGACACAGCACATTCCCTTTTCTCATTAAATTCAGCATTTGAGAGTTGCTTATTCTCTCTCCTCGACAATTCTGGAGGTGGATATTGTCATACCCAGTTTACAGGGTTGGAAACTGAGATTCAGGGAAGTTGCTACTCTCCTGAGGTCAAATATCTAGCAAGTGGCAGCACCAGTATTCTGAAGCTTTGTCTCATTCCAACTCTCAGAACAAACACAATAGCCTGAGAATTGGGAAGAACGTTCTCCAACCTCAAAGAAAATATAGGGAAGGGAAAGGAAACATTATACAAAAAGGAGGGCTGGGGGGGAGGGTAGGGAAGGAAGGAGGGAGGGAAAGAGAGAGAGAGAGAGAGAGAGAGAGAGAGAGAGAGAGAGACAAACAGAGACAGAGAGAGACTGAGCAAACAACTAGCCAGTTTATAAGGAATGGGAATGGGGGAGGGGGTTAATAAAGAGTCACTTGAAAGGAGACAAAGATCTTTTCATATAAGATGACTCGATATGACAGAGTGGAGACTGTGCATCCACACACGTCATGCCCTCTCTTCAAGGCCGCAGTTATTTATCTGCCTGAGCTCTTGTTTTTTCCCTTGCTTTAAAGTGAAGTGCGCAAACATTCTCACTTCAAAGGGAAAAATCCTCATAAATGTCATTTTACTGCCGGCCTAGAAGAATAGCATCAACAGACCCTGAAAGTGGGGTGGGGTGGAGGGACCTCAGGCACATCTGTGATTAAGAGGGAAAGCGGTCACTGGCTGCTTCCTATAGAAGGTAGGGCAGCCTCAAATGAACCCAGCTGAGCACAGGCCTGTAGCAGTGAAGAGCATTGTATTGCTTAAGTTCAAATCCCAACTATGCCTCTTTTTCATTAAGTAGGCAAGTCTCTCAACAACTCTAAGCCTTGGTCTTTTTCATCTGTAAGATGGACATGATTTAACAGTAACCACTACAGAGGGTCATTTTAAGGACTTAAAAATTAACAAATAGAAAGCACCCAGTACAGTGCCTGGCACATGAGTCCTTAGCACATATCAGCTATTGTCTTTGGGCATCTCTTGTAATGGATGGAGCTGGATCTTATAGCCAAGCCACCACCTGTGATAGAAAGCGCGTGTATAGTGGGAAGTGTCTTCTCATATATGTGGACATTCCAAATGTCAATGATCAGGTGAGATCCAGGTCCCCAGATAAGAAACAGGAACTTGAAAGGCGGGCTGTAGAAAGTGGGCTGACACTGTTGACGGGAGACTCAAGATTATTTCCACTCCCTTCATCACCTTGGCTACCGCCCGCTAGAGAGGCTAGAAAGTCAAATACATACATTGTCAGCCTCTCTTGCAGCTATGGGACTAGTCCTGATTCAGAAACAAAAATGCAAGTTCGCTGGGGAGAATTTTGGAAACTGTATAATTCAATAAAAAGAGACAGCTATAACTAGCAAAGCCTTTCCTGGAGTCCCCTTTCTTCTTCCCCTTCTGGGAATGCAGGAAGTGACCATCTTGTGGCCATGAGAGAAAACCCAAGAGAGTCACAACAGCTCCCACGTCTTACTGACCCGATGCCAACAACCTACTAACAGACTTCTTGTTATGTGTGTGATTTAAGCCACTGGAGTCATGTTGTCTACCATTTGCAGTCATTTGCATTCTCAGCTAACACCCAAGAGAAATAAGTCCTTCCTCTCTTTAGGCCCAGATCCCTGGAATCTCAACTTCAAGCCACCCAGATGTGTCTGAGGGTACTTCCAGCATGTGGGATAATGTTGGCCTTTGCTTTACCAACACCCAGAAAATAGACAGAAAGACAAACACCCTAGTGATGCTTTAAGCCAAGATGCACATAACAAAAATGGGGCAAATTATCTGTATACTCTCTATGCCCTGTCTGTTTATCTCCCTGTGTCATCCCAGAGCCTTTAGGAAAGTGGTTTTGAATGGCCTGGCCTCTGACTTTCTGCAGGGAATTAGTAGAATTGTGACTCTACTTAGGCAATGTCATTGGATGGAGTGGGTGACCTGGCTGAGGGGACCTAGCATCTTGGGAGAAAGGAAATCATGGCTTCTAGGTTGTCTCCCGTCTTTGACACCATGATGGAGTAGAGATTGATGCTATTCCGGGGACTGACAAGACCCTAACAGCATAAGCAGAATTTTCCAAACAATTTCCTCCTTCAACTGGCTCGACTGTAACAGGAACTTATTAGATCTCTGGGCACCTCAAGTCCATTTACATTGCTTGCTCAGCCCAGTCCAAGTTCCCCTAAAGCTAAAGCACATGTGAATTTCTTTATTCTCATTTCATAGAGAAAAATGCATTCTGCCATTACTGTCATCAAGCATCCATTCATGCATGCATGGGTTGATTGATTAATTGACTGATTCCATTAACATTTATTGAGCACCTACTATAGGCCAGAGTCACATGGAGTGGAATTTCAAGAATGACAAGTGATACATTCCTACTTCAATAAGGACACAACATTCTGTATTCTCTCTATTTCCTACACTAAAGCCATCCTGAAAACTCATCTGGAGAAACTGCCTCCCACCCTTTTCATTCCACAATTTATCGTAATAAAAAAAAAAAATCACAATTTCTATTGGTTTTGCTCCAAGAGACTCGGGTTGCAGTTGCTCAAACCGTTTTTGCGAAGTCGCTCTGCAAATGCATTTTTAAAAATATTTTGGCGAGTGTACGGTTTTCATTGGAGAATTCTACATGACCTCATTATGTTTTTACAGAGAGCAGGGCTGTATGGAACAGGATCTATCACAAAACCTTTATAGGAGCTTTGGAAGATGGGGGGCACATTGCCTTGCTTAGGGCACATGACCACACCACTCACTACTTGGTAGCAACACTGCACCTGAGGCACCTGAGTAAAGATGGTTGTGTTACCCCAAACCTAAATTTTTGGTTCAACTTATGAATTAGAAAGAGATTCTTCATAGGTGAGGCTGAAACGGCCAAAGAACCCATATAGGACCACATCCCAGGGATGAGATTAAAAATTCAGATCAATAATCTCCCATTATGACCTCTACCTGCTATATTTATGGTGACTGATAACCATTCGCAAGTGTGACGTGCGTTTCAGATGCCTGACTTGGAATAGGTCTTACAATTGCCTCCATTTCCCAGCTGAGAAAACTGAGGCTCAAAGGGGTCAGAGAACTGCTCAGCGTGTGTAGTTACCAACGTAGGGACACCAGGATCCAAAACCACATTTTCTGATGTTTAAACACAGACTTCCTGCATTTGGGAAGGGCACCATTATAGCTCTGGGTGCCATCTAACGTTGGAAATCAGCCCCATGAGTCCATGGTACATACCATGTTATATACACTGGTATTGAGGCAAGGACACAGCATAAAGAAACAAATCGCGTGACGCCATCAATGTGACATTATAGACGCCATGTTGGTTGAGTGTACACAGGACAAACGGGCACTGTTGTAGGTCAGCTCAGATTCGCAGAAGCAGAGCCTGAGACGAGGATTCAGATGCTCTCCAGAGAAACCAGTGCCCGTGCGGGAGATGCAAGATAGGGCTGTGCAGGAAGCCGGGCAAGGGCCTGCTTTCACGTGGAGCCTCGCTTCAGCCTGAGCCCACAGGGAGCTCTGAACTGTCAACTGCATTGCAGAGTCATTCCACCTCCAGACGAGGAGGCTTGGCTCTCGTGCCCCAGGACCAATCACTTACTGGCTATGGGAACATAACTCTGGAAAGGAACCTAAACTCTCAAGTCCCTTCTCCAGTGGCCCAAAAGCAATTACCTGAGGGACTGGGAGTATTGAACCATTAACAGCAATATGCACGGCGGCTGGGAGATGGGCATGCTTAATTGGCAAAAAGGGCCCCAGAGGATCTGGTAGAGTAACAACAACCTCCCCCTCTTCACTCTTTTCCTATGAAGGCATATCCTACAGGATCCTTCAAAGGCACCCACACATGCCCACCCCAGGGCCTTTGCACTTGTGGTTCCCTCTGTCTGGACGTTGTTTTTGCTCACCTCCTTCAGTTCTCAGCCCAGATGTCATTTTCTCAGTTAAGACCTTCCCCAACCATCCTATTTGAAACTGAAACAACACACACACACACACACACACACACACACACACACACGCACACATGCTATCCTCTTTCCAGCTTTATTTTTCTCCGTTGCATTTATTACCATAGTATTAATGATTGATATACTCCTCTCAGTACTTTTCTGTGTGGTCCAAGTTTCCAATGTGGCCACGTATAATATATTTTAGCCAGGGGCAAGTGCTTCGTTTTACTTTGTTTCAAAATGTAAGAGGTGAAACATGAAGGACCTTTGGTGGGTTACTCAGTTCAATGATCATTCCCACAACAGAAAAGACAGACGACATACTAAATGCCTACTGCGCATGTCAACCTGTGGTGTGATGCAAAGGAAGATCCACTCATGCTATACTGTGTGCAGGCATGATGCCCGCCTTACTGTACCAGGTGCTCGTTAAGAGTCTGAGTGTGCAAAGAGGAGAGGAAGGGAGGGAGAGGGGGAAGGAGGAGGAAAGAGGTGAAGGAGGGAAGAGGGGGATGAAGGGAGGGAGGGAAAGGAAGGAGGGAGGGAGGGAGGGAGGGAGGGAGGGAAGAAAGGGAGAAAGAAAACCTATTAATCAAAACTCCCCCCTCAGGCAGCTGGGTGGCTCAGTTGGTTAGAGCGCATGCTCTTAACAATAAGGTTGCCGGTTCGATTCCTGAGTGGGATGGTGGGCTGCGCCCCCCACCCCCACTCCCCTGCTGCAACTAGATCGAAAACGGTGACTGGACTTGGAGCTGAGCTGGGCTCTCCACAACTAGATTGAAAACAATGACTTGACTTGCAGCTGATGGATCCTGGAAAAACACACTGTTCCCCAATAAAAACAAAACAAACAAACAAAACAAAACAAAAAAACACTCCCCCCTCTACACTGACAGGGTCTGAAGGCCTCTGCCCCAGTTCCTGAGTGGGGTGGGGCTGCCGAGTGAGACAGTTCTCAGGCAGGGGACCATCGGTGCAGTCATCTGCTGAGCACTGACTGTGTGTCAGACCTGGGTGAAACAGCCTGCAGCCTCACTGTGCACAAGAGACTTCAGCAACATGAGCCTTGGGTTCCTCTGTACAATGAGAGCGTCACATGGGCACCACTCTCAGCATGTCGTAATCCACACGGCAAACTGAGGAGATAAACATTATTCACTCCAGCTGAACGGTGAAAAACCCCGAGGCAACGGGAGAGGGCAAGTCACCGGCCCAAAGCCACACAGTTTGGGCAAAGACAAACTTCACTGGAGTCTCCGTCCATCTCTCCCTGCTCCCTCTGAGGAGGTGTTTAGGTCTGAGGGTGAACATCAGAAACAGGAGATTCCAAGGCTGAGACACAAGCCCCTGGGACAGGGCCCCACCCTGGACCTGATTTTCTGGGCTCTCATGGTAAGCAGCCACCTCTGGACGCCCAGGAGTGGGCCCTTCTATGTTCCAGAGACAGCAGTTTACCCAAGGTCAGGGTAATTGTGCATGATGAATGGTGGAGCTGGTCGTGAAAGCCCTGCACGAACGCTTTAAACCGACTTAGCCGTAATTTCATATCCTCCCAGAACGCTTAAAAGAGCAGGGTTTTATTTCCTCTCTGCACAGCTAAGAAATCAGAGTGTTCGGCTTTGCAAAAGAGCTTTTAAATCCCTGAGTTGTGGACTGTGTTTCCCAGTACCAGTTACCACGGACGGATCTGTCACCTGTAGGTGAGAATGAAAAGCAACATGACGTAGGAAGAGGGAGCATTTGTTGGGGGACTCGCCATGCAGCAAGCACCATTCCACGACCATTACAGGACTCAACGCCCTCAGTCCTCAAATCCACTCTGCGGTGATTGTCTCCATTTTACAGACAAAGAAACTGAGGCACAGAGAGGGTAGATAAGCAGTTTAGCACACAGCTCATAAACAGGGCAGCCACGATTTGAACCCTGGCAGCCTGGGACTCCTGAGCTACATCTCAAGGAAGCCCCATCTGGTTTCCTGTTTTAGGAAAGATCTGTCATCATCAGTCAAACTGACCTGCTCTTATCCTGGTTGATAACTGAGTGTAAAATGGTCCAATTTTCTAATGGGGCCATGTATAATATATTTTAGCAACGGGGAAGTGCTTCTTAAGTACTGTCACCTCATAGAGCAGCATTGGAATTGTCACCCCTCTGATGACTCACATGACATCAGCCACCTGTCCCAAGACACAAAGACACCATTCCATAGGTCACAGCCACGCCCTCGGACTTTCCTTTTTCCCAGGCGCATCATACTTTTCCATCCCACTATGTCTTTGCACATGCTGTGTCCTCTGCCTGCAATGCCTATAGCCAAGTCCCACCCTCTCCCTTCGTTAACCAAGTTCATCCTGTCCCCCGACAAACAGCTGACGAAGGGATGAAGCCCAATGTTAAATCTAAGTTCATAGTGGACATCCTGAGGCCCAGGTGTGGCCCTCATAAGGGATTTTGTTTGGCCACGTGGTGCTTCTGAAAAACTGAATTAGTTGCCCATATTTTTTAAAGTAGGAGATTTCACATAAAAAAATGTGACGTTCTGGTGCCTCTTGAAAAGCCACAAGGTCCGACAACACTGACTTACAAGCCTACAAGGCAACAGTGAGTGGACCTGGGCAGTACCCCCGGGCTCTTCAGACCTCCAAAATCCCCTCCATCCTGTTCCCACCCACCTAGCTCATCATCATACTCGGCTGGCCGTTTTAGGGCTGGGAGTTTCAAGCCTTGCTCCAAAGGATAGTCTGTATACTAGGCGTTTGGGAGCAGACAAAAGGGGGCCTCTGGGGCGTGTTCTGAACCCTTTTCCTTTCCGATGCCCGACCGCCTGCCTTGCCCACTGCAAGATGTATGCCATAATCAACCAAACCATAGGTTCCAGAAATGCATTGATGGGAAAGTCATATTCCGTTCACTCATGCACTTCATAAATATCTGTGGAGCCCCCGCTATATGCGAGGAATTTTGTCGAATTGGCATACGTTCCCAGGAAGCTGCCAGGAGGCAGCCACTTCTAAAACTTTAACTCTTTATTTTTTTCTCCTGAAGCCTTTAAAATGCAATGTCTCCTGGCTGCCTCCAAGCTCCTACCGCTGAGGAATTTCATCTGTGGCAAATGGACCCTTAAAGATCTCCCCCTGTGACTCCTGTGGCTGTTTGAGGGGCTCCTGGATGCCCCCTTTCAGGTGCCCTGGGTGTGGGCCAACATACTCCTCACGTTCATGTGTGTAGTTAGAACTGGGAGCTCCAGCCCAGGGCTGTGCCTCCTAGCCAGGCCTCATTACAGCACCCCCTGACTGTGTAGGTGTGTGTCCCATGCCCCAAATCCAGCCTGGCAACTTTTATTGGGGCTCAGGCTTTTACTGGGGATTTCAAAGAGCTGTGGGTATTATGTGAGACAGATAAAATGCCAATCCCCATAGGCAGCTGCATCCAAAGTCTGCAGAAAGAACACCGTGGGTTTCCCAGAGAAACCTGCTCAGGCTCCTAGGGCCCACGAGAAACAAGCAGGAAGGCGGCTGCTGGCCAGCAGCTGCCTCTGATCTCTGAACCTGGGCCTGTCAGCTTCACAAGGGAGCGAGAGGAAATTCATCAAGCCAACGTGATCCTGTCCACACCACCGTGGGTAGCCCAGCCAGCCAAATTCCATAGCCCTTGTGTGCCTGTTCTCACTGGTGGACAAAGGCCTTTTAAGACTGTGGATGCGAAACAGCAGGGACCCTTTCTCAGCGGGAGTAGTACGTGCCTTCCAATACGGTTGCAATACAACCTCCTGACTCTTTGGTGGGTGGTGACTCTAGTAGCCCAGACCCTAGGCATGGCAACCAGACCTAGACCTTGGTTTTTAACCATGGTCCATATCCAAGAGAATGTGGGTATATTTGGGGAAGAGGTGGGGCTGGTGGAGGAAGTCACTTCTGGATCACCATCTCAATTCTCGCCTTTCATCTCGGGCTCAGACCACAGCTCCATGAGAAAACGGGGACGATTCATGGCGGGAAATTTGGAAGGAGGCCATTAATGGGCCTTTGGGGGTTTCTGGGGCTTCCCCTCCATGTCCTCCGTGATGTGACATCATGAGTGCTCTAATAAGCTCAGCATGGGGGAGTTTCCAATTCCTACCCGCCCTCTCCCTTTCCCAACCTCCTCTCCCAGGCACCACGCACTAAGCTAGGGATGTGGGAAGAGAGTGGCAGCCCGTGTGGAGATCTGAGTTCTTGGCTCTGCCATCCCATGACTGTGTCACCCTGGGAAATGGTATTTACTTCTCTGGGCCTCTGTTTACCCATCTGAAAAGACACCTCATCCAAGAAGATATCCAAATGGCAAATGAGCATATGAAAAGGTGTCCAATGTGATATGTCATTAGGGAATTGCCAAGTAAAGCAACAATGAGCTACCACTGCACCCCTAGGAGGATGGCCAAAATCCAAAACACTCGTAACCCCAAATGCTGGCGAGGATGTGGAGCGACAGGAACTCTCATTCACTGCTGGTGGGAACGCAAAATGATGCAGCCACTTTAGAGGACAGTTTGGCAGTTTCCTACAAAACTAAACATGCTCTTACCGTAGTATCCAGCAATCACACTCTTTGGTATTTACCCAAATGAGCTGAACATTTATGTTCATACAAAAACTTGCACATGGATGTTTATAGCAGCTCTCACCAGAATTGCCAAAACTGGGAAGCAACCAAGATGTCCTTCCATAGGTGAATGGATAAACTATGGTCCATCTAGATAGTGGAATATTATGCAGCACTAAAAAGAAATGAGCTACCAAGCCATGAAAAGACATGGAGGAAACTTAAGTGCATAAGAAGGGAAAGAAGCCAATCTGAAAAAGCTCCATACTGTATGGTTCCAATTGTATGATATTCTGGAAAAGGCAAAACTATGGAGACAGTAAAAAGATCAGTGGTTGCCAGGGGTTACAAGGAAGGGAGGGATGATGGGCAGAGCATAGAGGATTTTTTAGGGCAGTGAAACTACTCTGTAGATACTACAAAACCCACAGAATAAACTGTAATATAAAGTATGGACTCTGGGAGATACTGGTGTGTCAAGGTAGCTTCATCAATTGTCACAAACGTCCCACTCTGGTGGGGACATTGATAATGGGGGAGGCTGTGTATGCGTGGGTGGGGTCAGGGGGTACGTGGGAAATCTCTGTACTTTTTGCTCAGTTTTGCTGTGAACCTAAAACTGCTCTAAAAAAAAATACTATTTACTAACTTTAAAGAAAAGAGAAGAAAAAAAAAAGTCAAGACCTTGTGAACACGTTGCCAGAGCTTCTCCCAGGGCCTTAGAAGGAGTCTGTGCAGGTGAGGAATCCTGAAGCTTAAGTGTCATTAGCTTCTTCTTTTGAGAACAAGTATAACGAAGTCAAACAGGTCTGGGAGCCAACATGACTGATGTTTAGTTAAATAAGTGCCATGATTACAGGGAAAGCCAGAAATGTGCAGGTATCTCGGACCTGCGACCATGCAACAAGCCTTGCGTAACGCTGAGCGTGTTCACAGAGGTCATGGAGAAGGCCAGCTATTGGTTGAATCACTGAAACAGAGGATGCGAAAGAGAGTTTCTCCTGTTATGACTAGCATTTGCCGAGCTTCTGCTATGGATCAGACAGTGCTTAACAGCACATTTTTAAAATCTTTGTAGCAACCCTATTATTATGATCACTTTAGAGATGAAGAAACTGAGGCTCCGAGAAGTGAAACGAGGTACCCGACGACTTCCTTCCAGTCAGGGAAGCTAGGATTCAAAGGATGGTGCACTTGGCCCCACGGAATCAGGCTGCCTTAATCCAAGACTTCAGGCGATATAGTTTACCCTTCACCTTTTTTATCGTCTGCATAGTGGTGTCATATACCTGCCTTGACATCTTGACTGAGGTTGTGCACATACAAATCAAAAGATGATCATGAAGCAGAGGGCCCCTTCTAACTGTGAGGTGTTACCTGTATTTGTCAGGATCCAATCAGAAAACAGAAACCACTAAAAGTCTTTCAAACAGACGAAGCTGAATAGAGGAGTTGATTACCCAGATGACAGAAGGGCTGAGAGGCCAACAGGAAATGTGATGCAACCCAAGGTAGTTTTTCCAGAGCCGGAACCTTGGACATCCAGTAGGTGCTACAGCCCTGGGCGGGGCTGCCCATGGAGCTAACGGAGGAAGGCGCTGTCCTCGGGGAGATGAGGCCAGGGAGATGCCCCCAGAAGCAGAGAGAGAGTACTAGCAATACCCTCATTTCTCCCTCTCTCCCACCCTCCAGACTTCCAGTATCCCTCCCATTGGCCCACCCTTCCCAGGAGGCTGGAAAGCAGCACAGCACAGAAGGGAAAAAAGAAGGGGATTTGAAGGCACGCAGGCCATGAACCATGCCCAGTATATGCAAGATACTCTTATCACTGGAGACAAGAGCAGGCTTCTGGTTGACAAGAAGAGGATATCAAGACACCAGATTCCAAAACATCACTCAATCTTTTTTTTTCTCCCACATGGCCAGCACAGGTGAGAACAGCATGAAAAAAACCTAACCAGGCGGTTCTACATTTCTGGATAAAATCTTGACTGTACTGAAAAGATGGGGTGGAGGAAAAGGAAAAGGGAGGTAGATAGCTTATACAATTTCTTCTGCCCCAAACCAAGCTGCAAAGGAATAGCCCTCCAAAGGGGGCGCGCAGAGCTCACGCCAGGAGTCCAGACATGATGCTGTCTTTCTGGACCCCTTTGATCTATCAGAAACTGACAGCCTCCCTGTCTAGCAGTCAGCTAGCCAGCAGTGGCCCTGGCCGCCTCCTGCTGAAGGGTGTCCATGGGAGGGAGCACACAGCCCCAGCCAGAAGCCACTCTTCCCACTGTTCTCTTCATCGATGCCAAAGGCAGTTACAGAGAAGTGCCCTGGGCCTCTGAGCATCACCGCTCCTCCAGGGGCAGTGCCTGCAAATGGCTCCTGAGTCTAGGATCATCTGCCCCTATTGGCTTGCGAGCCCCCAACAGTGCAGGCTGTAGCCACATGGACCACGTGCAGCCCCTGGGGCACATGCCCTCTCTTCCCTGGGGCTAGAACTCCCAACAACTCCTTTTTGTTAGGTTAGCATCGACTCAGCTCTCAGTTCTCCGAAAGTGTCACTTCTTCAGGGGAGTCCTCTCTGACCAGCCTGCCAAAGTGCTCTGTCGGCATGCAATCATGTTCCCCATGATTTCCACCCCATTGCTTCACCACGCCGGGACAGTGTCCCATCCATCACTACCACTGTCCAAGTCCAGGCTACTCCCATCTTTCCCCTGAAGGCCTGCACCAGCTGCCTCACTGGTGTCCGCACCCTTGCTCTACCAGTCTCTCCCCACTCTTTGCCCCCCACATGGCAATCCGGGGAGATTTCCAAAATGTACATCTAAAAGTAGATCTTAAGTCCTCTTTGTGTCTCCCTATTGGCTTCAGGATAACATCCAAGCTTCTTAGCATTACATAAAAATACCGTGCTGGACCTGGTTTCTGCTTACTTTGCAAACCTGCACATGCTGAAGGTGTAGGAGATTGGAAGGACACTCACCTTTGCCACATGACTGCATCATGCCGAGTACTGTGCTAGGTGCTTCACGCTGATTCCGATCCTGACATGTCCACCATATACTGCTCGTTTATCTATCAGTCCGAAATCTTGGGCTTAAAACATTCTGGGTTGCTGTCTGATAGATTGATATACTTTTCAGAAAAGAGAGTGTCAACCAGGTCTGTTCCGAGGAAGGTTCAAACAGGTTTCTTTCTAACTGATGACAATTTTCGGTTTTCACTCAGCAGACTACAGACCATTTGCTCCATGGCCACTGCACTCCGAGTGTCTGATAGCTCAGCACCACCACTAAAAGATGCTGAAAGCACCAAGCTCCCCACTCAAATGGGAAGCCAGACTCTCAAAGGGTCTCCAGGCTGGGCTGTCTAGAACTCTGCTTACCAAGTAAACTTCAGGGTAGCCTGCTCGTTCTCTTCCCCCAGCCACATCCACGGACAGAGTCCAGCCAGGGGCCTTACTTTAACCAGGCAGACATATTTATGCCGCATCCAGAAAACCAAGCCCAAGAGACAGAGCTGGTGCCACTTGAAAGGGACGGGGGTGGAATCTCCAGAGATTAAGGACATGACAGTGACCAAACTGCAAAGGGGACAAGGGTGCGAAGACACGGAGATTAAAGCTGCTGGGCCATCTGTTATTTTGATTTGTGCTTCTTTTCATTAGTATGATTTCAAAGGGAATTAAAGGGATGAATTAAGACTTCATTAGACAACTTCAGGAATATGAATCCATCTTCCATTTGCATTAAAATGCACCATGCTCTCCAGGGCTGGGGTGATGGAAAGAGAAAGCGATTGATATGTTTCTGTCTCCCTTCCCGGTGCCCCCTGCCTTTGGCCTCTGGCCACTTTCTCTTTCATGCCTTTGTTTGACACATAGGAAAGAATCATGAGGTGTTGAGTATCATTAACTTCCAAACACCTATGAAATCAGTAGGAAAGTGCAAACATTGCGGACCCCGACTGTCTCGCAAATGATCTGTCCTAAAGTCCTCCCCTTTGGAGATGAAAAGAAAGAGCTTGGCAGGCTGACAGTCCCAGGGAGAGAGGACTGAAGGAACCGGAGGGGGACACACAGAATAAATGAGAATATGATTGACTTCTTACCTCGGTCCAGCTCACACATGGTTCTGAGCATTTAATAAACAGGTTGACACTCCGAGTTCCCCTCATTAGGGGAGCGTGGAGACGTGGACCATCGTAAATCAGAAAGCCAGGTTATCAAAGCTTGTGATCTTTAACTGTGTCAGGGCGCCCTCCTGTCTGCTCAAATGGAGGCAGCAACCTACAAGCTGCAAAGAATTAGCCACTGCATGGTGATTGAATACACATACCCCTGGAGGAGGCGGGAAGCCGAGCCAGGCAGGGAAAGGTTGCCCAGGTACGCAGCACAAGCACAGCTGTCTCAGGGGTGCATAGTGCCTGGGAGATAAGGGTGAGGGATGACCTCTCGCATGGACCAGGAAACAGGCCTATGTGTTTGGTGTGGCTGGAGGTAATGAAAGGAAATTGCCCTGGAATGCCAGGGTTTCCAAGCTGGAAGGGGTACTGGAAAGCCTTAAGTCCCGTGGTTTCCCCAGCCTTGCTTCACATCAAAGTCTAATGGAAAATGGTTTGGAAACTGCTAATAAAGACACATCTATCCTAGGATTCAAAAAACTGCACCCCAGGGAAATGAACGCATATGTCCCCAACAAAGATTGGCAAGCCAAGGTTCACAGCAGCTTGATTCAATAAGAGCCTCCTACTGGAACCAGCCCAACTATCCTTCAACGGGAGATAAAACACACTGTGGTACGTCCATTCAATGGAATACTACTCAGCAACAAAAAGAAATGAGCCCCTGATGGGGGCAACGATATGGATGAGTCACAGAGCTCCAATGAGGAGTAAAAGAAGCTGGGCACAGCAAAGTACCTGCTGCATGATTCCATTTATCTGAAGTTCAAAGACAGGCAATAGTCATCTATGGCAATACAAGTCGGCGCTGTAGGGATAGGAGGACACGATTTGGGACATAAGGGAACTTTCTCCACAGTTCCCTTCATCCAAATTTGGGTAACACTCCTCCCTTCCTTCAGGTCTAGAGGTTGCAAGAGCCCCAATATATTGGTAGCTCCCAGATACCCTACCCACACCCGTATCTTAGCCCCTTTATGAAACCCCTCAAATTATCCCAATTGGAGTGGGCTATTGTTTCCTGATGGAACCCTGATAAATAGGCCACTTCATCTCCAGCAGCTAAGTGCCCAGTAAATATCAATAAATAACTGCTAAATTAATTAAGTAATGAATGAGTGAGACTCTCCCCAGGAGATATGTGGAAGATAAATCTTGGAACTTACATTTTTTAAGAGTTTCCCCCAGGTGATTCTAGAACATTAGCCTCCTGTATTAATGGGAAAACTGAGGCCCAGGGATGGGAAACCACTTTTTCAGGGTCTCACCGTTGTGATGAGTAGCCTGGGGCTCAGAACGCACCCAGTCTTGACACGGGTTGTTAATACCATTATCCTTGGTTACTTTTCCTTGAACTATTTCTCCCCTAACATTGTCACTGTCTTTGGGCCTAATGTTGACTCTGACGTCCATACTTCCTGGATATATACAAAGAATCTTTCATCTGTGAGATGCTAATTCATTGACACATGGTTTTGAATGTTCAAGCGTGGAGGGGCAGCTCCACAGAGGGGCCCCGAGTCTGAGGAGAGGTAACTTGTGGCTCAGTCCTAAGTTCCACCACATCCAAGCTCCTTGGTCTACAAAGAGTCAGCCTCCTTGTCTGGAAATTGAAGACGATAGGCCTCCATGAGACGATTCCTATAAAGAACATGGCCAAGTGCCGGGCACAGAGTGACATTTCAGAGTGTGCTGGGGATGGCTAAGTCTCTGTCTCCAGCCCAGGTCCCTGCATTCAGTGTCCTGCAAACCCGAATTCCCCATGGGACCGAGCCAAGACAGCACGACTCTAAAAGAAGAAGATATTCAGCCTGAATTCCTCTCTATATAGTCTGGGCTAAAATATGAGCTGTCGAGAAGCCAGCCCCAAACCACGAAGATCCAGACTGTAGTTAAATTGCTTAAATAGGTTTAAACTTGCCAGCGAAAAAAATCCGCATTCCTTTGTGAGCTTAAGAGAACAAGGCTTGCTCCGGGTTTTCTCAAAAGAGCAGAATTAGGAGGTCATGTTTTATCTTCTGCCCTCACATCAGAGTAGAGTCCTTAACACCAGAAAACGTTCAGAGTTTCCACTCAGAAAGAGTGAGCTGGCTGAGACAAAACAAAAAAGAAAACAGAAGATCATCTCTGTCCTTCTGTTCCTCCAGAAGTTGGGGGTACTTTGGAGACCCAGACACGCATGGGTCTGAAATAGAACAAAAGTGTGTGCCTCGGGCTGGCCAAGTGGAGCAGTGTTTGGGCGCTGGCTTGGGAGGCCAGTGGCCCCGGTTCAGGTCCCACGTGTGAGGGCCAGTGACACTGCCCTCAAAAAAAAAAAAAAAAGTATGTGCCTCTCGTGTGGCCTATATGTAATTTAGACTCAAGGGAGGAACAAAGGGATGGTGAAGACAAGGGAACACTCTCTTGAAGGGAGATACAAATGCAACAGCTCAAGTACCTCCGAACTCAGACTCGAGCTCCTCGCCTGTAAAATGGGGCTATTCTACCTCATGAGGTCACGGTCAAGACGGACCGATACACACAACGGTAGTCACTATTGACAACCAACAAGTTTGTCTGTTACTTTTTTCAACTAACACTGTCTATTGTTGTGCACTGTCCCCCAAAAAACTGCTGTATTTTTTTTTCAGATTAGTTGACATTGTTTGTTGTAGAACATTTGAACAGTATATAAAAGGATAGTGAAGGGCCAGCCGAGTGGCGCGGTGGTTAAGCGCTGGCTTGGGAGGCCAGCGACCCCGGTTCAGGTCCCACATATGAGGGCCCGTGACACTGCCCTCAAAAAAAAAAAAAAATAGGATAGTGAAGAACGTAAAAATCTCCTGAAACCTCAGTATCCTAAGATAGCTATCGTCAACATTTAGGGAATGCCATTTCATGTATTTCTTTATGCATTTTATGCTGCTTTTTAAAAATCCGACCAAGGGTTGTTGGGGTCAGCTATGAATTTGTGAATTTTAATCCAGCGATGGCACTTTGGGTCTCGTGTCCCAGTACTCTCATCTATAAAATGGTGTATTCGTTCCCTAGGGCTTCTGTAACACATTACCATAAACTCGGTGGCTTAAAACAATAGACATCTATCCTCTGTCCATTCTGGAGGCCAGAAATCCTAAGTCAAGTGGTGTTCCCCCTGGAGGCTCTGAGGGAACCCCTTCAATGCCCCTTCTTGGTTCTGGTGGCTGCTGGCATTCCTTGGTGTTCCTTGGCTGTGGATACATGACTCGAATCTCTGCCTCAGTCTTCTCATGGCCTTCATCTACATGTCTTGTCTTTTCTTCTTATCAGGACGCTTGTCATAGGGTTTAGGGCACACCTGCATCATCCAAGATGATCTCATCTCTAGGTCCCTGACTTAATTACATCTGCAAAGACTCTTTTTCCAAATAAGGTCACATTCAAGGGTTCCAGGTAGACATATCTTTCAGGGGGCCGCTATTCAATCCATAACCAATGGGAATAAGAAAAGGTGCCTTCTCAAGTTACTATAATAAGCAAGTTCAATGGTATAATATATGTACATTTCTTGGCACATAATCAATGATCAATAAATGCTGTGTATTAATAATCTTATCTGAAGGGCATTGCTTCTTCAACTCCTTTCTGGAGGAATAAAGCAAGATATAAATAAGCAAATCTAAATGAACAATTTTGAGGTTCAGATGGGTGCCAAAAATGTGGTTTTCCTGAATTCTCTGTCACCTCTCTCTGGAGTCTCAGAGAAAAGAGTTTTGATATATTTATGTTCTGATTTCCTCCCCCCATCCCATTATCTTCCCTATAGTTTCTCTCTTCTCTCTGGCTTTCCTTCTTCCTGTCATAGCTCAGCAGGTTGGCCACTTTACTTGGAAAAAACAAAGCTTCCGAATGTGTAGACTCAAATGAATCAATTAGGTGAATTACATTTTATTTAGCATGAAAAAATTACCATTCATTTCAATACGTAGCTTTTCCTGCTTTCGTGACATTGAGGTTGAATAGAAATTCTTTACAGCTTCCTTACTGTAAAGCTTAGAGTTGTTCTGATTTTTTTTTTTTTGTTTTAAACCTGATAAATGAAAAATCACGACTTATGAAAGAGCTGAATGAGAAGCAACTATTCACTTCACCAAAAGATCTGTCCTTGGCCAAAAGATGTTCCTGGCGCATTCCTGGCAACTTGATTTATAAGAGGTGAGTAATAATAGAATACAAAAAACAATACAGTGAGAGTCCAGAGAAGTGAGTGTTAGTCTGGACTATGTTAGCCTCTAGCTGTGTGGCATCTGCTGTCAGAGTAACCTCTCTGTGCCTTGATTTTCCTACTGTAAAATGAGGGCGGGTTAGAAGACATGACTGCTAAGGTGCCTCCCAGCTCTGACCTTCTGGAGCTCCGCAGCCAAATGCTAACACTTCCCCATTCATCCTTCTAAAGAATTAACCTAAATCCCTTCACCAGTGGCCACGGAAGCAGTAGCATTGAATTCAGCAAGTTTTCTGCAGTTGAAAACTCATCATGGTGTTTATTGACTTGCAATCTTCTAGGGTTTCTGATCTAAGAACAGAGTGTTCTGAAGTGAATGAGCAAGACAGGAAGTAAACCACCCCACACAGGAAGCTGAACCAGAGTCTCACAACAATACATTCCGTCCCAAGGCCGTGTGTCCACTTGTCCGGTGGCAGGATCCAAGGGGAAGTCCAAGAGCCAAAGAGCAAGAAGAACCTCCGTGGACAGAAGGAGATTTGGCTTTCCTCATGAACAAGGGGATCTTAGACAAGAAGCACATTTTGCAATTCCTGGTCCCCGCCACTACATCTTATATAGACCTGATCCTTGGCAAGAGCTCACTGACTCATTGACAGTCAACCACTCAGGAGGAATAGGGGACAGACTGATCTTCTAGAGAACATTGGCCGTGGAGAGCAATCTCCATGAACTCAGGGGGTGAGGGAATGTGACAGGGGACAGCTCCTTAGGGACCCAGCTGCCAAGCTGTCCATGTTCGTTATCCCACAGTTCGCCACTTTCTTCATCTCTTCATCGTGTTCATCATCATCATCATCGTCATCATCATTTTCATTGTCTTCTCTTTCTCCTTCTTCGTCTCCTTCTTCTTCTTTCCTCTCCGCCCTCCTCTTCCTCTATCATCATCATCATCATTGCTGCCATTTTCTCAGTGTTTACTATGTTTACTACACTATATCTGACAATATGCTAAGTACTTTTCACTTTCTCATAACCATCACTACAATTTTAAGGACATCTGGATTAGACCCTGAGAGGAGGAGGATTTGGGTGCCAATAGTCATTTTGGGAGGTGCTCCCAGGAAGCATGGGAGGGAGAGACAGGGGAAGCAGAAATAAAGGGTACTTTGATGAGCCATCAATATTGAGGGTTACTGGAGCACAATCCAGCCATGAACACCCCAAGGGGCTATGAGAACACACCTCAGCATTGTCCCAGGGAGGATGTTTACCCACATCTCATCCCTCATGGGTTGAGGTTACTCCTGGGGTTATGAGCTCCCTGGTACTGTTGATCTACCACATCCTAGACTGAGCACATGTCTATAACCAGAGAAAGCCCTTGGGCAGAGGGACTGAGCATCAGCCTACTGGGAAGTGCCCACCTAAACTCTAGGTGGCTTGGAGGTAGGAGGTGGCAAGGAGATATGGGTGGAGCACCAACAGTTTCAATGACACTATTACACTATTATTATTCCAATCTTAGAGATAAGGAAATGGAAGTTCAGAGAGGTGAAGTAATTAACCCAGATCACAGAGCTCCTGACGGGTGGAGTTGGGATTTGAACCTGGGTCTTTGGACGCGAAAGCCGGAACTATTGACTCCAATGCTCACCATTTGCTAAAGGCAGGAATTGGCTTTAAGATGCCTTCCACCCACAGCTCACCTTCTCTGGGTCTGGCTGGCAAGATTTAGGGAGTCAGTTAGTCTCCTCTGTCACCCCTCCCTAACATCTCTATGATGAGTCCCAGGACAGGGAGGGGACAGTTTTGAACATGGAGCTGGGACCCCTGGCGACCATGAAGCTTCCACCTTCCACATCAATCAGCTGCATATCCCTCTCCCACACCAGTCAGTGAGGTTTGAGGATCTGCAATTTTGGAGAAGTCACTTAAACACTCTGAGCCTCAGTTTCATCTGGGCTTGAAGGAAACAATGCAATGAGTACTCACCGCATAGGGCTGTAGCCAGAATTAAATGAGATCATACATAATAGGAGTATAGCAAAACATCTGATAAATAACTGCCTTATTCTTCCTATCACATATGACTAATTATTATAATTACCTGTGCCTCTGGTCTCCCACTTAGAACATGATGTTTCTAAAACGAAAATCAGGACATTACGTGGGCAAAGTCCCAGAAAGAAAACTAACAGGGAAAATACAACGAATGCAAGCTCCAATTTCCCTCAATGGTCCACCACATTGGGCAGCGACCGCTGACCACTGCATATACATGTTTAACGGAAGGGGGTAATGTCTGCAGAAGCCTCTAGATCCCTGGCCAAACTGATACTCGCTGTAAGTTGTCTGGAGCCAAAGTTTGACTTGCTTTGATCCTACTTTTTTCTGTGTTCCCCAACAGTCTACTCTCAACCCAGCAACCGTCAGAGAGGTCTTGTTTCAGAAAAGACAGATGTTATCAATCTTTGTTTAAAATCTGACAATGAGGTCCTTTCAAAGAAAAGCAGACGCCATGTTGCATGGACTGAAAACCCTTCCCTTTACCACCCTGCCTCCTCTCTGCTCACTTTCCCCAATCTCCCACCACTCCAGCCATACTGATCCCCTTGGTAGATCCGAGACAACCGTGCACACTCATGGCATTTGCACTGGCTGTTCCCTCCTTCTGGAATATTCTTCCTCTAAGGCCATATGGCTCACTTTCTTGCTTCCTTCAAGTCTTTGTCAAGTGTCACCTTCTCAATAAGGACTTCCTCAACTACATCATTTAAATTACAGCAATCTCGCATCCCCACCTCACTGCCAAGACTCAACCCTCTTTAGCCTACTCTATATCTTTATAAACTTCCAACAGATTTTATAATTTGCCTGTTTTTTTATTAGTTCATAGTTTATGGTCTATCTCCCTCCCAATAGAATAGTGGTTATCAATCAAGAGTGATTTTTACCCCCCAGACATTTAGCAATATCTGGAGGCATTTTTGGTTGTCACAACTGGGAGGGGTGCTATTGGCTTCTAGTGGGTAGTGGTCAGGGATGCTGCTAATAAACATCCTTCAATGCACAGAATGCCTCCCATCCCCCAATTCTCCAGCCCAAAATGTCAGTAGTCCCAAGGTTAAGGAACCATAACATAAAAAGAAACTTTACAAGGATAAGGATTTTGCCTAATTTTTGTTTGTTTGAGTATTACTGTATCCCAGCATCTAGAACAGTGCCTGGCATACAGCAGTCACTTAATAAATGTTTGGGGGGTAACTAATCTCTAGAAATGATCTTTAGAGTGAAGCTTTCAGATTCATCAATGTCTCAAGGAATGCAAAATTCCTCTTCAAATTAGCTGCAAAACAAACACACAGGCACTAGCCAGAGAGTGAGAAAGGTCCAGGTCCTTGTTTGGAAAGGAATCCTTTTCACCGGAAAGAAAGAAAGATGTCCCTCCAACTGCTCCACCCGGAACTCTCACATTGTGTTCTAAGTTTAACACATCTTGTGCTCTCTCTGCTGGAACCCTTGGCTCCAGCCCATAATATCCCTGAATCCAGGAAACCATTATGACTGATCAGGGTCAAAGGTTGCTCCTATTGTAACCCACTTCCTCCATCAGAGTTTTAAATTTGGAAAACGTTCTTATTGCTATTGTGTGGAATGTCAGCTCTCAGATAACCTCAGAATTATTTTTATTTGTCTACCATGACCCCCTACCACAAAAAAAAAAGGGAAAAAAATATCGCAGAACAAGAGTCAGATAAGAGCCAACTGATATTTTCAGCCTTTAATTGAATAAAAGGAAGGAGAGGTTGTCAGATTCCCAAAGGACCCCCAAAATGACATTCCATTTCTTGTGTAAGATGACTAGAATAGGAATAAACATCAGGACCCTAATCTGATCTTTTTAAGTGATAGTAAGCTCTTAAAACTTTAAGGATGTTGTTCTGATTGCCTTGGAAATTTCTAGAACACTTCTGCCTACCTTTTACATCAAGAAGTGCCATGCTATGTCCTGCATCAGTACACTGAGATACCACAAAAATCTCTGGGATACCACGGGGATACCACAGGGAGAGAAGAAGGGGCAAGGGTCAGGTGATGAGGCACGCCAAATCTTGGAATTATGCAGAGTAATTCAATGGCAAGAAGAAGGTTGATTTGGCCAACAGTGTACAACAATTGGGCACGTTGCCATCTTTGGGAGAATGCACACCAGAGGAGGGAATAGGTAGAAGGTCTATGATGCACTTACAAGGTCAAGAACTGTTACTCCAGTTGATGCTGAAACTATTCATGGAGCTCCTACTGTGTTTCAGGCTTGGTGCAAAAAGCCGGCAGTACAAAGACAAGGGGCACTATTGTGTGATGCTATGTGCACAGGCCTTGGCACTGTGCACAGGTTTAAATCGTTGCACTGCCACTTCCTTGCTATACGAACCTGAGCAGATTATTTGATCCCACAAAGACTTGGTTTTCCCACCTGTAAAATAGGATTGAAAATAGTGACCTACTTCATGGGGTTGTGGTGAGGATGCTATTTGGCAATGTGCCCAGCACATGGAAACTATTCAATAATAAATGTCAGTATTATCAGAGGTAAGACAAGGTCCTTCCCCTTATATTGTTTGGAATCTAGTGGGGCATACATCATCATAATGAAAGGAGCAACCAACATTTCTTGTGCATTCATTGCATGCCACGTTCTATACTATATGCTTTACAAATACTATCTCACTGAATTCCACAATTACCTGTGACAGATGTGAGTGCTATTCAATAATATGCCTGGCTCTCTGTCTGCCCGTGGGGCACTTGCACTTCCCTATGTCTCTTGCATGGGGTTGGGTCATGTCATTAATTCTGGCCAGTTGAGTATAGGAGAACATTATGTCTGCCACTGCTTGGCTGGCGCGCTTAATTGCCCATGTATGACCCTGATGCATATAATTTCCCCTTGCCACCATTGAAAGGGTTCCCCCAGTTGGTGGGGCCTTGGTCACTGTTGGGATTGCTTCCCAGTTGCCCAGAGCAGATACTGGCCCACTAACACACCCTGCACTGGCTCCTTTCCCTTCCTTTCTATTTTCCTCACTGCCCTATCAGCTCTTCCTGAAATCACTTCTCCAAAAGACTCCTTGCACTCAAATCCCAGTTGCTTTGGGGATGACCCACTCTGAAATAGCAGTCTTAATCTACTGACGTTAGATCTTGCAAATCCCATTTAGAATTTTCTAGAGATGAGCTAAACTCACTAGCAGGTCAACCAAGTTGGTGTTGATTTAACTCATTAATCCAACTTATCTTGCCATATCTTCTGCTTTTGTAAATGTTCTTTGATTATTCTTAACCCAAGAGTGAGGATGCCAGAAAAGAGACTCCTGCTGAGGTGCAAAGAACATGTGGCATAAGGAAGAAATAAACTTGTGTTGTTTGAAGCCATTGAGAGTTCCAGATGGGTCATTACTATACCATGACTTCACTTCTCCCAACTCTTCCATGGCCCTAGATGATAAATATCACTTTCATCCCCTCTCTATAGGCACAGAAACTTGAGCACAGAAAAGTTAGGTGATTGGCCTCGTTTCTAGGTCTCACAGGCAGCAAGCCGTGTTGGGGGCAGGGTTCACACCCATTTCTAAGTCTAAAGTTCATACTGGAAACCGCTATACCATAGATAAAAAGATGTGAGCAAAGCTACATAAGCTATAGGAGGACTTTAAACAACATGAAGAATTTGTTGACAGGGTAGGATGTTAGAAAACCTACCCAAAGAAAACCATGCCTTCTCCTGAGAACTGAAAACAAGGCATTAAAAACACTTGGTTGCCTAAAATAGGCTGATAGCTCTGATGGAGATAAAATGACCAGGTGGCATCCAGAGCTGAGAAGGCACTCACCACACGTTAATATGTGAACAGCAAGGTAGGAGGTAGAAGGGAGTGGGGAAGAGATCTTATTTCCAATGGCCATAACCTACTGCCATTGTCCAGGGTTGGGAAGAAAACCACTCTTCACGGAGGTTGGCAAGCCTTCCTTCCTCACCAGTTCAGACTGATCTCATCTGTATCATCTCTTCCAAGACAAAAGGGACACCTCCAAAGAGCTACCAGTCCCATTTCCTGCACTCGACAATTGTTACATGATTATTATAGAAAAGATGCGATGTGCCAGGTACTCTGGGCCACAGAGAGTTAACATGAGTGAAGAATAAATAAGTACTAGAGAGACCTGGGAACCCAGTGGGAAGGACCAGAGGATCTTTTTTTGCATCTGTAAAAACAGGCAGATCATTATACATTTTGGGAACTCCGAACCAAAGAAAAGCCCTTACAAATCTGGGAAGGCAATAGAACTTTCTACTTGGCGTCATTTATCCTGCTATCCTTGTCTGTAGTTCAGGGAAGACTATCGCAGGCGCTGGCGACACCTTGCCTGTACATGTGCCCTCACCACTCACGGTTTCCCTGCCTGTCAAAGACCTCTTACTGCAAGCCAAGGCCAGGCCAGAGTGAGGAGAATGGAGCTGACCCCACACTAGCGTGACCTGAGAGTGAGCACATCCTTCCATTTTGTAGCCTAAGCACTTCTCTCTAGTCCCAGGGAACAAGGACCTGTGTCCTCCTGTCTGGGGCTTTCTCTACCTGAAGGAGTGAGTTCAGCCTTGTACAGGGCAGACCGGAAGTGCCGGGGAATTGATGAGCTCAGGAGTAGCCCTCACCCACCCACAAATGTAAGACAGAAGATAACGTCCCTGCTTCCCTACTTCGCAGATGGGACAGCTCTGAAGTATGTTCTACACCATTTCCCAGAAGTCCGTTGCGAAGGGCAGCTAGAGTTAGCAAATGAAAATACATCAAGCCCAGGTTAATTTGAATTCCAGATTAGCAATGAATAATTGTAGAGGTATGACCCACAGACTACTCGTATGTGGGACATACTTACACTAAAAAACTTACTTGTTTGCTGAAATTCAAATTTAACTGGGTGTCTTTTATTTTATGTTACCGCTGTAACTTGCTTATTAATACACTATTTCCATTTCCTTACTTCCCTACAAGTTTTTCCTGGAATCACTTCCCAATTAAATGATCTGTCCTCAAATCCTGGTTGCTTCTGGAAAAACCCAACCCATGATGGAGACTTCCAGCCACAGAGGGTAGAGGTGTGAGAGTTTTCCCATCCAATACCCTCTGCCATTTATCTGGACAGGAGCGAAACTCCTTACACCAAGTTGGGTGTTGACCCACCTCATCATTTTAACCCAGGTTGAAAGTCTTCTGTTTTCTGGAAAGGAGACTCACGTCAGCCCCACCGATGGGCCTTGGGATGGAGAAACTGCCATTGTGATTCATCAGGTTCCATCTCTATTACTGGTCCCCAAACTCCTCACCTTTCAGGGATAATTCATTCCATAGGAGGAGACACCAATGGGTAGGAGTGTGCATAGAGGTACAGAAAACTGTACCTCTGTTTCTGGTGTAAACAGAGACCAAGTTGCATAACAAAGAGAAGTGCTAGAATTCTGCCCATTATCAACATGACATTTTACGATGGCCAAGAACACAGGCTCTGGGCTATGACATTGAATGTGAGGCTTCATCTGCTACTTCCTGGCTATGTGACCTGAGCAGGTGACTTCACCTTGCTAAGCCTCAGTTTCCCCCTTCTGTGAAACGAAGATAATAATCCCTCCCACACAGGACAGTTAGTAGCATTCAGGGACATGATGCAAACAAGATCACCATCGGCTGGGGCTGTTGTGATGATCATGCCCCACGATGACTGAATTTGTTTTGCAAAACTCTAGGCTGTCATAGCTTACGGGTTCGGTTTCCAAGGCAGAAATTGGAAGCAATGCCCATAACATGTCAAAGGATTTAAATTCACTTCTCCTGCTATGAGGCTGTGGCTGTGTGAGTTGCATAGAGCTATCCTTCAGGAACGAGCCCATAGTTAGGCGACAGTGTGAAGGATTTTCTGAGCCTGTAGATGAACAGATGGAATGCAGCTTCTTCACTTGACCTAACTAGTGCCCAACTGAGCTAATTCACTCATTCTCACACCATTTCAATTTGTGACTCTTGATCTAATACTGTTGGTGTTTTTCCAATATCTTTCCAAAATGTGTTTCCCCCCAAATACTTGCATAATATCCATGGATAATGTTTCACGGTTTTATGCAGCCCTGGTAACCTCTATATGCCCCATGGGAGCCCACATACTACAGTTTAAAGGCTCAGCTACAGGTAATTTCTATGTGCAATCTTCCTTCTGGTAAATAAAAGGGAATCCTGATTTTTGAACAACAACAACAACAAACTCAAGGATCCATCTTTTCCCAGGTCTGTGTAAGAAAGTTTTTAAACTGTAAAACGAATCCTCATGCAAATAATCTCAAATCAGGTGTTTTTTTGTTTTTTAATCCACCCTAAAAATGTATCAACTCCTTAGTATCAGACTATTTGTAAATGATGGCAAAGTAAGACTTTCAATGCTAATGGCTTTTTGTTTTCTTTTTTTGTTTTGTTTTGTTTTACCCAAATCACATCTTGCTCTGCAAAGACTTTATTTTTTTTATTGATTCACAGGTATGTAATGAAAACAAAATTCAACTTACATTGGTCTTGTATGAATTAGGGACCGTGTAAACAGTACTTAACAGTTCTAATTGAAGGTCAGTAAATCCCCAAGAGATTAAATGAATCCTACAGGGAGCCGTGTAAATCTCCTTCCCTTTTATGGCAGAGCAGCCGAGCCCCCCGCCTGCCTGCGCAAGGCTTAATAAACATGGTATGCATCTAATCAAAACCATTTTGCACCCAAAGGGGTTAGGGGTGTAAATCACAATTATGCTTGGCACTAAGCCCTTGGCCCAAACAGGCCCAATGTTGCCAAATACCATGGGGAGTTGACTTCTCGGACTTGACTGTCTGGTACGGGTTTCAAGGTCAGAGTGTGCAGCCTGCTTCTCAGGGGGAGAACCCAGATTGGGGTGTAAAATCTGCAAAGGACAGCAATTTCTATGACCCCCTTTTCTCTCTCTGGCTGCTATACTCCTTGCCAGTTATAGCCTGATACCAAACAAACAAACAAACAAAAACCATTCTCGTTGTGATCCTCAGAGAAAGGTGCAATAGGTACCCCTCCGGACACTCCTATATTTAATTTCACTCTTCCCTTTGGGTTACTTTCAGTGTCAACACTAAGATCTGCCCTTGGAGTGCCACGGATTCATTTATTGTGTCCAAACATGCGCTGTTTTTTAAACAAGATGATATAAAGTTCCCAGAACCTGGCTGGATGGAACTCAAGTGAGCAAAATGAAACTCCGGAATGTCTGGAAGGTTCCTTGGACCTGCATCTGAATGTCAAGATGAGGACACGTCCACTCCCCAGTACAGCTGTGAGTTACCGTGGTGAATGAATAGATGCACAAATGGCATCATAAGGACCAAAGGTGGCCTGCGATCTTGGAGGCTGGAATAACTAGGGCGAGAAACTGTTGAAGGTTTCCTGCCAAACGCAGAGCGAGGACTATCCTGGATGTGTTGTGTCTATTAGACCTGATTCTCGGATCATGCATCTCAGATCAATGTTATTCTCTTGACATCGCACGTAAGGAAACTGAGGCTCACAGAAAGGAAACCACATCTTTGAATCACCCAGCTGTTCAGTGAGAGACCTGGGGTTCAAATCCCAGGCCCTGACTCCAGGGACCATCCTTTTGATATGGTGCTTCTCACAGGAACTGGACAAGGAAGGTACTCTGACTACCTCCAGAAAGACCCATACAAAAGGGAAGTGACAGCCAAAGTGCTAAGGAACAGTTCTTCAAAGTCAGGGAATAAAACTGAAAAAGCTTTGGAATGTGACTAAGCAGTCACCTCCCCTTGTAGAGCATGGTAAGGGGATGGACATCATGAATTGCCCATACACAAATGATTGTTGTCCCTCTAAGGTGTCTGTCTTAGGTCGGGTTCTCCAAGGCAGAAGCTTGCATACAGATGGTTCAATGGGGGGGTTGCTTGCCGGTACAACACCTCCAGGGAGCACAGGGTGCAGGGATGGGCAGAGGCAGGATGTGGGTTGTCAGACAGCTATAACAAAGGTCTTGGTGAATCTTCTAGGGAGCCGGGGAGCTGGGATGGCCCACCTGAGCTGGTTTCAATCAATACAAAGGGGCTGGGTCTTTCTACACCTAAATCAATCAGCCACTGAGTGTGGGCTTCTCCTGGAGAGTGGGCAAGCAGCTCCCTGCAGCCAAGGGCTGGTCCTGCAGAGAGACTGAACCATGAATGCGAAACACCTAACATGTCTGGAGTTGGAGGAATGAGCCCCTTGTTTCTGAGAAGGGAATCTGAGTGGCACACGACTGCACCCACTACGATCTTCATGCATTTATTCAACTAATACCTTCACCATGCCAGACCGTGTGTGCCTGTCCCTCACCCGCCCTCCTGCCACCCTCTCGTTGCTTCTTCTTCCTCCATCTCCCTCTCCAACCCCCACCGTTTGCCTGGAGCCCCCACCGTTTGCCTGGAGCCCCCAGAGTTTCAAGAACTGGCCAGCGCCTTAATTGCTTCTCTCTCCTCTGTGACATCGATTGGAGGTGACATTTCCCGGGCACGAAGTTGCATCCCTATGGCTGCATATTCCCCCTGTCACAGGAGATCACTGAAGCTGTCACCCGTGGAAAGCTAGAAGCCATCGGAGGAGCAGGGGCCACAGAGATTCCCAGGGAGCATTCAAAGGGTTGGTGAGACGCACGTTCCCAGAGCGGGATGCAGAGGTGCTTTCTGCCCCGCTGCCCCCTGCCTTGGGAGAGTTGACAGGAGCTGACATTTCAGGGGTTACCCGATTGAGCTACCAGCCAGGTCTCTCACCCAAAGCGAGGGGGAAAAGGGCTGGGTGGTGGGTGGCAAGCTGGTCCCAGAGGATGGAATGGAGTGACGTGAATAAGGAGGGAAAGGAAATTGAGCAGAGAGGATTCCAAGTGGCCTCTGGTGACAGACAGGCCTGGCTTGGAGCTCCAGTTTCTGACTTTTAGAGATGCCTCAGTTTCTCCAGCCATAAAATGGGGATGATAATATCCATATCAAAGGGTAGCTGTGGGGATCTGATATGAAAATCCATGGGCTCAGTCGGGTAACCCCTGAAATGTCAGCTCCTGTCAACTCTCCCAAGGCAGAGGGCAGCGGGGCAGAAAGCACCTCTGCATCCCGCTCTGGGAACGTGCGTCTCACCAACCCTTTGAATGCTCCCTGGGAATCTCTGTGGCCCCTGCTCCTCCGATGGCTTCTAGCTTTCCACGGGTGACAGCTTCAGTGACCTCCTGTGACAGGGGGAATATGCAGCCATAGGGATGCAAGTCTTCTCTTTTGACCCCTCTAGGTTGCCTGGTTACCTGTGGCCACTCACTCTATCAGCGAATCTCATCAGCTTAACCTCCAAATGACCCTTGCCCCATCTCCACTGCCACCAAGCCACCGTTGTCTCCTGCCAGGACAGATCAACAGGCTCCTAACTGGTCCTCTGCTTCGACTCTTTCTGTCCCACACTGCAGTCAAGCTTGTCTTGGCAAAACCTGTCAGATCCTATCATTCCCCTGCGTGGAAGGCTCTCACTGTGCTTGGAAAGAGAAGGCCCTCCATGCCCTGGCCTTGACCCCTCTCCAACTTCTCCCTAACTCACTAAGCTTTAACCCTCCACCACCTTTCTTCCCTGAACACACCACCTCAGAGCCTTTGCACTTGATGTCTGTACCTAGAATGTCCTTCCCCTGATCTCTCCTGAAAGATGCCCTGGAGACTTCAGATCTCTGTTCAGAAGTCAGCTTCTCAAGGTGGCCATCTGACTGCCCAACCTCGAGTACCACCCTTGGTTTGCCTCTCTCTCTCTCTCTCTCTCTCTCTCTCTCTCTCTCTCTCTCTCTCCCCCCCCTCCCCGCCCCCCCCTCCTCTTTCTGTCTTGCCCTCTCTCATGTACACATACACACAATTTAGCTTCATCATCTCACACCTTGCCAACACTGTCTGGTTCATTCACTTGCTCTTCTGAGCTCTGTGTCAGCCTGGAATCTTCCCGCCCCACCTCGTTCGCCATAATACCCCCGGCACCTGGCTCAGCGCTTGGGACTTGATAAATATGTGGCTGTGTACATGAAAGACGCATTGCGCTGGGCACACGGTAAATAGGCTCTAACCATTTCGTGACTATTTCTATTAGAAAGGGGAGGGCTCCTGACCCAGTGTCCGATCTCAAGGCACATTTCGTGGATGTGTCAGTGCCACCCACACTAATGAAGATGAAGCCTGCAGCTGGAAATGTCTGGTCCCACCCTCCACAGCTTCCAGAGCTGCTCTTTAAATTATTATTCAGGCTGACAAAGGCCAAACAGGTGCTGCGCGATGTCCCAATCCATCTCAATTTCAGTTTGTCACCCAAGATTCATGTGCCTGCAGAGCGCGGAGGCCCCGAGAGGCTGTCCAGAACAGCCCCTCTCATTTTTCAGATGGGAATATTGACGCCCAGGCAAGTTAATCGCATCACTGGCCCCTCATCACAGGAGCTCCTGTCTTGGATCCACTGTCCTTGGTGGGGCTCTGGCTTTGGTGCGTCCCTCTCGGGAGAGCTTAAATGTCAGTCCCGCTAGGAATAATTCTTTGACCCCTCCCATGGATTTGCCACAAACCCTGCGCTATTAGTGTCTTTTTCACACTCTGAGGAATTGCTTATCTCACTAGCTCCCCTCCCCTCCCACAGGCTCCCTAATGGCTGGAAGGTGTCCGGCTCCTGCATTCTTGCATCCTCAGCACCCACAGGGCAAGCACTCCAGAAACGCAGGATGAGTGACAAGAAACACAAGCCTACACGCCAGTGGAAAAGTCTGAATTCTCAAACCATTTGTTCATGGGTGCAAGACGAGTCTTCATCTACTTTTCAACCCTTACCTGCTCCCAGGCCCCGTTTCCTTACCACTTCCAGCATCAGCTGGATTTTATTATTAATAATAAAAACAGCCTATGATTTATGGGGCACCATGGAGCCCAGGCTGACTAGTGGGCTTAAGCTTTGCACATAAAAATCAAGTCTGCTCCCTGAAATCCAGCTGCTCGGCCAGGAAGGAAAAATAAACCATCGGACACTGGTGGACCAAGCTACGTGGGCTTTCTTCTGCGCGTGGGTCCTGTCTAGCTCCAAATGGGTGAGCCCAAGTTTTCCCTGCATTGCTGCTCTCCTCCTGCCCTGTCTACAGGTCTGGGTTTGCCAAGGATAGGGCTCTGGAACCCACGGGTAGTCCCGTCAGAGAATTGCAGCAAGGGGGGCTAGAGAGAGAGCTTGAGGCTCAACTACTCAACTAGAGGTTACTTTGGGCTTGCAGGATGACTGTGTTCAGCCCATGTCATGCTTATAAGAGTTATGAATCAGTTGCAGACATTCAAAAATTAGATGTTACATAAAAATCTTGATTTCTCTCTTCTCTTGAAAAAAATAAGAAGTTCTGGCAATGTTGGGCCAGCCTTCCTGTTGAGCAACAATTTGCAGGAGTTGAGTGATGGCTGAGCCCTTTAAAGGGACAAGGGCCCCCAGGGTTATCCCGTTCTTCCTACCCTGCTATCAGCCAGGCCCACCTCACTCCCTTGTGTAAACTGGCTTGGAAGAGCTCACCACCCCTAAATCAGCCAACTCTCTCCATTTTGCAGAGGAAGACACTGACACCCAGAGAGGAAGACTGACTCATCCAAGGTCACCCAGAAGTGTAGGACAGACCCAAGTCTGGCTGGCCTTCCGTCCACGCTCCTTCTCCCAGTCTGCACGTGCCATGCTGCTCCTGGTAAGGCCGCTGGATTGGTTTTCTGGGGGTGGTGTAACAAATGACCACCAACTAGGTGGCTTAAAACAATAGGAACTTATTCTCTTCGTTCTGGAGGCCAGAAGGCTAAGATCAAGGTACCAGCAGGGCTACACCCCTTCCGAAGGCTCTAAGGGAGAGTCCCCACCTTGCCTTTTTCAGCTTCTGGTGCCCCTGATGGTCCCTGGCTCATGGCAGCACCTCTCCGACTCTGCCTCTCGTCTGCTCACGGCCCTCTTCTCTGTGTCTCTGTGTGTCCTCTTTTATCTGTCTAATCTCTCATTGCCTTACTCGTAAGGACACCTGTCCTCAGGTTTAGCTCCTCATACTCCACCACGATCTCCCTTTTTCCAAATATGGTCACATTTGCAGGTTGGGGGTGACCAGGTTAGGACATGGACATATCTTTGGAGGCCACTAGAGAAATCACTATAGCCACTAGGCCCAAAGAGTTCCCTAGTGCACTCCATCCCATTGGAAATGCGTCAGCCTAGGATGAGTTTTGATTGGCTGACAGTTCCAGTGCAGGCTGGGCTGAGACACTGGGATGCACAGGACCTGCAGGTCAGACTCCAAGGTTCCAAACAGCCCTCACAGCGACCTCCACAAGGAAAGTCCTCTGAGAAAGAAACTGTAATAACTATTATCCTTTATAGTACCAATAATAATGATGGTAATCGTAGTAGTAATAATAACAATGATAACAGCCAGAAACAGACATTATTTCATTGAAGCCTCCCAAACAAACAGGGAGAAAAGTGGTATCATTACACTTCATATAAGGATGAGAAAATTGGAGGCTCAGAGAGGTTATGTTACTTGATTAAGGTAACACAGCACGTACATGGTAGGTAGCACCAGGATTTGACTCTAACCCCACAGTTTTCACCAGCACCCGACCTAAGTATGGACATCCGCAGGAGACAGAGACAGGTGTCCAACTGTGCACACGTGGACTCAGTCCCACCGTCTTGAGGTATCCCCTGGAATTTTTCCCATCTTAGCCTCCTCTCATTCAAAAGTTCTTGCCAAGGTAAAGGAATTATTGTCAACCTGATACATTTTCTATCTTTCCAGAAGTAGAGTCGCGTGCAATGGGAGGGTTTAAACTCCACCAGTGGTAAGGAGATCATAGGACGGTGTGCCAGTCCTTGGAGAATCTAGACCAGGTGACGTTAATGAAATTCTTACCCACCTGGCATCTTCCATTCTTAGGCCCTGAGTTCTTAACTGCTTACTCCAAAGTACGCAGGACTTCCCACAAAATATCCATGTGTTTCACAGTTTGTGGTCCTGCCATCAAGGAACCCCAACCCATCAACTCCTTTTATCCTCATTAGTTTTTTCATTGGAAAGTTTTGTACCTATGACAAAAGGATTTTACCCCAAAAACCCATACATGAAAGGACGAAAGTAGCCAAGGGATTTGCAGGTAGGGGCTGGACACATGGGTTTATACCATCAAATGTTAAAAAAAGCACAGAGCTACAATAATATAAACTCTGGTATTAGTAGAAAGAAAATAAACAAGTTAATAAATAAATTAGAAAGCCAGGTGGTTCAATAAATGTTTGATTACTACTAGGTCACACTATTAGGCAAGGAGAAACAAGCACATTTTTCTTTGTTTGTTTTTAAGCCCACTGTGATTGAGAAATGTTTGTTATCACATCATAACCCAGCTTACCCTAATTGAAAAAAATCAAGTGTTTCTTTTACAAGCCAAAAGAGAATACTCCAAGAAAGAAAAAAAATACATGCATGTGCTGATGTTAAAGACACTTGAGGACCTTGAAAAACGCAAATGTCCCTATAAAGGAAAAATGTCCCTTCTCACAGACCAATGCTCCATAAAAATCCATCTGCTTAACGTGCTTAGTAACCCCTCCATGGAGGCTGGTGTGAGATGGGGTAGCATAGGGCTCAGCAGTCCCTAGCTCTAGGGTTGAGACCAGACCCGGGTTCGAATCCCAACTCTGCCCTCATTTCCAAGTAGTGCAACCATGAGCTAACAATGTCACGTCTCTGGGTCTCAGCTCCACAGGGACATATCTGGGGATAATAACTGTGCCTATCTGTAAGAAGACTGGCTGAGAGGAAGGGTGGCTGATGGCAGAGTTTATTGTCCAAACCAGAGCACTTTGAGAAGCGAGTTCTATTATTCCTCTGACACAACAGATGGAAATGGTGAATGTCTGGGGCACACCTGCACACAAAGCTACTCTAGACCAGAGCTTCTCTACCTTGGCTATGCACTGAACTCACCTGGGCAGCTCTAAAAATGCTGAGGCCCGGGCCCCACCCCCAGAGAGTTCTGATACAGCTGACCCGGCCTGTGCCTGGCCATTGTGAACTTTAAAACTCTCTGATCTGCAGCCATACTAGAGGACCACAGTCCCGGATAGATGCAAGGCCAAGCACATGGCGATCACATCAGTGCTAAGTATCCTATTACTATTACATTGCTGTTATCACTAGAGAGAATGGCATGTTTAATGCTGAGCCCTCGTGTTGATTTCGGTAACTATTACTAAGATGAATCATCGTTCTGAACAAAGACAACAGTCCAGTGGGGGACAGCTAATCAATTACCTTGAATCTGGCTTCAAACAGTGGATCTCAACCAGAGGTGAGGTTGTCCCCCCCGCCCCGCCCCAGAAGATATCTGGCAATGTCTGGTGACATGTGTGGTTGTCACAACTTGGGGAGGGGAGATGGCAAGGTGCTACTGACATCCAGAGGGTACAGACCAAGGGAGCTACTAAACGTCCTACAATCACAGGACAGCCCCCTACATGAAGACTTACGTGGCCCAAAATGTCAGTCGCACCAAGGGTAACAAACCGTGCTTCAGAAATTGGGATGGGGAAAGACACTTGAAGCAGTCAGGCCAGAAACTCAAAAACAGGCTCTGCCGTCTTGCCCTCTCACTGCCACTGTGCCTGCCAGCTGTGGGGGGCAGGGGGGGGACGCCCGGGAGCTGGCCCCAGGCTGCACCGTCAGCACCTCACCTAAACCTCGGCCTGGGCCCAGATCACTGCATACCAGGTATGCACTCGAGGTTGCCTTTCAATTTGGAGGAGCCGTTCAAAAGTCTTGGCATCCGCTGGTGCTGGAAGTGTTTATAAGAGACTTCCTTGGGAAAGAAAGGTCATCCAGGGAAAACCAGAAACAGATTTCTTGTCTTTCTCTGGCTCGCTTCCGCCAGGCACCTCACAGAAACGCACAAGTGCCTAAGTCATAGAAGAGAAACTTAGAAGAGAAGGGGAGAAGCTGTTTATGCCATTGCAAGAAGGTCTGTACTGACGGTCAGCTCAGGCTGTGGTATGAAGGAGGAGGAGGAGGTGGGATTAAAGAGGGGCAGAGGGAGGGAGGGAGGGAAGAAAGGAAGGAAGGAGGGAGGGGTGGATCGATAGATGGGTGAAAGGATGGATGAATGGTAGGGTGGATAGACAAATATATAGGTGCGTTAGAAGGTAGGTGGATATATGGGTGGGTTGGTATCTGATAGGTAGATGAATGGGAGGATGGGTGGATGGATGGATGGGTAGATGGACAGATGGAAAGAAAGAAGGAAGGATAGGTGAATGGGAGAATGGATGTATGACAAGGTGGATGGGTGGATGGATGGACTGATTCACCTCAAAGACGTAACTTTATGTAAGATTATACATTGGTGGTTCCTTAGCTGAATATGGCGGCAAACATGCTTTATTCGGCTCATTCAATGCACTTCAACAGTAGCTCGTAATTCTGGCTACACGTTAGAATGAACTGGGGAACTTAGAGAATCCTGCAGCTCAGGTGCCATCCCCCACACCAATGACCTCTGGGCATGACCTCCCACATCAGTAT
Source organism: Aselliscus stoliczkanus (assembly GCA_033961575.1). Taxonomy (NCBI): domain Eukaryota; kingdom Metazoa; phylum Chordata; class Mammalia; order Chiroptera; family Hipposideridae; genus Aselliscus; species Aselliscus stoliczkanus. Next base: position 10,324,038 of record CM066736.1, read on the forward strand.
TTGTGAAAATGCTCACATGATTCCAATGGCAGCAGGGCTTGAGAACCAGTGTAAAAATCAAAAGACGGTGAAACGAGGCTAGTGTCCGGCTTGATCAAACACTGGTCATTGCTTATTCCTTCTCTGACGCTAGGCACCCTTCACCCATTGAAGTCACTTGCCTGGCCTTGGTGACTATCCGAATACGTAGCCAGACTTTGTTGTCAAACATGGGTTGATATCCACCCCCATCACGACACGATACGACGTTAGTCAAGTGGCTTAGATGCTCTGTGCCTCTGTTTCTCCCTCCGCAAAATGGAGCCCATGCAAATAAAGGTAAACACCCAGCAGAGTTTCACAAGGAACAAAGGAGATATCGGCCAGCATATTGGAAGCACTTGACTAGCGACAGCAGCTATGATCTCTGTTATGAATATAATGTGAATATAATACATCCCAATTCGCAGATAAGAATAATAATCATAGACACCATGTATTAGCTGTGTCCTTAACGCCAGGCATTGTTCTAAGAGCTTTACAGTTTATGCGTACTAACCAATTTGAGCCTTGTAAAACCTCAATGAGTTAGGTACTGTGATGAGCCCCATTTTCCGGATGGAGAAACTGAGGTACAGAAAAGTTGGGTCACACACAGCCAGTCCTGGTGAAGCCATGACCTGAGCCCAGGAAGTCTGGTCATTGCTCCTAACTATTGCGCTCACCCTTCCCCCACACCACCCACGCCTCATCACTTAGACTTCTAAGGCCCACCCCTTATTTCTCCAGATGGGATAGAAGTCCAGAGCAAGGGTGACCGACTTCCCAAAGTCTCAGAGCTACTTACCCAGGAAGAGGACCATCGTCTGACCCCACATCCCCAGCTCGCTCTTGCTTAAAACTGGGTCTCAACCAGAGGTGATGTTGCCTTCCAAGTGCATCATGGCTCCTTAGGTCTTTAAGAACTTTTCTGATTTCCAGGGCTTTCATTAAAATTCAAACGCCTCTAAGAGGTGGTCCCTGGTGGGAGGCCATTTATCTGCTCAGTCGGTTAAGCAATGAATATTTATTAAGCAGCTGCTCTGTGCCAGGAACTGTGCTAGGTGCTGAGAATGGATTGTGAGTGCAACAGACCACAGGCCTGGCCTTGGAGGAGGTGGCTGGTGGTTTGGCAGGTCTTGGCAGGCCTGGTAAGGCTGAGGTCTGGGCTGCAAGGCTGGGGGCAGGGGGAGGGAGGAAATCCAGGAGGAGAGAGACAGCCCTTGAAAGCCCTAGTCCTCCATTCTTGAACAGCCTGCCCACTTCACAACTTCACCGGTGCCCACCTGACTCGGACACGGGGCACCTTCAGCTCAAAGCTGGCACAACTTGGCCTCACGTCCAAACCTTGGCCTCACGTCCAAAGCACTTGCAGAGGGAAGACAACAGTTCTTTGGCATCTCCATTCTTCCTTGATGAAATGTCCTCGATGAAATGGTCAAAACAGCATAAAAGAAAACATGGGGGGAACGATCACCCTGAATTGCACTGCCACACATTTTTTTGGGGGGGGGCAGCAGGGTCACGATCGCGGAGCTTGGAAAGCGTCAGACACACCACGTCTGCGATTTTGACTTGTGATGCATTTGCTGTATTGATTTAGCAACTTTCCTTTCCTCTCTGCACCTCCCGTTTCTCATTGGCAGGAGGCAGCCAGTATTCTCTTTGTGCTCCCGCAGGACTGATTGTGGGGCGTGTGAAATGTGTATACATCCAAGGCTTGGTGGGTAGCAGGCAACCTATACCTTATTCCAATTGCACCCGCTTTTAGGGGTTTAGAGGCAGAGCCGGTCCTTGGTCCAGGTCCAAGGTCTCCCACTTACTAACTGTGGGACATTCGACTGGACCCAGAACCTCTCTGAGCTTCAAATCCCTCATCTGTATCCTGGGGAAGAGACTGTCTTTCTCAAGATCGTTGTGAGAATTAAATGAAAAGCACCCGATATTCAGGCGACCCTCTAAGAGTAGTAGCTGCGCTTATGATTATTGTAATTATTATCATTACCATTATTATTATTTCATACAACATTTCCATTTATTCCCAGCTCAAGAGTCACATGTAATTCAAATCACCACAGAGGCAGACCCAGGTTTGGAGGGGCCTGTAGCTAATCCAATTGGGGGGACCTCTAACAGAAAGCATACAAAAATATCTGGCTTTTGCAAATTTTGTAAGCATCCATGACCTTGGGAACTTTGGAGATCACCGCTTTTCCGGACCAGAAAAAGGGGCTCTTACAAAAGTGGGGTCCTTAAGCATAAATTTCATTAGTTTGACGGGCAGTCTGCTGCTGACCTGGATTTTTGGGGGGTGCAGGAATATACTGGGGGGTGGGAGGCAAGAGCCCCCCCATACCCCCCAGTATATTCCTTTCCTTTAGAGCTTAGCCAGCCGATCGAGGGTCGCTCCCATTTGTCCCACTTGGGCTTTCACTGGTGTCAGGCAAGTGGTACCCACCCTGCTTCCCCTCCACCCCCCTCTTCCATTTCCAGAGACTTGGCTGGCTCCGAAGGTTCCAGACAGAGGAGCTAAACACGTTAGCCCACAGACTAGCGAGACACAAAAGGCGGCAGGAATCAAATAAAAGGAAAACGCAGCGGCCACAGGTCAGTCCTGTATAAATATTTATGCTGGAGGAAAAGTTGGTGCCTGAGTAATGACCTTGTGGCTGGTATTAATAGAGATAATGTGCGTCTCTAGAACATGCCGCCAGAAAGAGAAAGGGGGCAGGGGATGGGGGCCGGGGGGAGCGCAGTGCCGGGGATGTTATAAATCATGCCAAGCCGAAGCCCCAGCCGACCTTTATACCTTTCTCTCCCATCCCCTCCAGCAACCCCTCCCTCCCCCTGTCTGCATCTTCAAATCTATTTTCTCTCCTTCTTGGCCATCCTGTCTCCACATAGGCACTCACTCCTGCATTAGCCATCTCAGGGCTCATTCTTGTCATCGCACATGGGTGGCTTGGCACCATGTTGGGTGCACAGTTAAGGTTTAATTAAGGTTCAGGACAGTGAGTTGAGTGAGGCATGCATGGAGCGCAGCCTTTGGGGCTGATTCCAGCCCCCAGATATGGGACTGCTTTTATCTTCTGATGGTTTCCCTGTCTTCATCTCCCTTCCCCAACCCTGCCAGCTCCATGCTGTTGTAGCTAAGGGGAGCCTTCCAAGTGCAAATATGACCATACCTCTCTCTCTTATGCCGAAATTCTCCAGGTAGCTCCCGTGGGCTTGAGGACAAATGCAAATTCCTTCACAGGACATACAGGAACCTTCCCGATGTGGCTCCTGCATACCTTTTCAGCTCTTTTCTCACACTGCCCATCCATCGATGGCCTCCCTCTCCAACAATACTAAATCACTTATAGTTTCCAAGAAGCCACACTCCTGTTCACATCCGGGTCTCTGCACATTCTGTACTTCCCACCTGGCATGCCTTCTCTGCACTTCTCAATTCAGCTACTTCCTCTGCATCCTAGTACACACTTCTCTCAGATCACACCCCTTCCTCCGGGAAGCCTTCCTTGCATTAGATGCCCCTTTTATCTGCTCCCAAAGCCCCCTGTGTCTCTCATCATCTTATCCACTTATCCACTGAGTGCCATGAACCATGAAGGTGACAAGATGACACTGTTACATCTGCACACACAACATAAAGCCTGGCGCCTTGTAGGTCCTCAAGAAAGGTTAGTCACGCAGGCCACAGGGACAGCACAACGCCTTCCTGCTGCTTGAAAACTGAAATGGGATCAGACTCCTCCATCTGGAATCCAAGAAAGTAGAGGTCTTAGCACCTGGAAAAGTCCTACCTTCATCGATGGCATGGGAGCTCAGGACTTTCTCCTTCCTTCATGGAACTTCCATTTGCAGGCCAGTTTCCAAGTGTTGGGTGGAGGGCATCCCACTTCTGTACACTACATAAAGGAGAGCACAAAAGAGAAATATCGGCTCTGCCCAAATGGCTTCTAAGGCAACATTCCAACTCCAAGACGCCGGCGCTGGGATGTGAATATCAAGATGGAGCAGAAGGTAAAGGTCAAGCCGCAGGTTCTTGAAAGCTGACAAGCTCTTCCAAGGCAGGGAGCCACAGACTAAGCCGTTCCTGGAGGGAACCAGAGGCCTGAAGCCACTGCACCCTCCGTGCCTTCCTGAAGCAAAACCCCAGGCTCACATTTGAATGCATCTCTGCCTGAAACCATAGGGAAGAACCAGCCATTTGAGCCTTTCGTACTCCCAGTCCTGGTCCGTTGGAGGTCTTGCCGTAGCACAAAGAAGGAAAAACTAAGCAGAAATATTCCTCACCTCTGTGTGGCTGACCTCAGCACAGGCTGTTTCCTTCCATCTTGAATATGGCCCTGGAACGTAGGAAATATCATGCCCGTTTTCCAGGTGAGGCGACTGAAGCTGTTAAGGGACTACATGGTAAGGGCCCCAACTTGTCTGATGCCAAGTTCCAGTTCTTTCTTCTACAGCCTCCTGCCCTGCCACTTCGAATCTGCATGCCCTGTTGGGGACCACCTCCGCCTGTCATCTAACTATCAGAAGGGGCAATGTATTTCCCTTATTCTTTCTCCCCTTGCCGCACCCACCCTAGAATCAGGCACTAAGTTGATGGAACACGCTTGTGTATCTTCAGATATGGTTGATATGACTGGGCAAACTGACTTTGGCATGAGCTAAAGCCAGAGGCAGCTGCGCAAGTCCCACAGGAAGGGCATCTGCCCATCACGTGAGCTTTAAATGCTTCTCTGGAGATGGCAACAAAGGAAGGGAGACATATTTGTATGCTAATGTTCATGGCGGCATTATTCACAATTGCCAAGAAGCAGAAACAACCAAAATGTCCACTGATTAATGAAGGCATAAAGAAAATATGGTCTATCCATACAGTGGAATGTATGGATACCTTAAAAAGGAATGGAATTCTGACAACATGATACAATATAGAAGACCCCTGAAAACAGTGTGACCTGAATAGAACAGAAAGGTGATAGATAAGAGAATTTGTTCTCCCTCTGCCCGACTGCTTATGCTGGGGCCTCTCTCCTCTCCTGGTCTCAGGGTCTCAGACTAGAATGTGCACCATTGGTCACAGGCCTGCAGACTCTAACGGGAACTACACCACCAGTTCTCCGCGCTCTCCACCTGGCCGACTGCAGGATGTGGGACTTCTGAGCCACCGATTCCGTGAGCCAATTTCTTATAGCAACTCCTATAAGGCTGGGGGAATGAGGAGTTAGTGTTTAATGGGTACAGAGGTCCAGTGTGGGTGATGAGAAGTTAGAAATGGGTGGTGGCGATGGTTTCACAATGTGAAGGAACGTAATGCCATTGAATGATACCCTTAAAAATGGTTCAAATAGTAAGTCTCGTGTTATGTGTATGAGTATGTTAGTACGATATTAAAAAAGCAAGGGGAGAGAGAAGGGAAAGGGGTAAAGCAGAATAGAAGGAAGAGAGGCCAGTGGGAAATGGAGTTAGAAAGAAGGAAGCCCAGTTGGGAAGTTTTGGGAGACTGGAAGACAGGATAAGCTCAAGCTGCTAAATCCTTCACTTGCCCTTCTTTGAAACAGGGCTCTTAGTAAATTCCTTCACGAAAATTCATCTCTAGAAGCATGAAGAATATAGGCTAGGCCCTCCTCCCATATACCTGAAGTGAGAATGGCTGGCCTCACCAAAGCATCCAAGAATGCCTGCTCAATTACTGCTCCAAATGCCTCCGCTAATTTAGGGCTCAAAAAAGGAAAAGATAATAAGGGTAATTTGGTGGTTTCAAATGTGCTTTCCTCTGGAAAACAGTCTTAAAAGGAACAAAAACCACAGCAAATTTTTGCAAAATGAAATTTAGCCACTACTTACCCTTAATGTAGATTTATTTTCAGTGTTAATAAAACTCAAAGCATCCAAGAATGCATTATTAACGTATCACAGTTTCGACTCTTGGGACGTAAGGTTTTTGTCCCCCCCACCACAGTGTGCAGTGGAAAGCTGGAACCATGGCCCAATCGTCAGGCTTGAGGAGCAGAAGGAAGCTGACCCTCCCTGATTACGGATTCACACGGAGTCCTGAGAGTCACCACATGTCACCTGACCTCACTCATTGTGCTACCACCTCCATTAGAGCTTTCTGGCACCTGGCCTGGGGAGGTGTCTGATTCCAGGAACATGGTGGGTAATACGACCAGTGACGCCACTCACCTCTTATGATACCTCATTTGCACTGGTATTTAACAGCCATTGTAGACTCTTATCTAACAAGGACACCTGGCACCACGTGATGTGGAGACCTTCTGCCTGGCATCACTTGATGGAGCGAGGAGTGTCCTGTACCTGTAGAGTCTGCCATTCACCATGGTATTACCCACGCAGCTCCCGTTGATACCAGATTTCCCCTCTGTGATGGCAGCCAATAGGCATGCGCTCTGGGTTCATGGGACTGGGAGTTCCATCAGGACCCGGATGCACGCCTTCTGCTCCCCCCAATGGGGCTTGGAAGATAGTAAGTCAACTAAATCTTTTTTCAGTGAAATATTACATGTCCTCTTTGCCCCAATGTGCACAATGCAGAGCTCAATGTACACAATACAGAGCTCAACAAGCCCAGTATTTCAGTATTTTGATTTTGAAAATCCCTCTATTAAGTCCCTTCATTCTAGCTCAAAATAAAAAGGAATGGGGGCATATATAGGGGCTAGAAATGGAACCAGAGTATTTTAGGACTCAAAACAATTTCTCAATCCCTCAATTTCTTCTTTCATCTATTCTTTCCCTTTTTTTTTTTTTTGAGGGCAATGTCACTGGCCTTCATATGTGTGATCTGAACCGGGGCCGCTGGTGTCCCAAACCAGCTCTTAACCACCGCACCACTCGGCCGCCCCTTTTCTTTCCCTTTTTAACCCCTCTCTCCCTTCCTTCTCCATCTCCTCCTCCTCCTCCTCCTCCTCCTTCTCTTTCTCTCTCTCTGCCCCCCGATCCTTGCTCCACCATTCTGTGTCTGTTCCCCATCAGCTTCATCACCCTCAACTCTATAACTTTTCTGTTCTTTCAGAAGATTGCCCTGAGTTGGCTTCTATCTGACCCAGTCCCACCTCAGCATCTTCCATTCCTCACTTTTGGAGCCATATGGTTCAAAGTCCCATAAAATAATCTGATTAACTCAGTCTCACCTCTGCTTGTGGGCAAACATACTGATTGGCTGCCCTTGATCAGGTGACCACCCCTCATCCAATCAGTGATGGCTAGGGTGAATAAGGGGATGGAGTCATGTGACACACAACATGGCCACCTACAACACAAGGACTCCGTCCAGGTCCATTGGCCTTAGAAGGGGAGTAGGCAGAGTGGGCATGCCTCACACATACCCATTTGATAAATGAAGACTATGTCCCAGAAAAGGGAAGTGACTTGGAGAGAGAGGTCGAATGGTATCATGAAAACAGAACAAGACTTGGAATTAGAGACCAAGGTTCCACTCCTGGCTTCAGCTCTTACCCAAGTCATTTATCCTCCATGAGTCTTAATTTTCCCACCTGTGAAATGGAGAAAAATAAAGCCTGCCCTAACCACCCCTCTAGTATGTTTTGTGAATCAAATTAGAGTATGGATAAGAACATGTTCTATAAGCTATAAGGTACTATACAAAAATATATATGGTCATCATCATTATCATCATTATCCAAGGTCACCTAGCTACTTATTCAAATGATTTTATCCAACTTGACTTGGTTAATTGGTGCATCACTCATGTTCAGGATGCTAACGTGATTTACTAGGAATTTGACCAGGAATCTGCCAAGACAGCATGGCTTTGTCTTTACAAAGTGGTCCCAGGGGATGGGGAGAGTGGCTAAGCTTTAATTCTCCAAAAGACAAATTTTCCAAAAGAAGAGTGAATAGAAAGAATACTTTTCAAGGTCCGAGTACACAGCAGGCCCTATGACACGGTGCCTCACTTAGTCCTTGCAGCCTGACGAGCCAGTTGTTACCATGCCTTATGTTATGAGATCACACAGTTAGTAAGTGGATACATTAGGCAGTTTGACTCCATCCTGCTGATTTCCCCTCCGACCAGCAGGCGAGAACAGAGGCATCTCCACTCCATCCCTCCCCTCCCCTGGATCTTGCTTCCCCACCTCCACCCTCTTGGCCCTTCCTGGGACCATCGATACTTAATGCTCTGTGCTGTCACACTCGTAGCTGTGAAGGATCCAATTGTGTGGTTGATCTATAATGTAAGGTTAATGTCTAATTAGCTCGTTTAAGATTTCTTTCGTGGATAATTCATGATAGGTCATTAACAAAAGCCAGGACACACAAAGGGGGCACGTTCATTGCCATAAATCAGAGGCCTAAAAACATCATAGAAACAGGAAAATGCATGTATTATTCAGGTCAAACAAAGAGCCAAATCTGTATGAGGCTCCTCACTGCTCTTCTGACCCTGAGGTCAAGGAGCCAAGTGCAAGGCTGGAAGGATCTTTGCTAATAGCAGAAATAGGCTGCCCAGGGCTGCCCATCTCCTGGTCAACATATGGCTGCCCATCTCATTGTTAAACTTACAACTTCTCAGATGGAACAGGCCCCTTTGACCACCAAATAATGCATACCCACCTCAACAATAAATAACTACCACTCATAGGGCATCAAAATGTGTCAAGCTGTGTGTGTGTGCGTGTGTGTGTGTGTGTGTGTGTGTGTGTGTGTGTGTGTGTGTTCCATGTATCAGTTAGCCCTTGCTGCATAACAAACCACCCTGGCACTCAGTATCTACTGATTGCTGCTGCTAACTTGGTCCAGGATCAGGTGAACTCAGCTGGGTTCCCTCGTGCATCTGTGTGCAGCTGGTGGGCTAGCTAAGGACCACAGCTCTAGTAGGACCTCACTCACATGTCTGGCTGTTAACTGGTTGTTAGTTAGGGTGACATGTGTGGCCGGGCCATGTGTCTCTCATCATGAAGTCAGGGTTCCAAAAGATAGATTAAAAGCATGTAAGACCTCTTGAGGCCTAGACTTCGAGCTGGCATGCTGGCATGTCTGCAGCATTTTAGTGGCCCTAAGGTCCAGCTTAGATTCTGGGGTGGGGAAATTAACTCCAACTTTAGGTGGAAGGAGCTAAAAAAATCACTGCAAAAGGTACAGAAGGGGTGGAGAACTGCAGTCATTTTTGCAATTATTTTACCACAACCCATTTTGTTCCTTATAACAAATTTATCCATTCTTCTAACAAATACAGAGAGTGCCCAAAAAATGTATACACATTTTAAGACAGGAAAAAAACGGTACTAAAATTGTAACACTCAGTATATGCCAATAACAAAAGATGAATACAAGTCACATTTGACTTCTGCAATTACAAGAGGTGCTCAAAGTGGTTCCCATCAGCATCAGACCCTTCTGATTATGGCAAAGTACTGCTTGAGCAAAGTTGACCCAAGTGTCCACTTGTATACATCTTTTTTTGGCACCCCCGGTATTTACTGAGTACCTGCTATGTGGTAGACACTGCTCGAGGTGCCAAGGACACAAGCAGTGAAGAAGAAAGTCCCTACTCAAGTGGCACTTACTTTCTCTGGAGGATAAGAGATGAACAGTAAACAAGTGAATAGATATGCATATAAAGTACTTTCAGATGGTATTCAATGTTATAATGGAACTATAACAGAGTGACTGCCTATTTAGATGTCTAGAGGCAATTTTTGATAGGGCTGTCAGGGAGGGTCTCTCTGAGGAGATGACATTTGACCTGAGAGCACGATGATGAGAAGGAATCGGCTGTGCAGAGCAGAACATTGTAGCAGGAGGAGGAGCAGATGCAAAGGTCCTGAGGCAGGGCTGCCTCAAGGAACAGAAAACAGGCTCGTGCGGCTGGGGCTCAGCGAGAGGAAGAGGGCTGCCAGATGAGGAACAGGAGGTCAGCTGGTCTTCAGAGGGAAATATGATTATTTATTTTTTTATTATTTTTTATTATTTTTTTTTTGAGGGCAGTGTCACTGGCCCTCATAAGTGGGACCCGAACCGGGGCCGCTGGCTTCCCAAGCCAGCGCTTCACCACCGCGCCACTAGGCCGGCCCAAAATATGATTATTTTTGAGGAAAATAAAACACAAAGCGGTGAAGTGACTTACCCAAGGAAGGTCGTGAAAATAGATCATGAGAGGGAGAGCCAGGATTTGAACCTGGGTCATGTGAATTCAAAGCCCACATTCTGTCCACTGACCCATTGTGCCTCCTGGGCTAAGTACCAAGATGGAACTTTTTTTTTTTTTTTTTTAGTTTCAGGTGTACAAAACAACATAATGATTAGACATTTATACCCCTCACAAAGTGATAACCCCAACAAGTCCACTAAAGCTGGAACTTTTTCAGGTAGGAGAACAAGACCTCAACCATCAGAGAGTCTCATGCCAGAATCCCTCATGGAATTTCCTGATGGCCCAAGCTGAGCACTCCAGCTCAGTCTGAGCTCAGCTCAGCTAACCTTTAACTGACACCGTCCCTCACTGCTCATCCGGCAACCATCAGACACACCCCAGAGCCTCATGGCAAGTTGACCAGCTGTCTGCCCAGGGGTAACCACTTTCCCTGGGCTCCATTTTTCCAGATGTCTCTCCTTCTCCCCATCTTGAGTCTTTCTTGTGGAGTGCCTCCCTGCTTCCTAACCATACTCCAGCAGGAATCTCTAAGACATTTGTTGTAGAACCTTTGCCCATAGCTGGAAAAGCAATGCAAGATGGCAGATCTCTGCTGATCAGCCCCGTACAAGATCAAAAAGTTCCCCTTCGAGAATCTGGTTGTCTCACTTCTTGGCCAAACCCAGGCAAGGCGCTGCCTTGTTTAAAATAAGACGTTGAGGGCCGGCCGAGTGGCGCGGTGGTTAAGCGCTGGCTTGGGAAGCCAGTGGCCCTGGTGCGGTCCCACATGTGAGGGCCAGTGACACTGTCCTCAAAAAAACCCAAAACGAAACAAAACAAAACAAAAAAATAAAAATAAAATAAAATAAAATAAAATAAAATAAAATAAGACATTGATTTATGCCAAATATTTTAATGGAATGCCTCCTGTGTGCCAGAAACTGGCCTAGGCAGTGGGGATAGAGCAGTACGCTCAGCCCGCACGCTTTGCAGAAGAAGACGGACGATGAACTAATAAAATGCAGGACATGTGAAGTGGTGACAAATGCGATGGGGAGAGTGAAGCCAAGCAAAGGGAGAAGGGTTACTGGGGAGGAGTGAAGATGGTCAGGGACGGCCTCTCAGAGAAGAGGCTGCTTGAATAGGAACTTGAAAATGAGGAAGACAGCACCACAGCCGTGGGAGGGAACAGGACGAGTATGCTCAGACTCTTCTAGAACCCGGAGGAGACCAGTGTGGCTGAAACAGAGGGAGCGAGGGGGTCGTAGCCAGGAATGAGGTCATGGGGACCAGATCGCGTGCAGCCTGGCAGGCCATTGTAAAGGGGGAGACAGGAGCCCCTGGAAGGTTCTGAGCAGTGGGGGAGAGGGACGGGATGTGACTTACGTTTTCAAAGTGTCCCTCTGGCTGCTATAGGAAGCAGAGACCACAGGGGTGGAGGCAGAGGAAAGCAGAGAGGCCTTCCAGCATGCTGCTATAGTTGCCCAGGTAAGAAACAATGGTGGCTCAGATTTAGGGGTTACAGGTGAGAAGTGATAGTCAAGAGAGTAAGACAGGTAATCAACAAAAAAAAATCACACAGTGAATATTTTAATTGAAATGGTGGGTCCAACTACAAAAGAAAGGTACAGGGTGCGATAAGAATGTATAATGAAGAAGCTGGTAGCCTGTTCCTTTGGGGCGGGGCATATATTAGGCAGGGAAGGATTCTTAGACGAAGTGGTCTATTAGCTGCAATGTGAAAGATGGGATCCAGTTAGCTAAGCGATGATGAGGAGAAGGAGATCGCAAGCAGAAGGAAGAGCATGAGCAAAGGTCCTGGGGCAGGAAGGAGAGAGCAAGTGTGGCCATTTGGATGTTCGGAAGAACGTATCTCCTGTAATGGGCTGCCCTGTTGGCTTGCCTCGGAAATAATTGGTTCAGACACTTTATAATAAGAGGCTCCTTGCTCTTACCACTGTTCTCTTCTCTCTGTGGGCAGTTAGGAGGACCCAGGCCTCCCCACCCAGTAAATGAATCATGAGGACAGACTGGCTCGGTTGGTGTGAGATGAATAATGATGATGTGACTCTACCTGTCCAGAGTCAAGTGCCCTCCTTGAGAAGGACCTGGGAAGACCTCCGTTGTCCCCAACCCCTGCCCCTTGTAGATGGCCATGCTGTTTTCCTGATCTAAGCAGGTGTGGGGGAGATGGCAGGATGGCCCCTCAAAGGGGGAATCAAGATTAAGCGCATAAGCTGGCCTTTTAAAAGCTTAGCAGGCCTTTCCAATTGGATCTCAAATGGACCACACTTGAGAAATTAAATAAACAGCATTTGTCAAGGGCTTTTGTGGGCTTCCAGCTGTATTTATTTATAGGTTGGTCTGTTATTTATGGGCGCTCGTGCTCCGTATAAAAGCTTTGTCGGAGAGAAGTGGTAGGGAGGAGACATTGTGCTTTAATGCTTACTGGGACACTTAAGTATTCGCTCCAAGGAGCTCAAACAATGAGCAGTTGCTGCCTTTGTCCCACGGAAGCTGGGTGCTAGAACACAGCGGGATGGCATTCCTGGAAATGCTGGACCCCCGGATGGCCCCCAGAGTTGGGGGAGTCCCCTCAGAGACCTCTGAGGGCCAGTTTCCAGGGACAAGTCTGAGACTGGTCACACGTTTCGTTCATTGTGACCTCTGACTCAGCTAGAAAGGCCGATCCTTGTGCATTGAAAAGCTCCCAGCAACTCTTTCTGTGAAGTGAGTGCTTCATGGATGTTGTCAAATGAATCACAAATGACTCTATTGCTGTCCCCATAGTTACGAAACCGAAAACTTAGAGGGACCTCAAGATGTCGCATGGAATATCTTTGAAAAAATAAAAATTGGCAATACATATCTGGAGCCTTCAAATGTCCATAGCTTGGGTTTGGCAGTTTTCTTCAGAGAATTCATGCAAAGGAAAATTCCAAGCATTAAGGAAAGAAGAGGTGATGGGACAGGAGGGGAGAGGAGAGGAGGAAAAGGAAAAAAGGAAAAGCTTCAGGCAAAAAAAAGATGCATGTTGCTGTGTTGTTTGTAATAATGAAGAATTAGAAACAGAGTATCAACACGAGAGGAGCGATTAAGTTAACTTTGGTGTGGAGCCAGCGTGTTCTGTACAGCAAAGACTGTACAGCAATCCGGAAACTTATGTGAAACTACTACAGGAAAATGCAGGATACAGTGTTACCATTACAGTACTATTAAAAGTATGTGGGGTTTTTTTCTTTTCTTTTAACTATCAGAGAAGAAGACTACAATGAAAATATTCTACAATGTTAACAGCGGTTATGTTTGGATGGGAGAACTCTGAGTAATTTTTGTAAAACTGTTCTTCTCTTTTTCTAAATTTTGGTTAAAAATTATGAATTAATTTCATGATTAAAAAATAATAATCGATCAATTTGTCATTTCATAAGTAAACGGTATTCTCCCACTGCATGGGAAAACAGTCTTTTAAAGGCAACCACAGAAAGTTCGCCCACTAGGAATTCTTGTGTTAGCAAGATTAAGAAAGGTGTTGAAATATTACATACACTGATAATCATCTTATCGTCACAGGAGCAAAAGAAATGTCCACAAAGAATTAAATATCAAAATCACTCATTCATCATTCTAGTTTCTTTTCAGCGCAATAAACAAAAATATGTGTTCTTTCTCAACATATCTCTTTTCTCCTTGCCCTGGAATACAGCACTCTCTTGGCCACACGAAGTCTTTCCACCTTCTCCCAGGAATGGTGGTCTTTATTTGTGCATTTGCCCCTTTTCCAGTGACCACATCCTGATAACCTTTCTTTATGACCATGACTTGTCCACGGCCTTAATCTCTGCCACACGAACCCAGATGGGATGGCGGGGCAAAGCAAGCAACCACGGACTCATGAATCATAGAGACCCAGGTTCAAATCCGACTCTGCCACTTCCAGCTACATGACTTTGGACAAATCACTTAAACTCCTCTGCACGGCAGCTTCCAAGCCTGATAATGGCCAAAACATTTAAATGAGAAGAGATAATAACAACAAAGTAAGAACAGTCCAAGTACTGATTCCCATACACTGACCACCAAGAGTGCACCAGGCACTGTGCTAAATGCTGCCCACACACAGAGACATTTACACCTCACCACAGTGCAATGTGTTCGATGCTATTTCCTCCATTTTATACATGAGAAGACGGACCCATAAGTCACAGTGACCATGGGCAGGCTGCTCACCTTGTTGCTAGATCCTGGTCCCATTCTACCTTTACACCTAGTCCCCTACTGGTCCATGGTCATACCCGTTTTCTAGATAAGAAAACTGAGGCTCAGAAGGATAAACGGTTAGACCAAGCTCACCCAGCTCCTAGGCAGAGGCAGGGCTCTCATCTAAGCCTGTCTCCCCGCAAACCTCTAAGTCACACAGGCACTTGGTAGACACTTGACCACGGTACCATCCTTCCTTTACAACCAGGTATGTGAGATGGCTGCTTCTTGCTGTCACACAGGCATTCTCACCTGCTTGGCCTCCCAGAGAACAGAACACAACAAGGAAAAGCTGGTTGTCTCGAGTGCTGAGAGGATGAACTCAAGAAGGAAGCAGGGCTCCACTGCCCCCATCGGCGTGGCCCAGCCTTTCCCAGACCTGAGGAACCCCGACTCCTGGAAATCAGCCCGCCACCAAGCCAGGGGTCTGGTCACAGGGAACAGCTTTGAGGCAAAGCAAGCTCAAGGGACATGGACCCTTCTCATGGTCCGGCCTCATCTCCAACGTAACGCCTACTGTCTGACCAGATGCAACCGATATACTTCCACCCTTCCCACGCGGATGGGAGGTCAGAAAAAGAAATCTCCCAGGAGGCAGATAAAAGTTGGTGCCCAAATTCTTGTCTGGGATGAAAAGCTGTTTTTATCCAGAACAAACAAAATCTCAGGGCTGACCTTCGAGGCATCAATGACCCAAAGTGTGGGGGTGGGGTGGGAGATGCTATAAATACTTGAAAATGGATTCCATGGGGAGTTTGTCCAGGTATCACCTAGATTCCTGCTTCTCCTAACGGATAGTACATGGTCTCAAAGGAAGGGCAGAGCTGTAGCAAGCCGGGCTCTTTGGGGAGAAAAGGAAAGTGGGGAGTCGCCAGAGACTCACATCTGTGAGTCATTTGAGTTTGAAAGGAGCACATTCTAGTGGGCATGGAAGGGGGGAGGCAGAGCTGGGCAGTTGGTTCCCATTAAGCTGGGTAGCTTGAAAATTCCCTGGATGTGGATACGTGCCGGCCCCAGCCCCATCCAGGAGGCGAGAGCGCCAGGGCCCCTGATGTGGCCTGAGAACTCCCCTCCTCCTTTGGGCACTGACGCATGGGACCCCAGAGTCTCCTCTGGGCCTTGAGAGAACACGAAGTAGCCAGGAGGCCTCAGGACGTGGGGCCCTCCCATCCGCCCCATTCTCCAAGGCCCCTAATTAGATAGTTACACGACAGACCCTGAAAGAGTGGTTACAGGCCATCGGGTAATTAGAGACATTTTTAAAATACATTTTCAACCACACAAAACCATGTTTACACAATGTTAAGGAACTGGCTTCGGACCACAGAAGTGAAAAGAACTTTGCAAAGACAGAAGAAGCCGGGCCCCTGGAGTGCGAAGGGCAGCGCTGTTCTCTTTGATACTCAGGCCATGGGTGTGGGTTGATCTACTCAAGGCCCAATGGTCAGGTTCACTGACTCCTGAAATCTGAAGACCTACTATGTGCCAGGCACTGCCCTGAGGAGTGGGGAATACAAGATGGCCCACAAATTGGCCTCCTGACTCAAGGGTTTCCAACTGTCAACTGTACTGTGGTCACCGTGATGATGCTATCTTCATTCATGCATCTCCTTAGTAATTCATTCAACAAACATTGACTAAGTCTCCTAACAGATACAAGCTAAGTATGGAGGATTCAGAAAGAAACAAGTAAGGTCTGGCCCCTGCCCTGGGCTCAGAGGAAGACGTATGGGGCCATGATGCCAGCAGAGTGGGTGAGATCCACGGTGGAGAGCCCAAGGAGGGAAGTAAGCTCTGCCTGGGAGGCAGCTCTGAGTGGGGCTGAGTTTTAAAGGATGAATAGTAGGTGGCCAGTGATGACAAGTAAGGGGTTAGCCAGGCCCTAGGCAAAGAATGAGCAAAGTCACAGAAGCAAGAAAGGCCGAAGGGCATGGAGGGACCTGGTGAGAGTGGCAAGTGAGCTGGAAAGATGAGCAGAGGCCGGACTGCAGGGAGTGAGCGAGCAGTATGTGCATCCTACAGCTGATGGGAAGGGCCCAGGAGCTGGACCACAGGGTGGCCCAAAAAGAAAGCAAAACTAATCCTGAAATCTCCCAAAGGAGTGGGGGTAGGGGTGAGGCATTGCCAAGAGTGATGAAAAAGTCACTCACCTTCTGAACAGAGGAGTGTCTAGGCAAGATGGAGCCATCAAATGTTGACTGGAGAGGGCCACATTGTGAGTTTAAACAAACTCCATGGAGGATGAGACCTGGACTGTGGACCAAAGAACCTGGATGGGGACAGAGGAAAGAGGAACCATGGCAGGTTCAAATACCTGCTCTGCCACTCCGTAAACCCGGGGCCATAAGCAAGCCACTGGCTGCTTTAACCCTCAGTTTTCCCATCTGTAAAATGGGGCACTCACCCCCTACTACATAGACCTGTAATTATGATAGCTATTGTGATAATACCCTATTCATTTAGGTAATATTATTAATATTAACTGCGATTGTTAACATTTTTCAGCCCTGTTCATCCGGGCGCCATTCTAAGTTTTTTATGTGTATTACTCATTTAATCCTACGTGAGGTGTTCTACTCCTTAGCCCCATTTGACAGATGAAGAAAGTGAGGCCCAGATGGGATAAGTAACTTGTGCCCAAGGACACAGACGTAAACCTCAGTGCCATCTAACTCCAGACCTCTCTGGCTCTTAAAAACCTAGTGAGGCACCATTCCAATCCTTATGGTGATTCATGTCCCAAACCTTGTCCAGTGTACACAGGCAGTCCCGCATGTCACCTGCCTCAGTTACTCTGTCTCCGGAGCAAACCTCAGCTTTTCACCCAGCAAATCCCTGGCCTAAATGCCTTGCCCATGCCTTCCCATCCCTCCAAACCCTTTGCATTTGGGCGGGTCCTAGTCAAATGCCAGCTCCTGCAGGAAAACTCCCCAGAGTCCCCTTTCCCCCCAAATCCCTCAGAACTGTCATTGCACCTCTGTCTGTGAACCAGGCTTCTAACATTTCATACCACCTACATTTGCTCTCTTGTGGTTATTTTACATCATATTTTAATTTCCCTGCTTTGATGATTACATGGAGTAGACGATCCTCAACTATTTCATTCAGTTGCCGAGTAGCTGTTGTGTGCTCAGCGTTGGTCTGGTCACTGGAAATAAGCCTGTGGACACGCTTTGCAAGGTCTCTGTCCTCAGAAGTGAGCCCAAGTCATGAACAAGCATATAAGACATGCTTGTAAGTGAGCGGTACTGAAAAGAAGATGAATTAATTCACGTGACAGAATAGAGAGTGACTGGGGACAGGTGGTGGGGAACTTCCTCGAAGAAAGTGGTCAGGGAGGCCTCTCTGAGGAGACGAAATATGTGCAGAAGCGTCAAGCAATTGAAAGTGTCAGCCATGAAAACGACGCGAGAAGGGAACTGCCTGGCAGAGGGAACGGCAGATGCAAAGGCCCTGAGGTGGAAACAGATACAGCTCTTCAAGGAAGAGAAAGAAGACAGTCATGGCTGCAGCATGTGAGCCCGAGTCTGTGACCCGGGAGAAGCCAGGGAGCTAGAGGCAGACCAGGGCACGAAGCCACGGGGGAGGGGCTTGAGCTCATGCTACGCCGGGGTTGGGTCAACAGATCATTCATCTTTGCGGAGCTCACGAACTGAAGTGCAGGCAGTTGCAGGGGTGCACTGGCCGCCCTATCTCTTGTGAACATCACCAGCCTCTTCCCAGCCTGTATCAATTAGATCGTTGATTCCATCGCTCCCAACTTCAAAGGGGGGAAAATGGTGGAGAATTTACAAAGGACAATAAACCCGAGTCCATGGCAGGCTGCAAACCCATAAACTTTTACCGGCCCCTCAACTGCCTAGAATACATCACTCCCTGCCTTGCCACCAAAGCACTGCCTTTATCCACAGCCAGCACAATAAAAAGAAAAAAAAAATTTATGGGATCCCACACCATCTGGGAGAAAAATCCTGAAAATAATATTTGCCTCAATGACTCTATCTAATTTGGAATGATCATGGCTATTCCTGAGGATGACGGATTAAAACCACAAATTGCTCATCATTGATGCTGAAGAAGACCCCCCTGGATCACTCATTCACTGTGTGACCTGGGACATGTCCTGTCCCTTGTCCCTTCCAGTCTCCGTTTCCCCTATTTGAAATGGTGGGGTTGGGCCATCTATGAGGGCCTCTCTGTTCTACGTATCAGAAATTCCCTAAGAATCGATAGGGTGTCACTGGTCATGGGCGAGCATGTAGGGAAACAGCAGGGGCCTTATGAATTGGTGCAACTTCTGTGAAAGACAGTTGGGCACTAGGAGTCAGGAACCTTTAAACAATAACACACACACTTGAATCCAGGAAATGATCACACCAGAATACAAAGGTATACGAAGGTTGGATAATTAAGTTCGCAAACTCATCCTAGAAAAAGTGCTACACACCTCACTGCTGAATATCACTATGCTCACCTTCAAAGTACTCCCCTTGGGAAGCTATGCACCGACGCCAGCGCCTAGTCCACCCTTCAAAGCAATTTTGGAACTCTTTTTCTGGAATGGCCATCAGAGCTGTCATCGTATTACCCCTTGCTGTCCTGAATGTCATTAAAATGTCTTCCTTTCAATTTTTCCTTTATCTTTGGATAAAGAACGAAATCATTGGGGGCCAGAGCAGGTGAGTAGGGAGGGTTTTCCAATACAGTTATTTGTTTATTGGCTAAAAACTCCCTCAAAGGCAGTGCCATGTGAGCTGGTGCATTGTCGTGATGCAAGAGCCATGAATTGTTGGTGAAAAGTTCAGGTCATCTAACTTTTTCACGCAGCCTTTTCAGCACTTCCAAATAGTAAACTTGGTTAACTGTCCAGTTGGTACAAATTCATAATGAATAATCTTTCTGATATCAAAAAAGGTTAGCAAATCATTGCAATAAGTTCGTGAACTTAATTGTTCGACCTCGTAAGTCAATCATTCTCAACTGAGAGCAATTTTGCCTGCCCCCCCCCCCCAAGGGACACTGAGAAATGTCTGGATACAGTTTTGTTGTCACAACAGGGGGAGAAAAAGGTGTTACTTGTATCTAGTGGGTAGAGGCCAGGGACACTCACTGCTTAACACCCTCAATGCCTAGGACCACCCACCCCCCACAACTAAGAATGGTCGAGCCCAAAATGACAAGTGCCAAGGTAGAGACGCTGGTTCAGATAAAAGTGTATTCACCAGGGCCAGCCGAGTGGCGTGTTGGTTAAGAGTTGGCTTGGGACGGCAACTCTGAGCAGCAGGGCCCCAGTTCGGATCCCACATGAGGGCCAGTGACACTGCGCCCTCTACAGCTAAGATGGTGAACAACAGCTCGACCTGGAGCTGGGAGCTGGGAGTCCCTAGCAACGGTGTAGGCTGCAATGGGCTGGCCGGCAGCTGGCATGAGCTTTCCTGAACTGCCGTGAGCGGCCGTCCAATGACTGGCGAGCAACTACATCACCCGGGAAGAGCACAATGACGATACCAACATGGGCCAGTGAAGCAATGTCCTCCACAACTAGACTGAAGGGCAAAAGGACAGTACCTTGTCTGTTCCCCTCCCCCAATTCCCCAATAAAATCTTAAGGAAAAAAGGGTATTCACCAGGTGTTGTTGTAGGAGACGTAAACTAAAATTTTAAAAGCTTAAAAACATGAAGAATACCTGAATGCAAAATAAAAGGGGATGAGTTAAATAATGTGTGTTAAACCCTCACGAAAGGATTTCATGCAGCCAGGAAAAGGCCAAGAGCCTGGAGATGGCAGCATTTGAGATCTTGCTGCCGGTAATGTTGTCAGTTTGGCTCAAATAAACTCTTACTAAAAAAAAAAAAAAAAGAGCCTGGAGATAGACTGCTGCCCGGGTTCAAATCTTTCTTCCACCACGTATTATGTGAGTGACCTCAGGCAAGTCTCTTTACCTTCCTGAGTCTCAGTTTACTTGTCTGAAAAATCACACGGAGAGGATGTGAGCAGAGTGGATTCATTCCTGGCCCCCTATGTGCAATTGAGTTTCCAACCCCAGAAAATAACCGAAAAGCACACCTGATAAGGCCCGCCAGCGGTGAACTGAGCACCCCTTTAGACTGCCTTTGACATTTATCTAGAATTTCGTAGCCAGAGCCCCAGGTAAGGGATCGATGTTAGGTTTCCTTAGAAATGCGCTGTGCTGAGTATCTTACATGCATGATCTCATTTCAATCTCAGAAGCACCCCATAAGCATTATCCTACTTTACAGATGAAGAAACTGAGGCTCGGAGAGGTAACTTGCCCAAGGCCACTTCTGATATGGAAGGGGTGCAGAGATTTCAGTCACATCTGTCTGATGCCAAACTCTTGGCCCTCAGTCCTACATTGGATGACATTCTTCAAAGGCCTCTATTACACAGGTTTCAACAGACACTATTGATTAGAGTTTACCAAGTCATGTGGGGGTAGGGGACCCACTTGTCCCAGTTTTCTTGGCAGTCTCTTACGTTGAGCACTGAAGTCCCCCATTCTGGAAAAACTCTGTCCTAGACAAACGGGGGTGCTGGGTCACCCTCCTTGGGGTCAGGGCTGTGTCTCTGCTTTTCTCAGGGCACACAGGCCTGGGGAGGGAGAGTTCAATAAGAATGTGAAAATTCAGTTATCTAGGGCTTAGAAACTTCTAAGGCAATCGGGAGAAGGGTAGAAACTATGTGTCAGAAAACCTGGTTCCACCACAAATTCACAGCTTGAAGCTGGGCTCCCATGGCCTCTTCACTCACCCATTAAAAACAGATGGGATTGTGTCAAATTTCTCCCAAAGTCATCCATCGAGGATGCCAATATCAAGCCTTCTACCTATCCATCCATACTATAGTCCTTGGTGGCTGCCCGGGCTAGAATACCTGCTCTGACACTCTAGCTGTGTGACTTTGGGTATATCACCTCCCTCCCTGAGCCTCTGTTTCCTCATCAGTAAATTGTGGATCATAATGGGACTCCCTTGCACAGTACATGGGAAGTCTTTATAATGAGGCTTTGGCATCTCGGAGGTGTGTTGTAAACATGGGTGAATATTATATTGACACTTATTTACAGATGCATTTACTCTATTCAGCAAATAGTAACTACACCCAGTTAGGCTCAACACAAAATCCTCAGAGCTCCCGCCTCGCTTGCACGAAAAAGCCCAGATTCTAAATCCAAATGAATTAACGACCAACTCCTTGCCTTCTGAAGTCGAGATTAAAGAGAGCGAGAAGGAGAGAGAGAGAGGCCGGCAGAGAAAGAGGGAGCAGCGGTGCTCTCTCAAGTGCACGAGCCAAAACACACATCCCGCTCTGCACGGCCAGCCATAAATCCATCAGTGGGTGAGAGCTCTTCCCAGCTGGCATGGCGGCCGTGTGCGGCTCTGCACAGTATTCCTCCACAACTGGCTGTAATTACCAGCTGGATAATTATTGGGCCAACCCACTTCCCTCAAATACCTCTCCGTTCCACAAGCAGGGAACAGCATAAGGCAAGAAACCTCCCTCCCTCCACCCCTGTGAGCCTCCCGGCCTCCTAGCTAAGCCAACCTCGGGAGGTGCCTGCCAAAAACACCCACCCCACCCCCCCGTGCTCCCCTATCCCCCCACAGGAATAAACGTCCTTGCTGAGCTAAGTGTGCCAATGCCTTAAATTGTTTTATGTTTTTTGTCTCTATGAATTAGAAGCCATTAAGAGAAGGCCGCCCAAGGAAACCAAGCACAAAATATATTTGGTCATAGATGGATGGGAAAGGTTTCTTACTGCTTCCCCCCACCCCAAGAGACTGAACATGAACTTTTTTTTTTTTTAATTGCTGGTATATTTGGAGCCGGGCTCTTGGAGCCCAAATGGTGTAGGAAGCACACCCTCCTGGGTGTGGAGGAGATGTCCCCTCTATAAACATCCCCGATCAGACAGCTGGCTTTGGCCCAGAACCCCCCTCACATACCCATGATCAAGGGGAACGTCGGGGAGCATGGACATGTGGGCTGCGCAAATCCTGGCGCGAGAAGATGTTGCTGGGATGGTGGCTGCATCTGTGTCAGCCTCTTTCCCGGTCCCCAATCAGTGCCACCCACCATGTGACCCATACTTTCCCATCTCCATCCCTGGTTAAGCATATGGATTCTGAAGTAGGTAGCCCGAGTATAAATCCTGTATCTCCCCCACCACCACCACCACTTGGGTGAACCCTGGGTGCTTCAGTTTTGTCGCCTGTGAAATGGGGAGCCTATGGGTACAATCTCATGGGGACTGTCATCATACTTAAGTGAGGTAATGTGCAGCACAATGCCTGGCACCTGTATGTGCCCAATAAATGGCAGCTGCCATTGTATGTCATTTAGCTTCTCTGTGTCTCAGTTTGCCCAGCTTTCAAATAGGGAATCTTTGGGGGAAATTGTGAAGATTCATTTAATGGCATTTTACTTATCAGATACCAATTGCTGAGTGTATATTTTGTGTCCAAAACTGTGCTGAACAGTCTATATCCATGATCCTATTAGATCCTTATGGTAATTTGGAAAGCTCAGCATTATTTGAAAAGTGAGGAAACTGAGGCTCAGATAAGATAAAGCCCTAGTTCCAAATCTGTCTGATCCCAAATCTACCAACTTTAGAAAACTGTGCCCTTCAAAGTATGCCTCCCTCCAGGATGAAAAGTGTAAGAGCTTCTCGGAGATGCTATTTGCCGCCCTTCCTTGCCCTCTGAGCAACCACGAGACTAGTTTGATTTCCCTGTCTCCGGATTGGGAGGGCCAAGAGAGCAGCCCCTAGAATACATGATAGGGAAGAATACATACACACCATAAATTACTCTACCGGAGGCTGGTTTCTACCCGAACTTGGTGGAGATTTGGTGAAGATGCACCACTTTCCCAAATTCTTATCCCTTTGGTTCCATTGATCAAATCAAGTTTCTGGGGTGTACTGACCCCCACAAAAGAACTGCCACCCCCTCCACCATCACTACCATCATCATCACTATCACCACTAACTACATCCACCACCACCACCACCACCACCATCACCAATCCCAACACTATTAGCTCCACTATCACCACCATCATCACTATCACCACTACCACCACCACCATCACCTCCGCCGCCATCACCTCCACCATCATCACTTCCACCACCATCACCTCCGCCACCATCACCTCCGCCACCATCACTTCCGCCACCATCACCTCCGCCATCATAACCTCTGCCATCACCACTGCCATCACCTCCACCATCATCACTTCCACCACCATCACCTCCGCCACCATTACCTCCGCCATCATCACCTCCACCATCACCTCCGCCACCATCACCTCCGCCACCATCACCTCCGCCACCAGCACCTCCGCCACCATCACTTCTGCCATCATCACCTCTGCCATCACCTCTGCCACCATCACCTCCACTATCATCACTACTATGATCACCTCTACCATCACCTCAGACAGACTTATCTGAGCAGACTCTAAGTTTTGGAGACAAGGAAGGGTTTAGTTGAATAGTAGGGCGATTGGATGCACTAGCAAAAGTCCTGGAGAGGAAACTCAAAGTGTGACGCTGTACGTAATTCCCAGAAGTAGCAAGCTTTCACTCCAGCACCCAGTTTTCTTTACAGCAGCCAGAGTTTTCAATTAAACCAGATATACGTTAAAGACAAGAAGGGAATAACAGATGCTGCTCAGAAAGATGGCCACAGCATGGTGTCTGCAGGAAGAAAATGGGTCTTGGAATCAGGCAGAGATGAGTTGGGATTTGGCTCTGCCATTTACCTGCTGAGCACCCTGAGAAAGCACCTCTCTGATCTTCCGTGTCCTCATCTGTCAAACATGGACAATGATGCCTACCTTGCAGGTTTGTTGTGACCATGAACTGCAATCACGTGGGTACAGTGGTCAACACCGTTAGGCTCTTAATAAACATATTATCACCTTATTAAACCCATGATCACTACAGTCACACAGAGCCTTGTTTTCTACACACTCACACCAAAAACAGCTTGGTTAGATGCAAGGTAGTAGCTCATTATCCAGAGCCAGCATGGGAGAGGTTAATTCTGGAGAAACGAAGACCTTTGGAAAGTTTAAAATGAAGAGCTCTTCTTTGCATTGTAAAAGGAAGGAGAGAAGGAAGGAAGGGCAATAAATTACGGTATGATCAGCTGTACAAAGGAGAGGCACCTCTTAGAGATGTAATCTTCTAAGAAGGGGTCGCCTGCTGTGGCAGAGGATGACTGAACTCATAGTGTAATTCAGGTATGTTGGCAAGTCCAAGCAGGTACGAGTAAAAAGCTCTCTTCCATCTTCAGCCCTGCCTCTTGTTATATTCTTTTAGATTGGCTTTTCCCTCTTTGGGTCAAAAAGGAAGTCCATTATCTGATCAGAGAGGTGGACTTCTCTTTTTCCTAAACAGTCTCGTACAGGATGGAGTTTACTTTTCTGTAATCAAAGGGCCCAGCTCAAACGCAGGTGGGTGATACAAGAAGACAGATACAGAGCTGGAAGTTTAACCCACCCCCTCCCTACCGCCCAAAGGGAGAGATCATTCAGTTGCTTTGAAAGGGCCTTGCTCACTAGGGGGTTCAGTGTACCTGGAAAGAAAGAGGCAAAAAAAACCACCCAGGGAGGATAAACTAGAGTCCCTAAGTTTCCATCAGTCAGTGACAAACTGAAAAGAAAGAAAAATGTCATAGGTTGTTCATATAGGTAAGTGGATTCAATATCAAGGACTGCCCTTGAGTCTAAGATTCCGTTCTTTCAATATTTATTGTTATGAAAAGATTCTCTCGTTTGCAATGAGACAAGAGTGATGCATGCCAGCTGGCCCTTTTGTCTCCTTCTCCTGCCTGCTAAGATTCAGGTTATCGCTGCCCAGCATCTTCCATGGCTTTGCCTCTGGAGGACACTTCTGCTAGATTCAGTGAACAGTTGGGGGAAGGCAGAAGGGGACTTTTCTGATGCTGAATCAGAGAAAGGGAAAAACAACAACAACAACAACAACACTATCACCCCAAAAGAAAAACAGAAGAGGGGAAGAACTGAGGGGTGAGAGGTTAAGCTAATGGACATGGCACAGAACTAGGCTGGGGTGGGGTGGGGTTCGGGAAGGAACGGGAGACAAAGAATGGAGAGAAAATAAAAACCCTGCAGAAGGGGGCTGAGAGTTTGGACTCGTTCTTTAAAAGCAGCTTCACTTCAGAACTAAAACTTGTGAGCCAACAGTTTTCATCAAGTTAACGCATTTACAATTGGATAGTAATGGCAGATAGCAGTTTTTAAAATATTACTTAACCTGGCAACAGAAAAAACTGGCACCCCCTATGTCAGTCACCCAAGGAGTTTTAGCATTGCATCATCTGTGATATCCCAAAACGTTGCTTTGGCACAGGAAGTTGGTTTTTCTCCAAGGGTTGTTTCTTCTATTCTGGATAGAATGGGATCTCTTTCTAAAGGAAGATAGGAGGGTGAGTTACCTCCTGATTTTAATTAAAACAAACACTATCTGATCATTTTTAAAAGCTCAGTATGGACTGATGAAAGCCTATATATATGATCCCAGGTTTGGGGGTAGTGGAAGTGGAAATTAGCATTTAATGTTTGGGGATACCTTCTACAGGGCAGTCCAGGCTCACTTACTTAGGGAGTGGGGAAGGAGGTAAACAGTCTTTTCACAAAGGGGAAATGGCAAAGGGGAAATGGGGAGGGGACAGAGGAAAGGATCAAGAATGACCCCCAGACTTTTGTCCTCAACTACTGAATTGACATGGGGCATTCCTTAAGCTAAGGGACATCACATTAAGAGAAAATTAGAGGAGTGGGGGCAGAAGAATAATAAGTTGCATTTTGAACCAGTAGAGTTCCCAGTACCTGACAGATAACCAAGTACCCATGTCCACAAAACTTTAGGATAGATGGATTTGAAGTCCAGGAGATATATATGAATAAGAGGCTTGGATTTTGACATCAACCATATAGATAGTCCCAGAGAATGCTTAACTTTGTATGGAACCCCATCCATCATCTCACTACCTCCACATCTTGTCCATTTGGAAGTCTTGTTCATCTTCTAGAGTTTCCTGTAAAAATGCAACCCGCTTCAGAGGAGTTACTCTTCTTTTTTTTTTTTTTTAATTGGGGAATTGGGGGAGGGGGAACAGCGTTGGGGAATCGGGGAAGGGGAACAGACAAGTTGCTGTCTTTTTGTTCTTCAGTCTAGTTCGGAGGAAGTTGCTTCACTGGTCCATGTTGGTATCATCATTGCGCTCTTCCCGGATGAGGCAGATCGGTCGCCGGCCTCTGGATGTCGCTCACCGTGGCTATTGGCAGCTCACACTGGCTGCCAGCTGCTCACTGTAGCCCATGTCAGCCCACTGCAGCAGGGGCTGCAGCCTACACCGTCACTGGGGCTCACACAGCCCAGCTCCAGGTGGAGCTGTTGTTAGCTGTAGAGGGCAGTGTCACTGGCCCTCATATGTGGGATCTGAACCAGGGCCACTGGCATCCCAAAACCAGCTCTTAACCAATGCACCACTCGGCCGGCCCCAGAGGGGTTACTCTTAATCTCTCGCCATTCAACTCTCAGTACTCAATCTTGAGAATAATAACTATCACCAATATCTCTACAGGACCCTTGGTTTTTCAAAGCAGCTTTATATACCTACTAGGTATAATAGTATACCACTTCTATAATAGAATTTTGGGGGTTGCAAAGGAGAGAGTCAATTCAAACCAGCTTAAGCAAAAATAGAATGTGTTGGTGGTGTGTTCATTCAGTTCTTACAGGAAGCAGAAGCCAAAACAGAATGAGACAGTCAAGAGATTTATGGGGGAAAAGCCTGGGAAAGATGAAGGAAGAGAAGGCAAGAATAGACAGGGAGAGCCTCCGGACTGCGGGACAATGGTCTGGGCCCTGGGAAAGGAGAGAGGAAGGAAGGAGGAGTGGGTAGGGGCAGCCTCAGGCAGTGCTGCGGCACCGGCCAAGCCTCATGAGGCCAATGGAAAGCCCCAGAGTAAAGAGCAATGGCCTTGCTCTAGAATCCCCACCACGCTCAGCCAGTCGCCGAAGCAGCCCAGGGAGAGCGTGGCTTCAGGGCCAACAACGTGGCAGAGCCAAAGTTTCGGAAAGTGGAGCCTTCCAACCATGCTACTCATGACAGAGAGACCTGAGTGGTACATCTCCATGGTGTCTCTGTAGCTGAGAGAGAAGCTTCAGGCATAGCTGGGTCAAGTTCAATTGGAAGATCTTATTAGATTCCTCTCTCTCTCTCTCTCTCTCTCTCTCTCTCTCTCTCTCTCTCTCTCCTCTCTCTGTCTGTCTCATCTCTCTCTGTCTGTCTCATCTCTCTCTGTCTGTCTCATCTCTCTCTATCTCTTTCATCTTCTTTCCTCTCCAATGCCTTCACATTGAACTCAACTGACACAAAACTAAAGATGGCTCTCAACAACACCAGGCTTAGATTATTCCTAGAGAAAGCTCATAATTTCTAAAGGAGGGAAACCCACTTCATCCCGTCCTCCATCCTGATTTCAGCAAAGGACACATGTGTCCATTCGAAGCAATTCACTACATCCAAAGCAATGAGATGCTCTAAATATTAATAGCCAGGCTGAGTAGGGAAAGAGAGAGGGGGACCCCGATGTAAAGGCCCACCATAATGGCATGGAGCAGGAAAGAGCAGACTAAAAGACAGAGCAGTCAATAAAAGTAACATGTCCACTATCACCTTCAAGGTAAATGGAAAACCAGGGGCAGGGGTGGGTAGATTCTTCAGCTGGGAAGAGAACACACAGAGCAGACTAGGTGAGCACCATTTTATGTTATAGACTACTAGTTGAAGGTGAATTTGGCCAAAATTACTATAGTTGGAGTTTGTCAGGCACTGGGTGAGGTGTAAAGGGAACAATAAAATTCTCAAAATAACAAATAATTATGTCTTCTTTTTAGACACATAAATAGATGTCGGTAAGAAATGTCCAGGATCTCAAAATTAAGCTTCAAGAGTGGTAATTACCATTTGCGAATGACATCTTTTCCAGGGTAAAGGCAGGGGCTACAGAATTCTCACCCCAGCTCCGTTACCTCCTTGATTCTTTATCTCAAAATGGGTGGGAGAAGAGGGAGCATCTATTTTATAATCAGGCCATTGTAAGAATCGGTTGCAATCATGAAAGCACCCAGCACAGTGCCTGGAACTTAGTAAGTGCTCAATATATTTGTGTCTAATGTTATTAAATCTGAAAAATGTCACGCACTTCAGCTAACTTTGGCTTTCTGCCCTCTAACACCAGTCAGCCACGCCAGCGAGGCTGCAAAAGCCCTTTGCTTCATAATCCAATAATCCCATGGAACTCTAAGAAGGGAAGAAAAATGTTCCAAGCCCAACGGGCTATTTTTGGAGATGAAATATCATCCCATTATTTGCAGAAGGAAAAGGGGATGGGGCGGAGAGTGCCTCTTCATGTGATCTTATGCCTACAGTTAATAGCACCTTGGGGAAGGTTCCATTAGAGGGAGAGAGATGTTTCAACATCCTAGAACACAAAGCACCTTTACAATTGTCCTTGATTTATTGCCTCTCTGAGGCTGTCTTCTAGCTCCAACCACAATCTGTTTGGGCCCGCCCAAGTTTCTGCTCATGTGGAGTCAAGGGCTGGGCTGGAGGGAGGGTCCCACAGATTTTCACGTGTCCTGCTCTGAGGCTGGCCCCTCGCTTGAGGCCAGCGGGACCCTCCGTGTTTCTTCAGAGTTTGTTTCTCACATCTTTTAGAAATTCATCTGGCTAATCTAGATATCATTTTAGGTCAGTGATTTCAAAAAAGAAAACCAAAAAGTCTCATTTTTGAAGATCAGGGTCTGTGGTCCGGCTGTCCGGCTGTCAGGGAGTAGCGAAACCTTGCATTGTACAGTCAGATGAAATAAAGCAGATGGTGAAGAAGTGTTCCCTGAATAAATATCAGTGAGAGGAACCCGTTGTTAACTTTGGCAGAACCCGCACAGAAAGATAGCTGCTCAAACCAAGCTCATCCCACTTGTCCTGGGTCGTAGAATGAAGAGTTGGCACTGTTTTTGAGATGAGGTTTGATTAAGACAGTATTCTCTAAGCTTGTAGCATTAAAACACATAATTAGAATAATTCCTACAATTATTGGGTGATTATCATGTGTTAGACAATGTACCTCGTTTAATCCAAGCAGATTAAATAAGGAGACCGAGGCTCTGAAGACAGAAGCAAAATGGCCCATTAACTCCACCAGTAGCTACATACCGAACAGACGTGATGGCGGATGTCACAAGACGACAAACGCAAGAATGTTCTTTATTTATAACAGCCACAGCATTGGCTATTATTATTTATAACAGCTGAACACTCAGAAGGGTAGAAATACCTCTCAAGAGAAGAATGGATGACTCCACAGTGCTATATTCATACAATGGAACACTATGTAAAAACAAGAAATAAACTATTGCTACACACGACAACGTGGACGAAACTCACAGATGTGGTGTTGAGTGAACGAAGCCAGGCACAAAAAACATATATTCTGTATGATTCCATTTATGTGGATTTCAAGGACAGGCAAAACTAATCAATGGAAGACAGACGTCAGAGTAGTGATTGCCTCTTAGTGAGAATATAGATTGAGAGGTAGCATGGAAGGAACATTATGGGGTGCTATGTCCTGATCTGGGTGGCAGTTATACACACACATATGTGTGTGTACACACATACACACACACACAAACACCATAGATAGAAAGATAGATAGACAGATGATAGATAGATAGATAGATAGATAGATAGATAGATAGATAGATAGATAAATGTAGATACATCAGTAATTACCTAACATTAATGTGTCATATGCACTTTACTTTTTCTGTGTTATACCTAAATAAATTTGTAAAGATGAAAGGGAGGGAGGGAGGCAGGAAGTTAAGCAAAGGAACTTGCACAAATTCCCCCAGCTGTTAAATGACAGAAAAGGAATTTTATCCTGGATTCAGATGACACTTGAACTATTGGGCTACACGGCCTCATCACTGGGCTTATGTTGACTATTGAATAAACATTTGTTGATGGATTGGTGTCCGTTTATGGAAACTTTGCCGCATTAGCTCACTGGCATTCAAGATTTAGATCCCGGTGAATTCCCTCTGACCTTTCCTATCACCCCTTTCAATACCTCTCGTGGTTCTTGATGAGGAAAATTTAGCTACTGCGAGGTTATAATGAGCTTCCAACAGCAGACTGAAGTTTCGTGGTGAATTTGGCCTCGTGTTCTTAGGCCATCATCAAGGGAATGTGGACAAGAAGAACAGAGATAGGTATTGATCCTTGTTCATTATTTAAATGCATATGGCGGCAGGCGGCTCTGCTCAATAAAACCCTGACAGAGACGCCTCAGGCCTGAGTGATGGCCCCGGCAACACCCCTGGGTTCCTCTAGGGGCCTAAAACTCAGTTTCCCCAACTAAAAAAAAAAATAGGTCCACCCAGTCAAGCCTTGGGAGGCTATTATGGCACACTTACAGTGTGCGATGACTACTTGGATTTTTTTCTTTTCTTCATAATGCAGGGGAAGTATCCTGTAATTTTTCTTCTAAGTTCAATTTAAAATCAGGGTATCTAAAATACTGTGGATTTATTAGAATTTCAGCCTGTTCACAGAAGTAGTATAATGTTAGGAATTCTAGCCCTGGAGAGACAGACTTTCGTTTCATCTTCACTCTGCTGCCTGCCGACACTGTGAGCTTGGGCAAATCACCTCACTTCCCTAAACCTCGGTTTCCCTTTCTGAAACTGGAGATCATATTTATATATACCTCACAGGGCTGTTGTAAGCAGCAGATGAGTTTGAATGTTCATCATAATACCTGATCCAAACTAATTTTTCAATAAGTATTAATCCAATAATGGTTATGATAATGACAACATCGATAACCAAATATTAAATACTCTGGCGTCACCCTTTAGCACATTAACTAATTAGATAAAAGAAAGACTCATCTTTGAGATTTATATTATATTTAAATAAAATCAGTTTTAAAGCACCTCTCGGTGACTTTTGATGAGTCACCTAATCTTTCCAGTTCTTCATTTTTCTACCTAAAGGACAAGATGGCTGATAAAGTGACTTTTAGCTTAAAACCAGGATTCTACAGAGGGAGTTTTTGGACACTTTCTCTGCATGCCCAAATATGGAGTAACGGAATTGCACAGCAGGTTCCTGGAGTCTTATTTCTATGAAGATGCCATGGATTGGGAGAGGAGAGTCAATGAAGAGAATTCCAGAACTGATAAATGCGTCCCGAGCCTTTGGGAAAACATTTTACCCCCTAACCCTTAAGGGAGTTAACCAAGTAGACAGTGTGGTCTCAGAAGTTGAGATTCATTCAGTCAGTCAGTCATTTATTCATTCCATATGTATTTGAGGTGCTTCTCAAGCCAGTGTTGCTATATATGTCCATTCTCACTTAGAATGGGGCCCAGGAGGCCCCAGGTAGATCATGGGAGTAAATTCTGCTCCTCTGAGTGACCTGCCCCCATTATGTGAACCTCCTACAGATAAATGTCAAAAAATTCCTCTCAATATGATAACTCCTTGCTGGTTTGTTTCTGGATCCAAGGAACCCAAAATGCCCTGGCCACAGCCTTAGCTTGTAGTTCAATGGGACCATGGTTGTGCCTCCAAGAAGATGTCGCCTTTGGGGATCTATCTGGGAGACTATAGGGATGAAGCTTAGAGGACCTCTAGTATCTGGTGGCTGCATAGAGGAGGAGGGTAAGGCAAGGGAATGGAGAAGCAGCCAAAGAGGTGGGATAAGCTGGGAGACTAATGGAAGACGATGAAATTACTTAAACCAAGTGAAGAAGTTGTGCCAAGAAAGGAGAGTGTCTGATTGTGTCAAGTGCTACTGAGAGATCACATGAGAAATAAAAATATCCATTGGATGGTCAAGTGAAATGAGCAAACCCATTGGATTTAGCCATGTCATGGAGGTTCTCAGGGACAGTGGGGAGACAGGTGTGGATGGAGACGAGGGGATGTAAGCCAGACTGGGGAGGGTTAAGAGTGGGAGGTGATAAAATAGAAATAATGAGCACAGAGAATTCTATCCAAAAGTTGTCACTGAAAATGATACCTACACAGTTGAGTATATGGGGTCTGAGGGCGTAGGCATTATACTTCTATTATTCCACGTGTGATTCTGAAGAAAAAAAGAAGTGATGTCTCTCAATAGATTTTTCTATCTAACTTTGGGCTTGAACTTCACTTTCTGATGAGGTCAAACCCAATGGAATGTGGAGCTTTGGAGTAAATCTCAAGCGCTAACACACATACACATAGTCACTCACACACATATTTTAAGAGGCTTATATACAAGCTCATAATTCTTCCTGGACATCAAATGGCTCTTTATAGAGCTCCATTTTGATGACCTAAGTATACTACAAATTAAGCAGAAACATAAGGATTAAATTTCCCTCGAAGTACCAAGGCTTTGAGGAAAATACGGAGAAAAAAAGAAATGCCTGGATGATCACGTTGTGGCTTTTCCTTTCCTTCATAATTCCAAAACTTTGCAAATGTAGCCAGAGAGCATGCCAAACCCATGTGACATCAGCCGCCACATCCCAGCAACCCCAGACTCTGAAGTGTCTTTTCCATGTCCTCTGTGGACAAGAAGGAAGTGAGATGACAGATCCATGTTCTCATGAATTAATGAGTGGAAGCAGAGCCTTACAGATGAGTGGGGTTTTTAAAGGAAGGAATTCAGACACAACGCCTTTGTTTTCATCTGAGAGTCATGTATTCATGATGAATGAGGAGTGACCAAGGGTGGATATGGACAGTACCGCCTTGCCTTGCTCTAGCTTTTGCTAATGAGCAGCTATTGTTTTAGCCTGGTTGGTATCCATTTTCCCCTTTAACGGGGATGTACTCACCAGTCCCTACAGTGAAGACCCCTGGTCCCTCCAGTACGTAGGTGAAGCACACCCTGCCAATCAGAGCAACACATCCCAATAGTGTGATTGGTTCAGAGGATGGGCACATGGCAGCTGACAACCAATTAGAGAAGTGAGTAATTTCAGGTCTTTTGTTGGTACCATTGGGAAAAGAGAAGCTCCCTGCCTGGTGTACTTCAAGCTGGGAGTAAAATCATATAAATCTGGAACTCTTGGTGCCATCTTGTCATGTTATTATGAAGGGAAAACCTGCTTGAAAATGGAGCCTATACAGAGGAAAGCAGGACCAAAGAGTGAACAGAATAAAACTAAGTCTCAAATACAACATTCGAGTCCTTGCATCCAGCCTCGCCTAAATTCAAATCTACCACTGATTTTTTTTTTTCAGTAACTTAAACCTACGAATCCCTTTCCACTTAATTCTACTGAATTGGGATTTTTGTTGCTTTCAACTGAGAGTTCTGAATGAGCCAGCCATTTTGGAAGTGGCCACAATATTCTTCCTATTATTTGTGTAAACTATTTCCACCTTCATTTCCCCTGTGGGTGAATGACAATAGGAATCTTTAGCATCTGGGCAGTGTTTCATGCTTTCCAGAATGTCTTCAACAAGGATGGATATTCAGAATGGCCATCCTACTTGGTATAGCTAGTATCTCTCTAACATGTGTTCCAACTGGCCCATCCCCATGCTACACAACTTTCTAAATATTCTGAATATCACCTTTGCTTTCCCCTACATGATCACATTTATACCATAAACCAGAGTGGGGAGAGACTAAAAGCCCATTTCATAGATGAGCAAGATAAGACTCTGAACTCCAAGCTCATCAATGGCCAAACCTGGTTTTGAAGTTGAGACTTTTGTTCCAAAGCTCTTTGCCTGTCACTGAGTTCTACACCAAATGTAGAGACATGCTAATTGTATTTTTCCATTACTATTGAAACTGGACTAAGGGCTTTACATACATTGAATAATCACAACAAACCTCAGGAGGCAGATTTTTTTTTTATCTTCTTCATTTTGCATATAAGGAACCTGATATTCAGTGAGGTTAAGTTCATTATGCTAGAAAGTGGTAAAGACAGAATTTGAGGGCCGGCCGAGTGGCGCGGTGGTTAAGCGCTGGCCTTGGAAGCCAGCGGCCCCGGTTCGGTCCCACATATGAGGGCCAGTGACACTGCCCTCAAAAAAACAAACAAAAAAAAAAAACAAAAACAGAATTTGAACTCAGATCTGCCTACTCTAAAAAAATGGCATGGCTCCTATGCTCAAGAATCTCGTTCTAGAGACAGGATAGACAAACCTTTATTAATGAAAGGCTAAAAAACATAATGGATGTGATTCTACTCAGATAATACATACTATATGAGATCAGGACAAGGAGGGGTCAGCTGAGTTTGCATCATCAGGAAACGCTATTATATAGGATTTCAAATCAACTCAGAAATACTAATTGTGATTTTTATAATACTGTGGATCCTTGTAAAAAGTTGGTGCGCTGCATTAACTTTTGAATGATGAATGGGGCTTAGTGAGGCAGAGACAAGGGAATTCTGGTATTAATAAAAGGGCCAGCAACTCAAAAGCATATAAGCATGGGGAAAATCTAGAATGTTCAGGAAAGGAAATTAGTCTGCCTCTGTCAGGGATGGTAAATCAGCTTTATTTTGCATGCCAAGCTTCATCAATTGAGAATGCTTGCCTGGAGTGCTATGTTGTGGACAATGGTGAGATAATAAGAAGTCAGAGAGAAGAGGTCTGAGATCGCCTAGTAATGTCTGCCATAGACATGAGATGGGAACCTGGTAGCCCAAGTACCATATTTTTGCCATCATAAGACTGCAGAAAACAGAGCATATTAAAGGATAAGTAAGCAAGAAGGTTGAAAGGACATTGTAGGGTACATCACAAAGATTCATTTTCTATGAGGACATAGAGTTTGGACTTAACGGAATGGGCAAGGAGTGATTGTGAGTTCTTCAACAAGAGAGGGTCCAATTAAATTAGGGGTATAGCATGTGGATAATTAGAAGGCAGATATGTGAAATGTGGTTACTGACCACCTACAGCACCCTCTGAACCTGATCTTGTCAAGGCGCCAGTCCTCAGGTAGCAAAGTGATGCCTTAAGAAGAAGATATAAATTACATATTGACTATTGGGTAAAAGCTGAAGATGTAAGCTAGCACCTGGCTTTCACCAGAGCTGTGGCATTGGCTAATAAAATCCCAGGTCCGAATTCCACAACCCAGGTATCTCAATGGTCATTAGGTCACATCGATAGTATTCTTTTATTTATTTATTATTTTTTTTGAGGGCAGTGTCACTGGCCCTCATATGTGGGACCGAACCGGTGCCGCTGGCTTCCCAAGCCAGCGCTTAACCACCGCACCACTCGGCCGGCCCAATAGTATTCTTAGATAGGCTGTTTCACTGAGGAAAATTGTGTCACTAAAGACCCAGGTCTGAACTGATATTATCGCAGGTTGTCATCCTGTGACACTTTATCATTATCATCACCCAGATTTATTGAGCATATGGTATGTGCTAGGATAAACCTGACACTATATTTTTATTTCAGCTTCTCCCCAAAACAACCCTAAGAAGTGCCAATGTGCCCATTTTGAAGATGAGTAAACCGAGGTTCAGAGAAGTCATGTAAGTTGCTCAGGGTAGAGCTGAAGATACAAACTGAGGTCTACCCATTGCCAAGGCTGTGCTCTTTACCATTACCACTTAGGCCATTGCAAATCATGTTCCCACAGATATCTTATCATGTGAACCACAGACAACTTACATGAGTGCCCAGTGGACTGAGACTTCTGTCCCACTCCTTTCCCAGATGACATCAACAACAAAGCTACAAGACCCTGGAAATTAATTCCTCTGGTAACCACACACCCCAGAATACGTACTGTCAAGAGAAAAGATTAGGGGTGTCACACCCCCAAAAAACATCATCTCCAAGTTCTGTAGTAAATATATCTGAAACATTAAATACATTTCTGAAGTTGGGGGGAAATGTCACAGATTGTGACTGGGGTTATACCCCGAATTTCCCAAGATCAATACACCCTCCTGGAAGACTGGGCCTTATTTCAATTTTCTGAAACATCTAACATTCCCAGTTTCTATGGCCAGTTTTCTGCTCTTCTGTGTTCTGTTTAGGATGCTGACAAAAAAAAAAAACCCTCCGTATGCACCTAATGCCATGTCTTAAATACATTTCAGAAAAGTTGGATGGTGACCAGAAACCCTCCCATCCTGGTTCAAGAAGCCCTTGTTTATTTAACTGATACATAATAAGCCCATTTGCTTTTACCTTTAACCTCTTAAAACGCTCTGTGGTTTTCATAGATTTCCTTTTCACATGTACAGTGATACCCACTTCCATTTTCATTATATATAAAAGCTGTATACTTTCCATCAAGCCTTTTTTTTTTTTTCAATACGAATCCATGTCAGGGTATTTCAGAGTTGAGTAGAATCTCTCTCCAAAAGCTAAAAGAAGCTGTTTTTTTTCCCCTTGATCTTTATTTGGATCCGTACAATGAGATTATTGTAAAATGTGATGGTGTTGTGAACCTCTGAAATATTTATGTGAAGCATGAAGATTTCTATGGTTCACTTTTTAGTGCTGACCACTATGTTGTTAGTCAGGGTAGAGTGGGTTTTGCTGCAGTAACAAACAATCCCCCCCATTAAGTGTGCCTTAAAACAACAAAGCTCTCTTTCTCATTCGCAACCTATTTCTATTGCAAGTCAGCTGGGGGCTCTGCCCCCCATGTCCTAACTCTCGTACTGGGCTGACAGAATAGCCAGCATCCAGAAACTTGATGGTCACCATGGCAGAGAGAAAGACAGATGTGGTAAATTGCATACTGGCTCTGAAAACTTGCACCCAGCAATGACACTTCCCTTCTCTTCAGATGCAGTGGCCAAAGTACAGCATATGGCCATGGCTGGCCCTAGCTCCAAGCTGTGGGGGAGTGCAATCCTTCCAAAACCAGGTCAGGAAATACCGAGCAGTGCTCAGTATGACCTCCACTATGGCTACATCACGCTACCTGCGAGGAAGGTGTGCCTGACAATCTTGACCAGAGCTTATCTATGCCGAGTGCTTCCTCTGTGCACATATGACTTTAAACACTGCACATATGGTCGCATTACACCTTTAAGACAACTCTATGAGCTAGGCATGCTTCACCCCACTTTAAAAGTGAGGAAGCTGAGGTACAGAACAGTTGAATCACTCACCCATGCTCACCTAGCTAGGAAAGGGTTGTGCTGAGACTTGAAGCCAGGTAGGCAGCTTGGGCCATATTTGTACTCCTAACGGTGCTGCAACAATGCCTTTCGATGCTATTCTTGCTACTACAACCAACACCCTCTTTTAGCTCCCTTTTCATTATCTGCGCAAGGATAACAACAGTCCCTGGCTCTCAGGATTCTTATGTGGGTTACCCGAGAAAATGAAGCACAACCCGTTCCCAATGTAGCGAGTCATCATACACTGTCCAGTTTGATGGACATTTAGAGATTCAGAAACCATCAACAAAATGAAAAGACAACCTATGGACTGGGAGGAAATAGTTGCAAACCACATATCTGATAATATTCAAAATATACAAGAAGCTCAAACAACTTAATAGCAAAAAACAAACAAACAACAACAACAACAAAACAAATAACCCAATTAAAAATGGGCAAAGGAACTGAATAAACACGTTTCTGAAGAAGCCATATAAACGGCCGACAGGTCCATGAAAAGGTGCTCAACATCACTAATTATCAGGCAAATGCAAATCAAAACCACAGTGAGATATCACCTCACACTGTCAGAATGGCTATTATCAACAAGACAAGGGATAACAAGTCTTGGCGAGGATGTGGAGAAAAGGGAGCCCTCGTGCACTGTCTGTAGGAATGTAAACTGGTACAGCCACTACGGAAAACAGCATGAAGTTTCCTCAAAAAATTAAAAAACAGAACTTCCATATAACCCAGAAATGCCACTTCTGGGTATTTATCCAAAGGAGATGAAATGTCATCTAAAAAGATATCTGTACCCTGCTCCATGTTCATCGCAGCATTATGTACAACAGCCAAGGTATAGAAACAACATAAGTGTCCATCAACAAATGAAAAAAGAAAATGTACACACACACACACACACAATATGGAATATTTTTCTGCCTTTAAAAAGAAGAAAACCCTGCTATTTGCAACAACATGGATGAACCCGGAGGCATTATGCTAAGTGAAATAAACCAGACACAGACAATAACACATGATCTCACTTACACGTGGAATCTAAGTTGAACTCAGAAACAGAGAGTAGAATGGTGTTTGCCAGGGATGAGGAAAGAGGCAGAGGCAGGTAAAAGGGTACAAACCTTCAGCTATAAGATGAAGAAGGGCTGAGGACCTAACAGACAACGTGGTACGTAGCACTGATGATGTGTTGTATACTTAAACTTTCCTAAGAGTAGAACTTAAGTGTTCTCAAAAAAACAACAACAAAAAAAAACAAACAGAAAAAGGGTCAATTGAGCTGATGGATGTGCTTTTTAATTTGATGGTAGGAATCCTTTAACAATATATATGGATATCTAATCATCACATTGTACCCTTTAAATCGATTATAATTTCATGTGTCTGTTACATCTCAATAACGCTGGGTGGAGGTGGGGGTGGGGAAGAGCCATTATCTTGAAGTCAGAATTTTGATGCCCATTTTCTTGGTTGAAGTGAGAGAAATAACCTACTCCAGCCATCCAGATGTAAATGTCAGAAACTTAGAAATTATTTTTTGGTTTTTTTTAGAAATTTTTCTTGATACCTCCCTCTTCCTTACCTCCCATCCCTCCCCACCCCCATCGCCAAGTCTTTGCAATCTACTTCCTATTTCTCACAGCCACTCACTTCTTCCTGCCTCACATCTGCTTATTTCGAGCCACTATACTCTTCTGCTTAGACTACTAGTGCAATGGCCACCCGCTGAAATTCACCTTCCAGCTTCCTCTCTTGTCTGTTCTCCACCCTGCAGCCGGAGTAATCACATCTGACCATGTCACACCTTTAGTGTGATGATGTCATAAATGTCTGCCTGAGCTCCTGGATCCAGCCATGCCTGAAGCCAGTCAATCACCTTTGGGTGTTTCAATTAGCTTTCTGTCCCTTGCAACTAACTAATTCACTCTGGTGAACACTTAACCTCTGCTTCCCTTACTGGACCCCTCTTACTTATTTTGTACCCCAAGTGGTTTATCTAGTGCCACCACAGATTAGACCCCTAGTACGTGTTTGCCAAAGTGAATTGATGTGGATAAGAGAGCCCTGTTCTAGATCAAAATGGGGACTCGAAAGGGAACGGCTTTGGCTTTGTCCTTGGAAAACCCACAAAACATCACTGCTCAAAGACGCAAAAGTCAGACCTAAGTCACCACGAAAAAAAGTTGTGTCCCCAGGCCTCCTCTCCTCTACCAAGCGGCTTTTCAGAGCAGTTTCAGGAGTTTTTCTCACTCCCTTAAATGTGGTTTTGCTTACTTAGTTCTCAACCCCCAAGAAAGGCTCTCTCTCTCTCATCTACTGGGCCTCTTTCATTTTCAAGTGCAGCCTGGAAAAAAAAACGAAAAAAAACAACTGTGCGTGTAGAAAATCCTATAATTACCGAATCTGATTTTCATTTGAACTTTTCCTCTCTGACATCACTGCAAAGTTGTTTGGTGACTGGCAGCCAACAAGCCCCCGATACGTGTCTGTGATAGAGAATCTGCTGGCACGCGCACGTGTGTGTGTGTGTGTGTGTGTGTGTGTGTGTGTTTAGTGTGTGTGTGAGTGGAGAGATCGTTGGATGTGTGTGCTTATACAAATGCATGTTTGAATGTGTGTGTAAATGCAAGTGTGTGGGGGTGGTGTTTGTATGCGAGAGTGTTTGTGAATGAGTGTGTTATGTAAGTAAATGTGTTTGGGATATCTGTATGTGTGTTGTGTGTGCCGGTGAGTGTGAGTGTGATGTGTGAATAAGTAGGAGGCTCTGAATGAATGCAGGGGGTGTAAGTCTGTGTGCCCGTGTGAGTGAGTGTGAGTGTATGGGCGTGTGTGCATGTGTGTGTAAGTTACCGAGAGCTTTACAAGCAAGGCTGGCATTTGAAAAGAGGTAGTAAGTGCTGGGTAGGAAGAAGAGAGAACCGTAGGAGGGAAATGTCATGCAGTGAGGCGAGTATAAAGTCATATCGGGGAGACAGAAGGGAACTCTCCAGCCAAGAGGCCCTTGTGTGGGAAAGCAGAAACCTGAGTGCACACCGAGGACAAACGGGCTTGGAGTCATCCTCAGACAATGAAACCAAATAGTCATACCGACTAGAGACCCCATCGAATCCCTAAAATTGAGAGCAATTAGAGGTGAGAAACTTAGAATGAGATGTTTATTTTCGTCAATGGAAGACCCTAGACATTTTGCAGGGAAAGGTGTGCAATACAGTGGCAATGAGTAGGATCTTTAAGGGCAAACTCCAGTCTTGTTTAGAATGGAGTGTTGGAGACCCGGAACTCCACAGCCGGGTTTTGCAGGGGTGACTCGAGGGTCTCCTGCAGCATTCTGGGTAAGCTGAGGCACAGAGAGTTTAAAGTATCACCCAGACGCTGAGAGTCTATGCATGACTCAGTTTCTGCATGTGATGGCCTGGTCAGCAAACAGTCCAAAAATAGAAGAAACAACTGAGGCAGAGAGAGAGCTTGACATCGAAATAGAGATGGAGATGGGTGAGGAGATAGATAGATAGATAGATAGATAGATAGATAGATAGATAGATAAGCAGATACACACAATAAGAGTTATTAAATGTTGATTAGACAGGAAGCCTATTTTCCTGGCCCACCCCAGCAAGACTTCGTACACGTCCAATAAGTGAAGGTGATATGGAAGCACTTTCTCGAGGCTAGAGAGCGTTATAATTATTAGCAAGGTGAGCTGATTTACAGTAACCAGAACAAAGGCCAAAGGGAAGCAAGATGGTCTGGAAAACAAACCCACGAAGGGAGGTGCACATGAGTGAAAAGACCAGGCTTTCAGGCAAACACCGAATCATTATTCAGAGGAAGAGAAAGGCTGGTGCCCAATGGAAGATGCGATGAGCATTTTCAAGCTTTAAATGAACTGGTTTTCCCTTAGCTCCATTCAGAGAGAAAAGTGCAGTCAGCTACCATCAAGGGCAGACAAAGAGCAAAATATTTATTCCGGTGAAAAAAACACTCATCGCTCCAAACTCACTTGAAACATTTTCTGCTTTCTAAAGAAGCTCTTACGGACTCAGAGCTGCAGAGATCACCTGGCCGGAGGCTGTTCCAAGAGGCAGCTCGGTGCTTCCTGGAAAAGGACACCCAGCCCTGGGGAGCTGGAGCCCATGGTCCCCAGGGCTGGCTGGCATGGAGGATGGCCTCGAAGGCGCTTTGCACCTGCTGCCACTGGATGTGCTCATGGAGATGGCATCG
The DNA here is from genome assembly GCA_033961575.1 of Aselliscus stoliczkanus. Classification (NCBI taxonomy): domain Eukaryota; kingdom Metazoa; phylum Chordata; class Mammalia; order Chiroptera; family Hipposideridae; genus Aselliscus; species Aselliscus stoliczkanus. Next base: position 10,365,927 of record CM066736.1, read on the forward strand.
TGTAAGAATGGAGCCACAGATGGGCTCCTCCAACCAAGGAAGGCCTGGCAAGGCGGCAGGAGGTGAACCGAGGCCTCCCTCTGTGGGAAAAGGCGGGACGCTTGCTGCTGTCTTTTTCACTGTTTTATGCTTAAACGTCCAGCTGCAGTCATGGGGCCTGGGGGTTATGAGAGTCTGGGTCGGCACTGTTCACTAGAGAAACAACACAAGCCACAGGTATACTTTTAGCATTTTTTTTGTGTGTGTGTGAGGGCAGTGTCACTGGCCCTCCTATGTGGGACCCGAACCAGGGCCGCTGGCCTCCGAAGCCAGCGCTTAACCACCGTGCCACTCGGCTGGCCCACCACAGGTATACTTTTAAATGTTCAAGTAGCCATATTCAAAAAGCCAAAAAAGCAGAGAGAAAAAAACAGGTCATACCAATTGTGATAATCGTTTTGTTTAACCCAGTTTACCCCAAACGCCATCATTTCAATAGGTGATCAGTGCAAAACCTATGAATGTGATATTTTACATCCTTTTTTCCGTAAGGCGTCAAAATCCAGTATGTACTTTACATACACTTCAGCACATTGTCACGTTGACGTGAATGCCTTTGAGGGTAAGCAGCTACCATATTAGGGTGCATCGCTCAGAAATCACCCCCAAGAACTTCTGTTTCATCTTCCTCTGCATACTAAAAAGTCTAAGTTTCAGAGGAGACAGACCTTTCAGGGAGTTGGGAAGCGGTGCCTATTTCCATCTTTGGCGCTCTCTGGTTTTTAGTGCTGGGGAAAAAGTCTGTCTTTCTGTGGCTCTCTTTCTCATTCTGTTTCTCTCTGTGTTTCTTCCTTGTCTTTCTCTCTCTTTATTTCTCTGTTTCTCTCTGCCTTGCTGCTCGACCTTTCTGCCTCTCTACCTTCATCGCTCTAAATCTGTTTCTGTATCTCTTAAAATTAATTTCTTTTTAAATTACAAAAGCAACAAAAATGATCCAGGGACAGGAAATAATGGAAACTTAGTGGGGCAGGAGAAATCCTACCTAGACAGGCTACTGCAGCAAATTGTTTTCTGAAGACAAGTTATTTAAGGAGGTGCCTGCAGGATGGCAAGGGACTAGCCATGAGAAGATGGGTGGGAAAAGATGGTTCCAGGCTGAGGGAACAGAACGTACAAAGACCTGAGCCAGCAAAGAACTGGGTGAGTTCCAGCAACGGAGAGGTGGTTAAAAAAAAAAAAATCCTGGAGGAGAATGGTGTGAGAGGAGAATAAAAAGTAAACAGGGGTCAGATGAAATAATGGGTGGAGAAATATAACATTTCTCTAAAGGTGATTTCTCCTTAGGATCAATTCTCACAGGAATAATTGTATAAGGGATAATTGCTATAGAACATTTCAGAAACTAACATTTCATGCTGTAATTTGAGAGAAATGAGAGGGAAACAAAGCAGCTAAAAATACAAATTTTACATATAACACTCATGAATTGACTGTGATTTTTTTTCCATTTATTTTCAGATACAAAGAAAGAAAAGCAGGAGCAACAGAGGTAGGTTGCATGGAAATTCTGGAGAGGGCCGGCCGAGTGGCGCGGTGGTTAAGCGCTGGCTTGGGAAGCCAGAGGCCCCGGTTTGGTCCCAACATATGAGGACCAGTGACACTGCTCTCAAAAAAAAAAAAAAAAAGAAAAAAAGAAATTCTGGAGAGAAAAATCATAAGCCACTGATTAGGTCCTACTTTCTAACTTTTCATGATGCCCTCTCCCTGTGATGTGCTAGGGAAACCTAAGGGAGAAAGCATCATGAAAAATAAGAAAAGAAGACCTAATCAATGGGTAATAAATGAAGTTTTCATAAAGGGCATGTCCTTGGAAACTTCTGTGACAATGGAGTATTAGGACCTCAAACACTATTTACCGTTACCTTATAGGCCAATTGCATACGTCATATGACTGCTCTTTAACGGGCAGGTCCTATGAAACATTCTCAACCTACTTCTAGGTACCCCCAATCTCTGTATCCTTCTCTGTTTTCCTTTGTGCTTCTCAAACTTAAATCTGCATCCATAACATCAGAGGAGTGTGTTTTAAACAAATACAGATTCCCAGTCCATCTCCCAATAACTTCTCTTATATGCAGTCAGACAATTAAGTTTGCAAACCCATCCTGGAAAAAAATGCTCCATACCTCACTGCTGAATATCACTATGGTCACCTTTGAAGTGCTCCCCTTGGGAAGTCGTGCATCGATGCCAGTGCCTAGTCCGCCCATCAGAGCAATTTTGGAGCTTTTTTTCTGGAATGGCCATCAGAGCTGCCATCATATTACCCTTGATGTCCTGAGTGGCATCAAAATGTCTTCCTTTCAATATTTCCTTTATCTTCGGGTAAAAAACGAAGTCATTGGGGGCCAGATCAGGTCAGTAGGGAGGGTGTTCCAATACGGTTATTCGTTTACTGGCTAAAAAGTCTCTCACAGACAGTGCCGTGTGAGCTGGTGCCTTGTTGTGATGCAAGAGCCATGAATTGTTGGCGAACAGTTCAGGTCGTCTAACTTTTTCACGCAGCCTTTTCAGCACTTCCAGATAGTAAACTTGGTTAACTGTTTGTCTAGTAGGTACAAATTCATAATGAATAATCCCTCTTATTAAAAAAAAAAATGTGGGGCCGGCCGAGGGGCACATTGGTTAAGAGCTGGTTTTGGGATGCCAGCAGCCCCAGTTCGGATCCCACATATGAGGGCCTGGGACACTGCCCTCCACAGCTAACAACAGCTCCACCTGGAACTGGGCTATGCAAGCCCCGGTGACAGTGTAGGCTGCAGCCCCTGCTGCAGTGGGCTGCCATAGGCTACAATGAGCAGCCGGCAGCCAGCGTGAGCTGCCAATAGCCACAGTGAGCGACCATCCAGAGGCCGGCGACCGATCTGCCTTATCCGGGAAGAGCACAATGACAATACCAACATGGGCCAGTGAAGCAACGTCCTCCGCAACTAGACTGAAGAACAAAAAGACAGCAACTCGTCTGTTCCCCTTCCCCGGTTCCCCAACGCTGTTCCACCCCCCAATTCCCCAATAAAAATTAAAAAAAAAAAATGTTAGCAACATTGTAGCAACAAGTTCACAAACTTAGTTGTCAGACCGTGCAGTGTTCCTGGAGTGGAGCCCAGGAACCCTCATTTCACCTAGCAACCCGTTCCCAGGAGAGAAAGACTTGCAAGTGGAGACCTGCCGCTGTTTTACAAGACGCTGGTCCCAGGCCACGCGGCCCCACAGGCCTCTCTGCCATCACGGAAAAGCTCTGTATCTGTGCTGCTGAGCCACTGATCACATGTAACGACTGACCACTTGGAATGAGGTGAGTGGACCTGAGAAAGTGAATTTTTAATTTTCATTAATTTTAATATAACTAGCCACATAGAACTGATGGTATAACAAGTCCTTGTTTTGTTAATAAGATTCAAGGCGGGGAACTCCTATTTAAGGAAACTCTACAGATTTTCATGTGCTTGATTATTCACCCTCCACAATTAAATTGGCTTGGGAAGATATATGTATATTTAGAGAGAGAGAGCCAGGGAGAGAGAGAGAGAATTTTCTTTTCTCTTTATGTGAGCTTACCAGTAATTATCATTTAGTTCCAGGCTCATCAAAGAGATTCTTACTCAATATTTACCAACCCAACAATACTAGCCAGACCCAGTTCTTACAGTACAATAAAAGCCAGCTAGGGCAGGGCACAGATGCCCTGAAAAAAACCTCTTCAAGAAAAACTCAGCTTTTATCATCTTATGCATTTAAGACTTCATGTGCAAAACTCCCTCATGGACCCCAGCTGCCCAGAGCCCACTGAGGTCTCTTACTGTATGACCTTGAGCAAAACCCTCTCAGCTACGGTCCTCGGTCTTCCCATCTGTAAAACGGAGACATTTGGGCCAAACAAGTTCGAGTAGCCTTTGGATTTTTCAAATTCTTATTTAAAATAACACAATTTATCTATTGGGTTGCCGAAAAAGGCATGATGCACTTTTGCAATGAAAAACATAGAAAAAATACGTCATGACTTTTCCGACCACTCAATATATGTACTCAGGTCATCACAATATATTTATATAGTTGTTAAGTGAACAAAGCAAGTTTCCCATCTTTGTAACATGGGTATATATATATATATATATATATATATATATATACACATAATAAGCGCATATACACACAATAGACAATAATATAGAAAGACATACACATAAAGAAAAAGTCCGAAAGTGTACATTCCAAAGTGTAACCAAAGATCAACAAAAGTAACAGTTCTGGGTAATCTGTGATCAACATCTATTGGTCTTGACAACCTGGGACTCCATCTTCAGGGAACCACATCTAATTTCCCTTCTTCCTCTTTTAGTCCATGTGATTTGGATAGAGTTAACTCCACCTCTCCCTCCCCCCACCTCCACCCCCAGCTCAGTGATGGACCTGTGACCCAGGCCTAGCCAATCGGAAAACAACATCCCCCAGGTTTTTCAAGTTGGGCACATGACCCAAGTCAGCCAATCAGAGTCAATCCTGGGCCTTGCATGGAACTATGAGCAAAGGGCTCTCTTCCTCCTGGGAGGAGGTTAAGCCTGGAGGTGGCTTGGGGACAGCTTTAGGCCAGGAGGGAGAGAATGACCCTATGCAGAAGAAACAGAGCTGAGACATTAAGAGAAACAGAGGCTGGTGATCTGCTTTGATGCTCTCCACCCAGCTGGATGGGAAAGTCTCTCTACTCTGAACTTAGTAGCCGAAGCAAATCAATAGATTTCCTTTTTCATCCTGCCTGGGGTTGGCAGTTATTTGCAGTTTTTCTTAATACACATAGGGCTTTGGCCAGTAGGGTAAGAGGACAACCTCTACTTTTTATTTCAGGGGCTTCTAGTTTTGTTAAATTTTTTTTCACGGATTCACTTTTTAAAAATACTTTGATGTCCTTGGTCTTGATGATAAACATAATCTGCATCTGTCAAGCCCTTGCTGTAGCCCAAACACTAAACTAAGCACTTTCCATGCATGATCTCATTTAATACTCACCCTCACCCTCTAAGGGGGGTACTGTGGTTGTGGCCATTTTATAGACGGAGAGACTGAGTCTGGAAAAGCCAATGCAATTGTTCAAGGTCACACAGCTGATAAGTAAAGGGAGACAGCACCGGGACCCACGTTTGTCAGTCTCTAAAGACCCAGTTTTATCCCCTCTGCATTCAAGTTTAGTACTAAGGCCACTTGACACAAAAGGGTTCTTAACAAAGGTCTATCTTTATTCCTAGAATACAAGCTCCCATAAAGAGCCTTGTTCATGACTGAACACCCAGCACCTTCCACAGTACCACCTACCCAGCACCTTCCACAGCCTGGTATGGAAGAGCTCCATGTGTTGAATGAATGAATGAATGAATGAATGAGTGAATGAGATGTGATGTCGGAGACGTGAGGAGGCCCAGGTATATGAAACACTCATTTCAGTCTAACATCTAAAGCATTCCTTCCAACTTCATCGGGATGTATCTTAACAGCTCAGACATGCTTTCCAGTTGAAAACATTCATTTAATTAGCAGGCATTTTCCAAAACGGATGTGCCTTTCTCAATCACTGTGTCTGCCGCAGACATTTGTTGAAAAGGTGCCCCCCTCCCCCAAACATCAAAGCTTATGCTCTGCAGACCTTTCTCCCCCAATTACTTCCACTGGGGAAGGACAGCCGGGCGGACGGGAAATCGGTCAGAACATGCAAGAGGTTTTCCCTTTGTAAGAGATGCTTGTGGTGTAAAGTCCTTTTTAGGGAGTGAAAAAAAAAAAATCTATGTCTTTTTTTGAAATGTGTGTCTTTTAAAATGTTTCTTTTGCCAACATGGGCTGCTCACTGTGGACTGCCAAAAACCATTTTTCATTGAGATCTAGCTTCCCCTCCCAAAAATAACACCGAAAGCAATCGACAAGATACTGTTGCATTGGGTTTGTTATATTTCTTCCTGATTTTTGTGGCTGCTGGGATGGCCGTTCTGGCCCTGCCTTGTGTCCTGCTTTTCCTTTGACCATGACAACTCAGCTTGAATGGAGACTGTGCACCTTCTTGTTTTGAGTCCCTGCATCCCAGGGCCTGCAGACAGCAGTAGCCTTAAAGCAGAGATGGCATCCATTTTTTGGCAAAACGATGCTCCTTAAGAAAACACAATTCTCTCCAAATCCACCAAGGTATAGCTGGAGTTGGTTAGGCCAACCCCTCACCATAAACGCTGGATAAGGAACGAATGCCTCAGCATGGCTGACAAGCTTCAATTCTGCCTACTATCTGACCTCAGCTCTGCCCCTCTTGGGCCCTAACCAGATAACTTATTTGCAGGTTTCAGCATCGCGCTTCCTCCCTTCACCACCAGCCCCCTTGGATATGCTCTTCCCACTCCCTGAAACATCCCCTCTGTCTCACCTTCTTCACCTGCTTAATTTTACTCAGTGTCAGGTCCCAGCTTAGACGTCACCTCCTCCAGGAAGCCTTCCTGCTCCTGCCCTCCACTTCTCACTGGAAGAATTGAATTAAACACCCTCTCTGACACAATCTCAGCTTACCCCCTCCAGTTCTGATGGCCCTCTTCTAAATGCCCATTTATTTCTCCATCACTCTTACTGGACCTGAATCCCTTAAATATTGAGTCTCAGAGCCTGGCATACAATAGGCCCTCAATGAACAGCTATTGGGTGAACAGGATGAATATACAAGTGGGGACAGGGCCAGAGAGGGAACACAGCACCCAGGTAGAAATGACTTGAATTTTCCTCATTATGATGGTTGAGTTGCAGGGTGCTGAACATGGTTTTGGAGGCAGTCATATTCCGACCTTAACCCCCAACCCCAGGATGCACAGAAGACTCAATCTCCCCTCCCATGGTCCCAACAAGGAAGTCAACTTGTGCTGACAAGGTCATTCCAACCAAACACTTATGCCCACAGGTCTCCAGGCAAGCTGATGTCTCACCACAGCCTGACCCAGCAAATTTGGCTTCCCACACAAGCCACTTGGAATGAGACTTCAAGGTCATGGAGAAAGCTGGATGAGAAGAGAAGACAAAGGAGATGGGGAAGGTAGCAAGATTCTTGGACGGGAGTGAGCGCTCTCTCTCCTTGACTTTAGGTCCTAGTGATATTCCTGTGCAGTAAATTGCCAAAGAGTCAGGGCTGAGTCATAAAGATAGAGTAGGAAGGAGGTGGCAAAGCATCTTACACACTGGACGAGTCTTTTCCCTCCAAATCTCGGAGTCCCTGGAGAATGCCATTTCACCCTGTGCTTGTTATGCCCACATGGTGTTTGATCAGGCACATGGGCTTTGGTTTTCTCCTGCTGTGTGAGAAAGATGGTGCAAAGCTCATGGCTATTCAGCAATTGGTGGCTTCTCTCAGCCTCCACCTACATGGCATCTCTGTAGGACAGAAAGTTTACACTTCTCTTTCACGGTATCTCAAACCTCTCTTCCTGGGGCCATCGCTTGAAGGAAGTACAAGTGCATTTCTGGCTCAGTGGGTTTTCCTCACCGTGTGTGCTTAAAAACCACGCTTAGATATCCTCATAGGAAGCTCACTCTGCCAGGTGTTTGAACTCGACCTTTGTATTGTTCAGGCTGTGTGATCTTGGCCAAGTGACCTAACCTCTCTGAGATTTAGTTTCCTTGTCTGTAAAGTGAGATAATAACAGACTTCTTTCATGAATTTTTGTGATGACTAAAGGAGATGATACGTGTAGAGGCAGAGCATGGCTCCTGGCTTTAAACAAAGTGCTTGCCACCCACAATTCCTACCCCTGCATTGGAGTGAGCTGCCTTCTTGAAGGAGAGTTCCAGAGATCACCATCGTTTCCAACTCAGGTTTTGTAATCCTAAAATAGTACGCTGAATAAACAAAAACAGATTTTTTTTTCTGTCTTATATAAATGTAGAGCCTCAGAAAATGCAAACGAGACAAAGAGCTAGTTTACGCTGACTCCAGGATGTATCATGAAGAAGTTTTGTTATTTCTGTTGTTAATACATTCCTGATAGCCACTTGTTTCCTGGTTATTCGCCTCTTTGGCTCTAATTGGCCGAGTTCCAGTTTCTTGAGGTTTTTACTGCATGTGGAAGCTATGTTATGAAAACCTTGAAGCCTCCACAAAAATGAAAACTTCCTTTTCTTCCCCTTTCTCCCCAGAGTGAGGTGGCCAAATACCCCCTCAGCTCTGGAGGACTGTCCAATTTCAAATGCTTTGTGGCAATGATTCCATAACTATCAGTTGTCCCAGAAATTACAGCATTTTGGCATCTACACTGTAATTTGCTGCCTTGCCTCTCACAACTGAGATGTGGTCAAGGAAAATCCTGGGAAGGTTCATGCCTTCCCAGTTTTGATTCAGACCACTGGCCTCTATCCTCATGGTATATCTTGCTTTTTCCTTCATCCAGCACCCGCACCATCCAACTACTATATTCGTCTGTCAATCACTTTCCCCGTTTCTAACAATGTCACACACATATACACAAATGCGCACACACACGGCCATCTTCCTTCTCTCCCAGTTCCATGGGTATCCTGGTCATTGCAATTCACGCTCTTCAAAAACTTCGGTTAAAAGGTTTGAGAAAAACCACAATGCTATTCATTATCAAAGGGTGTGTGAAGGTGGTGTGCTTATACCACCAACCAGAGAATCCATTTTTCCCCCCCGAATCCCTGAAAGGACTTGGAGAAGCTTACAAAATCATAGTTTTCTGCTCAATGGAGGTAGGCCAAAATACACCCACACTGATACATGGTTCTTTTTTAGGCCTAGCAAGCTTTTCGAAAGCAAGCCAGCGCCACAGCCTGCACATACAGCTCCTGGGCTTGGTTACTTTTCTCCTTCTCTAGGTGCCTTGATGATATCATCAACTATCCAGAATCAGCCCCCAAATGCCTGTCCACACTCTTGTCAGAAAGACCGATATCAGCACCGAAATCAGGCTCAGGAGTAGTAACCAAGGGTGGAGTGCCATCTGCTGGCCATTTCGATAAGACAGCTCCCTGCTTCTCCATCCACACTACACAATGTCCCCTGTTTAAAAGCTGCGGAAAGAACTTGATGGTCGCTTCAGGCATGGGAAGAAATGATTTTTTACTGTATTAATATCCTACTGTTGGGAATAGGCATTTAGAAATAAAGCCTCATTTTCTTTCACTTTTTTTTTTTTTTGGTATTTTAAGGCAATAAGAAATCTGGGAGAGCTTGACTGCTTGACTGCTTGTTGGTGTTGTTGTTGTGACAATGCTATATTGGAGAATGGTAATAATAAATTCTTCAGAACTTCAGTTTCGCACACTCATAACCAGCACCCCTAAATCAGCGTATCACGGTCTGCAAAGGGATTTAGGATCCACCACAAGTTTATGAGAACTGAACGCCACAAAGGCAAAATAATAATAATAACAATAGAAAAGAAGAAAAATAAAACTGAAATAAATGAGCCCGTTTCCAAAGGAGCAAAAAATACAGCGAACGAACATCTACTTTTGTGATTAGAGCGATACGTGTCATGGGAAAATAAGCATTTCTACTTAAGCTCAAAGGGCTCATCTCTTTTTTTTTCCCCCCTCAGGCTACATTTTTGTCATCTACAAAATCCAGAGAAAACACTGGGCATTCTCCTTTGTAAATAATTTTGCCTATTCTAAGAAAGAACACAGAAAATCTCACACCTAAAGGCACTTCGTTCGAGCTTACTTCGCCTCAATTCCTTCTGGTTTCGAATTAGACAGTGAATTAGCAACATTGACCAAAAGGGATGGGGGACGCCTTTTTCTAAAGGAACCTATGACACGCTTTTATTTGTAATATTCGCCAGGAAGTGTGTTGCTCCCATACAGAAGTCAGCTATTTTCTCTCCCATTGCACCATATGGCAGTTTTTCTTTATGATCACCTACACAAGTTTAGACAAATATATGGGGGGAATAGTACAAACTGCATTCACACACATACCTGTTCTGCTCTGCCATGCTCAGAAGTGCCCATTACTGAGAAGCCTTGTTCTCTGGTTGAATGTGTATAAGCTTTCTACACCAAACAAGTCTTTGGGATTCTAATAGTCAGTTCCTTTTGTTTGTGCTCTGTTGAGGCTTTCAGAGGCACCTCCAAGCCTCTGTCCTTTCTATAAGGGGAGGATTTGGTTAATAGTTCCTCGTATTTTCAGGCCCTTCATTGATTTCCTTCCTTTCCAGTATTTTTAGTTCCTGAGATAAAAAACCTCATTTACAATAAAGTCAAAATCCCTGGAAAATATTTCGTCAATGAAACATCCAGCTTTGCTGTTCATTATTTTATTGAATGAATGTTATTTTTCTTTGAAACCGGGAGACCCAGCTCTGATTATTTAAAGGAAGACAACAAAGGCAGAATTGGGTGGCTTTTTTTTTTTAATGTTTTAAGATGTAAACATATTATTTAAAATGTTTGCTCTTTGTTGTAAAATAGACTTTCAAGAGGCACAAGTTTGCCAGGACCCAAACCATTTACTTTAAGGAACTAGGATATGTCATTACCAGATTCAATTTTGACAGATCCGCATTAAATGTATATGCCAAACTCTTTTTATCATTGGTCCCTAGTCTGAAATGTTGAAATTTGAGGCATGATCAAATAACATTTTTAATTGAAACTAGTCACATAAGAAGTTCTATTTCTTTTCTTGTCTTGTCTTTTCTTTAAGTTCTAGTTTTTTACAGGGTCCTTTCATTATTTTCCCCTGAAGTTTGGGGAGGTTTTTTTGCAATCATCGTACATTTCAAATACCGGCTGCTAACTTCAACTCAATTTTCTGCCCTGTTTGAAAAGGATTTTTTTTTGTTTGGGTTTAGTGGGGTTAGGGTTGAGTGTGCGTGCGTGTGTGGTGTGTGTGTGTACAGAAAGATAGAGAAAAAGAGACAGAGAAAAGCACACAAATAAAATAGTTTTGCTTTGAAGTTGCTACATAATTACTGTTAAGATCCATCAAAATGCACTGAGAGACAGTGCTCCTAACTCGAAACTGATGAAAAGAGACAGCATCTAGGAAGACGTTTTAAAAGAATGGGTCGACCTAAGAACGAGAAGAAATACAACCAAGGTAGGTAGCAAGATGTGATTTCTTTTGTTGTTTACTTGTACAGAAGGATTAGAAAGGAGGGAAGAAGGAAGGGAAGGTGAAGGAAGGGAAAATAAAAAAGAAAGAAGGAAACATATAGAGAAGGGGAGAAAGAGAGAAGAAAGAAGGGAAGGAGGGAGGAAGAGAGGGAGGGAAAAATGGGTGGAAGGAAGAAAGGAAGAAAGGAAGGAAGGAAGGAAGGAAGGAAGGAAGGAAGGAAGGAAGGAAGGGGAGAAGGAGAGAGACAATGAGAGAAAAACATTTACCGAATTGTTTTATCTTTGTGTGTTTTCCTATTCAAAGACTCATGTCCTTGGTACCGAAATTAAACATTACATATGGAACACAGACAGAAGAAGGGAAAAAATAGTTGGTTTCCCTTTTTCATTTCCTTTGTTGGAATACTGGCTTGGAACATCTGAAGAGAAAATGGTTGCAAAGTTAGAATTTTTCTTCTTTCAGTGATCAAACTAGCAGGCTCCTTCAGCAGAAGTTGATGTCACAGTGCCCCCTGGAGTCCCGCCTGGAAGGGACCCTAACTTCCACTTCAACTTCCCCACTCTTGTTTTTCTTACAATGGGGAGGGGAGGGGGGAAGAAGGGGATTGGAAAATTTTTAAACAATCTCAGCTCTTTTGAAGAGCTGCCACTGGCCAAGGGAGAGGAAGATTTCGAGAAATAACTTCCGATGTATTTCGGATAGTTAGGAGACGGGGAAGAAGGGAATCAAACCCTTCTCGTAGTTTTCTTTTCTTTTTTTTTTTTCTTCCCCCTTACCCCCTTAATCCTATTTTAGTTGAGGTCTGACCTTGGAAATTTCCAAAAGACTTTAATCTCCTATACTCCAAATTGCTAAAGGGAGCTGAAAGAGCAAGTGTGTGTATGTGGGTAAAGGCGGTTTAAAATTGTTTATTTATGAATGGGTTAGACTTTCCTGATAGTAAAAATGTTAATTAGTTCATTAGGTACTCTCCATAAATGTAATTCTTTTTTCCTTGTCATCCCCCCCCTTTTTTTTCAGACAAATACATTCAATCATTAAAACTCAGCTGAGAAAAATGATCTTAAGCTATGCCTTCTGCCTCTGGGCAGATCTAACCTACTCCAACGTTCATATTCTCAGAGAGCTTGGAAATGTCATTTGGTATTTTCTGTAACTACCCTGCTTTTCTCCACCCCCACCCCACCACAACTCTTCCAGAGAAAACAAATTACCTTCATGTTGAAAGAAGAAGGTGGGGGGGAAACGGGTAGAAAACAAGGGAAAGACTCATTTCCATCAATATTTTTGAGATATAAAAGAAATCGAGGCACTATGCAGATCTCAAATTTGGGGAGGTTTGAACTCATTGAAATCATTAAGTATTTCATTTTTCAGATGAAAGGCTCTCATTCTGCATTACGTGTAGTGTTCTGATGTAATTTGAAGTGTCACTTTGGAGGGGTTTCGGTGATTAAGTCTTTTTCATTTCTTTCATTAAAGGGCCAATTTTCCTGATGTGGGTTATAACTTCATTCCAATCTGAAATTTCACCCACCCTCACTCCCTGCCCCCCTTGAACAGAATCTGTATGTACAACTGATTTTGAAAGAATAACAAATCCAGTTGTATACTTTTTTTTTTGTAACTGCTTTTGATTTTATTGACCTACGAAATGCAGAAACCACTTTCTTATCATTCTCAAAGGTCCATTTTAAATCACAAGATACGTCCAGGTATAATTACTCATATTTAAAACATTCTGTAATTATAGGACTAAAGAATAGAAAAACAGCTTTAAAAAAAAAGGACTATTGGAAGCAATGGACTCTCAAGAAATGTCTGCCTTTTATAAAGTTTATAATTTCCCAGTAAATTCTTTTAAGTTGAACAAACATCTTAGACACGAAGAACCTTAAAAGTCACCCACCCCATCTGACACCACTCGTACACAAACAGAAAAAAAAACAAAAAAAAAACCCTAAAGTCTTCTAAAATATGCATTTTTTTAAAAAGACTTCAGAGACGGAAATATTTCTCAGGAAATGTCAAACATGAACGTCAACATAATATCTACATGAAATAATAAATCAAAATCAGCTTTTTTTATCTGACAAAACACAATAAACGGATTCGGAACATTATTTTTGTGCTTTTTTTTTTTTTCTTAGCTCTCCAAAATACCCAATAATAGAGTAGATAATGCACTATTGGGAAAGATAATGTATGTTTTCTTGGAACTTGGTGGGAAAAATATAGTTTTTTTAGTCTTTGTAAAGGAAATTAGTTATATATTTGAGGGGGGGGGACAAGCATATAATATTTCACTGCGATACAATCCAAAACAAAACAAAAAACCCAGGAAATTCGAAGTCCGACTGATGCTCTGCTGAACATTCACACCATTTTGTGCCCCTTAACTGACAACAGATTTAAGAGCCCCAAATGTCTGGGTGAACCTCAAATTTCCTGACTTGCAGCCTCTCATGTCTAAACACCAAATTGTTATTTAAACATCAGCCGGCCTTAGAAGGGTTGCCATCTTTTTCCTTCTTTTGTTCCCCCATGTATATTTTGTATTTTTACTGGACCTTGTTTCGCATCCCCTGAAATGTATATATTGCAGTTTAATCCCAGTGACTGACATATGCTTTTGGGGGAAACCGAATTCTTTTTTCAAGGAGAAGAGTATTTAACAAGAGAGAAGAAGAATCATAGCATCGTGCTGTTTCCGAGCTGAGAGAAATCTAGGCTATGGAGCACATAAAAAGGAAAAGATAGATCAAATGAAAAGGTGGAGAAGGTCGGGGGGGACCCCTCGATTTAGCAATGGGGCGCTTTGGGGCTGTGCTTAGAAAAACATTAACCGTCAGGGTATCACGCCTTTGTGCAAGTTTTAGTTCCAAAATCAAATTATGGAACCCAGCACGCTGTCCGGAGCTCTTTCTAAATATTTAAGCCCTATAGTTCCACACCATTTGTGAATTCCAGACCATTAATTTACTACTGGATTGTTAATTACAACGGAGTAATGGAAAACTGGGCTTGTAGATTTTTATGGACACCGCTTCTGTGCAAGTGACTGTTGCTACTTCCAGGGACTAAAAGCTTAAACTTTAACTATGTTTTAAGTATTTGGGCTGGGGTGAAAGGGGGGACCTGTGAGTAAATGCTTTGAGCAGGTAAGCAGTTAGTTATTAAAATGGGCTTTGAAGCTCTCTCTTGGTGTATGTCTGCATATTTTAAGGGTCCCAGCAAAAAACTTTTTTTTTTTTAATGCACCTAATTTGGATTTCATTGAATTTTCTGCATGCTCCAATGTTAGGATATTTTGGTGAATTTAATTCCCCCCAACCTCTCTGTGTGAAAGAAAAGAAACTCTTTCTTGAAGAGATTTAGAAAGGGAAGAAAAATCCTTTTTAAAAGGCTTAGGGGAGAGTGGGGTGGAGGGAATAAGTGGTAAGGAGGCTTTATTTTCTAAAGCTCAAATTCCAAAGAAGAAGGACTGTCTACATAAGAACTGAAACTAATTTACCTGAATTCCTTTGTCACTGCTTGGCTCTTGACTATGAAATGATTCTTTTCACTAGCCAATAAAACCCAATCAAAAGTGTGTTTGGGATGGAGGGTGGTGCCAGGAAGCCCCCCACCCATGGAAAGCCATCTTTCTTTGCTGTGTCTGCTTTCATTTCCCCCAAGAGGATTTTCAAAGAGGGCGCTGGGGTTTGGGCCACCCTACCTGGGTTCCTCCCTGATGGGGGGATGTGGGGGACTCCTTGGCTGTTGTCTGTGAACGAAACTGTCTCTTCAGTATTTCCTTGCTTACCCAGAAAGGGAAGAGAAAGTGCCTGCCTCTTAGCCAGGTCGACAAACCGGTAGACTATGTTTTTTCTCTTTGTTTCTCTCTCAGAGGCTTTTTAGGAGCTCTGCCAACGCAAAGGGTTGGGGAAGTGTTTGTTACTCTTCAGAAAACAGCTCTGACTTTCCACACCTCCATACCCCTACCTTTTTAAAACAACAGCTGTGTTCGCTGCCTTCCATCCTAGAAGATGTCAGAGAGGATGTCTGCAAAAGATTTGCGAAGCCTTGAAAGCAAGAAGCAAAATAAAAATACAGAGATTAAAAAAAAAACACACACCTTATGGTAGCCTCCTTGATGCCATTCCTGACATCTTGTTGTTTTGGATGTCAAAGAATACAGAAGAGAACTGCACAAAAAGTGCTTAATAATTATGACTAGTAAGTCAAAGTACCCAACACAGAGTAGGCATTTAATAGCTAATATTTAATTTTAATGGCAGTAATAGACTTCCAAATTCTTTCTTCCCATCTTTAAACTAGGTAGGTTCCCCCGACCCCTTTTATTTTAGAAAACCAAGTGCAGGGAGAAATGAAGATAAGGCTGCTCAGTAATTACTGCCCCCAGTTGTCCATGCTCGAGTGAGGTTTTGAGGCCTTGTTTCCAATCTCTTTTCCAGACAATGACATGCACCCAATTGAAAAATGGATGAACTAAAGCTTTTTGCTGTTCTCCTGTCCAAATTGAATTGGTTACCCAATTTGACTGAGTGCTTAGAAATTAGTCAATAGGGCAACTAATTAATAATTTGACTGGGGGACAAAAGTCAATTTCTCAGCTTGCACACAGACGCAAGTCAGGGGCCATCTTGAGGCGCCTAGCTACCTAATTCCAGCAATACCTCATTGCATTGAAAATCTGCAGTTCCAACAGGAATTCTGGGTTCTGCTCACTTTGTATTAGACTTTTTCTTCCCCATGGAGTCTCACGATGGATGGAAATGATGAGCAGAGAAAATAAAAAGCTGTGAGAGGTAATTAATTCAACACAGGGCATAGTAGTAATATAGTCTATACAATCTATATTTATAAACCATATTGCATAGTAATAAAATAGTCATTAGAATCATGATGTATAATAGCAAGATATTTACTATGTTCTAGGGCCTGTGCTGAGTAAGTACCTTGAACTTACTTATTTAATCCTTATGGTCCCACATGAGGTTGGTACTACAATCCCCATTTTACAGATAAAGAAACTGAGGCCCAGAGAGTTCAACTACTTACAACTAAGATCATACAACAGTAGACAAAATAGTAAGATTTTGAACTCAGACCCATGGATTTCAAATTTTGCTTTCCTATCCTTCTCTGCTACCAGCATGGGGACAATTAGTCAGGGAACTTGTTGACAATTTTCTTCCTGCCTAGAGGAAAACGAAATGGCTTCCAAGACTGGCCCTCACTTGCTGTGTGGCTGTGGACAAGGCATGTCCCTCTTGGCCTCAGTTTCCCCTGGACAAAGTCAGGAAGGTCCTCTAACAGCGGGTCCATAAAATAACCTCATCGTTACACACTCCTGGCTCTATCAAAAAACATAGCTTTTGAGAAATCATCAGACATTCTGTCTGTACCTGGAGATAGTAAAACTTGAAAAGACACCACAATTTTTATTTTTAATCTGGAACGGGCCTTAAGAGATCACTTCGAAAGGTTTCATGATTTAGTCGTCAAGAACGAAAGCAGCTTGAGTTGGATTTGAGTTCTACCGCTCACTGGACAATGGGGCTTCACCTCTTCTGTGCCTGCTTCCTCACCTGTAAAACTGGAGTAGTGGCATTCATGATACGCAGGTCCTCGAATAACGTCATTCTGTTCAACATCGTTTCATTATAACATTGATGAGACGGCATAGAAACCGAGCACTTGTTTCTCTCAATTACGGTAAATTTGGTTTGGTTACATGTCGTTTCGCTTAAAGTTGCAGAATCTATGAACGATGTTAACTGAGGACCTACTGTACAGTCATACATAGGTGCATGCCTCAGAAAATTGTTGTGAGGATTAGATAAGAAAATGCTTTCTACAGTGAAGGGCAGAGCGCCTGGATCACAGGGCGTGCTCAGTAAGTGATCCCTGCGTATGGATGGTGACAATGGTGATGAAGTTGATAACGAGGGTGGGCGGTGATAGTGACAATGGTGATGATGGTGATAATGATGGTGGTTATGGCACAGACGATGATGAAGACGTGGTGGTGACAACGGCGATGACGGTGGTTATGTGGATAATGACAGCGATGATGGTGATAATGATGGTGGTTACAGTAAAAATGGCGGCAGAGATGATGATGGTGGTGATGGTTTTAATAGTGAAGGGGATGATGATGGTGATGATAACTTTCCTAGGTTCCAGCTGAGGAAGCTGAGGCCCCAAAGTCACATACGAATAACCAGCCTAGCCAAAACCAGAAATCTCTCTCCCCAGTGCCAGCCCACTGCCTCTTCCCTATCCTCATGCTAAAAATAAATGGAGTGGGATTTGGCTAAAGGAAATTGAGAAGTGCAGGTCATGGCTGAAATCAGCAGCACTGGCCATCCCTCCACCCTCGGCTCATTTTACAATGCCAGAGGAATCGCTTTGTCCTTGCCAGACCTCATTCACTGCCTTTTATGGACGATGCTACTTCTTTTTTGATGCTTAACTGAGAATGAGAGGTAAGCGAGAAGGTGAATTCCAGATAGCTGCTTTTTAACCAGTAGCTCCCAGGAACTCTGCCACAGCTGGTGTCACATGGCATTTTTGAGAAATTCTCCCTCGGGGAATTGATTTATGTTTTGGGTTCAGCCCAAGGGACAGAAGAACCTATTGAATTTGTCAACTTAGGTTTCCAGATGGGGCTAAGGGCCCCTCCAGGGGCTTGTGATTGAGATTGTGAGAAACCAGAGTTGAAGGGAGAGAGAGGAGAGTGAGAGGGGAGGAAAAATACAGATATTTCATGCCAAATAGTAGTAGCAAAGTTGGTATTTTAGGTCAGCACCCATCCCCCAAAAGCACTGAGTTTTCCTAATAATGAGAGAGAACTGGTTTTAAGACTCAATGGAGCCCTGCTATCAAGGGACAGCTGCCCAAAGAGCCCAAAGCTAACTGATAGGAAGAACAGGTGAGTTGTTTCAGCTTGAGGTATCTATCCATGGCAGACATTGCTCACAGATAGTGGCATTCTCCATCAAGCCCATAGCAGCCTCCCAAGGATTCCCAGACACAGAGCTCTAGGCAGCCATGAGCAATCGATCAGAGTGGACACAGCGATAGAAACGATTTTTCACTTGGCATGTGGGAGCAAGACCAGTAAATGATTCATAAAGTCTTGTGCCTGCTGAAAAAGCCATTAAGTGACTAGGTCAGGGAAGGGGTTACCCTACATAAACCAGGTGGCGACAGTCAGATTTAGGCCTCCCAGCCTAATCACATTGCAAACATTCTGGGTGATATTTCATTCATTCATTCATTCATTATTTATTTATTTATTCATTCACTCATTTATTTATCCATTCATTCACTCACTTATTTACCCATCCGTCCATTCATTCACTCAATTATTCATTCACTCCCTTGTTCATTTTCTCATGTATTCATTCCCTCACTCATTTACCCCCTCAATCATTCATTTACTCCCTCCCTCTGTCGTTCATTTTTTAATTCAACCAGTATTTACTTATTGTGCATTCTATGTGCCAGGCACTGTCTTGGATACTGGATAAATAAAAATGAACAAGAGAGGGCTGGCTGAGTGGCTCAGCTGGTTAAGAGCTTGCTCAAGAATGTGAGCTGAGCTCTGAGCAACAGCAGTTCGATGCCCAGCCCGAGCTGAGCTGCCGCTGAGCTGCCAACAACAGGTGGCAGGATGGCTCAGCTTAAAAAAAAAAAAATGAACAAGAGAGACCCAGCCTTGTCTACATGGAGCCGAAAGTCTTACAGAAAAAAACTAAACAATTACACAATTATGTTTTATTTTTTTCAATTGTGATCTTTACAACAAAGGAGGAATACTGGATGCTTTCAGAGTGTAGATCAGGGACTCAGTCTAGCAGGGAAAGGTCGAGTAGAGATCAGGAAAACTTCCCCAGAGGAAGAAACATTTGAGGTGAACACTTAAGGATGATGCATGAGCTTGATAAAAAGGGGGGGGAGGGCTTCTGGTGGAAGAAATGGCTTCTGCACAGGCCTGAAGGTGAGTAGGAACCTCGCACATTGCTGAAAATGAGAGAAGGTCAAAAGGAACGGAGTCTAGGGAGTGTAGAAAGAACGGTGCTAGCTGATGCTACGAACATGATCCTGAGTCTGACCCTCCTCTGCTAAAACCCTTCGGTGGCAGCCCCCTCCCCTCATCATGGACTCCAAGCCCCTCGCTGGTGTTCCAGCCCTGCTCACCTTTCCACTTTACCCCATGCCATCCTTTCTCACTGCAGACACTCAACCCAGACCAAACGCCCAGCTTCTAGAATGGGAAACACTAGAATGCAAACCCCAGAGGAGCAGAAACTATGGGGTTTGTTTCCCTCTGCATCCCCAGGGCCAAGGGTCTTGGTACAATGCCAGACACATAGATGAACTTGAGAAATATTGTAAATGTACAAATGAGTGATTCTGTGACCCCACCCTTGGCACAATGCCTAGCACAAGGCACTTGAAGTTCAAATGTTGGAAGAGAGGAGGGAGAAAAGAGGGTGGGAGGAAAGGAGTGAAGAATGATAAGGAAGGAAAGGAGGGAGGAAGGGAGGAAGGGAGGGAGGAGGAAGGAAGGGAGGAAGGGAGGGAGGAAGGAAGGAAGGAGGGAGGGAGGAGGGAGGGAGGGAGGGAGGGAGGGAGAGGGAGAGAGAGGGAGGGAGGGAGAGAGGGAGGGAGGGAGAGAGGGAGGGAGGGAGGGAGGGAGGGAGAGAGGGAGGAGGGAGGGAGGGAGGGAGGGAGGGAGAGAGGGAGGGAGGGGGAGAAAGCATGTTTTGTGGCCTGGTCATTTCTGAAAGCCATTGGCGAAGCTCACGGGTCCAGGCTCCATCTCCTGCAAAGATCTCATCTTTGTAGTACCTCAGTTGCACCGCATGTACCTAGCACAGGCCAAACTATCTGTTGGGCCTCAGTTTCCCCATCTGTAAAACGAAGTAATTGGATTTGATCATCTCTGATTCAACCCTAACATTGTGAGTCTCTTTTAAGTTCCCTTCTTAGAATTCCTTTTTATCCATCCACCTCAATCCCCAGATATTAGTAATAATTATGATGACAATGATAGTAATTATTACTATACTGGCTACCACTCATGGAAGCACTCTTTATTTTATCTTCACAACTGTCACATCAGGTAGATCTATGATCTCCATTTGACACATGAGGAAGCTAAAGTTCAGAAAGGTTCTATGCCTTGTCCAAAGTAACACAGCCAGCGAAGAGAAAAGCTGGAATTTGATCTCAGGCCTGTCTAAGCTCAAAGCCCATGCTCTCCCATCTTTATCCACAACTTTAGCCGGTCCTGGCAGGGCCAGTGTATACTGAACATAAACCCAGATTCTCTTGTCAGCGTGAAAAGCAGGGAGAAAAGAGGAAAGGGGATATTTGTGGTCGTAACAGTGTTCTTGTCTGCCCAGCCTGCTGTTTTCCTTTTTGTTCTTTTCTGGTAAAGGTGTGATGTGGCAACATCATGCAAGGCACCCCTCACGTGTTGGTGGCGATGCTGCTGTCAGTGGACCTACTGCACTGCCAGTCATATAAAAGGATTACACACAGAATGACAGTAGGAGGCCATGCCATCCTGGTTTGTGGAAGGATCCTCGTTGATGGTCGCACAACCACGAAATCACCTAATGACGTATTTCCCAGAATGCATGCTCCTGCGTGAGGCTGCCCATGACTGTAGGTCTGATGGAACCACCAACCACACAACCCTCCATGGCAGTGGTCACGTGTGGCCTAGGTCCCATGACCCAGGACTGCATTGTCAAAGTAGAGTACACCATTGTGGGGCCAGAGCAGTTGGTGATTGGTTCAATAGTGGACATGTGACCCAAGACAGCCAATCAGAGCCCTGCCCTGGTCTCAAGTCGGGAGAGAGGGGCTTTCTCTTGTCTCTAGAGCTGCTACACACACACACACACACACACACACACACACACACTCACTACATCTACAAAGGGTTTTTAGACAGATCTGGAAAAGGGCATGAAGGAGAAAAAGAAGCAAGGGAGAAGGAAGTACTGAGAGA
Organism: Aselliscus stoliczkanus; assembly: GCA_033961575.1. Lineage (NCBI taxonomy): Eukaryota > Metazoa > Chordata > Mammalia > Chiroptera > Hipposideridae > Aselliscus > Aselliscus stoliczkanus. The sequence goes on from CM066736.1 coordinate 10,387,094, forward strand.
AAAGAGATCCCTAATTGCCACTGCCTTGCCAGCCAGCCTCAGGTTGGTCTCTGACTCACATCGTAGCTTGGACACTGATGCCCTCAGGGTGTGAGTCTCCCCAGGAAATCACGGCTGCTCCTCACTGGACAGCTTCTACCTCTTCTGCTTTAGCACATGTCACCCTCATAACAACCCTGGAAAATGGGATCGTGAGATCCATGTTGCAGGAAAGAAAGTGGATGCATAGAGCAATTAAACTGCCACACGATGAGAGGCGGAGCCTGGTGTTTGGAACTCAGATCTGTGTAACTTTAAAGTGTCTCCCTTTAAAGAAGGAAGGAAGGAAGGAAGGAAGGAAGGAAGGAAGGAAGGAAGGAAGGAAGGAAGGAAGGAAGGAAGGAAGGAAGAAAGGGGAGGGAGGAAGGGGAGAAAGGGCCTACATCAGACTGTCTACCCCATCAATGACACTCCAGCACATTTACTGGAGTTTCCCCTCTTTCTTTCTGCGCTGATATGTCAAGGGGATAGGTTGAGCCTGGAAGATCTGAATTAACTCCCGCACATGCTGACACATGGGATATTTCCTTTCAGCAGTGCCCAGGCTTCTGGGTGGTTTGATCCTAAGAGGAACCGGTCCCAGGGCAGAGGCCGCTGGCATCCCACAGGTTCCTATACTTCCAGGAATCAGTGTTTGTGTGTGTGGAGAGCAGTTAGGTCAGCTTAGTTGTTCATAAAAAGGCAAACATATGAAAATGAGGCTGTCTGATGGATATGCCATAAAGCAGGACAGAGGCCATTGAAAGCAGAGATGATGAGGAAAATGACACATAATATTCTTGTCACGTACACTGCTTTGAACCCCCAATTCAAAAGCATTACACCTATGCTCAACGTTACTTATCATTCTGGTGGGAGAGAGACAGAGGTTCCGATGCCTGGCTGCCAGTTTGGTGCCAGGATGGTTGCTGAATCAAGAAAAGGAGTACACAGAAATTCAGAGCCAGTCAACCCTTCTATTTCTCTCCTAGCAACCTGTCCTTAGGCTCTCTCTTCAAACCAACATTTACAGGGCACCTATGTGCCGGCCACTGTTCTAGGCACTGGGAATGCAGCTGGGAACAAGACAAGCTTTCCCAAAGCCATCTTTATGCGTCATAGACCTGATCACGTCATGCTCCTTGCCTAAACCCTTCAGTGGTTCCCGGCTGCCCATAAGATCAAGTCCAAAGGCCTCGACACGGTATACGATACAATTCATCATCCGGCCTCTTCAGTCTCATCTCTTTCATTGGCTCCCCACCCACCCGCTCTTTCCAATCCTTGCTGAGGCTATACCAAAATTCTTTTCATCCCCCCTAGCCCCCCAGCATTTAACCCTGCTGCCCCCTTCCTTGGAGCAGTCTCACATCCCCACCGCCACCATCCCCACCAGTGCTGCCCTGCCCAGTCACTGACTGCGTCACTGGTACCTACCCTTCAGCATAGCTATTACCTCTTCTGGAGTCTTCCGTGACCCCTCCCCAGCATCTGTAACTGATATTGCTGTTTTGTCAGTCTCTCATCTTTTCTTCTTCTCTGGTAACAGAAAACCCTTCCTCCTTTGGAGAACACATTCCATGGAGTTCATATGGGGTTATCCTGGGCCCCTACCCCGGCCAGGGGTAACTCGAGCCTGGACTGTCACCAAGCTGAGTATCACAGAGACCCCACTAGTCTCTACGAGCTGCAGCAGAAAGACAGGCCTGTTTGCACCACTGATCTGACCTCAGCACCTAACACAGGTAGATAAATCACAAATGGGTTTTCAGTAAATATGTTTGGAATAGATGGAAGAGAATGAAAAAACTGCATTCAAATTTGATCAAGTGACAAAGAGTTGAAGTTTCTCCCATCAAAATTTCTAATTTTAGTTCACAGAGGACCAAGCTTCCATTTTGAGTGACCTGGGTTCAAATCCTAGTTTTGATACCTACAAGCTCAGTGGTCTCGGGCAAGTGGCTTACCCTCTTCGAGGTTCAGATTTCTCATTTGTAAAATAGGACTTAAAATGAACCTGTCTTGTTGGGTTATGTGAGGGATACACAACATTATCTGTGCAAAACGCTGACAGCAGGGGCTGGCACACAGTGTGAATCAGGAAACATCAGTCAGCTCTGGGATAAAAACGTAACCCCCTCGAGAGCAGACTGCAGGGAACAGGTGGCAGCCTCAAAAGCATGTACCTGATGGGAGTCAAATGAGGGGACTCTTTGCAGAGGTGCAGGCGGGATTAAGGGAATCAGCAAGGTTTGGTGATGCACCCACCCACAGGCTGTGGCTGAGAGCTGTTAGGACCCCTAAACCTAGTCAGGGAGGTGTTGGGATGGGTTCCTAGAGCCTGCTCATGGCTGGCTGCACAGAAATGTGGCCGCTTAGCAGGCAGCCATTGCAAGGATCACGGTAAGGCAGGGGAGAAAGAAAGAATGTCTGGGCCCCTTTCTCCTCTCACCCTCCAGTCTCCCCGGGGGGATCCCACTGGCCAAACCCAGCAGAAAGTGGGCACTGAATGGGGCAGAGAAGGAGAAATATGGAATAATCAACACAGTCCCTAAACCAGTCTTGTGATACGTTTCAAAAGAAGAACCAAAGATACTATATGTGCTTTTGGGTATGTATGTATGCATTTATGTATGTATTGGCACAAAAATCAGTCATGGCTGGCTAAAGGAGCCTCACCAATCTCTAACCTATCAGATATTTTCCTCTCTGTTATAAGCAGGGTATCTGTTGAGGTGCTAGGCAGGCAGGGGCAGCTAACTGCTTGCCACATCTTACTTGTCTGCCATGTTTCATCATTTTTGTTGTTTGGTTTGGGTTTTTTTTTGGTGGGGGGGTAGGGAGGTTATCGTGGATTTTGTTTTCTTTAGAGCAATCTGGAAAGACAGGAGCAGAAGTAGGTTTAGGGAAGGGTCCGTCTCCCACCTTGGACTGAGTTACTCATTCTGGGAAACTGGCAGGCATCCAACTTCAGCCTCAAATGGAGAAGCTCTTAGAGCGGCCATTCTCCTTGAATTTAGGATTCAAGTCCTGCCAATCCCCTTCCACCTTTACAGGGTCTGTTCAACTGGAAGGAGGTTCAGAATGCATATTTTTAGTCCTAGTTGCTTCCATACCCCTGGGGTCCCTCTTCCCTTTCAAAAGAATTGGCAACTGGGCATCTGTTGACCATCAGAAAGGGGACCCAGCCACGCCGGCCTCTGACCAAGCAGACCTGCCCTGGGAACTACATAATGAATGAAAGACACACTCTTCAACCTCAGTTCAGCTAGCCAGGAATTTCCCATGATGCCGTAAGGAGCATCATCTTGCCACATCCTCTACCCTTTTCTGTAGCTACGCACTGACCTGGATTGAAACTGCTACAACGAAAGACAGAGGGATGCCTGCTAATTATTTCCATTTTGTGGGCTTTGAAACGCTCATCTTTGTCAAACTCTTCTTGTGGGATCTGATTTAGTGGAGTGCTGTAATTACTTAGAAACTCTGAGACATCAGTGGCAGTTCCTGGGGTGAGCGTGGTTGTTCCTGAATGGGATGGCTGAAAATGAGGCTATTTTTAGGAGAGAAAACTGGCTCACTTCCTTTCTGTCAAATCCGATTAGCTTCTTTCACAGACCAAAACTGTAGCACAGAACATACCAGAAAGCCACTGCTTGGTGCCCATCTGTGACCTGACGTCCTGTTGGGAGAGCAGTGCTGCCCGGTGGGTAAGAACGTGAACTCCAGGATCAGAAAGACCAGTGGCGTGACCTTGGGGATGTTTTCTAATAGGCAAAATGGGGACCCATAGTTGTCTTAGGTGGTGTTCTCCTGAAATCAGGGCCTAGATCATGATCTCATGAGCAGGTCATTTATTTGGAAAGCGATCCAGGGAAGCAGAAGCAAACAAATGAGGAAGAAAAGAAAAAAAAGCCATTTTTATGAGATTATCAAGGTCTCTGCCATAAGCAAAAGCATCATGATTTTGCAGGGACCTCCTGAGACATGTACAGAAGGTTTCCCAGAATCAACCCTCTGCGGGGTCGGGAGGCTGGAGGATTTATTCAGTAGTCCCGTAGTCCATTGGTTAAGTCCCTATACTTTTAGGCAGAGCTTGGGTGCCACCTAGCAGACTCTCAGGGCATCAGAGAAGGCCCTGGGACAAAGGCAGAAATACAGAGAACAGGTCCTTGAAATGGTCAATGCAAGGCATGAGTGAATCCACAGGGATCTGTCCACCGTGGCTGAGGCTGAAATCAGAACTGACTGGAGGAGATGTGAAACAGGGCACCACGGCACCTGTGACACCTACCCAGCATTCTTCTAAAAAGAATAAATGAGATGAGCGTTTATCCTGGCCAATAATAAACACTCAATAAATAATACCTACAAGTGGGAGTGTTGAGGAATTTGGCAATTCCACAAAATAACAAATGAGTTTCCCTTCATGTGCCAACTCTGATCTACCAGAGCCCTGTTATGGCAAAGATTCTGAGATACCATTTGAGCTCAGGGAGAAGGAGTGCAGGGATGGATTATTGATGTCTGCTGTGAGAATGGCAGGGGGAGTAGCAGCGCCTACCCTGCTACTCTTGTCTGGCCAATATTTAGAATATATTGCTTCTTTCTTCAAGACTTCCATGTCACACCTAGAGGTTAAGTGTCTTCATCAGTAAAATGAAAATAATATTATGCTTGACCTTCTTGCTTCCCAGGAAGACTTTGAAGTAATAAATTTGAAAGTGCTTTGGAAAGATATAGGCTATATATAAATGTGAGAGCTGCCCAGCCAACTCCTTTCTCCCCACGAGATGGGGACAAGCATTTGGGAGTCAGGTGGTTCTCTAAGCAGACAAACCTGGTTCTATTCTTGCTCCTTAAATGCACTGAACAAGACTGACTGATGTTCAGGGGACCCTTATTTGCCAATGATCCTTGGAGGCAAAAAGTTGCTTTTTTCTGCCTTTAGCTTTTCTCATGGTAAAACAGTGCCCTCAATTTCCTTACAGACTCTCCACACTCAGTCCACCTGGTTTGGGTCCATCTTGTTACAAACATGGGACTTTTGTTTGTTTGTTTGTTTGTTTGTTTGTTTGAGGGCAGTGTCACTGGCCCTCATACGTGGGACCCGAACCGGGGCCGCTGGCGTCCCAAGCCAGTGTTTGACCACCGCGCCACTCAGGCGGCCCCAAACATGGGACTTTAATTTGGCCTAGGCCGGAAGTCAGCAAGATACCACCCAGGGGTCAGTCACCTGCTTTTGTAAATAAAGTTTTACTCAAACACAGCCATGCCCATTCATTTACATATGGTCTATGACTTTTTTCATGTGATTAACAGCAGAGTTGATAGTTGCAAAAGAGATCATATTATTGACAATCTAAAATATTTACCATCTGACCCTCCAAGAAAATGTTTGCGAATTCCTAGTCTAAGCTAATCTCCCTACCCATCCCCTGGGTACCATGATTGGTTCATAGATAACATTTGACCCAAATCAGGCCAGTGAAGCTCAAAGCTCTCTTTTCCTCTGGACATGAAACTGAGAGGATGTGAGGTCCGGAGCCCCTGCAGCCATTTTTCAGCCATGAGGAAAGCCTCATCTTTCTGACCTCAAAGGTCAAGAAGAGGAGGCACAGAAGAACAGAATATAAGGCTTTGAAGAGAACATAGATTCATAGAACATTTAGAGGCATTAGAGGGGTGGTGTGTTTGAAGCTGGTCCTAAAGATTAGTGGAATTTGGACTAAAGAGAAGAAGGAAAGGGTATTTCAGGTGGAGGTGGCACAGCACAAAGGCATGAAGGTGAGTAGAAAACATTACTGGGGCTACACGGAGAGCTTTACTAGGGAAGAAATTCTATTCTACATCGGTGGGATTTGAAATCACATTCAACCCCTAGGGAGACTCTTCTTTCATGTTTCAGGCTACAAAATATTTTCCAAAGCTTACATGGTAGACATGGAGAAGAAGCTTGAAGACTAATGTTAACAGCAACAATATGTGACATAGCAGTCAACTGCAGCCTGGCGTTCATGGGTTTTTCTCCGAGGCGGAGTTGCCTCCCCTGGCTGGAGGAGCTACTGGGCACACGCTGGGCATCTCACGTTTTATCTCAGTAACTTCCTTAAAGTCCTCTGAGGTGCTCCCTGTTCCAGAGGCAGACACTGAGGCTTAGACAAGTTCAATAACTTGTCTGGTACATGGCAGGGATTTGAACCAAGGTCACTGCCACTACTCTTCAACCATGTTCCTTCCTTTCCCAGCCGGACCCCCTTGTGGCTGGTTTGCCCTTTCCTGGGTGTGTGAAGGCAGCTGTGGAAATTCCCACTGCACTCCTCCCTCCTCTGCTGCCTTCTCTGTGCTCTGTGGCTCTTGTTATCACAAGGGGCTGGGTGATGACATTCTGTTTACCTGACCACATCCTGGCCTTAAGTGGGAATTCCCATGCTTGAGATGTTTCTCTGGTAAGTCCCAGCTGGGAGGGGGGCCAGGGGCATTCCAGCATTCCCAGAGGTTTAGAAGGCACCCCAGCACCTATTCAGCCTCCAGTGGCCTTTCCTGGACCATCATCCCCAGAACAAACTCAGATTCCTCACCATGGCCTGCCATGGTCTTGCCCCTGCCCCATCCCACCCCACGCTGGACTTCGCCCTTGGGCTGCAATCACAGTGGCCTGCCTTCCTTCTCTCTAGCATTCCATGCCCCTGCCCACCCCAGGATCTTTGCACAAGCCATTCCCACTGCCTTAAAAGTTCTTCTCCCAGCTAACTGCTGTGCTTCTTCCATATCTCATCCTTCCCTTAGGCAAGCCTTTGCTGGCCCCACACCCAGAGTATTGGGCTGTCGGAAAAGTCATAACACATTTTGGCAACGAAAAACATAGAAAAAATATGTCATGACTTTTCCTACAACCCAATAGATCAAGGGCCCCCTTTATACACCCCAATCGTTGTTGTGCCTGTCCTTTCTTGGACTTACCACCACTGCATTGAAATAATTGCTTGGGTCCTCGTTTTAACACCAGCCTTTCCCAGGATTTGTATATTTCCAAATCTCTGGAACCTAACTCAATAAATAGTTCACTGAATGAAGTAATAGAGTCCACAACAGGACCCCCAGGCTGCAGGATTCTTTCCGGGTGGAGGAAGCACTTTCTGGATTCACTTCAGTAAATATTTACCAGACACACACTATGATGCAGTGAATGAGGGATGGGACCTGTCCTTGGAGGCTCAAGAGAGGGAGATACCCAAACCCTTCAGTGAGAGCAGTTCCTAATTCTTTGTGGTTGCTTTATGCCAAGCACTGTACCCAATGTTTTACACAGGGCATCTCTCTACAGAATACATTCCATTTAGCAGATGAGGAAAGGGAGGCTCAGAGGAGTCAAGAAACTTGCCCAAGGTCACACAGCAAATAAGAAAGAGAACTCGAGCTGGACCCCGCATGCATCTGACTCTCAGGCCCCAGCTACTAACCACTGCACCCTGCTCACTGTATTTTCATACACAGCAGAATGGCGTAAGTGCTATAATGCGGGGAGCAGGGCTCAGAGGGAGCAGGGATGTGGAACAGAGAATTGGTTCTATCTTGGAAATCAGGGAAGGCTACACCGAGTAGGTGACATTTGAGCTGGACCTTAAAAATCAAGACAGATTTGAATACAAAGCAACACATGGTATTCCAGTTGGGGGGCTCAGCCTGAGCAAAGGGGTGGAGTCTTTCGCCGTCTCACGTCTTCCCTGGCTCACATGGAGAATTAGTGTCATGTTGGGGCTCAACACTCAAGGTGCTACACAAATGAAGAGGAAAGGTTCCCCATCACACTTTTCTGAGTGACCAAGTTATCCTTGACTCAGTTGTCCATTTCCCCATCTGCCTGGGACACCCTTCTGGCCAACCCCACCCTCAATGTCTACAGCTAACAACTTGCCACCCTCATATCTCAAGTTATAAATCCCTGACCCCAGGAACCCTCTCCATCAGGTTAGATGCCCTTTCCATTTTCCCACCCCCTGCCCCGGTGCGCTGATTACCCAGCATTGTAACTGCCTCTTGGCATGCCTGTCTGTCCACTAGACCATGAGCTCTGTGAGGCCAGGGGCCTTGACACTCCTTCTCTGCTATGGGCTCGGCACCCAGCCTGGTCCTAGGGAGACAGTTTCCATGAGGCTTTGGAAGTAGACAGAGGATCCCAGAAAAACAAAGCAAAGAAGAGCCAAAGCCACACTCGAGCAGTTTTTACCCACTCATGAGTGGATGGACATACATCCAGACCTATGTACAGGGATTACTTCTCTTTGTATCACTTCAATTCCTGGACATACGCTGGATGGCTCTGTAGTGTACACACACACACACACACACACACACACACACACACACACACACACCCCTAGCAATCTTGCATTCATAATTTTGTATTCAGATTATTAACCAAAGCCTCTCAAATTATATACAGTGATTCCCCCAGAAAACCTGGACCCTCTCCTGCCTCTACCCTTAAGGAATTGTTCTAGAGAAAAATTTAAGAAACTTTAAATTTCAAGAAGGCACTCTAATCCTGCTTGGAAGCCAGACTTTCTAGGGGCACCCCACCTAGAAAGGCCCAGAAACAGGCAAATGCTAACCAGTTTATCGAACAATAATTGCCCACCTTAGTACCTGATGCTGATAATTATATTTGGAGTCAGAAGTACAATACTGGGCCTCGACTCAGAGCTCACGATGGCATGGATATCATAAAACTACATGCAAAGCAGTTAAATAATTATCCAAGATCATATATAATTAAGCGCCAAAGTATCTGATATAAGCCATAAATAAGGAAAAGGGTCCAAGTTGATTGGGGCCATGAGAGACCAATGGAAAAATGCTCAATGATAGATCTGCTTGTAACAGGTACCATTTGGGGAGCACTTTCTACATGCCAGGAATGGTGCTAAGTGCTTCGTTTGCATTATGACATTTTACATCATTACACTGCACTCTGGGAGACTGTCCTATCCATTTTGCAGATGGAGAACGTGAGGCTTGCAACACTTACAGACTTGCCTACACATCAGATGACAGCTAAGCTGCACAGCTGTTTCTCTCCACTGCCGTGGCTATAGGTAGCTGTCATCCCTCTTTGTCAATCCATCTTTCCCCCAGACTTCCTATTCGCCATCCCCAGTGGACCATGAGCGAGGGTGCCCCATTCCTGGAATTCACGTCCATGAAACTCTCTCCTGCTTCCTTCCCTACCCTGTAGAATTCCTTTTTCCTGCCCCATTCTGGTTCTCGAGTCCCTGTAGAGGGCGCTGTCAGGGACTCCCCAGGGAGTAATGGTCTCCCGCTTTCAAAAGACCAACCCCAATGGGCCAGACCATTTCCTGCCCGGAGATTATCCATAGAGACCCACGCCTGAACCTTTGCTCTGAGTTCATGGGCAACAGAAAGCACCTGTAATTCTACAGCTTTCCTTACAGGCATATAACCTCCCACTGGACGGGCTCCCCACTCCAGCCGATGGAGGCAGATAAGGGGCTCGATAAGTGAGGTATCACAACGGAAAGCCCCACTTGGCAGAGTGAGCAGAAGGAGGGTCTGACCTCGCCTATTCCCAGCAGTCCTCCATGCCCCTGCTTCTCAAAAATTCACATCGTCATTTCTCCTCATAATATATATGATGGTTGTTAAAATTCAAAAACAGAGAAAACAAAAATGTCCCCTTAATCCCACCTCCCACAGATATCTGTGGTTACCATTTTGAGGCATTCTTCCAGCCCTTTAAGGCTTCTTTAGATAAATAAGAATATATTGTACATGTTATTTTGCTACCTACATGTCTCATTTAAATATAAGACAGACATCTCTCCATGGCAATATAAACATACTTTCCTCATTTTTCTCAATAGTTGCCCATTATTCCATTGTTTGGATGTACTATAATTTATGCACTCCATTCCCAGTAAGACAAAGTTGTTTCCAATTTTTCAGTATTATAAACAATACAGCAATGAACATCTTTTGTTCATACATCTTTGCACCCCTGTCCTGGTTTTTTGTTTTGTTTTGTTTTGTTTTAAGTCAATTCCTGGAAGTGTGATTGCTAGGTCAAAAGGGCTCACTCCTTCAATTCTACTCTCTCTTTTCCTTCCTTCCTTCCTGCCTGCCTTCCTGCTTCCTTTCCCTCCCTTCCTTCCTTCCTTCCTTCCTTCCTTCCTTCCTTCCTTCCTTCCTTCCTTCCTTCCATTTGTTAGTAATGTCACCCTGGGCAAATTGCTTCACCCTTCTGTGCCTCAGTTTCACCATCTGTAAAATGGGGGTAACAGGAGGGTTGTTGGTAGGACTCAATGAGATAACAGCTGTGACATCTGGCACAGAGTAAGAGCTCATGCATAGTAGCAACCATTATTACGGCCATGCTGTTTCTCCAGTTGTTGTTCCGGGTTGCCCTTTGAGGAATTTCTCCTGTGCCTTCACAGTGTCTCCTTCATACATCACATGAACAACCACCTAACAAAACCCCCTTGTATTGCAGAAGCGGGAACTGCTACTCCAAGAAGGTGAGTGACTATGGGGAGATGGTGAAAGGTGGAGATCTCCTGGTTGACATACCATACACTGTCCAGTGATGGATTCTGAGTAGCAACACAATTCAAACAGGACACTTCACCATCTGCCTCAGTGAGGACTGTTTTTGTGAAAGTAACAGAGGCCTGACACAAACTGGCTTAAGCAAAAATAAAAAGGAACTTACTGGCTCAATTAACTGAAAAAAAATACAGGGGCATATAAACTTTAGGTATGGCTGGATCCAGAGGCTAAAATGAGATCATTAGGGGCTGAGACATCTCTCTCTCTCTCGCTCTCTCTCTCTCTCTCTCTCTCTCTCTCTCTCTCTCTCTCTCTGTCTTTGTCTCCGCCCCCCATCCCCTTATTTATCTTGGAGTTCCATTTTTATTCACCCTCAGTAAAATTCTCTCTAGTTTTCATAGTAGCTCTAAGTTTACTTCCTCTCAGATCTAACTCCAGGAGGAAGCAAGCACTTCTTTGCCAACAGCCCAAGTCCTCGAATGGAATCTCGGTAGCCCAGGATCATGAGCTTTGACCAGACCTGCCTGCCGAAAAGCCCCAACTGCATATCTCTTAGGCCCTACAGCAAAGGTACTGATAAGGAAACACTGTCCCAGGGCTAAGTTCAAGGCCTAGAACCTCAGAGCTTGGCCATGTGGTTTCTGAGTCAGAGAATTATTGCCTTACATGTAGCAAATAGTGTGTCAAGGTGGAACTTAGAAGGCAGCAAGCACTACTCTGCCCACCTGTGACACGTCGGACATCTCCCTCTACATAGATGATCAAAGGTCACAGATGACTCAGTGAGATTATGAGAGGGGAGATGGTGACCCAAATGCACCACCTACAAGCTTGTGTTTTATATTTCCTTTATATTGCTTATTAACTGCATTAGTAGTAAAAGTATAAGCCAGAAAATCCAAAGGAGTTACTCTTGTTTATCTTCAACCTTGGACTGAACCTTGTGATCTAGTCCAACCTCTGTTGGGTCACATGCCCTCCTCTGAACCAATCGATGAGGCCCAAGAGATGGCATGCTCTGATTGGCCATGTGCCGGCTATTGAATCAATTACTGAGGCCAGAGGAATGGAGTGCTCTGATTGGTCACATACTGGCCCTGGGAGTAGGGAAGTATTGTCTATATCCTACCTGAACCATTAGCCCTAAAGAGTGGGGTTTTCCCTAAGAAAGTTAGAATGATGGATATGCTGGAACAACAACAACAAAAAAGACAACAGGTTCCAGTGTTCCATCTCTACTAAAAGGAGCCCAATTATTTGAGAGCATTCCTGTCTCAAATTCCACACTTTAAGAGTGCTTGCTCTCTCCGAAGGATCAGAGTAATTTTATCATCCTCATTAAATCCATAACAATTACCAATGCTTAGCAGGGGTGGGGGAGGGGGACATTCAGCTGGATTATTCAGAAATGGACCTGTCAGACAGCATCTCTGGCACTCAGGAGATCTAGCTGGATGCAGACCAAATCAATTCTGATTTGGTGATGGTCTCTTGTATCCAGATCTGAGCTCAGTGAGGAAGATTGATTATTGATGTCTGCCCTGAGCACAGGCTGGGAGGATAGGCGCATGTTTGCAACGAATATCTCAATGCCACCTCCCTGGTCTAACGTGAGTTCAGGTCAAGGCAATACATGCTGGAGCACACATTGTGGTCCCTCAGGGCTGGGGTCTGAGGCTGCATATAAAAAATGAAGCTTTGAATACCAGCTTTGTTGAATCAAGGAGCGTACTTGTATCTGGGAAGACAAGCCATTTTGGAGAACATCTTCATGTCAGACTCAGCCTCAAACCCTCCTAATGACTCCTGCCCTCCTATCCCAGGTTTAATTGTATTTTGTCCCAGGAATATCATTAGCCTTGGTCAGGCAGCTATCTCTGCTCTTGCCTATGGATTCCAGAATGCTCCATAAGGCGTGAAGGACAGAGAAGCCGCCCAAAGAGCCTCCCTTCTTGATGTAATCAAAAAACTTGAAAGCACTGCCAGAGAGAGAACATTGTGTACCTAGTCCAGGGTCCCCTTTGCACCTAAACCTTGAGGACTGGCCCATTCAGGGCCTCTTTTTGTTCATGGGAATGCCCAGAACAGAAGCTAGTCATCAACAGGGCCTCCTGAATATTCCAAACACATGCACACAAGTGGAGAAGAGCCTGCTGTGCAGCGCTGATAACCTTATCATGCACAGGAGTCATGTGGGCATTCTGTTACAAGGCAGAGCCTAACTCAGTAGGTTCAGGGCTGGGCCGGGGAGTCTGCACATCTAGCACGCTCCCAGGGGATGCTAGTGGTGCTAGTTCACAGACCACACTTTGGGGAGCAAGGGCTGGATGTGGGAGACTAGACCGCTCACTGCAAACTAGGTGCTGTGGGACTAGTGACGGGGAGCCTGCATGCCCAGGACAGAGACAGGGAGGAAGGGGGAGAGTGATGCGCTCAGCAGCTGCATGAAAATACCAGTTTAAAGCCTGACGCATGATATAAGAAATAGATACAAACCTTGGTCTTCCTTCTCTCCTTAATCCTTGTGACAAAGAAGTAGGCGGAATTGCTGTTTCCATCTCCCACCCTCACTGAACACACACACACACACCTTTCACATGGGGAAACTGAGGCTCCAAAAGTATGAGTCACCACTCACAGGTTGCATTTTGGGTAAAGAGTCAAGCTGGAATACCAGAGCCAGCTCACACCTGCCTATGCCTATGCTCTGCATTGCGACAATGGAACCTAAAGACGGCCTTGGGAGGATCTGGGGTGGGGGGTGCAGCATCAGCGTAAGACCCCTTGCCCAAAGGCCTCCAGTTTCTCAAATAATGAGGCCAGTTGGAAGCTGTTAACACAGATGGGAACCAGCCAGCAACAGGTGAAAGGCCACTCCACCTATCAGCACTACTTTAAGCTATAGCACGTTCCTGGCTTCCTCTCTTCAATTTCCAGGGGCCCAGCCCCCCAAATGCACCTGCCAGCGAATAAGCAGCAGCCCAAAGGGGGACTTGGGTCTCCCCACTCTGAACTGCCTTCCATGTCCTCCCATTTCCTGGAGCCTCTTGGGAGAACAGTTTCTCCGGGTTAATATGTGGTGCTAATGAGGGGTAGCCGGTGGGAAAAGGCAGGGTTTACTTGATCCAGGGCTTGGACTGAAGCCAGGGTCTCGCTAGCCATAGATTCTCTCTCTCCCTCCAGGTTAGTGTGCCGTGTGGGGAGATTAAGATGTATAGTCTGCAAATGGACTAACCTTTTCCAGGCCTCTTTAATGAGGCTTCCTATAATAGGGCCATTTCTCTTCCTTATGTATGTGTACACATTCACACACATACACATATTCCTTAACATAATCCATATGGAAATAAAACTCTCTCTCTTGCTCTATTTTTTTAAGTGGACTCTCTAACGGGCAACACTTTTTTTTTCCCCCTTCGAGTGAAAATCCATGGTTCAACAATATGCATTTCCCATGAATCGAGAAGGTAGTTTCAGCCAACTAGCGGGGGCCCCCCTTAAAACTCAACTTTATGGGTAGCAAGGAACGCACTGGACCCACAATTCTTCCAGAGTGTAGCAGGGGCCAGCACAAGGTATGGCAAAGTCACCAAGAAACATACCCAGTCCTGGGACTCACTCTGGATGCAGCAGCATGAGCCCAGACTCGTGCAGTAAGGGAACATTATTGTTCTATGTCATTCCGACATTCACCTGCATACAGGGAGAGAATTCTAGCCTCTGATATTGCCAGGTAACTTCCAGCTTTAAAATGTACAGGGGAAAGAAACAGAGAACATTTTGGTGGTTGCCAGAGGTAGGGGGTATAGGGTTGGCAAATGGGTGAAGGGGGTCAAAAGAGACAAACTTCCAGTTATAATGTAAAAGTCCTAGAGATGTAACATACAGCATAGCAACTATGGTTAATAATACTGTATTGCATATTTGAAAGTTGCTAAGAGAGTAGGTTAAAAGTTCTCATTACAAGAAAAAAAAATCTGTAACTATGTGTGGTGACTTGGTGTGGTAGCATTTCATAATATATACAAATATTGAATCACTATGTTGTACGCCTGAAACTAATATAATGATGTATATCAATTACTCCACAATTGAAAAACAATTTTTTAAAGTTGCTCAAACCATACAAGTTGACCTACTTAAACAAGAAATGAAATCCTAAAAAAGCAATGTCCATGGGGAAGAAAATTGAAAAGCAGATTCTGAAGTGGCCCCTCTCAGCCCTTGACTTCTCAACAGCTATCACTATAAATTATATCAGGACTACTGGGATCCTCTGAGGACCTACACTCTTTTTCATTCCATCAGGGTCAGAGTTCCCTTTGACTTGAAGCTTCTCAAAGAGCAGGGCATTCACAGGCCTGCCTCTGACATATGAACATCTGAACTCAAGACGTCAAGCGATGAACAGTTGCTCAAAATTGAATTGTCTGACCACAATGTAATAAAACTTGAAATTGCTTTAAGTATTTTGAAAAACCTTAACCACTTAGAAATTTAAAGCCGTGCTTTTGAATAACTTGAGATAAAGAGGAAACCAAAACCAACAATTACAAGAAGGAAAATAACAATAATGAGAATACTACCTATTTAAAAATCATATGGGAAGTGTCCAAAGCTGTAATCAAAGTGCCAGTCATAGTATTAAATGCTACCATGATTGCATTTAAAAGGATACACATAATGAGCTGAGAGCATCAACTCAGGAAGTTAGAAAAGAATAACAAAACAACCAAAGAGAAATACAAAGAACTAGTAACAAAAAGAAAATGAGAAATACGTGAACTTAGATTTTAAAAATCCAAAGCAAAGATACAAGACTCTAAGGGGTCTACAATCAAAACAAAATAAGATACATATAACTAGGAGGAAGAGGATTGGTGAAATAACCACAGAGATGGAAACAAAAAGAACATAATTTCTTGATCATATGCAAAAACTTATGCCGAAATAGTTGCAACATCCAGAAGTTTAACATTAAAATGTTAAAAGAATAGTTGTTACTATTCCTATATAAATCATACTTGCAAATGATTAAGAAAATAAAAACTCCATGATAGAAAAATGAGCAAAGGACCTAAATAGGCAACTCAGAACAGAATAAATACATGTAGGCAATTAACACATCAGAAAATGCCCAACCACATTGTAAATCAAAGAAGTAAAAATGGAAATAACCGTGATGTCATTTTTTTCCCCTATCAAATTAGCAAAAGTTTTGTTTCTGTGGTTGTTCTTGGTGTGAATGGCTACATCCATCAAGAATGGGCATGAGGTGAGCCAGGTGCCCTGCTACACAGGTGAGAGGAATGGAAATTAGTAAGTTAGTTCATTCCTTCTGAAAATTCCTTGGAAACATTTCAGGCGAACATTCAGCAACTCCCAGGAGATGGAGAGGTTCTGAATGTAACACTTCTTTATAAATGCTTTTGTAGCAGGACCTGATTTCTACCCATGTGGGGATTCCAAGATACCAAGATAGTCAAATTTGGGGTGCGTGAGAATGAGACCAAGCCAAGATTACAGACGCCCGGCTCCTGGCCTGTGCTCTGCCACCAACAATCTGTATGGCCTTGACAAATTATTTAACTTCTTGCAAACTCCATTTCACCACCTGAGTAATGAGGGAGCTAAGTTTGATCCCTTAAGACCTTGCCCTGACACCGATGTGTTGTTTTATTCTTTTCTCAGTGCCAGGGTCTTCCTGAAGTCTTGAAGACAGCAACATTTCCGCACGAGAGGGAAGAGAAAAATTAATGGGACGGGACTCAAGAAAAACAGATTAACCATCGACTACAAGAGAGAGTTCCTAACCTTTCCTCTGGTTCATTTCCTGTTTCCTAAGTGAGCTATAATGCTTTTGTAGTCAAGCGCTCAATAAATACTTGTTGAATTAATTCATATATGGAATGAATGAATGAGTGATACAGAAAGCCTATTTGCATAAGTTTTTTTTTCACTTGCTCATCCCCAAATCACTGGAAAGATGTAATAAAAAATATCAATCCATTGATTAGCGTCTCTCAAAAAGACACTGTAAGCAAAGGAAGGCTATACATGGACTATGTTTTCTTGCACCAAATCAGGCCTTACGTACCAGTGGCATAAGGAGAATAAACATCAGCTCCCCTGGCCAAAGGATCCCGAAGCCACTGGTCATTTCAAAGGGAAGGAATCCACCAGTCAAGCCAGTTGCTGGTGATTCTTCAGAGCTAAGACTTATATGGCCAGTGGTGGCAGCCACGTGGACTCAACCACGTCCATCCACTCCTCAACCATCATTATCACCCTAGTGATCAGAATGAGAGGAACCATTGTGGGCAAAGCCACATTCTCACTATGGCTCTCTGGGATGCGATGGGCTACAACCAAATCACAAAGCAGGTAACCTCAAGTTGGATTCAACCAGAAGGACAACCCACTGCATGCATATGACCTGCACCTACGGCAGACATCATCTTGGTCTTTCCCACTCTGCCCAGATAGGACCTCAGAATCTTTCACTACACTGAACCTTCCAGGCCGCCAAGACCAGCTGATCAGAATCATCGCACAAGACCAAATGTATCTGTGATCCTGGGTGCAGATGTCCCAATTACAAGCTGGGTTGTGTCCTCCAAAAATTCATATGTGGAAGTCCTAAACCTCAGAACGGGACAGTGTTCGGAGGCAGTCTTTAAAGAGATGATTAAGTTAAAATGAGGTCATGAGGGCAGGTTCTAATTCAATATGACTGGTGTTGTTACAAGAAGAAGAGATTAGGACACAGTCAAATACAGAGAGAAGACCAAATGAAGACACGGAGAAGGCGACCATCTACAAGCCAAGGAGAGAGGCCTTAGAAGAAACCAATCCCACTGACATCTTGACCTTGGACTTCCAGCCTTCAGAACTGTGAGAAAATACATTGCTATTGTTTAAGCTGCCCAGGCTGTGGTACTTTGTTCATGCAGCCCTAGCAGACTCATACAGTAAGCATGTTGGTCATTCATTAGGTGAAAACATCAAGTGATAAAGGAGTATAGAAGATATAAGTTTTGTGTCATTAGAATCACATACGCCCTGTGCATAGGTGTGTGTGTGTGCATGGGTGTGTGCAAAAGAGAGAGTACACGCACAAAGGAAAACACTTGCCGTGTTACAGACCAAAATGTTTACAGTGGCTCTTCCTAGACCAGGGGTCAGCAAACTTTTGAGATGGAAGAGCCAATCCTGTCCCTCACAACAATTTCAAAATTATTCGAGAGCCATAAACATATTTTTGCAAATAAGGAAAATTGTAAAATCCTTTAACAATGTTATAAATGAAACTATGGTAGTTTTATTTTCATTTTCAATTTTACTTCAGAGCCACATGTATGGGCCCAAAGAACTGTGTGTGGCTTGCGAGCTGCTGCTTGACAACCCCTGTTTGAGACAATAGGATTACAGGTGAATCGAGAGAGCGAAGGTGTGGTTTCTTGTCCCTGCTAATCAATACTGTTTTTTCAGTGACCTTGTATTAACTGGGTAATTCTGAAAGAGCTACTTGAACTCATTT
The DNA here is from genome assembly GCA_033961575.1 of Aselliscus stoliczkanus. Lineage (NCBI taxonomy): Eukaryota > Metazoa > Chordata > Mammalia > Chiroptera > Hipposideridae > Aselliscus > Aselliscus stoliczkanus. Next base: position 10,405,218 of record CM066736.1, read on the forward strand.
AATCTCCACAATCACCCACACACACGCACACAAACTAGGGGCTGTTATTATCTCCATTTTCCAGATGAGGAAACTGAGGCACAAAGAGATGTGATTTTCCCAAGGTGATGAGACAGGCATGTGGCCAGGCTTCATGTCCATGCCCTTAACCACAAAGCGACCTTGCCTCTCTACAGACATTCGATTAGTTCACCTCTTTACTAAGAGTCTATCTGAACACACTTTGGTTTTGTGTGTGATTTGATACAAATGTGCGTGAACTGACACACACTCAGGCATTTAGCTGTGTTTCATGGTTCAGCAAATTACTGAAGTCCTTTCCACTTGAGGCTGGCAATCAAACTGGATTCAAGACCCCTCCCTGACAGGGTGACGTCCCTCTCGTAAATATGTGGAGGAGACCTCAGAAGGCCCACTGGCCTAAGTTCCAAGCGGATGACCCTTCTGCTCATGCACAAAGGGGTGGGGCAAGCAACCGATTTATATTTTATAAGTTTGTTTAATGGAGCCTCCCTTTTTGGGTTATGTATTTTTAAAGACCACAGAGCTTAGATGGATGGAGACACTACGCTGATTCTCCTCTTACAGCCAGAGAGCTGGAGGAAGCCAGCCCTTCTGGGGCCGAGGAGGGACAGGGAAGGGTCACAAATGGACAAAACCAGCGGGGAACTGGTTAAATTATGTTCAACCCCATAATGGAATCTATACAGCTGTTAGAAAGAAAGAACCAGAACGAGAGGTTATCAAGGGACGGTGTTCATGATATACAGGTAAGGAAAATGGGCAAGCTGCAGACGACTAGAGATAATGTGATCCTATATGGTGATAGAAAATTGTGTGCGTGCGTGTGCGTGTGCATGCGTGTGTGTGCATGTGTGTGCACGCGCACGTGTATGTGGTGTGTGCACGTGCACGTGTGTGTGGGTGTGTGCGCGTGCACGTGTGTGCGTGTGTGTGTGCATGTGTGTGTGTGTGTGTGTAATAATGACTATGAATATGGACCCTGGTCAAACAAAATGGAGTTCACATGCCAGCTCCTCGAGTTACTAGTGGTGTGACTTGGGTTTTCTTGACCTCTCTGAGTGCCAATTGCCTCACCTGTAAAATAAGGACAAACCCTAGTATATCCCATCCACAATATGGGGTGAGGGTGAAATGAGAGAATGCATGGAAAGCATTTTCATTTGCTTGGCACATAGTAAGCACTTAAAAAGTGCTTCTTGTTTGTTATTGTTATATAGAGAAGGTCCCCAAGGGAACCTGACAAGTTTTTCAGTGTTCACCTCTCTCCAGAACAATGTTGATGAAAGAGAGACTGCCATTGTTTACCTCATACATTTACCATATCTGATTTTCTACAATGTATGTATTTGACTCATCATTAAAAATACAAAAAAGTGGGTTTTTTATTTTTTTTAATAAGCAAAGTTGACGGCTCTCCTGAAAAGGATCATATGAATTCTGACATTTCCAACAGTCTCATTTCCCACTTGAATCAGGTGGCAAGCAGTGACGTCATCTGCATATTCCCAAAATAAACACCTTGGCAATAAAGTCTGCCCTACCTTAACGATCCCTACATTCCTTTTCAGTGCAATTCAAGCATGCTGACCACATGAAGCTGGGCCAAGTGAGCAAAGCTACAACAGTTCAGGGGCTGTAAGAAGGAATATTACAGCCAATAGCAAGTTGTAATTTCCTGAGCACTTACACGTGTCAGACATGATGCCAGATGAGGTAAAGCAAGGTAAGAAAGATGTTCCTTTCATCTTGCACAGAAATTCTTCAAGGCAAGTGCTGATTGGTCCCTTCTTTGGAGGTGGCAGCTGAGGCTCAGAGAGGTGAAGACACTCACTCAAGGGCACACAGCACAGAGCACTAGAATTTGATTCGAAGTCTACCTGGCTACAAAATCTAAGCCTTCCCTGAGGATGCAGAGTAACGACCTGTGTACTATGTCAGAGGAAAAGGAAATAGACTCTTACCATGGTCAATTAACTACCTAGATGCCCTCTACTATCTAAATAATACCAAGGATGAGTGCAAATTAGTTCATATGTGTGACCTCCCTTGAAATTTTTAGGATAGCCCGTCTTTGGGATACCATCTGCTTTGTTTTGTATGATAGTCATAAGTGCTTTGTATGAAAAGAACTTTCAGATATCATCATTTTAGGGAGTTGTAGGTTAAATTAGTTTTGTATAGTACATTCCCTATTGCAGGACTTGTCAGAGCCTTTGCATTTGACTCCCCAGGAGGGTGCTACTGGGTGCAGCATTACTCAAACTTATTTGATCATTGTCTTATAAAGTATATCCTGGAACAGAATTAAGAAAGCCACCTTGGGAAAGGTTACCTCCAAAAGAACACGCCGCCTTTTTTCTTGCTTGCTTTTCTAAACATGTTAAAAACAGTAGGAAAGTCAAAACACATGTAAGTCTAAGACCACAAGAAAAATCTATCCGGGTCTCTCCCAGCATCACCCTTGTGCCTTTCAAAATACCTAAGGTCCTTAGGTATACACCTGAATATAAGACAAGTCCAAATATGAGATGGCCTCACGTATAAGGTGAGCCCATGCTTTTGCCAAAGGTCAGAGCAGGATTCAGTTTACCTCCCTTATGTAATGGGTTAGCTGAGTTTGACCTGTATTTTTAATTACATATAATGCAAAACAATACTGACGTAGAAAATCCACTTCCAGCGGCTACTCACATATATCATGAAACAATTGAATTCAGACTCCTTAATTGCATCTTTGTCTTAAGGAAGCCACTGTGAGTCCCATCCCACATGGCACCCCAGTTCATGTCCCATTCACTTCTGCCTATGACGTTGTTTAGTAAAGCGGCCATTTCTAACCACGCGCAGTGCCATCCCTGGAAATGGGATCCCCGACCACAAGCACCGACTCTCATAACATGATGACAGTTGGAACACTTGCGTTGTCCCCTCATTCACACTGTAGGTGTCTATTTGTGATCGCCACCGCACAAGATCGCGGCTGCAGAGATGTCTGTAAAGTGAGCTTCAGGAGGCTTGTTTACATGACATCAAACACTGGCAAATCTGAGTCATGGCTCCTGGCATTGCCACTAAGTCTCTGTGGTTCTGACAGGTGAACCCTGGAATCTTCCAGAGAACTAGCTTTGATGTTCAAGCTATTCCCAGATAAGACTTTACCGGTCTAAATAAAATCATTCCGGGAGGGCCCCATAATAGGAGGACATGGCAGGGACCTAAGTTGTCCCCTCGCCTTCTCTCCTGCAGGGACACCATGGGGAGGGTCTTGTCGTGTTATGGTTGGGCCTGTGCAGTATTTATCAAGGAAAGACCTCCCTTCCAAGACGATGTCTGTCTGTGCTCAGTCAGCAATGAGTGGGTTAAGCACATGCTTTGCACTCCGGCTCAGGAAGAAGTCAGACCTGATGTGACATTGGGCCTCTTTCTGCCCGGGACCAGGAAGAGTGAGGGCAAGAAAGGAGAAATTATTGACCTAGAGAGAGCACTCAATTGCAACCTCATGAGTAAATGGGCCATTTATCCCCCAGTCCGGAGCTCCGTGAAAAGGTGACCGTCCATCAATCCCTCCTCTGAGCTGCCCCTTGATGAGCTGTTCTATCAATGGGCTAATTTAGCTGATTACAGAGGAATTTGAGAGGAATGGGCCGCCAGAGCCTGGGTCTCAGCCAGCAATGCATTAAGTTTGCCAGTGTCTCCATCACCCCCCCACTTGGGACCGATAGGGCCGTCTTATTCCTGAAAATATGCCCCCATCTGATGGGCTTTTGTTAAACTCAGCTCCAGCTTATCAGGTGCTAGGTGGAAAACCTACTGCTACAGGGCATGGATTGTTCTGTCCTCCAAGTCCTCGATGAGGGCGGACGTCTCTGGGACCAATGCCAGGCTATTCTCGGCTGCTGGTCAGCAGCGTGTCAACGCCCAGCCCCGTAGGATGGGAGTGCAGAAAGAGGTGTAGAGGCCCAGGCTGGGCTGCCATGGCTCCGTCACCCCTCTGACTTCTTACAGTATATAAGCCTTGGGAAATGTCCCACCCTCCTCTGACACAAAAGGGCTAAATTCACATGGAGGTGGAATAGATGAACGGCCCATGCTGGAGATCTCCCCACTTCTTCCAAAAGGCACTGCCTTCAAAATCTCCCCCCAAGAGCCTCTAACAGTCCCTACAATTCCCATCTTTTGGATCAAAGGACTGCCCTATCTAGTTATCCCACTTAAAACACCGAGGGGTTAGCCGTTTACACTTCCCATGAATTCGTCTGTCCACTCTATTTAGGGCTCTGGGAACAGGACATACAAGGATACATTCAGAAGACAGAATTGTATCCAGAGGAAAGAAGGGCTGAGGGACCCTAAATTGAAGACTATGACGGCATTCACGTGTCTGCACAGGTGGGGCACGGCAAGGTGCAATGGAGAGAAAAGGAAGGTACAAAAAGAGGAGGAAAGAGGGTCCAGGTAACAAACTTGTTGCATTCTCAGTTTCACTGAGAGGGATTCCAAATGCAGAAAAACGTGCACCTTCCAGCTCAAACCCCTATCTAACGGAATAATGGCACAAGTTATATAGAGGTCTATAAAGTGACTTGTGTATCAGCCCTTTCTACTAAGGGGGGTGTGAAGCCATCGCCCACCCCTTTTATTGGACTTTTCTATTAAGATTGTGTGGGTACTTAAGTAATCCCACTTGTTTATTTCTCCAACTTAAAGCCCAAGCCAACTTGTATTAAGCAGAAATCTTTTGATTACAAGCGACAAAAATCAAATGGAAACCAGCCTGAGCCAAAGAGTGACTTCATTGGCTAATGTAGCTTTAAAATTTAGAGGATGGGTTTCAGGCCTGGCTGGACCCAGGGGCTCAAATGATGTCAGCCATCTCTTTCCAGCTCTCAGCGATTCCCCCCGATTTGTTGACTTCATTCCTACACAGGCTCTCCACGTCATTTCAAAAAACGCCACCAGGCGTTCCAGACCCACATTCAGCTTAGAAACTGCTGGAAAGACAGTAACTCTTTCCTGGGAGCTCCAGCAAAAGTCCCAGAACTGATTCTCATGGGACCTATCTATTTGTGACTCGCACCCATCCCTCAACCAATCACTGGCACCCAGGATGAACTGCCCAGTTGGCCAGACTGAGTCTCATGCCAGCTCTTGATCTGATGGTGATCAGCCCCGCCCAACCCCCATGACCTGTGAGTGGAGAGGAGTGGTCCCCCAAAGAGAAATCAAGAAGCTGCTTCCAGATGAGGAAGGGAGAGATTCTAGTCAGTGGAAAGAAAGCTGGCTCCCTATACGGCTCATACATAGGCTAGTGCAATCATGTGTTTTGGGTTCCCGCATGGAGAATTCTAGATCCCCGTGATGGTGTATACAGAGGCAAGACTCATTTCAATGATCCCCATAAGACCTCTTCCAGACAGGTTAACGCCTTGGAGTGTTACCTCATTTCCCAATATTCTGAAATCTACTGATCCCTTTGGATTTCCAACTCAGTTGGCTTAACTGTGTCTTAAATGGCACATCAAAGACCAGCCGCTAATGAGAAGAGGCCTGATCCCATAGGAAACATGTGGAATTAAGCTCCAAAAAGATAGATTTCTTTCTTCACCTCAAGGAGTAACTTTGAACCAGCCAAATGACCTCTCTAAGTGTCTCACTCAATTCAACCCAACCAAGAGTGGTAGGGAAGGGTTTCTTTAGAATCAGAGCTCTGTTCAAATCAGTGGCTATCCTGTGTTACCTAGGGCTAGTGAATGAACCTCTCTGACCTTCCGTTTCCGCAACCATAAAAAAAGGTTAAAAGCCTCTACAATAGAAGTGTTCTGAGGGTGAGATTAATCACACTTTCAACACTTATTGAGCATCTAAGCTTGCCAGGCACAGTGCTAGGCACTGGAGAATATAAAATAAACAAAATCAACAAAATCCTCTGCCACAGTGGAGCTTATATTATTGCAGGGGGAACAGATGATAGACATTAAGACATAAGTCAATTATTTGGAGTGTAAAAGATAAGTTCTATGTGAGTGGGGTGGGGAATAGAGCAAAATAGTAGAAATTAGGAGTATGGAGGTGAGAAAAATTTTTGTATTAAACAGGATGGTCAGGGTGAGTCTCACTGAGACGGTGATATCTGAGCAGAGACTTGAATAAGGTAAGTGAGTGGGTGAGGGAGTAAGGGAAGAATGTTCGAGTCAGAGAGAACAGCCAGTGCAAAGGTCCTGTGGTGGGAACGTGTCTGATACAGTCAAACACAGCAAAGACACCATTGCGGTTAGAGAAGAGTAAAGAACATGGACAGAGAAGAAACCCCATGTCATATCCTGTAGGGCCTCGATGCCCCTGTAAGAATGTGAGCATATGAAGTGAGGGGCCCAGCTTGGCCCCTAGAACATTCTAAGGAGTGGAAGGCTGGCGACGAAGATGATGGTGATGCTGACAGTTCTGATGTTGGTGGCAATGATGACGACAACGCTGTGGTAGGATGGGGACCCCCGCGCTCCAGCAATAGCAACCAGGTGACCACAGACACTCTCTCACCTTGCTGAGCCCTTCTGCAGATTTCCAAATTAACACAAGCAATTTGCACTTTGAACCCATGCTGAGAAAATTGCTCTGTAAACATAGGCTGTTTCCTGCCATCAGGAGTCTTTATCATGTGCCTGACACCATTATCACCAAAAGGTCACCAGGTGGCACCCATTAGCAGGGCTAACACTTGTTCTGCTAACACCTCCCTAGTCTTCACTTCCTCCTGATATCAGCTGGAATACCCTGAATCTAACAAACCGCCCCAGGAATACTGTGTGTCCCTTGCTCGTGGCCTTTTGCCCAAACCAAGTAGACCATTGCCTGGATAATATGTGGGATATGGGTCCAAATTATCTGGATATTATTAACACCCACTGACAAGGCTCCAGGCTATCAGTATTGACATCATCAAACCAGCGCTTACCTCATTCCAGCTCCTGGCTCCTGGAAGCCATTCCAAAGTGTAACTAATTCTTCTCAGATGGCTACCGCCCCAGCATCGTGGTTCTGTAGCACCATCTCTCTGCAGTGGAGTCCCCAAACACCTCCAGTGCACGGACAGACACATGTGTGGGGCTGTGGAGACAGCCTTTGAGAAGGTCCCCTCCCCTGGCTACAGGAGCGCCTCGCTTGACCTAACTTCATTTTCCACATCCCTCATCGCGGGAAGGTTCTTTCTGAAATTTAAGTCTGAAACTATCAAGCTAGCCAACGTCTTCCGAATGTCGTCAGGAAGGTCTAAACTCCTTCAAACACTGACAAAGCTCCCCGTGACCAGGCCTCCGCCTTCCTCTCCAGATTTATGTCCCACCAGCCCCGCCAGCCTGGCGGAGAACTTGAGAGCTACTGTACACCTGGTTCCCCACGGCCCGTGCTGTTCTTTCAGCCGGCAGCCTCCCAGGGGTCCTTCAGCTTGGCCTCCTCCACCTCATCCTTTGTAGATACCCCCAGTGCTGGCTAGGAGCACCTACTATGTGCGCCCTGGGCAACTGATCTGTAACCCCATTGCAGCTCTTACCGCCTCTGCCTTGCTGTGCCCTCACGTGCCTCTATGGGCCGGACTTGCTCTCTCATTCACCCTGGGGTCTCCACCTCAGAGGAAGGGGTCCATGCATAGCAGATGCCCAATAACTACTAGTTGCTTGAACAGAAGAGTCCATCTCCTGTTTAGTCCTGTAACCCCTCACTTTGTGCCCCCGAAGCAGCTGCAGACATACAGTCCGTAGTGCACTGTGCAATGCTGGTTCGGCACACCTGGGTTCAGATCTCTCATCAGCAGTGACCTAAGGTAGCCAGATGACCTTTCTAGTCCCAGTGTTCCCATCTCTACAAGGGTAGCACACGCCACTTCTTACAGTTATGGCGAGGGTGAACTATCTTTTAGTGCCTATTCAATGGCCATTAATAATCACCCTTATTGTATTCCTCGCAATCAATGAAGTGGTCACCATATCCACAAAGCTATGGATTCTGGTCTATTTGTTCATTGATGTAACCCTGCTGATAATGACAGTGCCTGGCAACACACATTTGTTGAACGAATGGACAAGCTGGTCTTGCTAGCCTCAGGAAGAAGCTCCCTGTGGCCCTCGAATCTTTGGCTTCACATGGACGATTCCCAAGATACCATTTTCCCATTCCCAGAGGTACTGGTTTGGCAGGGCATGGATGGGACCAGAACCCATTCATTCTCCATCAGTTCAGGAACCTCAGCACTGGATGATTCAAGTCTCCACCCTTCCCCTCCCCCCTCTTAGCTCATCCCCTGACCCTTTCTAATCACAGTCTTAGTATCAGTAACAATCACTGCACCGGGGCTAATATTATTTTCACGAGGCACAGAGACCGGTAGAGGCTCTTAAGTGAATACTTGGTAACAGAACAATCAAGTTAAAAGATCTGTGTGATGCAGAGCATGAAAATAGAAAAGTATCGTGGCCAATTGATTTGGACCACACTTATGGGTTTGTGAAATGAATTTCATTTTCTGGACCAAATGGAAGTATATAAATCACTCCCACTCTTGGAGATTAATAAAGGAAACGGGCTTGATTAAGAATTCAGAGCGCTGGGCCCCACCGTAGATTTATAGACCCAGAGGTCTGGCCGCAGGGATTTCAAGACTCCCCACCTGTTAATTGTCATTTAGGAAGATTAATCCTGGGGCTTCTGGCAAAGACTTGAGGGCAGCTCCGGGCCCTGCTCAGGAAGACAGGTAGGTTCTGAGGCACATATTCCTGCATGCATTTCCCATCCTCCCCAGAAACAAACTAGTCATGTGACCTTTGGCATCACATTCTGTGGAGTTAGACTTGGAGTCTAGACAGGTGGGGAACCTGACTTGAAACTCCTTCTGCGTCTCCACTCAAATTTGACAGAGCAGGATTGAGTCAAGGTTTTCAACTACAAACAAAAGCAACAGGGAGAAAAGGTGTTTAATGAAATCAACCATGTGCTAAGTCTCCTCATCAGGTCGGAGGCTTGCACGCCCTGCATGTGGAAAGTGCTACAATGAGTGCTGAGGCAGATGGGGCTCGGAGAGTGTCTTTGGAACTCCCTGTCTGTTGGAGGCTGCCTGCTCATGACGGGAAAGAGAGTAGAATGTAGAACGTGTGAAGCTAATGTTAGGAGAGAGGAGAGCAGCCACACAGACAAGTTTGCTGGGACAGAACCAACTCCTGTCATTCAGTGAACTGCCCGAGTTTGGGATCCAAAAGTGTGCTCTGTAAATAGGGTATCATGCTATTTTAGCATTCTACTCTGTAATATTTTTGACCCTGGTAGTTTAAAATCCAGCCAAAGCTAGAAGTCAAGATGGGGTTACCAATGTCAAGAAGGATACAAAATTAAGGTTATAATAGCCAAGATCTGAAAGTAACCTAAGTGCCCATTGATAGATGAGTGAATAAAGATGATATGGTACATTTATACAATGGAAATATTACTCAGCCATAAAAAGGAATGAATTCTTGCCATTTGTGACAACATGGATGGACCTAGAGGGTATTATGCTAAGTGAAATGTCAGACAGAGAGAGACAAATACCGAATGATCTCACTTATATGTGGAATCTGAAAAACAAACAAACAAACAAAACAAACTCATAGATACAGAGAACAAATTGATGGTTGCCAGATGGGAAGGGGTTAGGGGGATGGGTGAAAAAGGTGAAAGGGATTAAGAAGATAAATTGCCAATTATAAAAATGGTAACGGGGATGTAAAGTACAGCACAGAAAATATAGTTAATCATATTGTAATAACTATAGATGGTGTCAGGTGGGTACTAGACCTATGGGGGGTTCACCTTGTAAGTTATATAAATGTTTAACCACTGTGCTGTACACCTGAAACTAATATAATATTGTATGTCAACTGTAATTTTCAAATATTTTAATTAAATAATAATAATAATAATAATAACAAGAAGGGAGCATGAGGGAGGTTTCTGAAGTGCTGAAATGTTCTGTTTCTTGGTCTGGGTGTGTTCAGTTTGTGAGATGCTATCAAGCTGTACACTTAGGATATTCACTTTTCTGATACTTATACTTCAATAAAAAGCTGAACACTTAAAAAGCAGCACGAGGGCTGGCTGAGTGGCGCAGTGGTTAAGCGCTGGCTTGGGAAGCCAGTGACCCCGGTTCGGTCCCACATATGAGGGCCAGTGACACTGCCCTCAAACAAACAAACAAAAACATACAAACAAACAAACAAACAAAAAGCAACACGAGGTGGTTGGAGCCTAATGAGTATGTCTGAATATCCTGCAGTGTACTGACAGACTGCTTAAGTGAAAACACCAACTAGAAAGCTTTGTGTATAGTCTGTATTCATTCTCATTCATTCATTTATTCAATGAACCCTGTAGACATACTCTGTTGATTCTACATGATTCTGTTTTACCTTCTTCAGGGAACTTGTCATTATCTAAAATTATCTGGAAACTTATTTGTGTATTTTTTTACTGATGTCTCACCTGTCTCTCCCTAGTAGAATACAACCTCCTGAGGGCAGGGACCTTGTCTTCTTGTCACTGCAGTATCCCCAGAGCCAAGCAAGGTCCTGGCACACAGTAAACGCTCAATGAATATTTGTTGGTTTCCCAAATGAAAGAAATCTTTGGTGGTGCCCTCATCTCAAATACGCACCTGTATTGTAGCACATGATCACCTGGTCATTTTAAGCCAGTAAAAAAATCACTGAGCATCTTGAGATTTTGGAATTGCAGCAATGAGCAAAAACTGAACCAGTCCTGTGCAAACTCCCTGCCCCTGGGAGGTAGAGTTTTAACAAAAGCAATTAAGGTAACAAGTGATAAGACTTGTGGAAGTGGGGGAAATAAAGTGTTTCTGGAGATCAGGAAGGATACAATTAGAAGTGAGACATAGCATAACCAAAAAACAGACAAACGGGATCACATCAAACTAAAAACCTTCTGCATAGCAAAGGAAATAATCAACGGAGTGAAAAGGCCACCTATGGACTGGGAGAAAATATCTGCAAACCATATATCTGATAAAGGGTTACTATCAAAAACATACAAGGAACTACTGCAACTCAATAGCAAAAACCAAATAATCCAATAAGAAAATAGGGGAAGGACCTGGATAGACCTTTCTCCAAAGAACATATACGAATGGCCAACAGGTCCATGAAAAGGTGCTCAACATCACCAAGCATCAGGGAAACGCAAATCAAAACATACAGGGAGGGCCGGCCGAGTGGTGCGGTGGTTGGGCGCTGGCTTGGGAGGCCAGCGGCCCCGGTTCGGGTCCCGCATGTGAAGGCCAGTGACACTGCCCTCTTTTTAAAAAAAAAAAAAGAAAGAAAAGAAAACATACAGGGAGATACCGCCTCACACCTGTCAGGATGGCTATTATCAAAAAGACAAGAGATAAGAAGTGTTGGCGAGAGTGTAGATAAGAGGCAACCCTTGTACACTCTGAGAAACGAATATTGATGCAGCCACTATGCAAAACAATATGGAGGAGGTTCCTCGAACAATTAAAAGTATAACCCAGGGGCGGCCGGTTGGTTAGAGCACAGGCTCATAACACCAAGGTTGCTGTTTCAATCCTCACATGGGCCACTGAGCTGTGCCCTCCACAACTAGATTGAAACAACTACTTGACTTGGAGCTGATGGGTTCTGGAAAAAAACACACTGTTCCCCTCTCCTCCAAAAAAAAAAAATATATATAACCCAGCAATCCCACTTCTGGATATACGTGTATATCAAAGCAATTGCAATCAGGACCTCAAAGAGATACCTGCACTCCCATGTTCCTTGCAGCACAATTCACAATAGCCAAGACACAGAAGAACCTAAATGTGCCTCGACAGGTGAATGGACAAAGAAAATGTTATACGCACAACAGAATATTCGTCTTTAAAAAATAAGGAAATCATGCCATTGGTGACAACATGGATGAACCTGGAGGACATTATGCTAAGTAAAATAAGCCAGACTCAGAAGAAGAAATACAGTATGATCTCACTTACATCAGGACTCTAACATAGAGGAACTCACAGAAGCAGAGGGCGGAATGGTGGTTACCAGGGCTTGCAGGGAGGGGAAACAGGAAGCTGATGGTCAAAGGGCACAAGGTTTCAGCTATCCAAGGATTAAATCCTAGAGATCTACTGCATAGCATAATTATTATAGTTAAAAGCACTGTATTATATACTTAAAATTTTGCTCAAGGGCAGATCTTATATTAAGTATTCTTATCACAAAAAAATAAATCAATTAAATCAAATAAAAATAAGTAGGGTTGGAGGAAACTTTGAGGGGTGAGGGTATGTTTGTGGCACTGATTGTGGTGATGGTTTCATGGGTGCATAATTTTCTCCAAACTTATTAAGTTGTATAATAAATATGTACTGCTTTGGGTATGTCAATCATACCTCAATGAAGTGGCTTAAAAAATGTAGTGACCCAGAGGGCTGGCCGAGTGGCGCAGTGGTTAAGCGCTGGCTTGGGAAGCCAGCGGCCCCGGTTCGGGTCCCACAGATAAGGGCCAGTGACACTGCCCTCAAAAAAAAAAATCTCCTGAATTCCTAATATTCCCATCATGAGCCCATTCACCTTGAGTTAGCCTAAGTCAGAATCTCTTAAAACCTAGTGCTATGGACTCAACTGTGTGTCCCCACGCACTCCCCCAAGTCCCCATATTGAAGCCCTAACCTCCAAAGTGACTGTATTTGGAGATAAGGCCTTTTAAAAAGTTATTAAGGTTAAGTCATAAGTGTAGGGGGCCTAACCGGACAGGGCTGGTGTCCTTATAAGGAAGAGAGTCCAGCCTTCCCTCTCTCCATGCACACACACAGAGAAAAGGCCATGTGAGGACACAGCGAGAAGGTATCATCTGCAAATCAAGGAAAGAGGCCTCACTAAAAACCAAGCATGCTGGTATTTTAATCTTGGACTTCTAGCCTCCATAATGGAGAGAAAATAATTTCCATTGTTTAAGCCCCCCGAGCTCCACAGTCTTTGGTATTTTGTTATGGCAGCCTGAGCAGACAAAGACACCAAGGATATCTGGGTTTGTGGCTTTCAACTACACATATTACTAGCTGGGACTCTGCTAATACTGATGTACCACAAAGGTCTTACTGGGAGCAGCTCTTATCAGCCCAGTCAGAGTAATTCCCCACCAGTATAATCGTCGATGTCCTATACATCCTGATAGGGTGATCAGAAGGGATTATCGGAAGGAGTTAAAATATTGTCCCTGTTAACTTTCTTCTGGGTCATTCACTGATCCAACAAATATTTATTGAGCACTCGCCATGTACCTGGTATGGTGCCAGACCCAGGGAAAGGGACAATAAATGAGACATAGCAAGTCCTGGTGCTCTTGTGTGGCCGATATTCCAGTGTGGAGAGACAGAAAATCAACAAATGAACCACACAATTTCAAAGAGTGATAAGAGCTCTGAAATAAACAAAATATGGTGATACCGTGGAGAGCAATGACAGGGTACTTTTGACTGAACGGCCAGGGAAAATCTCTAAGAGGAGGTGACGTATGAGCTGAGATCTAAAAGGCTACCAGGGCCTGGCCAACAGAAAGACCTGGAGAAAGAACATTTCAGACAGGGGGTACGAATGCAGATACCCTGAGATGAAAATGAGGACACGTAGATGCCCCTTTGGCTAAAACTTAGAACGACCACTGGCTTTAACAACCATTGGTAGGTGCTCAGTAACTATTTGTTGCTTAAACAGAACCACTCACCTATTTAGTCGTAGGTAATCCTCATCTTTCTGTCTCAAGCCAATGCAGGTATACCAGAAGTCCCTAGAGCATTGTAGCAGGCTGGTTCAGCAGATATGAGTTTGAATCTCTGCTCCACCTCTTGTCTACTGTACTTGTAACTACACAACATTTATCCTGTTGGATGCCATTTATTCGAACCTTGTTATGCTATCCAACCTCAGTATTCAAAGTGTGGGCCTCACACCAGCATCATTAGCATCACCTGGGAGCTTATGAGACATGCAGAACCACTGGCCCCACCCAGACCTACAGAATCAAAACCTGCATTTTTAACAGATTTTTATGTGAACACTATTGGTTGAGATTCCTTGCTCTACAAAACACCTTGTACCATTTTATTTCATCCTTGAAAGAAAGACATTAAAAGCAGTGGACCCCCCAGGGCCGGCCGAGTGGCTCAGTTGGTTAAGAGTTGGCTTAGAGCACGAGCTCTGAGCAACAGGGCCATTGGTTTGATTCCCACATGGGCCAGTGACACTGAGCCCGAGCTGAGCTGTCGCTGAGCTGCCAACAGGTGGCAGGATGGCTCAGCTGGTGTAACAAGATTGCCTGTTCAGTGGTGGGCCCACCTGCAACTAAGACTGAACTCAGCACCTTGAGCTGAGCTGCCACCCGGATGGCTCAGTGGATAGAGTGTGCGCTCTTAACAACAAGGCTGCCGGGTTCGACTCCCGCATGGGGTGGTGGCTACGCCCACCGGCAACTAAGATTGACCACAGCACCTTGAGCTGAGAGGCCACGAGCTGCTGCCGGGAAGCCAGATGGCGACTGGCGCCCTCCTCAACGAAGACTGAAGAACAACAAGTTGGCAGGTCCCCTCTTCCAATTCCCCAACACTGTTCCCCTCCCCCAATTCCCCAATAAAATCTTTAAAAAAAAAAAAGCAGTGGACCCCTCTGCAAAACATGTATCACCCTGATCCTGACGTTGACTCAAACCACCTTATTTTAATAGCTCCAGAGACATACAGATGGGCTCAGAGGGGAGGGAACTCAGAATATGTTTGGTCTTCATTTTCTGTTCAGCTCATCCTGGAAATCAGAGTCAAATGAGGACAGACTCCCCGGAGGAAAATCAAGTCCAAGCAACAGCACTGAGTCATGACTAGTGTGTTTTAATGGGGGGAGTGGGGACAGTTCTTTGTAATGAGCTCTTGTGATGTCCCAGAAAGGAGGGCCAATGACAGCACTGGTTTACACACTGCTTCAGGGTGTCCAGGCCTTCGGGACCAGAGGTCTGTCTTCCCCAAGGAATAGGGTTATGGATACTTCTGAATCACTGTTATCTTTGGTGGGAAGGGAAGACCTGGTGTTTGATTAGACACAGATGGTGCAGCAAGGGGTCATGTGCCCAGAAAACTGGGGCTGTCTGGTCTCCAAAGCTCAAAGTGGGGAAAGTACAGGGTCAGTTGAAATGTTTTTCAGCATCCATGGGTCAAATTAAAAGGCAAAGAGAATGATATAATCTATAATTCAGGAGCCCAGCCAGAGCAGGGGAGCTACCTCAGAGAGAAAAGCATACACACATGCAGGATGGGCTCTGTCACCAAAGCGTCTTCAGAAAAATGATTATGATTATTTTGCACAGGAAGGAAAAATGTTTCCAGGAATCAATGAAGGACACCATTCAGAGATGTCCATAAGCTGGGGTAAGAGACAGGACAGGAAGACCCTGAGTGTCTACTTTATGGATCATTTGAAGATGCTGATGGTGCAATCAATTACTCAGGCAGTGCTCTAGTTTAGGGACATCACCCTCATGGTGGATTCGTTTCCTCCTCCCAGGTCATCTGACCCTGCCATCCCTCCGACAGCAGGTCGGGAGAGTAAGGAGATGAACGATGCACAAGCATGACTCACGGGAGTCCAAATACTGTCCGTGACCACCCTCTCTCCCCATCACTGGGTTAAAATGGGGATTGGTCAAGGAGGAAAATACCAACCTTAGCCCCGAAGTCACAAGAGTGGCAAAACCAACCCTACGCAATACAGAACCCCACATGGATTCAACTGAGAGTCCGCTAAACCAGGGGTCAGCAAACGTTTTCTGTCAAGGGCCAGGTAGTAAATATTTTAGACTTTGCAAATCATAACATAGTCTGTAGTAACTACTCAACTCTGCCAGTGTAGCATGGAAGCAGCCATAGATGATATGTAAGGAAATGAGCATGGATTGCTCCAATAAAACTTTATTGACAAAAACAAGGAGTGGGCTGAATTTGACCTGTGGGCAAGGGTTTGCCAACCCGTGATCTAGAATGATTTAGTCCTATCTTCTCATTTTACAGATGGGAAAACCAAGGCTTAAGGGGGAAGTGACTTGCCCAAGGCCACACATCTGGGTCAAGATAGAGCTTGGATTAAAAAATCTAAAATGTTGACTCCATCTTCTAAAGCTCTCTCCACTATACATGGCCCCTTCCTCCTGCCTGCCTTCTTCTGTTAAGTGCGAACAACTGGGGATATCGTACACAAACACCACAGTCCCTGCACTCACAAAGCTCCAGCCTATTGCTATATTCAGAAACCACTCTTTAAATAGCTTAAAAAATCAGCATTAAGTTTGTAAATATGAACACTAAAACCGCTGCAATTAAATTTTTAGACTAGTACCAACCAGAGACTTGCACTACCTTTGAAAATATATTTTCTTTTTTTATAGGTACATACTTATTTGTTGGTTAATTATACAACTAATCATGCTCATTAAACACACGAAAAAAATTGTCAATGCAAATAACAGGCGGAAAGAGAAATTGCACATTATCCCATTATTCAAATATCTACATTAGCAAGTTGGTGTATCTTCTTCTACATTTTTTATAATATATCGGTACATAGACATGGACATATACGAAAAGGGAGAGAGAGAGAGAGAGAGAGAGAGAGAGAGAGAGAGAGAGAGTGAGTTGAGGAGCTAACAAAAATGAGATCCACTCTGCACAGATGTAACTTTGCTTCTATGGCAAAATGCATATTCATTTCCATCGACTGACTGATCTAAGTTTCTGGAACACACAGCCTGCTCATGAGTTGGCATTTGCCCGAATTTCTCAGAAGCCTGTGGGGCGGAGCTAAGATGGAGTGGTGATGGTTGGGGTGACACCGGAAGACTGTAGAGACACTCCTGGTTCCCCCCGCCCCCCGCCGTGTTAGGAAGGATGAAGGCAGCAGCCTAATCCCCAAGTGATTTTTTTAACATGCTTGCCTAATGGTCTCCCTTTCTAGGGTGACTGTGATGGTCCAGAAATAAGCACGCTACTATGAGTCGAGGGCAACCTTTACAAAGATCTAGACCAATGACTGTCCAAAGAGATAAATAATCTATGGCAGGGAAATATCTGGCATGAGCCTCCAGGGAGTGGATTGAGGTTTTTTGTTGTTTTGTTTTTGCTTTTTTTTTTTTTTTTACCTTCTCCATCTCAGATTTATGCATCTGACAAGCAAGTAAAACATGAGACCCCCTTAGGCTGAGCGGGAGGGTGTCTCAGTGTTGTGACATGGAAACCCATGAGCTCAGCGGTTCCCTCCTCTTTGAATAGTGCCTCATGTCACGTAAATCATCCATGTCCTGATCCAACTCAAACACGACCGTTTCTGAAGCTGGCAAGGGGAGGTCTTTATGATTCAGAGTGATTAATTCCATACATCCATTTCTGAGCCCTGACTGTACGGGAGGGTTCGTAGAGCCTTTTCTCAGTTGTAAGCAACACAGGCCAATCCTGCATTACGTAAGCAAAGCAAGGACGTTTTTGGAAGATTACTGGGTAGCTCACCAACCCTGACAAACGGATTCAGAAAAGACAGGAAGCAGGCACTCATGGTGGCATTCCTCAAGGAATTGTGGTCTGGAGGAATCAAGTCCAACCAATTTTAGTCCTTTCATCATTCCAAACTCGAGACTTCAATGTCCACCCAAGTTCAATCGTCACACCACAGTCAGGGCACTGTTTCTAAAAACTCGAATCCAATCATGTGTGCCCCCTAGCTAAAGCCCTCCACTCATCTCACACCGTCCCTTATATAAATGCCATGCTATACATTAGAAAAGCCAGGGCCTGGCTGCAACCTAGCTCACCTCCCTCCCCCAGCTCCATATCCCCCAATGCATTAAGCTCTTTCCTCCCTCAGGGAATTGGCATATGTCGATTCTTCTTCTTGGTCTTCCCTTCTTCCACACTCCTTCCTGTTTCCTGTTGCCTCTTCTCCTGGCTAACACCTTCCCACCTGTAGGAATGTGCCAGGGGCGCCATGACATAGCACCCCAAACTGACTGGCGAATATACAGTTCTGGAGTTGTCTCACCATTCTAGATGCCAGCCGTACAAGTTCAAGGCGCGGGCAGGGCAACGCTCCTCCTGAAGAAGCCAGGAGAGGATTGCTCCATGCCTCTCTCCCAGCTTCAGACAGCTGGCGGCCAACCTCCGGTGTTCCCTGGCTTGTGCGTACATCACCCTGATTTCTGCCTTCACGTTCACAGGGCATTCTCCCTGTGTGCATGTCTGTCTCCAAATGCCCCTTTTCCACAGGACACCAGTCCTATTGGATTAGGGGCCCACCCTTCTGCAGTATGACCTCATCTTAACTAATTATAGTGACAACAACCCTAGTTCCAAATAAGGTCACATTCCGAGGTCCTGAAGGTTAGGGCAACATATAAATTAGGGGAGCGGGGAGGAGGCGCGCAACTCAACCCATAACACCGTCCTTCAAATCTGAAATAAAAGTGTCACTCACAATAAACCATCTCCCCAGACCAAGTAGCCCCCCATACTCATTACACCTGTGCTTTTTCCTTTATCGCACTTCCCAGAGCTCAAATCAATGATCAGTCCAATGTTTATCTTAATTTATATCTTCTTTATATAGTATCTCCAGTGACCAGCACATAGTAGGATCTCCATCCACAGTTGCTCAATTAATGAACCAGTCACAAGCTAGCCACAATCAGTGTGCTGTGAGGTTTACAGGCCCAGGTTGTGGAGGCAGATGAACTGGGTTCGAATCCCATCTCATCTTTTCAGTGAGCTTGGTCCAGTTACTCAGCTTCTCCATGACTCAGCTTTTGCCTTCTATAAACCAGGGATAATCACCATACCTCCTCCATCAGGGTGTCCACTGAGTGAGTTAGTACACATGGCAAGCAGGGCCACCAGTGGACAAGGACGCACTGAAGTCATCAGCTCTTCAGGCAGGCAACACCAAAATAAGCACCTCTGGTGGCTTTGCCATGACATGAAACATGTGGCTTTTACTAATTTTTCAGGCAATTTTCTCTCATGTCACAAGGTCACCATCCTTAGTCCCCCTGCCATCCCTGCATTTTGTATTTCTGGCTGGTTTGGCCATGCTTCTCGCTAGAGTACCATTTCACAGGGTCTGGGAAGAGACGCTATTCCTTGAAACTTCCACCCCCGCGGCTCCCTTGAGATTTCTCAGATACAGAAAAGTAGATTTGGCTCCGTTCGGAACCTGTTTGAACATTCGTTGCACATACTTCCCAAACCCAAGCCCTTTGGAGTTCTCACCCATTTACTCTTGGCAAAAAGCAGCTTTCTGCTTCTGCAAAGTCAAGCTTTCAAGCTTAGGGGGAAAGGCTTTTTGGACAACAAACAGCCCTTTAAAAACAATATTTTGATGAGTTAAGTGTAAATGAATCAGAAACACATGGATTAAGCTTCTCTTGATGTACACATGGGTTTAATAATTATGGGAGGTGGGGAAGAAGGGAAATGGACCTGGAAAAGCCGTGTCTTGGGTTTTATCAAATCTAAAATGTTTGAGAAGTAATTCAAGACATTCCACACACCCCCCAAATGTAGCCAGATTTTCCGACTCCACTTCCAAGGAGCCACACAGGATCTTTCTAGTAACGACTAAGTGCTCCACGGTGCCAGGTTTCCATGGCTTCTGATTGGTTGGGCATGAAGCTGATTTACGAGACCATTCAGAGATTTATATATTGCCATTATAACAAATTCCTTCCAAACTGAATGGTGCCCAAATGCAGCTTTATAAAACTCTTTCCTGTTAGAAGCCTCTTTCTGTTCACAACACTCTCCTTCTATGCCTTTCCCGGCCCCCCCCTCTTATGCCACAGATTCCCTCGCGAGGTCTCAGAGCAATGAAGATTGAAAGAATTAATTTTACCGCGGCTGAAACGTGTTTCACTTTGGATTGAGTTTTAAATGACTTGGGTCTATATAAGCTGTGGGTCACAAGAAGGTTATAGTTAAAGGGCTCATAAGTTAGGAGAAGGGTGGAAGGGGCGGAATTTTATAAATGCTTATTGCTTTCATAAAAAGAAAAGCTAACTTGTGTTCGTGCCGAATGCAGTCCGACACTCAATACATCAGGCCACGCTGTTTCCTAGAGGAAATATCCTATACGGATTGGCTTCTGTCTTCCGCCATTTCGATGACATCATCAGTGTTGGATAAGTAACTCCTTCCACATGTCACCATCCAGGTATCCTTGCCCCAAATACATTCTGAGTCACTCAGAGCTGTGAGGTGTGCTAAATGATAGGGCTTAACAGGCAGAAGGAAAGTGGGATGAAAGATGGCAGGGGGGTGGGGTTCTTCCTGCTTTTCTAATTCATTATCTCATAGGGCTCATGTCTCTCTCCACCATCAAGTACAGAGTTCTCAGGAAGAGAAATAACAGAGCTGAGTCTGCATGAGCTTTGGGAGAAGAAGGCGCATGAGTGCAGAATTAAAATAGGACTGTTGATTGTTTTAGCAAATAGGTAAGAAGGGGTGACCCAACCATGCCATGTATGAGAGCTTCTCCCAGTGAGCCAAGCCATCTGTATTTGTCAGCTGTGCCACAACAACGCCGCATAACAAACAATCCCAAAATTCAATGGATTATAAGGCCAATCAGATAATCTGATGTTCACAGATCTGTGAGGTGACGGTGCCGAGCTGAGCTAGGACACACTTCAGGCTCCAGGTTCTGACCATAGGCTCCAGGCTGTAAATCGGCTCAGATTTGTTTCATGTATCTTTCATCCTTCTTGCACCATGTGGCCTCTTCTACATGTCACATTCTGGAGTCCAGGTCTGCAATCCTTCTCAGACACAAACATGGCTACTCTAATGCCTGGCTTCTCATGCTTTCTAATTCATGACTTCAGTACTGAAATTCCCAGTTGTTACATATATTCCTGGGTCTGAGTAGAAGACACGGTACCAGGCCCAGAGTGTAGCAAGGCCCTTCTAGATAGAAGTGGTAGCCTTGCGTCCAAGGCCACAGCCAGACCAAGGCACCCTAGAAGGGAGGGAGGCAAAGGAACAAGTACAGCCATCTCCCTCTCATCTTCTTGTGGGGACACCACTGGGCAAACCCAACCGGAGTACATAGGACAAGGGAACCCACAGATGCCATCCATGTAGGTCAGCTACCTGGGCAGAGGGCAGAGGAAGATGGAGAGGAGAGCCTGAGGGGCAAGCAGAAAAGACACAGCACAAAAAATGTGCTCAGAAAAGGAAGAATAAGAGGATTCCAGATGTGTGTGTAGGTATACGAGGTCTGACAATGAAGTTCGCAAATGTGTTGCAACACTTTTGCAAATCTTTTTTGATATCAGAAAGATTATTCATTGTGAATTTGTACCAACTGGACAAAAGGTTAACCAAGTTTACTATTTAGAAATGCTGAAAGGGCTGCAGGAAAAAGTTAGACGAAAACAGCCTGAACTTTTCACCCACAATTCCTGGCTCTTGCATCACCACAATGCACCAGCTCACACGGCACTGTCTGGGAGGGAGTTTTTAGCTAGTACACAGATAATTGTAGTGGAACACCCTCCCTACTCACCTGATCTGGCCCCCAGTGACTTCTTTTTTTACCTGAAGATAAAGGAAATATTGAAGGAAGACATTTTGATGACATTCAGGAAGTCAAGGGTAATATGACGACAGCTCTGATGGTCATTCCAGAAAAAGAGTTCCAAAATTGCTTTGAAGGGTGGACTAGGTGCTGGTGTTGGTGCATAGCTTCCCAAGGGGAGGACTTTGAAGGTGAGCATAGTGATATTCAGCAACGAGGTATGTAGCACTTTTTCTAGGATGAGTTCGCAAACTTAACTGTCAGACCTCATAAGATGGCAGATACCAACTATAATAGAATGGACAACACAAAAGTCAACAGACCTGGATTCTCAACCCTGTCATGCCACATACAGGTGGAGACCTCAAATAAGTCACTTTACTTCTCTAAGTCTTACTTTCCCCTTCTGCAAAAGAAGGTAATCCGATTTCTCCTGCTCACCTCAGATAATCACCTGAAGTCCAAATGAACCAACAGGTGGACAAGCATGTACACTTCATGAAGGCAGATTTTTGTTCTCAGCTGTATCTCCAGCCCCTAGAACAGAGTCTAACACATAGTAGATGCTAATACATATTCGTATAAATAATAATGTGATTGAAACTAAATCAATGCCTTCTAGAATCCCACGGACCTGGATTCATAGGCCTGTCTGGCTGACAATGGGATGGGCTGTACAGACTGAGGCCTCCTTGTGGTTGTAGCCATTTGATCTGCCTTGTAAGCAGGCTGTGCATTCAGAGTTGGTTGTTTCATAAATTGAGTCATGATGGTGGTAGTGAATGCCAGAAATAGTGAGAATCCTGCCATCTGCTAGAAAGAAAAGAAACCCAGCTCAACTTGGCTTAACTAAAAAGCGGGGGGATTTAGTGGTCCTCGTGACCAAAAATTCCATATCCGCTCAGACAGGCTAAAACAAAGACCCAGGAGTGGAAGCAAGCACCCCGCTACTCGCCACCTCTCATTCTGTCTTGGACAATGTTATCTTTAGATAATGTTAGTTCACCTTTGGACTTCCAACAAGCCCCTCTTATAATCCAGTAGCTTCCTTTCTGCTACCAACATGGCTGCCACGTGGCTCCTCCCCAGTTCTGAGGAAGACAGGGGGTCTCTTTCTGGTAGCCCCCTCAGAAGGAAAAGGAAGCCTGTCTTTGTCAGAAACTCTCACAGGGGTCTTCTTGCATTCTGTAGGCTGTGACTGGTGATGCATGTCTGAGCCAAAATGACTGCAATCTGGGTAGGGGGTTCCCGAACTGCTTTCACCAGTTGGACCTTGGAGCAATTCCATCATGGAAATTGACAAAAGGTACAAATCACAGCCTTTTTCTCCCCCAGAGAGCCAGTTGACCAGCACACTACTGAATATACTAACGTTCTCCTGGCTCTGAGACGTTCCACCACGGCCACCAAGATCAGAGAGGGATCTGTTCATGCTACCTCCACCATAGTCTTTCAAAAACAAATCTAAGACATTTTATGGAAACCCTTCCATAGCTACCCAGTGCCTTCAAATCATCTTTCCAGGTTCATTCGCTCACTCGCCCTTTGGGCCCTGGCCATCACAAGCCATTTACTAGTCCCTAAAACACCGGGGGCTTTCTCAGGTCTATGACTTTGCACATGCCATTCCCTGTGCTGGGAACAGCCTATCACCATCCTCCAGCTGATGGGTGCCCACCATTCCCTCAAGACCCAACTCAAACACCTGGATTCTACAACTCCCCCAGGTAGAGCTATGGTCCCAGCACGCCTCTGCTCCAGGACCCGCCATTGTGAATTTACTTACGTACAAATCTGCCACCCCCAAGAGACTGCCTATTTCATTCACCGTTATAGTCTCAAAGCCTAGCACAGAGCCCAACATAGTTTTAAAATAATTCCCGGGCCGGCCAAGTGGCATGGTGGTTAAGAGCTGGCTTGGGACACCAGCAGCCCTGGTTCAGATCCCACATATGAGAGCCAATGACACTGCCCTCTAAAATAATAATAATAATAATAATAATAATAATAATTCCCAAGTGAACAAAGAATAAAACAAATATGTATTTAACACCCATTATGTGCCAAACACTGGGCTAAGCAATGGACCTTGTGACAAGGATCAAATATGGTCCCTGACCTCAAAAATCTCCCTTTATGCAGATAAATAAACAAGGTAGAGACCTCTCCTAGCCATCTTTACATCCCTCCCACCTAGCATTCATTAGGCACTAAACATCTGTTTGTGGTAAGAATGATGGTCTAAAACCTTCCTTTGGCAGATTCAGGCTAGTGGGAGAGCCTTCTTGACTCAGCTGTCATTTGTAATATGCCATCGTCACCAAACACTATTAAGCATCCTTGTAGTATAAATACAAAGCAAGTCACAGAGACACAGATCCTGATGTCTGGGAGCCTGCATTAAACTAATGACATCAACTCTCGGCAAACAGGAAAGAACAAACAAGAAAAGAAAGGGCTGCATGCTGCACAGTGAGATGGGAACGGGTGGCACAGTGTCGTGATGGGCTCAGAGCACAGGGACAGAGAGTACCAGAAACTCAGGCCAGCTGCCCTATTTGAGCGGGAGAATGAAAATGAATCACTGCCTCGCTCCCACTCTAAGGAGAAGTGAAATGATGATGACTCAGATAAGGGATGTAGAAGGCAAAGAGATAATAACAATAGTCAGAGCTAATATTTTTTAAGTGCTGTCCATGCACCAGGCACCGTGCTAAGCACTGTGTTCCCATCAGGTCACTGAACATTCGCAATAAGCCTGATGTCAATATTCGCTTTATACAGATTTTTAAAAACGGAAGCTCAGAAGTGTCACTCGCTTAAGATTGCACAGCCGGGAAGCGAGGAGGCTGGGTTTCCCAATCAGCTCTCACTTGGGTGCATGATTTTTCACCACAGCACTGCACTTCCTTCGAGAAGTTAGAAAAGACCACAAAGCGAGTTTTGACCCTCATTTTCCAAGAGGAACCGAGTTTGGATTAAGTGTGCGTAAAAGTTTGAGAATCAGCGAACTTTTCATTTATTCTTGACTATAAAGACCTTGTTTGACCCTTTGCATGTTCTTCTTCATCATTAATGATGTTTTCCTGTGTCCTTTATGGGCTGTGAGGGCGTCGATACAAGAAAAGATTCTAAGATCCTGAAGGGGAAACATCTACAATATAAATCCATCACCTAAACAGAATGCCAGAGTGGAATATCTAATCTGCCTCTTTGTGACTGACCCTTTGGGGAAGGACCCTGCAGGATATATTGAGATGGATATAATAGTTCTAATGTTGTTTTTCAGTAGGGGACTTTTGATATGCCTTTTGGTCCTCCACCACCTTTTGAGTACCTATCCTATGTTTGTAGAATTTCTCATTACATCAGCTGGGTCCTGGGGAAAAAGAGATAACACACTCCATCTGGGTTCCTGCGGAGAGTTTAATAGGGGGAGTATTTACAAAGGTATAGCAGGGTCCTGGAGAATCCACAAGGAAGAGTGCAGTACCCAGGGGCTGGCAACAGCTGGGACCCGGGGTTGTCAAGAGGCAAGGGAGAAAGTAGCTATTAGAATCTGAGAGGAGGAAGTCACGTAGAAGAGGACGCTTTGAGGAGACCACTGAGCGTTGATGGGGGACCATTATCAACCTGGAGTGATCAGGCAGGAAGAGCCAAGGTGAGAATCACTCTGAGCTCCACCCAACTCCGCATCTCACTCTGGTGCCTCCCAATAGCTGACTCCAACCAAAAGCCAGCACCGTTGGAATAGCTTTTCCCAAGGTGAGAAGGTGGATCTGGAAGGAGTAATAGAGGGGAAAAAATGGCACACCCATTTTCTGAATTCAGCCTCCTAGTGGTCAGCCTTGAAACTCACTATCTCAGCTTCCCTTGCAACTAGAACACAAGCGTGTGACCTAGGCTCAGCCAATCAGGTGTGCTCATGCGTGACTTCCAGTGGGCGGAAAGGGGATGGCCCAGAATGCACTCTGACATCATGGCTGGGAGCTATGCAATCTGCAGAGAAAAGACTGACAGGGATCTTAGTGGTGGTGTTTTGGGTAGTGTTGGTGGGTCAAGCTGCAGTGCCTGGAATTGCTAGAACCACCTAGGGGTATAATTCAAACTGCAGGCTTTAAACGTGATTTTCTGTCCTGGAAATTCTGTGAGCTTTCTGGTATCCTCAAAATAATCCTTTTCTGCCTACACTAGCTAACGTGGATGCTGTTGCTGGCACCTATGAACTCCGACGGATGCACTCCTCTACTCAAGAACCTTCTATAGCTCCCTATTACTATTGAAACACTAAATTCCTTCACAAGATTCCAGGATCTGGATCAAGCCCACCTCTCATTCCAAGCTTGAATGAAATCCTCTCTGCAATGCCACCTTCACTCCCAGTGCCTTGCTCTCCAGCCGAAGTCACCATGCTCTTTATCACGTCCATGCCTTTATACAGCGGTGTTCCCTGCCTGCCCATATCGCCGTTTTTCCTCTTCTTTATTTGAAAAATTCAGCCCTTGAGAATGCAGCACACATTCACCTCCTCCATGAAGCCTGCCTGTCCTGCCTCTAGGAAGGTTTTGTGATCCTTTCTCTGTGCTTCCTTAATGCTGGGCTGAGTTGTCTGTTAAAACGCTTATCACATTTTCATGTATTCATGTGTTAATCTGTTCTCCCCCCGACCCCAACCCCAAATGGGTGCAGGGTCTGTGTCTTAGACTCTCTGTATTCGTTTCCTAGAGCTGCCATAACAAATTACCACAAACTGGGTGGCTTAAAACAAGACACATATTCTCTCAAAGCACTGGAGGCCAGGGGTCAGGGTGTTGGCAGGGTTGGTTCCCTCTGGAGGCTCTGAGGGAGAATGGGTCCCATGCCTGTCCTAGCCTCTGGTGTTGCCTGGCAATCCTTGGTGTCCCTTGGATTATAGATGCATCACTCCCATCTCTGCCTCCATCTCCACGTGGCATTTTCCCTGTGCCTCTTTCTCATCCCTCTCTTTCTCTTATAAGGACACCAGTCATTGGTGTTAGGGCCCACCTGAAACCCAAGATGGTCTCATCTCAAGATCCTTAACATAATTAGATCTGCAAAGACCCTATTTCCAAAGAAGGTCACATTCACAGGTAACAGAGATTAGGACTTCAGCATACAATAGTCCCCTTTATCCACGGGGGATACATTCCAAAACCCCCAGTGGATGCCTGAAACCACAGACAGTCCCAAACTATATATGTACTAGGTTTTTTCCTATGATAAAGTTTAATTTATAAATTAGGCACGGTAAGAGATCAACAATAACTAATCATAAAATAGAACAATTATAACAATATACTGTAAAAGTTATGTGAATGTGGCTCTCTCAAAACATCTTATTGTATTGTGATACTGTACTCAGCCTTCTTGTGATGATGTGAGACAATACAATGTATTGTATTGAATGACACAAGCATTGTGACGCAGTGTTAGGCTGCTGTTGACTTTCTGATGGTGCATCAAGGGGATCACTGAGCCTGTGATGTTCTCAGATCTTCCATCCACAAATTTAACACCTTTTCCACCTGAACTAAGCATTTATCATGCACTGTGGCCATACCTTCTGCAGTTTGAAATGTGACCGCAAAACTAGCATGCATTTTTCTTTCTTCACAAGTTCGTGGATAGAAGATTTGTTCTTACCGTAGATCTTGGCAACCTCAGCATATGATTGTATTTTTCTTATTAAGTGGAGGACATTCACCTTTTCACGTAAAGGAAGCCCTTTAAAACTTCTCTTTGGCATAATTATATTGCCAGCATCACTACTCTTGTGCTTTGGGGCCATAAGTAAGTAAGATAAGGGTGACTTGACCACAAGCACTGTGATACCTGGACAGCCGGTCTGATAACCAAGGCCGATGGCTACTAAGTGGAGACACTGGGGGGAAAGGGAGGGGTCACGAACTGGGTGGGACAAAGCAAAACAACGCGAGGCTTCATATCGCTAATCATGGCACGCAATTTAAAACATATAATTGAAAAAAAAACTAGTCGCGGGGATGTAAAGTATAGCACAAGAAATATAGTCAGTAATATTGTAATAACTATATACTATGTCAGACTTATTGAGGTGATCACTTTGTGAGGTATATAAATGCCTAATCACTTACATTGTTTTCGTACACCTGAAACGAATATAATATTGTATGTCACGGTAAGTGAAAAATAAAATTTTTAAAAAATGTTTAAAAAACATATGAACTGGGCCAGCCGAGTGGCGCGGTGGTTAAGCGCTGGCCTGGGAAGCCAGCGGCCCCGGTTCGGTCCCACATATGAGGGCCAGTGACATTGCCCTCAAAAAAAGAAAAAAACATATGAACTGTTTCATTCTGGGATTTTCCATTTCATATTTTCGGTCTAGGGTGGGCGGCAGGTAAGTGAAACCACAGAAACCAAAACCGCAGACCAAGGCGGACAACCATACCTTTTTTTGAGAGGCGGCATCCATCATTCAATCCACGACAGATACTCAGGAAAGTGTGAGGACTGGAACAGGCCCTCAAAATGTTTGGCTTAGTGAAAATGCAGATATTTGGTTTATAGTGGAATTCTAGCACTCAGGACCCTGCTTGACATATAGTAGGTGCTCAATAAATGCTTGTAGCCTGGGTGGATGAGTGAATGCAATACACGGAAATCTCTATGGGGGGTCAACACTCAGTGTTTCCCAACCACACTCCCTTTCTTTTGGCCGTGACCTTTGCCCCCCTCTCCACCTGGGACCAGGGTCAGGTGTGGGGAGCATGGGAGAACGCAGCTGCCCCTCAACGTCTCCGGCCCCACTGCCAACACTCCCCGTTTTCGTGTTCAAAATTTTTGACAATTGAAAAAATATGAAAATTTTTATAGCTAACCCAGCCAGGGCTGGCCCAAATCCCCCTTTCATTCTTCAACTCTCTCATTGCTTTTTATCCCCCAGCTTTATGGAGATATAATCGACAAATGGAAATTGAATATATGTGTGTACAACTTGAGATTTTGATATACATATACATTCTAATACAATCATCACAATCAAACTAATCAACATACCGATACCTCACATAGTTACCATTTTCATGTGTGGGGGGAGGGGTGAGGGGGCGGGGAAAGGGGGAGGAAAGAGGGGAGGGCGAGGGGGAGGACACCTAAGAACTACCCCCTTAGCAGATCCAAGTATACAACACAGTATTGATAACTGTAGTCACCATGCCATCCACAAACTTATTCGTGAACCAGAGTTGATTCATCTTGTATAACTGAACATTTGGAATGGGAGAAAGTATTTACAAACCACATAGTGGATAAGGGGTTAGTATCCAAAAAATATAAGGAATTCATACAACTTAACAACAACAACAACAAAAATACCTCATTAAAAAATAGCTGAAGGACCTGGGTAGACCTTTCTCCAGAGAAAAACCTACAGACGGCCGTCAGGTCCATGAAAAGGTGCTCACCTCACTAATCAACAGAGAAATGCAAATCACAACCATAATGAGACATCACCTCACACCTGGTAGGATGGCTTTTATCAAAAAGACAAGAGTTAACAAGTGCTGGTGTTGATGTGGTGATAAGGGAACACGTGTGCACATTTGGTGGGACTGTAAATTGGTGTGGCCATTATGGAAAATAGTATGAAGGTTCCTCTCATTTCCTGTTGGGCGTCCTGCAAGTGAATGGCTTGTAAATTGAACATTCTCTCTCGAGGTAATCTCAGTATTTCCCTTCCCCTCCCCTCTGCCCTCGCCTAAACTGCCACCATAATGGTTTCCATCTGAGACAGGAGGTAGGCAATGAGGAGGCAGCTGGGAGTGTGAGAAAAGTCAGGGTGTGAAGACAGGGGTAGCTCAGGCACACGTCTCCGTGGCTGGACCAGGGGCAGACGGTGGTGATGGGGGAAAGAGTGACTCTAAACACCAAGTTTCTTCTCTTTTGTTTGAACATTACAAATGTGTGTTTGATGCAGACTCGACTTCATGCAAAAAGAACGCTCACCACCATTGTGAATCTTCTAAGAAACAATTCTAGGGTCCCGTGTCAATTCAATGCATGGATCTGGGAGTCAGTCCTGCCTCGCATTAATTCTCTGCTTCTGCACTTATACATGTTGTAGTGCGTGGAATAGTCAAAATATATGTCCCCCAAATGAGCAAACTAAATGGAAATAGTCTCAGAGATATAGAAAAAAAACTGATGGCTGCTAGATGGGAGGGGGGTGGGGATGGGGGAGAAGGTAAAGGGATTAGAAAGTACAAATTAGTAGCCACAATATTGCCATGGGGATATGAAAGACAGTTTGGAGAATATCATCAATAATGTTGTAAAAATTTTATAGGGTGTCAGGTGGGCACATGTCTTATCAGGGAGACCACTTCATGGACTGGGTAAATGCCTGACCACTGTGTTGTACACCTGAAGTTGAAGCTGAATAATAATGAATATAAACTATAATTTAATATATATAGTCACAGGATGTAGAGTACGGCATAGGGAATAGAGTCAACAGAATTGTAACAGTTATATACAATGTCAGAGGGGTAGTAGATTGGGAAAGGGGGCTTATTACCTTGAGAGGGGTATAAATGTCTATTACCTTGTTTTGCACATCTGAAACTAATAAAAAAAAAAGGAAAAGAAATATAGGTCCCCCTGGAATCTCAGGATATGACCTTGTTTGGAATAAGGGTCTTTGCAGAA
This sequence comes from Aselliscus stoliczkanus, assembly GCA_033961575.1. Taxonomy (NCBI): domain Eukaryota; kingdom Metazoa; phylum Chordata; class Mammalia; order Chiroptera; family Hipposideridae; genus Aselliscus; species Aselliscus stoliczkanus. The sequence continues at coordinate 10,435,589 of CM066736.1, forward strand.
GTAATCAAGGTAAGAATCTTGAGATGAGACCATCCTGGATTCGGGAGGGCCCTATATCCAATGACAGGTGTCCCTAAAAGAGACAGAAAAGAGAAGACATGCAGAGAGAGACAGAGAAGAAGGCGGCCATGTCAGACAGTCAGGAGTCTAATTCAGGGGATGCCAGGAGCCAGCAGAAGCTGGAGAAGCAAGGAAAGACCCTCCCCTAGGGGACATAGCCTCGCCGACACCCTGCTTCTGGACTCTTTCCCTCCAGAACTAACAGAATAAATCTCTGTTGTTGTAAGCTACCGATTTTTCAGTCCGAGAAACTAATAACAGATGTGACGCCAGGCAAGCCATTTCATTTCTCCTCTCTAAGCCTCTGTTTGCTCACTTGTAAAATGGGGACACTAATAATGTCTACTACTAGGAGGACAGGAAGATTTCTATGGGAGGAGATACTCAGGGGAGGGCTCAGTAAACAGCAGCTGCTGTCATTATCCTTTTCACAAGCCCATCTTCTACACGGGGGAGGTCCGTGAACAGACTATACCTACGCCTTGAAACAAATGTCTAGGGTAGGAACAGAAGATAATAGAGCACAACATGTCATGCTTGTGGCCTCTAGCCCTGGACATCAGAGGTGGGGCCTGGGAAGGGCAGGATACAAGCAGACAAGACCTCCGGGGATGACATCAGGAGGTCAGGGACCTCCAGAGACAGGCAGGAGAAATGCAGAGAGAACCAAAATGAGATTGCACTCCTAATGCTCTGAGAGGGCCTGAGACACAGCTTCACATGGCTCTGAGCCTCAGTTTGTTTATCTATAAATGGGGATAATAACAGAACCTCCTTTACAAGACTGCTTTGAGGAGAAAATGAAATTCAGTGTGGAAAGCACTTCATATAATGCCTGCCATTCATTCCTTCATTCCATTAGTAATTGTTGGATCCTTCTGTGGGCTAGGCATGGAAGAAGTACTCGGTAAATGCTGTCCCTCATTTTCATTTGTGACCATTATTGGGTGGGCTGTGAATATCTCGGTTGACCATGGGCTTACCTAACTGTAGAAGAAAGATGCAGAGGGATAATCCTTTCCCCTCCCCCTCAATCCCAATCAGCCCACAGAGGTCCTCTCTGGCATCCCTCTTGGAGGCATCCACCCATTATCCAAGGGTTTTCAGGACCACAAAGGGGGAGGCACTGTGGGCAAGTCTATCTTATTTGAGGCCGCTAAGGCTGTGGTGAGAATGACATGGGAAACACGAGTGACGTCCTTGGTGTAATGTCCGGTGCACAGAGTGTGCTATGCAGAGAGAGCTTTTCCTGTTGCCATAACAATGCTTATTCCTATTATTAGCATTACTTTTCCTACCTTGCAAGTCAACGACCCCTAAATTCAGAATGATGAATGAGCTGACCTCAAGAACTTTCCTCAGAAAAAGAAAAGTCAAACATAGTCACAAGACAAGGCACTGGGCCATTTTAGAGAAAAAAAAACAAAACAAAAAAAACAAAAACAAAACTTTAACAAACAAGCTTTGGGACCACAGCAGAAAATAAACAATGTGATGAACCGTTAGTTAATCAGGTGGAAATTGTATGTGAACTTTAATCTTTGGAGCAAAGCAGACAGCCTTCTGCTGGGATATTTTGTGTAGCCCACCCCCTCCCTGTGATCACATCCCAAGGACATGTCCCTGTTGGACGCCTCAGCTCCCCCAGGTGTGACAAGAAAAACTGGGTTAACATCTGCCCTTTATTGGGCACCTATGCTTTCGAGATACCATGCAGTGTTTACATACATTAATGTACCTTACATCTCATATCAACCCTCTGTAGCATACAAGGTCAGACAATTAAGTTTGAGAACGCATCCTAGAAAAAGTGCTATACATACCTCATTGCTTAATGTCACTATGGTCACCTTTGAAGCATACCCCTTGGAGAGCTATGCACCGACATCAGCACCTAGTCCACCCTTCAAAGCAATTTTGGAACTCTTTTCCTGGAATTCCCCTTTTTTACAATTTCCTGGCATTGTATTACCTTTGATATCCTGAATGTCATCAAAATGTCTTCTTTTCAATATTTCCTTTATCTTTGGGTAAAGAAAGAAGTCATTGGGGGCCATATCAGGTGAGTAGGGAGGGTGTTCCAATACAATTATTTGTTTACTGGCTAAAAACTCCCTCCCAGGCAGTGCCGTGTGAGCTGGTGCATTGTCGTGATGCAAGAGCCACGAATTGTTGGTGAAAAGTTCAGGTCATCTAACTTTTTCACTCAGCCTTTTCAGCACTTCCAAATAGTAAACTTGGTTAACTGCCTGTCCAGTTGGTACAAATTCATAATGAATGATCCCTCTGATATCAAAAAAGGTTAGCAACATCGTTGCAACAAGCTCACAAACTTAATTGTCACACCTTGTATATTCTTATTAAGCCCACTGTACAGGCGAGAAGACTGACAATCTTAAGCCACTTGTCTCAGTGACAGAGCCAAGTTCTGAACCCTGGGCTGTTTGTTCCTACACTCTTAGAACATTTTACTCAACAGCACCCAGGCTTCATGTTCAAGCTCTTTCCAGCTCCAAAGATTACACAGTCCTCAGGTGTAGACCTGCCCTTGGCCCTGGAAATCCTCTTATAAACATTATTCTTCCCCAGGTCAGTCTTGGCAGCCTCAGGCAGGGTCAGAGGCAGCCAGGGCAGGGAAGTTGAGTTTCTCAGCCATAAATCCCATCTCCGACACACCCCTTAACTGCTTATCTCTGGAAAACATGACCCAGCGTAAACCAGGGGGATGGCAGGCCAAGCCATAAAGCAGCCAGCCAGAGGACATGGGGTTCCAGCTTATATTCCTGACATTCCAAATGGTCGATGGCAGAAGCCTAGCCTGCTTGCCCCTCCCCCTGCAAAATGGCCTGACCCCATGGAGATGCCACAAGAAAGTCCCCATAGGTCTTTTCTCATCTGTCCCCAAGACATCCATTCTTGCTAGATCCCCTCTGAACCATTACCCCATGGCTGTCCTTCACCTCTGATTTGTTTCAGATGTGTGAATATGATATGAAAGCTCCAATTTCAAAGCCCCTGTGGACGGAGGCTCCGGCCCCTTGGGCCTGGCCTCGGCATTAAGGTCTTTCCCATGGATGGACGGATGGCGCCATCACACATCATGCAGTGGTCCCACCTTCCCAAAGGCCTTTGTCATCCTGACAGGAAGGGCCCCAGAAGCCTCTCCATGCAACGCGAGGCAAGGTCTTGGTTTTGGGGAGTTTCTCTTTATATGTGTACATATACATAGACTCATAAGGCATCATTGGAAGAGGCCACTTCTGGTAGGAGTTTTAACGAACTGTAATCTGGTGTCTGCACTCCCCGTCAAAGTGACAAAGGATAAAAACATATAAATGGTTGTCAGGAGTTTCATTTTTTTTTTTTATGTAACTTTTTCTAGGTCAGGATTCACATTTGTTTCCTGAGTCTCCTACTCGTCCCACCTGTAATCTTGGCCAAGTTTACCTTTACGTCTCTGAGCCTCAGTTCCTCGTTTTGTAAAAAGACTGTTAAAACTGGTGTGAGAATTACCTGAAAAAACACGCATGAAGTCCTTGGTGTGGCCACCGGTACACAGCAGGCCAGCAATGACTTAATACATGTAAGTCAGTTAATACATCCAATGAGTTAATGCATGTACATCAAATGAGTTACTATGTGTAAATATGAATATATAAATACACAAATACCTGTTTCATATAATGCAGCCCCAGTGATGCTACAGAAACACGTTTACTGATGACCTACTTACTGTAGGCTCCAAAAGAGACCAAATTTGGGAATAAAGGGAACAAACATTGGGTCCCCGGTACAGACCCTCTCAATGAAAAACTTTTAAGTGCCATATTTTCTAGATTCTGGAAAAAATAATCTGAAATCCAAGTATGTATCATAACTGATGTATACAATTGATATAGTGGGCTTCATTTTATTATTTCCCTAAAACACAGCTAATAAATGGATATATATTCTTATTGTTAATAACCTCTTTGGTCTCCCTGCCTCCACCTCAGCATCCTACAGTCCACTCGGCACAGCCACCAGAGCTGGCCTCATGAAATGGAAATCAGATCAGGTCCCTCCTCGATGCAAACCCCTCCAGGATCTCCCGTCCCAATCAGAGTAGCATCTAAAGTCCTTCCCATGGTGTAAAATGTGATCAGGCCCCTCAAACTCTCTGACCTCCTCCTGTCACTCGCTCTGCTCTAGCCATGTGGATTCTCCTGGCTGTTCTCTGAACATGCCAAGCACAGCCGGCCCCAGGGCCTTTGCACTTGTGAGTCCCTCCCCTTCACACTTCCTACATGTCTCTGTCCATATGCCACCTTTGCAGAGATGTCTTCCATGACTACCCTATTTTTAAAAGTCCTTGATTCTACTCTAATTGACGTTATAGTATTTATCACTGGATTCTTGTCTGGCTCCCCCAAAACAAAACATACCCTCTAAATGGTGCCTGGGCCATAGTTGGCACTCAACTATGTTTTGAAGGAATAACACTGAGAGTGTCTTAGAATTTGAAAGTATGATAAATATGACCTTTTTAAAAATCCCCTCTGTAACATAGTTCAATAAACATTACTATTAACCCAATTTACAGATGAGAAATCTGAGGTTCAGGGGAATCAGCTAATTCTCTGGGTACCACACTGGGAAGTGGCAGGGCTGGTGTTTCAGCCCAGCCCTTGCGGCTTGAGAGCTTGAGGCCTTCCCAACACTCCCCAGGGCCCGATGTGAGGTCAGAAGGGACGGTAGAGTTTGAGCTGGTAGTCAGAGCAGTCTCCGGGGAACTCAAGGGGTTTGGAGCCCTGGGGTCTGGGCTGTGTCTTCAGGAGCCTTAACCACATTTGACCCTGGAAGTAGTATATCAAATACCCAAACTAGCTGCTTAGGTGGAGACCAGCACAGTTGCTGTGTAAAATCATTGGGGCCACAGGCCAGGGAAGGGAGGGAGGAACTTGCTCGCTCAGCTTTTATAACCCTCGCAAAGAACTTTCCTCTGGGTATGTCACCTACCACCACCATCACAGACCCAGAAAGGGGACAAATAGTTCCTAAACTATTTTTATAAAGGTTTATCTAAACTGATCCAGATTATACCACCTGCCACTTTAAAACCATATAAAGATTGAAATGAGAAAACTATATACTGACTTCTAATACCTCTTGACTCAGTTCCTCCCAGGACACATGTCAGTGTCAGCAAGGGTTTTATAAGGAAGCTGTACAGATCTGGGTTCAAATCCAACCTCTGCCACTTACCAGCTGTGTGGCCTTAGGCAACTGACTTAACTTCTCTGTGCCTCACCCACAAATGGAGATAGTTCTAGTCTCCTAGGAATTTGGAGAGAATTAAATGAGATGTTCTGTAAAGTGCTTGGCATACACTAAGTACTCCATAAATATTAAGGTTTAATTTTTTTTAAATCCATGGGGTGGGTTGTCCTTTGTTTTGAATGAACCACCAGTTTTTGGAACACTTACAGGATGCAGATCTCTCAATATTCCATCCTCACAGCCACCCACATAATCTGGCTCCACAAATAGCTTTCTGTCCCAAAGCATCTTCTACATAGAGATTGGAACGGTATCATTTCAACATGCAATCAACCTGAAACATATGAGCTATTGTATATGTGGTGGCATTTGTAAGTCTTTGGAACCCAGTGTGTGTGTTGCGCTGACAGAACATCTCCGTGTAGAGCCCCCTACTTCACGTGCTCCAGCCCATGTGGCTGCTGTATTGGGCAGCATGGCTTCTCCTGGCTGCAGGCCCCCCGAGTCACTGTCATCCCAGACCTAGATGCTCCTCTCTCCAGCAAGTCCTTCCCTCCCCTTGGAAAGCTCCCCTCTGTTCCTAAGCAGCCCGCTGCTCCCTGTAACTTTTTAGAACCACAGGGGGGCAGAGTCCCTCTCCTGGAGCCCTCTGTGGGGTGGGCACTCCAGGCCCAGCACACGTCTCCGCCAGGCCAGGCGCTGGGTCACCGAGGCTGGAAGGTTCTGCCCACTCCTCAGGCTCTGCCCCAGGAGGCCTGCCCCGCCCTGTGTCCTGTGTTCTTTCTCGTGTCTGTCCTCTCCCTCTGGCTCCACCCAGAGTACGGGACACACACCAGGGAAGCAGGCGTCTGCCTTTCAACACATGAGCACACACAGTGGAGAGGTGGGGACTGCAGCAAGCTCAGCGCCACCTGCCTCACCTCCAAGGGCCACCTTTACTCGCCCTCCACCAACTGCTGCCCATCAGGACGGGAGCCCAGTGTGGCCACGCCTCCCACCTTTCTAAGCTAACTGAAAAATTGCAATTGTTACATGAAATCTCCTGATACTTAGTGTTGACTCGATAGATTTTTTTTTTAAACAGGATTCATTTTCAGAGCAGTTTTAAGTCACAGTGAAATTGAACAGAAGGTACAGAGATTTCCCACATATCTCCTGCTCCCACACTTGCACAGCCTCCCCCCGCTATCAATATCCCCACCAGAGTGGGGCATTTGTGACAATCAACGAACCGACGCTGACACATCATTGTCACCCAAAGTCCATAGCTTCCATCTGGGTTCACTCTTTTTTTTTTTTTCCAGGTTCACTCTTGGTGGTGTCCATTCTATGGGTTTAAACAAATGTACAATGACATGTACCCACCATTACAATGTCACACAGAATAGTTCCCCTGCCCTAAAATTCCTCTGTGCTCTTTCTATGCATCCCTCACTCCCCTCTAATTCCTGGCAACCTCTGATATTTTTACTGTCTCCATAGTTCTGCCTTTTCCACAATGTCATATCAATCTAGCCTTTTCCAATTGGCTTCTTTCGCTTAGTAATGTGCAGTTAAGGTCCCTCCATGTCTTTTTATGGCTTGACAGCACATTTCTTTCTTAGTGTTGAGCAATATTCCGATGTCTGGAATGTACCACAGTGTATTTAACCATTTCCCTACTGAAAAGACATCTTAGTCGCTTCCAAGTTTTAGCAATTATGAATAAAGCTGCTATAACTACCTGTACGCAGGATTTGGTGTGGACCTAGGTTTTCAATTCGTCTGGGTAAATACCGAGGAGTCCAGTTGTGGCTCGCAAGGTATGTTTAGTTTTGGAAGAAACATGCGAAGCTGTGTTTTAAAACAGCTGCACTGTTTTGCGTTCCCACCAGCGGTGAATGAGGGTTCCTGTGGCTTCACATCCTCACCAGCATTTGATGATGTCTGTGCTCTGGGTTTGGGCCTTTCTAATCGTTATGTGGCGGTATCTCCTTGCTGTGTTTCAATAGATTTTTTAAACACCACATGAGCCTTCCTCCCCCACCCCCAAAAGACTTCTGCTTCACCAGATATCTGTCCCAGAACAGCAAAAGTGAACAGTGCTCTACAGAGCAGATCTTCAAAGTGGGGTGCACAAGCTTGGAGCGGGTAGGAGCTGACCCAGCAGGGAGCTGGGGACATACAGCAGCACTCAGATTTACACTTGTCTTTTTATGTCATGCTTTTTGGGGTTCTGGTTTTGTGCACGTATGGGTATTCCTGCTGTGTATTTGCAATGTGGCAGCTACTCTTATGCCCATAGTTTCACCCTTCTGGCTTGCCCCAGTGTCAGCTGCCACCATAGTGAATGGTGGTGTACGAGCTGAGGCTCCGTGGACAGCACCCCATCTCAGACTTACTCCCGGCAGCTTTCTCCACATACCACAGGGCCTTGGCCACCTTCCAGAGGTCTTGCCCCTCCCATGCAGCGTAGCCCGGGGCAACGATGGTCCAGGAGGTAACACTCAACTGATGGGTGATAGACACAAATGGACAAACATCCCAGCCTCCAAGCCTCTGGACAGACAATTCTAGGAGACAAAATCAAGCCCGGGTGTCCACAGTGACAATCCATGGATGAGCACATCATTTTATTGACTTTGTCTCTGTCACGGCTCCCTCTCCGCCACTCCTTCACTCCTGCCATCTGGGATTCCCTCCAAGTAAGTTACGTGTCCTCAAGTCCTCACAGGCTCTGCTATTAGAGGAGTGAGAAGTAAGATGGTACATGATAAACGAATAACTTTATCCACATCCATAGTTAAACATAAATAGATAGGCATGCACTGATAGTGTGAATGCAAAAAAAAACCAAAAAACAGTGTTAGTTGTTTTTGAAGTGACTCGAAATGACATGTGGTCATGTGGTGAATTAACGACACAGGTGGGACAAGAATCAATGCCCCAGATTCCCAGGCAAGAATGGTTTCCCTTGAACCCCTTGGAAACTGAGAAATAGAAAGAACAGTTTCTTTCACCCCCCAACCCTGTCAACTTCAGTGGTCCAGCTATATAACGGGGGGAATCTATGAGTTTAAAATAATGAGAAGAAAAATTAAACAATAAGGAAAATGTATTGGCATCCATTAAAAACACACACAGCAGAAGGGACGGATTCAGGGAAAGCTTGATCTAGCTGCTCAATGCTGTCGGCAGGGTCCAGTCTTTCTCCCCTCTGACTCTGCCTTACCCAGTGTCACCTTATCCTAAGGCTGGATACTCCTGCAGTTAACACACTAACTTTGAATTACACACTCAACCACTCAACCCGATCCAGTCACTGGTGAGAGGAATGTGACTCGGGCCAGTCAGGGTCCAACCCTGGAGCTGAGGGTGGGCTCTGTTTTTCCACTCTGGAGGCTGCTACACAGCAAGGCAAAGAGGGAGTCAGCTCAGAGGCTACCAAAGAGACGACCCGATGGCTCTCCCAAGGATCAAACATTAGTCTCAAGGTCTGCAGGGCACTGAGCTCCCCGAATCATAATAAAATGTTGGCATGCCCTTTTTTCTGGGTGTTTTTTGTCTGATTCCCTAGATGGAGTCTAAACTTCTAGGTAGAACATTCCATGGAAATAAACACTGCTGGCTCTCGGAGAACCAGTCTCCTCAGGCTTCCAATGGACCTTGAATCAATCACAAAATTCCAGTCCCTTATTTGGTTCTAATGGGCAAAAGATACAAAGTATTATAGACTTTTGTGTGTACCTACAATGAAGGGCTCTTTCCATGACCTGCTACATGGCTAGTTAGTAAGTTCGCAAACTTGTTGCAATGATGCTGCTAACCTTTTTTGATATCCGAGGGATTATTCATTATGAATTTGTACCAACTGGACAAATGATTAACCAAGTTGACTATTTGGAAGTGCTGAAAAGGCTGCGTGAAAAAGTTAGGCAACCTGAACTTTTCGCCAATGTAGCCCAGCTCCAGGTGGAGCTGATGTTAGCTGTAGAGGGCAGTGTCACTGGCCCTCATATGTGGGATCCGAACCAGGGCTGCTGACATCCCAAAACCAGCTCTCAACCACTGCGCCACTCGGCCAGCCCTGTAGCACTTTTTTTAGGGTGAGTTCATGAACCCAATTGTCTGACCTTATAACAGACACCAGAGCTTGTCAGTACTTCTGAAGCATTCCAAGAGCCCTGGTTCATTATTCCAAGACTGTGCCAAGCTCCCCATGGAAGGTACCCTCTGGTAGAATGCCAGGATGGGTAGGTGGCTCACTGGGCCTTTGTACCCTCCTGGAGAGGTGAGGATAAAAAGAAAACATGAGCCTCTCTCACCCTCCTGCCTTGTCACTCCTATAAAGGATGATTGAAACTTTAAAAAATAAATACATCACTCAAGCCACACTCAAGTACATGGTTGCTGTGAAAACCTTGAGCAATACGTAGATGTGTGAGGAGTGAAATAGTTCGGGTTCCCCTTCTCCTGCCCCAGCCCTACCTTCTCTGCAGGTGTGGACACCGTTGGGATTTTAGTATGTATTCTTCCAGACCTTCTCTTGTGCATTTATCTAGCATGTGTAGACACACACTCTAATTTCATTTAATTTTTCAAATACCATAAAATAGGGTATATATATATATATATATATATATATATATATATATATATGTTTCTAAAATGTGTTTTTCCATTGAAAAACATCCCTTGGTGATCTAGCCATTGGAGACCTATTTCTATCAGTCCATCCAAATCCGTGTCATGGCTTTTAACAGAAGCACAGGACTTCCTGGTGGAAATGCACCATGGTGTAGTGCATTAGTATGCCAAGGATTCATATGCATTAACTCATTTTTTTTTTTAATTTTTTTGAGGGCAGTGTCACTGGTCCTCATATGTGGGACCGAACCGGGGCCGCTGGCTTCCCAGGCCAGCGCTTAACCACCGCGCCACTCGGCTGGCCCACATTCAGTCATTTAGCCTCGCTTACCTCTCTGCCTTCATTCCCCACTTATTCACTCCCTGGCATCCCACCTGCCTCCTTGCTATTCCTCAGATACACCAGGCAGTCTCTGGCCCCAGGGCCTTTGCACTGGCTGTTCCCTCTGCTGGGGTTGCTGTCTCCCCCAGATAGCCACATGTCTCTCTCCCTCATGTCCTAGTCTCTACTCAAGAGCCACCTTGTCAGGGAGGCTTGCCCTGGCCACCTTATCTGAAATTTCAATCCACTTTTATCTCACTACTTCATACCCCTCTTCTGCTATTTTTTATTCCGTGGCACTCAACACCAGCTCCTCTATTATCTGTCTCCCACCACCAGGATCTCTGTTTTGTTCATTGCTGTGTCTCCAGTGCCTAGATCCACGCCCGCATATTGTAGGCACTCAATAAATACTTGAGTGAACAAACAATAGTGCAATGTATTTCGTACTCTTCTTATCCCCATCTTACTAAAGAGGAAACTGAGGCACAGAGAAAGAGAGACAAAGAGAGAGAGAGAGTGATCAAAAGACTTAACATGCTAAGTGTAATGACATCATCCATATAAACTACCCTGTCTCCCCCAAAAATAAGACCTAGCCAGAATATAAACCATAGCATGATTTTAGGTGCCAAAATATGGCACCTTGGCATACTGAATATTTTAAACTGAAGGGGTTTGTGGAAAATGCACCCTTCTCCCTGAAACAGGTCATAAAACCCTCATGTGAGGGGTGCGTGCCTTTCATATCCTGAGGGATCATGCTACGGCTTATTCTCTGGCTAGGTCTTGTTTTTGGGGAAACACAATATCATCTGTACTCTTGGCTATTGTGGGGCCTCTTTCAATTTATTCACATATTAATAATAACTATTTATCGGGCATCTACTACTATTTTGGCTCCATACATAGTCAATTTGGGCAACAATTCAGGTTCTGCCCTCAAGCAACGTACAGTTTGGTGGACAAACAAGGCTAGGAAAATCATACAATGACAACTGTAAGACTATCTTCTGGTCATGATGAGGGGCACTAACAAGGCTTGGAGGTCAGGAAGGCTCCCTGGAGGAGGTGACATTCCAGGCAAGACCTGAGGATGCATGGAAGGAAGAGCGTTCAGGGGCAAGACACAGCTGTGCCAAGTCCTGGAGGCGAGGACGAGCGACTGCTTGAGTAAATGTGGCCTGAACTAGACAGAGGAATGGATTGCATGTAGCAAAGGGGACCTCCCTCTCATTTCGCATGTAGCCTGCTAGAAAGCCCCAGTCACTCCCCTCCACTGCGATGGGGAGAGCCAGAAACATTTCACTGGCACTTAAACCGTCCCTGACACTTCCACATGCTGGGGGCTCCTTCTGCTTTAATCCAAGGAATTAGCTTCTGGCCTCACCAGCACCCTTCCCTGAATTGCTAGAGGGCAAAGGTCAGTGCATTAAGCAGGGCCGATTAATACCCAGCCGTAAATCCCAGAAGCAGCGTTTAAGCAGCAGTAATATTTCACACGGGCTTGTCCAGCCATTGATGGGCCCATCCTGGGGAGGGTGCGTGCTGTGTCCTGGGCCAGTCGTGTTTACGAGCCCCACCAAGGCCTCCTGGGCAGTGCCCCCCACACACTGCCCTTTGATCAGGGAAATCCAATACCTGAGGTCTGGGCTTTATGAGCAAGCAAGTCTAGATTAAGGGAATTAACCACAGTAGATCACAACTAATAAAACAGAGCCAGGGCCCCACCGCAGCGTGGCCCTGGGGGACAAGTGGGGGTGCAGTAGCTGCCAGGGTCCCACACAGGGCCACCACCCCTCCCAGAGTCACACTGTGCAGGGAGGAGAGAGGGAGAGAGGGAGAGAGGGAGAGGCAGAGGGGGGGTGGAGAGAGAGAGAGAGAGAGAGAGAGAGAGAGAGATTGATTTTCATCTAAACTCTCCATGCATTCTTTTTTCTTCTCCACTCTCCAAGGTACCAACATAGATTTGACATTTCGTAGAGAAGCAGGGATTCCCAGACAATCCATTTATTCCCTTATTTCTCCATGCAGTCATTCATTCATCAAATATTTACAGTGAATAAATATTGTGGGTTGAATTTCATCCCCCCCAAAGATATGCGCAAGTCCTAACCCCTGGCACCTGTGAATGCGACCTTATCTGGGCACAGGGTCTTGGCAGATGCAGTCGTGCTGGATTAGAGTGAGCCCACATCCTGTCCGGAGTCCTGCGATGGCCTCTGTGATGGTTCCTTTTATGTGTCTCCTTGGCTAGGCCATGGTACCCAGATATTTGGTCAAACATCAGTCCAGATGTCACTGGGAAGGTGTTTGTTTTTATTTTAGATGAGATTAACATCTCAATCAGTATACTCTGAGTAAAGCAGATTCCTCTCCACAACAGGGCGGGCCTCACTCAATCAGTTGAAGGCCTTAAGAAAGAAAGACAAGACTGAGGTCCCTCCAGGAGGAGGACATGCTCCAGGCTGCTCAGACTCAGGCTGCGACAGCCAGCCTGCCAGCTGCCCTGAAAGGTTTCAGACTTCATACCAGCACTACAATCGCAAAAGCCTATTTCTCAAAATCCCTCTCTCCCTCTCTGTCTCTCTCTCTCTCTCTCTCTCTCTCTCTCTCTCTCTCTCTCTCTCTCTCTCTATATATATATATATATATACACATACATATATATGTATATATATAATACATACACACACGAGTATATATACACACATATATAATTATAAATTATTACATATATGCATACATGTAAATTATATAGAGAAACTACACACATACTTATAAATTATAATTTACACAATCTCCATTTTTCTTTTTTTTTTGAGGGCAGTGTCACTGGCCCTCGTATGTGGGACCGAATCAGGGCCGCTGGCTTCCCAAGCCAGCGCTTAACCATCGCACCACTCGGCCAGCCCACAATCTCTATTTTTAATGTACATTTTCTTTATTGAAGGAAACAGGTTATTTTTTGGTTTCTTATTTCTGCTGTAAAAATGGCCACAGACTTAGTGACTTTATTATTTATGTTATAATTTATATATAATTTATATATGATAATTATAACTTACATTATATATAAATCATATATATGTCTAAGTTATATATATTTGTATATATAATTTATATATAATTATAATTTATAATTGTGTCTTTATGTATAAGTTATATATATTATGAATTATATATTTTTATATAGATATAAACCTACCTGCTGTTTGTTCTGTTTGAATCCTGACACACTTCCAAACCAGCCTCCCTGCCTCCAGCCTTGTTCTTCCCACCCCTTATCACTTCTGTACCTTTACTCACGAAGCTTCCTTTCCCTGGAATTACCTCCCTCCCCATAATTCTCTCCACCCCCCGTACTGTGATCTCCCAGCTTGTCCCAGCCCCAGGCTAAAGTGACCACCTGAGATCAGTCAGGGTCAGACTTGAACCCAGGTTGATCTGACCCTGAAGTCCATGCTTTGAACTACACTTGCTCAACAGTACACCTATAACCGAATTCAATGCGGATTTTTTAATTCAGGAAATTTCCAACATCTATAAAAGTAGGAAAAACAGTGGAATGAACTGCTTGACCCATCTCCTAGGTTCAACAATTATTCTTGTCTTATCCTTACATGCTTTCCCTTGCACTATTTTGAAGCAAATCCCCAACAACACATTCATTTTCAAGTCACTCATAAATATTTCAGAAGATACAGCTAAAAGGTAAGAACGTGTCTTACATAATCACAATACCACAATCACACCCAACAACTGAACAATTTAATAATAATTTCTCATTATTGCTATCCACTGACCAGCTGAGTGTTCAGATGTCTAGTTATCTCATATATGTTATTAATGTTTTTTTCCATTTAAAAAAAAATTTGAATCAGGATCCAAATAAAGTCCAGTAATTCCAGGCAGATGGTGACAGGCTGACATGTCTCTTAAATCTCTCTTAATCTATAGGTTTCCCTATGTCTTAGTTCGAGTTCTCCTAAAAGCAGACCCAGAGACAAGGATTTGGGTGCAAACCGTTGATTTTGGATGTGATCTCAAGAAGCAAGGTAAGGGAGTGCTGAAGTGACCCAGAAAGGAAAAAGAGCTGATAAAGTGCATATTATTATAACAAACGGCAGCCATTTGGGGCAGCTGGAGCTCAGTGTCTCCACAGCAGGCTCTTCAGAAAGGTCCCACCAAGGGGACAGGAAGCAGAGCGTCTATTCAGCAGCCCACCCTGCCTTGGTCCAAGGTTGCCCCTGGGACACTGCCCCAAAGGCAGAGCCAGCACACTTCAGCAGCCAGAGGGGCCCCTCAGGTAGAAACCACTGATGTGTACCGAGCTGCCTGCAGGTGATGTGCAGGGCAGATCACATGGGGAGGCACTGACAGTGTCACCTGCAATCTCCATCTCCAACATGCATTTCCTTTGTTGAAGTGCACAGGTCTTCTTTTTATCCCATTTCTGGCATCCCATCATTCTGATACTGATGCTCCTACCTCCCCCTTTTCATTTATTAATAGAATGAGCCTTGTGATTATTCTGGACCCACCTCTGATAATCCACTAGGGTCTCCCCATCTCAAGGTCAGCTGATGAGCAAACTCAATTCCGTCTGCTCCCTGGTTCTCCATGTTACTTCATGTATTCACAGGTTCCAGGGAAGAAGATGTTGACATATTTGGGGGGCCACTGCTCTGTCTGACACAGGTCATTTGTTCAAGGAAATAGCCAGTCTGGAATTTGCTCATGCATCTCCATGGCGCTATTTTAGCCTGTTCCTTGCTCTCCTGTATTTTCTGCAAATTCCAGTTGCATTTAGAGACTTAACTAATTCAGGGTTGATTTGGTCTTGGCAAGACTATCTCACAGATGATGCTGCAAATGTGGAAGTTTTAAAGCATTAGTTTATTTCACAGGGTGAGACACACTTATGCACACACTAAATGGACTGAAAATTTACCATTGCTTCTAACCACTCACAGGGTGTCAAAAATTGGACAGGGAGAAATTTTCAAAGGAAGGCAACATCAAGAATCAGAAATACACATTTCTTTTATTCTCTGTTCACTCAGAAATAGTCCTTTCTGTTTCAACATTTAGGCAAAAAAAATAACAATAATCAAGAAAGAGATTTTCAAAAATATTTTTGGATGGGATAGAGTAGAGAAAAAAAGAGTTTCCTAGACAAGGCAAGAAATTTGCATACCCAGCATGCTTCGATCAGGGTTTCTAAAAGTACATGTTATCTGAACTCAATTTTCTAAGGGCCAGTGCCTTCCAAGTGCTCCATAAAATGCCTAAAACCACACCCCCAGGAAGAACCACCCAGACTGCATTCAAAACACAAATAATACAAACCAAAACCACAGTGAGGTATCACTTCACATCCATTAGGATGGCTACTATAAAAACAAGCCAACAAAAAAACAAACAACAAACAAAAACCAACAAAGTAACAAGCGCTGGCAGGGATGTGGAGAAATTGGAGCCCTCATGCATTACTTGCTGGTGAGAACGTACTATGGTGCAGCCATTGTGAAAAACAATATAGCAGCTCCTCAAGAAATTACACAGAGAATTACACCATGATCCAGGATTCCCACCTCTAGATGTACACCCAAAAAAACTGAAAGCAGGGATTGGAACAGATATTTGTATATCCATGTTTCTAGCAGCATTACTTTAGCCACTAGGCGAAAACAACACAAATGGTCAACAAATGATGGGTAGATAAACAAAATGGAATATTACTCAACTTTAAAAAGGAAGGAAATTCTGACACCTGCTATGAACGGATACCATCCACCATCCATATGAATGGATCTCGAAGAGACATGATGCTCAGTGAAATAAGCCAGTTACTAAAGGGCAAATCTTGCATGGTTCTACTTATAGGACCCAGAATCGTCCAATTCATGGAAACAGAAAGGAGTGGTGGTATAGCCCAAAGTGCGGGGAGGGCAGAATGGGGAGTCAGGGTTTAAAGAGTATCAAATTTCAGCCTGAGATGATGGAAAAAGTTCTGAAGGTGGATGGCAATGATGGCCCCACGTTGGTGAACGATCTAGATGCAGCTGAGCTGAATACTTAAAATTGTTAAAATGTTACATTTTATGCTATGTGTATTTTACCAGAATAAAACAGAAAGAAAGAAAAAAATACAATTGTATCTTATTTTCCTTACCATTTCAGCCACTGGGAAAACCCTCCTCTCACAATCAAGTCAGAAGAATAATAACAGTTTGCCAAGTGACATGTGAAGAAGAAATTGTTCCAGGCAGGAGGAGCTGAGGAAGCATAAACCACTTTCAGCCCAAGACATGGAGTTATTTTCGTTTCTGCCGTTTGTTGCCACTCATGTTTTCAATTTTCTAAAATTGCTACATCTCCGCGTTTTTTCAAACGTCAAAGGCAGAAGTTTGCTCACCACACAGAATCCCCCAGAATCCTGTCGTCAAGTTACACACTGGTCAACGATGCCATAAACATTCATCCATGTTACAGAAGAACATCATATTTCACAGCAACTGGGCTTTAAAAAAAAAAAAAAAGCAACTTTAGACCAAAGGATGTAAACCTGGCCAAAAGGGGTGGGAGGGTGGGGTGAGAAAGCAGAAAGGGGAAAATGCTTTTTGAAGAGCTTTTAAGATGAGGAGGAAGAGTCCTTGGTGATAAAATATGGGTGCTGTGGAATGAAAGGACCACAATTTAAAAGACAGTGTGGGATGACCCACTGTCACGGTGGGAATGGTGGAGGAGGCACGTTACAGACTCGAGCCAGTTACACAAGTAAAAGAACTTACTACCAGCACATATATTTAAGTAGTATATCATTTTTTGGTTCTTCGTCTTTATTGGTTTTCAATCCATAAAAAATACAAATAAAATTAAAAATATTCAATCCATATAGATATACCTAAGTCAGAAAATGGAAACTGTTCTTTATCCTAGTACGTAGAGAAAACACCTTTAACAATATCAGATATGTGTTTCCCCAATTTTTCCTATGAAGAGAAATATATAAGCATATATGTTCTTGTATATGTAAAAATAAAATGGTTACCTACATATATCATTATATATAGAACATATACAATTAACTACATATCACATTGTACATGACAAAAAAAATTTTAAAAACACATATAAATATATTACCTTTCAACTTGCTTCTTTGAATTATCAAGGAATCATGGACATTTCTGCCTATCAGCACGTCTATCAAGCTTGATCTTTTTAATGGCTGTATCATATTCCATGAAAGCAATATTCATCCATATAACTTATTTCTTATGAACGGACATTTGGTTATGATATTTTAAATGACCTCTTAAGGCAGAGAAAAGAAGAGATATTTAATCTCTTCTGAAATAAAAGCAACATAAAATTAACTTTTTAAAACCCTTCTTTTTTTTTAAGATTTTATTGGGGAATTGGGGGAGAGAAACAGCGCTGAGGAATCAGGGAAGGGGAACAGACAAATTGCTGTCCTTTTGTTCTTCAGTCTAGTTGTGGAGGACGTTGCTTCACTGGCCCATGTTGGTATCTTCATTACGCTCTTCCCGGATGAGGCAGATTGGTCACCAGCCATTGGACAGCCACTCACACTGGCTGCCAGCCACTCTGGTAGCCCACGGCAGCCCACGGTAGCCCACTGCAGCAAGGGCTACAGCCTATGCCGTCACCGGCTACTCATAGCCAGCTACTTATAGCAGCCCAGCTCCAGGTGGAGCTATTGTTCACCATCTTAGCTGTAGAGGGCGCAGCGTCACTGGCCCTCATGTGGGATCTGAACCGGGGCCCTGCTGCTCAGAGCTGGCACTCCCAAGCCAACTCTTAACCAACGAGACACTCAGCCAGCCCCTAAAACCTTTCTTTCTTCAGCCCATTGCAAGGAACTCAAAAAATGTCAACACTGTCCTCTCTTAACTTGAATGCCATTGATGTCATTTTTCTAGAACATCGTTATTGGTTTTCTGACTAAACATATTCTATCCATATGGATGTGAAACAGCCATGGGAAAGAATACTACGTAACTGTCAAAACGGACAAAGTAGTCTATATGAAGTACAATGAAATCATCTCCCAGGCATACTGTGAAATGAATAAGAGGTAATTGTATGATCATTTGCCTTATAAGTATTTAGAGCCATGTAAATTGTTTGCGTAAGTTATTCACAGAGAATATCTCAAGAAGGAAGCAACAGAAACGGGTGACTGATTACGCCCTAGGAGGGACCTGGGCAGCTTCCAGGCAGCCTCACAACCTCTTTAGGTAGAAGATTAGGTAGAAGATATTATTATTATTATTATATCCATCAGCGATGAGGAAACCAAGGACAGAACGTTTCTAAAGACTTCATGGGGTAAAAAAAGAAAAGAATCAGATGAAATCATCTCCATTCAATCCAAGTTTCTAGAACCATCCATTCAATCCAAGTTTCTAGAACCACTTTCTATGCGCCAGCTGTGTGCGTTAATAATAGCACCCAGACCATGGGCGTGACTGGTGACTGAATGAAGCCCATTGGGCAGCAATCTGCTCCCCACAGGTGCTCGATAAAGAGGAGCTAGTTTTTTATAACAGTATTCATTAGTAGGACAATTTATTTTGCAGCGCATCTCAGTTGGTTTTGCCCACAGCTCTGTGTATGAAATAGGGCAAGGATGGTTTCTGTCTTACCCATTTTCAGTAAAATTGAGGCTCAGAAAATTGAAGTGCCTTGGGGCACCTCACCCAGCTTTGGAAAGCACAGAGGTTTCCTGGAGGGGGTGGTGCCTGACCACAGGCTCTGCCACCAGATGCCTGGGATCGAATCCTGGTTCTGCCCCTCACTCGCGGTGGGACACTTAAGCTCTCTGTGTGTCAGCTTTGGCATCGATCACATGGAACCATAAGGGTACTGCTTTTCCTAGAATTGGGAAGAGGAGTTAATCCGCGTTCATTTCTGCAGCCAGTGATCCTTTTCAAAACAGAAACCAGGTCATGTCACTCTTCCATGCCAACCCTCCTCCCACGTGCTCCTCTCCCACTTGGAACAAAAGCACAATTCCTTCCTGGGAGGAGCGCACGAGGTCCCCATGGCAGGGTCTTCCAGCTACCTCCCTCTCTCTCCTCACCCTCCGGCTCAGTCCTCACCCACCGACCGGTTTCCTGGTGGTGCCCCCACCACACCAAGCTCGGCCCTGCCTCCCGGCCTTTGGGTGTTAGGTACCCTCTGCCAGGAACGTTTTGCCCAGAGATCATCCTGACTTCCCTGGCATTCCCAGACCTGCACAGGGCATACTTATCAAAGCAGCGTTCCCCAACCATCTACCTCCTCATCCTGCTCAGTTATTTCTCACTAACCCTTGTCACCACCACATATCTATGCCTCTGTGTATTTCTCTCTCATCCTTAAACATAAGCTGACGGGGCAGGTTGAGACTCTCTCTGTTTTGCTCCTTGCTGCATCCCCGACCCTTAGGACGGTACCTAGCATCCCTTGCCCCGCCCCCATCAATGCTAGCTCTCCCAAGAGGTAAAAAAGACACAGCCTGAGCCAAGGCATGGAGGTGGGGAACAGGGCATGGTCCCAGCAGGGAGCCGGATGTGACTCCTTTGACCAGGCTCCACCTCAGTGATGGGAAATGGCCTCTGCTACCACCAAGAAACGCCACGCACTGATCTCTTGGAGCCACCCCGCTAAAATGCTTTGAGCGAATGTATGGTCTAAAGCCTTCCTCACCCCACTGGTCCTTTCCCAGGACCCTGCTGCCTTAGACCCCAGCCCCCAAGGCTAAGGTATGACAGCCAGGGTGGGAGGCTCCCTCTCAGTCCCAGCCAGCGGCTTTGGGGGCTTTGGCAGGGGCGGGGGGTGTATCTCACAGATTGAGGGCAAGACCTGGGGGGCAGGGCCCCTCGGAGGAAGGCTGCCTTGTGGAGCAGTGACAGCTCACAGCCAATAAACAAGGAAGACTGGGGCAGGCCTGCGTCTCCTCTACCCCTTTAAGAAAGACACCTCGGGACTCTGGCTGGAGGTCGCAGCAGGAAACCAAGCACACACAGAAGGGCTGCCTAGCCAAATAAATAGTCATTTATTAAGGTACTTCGCTCTCAGCAGGAAACCAGCATGGGCAGCTGTCGGGGGAGGGGGCTGTCTCCCTAAGAGGGCAGCCATCTTTAAGAGAGAGGATAAAACACTTGATTTGAAACACTTGTCTCCAGATGGGACCAGTAAAAACCCAGGCCCTCAGCCTGATTCCAAACCTCTCTAGAGAAAGGATAGCAACGAACGGCTTTCTGGAACCTTCCTGCCAGTGCAGAATGAAAGGCCCTCTCCAGGCCACCACCCTGCAGGCGGGTCCACCTAGCTTCCCCCAGAATTGTGTCCACACAGCTTTCTCTGAATTCGTGGCTGGGGTTAAGATGACAACCTGCAAAGGCAGGTTGTCTTTGAAGTGGAGCAAGAACAGAGATTTCCGGGCCACAGCTCTGGGCAGTGCATCAGGATGGGGCTTCTCCCCAAGCCAGGCTGGCTTGGGCACCACTGCTCCCCTTTCTTGAAAGCTTCACGCTGTCTCCTTGGATGGAGGCTGTGCAGGTTTTCTCGCTTTGCCTGGAATGTTCTCTCCCACGATACACAACCACCGCCACCATCAGCACCACCATCACACCGTGGCTGGGGCAATTCCTTCTCATCTTAGATCTCGGTCTGACAGGAGAGGTCTCTCTGGTCGCTCCGACAAGCTCGGGTGCCTTGTTCCGGGCTCTCCTGATCGCACACAGCCCTCCCCAAATTGCACACGGCCAGTGCTCATCCCAACCTGCACCTCACATTTTATAGAGGTGCAACTGTCTGTCACCATCCTTCTCCACTGTTTCTGTCAGGCTCACCAGGATAGCCATAATGCATGACACAGAATAGGCCCTCAATTAATACATGTTCAACGAATGAATACGTGAACCCTCAGAAAAACAAAATATGTGAGTATACCTCAGGCTCCTAGACAAGTATCCAAACACTTGAATGTGTGTATGAATGAGTGAATGAATGAATGAGTGTGTGAGTGAATAGTGAGTGAATGAATGAGTGAGCAATGAATGCATAAGTGAACAAATGAATGAATAAGTAAACAAATGAATGAGTAAATAAGTGAATTCATGAGTGGAATCATGAATGAGTGAATAAATGAGTGAGTGAATTCATAAATGGGTGATTGAATGAGCGATCAGGTAAGTAAAGGAGGGAGAATGGCTAGTGATGGTTCCCTCGGGGGTGGCCCTATCAGTTAATATGCTTTTTCTGTCTCTCCTGTTCTGTCTATGCAGTTAGAGAAAGACGCAGGAGAGGGTGGCATGAATGTGACTCTAACCAACACATGGCACGAGGGGGGCATTTCCCGAAGGGGCACATGGCGGGGGGAGCTTCCAGGCAGAAGCTGACCTCCACGGGGCAGCTCTGTCCCTGACCCTTTTCACCTTCCCTTGTTCTGATCTTTATGGGGCCATCTGCCTTTTAGCATCAAAGGAGACAGCAGGGCCGTGATTTGTCCCACAACAGCTCTATAAAAATGTAATTACCCAATAACCCGCTGTCTGCAAAACAAACCATCTTCCTGTTTCTTCTCCCATAAAAAGCATTTGACAGCCCTGTTCTATCAGCTTAGAAAACCTGGAGAGAGTTCACTTAGCTCTGTGTGAAATGAAAACCCTGGAGGGAGGGGGAGAGGCCGAAGTGGGGAGAAACACACCTCGGCTCTCCCCAAGGCAAGGGGAGTCAGTCATCGTGGTCCGATGTAGGACTGGACAATGCAAGTCACAGCTAACAAGGGCAGCGGGGCTCAGAAACACAAGGCGCCCAGCCAGGCCGCAGCACCAGGCAGCATCCTCTCAGTTCCCACAAAGGTCATTCCTTCATTTAGTCACTCAACAAACATGGGTCAGGCACCCACTCTGCACTAAGCAGTAGGCTAGGGTTCAAGTCCAGTACAACATGTGCTAGTCTTTCAAGAAACCCATATCCATAATATGCATTTATTTTAAGTGATGGTGAGGCATTTTGGTCTGAATTTACTAAAATGCAAAAGGTGTATATAATCCATCATTATTACATGGATGAGGCAGGTTATAAAACAGAGGACTATGAGTGGTGATGGTTATACAATATTGGCAATGTACATAATGTCACTGAATTGTACACTTAAAAATGGTACAATTTATGTTATCGAATATATATATATATCAATTTAAAAGCAGGAGAGATGCCTAGATGCTGGGAACTTGGGGTGTTTTCCTGTTTTCTTCTGTATATTTTTTGGTATCTCTAAGAGTTGTTTTCCTGTGAATATATATTGTATAAAGAGCTCACAGTCTGGTGGGGAGATAGATAAGGAAATCAGCTATTACAGGATATGGTGATGCACACAGAAGTGGAGGCATAAAAATCAGACTGTGGGGTGCCACGGAAGGGTGCCCAGGAGAGGGCGATGAACAGGGATGAGCCAGGCAAAAAGGTGAGGGTGAAGGGGAGAGGACATGCCAGGAGAGAACCAGCACTGAAAGTACAAAACTGTCCAGTTTGATTCTTGGCCTGGCTACACATTTGCTGTGTGTCCTTGGGTGAGTTAGTTAACCTCTCTGTTCTTCAGTTCTATAAACTGAGGGTCAATAGATGTACTTACCCCATAGGATGTTGTGAGGATTAAGTGAGTTAATATACATAAAGCAATTACAACAGTGTCTAGCATATGGTCAAGGCCATATAAGAATTAGCTTTTTTTTTTCTTTCTTTTTTTTTTAATGACTACAAACAACAGGAAACTTCTGGAAATAGTACAAAAGAGAAATGGAATGGCTAAAGGAGCCTGGGGAAAAAACAATGTAAGAATCATCTTTACTGAAATAAAAAGCAAGTAAAGCCTTGCAGGGGTGGGGGTGTGTGATAAACAACAAAGGGAGATCAAATCTGAAAATAAAATGTCTTAGGATGACAGCTTTCTGTTTTGGACTAAGATATTTGTAGCTAACAAAGTTGACTTAAAACGGGTTTGGACTAAGCAAAAAGATGCTGAAAATGCATAAAGGAGTCAGGCTTGAAAGGCTGAACATAAGTCAGCCTCTTTGTTGGAGAAAGCTCCCCGGTGTTCAACATTTGGAATTGATGACTTGGTGGTTTCCTCTGGGGAAGAAAATATCTTGACATTTCCTGGTACGTCTTCTTTCCTACCCCCTTGCTCCCAAGGACACTCTATATCAGTGTAATGTCCCTGCTTGAGCACTGATGGGCGTGTGCACCCAGATGATATTGGGAATATTTGCAATTCGGGGGCTCACAGCAGGATCTGTCATCTTCCCGAAGGCGTGAGCAATGCTACTGCAAAAGCACTCTTTACAGTCACAAATCACTGTTCGATACATTCCAGGATTTCAAAGCTGTGGCGTAAATTTCCAAGCCAGAAGAACAGCATGGAAGCCTTAAGTGCTGGGTTTCAACCCTCTAGACTCCCTGGAACCAGTGTCTGGGGTTCTGGCAGCATCAATATGGCCCTTTCATGCTTCCAAGGGATATGGATAGTGTGTTAAGCCAAAGAGAGACAGCGTGTGGTCTGGAATGGAAGCCATGGCGTGTGCTGGAAGGCTCTCGGATCTGCTTTGAAACTGTAAATGGCAAATCTCTGCTCCTTAGCCCTCTATATTATCATCTTTTAAATGGGTACAACAATGTTTATCTCTGGCACACAATTAAAGGTCTTAAGTCTATAAGGAAAGGGGACTGGGGCAGGCTAAGCCCATAAATATCTGGGATTTTATTTTGCATTTGAAGCAAAGTTTTGAAAACATCCTTGTATCTACTAGTAATGCATTCAGCTGCCAATAATATTAATAGAATATCTCACTACAGGGCCTTAAATTAGTAGGGATTCATTTTTGTTACATAACAAGAACTCTGCAGGTGGCCAGTTACAGGTCCTGATGCAGAGGCTCCACTACACCCTGACCAACATTTTGACAAAACAGCTGCTATAGCTCCAGCCATCACATCCCAAATCTAGCCAGGAAAAAAAAAAAAGCGTTCCAGGAAAGTGCTGCATCTCTCCCCTTTTTCAAAGAGAATAATTTTTTCCCCCCAGAATCTCTCGCAACAGACCTTTTGGAGAGAACTGGGTCACATACCCTCCTAGCTGCAAAGAAAGCAGGGCTATTAGGAAACAGAACTGAGACCAATTACGATCCAAAGTCTGGGTCTGGGCTCACGGGAGTCATTGTGCCCACTTCACAGGCTGGTCGAGAGAATTAAATGACATGATCCATAGGGGACTGTTGGCATTGTTCCTGGTACACGGCGAATATTCAAGAACTGTTACTCAAAGTCTGAGGTTCATTTAGTCTCTTCTTTGAGTCACCTTGGCCTGGGAGGTCTTTGAACCCATCCATGCCATCACTTCTTGTAGGTGCTTTGAGATGTCTGAGATCAAAGTATGCCCAAGCATTCCTTCTTTCTTCTTTTTCCTTTCTACACAAATCTGAAAGTACCTAGACTAATGTCTAACGACCTACACAAGAAGACATAAATCAAAGGGCGATGACAAGTTTAAGTCAAAAATAAAGAAAAGACAAAGCAACTCCGAGATCTCTTAAAACCAACAGTGGTCAGGGGAGATCTCAGGATTAAGACTCAAACATGTTCCCATTTTGAACCATGAAGAAATTTCTGGGGCCGGCCGAGTGGCACATTGGTTAAGAGCTGGTTTGGGACGCCAGCAGCCCCGGTTCCGATCCCACATATGAGGGCCAGTGACACTGCCCTCTACAGCTAACAACGGCTCCACCTGGAACTGGGCTGTGTGAGCCCCGGTGACGGTGTGGGCTGCAGCCCCTGCTGCAGGTGGGCTGTCATAGGCTACAGTGAGAGGCCGGCAGCCAGTGTGAGCTGCCAACAGCCGTGGTGAGCGATCATCCAGAGGCCAGCGACCGATATGCCTCATCTGGAAAGAGTGCAATGAGGATACCAACATGGGCCAGTGAGGCAACGTCCTCCGCAACTAGACTGAAGAACAACAACAACAAAAAAGACAGCAACGTGTCTGTTCCCCTTCCCTGATTCCCCAATGCTGTTCCCCTCCCCCAATTCCCCAATAAAATCTTAAAAAAAAAAAAAAAAGAAATTTCTCAAGTGATAGAATTGGGAACACATGCCTTGATTTATGGGGGTCTCTGTGGCCCCATTAAGTCAGGTCAATAAGAGGGGTTATTTAAGCAAATGGATAAAAGTTCTTTATTATTTAGCATTTCAGGTTTGCTAAGGGCTGGTCCATTCCCTAACTCTACTGTTCCTGACCCCACATTGCTAACTCCACATTGTTAACTCTACTGTTCCAGAGCCTCTCACTGATGGGCAGGGCTTCTGGGGTGCTTGGTGTTCCATTTTACAGATAAAGGGGGTGAGGCAAGGAGAAACTGCCTCAAATGAGAAGGCTGAAGCAAGACCTGTTTGTCAGCTAAGGAAATGAGAGCAGGGACTGTTGGGAGATGGGCCTAAATGTAGGTAAACATACCCCAGATCAGCCAAAGCGGCCACCCACAAATTCCACCCTCAAAGTCCATAGGCTCAGGTGTCCTGTGCAGGGATCAGAGCTGTGTTAAGCTCACCTCTGAGCTTCTTAACAGCAATGACAACAATAAGAAGGACTCCAGATGCCACTGGTCCTTACTGAGCCTCACTCTGTCCGAGGCACTGGGGCACGTCCTATATATTCACCGCCTCTTGGATCTTCCCACCACCTTAGGTGGTAGAGTCTATGAAGAGCCCCATTTTACAGATGAATAAACTGAGGCACAGAGACAATGTGTATCTTGCTTGGCTTGCCTCAAAGAAGCAGCTGTCAGTGTCCCAGGAGCAGAGATAACAGATCAAACTGGACGATTTCATGAAGGCACGATTTACAAAGCTGTGGGCAGAGCGTGGGGAAAACACAAGGATTGAGGGGCACCACAGAGCTAACGCCAGCAAGAACTGTCACCAACCTTAAGGCCTGATGGGCCGGGGGAGGGAGTGGTTCCTGGAGCCTCCAGAGAGGGTGGTCTGGAGAGGGGCTGCCTGTCAGGAGCTTGACCTTAAGGGACACAGCAACCCACAGTAACCCCCACAGCAAGAGGGTGGGGGAATCAGTGCTCCAACCCCACTCCCCTCCCTCCCTCCGAGTCCCTGCGGATGCTCTCACTGGCTGAGCCCACCAAGAAGCCCGAGGGCATGGAAGCGGGTCCCTGCAGTGATGGGGTTCAGCCCAGGGCAGAGGGCAGAATGGAGAAGCATGGACAGTGGACTTAGAGGGGCCAATGGAAGGCCCCCAGCTGCTGGGGGACCCCAAAATCTGAGACTGCCACACGCCCACTCATTCTCAGGTATGTGACCAATAGTCATAGATCTGATAATGGCAAACACCAGGCGTGTAAAAGTGAAAGGGCTTGTGCAACACATGAGCAAGATCTACTGCCACACAAGGTCCCCATCCCCTCAGAGCTCTGAATGTCATGGAAGACACAGACGACAGACCGTGGCAAAGTCACAATGACAGAGAAAGCCCTGGGTGCTGTGCGAGCTCAGAGCATGGCAAAGCTCCCAGCTCTGGGGCACCCAGCAATGCTTCCTGGAAAAGACCCCCTCGGGTGGGAAGGAAGAGGAGTGAGTGGCATGACGGTGGCAGAAGAGCAGGTCCATGTCCTAGGGGCAAGTCAGGGTGGGCATGAAGGTAGAGTTCCTCTGACTGGAGTGTGGTATTTGAGGGGGAAGTGGGGCCGGATCACAACAGACACTGGCAGACTGTGGAAATGAACTTGACCAAGAGACTGGGGGCAATAGTGAACCATGGAAGAGATTTAATTGGGTGAGTGACGCTGTATTCCATATCTAGCAGAGAGAAAGGGAGAGAAGCAGGGAGGGGGGAAAGGGGGAGGGAGAAGATATTGAGGGATTCAGCACATGTGTGGAGAGGGATCAAGTGAGTAGGATGGAGCTTTGCCTAGAACCAGATATACGAGTGGGAGTGTGTCTGGTATCTAATTTCTGCTGGCGTGTGCGGCCAGGAGAGGCACATGTGTGACCTGACCTGGGAAGAGGTCAAAGTGACCCACAAACAGCTGAACATTCCTGATCAGTCTATTTCCACTCTACGGGTTGTTCCCAGGAGCTGGGGGTGAGAATACTTCAGGGCTCTGAGGATGACACAACACGGTGTGCTCAGAAGACAGCAAAGTGATCTGTCCTCCTGGGGACAGGCACTGCTAGCCGGGGAAAGGGCTGTCAGGTATAATTAGACTGAGTCTCAGCGACAAGCTGGGTTCCCCATTCATGTCAGTACCCTTTTCCTGGCATCTGCTTCTGGGGCCTAAGCACCAACCCCTGACCCGGCAGAGGAGGGGCCTGTGTTTTTTCCTCAGATGGGTATGGCCACGCTCACTGCCCTAGGAAAATTAAGAATAATAAATAGTATACAATAATGGTGGATGACAATAATAGAAATAATGATGCGATCATAGCGACCAACTTTGAACCACCTGCTTTGTGACAGGTACTTGGCAAGGTCCTGAATGTATGTGACCTCATATAACCCACTCAACAACCCTCTGGGGACAGTAATCTTCTCCTTGTTTTCCAGGTGATGACAGTGAGGTTCAGAGCCCTTTAAGCGAGAAAAGCAGAAACTGAATTCAGGTCCCTGGACGTCCAAGCACAGGCTCTGCACTGCCACGTCCTGTGGACAGAGGGTGGCTTCAGAAATTCGCGGCCATTGCTCCAGCTTGGGAGTGAGTCCCAGATTTGCACCTTGGATTCTGAGAACCGGATTCACTGGGTACGAACCCCCAAAAGACTAGCCCTTCAGCTTCTCGTTTTAGGCGGCTTTGCATGCTTGGTGGTAAGTAGTAGGAGAAAGGAGGAAAAGGCGAGTCGGCCTCCAATCTTGGAAGGCAGGAAAGGCATTGGATGAAGACGATGCAATGAACTGAGCAGGCCTCTGTTTTGCTGTGTGTATTCTGAAGACCCTTCTCCAAGTGTAACAGGCCCCACACGTAAGTACTCGCCCACAAAGCATTTAGTGAGCCCCTGCTGGACAGGGTACGCTGCTACAGGCACGCTACAAAATGCAGCAAGAGTCCCAGCAGTGACTCCCCAGAAGGCTCTAATCACTGGCTGCAGGTTCCCCTGGGGATGCAGATACTGTGGGTGCTGCTTGCATGTCTGACGGCTACATACCTCTGTTCTGAGGCTCCTTGAGAGGGCGGGGGAGTTGGAGAAAGCAGGTGTTCCCATCTCCCAGCCCTCAGCTGTCCACAACTTCCCCACACCCCCACACAACAAGCTTCCTCTGCATTTTCTTCCATGGACATATCCTCAGGGTGAGAATGCACTGCCCCACTTCTAACTTCAGAACCAGCGGAGTCATTTTGGGCAGCGGTGCTCACCGAGGCCGACAGTCTTTTCGGATGGGACCTGGCCCAATCCCACTTCCATCAGAATGCCTTGTTTACCCATTAGTGGAGCTTTGGACGCTCACAGCAGACAGGCTGGCTCCAGGGCATTTAAAAGGCTCCCAGTCAAGAACCCAGGAAGGCAAGCTGCCGGGATTCCAATCCACAGAGCTTTCGAGATGAGCATGGCTGTCTAAACGGCACCAACAGTGTGCTTTGCCCTGGAAGAAAAGGACTCCTGGGTCAGAGGTGAGCCCCTTTAGGATATGTAATTTGCCTCCAGCCCAAGTGGGCCAATCACTCCTGATTGGGCAGCTGGCCTCAATCAGAAGCCCTGCCTCAAGCACTTAAACCTTAGGGAAGCTGAGGCTGCCTTGAGGGCATTTTCCTGGGAAAACTGCCCTGGAGAAACTGAGGTCGTAAAACGAAATGGAATTCTGCCGCAGTACTGGAGTCCACAAGAATAATGTCTAATTCCAGTCCAGTGGAATAAACAGTAAGGATGTACACTTAACAAACGGAGCCTTTTAAAGTCACTTTGATGTATCAGATATTCCCGCTGAACACTCGGAGTGCGTGCATTATCTCATTTAATACAACAACCCTAAGAGGTATTTACTTTTAACCCCATGTTACAGGCAAGGCTCAGAGAGGTGGAACCACTTGCCCAAAGTTATCCAGCTACTTAGGGAGTGAAGCTGGGATTTGAACCCAGGTCTCTAAATCTAGGTTGGACTCATTAACTCTGCTGGGAGGAAATGGCTGCAATCTAGCAGCTGGGAAATATACAGGTGTCGGGGTGACACTGCCTGATGGCCGGAGTGGAGGGAAAGGGTATTTTTATTCGTTGTTTGTTTTTCCCAGCACGGTTCAGGGGCGAAGGTGCCTGACAGGCTGAACTGGTCAAACTGGGGATAATATTGTGACAACCTAGAAGATAGATGATGACTCACCACTTGAATGTTTTATAGCTGGTAGAAAACACAGGGAGAGAAACTTGTTGGCTAGTATCTTAGAAGAAGAAACTCGCCTCGCTTTATAGATGTGGACACTGAAACATGGATGGAAAGTGTCCTGCCCAAATAGGGACTGGGTTATTGATTGATTTCCTGGTTCCTACACTTCTTTTTCAAATAATAATCATAATAATCACCACAATAAAAATAGCAGCCAACATTTTACTGAGCGCTTAGTGTGTGTCAAGCTCTGTGCTAAGTACTCTATATATCCTATCGTTCAATCTTCACTAAAGCCTCCTGGGTAAGTTCTAAGGCTCGGAGAAGTTGTGTCAACTGCCTAAATCGCACAGCTGGCAAATGGCAGAAATAAGATTTTTAAATGTATACGGCCTGACTCCAAAATCTGAACGTGGAACTCCAAGGCTATGTATGCTTCCTCGACAGAATAGCATTCATTCAACAAACGCTGATTAAGCACATGCAAGCCAGGTTTCAGATGAATGAGAGCCTGTCTGCCCCCCAGGAAAGCACACATTCACCAAAGAAACAGGTAGATAATTTCATACAGCGTGAAAATGCGCTAGAGGGAGAGGAAGCAAATAACACCCTGAGTTGGACCAAGGCTATCAAGAGATGTTATACGAGCTGAATTTTGAGGGATGAGTAGGAGTTTGCCAGATGAAGATAAGGACAGGCATTCCAACAGAGGGAATAGCAAAGCATGAGGAAGTGCTATGAAGCACGCTGCATCTCTAGAGAACAGTGCGACATTCCAGTTGGCCAGCGTAGGGAACAGGGAGTGGAAAGAGATGAGGCCGAGGAAAAGGTCTAAATGCGGGTAAACCCATTTTAAAAAATGGTGGTGTCACTATGCAATGGAAAGTGATTCTGCAATAAAAAGAAACAATGAATATAAGCAACAACATGGATGAATCTCAAAGCCATTATACTGTGTGAAAGAAACCGGAACCAGGCACGAAGGACAATATTTACAGAGGGTGCCAAAAAAAAGTACACACATTTTAAGAAAGGAAAAAACTGTATTAATACTGTAATACTCGATATATACCGATAAGAAAAGATGAATACAGGTCATGTGTATACATCGTTTGGCATCCCGGGTCTATAAATAAATATAAATATAAATAAATATACACACGCTATGTAATTCCATTTAAGTGAAATTCTGGAACAAAACAAAGGATACTGATAAAAATTTTAAAGAAGTGTTTGCCTCGGTGGGGGAGGGGTTACTAGAAAGGTCAGGACGCAACTTTCAGGATGATGGAAGCTGGTCCCTCTCTTGATTGTTGTAGTTGTTACATGAGTGTGTAAATCTGTGAAAACTCATCAAGGAAAACTTGTAAGACTTTTGCATTTTATTACGTGCAACTTCTATCACAATGTGAAAAGAGAGACAAGAGGCAAAAGAGAAGACAGAAAGAAAGAGTGGAGAAAGAAATCTACGGACATGGGCTGTGAGCCTCAGCTCCCAGCGGGGCATTAACCAGAAGTCACCTTCAGTTCCTTGTCACATGGGCCTCCCCAACATGGCAACTTGCTGAATCGGAGCCAGAAAGGGAGAGAGACCACTCGCAACAGAGAGGTTACAATCTCGTCGTAGGATGTGATCACGGAAGTAACATCCCATCATCCATTGGTTAGAAGCAAGTCGTAGGGAGGGGATCTCACCGAGTGTGAATACCAGGAGCGAGTGTGAATACCAGGAGCGGGTGTGTGTGTGTGTGTGTGTGTGTGTGTGTGTGTCTTTTGGGGGACCATTGTAGAGACTGCCTGCCCCCCTGCTAACATTTCTCTCACCTCCAGCAGGGGCGTCTCATTGGTGTATCAAAGGGTATGCATGAGCTTTTCAGCCCCAAAGGACCTGTAGCCTTAAGACCCCTCCAACATGGCAGGCCAGGGTGGCCCCCGTGGGAAAGCATCAGCAAACCCAGTGTCCTATCTTTGAACAGCACTGAACAGAGGCACGAATTTGCATTCTGGAACACAAATAAGCACGTGCGTCAGGATCTCATTTGATGTGCTGTCTCTCCTGAAGGCAGGCTGAACTTGACTTACAAATACTTTTAGAAAATGAAGGTGTCCTTTTTGAGACTAGGTGGAATCACAGAACTCAAAGCACCTCTCAGAATGCCCAAGTTACAGTTTTCATCTAGCAAATATTTATTCAGCATCTACTTAGTACCAGTACTGTCCTAGGCACTGGAGATAGTGTTGTTTAAAAAAAAAAAAAAGGGAAACAGCCCAAGTGTCCTTTGATAAATGACTGGATCAAGAAGTTGTGGTAGTATATATACACAATGGAATACTGTTCTGCCATAAGAAAAGATGAAATAGTGCCATTTGGGACAACATGGATGGATAGTGAGATTAAGATGCTAAGCGAAATAAGTCAGACAGAAAAAGTAGAGAACCATATGATTTCACTGATATGTGGTATATCTGAAAACAACAAAAGGACAAGGAAAACAAACGAAGAAACAAAACTCATAGACACAGACAATAGTTTAGTGGTTTCCAGAGGGTAAGGGGGGGTGGGGGTGGTAGATGAGGGTAAAGGGGGTCAAATATATGGTGATGGAAGGAGAACTGACTCTGGGTGGTGAGCACACAACATGATTTATAGATCACGTATTACAGAACTGTACACCTGAATCCTATGTAACTTTGCTAACCATTGTCACCCCAATAAACTTTAATTAAAAAAAGAAAGAAACAAAAGATAAAACCTCTATCCTCACAGAACTCACAATCTATTAACAGGACCAGAAAGAGCAGCTGAGGAGAAACAGAGAGTAAAATAAATATATAACACTTTCTGCAATATCTATAATTTATCATGTGTGACTCCATTATAAAATTTAAACATAAAATTTAAAATCCATGGTTTATTTCCAAATAGTAGAATTGCTTTAAAATGTTTATTGACAGTTCCAGGAACTATTGCCTCAGCAGAACAAAGTTTCCCAAAATGAAATTAATTTTTAAATAACTATGGAAATCTTAATGGAGGTGGTAATTACATGAGCATTTATATTTGTCACAACTCACTGAAATGTGATGTTTAGAATGTGTGCTTTCTTGTATATAAATTATACCCCAACGGAAAAAAAAAAAAAAACAAATAAAAATTGACTTAGAAAAACAAATACCTAAGAAGTACCATGCTGAAAGAAAGATTTTTCTAATTTGGCAACGTCATCAATAGATCACAAATTAGCTGAAAATATTGATAATAACCACATAATGAGCCATTTTGCTGAAATGAAAACACATTTCTACATTCTGAATATACAGCAATTTGCGACTTAATTTGCCTTTATTTTATTGCTCATGCAAACACCATCAGCCCATTAACAGGAGACCAAGTCTTGCATGATTATAATTAAATTTGGTCATCTTGCTGACTTTTGGTTATTAAAAACCATATTATTACACACAAAAAATTGTATTTTGTTGTTAAGGGTTGCATCTGTCATGACTGGAGCCCAAGGCGTATTTTATTTAACAGCGTGTTCCTTTGCATTTTTAACACGTAAGCTTTAGACATTGAGTGTGTGGATCTCCATGTGTCCCCTTGCCCCAAGTCTTACAAATGTGAGGGACCCCAGGGCAGGTTCCCCAAACGGCTGTGCTTCCACGTCTGAAGGTGACACAGAAAAGCAGCTGAACACAAAGCCACAAGCGTCGCTGCACAGCTGTGTGGCTTGGGCAAGGCATGCCCCTGCTCAGAACCTCAGTTTCCTCACCTGCAAAATGGAGCTGACGCCAGAACCTACTTTGTAGAGGTGTTGGCAGAAGTGAATGAGATAAGGGTCTGTAAACCAGCGAGCCCTGGTCCTGACAGGCAAGAGACCTCCAAAACTAAATTAGCAGCCACTAAGGTTTTGGTGGAAACAAGAAAGCCCACGGCCTTTCTTTGAAAAAAAACAAAACAAACAAACAAAAAAATTCCTGTTGGGTATTTGTGATAGGGCAGCGAGTCTGGGAGCAGAGAGTTTAGAGAACTGGGGAAGATTATGCAATGTTAGGTCAAATTAGAATTCAAGGGACAAGTGTTCTGCCTCTGAATGTTAGGTCTCAGAGACCTTGACTTACAGACAGGGCCATGTCTGCAAGAAAACAACAAAATGTCTGTTGGCCTGCACCTGTACACAGAACCCAGCTTGCGATAACAGAAAATGCCCCCAAACAGCTACTGGGATAGAGGCGGTCAACATTTTCTGTTCAAACACTGCTACCCTGTCAGCACCACTCCCATATGACCCTCCTCACCCCTCCCTCGGGGCTGCAAGTCTCCTTTAGACGCGCAGCCCAGGCTGGAGCCATCTTTGCTCAGCCCCATAGGCTCTCTCTTAATAAAATAGACTTCCTTAAACTTTCTTAACTTGCCTGACCATGCGCATTCCTTTACCGGCCAACCTATCACAAAGTAGGAAGATTCAGCAGAGAGAACCAGGGGAGAATGGGTTATGAGCTCATTGGGGCTTAGCTCTGCCATTGTTGGAAGGAAACTGTGTGACTCCCACAAGCATATGCTTATAATTATAATGACAGGGAATAGCAGGAGAGGGAAGTAGCTGAGAGCACTGGACCTGGTGCAGGAGTGGAAAACTCCTTCTGCAAAAGACCAAATGGTAAATATTTTCAGCTCTGCAGATCAGACAGTCTCTGTGATGACTGTTCAACTCTGTGACTGTGCACAAAAGCAGCCATAGACAATATACACACAAATGGGCATGGCTGTGTGCCAATAAAACTTTATTTAAAAAACAGACAGTGGGCCAGATCTGGGCCCTGGGCTGTAAGTTTCCCAACCCCGGATCTAGATCTGGTGGAACGGCTGAGGAATCCCAGCTCCACTGTGCTGTGTGTCCTTGCATAAGTTACCTAACTTTTCTGGGCCTCAATCTCCTCGTGTACAAATCCAGAAAGATCATAGAAACAGCTTCCTGGTGTAACCGTGAGAATCCTCAGATTTTCAATACAAAGTACTTTGCATCATTCTTGGAACTCTGTACGTCATGACAAAAGTCAGCTATTACAACTGTCTGGCCCAGACTGCCAAGGTTCTGACTGTAGCCATCCCCCCTTCCCAGGTGGGCTTGTGAGATAACCTCTCTGTGCCTCAGTTTCCCACATGTAAAGTAGGGCTAATAACAGTTGTGAGAATTAGATGAGATAATAAATGCCAAATGCAAAAGCACTTGAAAGCTAGCTTAGTTATAATTGTTATAATATGATTATAAATTATGTTATTATTATTATTATTATTATTATTATTATTATCATCTCATACAGTTTCTCACAGGGAAGAGAGTGAGCCAACAGCCAAGGAGAGGCTCTCTTCACAAGCAAAGACAACCTTGACTTTTCTAAAAGCTCATAAGACTTGAGTTTCCCGCCAAAGACACTGACTGTAAACGTATCTTTCTTTGTTCCCATAGGTCAACTTGGAGGCGGCCACACTGAGACCCAAGGGTGGGGGGGCGGAGGGGGCAAAGCCTCATTGTATTCAACGCACTTAGCTTTGCTTCTAAATTCTTACTAAAGATGAAATACAACATCGAGAACTTCCCTGGGGGCTTTGAGACAAAGTTCTGGGGTAGGAAGGGAACGTGGGGCCTATTTTCATAAATAGATGATGTTTTACCTGGTTTTCATCTTAATTTCACATTGGTTTCATCCTTTATTTAGTCTCCACAATTTGCCATCAGCCTTTCAAAGACCAGGGATGCCGCAGCAAATATGTTCTCTTTTGTTATTTATGTATCTAGTAAGATCCATTTGGATGGGGGTTCTTCTAACACCCGCAGAGGCCAACACAATTAACATTCATTAAAGGGAATTCCATCACCTTGG
Organism: Aselliscus stoliczkanus; assembly: GCA_033961575.1. Classification (NCBI taxonomy): domain Eukaryota; kingdom Metazoa; phylum Chordata; class Mammalia; order Chiroptera; family Hipposideridae; genus Aselliscus; species Aselliscus stoliczkanus. Next base: position 10,471,141 of record CM066736.1, read on the forward strand.
CAGAAAATGGTCTGGAACCTCTCCTCTGGGTTGCTAACACACACACACACACACACACACACACACACACACACAGAGTCCAAATAGCACTAAAGTAATTAAAGCAGCTGGGATTGATTGGGGTCCTCAGTGACCTTTTGGTAACTTACCTATGCCTGCCATTTAGAGAAAGAATAATTTATGATGCAAGTCAAAGTGCAGAAAACCAAGGCAGACAGAAAGGGAACTCTGATTAGCCTTAGAAGGGTGAACTGTCAGGAAGGGCCCCGGGAGCCCCTTGTGAAAACAGGGAACAAAAGCAGCAAATGCCCAAGTTTGCCCAGACACAGACGCCTATGGCTTCCAGGGTGTGTCTGCTCTTTGGGTTTGTAGAATCCAAGAATGTCAGGGCTGGGGAAGTCTGAAAGGTCTAACCGAGCCCATGTGTTTGACAAACGGGGAAACTGAGGCTCAGAGGAGGGGCTGACTTGCTTCAGATCCGATTATAGGTCACCAAACATTGGGTGTGAAGATCATATCCCTTCCCCTGGACCCCTGTACTCAAAGAGAGAGATCTTGAAACTCCAAAATGCCCTTTAATTGTAAAGTGTAAATAAGTTTGTCATTAAAATTACAAATTAAATCTGTAGACTCCAAGCTCCATGAAGCCATGGTTTACTTGGTTTTGTTCATTACTGTACCCCCAGCCCCTAGATTAGCAGCAGGCATGCAGGAGACACTCAATACATTTTTGTGAAATGAGCTTTCGGGAGCAATGGTCCCTCGACTCAGGAGGGACATGGTAGGACTGGGTAGGCTCTGTACCCAAAATGGTGCCCATTTGAGGACCAGGTCAAGGAAACAAAAGATCTAGAAGCTCAATGTATTTCATTTGCACTAGAGATTATTTCACAGCCTCTCAATCAACAGCCCCAGAGAGGTGGGTGACCACAGATGGCATCTGGGGAGCTGTGGAAATTGACTAAATGGTTGGGACATCCCTGAATGCACTCCCACCAGTGTCCCACCTTTGCTTACGTGGTTACTTCCTCCTGCGAAACACTTCACCAACCTCTGAATCTTCAATTTGCACCCATGCTTGAAACCCCTCACATGCAACCTCCTCCAGGAAGCTCTCTTTGCTTTTTCCTACACAGAAGCAATCGCTCCTTCTTTTGAATTAATTCAAACACAGCCTTTGGGACTTTGTTTAAATGCCACTTTGTCAGGGGAGGTTTCCCTTACCCTCTAGATGAGGTTAGATTTTTCTACTCCTTGTACTTTTACTCTCATAACACTGATTCTACTTTCTTTATTATCTGTCTTCCCTCTTTAGAGGGTAAGTGGCATGAGGACAGAAACTATTGATCTGTCCTGTTAAACTGTCATGTCTCCAGAACCTAGCAGTGTCTTGACCACAAAGGGCATGAATAAATGAAAGGATTGACAGATGGGTGGATGGGTGGGTGGATGGGTGGGTGGGTGGGTGGATGGATGGATGGATGGATGGATGGATGGATGGATGGATGGATGGATATCTGGATGGATGGATGGATGGATGAATGGATGAATGGATGGAGACATAGATGAACTAATCAATGAATGGCTGAATAAAAATTAATGAATTAACTAGTGAATGAAACAATGAATGAATAAATAAATCAAGAATATACAAATCAATGAATCAATCATTTATACATGTATGCTATTTATCCAATCTCTACCATGCTATTGAACTTATTTCTTAGAGACAGAATAATGCAGACATTGAAATGGTGGTTTCTAAAGTCCTGCCTAAGACCAAATCTTGATTCTATGTATCACCCGTGTGATGTCAGGCAAGCTCCTTAGCCTTTCCGAACCTCAGTTTCTCCATTGAGAACCATCATGGCGCCCACACCTCCTAGGACTGTGGTAGGTTTAAATGAGATAATGCATGTAAAGTGCTTGGCCCATCGCAAGAACTCGATAAACATTAACTTCTCTGTTCTGAGGTTATCTTTTTTTTTTTTTTTTTTGAGGGCAGTGTCACTGGCCCTCATATGTGGGACCGAACTAGGGCCGCTAGCTTCCCAAGCCAGCGCTTAACCACCGCGCCGCTCGGCTGGCCCTGAGGTTATCTTTCTTAGGGTGAGAATTGTTGAATTTATCTTGTACGGCCCAGCATCTAGTGTAGTGCCCATATTTTGTTCTCAAAAATAGCAAATACACAAATGGATGTTTTGAATCTCTCTGCCAGGACACTTTAAAATTATGGTAATGTCAGTGTCAGGCTGGAAGCTAAAGAGCCAAGAGAGTTAAATGAAGTTCACTGAGTCCACACTGAACGTCGATAGGTTCTGCGACTTTTGGAGGAATGACATATGCATATAAGGAAACCCATTTTACTGTAGGTGAATTCATATAAACAAGAGTAAAGTTTTACGGCCCCTGAACAAAGCTATTCTATTCAAGGACCTGCTGTGCCTGATATTGGACTGGGTCCTGGAAGAATACTAAGGACATTATATATATATAGTGCCCGAAAAATTAAATGTATACACAATTTAAGAAAGGAAAAAAAATGTATTAAAATTGGAATGCTCAACATACAAGTGTACCGATAACAAATTACGAATACACGTCACGTGTGTACACTTTTTTTGGCACCCCCAGTATATCAGAAAAGCACAAAGGTTCCTAACAGGTAACCCCAGACAGTAAAGATATTCTTTTTGCTGTTGTTATTGTTTAAACTTTCCTGTGACTTTGTAATTACTTCCAGATAAAAACATTTCTGCAAATTGTAGTGAGCTATTCTCCAGCAGGGAGTCAGCAGACAGCCCCACCGAGCAGGCAAACACGCGAGTCCCATGCCTCCTTCCTCAGGAAAGCCAGACACGGCCTCAGAATCCTTCTCAACACAGCTACTGCCAATCAAACCAAGCTGGCTCTCTGGATGAAAGAGCCATGGACTTGACCGCTTTTATGCATTTTTCTCTTCCAGCTGAAGCTCATCAAGAGCCAAAGCCTTCCTGATAAGGACACGTCAGTCCCTGGAACACCTAGGTGGACAGTCTGCACCTCCAAGGCCCTGACATTGTATTTCTACCAACAATTAGAACTGATTTCATTTTAGTGAAAGGAGGGTCCGCATGGTAGGAAGAGTCTAGTCGTCAGATATCTCAGTGCTTGAATCCCACCTCTGTCACCTTCCAACCTGGACACGTGGCTTTCCCCTTTCCCATGCCTCAGTTTCCCCATGGACAGAAAGGAAACTCACCACCCCCAGGCTATGGCGAGGACCAGCTCGGGGAAGGCACGGGGGCACAGTGTGCCCTTTCCAGCGAAATGAAATGATTATGGGGATCATGATTATTCGCGTCATCATCATCATCGTCTTTCCCCTTTTTCTTCTCTCCAATTACTCCAGCTAATGGAATCCTGTTTCTCTTTAACGGGTAGAAAGCTGCCTCTGCCCAAAATATTTCCAGCTAGGGTTTTTCAACAACCCACAGAGCTCTCCTGCCTGGAGCCTGAATCACGCTCCAGTTTCGAGAGAGCAGTTACATGTCCATTTTCTTCGATTATCAGCGAAAGGTTAAGTGCCCCAGCCCTCAGCCCCAGATGCCCATCTCGGGCTTCCATTATGAGCCAAACTAGAGGACCTGGGTCTGCGAGTTCAGTCTCTGGCCCTGGTCCTCCTGCTTAATAGAGCCTGAGCCACTCTCTTGAACATAATGCTTTCTCTTCGGGCACAGCCAACCAATTTAAATGGCACTCACAGCTTATGCCCACATGTCATGAGCTCGGAGCGCTCCAAGGAGCCGGAGCAATAAAAATCTATTAGGACTCCTTTGTCCCATCTTGTCGTGAACTTCTAAGAAAAAGGCACTAAGAGGATCAGTACCCAGAAAAAGCTCCCTAATTGTAGCTTCTACACAGCAAATGAGGACAATTACCAAGGCAACCGGCCAATCGCCCTGGTGAAGGGCAGGGGCAGTTTAGTCAAGAAGAGGCTGTTGCGAACCTCTAGTGCGCTGTAATCAGACAGTAACCAACATTTTAAAAGGCCCTTGTGCAAAAAAAAAAAACAGGAGGGACGGCAGGGGAGGGAACGAGGCGAGGGAGGGAAAAATTAATTTCCTCTCATTTCCTGCCTGCGCCATTGATTGTGGTCTCAAGGCCTGATGCTGCTGTGGATGCAGCCTTGCACCTGGGGCCACAGGAGCTGGCAGCCGGGCCGGCGAGGTTGTCTGGCTTTATGTAGGTGTTTATTTATTTCCCCCTCTGGGCCCTGGCATCTGCGGCATCCCTCCCACGACAGGTGCAGCACCAGTATCAGTAAAAACCTTGAAGGACAGTATAGAGCCTCTTCCAAGCATCTTCTAGCCCCGTGAGAGTAAGAACAATCACGCACCCTTCTTCAGCCAGCCTTCACCACCTCAGGTGCTGGTTTCGGCATCTCATTTTGTGATGGAAGTCATTTTTTTCATCAGGGTGTCTCCTGTGAATGTAAGGCTGGAAATCAAGGTAATATTGGGATAAAGTGATACCTGGGATGTTGCAAGGACACCAAATTCCAGACGCTTTTTCCACCCTGGGGATTCTGGTTGGGGCTGACCCAGAGCTGCCTTCTTCCTCTTGGGCTGTGCGAGGCTCCCGGGAGGATTGATGAGAATTTGTCCTGGGTGCACAGTCTCCGTGATTCCTGCCCTGCCTGCCCCCCATCAATATACCCAGCCGTGGTCAGCAAAATACTCGAGTATGTGCCCCGTGTTTGCTCATCTTTCTGGTAGAATTAACACAGACCTCTAGTAAAATAAGCAGCTAACTTTTCTGTGAATGAGCTCCCTGTGACAGGAGGTATGAAAAGGAGATGTCCCTAATTGAAGAGCTTCATTTATTGACTCAACAAATACTAGCCAGGCGCCATTCTTCTAGCATTTGGGCAGGGGGAAAAGATCATTCCCAAGGTTCTTTCCAGGGAGCAGAGTCTCTACCATTCTAGTTCCACTTAGGTAACAGGAAGAAAAATAACAGCACGGCCCCTTCTCAGCTCCTCCCGAGGCTACCAAACCTAGTTTGCTCACTCCTCCAATTCTTTTAAGAGAACCCAGAAATCCAGATTCTTATGTGGAAGCTTCCCATTTTTAAGTGAAAGCAACTAGCCCCATGAATACCACCAAAATTCATGCGAAACAAAACCCCCACCGTGGGGGCCAGAAAACTTATCTGAGGGCCATCAGTTTGCAGTCCCCACTGAATGTAAAGCCATCTAGGATGGGCAGGCCCTGGGGCAAGAGTCCTGCCTCTGAAGCTAATTCCTCGCATACTTTCAAGTACCCATTACGGTATTATTGACTAGAGTCACCATGCTGTACATTCGATCCCCCAAACTTAATAATTTTGCATAACTGAAACTGTACCCCTGACCAACATCTCCCCATGTCCCCGTCCCCCTCAACCCCTGGCAACCACTGTTCTCCTCTCTGCTACCATGAGTTTGGCTATTTTAGATTCTACATATAAGCAAGACCGTGCAGTATTCATCTTTCTGTGTCTGGCTTATTTCACTTAACATCGAGTCCTCCAGATTTACCCATGTTGTCAAATATGGCAGGATTTCTTTCTTTTTTAAGGTGAAATAATAGTTCATTGTATATCTATACCACATTTTTTTTTTGAGGGCAGTGTCATTGGCCCTCATATGTGGGACCCGAACCGGGGACACTGGCATCCCAAGCCAGCGCTTAACCACCACACCACCTGGCTGGCCCTATACCACATTTTTAAAAGCCATTCATCCACTGATAAACATTTAGGTTGCTTCCACTTCGCGGCTATTGTGAATAATACTGCAAGGAACATGGGGACGCAGCTATCTCTTTGATTAAATCCTGGTTTCGTTTCCTTCAGATATATGCATACCCCAAAAGTGGGATTTCTAGATCACACAGTGGTTCTATTTTTAATTTATTGAGGAACCTCCACACTGGTTTCCATGGGGGCTGCACCAATTTGCAGCCCTACCAACAGCGCCTGAGGGTTCCCTTGTCTCTACATCCTGGCCAGCACATGTTATCTTTTGTCTTTTTGATAATCACCATTAAATTTAAAAAGTATATCATCCTGAAAACAAAAATCGACGAATCTGCCTAAGAGGCACATACATTCTAACAAAATATCACATACCAAGGATGACCTAAATATTTCTTTCCATTGCTGAAGAAGTAAAACCACCTAGAGAAGAAGCGAGGTAGACATGAAACAGATGGGGCTTGGGCAGAACACACTATGTGGCTGTGCTGCCTCCTGGACAATCTCGGCTGGTGACGGCCTCTGTCATTCCCTCTCATCCCCCGCATTCATTCACCACAAGCAGCCAGAGTGGTCAGCTCAAAACATGATTCAGATCACATCGCCCCTTGCGTAAAGCTCCCCAGGGATTTACCAGCACATTTAGAAAAAAATTCAGACTCCTTCAAGACCCTACATGGTCTAAACCAGAGGTTGGCAAATGTCTATAAAGGGCCAAATAGAAAGTATTTTCAGATTTGCAAGCCATGCAGTGCCTGTCACAACGCCTCACCTCTGCTGTGTGACAAAAACAGTCACAGATGGTGTAAACGAATGGGCATAGCATCATTCCAAGAAGACTTTATTTACACACACAGGTGCTTTGCCCAGCCCCTGCTCTAGACTTTTCTTATTCAAAGTGAGGTCCAAGGACAAGCAGCATCAATGTCACCTGGGACTTGGAAATGCAGACATCACCCCAGACCTTCAGGATCTGCATTTTAACCAAATCCTGTGACTCACCCACAGATCCAGGCTAATCTCCTCCACCACCGCCCCCTTACTTCCTTCTATCCAGGCCCACTGGCCTCCTTGCTATTTACTTTTTATTGAGCTACGACTGATACAAAACATTATATTACTTTCAGGTGCACAACACAATGCTTCCATATATGTATGAGGTCTGACAAACTTGTGACAAACCCAAACTTGTTGCAACAATCTTGCTAACCTTTTTTGATATCAGAGGGATTATTCATTAAGAATTTGTCCCCACTGGACAGACAGTTAACCAAGTTTACTATTTGTAAGTGCTGAGAAGGCTGCGTGAAAAAGTTAGATGAAAATGACCTGAACTTTTCGCCAACAATTCACGGCTCTTGCATCACAACAATGCAGCAGCTCATACAGCACTGCCTGTGAGGGAGTTTTTAGCCAGTAAACAAATCACTGTATTGGAACACCCTCCCTACTCACCTGATCTGGCCCCCAGTGACTTCTTTCTTTACCCGAAGATAAAGGAAATATTGAAAGGAAGACATTTTGATGACACTCAGGACATCAAGGGTAATACGATGACAGCTCTGATGGCATTCCAGAAAAAGTGTTCCAAAATTGCTTTGAAGGGTGGACTTGGCACTGGCATTGGTGCATAGCTTCCCAAGGGGAGTACTTCAAAGGTGAGCATAGTGATATTCAGCCATGAGGTATGTAGCACTTTTTCTAGGATGAGTTCCCAAACTTAATTGTCCAACCTCGTATATATTACAAAATAATCGCCACAGTAAGTCTACTTAACACCACACAGTTACCGATTGTCGTCCTCATATGAGAACTTTTAAGATCCACTCTGTTAGACAGTTTCAAATATACAATACAGTATCACTAACCACAGCACCATGCTGTCCATTACTATCCAGGAATTAATTATTTTAAAACTGTAACTTTGTACCTTTGATCACCTTCTCGCTGTTTTTGAAATGTTCCAGGCTTTCTCACCTCCAGGCCCTTGCGCCCACCTGAACATTTTTCCTCCAACTCCCCCCACGGCTCCATTTCCATCAGAGCCTTTACCACCTTCTCACACGATCCTGCAGACTTTTTGGTTTGTGTAGAGCCTGGCCCTCCCACTAAAACAGAAGCTCTGAGTCCAGGGAATTTTTCTGGATCATTCACCGTTGTGCCCCGTGAGTCTCAGAACAGTGTCTGACACAGGCTGATTCTCTATCAGTGTTTGTTGAGTAAAAGACGAAAAGCAGACTATAAAGAACTCACTTTCTTCAAAGGTAGGAAGTGCGGAGGCTGTGACAGGGTGAGAAGAAGAGGATTTCATTATCAGACTTACCTGCCAGCCATCTCGCCCTAGCCACAGGTCTTGGGTCCTTCTAAAAATATTATACCCACTCTTGTCCCAATCGCTGCGGAGGACTGGACATCACGGCAGCAATATTCTGTAGCGCTTCCCACCAAGCCTCGAACCTGCCACTTGACTCTGGGCTTTGCCCTTGTGACTTGCTGGCACTGACAGAAAATGTGAGGAGTGACATGTGGACGTTCCGGAATCTAGGCCTGACGGCTCGTTCAGCTTCCACTTTCATCCCGTTGGAACCCAGTACCGTGCTATAAAGAAGCTTTTCTGGAAGACCGGAAAGAAAGCACATGGAGAGCGGAGGCCCACCAGCCGACAGCCACAGCCAACTGCCCGCGGTGTGAAGGAGGCCACCTTAGACTCCAGCCGGCCAAGCTGCCAGCTCAGTGCAGCCATGTGAGTGGCCCTAAACAGCACCCCCCCCCCCCGCCCCCCAGAGTGGTCCCGGCCAAGCCCTGAGCAAATCAGAAAATAGTGAGCCAATAAATGGTTGTTATTTAAGCCATTATATCCTGTTTACAGCAAGAGATGGCTGAAATAATGCCCTTGAAATATCCATCCCAAGAAAGAGCTCCCCGCCCCCAGTCAGTGTATTAGAATCCAAATTATGCAAATTGGTGGCTCCTACCCATGGGGTAAAGGGACATGGGGGATGGGGGGAGCCTTCTTCCAAAAAGAGATGAGAAGGACCAAACCTTACACCTTTCAGGTCCTGAAGTGTGTTAATAGCTGTCGTCCGTGCCCGTAAAAGCGGCTCACATGAATTGTCGTTTTATTGTGGTAAAATATACATTAACAAAAAATTTAAAATTTTAGCCATTTTTAAATGGACATTTCAGTGACATTAGGTACATTTGCAATGTTGTATGACCGTCACCACTATCTCATCCCAGAACCTTTCATCACCCCAAATGGAAACCCTGTACCCATGCAGCAGTCGCTCACTCCCCCTCCGCCCAGCCCCAGGGAACCACTGCTACACTGTCTGTCTCCACGGGTTTACCTACTTGGGACATTTTTTGTTTTTGTTTTTTTGAGGGCAGTGTCACTGGCCCTCACATGTGGGACCCGAACCCGGGCCACTGGTTTCCCAAGCCAGCGCTTAACCACCGCGCCACTCGGCCGGCCCTGTCTTTTAACTTTTATTTTTATTTTTATTTTTTTTTCAGCTGAGCCATCCTGCCACCTGTTGGCAGCTCAGCGGCTGCTCAGCTCGGGCTGGGCATCGAACTGCTGTTGCTCAGAGCTCAGCTCGCTCTTAACCAACTGAGCCACTCGGCCGGCCCCTACTTGGGACATTTTATATAAATGGAATCATACATTCTGTGATCTTCCATGTCTGGCTACTTTCACTTAGCATCATGTTTTCAAGGGTTGCTTCACTCCTACGGCGGAATAGTATTCTAATATGTAGCCAGACCATATCCTGTGTATCCATCCATCTGGAGATGGACCTGTGGGCTGTTCCCACCTTCTAACTATTGTGGATAGTGCTGCTGTGAACACTCATCGCACGAGTTTCAACCCAACCCAGTGATTCTCCACCCGAGGTCCCTGTGCTCCCCTGAGGACATTTGGCAACGTCTGGACACATTTTTGATTTTGCTACAAATGAGGGGAGGTGCAATGAGCATCTAGGGAACGGTGGCTGGGATGCCACTCAACTTCCTACTGTGCGCAGCGCCCCCCCCCCACACTGTCACCAGTGCTGAGGCTGAGGGGTCCTGCTCTGGTCCGGCTCCCACCTCCCAGCCTCCACGGGGATGTCCTTACACCAAACTTCCCCTTCCGTGTAGATTCTTTCAGAGCACCCCCCGCCCCACCAAGAATGGTAACTTTATCTCCTTCCCATCTCAGAAATCACAGCCTGGTGGCCAGTTTAGAAACCTGTGATTCTTTAACACCCACCATTTCCAAGAGGGAAATCAAAACAAAACCCTCCAAATCAATTTGCAGGTAAAAAAAATAAAAGGATATTTCTGATGTTTTTCTAAGCTTTTCATCCTTTTTAAAAAATGGGGGGACGGAAGGGGGGGTCAAGTGGCAACTGAGGAATAAAAGCGAGTGTTCAAAAGCATCAGCGACCAAAAAGTCCACAGAAAATCAAAACAAACCCGGCTCTCAGTGTGTGTAATTACGGGTACAATCAAGTAATGAAAGCTTTATTAGTTTAATGTGATTCCATCAAGTACCAAAAAGTGGGAAGGAGTGGGAGAAAGCAAGAAAATGGATATGAAAGAGGAGAGGGCGGGGAGAGTGACATGAAAGGGAGAGATGGGAGAGCAGAGAGGGTGAACCTGGGAGGCATCTGTAATTAAACTGGACTTTTGGGTGTTGGCCCAGCGCTTATCAGAGGGAGCGGTGGGCGCAGACCTGAACCCCTTCCCCAGGACGTGTGCCTTTGCATTCGTGCAGCCCATCGTTTTTTGATCCCATGTGCCTGGCTCTGGTGTAGGCAGTGGGGATCCAGCAACGAACCAAAAAAATTCCCTCTCTCCCTGGAGCTTTGATTCAAGTGGGGAAAATGGACGTTAAACAAAATAATAAGTACACAATACATTAGAAGAAGAACAGAAAGCAAGGAAGGGGAATAGGAAGTGTTGAATTTTACAGCCGGCAGGCAAGGAGGGGATGACAGGCAAGCGAAGACCTGAAGGAAGTAAAGGATTGAGCCAAGGGCAGATCAGGTTCATTCCAGGCAGGCAGACCGGCAAAGGACATGCAAACGTCCTGGGGTGGGACGTGCCTGGGGAGGAATAGTGAGGAGGCCACTGTGGTTTGAGCATAATAGGGGCGGCCCAGGGAGGCGAGCGGGAGATGAGGGCAGGTAGGTCCTGGAGGCCAGAGCCCACAGGGCCTGGTAGGGCACAGGAAGGCCACGGACTTCTCCCCTGAGGGAGAAGGGGGCCCTGAGGGACACAGCTCCCTCTAGCTTCTGGGTGGAGAGGAGAGAAAAGCACGACAGGGATTGGGGTGAGGCAAGTGAGGCATCGAGGGGCCAAGTGTCAGCAACACACTCCTCGTCTGGGTGCTCAGTGCCTCACTCATCTCACCCCAGTCCCGGCACTGGAATGAAGGCGTCTTTAGACCTTGGTGGAAAGAGTCTGTGGTGGACGCTGACCGCCCCACCTGCGGAAGGCTCTGTTGCCCCAGCCACTGGGAGTGCTTTGGCAGCTCGCATCCAGCTCTCATGGGGAAGCGCAGGGCCGGCCGGGAGGCAGAGGGAATGGGGGGAATGCGGACGGAAGGAACGGGAGAGGCAGGGGGGGCAGCTTCAGGATTGGCTAGTGTGAATGAGGTGGGCGGGCTCTAGGGTGCAGGGCTGTCCCTCGTCACCCGGTACCTGGATTTGGGGTGACTCGGGCGGGGGGATAATGGCCCAGCATGAGAGAGGCTGATAAAGGAGGTGGTTGGGGGTGTGGGCTCCGGGTTGGTTGAAAGGCAAGCTCAGAGGTGAGTCATTTACTGTCTCTAGGAATTGGCCAGCTCTGGGTAGGGATAGTCCCTGCAGGGTCAGCAAGGCTCCAGATGTCCAAACATCATAATAAAAAGACATGGTTAATACAGGGTGGCCCATATTCAGTGACTGATCGATGCAAGGGTATAACAGCCTGCCCACCCCATTTTCATCGCTGTATAGTATTCCACGGTACAAAGTGTCCCAATTTTCCATTCTACTTTAATGGACATTTGGGTCAACAGACAGGTCACAAAAGCAATTTCTCCAAATGCCCAATAAACACAAGAAGAGATGCTTGGCCTCATTAGTTGCCCAGGGAACTCCCATTAAAACCAACTGGGGGATGCTGCTGCCTACCCACCAGCATGGCTAATATTAAAAAGTTGGAAAATGCCAAGTGGTGGTGAGGACAAGAAGGAACAGCGTGCCTCTCTCTCCAGCCAAGCTGTGCGGTAACCAGGTGCCTGGAGGAGAAAGCATCTGTGTTCCCTGAAACCCAAGGAAGCCAAGAGCCCCCGTGATTGATTGGACTTCAAATTCACAAGGTAGCTTTTCAATACAAACACGGACACCAGGCAAATGCACAGGCCCCTCCTTCTTCCTCCTGAGCTCCTACCCGCAATCCAGCTTTGTTTTCCCCATGAAGGCAACAAACCCAAGCACAGGTGAATAGGGGGCATATATTTTGGCCTCAGCTCCAAGCCAAAGGGGCAGAGGATGGATGCCAGAGTCGGCTGCGTGCTTCCCTCCTGAGCCCGGAGAGCTGGTGGGTCTGCGGACAGTCACATCTCTTTGACGTATGGCCTGAGTCAGAACCACGTAAAACCCTTGTTCGGATCTGGTTGTTTTGATACGCATCCAAATGGCTTTCAAAAAATAAAAATAATCTAAGAGGTTACAGTGATGGATATTGAAATCCAAATCCTGAAAGCCCTCTGACTACGGCGCTCCAGGTGGCTTAGGGATATGTTTTTCTTCCCCTCCCCCCACAGCCCCCTTCTTTTAATCTAAATCATGTTCCCAGACAGCACAGAGCCTGGTATAAATTGTCTTCTGCACTAATCTTTTATATACTTTTATGCTTGTCTGAGATGATTGAACATGACTCATTCATGGTTCTGTTTTCAACCACCACTGGTCTCTTCCAGTCGGCAACATCTGGTTTTTTGCAGTTAAAGGTTCCCTTTGTCTATCACGTAACTCCGCGGTGTTCTTGGGAGAAGGGGAGGCTACACCAAGGGCTGGTCAAACGCCAGGAACTGCCATGCACGATAGAAGAGCCCAGGCCATCTGCTCTCTTTATTAATGGTGATATGAAACTAGATGTCATCTGAGTGAAAGCTGCCAGCTCCATGGTGTAGACGGCTGGGTTTCAACCTATTTTCTTGTCTTGGGTTGCAAACCCTTTTTTTTTCTTTTTCAAACAAAATTTAAATAAAAATTTGAAAAGGATTGCTGTTCTAGGGGAGACACACCCATCCTCTTCACTCCCAAGGGAATTCCTGGGGTACTTTCTCTGAGACACCCGCGCTCCGGAAAGCGGCTTGAAAGCCACGAATGTGGACCAAGTTCTGGTTCATACAGGTTATTTCCAAGTGATTTCCACGTTTCCTCTGCCTTGTTCCATATTTTAAATTCTCAAGGAGGAAGACCTATAACTCTGTAATCATAAAATAAATGGAATGTCCTAAAGAAAACTAGGATTGTTTGATGTTCCTTAGGCATACCTCATAAAGCACCCAGCCAGTTTCTGGCAGTCAGTCCATGCGTATTAACCAAGTGCTTCCTGTGTGCCAGGCATCGTTCTCGGGATTGAAGACACGGTGGTGACCAAGGTGGCGAGCAACTGACCTCACGGGTCTGACACTTTCATGGCAGGAAGACAGGAGTAGGAATGGCTCTGCTCATCAGCACTGGCCAGCAGCTCCCCTGGGGAATGTGTGATTTCCATCCCCACCACCTGGAGCTCTGTGGGTGTCGAGAGCATAGGACCCAGATGGAGGATCCTTCCACTTGCAGGACTCAGGAATAATCCCAATAAACTCAAATCCGGGGCTACCCCTGGTCGCTCTGGGCCACAAGGGCAAAGCAGTCGCCATGCTGGTGACAATGTATTCATTTCTCTGTAGCTGGACATCTCGGCTGTTTCCAACTTTCAGTGACTCTGGATAAAACTGCTGGAAAATTGCTTGCACAAGATTTTTTTGGGGAACCTATGGTTTTACTTCTCTTGGGTAAATACCTAGGAGAGGAACAACTGGGTCATTAAGTGGATATAAACATAAGTAAGAACTCTGCAGTGTTCTTACTTAACTCTAAGAAACTTTCAGTTTTCCAAAGTCGCCGTATCATTTTATGCCAACAATGGTATGAGAGTTCTAGTTGCTCCATAACCTTGCCGACATTTAGTGTTGTCAAATTTTTAATTGTAACCATGCTAGTGGGTATAAAATGATATCTCACTGTGCTTTCAATTTGCCTTTCCCTGATGGCTAATGATGGTAACACTTTCTCCATGGGCTGGTAAGTCATTCGTGTCTCTTTTCCTCTAAAATGTCTATTCAAGTCTTTTGCCCATTTTATTGAATTGTTTGTCTATTTATTAGTGATTTGTGGGTGTTTTTAATATACACAAGCCCACAACAGATGTATGTTACGACTACTTTTTTCTCTTCTGTGGTTTGTGTTTTTAATGAGGTCTTTTGGTAAACAGGAGTTTTAATTTTGATGAAGTGCAATTTGTCTTATTTTGTTTTTTTTTTATGGCTAGTGCATTTTGTACCTTTCCTAATAAATCTTTTGGCCACCCCGAAGATTGCTAAAATAGTCTCCAGTGTTTTCTTCTAGAAGTTTTATAGTTTGGTTTTCACATTGAGGTCTACGACCCTTCTCAAATTAGCTTTGCGTGCAGTGCAATGTAAGGATTGAGGTTATTTTTTTTCAAACATTTATCCAGTTGTTCCAATGTTATTGGTTGAGAAAGACTTTCCTAATATAATTGGGGAGTCTGTTAAAATTATATGTGTGTGGATCTGTTTCTAGATTCTGTTCCATTGATCTATTTGCCTGTCCTTGAGGTCATATTCTTGCTTATTTTTTTTCCCTGCTTTGCCATGTTCGCCTCACCCCTCTTCTCCTGAAAGAATTCTCTTAAATCACTTGAATAACATTCTCATCACTGTTTTGGGGGGAACTGGACCTAAGATACCAGACTACAGACATGCAAGCTAATAGTTAAATGAGATACTCTTGTGTGCTAATGAGGCTAGGAATAAGATAAAATATGGCAATATTGCAAAAAGGGCCTGGCTTGGGGAGGCACCTAGGGAGTTCAGAAAAGACCTCTCTGAGGAAATGACATCTAAGTCAAATCCTGAGTAATGACAGTATAAATGGGTGGGTGAGGTGGGACAAGGAAAATAGTCACTGGAGCCAAGAAGTGACTGAGAACAGAGAAGAGTGCTGCATGTTAGACGGTCAAGGTCAAAGCCATGAGGCACAACGGCTAAGGGCAATGATGGAACGTGGGCCAGAGAACCAGCTGCTAGCCAAGCAGGAGTGTATTGAAAAGCCCTTCAAATAAGCTGGGGATTTGAAAGATGAAGCAGGAGAGATCATTTCAAAGTGTCCACGGGGAGCAAAGAGACACCCACCCCATCTCCCAGCGCTGACATCTTAGTGAGCTGGAAAGGAACTCCAATCTCGCTGAAGGAGGCTGTAGGCAGAAGGGACCCCTGGGAGCATCCCGGTTTCATCTGCAGCTAGAATTTGATCCGTGGTTCTCA
Source organism: Aselliscus stoliczkanus (assembly GCA_033961575.1). NCBI lineage: Eukaryota > Metazoa > Chordata > Mammalia > Chiroptera > Hipposideridae > Aselliscus > Aselliscus stoliczkanus. The sequence continues at coordinate 10,486,511 of CM066736.1, forward strand.
AACTCTCAGAACCACCTGGAGGGTCTGTGAAAACACATATTGTTGGCCCCACCCCAGGGTTTCTGGTTTGGCAGGTCTGGGGTGAGACCCAAGAGTTTGCATTTCTAACATGTTCCCAGGCGACACCGATGCTGGGGGGTCAGGGAACTCACTTTGAGGACTGCTGGCGTAAACAATAAGAGGTCAGGACAGCGTCCGTGTCATGGCTGGTCCAATGGTTCAACTCCGGCAAGGCCACGAATGGTCCTTGTTAATAAAGTTTTATGAGCACACAGCCATGCCCATTTGTTCATATGTTGTCTATGGCTGCTTTCCTGATACAATGGCAGAGGTGAGTAGTTGCAACAGAAACCATAGGACCTGCAAAGCCTAAAATAGCTACTACCTGTCCCTTTATAGAAAAAGTTTGCTGACCGTCATTCTATTTTTATCACTAGACTTCTGAAATTTTTTTGATGATGTGCCTAGAGGTAAGAAGCAAGCAAGAAAGTCCCCAAGACTGTAGTCACAACCTCTTATAATGTCTGCCCTCCCATTCTCTCTGAACTTGCAGGTTTGTGCTCTTCAAGATTATATTACTGTCTTTTTTTGTGAACTTCTAGTAGGAACTGAGATATATGTGTTTTCAGTCTACCAAGATATTGATGCTGATTTTTCATAAAAGCATCCACGTGTCCCTAGAAATGATTCTTTACAAAACTCTAAGATGGAATGTAATTTCTACAGAGAGGAACCTGAACACACTATGTATAATATCAGCAAGGTGGGCTGCCTCCTTTGCCCACTTTGGACCACCAACTGGTATCAACTCATAAGGAAGATTTGATGTATCTGGACCAAAAAGAGAACAGTGAGAAAAAGAAAAACACTTTTGTTTTTAAATAAAGCTAAACATGCTCACTGCCTTTTATTTTGAAACTGTCTTTCCAACTTTTTTTGGTGTTAAAAATGTGCGTTTTAAAAATAATGAACAGGGCTGGCCGAGTGGCGCAGTGGTTAAGAGGTGGCTTGGGAAGCCAGCGGCCCCAGTTCAGATCCCACATATGAGGGCCAGTGACACTGCCCTCTAAAAAAATAAAAAATAAAAATAAAAAAAAATAAAAATAATGAACAAATGGCAATTTTTAAATGGCAATTATTTCTTTCAATTTCTGCACAACAAATATTTGACCACCTTATGCTAGTCACTCCAGCTTTTCAAAAATTACATTCATCTTAGGTGCCTGCCGGATGGTGCAGTTGGTTAGAGCACATGCTGTTAACAACAAGGTTGCCAGTTTGACTCCCGTATGTGATGGTGGGCTGTGTTCTGCACCCCCCCACACAACTAGATTGAAAGCGGCAATTGGACTTAATGCTGAGCTTGCGCCCTCCACTAAGATTGAAGGACAACAACTTGACTTAGAGCTGATGGGTCCTGGAAAAACACAATGTTCCCCTTCCCCAATTCCACAACACTGTTCCCTTCCCCAATGCCCCAATAAAATCTTTTTTAAAAAAAGAAAAAATACACTCATCTATAAAATACCAAAGTCTGGAAACCAATGTACTCAGGTATTAAGGCATTCTGTCAATGTTTTACCTCCCTTGTCCCCACCTGTAGCGCTGTGTTAAGTAGGATTCTGAGGCCCTCTGATCTCACAGGAAAGCGTGCAGTGATCCATTAATGATGTCTGCATGGGTGAAGGAAGTCAGAGTTGAGCCTCACCTGCCACGCATCTGCCATATTTAATGAGCATTATTACCAGCAAATACACATTTAGGGGTCTGATCTTGAGAGCGTGGTGATTCCAAAGCCACAGAGGACACTGCAATCAGGGACCAGGATGCTCAAAAACATGATCTAAGGCTACAAGAAAGGGAAATCAGAGGCTGGTACAAATGCCCATTGCAGAAAACAGCTCATTATAAGGACCTCAGAGATGGTATCCGACAGAAGCAATCAATCATAAAGTAGATTCCACTTCCCCACAGAATTGTTACAACTGTTGTACCTGGCCAATGACCGGGCCCCAAGCAAACCAAAATATAACATAAAGGGACACCGTGCATACAAATGTAAAATTTAAATAGAGTCTAAGAGCTTTTCACCACCCTCCTCCAAAATGCCAATTTTTGCCACTCTGGGGATGACAATGCCCTCTTTCCATGAGAGTGCATGGGCTAGACTAGGTCAGGAAAGATTTACAAGAAGCCATCTCCTTCAGGGAGAGGTAGTGATGATTGAGGGGCACGAGAGGGAAGACATAGATTCACCCTCAACTGTTTACTTTTGGAGCCTTTGAACTATGGACACGTATTGCCTATTCAAAAATAAATTTTAAAAACTTAAAACCATCATCGCAATCACTTCTTACAAGAAAGGGCATTGGCTAATGACCAAAGGAAAAATAAAAAGGCCACCATCGTAGAATAAAAGACCATCTTGCCCCATAGAGAAGAGGTGGCAACTTCACACTGGATCAGACAAAAAACACACAGCCCTGTTTCTGTGTGTATTTTTAAACACACACACACACACAAAAAACTTCTGTTGTGCAATACTGCATTATATGCCATTGTCATCTTAATAGAAGGAGCTCTTAGGTAATGTAGCTTAAAGTAAAAACTCATCCAATTGATGCTGGCCAATTATTTTCATCATGTCACTGTCCAAAAATCCTCTTTCCCTATAAATGTGGGAAACACAAGAATCCACGCCTTCACTGATTGTTCACAGTCTGACTATTCTGGGGAAAACTAGAAGAATTCAGGAACTAAAGCTGTAAGCCTCTGGCTACATCTATCTTTTCCCTACAGGTCTGAGTTCCATCCAGCAAGTGTTATGACTAATACATATTTCTTGAACTAATGTATTAAAGCAAACAAAACTAACCTATTACTGGGAAGGTTAAAGACCTATTAAGGTCTTAAAACAGCCATATGATGTAGACACCACAACACCTATTTCACAGAGGAGAAAAACGGAAGCTCAGAGTAGTTAAGTGACTTGCCCAAGAACACACAGCATGTAAATAGTAAAGACAAAATTCAAGCCCAGCTGCGCCAGAGGGCCAGACTGACTCACTCAGAAGGCATGAACGTGGCAGGTGCTCACTCAGCGTTGGTTCCCATCGCCCATTTTTATTCCCAATGGGTCCTGTCAGGAGTGTGTCAGCTGAGGGGTAGGGAGATAGCCAAGAGTCACAGGCCTGAAATTGTTCTTGCCTTTGGGGTTGGGAGTGGAGATGGGCACTGGCCCATCTTTGAACACAGTGCTGCTTCCAGCTGACAGCCTGCACCTGGCTGGGTTCCCCCTTAAATATAGACCCCCCCATCAGGCACCCCTGGGGTCACATACGAGTGAAACCCAACCTAAAGAAATGACTCAGCGATGCCAGGCCCCACAGGCTTGATGAGCAGAAAGGGCCTCTGCATGATACATGTGTGTGTTCAAAACCCAACTAGGCCAGACCTGTCTACCCCTCCCCTACCCCACCCTGAGCCTGGAACCCATTTCTTAACTATGAAAAAGTGGCCTCTCAGCTGGGAGATTAAATGAGAGGCCGCTTTCTTATCTCAGGTAGGAGATTTGGAGGCCGTCCTGGTGGAACCGTAACAGGATCCCTCGTGATGGGAACTAATCATAGTGAAAGCTTTTGAGGATAGAGGGGGAGGGAGGAGCAGAGAGACACGGCTCCCATCAGCCCAGCCTAATTCCACACAGTGACCCAAATGAGAGAATACATCTTCCTGCTGGAACCCTCAGGGCTCAGCCTCGCCGCCACTGCAAAGCCAAGGTCTGTGCCTGGCACACAGTAGGTGCTCAGTGAATTCATACTGAAGGCAATCACTCGTAGGGGAGGGAGCAGTTCACAGCTGGCTTTCCACCTCTGCTGTCCCAGGAAGCCATCAGCTCCTTCTATGCAGCCTTGGTGCCAGCGTCAGGACAGATGTGCCCTTGACAGGAGACTTTAGACCTGCCACTTGTCTGGGAAGTGCCTTCCAGAGGCCAGTGGCATCCCAGGACCAAGCCACTGTGATAACCAACATCTCTTATAACTAAGAGGTCCGCAGGGAACAGCTGGCCTGGTTTTCTAATTATAACCCCCACGCCGCAAAGAAACACACAGTGTCCCATCTCCACGTGTTTGCCCAAGCCCTTCCTCCCACTCGGAAGGCCACCCATTCCCTGCCCTGCATGTCCTGTGTGGCCAAGGCTCAGCTCAGGTGCCTCCTGCCCAATGAAACGTGCTTTAAAGAGCAAGGACCCTCCCCTCTGGTGAGTGACAGTCAGCTGTGCACATGTCTACATTCTACTTGAGGCTAAGACACAGGCTCCAGCCAGACACACCTGGGTCCAAACCCACTCTGGGTGACTTTAGGCAAATCATTTGACCTCACAGAGGCTTATTTCTTCAAAAATTTCCCAGAGCTATTGCAGGCATTAAACAAAAAAGTACATAATGCACAGTGCCTGGCACATAGCAAGCCTCTGATAAATGGGGGCTTTTATTTTTACTGAGGGCAAGTCCCATTTTCTCCACCTCTATGCAGCCCCCACCAACACACACACACACACACACACACACACACACACACACACACACACCTTTAAACACAGGGGATGTTCAGCATATACTGGTATTTATTGATGATGCAAGACAGTGCAGGCTAGATAGCTCACTTTGTCTCTGTTAAGTACCTACTGTGTGCAAGAATTGCACAATGTGGGGGGAAATGAAGATAAAGGGATGAGCTACGTGTTCCGGATGCGAGGGAGGCCAGTTTGCAAGGGGGATGAGGATTTGTCTGCTTCAGGAAAAAGGGCCCAGCTCTCAATCAAGCACTGGAACTACTCCCATCCCAGGTTCCTCATTTGCAAAATGTCATGGGATAGCGAGAGCATCAAATAAAACCACTCAAACAAAGTACTAGCACAGAGGGAGTGTTACAAAATGTTAGCCTTTATCGATACAATTGCTAGTGGAACTAAACCCCAGGGGCTGTTAGCATTAGGTACCCTGGAGAAGGAAGTGAGGAAATCCACCCTAGGCCCCCCCCCGCTGAAATTTCTTGTCTTTAAAGAGGGGAAGGCCCCATGCTGGGAGGAGTTGTATTCTTTAGGAATGTGCTCAGCTGCAGGTAAGAGTATCTCACCAGGAGTGCCTTAAAAAAACAAGGGTTTGATTTTCTCACATAACAAGTCCAGAGTGGGGCTGCCCAGGGCTCTTTGGCAGCTCAGGGATGCCAGGGTTCTGGGTTGATGTCACCTCTTGACCTCAATTTGTGGACTCAGTTCTGCCATGACACTCACCAGCCAGCCTCCAAAAGCAGTGGGGAAAGGAGGTGGGACCTTATTCAGAACCCCCCACAGAACAGCCATTGGGCCCCACTGGCCAGAGCTGGGTCACATGGCTTCGCCCAAACCAAGGAAGCTGGTTTAGCATGACTTAGAGACACTGCATAATTCATACCCTGGGGCTGGACCCACCTTTCATGACACTAGACACTGCCACCTTAATCTCCTTAAACAATGAGGCAATTCTTAATACAGGGCAGGGGCGGAGAGGCTGGGGTGCCCACCATGATCTTCCCTGGGACGCACCTGTGGAGAAAGCCACCCAACAGCAGGGGCAAAGGTTCCTGTCCCCATCCCACCTGGCCTCATTATTAGATGCCTCCCAAGTGACATCGTGGGAGGGACCAGAGACAAGGAGCCTGCCCCTAAAAGGGCAATGTAATCGAGTCACAGATACAAGACACACACAGCTGTCTAAGGAGTGGGCCCTGGGATTGCTCCCAGCTGGCCAGATTCAGTGGGTCTCACTGCCTTAGGCCTGAAGACTGGGCATGGCCGGGGGAAGTGGAAGACGCAGCGGGCATTCCGCGCATGGAGCTCAGCCTGAGCAGGGGCCAAGAGGGCGCAGCGATTGTAGCCGAGAGCTCTGTGCGACACTGAATGCATTTTCATCAAATGCCAGGGTCTGCACTGAATGGGAGGACCGAGAGAAGGACTCCCGGTGCCTCTCTCCCAGTCCTCTCACCCCACTCCTATACCCCAGGACGTGACAACGGCAGCCACGAATGGATCTCATTTGTTGTAAGCCTAGCGCCGTGCAAAGCACTTCACAAGCACAAAATAATCTCATTTGATCGGCAGAACAACCCGACAGTAAGCTCCATGAAAGCCCCCACTTCACAAACAAGGAAACTGAGGCACAGAGAAGCTAAGTACCTGGAGAAGCAGCAGGCTGGGAGGGGTGTGTCACTGGAGTGCAAATACCATGTTCCAATCTTAGCTCTGCCACATTCCATGTGCCCCTCAGCGGGTCCCTGGCTCCCTCAGCATTCCCATCTGTAAAAGGGACGCACAGAGCCCTCTGAGCGCTGAGGTTCGAAGGCCGCGGTTCTCAGCTGTGGATTAAAAAGGCCTGGGGACCTTCTACAACTGATACTCTGGGCAGATCACAGGCCAGTTACATCCAAACATCTGGGGGTGGGAGCCCGGCATTGGTGGTTTGGTTCTTTGTTTCGTTTGTTTAAAGTCTCCAGGTGATTCCAATATATAGTGAAGTTTGGGGAACCAGTGGTCTAAGGATTTTAATTTCCTGGCCTCCTATGAAACAGTGAGGATGGCCTGGTATAGAAGGAAGGTCGTGAGCCAAAAATAAAATTAAATATCCAGGAGAGGCAAATCCATAGAGACAGAAAGCAGATTAGTGGTTGCCAGGGGCTAGGGGGGCAGGGAGAATTGGGGGTGACTGTTTAAAGGGCTGAGTTTCCTTTTGGAGTGTGTGTGTGTGTGTGTGTGTGTGTCTGTGAAAATGTTCCAGAACTAAATAGTGGTGGTAGGGGCACAACATTGTTGAATGTACTAAATGCCACTGAATTGTACAGTTAAAAATGGTCACAATGATAAATTTTACATTGTGTCTATTTTACCGCAATAAGAAATAAAGAAGATGACAATAACTACACAGAAATTAAGTAACTGAATTACACATAAGGTGTGTCTCTTGGAAGGTCAGAGCTCTGCGGTCAAACAAGGGGTCAGAGCTTGGCCTCTGGAGGCCGCCCTGGGTTCACATCCCCAGCCCGCCGCTTGCTGAGCGCTGTGCCACCCTGAGCTAGTGACCTCAGCTCTCTGTTCCTCTCTCGTGCCTCCCAAACTGGAGGTAAGAAAGGCAGGGACTCCATGAGTCATCCTGAGACTCGAATAGAAAATGCAAAATACACTGCTGATGCATGCACCTTGGTCTTATCCTGAGCCACAGAAACGCATCTCAGGGGTTTTGTGAGACCCAGAGCCCTGGTGCCCACCGAGTAAGGGGCTTGTGCACGGCCACCCGGCAGGGGGGACGCCACCCAGCAGCAGGGGCGCCCGGGCCTGGCCCCCTGCTCCCCCGGGGCGGGGCCCTGACTCACCTGGCCCCGGCGCGGGCGGGGCTCCTCGCTCTCCTGGCGCTGCCAGCGGCCCACACCCGCGCACCGCCTTTCATCTCCCCTCCCCGTGGCTCCGGGCGCCACTTTCCCAATTGCCCAGGTGACGCCAGGGCTGAGCGCCCGGCTTCCGCAGGGCGCGGGGGCGGCCGCCGCCAGGTGGGGCCGGCCGCCAGGTGAGGCCGCTGGGCCCAGGCCGCGCCGCTCCGCGCCCCTCTGGTCTGTGGCGACACCTGCTGGCCGTCCACGGAGGGGACGCACCTCGGCTGGGAGAGCCGGCTTCGATTCAGCAAATTCATTCTCAAGCGCCCACTAGGTGCGGTAGGGGTGGGGGTGTGCACCTTGCATGCGCTCCTTGGAATTTACGGAGTCCCCGAAAACTAAGAGAAGGATGCAAGTCGTATCATTCCTTGCTCAGATACAGCGTAACTCTAGGTGGGGGCATCCCTGCCAATCCTCTCTGAGGGGTTAAAGGGGGAAAGACTTAAAAGACGCTTTAAAACAAAACAAAACAACAACTCTCCATGGAAAGAGGGTGAAAGTAATCCAAGCAGTGGAAACAGCAAATGCAGAGGCCCTGAAGTAGGAAGGCATCTGGCTATTTAAAGGATGTGAAAAAGGCCAGGCGCTGGAATATAGCGACTGTGGTATGAAGTAGGCAGAGCCTGGGTGATACCCTCTATACTCTCACTGTTCCCACGGGATCGCTGAGACCTGGACAAGAGAGGACTTGCCCTATGTTAGAAAGTGAGGCAGTGACCGCCAAGTCAAGTGGACTCCTAGGCCGGGCTCTCTCCACCACTCCATACCAGCCTCCACTGCTATTGGTGTCCAAGAATCCATTCAGTCAGTCAACAAACATTTCTGAAACAACTATGTGCCAAGGACTGCGCTAAACATTAAGGACATAATGGTAAATGAGATATATTTCTTCAGATGCCTCTGAAAGCATCTAGTGAAGGCTCTAACCAGGCTAACAAGATTGGAGAAGTCACCCCTTCCCCATAAGAGACAAACCCAAAGGAATGACTGTCTAATGGTGGAAATCTGGGACAAGTAGAGGCCAGGAGAGGAGGTATGTCAGCACTCCTCAAAGCACACCCTAAGAGTAAATTATTTAATTTCTGTCCCCACTTTTTTGTAGGAGTGAATCATTAAGCCACAGAAGGATTGCATTGGGATAGTGAGCTGGACCTCTCCTGAGATGCCAGAACCCTGGTGGCAGATTAAGCTCAGAGGATGTCTTAGTAAAAGAGTGCGCCCAGTTCTCAGACCAGAGAACTTATTCTCTACTGCATGCAAGAGAGTCCTCAATACGCGTTGCCCCAGTCAGGCTGATGGGGCCAGTATCACCCATCACCATCATCCTCCCCTCTGTCATGACCATCATGCAGGATTTACCGTCAGTGGCATCATTCAGAATTTTGAACAAGCTCCCAAGTCCTGGATTGATCAAAACCAAAAAAAGTTTATGAATCACTCCCCCTCCACCCCCCGTTCCAGCACTGGGGCTGGGACACCCGCGGACAGCTTGCAGAAGGGGCACGGTGATGTCCAGACAAATCATTTCAGCCTGGTGTGACAAACTGCTGCATTGGAGGTCATTGGAGAGAAAGAGGAGAGGGCTTGAGAGAGAGTGACAGGGGACCCACAAGGATCGCTGACCCAGGGGTTCTCGACGTGTGGGCCCGAAGCAGCAGGGATTTTTATCACTTGGAGGCTTGTTAGGAATGCAGGTTCTGAATTAGAAACTCTGGGGTGGGGTCCAGCAATCTGTGTTCTGAGCCCCCCCCCCCGCCCCCATCCCCAGGGGATTCTGACTCTTGCAGAAGACTGAGAACCTTGGGCTGAGGAGGGAAAGCCTGGAGGGGCCTGTAAATCTGTGGTTTTAACAAGCACCCAAGTGTCTGGGAATGGGACTTTAGTAGAAATTCCTGATTTTTCTTTACACCCAAATTTTGCATTCCTTTTTTCTTCCTTTGTCTGAGAATTATTGTCTCATCTGAATTCTGTGGGTGTGTTTTGTGCTCATCGGCTCTCAGCACCACACCAAAAAGCACAAAGAACAAATGAGGTCCATCAGAGATGTGGGGACCAACAAATCATCTGTCATCGGCTCTCCGGAGACACTTCTGGGTTTAACATTGAAAGTCCATGTCCCAGAGAAATCTCTCAGTCTTCTAACAAACTGGGACAATCGGTCACCCTAGGTGGGCATTTATACATACGCTTTCCTGTGACCCCAAAAAACAAGCAACGTGAAATGATGAGAGTTTCGAATGATTGTTTCTACAACCTTTTTATGCCAGTTCTAATCCCAGCCCAAATTTTGTCATCACCGTCTTTATGATTTAGTATTTCTGATCCACTTTAATTACCAAAGCTCACAGGCAAAACGTTAACACATTTCATTTTTACAGCCATTGGACATTCGAATATCATTAAAACACGATTGTATAAAGCTGAACATGAACGTTCAGCAATTGTGCCCTTAGAAGAAACTTCTAGAGAAGTTAGAAGAAAGCTCACAACTACACTGGTTGTAATAGTCTTGAAATATAGAAACAGCCTAATGGATCAACAGGAGAGTGGTTAACCATATCATGATGTTTTCAAACATGGCACTGAAAACGAAATGAACCAAAAGCTACAAGTGTGAGTAATGGAGATAACCTCTTTTTCATGCTGTTTTCATCTATTTAACAAAGATTTATAGAAACACTTGCTGTGTGCCAGGTACCATTCTGAGCACTTTATAAATTTCAACTCAGTCAATCCTTATAACAACGCTTCGAGAGTAGGACAATTAGTATCCCCATTTTATAGGTCAGCAAACTGAGACACAGAATGGCTTGCCCAGGCTCACCCAGCTAACAAGTGGTAGAGTCAGGATTCGAACTCAAGCAGTCAGCCTACAGAGTCTGGCTTCTGGGCTACTATCCAATGTTGAGAAGAGCCTGTGAGAGTGTATGGAAAGTGGTTCCCATATAATATTGTCAGTAATATTTGGTGGAAGGTGAAGATGCTTCCCAGTCTCTACCTAAAAATGTGTGCTACCCACAAACCCCTAGGATGACCCCTGGCCCATGAAAGCCCTCAGGACCTGATTTAATTAATGAAGGGGTGAATGAATGAATCCACAGATATTTGGATGACAGCCTTATATTTCTTAGTATTTTTGCATGGTCAGCAACTAGCCCAGGAGTTAGCACATAGTAGGGCTAAGGGATGACTGGATGGAGATAGAGATGAATAGCATTTGTCACCCAGTAGGCCCTCAGGAAATGATTAATCAATCATAGCATGATGATTTTTCTTCTGTTTCTTATAGGCCCCTCCTGGCCCTCCCTCTAGACTAGGAACTCCAAGGGGGCAGGGACCCCAGCATCCTACCAAGGGCCTGGCACACAGTGGGTGCTCAGTAAAGGCTAAAGAACATGTGGCTGAGCAGAGTGGGGCAAGAAGGAACAGAAGCAGCCTAGGCTGGGCATGTTCTGGGAGCTCAGGCAGGAAGGCCCCAAAGGGCCAGCACCCTTGGGTACCTCTACGGGCAGCTCCAGATGGCTCCTGGCTGCGCCCTCGGTGACAGGCAGCTGAGCCCCTCCCTCTCTGTGCCCTCTGTGATGGGCAGAAAGTGGAGAGGAGAGCAAATGAAGGAGGTGGCCAGAGCCTAAGGTGAGGTAGGGCTGCAGAGGAAGCCTGCGGGTCTGTGGCTAAGGAGACCCCCTCTCCACCATGTCTTTTGCGGGGAGCTTCTCCCAGTTCCCTCCAGGGAGAAGCATCCTGACCCCAAGAAAAAGGCTCAGGAAGGAAAATATGTGCAGGCTGCCCCCCAAAAGCCACCCCCCTCATGAAAGCTCCAATGTCCACCCTACCCTATAAGGAACTGCACCCCAGGAAGCAGTACTAAAACATCCAGTCTTCCTCCTCCCTGTTTGCCCAGCCTCACCTTCCCCTCCTGACACTTGGTGTATTTTCGCTTCCTTTTACCCCCTCCCCTCCTGGAGAGGAGACTCGTTATTAATTTTTGTAAATGTCCATATACTTGAAAAAGAATACGTGGCCTCTAATTGTGGGGTTCCACGCATGTCCATTAGATCTGGGTTGTTAATTGTGCTGTTCTAATCTTCTAGGTTCTTACTTTTTATCCAGCTCTCAATGACTGAGAGAGAGGCATGTTAAAATCTTCCACAGTAATTGTGGATTTGGGACATGTTAAGTGTGTACAAGTTTAAAATTATTAGAGCTTCCTGTGAATTAAGTCTTTTCACATTATATTGTAAGCCTCTTTATTCCTGACAGTGCTCTTTGGCATAAAGTCTCTGGGGCAGATATTATAATATAGCCATGCAAGCTTGTTCCCAGTGTTTGCCTGGCTTCCATTTTTGTATCATTGTACTTCTAATTTTTCTGTGCCCTCAGCTGTGTCTTTTATAAACACTGTATAGCTGGTTATTATTTTTGTTTGTTCTTAGTCGATAAGATAATTCTTCTTATTGATATTACTGATCGATTTAGATTTCATGTGATTGCTGGTATGTTTGGATTTATATGTAACATCTTATGTTTGCAATGTTTACCATGCTTTTTTTCTAGGAAGCTCTTTTATTTGCTCTTTTCTGCCTTTTACTGGAATGCCCGAGTTTCCTTTATTTCCCTTTTTACTTTTCAGAAGTTGGAAGCTATACATTCTGGTCCGATTATTTTAGTGCCTACACTTACATTTTGTATTTGCCCCCGTTGGTTTCAAGCTACTCGTGGATCATTGAGTTAGTCAATATTTATACCTTTCTTTTCCAGCAATATGAAGACTTGGAGCACCTTTATTCAGATTATCCTGTGACAGTATTTATTTACACATGGGTTCATAGCCTCAAAAACACTCATTGTTGTTGTTTTTTTATACAATTAGTGCATTTTGGTTTACCGACATATTTACCAGTTTCTTTTCTCCACTTCTGATCATAGTTCATGCTTCCTCTTGAACTTGCTTCCCTTCTTCCTAAAGTATATACGTTAGGAGCTGCCTTGGCATGTCTGTTGATAAAAGCTTTTCTTTTGTTTACTTGAAAATGTCTATTTCCACCCTCCTTCTTGATGGATAGTTTCACTGGGTATAGAATTCTGGGTTGTCAGTCACTGGGTCTCAGAATGTTGAAAACAGTGACTTCCATCTTCTGTTGTTGCTGTTAAGAAGTATAATGTCAGGCTTTTGTTGGCAATCTTTCGTTTCAATTGATTAAGATCTTTTCAATTGAATACAATAGTCTTTGGCTCTGTGTTTTGCAGCTATAGTATGACATGCATTTATTTTTACTTTATCCTGCTTGGGATAGTTGTCCATTTTTAATCTGAGGATTCATGCCTATTGTCAATTATGAAAGCCACTCTTTGAAGTCAATTATGAAAGCCTCTGTCCAATTTTCTCTGCTCTCTCCTGCTAAAATTCCTATTACAAATCTGTCAGACCTTCTCATTCTAATGTCAAGGCCTCTGAACCTCATTTTTATATCTTCTGTCTTTTGGTCTTTTGGAGTGGCATTCTGGGAGTTTCCTCACATTTGTCTTTTAGCTCACATATGTGTCCTGTGTACTCCAAGGTGATGGTCATTATTAAGTCGGCTGCTAAATCTTGTTTTATGACTTAATTTTAAAAAGCTCATATATCAGTATATCAGAACTTTGTTTTTAAAAAACCTCCATTTTGTTGAAATACAGTTTTCTTTCTTTATTCATTTATTTTTGTATTTTATGTAAAGCACTTCAGGACATTACTCAGAGAAGGGATCTGTAGGCTGCCAAAAACGTCATGGCAGAAAGAAAGTTGAAACCCTCATCTAACAGGATGTTTTTTTTATATATATAATCCAAAATTTTCAGATATTTTGTAAGCAGAGGACTTGTGGTTTGGTAGTTCACAATATTACCAGGAAAAAACAACAACAACAAAAAACCAACCAAAGTCACTCTTGGAGATGCCCAAATGTGTCCCCAGCACTGCCTGGCCTGGACCTCATGGAATGGCCTGAGAATCAGGGAAATCCCAGGCCTTAGGTACCAGTTGAGTGTGGCTGTCAGTTAGCCCTCTAGTTGAGAAGGACAGTGGGGTGCAGATAATGGGCACACATAATAAAGATAACTTGATAGGTACTCAAAGATATTTCTCTCAGCGGGGAATTCTCCATGCCTGGGAGTCCAGAAAAGGAACAGGAATGAACCGCCGAGAAAACAGGAATGTATGAGGCATGGATCCCCCTTTGTGGGGTTCACAGCCCAGCAAGGAGCAGGACCACGTTAATTTCATGGGGAAACTGAGGCTCTCAAGTGCTCTCCCAACTGTTCGCAAAAGTAATGTGCATCCACATGGTAGGAGCCTGGGACAGAGCCTGCTTCCTGGCAGCTACAAAACACACACGCAAAACTCTTGCTAGTTTACAAATCACTTTTATCCTCACAGCGGCCTTCTGAGTCTCCCTTTTGAAGATGGGTAAACTGAGGCTCAGAGGGCAAATAATGTACCGTCTCTGCACCTCAGTTTCTTGACCTGTCAAATGGGGATAATAATGGTACCGACTGCTTCAGGCTGGTGTGAGGATGAAGTGCATTGATAATATATATGAAGCACTTACAATAGAGTAGTAAATAATAGTAATAATAATAGTAGGTGTGACACGAGTGTTGGCGATTATTAGTCACACGTCCCCGCAGAATCTAACCCTCCCCATTGCCCCGAGTCACACGGACTGCAGTGCCTTGTTTCATCTTCTCCGTTGCACTCACCCTGACATTATACATTCACTTCCCCATACGTTTACTCGTTATGTCTCCACGTAGCCTGTGCATGCTAGGAGGGCAGGAACCTCATCTGGTGTACCCCCCAAGCACGCTGGACATGGGCGCACTCAAAAGATAGTTCTCGGGTCTGTGAGTGACTGAGAAAGTGATGGAGACTTGATTTCAAGAATTCCTGATGAGCTCTGAGCCCCGGGCCAGCCATTCCCTGTGAAACACAGCACACAGCCTCCGAAGTGTATAGATCTGGTCAGCCACGGCCACACTCAGAGTCACTGACACCATGCCCGCCCTGTCTCCTCCAGTGGCGACCTCATGCCCAGGCCATGTTTATTTTGTGCTCCAAAATACACTCTGCTGGGATCTCCATTTACTACACCTGGTGGCAACTCTTCATGTCTTGGACAGTCGACAAGTTCTCATAAGCAGAAATTAAACTAGTCTTCTCTGAATCTCCAGCAAGTACCAGGCAGCTGAAAGATGTTCAAATAAATGAATGAATGAATGAATGATGACACCAGGATAGGGGTCCCAGATATAAGACACCTAGTTTAATTGGAATTTCAGATAATAATACTTCTTTAGTATAAGTATGTCCCAAATACGGTGTGGGATATACTTATACTGAAAATCATTTGTTGGTTATCTGAAATTCAAATTTAACTAAACATCCTGTGTTTTTGTTTGCTTAACCTGGCAACTTTATAGCAAAGACACCTGCAGTAAGGGACAGGAAGCGGTGATAGAAGTCATACTTAAGTGTGGGCCTGGGCTTGCTGGGTAGGCGGACATAGCAAACAATGCGGCAGTGAGGACAGTGGGTGCTCAAGGGTGGCCTCAAAGTGTGTGACCCAGGGACGGTGGCCAGGACCTTGGGCCAACCCCTCTGCCTCCAATCTTGTAAAGGGACAGTCAAGGGACACTGAAGGCGGATGACTGCCAGAGGGAAGGGAAAATGTTGGGAAAATCACTTTGGAGAAGGGGACACTCTTATTTCATAGCCTGGCATGCTCAGGGTCTAGCACCTAACAGAGTCCTTAAGAAAAGTGTGATCACACACACACACACACACACACACACACACACACACACACACCCTGAGGCCCTTCCAATCTGTCTTCTCTAAACTACATACTAGCTTTGGAGATCAGCAGGGGCACAAGACATTTTGCTCCTAATCAGGAAGTACTGCTATCTTCCAAAATTAAAAAAACAAGAAACAAGCAAAAAACAAACAAAAAAAACATCCCACATGTTTTTACAGAATTTCACAGATTTTGACATTTAAGTCTTTTTGATGGAAAACTTTGAACATCCACAGTAGAGAGAGGAGCGTAACGAAGTCCTATGTATCTGTCACCGGAGTTTAGCAATTTCGTGTCTTGCCAACCTTGGTGCACTAGGACTCAGTGGCCCCCACCCCCACCCCGCTCCCCCACATCCATTTATTTTTGCATCTAGGCCTCATTTCCCCCCAAATACACACTTATTTCCCCATGAGTATTTTTAAAGCAAATCTCCATCACCATGTCATTTTATCCAACTTTACAACCTTTAAGGGGTTTGTACCCGCACTGGGCACGCTCTGAGAGGCGGGTCTTGTAATCCCATTTCACACATGTGGAAACTGAGGCTCAGAGAGGTGACGTTCTTGTCCGAAGTGACAGAGGCATGCAGTGGCACTGGCACCAAACTGTCAGGAGCCCCGGGCCCTAAGGCACCCCTCCCTCCGTGGGGCCCCATGGGGGCACAGAGCTGAACCCCGCCCCCCGCGGCCCCCAGCCCTCCTCCGCTTCCCCAGGCAGGGCTCCAGGCGGTCAGACTTTGATCGCTGCCAGGGCCGAATTCCAGATGGAGGCCCCACCAGCCCGCTCGGGCCACAGATTGATGGGGTGTTAATGATGTCAGGGTTTACAGACAAACTCTGGGCCTGGGCCTGTGCGAGGGCCGGGGCTGATTGTCAGCTGTGATGGGAACCAGACTCCTTGGCCCCATTGGCTCTCTAGGAGAAGGCCCAGAGTGAGGAGGCGGCCTGGGGCTTCCCACAGTGGAGCAGCCAGCAGATCAGGAAGAGCGGTCAGACGGTGCGGGCTCCTCCAGGACGTCAGGGTGGCCCTCCGTGGGTCAGGGTGTCCGAAACCTCTCTGCGTAGGAGCTCATGGCAAGGGCTCCCGCTGAGGTGACTCTCCACCTTCCCTTCTCTGGATCCCAGGGCTCATCAGTAACAAAAGGAGGTGGAACTAGATCAGGGATCAGCAAAGTTTTTCTGTAAAGGCCAATAGCCAATACTTCAGGTTTTGCAAACCACATGGTCTCTACTGCAACTACCAAACAACATGAAAACTGCCATAGACAAGATCTGATCGGACGGGCATGGCTGTGTTCCAATAAAACTTTATTTACAAAAACAGATGGTGGGCCGTGTTGGACCCTCCCGTTGTAGTTTGCTAACTCCTGGACCAGACAGTCACGAAAGGCTCTTTGAACTCTGGAAAAACGTATGAGTCAGAGATTAGGGTTCACAAACCCATACACCTATGGGGGCTGGGCAGATAACACAAATGAACACAGCAAAAGTCAGCATAAGGCATTAGGGAGTGGGAAGGACTGCAGCAAACGGGAGAACCTATGCCTTCACGAAAAGCAGTGGGGTGGGGTGGTCTCTACTCAGCTCCGGATGAAAATACAGACCATCTGGCTCCCAGATAGAAATAACTGGTCAAGAGAACCTGCTTTTTTGAAAAATGGGAATTAGCCAGTTTTGAAATGTTAGCTACTAACCCCAACTTCTAAAGAACATGGCGTGGCCCACATCCCATTCCACATGGCCGCAGGCCACCCATTTGCTAACTCTATCCTACAGAGTTTCCCCTGATGAAAGAAACCATGAGTCATTTGCAGAAGCACACAGATTATTTTGAAACTCACCCTCCGTGGCTCATTTTTTTATTCCTCGCTTGAAGTCCCACACGCTGGTGGGAAGGCCAAGGATGCTGACGAGAGGATCCAGCCAGTATCAGACGCCCTGTCAGGCTGCTTGGCCTGGGACGTGGGGGGGACACAGAGTGGCTTCTCTTCTTGGGAGGGAAGAAAGCAAGAATGTCCCTCCAGGCACCTGACCGGAATTCCCCACGTGGCTCAAAGGCCCAGGCCCCTGGAGGCTGGTCCGTCCGTCTGAGCTGACTCCTTGGGAAGGCCCTAGCTGCTTTTATAAATCACCATCTTCCTGGCTGGGATTCAAGGGGCCAGGGTCGCCAGCCTGTTAGGGTTTCGTTGCCAACTGTCTCTAAGGCAACATCCAACCAAGATGTGCGATTCCGGAAATGGCTGTGACAGGCAAAGGCAGAAAGGGCAGATGTGTGGGGCTAGCCCAGAACGGGGATGTTTATTTTGATTTGGGGGCCTGGGAGCCATTAAAAAATGCCTATTAATCTTCCTGTTGATCTCAGGGGGGCCTAAATTAGAGCCAAAAAAAAAAAAATGAGTCTGGAGTGATGAGGACAGGGGAAGGGTATTTGAAAATTCTGCCCCTGGGAACTGATGAAGAAGAAAAGACACTTGTCCATCACGGCCCCATGCAAGTTATGAAACGTGTCCTGTGTGTTCATCGTCGTTTGAAAATCAGGTTTCCTGGGGTATAATTTATTTATTTATTTTAAATGCACCCATCTTGGTGCGGCCACTGTGGAAAACAGCATGGCAAATCCTCAAAAAAATTAAAACTGGAACTGCCATAGGATCCAGCAATCCCACTTCTGGGTATTCACCAAAAAGAATTGAAAGCAGGGTCTTGAAGAGATTGCTTATATGCCCATGTTCACAGCAGCATCATTCGCAATAGTTAAAAAGTGGAAGCAACATGAGCAGCCATGAATGGGTAAACACAATGTGGTCCGCCCATGCTGTGGAATATTACTCATCCATGAAAAGGCAGGATATCCTGACATCTGCTACCACATGGATGAGCCTCGAAGATGTGATGCTCAGTGGAAGGGGCCAGTCACAAAAGGACAAATACTGTACAATTCCCCTTAGATGAGGTACCTGGAATACTCAAGTTCAGGGAGACAGAAAGTAGCATGGTGGTTATTACTAGAATGAGGGGCTGGAGAGAGAGTGGGGAGTTGTTTAACGGGTGCAGAGTTCCCATCTGGCAAGACAAAAAGCGTCTGAAGAGCTATTGTACAACAACATGAATACATGTAACACGTATGAACGCTACGCTTCAAAATGGTTATGAGGGCAAAGTCTGTGCTGTATATCTTTTCAACCACAATTAAAAACTACAACGTAAAAGGATGCACCCATTTTAAGTGCATTGCCCCAAAGAGCAACATTTGCCTCGCCCCAGAAAGCTCTCTTGTGCCCCACGGCAGTCTGAACTGTGGTGTTAAATATTCTGCTGAATTCAAGTTTAATTCAATAGGAGTGATTTCCCCACTGTCCCGGGGCCTGGGCCCAGCTATATCACCTTTCACACTGGGGGCTCCTTCCTACCTGGGTCTGGGGTCCTTTGGTCTGAAGGAGAGGGTGGGACCAAAAACAGGACATTGTGTTGGCATCTTAATTCCTAACCAGCTACCCAGGTATTGACAGCATCAGCGTTAACCACGCCTACCCCAAACACACACACTCACACACACACACACACACACACACCCATTCTCCGGGCAGCGGCCATCTTCGCTCACTTGGGTCCCACTCTACATTCACCAAGTAAGAAACCACCCCACGCCTGGCCCCGACGCCCAGCTTGGAGTCTGTCCCCTGGGGCTGTTCACCCAAGCGAGGGCTCCCTGGGGAGAGCGGGCTCCGAACAGCCCTCCTCACCTCCCCCAGCAGCCCTGACCTGCTTTCAAAAGCCCTGACTTTGGCCCATGAAGATTCGTCAGTGGACGTCGCCCCCTGGTGGACAAATTCGGACATAACAAAACTATGCTGTGCTCCTGGTACTTGGTACAATTGATTCAATTCAAAATACTTGGGGGGGGGGGGATAATAACGTGAGAGTGAACCCCGGAAGACACCACCTTAACCGAGTGACGAAGGTTAGCGTCACCGGGAGCGGGGCAGAGGGCCACCGTGCACCCCCGCACGGGATGCTCTGAGAAGGGCGCCCATGGCTCTCATACTGCTGCCCCATATGCGTGAACCTCGACTTAACCATGAGAAAGCCTCGGGCGGACCCAGATTGAAGGGCATGCTACAAGCTAACTACCCGGCGTCCTTCAAAAGTGTCGAGGTCACGAAACGAGGGAAGACTGAGGGACGATCAGATCCGAGGAGACAAAGGAGACGTGATGGGACTCGGCCCTGGGGGAAGGATGCGCGCGGGGAAGCGTGCGCACGCTGAACAAAGCCTGGAGTTGCGAGGGGAGGAAGGCCCCGGGCTCGTTTTCTCCGTTGCGGTGCTCGTGCTGTGATGATGCCAGGCCCTGGCCTTAGGGCACGGGGAATCGGCAGACTGCACTGACAACTTTTCCGTAAGTCTAAAATTATTGCAAAATAAAAAGTTAAGATTACATGTGCGCCTTCCTCCTTATATGGAAGGCAGTGGTCTGTACGTAGCGGTTACAGTCCCTGCTGTGGTGGAACTTAGGTCCTAGAAGGAGAATGACATACAAATAGCCCCCTAAGTCACGTCTGTAATGATAATACGGGCTGCAAAGTGAAATAAGGAAGGACAAAGGGGACAGGGGGTGGCTGGGTCAGAAGCAGGCTTTCTATGGAGATGACTCTGTGTAGGGAACTGAATGAATAAGGGCAAGCCCCACAAGCTCATTCATTCATTCAGCAGATATTGTTCCCACGCCCGCTGTGCAGAAGGGGCTTGCGGGTACAGCAGGAAGCAAACTCCTGCGTCTCTGGTCATGCTTTCCTTCAAGGAGGGAAGAGGAAGAAAGAAGTCAGTAGGGAACTCCTTGTGTTCAATCGAGGTGTGCTGTGAACGCAGCAGGGGAGGGGCTGGCAGCCTGGCAGGGGGCGTGTGTGCGTCTCACACACAGGCCTTGCTGGGCAAGTCAAGCGGAGGCCTGGGGCAGGGGGTAGGGTTTCTGGGGTAAAGAATGGGCCGTGCAAAGATCCGGAGGTGGGAGTGTGTTTGCAAACTCCAGAGCCGGCAGGACCGTGGCAGCGAGAGGCGCTGAGGGGCCGGAGCGTGCCACGTTCTGTGGGCTGCAGTTTGGACTTTATCCCCACTATGGGGGGAGGAGGGCCCTGAGCCCGGGAGGGGCAGGGTGTGGCTCCCTTTCTGGGGGACCCCTGTGCATGCCGGTTGGAGGTCTGAGTGACCAGAAGACAGCTCCAGTGGGTCCGGGTGAGAGAGAGTACTGGATTTCCCTGACAGTGTGAGCAGGGCGTGTGGTAAAAGCTCAGACTCGAGTTTCTTTTGAAGGTGGTCTCACAAGATTGAAAGAAAAAGTGGATCAGATGTGAAGGATGTGCAAAAGAGATGTCTAAAACAACCCCGAGGTTTTGGGCTGGCACTGGACATTTGAAAGGGGAGAGGTTTTGGGGTGGGGGCACAGGTTTCAGACAAGTCAAGAATTCCATTTCAGCCATGTTCGAAATGCCTATTTGCCAAACACATTGGAGGGGTGAAGTAAGCCCTTTCCTGACTCCTCTGGAAACAAGAACGCTTCCTCAGTGTCCACAGGCCATGCACTGTGGCTCCCATGCACGTGTCATTTCATATCATCGTCACACCAGGTGAGGGAACTTGTCATTCGCATCCCCATTTTACAGATCAGAACGAGCAATGGCAGAGTCTGGATTTCAATTCAGGACGTTCATGGCAGGTCTGGACTCAAAAACTCCATGCTCTTGAAATGTAAGGGAAGGCACTTAGATCAAACAGACCTGCTCTTTCAAGTTTAGAAGGTTCTAGAAACATGGCCAGGTAAGACAGGAAAAAGAGACTCACCTCACCATGGCTCATGAAAGCTCGCTCATGGAATGTCTCCTGTGAGCCAGGCAGGCAGGATCCAAGGGGCAAAGAGGCCACTGTTAGGTAGCTCAGTGTGGTCAGCGCTGCGATGGGGATTTGTTTGCACCAAGCCTGGGGTGAGAAGTGCCTCAAGCAGGGATCTTTCTGGGTGTGAGTCACAGTGCAAGCGGGGGTTTGGGACTATGAAATAAAGGAGAGCAAGACCCTAGGGTTTCCAAGGAAAAGAGCAGCAGGTGAAAAAAGCTCTGCTGTGTCTGCAGGTCATTTGCAGACTAAAATGAACAAGCCGAGTGAGTACGTATCCAGGCAGTCATGAGAGAGTGGAATGGAGCTGGGACTGGTAGATGCGAGAGGATTAATTTTACTAGAATGGGGGCATATGGAATAAAGGGGCCTTGTGAATGTTTGTAGACTGTTTTAAGGTAATCACCCACGGAATTCAAAAACGGAGGCTTCTTTCCAAAATGCCTTAAAAGATAAAAGCAAATAGCAGAGTCCAGACACAAAAAGGCAAAAGTGAAGAGGAAGCAAATAAATATGTATGTGTATTTATAAGAATTGGCCAAGTTAAAGTGTAACACAGCACAGGAAATGCAAATGGTAAAAATCGCCCTACTGAAATGAAATTGTTATTCTATCAAGACATAAAATGTAACAACTTGTATAAAGGACAACTAACACAAAATGACAAAGGGTGATAATAAATGGTTGGCCACAGATATAACACTGGAATTCTAATGAAAGGAAATGGGTGGTAAACATTAATATGAACAGACAATTTATAGCAAAAAGTATTATGCAGAATAAAGGGTTATGATACAGAGATAAATTATATGACACACATACTTCAGAAAACTTTATGTATCAATAATAGCACAAAAGCAAAAAGGCCAGTGGAAAATTTTAACTCCTACTGTCTACCTGGGACAGAGCTTGATGTCCAGACCGGGGCATAGAAAATATGGAAATTACATCCATAGTAGAGTTCACTGATTTCCAATCTTACACCGTAGGGTTGCACTGTCCAATTGGATAGCTGGGTGGCTGCCGAGCACTTTGAAATGTGCTGAGTGTGGGCTGAGGAACTAATTTTTACATTTTATTTAATTTTAATTAAAATTTAAACACTGAAGCAGTCAGGTTTTTTTTCTGGTAAATGCAACTTTATTGCTTTGGTGGAACTACTAGACTTTGCTTTAACCACTGAATAAATTTAGCATCCAAATTTAGATGTGCTGTACATGTAAAATAAATATCGGATTTTGAAGTCTTATTGCAAAAGTAAGAATACTAAACATCTCAGCAATAATTTTTATATTGTTTCATGCTGAAATATAATAATTTGGTTCAATAATTTTGGTTCAGTAAAATATATTAAAATTAATTTCACCTGTTTCTTTTTAAATGTGGCTACTAAAAAATATAAAATTACATTTACGGTTCACATTATTTCTATTGGATAGCAATGCCAAAGAAATAGGACCTACCTCGTCTTGAAGGGTTCAGAGAATGTTTGCAAAAACCAACCACGACTAGGTCAGGTTGGAGTAAGAGAAAATTATAGCAGGAGAAGCTTTAAATTCACGGAGAACTTTCCTTTATTAAATAGAACTAGGAGTCTAAAAATAAAAATGAAAACATTAAACATCAAAACTTGCAGGATGCAATCAACTTTTAACATAGTCCCAGGTCAGTCATTTTTATCCCTTGTAGGGTCAGACACCTCTGAGGACCTGACACAATGGGCCCTTCTCCCTAAAAAAATGCACAGACAGGCAGAATTTTGCATACAATCTGAGGAGGGCCACACACAGCCAAAGCCCCGCTGGCTACAAATGCCTGTATCATCAAAAGTGAAAATAAATTGACTAAGTAGGCAATTAAAATTCAAGGAAAATGAAACGAAACCCTCAAGGAAACTAGAAAAAGGAACAGCAAGATAAAAGCCAGAGTAAAAACAGCAGAATTGTTCAATCCATGAGCTGTGTCTTTGAAAAATAAAAAAATCAAACAAAACTAAAAATCAACAAACTGTTAGAAAAATCAATCAAGGAAGGAAAAAAAAAAAAGCATCATCAGTGTTGTTAGAAATGAGAATACGTGTGCGTTACCATAAACAGCGGAGTCCAGGGTTCAGAGGACCCGTGGCACAATTGCATAGGGACATGTGGAAAAAAACTCAATTTTTCCTTCCTGTAAAAAATCTAAATTCCCCAAGTTGACAGAATAGAAAACCTCGATCGACAACAACAAAAATCCTTGTATTTTCTAATCAATAAACAAAAACACATTTTCTGCTCCCCTGAAGGGCTTCAGGATATGATGAATTTGCTGGCAAATTATTTCAGATATTTGAGGTGCATTCCACACTTCCAACAATCTGTGTTCAGCCAACATTTCCTGGGTGCCTGCTCTCTGAAACAATATAGGGTCAGACCAATAGAAAGTCATTGTCATGTTAGGCGTCATTGCTCCTGTGTCACAGAAAATGACCAATGTTAGATTATCAGTGTATCCTGTGAAGCCAACATGACTTGGGTCCCTAGACCTGATAAGGGAGCTAACTTCCTAAGCTTTGCGATAACGTAAGACATAACAGGAAAAAAAAAATATTGGTGTGTGTATAGGTAACTATAAACTATCTCCTCTACAATTAAAAATTACACTTAAAATGAAAAGGAAGTCAACAGGAATTTATGGAAATGATGCATATTTAAATTAGTAAAAACAACATCAAGACCTCTGAGGGAACAAAATAAGATTTAAATAAGAGGAGCTAACTTATCGATGCTTACTGGAAAATGGTCAAGTTCAAATTAAATAAGAGAATGATTACATGTTAAATGATTTAAATTGATTTCCCGCCCCTGGCAAACATTTCCTTGTCTTAGCCACCCCCTCCCGCCCTCTCCCCATCTCGGCTCTTCTGGGGCCAATTTTCCGGAATATCACTGTATTTTATTTAGCGGGTAGATTGAAACAGGGCTTATCTGCAAACAAGACAGGTTAGACAGAAATAAGGCAACAGACGCCAAGGAACCAGGCATGGGTCCTCCTCATTTCACATGACGGGGTCCTTTTCAGCACTGGCTGTGACAAGCTTGCTGTGACCCCTATAAATAAACAGAGCGGTGGGCACAGCCCAAATCCTGGTTTTAGATGATCAAAACAAAACATGTGCTTTTCTCACTTCCCTGCTTTTTTTTTTTTTTTAAAAAATACGAAATAAAAAAGTGAGACGGACCCCAGGATCTGTGTTACCCCATCACCTAGTAGGTAACGAATGCTCGTTGAGGAAATAATCTTCGCAGAGAAAAATCAATCCTTTCGCCTTATCCCAGCTCTTTTGTGGGGATTAGCCTTTCTTTCTCATCAACTTCTGTTTCTTCCCTGCTTCAGTACTTTGGAGTTCTAGCCAGAAGCAGTGAGTGTCAAAAAACAAAACCCCCACAAAAAAAACCCTTTTTTAAACTCGACCTGGGAATTTCAAGTGAAGCGGCGAAGGACTAGTAAATCTGGTTCGAAGCAGAGTAAGACGCCTAGGGCAACCGTTACAGCCATATAATTACCTGGTACAACAGAATTTTCTAATGGTGTCTCATTAGGTATTAATGACATGAAATAATTACTGTTAAAGTGACCTTTTTGTCAAGGGGATATAAACAAGCGAACCGTTTAGCGCCACGGTAATACACTCAAATTGCATCTTGATGGGATGTGGGCATGTGGTGAATTCCAAAGTGAACATCTTGATATAATGGCTTGTGTTGCGTAAACGGCAAGCACTAAAGGCTGTCTTCGGGGTGTGGCTTGTGCTCAGGCATATGTCTCACAAGACGCCTGTCTTTAAAAACGTCTACTGACAAACTGCACTTTCTATAAAGACGTTTACTGGCTCTTTGATACCAGTGGGGAACAAATCCCCAGCCGCACGACTTCCTGAATAGCAGGGACATAAACCATGCTATGGCATCGTGGGAGGGGGTGCATCTGAGCAACTCCAATGGCCAGGGGCTGATGGCTGCCGAGTGCCCAGTCGGATTTATCTACCTAATTTGCAAAGTGTTGAAATGTGTTCGACCAATTTTTTCCTACCTTGGAGATTTAGCTACTGTTGCCCAATTGCTACAGCTAATGGTGGTCATGAAAACAAAGTTCCAGTATCAATAAAACGAACATTCACGAATTATTGGGTCAAGTACCACACAACATACGAACCGCGTAGCCAAGCTAATGAATGCTTGTAAAATTCCACCTAATTCATTGATTTTTAAGGGGACGCACGAGTCACCGGACTGACCGGGTTACACAGGGCCGAGGAAACGTGTGGTTATTTATTCTAAGAAGCATTCGGCAGCGGTGGTCCAAACTGCTGGGGCTGTACGGACAAGGCAGTGATGCCTGGACGAGCCAGAGACCCGTATTATCCTGGAACTGAAAAGGTGGCCTCCCTTTTTTTTTGCTTCCTCCAACGGGACAACTATAAGAAATGGACACCGCCCTTGAGTTTGCAAAGCGTTTCTCAGGGAAAAGCCTTCATCCCGTGTTTGAAGATGAATTAACTGAGGCTGAGCAGTCGCTACAGTTTGATCTCTAGTCAGACCAGCTTAGATTCAGAACATATATCCCTAAATAGACGGAGGAAGATTAAAAGGTCTTATTCCAACGTTGATTGTAAGCTCTGACAAGTCCTGGGGTTTACCGTCTCCGGGAGAGATTCTGCCCTAGAGCTGTGGGTTTTCCTCCTGGATGGACTCAAGGAGAGAACGACGCAGGGGGTGCCGGCAGCCCATGGGCACCGCGCTTGTGTGTGGTGTGTTGGATGGCAGACGACTGTCGCCAGCCTGAGAATCGGGGAAATAGCAAAGGGAGATGTAGCTGTTATTTCTAAGGAACGTCAGAAAGTAACTGGCCAGGACTGTGAAGAGAAAGGCAGAAATACAGGCTGTAATTTGTTCTAGGACCGACCACAGTCTTAGAGCTGCGAGACACGGTTCAATGCGAACCACTCACAACAGTTAAAGCACTCAACACCAGGGCTCCAAATCCAATGGGGAGTGCGTGTGCGTGCGCATTCTAAAACTAACGCACTTGTTCCTGGGAGCATGACAGTACTCTTTCTAGAGTGGCTGTCCGAGGGGGCAATCAGGGCAGGAAAACTCTATGCCCACTTCACTCTGGAAGGAGAGCCTGGCTTCTAGCCAAGGACTCTTCAATCCATAATGCAGAGGTGTAGATCGTTTTTGTTACACAGACAGGACAGGAGGGGAAAAAAGCCACTCAAAGTTTCAGTAATTCAATAATTTATTCCTCTAAAAAAGTGTGTAAAAGTATATAGCTCTCATTCACAAGGTATATATGAATGACATTTAAAATGGAGGCCTTTTAGTATTGTTTCTTTTTATCAAAGTCTTTTAGTGTACTGTACCAGCGCTATACTGTAGTTTTCTTAAATGAACTTCACATATTTTTGTATTCTTTCAAATTGTTTGCTATATATAAAAGAAGCTCACTGCAAAATGCTTGAAGGAAAAAAGGAAACAAAAGGAATTCAGAACTTCCCAGAAATGTACAGCTTTTACATTTAAAAAAGGTTCTGAAATATACATACGAGCATGCTGGACAATCCCACCCCCTCGCCCCGCCCCATTTCCCCTTTGGAGTTCAAACCATGGTAAAAGTTCTGATTTCTGCAGAATTTCCAAAATTAAAAATAAAAAACAAAAAATAAAATAACTTCTCACTCTGTAGCAAATCCAGGGCTTGTACATTTCAGATTAATTCAGTAAAAAACTCACAAGTAAAATAATGCATATTTAAGGGAAATATTATACAGACTTTTTCACACAGAAGTACATAATAAGATTTTTTAAAATCTATTGCCATTCATTTATTTTTGCACAAAAACGTATAAATATGTCACCAGCTTTTCTTAACTTAAAAAACTTAAATAAAAGACACCAGATGAAAACTACCCTTTGCTGCCTTTTTTTAAAATTTTTTGTAGGGGTTTTTTGTTTTTTGTGTTTTTTTTCTTTTTTTGCTTAGAATTGGGTTTCTAGGGAAGAAAAGCCCCTGCATTAAAAACAGCCCATTTAAAAAAAAAAAAAATTCAAAGTTCTGATGAATTCTGGGAAAAAAAGCAACCCCAAAGTGGTAAAAGATTACAAATATCTACTTTACAATTTGTCTTCTCACCAAGATAATTTTATACAAGTTTACAATCTTCATCATCTTATGCTCTTCAAAAGGCCTTGAGAATTTTTCCTTTCTGATTAAGAAAAAATAGCACTGCAATATTTTTAAAGTCAATTTTACACTGTACACATTAGATACAAATGGTTTTGATATATCAGATTTTTTTAACCTATACATTGCGAAAGGCAACCCCCCCCTCAATTGGTGGTACAGAGAACAAAATTATCCATTTACAAGTTATTTCTCTGCTTTCACATTCCCACCACACCACTTTTTTTTAATATAATGTTTTAAACGTTAGATTATTTCAAGAAAAATACTTTTACAAAATCATATCAGTTATTACATTTTTCCTTTTTTTGTTAATAACCAGGATATGGTAGTCTCTTGGAAGAACTTTTAAAATTTGCATGATTCTCTCCACAGATGACTAGAGCTCAACAGCCTGATCAGAGCGGCTCACAGGAGGCAAGCCCATGCCCACTGCCCTCAGACAGAAACGCACAGAGACGTAAGGGTAAGTAACGGAGTCTTAAAGACAACCCTCTCGGGCCTGGAATGAGGAGTCATAAAATACTTCAATTAGCCATTAATGCTTTACAAAGGCATTTTTTTTTTAAACGTCCCACCACGAAGGCTCAACTTCAAGTACTAATTTAATGGTTAAGTTGTAATATTTCTTTGAAATAATGTTCCTATGGTCCAGAAAAAATTCACCATATTTATAACTGATTTTATGAGCAAACACGTTCGATTGTATTATGTACATGAGTCCCTTTTGATCTAATGAGAGGAGAGACCTGGCTTCCAGTAAGAATTCACTAGAAAATATATTTCCACTGTGACTATATAAAACTAATGAAGGTACTTGCCTCCACTGCTCTGGGTTGAGCTTGATTGACTGCTTTCTGTATAAAAATGTTATCCCGCATGAAACGCTGGCCACTGCTAATAAGGAACATGGCAGGATGTTTCCCCAGTTTGTTCTTAGCAAGACCTACTGCTGGATGGTTTTGAATATAGGACTTTGTTGGCATGGTCTCCCCAATTTGTTTTCACTCCTTTTCCGGCTTCTAGGACAGAGGTATGGAGTCAAAGAATCCTATGGTGGGTGTGAGTTGGGTTTCAGCTACTGTACCTGGTCCTCACGAATGACAAAAAATTAAAAGAAAGTCACAGAAACCATATGACAAAACAACTTAAAATAAATAAACAGATGAAGATGTCTCCAGACCTTTCGTATGTACACACAGGTATGAAGTTAGCCAAAGCGCTCATGCCAACCAAGAGGGGAGCGCTAGGGAGAGAGAAACCCCACTGAGAAATCATGTACTGGAGGCTGGTTCTTATTTTTAAGAAGTCCCAGGTGACGGAGTTCAGGTAACCCACAGGCCATATACCAATAACTAGAGGATTTCATCCAAAGGGCCAAACTACCCTTATTTTTAAACAGAGACTGAAAACACAGACTCTTGTGCAAAAGGATACTGTCTCTTCTGCTGCCCTCTTAAAAGCCACCACCACCAAAGCCTTCCTGTGACCAGTGGTTTGGGCCGCACACACCGTCACACTGGCTGCACTCACTGCTCACGGCAGTTTCCAGGTCCAGAAGGAGTGTCAGTGCGTCCCTCTGGGAACGAGCGCTGCAGAACCGACGCGTGCCTGCTGCGAAGGCACCCCAGTGCAGGGCTGTGGCGAGTGGTCTCCAGAAGAGGAAGGGGGCTGTCTGCAGAGCGGGGCGGGCTCCTCGGGCTGAGGTTGCAGGGAGAAGGACTGAGCCAGAGAGAACAAGTGCTTTCCAATTACAGTATATTCATGATGGCATTGTACAGCTGAGTCAGCACCACAAAGTGGACGGGAAGGCAGGAGGTGCGGTCCTGGGTGGCCGGATTGCACGTGAGCCAGGAGAGCGCGTTGTACTGCTCCAAAACAAACCTGCCGAGAGAGGACGCCGTCAGCGCTCAGCGCATGCGCTCCACAGAGGGGCGCAGCGGGAGGAAGGCCCCCGCCCCCCACCCCATACTTGTCCTCAGGCCCCGCCTCCTTCCAGACCCGCACTGTCCAATATGGCAGCCACGGGCCACGTGCGAGTTCAGACGGGAAACAGGTCCTGGATTTCAAAGACTTAGTATTTAAAAAGCATGTGAAAGAGCTCATGGCTATTTTTACGTTGATTACTGTTGACATAATATTTTTGATGTTTGATGGTCTGATATATTTTTGATAGAGTATATTACAATTAACAACTAAAATTAACTTCACTGATTTCTTTGTATTATTTAATGTGGCTACTAGGAAATTCTAAATTACATATGTGGCTCATATATTTCTATTGTACAGTGTTGCTTAAGGGCCCTGGAAGCCAAAATCATGATCAGGCTCCTGCTTAGCTCTAATTCCCAAATCATTTAAGTCAGAAAACATTAGTAAAAGCTTATATATTTTCTCAAGGTACGTGAAGCATGTTTATGGCCCGCTCACATACAAGAGAATCAGCACACACTTCTGGGAGGTATTGCCCAACTATGGAATTTATGCTCTAGTTAATTTTATTCATAAAGTTTGTATCAGAGAAGGTAAAACAATGTTTTCAAAGCCAAGTGCTTCAGGCCCCAGACCCTGTCTTCTAATGGCCACCCCTAATTGTGACCCATTCTCATCACCATGAAATGCCCCCTATGAACAGGAAGGGCAATTGTGAGCACATGGGTTTCACTGAACCAAGTGCTCCGCTGTCCGTGCCTCACGCACGTGTCAGGGACTGTGGCGCTCGCTGGCTAAGCAGACAGTGCCCGACTGCACACAAGGTCGCGTCTCTTCCATGAATACCACACTTGGAAAAACGAGAGCAAAGGAATATAATGGCCAAGTGTACTGCTACATTGCTTCGGTCTGAATCTACCTTAAAACATCAGATGTGGTTTTGGAGTCCAGAGGATGTGGAACCCGCTGAGAATTCCTGGCAGGGAGAAGTTCGTCGGTCTGTGCTACAGAGATGTGGTGATGCAGTGAAGCCTGGGGAGAGAACAGACAGTTACCTTCCGGCCCAGGAGCCACGGGGCGGAACAGAGGCGGCACGTCTGCCTGCAGCAGGTGCTCTTAGGAGTCGAGGCTTCTGGGAGTCTATGAGTTTTAAGCGGCTCAGTAAGCCCACTGTGATCCCACATAACTCCATATCCTGGAGTCAAAAAAAACCCTAGCATTGTCAATGATGAAATAATGTGCCTCTTCAGGTTTTCTCTGTAGAAGGCCCCACAATCTGGACATGGCTGACTGTCCTTGTGATGGTGTTCTTCTATCCTGATTGCCCATAAATTGATATGATTAGGTTCAGATTATTGGGGGGAGGGCAAGAATACTTTATAAGCGGTGCTGTGCCCTTCTTATCTCATCACCTCAGAATGCACTCAATCTGCTGTCCCACCTGAAGTAATATAACTGACCACTGGATTCAGGAGATCCCAGCATACTCCATCCACCATAAAGTTCCCCATCAGTTTTTAACCTAATGGCTTTAGCACAGTTTAATTTATCAAGTAACTAAGAAATAGAGTATGTAAAGGAGAGGCAACACACACGCTTAACTCTATTTTCCAGTTTTTAGGTTTTTGCTGTTCTAGCAGCTTTGAAAGGTGACTGATGTTTTGTTTTTCAGCATAATTATGAACCCATGGATTTATTTTGATCTATTGCTACCATCATTCATTTTGCTGACCAAATGGTACCATCCCTGGGCAATGGAAACCCCTCCGAGTTGGCTACTGGGTCCTCCGATAGGACTTTGATAATATTAGGCAATTTCCTTGCCTTTAGGCATGACAAGATGTCCCAGGTTCAGTGTGAATAATTCTTATTTCAGACCTGGAATCAGTCATTTCTTCAAAGAATTCCAGAATAATAAATGGTATGTAGGAACCACAATCATGGCAACAGAAGTGTTATTGCTTCTAGGCTGTCATTGCTCCTAAGACTTTTCAGTAGACAGAGCTGAAAAATGTATATACGTTTTTAGAGAGGAAAAAATAAATAAATCTAGGTTCATACTGATAATGCTGATTCAAAGTAAAGATTACATTCAATAACATCTTTGATTTCATAATAATAAGCTAAAGTCATTAGGAAAATTGCTTCAATTGTGTTGAACTTCGTAGATTTCTGTGTGTGTGCGCGTCTTATAGCTAACTGAATAGTAATCTATACTCACAGATGATTATATAAAAATGTTAGTCATTTTGTTACGGATGACTAATGCTCCATTGAAAGGAGACACTACAGCTTATTCAATCAGTTCCCTACTGGTGGACATTTCGGTTGTTTCTATCTTTCACATACATCACTTTTGTTTTTGCCAAGTTTCTTTTAAGTAGATTTCTCGAGGTGGGACTGCTGAGTCAAAGGGGAAATGTGTAGGGTTTAATATCTGTTTCCCCCATAGCCCTGCCAACAGAGTTATGTTGTCAAACCTTTGGCTTTTTGCCAATCTATGGGTGAGAAATAGATTTCTTTCTAGTGTCTTTTAGCCAAACTGGAAGCGGAGGTCTTTTGAATTTAACCCTTAATCTAGATTAAAAGTTTCCAAGAAATATACAGACGGAGCAAGTATATAAATGAGGAGTTTTTAGCAGACTGCTGCCCTACTCCAGTGAAGAATGCTGATGGCCTGTGGCAGGGGACGAGGGGGACAGCTAGTCACTGTCCCCTCCCAGGCTGAACTGCACCAACAGATGGACTGGGACGTGTCCACCGCAGGCTGGATGTGCCCTTCGGGTCCCACAAAGTCTCATTGGGTTAATATGTTTCACTTCTTTTCGACATGGTTTCGGATTCATCTAACTTCTACTCTCCACCTCTAACTGTAATGAAAATATCCTCAGCGTATAAGTAGATGTGAGAGAAACAGGGAACAGAGTAAGACTATGGTGACTGAGACAGGAATTTCGAACCAAAATTGAATTTCAGTGTAAGTTAAGTCATTCCCCGCAATTTCAAATGTGATGCCAAACCAACCTTTAGGAAGAGGGGGCACTGGTTCTGAGCCTGGGGACACGACGACCAAAACCACTGCGGGAGATTCTCAGCTTTGGCAGTTGATACAAAGTACCCAAGGGCCAGAGGCTGCTGCTTCAGCTCCTCGGGAGCTTCTCTAGAAAGGAGGCGCTCGCCCTGGCTCTAAAACACAAGGCCCAAAAGCATGATCAATGTGTATCACCAAACAAAACCTTTTAAACAATCAAGTTAAAAAACAAAACAAACCAGAGATATAATTGACATATAACATTATATTAGTTTCAGGTGTAAACATGATTCAATATTTGTATACATTGCAAAATGATCACCACCGTAAGTCTAGTTAACATCCATTTTTTTTTCTTGTGATGAGAACTTTTAAGATCCATTCTCTTAGCAACTTTCAAATCTATAATACAATATTATTAATTGTGATTATAATCACCATGGTGTGCATCATATCCTATGACTTATTTATTTTATAACTGCAAGTTTGTACCTTTTGACCCGCTTCACCAACTTTTTGTCAATTCACGTACACATTTTGCGAGGAATCCCCTTTCTGGCAGCATCTCACACAGAAATGCCAGGTAACTAAGAAAGGTCAATTGGAGGCGGGGGGTGCACTGTCTCTCCTGCACAGAGAGCTGATGAAAACTAGGGCTCAAGCAGAAGGTGAACAGCCAAACTAACGACATCAGTCAATTATGTTCACATTTCTTTTCTCTGTCTCCTTTTCTGCAGGATGTAAATAAACTCTGATCCGTGGCATTATTAGGTATGAAACTAAAAACGACAAGAGTGGATGCTCTGACAGCTGGCGGCACCACCACACGCACGTGCCCTTTCACCAGCAACCAACCAAAAATACACACGTGCACCTGACTGTCCACTGTCAACAACACTGACGAGGAAAAAGTAACACGCCACCAGGGTTGGCAGGGCGCC
Organism: Aselliscus stoliczkanus; assembly: GCA_033961575.1. Taxonomy (NCBI): domain Eukaryota; kingdom Metazoa; phylum Chordata; class Mammalia; order Chiroptera; family Hipposideridae; genus Aselliscus; species Aselliscus stoliczkanus. The sequence continues at coordinate 10,519,824 of CM066736.1, forward strand.
GACACCACTGGGTCTGCCAACAGTGGGGGCTCTGCACCTGAAGCAGCCTTGTTTTAATTTACAGCGATCCCCTTAATAAGAGGCTCCTGTAAAAGACGTATTGCGTGTTTCTGAAACTGCCCTTTTCCTCATCTTTGGTTCTTTTATCTTCGTTAGCTCTAAGAGTTGAAAATACAGCTTTCACGCAAGCAATAAGTAATTCGTTTGTTTTCAAAAGCCTTCTGTTTCAAGGAAAAAAATCATCCTCAACTATTACACCAAGTTGTATTAGTTCTGAGTTGGTTGAAAAATAAAAACTTGCTGCAACCTTGAAAAACTCTTTCTCCTGTTGTAATGCCTTAATTGGATATAAAAGGATGTTTAATGCTTCAGAAAGAAGAAATGCTATAAACCTCTCAGGGGTCACCTGGCTACAGGTGCTCAGGGTTGAAAAAGGCCACCTGACTAGCTTCAAAACAGTGCTGTTTAAACTGTGACATTCAATTAAAGCCTTTAGGGCTTGAGGCTCCAACAAAGGGAAAAATTGTGGCACCTCTGTTTCTTGTAAAACTAACATTACACTTCAATTACCAATTTCTTGTTAATGGAGAAACTCAGTTACAACAGTACTGGGGGGGGGGCTGCTATTGCCATTTCACAGATAAGGGAACTGATGGAAACTTGCCCAATGTCACAAAGCTGGTGAGCCACGGTTAGAATTCAGAGCTGTATTTATCAAACTCCCCCCTGGCAAGCATTCTTAGCTGCTATATTATTTGCCTCTAGAATTCACATTAATCCAAAATTAAAACTGTTCAAAGTAAAATTTGTGCTCCCGGTTCCTATCACAACAATCTCCAATGAACTGTCATTAGCTAACAAATGGTTGTGGAGGAAATAAAGACATTTAAAATCTCCTCCTTCCAGAAGGTGACAGGGGCGGGGGGGGGGTGCAGGCAGTGACACGAGGGCAGTCCACTGAGTTGCCCTTCACTGGTTTCTTCTGCTCGGTGACTCCAATTTTAAAGCTCCTTTCTCTTGATTGTCCTTCAATGAACTAAGGGCTGTCCACCAGACAGAAACCGAAGTCCTCTCAGTGCATCCTGGTATCTGAATGAGGATGAGCAGGGCTGCTTACACTTGTCTGGTTTAGTATATTAGACATTAGCTATTCCTAACTCTCCAACCTTTTGTTAATCCACCTCCAATACCCCTAGGATACTTAAAGATGAAACTAGTTGTAAGCTCTGTTTTTATCCTTAGGACTCTGATGTCAACCTGAATCGTTCTCCAAAATCAGCCTCCTGCAGGCTGACTGCAGAGAAGATGGGCCACATAGATACAGGTACCATGACATGAAACAGAACAGTCAGGCTCCTTTCAGAATAATTAACCATCACTGTGTTCATAAATTAACACAAGTACTTTGCATGTTAAATAAGCAGGGCTATTGAACTAGCCTCTGAAAAACCACAATTTTGGCAAAAATTTAAAAAATAACCGAGAAGCAGCACTGCACAACCAAAATGAATTTTTGCTAAGAAAACAGTCATTGCACAAAACCCTTGCAGCTGAAATAAGACTATTCCTCTGATAAAACGTATTCATCAGGAATAATAATACCTTTCATTCAAATTCCTGCCTTTATTCAAACCGGAACAACTAGTCACTTTCCCATACTTCTTTCCCTTGTACTGGGGGAGACCATCGAGAAGGAAGGCGCGTGTAGAGGACTATTTATAGAATACTATTGCTTCTAGAGAACTATTTTCTTGAAGGTTGAGATTGTTTTAAACGACCCATTTCAAGCCGTCCTTACCCGACTATGCTGGAAGTGAGAGCCCACGCCAATTCCAGGGGAGCCTGGGGAGGGAACTGGGGAGGAGTTGGGAGAGGAATGGAGGTTCCCAGTTATTAATATGCCAATGTCATTGTCCATATCATCTGGGAATGGAAGGTCAACAAACATGTCATCTAGAAGAGAGGAGAAAAAAAAAAAAGCACAAAAATTAAAAAAAAAAAAAAATCCATATCCCCAACTTCACCGATCCATTGTTCTGTTGGCCTATGGCTGCTATGGGGCAGGTGCTGTTAACAAATTACTGTGATTTAATGCACGTGTACTGAGTGCCAGGTGCTGCAAATGACTCTTTCATTCTGTCCTCTCTCTAATGACCTCCTAATGTGAAGTGTTTACAGAATGGAGAAGAACATAAAGTGAAACTCCACATTCTGTGTAGCCTCCAAAGGCACATAAAAAGATGGCTAAACAGTTAAAGAAGCAACTTAATTATTAAACAAAGTTAAAATTGACACCATCCAAGAAAACTCCATCTATGCGGCCAATTAGCATCTAAAACACTGGAGGCTGAATTAATGCATGTTAATAGGGTGAACTTGCCCTGAAACTGGAGGCCTATTCCACAGGCAGATCCAAGCACCATGTTTTCATTAGGAAATCCTCTTCCATATTATAAAATGTACACACACAGCAGAAAATTTGGAAAGAAAAGTACAAAAGGGAGAAACCATCACGTGTAACCCAATCACCATGAACATTTGTACTATGATTCTTTTTCTCCTATTTGTTATTCCACTGTAATCATATTATATATGGTATATACACATGCATATAGTATCTTTTTAGCCCCACAATGTGACAGGAATAAATGCTAGTAGCTGTTAAAAATTCTTTAAAAAGCAATGCAAATAGCTGCATAATATTGAGTGTTCACATTTTATAAAGAATCATTTCTTGGCAAATGCTAAAAAAAATCCATTAAGAATAACCAAATAAGGGCCAGCTGAGTGGCACATTGGTTAAGAGCCGGCTTGGGATGCCAGCGGCCCCGGTTTGGATCCCACATATGAGGGCCAGTGACACTGCCTTCTACAGCTAACAATAGCTCCACCTGGAGCTGAGCTGCACACCCCGGCAATGGTGTAGGCTGCAGCCTGCTGCAGTGGGCTGCCATAGGCTACAGTGATTGACTGGCAGTCAGCATGAGCGGCTAGCAGCCAGCATGAGCTGCCAATAGCCGCGGTGAGCGACTATTTAGAGGCCGGCGACCGATCTGCCTCATCCGGGAGGAGCGCAATGACAATACCACCATGGGCCAGTGAAGCAACGTCCTCTGCAACTAGACTGAAGAACAAAAGGACAGCAACTTGTCTGTTCCCCTTCCCCGATTCCCCAACGCTGTTCCCCTCCTCTAGTTCCCCCAATTTAAAAAAAAAAAAAAAAAAAGAATAACCAAATAAAACGTTGTTAAAGAACAAATTACATTCCCAACGATTAGCTAAAGGAAGGTGCTATCTATACTGCCAAGTAGCCCTCACACATTTCAAATCAGATCAAGAGATATTTATTGAAAGACTGACACCCATGTACAGGACACTGCCAAACAAATATTACTTTTTTTGCCTTTAATGAAAAACAGGAGAAGGTTAATTACCCAAGAGAGGAAAATATTTATTTGATCTTGGTAACAGTGCACACAAATTAAACCTTCAACACCGAAAAGATTCTCTAACCTTCAAGCCCCTCTTCACATTTCATGTTGTTTACAGAAAAGCCTGCGCCAGCCCAGTGACCCCGCGCGCTAGCCGTGTCTTGCTGAAGACGCCACGCTCTACGCATGCACAGTCAGCCACTCACCATTGTTGGGGCTAAACCCGTCTTCATTGGGGTAGTTGGCTGGAGCCACTTGGATGGTTGACGACGTTGGGAAGACCAAGATGTGTGTACACGAAGCATCTTGAGGGGTGTTCAGCTGCGATGACTGCATGTTTAACGCAGTGCTTCGGCCAAAAACAGAACCCATTGTGACAGCATCTTTAAAAAAATAATCGTATCAATTCCTTTTGTGCAGCCATGAACAACTTGAGAAATAAAATTTTTAAGAGGAACTGAGCTGGAGTGATAAGAGTCTGACACAACTGCCATGATGAATGTACATTTAAAGCTGAGCCCAACTGTCTAAATATCTTTAAGAAACTGACTCAGAGTATGTAGCTACGATAACCCAAGCCTCATTTCACTGAAAAAGTTAAGATAAAATTGGATTGAGGCTACCAAATATGTTCTAATTACTTATATTTCTAAACATAAACCTCCCATTTCCTTCCTCCCTTGCTTGCTCACAATTTAGAAAGTACTATTCTCCTAATGATACGATTCTGTAGAAATGGTGCCAGTCAATGAATAACTGTTAGAACTGACATGTCTTGACTGCTAACTACACCCCAGATCCTGTGCTACATTCTTTAGCCACGTCATCTCATTCAATCGTCACAGCCATCTCGAGGCAGGGACAATAACTCCCATTTCACGAAGAGGACAAGCACAAAGCTGTGGGACTTGCCCAAGTGGTGCAGGTGACAATTCACCTAAGGTCTAGTGAGCGGGCCGATCCAGGACGTGTCTGTCACTGGACTGATGACAACCATTTCTCACTCCATGACACTATTTACTTTTATAGGGAGTAAGTAGACAGGGTCTCCGATTTGGTCAAAGAAATACCTGGGTGGTAAAAACAGGTTTAAAAAGTATACAACTGCTTACTTATAAAATTATAAACTAGCTCATTTGCTAATTTTTAAAACTTCAGTGGCTACAGTGTTTCGGCTGTGTACGTGCTGTCATGACTAGGAACGGACCGTGGCCCAGGCACTGTGCTGACTGCTTCAGCCTGTCTGCCTGGCCATTCCTCCTCCGCCAGCAGAGAGACTCCAAATACCCTTCCTCGAGGCTGCTGGGAGATTATGTCAAATACCTTCTTCAAAAGCATATTGAAATATGTTATCATGGTCGAGTCCACTTTGGTCGTTTTGGGAGGGTGATCTTCACACACTTACAAGTTGGGGTCAGGCAAAAGTAACTAATTAGCCATGACTCTAAGAGCTCTCCGTCACATCTCTCAAGCTACGGCCCACAAAGGCAAAAAAAAATCTCAAACCCCGCCCCGCAGAAGAGACCAATGGTTTCCATTTTTGAGCCCTATGTACAATCTTCTCTTATGAATATAATACAATCATGAGCTGTCCTATACTTGTCTGTGGCCTTCAGCCTGATGGGCTGTGCTGATGTGGTCCCTCCTTAAGGAAACGGACAAGAAGAGGTTTACCTGGCATCACTACAAAGGACCCCTGGGGCTCCATGGCAACCAGGCAGGCACTGAGGATAGAAGGAGAGTCTGCGGCAGAGATCCCACACATTCGGCACACGTCCTTGAGCCGTTTGCTGATTGTCTGGAGGGAACATTCTCCAAGGAGGATACTCCAATCTGAAATCAAATACCACAGTCATACACAGTCCTTAGGAATTCCGGTTTGAGCTTTTCTCCGGTGTGGCCCGGTAAGTGAGCCTCCAGGGCTGAGCCCTAGAGGGAATGTGGCTGGACAACGGTTCCCCTCCTTGCCACAAAGAAAATGCCCCCTGACCTCAATTCCACTTCAGAGCGCCAGGGGCCTACTACCCTGTAGCCTGCAGTCGCGTCTGAAATGACCTGTGAGGGCCAAGCAGACCCAGGGCGATTTAGGCGCTTGCGATGCTCTCTGATGGCAATGCCGGTCTGTTCTAGCCTTTCTCTTCTTTCTCCAGGCCGGGCTCTTTTGCAGCCCCTACGGGCACTTTTCTTTAGAAGAGAGCACAGCTGGGGGTGAGCCTGAGTTCTGTTTACTGCTGTAGGTTGGCTGTTTCCATGACAGGGAAGCAGCAGCAGAAACAAAGGGGCATCCAAAGGTGCCTATAAATAATGGGTATGAGTAAAGGGCTCCCAATGATGCCACATTAATCATGCAGATTACAAAGATGGCATAATGTTCTTTCTAATACTTGTTTATCGCCTCCAAACAAAGGCACGGTATCTAACTTGGAGGGCTGCTGAGGAGTCTGCGCTCTGGGAACGGGAAACAACTCAGTCCTTTCTTTCTGACCCCTCACCCCCCACCCTCCCCCGACACACAGGGGCCATGTCACATTCCAGGAGCAGCATGCTGCTGTCATGTTGCGTCCCCCTGATGAAATGCCCTGCACTGCAGGCTTCTCTACTGCTACATGTGTTTTTCACAAGCTGTTCTCCCCCCTTTAAAGAGCAGTTGAGAAGAAAAGGTTTTTCATGTTTCATATTCCCAATGAACTTCAAACTGAAGTGGCTGAAATAAAAGTGGGCAGGAACATGACAAACAGATTTTTTAAAAACCACAGAAGGGCCGGCTGAGTGGCGCGGTGGTTAAGCGCTGGCCTTGGAAGCCAGCGGCCCCGGTTCGGTCCCACATATGAGGGCCAGTGACACTGCCCTCAAAAAAAAAAATAAACCACACAGAAAAATCAAACAGATATGAGTTCTGTATTTAAAACTAAGAAAGAAGGAAAAGGCGGTCTGAGTGTTTTTCTCACAGACACTCGGTGATGAAGAGCAGAAACCCCGAGCTTACTGGGAAGCCCGTGGGCTCCTATCTGATACTGCCTCACAGAAACGCAGCGTGGGTCCCACAGGAAGGGGCTGGAGACGGGCCGACTCATTCCCCGCACACTAGGCTCTTAATGTCTTCATTCCCTGAAAGAACATTTTCTCTCCATCTTTTAACAGAGTCCTTATTCATACTTACAACTCTTCTCTACTAAGAGATAAGAAGAGTGTGCACCTTCTAAAAAATAAGGGAAGGTGATGGTCTTAATGATTTCCCAAAACACCAAGTGACTAGACTACTAAACTATGTTTTTATCTCTTCTTCTCCTTCTCTATTATAGTTGAACTTTCCCCCAGGGTTAAGGGTAGCTCAAAACCTTTAAAAAATAAGATTGACTAAAAGGCATATAAGAGAGAAGACAGGAATTCCGACAGAAATGAAATGGCGAATCCCCTAATGTATCAGACCCCCAGGCAACTGACATAAGACTCATTAGAAGTATCATATACTTTATGAGTATGATATACTTAAAAAAATGAAAAGAGTAATGTTTTCTATTGGTCTACTAAAAAAATTTTGTGTATATAAATTCCTAAGAGAACACTTACTTAATATATATTATATAATATTTGTATAAGCTCCCATTACCCCTAATAAGTAACTCACTCAGGCACTTGTTATTATGCAAGTTGTATCTGTAGCAAAGGTTTTATTTCCGGGGCTCCACATATACCTAATATAAATTTCATGTAAAGAAATAATATGTGCACCCTAATGCAAGGATCCGCAAGCTACGGTCCTGCCCACCACGTATTTCTGTAAATAAAGCTTTATTGGAACACAGCCACCCCCATCCACTGAGGCACTGTCAATGGCTGCTTTGAAGTTATATGGGCAGAACGGAGAGTTCTAATAGTGACCAGCTAGCTTGCAAAGTTGAAAATATTTACTATCTGGCCCTTTACAAAGAAAGTTTGCTGACTCTGCCCTAATATACTTCCATGCACAAAATCACCAAGCTAGTTTGTGACACATGTTTTGCTTTTGTGCAGACCTGAAGAAAAACTTCTACCATCTATATGCATATCTTGAACTTTTTATAAATGTATGATTAATTAATAAGGCTTTAAAAAAATAATCTATTGCTCATGTAAAACTGTACAAGTAGCTATGCTGGGCCAGTAAACAAGCTGAGCTTAACGTCAGGCAGCGTGGCTGCCTGTATTCGGCTGTGTTATGTTAGTGTCCTTTAGTGCTTTGTGACTGTGGTATTTAAGATCAGGAACATAAGCTGTTGGTAGATATATTTGGGGATTTAACTTCAAACAGTCTGCTCTCTTAAGCTTCCAGACTGAAGGATATCACAGCAGCAATGTGAATAAAGACTGTTTCAATTCGCAACTACCTGTCCTCATAAATCAGGATTCCCTTGCTATTGTGCCATCAAAGTACAATCAAGAAATACAAAGCTCACCACCATCACCACCAAAAATAACAAACAAATGCATGAAAGAACTGAAGGCTGTTCTTATGACTTCGACCATCATCCATAATCTCTGATATAACATTTTCATGTTAAACCTGATTTCTTCTTCTCTCTGACCCAATATATAAATAAACATTTGAAAATTTAACTCACTAAGTATCCCTTTTAAATTAACAAAACAGTCTTTTTCTGTTTTATACACTGGGGTTCACTATTGAAGATTTTCGTTGGGTAAATGGTTTTGCTGCTAACAAAATTTAAAAGCCACTGGTTTCCAGTATATTTCAAAGAACAAGACAATATTATCTTCTTTATTCTTGCCGTCAGCTTTATAATCCTGTCCCTCAGCTCAGTGAATGACATCAGCTTGGCCCCTGCCCTTTCTACCCCAGGAATTCTCACCTTTAAGCTCCCCGTGGCCAAGACGCCCAAGTCGCCCGATTACGACTCTCCAGGGTAGAGATGTCATTTGGACGATCCCTATGCACCATTCCCACAGCTTCTGCAGTCCAATTTTCCGTGCAGATACTTTACTCCTCCGTGATCTAAAGAGAAAAGGAAAGGGGGAGAGGTCCCCGAGTGAGTTGAGGAAACCGGGAAAATTCCAGACCCGCCCACACGGTACCTGCCGTATTTAGGTAGGATGGTCAGAAAGACTCCTCTGGAAGGAAGGCACAGCATCGAGGCCTCTGCACATAGTACCAAGGCTCCTCACCTGGGTGGTAGAGCGATATTCACAATACAGGTTTCTAGCAGCTCCCCATGGAGGTCGGTGCAGGACGCCAAAAGCCAGCGCTGGTCGTGAGACAGGCAATAGCCCACGAAGAGCACATTGTACTTCTGGCTTGCCTCGCCGAACGTCTCTCCCAGCTCTGTCTGCTTGTCTTTGATTGGGGCCAGTATAAAAGGGGGGGAGTAAAGCTGGATTGGGCTGGGCCGCTGAAATCAAAATCAAAGCCACAGTCAGTACCAACACAAAGCCACTCAACTTAATGTTTACAGCAAAGCCCAGAACAGCATGGAGTGGACCCTACATGGAGGAGTGACAGTGGGTTGCTACCCCCACTAGCACTATATCTCTATCTCTCTCTATCGCCATCTCTATCTCTATCTAGATCAGCTACCTCTACAATATGTATAGCAATGATAACACGGATAACAAAAAGACTGTTGAAATGATATCAGCTAAGGAACTCAATCAACCCAGTATCTCCTTAGTAAAAGAAATTACTATTTTAGAAAGTAAATCGGCCCAACTTCATTAGTCATTAGAAAAGTGGAAATTAAAGCCACAATAAGACACCCTACATGTCTGAAATAAAAAAGACAGAAAACACCAAGTACTGGTGAGACTGTGGAGCAAGCTGAACTTTCGTACCTTGCTGGTGATGCGATCCCTTTGGAAAAGTTATTTGACAACATCTGCTAGAGCTCAACAAACACAAACCCTACGACCCAGTGAAATGCATATAGTATCTGTTTACCAAAGGGCAGGGGTAAGAACATTTACAACGGCATTAATCCTATTAGCTCCACACAGAAAGTCACCTAAATACCCACCAACAGGAAGATGGATAACACACTGTGATGTAGTCACACAGTCAGAATATTACACAGCGAAGAGAATGAAAAAACTACCACTACAAGCAACAAAATGGATGAATCTCTACAATGAGTAAAAGAAGCCAGACACAAAAGGTTATAAATTATATGATTCAATGTATATAAAAGTCAAAACACAGGCACAACTCTGTTGTTGTGAGTCAGAACAGTGGCCACTACTGGAGTGACTGGGAGGGACTGGGGGGAAGAGGGTTCTGGATGCTTCTTACGTTTTGTTCCTGGTGTTCATTCCACGACATTTTCACTTAGTGAAAAATGCATCAAGCAGTACACTTATGATCGAGTACTTTGCATGTTATACTTTAGTGTGTGTCATTTAAGAAATCAAAACATTAGCTGTTACCGAAGACAAATATTTTAGATAAACTGTGACAAAATTGAACCGTCGTCTTTGCTTATAGCTATTATACACATTTTAATAATAAACTACGGCAGGGGTCAGCAAACATCTATAAAAGACCAGATAATAAATATTTTAGGCTTTATGAGTCTCTGTCACATAATATTCTCTTTTTAAAAATGTAATAACCAGTTGGTCTGACAAATTTAGCCCATTGTTGCTAACCTCTGCGCTATATGGCAAAAGAAATAATAATGATAGAATCATAACATTTTAGAGCTAAAAGAAACCTTGGAAATAATTTAATCCAGTTCCTTCATTTTAGGGATCCAAAACACAGGGCGGCTAGAGATATTCAGCCACTTGCTCAAAGTTTCAGAGCTAACAGTATTGCTGACCCATTCATTCTGCACAGACCCAGAAATTCCACTTGTGGGTGTTTACCAAGGGAACTGAAAACATATGTCCATACAAAGACTTGGACACATGTTCATAGCAGCATTATTCACAACAGCCAAAAAGTGGAAAAACCCAAATATCCATCCACTAATGAATGAAGAAACAAAATGTGGTATATTCATGTACCACAATAATGGAGCATTATTTAGCCATAAAAAGAAATGAGGAATTGACGAATGTTATGACGGTGATGAACCTCAAACGTTACGCGAAATGCTAAAAGCCAGACATGCGAGATCACATGTTGTATGACTATACATAAAATCTCCAGAACAGGCAACCCCAGAGAGACAGGAAGCAGGTTAGTGATTGCCAGGAGGTGCAGAAGGGGAAAAGGAGCAGTGATTGCTAATAGGTAGTAAGTTTTTTCTGGATTGATGGGATGTTCTGAAGTTAGATAGTGGTGATAGTTATACAGCTCTGTGAAAAAACTAGAAACCACTGAACTATACGATTTTTTGTTTTGTTTTGTTTTTTTGAGGACAGTGTCACTGGCCCTCGTAATGTGGGACCCGAACCGGGGCCGCTGGCTTCCCAAGCCAGCGCCCAACCACCGCGCCACCCGGCCGGCCCTGAACTATATGATTTTTAAAAGGATAAACTTTATGACATATGAATTACGTCACAATAAATCTTAAAAAAAAACCAAGTCCAGTTGAGGCTGCCTAAAAAATTTTGTGTGAAACAAAAGGATAAATGTCAAATACTTTAGATGCAATAGATAGCCTGTGGTAAATCACTAGGTTAAAACATTATTCCCAAGCCCTGTTTTTGAGATGCTAGATGTTCTATGAAAAACAAAAAGTGATAGTAGTAATAGGATTTCTTCTAAAACTTGCATGATAAATGCTACACATTCTTATGGGGAAATGTACTTGCATGAGACCATGTCACCGCAGAGAATTAGAATTCCTAGAAGCAGGGCCCGGCTTCTGGGTTCACACTGCATCCGCATCACTTAGTACAGCACCTGGCGCATGGCAGATGCTCAGCTCGCGACTGAATAAAAGTGCAATATTCTAGCTGGAGACTGAGGGAGAGGCAGCATTTGGCAGCTACTCATTGCCTTAATGCAAGAAACAATTTATAAACCTCAGGAAATATTTTTAACTTTGATTCTTTTTTTTTTTTTGAGGGCAGTGTCACTGGCTCTCATATGTGGGACCCGAACCGGGACCGCTGGCTTCCCAAGCCAGCGCTTAACCACTGTGATTCTTTTGTTCTTAATAAAGTCAAATGATTTCTCTTTTCCTAAGCAAAAGGGAAAAGAAGCATATTTTTGTCATTTATATTTACTCTAAGCCTCACTTTATCTCCTGAACTCCTCCTAATGGTATCCTGCCAGGATGTTATAATCTTTTAAAATGTTACATAATGCCTTGGGATATCTTAATGTAAGTAGTTGGCCTTACTGTCCTCTATGAAAATGCAGAATACTGTCAGTTACCATTTGAAGTTGTGATAACTTGTTACCAAAGCATAAGAAATGACTGAATCAGAACTGCGGAATAACCACAAGGAGTAAAGAACTAAAAGATTCTAAGTTTACAAAGAAAGGCAATAACTCATACTTTCCGGACACAGAATAAACAAGTAGAAACAAATTTATTTTAATTCTAGAAAAAGCTAATAGAGTAAATAGATACACTGCTCACAAAAGTGAAAAACAGAAACTCAAAAGAATAAACTAACTTAAAACTGCCAAAGATAGAAATTTTATATAAGCACAGACTGAATGTAGGTTGTCAGCTAAGCAGCTTCCTCTCTGGGGACCAGGCTGACCTGAACCAAGTTACAACAAGTGCAGTATTATCTATAGATACATCATTTTCTCACTTCTAAGCTTTTACTTATAGGAGGGGTAAGCATTTTATAGAGTTTTCCAGAGAAACTTACATAACCAACTAAAATCAGCAGTTTTCTGTGCTTTTAAGTTCTCATGATGAAGAAGTATTTGCTGGCTTTTATTAATGGGTAATCTTCCATTCAATAAAGTTGTGGGAACTGGTTTTGAAAGGCTTTGAACATTCTAAACATTGCTCTGTGCGTCTATTTTAGGTGATTAGTAAAACAAAAGAAGTGTACACCTTTTGTTTAAAACATGTTTGGCTCTGGCGTTTTAAACTTCCCCTTGAGACACCTAACTGAGGGAAGCAGGTTTAAGAAGATGGAGAGCAAATGCCTTCATTTCCATACAGACGCCCTGAGACGCAAGGAGGAAAAAGCAACTCCTTGTTAAGAATACGCCTCAGAAAATGAGCAAACCTTGCGGTATAAACACACAGCTACTGCACCGAGAGAGAAAAGAACTGGGGACAGTAGACAGTTAGTGACTTAAGACACAGATTTGTTCCAAAAAAATAAAGAACAAAATAAATGTAAGAAAGTGGAACAATAATAAATAAAAGTGATAAGTATACTGTGGCCTTAGTTCGTCTGCCTCTTCTCTCAAAAAGTTTCACAAGTTCAGAGAAGTATTTCCTCTATTTTAACGTAAGGATTAAAGAAACCTGCAGCTCTCATAGAAAGGTAGAAGACTAACCAAGTAATCGACTCTTGCATCTTTAGTATAAGAATCCTCTTTTAGGGCCGGCCGAAGGCTCAGTTGGTTAAGAGCTTGCTCAAGAGTGTGAACTGACAGGGCCGGCCAAGTGGCGTGGTGGTTAAGCGCTGGCTTGGGAAGCCAGCGACCCTGGTTCGGGTCCCACATATGAGGGCCAGTGACACTGCCCTCAAAAAAAAAAAAAAAAGAGTGCGAACTGAGCTCTGAGCAACAGCAATTCGACAGTTCGATGCCCAGCCCAAGCTGAGCTGCCACTGAGCTGTCAACAGGTGGCAGCATGGCTCAGCTAAAAAAAAAAAAAAAGTCTCTTTTTGCAAATGTGTGCACTGCTACTACCCACCTCTGGGTTCTTGAGGGTCATCTCAATGCTGGCGGCAGGCCCAAATCCTGTGAGGGATTTAATGTGGATCTGTGTAGGCAGAGGTCGCCTGCACTGGCAGTACACGGAAAATGCCATGGACTTCAAGTATTGAATGTAGAAAACTTGTTCATCCTTCATTGTCTGCAGCATGTACTGGCAAGGCACAATCTACAGAAACGAATACAAACAAAACTAGAAACTGAGGTCTACTATGCTGACAAGCAAGTTGGAAAATGGAATGGCATGAATTCTTAACTTGACTGGGGGGTAGGGAACTTTCATTTTTAAATTAAAAAATTTTAATATAATTCAATCTTAATTCCTTCCGGTGACATCAAATCCTGTATTCCAAACATACACCAGCAATTTAAAAAGACGTGTCATTTTGTTGGTCAAGTTAGGGGTAAATTTTCAATTTAATGTTGTGATGCCCGAAATTTAAAAACTCTTTTAAATATATGTCTATATCTATATCTATCTATCTATCTATCTATCTATCTATCTATCTATCCATCCATCCATCCATCCATCTAGTGTGCACAGCATCTTTGCAATTACTGTCTAATCATTTGAGACACAAACTTTAAAACATGAAAAACTATCAACAACCTAACTTTAATTTCAATCTTTTAAATCTATAAAATAACTTTAAAGTAACAGAAAACTTTACTTTTACTTTAAAGTAAAATAAAACCCAAACAGCCAAGGCATTGTTTTTCACCTATTAAATTACAAAAACTTAAAAAAATTATTAGACTGTAAAGCTGGCAAGGACGCAGTGAAATGGGTATTCGTATTCACTGCTGAAAGAACTGTAAATAAGTATAACTTTTTTGGAAAGGAATTTGCAATATTTATCAGTATCTATATCTAAGAACCCACTTTAAGAAACGCCCTGAAATGTGAAAAAGAGATTATACATAAGGCTGTGTGTTATGGCTTTATTTTTAACAGTGAAAAAGTGGAAGCAAATTAAATATCTAATTGTATGGACATGGTGAAATGGAGAAGGTATGGTAAGTATTTATGAATAATATTAAGTACAAAAAGACTATAATTATACTAAAACTGTGTAAATAAACATACAGAAAAAATGCTAGAAATACACCACAGTAGTAATAATGGCTGAATCAAAAAAATTATGAATATTTTTCCTTTATATTTTCATGTACTTCCAATATTTTCAAAAATCATGAACTTGTATTTACTTTGATAAAAACAACAACAAAAGTAAAAACTAAACTTGCAAATAGTTACCTGGAGAATGAAAGAACTTCTCATATGCTCAGGTAAGTTATCCAGCATCTCTGTGTAGCAGCGCATCAAACTCAACAGCCAAAAGTTTCCGGAAGCGGAGTCTTCCTCTGCAGTGTAAGTGAAGGGGTCCACCATGTAAATGACAACTGCCGGAGGATAGGCTTGGCTGTCTGCGGAGTCGGGTTCCGTGGGAATTCCTATTCTCTCCCTTTCTGTAACACTGCAGAGAAAGTCACTTAATGAGATGCACGAAATAAACATACATTGCGTAAACTAAAATCAATTCTAGAGCACGTGACTCCCTGGACAATGGCTACAGATTAAATGTAACATTAACACGTATCCTATTATCAAAAGGCAGGCAAACCAAGCAGCTAGCACCAAGACAGATGTAAGATGACAGTGTGCCCCTCTAAAATGGGACATCTCTTTTTCAAATCCCCGTTTGTCCCTGGGGCTATAGTCTACAAAGATGTTGTATCATACTATTATGTTAATAGTAGTAACTTACTAACATCCATATACTGTATTCATGTAATAACAACAGTAACATTCATATTAATAGTAGCAGCTTATTATTCAGCTAATAAGTTAAAAAATAAGTTAAGTTTATAAGTTAGGTTATAAGAAGTCTCAGATTTCTTAACATGGAAGCTATTGACTGACAGCTGTCACTTTCTTTCAGGAAGAAGAGAAACGGAGCAGTTGCCTGGATTTAGAGCCTCGTGAGGCTGAGGGGACAGGTGTGCAGAAGAGTAGATAAGCGGAAGCCACCTGGCTCCGGCAGTGAGTCCCGCACCTTTCTTGTCCGTCCTGTGGGGGCTGAGGGTTGCTCTGCGCAGGCTCTGTGTCTCCACCGCAGCTGAGGTTCCCTTGCGTCCTGTCAGCAGAGCCGGCCCCAGCGTTGGGGTTCTGCCCTCCAACACTACCAGTGAATCCTGACGAAGAGGTAGTGCTCAGCTGGCTGACGACGGGAGCAGAGGCAGATGATGACACGGGGGCTGCCGAGGAACCAGTAGAGGAACTGCTTGCTGCAGGGTTTGCAGAGCTCCCATTGGAGGTGGGATTAAATGCGCTGCCAGCTGGGGGCGCTGCTGATCCTGAATTTGAAGCTAAAGGCCCGGTGTTCCCAGGAGGAGCTTGTCCCTGTGCTGCCGCTGGTGGGGTCTGGTACTTAGGTGGCATCAGCAGGCCGCTGTCGAGCTGCAGAGTGGCTAGGTAAGGTGCTGAAAGAGGACATGCACACAGGTGAGTCTAGCGGCATTCTGCAGTGTCAGACAGTCAGAAATTTAGAGTGGCCACTTTTTTTTAAATTAGGCTTTCAGGCTGCAATAATCTGGTGTGACACCCCAAAATGCTATCTCCGCTCTCGAACATGTGCTTATATGTCCTGCAAACACAGAAATGAACACAGAACTAACTCCTTATTATATACTCTGGAGAAAAACCGAGTTTGAAAAGATAAAATCATTTGTAACATTGTCCTTACAGACTGACTCCATATGCCCTCACTGACGAACGGTGGGCCATACATTCTACAGCCATCATGGTATCCTATGCTCCTATGCGCATACAGCTTTACAAGCGTCTTAGATTCTCTTGGGAATCTGGGTTAAAATTAAGTAGTTAATACCAAGTCTTGCTGCTAAGTTTTCAAAATGTGGAAAAAATTAAACACAACTTTAGGCAACTTTAAACAGCTTTTAAAGAACATATGTGCACATAAAAATTAGCACTTAGCTAGAATGCACAAATTAGCTCTAAATAAATACAGTAATGGAATGCCAACATGACCTGAGACCTTAACAGGATGGAGAGGAGGAGCAATTTGCTCTTTTACCTCTCAAATTCTATTTGCCAAACGAATTCCCACTTACCTAGGTGATGGCGGCAAACTTGCGCATAAAGTTTGAGTCTGGAATGATTGTCGCTCTCCTCGCTGCCCCACGGCTGGCTGAACCACTCACTCACAAGCTCATCGGCCAGCTTCTGTGCCATGGTCTTCCCCACACGCATGATCCCATCACGGAGCACTTTGCAGATGGGCTTGTGCTGCCCAAGCCTACACATCTGATGCCACAAACAAGGTGATTAATCGCAACAGGAACCACGGCTGCATGCAGCACAGAGGGCTGGAGAGGGAAGTTCTTTAGCACACACGTGGAAGCATTTTCCTTCATCTTTTACCGTTACCACATGCAACCAAGCCAGCGTTATAAGCTGGTCCTTTCCGGTAATTAATGATCAGGTACCCTGAAACTGGAATCTGTCTCTCCAAAATCTGGACTAGGTCCTCTAGTGAAAAAGAATGTTTCGTCTCAAGGACAAGAAATGTTTCTGCACAAAGCTGATTTCTCCTGCACGAGGGGAGATTGCTGACCACTGATGGCTAATGGTCAAACAAGGAACTTTCCAGATCCCTGCGTACTAAGGCTGACGGAGACATGTGTCCACTAAAACCTCTTTAAGTAATCCCTTCTCATAATGTTTTCCCATAAGATAACATGAAAATTTTACGGGCCATCTGTTAGATTGTTACAGACATTTGGAGATCACAACAGCAGAGGCCACTAAAGGGCTGGCTATGCGGGTGACTTTTTTAAAGTAAATAGTTGTTTTAGCACAATGTGATTCTGTTATTAATCTCCAGGACACTAAGTGGGTGCTTATGGCAGAGAATTAATGTAATATAAAGTAAAGCAAAGTAAGCCCCTTAACTACCTGTTCACCAGCAGGAGAGCCCATATTATTATCCCTTACTCGGGTTGATGAAATGAAGGCTTACCAAGCCCTGCACAATTCTCTAGTGTACACTCTTCTTAAGCAGGTATGCATTCTGCCAAATGAGCAATCCCAGGCAAGTCATTAAGATCTGAAGAGATCCAAGAGCCTTTTATGTTTTGTAACTTATATTTGAAGGCTTCATTCAAGAGAATGGCTGGGCTTTAACATTGCTTAGACAAGTTTGCTGTGTTAGGGTAAGTATGACGTAGGCTTATTACGCATCCACAGACCAGGCACCGCTTAGAAATTACTGTATCCAAGGGTTTCCTTCAGTGGCTTAGTTGATGCCATCACCCCACATGTTAGCATCTCCTCACGTCTTTGCAGCAACACGTAGGGGTTTACTGCTTCACGTGTCCTCATACATGTATAGATAGTGAATGTTCTGTTACGGAATGTTTTTGAAATTCAACTTGGCATTTGATTTAACAATCACATTTGTAATGCTTATAATATGCCTGTCACAGTTCTAAACACTTTATAAACACTAATTTCATTTAATCTTGCCAAAAAGAAAGATATTAGAAGTAAAAAGTACAAAGAACTTAGTGTATATATATACACACACACACACACACACACACACACACACACACACACTTTGGCAGAAGAAATGTGGTGTTTCCTCTTCAAAGACAGACATAATTCTAATTTTTCAAAAGTAACAGGAATTTATGTACTAAGTACATAAAATTACCTACCTGGCTATTTCATTATTAATCTGTATCAAAATTTTAGTATTCAGATGAATGTAATGTTAAATCCTGGGTTGTTGCAAAAGGCACGATGTATTTTTTCTATGTTTTTCATTGCAAAAATGTGTCGTGGCTTTTCCGACAACCCAATAAAAATAACAGAGACATGATTCATTAAACTTATCTTTTGATTCAGAAATTTTCAAGCTAAACATTTTTATACTATTTTCAGGAACTTTCCCCTTCAACTTCCTCTCCCTGCTTACCCACCCCCCCCTCAAAAAAAAATGTGCTTTTGCAAAGCTCCTCTTCTGAACAGCCACTTTCCCCTGGTGAACAATACTTTTTAAAACCTGAGCACATAAAATGGGTAAAAAAAAACAGCTGACAGGGTTTTAAGATGTGTGCTAAGGCTGGCAGAGGAAAGTCTTCTGAATCTAATAAAATATAAAGCCAAGATGGAAAAGCAATTTACTTCCAGAAATACTTGCCAGTTTAATTCTTTTCTTCATCCTCCAACTATTTACACATTTTCTTTGAGGTCTACTTTGAAGACACTTACTCTTTAAAATTTAGTTCTTTATCTAAAAACAATCTGAGGACTTGGGATCTTTCTCACCTCATATACAGCGCTCAAGTCCCTGAAGAAAGTTTTGGCTCCTTCGAGCAAGGCCTCATTTTCTGGACACACCACAATATAGGCGACATCACGGTGGCCCCCGTACGGGTCCAGCAGCAGCCGCTCCCAGAACGGCAGGGAGAACGGTGAGATGGTGAGGAAGTCCTTGTCATAGCCGACCAGCAGGGTGGGGATGGGCAGCGGCTCTGGAGACTCTTCTGAACCTAAGACAACACTGCAGTTTAGGAAGGTGCCTGAGTGTCTGATTCCCACAGCCTGAAAACTTCAGAAGCTGCTGGGGCATCAGCTTGAATGCTAGCATCAGAAATTTCATTGTAGGCTGACATGATACTCTTCCAGTGTTCTTCGAATCCTCTCATTAAATGTCCCCGATGAAGGACTTAAGTAAACGAGTCAGAACATGGTCATAAAGATGCAATAATATCAGAGGGCAGATTAGGGCACGTTAACGTTAGTTTCCAAGCAGCACTACGTCATTTCCTTTAAGGTAAGCGTTATCATCCCGACTACGGAGAAGGTTATCCAAATGAAAGAGCAATGAGGACCAGGAAGATGAGAATCTAATAACTACTCCACTTAGGGATTATTTTCCTCCTTGGCCTTGATTATGCCAAGAATGCTTAGAAAGCTTACCACCAATACCTACTTTAGGAAAACAAGGAGATTATACAACTCAATAGTCACGAAGAAAAAGACTCTATTTTGTCAGCGAAGCCAGGACTGGCCAGTAACTACAGCCGTGTTTCATGGGACACAGAGCTCAGAGGGAGTGGAAACAGGAGAGAGGCGGTACCATAGGTCCCCCGTCCGGCCATCTTGTGGAACTGCTGCCAGGTGAGCGGGCCCTGCACATGCTGGATATTCTCCCAGGTCCGGCCCGTGCGCTTCTTTTGGATGGCGTCTTGGAGAAAGGGCTGCAGGGACAGCAGCATGCGGACCACGTCTTGGGAGGAGAGCATGCTGATGTCTAGTACTGGGCCAGAAATGAAATGAAAAGGAACAGACGTCATAAAAGTGGGTTGGCACGCTACCCTTTCCTGCCATCATTTTGGACCCCGGTTACAGCCCATGACAAAGACGTTACTGGCTGAAGAGTCTATTTTCAATGATTCTAAAATACTTGACTTAAGAGCCAGGAGGAAAGACAGTCTTCTTCTAAAGTGAAAAAAATAATTTATTATTTATTATTGGAAATAATAAAGGGGATAACAGGTTACTCTAGATACATAGAGAGGTTAACTGTAGAACTGCTTAAAAGTGGAAAGGTGAATTTTTTAAAATGACACAACCTGTTTCCAAGGTTGCTCATAAGAAAAGAGAACTACAAAAGTTTCTTACAGGGCCGGCCGAGTTGCGCATTGGTTAAGCGCTGGTTTTGGGATGCCAGCGGCCCCGGTTCGGATCCCACATGAGGGCCAGTGACACTGCCCTCCACAGCTAACAACAGCTCCACCTGGAGCTGGGCTGTGTGAGCCCCGGTGACGGTGTAGTCTGCAGCCCCTGCTGCAGTGGGCTGCCAGAGGCTACAGTGAGTGGCCGGCAGCCAGCATGAGCTGCCAATAGTCGCGGTGAGCGACCATCCAGAGGCCAGCAACCGATGTGCCTCACTCGGGAAGAGGGCAATGACAATACCAACATGGGCCAGTGAAGCGATGTCCTCCACAACTGGACTGAAGAACAAAAGGACAGCAACTTGTCTGTTCCCCTTCCCCATCCCCAATGCTGTTCCCCTCCCCCAGTTCCCCCAATAAAATCTTTAAAAAAAAAAAGTTTCTTAATTATTGTATTACTTTAATTTACAAATATCAATGGCTTGATTATATGATGAGTGGGGAAAAGGATCTTAAATAGAAGCTTTTGAAAACGTTTAAAAATGCTCAGTGTAAAATATTTCCACAAAATACAAAATGCATCAAGAGAAGGAAAACCTTCCATGCGGGTGGAGGCACATGAAAACGTGGCAGAACAATGACAGGACTGCAAGTCATGTGGATACAGAGGGAGGCAGGGGGAGCCATGGTTTCAGAACAAATATTCTTCCCGTTAACAGGAGGGGACTGCAAACCCTCTGAAACCCTATGCAGACTGTATGCATGAACACGTGCATTCTTCCCCCTAGGGGAGATGATCCACAATGTTCACTGAATTCTCAAAAAGATCTAAGTTCGAGGTGATCAGCTGTCGATCAGCACAGCTGGGTTCCTGAAGGCGTTCCCTTACTCTTACTTTTCTTGCTGACGAGGAAAGGGGCATGGATGGAAATCTAAGCCAGATCTGCACAGGATGCTTAGGGTTCTTGAGACATTTTGAGAGACATAAGTTTAAATCAAACACAGGCTGCAAAACTGGTGGCCCACAGAGTTTTTTTCCTTCAAATTTTGGAACAAATCTCTTCAGGAAATTTCATATACAAAGCTGGATTTCTAGTTTCTCTTGAAAACCAGGGAGAGCTGGCAGCCCTGGGGCTGAGTTCCATATTGCTGTGTGACCACCTAGTTGGAGCCAGGGGGCAGCTGCCCCCTCAGACAGTTCTTCAAGGCTGCCGGCTCTCTGCTGCCTGACTGAGACTGAAGCCTTGGTCTTCAAGCTTGTGCTACTTTATTTCTTATAGTAAAGAATACAGACAAGTACTTCTTGTATCAATGGCTCTATCAAAAGTAGGAAAATGACAGACCAAGGGAACCAGATTAAAAGCAGACACGACTCTTTGTGAACTCTGTTCCTGTGCATACAAAACAGAAAGTGTGCTGTGAGAGGACAGAGCCTTCTGCAGATCTGGCTCCCACATCACTCACCGACATTACCTGCCTGGTGCTTTTAAGCATCTTGTAACCCACACTTCCCCTGCACTAAACTGTGCTTTTCTTCACATCCAGAGATGACACCATTGATCCTCCCGCACAGACTGCTTTTCTGTCTGAACGCCACTATCTAGTAAAAAGAACCACCCAAGATAACCATTTGCGTTTCTTTAGGGGAAGGCTGTCCTCTCTTTAACTCATAAATCCATCCAGCAGACGTTAATTAAAGGCCCGATGAGTACAGGGCACTATGCGTAACCTAAGCAGTTATAAAAATGAGTGAAGCCCTTGATTATTTCCTTAGGCGTCTCCACCTCCAAGCAGTCTCCCAGCCTGGCCAACTCAGGAAACGCCTGCCATTCCCTACTCCACTGATCTTTGTCCTCTGGACATTTATTATTCCAGACTTCCAGCTATATTTAGAAAGCTTATAAAACCTTGTCCCTACAAGACTGAGAGTTGCTCAGAAGCAGGTCCATGTTTCATTCACATAATCCCTCCAGCCTAGCCCATTCCCTCCCTTCTACAGAAACAGCTCTCACTATGGTCCAACGCCATGTTTAATCCTTACCTGAGAAGCTCAGCTGCATTCTAATGCCTGCTGACCGCTATCATCCTGCAAACTTGGTTACACGGCAGAATTCTGCACAGCGGTCCCAGGCCGTCGGCTCGTTCTGTCCTTGCCTCCTCCTCTGGGCCCGACATGCCAGCTGCTCCCTCTCCCCTGAGCGCCAGGCCCACCAGGTCCCAGGCGTCTACCGGGCATTTTTACTTAGATATCTCACAAGCGATCTTTAAAAACTTCCAAAACTCAAATTATGATCCTTCTCCTCAGACCTGCTCAGGCTCCTCCAGGACACGTATCTCTGACCGACACCACTGTCCATCCAGGTCCCCAAGTCACAAACCTGGGTGTATTCCTTTACATCTCACTCTCCCTGTTCCCCCAAAGTCAACGCATGACTGCCAAGTCCTGCAGTAATATTTCCTACACATCTCTTGAATGTTTCCACTTCTTTTCCATTTTCTTTTCTAGGACACCAAGCCAAGCGATCGTTTTATATTTGGTCTACTACAATGCCCTCCTAGTCTCCCCAACCTTCTGGCCTCTAAGCTTCTTTCATATTTTTGAAAGCCCCAAGCTGTACAAAACTCTGAGCCTTCACACTAACCAAACCTTCTGCCTGGGACACAATTCCTTGCTTCCTGTCGTCTTTACCCAGTTAATCCGTACTCATCCTTGAGATCTGAAATATGAGTCCTTCTTTAAGGAAGTCTTCCCTGACCTCCTGCCTAGGGGGGCCCTCCTCCCCCATGCTTTCACCTCTGATAATGATTTGTAATAATATGCTAATTTGTAATTATTTGATTGATGTCCAGTCTCCAGGATAGATCAGAGAGTCCCTGAGGGCAGCCACCATGTCTCTTTCGTCACCATTTTATCCCCCAGGATGTACCACCTCAGATAGTGAATGAATAAGAGGAGCCAATAGTAAGTTGCTTGGCACTCTTAGAGCTCAGCCTCAAAAATGTTTGTCAACTGGAGCTTTAAATAACAGAAGAGCCAGTGACATGCCCCAGAAACCACAACATGACGTAAAACGTGATCACTGTTACAAGAGATAGAAAGTATTGGGAAACCGGAGAAAGGAGAAAAACTCTAGAGCTCGGTATAAGGCTTCATGGAAGGGGTATCATGGCAACCTGACCTAGAAGAATGAGTGGACGTAAACATGAAAGGGTGTGCAAGTTATCAGTATGCACACTTTTGGCCGCTTGTACACTTAGCAGTCACAGGGCTCCAGTGTGAATGCCTGTACGGATTAATACAAGAGATGTTCACAAAATCATTACTACTGTCTAAAGGTTGTTTCAATGTAAAACATTTCCCTAGTCCTTAAATTTAGGATGACACCAACATAGCTCTCGGCTCTCACTTCAGTTACCTTTTTGTGTTTTTCAAGAAATGAAATAAAAAATGTTGCCACACAAAGGAAAGAAACCATGTTAAGTTATCATCATCACACCAAGATCATTTTCAGTCAACGTGTATTCTGGGAAACCTACCATTGCTGTGAGGCCAAGAATGCACAGTGGCACTTCTCACCAGCGCCTCGTCCACTTTCCCACCCGTGGGGTTATCCACATACTGCCGGCCCTGCTCCAAGGCATTAAAGCATTCCGTCCAGTAATCGTTATTGTCTGCTTGCACCCGGTCATAACTCCAGCTCACACAGGGAAGCGTTTGGCGATTGTTGGAGGAGATGTAGTCCAGGAAACTCAGGGAAGCAAAGGGCTGAGTGTGCTGGCTCTGGAGGAGGAGGAGGAGGCTGATAGGTGGCTCCGGGGGTTTTCTGGCCCCCTCCATCTGAGGAAGGAAGGTGGTCTGACACATCATCAGGCGCCTCTCTGCGGCCTGACCAATGTCAGAATTCTTCCCAAAAATATCCAACTCATCCTCCAGGAAGAGCCCCGAATTGTAGCCAAGCTTGCGATTCATAATCGCACTAAACCCACAGGTGCAGCGGTACTGGTCCTCATTGGAAGAATCGGGGATATAAAGCCCCACGTCTGCCCCTTTGATGTTCATGTTGCAAGCACAGATGCAACAGCTGTCAAAGTTTCTGTCTTTAAAGATATTCATCACAGAATCGGAGAGAATCAGGGTGACATAGAGACTGTGGGCCTCAGGAATGGGCTGCATGGTGGCGGGCTCCACCGAGTTCAGGGGCCGTGTGGTAGAGGGCGTAGAGGCTGGTGACCCCTGATCGGTGCTGTCGTATTTGACAGAGCCCTGACCACTGGCAGTGCCCCCGCCTCTGGGAGTTCTTGGGGTCCTGGGGGTTCGCGGCGTGGGGACAGAGAAGCGAGGGGTTGCTGGAGATGGCAAGACTCCCGCTCCACTGTTGCTGGCTGGGGCGGCGCTGTTGAGCGTCACCGGCGTGTTCATCTGTGGTGTGTTCAGGTAGTCTGGATCTGCTAGGCTCCCGACGCTAGGCACGTTACTGCGACAGACAGACAGACAGACAGAAGGCAGGGGTGAGACTCAGGCACGTCCCCACCCGACCCAGCCTGTGCTTGTCTTAGCATTTAACGTTACTGTGACAGACAGACAGACGGCAGGGGTGAAACTCAGAGGCACGTCCCCACCCGACCTAACCTGTGCTTGTCTTAGCATTTATGTGTGCTATCACTTAGTATGCTCGATTTTCTCTTAAAAAATAAAGGATTCAAAGCAGTCAGTGCAGCCTGTGGAAAAGCAAGAATCAAGGTATGAAGACCAACAAATCCACATAGCACTTTTCTTCTCATCAGCGTTCCTCATCATAATCTTTTGAGGGAACTTTCACTATTTTTACAAGAAAAGGTGATGCTGGGTTTGGTCAATATAATTTTGAAAACCGATACTAAATGGAACTTTAACACATGAGTTCAGATGCTAAATTAGCTAGAAGAACATAGGATGAAATTTCCATCTGATTTGCAATCACATTTTTGTCATTTTTTGAAATTGAAAGTCTGCAGGTGTACTTATTCTCTGAGGCCACACACACACACACACAATTCTAAAGTAGTTATAATCAAATGCACATGAAAATTTAACATTTTTCTAACTTCCAAAACGCAGTCCTATCTAGGCTTGCATTTTATCTAATAGTCATGTGTGACCACGAGAGAATTCTAGTTTAGGAAACCCACTGGCCAGCACAGACTATAATTAATACAAACATTATATAAGCTGCTAAGAGGCCTTAGTATTAATTAGATGCTTGCACAGAGTACACATATTGTATTATAATTTCCAAACTTGTAACAGATTTCTGGGGGGTGGGAGGGTAGGCAATTCTAGTTCACTTCCTAATTTCCAGTATGCTATGCATTACCTACAGCACAATTATTTTTAGTTCGCAGAGACTGATCACACCGTGCTATCTATTCTCTCAGAGGCAGTGACTTTTTTTGGACTAGCCATACAGACAAGAAAACAGTGCCTGCAATGCTCTGCTGTCTTATCCTGGTAGAAACTTTTCTGAATACACATTCTTAAAGATATATGTAAAACAGCACACGAGACCATTCTTTCCAATTAAAAAGCATCAAAAGAACACATGCTTTTAATGCTTAATTAATATTCTTTTGAAATCTATTAATAACGTGCTTAAACTAATGTTCATCCAATAAGCTACATATTCATTCACTTATAATTTGAAAGAAGAATGTCATAAAGTAATGGCTCTTCAGGCAATTTTCTTGTGATTTTTAAATTAGCTGTGCCTAGACTACCAGCCTGGAAATCTAAATCAAGCACTGTAAAGAAATTTTAAATCAGAGGCACAGTGGTATCTCTGAGCACCGATTAAAAAAAAAAGGCCCAGAAAACTTGATTAGCAATCAATGCTATCTCAGAGACCAAAATAATGTGTGTAATAATGATCTTTACTCTAATTGGACTTCTTTCAAATTTTCCTGTTCAACAAAACCCTAAAATTAATAATGCAGTCCCAATCAGAAAAGGAATTATGACTACTAAGTGAAAAGCTAAATAGTTAAATTGCTCCCCAGGTAGTAAGAATAGTTTACTCTGTACAGTGACCTGATTTTTCCCATTCGATAAAAATGAGCTGAGTACCAACCCTATGCCAGATGCTGGATACTCAACAGAGAAAAAGAGGAAGGAAAGTCAGCTCCCAGCGAGCATGATGGGAACCACGCAGTGAGCAGTGGTGGGCTGAGTGTGACCAAGGATGGGGGGTGGGGGGGGCAGGGTGATGGAGGCCACAGCAGGGGGATTTTGCATAGTCTAGAACTGTGCTGTCCAATGAGGTGGCCACTAGCCTCATGTGCTATATGTAAATTAACTGAAATAGAACTAAAAATTCAGTCTTGATATCAAGCAGCCACAATTCAAGTGGCATATAGCTACCACAGGAGAGTGGGAAGTGCTATAGTGGGACATTCAGGTAGGTACAAAACACTTCCTTCATCACAGAAAGTTCTACTACCAGTGCCAGTTTCAAACCCAGAATCTCTGGATGGCAAATGATGGAGTTCATAGGTCTACACAATGACCTGAATTATTTAATACTTCCCCTATCACACAGCAAAGGGCTGCACATCCTTTTTGAGGAGCCTGTGTATAAGAGATTAAGCTGTGGAATGGGTTTCTGAGCTGCCACCTGGTTTGTGAACGGTGTGCTGGCCCGCTAGTGGTACTGTTCAAGCCTGTAACTAAACAAGCGAGAACGGGGCTGGAGCACGGCCAGGGGAAACCCTCGCTCGGACTACCGGGGAGCTGTGATTTCCACGGTGCTCCCACAACCATCAGCTGTGGGAGCCTTTCACAAAGGCTGGTGTGGGAAGTAGGGCAGGGTTATCCCATTTTAGAGAAGGGAAGGCTCAGGTAAAATGGTCATTTCAGGTCAGACACAGAACGAACAGAAAAGGCAGGAATTTGAGTCCTGTGACACTATATTCCCAGGTCTAGGGTTCTTTCATACTACTTCTTGGTCAGTTTTTCATTCCGATATTGACTTCACGTCAACAAGCATAAAGCTGGCTTATGACATTAAACTTCATTTCATTAAGATGGTCATATACGAAGTCATGGTAAGTACCCCACAGACTGGACTTGGACCACAAATCTGTCTTATTGGCTCCTAAAATGCAACTTTGAATTAACTGTCAACCTATCAACGTTTTTAAAAGAAAATTTACGTAAAAATCTGGATCTCCTGTCTCCCACATTCTGCCTGAACAACTCAAAAAGCTGCAACTAAAGAGCAAACATCCCTTTCAATGGACGGTGTCCAGTTCATCCCGGACAGTTCTGGCCCACTGTCCCTCGCTGTCCTCACAATGACAGGAGCATCACAGTGCCGAGGATTTTGTTTTACTTAGTCCATGTCATCCCCACATTGCTCACCTGATCCCCACAGAAATCTGAGTTTGTGGCTTTTTCTTTTATAGCACTTAAATTATTTTATTAAGAAATTATGAATTATACTGGAAGCTGATTCTACACTGTTGACTTAAGTGTTACTTTCTGGACGGCATGAAACATGCCCAAGCCATGATCAACTCCTTCCCCTTCCCCACCCAGCCGCCATTCGGCTGCTGCTCTTACATGTGGGGCTGGTAACAGACACATTATCTATGTTAATGCTTCATTTCCAAGGGCCTTAAGTCAACACAGTTAAAGTCATATCAATTTCTATAAAACAAGGTCCTCACCACCACTATTCACCCCCATAGTACTACCAACCCCAATGTAATGCTCGATTCTGTGGGAGACACTGATTTGACATCGAATGAGCAAGAACACCATGATTCTCTATATAAACAACCTTAATTTTTTCATGCGCATGAAATGTAGATTAGAAAACAGTGCACATTTTCAACATGAAATAATGTGCCAAAAGTATGAGTGGCCAATAAAAGCTGCATATAATATGCTACCATCATCATTTTTAATAAATATTCAGTTGTGATAAAAGTCACATTAAATACGGTAAGTAAGTAGCCCCAGTCCCTGCACATACTTGTAGCCATCTCTAATGAAAGTGGCTGCAGGTGGCATGGGCAGCTGTTCGATTTTAGGAGGGACTGCCCACGAAGGCCGAAACAGACAGGCATCGGGTATCTTCAGAGGTAGCAGGCATTGGCTCGGCAACATCTTCAGCGGGGCAAACATGGAGGACCCCACAAAAGGCTGAAACGCTGGAACTCTGTGCACATACGAGAAATCCTGCAAGAACAAAGTGAGGTCGCTGATAACACTGGTAAATGACTTCGGGCATATCACAGGAGTAACAAAAATGATCACAACTCAGTGTTTCTCTTATCCAATCAGTAGAAAATGTTAATGCCAACATTTTAAACTAATCAAAAGACACTATAATGAATACACCAAGCAATGTACTCAGAGGACTCTTTGAAACTTATGAACACATGGTATATAGAGAGTACTATTTTAAAAAAGATGTAGCGAAACCACTTGAAAACCACGCTGCCTTGGTAAAGTTAATATGTGGGCAATTACCTTTATTTCCTCAGGCTTGGGGCTTCCTAATCCGTCTTCCACTTCCATCTTGAACTCAGTGAGCTGTGTGGAAACCATGCTGACCATCGGGCTCTCCATCATGCCTAACGCTGTCGCTGTCTCTGAGCTGATTCCATCTTTATAGTTCATCACAGGAGAAAACGCAGGATGCTGCTCCAAGGACGGGGGGGTGGGGAACATTCTCTGCAAGTCTGCGACTGCTGAACAAGAAAAAGGAACAAAAAGGACTAAGCCACTTATTTTAACAGGCAAGACATCTAAAAAATCCCTTTCCATAGCCAGGAACCCTGATTGGCATCAGAAATGATGTTCACTGGATGGTGATATCAGTTACACAATAGAATATTAATAATGGAGAAGGCCGCCAGCAGAAAATGATCCTTTTCTGGAACTTTAGCACTATCCTCTGGATGCTTTATGATTTGGCCTCACATTAAGTGAACAAAGTCCATATAAATAACATACTTTTTCCTTCCAACAACTAACTCCCTGAAAAGTCTAAGGAGATGAACTCAACAGAAGCTGGAAGAAACCAGATGGAGCAACCATTTTGTTAAAAGTTCTATCCCTGCTTACAAGTATGTATGAAATATTTCAGAATTATATAACAATTATTATGTAGCAAATCTTACATGGGAGATCTATCAGCCACTGTATTACAGAAATTAGAAACTGCTTCGCTCTAATGGTGGTTTATATGTTACTGGGGTTACTTGCTACTTTGACAGACCCACAGCACTCACTGCTCTTTGGGGAAATGGTTTCACACTATTCTCTTTCCAAACTGACATTAAAATGAAACTTCATAGTTCGTATTAACAAACCTACCAAGAACCAAAAGACAGTTTATTGAGAATCAACTGGGGGAAAAAAAAGGATCTTTTAAGGATATTAGAACAGTGATGCTCAACGCTTTTTCAAAAAAACCATTTTCATATACCTGAGGTTAACCATCATCATTAACAGTGGCCGATTAAAGCACTGATTCCTAAAGTAGAAGTGTATGGAACGAAACGCAAGTTGCAGTTGTGAAATTCGGCCACTAGGGGGTGTCCTGTATAGCAAATTCCTTTACAAATTTGGAGTCCTAAGTTTGGACCAGCGATTTGGAATGGCACCTGATGTCCCACTTCCCAATCATATTGCTCTTTCTAGCAACTTCAACATGTAAGCAGGCAAACAGTAGTCACTGAATAGACTGACATGTGACTTCTGGCTCAGAATCAGAAAGAGATAAAGAGTAACTGCGTCACGCCCTGCCTGGGCCCAGGTGTTCCCAGCACAGCATGGGTAGCATCAGGTCACTTCCTTTCTTGGTTCCTCAGTTCCCTGATCTGAAATGGAAGGCTTGACTAGATGTGTGAATCTCACCAGCTTTTCTTTCTTACCTTTGTTTTTCAGGGGAGGGAAAAGATAATCAAATAATTCTGAATAATTTACCCTCGGATGGCCTCTCCTGCTTATCTATAAAACATCGGGAGGCAGGGGCCAATAAACAGGGTTTTAGATCCCAACTTTCACGTCCATTAGAGAAGTGAAAGTCCCCTTTATTTTCTACAAGAGAATTCTGCATGAGATTTCATTAGATAGAATGGTACCTGCTGCTAAGAAAAATAAAAAAGAATAAAGCCAAGACCCCCAAGTTGATCTTCAAGGCACCTTCTTGCTATGACAGTACTTTACACTTAGGGAACGGAACAATTCATAGAACTAGGGGTACGATCCAGCCAAGCCAGAAACTATCAGAGAACCATTGGAGACACTATGTAACTGATAAATTCTGAGGAAGAAAAACAAGTCTTCAAATGTAGCAGCAACCACCAGACCAATTAAGTTTTCTTTAAAACAAAGCTGATATAGTTAGGGTATGCTTGAAATGCATCCATCACCTTTAACCTTGAGTTCCTATTCCTGTTCCCAAGCCAAAAAGCAGCTACTAGTCAATTTAATATAAAATTAACTTGTAAGTGTAATTTTTAAAACTATGAGTCCACTTCATAAAATCAACAAACTCACATTACAGATATTAATCACCAAGTAGATATTTGGAAAATAAATAAACTGCATAAATTCTTTTTGAGTTAAAATGACAATGAACTTAAAACAGAGCCTTTCTTTCACTTGTAAGTATTCTGGCTATGGTATAACATTTTA
This sequence comes from Aselliscus stoliczkanus, assembly GCA_033961575.1. Taxonomy (NCBI): domain Eukaryota; kingdom Metazoa; phylum Chordata; class Mammalia; order Chiroptera; family Hipposideridae; genus Aselliscus; species Aselliscus stoliczkanus. Next base: position 10,550,440 of record CM066736.1, read on the forward strand.
CCAAAAAATTATTGTATTAAATTAGTTTTAAAATTTTCCAAGAAATATAATAGTTATTTTCCGCTTAGGGCTACTCAACTTCTTTGATGCTACCTAACACAGTCACATATCTCAGCTTTCAAAGTCTCATCCACCTTGGTAATTTTTATCAAAGGTAAAAGATGACCAAAAAAAAAAAAAAGTATGGATAAAATGCGATTCCCCCAATCAGAGATTCACTTCAGAAAGTGGTCTTCAACATTCTCGTTATCAGACATTCTTAAGGAACACTCTCAACCTCTCTAGCTTCAATTTCCTCAGCTGCAAAATGGGAATAACATCTCCGCCATATTTCTGTGCACAGTGAATAAGATAGTATCTGTTCAGAAATGAACACTTTGCCACATACATCGACACACTCAGGAAGTGAGGAAGTCAGCAATCATTAATTTTGGGTTGTTTGAAAAAAGATGGAAATGCTGTTAAGTTACGGGGAATTTCTGAAAAAAGGTGATGGTGAAGAACTTTTGAGATGAGAAAAAGGAGAACTAGACTCACAGTGGGCCAGGCAGGAAGGGGACCCACAGAAACATCCTGGTCTTCCAAACCAGAGACCACGGTTTGCCTGTCCCGTCGTCTTCCTAAAGATGGTCCAAGTGAGAGGGGAGCAGCTACCGGAACGGCCTGGAGCTGAGCTGTGTCCGCTTACTCACACCCTGCCCACCTGCAGGGCCCCTGTGCCTCACCTGGGGCTCACTAAGGACGCCAACCATCTCCGCACAAGACTGCAGGCCCCCAGCAGAAGCACTGTCCCCCACTTCTCAGCAGCCTCCCTGCACCAGACTGCCTGGGAGAGTCCCTTGAAAACAGTACGTGCTCTTGTAGACTAACTAAAGACAACTCAACATACAACTCTTTCATTTTCGCCTCCTTGTAGACTCACACTTGAAACTGACACGCTTTCAACAATGAAAATTCATAAGCAATTGGTTAACAATAAAACCTAAGAAAAACACTTGTTTTTATTATAACACAACACTACCTCAACACAGACTTGATGTTAAATGATCCCCACTTGATGCTGTGTGTTGCTTTTTTCATTATTACAGTAACAAATAAATAATTATGGACCTATGTTGCCTGACACAGAACCTACCAGCTGAATGGGGCTGTCCAAACTCAGATGTGGTGCGTGTTTCAAATATACATAGATTCCAAAGTGTTAGTACAGAAAGAACGTAAAATGGCTCAATATCTTTTCTACTGATTTCATTGTAAAAATGACAATATTTTGGATACAAGTTAAATTAATTTCACATTTAAAAAAAAATGTGACTATAAAAATTAAAATTACTTAAGTGGCTCTCATTTGTGGCTCACCCTGTATTGCTATTGGATGGTGTTGTTCTAGACATTAAATTTTATAATATGTCTGTTTTTCCACCTGGATGCACAATAAAGCTATTGCAGAGACGAGAACTTGCCATGCTATTTTTATTGTCGTGTTTTGGGAGGAAAAACTGCGTGTATATCCACACATAGACATTCACACACACATACTTTGTACACATTAAAACAATTCTCTTCACTCATTATCTGTATTTTCCCAATGCTAATATTTTTGCTATATTCCAAATTCATTAATTTTTATACCCTATACTTTATCATAAAATTCTGAGCAGCTTCTCCTTAAAACAATTCCATTTTGAATAAAAATGAGAGAAAGAAGAGAGTACACCATATACTTTACTGGGCAATGACAATAACTAGCAGGAGGGCTTGTGAGTGAATAATCTTGGACGAGTTATCAGACATGTTAACATTTAACATCACTACGTACCGCTGAATGTCAAAAAGGGCAGCGGATTAACTGGTTCAATACAAGGGGAAAAAAATTCACTCATCTGACCTATTCCACATGAATCTGCTTTAATACTGCTTCTTTTAATCTGTGAGTTCCATGTTTGTAAAATTCTGCAGTGCAGAGTAATAAAAAAAGAAAAATGTTTAATTAAAAAAACTACAGCAACTGGCTGGCTATCATTATTCATTTTCATACATGTCATGCTTGAGAAAGCTTTGCATATTTTAAAAAGCTATGGATCCACTAAAGCTGTCAAAATCCAATCTCTGTATACTTCACACTTCTACATTTGAGTAAATCAGCTCTACATTTATAGGTTCATAAAACTTTTTGACTCATCCCTACGACATGGTGGTTTTTCCCCTCAATTTGTTCTCATTACCAGCTGAAGTTAATGAGAAGGTATTAAAGAATGATTTGCAATGGAATTATGTTTCTGCTTCAGAGTATCCACACAAGCTCCCCTGACTTGCTTTTCTCTTGTAGAATAATGTGGTTTCTTAGGGCAAAGAAGAACCAAAAAAAAGGAAGTTTCTCTTCTTGTCAGCATATATAATAAAGCTAGTGTATCTCAAAAGGAAACACAAAAACTTCAGTATGAATCAGAAACAGGGCCACAGAAAACAAACACTACTCATTATCCTTGTGTGAATTAAATTTATGAAAATGGAAACATTTTACACACGCTCTGAAAGTGGAATATCGCTTCAAAAAATCTGGGCAGCATTTATCCTAGTAGGAAAGGGTTATTACAAAAACAAAACGAAAACATCTTTTTCCACATTTTCAACCATAAAAGTTAATTAATTTGAAAACAAAGGGAAAGAGAATTCGAATTGCGATGGCCTCTTAGCTTCCTGCCATCTTAGGAATACCAATTTATACAAGTCGAATTCATAGGCAGTACTCTGTTAAAAAGAAATTCAAAAGTAGATGAGTCTTAGATAAAGCACCACTGAGTATGAGAAGGTTATATGTAAGATACACATAGGAAGCCAGAGCTCAGTTCCCTTCTCTTACTTGGTGGGTAAGGAACAGCGGCTCTTCCATCCTTCCCAAGAGGTCGGTCTTCAGTCCCAACCGTCGGCATTTTTGATGAACGCAGTGCAGGTGATACAGCCTAAGAACAGAAAAGATGCTTCCTTATATAGTGTTCACCAGGTGAATGCCTCGAAATATCAGCAGTGAAACAGAGGAGATGGTTACTAGCTTGTCTGTCAGTATAAGAAGGTGGGTGACCGAGTCTTGTGAATTCCCATGGAACTAGTGAGGGCAGACTGTGCCATCAGGCAGAGCCTGCAGACTCGAGCAAACCTTCCCTCCAGGTCATTACCAAGTCGGTTCAGAGACACCATAATTACATCAGGGTGGTGCCTCCAAGTAGTAATTGGCTATCAGTCTGGTTTTCCTTCTGTTTGGAAAAACGCAGCTCAAGATGACCTCAAGCCCTCCTGAACTAGTTTTTATTTTCACTACAAAAACAAAACATGTATCTCCTGTTCCTATTTCCATAGTTACTGTTCATCTCCACACACAAAAAAACCCGTATCTCATAAAATTATTGAAATATACAGAGAAGGTTTTTCTTGTCATTTGTTATTCAAAGCAAATGAAATCTCTTAATAGGCAAGATTATCTTTAAGAACTCAACTGAACTGGTGGCAAGATAAAACAAAGCAAAATAAAACAAAGAATCTCACCCATAGAGGGCCTTTTATTTATGTATATTTATTCAATGTCATAGAGTTGAAGTGTAAAATTAAATTCAGAGACATCTGAGATGAAAACTTGGACAACCACCTCCCAGCTCCAGTTACTTGTAAGATGAATTAGCAAAATGATTCTAAGGTAAACTGTCCCCTTGATTAAATGCCAGGGTAGAAGTCAGAGTAAAGTAGAAACAATCATTTCAGAGAAATAAAAATTAGATTAAAAATGTCCAGCTCTCCTTTGTATATTTAACAATACTAAAAATATATTCAAGGAACAAAGTAAGCATTTCTTCATTTAGACCAAGAGTGATTCATAATTTATCCAGAGAATCAGTACAACGGCTCAGAGCAGAGCTAGATCATGAGGGATGGTGGCTGTTAACAGTACCAGGCTACTCCGGAACGCTTGCTTTTTCTCTTGTCTTGCTTCTCCCTTTCTAATTTTTGATTCCTCTTCCTTCCATGCTTTGTTACTACCATCACCACCAAAATATCTAACCTAACCCTGGATCATGAAAAACAATCCGAGCTCATGTTTGGCTTTAGGGAGATCGCCGAGTTAAAAATGGATTTTCCACACCTGGATCAACAACAAGGAAACGTGTCATTTCTTCCACTGAGGTTTGCCATATCGTCCTTTCCCTTCATGCAGCAGTTACCAAACAGCCCCCCTGCTTTCTGTGTATCAGGCTGATGAAAACCAGCACTCACTACCACCAGGTCGGTTCCACACTCCACAGCCTTCAGAGGAGCTGGCAGAGTAGAGTCCACAGCAGCACTAAGTGTGGAAAACCTCCCCAGTCCTGTCAATCTTTAACTACCATTCAGAAAAGAGACCAATGGAACAGTCTATTCATTACCCCCCAAAGCCCAGCTAGCCCGTTCTTGTCGCTTAACCAAGGTTCACTCCAGGCTCACACTAATACCCCAGGGTCCCCCCGCCTCTTGCTAACACAGTCTGTCCACGTTTCAAGTCCCATCCATTCCTGAAGGACATTGTGATCACATCACTGTCTAAGGAGTTAGAATACCAACGGGGTAGAATATCTGTTCATCAGATACATTTTATTTTAAAGTGAGGAAAGGCTTTAGCCATCGGATTCCTACTTAACCTTCAAGTTTAAGTTAAACACCGCTCACTGGTAACTTTGTACTTGAACGTCCAGTATCTTTAGATACAGGTTAATTACTCACCTCACAGTAAGAAGTGTATTTTTTTTTTTTTTTAAGAGGGCAGTGTCACTGGCTCTCATATGTGGGATCCGAACCAGGGTCGCTGGTGTCCCAAGCCAGCTCTTAACCACTGCACTGCTCGGCCGGCCCAAGAAGTATATTTTTAACTGTGTTTATACTCTGTTCCTCCTGAGGTCTGTGAGTGTTTCAGGTACAAGAGTGGTAATTTAATATTATTTGTAACCTCGAGTACAAACTGACCATCAAATGATCAACATATATATGTAAAACGGATGGATAGGAAGAAAGATAAATACATAAATGAAAGAAAACTAAGCTAATAAGTTGATTTTCTTGAAGAGAGGGTTGATCTTACACATCTCCAAGTCCCATGGAAATAACAGGGACTTCTATTTGCCCTAAGGAACAGAGTGGGTTAGGAGGACAAGGACACAAATTTCATGATCCTGCTCAGCTGTTCTCCAAAGAATTGTAATTGCTGTCTGTCACTTTAACCATGATGCCTTGTATTAATTAACTTCTTTGTGCATACATTCTATATCCCTACTATGATGTCATAATCCTAAAAAGTATAGGTCATACTTGCAGCTCTCTCCAAATGTAGACGAACCTCTCTGACTTATTAGATAAATTAAAAAATTAGGTGGGCATTATTTTTTAAAATCTGAGCTAATGGGACTACATGATATATTTCTATTAGTCTCATGATATTTTGAAGGATTTTTTTTGAAATACACATGAAAGCCATTAGCATTTATACTAGAAATAACACACTAATGAAGAAAAACCATCGACAAACAAAACCCAAGGAATATTAACAACTTTCAGAATTCTTTGCAAGTTTCTGAAAAGCAACCAGAATCTGAAATAAAAGGTCCCACATTCAGCAGGCACCGGCCTCAGCCCTCCCATGTAGAGGCGTCTCTGCTGGCGTCGCTACACAGACTCACCCCAAGCTCGTCGTCATCGGAATTATCAAAGATGTTGTCTAGGTCGTGCAGAGAAGGTGCCAAGTCTGTCACCTGTGTAAGGCTGCTGGAGCCGGCTCTACCAGCGGCGTTGTCCTGCCGGACATCTGCGGGAAGAAGACACGCGAGAATGAGCAACTCTATTACGGGAGGAGGAGTGAGGAGGACACGATCTCAATGAGCAACACCTGCCTGTGAATTGTCCCCATTTTCAGTTAAATTTAGAGACAGTTATTTCCAAATATGTTTATCAGTTTTGCAAGGAACTGAAAAACGAACTCTGAAAAATGTATTACAGATGAGATCAAATTATTGCTTTTACAAAAAGAATATAGCTTTACATTGAGAAGCATCTCCCTCGCATTTTATTTTAGCAACAATCCAAGTGAGGCAAATAATCGTTGTACACACCTGTTTTAGTAGCAGAACTGAAAATAGACATGGCATTTTTCCCATCAGGCACCGGCGTGGAATGACCTGGGGTAGTGACATCCTTGGTACCAAATCCATCCTCTGACTGTGTAATAAATTCAGCCAAACAAAACACATGAACACCAACCCAAAGTGTGGAATATGAGGGAGAACACAAAGAATTAGAGGGTAGAATGGAACTTGTTATGAGCACAAGTATGATAAACCATGGTCTATGCAACCAAAGGAAATAAAAAATAGGTCCTTTTCCCTGAATTTAAACAACTAAAAACTCTCCCACTTTCCCCTTAATCCTATGGAGTATTCTGAGTCAATCAGGGTTTTATGCCTACATGGTACTGGTGGCACTTGATTACAGGCCTGCGAAGGTGTTAAAAGCTGCCTTTAATCACATTTTAGATGCTGAATTATGGTTCAAGCTTTCTGGGTCTAGATAGATCTCTGTAAAGGAATCCAAGAACATTCTCCTGAACTATACTGACCTCTTTTAATTGTCTTATTGCCTCTCTGCTCAAGAATACCTCTTTACGTGGCCCAGTGTTTTAGGATGTTTGAAAATTTACAGATGAAGACAGCAGACACCCCCAGTACTCATTTTTATGACAATGAAACCAGTAAAATTAATACTGACACCATCTAAGAGTGGTGTTGATATGACAGGTCAAGCGCTCGGCACAGTTAACATAGTAAGCACTCGATAAACAGTAGATATTGTTATCAACACTTTTTCTTTACATTTTGGGTATTTCGGAATCATAATGAAAAAGAACTAAGCAGGGAGCATAGGCCAACAGGAATTAGCATATGAGAGGAAACATGCACTGTACAAGCTAGAGCCCGGAAAATATGAGGCTTCATTTATGTTCGGCTGACTTTTAAACAAAGGTGAGCCATGACATAAAAAGGAACAATACACGCTGTTCGATACAATAGTACCAAGAGCATGAATATGGGGACAGAGCAATCAGGCAAGACTAGCTCAAATATTCTGCCTCCCAAGTTTTCCCACACGTGTTGTACTGACATGGATCGAAACCCACACCATGCTGGACTCTCTCTGTGTTAAATGGTACCTTATTCTTTTTCAGGGAATCTTTTTCTGTCCCTTGTTTGCATTTCTTGTTTGCTGTAAAGATGTATTTTATGTCACCGTCCTCAAAGGTGTATGGATCATTGACTTCTCCCAAACTGTCTCCAGGTTGTTGTGACAGAGGCAATGGGTCAAGGAAGTGGAGTGGCTGCATCTGGGGCTGCTTGTCGTGCCAGATTTTAAACCGTTTATTAGGTTGTGCTAAGAGTCTAAAAGGGAAAATAAAGGACAATTTAGGCAAGATCAAGTACAAAGATGGATGTTTGTTTTTTTTTAAAAAAGCAGCACTTACAATTTAAAGCATTTGTAAAGGTAAAACTAAACTTAAAATTAACACATCTACATAGCGAATTTCTTTTAGAGATTATACTCATGATTAAATAAAACTCAGTATGGCCTTTGTGAGGGATACAAGCTTTTGTCTCTGACTCCACAAAGTCCACTTAAGAGCACAGATGGGCTCTGAGGACAAGCTGCTTAGGTTCAAATCCCTCCTGTGTCATTCATGTACTAACTACATGACCCTAACTTCTTTCTTAGCTATGAAATTAGGGCAGTAAGTAACATGGCTGTGGTGAAAATTAAGTGAGATAATCAGTGTAAACTGTTCAAAATAATGGGAAGCTCGAAAGCACTATAAAGAATTATTCTCAGACACGTGTTGCATAGCTGAATGCACACGAAGCCTTCCTTAAAAGTGTCAAGAAACAAAGAAGGTGCTGGCCGCACTATGAAAAGTCCTATGAAGTTATACAGGACAAACAAGAGGCCCAAAATAAAGTAATGCTAGTGTATACTCAGTGCACAATGAGACCTTTATACGCCTGCAGGTTGAAAGCATGGCATGTGTTAAACCTAACGACAAAGCATTTGACTTTCCAGCATTTTCCAAATGCAGAATCTAGAATGTGAAGGGAAGCCTCCTTCCCTGTGGATCTGAAGGTTTTGTAGGGACAGGCGAAGCGGGAAGCCCCTGGTTACTGGGGGCCTTGGCCTAGAGGTGGGTGATCGGTGTGGACAGCCGCCTTACCTTTGCAATGCAGTGCTCTCTGAGTTTACCTCCATTTTGTCATCACATCTCTCCGCCTGTAACTCTGGAGGCCGGAACTCAGCATCATCGATGGGTGGGAGACAAAAGCTCCGCCACCACTTCTCCGATGACTCCAGGTTCGAGGGCCTAATCCCACAATATAAGGCTGTCTCGCTGACCTCTGCCATCAGGGGCAGTCTTTGGCCTACAAGGACAGTTCTGTCATCCAGAGCAGACAATTGCTGGAGTTCGAGCCCGTTTCCATAGAGGGTTGGATTCACAGGGACAGAGGGCGGGTCCAAACTCTCCGTTTCCTGACCTCGTGGCTGAGGGCTGAGTGTCGGTGGCAGGGGGGAAATAGGGGAATGAGGTGAATCCATAGGATTCAGATTCATTTGCTTGCTTGTATTTCTGGAAGGCACGGCCATTTGCTTATCATACTTCCTACTGCTGGACACCTCCAAGGAGGAGTCAACCCCTGCCAACCCCAGCTTCTGTCCCGGCGGGTCTTGCTCCATGCATAACTCTTCGGCCACGGAGGGCCTGTGGTGAAATGGTATCAAGGGTCTCTTTTGCAACTTGTCTCCCTTTTCCTGTCTTTCTGTTGTTTTGTGCTTAGAAGAAGCCGGAGGTGGTAAAGATGAAGATGATGATGGTCCTGCACTGAACCCTGGTTGAGAAATTGTGGGAGGTCGATTGGGTCCTGCAGCACAACGTTTCAGAAGTTTATGCCTGAAATGAGAATGAAAATGAAGTCAGTAAACAGACAGATGAAAAGAACTGCATCACTATTAACATTACAAAGAGGCGCCTCAGACAAGGTTATGTCTTTTCAAGTGCGCGTCAGAGCCTAATACATCAGAAAGGACTCTCGGTGTTAATTATATTTTTAACGACTAAGAACTGTAAAATATCCTGATGGAAACTGATGAATCCATCACATACAAGTTAAGAAGGTAAGAGACAGACTTAAGAAACATAAACTCATACAATGCTAACCCCGACAAAATTACTGTTGAAAAAAAAATCCCTAAATCTTTCCAATTTGGTGAGGGCCTCACACAACCTATTCATACTGTGTCTTAAATCCAAGAGTTATGCGACTGTCTGCCAAGAAGAAAGCAAAAAAAGCTTCCAATTTCTATTTCATAACACTTTACTAACTCCAATATAGAATAGTTTATAATGACGTGTAATGTAAATCAGGAAAAAAATAACTGCAACTCTCCCCCAAGACTGAGACTAAGATAACCAGGGTGACTCCTAAGAACGTTTAATAGCATAGACTAGAAACCTCACATGCCACTATTATCTACGAAAGAAGGGAGGAAAGACAACTTTGGATCTTACAGACACACTAAACGGAGACAGAAGTAAAAAAACTGGGAGTGAATACATATCCAAATGCATCTATCTGAACTATCCAGCCAGGAACAGCAAGTCTGCTCACATCCTAACACACTTCTTGGCAAGGATGGGTGTGAGAAACTGCTCAGTAAGAGCCCCAGATGATGCCAAGGTTTAATCTGTGCAACCAAGTTATACAGCAGGTCAGCCAGTTGTCTCCCAATACATAAATCACTCCCAGGAAAAATGTAAGCTCTCCAGTAACTGAGGCCACTCGGGTGGCATTACTTTACTGCTGCCATTGCAGTAAATGATGCCCTGGTGGGCAGTCAAACGGATTTGTGTGGCATAATGGGATGGTTTAGTGGAACAGCAGGATGGCCACTCTGCCCCATAAGGCTGTTAAACAGCGTGAGGAGTGGACCACTCCATGTGAGTTTGGTAATCCTGCAGTAGATAATCTGAAAATACTCTTGCCAGAGTCTTTGCTATTCTGGGGAGAAAAAAAATGCTGACTTTGAAGAAGGCTGTCTAAGCATCAAACTATTGTCAATAAGGCAAAAGTTGTGCTTTAAATCCCCGGGCACAGTACCACAGTAAGAGATGAGTGTCTCCTCTGAAAAGATCTCATTTACATCTTCTAAGGGTGCTTATCTTAAAACCTAAGCTCTAAAAGTTTTATATAAAACTTTTTGATTTAGATTTTCTCAGAGAGCATTTAACTACAACAGTCCTTTGGTAGTTTCTTTAAAGCAAGGACTTTTTGCAGTGATAATCTTATAAAGTCTTTTTTTTTCCATTGTATTTAATAACTCAGCTACATTGTGAAATGGTCTGAGTTAGGAATACAGTAGTAAGTAACAGATGAGCACTGCAAATTTCGGAACAGGAAAGGGACCTCACAGAAGCAGGCAGCAGGAAAGTCAGGCTCAGAGGCTAACTCTATGGGTGGTCTGGTGGTGGTTAGGAACCGGGGCAGGGCCAAACAGGGGCTACAGAACGAGGAAAGCAGACTGACTACAACGGACATTTCAGAGAAAGTCATAAAAATGCAATGATAAAACTGATTTAGAAAATGAAGAAAAATAAATAAATTATAAAGCTTCTAGCTGAGAAGGGAAAATTGTGATACAAAATAACCACAATAGGGTACCTGATTTGGGAAGAAACAGATATGTCAATATTAAGGATATTTCTTAAAGCCACCCCAAAAAATTCAAGACTAGAGTACATGTGAGAAGTCAAGTCTACAGGTAAATATTTGGAAGTCAATGGAATGGAATGCATAACTACAAGAAAGGCCTGAGGGCATTCAAATGCCCTCTGTTTCTGAGGAAACAGAGCAGTAACCCCAGAGAACAAAAGAAAGAAAAGTGTCATTTGTTTATATACATTTCAGGTAAAAATAATTCAAGGTAGCAAATGAAAATGTGACATAAATCAGTAAAAGCGTTATTTTTTTGAAGTGGAAAAAAAATCTAGGCCCGGCTGAGTGGCGCGTTCATTAAAAGTTGGCTTGGGACGCCAGCGCTGAGCAGCGGGGGCCCCGATTCGGGTCCCACATGAGGACCAGTGATGCTGCGCCCTCTACAGCTAAGATGGTGAACAACAGCTCGACCTGAACCTGGGCTGCCTTGAGTTGCCAGCGACGGAATAGGCTGCAGTGGGGCTGGCTGGCAGCTGGCATGAGTTACTGTGAGCCGCCATGAGCAGCGGTCCAATGGCTGGTGAGTAACTGCCTCACCCAGGAAGAGCACAATAATCACAATACCAACATGGGCCAGTGAAGCGACGTCCTCCACAACTAGACAAGAACAAAAAAGGACAGCAACTTGTCTGTTCCCCTTCCCCGCTTCCCCAACGCTGTTCCCCTCCCCCAATTCCCCAATAAAATCTTAAAAAAGAAAAAAAGTGGAAAAAATCTAGATTAAGGGAAAGAAAAAATAAGATGTAGGAACAAGTGAAGCTAAATACACTAGAATTTATATCCTACACACTCTCTAAAGGTGGACTATATCTTGGATATGAGCTGTTTAAAACCCAATGTTAACAGGAAAACACTTTTTGTCACACAATTTATAATGGCCTACAGACAAAAGTAAAACAGGTCTTCAACATTTATTCTAAGACTAGAGAGAGATTCTCACATGTTCAGAGAGAGGACGCTTAATGAGCAAATAGCTCCTTCAAAAATATCCTCCTTGAAAAATCAATCACGAGTTTCATTAGGCTGATACTTAACAGCATCTCTCAACAAAAAGCTAACTACCAAGGCAGAGCGTGATAAAAGAGGGTCAACTTAAGGAGCAAGGGAAGACAGGAGGAAGGTGTCAAATGGCTGCATAAGTGTGCACTCACACATACACACATCTGCATATATTCTCAAGGGACATGCTGACCAACCCCTACTCCAAAGCCAATTCATTTATGTCACATTAAGAACCCCGATCTAAACTAGAGAAATGAATGGCCATCTTCTAAATATACTTGTCTGAACTTTTTCTAAGTATTGAGCAGCATCAAATGTGAAAACACATACTTTGGCAGCAAAGCCACTCTAAGTTGCTCATTAAATGAATAATCATCAACACAAGTTCTAATAGTCAACTGAGCTGGGGGTTAGGGCTGACAGACACTTAAGATATTTAAGAACCCTAATGAAAACCCATGACAAGAAGATTCTTTACTACAACAAGGAGTCAAGAAAATATCCATGAAGAGTACAACAATTTTCTACAGAAAATTTGGATCCTATTCAAATGTCTAAATGAACAAGCAAGAATCTTAACTTTTGGCAGGCGTTGTTATAAATACCTGCATCAGTCATCAGAAAACACCAGCACCACCACCAAAACAAATGATCTATGGAATGTCTATTTAATCCAAATTCTACTCACTCAAGCCAAGTTGTTTAATATTTATCTCTACTTTAAAATTAACAGTCATTAAAGAAACTCATTTAAAGGGCAAGAGATTGTCTTCTCAAATTGATGCCTTCAGTTTTGCCAGAGCAACCCTGAAGAAATTTGTGCGGGCAAATTCATACCAGGCCTGGGTGTCTAAACAGGCTCTCTTCTGAGTCCTAACAATAAAACCATCACTTGTATATATGTAAAGACAGCCCTTTTTCTTCTCTGCTGAAGGAAGAAGACAATCTAAAACAAAGCAAAACAATGAGGAAGAGGAGGGGTCTCAGAGGCCGAGCCCCCAAGCTGTGCTACCTGACACCTGTTCTGCCTTTTCGGCCACCTACCGAGAGCAGGAACAGTTGACTCTTTGGGTTGGGTCCACAAAATCCCAAGAAGCAGGATTGTTAGCAGGCTCTTCTTCAAGAGTTGGAGTTGACATTTGGCTCCTCCTAAAAAGGGTTAAAAATGTGACTGTGTAAACATGAGATAATATTCATACGTATGGAGGAAAATGTTAAAAATATTTGAATATATTTTACATGGTAATGGTACCCTGACCATAGATAGACAGACAGATAGATCCATTGATCAGAACAAAGGGGAGGGAACTACAACTTATTCTAATGCAGCAGGATTCAAAATGGTTCTATATAAGTTTAATGCCCATTTTAATAAGGGGGGGGGTTGCAGGTAGCAATCAAAACACTATCTGGAACTATTAATTGCTGCTTTAAAAAAAGTCAGTTAAATTTTGTGGAAATAACCTAAATTTTAAAAAATCATCTTTTCACAGCACCCGTGAATTATATGCCTCCAAACAGACTGCTTAAATCACTCTTAAAACACCTATATTTAAGGACAGTACTTGACACTTGTAATGTAAACTAAAAGACAAGAAACAAAAATATCTCCTACATGTCACTGATAACTGGTAGCAAAGAGATGTCTACTACTACATAGTGAGTATAAGAATGCTGGACAATCGTTTGGTGTTGCTGATTTTGCTGCAGCGGAAACTGCAAAGTGTGTCAGCGATTCTCTTGCCCTCCACCCTCCCGCCATTCTAGGTGTCTCTCTTCTCCACTCCGTGCTGCTGGCAGAGAGGCTGCGGTCTGGGAAGACTCGGTGGAGATGAAAGTTAGCGGTGATAAAAATCAAAAATGGTTAGCGAGAGGAAAAAAAAAAGGAAATGCTAACTTGGAAATTGTCTAGGCATTGCAGATAAAAGGGAAAATGTGTGTACCAATTATTCTAAAGGAAAGGATCATTTTAAAGTAACCAGAGATACCTTTTTAATTCTAGAATATGACATATATGATTTTCTATTGCAATTACTTTAGATTTTATCTACTGTATCTTATTCGGCAGCCTATTCTAGAACCAATTCACTGTGGATTAAATATATAGAGTTGATTTGAGAATAGTTAGGTCCAAAGGACAGGTTTTAACTCTATACGTAAAATGGTAAATAGTAGTCACTAAGAAACACTGAACTGACTTCTCAATGAGTGGAGTTCTTAGCAGTTATTGGCAAGAATGTCCATATTTATCTGTTCCAGAAAATCAAGACTCATTTGTTTTCTTACATCGGTGAAGAAAGTGTACATCTCAGTCATATCGCAAAAGATATGAAGGTATGTTGAATACGTAAACCTCGGTAAGTGAATGTTTATACAAATCTTGACTATTGACTATTGTTTGTCGTTATTATTCACACAACTGAAATAATCACCAGTAGCCTCTTCTTATAATCAATTCATCCTCTTTTCCAAAAATATGTTGAGGGAGGGAGAAAAGGAGGGCAGAATAGGAGAATGGGAAGGACAGGTAGGGAGGGAGGTGGGCGGAATGTAGAAAGAGGGAGAAAAGAATATAGTTTCTCCAAACCAACAAAACAGAAGCACAACAGCTGGTAAACACCCCTCTAATTGCCATCAATTCAGTCCAGACATGCACTGTCAGTTAAAACATAGGGCCAATAAATAATAGGAAACGTGGCAAAGGAGGTCATTTCCTTTAGTAAATAGGAAACATTCATAAATTGGTGTACAAAGGAAAACCAAACCCACTGATTACTGTCCTGAGCCATCAGGCTAAAGAATGTCAGATGAACACCAGGCCAATAAGGAGACAATCAGAAACTTTAAAATTGTCCTGGATAATCAAATCACGTACAGTATACATCCTTATTTTAACATCTTTGTTTTGAATTTTATACTATTATGTTCAGCAAGATGAAATACCAATCCAATGACCCTCAGGTCTGGTCACATGGTGGTGCAATGTGACTGGCCCTCTTTGAGTAGTAACCAAACCACGATGCAAAGGGAATGCGATTGACATACTTGGACTGGGTTCTGTTGAGGATGCATTCCTTCCAGACTCGATGGACCATATGATTGTGGAGTTTTGGAGGAATCTTCCCCGATCTCTTTGGACTGTGCATAGTTATCATCCCCCCATCTTGGGAGCCTAAGTGACTGACAGCACTCTGCGGACCTCCACTCTCACCTGGAAAGCAAAGACAATATGGAATGTCATTCTTCTGAAAAGGTCTTCCAGTGCTTATTAAACATCAATGTATTTTCATTTTTCATTGTTGAACCTCATATTCATGTAGCTTTGCCCCTACCCCCTGGCAATAATGCTGTCTTGTCTGTAGCTCAGAGTATAATTTGTGTGAGCACAGCCCTTTCTTCTGGTACTTTGTATGATTCTTTGTGTTCTCCCTAAAATAGTTCATCATGGCAATACTGACACACTCACACTCTCTCCAAGGGCATTCCCACACAGAGGCACTCCTACTCCATGGGTATTGGAGGTAATATTTATACGGAAGGGTTCCTATATCGGAATATCAATGAGATAAACGAGCATGGACATTCGTGAATTTGTAAATCCCAATGCAGTACATAAGTTTAATCAAGGCAAAACAAAACAGCAGAGGGAGCTTTATGCTTGTTTAGCTCGAAATGGTTGTGTAACAACTGCACAAGTGCCCTAAGGAGAAAAAACTTAATGGTACAAAGCTTTCAACAACAAGGTCAAATTTCAAATTTGTGTGTGGAACTGTTTGTGCTTTATGCTTGACACCATTTATGAAAGCTTAGTACTAAAACACTGAAAGGGGCTGTCTCGACATTTTATATCAGAGGATTAAAAATTCACTGGCTTCTCTCTAATAATCCCTCATTGTTTTTCCAGCTAGAGTTGGTATGTAATTCATTTCTTTTTATTACGTACGCTACAATTGCTGATAATCCTGATTACTGGTTATATTTTGAGTATGTTACGACTTCTATCTCATACAAAACAAATACTCAATTTCTAGTACTAAATTTCAATTACTTTCATCTATTTGATTTCATAAATATATTATGGGTTTTATTCTGAATATGACTATGATGCAAAATATCTTGACCAAAATAATTTTAAGCACTCCAAAAACCACCACTCTCACATAAAAAAGAAAAAAGCAACCTTAGGACACAAACTAATATTCCTGGTATCAATGCCAACACAACCATTAGGAGTTGAATGGTTAGGTTCAGCTCTATTTTAAGAAAAACAAAGAAAAAAACCAGCCCCAAGTGCTTACATTTTAAGGAACTGAAGCTTTCTTGTTCCCCAGAAAATACTGTTATATTACAATTGAGAGAAATTAAGGAGACAAGAAATTTGACCTTTCATTGCTAACTTTTATCTTAAAAGCTCCCTAACCTGGTTCATGGTGCAAAAGAATTCATTTCAATTTTACAATGGGTTTTCAAATGTCTATTCTAAAATGGGGCGAAGTGAAGAAACAAATACAGGGGTAGAAAGCATAGCCCTTCCCCTCAAACAGCCTACACTACAGCTGAAGGGATCATATGGCCGTGCTGTTAGAGGGAATCATTTATCACCAGAAAGAAGAGGGGTAAGGGAATCAAGCCACAGAGTCATGTGTGATAAAAGTTGGGTTAATGCTTTTCAGCAGCTTTTAATAAAGAATTTAACAAAAATGTGGGTGATATAGTATATGAAATTAACCAAGATTTGCGCCCCATGCTGTTAAATGCTGAAATGTTTCTCACAACTGTCTCTATAAACAGAAGAGGCAAGCAGACACGCCTATCTATGTTAGGCCTGAGTGACGTCACCAAAACTAGTGGCCCTCTGAGGTCCCCTGCTACTCTAGGAGACCCTTGGCCATGGCAAGGGGCAAAATGACCCACTCTGTCCCATCCCTACGAAAACAGGGTAATGCTCAACGTTCACCAACTGCAGACTGACAAGGCTGAGAGGGTTCTTGCTGATGGAGCAGCAAGAGTCCTGAGTTATAATTCAACATATCATGACGTGAACATGTGGACAAATTCATTTTACGACAAAGATTCCAGCAGCTTTTATTTAGTTGTTTGTTTGTTTGTTTGTTTGTTTGTTTGTTTGTTTGTTTTAGGGAGTGAGGAGGCATCAGGGGATTTATTCACCCAGGGCCTAGCACAGTGACATATGGAGTTAGAGGGAAGGAACTGGGAAATCTATCATTATGAAGGCCACATTGAAACCACCATAAAGAAAACCAGAGTTCTGAACTGATCAATTAAAGGTCAAGGCGTCATGCACACAGCAAGCCTGCAATTTTCGGCTGAATACAAACTTCACTAGCCGTACCGGCCAAAACAAAAACGAATGACAAGTAGTGCAACTGTTAAAAATCCAACCTTTATAGGAAATGTGACTGAAACTTTTCAAAATACGTAGGTCTAGTCTTTATATTAATATATCTTGTCTATGGTGATTATTATAAAAAACTGTAAAAGTAGTTTTTCTTTTCCAGTTACAAGTAGTTTTGATAAAAATTGCTTGAGCAAATCCTTTCCCAAGGGATCCTCCAAATTCTCTGTTCCACCATTATTAGAGCTGAATGGACATTTTTCACCATCTTAGCAAACTACCTGGCTCTCAGAAACAAGAGGCTAAGCATTGCCCATTTCTATGTCTCCCACACGATATCTGAGGAATTCCTTCCAGATAACAATAACGGGTGCTGAACCTGGCATTTTAGGTGCTGCTTTAAATGTGTTACACTATATTTATATATTGCTTAATTGTTTACACAACACTGTCAATTACATTACCGAATAGTATGAGAATCCTGTAAAGCATGTAGTATTTAACAGAGAAGGAAACTGAGGTTCAGAACAAGTATGAGAATTAAACAAGGTCACTCACCTAGTAAGAGCTGCAGACAGGTTTTAAATTAGGTGCGTTCAATCCAAAGTCTATACTTTCCCCAACATGTTGTTTACCCATGAACATATTATTGACTGTCCACTAGGCACCAAGCACTATGCTAGAAATGTTGAAATAATGTTTTCTCTAATCCTCACAGAAATTACCTTTAAGTGTGTATCATGCTTGAGTCTGTTTTCAAAGTTCAGCAACCACGACTTTATTTACTCTGATATTCCTGCCAACGTGGCCCACATTAAATGTCTATAAATATCCCATTTCAGCTCAAATATGATGACTATCCTTTCCTCAGCGACTAGATTTCCAATTAATGTCAACTACCAAAAAATTTCATATAGGACATATACTATTCAACAAAGAAGGCAAAATCCTCCCAATTTAAATAATTTCTGAATTTTTCCATGATGGAAAACTGTCAATTTTTCACAGGTAATAATAATGACCATTAATGGAGAGAGATTACTGCTAGGACAAAGCATTTACTCAGAGTCCTGCATGTCAGTCTAACTTTACAATATAACAGGGAGGGAACTACCCAAGACTTGTCCTGTCGGGCAGTGGTCAACTGAGCAAAAGCTTCTGCCGTGGTCTGATTCAGTGTTTTACAGTTCTTTACAATAAAAAGCAGCCTACCTCTTGTCTCCTGACCGTATGTATGCATGCGCACGTGTGTACAAAGGGGCGGGGATCTGTGTAGAACTTAAGAGAAACACCTAAATTGTTTACCGTTTTCCTTCTCCATTTTCTAGAATGCCCACGTTACTCAATCCCCATCTCTCCCACCCGAAACTTGGCATGGTGCGTTTTCGCACCTGCTTCATGGCAAGGGCGTGCCAGGATCTGCTGGGATCTCGTCCACCCGGGGCGTTCCTGGGTTGTACTCACCTATGACAGCCTGCTCTGGAGAGGTGGGTGGGGTGAGAGGCATCCCACAGTTACTAGGGTCCTTCACACTACCCAGGCCCTGCGGCCCAGCGGTGATATGGCCTCCGGCACTGGCAGCGCTCTGAGGAACTGGGATGTCGTTCTGAGAGATCAGAACAAAGGCTGAAGGATAGACCATGCGAACACCACCTGGAGGGAGAGAGCAAGGGGAAGACCAGGCCTGAGAAAAGGGTCACGGCAGACTGCCAACCCGACCATGCCAGCGGTGAGCGTCAAAGCGCACTGGTAAAAATGAGGTGCTCGTTAGGGACTGCAGAGAGCGGTGCGCTCCATTCTTTCAGGAGTGAATAGCTGTTTAACACGAGCTCCAACAGGATGATAATAGCATGTGGAACACAGGGACCATTGGTGCTTCAGGCTAGATAACTACTCAGCATATACCACTGCGCCAGGAGAATTAAAGGGGAAAAAAAGATGGGAAAAGTATGGAGATTATTTTTGATGAGTCTGAGTGATTATCTTTTTAAATTAAGGAAGATGAAGAAGGGAGAATAAGGCTCTTCAGGCAAGATACTTGGTCTTACCAACAATGACTTCCACTGCCACAGGGAAGTCGTCGTCATATCCCAGCTCCTCCGCTTTCAACTCTTCTTTCTTTTTCAGCACCATTGGGTAGAAATACTGCCATTCCTCGATCAGCTTCCGGGTGGCTGGGTCTGACATCTTGTATGCTTGGCCTGTCAGTGTGCCATTTAATCCGTAAGGACTTACCAGTACTGAGGCAGGGAGGAGAAACACATGTTACAGGTCAGATAATAATTCCAGCCTAACGCTAAGCCACGTATGTGGTGGTAAGTTAAGGTTCACGCATAGCATCACTTCATGTATACTGCTCTTTATTTCCTAACTCCTTTTAAAGGGTGATTTTCCTCATTTTAGTACTTCTTATTTATATACCTCTCAATTCACATCAGGTTTTGAACGAAATCAAATGGGGAGATAGAACACTAACAGACAGCTATATCAACACATGAAATATAAACTATCTCTATATTAAAACATATACCCATCTGTTTTGTAATAGCTTTTACAATGTAAACAAACACTGAATCTTCTATAACTAAAGAAATACATTCAATACACAGAACCCCAAAACCTGCCTAGAACTTGAACATTCTTCCTTTGGTTCCCGAGGCTATGTAAAATCTGTTGAAATTAAAAATTAATGTATAAATAAAAATTCTAATAGCAGCAAAGTCCTAGCTTACCAAGTCTGAAATATAGGCTTAGTTATAATTCCAGTTATGACTGTTTTAGAGCTCTGTTGATGAAACAACTCAAAATTTATTTTACTAAAGTAAAAGACTCAAAATCTTACTTTTTCTTTCAGTATTTAACCTGGATGTCATTTTCACTGAGCTGGACATAAGAAATGTAGTTAACATAGTACTGTGTGTAACCCAGCCAATTCTTAGCCTCTGGGGGAGTATTTCAACCTCACAAATAACATTTTGCTGAGGAAAAAGGTCACTTTTTCTTAATCCTAATTTAAAAAAATCTTAGCATAGCTATTAAATGGATGTCCTCTTTCTTCTTCAACATCTGGATGATATGTCACGTCAATCAAGACAGCGAGAGCTGTAGACATCACATTATTTCTTGGTGCCTTTCTGCTGCTGCTTGCTGATCCAAACGGGATAAAATTGCTGACTCTAAACAACACAGTTGATCAAGGAGAATTTTCCTATAGTAATGCTTCTAGGAAATTCCCACATCAATATGGTTAATTATGTTCACTACACTTATCTCTAGGCCAACACCTGCCCTGAGAATGCACCTCCTCCTCACCAGTCATGGGACATAAGCAAGATAATGCCCTGCGACAGTCTTCAATGATTTGAGGCACTAGTGATAAACCAGAAAGGTTTAAAACAAGTGTTCTCTAGAGACTTGATATGCTTAATATTATCCTCACCAATTCAGGTTAGTTACCTTCCCTTATGACTAGTAATTCCTTCTGTTATCATAAATAAATGCTTTTCTTTCGAGTGATAAACTCTAGAAAGAAGTCAGATGGTCCTCAACACCTTTCAGAGTCCAGGAAACAGTATTTAAATAATTCTGACAATCCATAATATGCACACACCGTACAACTCTCAAGTGTACAGTTTGAGAATTGGGTTGTTTTGTATAGCAGTCCATACAGAAAAAAACCAAAATTACAGAATAAAATACACAGCTTAAAATGTGCTGTAAACAGGGTGTGGGGGCAAAAGTAGGTAATAATTAGGACACAGTTAAATGAGGATTCAATGTTGTTTTTTTACCTTAAAAAAAGGTTTAATTATCTTTAGGGTAAGAAACAGATGTTTTCATCAAATTAAATCAGAGTCATCTGATTTAATTTGAAAACCAAAAAGCAATCATAAATAATATGGAGGCTAAACACTCATGACAGGCTGTTACATCAATAAAAATACTTAGTCAAGTCTGTTAAAATATTAGTGTTTTTTGAAATTACAGTGTGTGCTACACTACGACTATCTCAATCAGACACTCTAGTAATGATAAATCAGACTGAACCAAAAAAGATTTTTCCATATGGTTCAATCTAACATTACAACATTTTAAAAGTTATTCACAGAAAATCCTGAATTCCAAAACCAAACCAAAGATATAGAATGCACAGTTAGAGAAAAGGGACATGGGGTTATTTTGGTGATATTTAAGTGATAAGCTGAGAATAAAAACACGACCATAAGTTAAACTACAAACAAATGCCTACAACCAATGTAGTCTATAATTAAAAGAAAATAATAAAGATATTAACATTACTGAAGAAACTATACACTACACAACTCTAGAAATTTGATTTTGGTTGAGATTTCAAATATTAAGTCAATAGTAATTATCTGTAAATTATTACATTTCTGAAGCTATGGAACAATCAAAATAAGAAAAACTTTAATTTATAAGATTTGTGGATTAATCATTGGATTATATTTTTCTAATGCTTATTGATCTTCTTTTGTTCTGAATGAAATTCTCCACATTTTTCCCTCAATACAACTTCGCATAAGACCACATTGTGTACATAATAAGCCTTCAGCAAAAAACTAGCAAGCTCTTATTATTTATGTGTGATATGGTGGTCTTTCCTTTATTTGTCAGAAACTGGCCCTTATGCTTACCATTGAAATGTCCATTTAAGATGACATTTCATTCTGCAAAACCTTAGGGCCAAGGTGGCTAGCAGCTACTTAATGCAGGTGAGGGGGGTGGAGGGCCCGGGCCTCACCATTACTCACCTTGAAATGGTGCAGGTGAAGACTGAGCCATGTGTATATGCTCCTCATTGATCAAATAAATTGGCTGGTGTTGGGCGATCTCCACACTTGTGCATACATTACTTTCCCCATGAAGAAAGAACGTGAAAGCACAGGACAAATGCTCACTGAAAAAGAAACAATGAGATACTCAAGTCCACAGTTTGGTAAAAAGGAAAAAAAAAGATGTTAGTCCAGGAACTACAGACAGGACAGAGCTTTACTTTATCAGCCATCCAGCAAAGCTTGCCTCTGATGATATGAGCAGCATAAATTTCTAGTTGATTGTGGACAAATAATATAACAATAACTTGTTGACGAACTAAATCAAAGCTGCCAGATACATCTGAAAAATCAGTTATGGTGCACTGTAAAATTTTGAAAGCTATTGTGTAGAATGCTTCCTGTTTCATTTGCATCAAGTCTCCTATGCCAACTATAAATTCCTAAGGACAGAAAAAGAATAACATTTTTCTACCTTCTCATGTATCTGACCTGACTTTTAAGTGATTCTAGGGATGCTGACAAAACAGTTATGCTTATGTTTGGTATGACATAACAATAACATCCAACTTACAACATTATAGTAAGGTAAAACTGTTGATTTTTAAAACAGTAATTAAAGACACTGCTGCATGTAAATTTCCAATATATGACTGCTAAGGTAATACAAGTGTCTAAATGAGTTGGTAATCTATTATATTTATTTTTGCAATTTACTTCTGATCATAAAATTTTATGAAAGCATTCCACAGTCTCCATTTTCCACATAATTAGCTAAAAATTGACAAAAATTAAGTGTCTTGGAGAAAAATAATTTCAAAATTACTACAGTGGCACATTCTTTCAAAGTTGTTAACTTGGGCACGAAGCCAGCCATAACATCTCCATTTTTCAAGACAGCTTATAAGAATGTGTGCCTGGTGAACCCAAATCAGGCACCCACCATTTAAAAAATCATCTCCAAGACGAGCTTCTTTTCCCAAGTTCTTCAAAATATTAAAGTGTATTTTAAGTCTACTCAAAAAATGAAATTTTGTTTAAATATAACACTATAAGGCTTTGAGGAGAAATTGAAATAAAAATGAAAAAATGTCCACTCTTGTCACACATTGAAGAATATGTATTCTTCCTTGACAAGTGTGTTGAGATATCCTCAGAAAATTTTGTGCTTTAGTAAAATGTGAAGTTTCATCAATAGGAAACACCCCATCTTAGTTTTGGGGTATTTAGCATAACACAGTTAACTTGGGATGGTAACTAAGATTTTGTAAGAATTTTTACATGTTAAAACATCCTCTTACCTGAAACCAATTAAAAAAAAAAACCCTCTTGATACCATACTTTTTAAGTTTCAAGTTCACAAAGAGGAGATAATGCATACAGGTAAAATAGAATCAATAGTAAAAATGCACTGTCCTTTATGAAAATGACACTAGAAACTTTCTATCTGTAAATTTCAGTGAAGGGGTTTGAGCTGAGTTATCCTATTCATGCCTACCACCCCAAGTGTTCAACAGCATATTTATAAAACATCTGGTTAGACAGTTCCAGATATTGAAGATAGTACAGAATATATTCTCTTTTCCACTGATTTCCAACTGTGCATGAGAATAAATGCAACCAATATTTATCCATCAGCTAGTAAGTGTAAAGGAGGGTGCAAGGAGCCTGAAGTGACTCTGAATAAAAATATGGTCCTTACCCTCAAGGAGCATATAAACCAACACAAGAGTGATATGAATGCACATCAGTAAAATAAAGCCAGGCACAAACACAGAAAGAGAAATAAAAACAAAATGCTATAGGAAGGTGAAGGTGTACTGATTTATTCAATTTGGAAGGTCGAAATACTTCAAGAAGACAAGAACAGGGGAAAACAGGGTTTAGGTAGAACAGAGAAAAGAAAGGTAAGAGACGGCATGAGGCAAGCAGTAGATGGAGTTAAGAACAGGATATATTAATAGTTTGGAAATTCTAAAAGGAGGAATGTCATGACATGATGAGAAAGGAGTCTGAAAAAGAGTCGGAGGTCACCCCATGAGACAACACAGAGACAGAACAAGTCCAGGGAACCAATTTAAGGCTAGATTTTAAAAAGTCAGCTGAATCTAAAGAATCATGATGAAAATGTCAAAATAGTATTCATTTGGACTTGCTATGCCCCAAAAGACACAGAAAAGCAGCACAAATGAAAAAGATAGGAACTGAATCAATTACCTATTTTTTATATTAATACCTTTAAAAACAAAATGTCTTTTTAAGTTAAAACACAAGAAAAACAGCAAGTTATAGTGGAAATACAAGAGGCCACTGTATTATAACTGTATAATTCTTGGTAAGTTACTTCATATTTCTGATCATACTTTCC
This sequence comes from Aselliscus stoliczkanus, assembly GCA_033961575.1. Lineage (NCBI taxonomy): Eukaryota > Metazoa > Chordata > Mammalia > Chiroptera > Hipposideridae > Aselliscus > Aselliscus stoliczkanus. The sequence goes on from CM066736.1 coordinate 10,574,782, forward strand.
TCATTAATGTAATCAGCCACTGACACAAATTGCTGGGGTGCCCCCAGAAGTTCGGATTCAGGAGATCTAGGGTGCATCCCACCAATCTGTATTTGTATCAAGTTCCCATGTGATGCTGCCCAAGAACCACACTTTGAGAACCATTGACCCCGATGGTACCTAAATCCCTTTCCAGCTATAAAGTTCTATTGTTTTTCTTACGCGAAGCAAGAGGGCGAGATGACAATACTCATACTGGAAAGCAGATTCCCCCTTTGACCCAGTAATACTACTTCTAAGACTTTATTCCACAGAAATAAACTATTGGCACTGACAACAGCACTGCTTCTAATAGCTCAAGACTGAAACCAGCCAAAATGCCCACCAGTAAATACCTGCTAACTAAACTATGATATATGCCTACAAAGTTACACCTGGGCAACCACCTAAATGGGAATGATTAAATTTCCAACTTAACTCCAAAATATGACGGAAAATTAAGTTAAAAAACATGTGAATAATATATTCCTCTTTGTAAAAAAAAAAAAAAGGTAAAGGGTAAAAATACATGCACACACCACCATTTGCTTACATTGGCATAAAATTTCTCTGGAAGATATACTTTAAAAACCTAATAATCTTGGTTTCCTCTGGGGAATGAAACAGCATGAAGAACAGTGGAGAAAGATATTTCTCTGATCTACAAACCTATCTAACTAAAAGTAAAATTCAGGTAGACTGATATAAAAGCCAACCACCACCATTTTACAGATGAGAAAATAGGAGTAAAAAGCCAGGCTTGCCAATGCCATTCTTAGAGGCATGACTGGACTTAGCCTTAAACTTAAATGTCCTTTCCTCTAGCTAGCTCGCTATAAATGGGGATATTCATTATTATCCCTATCAACTTACATTTTTGTAGAAGTGAAATGAATCACATTTGTGGAGAACATTGAAAACAAGGGGCCCTACAAATACAATTACAGGTACGTACATTGTTATGTACATTGTTACAGTGTTTTTATAAAGTTATTAGAAGGACCACACCTGTTCTTGCTTTTTCTCACCCATCACCCACTTTTACCTGCACCTCTAATCACTCCACTCCATCTATTGCATACCCTCTCATTTGAAAATTGAAAAGGACTTTAGAGATGATTGAGCTCCACCCTTTTCTGATTGTGGGGAAGGCAGGTGCCCCAAATCACAAAACTAGTTTAGAACACAGTAGAAATAAGAATTCAGGTTCCCTTCTTAAAACAGTGTTCCTAGTACATCCATACCATTCTACCTTAGATCAGTGCTACATTCACAAACTATGTAACTGAAACCAGTTCCTGCATCATGTCTACTAACCTCCTACAGCGGCAGACCAAAAGGTACTATCAGATGAATACACAGAACCAAAACCACTGTAACTTGACTCAAACTAAAATTGCGGCCTCACCCCTATTCTCTTATAGCACTCCACTTGACAAGCATTCTAAGCCTTCTCAACTTCCTTTATTCTCCACACTTTACTCAGTAAATCAGGTCTGATTCAGGCAATTCTTTTTATAATCTCTATTCCCCTAAGGATGTCTGCAGTTACCCTTATCTCACCCTCCCCCGGAGTCCTCAGGGATGACATATTTCCTTTCTTCTGTAAAGGTACACCCATATTGGTCCGGCCGAGTGGCGCGTTGCTTAAGAGTTGGCTTGGGACGCCAGCTCTGAGCAGCAGGGCCCCGGTTCGGATCCCACATGAGGACCAGTGACGTTGTGCCCTCTACAGCTAAGATGGTGAACAACAGCTCCACCTGGAGCTGGGCTGCTGTGAGTTGTCGGCAATGGAGTAGGCTGCAGTGGGGCTGGCCGGCAGCTGGAGTGCGCTTTTGTGAGCTACTGTGAGCAGCTGTCCAATGACTGGCCAGTGACTGGCTCAGCCGGAAAGAGCAACGATAATACCAACATGGGCCAGTGAAGCGATGTCCTCCACAACTAGACTGAAGAACAAAAGGACGGCAACTTGTCTGTTCCCCTTCCCCAATTCCCCAAAGCTGTTCTCCCCCAACTCCCCAATAAAAAAATCTTTAAAAAAAAAAAAAAAAAAGGTATTCCCATATTCATTCTCTCCCACTCATGAATAGCCTTTATTTCTCTCTTTACTTGCTCCAGGTTCCCCAACCCTGAAATACCTACTCTTGACCATGTTACCCCTTTAGAGCTATTGGATCTTTCTCCCTGTACTAATATTAAATAATCAACAAATAAGTAAAATGATTAGTATAATATAGTATTAATATGAATATCACTAAATTATCTATCTATACATAACTACTGTGAGGTACTAAAATAAAAAATAATGGGGATGCTATTTTAGAAAGAAATGGGTCAAGGGCCGGCCGAGTGGCACGGTGGTTAAGCGCTGGCTTGGGAAGCCAGCGGCCCCAGTTCGGGTCCCACATATGAGGGCCAGTGACACTGCCCTCAAAAAAAAAAAAAAAAAGAGGGCAGACTTCCCAGAACCGCCGGCCCTAGTCTGCCCTCTTTAAAAAAAAACACAAAAAAACAAATAAACAAAGAGACCGGTCAGGAAAAGGCTTCTCTGAAAAAAAAAAAAAGGGGGAGCATTTAAACTGAGGCATTTGAATCTTAAGAAAGAGGAAAGTGGTAAAGACCATTCCAAGATGAAGAAGCTGTATGTGCAAACATACTGAGTTAGAGAGAGTCTGCCATTTTAAAGGAAATTTTTAAAACGAGGGAATGTGGCTGTATCACTATGAAAATGAAGATGAATTTAGAAAGTGTAATTCATTCATTCTCTGCCTATTGAAAAGACAAAGATCAGCAGAGTGGCAAAAAAAAAAAAAATTCATCTATATACTACTTACGAAAAACACACAAAATAAAATTACACCAAAAGAATGAAAATAGAAGGTAGAAAATGATATGCCAGGCGAATCCCAACAAAAACAAAGCTGGCATAAGAATAACAAAAAATAAAATAATAAAATATTTTTAAAGCTTAGGTTCATCATTACATTATAATAAGCAGAGGAATTCAACAATAAATTTAAACAATGTTGAATGAATATGTACACAGCCATATGGTATGCAATAGAATTATAAGGAGAAACTGACAATCTGCAAGTAATAAAGATTTTAACATGCTTTTTTCAGTAACAGAGTAAGCAAATTATTAAGAATACAAAAAAACCTGGAATGACAAAAATATATAAACTTGAGTATGTATGTTGGCTTTCCAGAAATAAACAATGTATTCTCTTTCCAAGAACACATGGAAGCTGTGCAAAAATGGAATGGGTACAAGGACACAAGTCTTAATTATCAAAGAACTGAGATCACACAGGCTGCATTCTCTAACCACAGAGCACGTGAGTTAAAAAATCAACAGTTTTCATTTTGTTTTGTTTTTTAAGGCTAAAACAAAATCCCTTTGTTTGGAAACTTAAACATGCACTCTCTAAAAAATCATGGGTTACAGAAGAAATCACAATGAAAATCACAAAATACTTAAAACTGAATGACAACAAAAGTAATACATGTCGCAATCTGAGCAAAACAATATTTAGAGAGTAATTTCTATCTTTATATGCCTAAAAGAAAACCTTAAAATAAGTTAAGTATTAAAACAAGAAGTTGTTTTTTTTGGGGGGAGAGTAAACAACAAAGAGTAAACTCGATGAAAATAGTAACGACAAAACACGCATATTAATAAAATAGGGGGGAAATGGAAAGCAATAGATAAGATTAAGAAACTCAATACTTGTTCTTGGGGCAGACTAAAGGACAAACCACTAAGCTGACTGATTTGAGGAGGGGAGGGAGGAAGGTGCCTGTGCAGGAGAAAGGGGCACCAACAAACAATCCCAGAACCAAAAAGAGGAAGTAACCACAGACAAGATAGGAATGTTTTAATGATCAAAATGTTATAGGTAACTTTATGCCAATTGGCATAAAGTTCATATGTCTGAAACATATGAAATGAATAATATCTTTTATAAAAATAGAAGATTTAGAAAATATTTGAAATAGCTAAGAAATCTACTCTCAATGCCAGCTTAGAATGTTTCACAAAACTTTCAAGGAACAATCAATCTCTCTATTCAAATTATTTCAACAAACACTAAACAACGGAAAGTCTCACAACTCTTTCCATTATGCTTGTACAACTTTGACGGCAAAACTGGCTATGGTTAGTTACAAAAAGAGAAAGTCATCACCTAACAATTTTACTCATGAATACAAATGCCAAAATACTGAATTAAATAACAGTACACTGAAATCAGAATCTACAATACAACCAAGTAGGGTTTCTGTTGGAATACAAGAATGGATTAACATCAGCAAATCTATTAAAGTAATGCTAAGTACATTAAGAGATGGAGAAAAATCAAAGAATCCATCTCAATATGAAGAGAAAAGGAACATATTAAAATTCAAAAAAATTCCAGTAATTATTTTTAAAATGAACTCTTAGCAAACTGAGAGTTGAAAGAAACTAACTTAAACAGATAAAACAATTATCTTGCTTAACGTTAAAACTTTGGAAGAATTCCCTTTGAAAAAGGAGCAAGACAAGGATATCTGCTCTTATTTACAACACTGTCTGTCCTCCTACATGTCCAAGTCAGTGCAATAAGACAAGAAAAGGGGGGAAAAAGTATAAAATTGGAAAGGGAGAAGTGACACTCTTCATTTGCCAATGATGTAATTCCCTTAGGTGTTCCACGCAGAGAATCAGGAAGACTAATGGAAGTAACAGGAGAGAACAAGAGTGGGAGTGAGGTTGGTAGACACAAAATTAACACCAGCTGCGCTCCTACCACTTAGACAACATGGTGGAAAAAACACACCATTAGTAACAGAAATGAAAACTAACAGATATAGAAAATAAATCGATAAAAGACATGTTAAGCATCAATGGAAAAATTCACAGAACATTCAGTTTGCAGAATATAAGAGAAGATATAAACTCTTTTAAAAGAGGTATCAAATTCCTAGATATGATATCGATATCACAAAAATTACAATTCTCTCCAAATTGATCTTTGAATTCAATTCCAACCAGTATCCTGGTAAGTATTCTGACAAGCTGATGCTAAAATGTATACAGAAGAACAAAGGGTCAAGAAAAGCCAATGCAATTTTGAAAAAGAACAAAGCCAAGAGATTTAACCTACCAGCATCAAGATTACTAAACCACAGTAATTACAACAAGATGGTAATGAAGCAAGGACAAAGGCAAATGGAAAGGAACAAGGAACGCAGAAACCAGTCCTCCAATGGTTTCCCATCTCACAAAGTATAAAGTTAAAAATGCAGCGAATCCCAACACCCAGCTCCCGGTATGTTTTTGACCAAATTGCCTACTGGTTTCTCTCCTTCCCCTTCTCTTTCCAGCCCAAGAGGCCTTCTTGCTATTCTCCCAACAAGCCAATGACAATTCCTCCTCTGGGCCACTGACCTTACTCTTCCCAATGCTGGACTTGCTTCCTCCCAGGTATCCACGGGGTCTCGCCTCACTTCCTACAGGTTTGCTGAAATGCTACCTCCTCAGCAAGGCTTAGCCTCATCATGCAATGTAAATTTATGGCCCCCCATAACTCTTTTTCTTCCCCCAAAGTACTACTCATCACTTTCCAATATCGTCTCTGATACACCAACCACCATGCTCAGGGGCACTGTGGGTCTAACAATAGTTTGGAAACTGTAAAGTGCTCTCTATATTATGTTCTTTCTATAGATATTTGGACAGAAGTGATAGAGACAGGGAGGGGGGGAGGAAAGCATGAGAGAGGGAGGAAAAAATGAAAGAAGACAGATGGCGAGGGAGGGAGACAGAAAGGACAGAAGAGGGAACAAAAGAAGCAGGAGGAGGGGGACAGACAGGAAGAAAGGGGGAGAAGGTCATGGGGAGGAGGCGGAGTTTCGGAGTCTATGTGACAGTGTGTGTCTGTCACGTAACTTTCAGAAATACGACTGAGTTTCCTTTTCAATAACTACATTCAACAATATACTTATAGTATTGGAAAACATTCACATTAAGGATTGTACAGAGATTTGTAACAGAGCTTTTAGCATTTGCCATGTGTTTTATTAAAAAATCAATATATGAGAATTATGAAGAATAAAAGTAAAATAAATGCTAGAAGAATTACTTTATGACTAATAAACTGGGCAATGTCTAGAAGTTAGTCACAAGAATGTCATTTTAAGCACCCCAACCAAACACAACTGATGAGAAAAAGAATTACTAGAGCAATTTATTCAACTATTTTCAAAATATGAAATTATTCTTACTTCAAGTATATAACATGACTTACGGAAGCTTATTCAAGTTTAAAGTCCTCTTAAGCTTCCTCTTCCCCTCTCACCTTCTTCCTCCTTCTTCCTCCCTCTCCATCCCTCTATTTTCCTCTCTCTCTCCCTCCCTCCCTCTCCCCTCTTCCTTCCTCCTTTCCTCTACTCCTCTCTCCCTACTCACTGTCCCCCTGGGTGCTTTTATTGTATTTCACAAGTGTATCTCAAAATAGTTCACCACATGTTCCTAACTCTTTATTCCAAGCTTCAAAGACCTAGTTCTTTCAGAACTGCACTAAGAAACCATCAAGCTATTTTGTTTCTGAGTAGCCCCTGGGTAAAGATGGCACTGTGAGTTTCGGAGCAGTCAAAGCCACTGACTCCTGCCTCACCTTGGAGCTTTCCCGGACATCAGGGTTTCAGGCAACAGAATTCTCTAGGCTAGGAGTCCTGATATGTATATAAATGGTGTGAGAGATAGTTCTTCTACTGTGTCAGTGCTGAATAGGTAAACCTGACATAAACTTGACATAAACCCTCCTTCCTTTCCGAAAGGAAGTGTTCAGTGTCGGCATTCGTGCAATCGCACTGTGGGCCGCTCCTCTCGCTGCCTCTGGCCAGGCTGCTCCTAGACTGAACCTTTACCATGTGTGCCCTGCTGCCTCAGGTCTGTCTGCGTTCCTGCTGCTCTTCTGCCCAGAATAAACCAGCCCTAACCCTCATCTAACTCACTCCTTTTTTCCAAGCCATCATCTTCTAAGTCCCACAAGAGGCTAAGTGCGCCCATCCTTTGGCGTGTTATGTCGCAGGCAAAGCACTTCAGTGTTCATATGTTTTATGTCTAGTCCACCTAAGTTTTGTGAGGACAGAAATCACGTTTTGTCTATCATTTTGGACCCCAGTGCTTAGCGTGGTGCTCAGTGTGGGGAGATGCTGCATTAATCCTTAACGAGTGTATGACACTTTATATCTTGTCTCTAAAATTTTCTGGCTTTTTTCTAGGAGATGCAGAGGTAAGCCTGAGATCATGAGTCAGGAGATGGGGAAGAACACGAGTGTAAAGCTGTGATATTCCAGCCAGAAATATATCAGGAGATACCTGCCCCTAGCCTTGAGAATTTTCTTTTTTTTTTTTAAAGATTTTATTGGGGAATTGGGGGAGGGGAACAGACAAGTTGCTGTCTTTTTGTTCTTCAATCTAGTTGTGGAGGACGTTGCTTCACTGGCCCATGTTGGTATCGTCATTGCGCTCTTCCCGGATGAGGCAGATCAGTCACCAGCCTCTGGACAGCCGCTCACCGTGGCTATTGGCAGCTCACGCTGGCTGCCGGCCACTCACTATAGCCCATGGCAGCCCACTGCAGCAGGGGCTGCAGCCTACACCGTCGCTAGGGCTCGTGCAGCCCAGCTCCAGGTGGAGCTGTTGTTAGCTGTAGAGGGCAGTGTCACTGGCCCTCATATGTGGGATCCGGAATCCTGTCACCTGCTGGCAGCTCAGCTCGGGCTGGGCATCGAACTGCTGTTGCTCAGAGCTCAGCTCGCACTCCTGAGCGAGCTCTTAACCAACTGAGCCACTAGGCCGGCCCTGAGAATTTCTGATGTCTCACTAACTATTCTTGTGGCGGGAGCCTGCTTGAAGTATATCACTTACAGCTGTGGGGTGTAATATAGTGTGACTCTCTTTGGAGCCAAGGTAGTTTATATTCTCTGAACGAGAAAGGAGACTAGCACGGAAGACATAAGGACGACACATATAGATCAGCAGAGCTTTCTCTTCAGTAAATGCCATTAAGGAATCTGTGCCTTTATTCTATTTCCCACCCTAAGCATTATGGCCAAATCAATCCCCCTAAAGCACGCTGGTAATCAAAACCTATGCTACTCACCTGCATGTCATGGCCCCTGCTGCCCAGGAGAGAAGCCTAAACCTCTCTGCATATTGGTCCAGGCCTCCTTGCCCCCGGTGCAGCCCGCTTTTACCTCCCTGTGCAGACGCTCAATGACAGGCAGCTTGGACTGGGTCGCAGCCCCGGCACAGCCCACCACGGCCCTCACCCCACACCATCCCCATGCCTTCATTTGCCGTCATTCCCATCTTCCAAAGTCCGACATCACTTCTACTTTCTCCATCGAGTTTTTCCATTGCAGCTCTTTCCAAACAGACTTATTTCTTCTCAGCTACCAAGAGGACTTATTTCTCGTTTGGCACACGGTATCAGAAGAGCTCATTTAATCAACAAACGTTTACTAAGCACACCTACTCCCTTGCGCCAGGCACTCTGCTGGATTTAGGGAATCAGACATAAACAAGATCAGTATCAGCCCTCGACTATTTTCTAGTTTCCCAAGCAGAATACCTAAAAACTTCTAAAGGAACAAAAAGACTAACATGGAACTATACTCACTGGAATGCATAGCAAGATACCTAAAAATTTAAAAGGGTAGAAATATGAAGATGGGGAATTCTGGTAGGATGCCTCAGTCAAAATTTTTGTATTTTAATATTTAAACTTTAAAAAAACATCATATAATTATAATATTTTATATTGGTTTATACCTTATGCAATCTTAAAGAATTATCAGTTTATTTAACAAATGACATGAGCTCCTGGGAATGATGGGAGGTCCAGCAAAAAAATAAAAAATAAAAAGTTTTCCTTTTATTTATAAAATATCATATATTCTATTTTACTGTCAGAATTGGCTAAAATTCTATATCCTCCGAGGTCCAATAAGTAATACCAAAACTATCTTCCAATAAGGAAAGCAATCTGCTTTCATTCTATCCATCCAACGCCATGTCTGTGTTAATTCTATGTCCACTGCTTCCATCACCCAACTTGTTTCCTTCATAAGACTCGTCATAATTTGCCATTATTTATTTCTGTGGTATTCCCCACCATAATGTAAATCTGCAAGAGGAAGAAGCATGTCTGTCCCACTGCACTTTGTATCCCCACACCTAGCATAGCTCGTGACACACAACATTAATAGTCACCGAGTAAACAGGTACACTTTTAGTCATAACCAAGGACTAACTTACTCTTCTTCAGAAAGCTCCATCATGAGGAGAACAGGAACCGTTGATGTGTGCAGTGAATATTTTTAAAGTGGGAAGAAGTTTAATTTTTAACAGAAAAAGGTAGGATGTATTGGGTTGACGGAAAAGTCATGATGTATTTTTTCTGTTTTTCGTTGCAAAAATGCATCATGACTTTGCCGACAACCCAATAATTTCCAGTGATAGAAAAAAGGCAACTTTGAAAAGTGTTTACTTAGGAAACACGGGATAGGTGAGGTTGCACCTGTGTGGTTCGGGAAGGACCTAAATGCAACTGGGAGTGACCAGTATTCCAGATCACTGTGTTTTCTTCCAATATTCGAAATCCTAAAATAAGATGGTTTTACTTCTTACACTGAGTTTTCAGAATGCAATGTGCCTTCAGAATGCATTATGAATATTAATAAACTCCTGTCTTTTTATGGTGTAAGACTGTTTTGGTAACAGATTCACAATGTAGAATGCATTTAATTTTATCTAAATGCTTTCTGTGTTATGAACTTATTATCTTAAAATTTTCCAAGTTGTCATGAACCACATCTCCTGCCAGAAGTCATTTGCCTCACTCTATATATCCTCATTTGGGAATATTTTGCTAACGTTACTTTATCATTTCCTTTCCTTAAAAATATACTGTTTACTTCGGCAGTGTTCGCAGACTACGTTGAGATCCTTTGCTCTCTAGGATAATGACCTTTCTCTTATTGGACAGGCCTTAACTTTAGTCTCCTTTTTAAAAGAGAACGGCATTACAATATTCAAATAACATGATGATTAAATTATTTTTTAAAGCTTTGAGATGCTTTCACTATTTCCTATATCTTCCCTTTAAGTTGTAAATTAAATCTGATTACAGGGGCAATAAAAATGTCCAGGAAAGTCAAAGGGACATATTTGTTTTTTAAATGAAAGACAGTACTTATAGCTGTTAAATTACTGTCACTATTCTATGAGTAATCAATCACCCTTCTAAGAAAAAAAAGTTACCAATTCCATTGTTACAAAATTGCCTCAGTCATCCATTTCCCTTCACATATAAAGATATACACGTGTTACGCACAAACACACATGTAGATAAGAGAAATTAAATTAGCAAGCTCTTTGCTCCGTTCTACCCGTCCATCCTCAAGGCTAGGTTGTTCCCTAGCGGTAAATCTGGCGCTGGGTCGGAAAGTGCATTCATTCTTTCCGACCACAAGGGTACCATCCCTGGCACTACAGTGGTAACGGGGCAGCAACACTTCTTGCATTAACGCAAAACCAGCGCCCTAGCAGCGCAAAGGACTTCATGGTTCTCCCTGGGAACCTCATTTACTAATAACAGTGTAGAGCCTCTGACTCAGTCTGTCCTTGAACCAAAGGCTGGAAGAGTTCGAGGGTTCCCACCCCGATGATACAAACTACGTAAGATAATTTTCAAGGTGCCAAAATGGACATAAGAGATTTTTCAGTCGGTGATGGGTGCTTGAAAGTCAGAAGCCAATGTACACAACGTCTGCGGAGGCTTGTGCAAGTCAGCTATTACAATCTCTCTTGAGGTGACTAAACTAGGCCAGATTAGTTAGTCACAGTCTCTGGATGGCCCCTTGAAAGTTCGATGGGAGTCTTCCTGGCAGAGAATCCAGATTAAAGTGACATTTATATTAGCTAAGTCATAACCACCAAAGTACTTTTATTGCTCACCTTAAGACATGCTTGGATTCCTTTTTTTTTTTTTTTGTAAGTATAAAACAAAACCTTTCATCCTTTTTTTGGTTACTTTAAAAGACTCTAACAAAGTGAGAAGAGGGTAGAGTAATGGGAGAATGGGTGATGGAGAACCACATAAAATTTTCTACCACTTTTCTCATTAAATTCTACAAGGCGTTACATATTGCTGAGAACAACAAAGGATCAATTGATGCTAAATACCTAAGACTTACTTTATAATCCCTTTTGCCTCTGCCTGAGAGCATAAACTCTTTCTTCATTGCTTCTTACTGCTAACTGAAATGTTGCATCTTCCCAAATATATTTCTATCGTACATCTGAAAAATCATGAATATTATATTTTACACAGCCAACCACTGTGACAGATTCCCAGGGAGGACCCTGAGTGGCAGACATGGTGGGGTTCCTGCCAGTTTTAAAGAAACGGAGGGACAGACCTCTGACATCTGCCCAGATTCCCACACCCAGCTCACAGTGGGAGAAACTACCTGCCTTAACAGCGGAAGGCGGATGGGAATTCCTGTTGCTGCTATTTATCAGCAACAACAGCAAGTGGGACTTTACCTACAGAGTCAAACAATGGCAAAAAAAGGGAAATCCATTCAATACTGGTGCTAGGGGTGTAACATTTGCTTTCATAGTGTTACCTCCGCATAATCTACTACTGCGCTTCCCATCGCAAATAAGTACCCATCAAACCCTTGCTATTTTTCCTGTCTCATTATACTCATTATACGTAAACTACTGTAAATACTTCTGGAATGAGATGAGGCAGGAAAAAGAGGGGAAGATCCATACTGAGATTTTTCTTTCTCTCTCACACCCCAATTGTATTTGAGGAATTGATAGTATTATACTGTGATGTTATGGTATGTATTTAACGGGAGCTGATATATAAAATAAACAGTACATCACACAATTATGTTATGTCCCTATTCACAGTAATGGTTCTAGTTATAGTTTTTAAAGACACTGCCTACTATAAACAGGCAAGGGAAAGTCTGCCGTTTTAGATAGCTCTATGTCGGATGGAGCAGCTGACACTCAGTGTGGCTTGGCAGTTTCTGGAACGGCATGCCACTATTTGGCATTAGCCTACCAGAGAGCAGGGCCTTTATATCCAGGCCCGCTGCAAAATGTCTCACTCACCAGTGCTCAAAAGAGGTCACAGCTTTCCCAGCAAAAGGAAAATAAAATTGGAGCTGCCACTTATTTGGTAGAATGCTGTTATCAGCAAGTCTTCATCTTCCATACTCTTCCCATGCCACAGGCCTACACCAGGAGCTAGGCTTACTTTTTCTTTAAACAAAACACAGGGCAGCCTGTAATCACCCGTGTTTCTTGTGATCCTAACTCTCTTATCTCTAACGTAAGAAAATAAATCTGAGGCTAAAACCAACAGGAAAATAAACGTAAGATGCTTCTGTACTTTTAATTATATACTTTTATACTCCTACTTAAAATTATGAACTTGAAGATGGTTATGTTTTACAATGTACACATTCTGAACAGAATTAACTTTGATTCTTAACAGTGAAAAGCAATTTCTCCTGAGGCAAAAAAGCAAAAGGACTAACAGAATCATTAGGTATTATAAATCTGAAGGATAATATTTGTTTGATATACAGATGGCATTAGCATCTTGAAGGGACAAGATCCTTCAGATGTTGTAGCACCCAAAAAGTTGGTGTGTACCCAAGATGCCCCATAAATACCCACTCTTCAAACTCTTCTAATGTATACAGTAGCTATATAGACATTTATGAAATGACGATCACATACAATCAGCATCTGGTCACTACCAAAAAATATAAATGCTTAAAATTATGGATGTTCCATTTTTTTTGAGAATGCCAATTTGCAAAAGGTTTGGAGATAAAAAGATTCTGACATAAAATCTCCTTTCATTATCAGAAATCAGTAGCTTAGGCAACTCTCAGTTCATTTGTTCAATCGACAAACATACAAGCTCCGCCCTAAATGTTAGAGGTGCCAAGGTGAAGAAGCCCGCAGAGACCAGATTCCCACAGAGCTTATACTCTGCTGGGGCAATCGGACAGTGTACGAGCTTTCTAAGAGGTCTTTTCAGGGGGAAAAGCTATGAAGAAAACAAAACAAGACGATGTGTCTGAGAGTGGCAGTGAAGGGAGGCAGCGGCGAGGAGATGACACATTTAGCGGGGAGGTAGGGGTGCGTGGGGAAGGAGGGGAATGGGAGAAGTCAGTCCCTCCTCCCTGGTGAGGCCCAAAACGGGAGGTTAACGGAGAACAGCTCAGTTCTCTCACTCTGGCAGCCAAAGTGAGAGAAGAGCATGGCTTAGCATAGGGAAGAGGTCGGCAAACTGCAGCTCACAAGCCACATGCGGCTATTTGGGGATGTACACGTGGCTCTGAAGTCAAATTGAAAATGAAAATAAAACTATCATAGTTTCACTTATAAAATTTTTACAGGATATTATTCACATAACAGTGATTTCATTTGTCTTATGGCTCTCAAATAATTTTTAAATTGTGTTGAAGGACAGGATTGGCTCTTCCGTCTCAAAAGTTTGCTGCCCCCTGGCCTAGGGTGATAGCAGTGGAGACAGAGGGGGCACGAATTCGAGATGTATTTTAGAAATAGAGCTGACAGGACACGAAAGCACAGACGCCATGAAAGAAGTGGGACACGTCAGGAAGGAGAGGTATGGCTGAGATGACACATTTGGGAGATGCCTGCTTAGAGATGGTGCTTAAAGTCATGGGGGTGAGTGAGTCTCAGAGTCTAGAGATAGAGAAAGTGATACGACTCACTGCATTGACACTTTCAGGTTCTTTTAAGGGGAGAAGGAATGGGGGTGGAGGGGATGGTACTGTGTTTTTAGTAAGCCAGTATGTGAAGCATATCTTTTAATACTATTTCTCCGAACATCAGGTAAAGAGAAAAAAAGAAAGGTGTGTGTGTGTTCTTAATTTTCATTTGTCTTTTGTGACAGAAGCCCCATCTCTCATTCTCTCTGCTCTCTCCCCACACCTATTTCCCCTCCTCTCTCTTCCATTTGGAGTTTAATGAATTTAACTGAATCAAACGAACTCTTTCAAAACTACCTTTCACAAAGTAGGATTCACTAAGTTTAGTAACAAAATTCACTAAAAACAAATGATGAAGTTATAAAATACTATTTGAATCACATCATCTGAATAAATACCAGTTTTTCTCATTAGTAATTACACCTATGACTCTGAGACTCTGATTAGTATCATAATCTGAAGTAACAAACTAAGCAATCACACATCTATTTTACATTAAGTTCAGAGAGTTCAACTTAAAACAATTTCCTCTTTCATAATACTGATACCATGGGGAGAGATGTGTCAGTCACTGCTTATCTCTGGATCAGGCTGGGTCATTTACTCAAGAGCAAGCGACTCCAGCAGATCTACCCTTTTCTCACTGAATGACTCTGACAAAGTCTTATTTACTGATTTTAAACATTTGTCAGGACTGGAAACTACCCAAACTCCCACCAGTAGTAGAATGGATAAATAAATTGAGGTATAGTCACACAATGGAATACTTACACAGCAATCAAAATAAATGATGTACAACCACACGCGACAGCCTGAATGACCACCACAAACAATGTTAAACAAGAAAAGACAGAAACAAGAACAAAAACATGCATACTGCATGTTTACATTTATATAAAATGCAAACACAAATTAAACTAAGCTGTTAGAACACAGAATAGTGCATAGGCTTGGGATGGGAAGAGCAGCGACTTCAGGAGAAGGAGGGAGGTTGGGGTGCTGGCCTGAGAGCAGTCCAGGCTTCCTTAGGAATCTGGTCTAGTTCTTGACCTGAGAGCAGGTTACTAAACGTGCTCAATTTGGGAAAACTCATTGGGCTATATATACTTACGATATATGTAGTGTTTGGATTGCATACTATACATCAATTAAAAAGCTATATGCACATGCAAACTGAAAGGAATATAGCAAAATGTTAACATTTTTAGGTTAAATCTGAGTTGCAAAAGCATGAGTATTTATCTTATCATCTGTGGTAAACAAAATAATGGCTTCCCAAAGATGCCCATGTCTTAATGCCCATAACTTGTGAATCAATTATTCAACATAGTTCAAGGGCAATTAAGGTTGCAGATGGATTAAGGCTGCTAATCAACTGACCTAAAATAGGGACTGTTTTTACAATGGATTATCCAGTGGGCCCAATGTAATTACAAGTCTTGAAACGTGCAACAGAGAGGCAGAAGAGTCGGTGTCACAGCAATATCATGTGAGAAAGACTCAACTAGCCACTGGTGGCTTTGGAAAAAAACAAACAGGGGCCTGCAAGCCAAGGGATGTGGGCAGCCTCTGGAAGCTGGAAATGGCCAGGAAACAGATGGTCTCCTGGAGTCTCCAGAAAGGAATGCAACCTTGCCAGCATCTTGAGTGTTAGCCTTGTGAGGCCCATTTCAGACTTCTGATTTCCAGAGCTGAAGGATAATGAGTTGGTAAGATAATAACTTATCACCAACTTTGTGGTGATTTGTTAGAGCAGCAACAGGAAAGTAATAGGTTATCCTCTTGCGTTTCTTTTTGGAATATTACATAAGTTATATGAAAACACATATTTTAAGCAATACATTTATTTAAAAGAAAACATGTAATAAAAAAAGTTAAAACACAAAAAGCAGCCTGTTCATAAGTGTTAATGTAGGGTATCATTTCCCCTATATTTTTGGAGGATGCTGATAATGAAAGCATCCATTCATTATCTTAGATCCATTTATTCAACAATCATTTTCCATTTCTATCAACAGACACTTGAGTTAGCTCTCAAATCCATTCACTGCATGGAATTAGGGCAGTGATTTTAACAAAATCATTCTCTCAATTTCCCCCCCAAAAAAAAAAAGTCAAATGAATTTTCATGTTATCCTTTACCTCCTGAATTTGTTGAAAAAAATGTTAACGAGTGAATTTTTTAAAAGGGGGAGAGAAATCATTCTGTCCTAATTCAATAATATTTAAAAGCAATCATTAATATTTAAAAACAATGAGGAAAAAAAATCAATTCAGAAACATAAGCAAACAGCCATTTGACTTCTATCTTATAATTTGACCTGATGACAATCAAGCCATTCCAAGGTCGAGGAAGAAGTCAAATGGAATTCTGTAAAGAATCTGCAAACTAGAATTTCTAAAATCAAATTCCTAAGCAAGCCTGTAGTAAATGAACAACATATATTTGTTAATGAGAACGGTTATTTCAAGATAGCCCCACTAGCTTTTTCTAAAGACAGCTGGACACTATTACTTTTAAGCAGCTAGATTTGAGACTACACCCACAAGGAAGTATCAAGAGGAAGACAAAGAATATGATGTCATATCACTTTTTATTATTATTAAATTTTAATCAACTGCTTAAATGAAACAATATCTAGCTGGTGAAAAATTTTCAAAAATTCTTCAACAGAGGTAAATGCAGATGGAATGAGCCTAACACTCAGCCACAGCTTGTGTATGTTTAGGACGTCCCCAAGAACTAGAGAGGGGTTTAATAGGGGGGATTTAAATGTGGTTGGCAAAAGCAGCCAAGGCAATCAGAAGACGCCTCGATAGAACTAGATGTGGAACATGCACAACATCAGTGTTGGGAAGTGGATGGTAAATAGACACCCTGGGAGGCTGCTTTTCAAATCGGACAAGCCCGCCTCCCCTGAAATACCGGCCTAGCAAGGAAGCCACGGTTACTGGTGAGCACCTGCCCTGGACATCGGATAGGTTGGGGCAGAAACTGTTGAAACACACCGGTTAAGAACAAGGGAGCTAAGACCTCCGCTGCTCCAGCTCTATGACAGTCAGGGCAGGCTTCGAGTGTTCAGTTTAATTCTAGAGCCACGATGGAAAGGACATTAAGCAAACTGGAAAAGAGAATAGCGAAAGAACTTAAAACCACTCAATATGACAATGGAAGGAAGTGCAGATATTTCACAGAGAGATGAGACAAATTAGGGAAGAGACATAAACCATTTCACACACAAGTTTCACTCAGGTACACCGTGCCATGAAACCTGTTTTGCTCGGCATGGGGTTTTACAATCATTGTTGGAAGAGTAGATGCCATCCTCAACTGTGACAAATATCAGCGGCACACACTGATCAAAATGCAGCCACATACCGGTCAACGCTTCCCAGGACACCAGTGGCTCAGAAAGCAGGCACGCGGCTCGGGCACCACTGACACACACACCACAGAAAAACAGATTCGAATTCAATGTAAGAACTTTCTAACCAGTTGTTTAAAGGAAAAAATGGGATTACAAAAAAGGTACTTTATTTGCTGTCCCTGAAGGTGTGGTGGAGACAACACAGGGAGTGAAGCGGTGAGGGTCAGGACAACCTCTAACGGTGCCTTCAATTCTGAGGTTCAAATGGGTCTACTGGCGCGTTCGCAGAGAGACTGCGCCTGTTTTACAACATCCCACCCAGACTGGTTACTCAGAAGCAGATGGAATACTGAAAGGCAAAGAGCATCCAATTACAAGGGGAAGCCGCACTGAGACGGGGTAAAGAGAGGCATCTTGAAGACACCATTCTGAAATGTGCAATGTAGATTGCTAGGAAAGCCACAAATACATGATTTCTTAAATCAGTCCACTGAGCCAAACTTTCTTGTCCTCCCTTTAGTACCAGGATTACTACCTGAAAACAGAACTTACATGAATACCTATTTATAAAAGCAGCAGTATCACAGAGGTGAATACGCAGAAATGTATTCTCTCTGAGAGGAGGCATGAGGCTGATCGCCTTCAGGAGCAGCACCCCGTCAAACTGAAGTTATTAGTCTGGGAGTTGGAATGAAAAAAAAAAATTGATATTGTTTGAATAGAAAGAGTTATAAAAGAAGAAAAATCTCCCTCGGTATGGTGCCATTACACTATTTACCCTCAAGAGCTGAAGTCTCAATTAAATTCTTCTGCAGAGCAAGGGCTGTGCTTACCCATGGTTAGCCGATGTTCACCTTGAACATGGTCCTCACGGAGTGTAAACTTTTAAAATTTCTTGCTCAGTAACACTTAACTTCTGTGCCTGGGGTCAACACTGGTAAGAATTCCTAGAAATATTCCTTCTCTAGAGGCACTTTCAGCTACATTGGAAGAACAACCATCCAGACTCAATGGATGGTTCTGGTCCTCTATCCCATTTAATCATTATCCACAGAATCCCCTCTGCATCAATTAAGCATACAATAGAGTGCAGTACATAAAAACCCCAATAAGCAATATAGGGAAAAGGATTAAAGCCATGAAAATGTATTAATTTATTCTACGCAATGCACTTGTAATTCTTCCACTTTCAGTCAAGATCACAGTACAGTTTAATAGTCTGGTTCAGGGACCAATTAATCCTTTTATATTTAAATCAATCACTGACTCCTCTCCGAATAATTTAGCTTGTACATGCAGCCTCCCATTTGATGTCTCTGGGGAAAGCTTGCAGTTAACCCTATATGCACATTAATCATGGTTGGTAACAGAAAATGCATTATCAGAGAAATCTCACACAGAAAGCAGGGCACGCTCTAAAACATGGCAGCGTCATCAGCACATGTCGGCATTTTTGTAATTAAAACAGGGGAGTTAAACCTGGAACTGAGAGTGTGCCCTTCATCTGGCTTTTCATAGTATGTGTGCACGCATGTATACACTTACTTTGATTATATATAAAATATCTATTCAGGAATAAAGCCATTCTACACAACCTCTCTCCCCACTATTGTGCAACTCCTCTTTCCCATCTCAACCTAGAGCAGAATGACTTGATGATGCTCAAACAGTGGGAAAGAGGAAAAGTAATAGAAAAGTGTGTATTTTATTCAAACTGGCATGTGTTTGGCATCTAGCCACAAAGCTGAACAACTCAGAAGTCTAATTAACAGGGTTAATTCAATGTAATAGTCACATGTCGTCTGAAGATTTTTACCACTGCATGTAAAGAACGTGGCCATGTTTTAAGAATATTTTCTTTAAACAAATGTGTCAAGAAAGCATTCACATTTCATGTGACTAAGAATGACAACATTGTACTAAATGCTACTTCTGACTTTGACTAATAGCAAGCAAGAGAAAGCAGTCCTCCTTTTTGTTCTGAGTCTTACTCACCACAAGAATAAGCCAATTTTGAATTCTAGTGGCCACGCCATAGATTGCAAATGGATGATTTCGCTTCAGAAATTTCAAAGCAAACATCAGCACTTTTCAAATGGTCCATAAGCAAGTGTTTTCAAAAAACTGTAACCGATTAACTCTGGATGTAGATCCGGTACTGAAAAAAGTGGAGTCTGTCTCTTGGTCTAACCCAACGCACTGCTGACTCGGGAGCTCTGCCAGTTCAAACAATTCCAAAGGGGGGAGGGCAGAGTGAATGTCAGCTCTGTGTTCACTTCACACCAGCACAGAGAAATCAGATGGTAAATGTTTAAGATCAGCTCTGTGATACTCGTGGGAAGAAGAGTAAAAATCAAATACAATAAAAATAAAGAGGCCATGCTATAGGCAGTAATCCAAACTGATTAGGAGCACATAGCACCTAAAGACAGACAATTCAAAAGCCTGACTACATGAACTGACACACTGAAGGAATATTCGTCTGGGTGTGTGAACTGTGACAACCCCTGAGAATCTGGCTGACAGCTATGTCCTGCAAATCATCATCAGGTGGAAAATATTGAGCATCATTTGTCTCTACCCCAGAATAGTCCCATTAAAGACACATTTGGAAAGAACGTAAGTCTTTTGTCTGTTGTTTTTTTTTAATCTCAGAATGGAACAGAACACTACTACTCAGGATTAACCAAGTGAACAAAAGCTCATCATCAGAAATCATCATCTTGTCCCTAGAATATGATGTCACAGCAGCTAACAAGGATGTGTCTGTCCTGTGTCTATTTCATGGTGGCCCGGGTAAGTCTGTGTGGATTCACTGACACTCACATCTAGTTTTCACTTGCTAAGTGCAAATGTAAGTGCCACACACAGACACAAAGATGATAAGAGCCCCTACAGATCACTACAAAACACACAAATAAATCGCAGCAGCTATACGCACGGAGGGCAACAGTCTGTTTGTATTTGGGTAAAATGCACTCTTCTATCTCAATGACTACATCTCAGATGGTGAATTCCAAGAGGAAAAACGCTACATGCTCTTTCTGGATTCAGTTTAGGATAGTGATCAAAACAAGATCATAAAATGCTGGGAGCAGTCCTTTTGAGCACTGGTGTATCTTTTCCTTTTTTCTCCTCTCTGCTTTTAATCTAGCTGTCCCAACTCCGAGCCCAGACAGCATTGACTGTCCCTGGCTGACACAACAAATGAAGGCTTCACCAGGACTCCATCGTGCTCCTCTCTTCAGCTCAGCCCCATCTGAGCTGCTCTGGACAATTCCCTCCATCATCCTGCAGCAGGGGCTACTCTCAGCTTCTAGACACGGCTCTCAGGTGCTTCTTCAGAGCCTCTGACTTGGCAGGTTCCCTCTTCCTTTCCAAGACCACTTGCACTTGTGACTAACTGTTCTTCAATCTATGGGCAGTCAGTATGGAAAACTGTAATGTGACACAACACGTGAGTCACAGCGTGTTTGGAAAGGATTACATACAGGGGAAGTGCTCTTCCATAAATCTCACGTTTAACATCAGGTGATCACTAAAGAGGATCCAATTTAGAGTTCCTGTTATATCAGCAGCCATCTTTTGACAAGTTACAAATAAAAGGGGAAAAGAATATTACCGAAAAAAAAATGATTAATGTACAAAAAAGTTTAACTGGCCTTTCAAAATCATCAATAACAAGATATGTTTTAAATACATAGTAGGTAATTAATAAAAAGTAGGTGAATGAATGGTAACATTTTAAAGACAATGTATAAAACCTACCCAGGAAAGACACTAATGCTTAAAAAAGGAAAAATAGGTTTACAAAGCATCTTATTTGTAAATCTAATAAACTTTAGTCTTATTACTCTCTATATATTCTTTAACAGACCATGTCTAAATTAAAATATGGTGAGGTGGTTTATAGTCACACATAGAAGACAAAGAACTCTTAATCATTCTGTTATTTTTCAAAAGGTGAATCAGTTAATATTAAATAGACAGTGTAAAAAGAACCAAATAAAACACACACACACACTAAGGACAACATGAAAAGCATGGGAGTGCCCCTTCACTGACCCATTAATTAAAAAAAAACAAAACACAAAAGAAATAGTTAATACTGTGATGCAAAATCCAGAGCCAAATGGATGTACATAATTCTATCCCCAAAGTAATAGTTAGAATGGCCATTTAAAAGAAATTTTGGATGTTACATGCCTTTTTTTTTTTTGTTAAATGGAACCAATTAAACATTCAAACACAACTCCAATAGTACTTAACGTACGTGGAACATTTTAACAATTAATACATATGCAGTAAAACATGTTAAACATACCTATCGATTCATAAGGAAATTTTTAATAGCAAGGGAAATCAGAATAGTATTTTTTTTTCATTTCCACCTGTATACACTTAAATACTTTTTAAAAAGAAAATGGCTTTCTTTACTTAACAGCCAAAATAGGACACCCACCAAGTGAAACATCTCAGAAGGACATAAAAAAAACTAAAGACAAAAATATCGAGCTAGCTGTTTTACAGATCTATAGAAGAATGTTGTTGATAGTGAGGAAATACTATTGCTTTCATTTTATTTGATACATGGATTTTCATTGCTTTCATTTTATTTGATAAGTGGATTTTCTTTATGCAACAAATTTGCATAGGTTAGCTGTATGGTACAAGTGACATGTTCTTGATAGGCAATATAATTTAAAGTAAAATAATGTTAGTAATTAAAATTTCAAAATTAAGGAAAATAGATTAAGATAATGAGGAAATAGGAACTGACAGTGATGAGGTATATGGGGTATTAAAAGATTAGTGCAATATCTCAGAGGGAAGTGATGAAAACTGAGAGCATGGCAGTGAAAGTGCAAAGGAAACACATTCTACAGGCAGATAAACCAAGAAATATACTTTATGATACCAAATGGGCACATTTTTCAATGTAAGGCTTAAGACATAAACAAATCTACGTCTTTGTAAATATCCAGAAAAACTATTTTTCCAGATAAGAGCAGAAAAATGGGCTAAAGTCACCCACACATCTTAACTTGTGGCCTTAGCACCGTTTAACTAGGAGGTGGGGCAGTGCATCGCTTCAGCCACTGCTATTGTTGATTCTGTTTTAAAATCACTGAGTTTTCTTAATAGTTTTTTTTTTTTAACTGAGGAGAGACAATGATATTCTAGTATTCCTGAATTGTCTCCACTTAAACCTTGTTCCCAAGGTAACAGCTAACTACTCAATATCAGATCCTGCATAATTATTGACTACAAAGGAAGTACACTACAATGAGACATTTGCACTTTAGCAGAACGAAAATGACTGGCTTGTTATTTGCCTTGACATCAAACAAAAGTCTCTGATTTTCATACCGAGACCGGCACTTTCTACCAGACATATGCTGACAGGAATAGGTTACCTAACTTACCATGTTCTCAGGAGCAGAATGCTGCTATTTTCAGTGGCATTCTATTCTGGGTTAAAACAAAGACAACTGAAACCACCTTTATTTTTAGGCACTAGTAGCTGCCTCTTTTGGAAGAGGCTCAGGTTTGAAATCATTCCATTAAAGCCTAAGTGGAGATAATTGCTCATAAGCCATCAGGGATGAACCTATTTCCCATGACCAAAAGGCTTGAAATTACAATGATTTAAATTTAAAAAGTATTCATTTAATATTAGCAAAAAAAAAAAACCCCACAACCCACAAAAGTAAGCATAAATCTTCTTGAACATATTATATAATTTCTGTAACTATAAATGTCCTACCTTTCATAACCTTTTTCTAGAGAAAGCACTTAACACATTTTTTTGCGGGAAACGAGTAAACTCGTCATATAGCTCAAATGCCCGCTTACAAAATGTTAAAAATTTTAGCACAGCAAAAGAAACAGTGACACACGAATCATTTACAGAGTTAGGAAAAAGTAAATGAAATATAGATAGTTCTTCTTCAGAATCAATGTCAAAACTTCTAATTTACACTTCTAAGTAAATGCTTTTTGTTAAAGAATTACAAATATTCAAACTAGGCAGCTCTAACATAACTATACTGGGTCTAAAAATGTAACATGTGTGGACATTTTATTTGGCCCAAAATATTCAAGTGATAAGGCAGGCTAGCTAACTGAAAATTCAGCTTCATTTACCACTATACTTGAAATAGCTAAAATAAACATTAAGAAAATTTCTGGAAAATAAAATTTTAGCACAGGGTTACTCAAATGGTAGGGGTCATAAAATCAATTAGTGGATTTCAACCAATGTTCTTTAATTAAATAGAATGCAATAAAATAGAAAACATAGAATTTCAGACTTAAGAAAGTGAGAGAAACACACAAACATACATATGGGTTGAAATGTAAGATTCTTTTCTTTGAATGCAGTCAAGAAAAATTTGAAAGTTCTTTGAAACAGCGAATACTGTGGTAAACCCTCAATTTAATATACCAGTAACATAAAGATTTTTTTCACTATATTGGTCTTTTAAAATGTCCTGTTTAGGGCTGGTCAAGTGGCGCATTGGTTAAGCACTGGCTTGGGACGCCAGTGGCTCCGGTTCGGGTCCCACATATGAGGGCCAGTGACACTGCCCTCAAATAAATAAATAAATAAATAAAATGTCCTGTTTAAAAGCCCCAAAACATAATTCACAACTAGATTCTTCCAGGTTTAACCCCAACTAGATACGCGTTAGAAAATAATAGGGAAGATGCACAAAATCCAAAAATTGAAATGGTATTTTACCAAAACTTTATTACGCAAGTCTGCATGTTATAAAATTTCTCTGTGTATACATGAAACAAGTGCCATCAAAACTAAAATTCTCTCTAAGCTAAATGTATCTACTGGATGGAAAATTAAGAACAAATACCACTGAGACATTCTAATAACCAGTGGCAGGAAGCCAAGCCTGGCTAATACAAAAGCAGTAAAATTAACTAAAGACTTCTCTGTCTGAATTAAAAGCTCATCCTACTTAGAAGATGGTAGCTCTTTTCTTAAAATTAAATAGTTATGAAAGCTCCACTTACAGATATCCAAATTTGTTTGTTTAGGTTTATAGTTCAAGAAATGTACATTCTTCAAGCTTAAGCATAAAAATGCTCATTTTTCAAATATTTAACCAATATACTTTAAAATATACTACATAAAACTGCATGCATGAAACATATTAACCCTGTCATTGAGGAGGAAAAGTTGGCTACAGGGTCCTATAAAAGAGCAATGACAAATGGCAACAATTGTATCAAAAGAGACAGCCACTGAGGAGCCACACTGACTGGTATGAAGGAATAAGGTGAACCATGGCCATGTTTCCAGCATTTAGAGATGGGTACGTTATAAATCACATGCCAAAAAGCCACAAATTCGAGCTTGCCCCTCAATTTCACAGCAGCAGGAGCCAACCAGTTTGTTTTTGAAGTCTAAAGTTAACTAACTTTCCTAAGAACATTTCATATGGCTGAGAAGCAAAAAGCCGGTTTCTTGTGGGAAATGTCTTGCACAATGCAACCGAGACGTTGGGGGGCAAGGATTTGAATTCAAAGCCATGACTGACTTGTCTTCTATGAGCTCAAAGGGATGGCCTGCTACACAGGACAGAGGAACAAGGCCAGACGGAAAGGTGCGGAAAGTCGGTAGGCAACACAAAGGTTGAAAGGGAGTGTTGTTAGGTCCAGTATTGCTGGAAGTGGGTCCTACTGGGCCCCAAACTCAACTGTGGATGCTGAAAGGCATGTTTGGTTCTGCAGGAGGTACAGCCTAATGGCATTAACTAAGGGGAAAACTGCTACAAGATTTTACTGAGCTATGATGCAGAAATTAAGGCTTCATCATCATTGCGGAAAAATGTCTTGGTGTCATTCTGAAAGGGTGTTAAATCAATGGTGATCTCTGTGGGTGGACAGCTGGAAAGCATCGTTCACTCTTAAACGTCAGCCAGTTAAGAACAAAAATCAGTCGTCACGTATTGGACTCTGGTTTGCATTACACAGTTTTGAAAAATGAACCATCCCCGTCTTGTTTTGCTTAAGTTACAACCTGCTATACTCAGAGGCTGGGAAGAGGGGGCAGTCAAACAGGGTGTTGGGTGCACAGGACAAGCTAAGCAGGCATGAAAAATTAATAAGGAAGAATTTAGAAAAATAACCCATGTGTGAATAATTGAGGTTTAATGTATTTTGATTAAATGAGGAAGTCAAATAAACAATAGGCAATGAATTAAGTAACATAAGGTAAGCTTCATCATTAATATCTTGCAAAAGCACTGAAAAAGCCTACGACATTTTCTAGGAAATAAAATATATTATCCATTATCTCATTTATTATGTAAAAATCTATCTTTCTGAAAGATTTACAGAAAACATTCCACATGTCATGCACTATGTAAGAAATCAAGAAAACTACAGCACTAATTTTAGAGTTTCTTATTAACGTGTAAAATATCTTTTTTATTGGGTGACTTCTAAATTCTTGGAAAGATGTCACATAACTAAGGAGTTAAAAACATGAAGAAAACATAAAATCTATCCTCAAGGAACTTATACTCTAGGAGCCGATATAAAATACGGCCACACACAGAAAAGAGAGTAGAGAGAAACAGCAGGGGAAAAGCACAGGTTTCTATAAACTTCAGGAGGGATTATTCTAGATGGGAGAATCGAGAGACTTTGTGTAGGAGTCAGGACGAAAGCTGAGCCCTGCAGGATTTTTAGGACTGCGATGATGTAAGACCGCAAGCACAGGAGGAAGACATTGCAGGAAAGGACATACTGACAGTCGCTAACATTTAGCGCCTGCTTACTTTGCCAAGCATTATTCTAAGTGCTTTACATATATTACCTCCTTCAATTCTCACAGTAACTCTGAGAAAGACATTAAATTGTTATCATCCCTATTTTGAAGTGATAAGAAAACAGATACAGAGAGTTGAAGTAATTTGCCCATGGTCACATAGTTTGTCAAGGGTCAGGGCCACGTTTCAAATTCAGATCAGACTGACGATAGATCCTATCATTTCAAAGCACTGAATTTTACATCTTTAACTGAACTGGCATGAAAAAGCTACTTGCATTTCAATAACAGTTGGCAAAAGACTTTTACCACAGATCAGTTTATTAAAGCTCCTTTTATTTAACAACACTCATTAGAGGTATGTTAGTATCCCATATTAGACGATGAGACAAACTCACGGAGGGTCACAAAGGCAAAGGTACAACAGAGAATCATTCCTCAGCTCTGGCCTACAAGCTCAGCGCTTCATCACAGCGGCCTCTTCTTTCACATCAGAATGGGTTCCATGAAGCCCAAGGGATGCCCAAAGAGGCCACAGTGTACCCCAGGAAGCGTCCCCTTCCTTAGCTTGCAGCCCACTTCAACGCAAATGGGAATCAACCAAGGATGTCATGTGAAAAACAGTTCTACCACTAAAAGCAATGTAACAATCTTCTCTCCCTCCCTCCCTCACCTCTCTCTCTTTCTCTCTCTCTCTCTCTCTCTCTCTCTCTCTCTCTCTCTCTCTCTCACACACACACACACCATAAAGTCTTCAGTCTAGAAGCCTAGTTACCTTATCCTCATTTCCTGCTACATGTTTTGATGCTCTAAACTCCAGTATCCAAATTCTACTCCAGAAAATATCCTATCCCATTCATTCTTCACTTGAATAGTCTTTCCCTTGGTTAATGTACGCAGCACCTCAATAAAAACAACCCATATGCATAATAAAAAATTTAATCTGAAAGGGCAATCAGATAACAGTGA
This sequence comes from Aselliscus stoliczkanus, assembly GCA_033961575.1. Taxonomy (NCBI): domain Eukaryota; kingdom Metazoa; phylum Chordata; class Mammalia; order Chiroptera; family Hipposideridae; genus Aselliscus; species Aselliscus stoliczkanus. Next base: position 10,601,758 of record CM066736.1, read on the forward strand.
GAGCGCCCCAATAACTCCTATCCCTCTGCCTGCTTACCCTCTTTCAGGATTTGCTGTTTAGAACTCCAAGACGATGGTACTTCTGGCCATGTGGAGTACTTTTCATTTGCACTTACCCTTTATAGTGGCCTAGCCTTCAAGAATAATTAGAAAAGAACTTTCATATAAATATGAATAACTAGACACTTAAATCCATAATGATTCTATCAAGCAGAAACTCCTAATATAGCTCAACTATTAGTAAAAAGTTCATGGGAACCAAAATGGTTAAAACAATTAAAATAGACAACTGTAAGTGCTGACAAGGATGCACCAGCCACTTTCGTACATTGCTGTCGGCAGTCTATACGCGGGCGGGTACAGACACCTGGAAAATTGCTTGACAGGATCTATTAAAGAACATGTGCTTCCTGTTCTAAGACTCAGTAATTCTACCCCATAGAGAATAAGCACAGGACGCTCTTAGCAAAGTTATTCATAGTGGCCCCAAACAGTCAACAAACAGCTATCAATCAATAGAGTATAAATTATGTTATATTCATACAATAAATTATACAGCAACAGAAAGAACTGCAACTGCACACAACACAGACAAAGCTCAAAAACGTTAGGAAGGGGCAGCCCGATGGCTCGGTTGGTTAGAGCGCGGGCTCTTGACAACAAAGTTGCCAGTTCAATTCCTGCATGGGATGGTGGGCTGCGCCCCCCACAACTAGATTGAGGGTGGTGACAGGACTTGGAGCTGAGTTGCACCCTCCACCACTATATTGGAACAACGACTTCACTTGGAGCTGATGGATCCTGCAAAAACACACTGTTCTCCTTCCCCAATAAAATCTTAAAAAATAAAAAGAATGTTAGGAGACAGAAGCCAGGCATGAAACAGTATAAACTATTATGATCTCACCTAAATCAAGTTCAAAAACATGTATAACTAACCTGTAGTGTTACTGGGATAGCAGGTCCTTTAGGGGGAGGTAGTGACTGAGAGGAGGCACCGAGGGGCTTCTAGGATATTGGAAATGTTGCATCTCTTGCCGTGACTGCCAGGCATAAGGGTGTGCTCACAAAGTGGAAGGGGCTAAACAGTAATAATATGCAAACATATATTTACATTTAAAAAAACAAATCTTTAAAAATTCCAGTAGGAATATGACTGTTTCTATTAATAGAAGGCCCACTGCCAATAGGCTAATTAAAATATGTGCCGCTGAGAAGAATATATTAACACGTACACTGATGATCCCAACTTCCACAGTGAGGCTAAGTGAAGAAGCAGATCAAGTTCACATGAGAAGTTAGTTCTTGGGCTGGTCGAGTGGCACGGTGGTTAAGAGCTGGCTTGGGATGCCAGCAGCCAGGGTTCGGATCCCACACATGAGGGCCAGTGACATTGCCCTCTAAAAAAGAGAAGTTAGTTCTCTAAGAAAACACTGCTTCCTGTGAAGACCAATGTTTTAATGTTTCTAGTTGGCCTTCCAATGGAAGAGTCACCGAACTAAGGGTTTTTAGTGAAAATGCGACCGCTACCCCCTAAAAAAGCTAACTTTCCACTGTAATACATACAGTTTCAATACATACTTGGGATGGCAATCCTGGGATCCATGAGCAGAAACTCCAGGAAAGGATTGAAACCAAGATTCAATGGGCAGTTCGGAGAGCTGCGGGCAGCCCTGAGACAAGTGTGTTAGGACAGGACGCTGAGCACGACACCAGGAACGCCAGGAATACAGAGTGGCAAGCAGAGCAAGTCCAAGCAAGTGTGTTGGAAGCAGAGCCAAATTTCAGGCCTGGCTCTATCACTAACTACATGTGTGACCTTGTGTAAATGACCTTTTTTTTATTTTTCATTTTATTGGGAAATTGGGGGAGGGGAATAGAGTTGGGCAATCAAAATGGGGGGAGGGGAACAGACAAGTTGCTGTCCTTTTGTTCTTCAGTCTAGTTGCGGAGGACGTTGCTTCACTGGCCCATGTTGGTATCGTCATTGCGCTCTTCCCGGGTGAGGCAGTTGCTCACTGGCCATTGGACGGCCACTCACGGCGGCTCAAGAAAGCTCATGCCAGCTGCTTGCAACTCATGGTAGCTCACTGTATGCTGTAGCCAGGGACTCATGGCAGCCCAGCTCCAGGTGGAGCTGTTGTTCACCATCTTAGCTGTAGAGGGCAGCGTCACTGGCCCTCATATGTGGGATCCAAACCAGGGCCCTGCTGCTCAGAGCTGGCAACCCAAGTCAGCTCTTAACCAACGTGCCTGATTTTTATCCTGCCGGCCCAACGGCCTGATTTTTATCCTGACCTGTACAATTAGTACAATGAGACCTAGATCCTAGGTTATAACCTAGGGTCACAGTTAAGTTTAATTGCGGTAACATATATAAGTGCTTTTACAGAGTACACAGGCTATGACGATAATGACGCTGCTGCATTGGTTCTGATATAAGACACATGTCCAAAAAACTGGATCTGGCATTCTAGGTCAGAGAGGGCATAAAAACAGGTAAGCATGGCTGGAAAAGCACTGCAGACTCTAATCTGGCTCCGTTACACCACGGTGACCTGTAAGTCCATGCACTTCCTTAACTGATTGACCAATAAAATGTCTTTATCTGTAAGGCCTATCTAGATTACAGGACCTTGGTTAAGACACTGTTAAATATGAAAATCAGTCCCAACTATTGCTGGTGATGATAAACTCATAATCTAACTATTATACATTTGTTTTCTTTGAATTCTCCAAGTAGCAATGAGCAGAATATGAGAATCACCATCAGATAAGATTCTTTAAGAAATTACTTTTTATCTAATCTTAATGATTGTGTAATTATAGGATAAAATTAATATCTTGGGTACTAATTCAAATTGCAGTTAATGATCCTAAAGAATTGAATTACTAAAGATAAAAGATAAATTCTGCTTTGGTTTCTGATCTTTATTTCGTTCCTTAAAGCTTAGCAAACCTCTTCAATTTGTCTAACTGGGCAGATTTACTAAAATCTGGAATACACTGCAGTTACTTATATGTATTTGGTTATTGTGTTTCCTCCATAATGGACACAGACAGTTATGGTAAAGGAATAAAAATATATAACTGTGTGAAACAAAGACAACCTAGAAGCAAAAGTGACCACAGCTGAATCCCTGGAGAAAATTAGAGGAGTGACAGCTGCAGGAATAATCGTAGATTATTCCAAGTAGCTCCAACACACAGCCTGTAAAATAAAGCCCCATGAGGCAGACAAGAGTCCCAAAGAGACTACACTTCATAAGCCTCCTGAAATGGCAGAAGCACACTCCACATGAAAGGTACACTGTACAGGAAGGACAGACAGTAGCAGTAAACTTGAGAAGAGATGCCAAATCTCCAGCATTCCACTCCAAAACTCTGCTACATCATTTATTTTGTTCAGGGGTGGAGTTAATTAGCTGCATTGTAAGTGGCTCAGTATCCACATGACATCCCGAGCTGCGTACCATCTAACTGATGCCACAATGCTCTGTCATCAAGCCCTTAAATTCCAGAGAGAGCTTTCTAGGCAATGATCTAATAAATGAAGATGCGGCAATCTATTACTGAGATATTGATAGCTACTCATTTGCTGCTGGGAAGCCTAGTTTCTCCCATACTCAGACTAATGGTCTTTATTATGGTCTCTGAAACAGTTCACACATGGAGATCGGCGTCTGAAAGCCAATTTCAATACCTTTACATCCATAGGGCGAAATATGATCATTTCCTTCAACTATTATCAAAAATATGCCCTGATTTTGAAAATTTGGTATTCAAAACACTTAAATTTAGGAAAGAGATATTATTTCAAAAAAACCCCAAAAAACTCTGATGGTTATAAAGGAAAACTTTATTTTAAATCATTGACCTATCTATATCTAGTACATTGATGGATTCAGTTCATTAAAATGAATTATTTTATGTTTTTGGATCCTATGTCTTATGTACTGTGAGACAACTTTATCATTTAGTCAAGGACTCAAACAACAAAAAATTCATCTATTATTATTACTTATTTCTGGCAAGATACCTAATAGAAAAAGTTTTAAACTCTTTAAATTACTACTAAAAGGATTCAACTATAGCCAATCAAAAGATGTGAAATGCATTTTCTTCCTAAAAGGGGCAATTATTTCCTATTTGATAAGTTCTGAATAAAATGCATCAGACTGAAAATCAGAATGTTAAGATATGCAATATGCATTCCATCTAAGGCACATATACTTCTCAGCTGATCTGATTTCTCATTTCAAGAAGTAGACAAGGACACAAAGAAAATATACCTTTATTTGTTTATGTTAAACTTCTAAAATTCAAAAAACAGGATTTTTCTCATATATATTCTGGAAATGTGTCTGTGTAATTATTGAACTCAAAAGTCTGTATACATAGTAAAATAAAACAGAAGTGGAAATTATTAAAAGTAAAAATAAGTTTATATTATAGCATAACTGGCAATAAGGCCTTTCACTTTGTAATCTTTATCCATAATGGAAAAGAAACAGACTAGGGGTTAATCTACTATCTTGTTATCCATTTATATAGCTATTTTTAACTCCCAAAATATTTTTTTGAAGATCACTAATAGATGAAATGGAAAAACTTTCTTTCAGAGCTAAGTTGCTAATAACTGTCCTTAATCAATGTTGCTGGAAAGAGAATACCACCCACTAGGGAAAGATGAATTTAAAACAAACTAGCCAACTGCAAAACAATGACAGCATAATGGAGTACAGAGTGGTTTATGGACTTCCATATTTAGCATTTATGGATTCTCAAATATTATCATGTTCCTCCATCCCCCTCAGTAACATTCTAAAACATAAGTAGTTTTCATGCCTTTTAGTAGGTTAACTCATGACCACAGATGTGAAATACATTAATTAAAGATCATAATATACAGATGTTACTAATAAGGTGTTATGCTTATAAAAGACACATGAAATAACCATTTCCATTTATAGGTTTATATTAAATACAAAATATAGTCTCTGATTTATGATAGTTCGACTTAGGATTTTTCAACTTTATGATGTGCAAAAGCAGTACACATTCCGCAGAAACCGTACTTCAAATTTTGAATTTTGATCTTTTCCCGGGCTAGCAATACGTGGTCCCACACTCTCTCGTGAGGCCGGACAGCAGCAGCGAGCCGCAGCTCCCAGTAGCCCGTGATCACCGGCATGAACAACCGAGGTAGGCCACAGTGTACTGTGCAGCCAGCCTTTTTTAGATACTGTGTTTTGTGGTTTTGCATCCCATCATGTCTACAAAAGGCCCATCCGTGTCTCCTACATCTGGTGAGAAGACAAGGAAGGCAATGACTCTTGAGATGAAACTTAAGATAAATGCCCAACTGTGGGCGAATGTAAGTGTTCTGAGCACGTGTAAGGTAGGCTAGGCTAAGTCATATTTGCTAGGTTGGTGTATCAAATGCATTTTTGACTTATGATATTTTCAACTTATGATGGGATCATTGGGACATAACCCAATCGAGGAGCATCTATAGAAGCAACGGAATACAAGTTTACAATTTGTATGTCAAGTCTGCATAAGCAAGCTTGATTGCACAGGCAATGCGCCCCATCCCCACCCAATCACACTCTGTAGAATGATTTTTATACTATAAAAGTTTTTTTATGGTATAAACTACAGTAAATGTAATTGATTAATACTGGGGGTAAATATTCAAACAATGGAACAGAAGAAGAGATTCAGGAGCAAATAAATAAATGGGTCACCAAGAAAAAGGCTTGAAATTATATTTTAAATTTGATTTATGTTATTACTTTTAACATAATAAAAATAAAGATATAGAAGAAATAAAATCCATTGTCATAAAATCAAAGATTATCACCTTAAACAAAATACTTGGAGAAAGTCTTTGACTTCTCTCAACTGCAGGGCAAAAATCCTTTCAAATGCTGAAGTCATACAATTCCACAAATGAAATTCATACATTGTGAGAGGAAAGCAAAATAAGTTCAAGATTGTTCCCGCAGGCTCCACAGGAGACAGCCCAGGATAATCTGACCTTCTCTGAACCTGGAGCACCTTTCCGGGTAGCACTCAAAGTATCTAAAGTGGTGCCAACTTTAATCCAATTGGGCAAATTTCTAATAAGCCTCAAAAAATTTTAAATTACATTAATTTGGAAACTTCAAAAAGACATCAATGGTCAGGTAGATTTTTTTGCAGATCAGAATTACATAGCGAGGAGTGGTGCTACTCTGTGTTAAATATACTTAGTATTAAAAGTTGGAGAATTATTTTAAGGCCTGAGGTGCTTACAGATTGTACACCAATAATTTGATGGTTTAACCACAGGTTGCATGAGGAGGTGGGGCAGGTGGATTCTACACTCAAACATATCCTAAGAATACACACAGACACACAAATAACATTTGTTTTCTGGAGCTCTAACTTTCGTAGAATTATTATTTCATTGAAGGTAAGTGGAAGTGAAAGCATGGAGATGAGAAGAAAGTTAAAGACATGGAACCAAGGCGTCTTTAAAAAGGGGAAGAGGAGAAAGGTGGCATCTGAGCCTCAGTGTCTCCTGTCCTCATACCCTTTCTCCTTCCCCTTGTGGAGCGCCAGCTCACATCTAGAAGCACATTACACAGTAACTCCAAGGTTTCTTTAAGAGGTCTTAGAAAACTAAATTCATCAAAATACACATTACTGTTTTCATCTTTAATTTAGAAAATTCAAAGCTGGTAATTTTAAAGCAATTTGGGGGAAAAGGCCCCCTCCGCCCCAGGTTACAAGGCTCCATTATTTCCAAAATGAAACTTTCACTGCTTGTTCTGATTTTTAAATTCCATCTTCTAAAGTTGTCCACGTAAGCATTTTTGCTATTTAAAAATAAACTGTAGTTACAAATAATATGCCTATTTTAATGTATTTTAATGCCTATTTTATACAATCAATTCTCCATTGCTCAGCACCCAGAAGGGCAATGTCAGAGGGCCTTGCAATTAGGCAGACCCGAGTTCCAATGGGTCCATTATTAGCCACCTCAAGTTAATTAACCTCGCTGTATTTCAGCTTTCAATGCTGTAAAACAGATATAATAAAGCCTTACTCAGAGATATAAACATTAAACAACATGCGATCATGCTCTGGACATAACAGCTACTAAAATTAATTAAAATCCCCACCGCAAGTCAGAGTGAAATCATCTAGTCATCAGCAAATATACCAGATTACCTAATGTGAGTTTGGGGATGTAACTTAAATCTTATGATTCAAATAAACACATAAGAAAACATACTGGAAAGGAAAACCCACCACCAAATAAATCCAAATAACAAAGTATTGCAAAGCCACATTCAAACAGTAACACCTTGAACCAGTTCTGTTCCACTGGTTTTCAACCCCTTTAAGGAATACTGCCTCGCTCTCATATGAAATTTTTTACAGTGCCCCAATATATACATATTTTTAAAAACCCAGTGGCCCAGGCTGTAGGGAAGGCTCTTTTCACTCACATGGCCTCACAGCCCTGCACACTGCACTGGGTCCCAGGGCAAGAGACCCTGCCTAAGGCATGCTCTCTCTGAGCCAGTCAAATCTGTCTGCACGATGTCCCCATACAGAAAGTGGATACACTGTACCTTTCCTGCCTTCTTCCAAAATACTAGCACCTGCTCCTTTCTGTCTACTTTATTCCTCCAAATAAGTTCAAGGCTGTTCCTGGAGGCTCCAGAGGGTACAGCCCAGAACAGTCCTCGTCTCTGAACTTGGAGCACTCTTTCTGTGTTACTCATCTGGACCCTCGGGATAGCATTTTATTTGTCATTATTCAATTCAGGACACAGTTCTGTTTCCTGTCCATATCTAGTCTCACCCATGAGAGAAGGTAAGAGTTAGCCTCTGGGCAGCCCTGAAGAGGACCCAGCAGACGATTTTAATTTTTATTTTTTTGTATTAGTAGGTATTGAGTGGGGTTTGAGAGAGAAAAACAAAGTAGTCATTTTAATTAAGCACTGTTTTGGATTTGAAGGAAGCTACTGCTTCCTTCGAACGGGATAAATTGTCCAGTTTCATACACCTACAAAGCAGGCTCACACTGACCTAGATGAATTAACATCAGTAGGGACTAAGACTAATCAGGCAAAAAAGGCTTTTTTAACTACCACCAGGAAAAAAATTTTAATTGAAACATACAGCTTTAAAACTGTCATATATTTTTATATATATATATATATATATATATATATATAAAATGTATATGTATGCACACACACACATATATATTTAGTGCTATTATATATGTGACACTGCAATGATATTCCTAACACAAAAATATAAACAGTATCAGTATTTCTTTCTTATGAAGAGAGGTTAATTTGATTAAACTTCTCTGCTCTCAAAAACTTTGGCACCTAGGGCCCCAGACGCTGGAGTATGCCTGCCTGGGGAAGAAAGCGTAATGGAACCAAGGTTTCGACAATCACCTAGTTATGTCTGAGACTGCGGAGGGCGCTCCCAGAGTTCCATGAATGCTGACAGTGACTAACAAGAGTGCTGCTTTGGTGAAGGCAGGCGAGGAAGACTGCTCACATACACAGCAAAGTAACGGAGGCATCTACAGCACTAGGCTGCCAGGACAGCAGGGTCCTCTGCTCCCCGCTCTTCCATCTGACACCCATACAGCTCAGGACACCAGGACGCATCACACGACGTGGGCAGTCTCCACTCTACAGTGTACTACTGAGCTATATATAAACAGCATGAGGAAAGGGTCACATCAAGTTTGTCCACGGCTGTATCCCTTGCATCTAGGAAAATGTATGGCATACAGTAGGCTCTTTAAAAAAAAAAAAAAAAAGGATAAAAGTGTGTGTGCGCGCCCGCTGAGAATAATGAATGGATGGTACGAATAAAAACAGCGTTTTCACTCTGGCCATCACAATATCGCATCGATTTTTTACAACATGACCTGAAGATACACAGTTTTAAAATCATGTTGAATATATCACATTAATAAATTTCCTTACAAGGCAAGCTTACATGTAGAGCATTTAATATTACTTCTGAACAGATCTGAGCTTTACTTATAAACAGTTTATAAGAATCTGAAGAAAACCCAATTGCAATACAGTAGACGCTCCTTCTGCATCCTGGCAGCACATCAAAAAACCTGTCCCAACAGGCCTAATACTGCACCATCAGCAAAGAGGAAAAGTGAAAGGAGTCTTCTACTTTGTTGCTTCTCCGAAAAGGGAATCACATTAGGCCATTAAGTAGTCAGATACATTATTTTATTACTTGCAAAACCTTTGGGTAATGAAGAATGAGTAGAAATTGCCACAGGCAGTTTTGGAGGAAAAACAGAACTGTGCCAAACAATGACAGCTGCTCGCCTGCAGCACCGGACAAGTGCAGCAAAGAAAACAGCACATGGGCTGCACTTTCTCTGCTCCAGTAGGACACTCGGCCATGTGTGGAAGGGGCTACGCAAGTAGGTAACACTGAGGAATCGGGGTGTAAGTGCCCCAGCAGGAGAAAGGCAAGGGAAGAGCACAAAACATATTTTGTGAAACCTACTGCTAGGCAGTTTCAGTCTCTCTCTCTCTCTCTCTCTCTCTCTCTCTCTCTCTCTCTCTCTCTCTCTCTCTCTCACACACACACACACACACACACACACTTCCATTCTCATTTAAATAAGTAAGACTTCTGGGCAGCTACAATGAAGAGCCCATGTTTCTGGAAAACATGTAAGTATAAAAGGTAAATACTTTTTATCAAGGGGAACATTAATGTTTTTCCATGAAAATGCTAAAACAAAAATAAAGAAGGATATTTCCTCAACATGGTCTATGATCTAAGAAAACAACTTACTTTTTATGCAAAGAAAACTAGTGTTACATCTTGTACAGGTAAACAGCAAGAATAAATGATTTATTTTTGTGGAATTCAGAGAATAAAATTGGACTCACACATTTAACTTTGCTTTAAGGGTGTTGTAAAATGTCATATTTTCTTTTAAAGAGCAACTGCTTTACTCTAACCTCTTTATTGCTCTATTTTAAAGGACTGTGAGAATTTTACTTCATATATTATACTGTTAAATTTTTAAAGTATGAGAATCCTTTAACATTATGGTTATAAACAACAGAAAAGCTTTACTTTTAATTACATACAGAAATCTCATTACAAAATCATATGAGTTTTATCTGTAACAAAATAGCCCTTTTTCTGAATTTTCAAATTTTCATAACACAGAAAAACCTCTCTAGTAGAAAAATCAACCATCCACTCTACCAGTTGCCAACAGATGGCGCCCGTGGTCACTGGCAGCCCCTCCGATACCGGCGATTAATGTTTCAGCCCCTACAGTCCGCTAGGGTCATGATTAGTTTTATGGAATTTTAATACGATGATTGACCCGATCATATTTAACAAACACAAAAGCAGTGCAAACAAGGAATATATAATCAACAGAAATAAAATCAGACATCATATTAACAACTAATCTGTTGACGAGAAAATGATAAATGTCAGGGGAAATAATTGTGGAGGGCAAAGTGGACCCTGTAATACCGGAAACAATCAACAAGAGACGAGGAAGTTACAAGATGGGAAGACAGTACAGCTATGATGATGAGCATCAACCTGTATTTGAATGCGTACTGGCTTAATAATATGAAAGCAGGAGAATTTAAAAGATACACAGGTCATAGAGTAAGGGTTCCAGGAATGGGGTCAGGCTAAATGAAATCTGCTCCCCAATGAAATGAATGCTAAGGCAATACAGCTCACTCTGACACCTTTACTGACCATCAGATGGGAGCTTACCTGCCTCAACAATTATATGTCCACAGTAGTATGCCTTTGGGAAAAGGCACTTGATAGAACTTATATCGGCAGAAGCACACCTGGTAACATAGACGATGGGAGATCAAAGAATTCTAAGCCAAAAGATAAAATTAGAAAAAAAAACCTGTGATTACAAACTCCTGTCAGGTAAAAAAAAACAAAATAAGCACACATCCTCAATATATACCTACATATTTTATAATTTTCTACATGCCTCTATATTTCATGGAATCTGGATGAAATCATTGTAGATACTCTGTCATTTTATTAACCACCAGGGAAGAAGAAAAACACTAATTATAATTCTTATGTAAGAAACACCATATTTTGAGATATTAAAATGTGGGAGAGAAAAATACATCTTCGAGCCAACAAAGTATATAGTACTTGACTAAAACTAATGTATTCTGTATGTTCTAAAACATACACACAGTTGGATTTTTTTATATAAAAATTTATTTCAGCCAAACAGGGGATACTCCTTGAAGCAAGATCTTAACATAGTTCCAAAACTGGAAGTTTTAATAGGAAGAGAAAAAAAATAGGAAGAAAAAAAAAAGCAGTTTTTTTCTGGCACTTCAAGAGACTGGTTTTTGCACACGAAAGCCAGTGTGGAGATCCCCTATCAGAAGACAGGATGAAAGGAGGAACTGGTAGAAGATCATTTTAGATCTCAAAAGATGCTTGCTGAATGAATAAGTGGATGCTTCATCTCCTCTGTAACATTTATTTCACACCATGTGAACATGATCTGTGACAAACTCAACAAGGAGGGGAAAACAGACACTAAACATTTCTCATGAAGTACCCCTCCCCGCAAAGCTCTTCATTAGCCTCATGTAACCGCAGAGGTGAAGGGCGCCGACTGCGAGCGGGCAGCTGTGGGTCTGTAGCGTGACCGCCCGTGCCACCCACTATAAGAAATACCACCGACGCTTCAGCGTTCTCATCCATAAAATGAAGTTAACAGTTCTTACCTCACAGGATTAAAGTGGGGATTAGGTGAGCAAATGCACATAAAGCTTTTAGCAAATGCTCACCACACAGCAAGACTCAATAAATGGCAACAAAGGGATCATTTGCAGGAATTTATTTCATCTATTAAATTACTTTGGATTACCTTAGGTGTTAGATGGAAAGATGATATTTGAAAGTATCTGATTTAAAACCAGTCTTATTCACCAAGGCCACTTTGAAATGTCACAGTCACTGAATGTGACACACAAATACTTAAGGGGTGAACCCTCAGATCAAAATCCATTTTTGCCTATAAATTTGAGTGAAGATCAAATAAGGAAACTGTGCCAAAAATTACACACTGCCCTCTTTCTTTGACATCAGGTTCAGGTGTGGGGCGCTTTGCTAACCAAGAGCTGGGGAGCTCTCTGCGCCTCAGGTGCATCTGACAGTTGACAATAAATCCTAATGGGACACAAAGCACACTGTCAACAGCCAGAAGAATGTCCAAAACAGCAAGGCTCATTTCAGCAGGACAGTTTTCTTAACAAGTGCCTTTAAAACAAATACCAGTTTAAATAAGATTTGACTGATAATCTATTCTGTAAAACTATTTTTTGATGACCACTTTTCAAACACTCACATTGTTCATAACATTTATCAAATACAAACACTCCCGATATAGTGTTTAGGATTTCCAAACTGATCAGCTAGAGCATTGCACCTTGGCATAAACCCAAATGTGGACGGCAAAATATTGACAATGTCTGTGGTAAACAGGACTACAATCAATGGCCTATAAATTTGTTTCCTGACCTCCTCCTGCCTGTTTATTGCCTTAGGATTGGCAACAGCTATTCTCAGAATAAGAAATCTGAATTCTATCTACTACCTTGAATTGACTTCCCATGTCCGCTTTTTCAGAGTGTCCGTGTCTTGGATTTGAACTCTTAATTTACATTCTCAGTCCTCTCAGTCTGCGCTCCCCTGGAACTGGTAAGATTCTAACCTGAGATAATGTGTCTATTATTGTTGCAACCATATCCTAGTGCCGGCAGCACCCGTTATGTAGTCACTGTAGGCCCACATTAAAAGAGCATGTTTCTAGGGCCGGCCGAGTGGCGCGGTGGTGAAGCGCTGGCTTGGGAAGCCAGAGGCCCCGGTTCAGGTCCCACATATGAGGGCCAGTGACACTGCCCTCAAAAAAAAAAAAAAAAAGCATGTTTCTAAGGTATAAAAACCTAATGGCGGGAGAAAAGTCAGGGTCCCAATTTGAGGTCTGGCTGTAACCTGGGAAATGACCTGGACACAAGAGCCAAGGTACTCAAGAGAATGTGGCCCCCGTGTCACGACCTAGTCCACAAGAATGAGAAAGGTGCTGCCTCCCCAAGAGTGGCTGAGAAAAGCCCAAGGCCCAGAGGACACAGAGGTCCTGGTTCATTGGACTGAGACGTCCTCTCCTTCCAACAGCCCACAAGCTAGATGCTTGTAAACCAGAAACGGTGGTGGGAATGGAAAATAATGCCACAGGCATCCTGAACAGCCCTATGAAAGGTGATGCTTGGGACCAAGACTGCTGGACGAATCCATCCCCCATTTAGGACAATTGCAGCTTTTGTCTTTTCCCCTAAAAGCTACTGCCTAGCCTAGCTTCCTTCACTCCTCAAGTCCTGACAAGTTTTTTAATTGGCTTGGGTCCCCCATCTTCACCAAGCATGTAAACTGCCCGGTCTAGTGACAAAAACCTGCCTGACCCACATTCTTGCCCAGGCCACCCAGCCTATGAAATGCCACCCAAGTCCAGGGCACTAAGGTCTGAGAGGCTGTGGCAGTGTTAGGGACAAGGACAGGCTCTGGAGCCACACTGCCAGGCTCAGAGCCCAGCCCCCTTTCACTTGCTGGCTGGCTATCTTTAGGTAAGTTACTTAACCTCTCTGTACCTTCGATTTTGCACATTAATAAAAATGGGATAATTATTAAGTAATTGCACTATTATTAGGATTAAACAATCTAGGGAAAATGCTTAGAAAAGTAGTACACGTAAGTGCTCAATAAACAGTGTTATATCATTTATATAGTTTTGTAAGAACAAGAGGCTTCCTGGAAAAGAAATACTGCAAGAATATCATTTTCTCCTTATTTATTGGTGTTATACGAAAACCAAAAACCAAAAAAAAAAAAAACCCCACTAGTTTATATGTCAATTATATCTCAATTAAACTGGAAAATAACTTAAAGAAATAAAGATGATCTCAGGACCAGGCACTGATTCAAAAACCTGCCTATCCTCCACTGACCTCCTGAGACCCTACACAGAAGACTGGGTGCCGTGCTTAGCACGTTAGTTGTCAGTCAAGCATCTGAGAATTGGGCAAGGAGGACAGGGGAGAAAGGGGAACTCCACAGCCTCCAAAAGTGATTATAAGACATCTATCACCTCTTGTGATTCTTGGTTCACAGATGTCAGAGAATCAGTGTCAGGCGTCATTTGGCCCCACACCTTCAATTTACAGGTAAAGAGACTGCTATCCAGAAAGAAGACTTATATAGAACTTCTATCATTATTAAAACATGATTTTATATAATGTAAGCATCATGTACATTTGGTATTCTTGATCACTTAGAAGCATATTTTAGACATTATTTAACAAATCTGGATAGTGAAAATATAAATCTATATTTGGGCAAATATTTTTGCCTAGTTATTAAAAAACAGGGGGGGCCCCAGTTATTGGCTAATTATAAATAACATATCTTTAACCATCTTTGAAGGAAAAGGTTTTTTCCCAACAATATCATTTGTTGAAAATGATATTAGGTGAAAGATTGACATGAATTTTATAGCTCTCATTTTGAGGTGCCACATCACTGTTCAGAAAGACTGGACTTACGGACATTGGGGTTGTAACATACACCTGACAGCCCAGAATTTAAGTCCCAGGTCCACATGACTAGCTGTGTGACCTTAAGTGAATTACATAATCTCTCTGAGCTTTACTCTTTTTTTTTTTTTTTTTTTTGAGGGCAGTGTCACTGGCCCTCATGTGGGACCGGACCGGCGCTACTGGCGTCCCAGGCCAGCGCTTACCCACCGCACCCCTCGGCCAGCTGTCTCTGAGCTTTGCTCTCAACATCCACCTGTAAAAGGTGACAGCTGTTAGCTCTCTAAAGGTTACTTGGATGGATCAGATGAGATGTTTATTTGACTAACAAACATAAATTATGTCAGGCACTCTTCTAAGCACCTTGAAAGATTAATTCATTTAATTCGTAAAAACAATCCTATGAACTAGTGACAATAATCACCCTTCTTTCACAGAAAAACTGAAACAAGGTTACATAGCTTTTACTTGCCCAAGGCCACACAGCTGGTAAGTGGCAAAGCCGGGATTTGAATCCAGGCAGTCTGACCTCCAAGTCCATGCTTCTTCTACACAATACACTAAAGCGCCTCTCAAAATACCTAAAGCACTTGCCTGGTACTCTGGATAATGATAAGGATGACAATAAACCACATAGTAGCCAGCCTAACATAGGCGCATGCAGCAACCTAGAGGACCAAAGATGACTGGTGCGGGGGGGGGGAGGGGGGAATGCCCCACATTGTTAAGATGACATATAAAACATACGAGTACTTCTAGATTACATTTACATAGCATAGAAACCTCTGAAGATACAAATTAATATTACTGCTTTAAGAATTTTTTTAAAGTAACATTATTTTACATCATTATCCTAACACTGAGAGCCTACATTTTCTCTTAGAATTGTTAAATGAATCTTGCAAATAATTAGCAGTTATTATTTCAGCCCTACCAACATTTAGCACTTGATTTCAATTATAAACTAGAGGTGCTAATTTATTTTTAACTTAGTCAATTTTATTCTCCTTAAAAACCACAAAATACAGCCTTGGTTATACAAACATCACTGGTTACAGTCTTGCCAAGAGGTCCCAGTTGGGGAGGAAGGCTGTTAGTTGGGGGCCAGAACTCGTAAGGGGTCTCTCTAGAATGCTAACACCCAGGTTAAAAGACTCAGGGCAAGGGTGGCGCTGGCTGGGCCCTTGCCCCCACGTGCGGGAGGGCCCCGGACCCTGGGCCCCGGCACCCTAGCCACACTGGGCGGCAGCTGCTGCCTCCTCAGGGACAACAGTGTCTGCAGGGGCCTGCCCAGCAGCACCACAGCCACCGCTGCAGGCCGGACTGGCAGACGGCTCCAGGGACCTCAGCTCCTCAGCAAAATCCAGGGACGGGTGCTGATTTTTTGAAGAAAGTACTCAAGTGTATTTTAGTATAAAGGTTCAGAAGAGAATTAAATGTATTATTTTGTTTACTTTTTAAAAAAAATCGGTATTGTTTTTGATTAACAGTACAGGTTCATTGTAGAAAACTGAGAAATACAGGGGTATAAAGAAGAAAACAAGAATCACCAGTAATTCAACATCATCTTTAGTTTTCAATGTAGCATGAGACATTTAATTTTCAGATGAGTTTCTTTCTTTCAATTGTGAAAACA
The DNA here is from genome assembly GCA_033961575.1 of Aselliscus stoliczkanus. NCBI lineage: Eukaryota > Metazoa > Chordata > Mammalia > Chiroptera > Hipposideridae > Aselliscus > Aselliscus stoliczkanus. The sequence goes on from CM066736.1 coordinate 10,618,069, forward strand.
GATGAAATTTCATGAACCAAAGTAATTATTGTCAAAGTGCTTTTAGAAAGAAGTGTTCATCAAATAGGTGAGAAACATTAGCTCTATTTATAATTGTTTTTAAATAATGCTTTCTCCACTTTTTATACTTAACGTAAACTAAGTTCAGTCAACAGACATGATTGACTCAATTCAACTAAAATGTTCTTTAAAAAAACAATTTAAACACATTTTGATAAAATGAGTCTTACGTTTAGAAACCGATTACTAATTAATGGCAAATGGAATTAAAATTCATTCTCTTCCACAGTACAGACAAGGCCAAATCACTCAACTGATATCACTCAAGCATAACACGTTTTAGTTTGGTTCCGGATATGCTAATAAAATGGAACAGAAAAGTAAATTTTGTTCTTCTAAATACGGTGCCCTATGAAAACAAACTTCCAGGCAAACCCAGTGCTGTTAAGATGAATACATACCTATTTGAAAGGCATTTACACTTTCAGTATATTAACATTAATGGCCCCGAAAAGCCAACGCAATGTCCAAACCCCTGTATCGGCCAATAAAAGACAAGGAAAAGAGGGATAGAAAGTAGTGAATTGCACTTCATAAGACAGATGTCTTGTCTTATGGCATCTTCCTTGGTATTCTACCATAATACCTAAAGGCTTATTTAATATGATTGTATTTTACTCTAATTTGCAGGGCAGATAAGAATCTTTATGTAACTTTCCACTTTCTGAACTAGTAACAATTAACATTTAATGTTTAAAATGATCCTTTTAAATATTTTTTTTTTTGGCATTTTGACTCTGTTAGTCAAATCAGTGAGCTGATATGAATCAGTTTAGTAAATGCACTCCAACACTGTGGCAAGTCAGTATTCATATCAGTTTTGGGAAGTGATTCCATACACCGCAGGGAATTTAATTTGCAGAAGTTTGCAGCTTCTGCACCTTATCTGATTTAATGTTAATCAAGCTAGCAATGCTTTTTATTATATGTTCAAATGGGTTTCTAAGCAAGTTGCTGACTTGCTATCTGAAGAATAAGCACGCTTGTCATTCTGCAAATACTCTTGTTAATGACCCTTTATTTGGTGGCAGAATTTAAGCACAAAGAATATCTTCATCATAGTTTATGAATAGTGATGAAGCCAAGCAAGAGTTCTTTAGATGGATTTTATAAAACTTAAAGAGTTCCCACAAATTTCACATGTCTGTACCCACGGCTGATTAGCATACCATGTTATACTGCACTATGTCAAAGGGTAGACAGGTTCCTGTCGAGTCCTGGGCAGTGAACATTGGTCTCCACGGGCCACGCTCTAGTCCCCTGACACTACACCACCACTGGCACTGCCACTTAAAATTCCAGCCAGCTTTCTGCCGAAACTGCATAGCCCCATTTCCAGCCATACCCCCCTGGTATAAGCAGCACTAAGCTGTGATCTCATCTGAAATGTGTGAGATTAGGTTTTTATTCACACTGGATGTTGCCTAACGAATCCTGGCTCCATTTTGCAACTTCCCACAATTGTAAATTTCCTTCTGAATGGAACCAGTAACTAGGGAAAAAGGATTAATAGGAAACCTGGCACTAGAGTGCACCAAACACTGCAGGACACAAGTAGACTCATGCCTGTTGGGAAATGTAGTCAGGACTAGCCACTGAACACAAACTGCTTTTGAGTCTAAAGAAAAACAGCTCGATTCTCTGAAGACAGAATGAAACTAAAATCATAGACATTTGCTGTGTAGAGGTCCTTAAAAATGACCTGGTCCAAACCCTTCATTTTCTTAACAAACTGTGGTGAAAAATTAGTTTAACTTACTGCAATCTAAATACTGAAGTATCTGCTATATGCTGGGTATTAGTTCATGGCTTAGATTTTGTAAAGAGACTCTTTTTGTACACACATGAAACATGCTTGTTTATGAGCCGCAGTTCACTTCTCAGCCTATAAAATGAACTGAGAGGCAGTACAGATCAGGGGAAGAACAGAAATCTAAATCCTGGAACCACTTAGTGGAATTAAGTACTGTGGAGCTCTATGCAAATCACTTAACCTTATTTAAAAAGTTATAGGACTGGCTGTCTTGCCTCACAGGTCCTTCCAACTCCAGTAACATAATAAATCAGATTCCATTGTTAAAATGCAGCATTGAATAGTTTGAAAGTCCACACTTACAAACTAGGAAATTTATTTAAAATGGAAAGTATTTACTTTTCCTTAATTTTACAGTAAAGAAAAATTATTAATGCATAGATACAATAATAGAATCTTTAAATAGAATTTCTGAAAGAATACAAACCAGACCATTCATAGTGAATATCTCTTGTGAGTAGGTCAAAGGGGAGGAAAAGAGGTGGAGAGGGAGGGTTTCTGTTGCTTTCAAAACAGCCTAATTTTTTCCTAGGCATGTATTCCTTTTATAATTTTTTTAAAAACACCAATTTTAAAGAAACTTATGCGCATTTAAATCATGGAAGGCAATATAATGGAGCAGAAGCTACAATGAACTAGGAAAGTATAGAAAAGGTCTCTCGGGCCGGCTGAGTGGCGTGGTGGTTAAGCGCTGGCTTGGGAAGCCAGCGGCCCCGGTTCGGGTCCCACATATACGGGCCAGTGATACTGCCCTCAAGAAAAAAAAAAAAAAAAAGAAAAGGTCTCTCATCTGGCTCTGTCTAGCTCTGTCACCTTGGGAAGTATATCTGAGTTACAACATTCTAGCTTTCTAATGAAAACAAGAATGAGACTGCTCACTCAATTTTATATAAGCTCGTCTTAGGTTTCTTTTCTCTTAATTAGTCATTCAGTGCATTCCATCAAACACTGAAAGAACAGCAGGAACTAAACAAAAGTGAGAGTGCAAATTAATTTCCTTATAACGAAAATAATTAACGGCTCCCCCAAAATCTATCAGAGTTCTGCAAATGTTTTATTTGCTGAAGAAAAAGAGAGAAGGGATTGAAGATAAACTTGGTGAAAACCCAACATCTATTACTGAGAAAGGTCAATATATATTCAGACGTTGATCTGAATGTTTTATTAGAATGCTTTTCAAACATATGTCTGTAAAGTAATTAAATAAATTAAAAAAGAAATTCTCAATCACATAAATTACAAGTCTGCTGGGGTTAGGATATTGTCTTCTGTTTCTTAATTGATTTATGGGTCATACTTTCTGTCTCTAAATACTAACTCAATTATTGATCTCCGTAATGATGGATCTGAATGCATGAAATTATTCTTTGTAGCTTAACATTCACCCAATATCAGAGAAAAACAAGGTTTGTTATTATTGCATTTTTCTTCCCAGTTTTATGTGACCCATAACAGGGTCATGTGGCTATCAAAGCAGCTTTGTCATAATTTATTATTAATATATATCTCCCTACTGTAATTTTCTCCCATTTCAATCTCTTGAATATATTGTTAAGTATCTTCTTAAGCATTTAAGCTATGGCCAATTTTTGAGCTTTAAAAGAATGCTCTTTTTCTTACACTTTATGTAAGGAATAAAAGAGAGGAAAATAACATTTTTTTCCTCCATAATTGTAAGTTTAGCTAAATGTAACAAATAAATTGTACCTTTTAATTTACTATGAAGCTCCAAAAAGTCACTGATTTTTTAGGTAAACCTTCCAGAGTCAGACAGAAAATCTTACCTCCCTGCGCCCCTGATCTCTATTCCCTTGAGGCAAAGATTCCAACTGATTTGCGATCCCCCCTACACTATCCATTTCCAGTCTGACAGCTCTGGGCCAAGATGCGAACCACGTGGCCGCCACAGCCAGCCCTGGGAGCAGCTTCCAACTTAGGCCCACAGGGTAAGGGCCATGCCCACTGCCATTGACTAAGAGAACTTGCAACATGGAAAGCTCTTTCTTCCTCCTAAATGTGCATTTAAATACGCTAGTTGGGGCTTTACTGTGCAAGCCTGGTCCGTAAAAGAAGAGCTTGATTAGGAATCTCCTTCAAAGCCTTGAACACTGCCATGGCTGCAGAGTTCTTTGTGTCTGGTCTCCACAAATAGTTCTTCCATTGTGTGCAATTAGACTTAGGAGCCCAGGAGCAAGAGTGAATCATCCTGGTTTTCATTTGTTTGTTCTTCATTATTTCACACTTAACATTAAGCCTCTACCTTTTATAAACCCTTGTCTAACTTTCATACTTGTTATCTGTTTGTTAAGAATGAGAGCCTTGGAGGCAGACTGGCCTAGCTCTGCCCAGAGGAGCAGTGTGACCCAGGACGGGTTACTTATCGCTCAGTATCTCAATTTCTTCAACTAAAATTAGGACTATCACTACTCTTACCACTAATTTCACGGGGCCACCGGGAGGAATCAACAACACACAAAGTACCTAACAAGCAGTGTGCATAAAAGTCCTGCCCTTCAGGAAAATACACTCTTAGCTCCTGCACTTTCTGTTACTGAAACTCTCTAGGTCTCTATTTTCTCATCTGCAAAGCTAAAAGCTCCAGGTATATGGTGAAGATTGGAAATAATGAATGTAAAGCAGGTAGCACAGGATCTCAACAACAGTTTATCCTATCTCACAAATACTGGCTCCCTGCCTTCCAACTTGAAGTTGAGCTGCTGCGTGGCTCTAACTTGGCTGCTTTTCATTCTACTGTTTTCCCTTTGCCCTTCGGGCTTTGGGAAGCATGGCTGCCTTTCTGCTGGTGCCTTTCCTTCAAGTTTGAAGGAGATTCCAACTGATTAAACACATACAGAAAGGCCATAGTGGCACCAGCAAGCACCATAAAGAAATTCAGGTTAATGCTCTAATAGGGTTTAGGTGCTTCTCAATTGCAGTAATGTGAGCTGTACTGTAGCTTTAAATAAATTAACATGAGAGACAGGTGCCCACGGACCGACTGGACTGTAAACGCTAAAATTATTGGCAGGAGACAAAATAAGGCAAAACAAAAGGCTCTAGCTAAAAACAGTCCCTAGGCTATGTTAATAAAACCTGCAGAAGCAAGGAGTCAACAGTAACAGGGAAAAGTTATACAGGAATTGCCAGAATTTAGTGGCAAGTTTGGACTGGGCCCTCAAAAGCAGGTTTGGTTTTTCTGAGGGTTTTTAAATTTTTTAAAAAGTCTTTAACTCTGAAGACAATGCTCATCTGTGGCCCTGGAATTGGGCAATTCTTAAATTCCAACAAGCGGGCCGGCTGGGTGGCTCAATTGGTTAAGAGCTCGCTCAAGAGTGTGAGCTGAGCTCTGAGCAACAGTTCAATGCCCAGCCTGAGCTGAGCTGCCGCTGAGCTGCCAACAGGTGGCAGGATGGCTCAGCTTAAAAAAAAAAAAATTCCAACAAGCAACTACCCTAATTTGTTAGTCACTACCAGTGTGTATTCTCATGAACTACCCGAATTAATAGAAGCTCCATGACTGCAGAACTTCCCATGGGTCTAAACTTGCTATGTTGATGCTCCCTGGAGCCCCAAAGCGCATGCTCTTTGCCACATTCATTCATCCGACCATCTCAACAAAAGCCTCAGTAATCTATGGCTGCGGCACATGGCAGCATAACGCCTATGGGCACACTTAGCTCTCAGCAGCTCTCCACCACAAATGAACTGCCAGGCAGGCTGTAGGTGTTTCTCAGCACAAGCTCATGACTTCAGTCATATTCAAATCCTGCAAAGCAATTCATCACCTTTTCTACACCTTGGGCTCACAGCGGAGAGAAAAAGACATGGAAAGTATTTCTTGTAACTCTCTGGTTACTCGGGGCACCCTGGTAGCAGCTCTCTCCACATCTTCCATTGCTGTTCCCTCTCTATTCTGCCAGCCCTTTCTTTGAGACGCCAACATGATGTGTCTTTGCTTTTGCTGTTTTCCTTGCCATGATTCTTCCTCAAGCCATCCAAACCTTAGAGCTGTCAAAATCCAGTTAGCTTCATGAATCTCTCCTCTTTACCAAGACCCCACGCCACTATCTCCCAGTTTTTACCTTCAATGCTTACTGTCTATTTCACAAATGGAGACACTAATGATACACAGTGTCTCATCTCTAATTGCTTTAAGTGTTTACAGCTTACCTTCCTCATGATACCAAGATCTTTGGCAGGACTTTATCAAGTTACTTTACTCATGCCCACCAAATGCCAAAGCAAGATCAAACAAACAAACAAACAAACAAACAAAACTATTAGAAAGGATTCCCAGAGAATACAGATAACAAAACAAATAAATTCTGAAATGAGTAAATCTGATAGAACAAATGTTCAGAGTGAATATAAAGCATGTTTTTGCTTTCAAACAGCATATACTTGGGTTAATCGTCAATGTATCACCATTATGTATTAAGTACAATAAAGCAATGCAATAATGGGGCGAGTATGTATACCATTCCATACACTATCTGTAAAAAAAGGGAAATACGTACATATACACTTGTGTATATCTATATAAACCAATCTCTGGAAAAATAAAAAGAAACTGGCAATAGGATTTAATACGAGCAGAAAAACTGGCTGACGGGGCAGTGAATGTGGAAGAGACTCTTTCACTTTATACCCTTTTGTGCTATTTAACTGTTATACTATTTACATGTATTTACCATTGCAAATAATAATTTAAACAGTATACAATAATTACTTAGAGAGCTTGTCTGCTGAACATGTTTTCAGATATATGTGTGTTATAATGAATTAACCCAAGATGTAAAATGCCCTGCTGTACAAATGCTTCCTTATGATAAAGGCTCAACTCGCCCAATCATTTCGTGGGTACCTAGGAAGGTTCGAAATGCTGGCCCCATACAATTTTATAATTAGATAAACTTTTATCTTAAAAGCTTATCTGTAATTAATAATCACTTATATTAAATTTGTAGTCATTAACCTTATTGATGAAGACAGCATGAAGAAATGAGGAAAGGAGCAGTTGTGACACTGGAAACACATAGATTTGCATCCTCCGCCTCCGAGCTGTGTGACTCCCAGCTAATCACTTAACCTATCTGAACAGTAATTTTCCTCTTCAGGGCAGAGGCCAGGGCCAATGCCAGCCTGTCACCTATTTTTGGTAAAGTTTTATTGGAACAAGCTCTGCCCATTTGCTTCCACATTGCCTATGGCTGCTCTCACTGTACCATGTCAGACTTCACTCGTTTTGACAGAGACCATATGCCCTATAAAACCAAAACTATTCGCTCCCTGGCCCTTAACGGAAAAGGTTTACCTGTCGCCGCCTGAGAGCAGAATGCAGACAGAGCACATCCACACTGAGATTTCTGTCATCATAACCTCCACTCCACACAGGCAGCGGGTCAAAACTATTTTCAGAATGACACGAAGACAGTATTTATCTTTTTCACCTGATTGTCTCCCAGTGCACAATCGAGTTTTCCAGAGGCTACATGATGTCACAACCAACTACATGCAGAAGCAGACACGAAATACAGCTGTTTTCCCTTAAGCCAGACATTAAAGAGATTTGAAAAAAAAATCATGCCACTCTTCTAAATATTTTTTCTTTTAGGAAATTGTTATTTTTAGTTCAAAAAGAGCTATTTGTGTTAACATATAATCGGTTTATTATTGTTATTTTTAAAACCATAAATATTTTAACTTTTTTCAGTTTTAATTCTTTGGAATAAATATTGACAAGTTTAACCTACATAAGTAAAAGGTCTTTTGCATGTTTATAGGTGTTTTGAGACCAAAAAGTTCAAGGGTTTGCTACGCTATAGCTCTAGAGCATCAGAGCAGCGTGATTATCTGGCCTTCCAGAACAGTCTATGCCCTTGGCAGGTCTGGATATTCCCGGACACTCAATGACACCCCACCGTCCAGCAAGCAGCTTAAGGGGAGAAATCTGACAATTCTGATCAGAAGCTCTCCAGGGTGCCTGTTAAAAAATTTTATTCAAAGCTTTGAAATGAGGCCAAAGAAGACAACTTGTCCTTTCAATGTCATACAGGAGAAACGCCCATCCAAAAACCATCTACTGCCTCCGTCCCAGCTGTGCACCACAGCACCCCAGAACACGGCAGCAAATTCACAGGGTGTGGTGGGATATTTTTAATTGCGGGGGAGGCACGATGACAAAGGAACATCTGTCAGGGACTATGCAAACTACTAGCGAGGTAGTCTACAGTTTCACCATTAAACTGTATTGCATTCCCTGCAATCGTCAAATCTTTGTAAAACTGGGGTTTCCAGTGATGACTGTGATATGAAGTCAAATCAATATGGACAGGAAATGACAGCAAAGGTGTCCAATTTAATCCCAAGGTCTGACAAGTTGTACAGTGCCCAGCAGGGCATACATACCCTAATAATAAGCAATTGTGGTTATTTAAGAAGAAAATAAATTTTATTCTTTCAATTTATGTGCACTGTTTGTTCAAATAGCTACCATGTAGTAGGTATAGAAACACTTATTTTCTATAAAACACCTAGCTACTCAGATGCTCCCTGACCTGGTTTTAACATCTTACCTGTTCCTTCACTAATTAAAGAGTTGATTAAAATGTTTGGTATTTGTTCATTTTATATTTACATCAGAGTCTCAATCTTATCTTTTTATAAATTATACTTCAGTACACTGAGGTAGTTTTCCAGTGTATCTAGGAATAGCTTTTTTTTTTTTTTAAGCTTTTATTTATTTATTTTTGAGGGCAGTGTCACTGGCCCTCACATGCAGGACCCGAACCGGGGCCGCCGGCTTCCGAAGCCAGCGCTTAACCATGGCGCCACTCGGCGGGCCCCTAGGAATAGCTATTTTAAAAAGCTAAATTTTAGGGCTGGCCGAGTGGCGCCATGGTTAAGCGCTGGCTTGGGAAGCCAGCGGCCCCGGTTCGGGTCCCACATATGAGGGCTAGTAACACTGCCCTCCAAAAAAAAAAAAAGGAAAAAGCTAAATTTTAAACATTTCACTAACTAATCATCAGGCACTATGGAGGGATGTATACACATATATAGGAATTCATAAAGTATCAAACAAGATTCCACTTGTGTTCAAATAAAGGACATATTTATGTGTTAGAATATAATTAAACTGTCTCATAATTCTATGTGGTTTTACACATTTTCCAATTTTTAATAAATATATCAATGCTTTTGTACTCAGTAAAATACAAAATAGTTTTTTTTAATGTTTGGGATGATTTATGAAAACATTCTTCAAAAAAGCAATACTAATGAAAGCTTTAAAAAGTGAATGAGTAATATGGAATTAAATTCCCTCCAAGGAAACATTTTAGTATTTTTTATTAAACAGAGGGCTAAGGACAAAAGAGTAGGCATATTTGTACAATTAGCAACTTCTAATGCCAGAATGTGCCAGTAAATCAAAAATACAGATAGTTTATTTTACCCTCAACCTCCCACTGACTTTTTCTATTATCTTTTACTTCATCTCAAACATTCTTATCTAGATCATTCATCTCATTTCAAGCTACACAAGTGATAAATGTGTTTAAGAAAGAAAAAGAATGGAAAACACTTTCCCATTTTTTGGTACCCTCATGAGGAATGGTGGGGGAAAAAGCACAGTGAAATCACGTGCACACATCCGTTTCCACATGGGCTGAGTGGCGCCTAGCCAAGGAAGAAGGAAGCTCCGCAAGTGTCGGTGGTTTGTAAGCAGCTTCCTTCTTCCTCACCTGATGAATGTGACTCCTGGACCCACTTCTGTCTGGGTGGCTTTTCACCTATGCTGCCTCTTTTTATTACTCAGAGTAGCTATCTCATCTTACTATTACGGTACTAGGTCTAACACTGTTTAGAACTATCTTTTATATGATGTGAAGTACCGAAAACAGACTACCACACTAATAGCAGTGAACTTTATGAGTCAAAAGACAGCTTTATAACATATGTATCTGAGATCAAAAATCAAACCTATGAAAATACTTGGTATAAAGGAGGTAATTTTACTGAAGTTCTCCCATCTACCTTTAATGCATAGTCTATATAAACACAGGACAGTAATGAATACATGATGCTAATCCTGAATTATGATCGTTTAATTTTTAAAAGCTAATCAGTTTCATTCATAATATAGTAAACAGACTATAGAAGTGTGCTGACAACCTAGGAAGAAATTTACAGAACAGGCTTTAAATGATTCACTTGTCTAATCATTTATTCAGCCATTTACATGAATTATCTCATTTAATCTTCAAAACCACCTACATAAAGTGGACATCATTATTATTACTCCTATTCAGAGTTTAGAAAACACAGGACAAGAAACATAGGATATAGTGAGGAGAGCAGTTTTATTATGTATACTAAGAGCATAATTAGGAGCTACAATCAATTCCTAACTTCTGTCAGTTATTCCAAAGGAGCAGTCTTTGGGTGGCAGATTCATGCTCATCAGTAATCCTTGTATTGATGTGTACGTGCATTACTTTCCCGAAAAAGTCGCATGTACAAAAAGTTCTAATTCCTGAACATGAGACTCACAATTCTGCATTTGTATTCTGTGGGTCAGGACAACGGGTCCTGCTCAGCTGCCTCGCCCTGTCTGCTGTCAAGCTAGCCTCAGCTCCAAGCTGGCTCCTCAGTCACGTCAGCTGGGTCTGAAAATCCCTGATTTGTTCAAAGGAGTTCCAGGGTGTGCAGCATCCTGCTTAGAAGAGATCGGAAATACAAGGTGCCAATGTCCCAACTGAAGGCTTCTCCACGAGGCACTCGGAAGCATGGGAAGAGCAGTGAAACTTAGAAAGCCTTGTTTACAGGAAATCAGAGCACAAATAACAGAATTCTTTGTTCTACAGCATCGACAGAACATACGCTGTATTATACTTCAAACACTGAGCCATGTTCAAATGTCCCTGAAGTACCCTCTGGTGTGAAAGGTACTTAAGTATTTTATCAAGTGCTCACTGGGTGTGCCTAACACCAGGTGCTTCTGGGTTGTGGGGGAAAGGGGGCCAATAGTGTCTGTTAGTACCTTACTTTTTTGATTTCATGAAACATGCTTAAAATGATCAAGGCATAAAGCAAGATAGTACATACTTAGTTTAATACTTGATCATCATTGTGTGTTCCAAGCCAGTACTCTAAGATTTTAGAGACTGGGTAAAAGGAAGGCTACAGAGATCAAGTTGAAAAGTAAGAACATATAATCCCAATTTTCTTATTTCCACATACTGGGTGTTTAAGAAACTCTTGTTGAGTGTGGTATTTCTTTTCAATAGTGAAATTGAGGCCTAAAAATATTATTTATTCAAGGACATAACAAAACATTAGCAGAAGAAAGTTGTTATTTATTTTAGAGCTGTGAACCATGCATTGATATAAAACTTAAATTCTAGATTTTGACACTATAAGGAAGAAGCAAAGGAGGGGACATGGTGGCATGCTACACTGAAATGGATACAATGCTTTTAAGACGGCTGAGACAAAACTCAAAATTCTCCAGCTAGTGGTCCAATTTTCTCCTTCGGTGAAACTTACCTTCTACATATTTTTCTAAAAATCCCAGCTCACATAGAAATACTTCAGTCAACTGTCTTCAATTACACCTCCTAAGACTCTCCTTTGTTTCCTAGCGTTCCCAGTGCCAGATAACACTCTGTAAGCGACACTGGTTGGTTTCAGCAGTACATGATAATCCTTCAAATGTTGCCCAACAATATTCCCTCAAGGATCATCTGTGTGCAGCCAATTAGAAAGGCCTGCTTCTTTCTCTGAGGCATGGTAAGATTTCAGAATGTGTTGAGACTGTCTCTAGTAACCAGAATTGCACTTATAGGCCAGCAATGGGCTACAAAGACCAGCAGGGTGATGTATGCTTTCTACTAGGAAGTGTTTGAACTAAAGTAACCATCATAAAGGGCCCAACCGCTCCAACTTGAAACTGGAACAAATCACTTGATAATAAATCACACTAAAGAAAAACTCAGGTAAAACTGATAATTATAAGAATCAAAGGCTTGGGCCAGCTGAGTGGCTCCGTGTTTAGGCGCTGGCTTGGGAAGCCAGCAGCCCCGGTTCGGGTCCCATATATGAGGGCCAGTGACACTGCCCTCAAAAAAAACAAAAAAAACAAAAACAAAAAACAATCAAAGGCTTTAAGCCACAAATATTTTAAAAGATCATCTTTTAAGATAAGAATGGCAAAGTGAATGGTTTTGTTTTAACAACACAAATCAATATTTTGTTTTAGGCTAGGCAACTTTTAGGACCACATTTTGCATTTTGATCCTAGGGCAAACTAAATAATAGATTTACAGCAGAAAGAAGTATGGTCCATTCAGTTCAACCAAAGATGTTAATATCCTTTGTACTAGGAATTGTAATAGATTTTGAGTGGAGTAAAAGGGAAAATAATAATGCATACTGGATACCAAAATAAGTATATTCTGTTTAAAGATTCAATTTGCAAATAATGTAGACATTGGGAAAGGAGGAAGGGAACTAAATTGTCATCTTCCACAGTACAAATTCAAGAGGAGAATAAAAATAAAATATAAAAAAATAAATTAATGAAAGAATAGCAGTAAAAATATACTATTGATAAACTTAGAGGTAAAATGCAGGGGGCAGGGTGGAAAGTTAGAAAAGTTGCCTCGGGGAGCAGCAAATTTGAGCAGGATCTCAAAGGAGATCAAAGTTAACCTGGGTTGCCTGGGAAAACAGAAGGGGTAGGAGAAAAAAGAACATACACAAAAAAGAAAAGACGTTTAGACTATGCTAGGAATTGTGAAGGGCAACTCTGGCTGGACGAATAAACTTCTCTTGGAGAGTAGGAATACCAGATAAAGTTCGGGAACATCCTAAAAGCAACTGACACCACATTATGTTCTTATGTGGAAGAGTGCCTCACCAGAGCAGTCTGCCAAATACACACAGGGCCAAATAAATACACACAGGACAAACTCCAAGGAGGAAGACGCCAGCCGGCAGGGGACCGAAACAACAGATCAGATCTGAACACTGTAAGGAGGGGGAGGCTCCACAGTTACCTAAGTTCATATTTCATCTTAGCACTCATTGCTTTCTATATTCTTCAGCCATAAATATGAAGCTACCGTACTTCAAACCTGCACAACTATTAATAAAACCCTAAATGAAGCACATTACCACACTCTACTGACAGGCTCTCAGAATATAAATTTAATACTTTCCAAGAACCACAATTAATAAAAAGCTTTATTTTTACAATATCCTGTAAACACTCCAAATACACCAAAGAGGTAAACCAAATGATCATAAAGTACATTATGTACTCTCAGAATGTTTCATTTGATTCAATAAAAGGTTGGCAATAGAACTATTATGCTAATAAACAGATTTCAAAAATAATACCAGAATCACGGTGGTTGCAATCAGCTCTTTAAAACATCTTGTAAAGTTCTTTAAAAATAGAAAACAGCTCATGTCGCTATTTTAGGGGTAAAATCAAGATACAATATGACATTGCTTATATAGCGTATTGCCATTATTTAGAAAGATTTACAGTAGAAATACTTTTAAATGCAATCATGTATACAAAAACTGATTTAAAAATATTTTAATAGCAAGTTTCTTCTAGTACAAGAAATTACCAGAAACATAAAAAATTGTACTTCTCAATTATTTTCTAAATATTGCTACCAGCACCTCCACTACTAGTGACAACCAACCACTATTAAAACAACCACATGTTAGGTTCTATGCTAGTCACCTTATTTATATTATTTAATCCTAAACGATCTAAAAAAACAATATTATCCCAAAAAGATAGCAAATGTAGTCTCAGTAATTCTACGTAGAATGAAATTTATGTATGTAATCTTTTAACACTTTAAATTATGTTTCATTAAACTCATAAGGGGAAAAGGTTAGGAAGAAAATGACATAAAATCATCCAAAAGCACCAAACTCAAACAGCCTTCTTAACCTTCTTTGAAGAAGTTAACATTCTTGTCTAATGGGGAAGGAGAAACGTCCTGAAATCCAACTCCGATCTATAATGCTTCCCCCTGCTGCCAACATGCTACCCAGGTGCAACCGTCACAACATTTTATTGAGAGCCCTGATCACAATTTCAAAGAAAGAACCAAATGGGTCCTTTCTTTGGTTTGGTCGCTTCCTGGACATTCATTCCTCTTACTCTCCTGTCTCATTTCTCATCCTCCTTCATCACCTAAAGGCAATTAATAAAGACTGTTTAGGAATATTTTTATAAAGTTTTAAAAATGACTCAGGACACCGCTTTATATAAGTGTCGACTATGTCAGCTCAGAAAAGAAATAATAAAGAACCTTTTATGCCTTTACATTTTTAAAAAGATGTCTCATGTTTATAAATTTGGGGGATGAGTCTATAACATTAATATCTTTAAAACAGTATAAGACATAAAAGCCATGAATTAATAAATCGGGGGAAATTCATATTACTCAAACATTAGAATTACTAAGAAAATAGATGTCATTTCTGTAATCAATTCAGTAAAATATTACAAGGAAAGTCTCCCACCACAAGGAGCCTCAGCCCTAGCGGCTGAGCAATCGCACCTTAATGGACAAACGTGGTAAATGAAGCGAAGCGGGGGGGGGGTCGCGTGAAGGGTACCGACTCAAGTGCTCGCTAGGCTCCACTGCAGGTAGTGACCAAGCGACTCCTTTCAAACCAAAACATCTCTCCCCCGAAAAAGTAACATGCAAAAACTCAGAAGAAATATTAAAACCTGCAAAAATAAATGTATGCAGGCAGGAACTTATAAAGGGGGTGAGTCTACACAGAGACGAGAGGGATGGCACGGAGCGGAGCAAGTTGTCCCTTTTTTTGTTGTTTTCTAAACAGCTTTTAGCAGGAGGGCAGATTAAACCACATGGGGCGGCTAAAACTGACAGAAACCCCACCTCCATCCAGCCTTACTGGCTTGAAGAACCAGAGGAGTGCCTTCAAAGAGACCACAGCTGCTAGAAAATGACAAAGGAAATCCTGGAAACAAGGGAATCAGAGATAAAACTGCCAAGTCCCTGGCTGGCCCTGAATTACGCCAATGGGTCAAACAGCCCAGCTGAGACTAAAACAGCGGTTCTCAACCAGGGGCAATTAGCCTCCCAAGGGACGGCTGGCACTATTTGGAGACTTTTTTGGTTGTCAGAACTGAAGGAGGATGCTTCCATATCTTGGCTATTGTAAATAATGCTGCAGTGAACAGAGGGGTGCAGATATCTTTTCAAATTAATGTTTTAATTTCCTTTGGATAAACACTGAGAAGTGGAATTGCTGGGTTGCATGGTATATCCATTTTTAGTTGAGGAACCTCCATACTGTTTTCCATTGTGGCTGCACCAATCTGTAGTCCCACCAACAGTGCACAAGGGTTCCCTTTTCTCCACAACCTTGCCAACACATGCTGTTCGTTAATTTATTGATGACGGCCATTCCGACTGGTGTGAGGTGATGTCTCATTTTGTGGTTTTGATTTGCATTTCCCTGATGATTAGTGACATTGAGCCTCTTTTCACATCAGTCATCTATATGTCCTCTTTGGAGAAATGTCTTTCCGTGTCCTCTGTCCAGTTTTCTATTGGATTGTTATAGTTTTGTTATTGATTTATATGAGTTTCTTATATATTTTAGATGGCAACGCCTTATCAGATATCCCATTTGCTAATATAGTCACCCAATCAGTGGGTTGCCTTTTTGTTTTGTTGAAGGTTTCCTTCGCTGTGCAGAGGCTCAGTTTGATGTACTTCAAGTGTTTTTTGCCTTGCTCGAGGGGATAGATATGTGTATTAGACTGATGTCAAATGGTTTACTTCCTATGTTTTCTTCTAGGAATTTTATGGTTTCAGGCCTTACATTTAAGTCTTTAACCCATTTTGAGTTTATTTTTGTATATGGTGTAAGGTATTTTTTTTGCATCTCTCTGTCCAGTTTTCCCAATACACTTGTTGAAGAGACTATCATTACTCCAGCGTATGTTTTTACCTCCTTCGTCATAGATTAGTTGACCGTATAAGAGAGGGTTTATCACTGGGCTGTCTATTCTGTTTCATTGATCTGGGTGTCCATCAATAGAAGATGTGATACATATATAGAGGGCGTGTATATAAATATAGATATATGGAATATTATGTCGCGACAAAAAAGAATGAAATCTTGCCATCTGCAACAGGGTCTAGAGGGTATTATGTTAAGTGAAATAAGTCGTGCAGAGGAAGACAAGTACCATATGGTTTCACTTACAAATGGCATCTAAAAACAAAACAAAAACAGACTCATAGAAACAGACCAGCCCAAAAGGGTGGTTATCAGAAGACAGGGGCTGGGTGGCTGGGTTAAAAAGGAGAAGAAAAAAGGGCCGGCCAAGTGGCTCAGTTTTTTGTTAAGAGCTTGCTCAAGAGTGTGAGCTGAGCTCTAAGCAACAGCAGTTTGACACTCAGCCCGAGCTGAGCTGCTGCTGAGCTGCTAACAGGTGGCAGGATGGCTCAGCAAAAAAAAAAAAGTTAATTTTTTGGGCCGGCCAAGTAGCGCATTGGTTAAGAGCTGGTTTTGGGATGCCAGCGGCCCCGGTTCGGATCCCATATATGAGGGCCAGTGACACTGCCCTCTACAGCTAACAATAGCTCCACCTGGAGCTGGGCTGTGTGAGCACATATTTAAACATTTTATTTTAAAATATGAAAATCAATTATCGATGTTGAGGATATAAGTTTTACTGTATACTTTTTAGACCACTAACAGGACAAATAAAGAATAAAAACTAATGATGATCTCTTTTTGGTTACTAAGAGAAAAAGGAAAGAAAGAATAAAAAGTTTAACTGGAAAACATACAGCTGTCTAACTGTCATCACGGCTGGTTGAACTGATCTTTCAATTTAACTTCTCTCCTCTATTCATAATGTTTGTGAAAGTACAAAGCAGAGCACTCGGTACCTAAACAAATGGAAAAACCACAGCCTGTATGTATCACTTAGTTTTATCATAGTCTCCTCCCTTCCTAGATGCAGTTTTAACTTTGCAGCTGCTTGTAACAATGTAGCATTCAGTATCTTCATGTCAACTCCCATTGATAACTCAAGCTACTGCCATTTGAAATTCACGGCTCCACTGCAACTGCTCATGTTACAGATACCAAGTCTACATAACTGCCTAATCTACTAGTCTTCTCAGTATCCATTTTATATGGACTCTACTGGCAGACACACCTGATTAATCTTGAAACTTTAAAAACCCACGGTTTTGCTGACACCAATCTTCCTGGTTCCTCTTTTTCTACCCATTCTGTAAATACTGATTCTCCCCAGGACTCGTAACATCGTCCCTATTCTCACTTTTCACACAATTCTCAAACACGTTCAAGTGACGAAATATATATAGCATTTTTGATATATCTTCTCTTCCATCAGATAAACTAGAAGAAAGTGACTACATATTTTATAGATCTATGGGGAAAAGATGCTGTAAAGCTATTGGGCATGATTAGATAAGTCTACGCTGTCCCGTGAATATTCTTTTATGGATTGCCCATCAGATAGCTCTTGTTACTAGATATGAGGCAAAAGGCCCCACATGTGCAAAGTAAATTTAAGAGGAAAGCTGAAAAAGTGATCACTACTAATCATATTGTTCTGAACACAAGAAGAGAGCCTCTTTACCTTTCACACTTAAGTGTCTGTTTACATGTCTGCTTAGCCTGCCTTTTCGTGTTTGCATCTCTAGCAGGAAACAGAAATGCCTGGGCCATAACAACCAGTACAGGAGAGAGGATGGGAAAGAAAGCGAGAGATGAAGGGGAAGGGAGGTGAGGAAAAAGGGGAAAGAGAAGTTTTAAAGTGGTAAAAAATATTCTTCCACACCAAAATATTTCATCTTAGTATACAAAATCCATTTTTGGGCTTTTAAAACCAAAAGGCAAGGGCATTTCTTGAATATGTACATTAGGTTGTGTAAGAACATAAAAAAGAAATTAAAAAGATAATCCATGCTTAAGAGTAAATAGTCCCATGAAACAACACAAAAGCAGTGAAAATAATATACTTCGTGTGTGTGTGTGTGAGACTGAGAGAGAGAGAGAGAGAACACAAAAGCAGTGAAAATAATATACTTCGTGTTTGTGTGTATGAGAGAGAGAGAGAGAGAGAGAGAGAGAGAGAGAGAGAGAGAGAGAGAGAGAGAGAATGAACAGCACATACAAAAGTAATTCAAATATCTGAAAGTATGGGAAGCTATTTGGAGTCTCACCCAGGAAGTGGGTAGGTTTGCCCATGAAGAAAAGAGGACTAGGGCCGGCAGAGTGGCGCGGTGGTTAAGCACTGGCTTGGGAAGCCAGCGGCCCGGTTCGGGTCCCACATATGAGGGCCAGTGACACCGCCCTCAAAAAAAAAAAAAAAAAAAGAGGGCTAATGAAATAAAAAATGTACTAGCAAGTTGGCTATTTTTGTTACCAATATTTGTGTTAATTCAACTACTGTATACCTGACATCAGAAAAGATCAAAGGTGCAAACTGCTATTGGGGGCAATCAATTATTTTGCAAAAAAATGGCATTCAAAGACTAAAGTGCGTAGGTTGAAAATCCTGCAGTAATCAAATGTGGGCTGAAACTAGACAAATAAGACAGTCAGTACCTCTCCAGAAAAAAGAACCTCCATGATCGGAATAATTCCTAAATCATTTTAAAAATATTTTTTTCACTGGTTTGTTTTTAAGCATATACTGGAAGCAAAGGCTTTTTCAAGTTTAACATACTTTAGAAACCACAAATTTTGTATGTTTTATGTTAGTTGTCATAATTCTTTAGGACAAAGCCAAAGACTTGGATAAGCCAAAGTTTCCTTTTCTACTTATTATATTCGCAAGGATATGAATAACAAAAGATATGTCACTACTGAGAAAAATGATATGAATAAATTTTTTTAACCTTCCTGGGCCTGCCTGGTCAAATTTATTATATTGACCATACGTGTGTGTGTGTGTGTGTGTGTGTGTGTGTGTGTGTGTGTGTGTGTACTTTTCTAAAATTATCCTATCACCTCATAGCAAACATTAAGAAGTCTATTTTAGAGTCCACCAGCTAATGATTTAGTTTTGCTATCAAGACAGAGAAATTATAACTCAAGAAATCATGTTATTAATCCAACAGGTAAAACCTTTCATCAATATAGTCATTTGTTACCACTATTAGAATTATTTTAGCTACATAAAATATGCTGTGTGTTAAATCATATTTTTAACCTATTGAACAAAAGTAAATATATGCTAGTATTACTTTACTTTATATTTAGAATACTATTCTTTAAAATGTATTCCTTTTATTTGTATCTAATGGCATCAAATAAAAGCATTCCTAAAAATAATTTGTACACTGAATGTATTTAGCAAATTTTCCTCTCTATTGGTCACTAAACTGGTATGTACCAAATAAATAAATAAATAAAATTCAAGAAAATTAATTAAAATTTGCTTTTTCTTAACTAAATTATAAACCAGACACATAAATTATCGAATTAATCCTTCCAAATAATCCTCTAAACCAGTAATTGCTATTATCAACTCAACAGCAAAACTGAAAAGTTCATCTCAGGAAAAACTAAACGACTTATCCAATGGCAAATAACTTGTACAGAGAAGGATACGATGGTATCCCAAATCTTATAATTCTACATGTCCTCCTCCACAGTGTCACTCTGTCCATCCAAATGGACAACCCCTGAGATCCTGTTTCAATATTCACCAGGAGGCTCTATTTTCCACTCAGAGAATAAAAGTGGCGAAGTCATCACATTTAATAAAGCTGTACTATAGCAAATGCCAACTATCTCAATTCAATCTTTGGTTTAAAATTTTCTAATTGTGAACAACGCCTTCTAAAAGATCTTCTCAAAATCAGTAACATTTAGGGGAGGAGTGAGGGAGGGCAAAATGGGCAAAGGGAGTCAAATACATGATGACAGATGGAAACCAGACATTTTGGTGCTGAGCACGCAACAGAGTACACAGATATCGAGTTACAGGTACACCTGAAATTTATGTAATGTTATTAACTAATATTACCTCAACAAAAAAAATCATTAATATTTCTACACTACAAAAAAGAAGTTCCACATTCAATGAGTATACAGTCTAAAAACAAGATAATTCAATTGCATTGCTCAGAAATCAATAGCCTCCCAGTTACATAAAATCAAATATCCAAATATATTACATGTATTAGTTAGACGTGGTTTGCTAAGGTTAGGAAGACTTTTGGGATCTAAATGATGTGTAGAGGTACCCAAACTCTATATAAAATAGATTGAGAACTACAGTTGACTTTTAAATATTATTTTTTACTATTGAAATACTAATTGCTACTCCTTCAATCACTATTTTGTTTCCATATTTCCTCTTTGTCTCTCAAACAAATCATCATCACGTAAACAACCTATAACTATTGATCAAAAGATTTATGACTGGCTCAGTTAATTAATTCATCAGTAATCAGTTGTGAGAAATATAAAGATCACTGTGCTAAAGCAATCCCATATTTAACCATTCACTCATCAACATTGAAAGTCAAAACTTTAACCATTCAGAAAATCTAAGTCCTCTATAAATTTAAGGAAAACCCTAAAATTAATTATGTCCATGGAACATATGTGTTAGGCAAAATCAGTAAATACAAGAAAAAAAATTCTCTCCATTAATGAAAGCATCTGTAACTAGAATCACACTATTACACACTGGCCCCTTTCTCAAAGCATCATTATCCTTTTCAGGCAAAGGTGGATATACATAATGCCTATGTCTTATTTAAACACAATTTTTTAATAAATCCTAATGGATTTTAAATATACCAAACAAGGGAATCTATTTCAAGGAAGTTCATGGTAATTTGGGGGGAAAAATTGCCAGTTCTTAATCTCTCTGATTTGAAAAAAGAAATCCAAATTTTCATAAATTTGGTTTAATGAGGAGATTCCAAAACTGAAATTTTATCAAAGCTTCAAGACACACAGGTTGCAGAGAAGGCTGCTAATTAAATCTCTGGTAGGAACAAAGAAGTTAAGAAAGTAAAGTTTCCAAAAGAGGCAAGAGTTGACAGCTGAAATTCTGGTCAACTACCCACAAGATCTAACCTGAGAGCTACCGTATTAAGGCTTCAAGAGCTCTCATCTGCAGCAAGGAAGTGGGCCCTTAGCTTATGGCAAGTTCACCGACAGTAAAATAGGATCAAGATTGCAGTACCCTGCTCTTAGGAAACTAAATAATCACCATCAATTTGTGAATCCAATTAAGTCTATGCTGTGTTCAGAGGTAAGTGACATTTGTAAATATTCGATTTTGAGGGTTTTGGTTGATTCTGGTTTGACTGATCTGAAACTCCATGCTTGTTTAGTATCAAGAACTGCCTTTGAAGCCATGTATATAACAAATGACGGTTTCAAGTTTAGTATGTTTAGAGAAGAAATTCACAGTCCTGGTTTGACAACTGTCATGGATGTGTTGACTGACTTTTAAGGGGCATCAATCAATCCTATAAATATTGTCACCACTTGAATTCACTTGAGTGTTTTTAAGCTTATGCCATGTAACACTTTATGAAAGAAAGCTAAAGAAGGATAATAAAATAACAAAATAGAATATTTCAATTATAAATAGTGTGGTAATAAGAGTCTTAGACATGGGTTACTGATAATCATCTTTCTAGTCCAATTTTTAATGTTCTACAAAAATTTTGTAATAACAGCTTAGTTAACAAAATGCGATCCAGGAATCTATTTTCGTACATTTAAACTACTAACATTATTAGAAAATAAATAAATAAGCTGTTTCCCCCTGACACCCCTTTCCCCAAGATAACTGTGGTCAAGCAAAAGAAACCATGAAACCAATTCTAAAGACTCACCTTTTGTTGACTGGCTTTTCATCCTTTTCATAGGGTCGAACAAACCATTTCCCAATCCTAACGAAGTTCTTATCCATCAGGCACCTATAATAATTACATCAATAATTACTTTTATAGTCTCAGTAACAAATTAACAAGTCATTGCATCAATAATCACAGAAGGTATACACCACGAAAAGAAAAATGTCACCAATTAAGCTGTCAAAATGTTTCCTTATTTACTTAAAAACTTTTACCTTATACTTATCGAAAGAACTTTCTGACGTTGGGCATAGATTTTTAGTATATATGATTCTTTCCCATGTGAAAAAAATTAAGCACAATTAATTGATGTATTCTTGAAACATCTTACACTTCCAAATGACTTCAAATCCAATCACACTTCTACATTATTTCAATTCTTGTGTCATCAAGAAAGCTGAGAGAGCAGGCAGAATTTCTTAAGAGCACTTCAGAGACCTTCTTCCAAGTCACCAATGCCCATTTTGCAAGTGTTAATGCTGGCTCTTCCTTGCTTGGCATGTGATAGGCAACTCTTAGCAAGGATCTCAGGGAAAATTAAACAAATGAGAGCACAGCCGAGCCTGTTCTACACAAGTATCCTCTGCATGTAGGCATGGGACGCACTGGGTTCTGGCTTTGCAAGAAAGTGAGGAACGACAACCATTTCTTCCGTAACAAATATTTGCTATCCTAAGTAGTGTCCTGCTTCTGTTTCCAGGACGCTGTGTGTACACTGTGCTTCAGTGTCAAACAGCAGGGTAATCTTTCTAAAGACATGCTAAATGGCACTTGAATTCAACTCATGTACTACCCAAACTGCACACAATGCCGTGGAAGTGGCAATAATACAGACACCTGAGAGCAAGCTCACTCGTGTGCAGGCAGGCAAATGATAACTCTCTCCTAACTACCACCCGGCCAACTGTGAGATGCCGTCATTTGTAAGGAGCATCCCTGATTTTAAAAATATAAAAACATATACATATAAAATATATATAAACATAAAATGTACATTTTGAAATTGATGAAATACAGTAAGCTCTACCATTATTCAGTGAAATGACACAGATTGTATAAAAAAAGCCATCAGAAAGCCTGATGTAATTCTTTTCTACAAAGTTCTACCTGCCGGTAAAAGAGCTGTGCAGCACTCTTTATTCAATACTCAGGCAATTCTGCACATGGCCTGTGCCTCTGTCATTCCTACATCACCCAGGAAGATAGAAACCATTCAGGCCTCCCGACTCATTACAGGTTAGATGGGTGAGTAAACGGCAATGGTTCCTGTGGCCCCGGTGTAACTTGCACGGGGCAGAGCCAACGTGGAGGGCTGCTGCACCCACAAGTCACTGGCTTCAACTGGTTTTATTTTGAGAATGAATTTCTACAACAATATTCCTTGCTCACAATGAAAAAAAAATCAGTTTCAAAGTAACCCAATGTACTTTCCTAAGGTTATCCATTAACTTGCTTTCTAGGATTAGAAACTACGTGACTCCACTCAAGTTAGGAGAGGAAACGTGCAATACCCCAGAAGGTGGCAGGACTCAAAAAGCAACACTGAAGATGCAGACCTCGTGTATTCCCTACCTACAAGACTGGATTGCACTTTGTAGCTAGACTACATATATGAGTATTCCCAATGAAAACCTCTAGTGTTTGATATCCTTTCTCCAATAACTGCTGCTACAGTCACTACTACCACTGCTATACCCGAGTAATCAGCACAGTCTATCACTTAATTATTGGAATAATTATGTCAGACGGATGTTACACTGTCCGTTTTTATACGTGACGAGGCTGAGGCACAGTTAGAATGTCGCCGAGACGAGGTCACACAGATGTATCTGGCCACAAAACCAGGCCATTTTATCACCATTAACTACTCTCCGGCTGTCACAGTTCCTCAGTTCTTTCATTCTTAACATACAGAAGCACCTTCTAATTGATAGGTTTATTTAATGTTCCTTTCGTCTCCAAAAGCTGCTCTAAATTGAAGGTGTATTTTAAAATCACTATTGCTCAGAATGAAAGCAACAGGGCACTTCTTCAAGTACAGAATCACAGCAAACAGGAACATCGTCTTCTGCGGATACGCATCCTGACTTCATAAATACCACTTTCAATCAAGTGTTCATTTGCTCATATAAATCTTAAAGGTTAGAATTCAAGAAAATCATTTATTCAACAACAGAGAAAACAACATTAATTTATAGTTTATGGATAGAAAAAAAATCCAGGGCTTTATTTAGACAGTATAATATGAAAAAACAAACAGATAAAATATCTCTGACTAAAGACAATGTGTAAAGCTTGTTTCTAAACCCTTGCCCGGCTATGAAGTAAAAGCCAGAAATTTTATTTGCTGAT
The DNA here is from genome assembly GCA_033961575.1 of Aselliscus stoliczkanus. Lineage (NCBI taxonomy): Eukaryota > Metazoa > Chordata > Mammalia > Chiroptera > Hipposideridae > Aselliscus > Aselliscus stoliczkanus. The sequence goes on from CM066736.1 coordinate 10,642,237, forward strand.
TTCCTTCCAGAACAAACGGGAGGCATTGAAGGGTGTAGAAGCAGCGTAGTACATGGTCAAGACCACTCCAGGACAAAGGCAAAAGCTAATGAAAATGCTATCTGAGAGTCTAACTCTGTGCAAATGTATCTCCTGGAGTTCCCATTGTGGATGATATTTCTTTGTCAGGCAGTGTCAACAAAAGGTTAGTATGACTAACACATGAAACAGCCATGGAAACTACTGGTCCTTCAATCAGAAAACCATCTGGTCCCAAACGACAGTCATAAATTACTTATGTGATTTTCAACAGCTAATCGGTTTCTATGTGATCAGTGATTTCCTACACACTGTGAGGAAAACATGAGAACACAGAATTGCATTGGATGAAGTAATGCTTTTATTCGGTTTTCTAAGTACTGGATTTGCAACCAACATCTCTGCAATAAGGGAGCGGTTACAAGTCATCAGCAGTGATGTGGCAAAAAGTTAGCAAAGTCACCAAGTATCTAAGGGAAGGTGGCATCGCATTTGTGAAGGTGCTGGGTACTATGCTCCCTTTCTCTGTCCTGACCCCCAGGACACAGTAAGGACAGATGGGTTAAGTGTGACGACAAAGTCTCCTTATACTCAAGAAACAGGTAAAAAAAACTCAGCAACTATCACTCAATTTCCACACTCTTCAGTCTCCTAGGTCTCAGCTTTGGCTGATCCAGAACACAAAGTTCTTTCTCTCTTTGAGAGAGACAGACAGACAGACAGACAGACAGACAGACACATGAAATCTCTTAGACAGTACAAAAAGTACTTCTACCTGGTGTTTTGCACTTTGAGCTACAGGACGAAATGGAAGTGGGTGTGCCTCTCCAAGGCAGGCAGTTATTTTTTTTAATTTGGGGAACAGTGTATTTTTCCAGGATCCATCAGCTCCAAGTCAAGTAGCTGTCTTCCATCTAATTGTGGAAGGTTAAGCTCCGTGGCCCACGTGGGGATTGAACCAGCACCCTTGGTGTTACGAGCACTGCACTCTAACAAACTGAGCTAACTGGCCGCCCCGCACAGCAGGTAGTTCTAACACCTGATGGACTCCTTGGACTATGTGGCTCAACAGCGTACTATACTGAAACTCTGAGCCCCTGGTTCTCAATCATTCTGGCGACATGCCTCTAGGGTTTAAAAAAACCTAATGTAAGTGATTACATATAGACTCCTTCCCCTGAAAAGTGCATTGGAGAACAAAGCATGGCCCACCCTTCCATGGTGAGCTCTCTGAAGCAGGCCCCAGGTTAGGGACTCCCATACTAAGTAATGCTGTTAATCTCTACTGACACTGCTTTTGGCCTGGAATCCCTCTCTTGTCCCAACCTATCCTTTCCTCCTCAAATCATTTCATTCTGTTCATCTTTCCCATCCCAGATCAGCCTGCACAGGACTCTAACTTAATCTACAAATCAACACGTTCACCATGAGTTGTAATAATTCATTTCGATGGCTCCTTTCTGCCAAGAAACTATGAGCAATCTGGGGACAGAGACAGTATCTATCTTATTCGCTGACGATATTCAACAAATATTTAAGTGCCTATTATGTAATATGCTTTATGTTCCGCTCTATGCTAGTATGTGCTCGATAAATATCTCAGAAATGAATGCTATACACCAAGGGGTGCTTTCCTATTCACAATATAATATCGTTATATTTCTTGTTTGTAACCACTAATCATGAACAGCCACATACTGTTATCTTAATTTTCTTGAGTTTATGTGTTCTCACTTGGGGGACACTCAATGTTTGAGGGGGGGGGAAATCTGCATATTTCATTTCTTTGTAACCCATCACTTCTCATTCTAGACTAAAATCATAGTAGATAATCAACACGTCGGGGATCGAAGAGCTGCTAACAATGTTTTGGAAGACTAGCATTACTGCCCGTATGCTTTAATTATACTTGAAGAAGAGAATTAAGTAAATCTTTTAGAGAGAGAGAATTCTAAGATAAAAAACTAAAAAATACCACAAGCATAATTTCCCTTTTCTATACCCTATCAACCTTTACTTGATTATTTTTGAGGGAAAAAAAATTATATTTAACTTGACAAATAAAGAAACCTAGCAGACATACTGCATCTGCCAAAAGCTGTTTCAAATCCACATCATAAATAGTGCTAAGAATATATATCAGTTAATCCTGGTTTTTCGGATTAATCCCAAGTCATTGTCATTGAGATTCTCAAAATTACCTTACTATTAATATGACATAATTTTATAAAGTAGTACAATATTATCTTGCAAGATCACAATGTGACTCCAGATTGATAAAGTGTTCTTAAAGCAATAGCTCTAAGGAAAGAATTTCTCTTTAGAAATAATTCCCAGATAACCTACTACCACGCTCCCTAAAATCACTGATTGAAGAAGAAAAGCAGCTGCTGCAAAAGTGAATTCAGAGTGTGTGCACACACTCACATACTACAGTGTTTCTGTGTGGTGCCATATGGCTCTAAATAATTAACGACAGAGCAACTTGACTCCGAAGCTGGCAAGTTCCCATCTCTAATCCCGAAGCCATGGGCACACCTCATGGAAGACTGCTGTGCCAGGACAGCAGCCACAGCCCCGCTCAGCAGGAGGGCACCACGGGCTCAGGCTCCTATGCCCTGCACATTATGAAATTATGGAGGGATGAGGGTTTTCTTCGGTTAAAAAGTCTAAGGAGAGTGTTCCTCTACCACACCCTCGACCAAACTGCACTTTCGTGCTGTTGCTAGTTACGGAGCCGCTCGGGTAGACTGAAATTTATGTAACTTCGTACCAGCATAACCTCACCTGCCTCAAAGCCTTTACCTCACACCACATCAAACACATGTGCAAAGAAGTCTCTTTTCTAGAAATTGCAATAATCCCAATTCCCAGCCAAATAACAGAAACCCATATAATTTAGAGGCTGAAAAAACCTTTTTCAACTGATTCCTTCTGCCTCCATTGCTTTGGATCTCTACTGCGCCCTACTGGATGCGAGGGCTCCCCTGGCTATCCTCTCTAAAACCCCATATTCCCATCCTCTCTAAAATCTCTGCCAGTTGTGCTCTTTCGTATGCCTAGCCTCACCTGAAACACCCATTCCAATGCGTTTCCCAAGAACCCTATCTCTCCTTCAAACTTTCAGGGTCTAATCCCATTCCCCAACCTCCCCCCCCCAACACACACACACACACACACACACACACACACTTAAAGTCACAGGTTTTCCCTGCCCTAAAAATAGTAAGTAAATAGATAAACTGGTAGTATTAGGATGACCGTGTTTCTCTCTGTTCATCGTCAGACATATGTTTTCATTCACTTGCATCTATAATGTCTATAGTGTCTCTTTCTTTAAAGCACAAGCCCCTTAGGTCTAAAGACTCATTTTCCTCCTATCCTTTAGAGAGCTGCATAGTGTCACAATTCAATAAAATGGGATTTTACTGATTACTCATGTCCTGCTCCTATTATCACATTATACCCAAGGACTCTCAATGTTGCAAAGCTCAATCGCTATTTCTTCAACCAGAGCTGTACCTACCGCCATGCTCTACTGAATATATTTATTATTTTGAAATCCAAGGACGTTGCTCATTGGCCCTCTGATTATCACTTCTATTGGGTCACAATACCACAGGACATTAAAAGCCAGTAATTTACAAATATAACATTGTTATCGTAATTACAATTCCATTTTCTTCATGTTATTTTTACTGTACTTTTCCAAATGAATATCTTCACTCTAAACACCAGCTCTTGGCAAACCGAGAGACTCTGGGCCAACGGCAATTTTACAGCTGTGTTATAAACTACCGAGGGGTGAAGACGCTGACAATCTGTTAGGAAAGCAGCATGAGTGGACTACTCTGAAGAGCCATTATGTTTTACGAATGTCAACTACCCACAGATTAAAGTCTCCCTCAGTAAGCCTAGGCAGGATAGGGCCTAACAGCTTCAAAAGACCCATGTCATCTTCTATTGTGTGCAAAAAAATGATTTGCATTTTAAAGAAAAAAATCTTTCCATCAAAATCAGCTTCTGTTTTATTCTAAAACCTTAAGAAAATTAAAGTATACTACCACACATAATGCCAATTTGACAGCACTATGCCAGACATTTAAAGTATTTCTACAATGCTCCAAAAGCAAGATTTTCGTAAGTCCCATATGTGGTGTAAATCATTGAGACAATAATAAAAACTCTGGGTGATACGAATTGCACATATTTCCTGGGTTCGTTTTGGTTTTTGTTGTTAACTATTTAAACCCAATGTTTTACTTCATTTAGACCAAGTTAGGTGAGAAGGATATGGCATATTATGAAAACTATCAATTATAATAACACAAAAGTAATAGCTATTAAATCTGCAATACTAAAAATGCCAAATGAAGACATACCTAAACAAAAGATTATAGATTTCTGTTTTCCAAAATCTACTCACAGTAAAAGTACTTTTCCATTTGTGAGGATTGTGAGACAACCTAGACTTAAAATACTATGTGTAACCTTCAAGAAATTCATTATAAACACATAAGAAAATCCCACTAAACTACAAAGACTGATGAGAACAATCTGAACCAGTGCATTATTAGAGGTGGGGAGGGTTGAGCGCAAGAAGCAGGAGGAGAAGGAAGAGATTAGCAGAGATTCTATATAAGTCCAATTAGCAGAGTCTATATAAGTAAAGACCAAATTAATGATATTTTATCATTCTGGACATTTTGCCAAAAAGGGATAATCGATCATTAAGAAAATAGGAAGGACACTTACTTTCCCAGAAAAGAGGAAAAATAAACATGACTACATGATATAAAACTATAAAAGTTAGGCCTGAATGTTCAAATATTGAAATTCTAAGAAATCACAAGAGAAGAAAATACCAAAAGAGGCCAATGTTCAAATATTGAAATTCTAAGAAATCACAAGAGAAGAAAATACCAAAAGAGGCCAATATGGCTCAAAGCTTTTAAAAACATGTATAAATACATCCATAATTGTGTTTTAGAAACAGCTGTGTTTTAGGACTATAACCAGAACCTGTTTGGAGGACAGACTATTAGAAGGGAGAAGACCTTGACTGAGAGGAGGGTAGATTGTAGCCTTTCCCCAAATATGAGCTATCCCTCTTTCTCTCATTCTCATCAAGCTTGGCCATGTGACTTTGGTGCCTCCACCCCCACAAATGGATAACACTTCCTCATCAATGTGACTTTACATTTAGCTTGGCGGTAAACATCTTGGCCAATGAAAAGTGAGCAGAAATGGCATCCACCACTTCTGAGCAGAGGCTTCGATGGGCTGTATTTTACCACTGCTGTCTTCCAGGAGCCCCGGCCATGACAGGGCTGCTCCATCAACAAGCTTCCTGCCTGGTGGGAAACGAACACAGAGCAGTGCTGCAGTAAATGGCTCACAAAGGACAAGCAGCATGAGCCAGAAATAAATCTCCATTGTTGTAAGATAGGAAGATCTTCCAGGTCTTTTGTTACTGCAGCATAACTGAGCCTAACCCGATTAATGGAAGAGGCCACTGCAGTACTTCGTGAACCATAATGACGTCTTCAAGTCAGCCAGTGGCAATCAAAATGAAGAGAATGGGCCTGACTAGAGGAATATCTGGAAGGTGGAGCAAAGGTGGGGTGGGGGTGGCGGGCTCAATGTTATATAAGAACCACAAAGAAGAAGAAAAATAAACAACGGAGGGGCCCAGGATATTAACACAGGCCGCCACATGGAGGTAGAATTAGATGAATTATATATGACCTCCAAAGAATAGAATTAAGATAAAGAAATGCAAGTTACAGGAGACCGATTTCTGCTCAGCGTACGAAAGACTTCCTAACAATGAGTGCTCTCTAAAGATGAAAAGAATTCCTTTGGGAGGCTGTGCTCACAACCGGAAGTATTTAAGGAAAAAATGGATGACCACGCAAAAAAGGATATTTTAGAATGGGATTCCAGAATTACCTGGGTAAACGGACTGACTTTTAATGTTGTGTCCAACTCTGAAAATAGAAGTATCAATACTTCTATTAGCTCATATTAATAGCAATTGACCATTTATTATGAGCTCTTAAAATGAGAAAGGTGCTGTGCCGAACAAAACAATCCCTCACCATTGCACATGTAAAGAACAATGAGCTTGAGTCATTCTCTCAAGTTGTATAGTTATGTAATTGGCAGAGCAGGGACCCAAAATATCTCCTGTCTCGGAAGGCAGTGAAAAAAATGGACTTCTATGAATGTATGCCCCTGTACAAATATATAAAATTAAAGCCAGATATGTTAGCTTCCGTCCGACACCTTGACGGCAAATGTTCTTGAGTAAGCAGCGCTGAGGGTTGTTTTTTGTTTGTTGTTTTTTTTGTAATGGACGAATGACACTAGCTGGATGTATACAGTGCAATGTATGCAAATATTGAAGAATTATAGGATAAGCAAATAAATGAAAGATAAAATACTTAAAGTCATATTACCTTAGAATTTAATATAGTCTACACTGCATAGATATAGTATTGCCTCAGCACCAATCAATAGTAACAAGAAACAAAATGATCTTCTGTGTGAAGTTTGCAATGTTACCTTAATGTCTGTAGTGAATTTTTTTTTTTTTTTTGAGGGCAGTGTCACTGGCCCTCACATGTGGGACCCGAATCAGCGCTGCCGGCGTCCCAAGCCAGCGCTTAACCACCACGCCACTCGGCCAGCCCCGCGAATTTATTTTTAATAAATCACTGCAGTGATTCTGTCCACACTAGCGACTGCCACCTTTGGAAGGGAGATGGATTTATATAACTCCTGCTTAGCTGTGAAAGCTTCTCAAGGTAGTTAATGGAATTCCCTTTTAATTAAAGAAATCCGTATGCTAAAAAATAAAAAGCAGAAATAATAAATCAGATGCAAACTAAGAAAAAAATGGTCCGGGAAGCACAGACACACTTCAAGTGATGCGTGACTTGGTGATTTGTTTCTATAACTTCAATTCTGGGTTTCATGCTAGAAACTCAAAACACCCACACTAGGAAACCAAGTCAATCTTATTTGAATAAAAATGGAAAGGATAATAGAAAATTGCTGAGAATAAGAAAGTAATCTGCATTTCAATAAATTTAGGTTGTAAACAGATAAGTAAGTTACAGCAAATGGTCTAAGCTATGGGAAGACCAAAAGGGCAAGAATGAGTTCTGTTGACAATGAACAAAGAGAGCTAAACACAACCATTTAAAATGCTTCCCTGCCTCATCTGGTAAAGTCATTTTCATTCATAAAAACACAGTTACTTCAAGTTATTCGAAAGGACAAAAGAATTATTACAATTTTTAAAAAGAATCTCAACTCATCCACTCTAATTGTAAGAAGGAAGCTGAACAGCTTGATTATTAATTATTTTCTAAAAGAAGCCCTGTCTTATAGGAGGATTCAAATCAAAATGGGCAAAATCGAAAATTAATGGGGGAAATGAATTAATAATTATTGAATAGCAACAACAGATCAAGTATTATGCAGCACACATCACATCATACATATCATCTAAGACAAACTCATGGTGTACACACAGCACAGTAGCCTAGTCTTCACTGAAAGGGCATCACTAAGGCTTAGTGGGTTAGGGTAACGGCCCAGGTAACAGACCCTGAAAGCAAGCCAAGGTCTAACGCAAAGTTCCTCAGAACTATCCCAAGCTTTACAGCATGACAGACTGCATCTATCACAATGAGCTTTCTCATAAAATAATAATTCATCTTGACCTGGACTTCAATTTTTATCACAAATTCTGATTTATGAGCACAGAATAAATGAATTATCTGCATTTCTCTTCTCTGTTTTTCTGCTCTTCTAATTTTCTTCCAACAAAAAAAAAGAAAACATGCTACCTTTTAAAACACAAGACTGAAAAGAATACAATTCAACCACAAATTCATTAATAATTATTTTTCTGAAAACTGTAATAGAAAAAAATAACATAGTGAACTATAATTTTAAAAAATATGTACTTTGTTCCGTATACATTCAAAACTTATGTAAAAAAGATTGTGTTTAAAGATACTTTAATTACTATATAGATATAAGAGCTTGATTCTGGCATAAGATTATGGAAACAGTATAATTCTTCCCTTTTTCCTCAAGGAACATAATGTGTACATGTGTTTTGTTCTGTTTTGCAGTGGGAGAAAGTATTACCAAATATTTGGAATATTTAAGGGTACTTAACTTTTAGAATCAATGCTTCTAAAATCCACTGCCCTTGGTAACAGATGGCCTCTAGGTCTATTGCAAATCGCAGAGACAGGAACCAAAGCTCAGAATGAAAACTAGATGAGGGGCAGGGATCTTTCTGAGTGACTTAAACAAGGACAACTTATCAACTGCAGCTTAGGAACCCTAAGCAGTGATACTATAATGATATTACCCTTGATAAAAGCTGAACAAGACACTTAATGATGCTAGAATGTCCTTTCAGCTTTGATCACCTAAAAGTACTATATATTGGGTTGTCCGAAAAGTCATGACGTATTTTTTTTCTGTTTTTCGTTGGAAAATGCGTCATGACTTTTCAGATAACCCAATATAAAGGAAGGGAAGTGAATGAAGTTTTTCCCGTAGAACTAACCCAGTCTTTTTCATCCATTCCTCCCCTAAACACCACCCAGGGCCTGAACATATTGTTACGCCAGAACGTAAGGAGGCGCTCACACACTGATGAAGACCCATCAAAACCCAGAGCGGCCATGAGAGCGAGGCATCCCCCAGGCAAACATGAAGAACATATCAAAATAAATCATGGTGATGAAGCATACAATCCACTGAGTAAAATAGGAATCCATTTTCCCAAATGTATACAAATTTACAAATTCATAAGATTAAGGGAGAAAGATAAATACATACATGGGGGAGGGGGGAATGAAAAGCTCTTCCTTACAACTAACAAAAGTAGAAGGAATGGTGGCATTTGAAAATTAACATTACAACCAAAATAGTGGTAACTGATTTAGACAAGGACCACCAACCAATATAGGCTAATTATATAATCTCATTGGACCTGACCACCAATTATTAAGTATAACAACAGAGTTAACAAAGATCACAATTAACAAATATTTATTAATTTACAGTGGCGAAACCAGCTCCAACAAGTGATCAAAATTAAAAACGGGAACCTGAAGTGCTGAGCCTCCTGCTTTGACACATTGAGGAGGCTACACCATCACTCCCATGGGGTTCCCACTAAAATGCATAACCTGAATCTAAATGGGAGGAAACATCTCAAATTGAGAGGCTTTATATAAAACATAAGGCCTGAACTCATCCAAAATGTCAATGTTAAGAATGAAAAAGAAAGGCCAAGGAACTCTCTTAGATTTAAAGAGACATGTAAACAAAATATAACATATGATCATGGATTGGATCTTGGGGGGAAGGGGAGTTAGGCTCTAAAGAACATAATTGGGACAACTGATAACACCTGAGTTGAACTATGGATTAGATAATAGCAATTTATCAATGTTAAGTTTCCTAATTTTCATAATTGTAGTGTGCTTATATGAGAGGATATCCTTGTCCTTAGGAAATGTACACCTTAAAAAAGAGAATCGTATGTGTGTAATGACTCTCAAGTGGTTCAGAGAATAATACACACACGCACGCACACACATTAATTATAAAGCAAACTGGGCAAAATAAAAACTACTGGTGAATCTGTGTAAAGGATATATGAAGTCCTCTGTGTTAGTCCTGAAAATTCTCTAACTTTGAAATTATACCAATATAAAAAGAAACAAGCGATTTACATAATAATTGTATTGTTACAAAACTGTGTGTGAAAGCGGGTTCTGAGAACTACAGGAAACCCTCTGGGTGACTCACAGCCACCTTGACGCTGTTCCTTTTCTTACCTTTCTAACAGATTGTGGATCGCTTTGAAGAGCAGCGTCCGACATTCATAGGAAAGGCCATTTTCCCAGAGTCCTTCTTCCACAACTGAAAAAAACAAAACAAAACAAAACAAAACAAAATGAACCGGTAATCAGGGCATTGAAATAAAAATAAAAGAAACTTCTAAAACATTTTTCTAAAGCAAAGTGAATGAGTGAATGTAAATAAATCATTTCACACTGAAAAAGAAAAAGGAAGATAAGTACTTAACCAAAGTGATAAAATACTTTTGTACCAAAGGAAATGTGTGTTTAGATCCCACAAAAGTCTTTTCAATCTGCTTACTCAAAGTTTGAAATCATTCGAAATTTTCAAATTAATCTTTCCTACCTTATAGTGTCACAAAGACTAATTTTGTTAAAGTTCTATTAAAGGTATTGAAAAAGAATTACCACCAAGGTTGTCCTATGCATTTTCAGAAGGCAAATCAAAAGGAAAAAAATATCCAAAAATGCCAGAGTTACTCAAAAGTTTCTAAATGTTGAAAGCGGTATCTGAATAGGATATTAAGGACATGATTTTAGGGAGAATGTCAGGAAATTAAACCTTAATATAACATCAATTTATTTCCTGAACTCATAATTTCGCTTGACCTTTGGGGAAACATCATACTTGCTTTTTAAATCTATTATAACATTGAGCCACAACTATAACACCAAGAGAATCCAACAGACTAACAATACCCCATGCATTCCTAACATTGTTTTCCTATATAAAAAGATGTAAAACACCCTAGGGAAGTTGGCTAATTTTCTTTTAAATTATATTACTTCAATTCAAGACAGCAAAAAAAACTGGAAGGATGAAAGCAACATTTGCAGAAGAAAATTTCCTCTTCTTTTTACTTGTTATATTGACAAAAGAATTCACCAGAGAAAACTCTGACAGAGAATTAAAACACATGTTAAACCCACAATGCATTTTTAATGCTTTTATCACACTAATAGACATCTCAAAATGCATCTGCATATTCTTCAATCAGATAGAATTTAAAGAAGTGTATTTACAGTCATAAGTTTTATCTACAGGGCTTTTTTTTAATGATAAAACTGGGTAAATATTTTTTTTGTCTTCGTATGCGAGGTAACTTTTTTATTTTCCTGCCTATTTGGCTCATCATGATTTACCAAATTTTCCCAAAGCAACCTGTGGCAGACACATTTGATTTGTAACTACAGAAATGGAAATGAAATGCAACAAATAAACAAACATTCCTGTTAGCAACAGATTGTCTCTATTCAGGACAAACCATTCAAAAGTTTTCTACAGTTCTCTGAAGGTGTCATGAATCTCTGTTCTCACATATTTACCTTTTGGGTAGAGTTTTTCCTGGGTGAGAAAGAGCGCTAACATTTCAATAAAAAAAACACGCCATATTAATTTGCTTCTTGTTCCTAATGAGTCTCACTGACTCTAAGACACCATCAATTTTAACATGCACCATTATTTTATATGTCACTGGGGGATGGAGGGGTGGGAGAAAGCTGCCAATTAAATTATAAGATAGTTCTTATCACTTACAATTTGTAATTTGTAATTAAAGAGCTCCCTCAGATTTAATGAAATATATTTTTCAAGTATCATTATTGTACATACATAAAACAAATAATATAGTCAAAGAAACACATTAGAAATTAATAAAACTTCATCAATATTCAAAGTCTAACTCTTCTGAATCACTCAACTCAGTTGCTGGTGTCACTATTTTCCTACATAACAGGCTTTCATGCCATAAAAAGTACTGGTGATGTAGCATTTGTCAAATGAGTGTACGTGCAGCACTTCTTTCCAAGATTGTCTTCCAAGCTGATAACAACCATTGTGCACATTTAAAAAAATCTTTGATAATCAAAATCTTCAAACACAATTTAAAATAGAATTACAAGTCTCAATACATTCCTAAACCAAATTATGAACACTGTATCATTTGCTTCAACCATCCTTTCTTTTTCTTTTTTCTTTCTGGTTTGCTTGATAACATGAAAGCAAATCCCACTCCTAAGTACTTTGGTATACATCATCAAAATCTAAATAAAGTCCATCAATGCCTCTCAAGTTATATCTATCTCCTTTTTTCAAACATGCCACTAACGTATTGAAGAAACCAGGTTAGTTGTCTTAGAGAACACTCACATTCACATCTAATTGCCTCCTCACATCAGATTTTAACGTTGGCCCTACTTTGACCTTAACAGAAGATGTCAAAGGAAAGTTCTCACACAACAACTAGAACTCTATGTTTTCCTCAAATGGTCCTCAAATACTTTGTTAATTGCATTGCTGAAGATGTGTAGCTGTTTAGTAAGTTCATGCACAGGCAATGCCAACTACATCACAATTTTAAGGTACCATTACGATTTTATCCTGATTTCAACAATTTTAAGATAGGTCTTAGAATTGATAGTTTTTTTCCAAAGAACAAATCTTAAGAGAGCAATTACAAAAATAACCCTACAACTAAAGTCATACTTAAAAAAAAAAAAAAACCTCAATATTTTCTCTTCCTAATATCAAGGACAAAGCAAGGGTATCTGCTCTCACCACTCCTATTCCACAGTACAGTGGCAGTCTAAGCCAATACAATACAGCAAGAAAAAAAAATAAAAAATACCAGGCACACTGACTGGAATGAAAGAAATAAAAGGGTCTCTATTCAGAGGTGACATGACTATCGGAAAACCTTAAAGCATCAACCGAAAAAAGCTATTAGAATTAAAACTGAGTTTAGCTAGATCACAGGATACTAAGTTCATAGACACAAAACAATCATATTTCTATATCCTGGAATGAATAATTAACAATAGAAAAAAATTTAAGCACTATTTACAACAGCACCAAAATAACCATGAAATTCCCGGATATAAATCTTACAAATTATGTGCAAGATATATATGCTGAAAACGACAATACTGATAAAAGAAATAAAAAAGACAAAGAGGGCCGGCCGAGTGGCTCAGTTGGTTAAGAGCTCGCTCAAGAGTGCGAGCTAAGCTCTGAACAACAGCGGTTCAAAGTCAGAATAGCCAAAATAATGTTGCTGGAAAAAAAAAAAAAACAGTTGAAAGATTTCCAGATTTCCAGATTTACTACAAAGCTAGAATAGACAAGATAGTGTGGTACTAGAGAAAGGATAGCTATATAGAAATCAATAGAACAAAATAAAGAGTCCAGAAATAGACCCACAATTATATGATCAACTGATTTTCAACAATGGGGGCAAAGGCAATTCAGTGGCAGAAAAAAGTCTTTTCAAGAAATGGTGCTGAAATTAATGAATTTCACACACACAAAAAAATGAGTCTCAACCCCTACCTCACACCATATAGAAAAATTAACTTATAATGGATCATAGAACAAAATGCAAGACCTAAAACAATAAGACTTTGAAAGTATAGGAGAAACTTTTTATAAGCTTAGGTTAAACAGACTTCTTAGATACAACACCAAAATGTGATCCATAAGGGGGGAAAAAAAGTTAAAAGGGGCTTCATCAAAATGAAGAACTCTGCTCTTCAAAAAACATGAAAAAGTTATGTTAAGCTATGGAAAAGACAGCCACAGATGGGGAATAAGCAGTTACAAATCACATATCTGGCAAGGACTTGTATTCACAATATGCTATTCTTAAAAAAAAAATCTCAAAACAGAACACTAAGAAAAAAACAATTTTAGAAAATGGACAAAAGATCTGAGCAGACATTTTGCCAAAGAACATATATGAATGGCAAATAAAAACATGAAAAGATGTTCAAAACCTCACTAGTCATTACGGAATTGCAAATTGAAAGCAAAATGAGAGATCACCCATTAGAAGGGCTTAAAAAAAATGAAAATACTAGTAAGCATATAGAGTAACTGTAACTGTCATATACTGCTGAGGAAAGCAAAAATAGTACAGTCATTTTGGAAAAGTTGACTTGGGCAATTTTTTCGCAACTGAAATATATACTTGCCGTATAGCCCAGCAATATCCCCCTTAGGTATATATTCTAGTAGAGTAAGAACTTTTGTTCACATGAAACACTGTAGCAAATGTTTATTGTTTGTATCATAATTGCCCCACACTGGAAACCATCCAAATGTCCCTCAACTGAAGAAAGGGCAAACGGTAGAAAATCCAAACAACGGAATATGATGCAAAAATAAAAGGAACTACTGACACAGTCAAAACATGAATGTCACTATGCTAAGTAAAAAAACGGCATACTACAAGGGCCACGTTGCCTGGGTCACTCATCTGACATTCTTGCAAGGGCGACCGACCTTAAGGTAATGTAAACTGCTCAACGGTTTCCAGGTATGGGAGTAGAGGGAGGCGTTGGTAACAGACGACATGGAAATTTGGTGGGTGATGCAACTGCTCTGCATCTAGATTACGGTGATAGTTACATAACTGTGTACATTTGTCAACACTCGTATAACTATATACCAAAAAAAAACAAAAAAAAAAAACAGTAAAATTTACTCACGATCTTTCACTGCTCTAATTTACATAAACCTATTTTACTATTGGACAAGGCTCTGGACCGATGCCATAATGAATATGCTTACATTGATTTTTTTTTTTTACATTTTTTTGTGTTGAAAATGAGAACAGGATGTGAATCCAAAGAAGTCCTACTCTAAACTTATGTATACTAAACATGATTGTTTTTATCCAAAGGATATGGTGTCTCTTCATTCATATATTAAAGCAAAAAAACAAAAACCAGTTTCAGCAACAAGCCATAACAGACCCAAGTGGTTCGCCTCACCAGCATAATCCACTATTAGTTATTTTAAGTACTTTGTATGAAATACTGTAAATAATACAAATACTGAAAATTATTTTTAAAGTACCTTTATTAATACACTTTTATATGGCAATTCTTATATCCTCATTTATATTATATGTATAGTATTATATAAATTAATATAAACCAATTTAATTGCAAACACGGAAGAAAACAATAATATAAGTAAAACAAATCATATTACTTTAAGCTCATTTTTAAAAAGTATACTATAGCTTAAAAAAATAGAAAATTACGCCGTATCCTATAAGTTAAGCCATAACATTTAAAATACGTCAGTAGAGTAATTAAATAGTGTTTGGACTCCACTGAACATTTAAAATTCCTAAGTCTTACATATTTTATTAAAGATTCAAGAACAGTGAATAATTTAGCAGAAGTCAACAACTTAATGTGATCAAAAATTTAATCCCTCTGGTAAATACCATCAATTTAGACTATGGATTTAAAGATTTTGCATTTGGACCCACCAAGTGGCGTGGTGGTTAAGCGCTGGCTTGGGAAGCCAGCAGCCCCGGTTCGGTCCCACATATGAGGGCCAGTGACACTGCCCTCAAAAAAAAAAAAAAAAAATCTAAAGATCTTGCATTTATTTGCTAACCCTTTCAATTTACTGTCCATACTTGTAGAAAGGAACATACTTTGTGGAAAGACTACACTTTATTTACTCTTTACTTCATGTATAGAATTTCCAGAAACACACGTATGTTTCAATGAATCTCTAAAATTCCAAAATAAGTTCAATCTAGAATAACATTTTGGAATCTAATAATAGGTATGTGGCCAACACTCACTGGCCAACAGCTCTTGGCTGGTATGCCTCAAGTACCAGGCTAGAAATTAGGAATGCTCTCAAAAAGCTAATAAAGGCTGTGAAATCCACTGTGAGGCAAAAACTACTTTGAATACTTTGTGAAACATAAAGTCTTTCATTTTGAAATAATAATAATAAAATAACTTCGAGTCAAGATTGGTTTTCTATCCAGAAAACAATCTCATCTTCTGAGGTTTTATTTGATGTGCCAACCTTTGAACCAAGCACTATATAAATGGGGGGAGGAGTGCACTTTTTGCCACCGCACCATGAGACAGAGTAAAGCACATGTGGCATTCACAGCTAGTCGGCATCTGGCTTCTTCCTGTCACTGGGATTGCCTATTTCATGGCTTCTGGTTGGGGTCAAAGATGGTCCTCTAACAGGAGCTGGAAAGACTGATTCTCTTTACCATCCTCTCCTGCAATGTGAATTCACTAGATGCTCCCGCACCAGGCTTTTGACTCCAGATCTAGTGACACAAAAAGGAGTGGAAGGAGAGAGATCTGGCGCTAGAAACAGCGGCTGAAAGATCAAGTTCTGGCGCTAAAGCAGTGAAGGCACTGGAGCATCTCGTCTTGGTGGTGACAGCGCTCGCTTCTCATCAAACCAATTATGCAGCACTGATCCTAGGCGTGCCAAATAGTTCTGGGAACACGCAATATCCTTTTAAATCAACTCCTGTTCTTAGCCTGCAACCAAGAATTCTGACCAATACCGTTTTAATCTCCATTTTATAAATGAGAAAGCTAAGACTTAAAAATCTTAAACTTGCCCAAGGTCACATAATCTACACGTCAAACATAGCTATCTATTCTCAGCAGCTCACAGGATCCAATGTATTTTTATATCTACTTTTATAAATAATAGACAAATTCGTACATTAATTAAACTCCTCAAGGGAGTTTACTTGCATAGCTTCAGTGACTAAGTCATTTCAGATAAATGTGTGTTGAATTGACCTGATATTATGTGTGCAGGTGCCTTTCAAATTTCACTGGAATTAGCTTCGATCCAAAATCTCCTTATATCTAGTTAAGAGGATTAGAAGAACAGAAGAGCTTCAAATCCAAGTTTTCTGATTCTAACACCCATACTCTTTCCTTGAAACCACTCTTCTCCATAGGGTTAGTGTGAAGTTCACCCACCTTCCCCCCTTTTACTCTTAATACTGGCTGGAAAGAGAACTTTCAACACTGAGGTTAAATTACCTTTTGGATCTATAATTTGCACTTTAATGTTCTGTAAGTAGCCGCAAGTAACCTTTTCAAAAGTTAAACAAAATTGAAATTGCTTCTGCAATCTCTTTGTACAGCTCCATGGTCAAGTAAGAGAAAATCACATAATAGCTTTTTAAACTAATTCGTGTGAGACCTCCTCCTCCAAAGGTAAAATTTAAACCAACACTTTTGTTTGCTTGATATTGAGATTCTTCAGAAAGCATCCTCTCTTTTTGTGGGGAAGGGAAGAGGCAGGCAGAGATTAGTTAGTCTAGGTTAAGCGTCTATAAATGAGACGAGATGCACTTGCTACTTAATTGCCTCTCTCACTTGCAAGGTGGACTGAGAAGAAAGGCAACTGTCAAGTTTATAAGGCCTGCAAGTGCTGAGGCCTGTCTTTAGGAGCCTACAACCTCCCCAGGGTATACTGTCCCCAGATTTTTATTTTAAAAGTCTTTCTAATTCTTTTGATCTCTCAAGTTTCAACGTAAATGCTTATTAATTATACAGGAGAGTAGCAAGAAGACCATCTCTACAGACTATATAAATCTACTTATGTATAACAGGAGAATTTTTTTCTAAAATTCTATTAACAAGTCTCAGAAAAGAAAGCACCTGGAGACCTAAAATGTGTGTACAATAAATGAGTAGCAAGAATCAATCAAAACAAAGAATTCCTAAATGAAAACTTTCTCCTGCTGCTATGTGGTCTATTATAGCCAGACTAAAACTGAAAAATAAAATGAAGTACCACCACAGCTGCCTATTTACCAAAAAAAAAACAAACAAACAAAAAAAAAAACCCAAAAACAAAAAACTATTTTAGCACTACAGTTATCTCTTAAATTGAAAAAGCTATAATCGGAAAATTTTTAATTGCTGTTATTCAACCTTTTTAAATATAGTAAACCTCATAATCAAATAGTTAAACTGCAAAAGTACTACACTAATTCTTTTTTTTTTAGCAGAAGACACAGTTTTATTTTTTTTTATTTATTTTTTTTGAGGGCAGTGTCACTGGCCCTCATATGTGGGATCTGAACCGGGGCTGCTGGCATCCCAAGCCATGCCACTCGGCCGGCCCAGAAGACACTGTTTTAAAAAGGAAAATTTAAATAGCTGTAATTATTGTTTAGTGTCCAAATTATTTTTTTAAATCCTCACAAATTGTAATACAAAGCTTCTTTCAACTTTGCAAAACATGGCTCCTTGCAGAATTAATAAGCTTCTTTGAAAGAAAACCCATATAAAAGGTTCAGGAAAAAAGTCAATATGGCAAAATATCAAAGCAGCATATACTTCAACAATTTTTTGTTTCCCAGCAGAGATCTTGGAAAGATATCGTTTCCAAGTCGACAAATGAAACTGACATATTTTACTTGAAGAAGGAAAAAAAGTGGAGGAGGGAGAATGGAATAGGATAGGGAAGAGCATAAAGATTGTGAAACCTTGAAGAAATTCAAGCTCATCCTTTTAGAATTCAGGTCACCCTGCCTAACACAGTTTAAAAGTAGAATTACTTTCAAAGAATACATATTTCCTCTGAGCTATGATACATATTTCCTTTTAATGTATCATATTGCAGCAACAGCTGAAATGAACGTCTAGACATCAAAAACACTTCTTACTCCCACCTACTGCTTTTTTACCTCAGGCATCAAAGCTAATGAAACCTATTATCCAGAACATTGAGCTCAGTAACCACATTGGACACTGCAAATATTGGAGGGGGAGGGGCACTTTCAGGAACGGCACTCCTTATTCAGCCATTAAAATTACTGAAAATCAGATTTTGCTCCAAACTCCAAAAATACAAATAGATTAAAGCAAGGCACGTGAAACAAGATTATTTTCCAGTTACATTTCAGTGGCAAACAGCTACAAATAGAGCAGCTCTACCACCAATCCGCTCCAACTGCCTTTGTTTTCAGCCTTTATCTGCAATAGATAAAGCACGCTAGTTTTTTTCTGTTTTAAATTATTAAATCTACTATCTAAGAATTGCACTACACAGACAATATAATAAGAAAACATTTATTAATTTAATATTATGGGTTGCATCAAATGAAATATTTTAAAGATAAATATATAGAGAAATTTTAAGCATCTGCTCTCTCAACATTGACTTACAAAGACTGGGTAACAAAGTAGCATAATGCTGCATTAATTCTAAAATATAACATTATACCCATAAAAAATCCAATTACATACACTATTGATCGATCACAGTTATGCCACCATTGATTGCCTTGTAAGATCTATATTTGAAGTCATTAATAACTAAATGGACTTATTACTTAAATCAAATTCAACCCACTTAGAGCTCTGACTTCTTTGAATTGCTTGCGGGTGTAGAATATGTGGTATCACTTAACAAATCTATGCTGAAAATGGATTGTAACTTTCCCAATGCCAATTCATCACATGAGAATTAGGGATAGAAGATGTGTATCAAAATGCTCCATTTGTTTTGACCTATTTGCAACTTTAAATGATTATGAACATTGGTAATGTTCATCCGACAGAAGCAGAGTCATGATTCAAATCTTAACAGTCTAATGTCTTAGTAAGGAATTGAACAGCATGAGTTCTCTGCCAGTTGCAGGATAACCAGAATTTTAATGATGGTTTCCACACAGCATTGTAGCACTTGAGACATGACCCAAGTTAGCATTTCAATGGATCACAGGACTCCATGTAAAGCCACTAAACTTTAAATTGAAAGAGACCATAAAACTAAATTTCTAGATAAACTGAACAAGACCTTCAAAAGACAATTGCTAGAGAAAACATTCAGGCTACAATGTTGCTTTAATAGCCACACAGAGAAAAGGAAATGGCTGATACTGACTTCTAAGAATGAAATTTGCCCCCATTTGATGCTCCTTTTTAAAGATTTTAAAATAATTGTTACATTTTTATACTTTAAAGCTATTAATATACTCTACATTTTGTTGTATAATACACATTTTTTTTAAAGCCTAGAAGGACAACCATTAAAATAAACATTTTCTTAGATTGCTGAAACAATTATTATTTTGTTCTTTATTCTGTGTATTTTCCAGATTTTCTTCAATGAATATCATATTTGAAAGATAAAATAAGGCTACTATTATTTATTAAACAGCTACATGCTTTTAAAATGCTACATGCTCAGAAATGATAAGAAAGATCAACATTATTGGGACAGGAGCCACAAGATAAAACTAAATTTACAGAAAGAAAGCTAGATATACGGTTCAGTTAGAACACTTATATTTAAATCCATCAATACTACAAAATAAACATTTTATAAACTTCCCCTAAGACAATGACTTTAATCAGGATGACTCAACTATTGATTTTAGCACTGGCACAATTAAGCAGTGAAAATTAAAAATATCTCCTTCCACTCTTCAGACACAACCTGATTTGAAATACACACACGTGTGCAAGCAACACCCTCCCCCAACCCCCAGATCGCTACTAAAATTCTGACAGGGCAAGTCCCCAAATTGCCTTTTACACTAAAGCTCAAACAGTTGTCTGTCACTGCCATTACAGTGAGTAATCCTTGCAGCTGTAACTGTTTGAAATGCAGCTGTCTTGCTGGCATTCTCTCCCCGCCCCCACTCATCCAGTATTTCTGTGCTTGCTACAATAATCTTAAAGAGCATTTTACAGGAGGCTTAGCCCTGGCTGAGGGCACTCTGCGGCGTGACTGAGGGAACATGGAAACACGATTCATTAGACACGCCTGGAGTGATAACAATGGTGCTGCTTCTTGCTGCCTTTCATTTCGTACATCAGTCTGAGACTAATGCATTCTCGTTACACAACAAGCGCGTTTATAGACAGGAAAAAACTGTAATCACCTTTGATTAAGAGACAGCATATTTTTCCTATATGAGCCGCCAGCCATACCGACATAGTAATTATTTTTTAACTGACAGGTTAAAATAGCAAATGTAGCAAAAATAACATCTGCGGGGGGGGGGAGAGGGGGAGAGAGAGAGAAGAGAGAGTGAGAGTGAGAGAGTGAGTGAGAGAGAGAGAGAGAGGAGAGAGAGAGAGAAAGAGAGAGAGAGAGAGGAGAGAGAGAGAGGAGAGTGAGTGAGAGAGAGAGAGAGAGAGAGAGGAGCGAGAGAAAGGAGAGAAAGGAGAGAGAGGAGAGAGAGAGAGAGAGAGAGAGAGAGAGAGAGAGAGAGAGAGAGAGAGAGAGAGAATCTACTGTGAAGACTTCGTACACAAAGGTTTCTCTAGACCAGGCTCAGTGCCATATCCTTGAGACCGGATGGGTACCTCTGCCTGTATTTAAGCTAGCCAGGCTAACATAGACCCTAATTAAGCAATCTCATTTCTATATATCCAAGTCTTTGGAGGTAAACATTACAGAATTTTTATAATTTTCATTGACCTACCTTCTTTCCACTTCTTTCACCACAGGGCTACAAAATTCAACAGCAGTATTAATCTCCTTCTCCATTATCTCCCTTTTACTATAAAATAATTTGTCCTCTCCACTTTTTCCGCTATCTAGTTTTACTATAAAGTAATTGGTTTCTCTTTACATAAAATGCTAGGCCAAAACAGAAAACCTCACTTCTATTTTAAGTAAAACAGTAAAAGAATGTAATTTTGATAATTTTGATTAAAAACAGGAATGTAGAAGAATCATTTTGTATCAGTCTCTCATTTAACCTAACTTCTACCAATCACTGCATCTGGCAAAGGTTTGAATTGTAAATATAAAAGCCCTAATTTAAACTGGGGAAAAAGGCCCAAGCCACATTATACTGACAACATGTAAAGTCAATTTTCTTATGGGATTTTGAAAAGTGAACCACTACATACACCCATACAGCTGCTGTCTTTGGTGGGTTCAGGCATATGTGTTGCTGGATTGTTGTTTATGGGGAGTTTGGTACTTGACAGAAAAAAATATATATTAGCCAAGAATTGAAAGATTTCAGTTAAACCAAAATAATAAAAGGAATTTTTTTTCAAGGTTAGCAGACTCTGTATAATTAAACACTTTATAAAATGGTCAGTCTCTTTTCTAAGCTTTCTACAATACCACTGTATTTTTACGCTAAGAAGTGCTATAAAACTAGCAAAACAATTTACACATCTGAAATTCTGTTAATACAGTAAAGGACTAAAATATAAGCAAATAACAGAAAACGTTAAGTCTGGTTCACAAAACTTTGAAATATAAAAAAGCTTTTTTAAAAAACAATAATGTAGAATGAACACATTTTTGTAAAACAGAAAAATGCTTGAGCAATTTTTAGCTGTTGGATTTTAGAGTTTTCTGACCTGTGTCAACACACTAGATTATAATAGAAACTAGGAAATCTGCGGCCTTTTTTTTTTTTGAAGATTTTATTGGGGAATTGGGGGAGGGGAACAGCGTTGGGGAATCGGGGAAGGGGAACAGACACGTTGCTGTCTTTTGTTCTTCAGTCTAGCTGTGGAGGATGTTGCTTCACTGGCCCATGTTGGTATCGTCATTGCGCTCTTCCTGGATGAGGCAGATGGGTCACCAGCCTCTGAATGGTCGCTCACCGCTGCTATTGGCAGCTCACGCTGGCTGCCAGCCACTCACTGTAGCCTGTGGCAGCCCACTGCAGCAGGGGCTGCAGCCCACACCGTCACCGGGACTCGCATAGCCCAGCTCCAGGTGGAGCTGTTGTTAGCTGTAGAGGGCAGTATCACTGGCCCTCATATGTGGGATCTGAACCGGGGCCGCTGGCATCCCAAAACGAGCTCTTAACCAATGCGCCACTCGGCCGGCCCTCTGTGGCCTATCTTTAACGTGCCTATAGGTAGACCAGGGAGCTCTAATGTGCATTTCATTCAACACAGTGTGATCTGAAGCCAAGTCTGACATGCACCACATACTATATTAGAATTAGACAAGTTTAAAATTTTTATCATAAGGAATAAAGTAACAAGTCTTATTAAAGAGGGTAACATCTAGACAATTTCTACTCTATATGTAAGTACACAAGTCTCCTCTCTCTTATTTGTACTGTGTAAAATCATGACTCGCCCAAAACTAACCAAAAATTATTTCTATAAAATTTATAGAAATTTCCTTTCCTTACCATCTTGTGTTCGGAAAATACAAAATCATCAATGGCAAACATATCATCACAAAATAAATTTTATTTAAAAAATTCAGTTTAAATGAATTCTTAGTGTACTCTGAACATTTTACTTTTCTAAATGATTATTTGGTTTACACATGAATTTCTATTATATTAACCTGGTACTTATAAGAATCACAAGTTTATTCCTCACTTTTAAAAGCCAGAATGTATAATTCTCCCCTTAGCTCTTCAAAATTAATTTATGCTTTTTAAATTCAAAACAACCTACGGGAAAACAATAAATGGTTCTCAAAACTTGAAATTGAAACTTATCCAGGAAAAAGCTGTCTTTATCCAAAACTTTGAACAAGCTAAGCCGTTTCCAACTCATAAGCAAACACTTTATAAATGGCCTCAGCAGTCCAACGCTGCCCAATTTTGTGTTTCCTTCATGTAGGTGTTTCAGCACTGCAAGGCTCCTTTGCAGGAACACAATGCAATTTCGAAAACTCCCAATACTCTGGGAAATGAACATCAGTTGTTTACACAGTGGTGTGAATGAGTTCAATCGGATCTTCTTTCTAAGCTTGGCCAGCATGGCACTGTGATTAGAGGGTGAAGTGACCCAGTAACTGGACCAGGCACCGGCTGCGGTGAGAGGCGCTGAGTGGGCTGAGTGACACAGGGGCAGTGGCTTTCTCCCTGTGCTCCTGGGAATAAGTGCCATGTCCTGGGGAAGGGCCCCGGCAAGTCTCTCTCTACCACCCCTCACCTAGCATAGCTGCAGTTCTGTCCAGTTACGCTTGTATTTAATAAATAATGGAGTTCTACAGAGACTTCACCTGAAAACATAAATAAATCAAAGAGCTTGCAAAGAGGCTAGGACTTGCAAACCACTAACGAGAAAAAGGAGTAAGCAGGACCAGAACCCCAAAAGCTGGGGTCACTGCGACGCTAACACTGCCCTGGTCAGGCGCTCCTTTAGCCGCAACCCTGACTTTCTTTGAGATTCTTTCCAGCTCTCAAATTGCATGATCCTAAGGGGGTGCACCAGCATGTGGGAAAGCCCTCCAAGAACCTTGCAGACGGTGAGACTTTCAAACATTTACAGAATCAAGTCCTAGCCAATCCACTCACCCACAGAGCAAAGCCCAGAACCCAAACCAATGCTCAAGTTAAGCAGCACATGTTCAATCAGCTGTCAATAGGTTAGCCTTTGGGTTTATCCACAAGTTAGAATGGATTTTTTCATGAGAAATTAAATACATTATTTTCCAAATAATTAACGTATAAGTTGCCTTTTGGAACCCAACGATATGAATGTTGACTTGCATTGTCACCTAGTAGTGGCCCATGTTGACTCTCCTTTACACGGTTTAATAACTAGCTAGTAAAAAGTATAGCAATTAAAAGTTACTTGAGGGGCAGCCGAGTGGCGTGGTGGTTAAGAGCTGGCTTGGGAAGCCAGCGGCCCCGGTTCGGGTCCCACATATGAGGGCCAGTGACACTGCCCTCAAAAAAAAAAAAAAAAAAACTACTCATAAAAGTTACTTGAATTAGTATCTGCCATCTAAAGGAAAAGCAGAGTTTTGGTAATGAAGGGTACTCAAGAAACTTCTGTGGTGCTCATTTTTATTTCTGGGTGGCCATGCACTAGAGTTATTGAACAATAATTCATTATTTTGTATACAATTCTCCATGACAGCTCTCAATTTTTAAAGCTTCTTTTTTTTTTCAGTTGCCAATGAAGATTTTTACTCAATCTTAAAGTAACAAGTAATTTTAGTTAAAAAAACAACAACGAAGTACCAGATAAAAACGGTAACACTGTTATCTTAACTAAGAGGTATCAAAACGGGAATATTTGATTCTCCAAGTGGTGGTCTCTGCAAAATGGAGCTTACAGAAATCTTTTCATATCAAGTTGATAAGATAATCTGCTGACCACAATCTGTCATTTTCTCTTAATGGGAGAGCTTTGGGGAGGATCCGTGCTGCTTTAAGGCCAGCTGCATTTCTCTTTCTTCTCCCCTGCCCTGACGTGCGCGTCCCTCCCTCCCAGCCTCCAATGGAAGAACGCCTAGCATCCCAGCCTTCCTCCGGTTCGTGGATCCTGAAGGAGCCCACTCAAGGCAATGACACACTACACACTTGGCTGGGCCTGACGTGGAACTCCATACAAGACTTATTCCTCACCAGAACCTTACTTTGGGGGTATCCCCACTCACTTCCCAACGTAACAGCTGTGGTCACCTCGTTTATCCTCTACTGAAAAGGGGAGGAAATTTCAAAGGAGACTAAGGGTATTGTATTCAGCTGTTAAGGCGTTTCAAAGCACAATGTGAACTTGAAGCATTTGGCTTATTTTAAATGTGAAGTTCTCAAAATTAAAAGTGCTTTTCCACAAAGGAAACTTTTTCTTAAACCAAAAAGCGGGAAGAGAGGGAAAGACTCTCCATAGCACTGGTTTAGAATGAGGTTCAGTATGGCAGTATCTGAAAAACTGAGACAGGATACTCTTTAAATTTATGTCTCCCTACATGTCAAAATATTAAGGCCAATTAACAGAAATGACTGAGCTTTGAAACCCAGATAAAGTATGTTTGCAACCTGTTGAATTCTTCTAACAAGCTCAACCATCCTCTGAATTTCCCAAGTGATTATATCTGCAGGTTTTTCCTTAAACGCCTGTACCTTAGTCCTTAAAATAACAATGACTACCCTAAGTAAAACATGCCTGGATTCAAAGGGACTCTTACCCCAAAGATGACTTAGCCATTCGAATGTTCATGATGATAGTGAAGAAAATCGCCAAAAGAAGAAATACAGTAAACATGAAACAGATGTTGTTTGGACAGAAGATATACTAACACTCTGTAAAGTATAGATATCGTTAAGTTTCTTTTACAACCCTGCTTCATCAAGAAGCAAAAGCTTAGGGCCGGCCGAGTGGCTCAGTTGGTTAAGAGCTCGCTCAAGAGTGCGAGCTGAGCTCTGAGCAACAGCTGTTCGAGGCCAGCCCGAGCTGAGTTGCCGTTGAGCTGCCAACAGGTGGCAGGATGGCTCAGCTAAAAAAAAAAAAAAAAAAAAAAAAAAAAGAAGCAAAAGCTTTGTAACTGTGCTCACTGCTTTCACTCAAGGCTCCTTAAATTCATTCTCGATGACAGAGCCAAAGGGAGGTTTTCCAAACTGAAGTCACATCACAGCATTCTTCTCCTTAAAACTCTGTCCCAATGGTTCATACAGCATTAATAACCTAGTTAAACTGCATGCCATGGCCGCAGGACCCCACCTGATTGCATCTCTAGCTATCGCTTCCATTTCCCACTGGTTTGCCAGTTTCAAGAGCATTGGTCTTGTGTCTATTTCTCCAACAAAGTGAGCTCAGGGCTTTTTCCCTGGATCTGGCTGGTGTCTCCTCAGAGCCTTTCCCTAGTTAACCCCCTCCTATCTAAAGGAGCCCTTTCCCAGTCACTCACTTTCTCATCAGCTGCTCTGTAGCACATGGCCATGTGAAATCAGTTGTATATTTGTTTACTGCCTGTCTTTTTACCCGCACAGGAGAAGGCCACTTCCATGTGCACAACAGGAACATCAATACTTGGGTGCTGACTATATACTGCACAGAACCTTTCACAAAGGAAAACATTCAAAGTGGAGCAAAAGGCAACCTACCACCCAAAGCCAAGTCAATGTCACTCAAGTTTACAGGTAAGGTAATTATACATGACATGGCAGCATGGTATGGTATGAGTCTAAGGATTTTGACACTAGGCAAAACAACGCACTTCTATAAAAGACTTAGCTTTTTTTTCCTACAGATGATTTAAGGAAAGTTGTACACATTCTCCAAGTTGTGACTTTTTTTTACTGTTTCTATGGAAACCAAATAGGGTCATGATTAAAAAACAAAAACATTTCTATAGAAACAAGTATAAATGAAAGATGTGATAACAATAAGATCTTATTTGAACCTATGATAATTAGCAAGATTAGAATGACTAATGAGAAAGATTCTTGAGGGGAAAAATCAAGAAAATTATATTAAATTAACATGCTTTACAACAATGACAAAGAATCACAATTAGAAACAGTTACTATCATGAAGTGAGCCTCCTACAAGTTTTGTGTGTTAAAATCAGACAATTCTAAAGTATAAAACTTCTATCCCAATAAACAACATTTAAAAACAGAATTATTAACTCTTCATCCTCCCTAGGCATAACTGATTCTAGTTATCAACCTCTATAGGCTGTTAATATTATTATTCATGAGGCCTTTTCACTACTTTATATTCACAGTGTTCTCTAATTTATAATGACTATCAGTCAATTCCATCAAATTTGCAATAACAAAATAAAAATCACATAATTATGGAGTGACATTAAATTGTGAAATTGATATTTTTATTCACATACTATATGTAAACAAATAAGATATAATAAATACATTACTTGTTTCATTCAGTGAGCCAAAAGTCCCTATGTAGTTATCTGAAGCCACACCTTCAAGGGTCCATGAGAACCTTTTATTTTTCTTTGGGGAGTGAGGGAGGTGGGAAGGAAATATGCTGCAAAAACAGTTTGTAGGGAAATATTGTAGAATAATTTCTGTGTCAAGTTTAGCAGTTTCATATGATTTTCTTCCTGGAAAATCAGCTTCAATATCATTATTCTCAACTATCTATGGCTTATCATAGACATCCAATTTTTGCAATTATTTCTCAATAATTTTTTAAAATGAATTTATCTTTTTAATCAAGTATACCTTGGACATATGAGAATCAATGCTAAATTCTCAATTTGAGATATAATATTTAAAAGGTGTCTTTGTTATCTAATAGAGGATAACCCAAATATTATACTCTGAGCTAGGTTACTAAAAATGAAGGGAAATAGAGAGGAGAAAAACACAATGGCCCTTTTCAATTGAATACACAACTGTTCACTATTTGTATTCCGGTTCTATCCTTCAGCCTGGAAAGAGCAAAGCCCCTTCTAACTTTCAATTAGTCATACGCTGTCCTGTTGAATTTTTTCTCTAACCATTTCGCCTTTTTGAAGGTGAACTTAAATTAAGTCAAAGACATAGAATACACAGACAGTAATTTGGAACTGGATTTTTGCCTCCGCAAACCAGACAGGATGCCTTGCCAAGGGAGAAACTCTGTAATAAGACTATTCATAAGATAGGAAGCATCAGCACAGGCCCATTTAGCCCCAGGGTAGTAGCCAAAACTTCAAAGCACCACTGAGCACAGCACCAATGCTTTTGTCTGAAAGATCTCAGAGACTATAAGTGATCTTGGTATCATTAAATATCTATCACTTTCCAGGGAACAAACAGGTTTCTTAAACTCACAAGCAACTGCCTGAGCATTTCTTATAAACTATGCAAATCACAGCCTCCTTCTTCTTTGAAGGTTATAGCACTTGGACAAGTTTAAGAAAGGGGAAAAAAAAACAAAAAACACAAACCACTCTTGGCCACACTGGTATAACATAAAAATGTTTTCTACTTGCTTTACTATAGTTCAGGTTAAGAACAACTATTTTAAAAATAAAACTCTCCAGATTGTGCAGTTTCAATTTTCCACTGCTCATTTTCTATGACAATCTGACCAAGAATTTCCCTGGGGAGGAGGGGAGATGCTACTCAGAAACCTCATTCTCAGAAAAAATAAGTATCTTTGATATCATGTCCAGTTTTTCTGAAAATATTAATGAAAAGGTAATAATCGCATAGACTGAAAAATCAGTCTCAGAAATGAGCAAGTCAATCTGGTCAAAAGGCCAGAAAGGACTTTCTGGAAAGAATGATAAGCATCTTGGAATCTCACTACTTCTCCCAATCTGCAGCCGTTTCCCTCGGAGCCAATGCACTTGATGGGTGTGATAACAGATGGATCACTGTATCTGCCAACTTCCTGGGATGTACTGTATGGGGACCGACCATTTAGTGACTACAGAAGCCCTACAGCAGACAATGCAAGCAATCCTGGCATCCAGGAAGGAGCTGCACGCAGTCCTCTGACAGTCTGTAATTGCTGGATATGTGGAATTCTTGTACAATGCGAGCTCTCTGCAAGTATCTATGCCACTTAAAAAAAAAAAGACAAATTAAAAACTGGGCAAGCTAAGAGCTGAATAGAAAATAGGAAAGAATACATCCTGTTTAAGTGGCATTTTCCATTTAAAAATACATGAAAAAATATATACTGCTCAAAGGTCTTGTAAGTGTTCCATGACCAGGTTAACTAGAAATATCAAGGTACATGGAAAAAATATCAATTGTGGGCTTGGTTTTCAGGTTTCCCAACGTGGGCAATATTGCCATTTTGAGTGAAATAACTCTTTGTTGTAGGGGACTGACTCGTGCATGGCAGGATGTTTGGCAGCATCTCTGGCCTCCCGGTGAGATGCCAGTAGCACTCTGCCCCCAGTGATGACAACCAAAAAAGGTATCCAAGCACAGCCAAATGTCCCCTGGGGGACAAAGTCCCCTCCCCCTCACTCTCCCCACACCATCCAGTTGATAACCACTGGAGAAGATCATCTAGAATTATATTCCTCCAATTCTAGTGTTTATTTTGGAGGGGAGGGGAAGAGTAGACGGAAAAGGGAGACATTGTTTATGGAAATTATACACAAGATAAGCAAATATAATCTATCGATATAGTGTAAACCAGCTAAGCACATATTACTAAAAAGAGGGAAAGCCATCTAAAGATTCAAAATCAGAAAGGCATCTCCCATTAACATAAGTGCACTTAATTATCTCTGAAAAACGGAAAAAAATTCATAGTTCTGCTACAACGGTGTGTACAAATGATACTGATGATACTTTCTTCACAAATCCTCATCGAATCAACTGCATTATGCTGGGCACTGAGTTACAGAATTGTCAACGTTAACAGATAGGTTCTGGTTTCTAAAAACTCTTCATACTTATGCAAATACATAGAAGCATGTGTGCATGTGTACACACTCCAAAGCCCAGTGCAATCACGTTAGAAATATCGGCATCAAATTAATTACAGCCATGTTACTTTACTGGCGCATCTCTAGAACCTGCCAAATTGACTAAGTGAATGGGAAAAGGGTTAGTTTGTCCTTTTTGCAACAACTCTAATGTAATGCTAGTCTCTAAGTCTAAAGCACTAAATCTCTTTTAAAATATTGTTTTAGGATACTACACAGTATTAGCACTTGGTACAATGTCTTATAATCAAATTAAGTATGTTATTTGTACATGGAAATGGTTCTCGTTCTCATTTCTTTCTGCCTCTTCCCACGTCCCAGACAGAGGCGATTCAGTACCTCAAGTCATAAAAACAAAACCATTAGAGAACTTCACACTAATTTTGCTGTAACATAACCTGGAGGATTTATCATTGGGTGAAAATCATTAAGGTACAAGTAGTATATTGACAGTAACAAGACTGAATTTTAAAGTGACATGATTTCATTACTATGCGCAATAAACAAAAAGATACAGAGATTCAGTGAAATGAGTTCATGTAGGATATTGTTATGAGAAAGATTATGGTATTTAATAGAAGGGATACTAAGATGGTCTCAGCACTAACCAAGTGGCTTGTGGCTTTTAATTCACATACTTAGTCATCCTGCAAGTATTTACTGAGTGCCTACCTATGATATGCTGCTAAGCACAACCCTAGGGCTAAAAATTGAGCAGGGAAGAAACCAGGTCCCTATTTCCATAACACTTTCATTTTAATTAAGACAGATAAAAAAACAATAATTGTATTTTATGAAATTATTCCAATCCATGTTAAATGCTATGAAGACAATAAAACTATTGTTATGAAGGTCAATGAAGCTGATGTTACTTTCTGTAACATGACATGGCAGCTTTAAAACACGACCCTAAATTTTCTGACACTCCTCCCATGGCGAGTTCCCCTTGAAGCTAGGAGGGTTTCTGATGGCTTCAACCAACCAGTAGGGTGAAAGTGACATCACGTAATCTCTACGGCCAACAAGCAGCTTCCACCTTGTTCACTGGAAGTCCTGAGGTAGTGAGTCTGACTCCCCTGAGGCCACTAGGCTGAAAGGAAGCCCCGGCGACATGGAAAGCTTACCCTCGGGGACTCCACTCAGCAATCCCAGCTGAGCCCAGCGCTCAGGCCATCCCAGCCCTAGAGTCAGACAGATGAGGAAAGAAGCCTCCGGATGATTCTAGCACTCAGCCAGTCAACTGTCCCAGGTCTCCCAGGTTTCAGAAATCATGATGCAGAGACAAACCATGATCTACTATGCCTCTCTAAATTCTTGATGTAAAGAATCTGTGAGCATAATAAAATGATTGTCATTTTCACTACCAAGTTTGGTGGGTTTTGTTACCCAGCAATAGGTACTTGGAGCAATTGATAACGGAAAGACCACTGCAAGGAGATAGCATTTGTTCTGAGACCTAACGCTATCAAACAGCCAGGCTCATGAGGATGGGAGGGATAAGCTATCCAAAAAGGGACAAGGGCAAGTACAAGTCCTCAGAGCAGGAGGGAACTTGGAGACACAAGTCAATCAGAGGGCAAAAGCCAGATGAAGCACTCTTGTAATGCCTTGATGAGTTAACCGGAAATTATTTTCACTGTACAAGGAAACCACTGTAATGCTTTAAGTAGAACAGTTTTTCAAAGATGCCTTTGGCTGCTGTGTGTTTCTTGATGTTAAATGGGGAAATTGAACCAAATGCTGTGGTTCCTTTAGATCCACCGAGCAAAGACTCAGTGTTCCTCAAACTGAGTCTCTAGAAAATCCTTCAGCTCTCTATAACACATTCACCTGTATTTCCACAAAATTAAGGAATCTTTTAATATTAAAGCTTCTTTGGGTTGATCAAAACGACCTCATAACTGAATGGCAGCACACAGTAGTGTGCATGCGTTATCACGTGTGTTTCCCCCATTAAGGGCTAATGAGAAAAGAATACAGGCTTAGTACATACCTTATAAATTCACACAAAATGAAGGCCAAGTGAAGCTACAGTAAGCTGCGCAAAGGAAAGTTTTAACAGCAGTTCAAACAGAGAAAATGGTGGAGGGGCTCACTCAATACACGGTCCACAGAACAGGCCAGCCAAAATTAAATAGACCTGTTTCAAAGAGACAGTGCCACATTCTTGCTCTGATCAAAATTACAGTCAAGCAAATACCAGGTAGCAAAAAATACTATGCTGTAATCTGTATTTTTATTGGTTATACAGTTTTGATACCTTTAACCTACAAAATTATTTTTTATTTTTATTATTTTTTAAAGATTTTACTGGGGAATTGGGGGAGGGAAATAGCGTTGGGGAATCGAGGACAAGTTGCGGTCCTTTTGTTCTTCAGTCTAGTTGTGGAGGACATCGCTTCACTGGCCCATGTTGGTATTGTGATCACTGCGCTTTTTCCAGCTGAGGCAGATCGGCTGCTGGCCTCTGGACGCCACTCACAGAGGCCCTTGGCAGCTTATCCCCACTGCCGGCCGCTCACTGTAACTTATGGCAGCCCACTGCAGCCCCACTGCAGCCTCTGCTGTCACAGGCAACTCACAGCAGCCCAGCTCCAGATGGAGCTGTTGTTCACCACCTTAGCTGTAGAGGGCAGTGTCACTGGCCTTCATATGTGGGATCCGAACCAGGGACCTGCTCCTCAGAGCTGGCATCCCAAGCCAGCTCTTAACCATCGCACCACTCAGCCGGCCCCAAAAATTGTTTGTTTTATAATTATTTATGCTATAAGCATAGGGCATTTATTCCAAATTAGTAGTATCCAAGTTTCTAAAATGTTTATATATTAAAGTACTTTCATTAACAATGGTAAATATAAATCGGTGATTTTCATAACATCATAAAGCGTGACACATTATATGCAAATTTTCATCAACATTTTATTTTCCTGAGTGAACTTAAGATCCCTACTGACCTATGTCAATTATTTAAAATTTGCATAAACAGAAGACAACTGAGGTAAATAACCAAAAATAACTCTGAAACAATTCTGTATTTTAAGGAACAGTCTTCTCCTTCCAATTTTGTCTTTACCTGGTGAAATGTTTTTCACTCTTCAAAATCTGAGTCACGTACCATCTCCCTATATGAACATCCCGAACCATTCGAGCCCTCTGAGAACCTCAAAACTCCCAGATATTGTCTACACCATTCCCAGGCAGGCTGCCTCACACTGTTAGCTATTCTGTGCATTCTTGTCACTAAGATGGCTGATGATGAGATGACAATGATGGTGGTGATGGTGTGATAATGATGACAATGGCAGCAGCTACCATTTACCTAGTGATAATTTGTGTTCCTGTACGAAATTCACTCTCCATAATAATCTCCATCATACAGATAAGGAAACTGAGGTGATGGGTTTTTATTATTTTCTCAAGGCCACAAAACTAACAAATAAGCTGTATATTCAAAAACCCTCTTCTGTTTTGTAACTAATGTTAATCAAAGCATGGGTCTTTGAAAACTCTTTATCAGACTCACAGTGGGGTGTGAAAGTTATTAGAAATCCTCAGGTATCCCAGATTACATGAAAATCTCAGGGAGATGGGCTTGAGAATCTACTAACAAGCTTTCTAAGCAGTATATTCTTATTATATAATTGAACATTAAGGAACCCACTGCATCCAATGCTGTACAGCCCCCACCTAGATTACATTCCTTGAGAATGTGCACAATCTTATATAGCTCTTCTTGGTCTAAAGAATACAGTATTACACTTTGCAAAATATTAAGAGCTTATGTTGGTTGCCACAAATTTATACTGGCATAAATAAAAATAAACCTTTTAAGTTTTTAGTTGTTCAAATCTAAAAATGTTTTATTACTCCACAAAATAAATTTTATAAAACATAGTCCCCGCTCTATGGGTATTTACAGCCTAGACTTAGAAAACAATGATAATTTCCATGGTTTTCAAGGAGATTCATATATATAAAAATCAGTTTGTTGCTGTTGTTAGGGACACAGACTGGAGCACAGGGTAGAGGGGAGGATGGTAAAAACATGGAAGGCTGGAAGGGGAAAGACTATAAAGAAAGTGAAAGACCTCTTGGGTGGTCCCTGGAGTTCTCACTCAATGCTCTCTTCTGCAAGGGAAGCAGAGAGGCCAAGCTGGAATGCTCCCAAAGCTACAGCTTCTTTTTACTGGTTCCATCTCGCTTTAGACTTTTATGATTCAGTGAAGTGGGTGGTGAGCTAAGCTGCTGTCCTCCCATACCAGACGTTTGTTTGTGGTCATCAGGATAAATCTGGGGAAGCTCAATTAACATGTGTCTGACCTTGGTCAAGTCATAATTCTTTAAAAGGCATCTGCCATGCTGTGACCTACCAGAAGCAAATCCTGAACAAAGGTTACTAGTGGGCAGTGAAAGGTGTGAAAGCTTTCTTCTGTAGCATTTTTGTTGTTCTGTTTGTTTAACCAAAGATTCTAAGGCACTGCAGTTCAAGGTGTTTGAAGATAACTAAAATCTCTGCCTTGGCATGTTTTGTTTAGTATCTAAGAAGAAAACGAAAGAAGCTGTGTTTTCACATCAAACCTCCCTGAAATGCCTATTTTACTAGTAACTGCTGAAATTCAGAGCAGTTAACACACGTGGTTAGTGGAGGACTTCATAAAATCCTAACATTGCTGAAGTGTGTTTCTGGATTCTCTGAACCCACAATGATGAGCATCTTACAAAGGGATCAAGAAAAGACTGGACTGTAGATGAGACACTCGGCTTTCATTGAAGGAAAAAAAAAATGCAATGATATGTCAAGACTTCACACTGCTAACCAAAGGCGCTTTGACAAGAACATCATAGAGAATGTTTCTCCAATTTTAACTATGCCAAAGTTTTAAGTTTGAAGAAAGGGAACTTTATATAATACCCTATATCTTAGTGATGGTATAAACAAAAAGACAAATCACGAAGTGATTCAAAGACAATTGCTGAACACTTGGTAGGTTTTCCAAATTACACTCAGCAAGAAACGATGTATCATAACGTAGATTCTCTCTCTCTTTTAAAGAAGGATATCACAATCTTCATAGAAAATACTGCTTTTTAGCAGTCAGTATTATAATCCCACCCAGAGGTCCCCGTTCACAAGTGAAATAGCTTGTCATCTCAAGTCAAGACTAAAATGTTTTGTTATGTTTACTTTTTAAGAAAAAAGATAAATGACTCTTAACCATAAAATGTTTTGTTTCATATCTTCCCAATTTAATTTAAAACTCCATAAGGGCAGAGAACATGTCTTTTATCTCTTTTATTTCATGCAGCACCTAGCACACGGTATTATGCTTGCTGAGATGGATATGAAGTATTCCAGTTTCTAAGGCAAACAGGACCTTTAAAACAATTTTTATAACTCACCTAAGAAGAAAACCATCATGAAAAGGAAAATTAGCATGAAGTGAGCAAAAGGCACACACTCCTTTCGCTTTTGCAACATGCTCCATCCTCCTTATCCTGCTTATTTTCCTCCAGAGAATTACCACCACCATCGGACATACTATATTTTTAGGTATGTGTTTCATCTCTCTCCTCGCCCATCCCCCACTAGACCATAAGCTTAATGAAGGCAAAGGTTTGCCCGCTCTGCCTGAAGGCTGCATCCCTAGGACCCAGAACGTTGCCTGGGACACACTGAACATTCTTTAAGCATCCGTTAAATTCATCTTCAGGGTTCATTAATGCAGCTCTTATTTCTTCTAGCAGCATCTTTAGAGCTCTAGTTTTACATCAACAAATGAGTAAGTCTGACCAATAGTATGCATGGAAACCAAATCATTTCACCCTCCTGAAATACTGCTATCTTTGAAGTAGATTACAGCAGGTACCTGGAGAAGGGCATGTTTGAGATAGCAAGCCGTGCTGAGATGGCCTTGACTAATCACAAAAAGAACCCAGGAAAACAGACAATTACTAACGCTGGTCTGAAACCATCATCTCCACTAACCAGTGGTCATCATTCCAGTTAAATCTGCAGTAGCAAAAAACCAACATGGTTCTGGCTCTGAAACTCTGACATCACTAACGCTATTTCTGCAACATCTTAAGTTATTTCAGGTAGGTTTAAAAAAAAGTAGCTAAAATGATAGGGTAATCACATTTTAATCTGATTACTTTTAAAATGTTTATACTGTTTGTTCAACTCTAAGTTCCTTATCCATAGGGTCTGTGTCTGCTGTCCTGTTTGTTTCCTTCAACTGCTAATTATTTCATTATTCGTTTACTTTTTTTTTTAACCCTGTCCTCTGCCCATTAGAATACAATAATCATGAGGGCAAAGAGACGAGAGGGCTGAGCACAACAAATAAATATTTCTTGAACGGAATTCAATACAGAGATCATGAGATGTCAATAAAATTAATCTTCAATCTACAACCTAATTTCCAGGCAATTCAATTATCATATTAAATATCCATACCAGAAACCTAATATGAAGGCAATTAAATAAGCCTCAATTAATCTGTTAACATTCTATTTCAAACCACCATTAAAACGATGCATAACCAGTTATTGTGATTATATAAATGAATGGCTATAAACATTAGGTGGCAGCAGCAGTACACTGCATTATAACCCTGAAATTGATTTTTTATATACTCACATATAGAAATCTGATCCATAAATGGGGCTATACAAATAGCCTCACATATAAAATGTGCAAAAGGAACTGAAAATAGAATAACAAAACATAAAAATAACATTATCTCTTTGTATCCAGATTTTTCAAATTATTTCTATAATTGAGCACTATCAAAAAGTGTTGGCAATTTCTATCAACGTATTCAAATTTTTGCTCTCTACTTGCTTTCATATACCACATCCAAACTGCCGGTTCCTATCTCCAAAATTATTCCTACAATATGACCACTTCTCACTACCCTCAACACCCCCCACCAGGGGCCAAGCACCACCAGGGTTTACCTGAGTCATGACAACAGCATCCCTGTTTCTGTGCCTAACCCCCGCTTCCCACAGCCAACCCACTCTACTCTTCACACAGCAGCAAGAGATCCTTTAAAAAAGGAAAGGCAGCCCATTCCTTCGCTCAGAACCCTCTAATGGCTTCCCAGCTCAGAGAAAGGCTCTGCTCCCTTTGTGAACTGCCCCTCCACCACAGGCTTCTGCCTTTGCTCTTCCGACAGAAATCCATCCACACAGTGCCCCCCCACATCTTCTTCAGGTCTCTGATCAAATGCCACATAAACCGTGAAGCTTTTCTAGGGCCACTCTACTGAAAATGACCACCATACTCCTTCACTGCTTCCTTTTTCTCCACGACAGTGATCAAGGTGTGACATACTTCATTTTATGTGTTTACTTCTTTACTGTCTCCTCTACCAGAACTTAAAGTCCACAACAACCAAGATTTTAGTATGTTTTCTTCACCTTTAGCTCCAAGGCCCTGGTAAGTAGTGGCAGTCAAATATTTGTCAGTAAATGACTCCTAGTCTCAAACAACCATGTAGCAATTCTTACTCAAGACTAAGGAGTACATTAAAAGTGCAAGCTACTATTGATTTATTTACTACTTTTTAAGTTCAAGTATGCACAATCCATATGTGTGTAGGTATAAAAATAAAGTGACGCTTTTACGACACATACAGTTTAAATAAATGTGAACTGAAGTCAAATGTATTACACTGGCCATCATAATATGGTAGAATTAATATACTTTAAAGGGAAGATGTATTTTTACACGGTCTTTCTAAGTCTTAGCATTGATTGCAGGCAGTCAAGTTTTGTCTTATGCTCAAACCAAACAGGTGAATTCCAAATTGCTGGCTCTATCTGACTGTATCTACTACTAACAAGCTTTGTGGGTTCAAGCTCTGCTGCTTGAGAGAGAAAACGAATTACAGGTTTGCTCTCCGCCAAATGGCTCTATAATCGGCGTTGATTGCTTAATTCTGAACTCTATCAGTAGCTAACCACTGATTATGACATGCCTGGATCTCCTCTGGTTTCTTTACTGTTTGCATAATGCAGGATAAACATTTGGGCAAGAGATGGAAATGCCGAAGAACCTCCACAAAGTTTCACAATCCAGCAGCCTCTAAACTTCTCACATGTCCTTTGTCAGGAGGATCACTGCTACGATCAACCTCCTACAAAGTGACTTCGAAAGCATCTAAACTAAGCACATATGTGAAAATGCCATCATTGTCACTTCTTAATTGTAAAATGTGGCAAGAGCATTTTTTTTCACATAGTGCACTTGTACGCATTTCAAAGAAAAAGTTACAAAACTGCTCGGAAAAGGTTTTTATTTTGTATTGTTTTGTTGTTGTTCTTGCGTGGGGGAGCTGAGCATGAAGAAAAATTTTAGAATTTAACCAATGCTGAATATTTATCTTCATCCCTTGATGTCAAATTAAATGAGGCCATGTGCTACTCTGCCACATCAATGTACACAGAAAATTATCATGCCATATTTAATGTGCATGAGTGAAATACAACACAAAACTTTATCTTGGTCACAAATTAACTAAAAAGAAACAAGGATCACATCACCAGAGCCATGGAAATTTACACACACCCTTGCTGCTTGAAAGTTGGCTTAGAAAGATCTCTATTACAAATGGGTTGCATTCCAAAATTTTATTTGTAAATCACTTACGTGGAATTCAAACCTTTATTCTCCGACAGGAGCCACGTTATATACATCGGTCAGGTTTTCAGCTTGCCCATAATAGCTGATATGACTTTATTCTACATTTGCACTGGAGTCGACTCACCTCCATTATTATTCTCTGGGACTCTCTTCTAAAATGTTTCAATTGAATTGTGCATTAATTGATTTTGTGGTCTAAGCAATATAACCACCATGCTATAAATGCCATGAAAACAAGCAAACAAACTGCAGGGCAAGGCAAGAAAAGAAGAGGAACGCAGAATACTTTCTGTGCTTCAGGGCTGTGGAAAGGGCTGGATCCTGATGAGTGGTTCATGTTCATAAATGGGGTATATTGAAGTTATAAATACTGAACCATGTAAGACGATCGTACAAAACCTATTTCCAAGCAAAAAGAAAATCACAGCAATTTGTACTTTTATAAAAACAGGTTATGGATTGGCTGAAAGAGACCACACACACACATACACCTTCTTCAAATTCCCAATTATTTAGCCAATGCTACAGGACTTAATAAAAGCCAGGTGGCTACACAGAACCAGAGAATAGGCACATATGCAGCTCATCTTTGCTTGGCTTTCCCTTCACCCCCGGGTTCTATATGCCACACACAAGGAAGGGTCCTGACTGGGCCGAGAAATTCTTGCTATCCCACTGTCGCAAAGGTTTAACTCACCATTCGAAGTACTTACATCACGATTCCACCTAAAGGAATGTCTGACCATAAACTTTCCTGATTCCTAAATCAAACTCAGCATCAACAAGGGCACATCCTCATCTAGAGAAAACACAGTTGGCACTGAAGTATTCCTGCCCTCTACTGTCCCAAAGAGCTCAGCTCCCGAAGTCCAACACTAGGGGTGATTTCAGATTACTTTTCCGAAATTCTGGGGGATTCCATCACTAAATTTGGTCTGACCATCTTTACCCAAATTTTCTTTCTCTCTCTCTCTCTCTCTCTCTCTCTCTCTCTCTCTCTCTCTCTCTCTCTCTCTCTCTCTCTCTCACACACACTCACACACACACACACACACACACAAGTCCTTCAATGAGAGAACTTACTTAGCTCAAAACAGAATTTTTGCTCATAGCATTCGTAATCTAAATCCTCCACATTAACGGTTAGTCAATTTGGCTAATATAACTAATAGCTCACTTACTGTACCTTTCACTATGAATGTATGTTTTCTAAAGATCCAACTACTTCATGGAGAGACTTTAACAATTAACTGAGATACTATCTAAAGGTACCTAAGTGTCCCCAGCAGAGAGTAAATGTTCCCTGAAAGATTATGGTAGTCTTGGCCTATCAGTAGTCTGGCTGCTATAGGCTAATATATCTAAGGGATTTAATTATTAGAGATCTAATAATCAACGTCTATGCTACACTGCTTCAAATTGCACTTCACAGCCTCGCTGTGGTATTTCTGCCTTATAGTTGTTCCACTTGATTCATCCCATTACACTTGCAAAGGTAGTTACATGTATCTGTGTCTAACAAAATAGCATTGCAGGGCACATCTCTGTTTTCATATGCTGTTGTCAGTACACTAACTTCATATGATGATCTCATTATCTTCATATGGCCATTTAAATAAAATTGGCTTATCAACATCATGTCCTACAGATGAACAAATTAACAATTGAAACGAGGACTCCTGACACTTAAACCTCTATGCACATCACTATGCACCCTTTAAGAAAGGGACAATGGGCCAGCCGAGTGGCGCGTTGGTTAAGAGCTGGCTTGGGACGCCAGCGGCCCCGGTTTGGATCCCCCATATGAGGGCCAGTGACACTGCCCTCTATAGCTAAGACGGTGAACAACAGCTCCACCTGGAGCCGGGCTGCTGTGAGTCCCCGGGATGGCATAGCTGCAGCCCCTGCTGCAGTGGGCTGCCATAGGCTATAGTGAGCAGCCGGCAGCCGGAGTGAGCTGCCAATAGCCGTAGTGAGTGACCACCCAGAGGCCGGCAACCGATCTGCCTCAACCGGGAAGAGCACAATGATGATACCAACATGGGCCAGTGAAGCAACGTCCTCTACAGCTAGACTGAAGAATAAAAAGGCAGCAACTTGCATGTTCCCCTTCCCCGATTCCCCAACACAGTTCCCCTTCCCCAGTTCCCCAATAAAATCTTTAAAAGAAAAAGAAAGGGACCCCATGGTGTACATACACTGTGATTTCCTTATCACAGGCTGAAAAACAACTTCGGGGGGATTTTCTGGAGCTGAGCCCCACGGCAGCTGGATGCTTGGCCAAGCTCATCTTTCAAGTTCCTCTCCAGTCCTGAGATTCTATGTTCTCTCTTTATGCCATGTGGTTTTCTAAGTAAACAATATATAGCAGTTCCTGAGCAACTGCTTAGAGTACTTTATCAATTTCTCTAAGCCTACTGAGGGAAAAATTTAAAACTCCCAACACAGTAGTAACAAGTTTTAACAGCGTGTTCCGATTCTCTGCAATAGCTAAACAAGTCAACGAATAAGAAAAAAATAATTCTTTCCCA
The DNA here is from genome assembly GCA_033961575.1 of Aselliscus stoliczkanus. Lineage (NCBI taxonomy): Eukaryota > Metazoa > Chordata > Mammalia > Chiroptera > Hipposideridae > Aselliscus > Aselliscus stoliczkanus. The sequence continues at coordinate 10,683,235 of CM066736.1, forward strand.
TTTGTGAGGTTTAAAAATTTGCTAGCAAGAAACTTACTTTAAATTTTGATAAAATTCTCTAAATAGTCCCAACTCAAGAAGAGTGGCAATAGTCTTATAGATACACAGTATCAAATATTTGTCTATTACAACAAAGACAACTATCTCTCAAATATTTATGGTGTACCTACTATGTTCAAGAAGGTATTGCTAGAAATAAAAAGAAAAATAATTACACCCATGGGCCCATGCACTCAGAGACGATAAGACATATGCCCATTTAACTAACATTCAACAAATATTTACTGTGCAAACTCAGTGCTTATTTAGAAAGCTTGTACTATAGAAAAAAGAGTGGCTGATGCACTACAATACAGTCAGGTTTTGACAAACATGAAGACAAAGTAATGAATCAAATAGTTATCAAAAACAGCTTTTTTGCTTTTGTTATTAGCCAATGTTTCTGAAGCCCTGATATCATTTATCATTTCACATACTAACAGAAGCACCTCACTTCACTATACCTGTCAAATTTGACAACGTAAAACTGGTTCTTTAATCTAAGACACTACCCTATTCATATTATTGATGATGGATAACATAAAATTATTAAACATACTGCTAAAACATGAGTTTTTCCAGCTGCTAGGAACGATTTAGTGTTAAGCCGTTTGTTTCCATTTGTTCACATATATGCATACTACTATACACACACATTCATCTATTTAACTACATGAAAGTTCAGGAGAAAAAGAAAAAATTATTAAAGGAACTCAAGTCTTTCTCTTAAAGGAAATCAAGTATTTCTTGAATTTCTCAGTGTGTAGTAACTCTCAGCTCTCCCCTCTACTATTATTTTCTTGTTTTTAAAAAAGAAAAATACTAAATACATTTCTTATGGAACTGCAATAAAATCATGTACATGAGTGGTTGCTGGTGAAACTATAAATATGGAATATATTCTCTCTTACAAAATGAGTTACTATTGGTCGCTCAAAAAGGGAAGAGGGAGTAAACTCTGAAACTCTTCTGTCAATAACAAAGACACGCTTTATATGAGTGCAGTAACCACTCAAAGATAAATTCAGCAAGAAAGTGAGGTGACGGGTTGACAATCCATTCCAAAAACGTGTTTGCTTATGTCTGCCCACTAACCCGCTCTGCATTTCTAGCTCAAACCATCCTGAATTTAAAAATAATAAAAGTAGCTTATTTTCTTTTGTTATCTTGGGAAGAGGAGAGTAGAAGGCCGGGGAAGTACTGGAATTCAGGGTACTTTGTGGAGAAAGCAAGGAATTGGATACAGGGTCCACTGAGCCCATCAATGTCACACTGCAATCTTTCACTCATCTTCAGTTTCCCATCTAAATTTGTTCCCCTATTTCTGCTTTTGATGCATTCCTCACCAGTTCCTAAGTTATCTTATTAATAACACAGCTCTGATCATGTCACTCACTTGTTTAAAAATTGTCCATGCCTCTAAGTCCAATGGTCTTAGAATTGTTCTTTTCCTTGCCCGATCTATTAGTTCAGTTTTCTCTGTGTACTTCCTTTTGTCTGTATGTTCCCACCCACTAACAGCTCATCATGTTAGAGACTTTGAACATACCCTGTCTATTCACACCTTTGCTCACACACTGCACCACGTACCTGGAATAGGATTCCCTGCTCCTGTCTGCCTATTACTACCATGCCACATTTTCCATAAAACTCCCCCATAGCCTTACAAGTGGAATTAATTTCCCCCTTTCCTGATTCTCAAGGCATTCTTGATTATGTTTATATTACAGAAATTTTCCCATGTCATATATGACAGATAGCTATATACAATAAGTTTCATACCCCAATAGATATCAGAAGGAGATGCCTAGAGATTGGCAATCACGTCCTATTGTTAAATGTACCCTCCCAACTACCCTAAAAATGAATTCCACATGTTTTAGATAATCAATACATATGTTTGATTCACTTGTGATTCTATCTGTGAATCACGCTTCCTTCCACGCTTTTGCTTTTTTATTCTCACTGGACAAAGAGAGTTGGCTTCATAGAGTCTAGGTTATGTCCAAAAAGTCAAATGCTTCGTGACTGAACAAATAAGCAAATTAAAGATCAATATCTGATATTTGTGAAGAGAGTTCCCAAGTGCCAAATCCTCCAACAGTATTTAATGAGACCTCAAAGAACAGGTGATAACTGGAATAAAGAAAGAGGGAGATTAAGGAGAGACGGGAGAACAGAGATGACCCACACAGGGGAAACAGGAACCAGGCACTGAGAACAGTTTTGCTGAGATGAGTGAGTAGATGTTACCATCCTTTCAACTGTCTGCAGAGCCTGAAACTAAAAAATACTTGGTAAATGGATGATAAAATACCATTCAAAGGAGAACGGGCTGAGGGGGAGGGGAGAGAGGGAAAAGGGGAGGAGAAAGGCAGAAGGAGGGGGAGAAAGAGGTGTAACAGTTCTTTCATTTTGGCCTCTGATCATCACATTTTTAAATCTGACTGTAGTAGTGACATAAATAGATGCACTCATTTCCCTTGAACTAGAATACATACCCTCCCCCAAAAAAACCCTAACTATATATGTTTAATAAATGCACACATGGAGAGATTTAGTTGTCAAAAAAAATGGCTCTAACTGCAGAAATCTTTGCAAAGCTCTAATTGGAATCAGAGCTGACGCTGAGATGGCTGCTGTACCAGCATGGCCCTGAGCCAAACCTCTTTTTCTGGCTGACCATGCAGGCTGTGTCACTGGACATTAACGTCACACAACATGCAACAAGCCACCAAGTGTCTGGTCCTCTTGTGTCTGCCTAAGGCTAGGCCCTTGCTTCACTGACAGCAGAGCCAGCTTATCAACATACTCAAATTACTACAACAAAGTCTTGGAAAGAAATCCAAGAAGGCAAAACTAATGTCATTTGTAGTCGCCTTATTAACATCTGGATATTGTCATCATTTAGTAAACTAAATTTCTATAAGGACTGAGGTGGGAAAGCCTTACTTCACCAGGTGGACGTTCCAAATCTTGTGCCGCCCGCCAGGCCCAAGCACCCATCCTGGTCTCAGCTCCCAGTACATCTTTAACACACCTCTACTCTGGAGCTAAATTTCATTGACTGCTCCCCATAGAAGCTTAGCTGACACTCAGAATCATCTACTATTTTCTGATCTCCCACAGAACTCAAGCATACTGCTCTCACATTTGGCATTTCCCAGCTTTTATTGTTAACCATTGGCAGGGCTCTAAAGCCAGGAAGGTAGTGAAAATATACTGTATTGATGGGCACTCAAGAATAATGGGAAAATATAAGCTTTGCAATTAGACAGGTCTAGATTTGAAACCCAGATCTGCTGCTGCCTGGTATAGTCTTAGGCTATAATTCTCTCGATCTGAGTTTCTTCTTTTGTAAATACAATCTGTATCACTAAAGTGATTCTGAAAATTAGAACTAGTATGCGTAAAGCATCTGGTGCTATCCGAGGCCCATAGTAGGGACCCAATATATGGTAGTCATTATTGTCATTCAACTTTATACCCCCTCCACCCCACTCCCCACAGGTCTGTCATCTCTTCTTATTGTTAAAAAAAAAAACAACACAAGAAAACTAAAGTTATAGAGAATAAACTAGGCCCACAATTTAAATTTCATCTTAAACACACTTGCTGTAACTAGAATCACGTAGCGGGGGAAAACTGTTTAGTTATAACATTGTTATTCAAAAGGAATGTGTATAAAGAGGTCTTCATGAAGAAGCCAATTTTCATATATAATTGGTTAAGAGATCAGAGATGTCTTAAGTTACTATAAGGATGTCAGAATGGTTAAATGCTTTAAGTGAAAATGTTTCTTCACATATCTTTAAATTGTTTCTTGGATGAAAAAGAAAATTATTTTAAAAGGTATCATGAAGAGATTCCATTAGCAAGAGGTTTAACAAGAAACATATACAATGGAATTCCTTTGTTACATTGATTTTGGAATAAAACACAGTGAAACTATATGGTCTTTAGGAAAATGTGGGTGAGATGCGCCCTACTGAGTGGCTAAATCTGAGCAACAAAAAGCCACATTACAACAGACCTAACTGCAGGGACAAATCCGCAGCAAGTTTTGGAAAATCAGAACTACCCATAATCCCAGATATTGTCATCATTTAGTAAACCATTTGTCCGAAAGTAAAATGATGCCTACTGCTCTAGTGGCTATGGGAACCAGGCACAGCAATGCATGCCATTTCTTGGCATCCCCAAGGGTGAAAGTCAGTAAGCACAAAAACAGAGGCAGGGAAGCAAAGGGTAATGCAGGTCTTTTAGAAAGGCCTGTCCTAAATGTAAGGACACCGAATAAATTAGTGCTCAACTTATATTCCTTGTGCCCTCTCACCTCTATGCTGCTGTCGGCCTTCTTCAGTTTGCCCCAGAAGCCCAACTGCCAAATTCCCTTCCTTTGGCCGGCTCGTCTCCTCCCACTGTCCTTACCCTCAGCTAGGAGTGGTCCCTCTCCCTTCACAGCACCTCAGCCTTTCCACCCACCCAGACTTGCAGTGCTTGCGCCTCCTTCTTATATGGAAATGTATTTTGGAGGTTCTCTCTTGCCTACTGGATTACAAACTTGTATGGACACAATGTTCTTATAAAGCTCCAAAAGGGTTGTGAAAATAGTAAACACTCAGTAAATGTCTGCTGAATGAATGGGAAATAAAAAGTAATTTTAGCAAAGCCTGAAATTATTTTTAGCATAATTATATTCTAGTGTAATTATACTGTTTCCATATCTAAACAAACTTTAATAGCAACAATGGTTCATACCCTGCTAACATGAGGGAGATAATAAAAAAAATACTCTTTGTGAGTGGGGTGGTTTTTTTTCCTTGCTTGGAAATAGGTGATTCAAGTGTCAGATTTTGTCTGCAGGTAAAGTCTCTTTAACTTCCAGCATGTCTACCACTCAAAGAACGCAAGCTCCATTTTATGCTTGAGCACGCTTCCTAACCTCTGACCCGCTGTCGCCGCTTCCCTTGCACTGGCCTCAGAAAGCAGAAACGTGTCCTGGAAGCACAGGACAGTCTTTTCAAAATCCCAATGATGCAGAAAAAAGGGGAGGGAGGGAATATTCAAAAGCAGATTTTAAGAGCAACTAACGAGATGAAGTGTGTGAACGCTGCACTGTGGTTATATAAGAAAATGCCCTTATTTTTTAAAGATGCATAGTGAAATACAAAATGTCACAGGACTTGTAAAACTGTCAAGAAAAAAATGAGGCAAACATGGCAAAACATTAACTTTTAAATACAGATGAAATATATATGGGGTGTTGAGTATAATTTCTATCTAGCTTTTCATATATTTCAAAGTTTTCATAGTAGAAGTTAAAAAGAATTTAAAAATTGAAAAAAAAATTTGAGTCTGTGCGACTCTGAATTCCAGTCCCAGCTGGGTCACGTACTGTAGGACACACATAAGTCACCAAACCACTGTGAGCCTTAGTTCTTCATTTGTTAAAAAGTGACAATAATACAAAGATCAAAGAGTCGTTCAAAGACTACCTTAGTATATAACATAATTAGGACAGTGATATCAAACAGTAATTACACAATGTGTTAGCTATTATTAACATTCCTGCTGAAAGGAGGAATAACCTGGTTAAAGATACTTATTTACTCACTGTACCCAAAACTTACTGCTGGGGGGGACAGAGGAGACCTAGAAGAAAATATCCACCGCCCTCCTCCAGTCCCATATTTGCCAAGAGACTCCAGTGGCAGATAAAAGCCATAAACTGGAACACAGGAAGGAGGGAGCTAAAGTGCCATCAGCAGGACCCAGAGGGTACTCTGAATGGCAGCTACCACAAATCCCCTCCCCGCCAACCCCCACCATAAATAACAGAAAAGAGAAATGGAAGCAATCAATTTCTGTAATAGCACTAATTTGATATGTCATTAACAACAATGATCGCTTGTTACCCATACCACGAAGAACAGAAGGTAAGCATCGTGTACACTTTAAAGGACAAAAGCTAGTTAAATTTCCTCTCATACAAGACACACTGGTCACTATTCCAATGGCACCTCCACACAGGAAGCAAAGGGTTTCTCTCCTCTTGAAAGAAACAGACCAGACGCAAAGGACGTGTGCTTCTGTTCAAACCCACTTCCCTTACCGCAGGAAATTTTGTAACCAAACAGAAAAAGAGCTTACATATGCAAAGAGTATACTCAGCTCAATTCTTCATTTTGTGCTTAGAACACATTTGCCCATAAGCACACCATAGCCCCCCAGGTTCTTCCCTTCCCCAAACTGACAACGTTCAGATAAAAAGAAGTAAATAACCCCTTCATTAAAGAGAGAAAATGGAAAACCCAACACATACCACACATCAGTGTTGGTGACGGGAAAACTGAATGACAGTGGACAACAGAAGACAAAACAGCAAGAAGAGTTAGCGCTGCCCAGAGCACTGTTCTTGCAGCGATGGCAGAAACAGTGACAAGTAGTAACCTTAACAGCGGCTTTAAGAGTTTTATGAGCTTATACTTACGAGCTAAGTGCTGTGCTAAGTGATTTCTATGTGTTAACTCATGTAATCCTCAAATTTAATGAAGTATTATGACTCGAATTGCCCACTTTGCAAATGAAGAAAATGAAACTTAATGGTTTGCTGAAGGTTGCACAGCTAGCACCCAGGGGAGGTGGGATGTGAACCCCAGTCTGACTGCAAGGGCCCATGCTGGCACTGATCAAACTACCTAGGTTCTCTCCAGTGGGTCCCTCCACCTGCCACAAGCCTGGGCCCATGACTAGTGTTGCCAATTAGTAGCATTAAAAATAATAAACTAGAGTCATCTTCCCACCTCCCAATTTAAAAAAAAACCTGTTAAAAACTAATTCTAATCAGTACATTTTCAGGAGAAAGGAAAATTCTACTTTTTAAAAAGAAAATCAGTTCCACGCAAAATATCTATTTTTCGCATGGTGTGAGTTCAAACTCACCTTTATCCAGAAACCTGTTTAGAATGACTCATTCTGAGGGTTTCAGATAATTAAAGTGTTACTGTACTGAAAAGTGTAAAATTTGTGCTGATAATGCTTAAGAGACATATTACAATCCAATAAAATAATGTGCAAAGTACCAACATGGCATAAAAGTACACACGCTTAACTTTTACTTTTCAAAAATTTATGAAAAGATAAATATTTAATTCCAACAACAGAAAATAAGTACTCAAACTCTTAAAAGTAATATTTTTGGGGGAAAAAAATATTCTTTTTCAGGCTCTGAATACTTCCAAATTCCCTATTTATTTTACATGAATTACATTTGATGAACGAAGGCCAACAGGCTAGATAGCATAAACATACCCCAGTTCAGTGTCAATATGGACATTTCATATTTGCTCATGAAAATGTTCACATCCTGAAACAGGGCAAACCTTCTGATCTAAACCTATTCAAACTGTGGACAGTGCTGGGGCTCATTTAACTCTCAGAGCAGCATTTTACGGCACAATGTCTTCAACAAATGTCTGGTTCACGCTTATCTATAACCAAGATTTACAAAACACATCACACTTGAGACTATTGACATATTAAGTATTCTTTACTGCTTCTCTTCACAGAAATTTTTTTTGTCCTTCAAAACTTTAGTTCAAATGTACTGATTCCCAGGTCCAAGTATTCATTCTTTCATTTCAATAAAATGCTCAGAGATGTATACTTATATATATAAACTTTTATGATTATATAATATACATATATAAATTATGATTAAATAGTAAGGTAGTAAGTAGAAATTAAAATACTATTTCCATTATTGTATAATAAATTTATGCTCCAATTATTTTTTACTCAGCTCAGTAGGGGAAAAATTTCTACACATTTCTACACATCAATTATTCCCATGTTTCTACAGACAATTCACTCTAGAATTGTTTTCCTTAAACCTTTTATTTATTGTAAGAATTTTTCTTCATTCTGTTATTGCAAACATCATTTTATTTCTCTAAAAAAGTGGAATTCTTTAAGTCTGTATTACTTTTAGCAATATTCTAAGGTTCAAGTTCATCAAGTTTAATTTTATGTTTGCAGTGGTACTAAGTATCTCTCCAATCGTAGGATGAAAAGTTCTCCAGCAAAAATAATTTATAACTTGCAACTTTTCGCTGAAGCATATATTATGCATAATACATGAGTATATCCATTAAGATACCATTTTTTACTCCAAATTAACTAATAAAAGAATACTGAATTATTGCAAATCACAGATCTGATAAGGGATTTGTAACAACTCTTATGACTCAGTAATAAAGATAAATAATTCAATTAAAAATGGGCAAAAGATCTCTAGGTGGTGAACACATATCATGATACACAGATGATGTTATTACAGAATTGTACACTTGAAACCTATGTAACTTTACTAACAAATGTCACGCTAATAAACTTTAATTTTAAAAAAATAAGAATACTGAATTAAAGGCAGCACAGTATAAACGTGAAACACCTCCAACTCCTAAGAAAAAGCTTTAATAGTCCAAAATTAAGTTCAATACATCTGACGGGAGACAAATGAGGTTGATTCTAAGGCAAGCGTCGGTGATAAGTTAAGGAAAGGATGCTGCACACCACAGGCCAGATTCCCAAGTACCAACCTTGCCCTCTATAGGATACCAAAGCATCAGAAGTATGAATGACGACTACATGTGCATGTATGCAGAAATAACAGACAAAGTTATGTGGGAATTGGTGTTATCTAAACAAATGCATGAGGGCCAGCCAAGTGGCACATTGGTTAAGAACTGGTTTGGGACGCCAGCAGCCCCGGTTCGGATCCCACATATGAGGGCCAGTGACACTGCCCTCTGCAGCTAACAACAGCTCCACCTGGAGTTGGGCTGTGCGAGCCCCGGTCATGGTGCAGGCTGCAGCCCCTGCTGTAGTGGGCTGCCATAGGCTACAGTGAGTGGCCGGTGGCCAGTGTGAGCAGCCGGCAGCCGGTGTGAGCTGCCAAGAGCCGCAGTGAGCAGCCGTCCAGAGGCCGGCGACCAATCTGCCTCATCCGGGAAGAGCGCAACGATGATACCAACATGGGCCAGTGAAGCAATGTCCTCCACAACTAGACTGAAGAACAACAGGACAGCAACTTGTCTGTTCCCCTTCCCCGATTCCCCAACGCTGTTCCCCTCCCCAATTCCCCAATAAAAATCTTTAAAACAAAACAAAACAAAACAAATGCATGACATTAACTCTTGAGACTCTGAAAGGAAGAGGAAAAAGAATATATGATATACTCTAGGAGAGTAAACTCAGAAAAGATTTAGAATTTACAAATATGAAGGAACATTTAACATCAACAAAATGGCAAATTACAGGCGAAATGGTATAATGGCAAGAAGAATTGTCATATGACTAGCATTTTGATAATACTGATACTGATGAACAAATACTGGGCATTTCCTATGTCAGTCATTTAAATCTATTATCTAACTCGGTAGTTTTTATACCCCTCTGAGGTAAGTACTGTTAATATACTCATTTTACACATGACCACACTGAGGCACAGAAAGCTAAAATAACACTGCCAAAATCACACGGCTGGTGAGTGGTTCATTTGGATTCAAATGGTTCTCTACTCACAGCAAACCCAGAAATTTAAGAAGAAATGATTCATGTCAATCATCAACCAACAGTTTCTTAACATCTCATTTCTCTCGGGAAACCAAAAAGCACATTCACTTCCACCTTCCCGAACTACAACAAAAAACCCCACCACCACTGCTTACGAGGAAAGGGTTTTCTTTATCGAGTTTTTCTAAGTTTTAAAAGAAAGGCGACATGTAAGAGGTAAAGAGCCAGATTCTTATATTTATTTGGGAGCTTCTTAAAATAAAGTAAATAAATGAATTCTCTTTTCTGTGTCACTGAATACAATAGGGTCAAAATAGAAGCTCTGTGATTATTATGTCCAACAAATGAAGGTCCCAATTTCCAAGCTTATGTAGACATTACAAAAACCGTTTCAATAGTAAGTGTTTATTTTAGTATTGGCTGTCTGCCCAGAGAATGCCAGAACACAGTTCAACCAACTAGACAGAAAACGAAGCAGGATGGATATGAACTCCACTTTAAATCTACTAAAGTCTATATAACTCCACAATACAATTTCTTCATGTTACTTTTATACACAAGTAGACTTGGGAAGTGAACAGGTGATATTTTTTTAAAAGTCCCATAATTTATTTCTTATCACTTTAACTTATAGTTCACATTGTTATGTACTTCAAATGTATATTTTAATTGAATTTTGGAGATTTAAAGAAAAGAGCAATAAACTACCAATATCGACATCTTGTTTGTAAGCTAACATCTGTGAAAAAGGCTATAATGCTACAAAAACACACACCAGTATATTACCAGTCTGGAAAGAATTTGAAAGGTTGTACTGTGTTTGTGAGCACATAAATATTTAAAATTATTTATAAGTCATATGTACATCTATATATTTAATTCCTTAATAACAGTTTCTCTTGCTTTTTAAAGTAAATCGAATTTTAACTGATTCTCAAGAGGCAACAATTATAAATGTGCCACATCCTGTTCTTTATGTAAAAGTATCAGTGTGAAAGAAATAATAAAGAGCTAAGGTGAACCTGACAATTACTATAAGTATGGAATCCGTTATGCAAATTCTTATGATTTCTTCTCCATAAACATTACTTCATTACTTTCACAGGAACAAAAAAAAACAACCATAAACTAAGAAATCATTTATATCTTTTTTTTTTTTTTTTTTTTTTTTGAGGGCAGTGCCACTGGCCCTCATATGTGGGACCGAACCCGGGCCGCTGGCTTCCCAGGCCAGTGCTTAATCACCGTGCCACTCAGCCGGCCCTTTATATCATTTTTATAGCTAAGTTTTCCAATAATTCCATTACAACTCAAATCGCCAACCTATCATCAGGTAAAAATTTCATTACAATGAAATGGAGAGAAATTTCAAATTTTTCACAAAGGAATATAGAAGTCCCAAATTAATATTCATTAACTTATAGTTTTAAAAACCAGCAATTAATTTTTAAGCAATAGAGTTCTTCAATTGTTCTGCTTTTTTTGCAACATACATTTCAATGCTACCGAATGAAACAAACTTAGTCAACATGAAATAATTTGTATGAACCATGAAACCTGACAATAATGACCAACTCTCATTCTTCACAGGGTGTGCCAGCGTGGCAGCCGTCACCCCGGGCTGTAGCAGGAAACAGCACGGGGCAAAGCCCCGGAGCCTCGCTCTACCTATCCTACTACTACTTGGTTGTATGAAATTGTAAAAATCACCTAGCCCCTTTCGGTCTTGGCTCGCATCTGTAGGAGCAAACTGAACTAGATCATTAGGTTTGCAAACTTTTAAAGCAGTATCCTGGCTACTGTCAAGCCCCCAGTATCAAATGGATAAAAGTGGAGCTGCACTGAACCCCCTCCACTAGCAGCTTCTGAGACAGCTCTGGGCAGCACGCAGGGCCTCAGAAGAGTGTAAATCTGAAGCCCGGGGAGTTTGAAAATATGTCTCATCTCTCGAGTACCTTCCAGTACTAACCCCAAATTCTTTGTGCTGTGATTACATTAACGGGAACAAGCACACATATTACTGTAGTACCCAAAACTATCAATCAGATGAAAGAAATTATAGTCAATAAATATTTACTGAGTATCTACGAGGTGTGATCAAACAGTACGATTTTAAATTTAAAAAAAAAATGATTACTGTAAAAGACACACACTGCCATTAATCCCCCTCAAAATACCCCCTCACTTTGAACACACTTATCCCGTTGTTCTTGCCACTTGCTGAAGCAGCTCTGGAAGTCCTCTTTTAGTTGCATTGTCGTGGCTGCCTCGATGACCTGAATCATTTTGACTTTGGGAGAGAGCCAGAAGTTGCACAGGGCCAGATCCAGTGAATCAGGTGGATGAGCACACACCATAATGTTTTTGACAGAAATTGCCGTATACCAGAAGCGATGTGACACGGAGCATTGTCATAATGGAGGAAGATTTACGGTACACTTTAAAACACACCTTCTCTCAACCGTAGCGCATACCCGACTGACTGCATCAAACAAATTGAAACTTGTCACACTCTGTTACTGAGGTTCAACACATGCTTCCCATATTGAAGATCCCTGCCCTTCATTGGATGGCACCCAGCAGCAGCACTCACTGTATTTGTTGATCACAATGGAAAGGCTTCATGTCACATGTTGCTTCTGGTATGGCAATTTCTGAAAATAAAAATATTATGGTGTGTCCTCATCCACCATATTAACTGGATCTGGCCCCCTGCAATTTCTGGCTCTTCCCCAAAGTCAAAATGACCACGAAAGGTAAACGTTTTGAATTGATTCAGGACATCGAGGCAGCCATGACAGCAAAACTACAGACACTCATGAAAGAGGACTTCCAGAACTGCTTCAGAAAGTGGCAAGAACGGTGGGATAAGTGTGTTTGAAGCGAGAGGGAGTACTTTGGGGGGAGGAGGGGAGTTAATGGCAACGTGTCTTTCATTGTAATAAATGTTTTTAAATTTAAACATTCACCATATTTTTTTGATTACACCTCATACTAAGTGATAAATCCTGAGGAATAATGGTGAATAAGACAGAGCCTTTCTCTTAAAAGGAGCCTACAGGCTATATGGGAGACAGATACAACCAATTACAATACCAACAAGCAAAAGCTACTGTGTTAGGAGAAGGCGCTACTAAGACACATATTAGGGGCAGCTTCCTCAAATCGGAGGTGTCAGGGAAGGCTTCCCAGAACAAGTCACGTCTGAGCTAACAAACCAAACACATCTGGCTTGAATGCTAAATGACAGTGTCTAGCCTGAGTGACTGTGCTCACTTTTCTAAGCACTCCTCCTGACTCAGCAAACAGACTAACCTACCCATCCTTCACACTGTTCTGAGTAAACTGACAATGGATATGTCCATGCGACTATCCCTCTGACAAGAAATGACATCCTTTCAAAAGTGAGTGTCACATGGAAATCTCTACATGGGTGTGACTTAATACAAGAGGCTGAAGAATGGGTAAAGCTGCATGGATTTATGTAACCTCTATCCATGCATTTTTTTAATTGAGGGAAAGGACCACTTTATGCTTCAGGTCCAAAGATATTTAAAATTTTTCAATGTTGTCACTCGTCTCAACCTAAGTCAGAAATTATTTAATCAATGATTTGATTAGATCTGAATCAGCAGTACTATATATATTAACTATGAGACTTTTTTCCAGAACCAATAAAAATTTCATATCTCCAAATAACCTCATTAGGGAAATAATATAATTTGAACATATGCATCAGGAAAAAAAAACTAGTTTCCCCCCACATAGTTTTTCACCTTTATTACTTCAGAGATTAGCATTAAAATGTATTTAACAATCTCACATCATTTATTGATGAGCTGACCCCACCTGTCTATAAATAATTCAATTTCCTCAACCAAACTCTGATTTATACAAAGGAAAAAAGCCAACAACGAAAAGGAGCTTTAGGAATAGAACTATAAAATATGAAACGGAAACACTTTTTGTTTATTTATTTAACCAAAACAGAGGCTGCTGCAGCTGCAGGAGCCTCTTCTAACTGATGTGACAGGAGTCGCTCCATTTAAAAACAGATGCTTGAAACAGATGGCTATTCAGCTAACAGCTTCAGGCATTGTCTCCGGCTGTCCCATGTGCCAAAGAAGAGGGCACTAGTTTTCTGCTACAGCTTCAGTAGAGATACAGTGACAGTTACACACAGGACCACAGACTGGTGACAATAACTGCTAACCTGTGTTACTTTGCCCGTCATCATTTACACTTTTTAAGAGCAGTGCCAGTTACAAAGAAAACACCAAGAAACAGAATCTGAAGCCTCGGTAAAGAGTTCATTTTAAATGCCTTTAAGTGTAGGCTACAGCTAATACACAATTCAAAGACTACTCTGTATTAATAAATATTTCAAGTTATGTTTACTTTTAATCATCTGTTCACGTCAGAAGTTTTCACCGCTAAAGTAATGACCATGCTCCCTGGCATTCTCTCCACCAGAGCTTCCTTGGTCTTTTTTCATTCCTGGAATATACCAAGCCTCCTGCCACCAAGGAATGCGGTCTTCTCTGCCATAAAATACTGTCATTCTTCTCTTCATCCACTTCAATTATTTATCTACATCTCTTCTACTTTCACATCTCAGTTCAAGTCACTTCCTCAAATAACTCTGATTTCCTTTCAAGTCCTATATTATCACCAAACAGTTCACAATTGCTGTATTTATCTTAGTTGTATTTTTTTCATTTACGTGATTTTATTAATGTCTACCACCTCTCCCACAGCCTAAATTCAAAATTTACAGTCCAAGTTGGTTTGTATTCACCATTATATTCCCCAGTGCTTATAGCACAGTGACTGGCACAAACTGAACACTTACTAAATATCTGTTAAAACTAATGTGTTTATAAAGAGGGGGATTAAGAAAACCAATATGTATCTTTCAACAGGAAAATGTATTACCATATTTTCAATTTCAATCCCACAACAGCTTATTTTCACTGAATTGGAAATTTGTGAAAAGTATTCTTTATGGGTCAAATTTTTCATGCTTTGACTTCAAACATGAAGATAGAAGTCTTCATACATGACCCCATGAAATTACATCACAAAAATAATAGGGTATTCTAGACTTAAATCTTTAAAAAACAGATTGTGCTTTAAAGAGACAAAAGATTAAAGATGAATTTGTAAAGATAAAGAAATGGATAGGAGAATGGATTTAAAAGAAAACTCAGACAATAAAGAAACTCCCTGAAGAGAAAAAATGGTTTATAGAAAAGAATATATTTTCATTTACTGTTAGGAAAAGGTACTAGGGTACGAAATTGTTGGTAAGAAAGAATTAATATGACATTTTTCATACATGAAAAGGACTCCTCAAGTAAAGGCAGATTAAATAACTGATTTTTTAAAATTGGGAAGCAGATCAGATGTCAGCCTATTAAAGATATAATACTTCATTATAAAAATTCAAAATCAACAGCCCGATACTGCATATCATTTACTGTCCTCATTAGAGTTCATTAGAGTTACGCTGACTTACAGATTTGAAGGTTTAATTTTTCCCCATAATATTTACACTTATAAAAGTCTTGTTCTCTAAGTAAGGGCTATATGCGTACGTATTTCATGTAGAGATCACTTTGAGATGTCAAGAGATCAATTCATCATATTGTGGGTATTCCATTAGGACACAATTTACTGTGGACTCAAAATACAGTATCAAATGGTAACCATTGAAACGTAGCTCCTTAAAAAAGACTGTGGAATATCATTGTAGCTTATTTGAGTGTGTTCTTTCATCACCTAGATTTTTATTTTCTCGACCTTCTTGTTCATTGTTACTTCACTGCTAACATTTACTTTTGACATGTATTGATCATGCTAATAGCTATAATACTGCTTTTCATGCCTGGAATTGATGGGCTGTATTTTATAAAAATCCATATAAATTGACAAACAAATTTATTTAATATCTATTCAAAGAAATGACATTTTCTAGACATTTTCACTACATTTAAAATATTCAAAATAAAATGAGCTTTTAAAAAAACATAACTTATAGCATCATTTTTACGCTTTATCACAATTCACGTGTAATTTTCATAGACCACGTCTATCACCATCGCCGATTAAGCCAACCTAATCCTGTGCTTCCTACCAGTCCGAAGCACAAAACAAAGAGCCATTTGTGAACACTGTGAAGCGCTCCATGTTCAAAATGAAGAAATTTTTATTCCTAAATATAGAACCCTAAATGTTACAAAGATTTAACTGAATTAGTCATGAGAACAAATAAGAATACAGTATTAAATAGAAGTAACATACCTCTTTAACCCCTGGAATGGTAAAAAGGATGCTTAATAAACATTTTCTGCCTGAATGACCAAACAAATGGCATAAATCTTAGACTCCTTCGCCACTTTTTCCCTGGCCTCCAATCGGAAGAAGATGAGAAAACCGAACATGTCTTAAATGCCAGCAACCCAGAAGCTTGCAGAATCCTGCTAATTCTCCATGTACACTTCTTTACTCCTGCCAGGTACTTCTTGGAAGTCTTCCTGTTTTACAAAGTCCTCCCACCTTAGTTGGCACTTGGGGGTGAATCGGGCGAGATGCAAACTAGAACAAGAATTCTTTTCTTCAGCATCCCTGAAAAGTGCTCTGCTTAAACAATCCCAACAATGGTTGTATGAGGGAAGAAAACACAGTGCCAGGCATATAATATAGTCACTCAAATACTTGTTCAAAGAACTTGATCCAAAATGGAAACCCACCAGATGTTACAGACAAGGTTGGGGTGGGGTGAGGAACCCACCCTCTGAAATTGAAAGTCAATATGAAGGCATAAACAAGCCTAAGCGAGTCCTCAAAGTGTGACACAGCTAAGATATCTGGTGAATCCAAACAAAGTGATCGGAATTTGACCGGAAAGAAACATTACTGAAATGTAAATACTATATACAGCTGTCACAGCAATAAATTATGAGACAATGGGACTCTGGATGGCATAGTTTTGAAGCAATTAAAAAGGCGTTGTTGTCCAAAGCCGAAACAGTGGGGAACCTAACAGAGCCCAGAGAGGCACTCACTGCTGTGGAGCAGGGACACAGCATTAGGCTTTCTCATACCTGAGTAAAATGTCCCAGAAACATATCCAATTCCTCGGATCCTGTGTCACCAAGCAATCTTTTGACTCCGAGCTTAGTTTCCAAACCACCATGAAAAAGAGATGTTGGAGAGCAATGAGGTTTCCGATTCACTGAAAAAGTATATCCACTTCACCGTCAATTAACTAGCAAGCATCGCAGATTATAAATCAACTTCCTTCTGAGTGGCTCAGGTCCCCAGAGATAGATTAAACCTGGACCAACTGATAGTACTATAAGGCTGAAGATGCTAGCCTAGAGCGATAGTCTCAGATTTTCTGGTTTCAGAACCCCTTGACATCTTAAATATTTTACAGGACTCCAAAGAGTTTCTGTTTATATGAGTTGTATTTATCAATATTTACTATATTGGAAATTAAAATTAAGAAAAATTTAATAGCCATTAATTCATTTAAAGACAATAATAAGCCCATTTCATGTCATCATAAATATTTTTTAGGAGAAATAGATATATTTTCCAACAAAAAATGTTTAATAAGAGGGGTACTGATTTTCATTTTTGCAAATTGTTATATGTCTGCCTTAATAGAAGACAACTGGATTGTCGTATCTACTTGTACATTTAATACGATGTAATATGTTATCTTGTTTAATGTATGCAAATATGTAGTTGGAGAAGTGGGGAGCATTTTAACAACCCTTCCGGTTAATGGTGGATGCTATATCCAAACTTGGTCAATTGTAGTTTCTAAAATGCTAGTTAGACAGCAAAAATAGGCAACTACAATATTGCCACAGGGATATGGAAGACATTTCGGGGAATATAATTAATACTGGTGTAAATATTTTGTGGGGTGTCAGATAGTCACATGTCTTGTTGGGGAGACCATTTCATGGATGGAGTAGAGTTTTGATCACTACACTGTACACCTGAAGCGGAGGTTGTATACCAACTATAATTGAATATATACAGATAGTTACGGGATGTGGGTTATACTGTGTAAGGGAGTCAGAGGAAGAGAAATAGATATATATGATATGCGGGGGAGGTGTGGGGTGGTGAATTGGGGGAGGGAGGTTGTCACTTTGAGGGGTAAAATGTATAACTATTGCACTGTGTTGTACACCTGAAACTAATTAAAAAATAAAAATAAATAAATAAAATGCTCGTTGAACTGTAGAATCTAAAAACCATATCAGTGAGCTTTCCATATTCTGTCACATTAATATTCAACAGTCTATCTTGCGCTCTAAATGGGTTTTTGCCCTTGCGCAATTTTATAATATCATGCATGGATCATTTGGAATATACTGGGTCACTGAGTTATGCAAATCTTCTCTATGCTGACATATTTTACCATACCATATAAAAAACACATTTATTGATACCACCAATGAGCTCATCAGAAAAATCTTTAAGTACTGGGAACCTATCTACTCACAGTAGCTGATACAAGTTTTCAAAACTGTAATTTTCACATGAAATCACAAATTTTATCATAAGCAATAAATACTGTCAGTTTTCTTGACAAGCTCATTTCATTCACTTTGCAGAAAATACCTGCCAAATACCTAGGTCTGAATAACCATAATTTGTCAATCATTCTTTCGAGTAGAAATGGTGACCCACCAAGAGTGGCTGGTTCAACACAAAGCTCAGGTAATTGTACAAATGCTTTCCCTTGAGATAACCACCACACGCGGCAGAAAGGCTTTCCGTATATACTTGCTATTTTCTCTCACAGAATATTAAAAAGGCATGTGCTCAAGGGTCCAGATTCGATAAAATTAGTAATTTTCACTTCTTCGTGAACACGGACACTCTTAACTGAAATCTAAGGTTTGGTCCTCTGTGGGTGGGTGGCAGTGAAGAATAAAATGACTGCTAACACAGTCTGGTGCCTTGCCTCTGCCCTGATTCATGCTGAGGTCCCAGCAGTTTTACTCACCATTGCTTTTGCACCAATAGCGCGAATGTCAACAGAAGGAAAAAAAGCAAATAATGTCTTAATATTACAAAAATTGTTCTCAATCCCTGAAAGAGTTTTAAGGACGCCCTGTCGTCTCTGTTGCTGCAGACCATACTTTGAAAACCAACGGTCTGAGGTTTATGGAGCAAGCATCCAATGTCTACTGGAAAACCTTGCCTGAAAATAGCCAAACGGCTTCTCTCTCAGAGATTTCTTTTAGCTGCAAGATGAAGGCTGCATGGATTTACAAAGATCTCTAATAGTTTTTATACAGAGATAGACCTGTTATCCTGTAACTTCTATCCACTTCTTATAGACACAAAGTACTAAGTTTCTGCCTACAGTACTTCATTAGTCTCCACCAACCCCATGTTTTTTCCTCTCTAATCTAAATACATTCAATTGTTATAACCATTCTCCAAAAGACATGGTCTCCAGATTTAGCCCATCCTAGCTACCCTTTTGTCAGGGCTCCAGTTCTCAAAGTCCTTTTTAAGATGAAGCTTTCTAAAATAAGTAACTCCAGGCATTTCTGGTGAAGACAGAAAGCTGTGTAACTGCTCAGCTACGCTGACCTGGATACAATGCTTCTATTAAGTCAGCCTAGCTATCACATTAACTTTATTAGCCACATACCAAAACACGCAGCTATTTTTCACTCAGAGTATGTCAAACCCCGCCTCCTCCATCTCCACCTGCCAATCTGCTTTTCTAAAGCTTCAATGCAAGGTTTGACATTTATCCCTATTACATTTTAGTCTGTTGATCAGACACACAGACCAAAGGTAATCTTTTGGAAACTTTGTGCCACCATACAGATATTGGCTATTCCTCTCAGTTTTATTTTTTAAATCAGCTTTATGCAGATTTTATAAGTGTTACTTACTTCTTTCTCATTATCCAAGACTTTTGTTGTCGTATTTCTAAATCAGCAAGTGCTGAATAAGACAAACCACAGGCAGAGAGACCAGTGACATGAAAGATTCACTGTGGACCTTCTTACTGGACCACAGAAACCCTATCAAGACCCACTTGGGTATAAGTACCCTCAAACACACACCCCTAAATTTCACTGAAGTTAAAACTCAACATAACTGCTTACTTCTAGTCAATGACTCCAGGAAAGGACCAATGTGTTCCTTTTTTCAATGAAAGAATCCTGTGTTTCCAGATATAAAAAATTCAGTCAGATGACATTAGCAAGGGATTGGATTCCCTCCCATCCCCTCCCCTGCCCTCACTGAGAAAGGCCATGGTAAAATGCTATTGCATTATTCCAAGTAGCCTGGGGTGTCACTGCCAAAAAGAGCCTTTGGGCCATACATCCTAAACCATTCAATATATCTGAAAAAACAGCAACTTCCCAGCTTTCACTCTCTAGAAACAAGAAACCACCTGTTTTCTGTAAATGGTCACAGAAAACGAAAGTACATTTTATAGAACTTCGGCATCTTTCCACTCTCCACTAGTTACTTAACATGGAATGCTAAGCATCAACCCCAAGACAACAAAACATACCGAAAACATCTGAAGTCACAAAGCCTAAGAGCTCTGGCTTCACCACCTTAGAACTGAGTGCCCCTGAGCCTGCACTCTGCATCTGTGTGACCTTGAACCTGTCCACTTATTGAAACCTCAGCAGACTCAGAAAGCTGCATACATTACAGCATCATCGTGAAGAATCATAATTGCAATAGCATACATGAAAATGCCTCATAAACTGTCTGGCACAGAGTAAGGTTCTCAATATACACTAGTTTCCATCCTTCCTGAGACAGTGTCTTCCAAGGAGCTAGCATCCCCACGTTACAGCATTATGCTTCCTTCCAACCCATTTAAGGCAAAAACCAAATATTATTCTGACAAAAGCTGTCACTCCCAGTCCAGGAGCTAATAGCTTTCACAGAAGAGATTGTGATATAATTGAGATCAGAAAATATGCCTTACTCATCTTTAGATATAACTGCATGGTACATTAGAAGCACTCAAAAAAATAAATAAAAGTTTGCCTAACAAGTGATCCTTAACCTAAAAAAACATCACCTATGGAAAAAAGAAGTACACATTCAAGGCTGATTATTTTTTAATAAAAAAAACTTCTATCTCATGTTTTTTTTAAAAAAAAGACTGTTAAGACCTTAAAATAAAAACTTTAATAGCTAAATATCACTTGGCCAGGTATGGCACCGTAGGTATCCTTTGAATGTATCTTTCCTATCAATAAAACCATTACAAACAGAGAGACCAACAAAATCAAGGAACTGTCACCATGATCCAGAGACAAGAGCAAAAACACAGGGCTGTCTTACCATGGTAGGACACAGGGTACTAAAATAGGTGATAGTGAAAAATATACATTCCTGTTTCACAGTTTATTTTCTTCTTCCCTTGCAAGCATGAAAGGCAATTCAGAGATATGCAACATAGTATATTTCCTTTTGTCAACTGCCTCAGGGTGTGCATTTGTTAGGTATTAAGATGCAGTTAAGGGCCGGCCGAGTGGCGCGGTGGTTAAGCGCTGGCCTGGGAAGCCAGCGGCCCAGGTTTGGGTCCCACATCTGAGGGCAAGTGACATTGCCCTCCAAAAAAAAAAAGACGCAGTTAAATTGGTGCGTAATTCTAAATATTGGCCCAATGAGTGTCAAACGAAATATCATCCATACAACCATTCTATTTTCATTTCCACCTCATCAAATTGATAAAAACTAAACACTTCAATATCATATAAGTTGCCTTAATTATACGAATCAAAAGAAAAAAACTATCTATATAAAGGGTCAACTGTAAATATTTTCATACTACACTATAGGAAGAGGAAGAATGGCAAAGCCAGGTTGACTCAGTACAAAATTTGTATTAAATTTGGGAACATAACCACTCCACATTTGCAGGCAAAGGTTAACAGAAGTACTACACAACATAAATAGAAAAGACAACCTAAAGAGATGAGGGTTTCTTAGTGGCTAAGCAGAGAAAGTGCTAGCTACAAGTTTACAAATTTAAAAAAAGCCACAAAAGAATATAAGATGGAAGGCTTCCGTTTGATTACTTAAGATGAACAAAGAAATGCACCTTAACTGACCACAGACAAATAATATTCTAACACCTATAGGAGATGAGTATGGAAGAAAGAAAAGAGAGAAGGGAGGAGAAACCAAAGAACTCAGGGCAAAGTCTTGAAGTACAATCACTGCTGCATATGGCCATTCTCCATGGGCCAGTCTGTCACTAGAGAATTAGTAGCTGTCTGCCCAGCTACAAGTAGGGATATTCTAAGTCTGTCCATATCTATTAGAAGGAGGTTACACAATTACCTGAAAAGGTTGTCGTAAAAGATTTCAGTGACATACCATCGATCACTAGTAAGATGGTCAAATCTCATGACTATCAATGTCCTGTATTTGAGTATCTTTATAATCCAAGTGATTTTCTTTGTGGCTTTTTCCATTCCAAACTGTCGTAGTTAACTGAGCGAACAGGAGCACTTGAAAGGATTTAACCTCCATCCTTGTGGCCTGGCCTTACTGCCTTGTTTATGAAACCCCAGCCTGGTGCAGTTACAACAGAAGACTGTATTACCATCATTGCTGTCTGTGCAATGGAGCTCAAGAAAGACAGGAAGGTACAAAGTCAAGAAAGTGCGGCTCATTAAAAAGCAAGGACAAAAGCATTTTCCAGAAAAAAAAAAAGTGCTCAAAGTCAAGTCAAAAGGAATGAGAACTTAATTTTTTATATAAGACCACTAGATATAAAGAGAAGGATGTTACTTGTTGACCGAGTCTATGAAGATTACAGTGGACCAAGATAGGCTGAAGTGCTACTGGGGCAGAGACCGCCTCTTTACCAACAAACATAAATTTCAAACGGGCCGTTTTTCAGTGTCAGCTACCATAGAACAAAGGCAAAGGTGAAGAAATAGTCACCTGCCTGCCACTTTCTCTTTCTCTCATGACCTCACTTCCAACTTCACTAAAGAAAGTAGTTGAAAAATAATTTTCTCAGACTCCCAACTCCACATCTACCCAAATACCAGAACTGGGTCTCTACTCTCCACCATAAATCACTAGTACTCAAATTGAGCAATTTTGATCTCTAGGAACATTTGGTAATTTCTAAGACATTTTTGATTGACAAAACTGAGGCAAGGGAGGAGTATACTACTGGCATGGAGCAGACTGAGGGCCAGGGAATGCTGCAAAACATCCTACAATGCACAGGACAACCCCCCAAACGAAGAATTATCCATCCAGCCCAGAGAGTGAACAGTGCCAAGACTGAAAAACCCTTGTGGACACGAATTAGCCATGCTCCTATCTAAAGCAAGTCCCTCAAGGATGCAATAAATCCCACTCCCTCTCAACCACGACAGAACACGGGTCCAGCAGTTCTCACCCTTCAATATCACATCAATTTGTGCCCAGTAAAAGGTAGGCCTTAATTAAATGGCTCCAAGAAAATTTTACTTAAAGTAGTATATATTTTAAGATAGCTAAAGATTCGATGAAATCTAAAGAGCTAATCAAAGATGCAGTTCCTCCTTGCTATTTAATTACATTGTTTATATGTGAAAGAAATGTCTCAAGAACCTGAAGATGAGTTATTTCCTAAATAGAAACATTCATCTTGAAATCTTACCTGTATACATCACTTACATTTTCTTTAAAAAAAAAAAAATTCTCATTCTTCTCCTGTTTGAGAATGCATGTGACATCAGCTAAACCTAAATTTCCTGTGCACTTCATCCAATTACAATCTGGCACTGATGATCTAGACAACAGGAATACAAAACACTCTCCAGTCACCACAAGTTACATTATAAAACAGTCATTTCTTTAAAGTAAATAAAAGTTTCAACTAAGCCAATTTGATGAAATGGAACAAAAGGGGAGAAAAGCTTGTATTTCTACAGATTATGTGGGGATTTTTCTTTTAAATAGGGACACTAAAAGAACCTCAAAACAAACTTTTTGGGGGAGTAGGAAGAGATTGGTTGTTTAAACACTTTCTTACTGCCAGTGCTAAGACCTAAAATCATGTTACCCCCCCCAGGAACTTTGGGGCGTTGGAAAACCCCGTGAAGTCTATGACCCCGGGGTCCCAACACCCCTCACTATTCCTCCCTCTCATGCCTCCTCCCAGGTCAGCAGAATCACTCCCGTGCATACACCTTCATCTCCCTTGGTCCTCTCTCATTTCCCTATATGCTCTGGCAAAACCTTAATGAAATCTAACTCCCCACCTAATCAGAGCCTGAACCTGGTGCAGTTGAATGTGACTACAAAAAACACAACTGGGAAACACACCCACACCAACTGGTCTTGCTTTCAACACAAAGCCACAGCCTAAGTGGGCACGCGCCATTGTGCAGAGTTCCTCCCATTTTCCCAGGTCCTTCACTTGATTCCTCTCCTAGAAGGACAGCCCTTTTCTTCTGTACTCTCCACAAACCTGACACCTTTCTCTATGTTTGCTCTCAAGTGATGACCTTGCTTCCTTTTTCAGTGACAGAAACCACATGCCACACCTACTACCTATCTGCCACAGATAGGGCCTTGCTCTTGTCTACAGCCAGCCCCTGGCTTCTGCACTTTTTCCCATTTCTTAGAGTTTACTGAAGATCACTCGTCCAGCAAAGTCTACCCATCCTCTCTGGCACTTTCCTCATTCTCTACTGTATCGTTCCTGACATATAAAATACGTTTTTAAAAAGCAGGAGGGAGAAACAGAGAATCATAAACGCCTTCTCATAAACTTAAGAGACCCACAAAACACAAATGAGAACCAATGGGCTCCCAACATCTTGTGCCTTACTCTCCCTGCCCGGAAACGCTGGTCATTGTTCAAGGACCAGCCCCTATAGAAAGTCTGCCCCACGCCTCCCACCCCAAAGTCTCTGCTGGGCACTTGCAGAGTACTTTGATCACCCTGCTAACATGCTGCTCTTCAAGTACTGCACAGAGATATCTATGTTTACCTCTCGTCTTGAGATTTAAGCTCCTTGAGATTAAAGGCTGTTTTAGTAACTACACCACCTGGTACATAGCAGGCATCAGCGATGTTCATCAAAGGAAGGAAGGAATGGCTTTTTGCATGAATTTCCCATAGTGTACAAATTTGAAGAAGAAGAAAAAAAAAAAAAAAAGACCAAAAATTTGTTGACAGAAAAGCAGGTTTAAATGTATTACAACCACTTTTAGAGAGGTTCAGAGAAGGATCTGAAAATAACAGAATCCTCAACTGATAACACTTTATAACAGCTACTTGCTTGGGTGGAAATATTGGGAAATAAACTCACTATGGTCAAGGTGGCTCTGCAGATTATACTTGTGCTGAAATTTCTGAGATTTTCACAAACCATGCTGTGAGCACACAAATTATTTTAATACAATTTTTAAATGAAACTACCTATGAGCAATTTCTTCACTGCAGTGATACTTAAAATATAAGGCTTGTAGGCTACATTTTAAAACACAAAACTTTAAACTTTGGTCCCGAGACCTTTCAGTCAATTTTGCAATACAAGCAAAACACCCATTAAGGTGAAATGTCATTTTTCAACCACAAGACAAATACTCCAATATGTTCACAATTTAGGAAAGCGTACTTTATTTCTGTTTAAGAAGTCATAGGTTTCAATGAAATTAGACAGCACTACCTTTTTAGTGTAAAGAGGGGGAAATCAACACCAGATTCTTCCTCATCAGTGGGTTACAAATTCTACTGGCATAGAAAAAAGGGTGCGTGTTTGCGTGTGCATGTGTGTGCACATTGTGTGTGTGTGCATGTGTGTGCATGTACGTGTGTGCGCGTGTGCGCATGTGCGCACGTGCATGTGTGTGTGTGTGCACGCGTCTGCATGTGCGCGCGCGTGCGTGTGCGGGTGAGTGTGTGCACGTGTCTGTGAGTGTGTGCACGTGTGCTTGTGTGTGCGCGTGTGTGCGCGTGTCTGTGAGTGTGTGCACGTATGTACGTGTGCTTGTGTGTGCGTGTGAGTGTGTGCGCGTGTGTGCGCGTGTAAAGAAGATGAACAATAACAACAACAAAAAAGCTTCCTTGAAAAATACATGAGAGAGCCGTCAGAGGTAACCGGGTTAGGACAAAACTCCAGGGTTGTAACATTACACTGCAGAGAAGCCAGCAAAGCTCCAAACAGTTTACGAACCACCATGCCAGCTCCCCGTAAGCCTCATTGGAGAAGGATTACCGCCTACAATCTAACCTCCCTGCGCCACTGCTTCAGGGGTGAATCCAAAGGGCTGATTAAACAAACACGGGTTTTGGCAAACGTGCTCTTCATTAGCTACAGAGAACACACCGAAGGCTATTCAGTGTTCAGCAAGTCAAACTCCCTCTGTAAGGCTGCTCCAAACTTGAGCAAACCTTAAACTCTTAGGATAATTACCCTCAATCTGCGGTAAATGTGCTGGATGATAGTCTATCGCAATATTAAATAATGAAAACTAACAGAAGTAAATGAGCAGTTCCAGAACATGGATGGCATGCAAAACAGAGTTTTTAAAAGAACATAAATGGAAACTGTATACTTTCAGGAAATGTGGAGTTTGTATAACAAAGAAAAGAGGGATGTTTTCAGCTAAGTGGCATCTAGCCAATGTCTCACTTTCAATCAAATCTATCACTGAAATGAGGTTTTCCAGGAAGCAATAAGAATAACACAACTTTAGGCTTCAAAGAAACACAGTTGAAGAAAAAATTCTGTGGCAAATACTCAAAATGTGTCAGTAAAGTAATAATAAATCACATATCCCATCTGAAATCTGAACAATTTCCAGAGTTGTCCATTATACCAGACTTCTATGGAAACTGCAGGTTTGAACTACCTTTCTGATGTCAAATATTGTCTCGCTCTCTCTCTTTCTCTTGCTCTCTCAATAAAAACCATTATTTTGATTTAAATCACATATCTAAAAACCATTAACTATTTATCACTTGAATTGGCATTCTTGGTTTTACAAGGGAGCTAAGTCATTCGTATTAAAGGCTTATTTGACAATCGCTACCAAATATTTATGACCCATGCCTATTAGAAATAGTACTGTGCATGGTGGGGGAATTTTTCACAAGAATGCAGTGTTTTCGTTTCAAAAGGATATATTTAGGAATATCATCATAGGGTGTTAGGTGTTAGGGAATCAGAAAGACCTAAGAAAAGCCAGCACATCCAAAAGATTTGTTTTGTACTATTAGCACACAGCAACTCACGTAAATTTTACCAAAAATGTACACAAAGAAATTTTAACATACATTTTTACTCTTGAAACATCTCATTTGGTAAAAATTCATAACTGGTGAGGACTGGATTTCAATTGTATCAAATAATGAAAAACTACAAAATTTTTACTCTCCTTCAACGTGTCAGTAAAAACCAGTATTATTGGATAACCACAAAAAAACAAATAAAGGCAACACCACCTTTCTTATTTTTAAAAATACTGGAAATGTATACACTAATTGGGATATGAATAATAAGACTCACTTGATCACTGTAAGCCAAGTTCATTCCTGAACCAGTTTTACAAGGGTGTTTCAAAGATCTCTATAAGCTTAAAATTGCTCTTAGGTCCGACAGGATTGCTGATCATGACGTTTATCAACACACAGAGTCCAAAAGTCCTTAATATGCCAATCAAGGCCCTTGGTAATCTAATTCCATCCTACCTTTTGACCTATTTCCTATTACTCCTAGCCCTGCCCACTTACTACAAAAATACCAGTTTTTCTGGTCACACACCTTTCTTTCTCCATGTCCTAATTCATGATATTCCTTTCTCCTGAAATAAATAAAATCTCTTCATTTCAGCATCTCATCATACCCTTCTTTCAAAAGCTCATGGTTTTGAAATACTACCTCTCCCACAAAGCCTTCCCATAAACATCATTTTGTATATAACATTATACTTAGTTAAGATATAACATATCTTAATATGTTTTCTCTCCCTGTCTGCCTGAGTATCCTGTGACTGGGTCACACCTGCTGAATCAAAACACTGGGTGAGCCATAAAGCCCAAAGCCAGGAGAGATTAGATAGCGGGATTGTAGTAAAACGCAGTCTTCCTACTCACCACCCCATGGACTTCAATTTCTATACCTGCACTTTCATTCCTGGTTAGGGGCTTTACTGCACAGCAAATTGTTTTTTCAGGAATAATTTCTATAAATTCAATAAGGCAAAAAGCCTTAGAATATCTCATCTAATTGTCACAGAAATCCTTAGTTGGGCATGTGAAACTAAGCCCATTATACAGCTGAGAAAATTAAATCTCAAATGATTAACCCATCACAAGGTCACGCAAGCAAGAAAGAGGAAAAGCTGCTACCAGAATTCAAGCTTCTGATACCTGGTTTATTGCTTTTGTTTCGCTACCCGCTCCTGCCTCTGGTCAATCGGCAGCAAAACAGAAACAGAAAGCTTAGGTGGGGGCAGACAAAGACGCACTGAGCCTCTAAGCCTTCTCCATCAGGTCCTAAGGGTCCTCACTGACTGCATCTCTGGTTTTTGTTGTTCCTCTCAAACGCCACCTAGAAAACGTTCCCAGGTCCACAGCTTGCAATCCAGGTTTCTTACCCTAACTCGTCTAGTCCACCTTTTCTACTGCTGTCCCAAGCAAGCTTCCGGACCCCAGCGGCTGTTGACCACAATGCCACATACAGCATGTTCATTAACACTCAATGCTTCGTGCTTGGGCTATATCACTTTACTGCCCACACTGTCCAGATTTTTTGTCTTCTCCAGGCAAACTGCTTGAATGACCCCAGCCCGAGTTCAGCATTCTGCATTTTATTGCATGTGCTCCTATTTCTCTGCAGAAGTCAATATAATGCAGTGGTTAAGATCAAAGGCCCTCAATCCAGATACTCTTCTTCACCACTAATGTGTCCTTCGGGATATGACTTAACTCCTCCGAGCCTCAGTTTCCCCATCTATAAACAGGAATTCATAGGACAGTCCCTACCTCACAGTAATGGCATCATGATAAAATGAGGTACTACAAAAAATTGCTTTGAACAAAGCTTGACATAGATATTGCGCCAGTGTTAGCAGCTGTCATTGTCATTTCTTCCAGTGCCATGGTTAAGTTTTATCTCTGTAGAACTCTTAACTCTCCCACAATGCTGCGTACAATACTGTTTTGTTTATAAGTTTTATTTCAATGATATGCTTTTAAGTCTTTCCCCAAAAGGTCAATTTATCATGTTTTCTCTAACATATTTCTTTTATTTGATAATGCCAAACAGTATATGCTACAATTTCATTTCTATACTATAAAAAATATAACTATGCTAATCATAGGGGATGTATAGAGGTGAGTACGTGCTTCATTAAATCTGGAACCTCTACTGATCCAACTGTTCCATTTAATCAAATGCCATGCGAACTATTAAGAGTTCCTTCTGACTTTAACAGCCAATTTCCCAGAGAAAGAGCAAATGCCTGCTAAAAGACCTAATAATCCGCAGGGCCAGGGGAGTACTGCCTTTTTTTCCTTTTCTTTTTTAAGTTAAAAAAGGCCTTTCCTCTCAACAGAAATCAATGAAAAGCCTCTTGAACACAGCAAGAAGATAAGGTTGATTTTAGCTACAATGTAAGTCCCTGCAGAATTTCAGCGTGCCAACAATAGTGTCACTTTTCTCATTCATTGGATTTATCCCTGTTTTTTCCAGGACTACAATAATCTGTGCAATGTAACCAACACCTCACTATCATTACATTTTACATAACCTAATTAGCAAATTATAAAATCACTGTCATATCACAGCTGCTATTAGTCCTATAAAGAAATTCTAAACATGAATGAAGAAATTAATTATATTATGGCCAACAAGACCAATTTTGCATTGCTAAAACCATGTAGTTTGCGGATAGCTAAGTGTTCATGTAAAAAAAGGAAAGAGGAGGAAAAAAAAAATCTATACCCAGATTAAAGGGTATATTGCTTAAAGAACTTCGATTTTCAAACAAATTACAAAGAATGAAAACAGTCATAGAAAACAGATATCAATTTGAATTGAAATTTTGTATAGCCAGCAAACTGTACAAGTGCCAAGAAACTACATATATGCCAAGAAAATAAGTCCTCATCTGGTAAAAAGAAAAATAATTTGTTTATACTAGTTTTTAATTAAGCAATTTATTTTGAGGTCATTATATATTCACCTGCAGCTGTAAGAAATAATACCAAAAGATCTCATAGACTCTTTATGCGGCATTCCCCAATGCTGAGCGCTTGCAAAACTACAGTACAATATCACAGCCGGGATACTGACATTGATACATCAAGATCAAGAACATTTCTCTCATCACAAAGATCCCTGTGTTCCCGGTTGATAGCCAAACTTGCGGCCCCACCCACCCTTACCTGGCAACTACTAATATGTTCTCTGTATATATAATTAAGTCATTTTTAAGAATGCTATATAAATGGAATCATACAGTATATAACTTTTGGGATTTGCTTTTCTGACTCAGCATAGTTCTCTGGACATTCATCTAGGTTGTCGCATGTTTCAATAGTTTGTCACTCTTTATTAACCAGTGTTCCATTGTATGGAAATATAATTGACCTTTTATGCGTTGAACGACATCCGCGTAGTTTCCAGTTTGAGGCTTTTACAAATAAGGCCGCTATAAACACTGGTGTACAGGTTTTGTGTGAACACACATTTTCAATTATCTGGGATAAATGCTCAGTGTGTAGCTGGTGGGATGTATGGTAGCTGCACGTTTATTAGACTTTTAAGAAACTGCCAAACTGCTTTCTATGGTGGCTGGTGCCATTTTATAATCCCACCATCAATTCATAAGCAATCCAGTTTCTCCACCTCCTTTCCAGCATTTGGTGTTGTCACTATTTTTTATTGCAACCATTCTGATAGGTACGTAGTGATAACTGATTATAGTTTTATTTTGCATTTCCCTAAGGGCTAACGATGTTGAACATCTTTTGAAAAGTACATTTGTCTTATCTATTTGTCTCTTCAGATCTTTTGGTCATTTTGTAACTGGACTATTTGGGTTTTTACTACTGAGCTTTGAGAACTCTTTACATGTTTTATTGGGTTGTCAGAAAAATCATGACGAATCTTTTCTCTGTTTTTCATTGCAAAAATGCGTCATGACTTTTCCGCCAACCCAATAGATACTGGGGCTTTGTTAGATATTAGGTTTGCAGATACTTTCTCCTACTCTAGCTTTTCTTTTCATCCTGTCAAAGGAAGTTTTTGCAGAGCACGAGTTTTTAATTTTGATTATCAATTTATCAATTTTTCTTTTTACAAACTGAGCTTTAGGTATCAGGTCTAAAAAGTCTTAACCCAGTTCTAGATTATGAAGATGTTTGGGGGTGAGAGCGTGGCAAAGGTTTTGGAATTTTACACTCAAATCCTATGATTTGCTTTGAGTTGATTTTTGTATAAGGTATGAGGCTCGGGTCAAGGCACACTGGGTTTGCCTGTGGGCGGTTAGATCGCTCCACTACCGATGGTTAGAAGGTGTTAGGGACTTGCAGCAGATGAGATCTGTACACGCTATGTTAGCTTTACACGTGTGTGTGCGTGTGTGTGTGTGTGTGTGTGTACAGTATCACTGGCCCTCATAGGTGGGACCTGAAACGAGGCCGCTGGCTTCCCAAGCTAGCACTGAACCACCGCACCACTCAGACAGCCCTACTTATATATTTTTCAGAGCAATTATAAATAATATTATATTTTCAATTTTGTTGTCCACCTGTCCATCGCTAATCATAGAAATACCAATGATTTTTATATATTCCTCTTGTATCTTGTGACCTTGCTAAGCTCACTTATTAGTTCTAGATCATTTTTTTGTAGATTCCTAGCCATTTTCTATAAAAACAATCATATTACCTACAAATAGGGACAGTTTTCTTTCTTTCTTTCTGATCTTCATGCTTTTATTTATTTCTCTTGCCCTGCTGCACTGGCTAGAACTTCAACATTCTATTAAGAATGGTGAAAGCAGACATCCTTGCCTTGTTCCTGATCTTAGCGGGGAAGTATTCAGACTTTCACTATCGAGTATGTTAGCTGTCGGTTTTTGTAGATGTTCTTTATCAAGTTGAGGAAACTCCCCCATTACTATCTTTATGAGAATTTTTATCATGAATGGATGTTAATTTTTAGACTTGCGTTTGTCACAATTTGCAAAGAGAATTCATAAGAAGTTTTGTTTTGTATAAGTTTTTTTCTATTTTGTTTTTAAGTATAATATAAAGCTTTTGAGTACAGAAAAATTGCTCACTATTTAAATTCTGAATTCCTCTCTATTATACAACATATGACATATCAGCAGCTTCAAGTCCTATTTTTTTTCAGGGAGCGATCCAAAACAAGATCATGTGGGCAACATGTCAAACAATCTCATATTTCTGTTAAATCAATTCATCAAAACTAAGTACTCCTTTGCATCCCACAATTTCACAGTTCACTGTTATAATTTGAGGGTAAATTGTGGTATAGAACTGCAATGTGAAAACAACACAACTTGACCTTGTCAATGAAAATGAGAGACCTTCCTATCCTGGGATGTTTCTGCTGCTACCATGAAAATCACAGCTTAGCTCAGTCAAGAAACAGTCATTTCCTGTCAAATACCTCACACAAAATTCTGTCCTCTAATCACTAATGATCTAGTGTTTAAAAACTGTAGAAGTACTCCCAAAAATGCACCGCTGAAACACCAATCAAACTCTGGATTTAAACATACATTGGGTTTTAACTCTCAAATTTAAAACTGAGAATTTTAAGGACATAGAAATCTAGGTTTGATTTAAATGTACTAGAGCATCAAGATTTAAAAGTTCAATTACTTCAAATTACCAAAGGGCTATTATTCAAGGGAAGATAAAGGAGGGAATATACTCCAAATATTAATTATTCTTATCCTACCTAAAATGTTATTCATTTTCTTAGTTAATAAGGGCAATGAATAGAAAAAGTAGTTAAATCAGGTATGCTAAAATAGTAAATATTCAAATGGTAGAAAAGCAGATAAAATGATTAAGGTAATTTTTTTTTAAAGATTTAACACTCACTAAAACAATTAAGAAAACAGAAAGCAATAAGAAACATACAGAGGGGCTCTGAGGAGGTGTGGTTATGCCTTTACAGGACCAGCTCCCCCTCCTCCTTTCAGTGACCAGATCCTGCCCCAACCCAAATTTACTATGTATTATGTAACCAGGCACGCTTGTCTCCCAAATAACAGAGAATAAAATACTTTTTAAGTCAAGTGTAGTGACATTTGAAAACTGCTAATAGTGCTGGGAGAAAATTTAACTCTCTAATATTTGTATTTGCTATGTTTGCTTTAAAGATAAATGAAATAAATAGGATTTCTACCTGCTCAATCAAAAAGAGAGTAAGGAACGGAAGAATAAGAAACAAATACAAATGCAGAAAAAAAAAATGACAAGAATAACAGAAATTAAAATTAGAAGTCAATCTAACTTAAACACATTTAAAAAGAAAGTAAGATCTTAGTTAACAGAACAGACCACTACTAAAAAGGTTTTATTGTCGATGACTTCACAGGACTTATTCTAGGAACACAGTTACATTAGATACATGTACTGGGGGTCTGAACACAACAAAGTGTTAACACGAACCTTCTTGGGAAGCTGGGACAGTTCAGGACTCGGCAATTTCCAGGACAGTGTCAAGAACAGTGAAGGGAATAAGAAAAACTGACTCTTATTTCTATACTTCAACACTGAATTAAACAGATCATTTTAAAACTGACTTTTTAAAAAAATAATCAGAAGTACTTTTCAATGTAAAAGTATTATATTGTCAGTGCTTTGCCTTAGAATCGAATAACTTAAACTTTAAACTTAAATAAACACTAAAATCAACCGAAAGTAGATTTATTGTTTTAGAAATAATTTGAAATGTGAGTCATCTAATAATTTTTCAATATTTCTAATGTATATTTAAATACATTATCAAATCTAGTCCAGAAAAAGATTTAGTTTAGCATTAAGTAGAAATCTCATGAACCAGCTACTCACCATTGCCAATAGCCCCCTAAATATATCCCTAAGAATTCCTAATTCCACATGATTAGTGTCCCCAAAACTAAAGGAAAAGGCACAAAGAAATGGAAACCACATGTCTATACCTCAGGAGAAGGAAATTATCACAGGAATAGTGAGAGTGACAACCAGGAACAGGCTGGAGTCCAAAGGAGAAATGCAATTCACAAGGAAACAGATTACTTGACAAGTGTCTCATTTAAAAACAAAACAAAAACCAGAAGAAAACCACCGTTAACAGTGAACTCAAATGAGAAGCTATTCAAAACTTAAAGATGATTACTTAAGGTAATTAGCAATTTGCAAATAACCATGACCACAGTTAAATTTCACTATTAAAAGTTCCAATTAACTTTCTAGCCTTCAGACAACTTCTAAAACTTCAAATAACCAGAACCTAAATAAGAATACTAAAGCAGAATCTTTTCTATATTCCATTTGTTTAGAGAGAGAGACATAAATGACAAAAGAAGGGTGGATGAAGGAAAACAGGAAACGGGAGAGGTGAGAAGAAAACCCAGCCTGTCCTGCCCCCAAAGCCCTCTTTCTTTTTAAGTATAGGGCAATTCCTAATCATTAGACCAATAGTGAAAATCATTCAGGACAACTTCATCTGTAAGTCGCAGTCCATCTGATCAAAGGCACTTTCACAACATTGAAAGTACTTCAATAATATAAAGCCCACACAGTAAAATAAATTTTGGCAGAACGGCATAAGGATGAAAAATGACATGTCTTGCAGAATATAAAGATTCAGAGGATTGTTTTTTCTTTTTTTTTTTTCTTTAATCAAAGGACTGTTAAATATAAAGTATAACTGGGCATATAATAAGCTAAAAAGCATTCTATTTTTTAAATTAATTTACTCATAATTAAAAATATAAACCTTAGGACTTCTGGTCAAGACGACATCATAAATTGCTTTGAAAACCCACCCTGCTCCAAATGCATAGCAATGATAGATAAAATACAGAAAGAAATTTAAAAGGCATGCCTACACATAAAAAACAAAAAGGAAGACAGACATCTCCATGAAACAGAAACATACAGCGGTAAGAGGGGCTGAAGCTGTGAGCCTCCTGGGCTCTGGTTTTAGAAGAATACCAATGGGGACGTACATTTCAGATCCTGTAAAGAAGAGGAATAAAAACTGCCCACCCAAGATGAGAGATGAGAGGGGAATGGGGCTGAAGAAGGGTGGCTGCTCACAGCTGCCTGGGGTAAGCAAGCTGCGCATGGAAGCGTGGCTTCCGCCCTGAGTGCCTACGAAAGTGAGAATGTACAACTCGGCAACTTTGGCCTGAGCCACACCACCCAGTTGCTTGGCTGATGGAACAAAAATACATGCAGCATCACAGGGGGGCAGGTGCCCCAAGATGCCAGTCTAAGACCTGGTTTGAGATGGGGGCGCCCCAGAAAGAGAGCCCGCTAAGAACACCTGCAAAAAAAAAAAATGGGGGTGGGGAGATTTTGAAGTCAAGTTGTACCACGACACAAAAGAAAACAAAAAAGATAGTCTACAAATAAGCAACTGAAATATGAAATCCTTCCAAATAAAACAGAATCAGAAAAGTCTGAAAATTCTGAAAATACTATGTTTAATAACTCCTGAAAGATAAACATAAGAAAATTTATAAAACTTCTTTTATAAAAGGAAAATCATAAAACAAGTGAAACAAGATTAGGGAGAAACTCAATTAGAAAGCTTGAAAATACATTTCTGAAATTTAAAGTAAGTAATGAAATTAAAAACTCACTAGAAGAGATAAAATTTAAACTGGAAAAGCTGAAAAGAAGAAGATAGTGAAGAATTTAACCAGGACATCGCAGAGACAAAGATTTTTTTAAAATCCATACTGTGAAAGACAGATAACAAGGTTCCAAGATATATTTCCCAGCAGCTTCAGGACAAGCAGAGGCATTGACAAGAGATTAAACTTATGTTGGAAAAGAGAAAAATTACATTAAATCACACATTATCCAGATAGATGAAAAGCATAAGAAATTCTACAAAAGGAACATTCTAAATCTAAATGAATCTAACTTTCAAGTGGCAAGAAGAAAAACTCACTGATCTAACCTAATTTTTAAATTATACTTTGAAAGGTTTTAATGGTGGCCTTATCTTAGGGCGAAAACTTGTATCACCTACATGCTACTCAAGAACTCCACAGAGATCTTCTGGGTGTTTCCACAGAGCAAAACTGAAATGGAGGGCCAGTAAATAAGGTACAATTAATAAAAGAAAGGCTGACCGGCCCAGTCTTCAGCTGCAACTCGACAGTCCCTGAAATTCGGTTTCTATACCCAGAGAAATGAGGCAGGAGAAGAGAGTGCTTTTCTTTTCAAAGCTGTGGTAATAAAACTTGTGATTGGGGTAGAGGAGTAATGGAATAGTAGATTATGGAACTAAGTAACAGGATTTTCAGCAAAGAATAAAATTTCTCGTTAATGAAAGTCACATATATAAACAAAAAGTAAAATTGGTGCTATCAATTAGCTACTCAATCAAAAATATCTATTAACTTTTCCCTCTTAATTTAAAATAAGTAGAAAAAGAATACTGCTGACAATGGCGGATGCATTTACACCGTGAGGTTTTCACTCTCTGATGGCTCAGCTGTCCACATGGCGGAAGAATCTGATGGTTTCGTCTGAGCAAGTGAAGACACATAGCTGGTTAAAGTTTTATGTGTTTTAGCAGAACTACTGGATTAATAAAAGTGCATTAATTTTAGTATTATGCAGACAGGGCTTCAAACGATCATCTACATTAATCATTAATTCTGATGGGACTACATATCATTGGGAATCTTTCAAAGATACAGAGTCGTTTGAAAAGTAACGATACAAGTCTGAAACACAAACTATAGATAGAATATTAGTTCAGTGTCCCCATCAAGGATAAGTATATTCTTTACTGGTGATAAATAGTAGATTCACTTTACGTTAGTCTAAATCTCTACCCAGGTGATCCATAAAAGGCCACTGAGTTCCAGTGGGTGAAACCCGGCAGCAGACGCGCAGCCTGACTCTAAACTGGAGCTGTGTACCTAGGGGAGGCTGCCTTGTTAACCAGCACAGTTCAGGCAGCCTCTATCTGACAGGACAAGAAACACACCAAGGCTTTTGCAGTTATCTGCACATGTCAGTAGGCTTTGGCTCGCTGCCACAGGGAACTCTTTATCTCTGTTCTCTGCTTTATCTCTTTGTCCATTCTTCAGTCATTTAGCACAACCACTACTCTATTTTCATCAGTGAGATGTTCTTCTCAGACAAAAATGGGAGTTCCAACTGCTTCAAAAGCAGTTCCTCACCAGCTGCTAGCTAAAAACATGAAAATTAGAAAGCAACACTTTATGATTTTTTAATCAAAGGAGCATAACATTTTACATTGGCATTTACCACCTAGCAATCCATCCTCTTTTACAGAGAGCCAAAGGGGGCGAAAAAGTTACCATGTTCACATAAAAGCAAACACTTAGATAAGAAATTTTTACATAAGAGGACACTTACTTAGAAAATGCCCATGAAATCACAAACTCATTAACAATAAGAAATATCATCAAGAGTGTTTGTTTCAGTATGGCAGATACTAAAACATGAGGTTTTAGTCATTCCTTTTCTTCCACACATCAAAAATCCAATAATTTTTTACTGAATGTAAAAAATAAATATTTTTTTGTTTTACTTTTAAAAAGTACTAACAGACTAAATTGTGCTAAAAAAATTTTTTTAAGTATTACATCTTTCCTCGTACCTAGGTGTGAACTGTACGTACAATCTTACATCATTACCTGGCTTCCTCCCCGACTGATATGCTGACATAAAATTCTATGTTCAAGTAACCCAAGAACAGTCAATGCATCCTGTGTGTCATATGCTCCAAAAAAGGGAAACATGCCTTTCTTATGCTGTGTGCGGGGAGCAGCTTTTCCTTCCTCCCCTCATAGTGGTTCCTTCTCTTCTTTCATCAATGACCAAAGAAAACAAATTGCTTTCTCTCCACAGAGACGGCTGGCCTGCGCTTTACACTGAGGCTTGTCTGAAACTTGCTCCTGAGGCTGAGGGAGCAGAGTGTTTCATTCGGAAACTTCCTGAACAGTATTTGGTGTTATTGTTGCCAGAACTTACAGCGTTACAGTTGCCTCTTGCATAGGGTCTATCATCCTCCTCTAGACTGAGCTCTTTAAAGGTAGGGACTCAAGAAATGCCTCTTCCAGTCACAGCTCCTAGCTCTCCACATAATAAGCATGCAAAAACTGATGAATAATAAAAATTGAATACATAAACACACTTTAAGAAAACCAGTACAATCAATTCCAGCTCTAGCTTTGGATAAAGACACAGATGCTAAGGAATATAAGACTTTAAGAGTACAATTACACAGAGTTAATGTCTCTTACTGCCTCTCTTTAAATCCTAATTCCCACCTCTCTGCCCCTAGAAACCACCAGTATTTATACATCTACAGCTTGACACCCTGATTAAGGACTATATAGGTTACTATCTGTTCCATTCAAAAGAAAAAGTTACCATTTCTTATTTGTTGTTCTCTCTCTGCTACAAGCATCTGGTACTGTCCACCTCTGCTTCCCTTCCCTCTGCAGCGGCATTCGTCTCTCTCACCTCTACCATCTTCTCTTTCCATAACAGCTTTTACATGAGAGGACTGACCCATTTTATACAATACTGGTCAACCAGAGAAAGAGGTTCTATTTTATGCTGTGAAGCAAGCTTTGATTTTAGTAGACTTTGTAAACACAATCTCAGCCATTTCTGCCTAAGAATATCAAGAAGAGAGTTTACACAAAAGTGATACAGGCTTCGTGCATACTTTATTATGTCAAAAGTTTCTTACAGCAATATTCTTATCTGCAGGAAACACCAAGTCCTTATTTAGGAGTACTAAACTGTGTCACCCTTGAGACTTACAGAAACTTATCATCTGACTTTTAAACGTTCTCTTTCTATTAGAAAAGCCTTTCATCAAATGCCTAAATTTCTATTTTCAGTAAGCGTGTGAAAGCATTAGCACTGATGGCCCTAAAGCACTCAGAGGAAAATAATTCCCCTTTGGTTAGACAGTCATCAAATTTTAAGACTGGGATTCCATACTTATTGAACAGTATTTTCTTTTTACTCAAACCTGTACCAGGAGAAACAGTATTTTGGTCCAGTATCAAATCCTACTCTCCCCGACTTCCCCCCAAATAAAGAAATATATCTACCCTAACATCATACTTTCAACCTTTAAAAAGCTAATCAAATAAAACGAATCCTTTTTATATAGTAAAGGACATCGATTAGAAGGACAAATTATTTTCTCAGGAAGACAATTTCAAATTCACGATTATGTAAGCATTTCCTATCCTAGATTGTGTTTTCTAGGTAATATAATTTATATCAGCAGAGAGCCAAGTACTTCATTATGGGTGCAATAAAGGAGGAAAAAACAAACATATTCTAAGTAGCCTATTTAAAAAATCATAAGTATTAAATTTACTTCTAATGTAAGATTTGTTTGACACAGTAACACCAGTCCTCTGCCTTTTAAAAGTGTCTCATTTCCTTTAGACCAGGAAAAAGCAATAATGGCCATGACAGTCATTCAACACTTCCAAAGCACTTTTGTACTTTTTACAATGTTAAGAATTTAATATGCTTTATCCACCTTTCTCATCACATACTGCAAAAATGATGCTAAACCAAAACATCAATTATAGTCACAATAAATAACACACTTAGTAGTAAAACCCCATTTGTTGTTCAAACTAATTTAAAACATCAAGAGAAAGAGGTGAAGAAAAATCATCTTTACCTATCAGGTCTAAACTGTAAAATTCTCGGGAATTCATTCAATGAACAATTGTTCAGCTACTGAATTAGTTTGCAGGCACCATGTTTACAGTGCTAAGAGTATGGATGGACCCCGCCCTCAAGAAGCCTCACAGCTCGCAGCCCAGGGGAAAGGAAGGAGCATTCACTGTAAGCCAACAGTGCCAGGCGCAGGGAACCTGTGACAGCACAGCTGAGCGCTAGGAAGCACACTTCAAAGACAGCAACCTCACTGAACCTCAATTTCCTATCAATAAGTTTGAATTGTTTTAATGATTAAAGATCACTGATGAAACTAGAGCGTACTACTCAGCAAGCTACATTTTTGAAGTAAAGGGCTAGAGGTCGAGAATATCCTAAAAGCTCCTGATAGGATATGATATGCTATTGTTGCTGTGATAACTCAAAAAGGCGGGGGGCAGGGAGATGGGGTGGGAGGACACAAAAGGCCCATCCTGTGAGTTTACAATGGAGTTCCAATGCAGAGAGAGAAGGTTACATACAAAAGAATAGCCATCCTCAAGAGTAATAAGTAAATTCACATGCTAGCCTTGAAGCCACTGGCAAGACTCCAAGCTGTAAAAGAAAACTGACTGCCGATACAAAGGCTACTGCGTCGACTAAATAATACACGTCCTCTAGTTTGAAAAACCAGCCCCCATGGATTGTCATATGAGAGTATCTATCTTGTCCTAAATCGAGTACTTTCTGTTAAGTATTCTATACCAAATTAAAAATATCATGTGGAAATATTACACACAGAAAGCATGAGGGGAAGAGCTTCTCCAAGAGGAAATCAGGTATGCATATTTTTACTTTAATACCATGTAATCGATGATATGAACTTTGGTTATCAAATGTATCCAATAAGGGCTGTCATAACAAAACAAGAAACCCTGAGA
Organism: Aselliscus stoliczkanus; assembly: GCA_033961575.1. Classification (NCBI taxonomy): domain Eukaryota; kingdom Metazoa; phylum Chordata; class Mammalia; order Chiroptera; family Hipposideridae; genus Aselliscus; species Aselliscus stoliczkanus. Next base: position 10,723,720 of record CM066736.1, read on the forward strand.
TGGACGTTTTCTTCACTGAAAAAAATTGTAAGGATTAATAAAAAGAATAAAAATAGATGATAAGACAATAAACATGGCAGAGATGTAGAATAACACCATAAAATATTTTATTTTAAAAACAGTAACTCAAATATTCCAGAAATCTAAAATCTGTGTATGAAGAAAGCAGTTCCTGGTCACCAGCACTATTCATGAACTTGGTAACACAGTGAAGCAAAGGCATCAACCAGGAGGCAATGGCTTCAGGATGTGCCAGGGACCCAGGGAGCGCCAGCTCCCTGCAAACGCCTGTACAGAGTTTTAGGAGCAAGCCCTTTTCTAAGAGAGCATCTGAAGCTTTCTGCAAATCTCAAATGGGTAAGTGACCTAGAAGAGATAAGAGCCACTCATCTAAGACTAAGTTTCCAACGTTGCTAGTGTTAATTTTCCTTGAAAAATGAACAATACAGTAAGGAAAAAAGTTACGAGAATAATTAGGTTCAGAACAAGGTTAAATAAGTGATTATCAAACTCCATGGAAATCTTTTTACAGCATTCAAGAAATACTTCATTCTATTTGTAAGCTATAAATTTGAAAATTTAAAGTTTTAGGAAACTCAACTAGCTTTACAAACAGATGTTGTTGCCTGTGCCATTTAATCAATTCAAGTCACATTCCTAGAAACAATATAGCCATCTGATGAGTTCAGCGTCAATGGGACGAGCCAAATCCACACAACAGCATTTTACAAAAATAATCAGTGGTTTAAAGCAGGGCATGTGCAAGATTCCTGAAATAACACACACATAATTCACTGCCAAACTCAGATCAATTCAAAATCTGCAGAGGCAAGAAGCATTATTATGGCTCTGAAATCCATATTCAGTGAGGCTGTGTTCAGAAAATTTCATTTCAATTTCAAGAAAATAAATGACAAGAGAAGCCTGATAATGATTTTGGCAGATATCAGTACCTTTCATTCAAAGCCGAATCATTTTACACAGCTTAAGATTTTTTTTTTTAAGATAAAGAAAAACTCCAATTTATAGGACTTACGTCTTGAATTTAAGGATGAAATGTCATCTACTGAGAAATGTAACACTGTATCTTCTCAAATATTATAGCTCTCCAGACAACAGTGGGAGGTCAAAGAGCACAGTGTTAAGGGGAAAAGCACAGCTTTCTTAGGGATCGGGTTGCAATTCTGGCTCTGCCATTAACACACTGTGTGACTTTGAGTGAGTTACTTCACCTCTCTGTGCCTTGATTTACTCATTTCTAAATTGCCCATGGCCATGATGCACAGGGAACCCCTGATTTCCCCTAATAACTAACTACCAACCCTCACTACCCCACAGCCTCCTGGGCTCCTCACAGCCAGCATCTGCCCATAAAGTCACTCAAGGCCTCTTCACTAAAGCAATTTTAAAGCTTCAAGGAAATTAAAGTTTCTTCTCATGGAAGGCTTGGGAGTAAATGCAAAGATAGAAGATTCTCATAAACCTAAGAACATCTTGTAAAAGAAGGATGAAAGAGAAATTACAACATTTTACAAAAGCACTGCTATTCTTGCCAGGAACCAAGGCTAAGTACCTGGAAACCAGAAAGATGGGCTTTGCTAAGAACTTTTCAGATTTATTTCATGATTGCTTTCCACGGAAATCTATGTAGGGCCGTCAGTCTGAGTTTCCTCACCTGCCAAAATGGGAGGGCTGGACCAAAATAGTGACCTTTCAACCGCATTCCTCTGGACTTGCAGATTCTGTGAAAGCCTCACAGGTCTTGGGACAAATGTCTTCACACCATCTTCCAGCAGGAAGAGTAACAGCTGTAGTGTTTTACATATGTTTCCGTTTTATAAGTAAGGTAAAACCATGTAAGGATCCATGTAAAATTCAGTTTTACAAGTAAGTGCTGCTTATAAATGTTTGCAAATTATGCACAAAACAGTCAAAGTTCTGACATTCCGTGAGTTTATGACTATCATTCTGAAATGGAATTGAACAGTAAGATGACATCTGTTTCACAGAAATTCGCTTTGCAGTAGATATACTGAGAGGCTACATCTATTTAATACTTCAAGAGATAACATTTCAAATAATATGGTGTGGAGCTACCTGTAAAAATTAAATCTCAAGACAATTCAAAGAGTAGGTAAAACGAAGACGCATTTCATTATTAAATGTAAAAACACTTATTGAAATTCATTAATTCTTTCAATCAGAACTGAGAAACATAAAAGTCAGAAATGCCAGAAACTTGAAAGCCTGATATTACAACTAAACGGGCCCCACTAAACTGTACATTATGTCATAGGGAACCCCCCCAAAAAAAACACAATGATGGATGAAAGGGTAGATAATTACACAGTAAGTCCCAATAACTACAGCACCAAGGCATTTAGCACTATTTAAAACCAACATTTAAAACCAAACTTTGAAAAACTATAACTTGAAAATTATAGACATATATAAAGTACTTGATAGCAAAAGTCAAAAGTGGGGAAGAGGAGAGATAGTCTTGGTACTTAATTTCTTTATGAACACAATGTAAGTTTATTACACCAACAGAATTTCAAAACTACTGAAGTCATTCAACAAAAAATATGTAATAAACGCTGTAAATTTCAAAATCCTTTTACATCAAAAAGAATTTTGAATCACACGGTTGAAGTATTAAATACATACAACCATGATTTTCAAAGATAGTACTAAAATTGATGTAGATATCTTCAATGATAAATAATGTTAAGCGACTCACTACACTTTGAAAGGTGTGTAAGAAAACGCAATAAAGGTTTAGTCCTTTCTTAATAATAGGTCCAGACAACCGTGCCAACTTTCTTACTTCTACGGGCAGGAAATTAAATTCATGTTACTAATTGACAGCGTTTATGAAAAATGGCGGTGGTGTGACAGAAGTAGAAACCAGGAGTAACAGAAAGTGCACGCCAACATATGACAACAGCTACGGCTATTTATAAACTGATGAGATTTCCAAATAATACAGTAAGTAGTAACCCGAAGGAACCAAACATATGTTTCCATACAAGCCGGATGTCGGAGAATAACATCACTACATTTATCCCCAGAATGAAATGCCCACCCTGAACAAAGGTAACATCAAAAATGTTATTTTCATTAAGTTATAAAGGGAAATCATACCAGAAAACTTGACACAAAAAGTTAGATACAGAAATATATGCCATTTAATTCCTCTATGCTTCTTTCAAGAGCTTTATTTAATACGGTTAGAATCATAAAATCCCTGCAACCCAAATGCTGCTAAAGTTAGTATTAATTTACAAATTAACTGCTTTAAACTTTTTCAAAGAAAATCCATACATGAAAGGGAAAACATATAAAAGATTCTTGGCATTGATGTAAAGTTTTCAGTTTCAACTATTCAAGACACAAAGAAAGGGCCACTGAAACATGGTAACCTGCAATTTTGCAGAGGCTAGAATGTGAACTGCTGGCACAGTGAGGCTGGGGAAAGGCGCAGTCATCTCACTTGTAACGAGCTCCACATGTGGGTTGTCGGTGATTTTTTTTGTTGTTGTTTTGTTTGTTTCTCTACTTGCTGTCAGAAGCACAGTAACTGTCCTGAAGCTATTGTTTTAAGTTTTTGGTAAAATCAGAAATGCACATAAAAATAAAAATCCAGCCAACTGTTAGAGCTGGCGGTAAAAGTGAAGAGGCCTAAGGAATGACTAGTGCTGGCCAAAACTGCAAGGGAGGAAAGTCATGGGGGATCACTCAGCCATATGCTTAGTCAGAAACAAGAAAAAGTCATCGACAAAAATATTTTTGGTGCATGGACCAGCCAGGGCAAAAATTACATTTTATGGAGGAAAATTATATGTCATAATGGTATTTGCAAAAGTGGGACTTTTGGAAGGCTTCAAGAAGCATCTCTTTCAAATGTCAATGGTGTGCTATTTCACAGTAATCTTAGTGATCTGCTTCCAAAAGTTACCCTAACTAAGAATTTCTGCATACAAACAGATTAAGATTTCATGCACCACGATCTAGAAATCGGTCTACTTTGAAAGAGAGAGAACCTAACGGCACCTAACTTACCATAAAACCCCAGTGATTTAGACCAGCTGCTTCAGGGTCGCGAGGTGCCAGCCGTAAAGTGAACCGCTGCAGTCTGTTTGCTGCCATCAAGGAGCAGCTACTGCCTAGAAAGAACCTGTAAGAACTTCCCTGGCAGGAAAGACGGCTGTCTCAGTAGCCATGCTGCCGGGAATTCCTACCAGTTCTCCCAATGGTCCTCTTTTCCAGTGTAGATGGATGTTCTGATTCCTAAATTATAAACCTTTAACCAACCACCTCACCTCTGCTATGTGTCCTGGTGTTTGCTGCCCTGGCTCTTAATGTACAACCCTGCGTCATTCCCCACTCTCAGCTCTCCTAGTTGCTACCTGTTTATTCTTTAGCTTGCTTTCCACTGTATGTGTCTTCCTTTGGGCTAACCCCTACTTTGTTTTGACCCACTGTACTCCGTACACCTGGCTCCTGCTCTTAATCCTAAACTTTGTCTTGTGTGTGGACCCCAGTTTGCTACCTTATTTTCATGAGCTACCCCAGCCCACGTCCAAGACGACCTGGTAGGAGATAGGACGTGATCAGAATACATGAAATGGCTAAGATACACTAGGAACGATACCGTTACCAAGAAAAAGCAGCAGCGCATCACTCACAAATGCATTTCTTTACCATCTCCCCTCATGGCTACCGAGGACACTACCGGTGACTGGAAAGAGACGGCCCTTTGCTCCAACCGCACATGGCCTCCTCCAGTTGCCCAGTTACACGTGTCGTTTGTCTTCTGGGGCCCACAGGTCGCTTTTCACATTGCTTCACAAAGCCTAACCAGAACTGAGAAAGCAGTGATGCAAAGAGCAAAGGTACCAATAAAGGGAGGGAGAAGTCTGATTTTACCTTCATCCATTTGTTCTCTAACTCTAGCCTCATAAACACTTCAAAATGCCAGTTAAAAATGTATTCCAATAATGCATAAAAAATGAGATAGCATTTCAAAAAGATGTATACTATAAAAAATATATATATATTTCCAAGTCATTTTTTTTACCTCTTTTTTCCTAATTTCTTTTTACTTAGTGACACACAAGTAGGGCTAAGACTTCTCATCAGTCACTTGGGACCAAAGCCCTGAGCTATTACTTGATTCCTTCCTTGCCACCCATTAAGGAAGCACAAATGGTCACTTCCCCACAAGAACTGCCTTCTGGGCTGTTCTGCCCCCGCCTCCAAAAAAGAAGGGTCTTTTAAAAAGAAGAGCTAACTAACTCTTTTTCCGAGCCTTTCCCATGCCAGGCACCTCCTCCTCCTCCCCGACTTTCTTTGGCCAGAGAGAGGAGGAAGCTCTGGGCGACCAATTCCACTAAGAAGAAACTGGGTTACAGGCAGAATTATACAAACAGGTATGTTTGGATAAATGGCTACCAATCCAATCCATTCCAGGTTATTTTCCTACCCTGTCCTTTCATTCAAATCCACCTTCTGCCATCCCTGGAGCCTGAGAAAGCAATAACAAGTCCTGATTTGAATGAAGAAAAGCTTCATTGGGATAATCCTAAGCACACATATTAAATCTCCCATAAAAATACATTTAATATGATTTAATGTTTTGAAGAATTTAAAATATATTGCCTAACTAAAAATTCAGTTGTTTGTTTTTTTTAGTTTCATAAAGAAAACATGAAACAACAGCAACGATAAGTTGTACAACATTAAGAAACCTACCAATCTCTAGGGAAGTACTTTAAGCAAATACAGCAATATTAGGTATTATTATATTTCAAAAGTTGTCAAAGCATAGGAACATCTAAAATCTTACCTTAAACTCAAGCTAACAGGGCCAAGCTGTACTCCCTTCTAGTGAGAAGGAATAATACTTCTTCACATGGGAGACAGAAGAAACTATACTAGTACATTCAAGACTCATCGGTCTCAGCAGTGAACATCTATCAGTGAAGAAGAATAACTATAACTTACAGAAAGGAAAAAAATTATAAGATGCAAAATTAGTAAGTCAAAGGGATATCGGGGATAAAATAGCAAATAGCTTGTCCCTCTTTTTAAACTTGCTCTCCTCCCTTTATTATTAATTACCAGGGAACCAGAGCATAAGGAAATTACAAAGGCATCGATTCACAACTATTTATCTGTTTCTGTTTAAATATTCCAAAATAAGATAAAACAATAAGTAAATCTGAATCCTCTAAACAACTCACTGTTTACTAGGCTAAAAAAGAAAATGTCTGTTCTTTCTAGACTTCTTTGAATGCAACTTGTTTTGCAGATTTGACTTTGGAATCACATTTTACATAATTATAAAACAAGGTTAAATTTTCAAATAAACCCTAAAAAATAAAATGAAACAAACACGTCTCACTGTGTAACTAGTTGGTGACAAAAATCACACAGAGTAATCCTCCAGTAGGAATGACGTATACACAAAGAACATCAAAAATAATCAGTAAAAATACATATATATCAATAACACAACAAAAACAAGCACTATTTTCAGTAGTGATATTGTTGAAAGCAGTGTTCTTATTCTAAGACTGTTGTATTTAGAGTATGGGATAAAGCAAATGAGAAACTGTGGGGAGCATAAGTAATTTTGGCATTAAGAAGATTTGAGGATGTAAAAAGATGTGAGGATGATGAAATTAAATAAAACTCTAGACCTCAACCTAAATTGCTAAGTATCAGGATGAATTACTATGTTACTTATCTAAAAAAGGAAAAAAAAAAAGGTGGGTGGGGGGCACGCACGTATCTAGGTTTGTTTACTGAAAAGGCCTAGAAACAATAATAAGTAGTAGTACCAAGCATCCCCAGGGCTCAGACTGTGGTCTCTGAACACCATACTCCACTTAAAGGAATGAGAATTCTTTAGCAAAACAGCTGATTCTAGATCTGGAGCAGAAAATGTTCAGGGTAAGTCTGGAACACCTTGTTCTGCCAAAAAGCAAGGAAGGTGTCAATGATTGAGTCATGTCAAATCTTGAATAGGCTTCTACTGGCCCAAGGCAGGACAATTTGAACATCGAGAAGGATAACAACTGCAATCAATTGAAACAATATGTTTTAAACCATGAGTTCAGAATAATATTCAAAAATAAAAACTCACAGGTCATCTTTGGAGGAACGGTTAACTATCACACCACAGTAAAGTTAATATATAAAAATGCCTTTGGGGGCCAGCCAAGTGGCGCACTGGTTAAGAGCTGGCTTGGGACGCCAGCGGCCCCGGTTCGGATCCCACATATGAGAACCACTGAAATTGCCCTCTTAAAAAAAAAAAAAAATGCCTTAGGAAAGTTTTCTTCAAATACTAGTCATATTACATCTGCCATTTCAATAACTCAAATAAGATTCAAATGTTCCAATTATAGGGGAAAGGGGACAAAACTAATTCACATATTCTGTATGAAGAGTAAAGTATCAGAAAAAAAATGAAATAGTGTTACTTGGTTAAAAGTGTGATATAAAAATGGAAATGTTAACCTCTCCTCCAAAAAAAAGAGTTGTATGTATTTTATTCATTCTGACTTACATGACTGCATATATATGTCTTGGTAAGGTAAAATGTACCTTTAAAAGAATTATCAATGATTATGGGGAGTTCAGAGCCTAATGGTTTCTTTTTTTTTTGTTTTTTGAGGGCAGTGTCACTGGCCCTCATATGTAACCACCGCAACATGCGGCCGCCCCCCCCCACAATGGTTTCTTAAACTGTCAACATTTTGGGTACCATTATGGCAAGACTTTAAATATTGCAAATAGATTAGAGAGAAGGTAGTCTTTGAAGTTTCTGGTTCTGGAGTAAAAATTAAAAACCAAAGAGATATATACCTCAGTGTTCAACATCCTTTAATAACTTCTACTTTGGATTAAATGAGGACCCTAAGGCCACATTGAGGAAATAATTTTTGTTTTATTTTTTTAATTTTTTTTTTTTTGAGGGCAGTGTCACTGGCCCTCCTATGTGGGACCCGAACTGGGGCCGCGGGCTTCGCAAACCAGCGCTTAACCACCACACCACTCGGAAGGCCCAGGAAATAGTTTTTAAATTGTCCCCAGAAAATTCACCTAGGCTAGAGGTTACTCCTTTTTAAATTCATGGCTTTGTTTAAAAAAAAAGAAAAGACTACTGCTATCACTGTGCCACATTATCAGTCTCTGGCTTTTCCTGATACTGGTCCAGCTCGCCATTATCATTCCATGCTTTTTTGAAATACTAACTAAAAAAAAAATCACAGCTTTTCACCCAGTGCACATACTCTAACCCAACTATCCTCTACTACGCTTTCCTTCTTAAGTATTTTTCTTACCAGTTACTGAGGGAATGGTGAGATATCTATTAGCGCCAACCACCTACCGCAGTGAGATTTGTTCCAGACCTACTTACACGGTGGCCAAGGCCAAAATAAAACCATGATGATACTTCCTCAAACGATAGAGAGTCCTCAAACTGTGGTAAACCCAGAAGATTTCCAAGTGGTTCTACTATAATCTAGGCTCTTAATGCTAATAACATTTAACCATGGTTAACCAAAATTAGGTTTCCTCCCGAAATACACTTCTAAAAACTCTAAGTTAACCATTTTTTTCCCTAAATCTTTCTAATGTTATGGACAGTCAATTGCCACAAACTAGACCAAGGCAATTTGAGTGAAGACATATTCAACTGCCTTTCTTTCTTTCCCATTCCAACTTACACATGACATGAAATATAGCATGGAGAGTGAAGGGGGCGGGGGGACAGGCAGGTTTAGTCTAAAGAGTAAATCTCTTAAGTAGGGTTAGTCAGCATAGGCAACGCGAAATGATTTCCAATTGCCACAATAGCATACAGGCAGTCTCTAGACTGTATTCAAAGTTATCAGAGCCTTCAGTGAAATCCTGTCAAGACAGTCTAAGCTGGACTGCACATTTGGCTGTTCAGCTACATTCAAGGGAAGCAGCCTGCTTTGAAAGGCTGCCACATTGACATTCCTAAAGGAAATCCGAAAAACCGCTAAGCAAATGGTATGAATAATATTCTTACCTCTCCCAAACCTCTGAAAGCATTTAATAAATGTTTATTAAATGAGCTGCCTTATTTCATAAAATACATATCCCATCTCTTAAAACTTCTTTTAAACCTCTTCCCAAAATAAACAAACAGCCCAAAATCCATCTCAGAAGATAACCAACATATGCTTCTATGTTTCTATAATGGTATCACAGGGCCCTAAAACTCAACCACACGTCCCTAAGGAACAATGCCTGCGTTCTGTACAGCACCTAACACTCACTGCACAAATACACTACCGAAAATCCAAAACTGGCACAAGAATCTATCACATTTATTTTAGCACACAAGCAGGACTGTACCAAAACAAGCCTCCAGAAATCCTGCCTGGGCTTAGGGAAAATGTAAATATGTAAACTGGTAAGATCATGAATAAAGAGCCCTCTAAGTAAAGCTAATGGAAGTGGAGTGGCATTTATCAATGAAAGCTCATCAGAAGCTTTAGCTCATTTATTTAGCTCATCAAGATAAATCATGTGAAAGTGGACTCTGAAAAGCACTCTCAGGTTTACCACCTGAAGCTGTTAACCTGAAAAGCCCAGGGTGGTTTTCAGTAAGAAAACTCGTTCCCTATCTTAATAAAAAAAGTTTACCACCATCTCAAAAAGTAACATAGGAAAGAAAAAGATACAAAGGGAAGAAAAGGAAGTGGCGTGAGGGGTGGAGGGGTGGCAAAGGAAGGACGTAAGGAAAACTTCAGGATACTCTTATTAAAACCCCAGCCAGGGCCGGCCAAGTGGCTCGTTGTTTAAGAGCTGGCTTGGGATGCCAGCTCTGAGCAACAGGGCCCTGGTTCGGATCCCACATATGAGGGCCAGTGACACTGCCCTCTACAGCTAAGATGGTGAACAACAGCTCCACCTGGAGCTGGGCTGCTGGGAGTCCCCAGTGGGAGGCCACAGGCTACAGTGAGTGGCCGGTGGCCAGTGTGAGCGGCTGGCAGCTGGCATGAGCTGCCATGAGCCGCCGTGAGAGGCCGTCCAATGGAGGGCGAGCAATCTGCCTCACCCAAGAAGAGCGCAGTGATAATACCAACATGGGCCAGTGAAGCAACGTCCTCCACAACAGACTGAAGAACAAAAGGACAGCAAATTGTCTGTTCCCCTTCCCCGGCTCCCCAAAGCTGTTTCGCTCCCCCAATTCCCCAATAAAATCTTTAAAAAGAAAAAAAAAAAAAAACAAAAACCCCAGCCAGATGAGGAAGACTTCGTACCACATGCCTGGTTCAATGGTCTTCTGTTAAAACACTTTTAGTGCCTCTTTCTTAAGATGGCATAAGAAATGGCCTTTCTGCCATTTCTAACCAGCGCTGGTCAGGCCCCTAGACCAACACTGCCCAGTGGAACTTTCTGTGGTGCTAAAAAAACTTTTATATCTGCACTGTCCAACAGGGTGGCCCCTAGCCACAGATGGCTATTGAGCAGAAAGGTGTCATGTGATTTAGGAAATGAATTGTTCATTTTATTTAATTTTAATTAATTTAAATTTAAATAGCCATACATGATAAGTAGCTAGCATATCAAATAGTGTAACTCTAGAGGCAAAGTGAGTAAAGCTGATATTTTATTGTCGAAGGCAGCTTTCCTAAAAAAACATACCTGTAAGGTAGACGGGCAGCTGGTTGGCTTACAGAGGCATAAACTCATTGAAAAAAAGGTTTTTCTTGAAGTACATCTATAAATATCAGCTGTATAGGCTCCTGAATACCAAAAGGCATTCCCTGAAACTGCTTTACTTATACTTCAAGACAACTGGATTTAGAGGTGAGAAATCATTTTTATGATACGCAAGGGAGATAAGTGACAAAAGAATAGAAGAGAAAAATAAATAAATCTAGAGAGTTGCAAGATTTTGCTTAAGTTGAACCTTTTTAAAAAATAAAAGTACCAACTCATCCCAGGTCCCAAACTGCCAATATCTATATCCCTGGTTTAAAAAGTTCTCAATTACTACCATATTGCATTTTAATCTTTCATTACACTCAGTTTAAAAACTGTTATACATGGCTGTGCTAAGGAGCATTTTCTAATAGTATCATGACATATTCTTAAGAAGACTATAAAGCAACATAAGAACAGGACTAAAGTAGCTCTATAAATAGCTACCGAAATTAAGTTCAAATAATGAAAAACAGCTTCTTTGAAATGTTTATTAAATTACGTGTATATATAACATTTTCTCTGAGGAAGCCAAATCTATCAGATAATCATATTATACCTCTGTAATTAAATTTTAAAATTTGCAAATAACATCCTCTTAGAAACCCATGAGATTAAGTCGCTAATTGTTTAATAATGATAATTAAATTAATTTTTGTAAATGATTAAAGTTGATACTGTTGGTATTTTTCTATTTGAACAAATATAACTCAAGAATAATAGATTCAAATGAAATCATCAAACCTTTTAGTATCACAGAATTCATTCCCACAATTTTCTTTGGTCTTTTCATCCAAGAATACTATGAAAGTATATCTTGTAAGTTGGCCTTTCTATTAAAAGATATCTTTAAAAGGTCAATTACAGACAGTTAAAATTATTCCATAACAGTACATATGGACCATGTTAAATAAAATCTACTTCTCCAACCTAATACGGTATTCAAATTTAATCTCCTGCAGCTCATGTAACCAAAAACATAACTAAACCTTTAACCCACAGTCTGAGAAAAATACATGTAAAGAAAATAAAATCCATTATGTTCCGCCCTAATAATCAAATTATACCAAACAACAGGCTTTAAATAATATCAGAAATCTCAAGGGATTCCTAAAAATACATAGTACTTACAGACCAGAAAACAAAACTACAGCAGAAAAAAAAACAGAGAGAATTATAACATACATTATCCTTCCTTCTAAAACTAAAAATCCCAGTAAAATCTCAGAAAGTCAAGAGTTATGCTCAAGGCAACTCCTTAATATGCTGCCATTAGATCAAGCAGAATGCATCTGAGACGTTGCTATGGCAATCAGAGATGGCTACCCTAAAAAGCAAAAAGCAACTACTATTGTCAATTACAGTCTCAATACTAGCATCTAAACACAAATCCAACCAATGCTGGAAAAAAGGCCATTTCATAAATTATGAAGCTTACTGCTCCCATAATTTGCATGGCCTGATGAACTTAATACAGTTCAGACTTCAATTCTCACTCTCCTTCAAATAAACTAAGCAGCAATCCCCTTTCACAAAGATGGAGGGAACTAACAGACTGACAGATGGGTGGGAAGGGGGCAGGAAGAGAGGGAGGAAGGGGAGGCCTCCCAGCTATAGTAAAAACAAACCAGGCATTTTTACCTTTGAACTGCTTCCAAATCAAAGAGAGGCAAGTATGGAGGGGCAAATATTTAAGTTTCAAAGAGTAACCGCAACACTAAAATTATTTGCCAGCTTCTTCTAGAGTGCAAAAACTACTTTTTTACAACATTTTGTAATTTATTCTTTCTAATTCCTAAATTTGATGCTTCTAATTTACCTGCACATAATAATTATTACCAAGTAAGAAACCCTTTTATTTTAAGGGGCACATTTCTGGTAGAGAGCTCATTTATTTACAAGTTAGAAAAGCCAGAAATGCTTTCTGAACTCTTTGCTCATAAACCCAGAATATAAAGTTCACGTTTAGCAAACACAATATTATACCTATCTTGTATAGATTCCCTTTATAACCCCAACACAGACACACACACCACCCCGGCCCCCGCCCCCAATAAAAAACCCTGAGGTATTTTTAAAAGTACAATTAAGTCACACAGTTAAGTGTGGGATTCCTTAGAGATGTACACAATTCCAATGGCTACAAAGTTCTGAAACTCCTTTTTTTTTTTTAAATCAACAGGTCAGGTGCAATAACAACTACAGTTCACATGAAACTAATGATATTGTATGCTAGTTATGCTAGTTATATTTTAATTAAAAAAATCTTTAAAAAAAAAAAAACTACAAAATTCTCCTGCCAATAATATACTGTAGTCATAGTAACAACAACAAAAAAAACTAAACTGTTTTTTGGACCATATGACTCATCTAGTTATGCAATAACTCAGCCCTGAGAGTTAAGAGCCATTTAATAAAACTGGAATTACTTACCAAGAAACCAGCTTTCTTCCCTTAGATTGTTGAAAGAAAGGAGTGGGGGAGGGAAGAAAGGAGAGAGGGAGGTGAAAAAAAGTTTTGCAACTCTGTTTCAAAGGTGTAAGGCTGGATCAAATATTTTCCAAATATTAACTAAAAGCCTAATTAACACAAAATCAATTTTTTTTTTTTTTTGAGGGCAGTGTCACTGGCCCTTATATGTGGGACCTGAACCCGGGGCCGCTGGCTTCCGAAGCCAGCACTTAAACCACTGCGCCACTTGGCCGGCCCACATAAATCAAAATTTTAATACTATATTTATATTCATCCAAAATTTGGATGAAACATAAATAACGCTAAAATTTCTCCCTCTTTAGGCACCAACAATATCTAAGGAAAATATGATTTTCAGTAACACCTTGTTTCTCTTGGTCTCCTTCAAACAACTTAGAAATGAGTAAAAATGGTTGGCTCAAAATCACTCCATTCAATATGCTTAAAGTTAAAAGTAAATAAAATAGCCCAGTCTATATTACAACTAAAAACCTTTTATCTAACTCACTGCAATACCTATCAAGTGGCCAACAAGTGTATTTGGTTAGCTCTGCCCTACTTTGTCACTAAAATAATAAATAAAATCCTACATACATAATAATCTTTGCTGCCCCACAGACATGTTTTTATTGGATTGATAAACTAAATTCAGGCTACCTTATTTGAAAATGTAAGCCCACCAGGGCCGGACAAATGGCGCGGTGGTTAAGTGCTGGCTTGGGAAGCCAGCGGCCCCGGTTCGGGTCCCACATATGAGGACCAGTAACACTGTCCTTAAAAAAAAAAAAAAAAAATGTAAGCCCACCAATCTGGCCTCATATAACTACTATCAAACAGTGTATTCTAATGTTTTCAGGGCGCCCTTAATTATATGGATTATCAAAATCTCCACAAAAATTTCAAAGGGTATCATTATATATATATACAAATTGAGCTAGTGAGTTCATTTCTTTTCAGTGTTCCAATAAAAAGATTTCGGTGACAGAGGTGATTAAAAATATTTTAGTTTTTGGTCGGCCAAGTGGCTCAGTTGGTTAAGAGCTCATTCAAGAATGCGAGCTCTGAGCAACAGGATCACCGGTTCGATTCCCGGCCCGAACTGAGCTGCCACTGGGCTGCCAACAGGTGGTAGGATGGCTCAGCTAAAATATATATATATTTTATTTTTGCTTTAGTTATGCTCAATAATGTATAATGTTGATTATATACTTAATATATAATACTGATTATATATAATTATATATAAAATATATATTAAATAAAATATGACCTTTGTGTTTTTTCATCCACAAGTGAAGTTGTCTAAATGATAAAATGAAATGAAAGTAAACTTTCCCTAATATTTTTCTTTCGGAAGTCAAAAGCATCTTCACAGGGTATTTTTTTTTTTTTCAGCAGTCTTAGAGAAATCTGTCATCATGCATTCCATGTAACCTTCAAAGTCTTTGTGCATTGTCTAAGGGTTAAAGCCAAGGCAGTTTCAGACAATCTGATTCCTATCTATCTACCTAGCTTTCCAGCCTCAGCCCCCTTTCCCCATCCTGTCTCCTCTTCAACCACATATCCTATAAGCCCTGAACATACTCGTAGGGAGTTACTCAGCTTCAATCCAATTCAATTTCTCCTATCCTCTTAAAAATACAAAAACCTCAAGTGCTGGAATGATATCTTTCTTGCTTTTAGATCCACAATGCCTAGCACAGTATTTAGGAAAGAGTAGTTTGTCCAATATGTGTGTTTAATGGATAAAATGTGAATCTAGCTTTTTTCTCTACACTTTAGGTTGACTGATTTTAATATTAATAAATTAAAACTCACACAAAAGTTCAATATTTAAGAATCAAAAACCCATATGTGATTAAAGATATACAAAACAGCTGTTTAATGGTTCCCATTGTATTTCACCAACAATGATGGAACAGACTCCCAATATTCTCCTTCCCACAAACTTCCTTGCTCCAATTCATTTAACAGGTTGCAGCCCAGATGAATCCTTCTAACTGCTCAAGACTCTCAAAAGATCCCACTAACAGTCTCCTGAATGGTGGTAGTGCCTATACCCAACAGTCAAGCTCCCCCATGGTCTGATTTGAACCACCTTCCTAAGCTTATTTCTTCCTCTTTATCACACAGCCTCCTCAACAGCCAGCCGCACTGAAATTCTATGACCCACACTTCTCTACTGTGCCTTTACCCTTCTCAGTCACTCTACTAAACTACCTTTTCTTCCTCCTGCCCCTGAAACCCATGTGTCCCAGTTCACCTCTCGAAAGTATCATTTTAAGGGCCACTTCCTCCAAAGACTTGCTTAATCGGAGTGTAATTGCAGGTGGTGTCTACTGTTTCAAATTCCCAGAGCACTGCACCTGTACCTCCAATACAGCTCCTATTACATGATAAAAGGCACTGTATTATTGAGTCATCACTCCTACTGCATCTAAACAACTTAGAGAATCAATGTTTGTCTCAGAAAAAAAGGGGACAGAAATGCTTCTGGAGGAAGCTATGTAAAGTCTCAAAGCAAATGGAAGAAGAGCAAACCATGATAAAGACTGCTCAAGAACACCAAGTTTAGTTTAAACTGTACTGACTGGTGATGTAAACACTGAGGGGAAATTCTGAAAGGTCATTCTACTGTCAGTGTAAGAAGCATGCAACCCCACTGAGATACGACTCCATCCTCATTTGTTCCATACTCACAAACATCCTAGTCAACGTAAGGGGTATAGATGGTCAAGAGACATTTGGTTTGAGAAATGATAATTGTGGCAAAAAGCAACGTACTATTATTACTGTTTGATTTGATATTGAAAAATCTGCAACAAATGTATCTAACTAGAAGGGAGATCTGGTATGTCTAATAAGTTTTTTAAAAAAGTCTTAATATTATAATGCAAACATCATAATTTCAGCAAAATTGATACTAAGAACAGAAAATTTGGGGCGAAATCCATTGTCTTTCACTAGAAAAAAGCTTTAATACTTTGACATATTTGACAAAACTGATCATTTGCAAAGTCCCTTTAGCTTGACGGAATGTTAATTGAAGACCCTCACTCACTTGTGTTGAAACGTCTAGTCTCATCCTATGAAGGTTGTAACTGCCCAGAAAAGACAGCACGACACATGAACATGACTAAGAGGTTGCCTGGGCATCTACCCACCTGGATGAATACAACCTACGTGGGGAAGAAGCAGAAACCCATTGAGAGAACTCAAGTCTTTATAAGCAACTGTCTTACGGGAGTAAGGGCACAACATGGGAAAATTTAATCTGGGGTTGCAAGAGGATATAAATGACAAAGAAAATTTTTCAAAACTTTCTATTTTGGACCTGCAAATTTAGCTGTCTTGAACCGTAACTACATCCTCCTTGAGTTTCAAACATAAGATTAGTAAAGTCCAATCACCATCCTCTCCGCCCCACCCCCTGCAAAAAAACAGTTCATGTCTAATTCATCTTTCCATCATCCCAAGGTAGTGGCATCTTAAAAAAACAAACCAAAAAAACCCCTCATACTTAGTTGGCTAAACATTTTAAACCAAAGAAACAAATCCCTGATGTCACAGCAGGAATACAAACAAACACACTGGAAGTTCTACCCCATCTGGGCATTTATCACACTGTACTGTGTTCTTATCTAACTGTCCCACGACAGGGTACACTCTGAGAGGTCAAGAAAGGGGTTGTCCAGTTTACCAGGGAATGCCAAATACCTAGCACATTATGTGGCCCATGTTCCAAGTGCAATAATACCTGAAGACTGACTAAACAGAATAAACAAAACAAAAACAGAATAAACAAAAGACATGCTTAAAGCTTCACAAGCATCCTGAGAATTGCTCCAAAATAAGGTGCACTAATTTCAAATTTTCATCAATTAAATTTCTGGAGAAAAATCAACAACTTGACTATCCATTTCAAGCTCCTGGACAGCAGTGGCCAGGTTATTCGCAGCACACAGCACAGTGCCTAGCCCTCAATAAATGCTTGTTGAAGTCTTACTTCCCTCCACCTTCAAAGATAAGAGTTTCCATAACATAACTATCTAATTAGGCTTTCTCTAATTAAACTTTTGCCAGGTCATTTTAGGAACTACTGAATTATATTTTAACCCAGAGGCATTCAGTAATCAAATTTACCTCACATAGTTGGGTTGTTGTTTTTTTAAGCCGAAACACAGAATAACAGATGGGATTTAAGTTTTTACTAATTTTCCTTAATCTTAACCTTATAACCTAGCTCTATAAGTGAAAAACAAAACAGAAAACCTCTATCAATCTATTATTTAATACATCAGGCAATTATTGCCCACTGACCTTCAATATAACACAGTCAGAATCAGTTTTTACTCTGTTCCAAACAACAGGCACTTGAAGACGGCTCCTGCAATGTCAACAATTATAACTATGTCAACTAGCCAACGCTTACAACCAAAAACATGCTTTTTATATCCAACATGCCTTTATCCTCACTCTGGAATTCAGAGTTCAGTACTCCATGTACTTTTTGGCATTTTCGAGAAACTCCGTCTTCAGAAAACAGTTTCATACTTAACACATCAACATTTTTTCTTATGACATTAAGACCATACTTTCGAGAAACGGATAATGAAGTTGTAAAATACTCTCCAATTTCAACTTTCTTCTTCAAATAACCCAAGACAAATTGTGTAATTTAATAGCGTACTTATCAACATTATGTAAAGCACTTAAGACTAGCAGTTAAATAGTCTAATGCTGGTTTTTCCAAAGAAATGACCACATTTAGAATTTAGTGGTAATTTATATTTTCCTCACTATTTTCAGAAATCCAAAAATCCACAAAGGATAGCTTTAAGGACTTTTTCAATTATATATAGTACACAAATAAACTGGTTTTATATGTATATAATTTTAAATGATCTAAACAAATGTATACCTTAAGAATTTAAATCATAGTTCTTATAAGTTAGAATGAAAAGGGTCAATGAACACAAAAGCCAATTCCATACATCACTTTAGTCAGTTCAAAATATGTTGGAAGCAGACAATAGCAACAATGAAATGGGCACTTAAATTTTTTTTCCCTATGCATAACTGGACTTATTTTCAATTTATACAGTACTGAATTTAAAAATATATAATCAAGGAAAATCAAATGAAGAAGGTGCCTACTCATAAACAAGAAAACATAAATTTAAATTATATTTGTTATTAGTGCACATTTCTGCCACATTAAAAAATGTCTAACAAATTGTTAAAGGTGAAGATAAATCTCTACCGATGTTCTAGTATTATAACAAACTATTCGTGGGATAAAGTTAATAAGATAGAGCAGCATTACAAATATAAAAATGAAGAAATAAATTCATTTCAGAAGAAAATAAAGATTTCACTCATTTTATGAATCTTTAAGTGATCTGTAGGACTTCCTTACAAAGGGATATATGAATATAAAGACTGAGTCATTTTTTATGTTCATAATGTGACCTGAGTTAAAATTCCTGGGTAACCATCAAACCAAAGTTTCAGAAGCATTCATCTACTGTATACATGTTAATTTAAATTTCTGTGATTTCAAATGTATACATTTCCAAGGCAAAATTATTTTGAGAGTAAACTTAATACCCAAATTGCACTACAGTTCTTTTTCAAGAAGTGTTCAACCTTTCAATGCCTAAAAACTGAATTCCAGAAAGTTCCTCTCAAATTAACTTCAGCTGCCACGAAGGTTTTCATGTGAAATAACTAAAATATCTGTAAAGCTTTCTATATGGCCTAAAACTATAAAATACAGATTTCCTTAGCTCAGTTAGTGCTGTTATAAACTAATGAATCTTTTTGCAAAATATATATTCAATAATCATGGAATAATTTTTAAATCTCTATAAAATAATAATCTGAAGTATTGTTCCAATGAATATATACTTTTCCCAAACTCTATTTTCTTCCACTCAGAGATTTCCAAAAAAAAATTATAAAATCATAATTTATACAGCCAATGTCCAGACTTCTCACACCTTTCAGCTATCTAAATACACAGACTAGACATAAATTAAGAAAAAGCTATAACCAATCAAGTCTTTTTTGCTTTAATATACTGAAACAGGCAAAGGTTAAAATTTATAGTCCATATACTTGAGAATTAATTAACTAAATAAGTTACCAGGTAAACTTCTGGGCACAATACTTATAACCTTGGGAAAACTAAAAAGCTGGGAAAAGCTGTGTGGTTTTGCTACTTGAATAAAAAAAGTATCTCAAGAATATACTACTGAACTAAAAAGTCAGTGATTAGACTGAAGTCCCTCTAGTGTTCATCTAGTTAAATTAACAATCTCAGAACGGTAAAGACTTATTTATCTCATCACTACTAAATCTGTCCCACATATTAAATAAAAATGAATTTAATAAACAAAAAAGGCGCAAAAACGAAATCAGCAGAATCTTAAATTTTCCCCTGTAAATCATTCAAGGTTCAGAAAGAAAGAATAAATCCAAAACTACTTTCCACTGCAAGACTGATCAAGCACCCACATGACGCCTAGCTCCTAACAGGTGAACTAGAAATATTTGATTATTGTCTAGTTTCTAGTTTCAACATATAAGTATTTCAAATCATCATTTATTCCTAGTTTATTGCTACTATAAAATCAGGCGCAATAAGCATAAATAAAAACTATCCTGCACTTAAAAAAAACAAATATGGAAAGGGAATTAGGCTTAATATGGCATGTGATATGAATTGTAGTAGTAACCCTTATTAATCAAATATCCTTGCTAATTCTGTATTTTGTGATAATCAATAAAAAGTCCAAAACGCTAGTCAATTGATAATTAACATATACCATCCACTTAGTGTAATTTTCTTTTTCTTCTTTTTTTTTTTTTTTTTTTTGAGGGCAGTGTCACTGGCCCTCTATGTGGGATACGAACCAGGGCCGCTGGCGTCCCAAGCCAGCTCTTAACCACCGCGCCACTCGGCCGGCCCGACTTAGTTTAATTTTCAAGGATTAGATCATAATCCCTACTTAAGAAAATATGAGACATAATTTTAATTTTTTACTCTAAAATCCCTGCAGGAGTAAAGGCATAGATATTACCAATCATTCTTACACAGACAAAGCCAGAAAATGGTCAGTTATAAAAAACTGTTTGAAAATCAAAGCCTATATATAATTAATATGGTACTGACAACGTCAGGTATAAAAGAATTCAAATTTTATCTACAGATAGAAATTATGACTAAAACTATGAATTGTAAAATAAATTGATGAAGATTTAAATATTGTGACAGTGGAGTTCATTAAAGGAAAAGTATGACTATGAAATGCATTTACACAGCATTTAAATCTATGAGCTTTTCATATTCACTTCATGTTATATCATAAAATAAAGCTATAATTCCCATATTATGGATAAGAATAAAAGACGAGCAAATCTAAATGACTTCTCTATGATGACATATATCACAAGAAGAGGCACAGTGTGAACATTCAATCTTATTTTTAGTTTACCTACCATACGTATCTCATGGTGTCTACCTCTCTAAAGGAAAAAGATAACACGAGCACAGTAAATTTTTTCCTGGCCACTGTTCCATTTTGCATACAGGAGGGTGAATAGGGAGGGGGTTATCTACAATCCATGACCAATATTTCTGCTGAAAGCCAGCTCAGCTCAAGTCACAAATGTAAAAAAGAATGACAGATGGTTCCTGGCCACGAAGGTGTGACTCACTAATGCTGGAAGGACTCTTCACACATCCTGAGAGGCGTGGCTGCATCACACATGTTGCCAAACAGAAATTTCAACCAATACAGGAAATGGGAACTACTGTGGGTGTACACGCAAGTGTTTGCAAGCATCTTTGGAGGGGGCCGATCAACTTTGTTAAGTGTTTGAAAGATGCCATTTTAAAATTACAGAATTTGCAAAGTACTAACTAGCTTTCTTAAATATTAGAAAGTAGGTGGAGCCAAAAGGCTATCTTCATAACAATGGAACAAAAAAATGTATACATACTAACACTAAAAAATGTCTATTCAGAATTTCATTGAAAATATTTGTCTAAATCATACACTAGCTCATTCTATCATATAGTCTTTAGCGATGGTATTTAAAGAGGTTAGTAATGAATTCAGGATTTCAGGGTAAGAGAAGGAGAGCTCAATTAAATCTTCTGGTCATTTGATTCTACAGTGAAACATGCAATTCTCAGAGCCTCAGCCAAGTAATCTTAGCTAATCATTTCAGCGTAGCAAATACCAACTCTACAGTTGGGCTGGCAATTTATAACATATGCAGGACGGCTAAGGTCATTCAATCCATGATGTATTTATAAGTTAACGGGGCTTTGGACATATAAATATCATTAGGTTCTTTTATCCAATAAATAGTACACTCCCATAACCCCTGTTCTACAGGATAATTAGAACACAGCTTTCAGCCAATTGCCCAAACTACCTGCTCTCTACAACACTAATAAAAAGTAATTTATGAAAAATAATACAATTAATTTTAATGAAACTTCTTAAATTAAACCATAGGCTGTAAAAAATAAGCAACTCCAAAAAAAGGAAGAAAATTGTATCATTTTGTTTCAATATGAGGTTAAAACGAAATCAATGCGGGCCGGACTAGTGGCGCGGTGGTTAAACGCTGGCTTGGGATGCCAGCGGCCCCGGTTCGGATCCCACATATGAGGGCCAGTGACACTGCCCTCAAAAAAAAAAAAAAAAAAATCAATGCATCAAGAAAGTCCTTCACATGTGGTCATATCTTTCACTTATAAAGGTCTCCTGTAGAGACAGTATGCTTTCCTGTCTGATCCAGAATCCAGGGAGGACTTCATAGTATGCCTTTGTGCTAGACTGATAATCTTTACACAAACTTCTATTACACTCATTCATTTACTAATTAATTTATTCAACAAATATATGCCAGGAATTACGCGGGTCCTGCAATGACAATGATGGGCAACAGTCAGATGCAGGCCCTGCCCCTCCGTACTATTTATAGCTTACAGGGAACTTCCCAACTAGTTCTACTAAAAAACCCTCAAAACCCCCAGCTAGCTATTAAGTCCAAACGTCTCTGCCTAGTGTTTAAGCTCCATCACCATCAGGCACAAATACACACTTGCAATCAACCTTTCATCTTTAACCCTACTCCAATAGATAGTCCAAATTTTCCTACTCCGTATCCGTACACATGCTATTCCATATACATGAAATGCCCTTGCCCCAACGTAACGATATGTCCAAATGCCCAAATTATACCCATTCTTTAAAGGCTCAGTTCAACAATCAACTCCTCCTCAAAGCTCTGCCTCCTTCCCTATAACTTCAACCATATTGCGTTCCCCTCGTAGGGCATCTATAACAATGTGCATATGCTATCTCCGCTCTGAGGCTGTCCACTTCTGAGAAACAGAATAGGTTTCTGATTCATTTCTCTATTCTACACAGCACCAGACACAATGCTGAATAAATATACAATGTTACCGGTAAATATAAAAGATCATAAAACAGTGGTAACACTATAAAGATGAAAGAATATTTTAAAACATCCTTCATACATTATCAGTGTTACACAGTACTATAAATTTAAATGCATGGGCAACTGAGCTGACTCAGTACTGATCCCAGGACACGACATGAAAATATTTTTGATCCCTGCCCCCCCAGGAATCTTCTAGCTCATTGCCCCTGCCATACTGGGAATCAAACTGATATCTGTGCATATCTGGACTAATCACTAATAATGGTATATTTAAGTCACTTAACCTTTTTTTTGTAAAATGGTATGTGCTTAGGGAGGCTGGGTTGGCGGGGGAGAGGGGGCTGTACTTTTAAATCTGTTTGAGGGCTGTGAGTCCTGGTTAATGATGCCTTTACTGTAGCAATGGGGATAATTGCCCCAGCCACATTCACTACTCAAATCAAGAGCCACTCTCTTTGTTATGCTCTTCGTGAAACCAATAAATGGCATGATGAATTTTCTTCCATAATAGAGTCATTGTCAACAAATGTTATTTCCTTCCTAAATAATCAGAATTGTATGTAATTTGTACAAAGATGCCAAGACAGGTATCCTTTCCATTATTATCTGCTAGATTACTTCTAAAATAAATTTTAAATATATTGCCTGAAACTGAACTGCGAGTATCTAATTTCTTCTTTTAGACTGAATATATTTCAATGTGAATAACATGCTCTCTAACAATAGCAAACATCAGAGCTGCTTATATTCAAACAAGTCCAAGATTACCTGTGAAGAAACATAATCATCTTAAGGAAAAGACCTCATCTTGATGGGGTTCACACTTCCTATTCAGGCCGTCACTCCACAAATATTTACTAATTTCGTACTGGACTGAGAAAGTAAGCCTTCAAGATTAACAGAAAGTCTTACCTCCTCCCACCACCCCTGAAGCTAGCCAATTCATAAATAATGTAATTTGTAAGATGGAAGACATTTTACATATGACTTCCTATTAAAAAGAAGGAAGAAATTGCTAGTAACAGATTTGTGAACGCTCTAACCTTCATTTTACCAATGTAGACACACAATCTTTGTCAACACAAAGACACTTCATCTTTATCTAATTGTTATCTTATTCTTTTTTTAAAAAAATTTTGAATCAATCTAGTTCTGCTGCATGATTAACTACAAGCTGCAGGGTATTACTCTACCACAATGCCCTGGAACCAGCACATATTCAGTTACACTATATCACAGCAAAAAAAAAAGAACTAATTGTATGATCATGTGGATATTGTAGAAGCCCTTTAGTTCAATCCTAGATGGGCCTCAAGAGGATAATGCTTATTCTGTTGAACTCACTGCCAAATCACAATACGAAAGCGCCAGGATCAAAATAAGACCCAATTATACAAAGAGCGCATTTTATCAAGGTCGGGTTTAGAAGAAATAGGTATGTGGCCCAGTACTTGTGGGAAATTGTTCAAAAATATTTACATAAATGGAGCTTTAAAGAAAATTATCGAACACTTACTAGCCATGATGCTATTCAATGAGAATCTCTTCAGGTAACATCAGGACAGCAGTTTAATCATGGAATACTTAAAGCAACAGAATCCAATTTCCTAATTCTCTAGCGCTTAAAACAAATTTCTAAAGTGTTTGGATATTTGGCGGACGGTGCGAGGCATATTTGTGTGTTTCTACCATTAAAATACTTTTTAAAAGAATGAAAAATCATCTCTTCATGATGCTCATGGCTGAGTATACCTACATCAAGTTGTGGCTACCATTTGCTCAAGCATCATAAAAACAAAACAAAATGGAAACTATTTATAAATACTTTTTCCAACAATTATTCATGAACGATAAGCACAGACATCTATAAATTGATTTAGACTACTATACTTTAAATGAGTCCAAAAACTATGCAACTTAATTAAATGGTAGCCTCAGCAACTACCTCCTGCGTCACCCAATAGTTACTCTGCTCTTTTACTACAGATTTCTGATTTTTCAAGATCTGGAACTATAATAGATCTATAAAAAGAAAAGAGAGGGGAAAAGAGACATCTAATGACAACAGATACGTAATTCTAGCTTTTTAATTACATCAGTAAGATACTTTCTAAAAGCAAACGCTAACCTTATATCAAGTCTAGATATTCAAATGTGCTGTACTTATGCCGTTTTATGACTCCAAAACTATTTTTATTTATTTTATTTAATTCCCTGTTATCAATCAGGGGATCTAGACTAAATGCATAAGCTAACATTACTGGAATCAACATTTGCCAAGTGTCATAGAAAACATTTAAAATCAAAAAAGAAAAGTCCTCCATCCAGGGTTATGCGAGCCAGTGTTCTTTATGTAAGTACTGAAAATAGATTTGATTTGATATAAACAGAACTGTAATAGTTATGTGGATCATATTTTAACAGGTTTGATAAAGTTGATGTACTCATTTTATATGGCACAATCACAGTTTCATGTTACGTACAGCTTTGCAGCCAATAACGGTTTCAATTTTTAAAAATACAAAATATGGGTTTGGGTTCCACTATGACTAGTGACGTGATTAAGTAATGAACTTTTTCTAAGTTTCGGTTTTGCTTTGGGTATGCTAATTTCAACAGCATAAATGGGACAGGATACTCACTGAGTCCTCTCAGTGATAAACCATTGAGAACACTCCAACCTTTGTACTTCCTTAAAAACTTCAAGTTTTATTTTAAGGACTTTGTATTTCACCTCCTATGTAAAATACTCTATAAACAGTAAGACTGACCTGATGCCATTTGAATATGTCAGCAATGAATTTGCTTGTAAATTCTGTAACAAAGGTGCTTTTCTCTGTATATGTAATTTTGTAATTAATTTTATACCTCTACCATTCAATTTAAATGTTCAAATACCATATTTTGCCATGTATAATGCACACATTTTTGCCCAAATTTATGAGGGAAAAATAAGGATGTGAATTATACTTGGGTAGTACTAATTCCGTATCTATACAAATGTTTTTAATTCTTTTATTTATGCTTATGAATTAAAAGTGTAACTCTAGAAATCAATACCAATATCCATATAGAAAATACTACCCTGGAATATGATCATCAGTTTTGTTGAACTTACGACGAACTTGCAACAACATGAAAAGTTCTTGGCCTTCTATGATGCATAAATATCGTAAACTTGTTACCAGTACATAAAATTTCTTGTACCTTGTATCTGTTCTTGTGTTTTGTAATTAGTTGTTACATAAAATTTCTTGTACCATAATATGTTAGAAAAATAAATGCTAAAATTCCTTTATAATACATAAAACAAGTACCTAAAAGTAAACAAATAAAAATTTGAATTAAAAAATTAAAATGGGGCCAGCCAAGTGGCATACTGGTTAAGAGCTGGTTTTGGGATGCCAGCAGCCCCAGTTCGGATCCCACATATGAGGGCCAGTGACACTGCCCTCTACAGCTAACAGCTCCACCTGGAGCTGGGCTGTGTGAGCCCCGGCGACGGTGTAGGCTGCAGCACCTGCTGCAGTGGGCTGCCATAGGCTACAGTGAGTGGCCGGCAGCCAGCGTGAGCTGCCAATAGCCGCGGTGAGCGACCATCCAGAGCCCAGCGACCGATCTGCCTTACCCGGAAGAGAGCAATGACGATACCAACATGAGCCAGTGAAGCAACGTCCTCCGCAAATAGACTGAAGAACAAAAAGAAAGCAACTTGTCTGTTCCCCTCCCCCAATTCCCCAATAAAATCTTTAAAACAAAAACACTGAATAAATAGCAAATTAGATTTTTAAAAAAAAATTAAAATTAAAGGTTTTCTTCCCTGGAAGTTTGGGCTCAAAACGTGGGTGTGTATTAAAAAACGGGAGAGTACTATACACAGCAAAATACGGTATATAATATTTTCTTGAATAAATTAGGCCCTGAAATTCTACTAATACCTTACTTAACCTTTTCTCCAACTTACTACATTCACATTCTTACATCAAACTCCCTGAAAAAGACAAAGGAAAGAAATTGTTTTACTGGGCAAAGAAATCTTTATATCACCTTCATGTGCAAGAATCTCCTCTAAAATTGTCAATTAAAAAGCAAGATTTTGAAATAAGACATACACAAACAAGGGGAGATTCAAACAGGCTATCCTTAAAATTGCTAGACTAAATACTTATATTTCAGTCATAATGGATTCATCACTGAAAGTATTTACATATCAAAGGGAAAACTGTACTACACCAAATAACAGTTTATCTAGCTTTAGGTTAATTTTCCACCCTACTTGCTCCAGTGGTGACTTTAATACCTCATTAATGGGGGTTTTACTCAGGTTTACTTTATACAAGTAAGTGACTTTATATTAATGCAAAAATATTAGATCATAATACCTGTATTTACCAAAACATAAATCTCCCCAGCCAAAATCAACTGATTAGATTCAACTCTTCCCTAAAGCAACAATCTTTAAATTATAATTTTTTACCCACTGTCTAATTTTCATTTCATTAGAACATAAGCTCTTTACATGCTATTTCACCACAATCTCTGTATAAATGTCTCATTTTTCATAGAAAAAACTAATTACATGGTTCAGTAAGTTGCCTGTGGTAGGTAGCACATCGATTTTATTTACATTCAAAGTTAGACTTTAACTTGTTCTCTCAATTTCAAGCACATTTAGCTTAATAATTCTATCTAATCCATTAGATCTTTTTCTGTTCTTCATATGAAAGAATTCTGAAGTCATCAGGATCTTAACATAATTTTACAATATAAATTTACTGCTTACCAAAGTCTTAAATATTTCGTTTTCTCTTTTAAGAATATAATTAAAATTTTCTATTAAATCTAGTATATCAGTAAGTATGCACTACAATCATTTGGGTAATCATCATACAACGGAAACTATTTTATATTTATATTACTATTTTGTAGCTTTAGCAAACTAAATCTATCAAGCTAAACACAGGAAACAGAAATACCACCGTTATTTTTAAAATCAGAAATTTTATTATCAAGATTTGAATAATTTAGAAACTACTTAGATCTAGCTACCATTTACCACTAGGCAGGTGTGTTCCCTAAAACTACTTCTTACAAAATACAAATAAATGTATTTTTCAATTACAATCTACAAAGTAACAAATATGAAAGTTAAAGTAAAATTTACTTTTCAGGTGCATTGTGTTAATCTCAAGATTAATGCCACGTAATAACATCTCCATATAAATACTTATACATAAAACATTACAAATCTAGAATGGAGAATGATATAATTCACCTGTTTTTAAAATCACCAGAATTTTATAGCAAAATAAATCAATCCAAACAATGTAAAAAAATTATTTTCCAATTTAGTCAGAGATTAAGTTCAATGAACCATAAACTGACCACCGATAATGAAAACACAGATATAAAAACTGGGTGGAAAGTCAGGGGTCAAATTTTCTTTAAAAGAAATTTTCAAACTGAGTAACATTTTACGTAGAGGTACTTTCATTCCTGTCAGTTTTATATGTAAAAGGGTAGTTACTTTCGCAGAAAGCAAATTTTTCATTTCAATTGAGAATAAACCCATTTAGAATGTTGATTAAAATTATTTCATGTAGTCAAAGATAACCAGAAATCATCAAAATCAACTGAAAATTCAGAATGTAATAAGATACACAGTAATATATTACTATCTATGATTTTAGAGAGTTCAATGTCAACACTTCTTTTTAGTATGTTAATCAATAAGGGGTTATTAATTTTCAGAATTTAACGTTACCATCATAATTTGCCTTTGCTGGATCTGAATACTTTTCTTGCCTTCTCCTCTCTGCCCTACTACTTTCCTGTGACTTAAGAATATAGTCTTTATTTGACCTTTTAACTGCTTTTACAAAAGCAGTTTTCAAGGAGTTTTCAGTTGTTTTTCAATAGGCTCAAAGTTAGCTTTTCCTCAAGGCAGAGTGAAAAGTTGTTGGGGAAAAGAATATTCAGTGTCTCAAAGTTTAACCCCAAATTTACTTAATAATTACAAAAGTAAAAGGGTATCTTCACACTGGAGAAATCTACCAGATTATCTTAACCAAATAATCATACTTAGTAGGAGCAATATTGGGACAAATTCACATGATATGTTTCTGATGTGATGCCACAGAAAGTACACAGAACCCAGTCATAATTCTTGCCAAAAATGTTTAACCTGAGCTTAATCATGAGTAAGCAATTAAACAAATTCAGAATACGGAAACATTGACAGGACAACTGAACTGTTCCCTTCAAATAACATCAACATCATGGAAGAACACACAAAACAAGATAACTTGGAGAATGTTCTAAATTAAAGGAGACCAAAGAGACAAGACATTTAAATGCAGCATGTTATCCATGACTGAATCCTAGATTGGGGAGGGGAGGCTATAAAAGACATTATGGAGACACTTGAAGAAATATGGACATAGGCTGAATCTTAGGTAATTTAACTGTATCAATGTTAAATTTCCTGAGTATGATGATAGGATAATGGTTGTGTAGGAAAATTCCCCACATTCTCATAGGAATTACATGCTGAAGTATTTAGAAATAAAGATTCTTGAACTTTGAAAATTCTTTTCAAATCATTTAAGCAGAAAAAAAGATTTACGTATACAGAGGGTGCCAAAAAAATGTATACACATTTTAAGAAAGGAAAATTTTTTAAAAACTGTAATAATATATACCGAAAGCAAAAGGTGAATACAAGTCACGTTTGACTTCTGCATTGACAAGAGGGGCTCAAAGTGGTTCCCATCAGCGTCCAGACACTTCTGATGATGGCGAACTGCTGCCTGAGCCACACTGACCGAAGTGTCCACTTGCATACATTTTTTGGAACCCCCGATAATATACATGAAAATATTTTTCAAAATAAAAGGTTGAGGGGTGGGAGTTACATTCTTCCTTGGAGATATCTAAACAGGGACTCCATCAATCCCATCATCTGCAATTCCAGACTGCCATCTGTGCCTGCAGACCCTAACATTAGCGAGCTGGGTCTCCAGTCTCTTTTCACCTTCCTTTCTCCCTGCCAAGTGCCCACTTCTTCCAGAAGCTTGCAATCAGTTTTGTGGTATAAGCAGTAGTTTTAGAGTCTTAAATTCTCTTACACTGGTCACAGTCAGAAAACTTGATCCATTTCTCTTGGCTTTCTATGGCCTGACCCTGTTTTTGCCATGGCCTGTACCTCATGGCATAGGTAGTAGCACCCTGGAAAATGGGCAAAAAAAGCAACACTTATAACTCTAAATACAATAACAAAGAATAACGACTGCCATTCTGCCCCTACACTAACAGTAAAGCTGATTCCTAAGACTTCTAATGCTGATATTGGGGCAATCATTTTTCAGAGGTGGACAGGTGTATTCCCATTATAATTTACATTTGTCTTAAAATGAAAAAAGACAGCACAGATAAATTAAAATTTAAAATTATAAACAGTGCACATTTACAGCTAAATTTATTTATAGAACATGCACAAAATCAAATCGCTATTTCTACCTCCTTGGGAATTAAAATCAGGAGTAATATCAATTTTAACTAGGTTTCAATCTCCTCACATCATCAAATCACTTAAAATTTTAAGTATATTTATTATAAATCAATCTTCTGTGAGTAAATTACTATGCTATGTTAGAACCAGATAAGAGGTTTCACTCATTCATTCATTCAACAAACATTATTAAGTACACACTATACTGTACATGTCACTGCAACTGGACTGGGCTCTTAATGCCTTGGGTCTAGCCATCATCAGTCCCTAGAAGTCTGTGCTTGCTCTTTGTAACATTTTTGGGTTTCAAGGTTGCATGTCTTTCCCACCATGGACTAATAGGCAATGAAATGGCCATATGATTGTATTTATAAAATGATTTTGATTAAAAGTCAATTTAGCATACTGTATTAATCTCTAAAACTCACACTGGAAATGTGGGAAAGCATTTAGTCAAGCAAAAAGAGCAAAGTTATAATAAAATAAAATTTGAGAAGAGACCATTAATATTAAAGTTTAGTACATAATTATTTGTATTTTTAAATGTAAATAAATCTGTATCCTAAACAGAATGTTTAAATTCATAGCTCAATTTAGAATAATTTATTACAATATTAAGGTCTTCCTGCTTATAATCATCTTGTGTATAACTTCTTAATTTTTTATGTTTCCTGATCAGAAACCTACAACAGTTCCTCAAAATTTATCAAATTAAGTCCAAATTCTTCAGCCTTACTTCATGTACTCCATGCTATACCCCACCTTCCCACTCTTTTGGTCTCCCTGAGTATTTCAGTCAGACCCTAAGCTCCAGACAAACCTGATCACCCCACAATTCGTTCCTTGGCCATATGCCCTTTGGACAGGCTACTTCCTCTGACTAGGACAAGCTCCACCCCAACCTAGATAGCTCCTACCTACCCTGTAAGACTCATCTCAAGCCCTGCCAACCCTGGCCTTCCCAATCATCTCTGTATGCTTTGTTCCCCAAGGTTGAATCTGACAGTTCTACAGGATCCCATAACTTAATGATTTACAGCTTACTCTACAGTATCATAATTATGGATTCATTTACTACCCCAATAAGATTGTGAACTCCTCAAAGATAAAGACTCAGTTTACATATCTGGGACTGATCACTCCTCTTGCCTAACAGAAGGTCAGTAAACAAACCAGAAACCAAGGAGGTTATCAACCCATGGCATGAAGGCTCAGAGTGTTCTCGTTACATGTTTATAGAACACATGCTTAGTTCTGGAATTGAATGTTTGCCCATTTGGAAAGCAGTCAATCTACTGTATTTCTCATATACTTACAGTGTTCTCTGCATTATATAATTTATGTGCTTGTCTTAAACCCCTTTGAGATTATAAACTTATCAAGAGTAGAGATTACATCAAACCCCAATAAGTGGGCCCATTGATATGGATACTCACGGATGATACAAGGAAGAACAAGTACATATATTTAGTGTTCAGCCAATGCCCTGCTTTAGCCCATGTGGAGAAGGCAATACAGTTACAAATCTACCTTACAGGGATCCGAGAGAGTCAAATCCTAAAGTTCTGACCTCTTTATAAGGCAACTTAAGATTTGTTATGAGACCTTGTTTATAGTGTTCAGTCTAGACAAGTTTCAGAGGATCAGGGATATTTTCAATGCTCTAACATTATTCCCAGTTATTCTCCCCAAATATTAAAACTCCAACTCAAAAATATGATTACTTCGACCAAAAGGTATACTTTAAAAATTAATATTTGACAAACATTACTAAGCACTGAATGTTATCCAGAACAGACCAACTGTTTAAAAACTGCCAAATGTTTTAATTTTGATATATGAGTTAATTATTGTCATTGTAGTAGCAGCCGCAATAGTTACAATTATAGATTCTTCTCGGTGGTATTCTAACTATTTTAATTTTTTTTAATCCTTTTTTATTTTTTTAATCCTTACAACCCAATTTACAGGGAGGAAACTAAGGCACCGCTAAGTTAAAGAATTTGACCAAGAACGCACACAGCTAACAAGGGACCAAGCCGGGATTCAAACCCAAGCCAATACTTTGAAGTGCTCTGCCATACAATATAAACTGCAATTACCCAAACAAGCGCCCAAAAGTGTTTATCCAAGTGACAGGGACAGGCTATAAATGTGTTTTAGTCTTCTCTCAGGCTACTTTGTAGACATTTCAAGCATTTAAACAAAAAGTCTAACATTATAAAACCAGCTTGTGACCTAAGGGATGCTTTATACATTTAAATCTAAGATGGTTGCTTTGGTGTCATATTTTACCACCAAGTTTCTTAGCAGTAAGCTATATGGGGTACACTGTAAAGACAAAGTGAAATACCTAATAGCATAACTAAAAAGCATTTTAAGAACCAGTAAGTAAAATGTCCCTATAAAGAGAATGTTACAAATAACGGTACCATCATGCTTAATGTTAACAAGAGCTCTGCTAAAATGTATTTTACCCAAAATGAAATGACTCTTACACATATTAGTAGAGAATCAAATAAATTCCAAAATATCCTCAATTTGCATGACTACCAATTAAAATATTCCCTACATATCCTTCATTTTTTTCATGATTGCTCTACCTGATATAGTCTCCCTGACCTGATACAAAGTTGTCTATATGCCCCTTGTTTTTTTAAACTAAGTTCCAAGTATTTTCTAATATTATGTTGAACCATATAAAATTATCTTTTGTAACCACTGTTATCTACAAAAATAGACACTTCATATGCTTCAATCTAATAACTTTCACAAACTCAACATATTAAAAAGAATAGATGTACTTAACGAAGTTATGATTGTCCCATCACTGTAATACTTTCCTGGTGGCACACAAAGGAATAACAGTTTACACAGTTTTTGGACTCAACAGTTTTTGGAAAGAAAATAAAAAGTAATTATTCTCATGAGAAAACATTCACAATAAATTGTTATGGAAAAGGACTGAGTTACTTAACAATGTGATACCAATTTCATTTATACATAAAAACACCAAATATTAAAACTCTGTTTTAGACTTCTGGATTGTTGTTTCTTTGTTCTCTTCATTTGGCAGTTCTGTTTTCCTAATTTTCTAATTAAAATGTAGTGTTTCTGTAATTTATAAAAACAACTTAAAAAGAAGTTAATCTTTGCTGAATTCTTTACCACAAAAATATTTACTACATTAATGAATCTGTATATGCAATCTAAGGCAACCATTACAAATTTAGAAAGCCTACATCTTTTTCTTAACTCATTAACAAACTCCATGAGAAATAACACAATAATTCAATAAATTATTTCTAAGAACACTGATCATGTGCTTTGTTGATATGGTTATATACTCCATACAGCAACTAAACAAGCCAAGTTAACAGTTGGGTTGTTTCATCATCATTAAAAAATGATGGTCTGCTCTAACAAATAAAAACCAGACCAAAAAGTTAAAACATAAGGGATCAATGTGGAGCAGAAATGGAAGGAGATTAAGAAGCAGAAACAATCATTTAAAATAAAGAGGAAACTAAAACAAGCAAACAAAAAGGCTGTTTTCCTCTACAACAAGTGTAAAAATGTTTAAAACAACAAAAATATGTTTTTATACTTAAATGGACAAATACAAATGTTACAAGTACGTTCTAGGAAGTATCTTCTTTTAAAATTCTGATAAACGGAATCCAGATGTTTAAAAGTAAGTTTACCTGAGTTCACTGCTAACTACATGAAATAAGCTTTAAGATAACATATAAGTTCTGAGATTTTGCTGATTAACCTGCTAAGTAAGCAATCTTACCCAGAATGGGTTCTTATATTTATAAACCAAATACTTTTTAAAAATACCAGGAGAGAGGTTTTGGCAGAGCAGACAAATGGACCATAAGGTAAACAGCTCAATGAGTCCGCTGTGGTTTACTGCCCTCTGGCTGTTGTGGAAGGCGAGATCACAGATAAAAAGTGGCTGCACAGGAAAGCTAGGAAGGTGTCAAGCAGGAGTTAGCAGGAAATCCTTTAGGCTTAGAATAGACCCTCAAATATACATTTGAGTTAGTTTTACTCCTTACTTAAAGGAATATCAAACATATCAACTAACAAAACATTCCAAACACTATTTGAAAATTTTCAACCACAAATTAACAAAACATAGAGGAGTCTGGACATAATAAAAGTAGGTTCTAGAAGACGAAGTCAAAGAGTTAATGCTCTACCCTAACTAAAAATCAGAATTAGTCTTGATTTAGAAAAATCCCTTAGCATACTAGGGACCATTTTAGGTAAAGAGGTAAAAACTTTTATCAGAAATTCAAAGATATTGATAAAATTTCCTCTGGTTATAAATCTGTGGTAGATATAAAATGTTCAGTTTAGAATAATTAAACTTGTACGGCAATTCAAAGTTTCCAGGTATCGGATGTAATCTGAAGTCAAAAATCAGGAAACACTGAAACAAATATTTCCTGGAATCACCTATTTACATAAAAAGCAGGAAGAAAACAAAGAAAACTTGCTAAGCCAAAATCAGACCTAATCCTTTATATTAATCTTTCCTCAAAATACTCGCCACCAATGTCATCTCATAATTTTGTCCATTAAGGCATGCACTAAGTTTCTATTATCACTTTACAATTTTCCACCAGAGTTCTACTGGCTGAACCACAACAGCCACAGTCCAAGAAAAAAACAATTCTGTTCATCTCACTGACTTGCTAATTACAACTCACTATCAAGTTAAAACAGTGGGTCTTAGCCTCATTCCACCCAACACACCCAGGAGACAGAATACTTTCCTCTAATAATAGTGGCTCACATGGTTCTGATTTCCAGCATGACTGGGAAATAAGAGAATTTGAAAAAATGGAGGTGAAAAGAAGAGGGGTGAAAGTGAGGATTTCCTTTGAGAGAAACACCCATTATTAAGCTCTTTGGAATTTACCAGTATTCAAAAGCTATAATGATACAAATAATTTTTTGGAAAAAACAAAACCTTACCCTGCAGTTCATGATGTATTACACCCACTAGGTTGGGTTCGTCTCCCCACCAGAATATCCATAACTCTTTGCAATCTGGTTTGACATCACGGCGCCACACACACAGCAAGTTGGCTTGCAGACAGCGGATGAAACTTAACAGGATTGGATCATCTTGGGCTGGGGCTGAAATTATGGGTCCACAGTCCCCGTGCCCTCCAAAATTGTACCTACGCCATTTGATTCCCGTGAGTTCAGCCTGGAAAAAGACAAGAAAATTACAAGAGTTTTGATTTTTCATTTTAGTTAGAGAACACTAAAAGCAGACTTCCACACAGATAAGCAAATTTGCTAAATATTTTCACACTTCACATTGTAAAATTTCTCCCACTGAAGAATATGTGTCAATCCGTACTGATTTTCAGAGAAAACAATTCATTTCTTCCTATCAAGGTTTCTACACAGCTCTGTATATTAAACACCAAAATACAATAAATTATTATTTCCTGTTGAACCATTTTTACCTATATTTTAATATATAGGGATTTTATTTACTATAAAGTCTCTATATAAAACTACTTTCTATATTATTATTATTCCCTAGTTGATTCATCAACTACATTTAGAAATCAGGTGAAAAATTTTAAAATAGTGTAGAATTGAAATAACTTCTTCCTAAGAATTTCCTCAATTTGTTCCCATCCGGAAGCCATACAGTTCAAATCCTTTTCAATCAAGAAAACAGTTTACAATAATACCAGTGCTTCATTATGAACAAATAAGCTGCTAATAAAACTGATGCCAAGTTATCAACAATTTATTCATGTTATTTAACATGTAGCACACAGGAAAGCTTTGTTTCTATAACAACTCCCTAATGTAGTTTATCTTTTGTTTTTCAAACATTTTAAAACATGGGAACTTTAAACCAGTTGGCAGCAGAACCCGTATCTTTGTTCTGTTACATAGATGTGTATTTTAAAATTTCTGAAATCTTAGGTTTAAGAAACTAAACTTCAAAGATGTTTCAAATCAAATGAAAGTTGGGGCCGGCTGAGTAGTGCATTGGCTAAGAGCTGGCATCCCAAGCCAGCTCTGAGCAGCAGGACCCCGGTTCGGATCCCACATATGAAGGCCAGTGACACTGCCCTCTACAGCTAAGACAGTGAACAACAGCTCCCCCTGGAGCTGGGCTGCTGTGAGTCCCCAGGACAGCATAGCTGCAGCCCCTGCTGCAGTGGACTGCCATAGGCTACAGTGAGTGGCTGGCAGCCGTTGTGAGCGGCCGTCCAGAGCCCGGCAACCAATCTGCCTCACCCGGGAAGAGTGCAATGATAATACCAACATAGGCCAGTGAGGCAAGGTCCTCCACAACTAGACTGAAGAACAAAAGGACAGCAACTTGTCTGTTCCCCTCCCACAATTTCCCAATAAAATCTTTAAAACAAAAAAGAATGTCAAAGGGCCGGCCGAGTGGCGCATTCGTTAAGAGCTGGTTTGGGGATGCCAGCGGCCCCAGTTCGGATCCCACATATGAGGGCCAGTGACACTGCCCTATACAGCTAACAACAGCTCCACCTGGAGCTGGGTTGTGCAAGCCCTGGCGACGGTGTGGGCTGCAGCCTCTGCTGCAGTGGGCTGCCATAGGCTACAATGAGTGGCCGGCAGCCAGCGTGAGCTGCCAATAGCCGCGGTGAGCGACCATCCAGAGGCCAGCGACTGATCTGCCTCACCCGGGAAGAGCGCAATGACGATACCAACACGGGCCAGTGAAGCAACATCCTCTGCAACCAGACTGAAGAACAAAAAGACAGCAATGTCTGCTCCCCTTCCCTGAATCCCCAACCCTGTTCCCCTCCCCCAATTCCCCAATAAAATCTTTAGGGAAAAAAAAAAAAAGTTAGTGCCAACGATGGTTAAAAAAAAAGAAAAAAAAAAGTTGAATTCCTTAAGTTTATAGTTATAAACTGCAACTATGTATTCGAAACTGATTCGTAATATAATTCTGTACCAAACAGTCCCCATGTCCTTGCATTCATTCACTCATGTCCTGTCCTGAAAACTCATCTTCCCCCTCCCCACCAGCCACCATCACAAACCGTAATTTCTGTCAACAAGCTGTTTTTCAAAAGAACAAGTACCACAGGGTAGAAAAATAACCATTTCTTCTACTAACAGAACTGAAACAAATTTATGGTGCTAAACAGTTACTATAATGAACACATTTTAGAAAAAATATCAATTTTTTTTATCCAAAAAAGCTTTACTTCAAAGCACAAAGGTTTCAAAAAAAAAAATCATATCCAAAGTGAACTTATCTGAAATTCAGTAATCTATCCTTTTACACTATGAGATATACAAATCTGATCATTAATGAATATTCTTAGTAAAGTCTGGTATTGCCATCATTTAGCTTTGCCTTTCTGTCACCTGATTACTCTGACTATAAAAGTACTACATTGTCTAAAGAACAAAATAAATGAACAAGCAAACAAAAAGTACATGGCCAGTGCAAAAAGTTCATAAGTAAAATAAATAATATTTTAAAAAGGAAGCTAATCATACCAGAATTGTTTTCCATAATCACAGAAGCAATAATTATTAGTATCTTACTGTATGTTCTTCCTGTTTCCTGTACATATTCATTTTTAAAGTTGGAACCATATGGCATGATTTTAATACCCTGCTTTTTCATTTATTATGAATATTTTCATATATTACTAATTATTCTTCACAAACAATTTTTAATGTTTGCATAACATTCTATTCACTGTTTGGAGAAAACAATTTATTCCATAACTGGACAATCTTCCCTTTTTTTTCACTATTGTTAAGTACTATAATTAGTGAACATCCTTGAACATTGTTATTTTCCTGATTATTTTCTTAGGAGAGATTACATAATGCAGAATTACCAAAGAATATGAATATTTTAAGACTCATGGATGAGTGTACCATAATGCTTTTCAATTAATAGTCCCACCAATACAACCTCCTCCCAAACTGCTTATCTTTTTAAATACCTGCCACTTTAACAGAATGATATATCTTTGTACTAATTTGTAGTCCTTGTCCTGTTTAGAGGAAGTCATTATCATACATTTGATCAGAAGTATAACCTTGGGCCAGCCTTCCAGGGTTTGAATCCCAGCTCTGTACTTACTAGCTGTAAGTAACAAGTACCTGGAAAGTTCCTTAGCCTCTGTCTCTCAGTTGCCTCACTAGTAAAATAAGGATAATAGTATTTACAGAGTTGATTAAACTGAGTTAGTATACATACAAAGCACTTGGCACATGGCAAAAAAATATAAATGATTCTATTATCATTACTAGTGGTAGTACGACTATATCTGTTTGAATTGTATGTTCATACCCTTTGTGTGTTTTTTCTGTCATACAAGTTCCTTCGTTTCTTCAAATAAAAGCTAGAAAAGCTATATGTATATATGTGTGTATGTATACATATGTACATACATATATGTTTTAATCAGAAAGCCTAACATTAATTTTTAAATAAATGTCAAAGAAGGAAACTAAATAAAACGATTAAAAAGAGGCAGTTGAAGTCATAAAAGTTTAGTAAAAGACTAACTTTTCTTATTATCACCCCTGGCTGGTGTTCTGTGCCTAAGAATTTGGGGGAGGGGCAGATAAAAAGATACCAATAAATATGAATCACTATACTTACATTAACCATATTTAAAAGGTTAGAAAATTAAGATATATCAGAGATTTAAACATCAGGTGAGTCAGTCCCCAAGAAAATCTATGAACAGCAATTTACTCATTAGAATTCTTTCACCTGTAACATCCCACATGGTTCAGCAGATAAAATATTTGGCTTTGATTCAGGAGAATGGCTTCCTAATCCTAGCACTCCCACTAACTTCCTATCAGTGCTTCCATGGTCTCAGTAGTAAGTAAAGGAAAGCCGCTGTCACTTGCTTTCTATTCTTTACAGAGTTGTTCTAGCAAGTGATAAAACACAAATACAAGTGATACAGCAAGGCTACAAACTTAACCACTTCATAACTAATTCAGTCAAAATAACAGAAAAATGTCCAATTATTTTAAAACAAATTAGTTCCTTTACCTTAAAGCTAAAATTAAACATCATTTAGACCATTGTTGGGCCAGCCAAGTGGCGTGGTGGTTAAGCGCTGGCTTGGGATGCCAGCAGCCCCGGTTTGGGTCCCACATATGAGGGCCAGTGACACTGCCCTCAAAAAAAAAAAAAAAAATCTAGACCATTGTTCACTGGAAAACATAACAATGAACCACCATTCAAGCCTAACAGAGATAACTAAGTATAACTAAATATAACTAAGTATATCTAAGTATAAAAAGAATGTTGAAAGAACGTGTATATTCAATTAGACTAAAATATGTCCTCATATACAATGATCATGTTTATATTTAAAGATCAATTCAACAAAAAGTTATGTTGACCCAGTTTTTGACAAATGTGTATCTCTAAGACTCAAAATTCTTTAATTTCAAAATTATGAGGCAACCCTTTAAAATATTTTTAGATGCAAATTATCCCCAAAATGCAGTATCTCTCATTGTCAAAGATGAACAATCCATAATTACATTTAAGTTTAAATTTAATGGTTTTTAAAATACAGAATCAAAAGATGAAATTAAAATATACAAGGAACAAAACAGTATATATAATAAAAACCATATATATAATAAATATCTATTTTATATATAAACGCTGAGGGTGCCCAAAAAATGTATATACATTTTAAGAAAGGAAAAAACTGCATTAAAATTGTAATACAATGAATGACACTAGCATTCATTTGCTTAACGCCATCTTTTGAGCAAACGTCATACTACACATTGCTACCGTAGTTCAATTCAACTTTGAAAAGTAATACATAGATAACATCTCTTAAAAGGTGGAATTTTTTTGGCACCCCCAGTATATATATAATAAAAACCATAACCATCACCATTTATTCATCACCTGTTTAATACCAGGCACCATACTAGGGTCTTTATCCATAATTTCTAATCTCAAACAGACAGCTAAAGAAATTAGAACTCAAAAAAGTTCAATAATTCTCCTAGAACACACAGGTGGCAAATGGCAGATCCCAAATATAACTGAACTTACAGCATAACTGAATTTAAAGCATAAATTCTTTCCACTCTGCCATGTTGTTTCATAGGGCTAATGGTAAAAATTAACTCTAGAGGATTATAAAATAGTACAAAGAAACTGTCATCAACTCCATTTAGCAATGACAAGAGCTCATGGCCATACTTTCTAATTTAAGAAAGTTCATGAATCTTTCTTTAGTCTTCCTGAGGTATTAAGAAAACAAGTATAAGAGTGCCCACATTTTTTTTCTTCACTCAGATAATTATATGCCTTCTTCTCCATGTTACCATGAGAAGACTATCTACACAAGCTAATTCTTAGAGAGTATGTATAACAAACCAAGAAAATAACTATTCTAATAGCAAGAGAGGCTGGAGGGAAATTTCCTCAGCAATGGTTGTTTTCTGTTGTACAGATTTTCAAAAGCCCTCCGAAAACTGAACTGGTTGGTGGGCACTCCCCTGGCCTAAACAGAAGGCCACCAAGGCAGTTCAAAATGGTTCACATTAAATCGATTACAACAGAATCAGGATCAATGCACTCTCCAACAGTATGAATGTATTTAAGAAAAATTTATATGAATTCTTCATGTCCTCTTCTTGAGGTGCTCTCTATAGGAAATGAGCTGAAGGGTTCTCCCATTGTAGGTCCTTTATCTGCACTGATCCAAGGCCCACAACCAGATTCCTCCTGACTAACAGCACTCATTATACTTGCAGTGTGGCTCCCGAAGTCAAAACTGTATACAGAGATAAGAGAACAGAGTAAAACTGACATGCCGTGATAAGAAGGAACCCAGGGTGTGGGACCAGGGGAAGAAGAACACTGGCTGGCAGTCAGGAGCTCTAGATTCAAGTCCGGCTTTTTCGACCGTTTACCTACATGATGTTAGGAAATCTACTCCATCTCAGGGCACCTCAGCGTCCCGACTGGGAAAGCAGTAAGGCTGACCTAGATCCTATAATGAGTTCAAGTCTCCTGGCCCAGGCTAATTACATCCCACTCACTAAGGCAACTTATAAATGAGACTGAACCCTTTATTAGATGCCTTAAAATGATCAGCAGGAATAAGAGTTGCCAGAAGACATCTGAATTTTCAAGAAAGTTGGAAGAAAGATTTTTCAAACTACAGAGCAATTAGCTTAATATCAACTCTGGGCAGGATTCTAGGATGGTGTACAGAAAAGGCAGCTATGATCATTTGGGGCTAACGTGAATGCACTAGGAAATTCCAAGTCTGCCTCGTCTCACTACTGCGACAGGGTTACTGCTCTAGATCAGGGAAAAATATAAACATACTAAGTCACCTTTTTTTTTTTTTTTTTTTTTTGAGGGCAGTGTCACTGGACCTCATATGTGGGGCCGCTGGCATCCCAAGCCAGCTCTTAACAACCACGTCACTCGGCTGACCCACTAAGTCACCTCTTAACTCGAGTCATAGGAAGGGAAAAAAATCAAGATAATAGAAAACTTCTGTTAAAACATAACTAATCAGCTCCAGGTAACGATGGCAGAGTAAACAGACACATCTGCTTTTGCTCTCACTTAAATCCCTCTAAAACATCAGTAAAGAAGTTTGGCTTGGATGTTTTTTTTCTCCCTTAAATTATAAAATCACAATGGTAGATAGGAGAGGAGAAGAGATTTTGAAAGCTAAGAAGCAGAAGCTCAAGAGGTAAAGACATTTATAATATCTAAGAAAACTGAATCCTAGCTTGGAGAAAGTGGAGATATGACCCAATTTACACCGAATCCCCTCAGCCTCGGGAATTATAAATACAAGAATGCGTAGAAGGAAGTTTAGGGTTGAAAGACAGAGAGGAAATAAAGAAAGGAAAACTGGTTGGAAGCCTGCTTAGAAGGCACTCAGAACCCAGGTACCCTCCCCACTGCCCAAGTAAGTGCAAGGGTCTTCTCTGGCCCCAGCAGAACAGACGGTATCTAGACTGGGGGTCACAGGCACAACTAAAGACCAAGAACCAGAGTGTAAACATACAGTGGGTGAGCATGTACAGAATGAAGGTCAAAAACCATCCTCTCCTACCATCTCCCTTTAGGCACCCAGAAAGCTGGCAGCCACTCTTTCATGCCCCAGAAAGGAGTCAGGAAAAGTTTTCTCTGGGAATCTTACCAGCACAAGAGAAAAGACCTCAAGATATTGACATCAGAGGTTGCCCAACTAAGGAGCCCACCCAGATAAGTCAAATGAACAGTAAACAAATGCCACTCACTTACTCAGAACTTCCAAGCAGATTTTTAGTCCACCAATCCTCAACATGAAGAGACAAGCAGGAATTACTAAATAGTTAAGGAAAACCACAAAGGAATTATATAGACAAAAACAAATGGAAAAGCAACGTGGAGGGAACAGACTACATTGGGAAAAGAAAACTTAAAACAAAACCTATCATTAATATTCTTAAAGAGATAAAATAGTGCAACCATTAAAAAAGAACAGGACGCTATTTCAGAAAGGAACACAGAACTAAAAGAGAGATCATGGCAATTTTAAGTAATGATGCCAGAAATGATAAAAATCAATAGAAGGGCTGGAAGATAAAGTTGAGGAAATCTCCCAGAAAATAAAGCAAATAAACAAAAATGAAACCAGGGAAGTCGGGGGGGAGATAAAATTAGAGGAGCAGCCCAGGAAGTTCAAAACCGAATACAGGAGCTTTCAGAAACAGAAAATGAAAAAAAGGAAATGACTGATCATTCATGAAAATTTCCCAGAAAAAAAGAATGTGAATTTCTAGATTGAAAGGGCATTCTGGGTTTCCAGAACAATAAATTAAAAGCGACTCACAGAAGGTATATTATTATAAACTTTCAACGCACTGCAAAGAGAAAGTCTTCCAGAATTCCATATAATAAAAAGATCACAGAAGTATTTCTGACTTCTCAACTACCATGCCAGAAGGCAAGAATGCACTAACTCCAAAGCTCTAAAGGGAAATTATTCCAAATCAGATATCTATGCCAATCTAAATTATCTACAAGTGTAGAAGTAGAAATTTTAAAATTTTTATATGAGTTTATTTGAACCAAACTGATGACATATGTCAGGGAGCAACATTTCAAATGGTCCCAGAATAAATACATTTTAAAATATGCAAGACCTTAAAAAAAAAAAAAA
Source organism: Aselliscus stoliczkanus (assembly GCA_033961575.1). NCBI lineage: Eukaryota > Metazoa > Chordata > Mammalia > Chiroptera > Hipposideridae > Aselliscus > Aselliscus stoliczkanus. The sequence continues at coordinate 10,767,160 of CM066736.1, forward strand.
AGGTGCCCTTTCTCAGGAAGCTACTGGAATTGTGTGCCCCACTAAAAGGAGAAATTAACCAAGAAACCATGAGATTTGGGAAATAGATCCAACATGGGAGAGAGCAAAATGAATCCCTAAGATTACAGGGAATAATCCGTAGATTCAGGCTGCTGACTGTGCGTCAGTGTAGAGGGAAACCAATCCAGATTATGACAGATCAAATGCTCCACATAAGACTCTGTCAAGAAGATGAAACTGATAGAACACTTGATATATCTGAAGGTCTTAAAAGGAGATTCAGAAAATAGAAAGTCTGGGGATGAGTTAGTTAAAAATAAATAGAAACGGGCCAGCAGAGTGGCGCATTGGCTAAGAGCTGGTTTGGGATGCCAGAGGCCCCAGTTCGGATCCCACATATGAGGGCCAGTGACACTGCCCTCTACAGCTAACAACAGCTCCACCTGGAGCTGGGCTGCCATAGGCTACAGTGAGCGGCCGGCAGCCAGCATAAGCTGCCAATAGCCGCGGTGAGCGACCATCCAGAGGCTGGCGACCGGTCTGCCTCACCCTGGAAGAGCGCAAAGACGATACCAACATGGGCCAGTGAAGCAACGTCCTCCGCAACTAGACTGAAGAACAAAAAGACAGCAACTTGTCTGTTCCCCTCCCACGATTCCCCAACGCTGTTCCCCTCCCCCAACTCCCCAATCTTTAAAAAAAAAATACATAGAAAAGTAAACAATCAAAAAACAAGAAGATAATTACCATCTTCAAGTTACACAAAAAAGTAATCAGAGTTTACTAGATGGCTCAGCCGTACATTAACATAATCAAATAAATGTTAACACTGAATACTGAAAAATTACCATGTAACCATTTTGGTAAAATGAAAGGCTGGGAAAGGATCTTTGCTTTGTAGGAGGCAGAGAAAATGAGCTAATGACTCATCTGCAATAGTGGGAGATCCAGAATTTACAAACCTAAAAGTAACTCTATAAACTTAGGACTAAGAATCAAGATAATCAACAATAAAGGGCCAGCCGAGTGGCTCAGTTGGTTAAGCACTGGCTTAAGAGTGCGAACTCCTAGCACAGGGTCGCCAGTTCCATTCCCAGCCGGAGCTGAGCTGCCAACAGGTGGCAGGATGGCTCAGCTTGAAAAAAAAAAAAAATCACGATAATCAACAATTGCGGGTGAAAGTGTTTGTCTGGAGAAGGTAAAACAGAGGACAGGAATAGGTAATGCTATTAGTTATATACCTTATAGAGCTATTTAATTCTTTATGTAAAAGTACAACTCTGATTTTAAAAATAAAACAAAACTAATCAAAATGTGGTAACAAAATATATTTAATGCATACAAAAAGGTTTTACTAATATGGAGAACTCACACCATTTTATAGACTGATCTAGATAAATTTCTAAGTTTAGGAACAACTTAGTATCCCATAAATTGTGTCGCAAAAGCCAAAAGGTTATTTACCATGTTCTAAATAGTGTGTTGTTGCTGTCTGTTTCTTTCCTCCTTTTTTGGACTATTAGAACTCCAGCTGGGCAGAGACACTTCAGCCGCCTGTTCCCTCCTACCTTGCTCTGCACCAACTCTTCCATAGCTAAGGGGTTGGACAGGGATTCCCTCTGCAGATGGGCTGTGGGGAACAGGACACCGGGCCTCCCATGTGACTCTCCTCTAACATGATATTTTCATGTTGTAAGAAATGCAAAGTGATAACTCTCCATGCAATGAAGCTGTCTATCAAAGATGCTTTCTAACAAATAGATATTTGCTGATTCATAATTTTTTCCTCAGTTGTAATTTTCTTTTAAGCCCTCCATTTACTAATATTAAATTGATAATATAAAGATAAGAAATAAGGAACTGGTTTAACAGAAACATGAATGAAAGGGGCTCAAAGATTTTATGTGACAATAAGTTTAACACAAGTAAACAATACGAAATAACCACTAAAAAAGTTACTGCCATCTTAAGCTATATTAATAAAAGTAAGTATCTAGATCCTATACAACAGATCTTATCAAGACACTAGTCTATGTGACTAGTGTTCGGCTCCTAGCTCATACTTTAAGAAGAATCTAATTAAAGTGGAACACATTAACAAATGAAGGACTAGGTTAGTGAGGAAACCAGCACATGACACACAGGATAGAGGCTAGATGGCCCCATGTTCAATCCTTTCAAGCAAAGAAACATGGCAGCAAAAATAAAATAAAAGCATCAAGCCACAGATGAATTAAGTAGGATGAATTTAATACAGAGTTAAGAGGATTCTGAAGTAATTCGAAGTCTTCAATTATATGAAAGAGTGATATGTAGAAGATGAAACTGACTTGCTCAGCCCAGAGCCAAGTGATAGCAGACAGTCAAATGGAAACACTGATCATTAAAACAAGCTCCCTCAAGACAGAATCTCTGACCGAGATCCCTGAGAATCATAGCTATGGGGGGTTAACAAGAAGCTGGTCAATACTAGATGTGGCTTCAAACATCAAAGGGTTGGTTGGACAATATGATTTATAAGGTTCCTTTCAAACCTGAAATATAAATCTCAACGATTCTTCCTTCCAACCATAAGATTTCATAACTAATATCATTTGAATCTGTCAAATAGCTCAGGGATTGGCAAACTGTGGCCCATAGGCTTACCACTTATTTATGTAAATACAGTTTCATTAGTACACAACTCTGCCCATTTACTTACATACTGTCTGTGGCTGCTTCCACAGTATGACCACAGAGTTGATTAGTTGCAACTGAGACTGGACCTAATAATTACTCCCTGGTTCTGTGAGAAAAAGTTTGCTGGCTCCTGAACTAGGATAACATACACAGACATATGACAATTAAAATATAAATAAATAAAATGCACCAGAATTGTCCTCCCACTATGAACAAATAGAAAACTAGACAAAAATAAGTAAATGACTGTTTTCAGAATTGAACAACAGGTAGCACAGAGCTGGCTAGCCTCTCTGAGAAAACAAATGAGATAGGCCTTACAAAGCCTGAGGAAGCTGTAATTTGTGAGACCAGATTGCTAGAAAGGAGAGTTATGCAGAAAAAGAGCTCCAGAGATCTGACAGGGGCTCTTTTGAGACTGTTCCTAAATTCTAAGCTGCACATTCACACAATAAAATTCAATGGGGCCAGGCAAAGAATGGCTAGAGAGCTATCATTCTAAGAGCTCACACAAAGCTGGGAGACATGTCTAGTTCTGCACAGAGTGAAAAATACTGTTAAACACCTTGGGCACTAAATAGAGATCATAGAAGAATCACACCTCAAAAGTAGGAAACTAGACCTAGCACAGATACTGGTCTAACTCACCCTAATAATCAAACTTCAATAATCATTGTCATCATCACCATCACCACCACCATCATCACCACCATCGCCATCATCATCTACAAGCAATTTAACTGCCAGCCAAAACAAAATTCAATTATTTAAAGGAAATAAATAAAACCCTGACTTTCAACAATATTCACAATGTCCAGCATCCAATAAAAGAAAACAAGATATTCAAATGTCCCACACATTTTGGTATATTCTGTGTTCATCATCAGTCAGTTCAAAATATTTCTTACTTTCCCTTGCAATTTTTTTCTTTTTCTTTTTCTTTTTTCTTTTTTTTTTTTTGGGGGGGGGAGGAGGGAATGGCTGGGTCCTATGTGTTATTTAGAAGTATTAATTTCCAGATTTTGTGTCTGTCCCAGGGCTTTTTCACTATTTTTGTTAATCTCAAATTTAATTCTTTTCACAAATTTCAATTTTAAAAAATATATTCATATTATTTTATGGTCAAGGATTTAAATGAAAACACAAGCTTAAGGACAGAAATGGAAGATTTAAAAAGAGAAAAAAAAAACAACTAAGAATTTCTAGACCAAAATTTGAAATGAAAAATTCACTGAATGGGTTTCACAGACTAGACAATGCCAAAAAACAAAAAGGTCTAGATGCTTGAAAACATACAATATAATTATCTAGGCTGAAGAACAGAGAATTTTTAAAAACTGAAAGAATAATGAGTAAAGTCAAAGCAGTCGGAATAATAGCAAGCAGTCTAATATACATGTAGTAGGGTCCCAGAATGGAAAGGTTTGGGTGGGGGGTAATGAAAAATAATACAATATGTATATATTACATATTTCTTGAATAACGGCCAAAAGTGTCTCCAAATTTCATGAGAACAATTAATCTCAGAACCAAGTTCTGTGAAGCCAAAGCAGAATAAATAACAACAAACCACATCAAATTAAATTTCTGAAAACTAATGACAAAAAGAAAAAAAATTTTTTTTTTGAGGGCAGTGTCACTGGCCCTCATATGTAGGACCCGAACTGGGGCCGCTGGCTTCCCAAGCCAGCGCTTAACCACCATGCCTCTCAGCCAGCCCAAGAAAAACTCTTAAAAGCTGTCAAAAGGAAAGAAAGACACATTGTGTAAAGGGAAACAAAGACAATATTTACAACAGACTTCTCATCAGAAAATATGTAAGCCAGAAAACAATGGAACATGCTGAAAGAAAAAAAAACTCCGTATCTAGAATTCTAGATCAAGCACAAACATCCTTCATAATGAAAATGCAGATTTTTGTAAAAGATGAACAGAAGCCAATGGAACCACATCATAATAAATGTAACTACAATAAATGCTTTAAAAGACAGTCTTCAAGTGCAAGGAAAATATCAGATGGAAACCTGGATTTACGCAAAAGAATAACGAACACCAGAAAGAGTTAATAATGTAGTATTATTTGGATTCAAACTGTGATAACTTAAAGATGTATATTATAAAACCTTCACCAGTACCTCAAACGTTAAAACAAAGAGGCATATCTAATAAGCTTGATGTTAAAGATGAAATGGAATCACTAAGAAAAAAAAAAAACACTCCAATAATCCAAAAGCAAGCAGAAAAAGGGAGAAAAAGGAAAAAAAATAGATGGGGCAGATAGAGTGGAAAGCCAGGATAGCAGACTTTAAACCAATCATATCAATATAATTATATTAAATATAAATAGTCTATTATAATTAAAAGACACCCCTTCTCAGGATGGATAAAAGGCCAACTATACATTGCCCAAAAGAATGCACTTTAAATATAAAGACAACTTAGGTTAGAGGTAAAATGTTTTAAAAAAAGAGATATTGTATATCACATAACACATATTACAAGAGAGCTGAAGTGGCTAGATTAATATCAAAGTTGACTATAAGAGGATTATTACTAGGAATAAAGAGTAAAGTTTTGCAATGATAAAAATGTCAATTCTTCAAATGACATAAATCCCAAACGTGTATGCACTTAGTAACAAAGCTTCAAAATATATGAAGCAAAAACTGATATCTCTAAAAGGAGAAATTGACAAACCCAGAATTATAATTGGAGATTTCAACAGGCCTCCTCTCAGCAGCTGATAGAACAAGTAGACAGAAAATCAATAAGGATATAGAAAACATGAACAACACTATCAACCAAACTGACATTTATACATTACACTCAACAACAGAATTCACATTTTTTTCAAATGCACACAGAACATTCACCAAGAGAAACCATATGATGGGCCATAAAAAAAAAAAAAATCAGTATTTTTTTTTAAATTGAAATTTCTTAATATAATTAAATTTGAAATTAACAAAATATTGAGAATGCCCCAGACACACAGCAAATCTGGAAATTAAATAATATTTCTAAATAACACATAAGACAAAAAAAAACTGAAAGGAAACTAAGAAATATTTTGAACTGATTATGAAAACAAAATATACCAAAATGTGTGGGACACAAGTAAAACGGAGCAAAAAGATAAATCGGTAGCTTTAAACATTTATATTGGAAAGGAAGAAAGGTATATTGCTCTAAGTTTCTTCCTTCGGAAGCTAGGAAAACAAGTGTTAATTAAACCAAATGTAAAATTCAGGTAAAGAATGAAGAGTACAGAAGAAATAAATAAAATAGAAAAAAACAATATAACAAAACGCTAGTTATTTTAAAAGATCAATAAAATTGACAAATGTCTCACTGGGTTAATCAAGAGAGAAAGAAAAGACAAATTACCGAAATCAGGAATGAAAGATCACATCCTAAAGACACTGAAAAGATAATGGAATTATTATAAACAACTTTGTGCCAATAATTACAAATACTTAAATGGACCAATTTTCTGAATTACCAAATTTAATACAGACAAAAAAATAGAAAACTTGAACAGCTCTATATGTATTAAAGAAATGGAATTTATAATTTAAAACCTTCCCACAAAGAATTCTCCATGGCTCCACTGAAAACTTCTATCAAACATCTTAAGAAGAAATACCAACCAGTCCTACACAAACTTTTACAGAAAACAGACGAGGACCACTTCCCAAATCATTTATTTTATGAGGAAGATATTACTAAGATCAATGCCACTACAAGAAAAGAAATCTACATGCCAACATCCTTCATAAACATAGATTTCAAAATCAGCAACTAATTAGCAAATCAAATCCAACAATTTATAAAATGACATCATACCCTACACATGGAATTTATCTTGGGAATTCAAGCTTAGTTGGATTAGTTCAAAAACCCATCAATGAAATTTCCTATATTAACAAAACACAACCTATGATTATCTCAATAGATGCAGAAAAAATATTTAACAAAACATAACAACCTCATCATGGTAAAAACTAAGCAAACTAGGAATTAAAGGGAACTTCCTCAGCCCGATTAAAAGATAAAAAACCTACAGCTAACACCACAATTAATGATGGAAGATTGAAGATTTTCCACCAAGGAACAGGAACAAAGCAAGGTTGTACACTCTTAGCACTTTTATTAAACTTTGTACTGTAGGTCCTAATCAATGCTATAAAGCACAAAAAAGAAATAAAAGGCATACAGACTGGAAAAGAAGCTGTAACATCATCTTTATTCCCAGACAACATCACCATATACATTCACAAAAATTAAAGGATTTTACAGAAAAGCTATTAAAATAGTTGAGTTTAGGGAAGTTGCAGTAGTATATAAAATTTAATTTACATGTAGCATAAATATACAAAATTTAATTGTATTTCTACATACTAGCAGTAAACAGTTGGAAAATATTTTAAAACAATGCCATTTTAACAGCATTGAAAACTATGAACTGATTAGGGATAAATTTAATAATATATCTTCCAGACGTGTGCACCAAAAACCTCAAACAATGTTGAGAAACTGAAGATCTAAATAAATGGAAACTAGACCATGTTCATGAACTGCAAGACCTAAAATAACAATTCTCCTGTCAATTCTCCCCAATTTGATCTACAGGTTCAACAAAATCATAATCAAATCCCCTCAGGGTTTTGTTTTGGTTTTTTTTAACAAATTGAAGGTTGATTCTAAAACTGATATTGAAATGCGAAGTATCCAGAAGAGGAATAACAATTTTGAAAAAGAAAAAAAGTTGGAAAATTTACCGATTTCAAGACATGCTATATAATCAATACAGTGTGATTATTGGCATAAGAAACATGTAGATCAAACAAACAGAATATAAATCCAGAAATAAATTCATGCATATACACATATTCAATACACTCAACTGATTCAGTGATATCAAGATAATTCAACGGGAAAAGTACAGTCTTTTCAACAAATGATGCTGAAACAACTAGATAGCCACATGCAGAAAGAACTTCAACCCTTTCCTCACACCACAAAAAAAATTAATTCAAAGTGGATCACTTAATCACAGACCTAAACCTAATAATTAACACACAAAACTTCCGTTAAGAAATCATGTGAGAATCTTTGCTAACTTGGAATAGCAATTAAAACTCATGTATAGCTGGTGGGAATGAAATGGTACAACCATTTTTTTAAGTTTAACAGTACTTTATAAAGTGAAACCTTTATTTCCCACATGATTCAGCAAATACACTCCTAGTTACTTAGAAAAATAAAAATATGCCCCGTAAAAAACCATTAAGTTCATAACAATGGATAGATAAGCACACTGTGATATATCAATTCAAGAAACTACTACTTGGGCCGGCCGAGTGGCGCATTGGTTAAGCTCTGGTTTTGGGATGCCAGCGGCCCCGGTTCGGATCCCACATGAGGGCCAGTGACACTGCCCTCTACAGCTAACAACAGCTCCACCTGGAGCTGGGCTGTGCGAGCCCCGGTGATGGTGTGGGCTGCAGCCCCTGCTGCAGTGGGCTGCCATAGGCTACAGTGAGTGGCCCGCAGCCAGCGTGAGCGGCTGGCAGCCAAGCGTGAGCTGCCAATAGCCGCAGTGAGCGACATCCAGAGGCCAGCGACCGATCTGCCTCATCCGGGAAGAGCGCAATGACGATACCAACAGTGAAGCAACATCCTCCGCAACTAAACTGAAGAACAAGAAGACAGCAACTTGTCTGTTCCCCTTCCCCGATTCCCCAACGCTGTTCCCCTCCACCAAATCCCCAATAAAATCTTTAAAAAAAAAAAAAAAAAAAAGAAACTACTACTTAGCAATAAAAAGCAATAACCTACTTAAGCGACAAGAAGAAACCAAAGACGACTATACTCATATGATTCCATTTATAAAAAATTCTAGAAAAGGCAAAATGAATACACCATAACAGTAGATCAGTGGTTGCCTGGAGGTGCAGTGAGTGGATTCACAGATACATACATTTGTCAAAACTCATGAAACTGTACTTACTTGCTTAAAATGAGTATATTTTTGCATGTAAATTATATCTTAATAAAGACAGAAAATCAAAAGTTTATGTATTAATGGAAGAATCCATGTAAAAAAAACCTCTCAATAAAATCTATTTTTAATATAGCCAAAGTACCATCTTGCTCATCTCCAAGGTAACTGTGAATCTCATATAAAGTATATAATATTTCCAAAAAAATTATTTTCATGCCTAACTACATCAAAACACTAGTTAATGATTCAGATTTGTTAACCTTAAATAAAGAGAACTCATGAAATTTCTGGAAACCGAACCATTTAATGAAGTTTGTAAGTGATGTTAGAATGATGTCTTGCCCAACTGCAGTAACAGACTATAAATAGAAATTCGCACCTTCCTCTACAGTAACATATAAGCTACATTGCTGGGAATGACAACGTGCCCACTTAAAGAACTACATTTCCCAGCCTCCCGGAGATTAAGCGAAGCCAGATGTGTTGTAAGAAACTTCCTGGAAGTTTCCTTTAAAAGGAGGGCTGAGGTCTTCCTACATTTCCACCTCCTATCTATCTAGAATGCCACCATGGTGACTTGAGTTTGAACAGCCATCTTGGACAATATGCTATTTGTGATAAACTCAAGATGATTTAGTAAACGGAAAAAGAGCCTGGGTCTTTGGGTGACTGAGAAGTAACCAAACCAGTTCAGAAATACCTGCTTCCAAGTTGCTTATATACAAAAAATAAATTTGTATCTTATTTAAGCTATTTGTCTATTTTTTAATAAGTACATGATTATGTCACTATAATAAATTATTTTTATAAAAGCATTTCAGCAACTTACTTTTTGTTTTTAAAAACTAAAAGACTTTTAGTGAGGTGATGAATTTTTTTTTAAAAACTATGTTGTTACCTAGGTTTTTACTTTGCCCCAGTCATCGATCAAAAAAGAATAAACTATCCTAATTTTTAATTTCCAAATGATTCCTCAATTTGGACTAGAGCACTCCAAGAGAAAAAAAAAATCTATCTGCCTATCTGTGGGAAGAAATTTTAAGCTGCATTATTTCTCCATTAATCTGATGAAACTTTAAAAAAATGTAAACTATATTATCACTCCATTAATCTCAGGCAAATCTATATGCTCCAGTGATTTCTACCTTCATGCTTTCACTAAATTATATGGTCTACACTTTTAATTTTTAAAAGTGGGGTGAGGGTAGAATAAAAGAAACCAATGTTTGGAATACCTAGGGATAGCTTCGCAGAAGCCCAAAACTGATTTAGATAGATAGACAGACAGACAGACAGACAGATAAGAGAAAAGAAAGAGAGAAAGAGAGAGAAAGAGAAAGAGAGAGGGGGGGGAGAGAGAGAGAGAGAGAGAGAGAGAGAGAGAGAGAGAGAGAGAGAGAGAGAGAGAGAGAGAGAACACAATACAATATACTGGTTAAGTAGTCATGCTCCAAAGTCAGTGACTCAGCTCCATCACTTGCACACTCCGTGTGAACTTGGGCAAGTTACGTGCATTCCATACTTCAGTTTTCTGAAAAATGGGAACAGTGATATACACCTCCTAGGATCTTGGTGAGAAAATGTATTTAGCAGGTAAGTGGTGAAACAGTTCCAGACATTCAGTAAGCACTCAGAAAAAGCAAAAGCTCCGAGGGGAGACTGCATAACATGTAAAGGTCTGACTTGAAACACAGATTCCTATTAGTGAGTGGCAAAAATTTTAAATGGAAAAAAAAACCAAACTTTTTAGAGATTGAATACTTTTAAAAATAAGAAAACTCACAGAATGTATATACCCATATGTATGAAAAGATAGTCATAACCTCATTAGAAATAAAGAAACTAAAAATTGAGATTTGACAGGCTGGCCAAGTGGCGCGGTGGTTAAGCACTGGCTTGGGAAGCCAGCGGCCCTGGTTCGGGTCCCACATATGAGGGCCAGTGACACTGCCCTCAAAAAAAAAAAAAAAAAATTGAGATTTGGTTTTTTTGCTCAGAGTGGAAAAAACTAAAATGAGTTTTACTGAGGCTGAGAATAGAAGAAATGCGCATTTATTTATATAGTGCCCATAGGAATGTAAACTGACATATCTTTTTAAAGAATTTATGGCTATAATTATCAAAATTTAATACATAACTATACTATTACAGAAAAAAAATTAATCTTACGTTTCTTACAGTTGATAATTAAATAATACATCCCATCCTATGAAAGAGGATTCAACTGTTAAAAAAATAATAATAAAGAAAGAGGTTATCTAAATTTAATGACTGGAAAATATTCTAAGGCAATGTTAAACAGAAAAGTGTGTTGCAGGGAAAGTTGGAGAATTAGCCCATCAGCGATTTTTTTAAACAACAAATATGTTCATCATCGAGATGATGCATAAACACACTGATATAAAAGTGAGTTACAATTGCCCATTGTTGGAACATTAATATGGTGAATGTTTTTATTTTTTTATTTATTTTTTTTTTTTGAGGGCAGTGTCACTGGCCCTCATATGTGGGACCGAACCGGGGTCGCTGGGTTCCCAGGCCAGCGCTTAACCACCGCGCCACTCGGCCGGCCTAAAGGTGAATGTTTTTAAATTTAAAAAAATTTATTACAGGGGCGGCTGGTTGGCTTGGGTGGTTAGAGCACAGGCTCATAGCGCCGAGGTTGCCAGTTCGATTCCCACATGGGCCAAGGAGCTGCACCCTCCAAAATGAGATTGAAACAACTGCTTGATTTTGAGTTGATGGGTCCTGGAAAAACGCCCTCCACAACTAGACTGAAACAACTACTTGACTTGCAGCTGATGGGTCCTGGAAGGGCACACTGTTCTCCAATAAAATTTCTTTAAAAAGAAATTTATTACAGTAAAAGACACATTGTCATTAATCCCCCTCAGAATACTCCCCCTCGCTTCAAACACACTTATCCCATCATTCTTGCCACTTTCTGAAGCAGTTCTGGAAGTCTTCTTTTGTGGGTGTCTTTAGTTGCGCTGTCGTGGTGGTTGCCTCGATGTCCTGAATCATTTCGACTTCGGGGAAGAGCCAGAAGTCACATGGGGCCAGATCCAGTGAATAAGATGGATGAGGACACACTGTAATGCTTTTGACAGAAACTGCCATATACCAGAAGCAATGTGTGACACAGACAGCTGTCAAGATAGAAGATGATTTATGGCATACTTGTCACACACTGTTACTAAGGTTTGACGCGCTGCTTCCCGTATGGAAGATCCCTGCCTTTCTGTAGGATGGCGCTCGGCAGCAGCATTCACCGTAGTTTGTGATCACAACAGAAAGACTCGGTGTCACACATCACTTCTGGTACAGCAATTTCTGTCAAATAAAAACATTATGGTGTGTCCTCATCCACTTTATTCACCAAATCTGGTACCATGCGACTTCTGGCTCTTCCCCAAAGTCAAAATGCCTCAGGGCCGGCCAAGTGGCTCAGTTGGTTAAGAGCTCGCTCAAGAGTGCGAGCCGAGCTCTGAGCAACAGCAGTTCGATGCCCAGCCCAAGCTGAGCTGCTGCTGAGCTGCCAACAGGTGGCAGGATGGCTCAGCTATAAAAAAAAAAAAAAATGATTCAGGACATCAAGGCAGCCCCAACAGCACAACTAAAGACACTCACGACAGAGGACTTCCAGAGCTGCTTCAGAAAGTGGCAATTACAATGGGATAAGTGTGTTCGAATTGAGGGAGTATTTTTAGGGGGCTTAACAGCAATGTGTCTTTTACTGTAATAAATTTATTTAAACATTCACCATATGTTTTTTTTTTATCACACCTCATGTATATACTGGGAATGCCAAAAAAAATGTATACACATTTTAAGAGATGACCAACGTTGCTCAAGCAGTAGTTTGCCGAAATCAGGAGTGTCTGGGCACTGATGGTATCACTTTGAGCACCTCGCTATTGCCAAAGTAAAACGTGAATTGCATTCATCTTTTGTTATAGGTATATATTGAGTATTATCATTTTAATAGTTTTTTCTTTCTTAAAATGTGTATATACTTTTTGGGCACCCTCAGTATATAAACACATACACTAAACATTGACGATTAAAACTATTTTTAATAGGGAATGATAAACATAAAATTCTAGGGCCGGCCGAGTGGCGCATTGGTTAAGCGCTGGTTTTGGGATGCCAGCGGCCCCGGTTCGGATCCCACATGAGGGCCAGTGACACTGCCCTCTACAGCTAACAACAGCTCCACCTGGAGCTGGGCTGTGCGAGCCCCGGTGACAGTGTAGGCTGCAGCCCCTGCTGCAGTGGGCTGCCATAGGCTACAGTGAGTGGCCCGCAGCCAGCGTGAGCGGCCGGCAGCCAAGCATGAGCTGCCAATAGCCGCGGTGAGCGACATCCAGAGGCTGAGACCAATCTGCCTCATCCGGGAAGAGCGCAATGATGATACCAACAGTGAAGCAACATCCTCCGCAACTAAACTGAAGAACGAAAAGACAGCAACTTGTCTGTTCCCCTTCCCCGATTCCCCAACGCTGTTCCCCTCCGCCAATTCCCCAATAAAATCTTTAAAAAAAAAAATAAAAAAAAAAAAAAAAAAAAAAAAAACATAAAATTCTAGATAATAGTTACCTCTGAAGGAAGAGGAAAGAGAATGGGAAGGGAAGGGAACCACAGGATTTCATAAATGATAAAATATGATTTTTCTTGCTCTGGGTATTAGATATATGGGTGTTTGTTGCACTGTGATTCTTTCTACCTTATGTATGATTTATACATGCTATTTTTGTCTACTCCATATCTAATATAAACAATTTTGAAACTGCGTATGTGCATAGGCACACATATACACGAAAGCAAGAAAAAAAACTGGAACAATCAAAATTAAATTACTGGTAGTTACCTCCTCATGGGAGAGGGAACCTTCAAGTTTTATGTTAGATCTTTCAATATTATTTAAACTTCAAAATAATTATGCAATGTTTTACTAAATTTATAAAATAAACTGAACTTTTAAAATTATAATTTTGAAAATTGTAACCACATGGAAAGTGTTAGTGCATGCAGCTGAATAAAAAACTATATTTACAAGAACAGAAGAATTGGGGTAAATCTGATCTAATGGAGTGGCAGGATTATGGGTAATTTTTCACAGTTTTAATTTCTTGGAAATTTTATTTCATAGAAATATTTTGTATTTCATTAGAACTACCTCACTTGGAGAGAAACGAACGAAAAATGACAAGTGCAAGAAAGCCAACTCTCTACCTTCAGGGTCGCCAAGTGAAAAATCTACCCGCATGGGAAGGCTGAATGAATTACAGCCAATTGACAATAGATAGCACACGCTGTGCCAGTAAGTGCACTCAAAACAACTGGAGGGGATCCCCACCACACCAAGGAGATTACATCAAAAGGCTCTGAAGTGCATATGTACATTGAAGCGCTTAACTGAGAACTGGCACTGCCAAGTGAAAGTGCAACAGTGGCAGGAAAGGAAGGCCCCAGTGCACGGGAAGCCCAGGAATGTGAGGGCAAAGAAAACGGGTGTGGAGGGATGGGCAGACGGCAGGGAGGAGGGAGAACTAGGACATGGCATAACAAGCACACTCTCGATACCTATAAAAATATTATACAATCCAAAAGTTAAGTGCTCAAGGAACAAAGAACAGAATGACAGCAATGAAAATTTAAAGAACTCCCAAGTCAGAAGGAGGAACAAGCACCAAAGACACACAGTTTTGTAGTCTTTACATATCTGTCCTCTCTATTCTATCCACCATGCCAATTCCTAAAAATTAGCAATTTCCACAAAGACACGGAAAACAGAGGTAAAAGTCTATTTCATCCTCCTACCAAAACATCACTGCTATGAAATTAATATAAACAAAACCTTTAAACAAAAAACTAAATGAAAACATCCCAAAGCAGATTTGCTGATGGGAAAAAAAAAAAATCTGCTTTCTGAACTTACCACTATTAAAAGCAGAGGCTCTGTAACAAAGGCTGAGGGAGAGAGTCAATTGCTGTTAGGGTGCCTCCCCCATTTCCTTTCTTCCTGTTAAGGTTTCTCCATGCCCATTTCTAATAATCAAAATTTCAAGAGCTCCTCTCCTGCCAAAATATTCTGATTCCCACCACCCACCCACCCACCAGTCTTGCCTTCTCCTTTCTTCCCCACCTTTTTTCTCTCAGCTTAAAAGAGAAATCTTATTCCCAATGCCTCAAGTCTTTTCTAAAAATGGGTGGTTATAAACGCTAATGTTTGATTTTACTTTCTTTTCATGATCCCCTGCCTTTCTGTGCCCGGCTTCTGTAGAAGTTTAATTTTAAAGGTTTGAGTTCTACAGGGCTTAGTTTAACAGCAAGAACCCAGGCTCAGTGAATCCTTTCATACATACATATGCGTACACTCCTATGATCAAAGTGTACATCTTCTGCTAACTACAGCTCATGGGTGTTGCCAACTGTTCCTCCTTGTTAGGCACACACAAAAGTGCAAATGCCACAAAACCATCATTTGATTCCTCTCCTATGACACAAATAATTGGTCACTACATCCTGTCAATTCTACTTCCAAAATATTACCTGAATCCTTGTCTTTCTCTCTATTCCTACTGGCCCTGCATAATTTCTCACATCTAGGCTACTTTTCAGTGTCTCTACTATTACAATCCCCACTCCACAGAGCCCACATGAGTTTTCTCTCTGAATCATAAATCTGATGTCATGATCCTCCTTAAAACCCTCTAGGCATTCCCATATGCACGCAGAATAAACTTTCAGTTTCTTCATGTCATTTAATCTGGCATCAAACATCACCTTTCAGTCTTATCTTCCATCTATTAAAGATTAGACATTAAATAAAACATAGGTAAATTTTTAAAAAGTAGTAATTTCCAAGAATGTCAAGAAATGTTATTGTATGACTTAATGCATTACATATGTAATTATTTACATAACTGACAAACTTATTCATCCCAACCATACAATATTATCACCAAACTCAAACTTATACAAAACAGCTCAACAAAGTTCTATCCAGATATTATATTAAAACAGAATTGAGCTGTTTAAAATATTTCTATTTTCATTTTCAATATTAAAATGTAAGATCACGGGCCGGCCAAGTGACGCGGTGGTTAAGCGCTGGCTTGGGAAGTCAGTGGCCCCAGCTGGGGTCCCACATATGAGGGCCAGTGACACTGCCCTCAAAACAACAACAACAAAAAATGTAAGATCACAAGAAATCTAAATCAGTAGTTATTTTCTAAAATGAGCATTAACATGTATCACCAAATTTCTGTTTTCTGGAAATAAAGTCAGCTATTTGGGTTCTTAACAGTATATTACACCTACCATATGAGAAAGTCTGGCAACAAAATCAGCTACTTTAGAAGGTAAGTGCCTATCTTAGGGAGTCCTATTCATTTTCCATCTTGAATATTCCTTGAGTTTTATCATATAAACTACCAAAACAAGCTACTTATCTAAGCAGACTCATTAGAAAAGTTTTCTAAGAACAAATACTTCTTTTACGAATCAAATTTACAAAATTTGCTAAAGAAGCCGGTTTATTAATTTACACATATCAAAGTATGAGTTCTCATGAGAATCATTCCACTGTTTAATTAAATGTTATAGGATCTTGCAGACAGACTCAAGAGTAGCACCATCTGTCTGGGTTACAAAGCTCAGTTTCACTATGATATCTCCAAACAGCAACAAAATATCATTGTTATAGGTATCTCTCTCAAGTTAATTTATAGACAACAAACGAATTTGGTCTATTTGGGATCACAAAACTTGATTCAATCCATGCAGTTGATTACACTTTGTATGTAAACCAATATATTTTGAAAAATGTTTTTAATAACTTAAAACTTCAGTTAAGAACTTGTATTTCAGAAAATATTTATGGTCAGCAGTAGCTAAGATGTAGATTTATGCTCTCATATAAACTGTAAATGTTAAACTGCTCAGGTGTTACATAAATCTGTAAAATTAAAAAGTGCCTGCTGTTATTTGTTTAGGATAATCATCATATAAGTAATTTTTCCGAAAACATCTACAGGTCTAGAATTATATCACCACACTTTCTGATAGGGTTTCAACTGCCTTTATTTTAATGTGAGAAATACTTTTTTAAAAAAAAAAAACAAAGAAAAATCATCTATGTACTCTGAAGAATACAGAGACAAAGCTGAGAAAAATCTCATATTCCTGAATTCAAAAATAGAAAGTAATACTTGCCACTGCAACTCCTAATCAAAACAGCTGTCAGGCAGGCCTGCTACAGGGAAAGCAGCCTCTGCACCTCTCCTGACACTGACTTTTAAGGCACATTAAGATGAAGTGAAACCCTAAATACATGAGTGCCATTGTCCTGATCTTCAACTGTGAAAGAAACTGCACAGGAAAGGGATGCTTACTGGGCAGTCCCACATGAGTAAAAAGCAACACTAAGTGGGCAATGGTTAAGAGCGTTGGCCTCATAGACCAAACTTTCTGTTAAAACCTTAGGAGATTATCTCAACAGGATACTTCATTTATCCCAAAGCTTTTCTTAAAGATTACTTCGGTCTGGCCAAGAATGGACCTCAGGATGATATCTGAAGTTTGCCAGACAGGGTACAATTTACAATTCTACTCTCCCCTGGTGATAATTTGCCTTGATCCTCAGAAAGCAAAAATGCCACCCCCATTTAATTTGTCCAAATGTCTAGTCTTACCAATCAATAGACCACTGAATCCACCTTCACAGAAACTGTATGAAAACCAAGTACACTGAAGCACTAGGCTCAGCACCTGGGAGGCAGCCATACAAGCAGGCAGGAATTCTTGGCACGCATCTACAATGTACATATGCCAATATTGCCCAAAGTAGAGTTCTTCTCAGGGTTTTTGCTCATCGTCAGTAAGACCCCCATCAGAAGGTACTGAATTGCTGACTTAGGCAACACGTTAGAGCAGAAAACACAACTAAAATAATAAATTACAAAGAGAGAAGACACAACACTGACCAATGAAGCAACCTTTTAAAATAAGATTTTCTGGGGTGATTGACTAAACTCTCTCTAAAAGCAATTCCAAAGGAAAAGGACTAAAAAGTACTATGAAGAATGGCAGATGCCATTCTTTTTGACTCATTTCAAGGGGGCTTACTTTGAAAAATACTTCTCATTTGGACAGATGTGTGTCAGTTCTGGGTATAACCAGCTCAAAAATCACTTTTATAACTGTAAATTGTACAGCTTAAGTGATATTTGACCTACTAAAAATGACCATTAAAGGGAAACAAAAATAAAGAGAGTTGATTGCAACAAGCAAAACACATCAAGTAAAATATACAATTTTTAGCTAACACTTTTTTAAAATAGCTATTCAGGCTCAAGCTCAATATCTTTAATCTTTGAATTTAAAAAGTACTTGGGCCGGCCGAGTGGCACAGTCTTTCAGCACTGGTTTGGGAAGCCAGTGGCCCTGGTTCAGGTCCCACATATGAGGGCCAGTGACACTGCCCGAAAAAAAAAAAGAAAAAAAAAAAAAGTTCTCAAGCTACAACTGAGACTGTCCCCACTTCCTTCACACCTATTCATTTCTTACTTCTTCACATCGTTTATTTCTAAAGAGGCTGTCTTACTCTTTTCCAGTGCTACCACTGGGTTCTTGATACCATCTCCAGCCAAACTTCTTTAATCAACTATCAACTTTTTTCTTTTCTTCCGTCTTTGTTTCTATCTCTCCCCTATTGATACTCGTAAGTCTACAAACACAAATGAGGCTCTCGCTTGCTAAAAAATTTCTTTCTTTCAATCTCTTACCCTCCCCACTCTCACGTCACTGGCTGCTTCACAATCAACCTTCTTCAAATGAAAAGTATAGCATTCATTCATTCCACAACCCACTATAATTTAGATTCTACCCTCAACAGTCAAATGTAATGATTTCAACTAAGTACCAAGCTGCCCAAACAGCAAACTTCCTCATCTTTCACCCTTTACCTATCCCTTGCGAAGTCCACCACTTCGAAAATCATGATTATTCACTTTCTTTATTTTTATGTCAGAGAAAGCAAACTGCATTGCCTACTTAAAGCAAATATAACATATACAATCATGACCTCAATGTCTAGGCTTCATGAGAAATAATCCTGGACCAAAATTTAATTTGTTTTAAATGCACAAAATTTAAAGAATGATGGGTTACACAGTTCAACAATTCTAATTTGTCTATGTAAGAGAGCAATCCTAGAAAGGCTTTTAAAAACATTATTAAATGTAATAGCATTTAACACACTTCTTTTTCCTCAATTCATTTCTCATAATACTTTCTATATCATCTTGGATTGTCTCCCACTTTTAGTTTCATATCCCATCTGCTCATTTAAGATTCACGTCTGTCCAGTTTCTGAAATATTTGTCACTTTAGTCATTAGCATTTTGTGTAATATAGCAGTTTTTTTAAAGTTCAGAACTGAATTATTTTAGAAAACTGATTTTAAACATCACCATTTCTTAATCTAAATTGGCCTGCCCCCACTTCAAATTTTCCACTTAACAAAAATTAGGTTTCAGTAAGTTTTCGTACTGTTTTTTAAAAGGAAATCAAGAACCAAGACCATAAATTAGAAGCGCTCTCCTACCTACCACTTTAGTCAATATTCTGAAGGACAGACTCGGAGTTGTCAACTGAGCTGCCAAAGAAGATCCTGTCCACTCCTCTCCAGCAAACCACAACCCTCCAGTCCTTCAAGATCCAGTTTAAAACTCCCCTTGTGGGCCGGCCAAGTGGCGCATTGGTTAAGAGCTGGTTTTGGGACACCAGCGGCCCCAGTTTGGGTCCCACATATGAGGGCCAGTGACACTGCCCTCTACAGCTAACAACAGCTCCACCTGGAGCTGGGCTGTGTGAGCCCCAGCGACGGTGTAGGCTGCAGCCCCTGCTGCAGTGGGCTGCCACAGGCTACAGTGAGTGGCCGGCAGCCAGCGTGAGCTGCCAATAGCTGCGATGAGCAGCCATCCAGAGGCCGGCGACCGATCTGCCTCATCCAGGAAGAGCTCAATGATGATACCAGCATGGGCCAGTGAAGCAACGTCCTCCACAGCTAGACTGAAGAACAGGAGGACAGTAACTTGTCTGTTCCCCTTCCCTGACTCCCCAATGCTGTTCCCCTCCCCCAATTCCCCAATAAAATCTTTAAAAAAAAAAAAAAAAACCTCCCCTTCTGAGTTTGCTGGCTACAAGATACCATACTGCCTGTCCATGTTGCTCTCCCTCTCCCCTACAACACAGCATCTTACAAATTAAATAGTACACGTAGGTCTTTTTCTCACACATGAGGCCCTTAACCCTTCTGTAAACCCAAACCAGGTGTTAATCATTTCTGACATGTGCACATTATTCGCCAATGAATTGTATGTCCAAGTTTCTCAAACATAACATACAAAAAACTTAACATTTCTAAATACTAGTTTATTGGCTACCCCATCTAATCTCACCCCCCCCCCATTTCCTTTTTCATTTCACTAGGGCTCAGAAGTACTCATTTACCACACAAAATAGCAAGTAGAAAGCTTGTCTCTAGTGGTGAGTGAAGGAGAGAAAAAAAAAGGTAAGGGAAGAGCTAAAGTGCAAAGAAATACAAAATCTTTTCCTAATGACATCACAGGACCTGCCACTACTCTCAGGGTTTTAACAAGTATTATCAGCAAAGAGGAAGCAGCGGTCAATTCCTCCAGGAAAGTAAGGGGAAACCTGTCTCAATCCTTGCCCCGAAACTGCTGCCCTTCCCGCCGGGGCATCCTCGCCTCTCCACTCCCCCTTCCAGCCTCGCCTTTAGAGGGAAATCCTGGCCTAGGCCAGGGCCTAGAGCCTGGGCAGGCTTCACGCCCACGGCCTGGAGCCAAGAAGGGTTTTAGGGAGTGCCTGCGCTGACTGCCAACCACAGTCAGAGGAAAGGTGCTCCTGACATTCTAAACAGGAACAATAAATGCAAGTTCATTCCCATAAAAACCCTGCCATAAATAGCATTTGAGTTCTCTAACCCAAGTATTTAAGTACCATACAATGTAAACAGGCTAACCATCATTTGCAGCAACAGAAGTAAGGGTAGGTTGTTTTATGTGAAAACAAACTTACAAATTAACTTTTTCTAATACTTTAGAATGCTGGAGACCACCTCATGTACCACTCTACACCTCTGGATAAAAACCTGGGATTCATATTCAACATGACTAATACAAAAACTACAAATTTGGGGGAAGGGAGTGAAGGGGTAGCTTTCCTTCCTTCAGCAAGGTCTAAACAACATTTTTAGATGTTGCCACATTACTAAATGGAAAATAGAAATTAGCTGGCAATTGAGGATACATACTTCGTTCAAACATAGTAAGGGTTGTGACATGTGTGTCAGACTAAAATGTGAATTAGTCTTTAAAAAGAAAAATATATTTATTAAGTACTATTTCTGACATTCCCTGAGACAAATCTCAAAATGTTAATAGAACTGCTATTTAAAGTTCAAAGAGCACTCCAGAGCTGCCAAGGAATTAATAGCTTAAACTACCAAATAAGAGCCAGAGTTCAATTTCCAATCTCAGCTAGTCATAGCTCAGGGATGGTACAGCAAAATCACCTAGCATATTAAAGACACTATGCAATTATGAATCATATATACAAATGAGAAGTTATAACATCTAAAGATGAATTTCAAGTTTTTCTTCTCAATCACAGCTTATTTGAGGACAGACACAAGAAGAACAATTTAATCTTCTGCTCCCCCAAAAAAGAACAAATACGATCTAACTGCCATATTTAAAACAAGCAATTTTGCCACTCCAACTTCCCAGTTAACTGCCTAAAAGCTACTCAAAAGCTTTAGTTGGTTGTAATTTGCTAGATGTCTCTTCCTATTAAAGAACATTATCTAATCATCCAAAGCACTTTTCTTGAAAAGCATTCAAAATGATTTTGCATATTTCCTCCCTTCCGCACTTCCATCGAGGTTACAGAAAGAGAAACTGAGGCACAGAACCATTATGCAACCGACCTGATCTGACTAGTCACTAGAAAAAACTTGAATAACACTCAGCTTTCCTTATTACTAGTTCACTGCCCATTTTCCTGGGCTCATGAAAAGTAATCTTAAACTGGAGGTTGAGTAAAAGCCCTCCAAACCAGCGTTAACAATGGAAATGAAGGAATCCCAGATCAAGCCCCAAACAAAATCTCCAAGAGGCTCCAAAAGCTATAGGTTGTCTAACACAATAGAAAAATCTAAACACTAACTGAATTCCTATCCCTTTGAGGTATGATAAGCACACATCTCTTGATCAGTTGGAATTCTCTTTAATAAAGATTTTCTAGAGCTCATATAAAATATTACCAAACCACAGTCCATACTCGTATAGCCTAGATCATTATATTCAGAACACAGAGCTAAATAACATCTGAATAAGTTCAAAGAAAAATAACATAATTATTATCAGGAGCTAAATGAGCAATAAGAACTCCCTTAGGGAGTAAGATGGAGAAAAAAATAGTCCCGTAATTCATTCATTTAATAAATAGTTAATGGGCACCTAACTATGAAGAGAATGCAAAGATGATTTAAACAGGGTCACTGCCTGACAGAAGCTCCTATGTTTGTCAGAGGCACATAGAAGGAGGTACACATAAGGAGCAAGAGTGACTAGCTCTGCTTGTGGGAGTCAGGGAAAGCTTCACAGAGGAGATGACATTTGACCTATTTAAAAGATGAGTAGGACTGTGCCAGGCATATACACATACCAAAAAAAATAAAAAAATAAAAAAAAAACCCTACGAGGTGATTCCTGAGTTAGATATATGTATGTTTTCCTTATTTCTCTTCAGGACATTAAAATTCAATCATGAGAACTGCCAACACAAAACGTTTTTTCACACCAATTATACTCTTTTGAATACCTTACTTATTAGCTCTCAACTTAAGCCCAGATGGATTTAATCATCTTTCTTATTAATTAAATAATGTGGAACTATCTGAGGAAACTTTATGTGTCTTATGCAAAAAATATTTCCTCAGAAATTATTCAACGTTTTTGGGGGTGGGAAGGTTACAGTAATGAAGTTTAATACTCTTTTAGATGACTGATCTTTGAAATGTCCACTCAATATTATAAAATTTCTGTTCACAATTATTTCATTTGAAAAAAATCATTTCCTCAAATTTAATTTTAATATTAAATGTCTTAAATGTATCAATTAATACAGTGATGTAATACAGACTAAGACTTAATTATTAAAGAGGTCTAGTAAAGATTGAGAAAAGTATATTTACCTGCAAGTTTACATAATTTTCTTGATATTCCTCTCTCCATTTTTTAAGTTAACATTACAAATTTAGACTATGCAAAATAAAGACACAAATGAAATTTTAACATAATCAACTCAGGAGGTTCATTTAACAGTAATGGAATTTTGCCATACTGAAAAAAGTACAAAATGTACAAAGCTGTCAACCAGGGCTCTGTGCTATTTCACAGTAGTAGAAATACGGTTTTAATAAGATCCTACCACAATTCATCTAGAATGAGAAAATAAAACACATAATAAACCGGGGTATGGAGATGCCAATGACATAACATTTTCCCTTGGACACAAGAGATTCTCCTGATTCTCATCTAGAAAGAAAGAAAAAAAGTTACCTTTCTTCTTTTTTTGACTGGAATCTAAATGTACTCTAAAAAGACATTTTATTAGCTTAAAGGAGGAAAACAACTCTACTCCAACAAACATAACTAAAACATGCTAACATAAATATGAGTAAAACAGGAGTTCCTAAAAGACTACCATAGCCAATTTAAGAGGACAGACTCTATTCCATACTACAGATGATTTCAAAAATCAAATAACAAAACAGTGTAGTAGAACAGCGGAACTGTCTCTGAAATAAACAAATGAGTCACATTTTAACAGAATTTAAAACTATTTTTATATCAACTGAAGCAAAGATAGAAAACTATGATGTACATCAGTGGCTTTATACTAAATAAAAATTGGTCAGGCATTCATGTTTCTTTCATGCAAATAAGCCTGAATTTACAATTCCTCGTTTATGTTAATATTTACCAAGATTAATGGAAAATCATCTCCCCTATGTAATGAAGTGAATTCCCCCAGCAGAACAAAGCTAACACCTTCAAATCTTTCGAATAAACAATGAGAGCATATACTATAAAAGGAAATTATCTGAACAAGATCAGAAAGAAGTTAAATGACACAGGTAGGGGGAAAAAGTCCTAGATTCCAGAATATTTTACAAATACTGATTCATTAATTCCAAAACTCTAAGCAAGTCCTATGAAACAAATATGTGTGTGAATGCTGTTTTTAAAACTATACCCCACAGCACATTTTGAGGCTACCTAATTACCTCACTTTGCAATGCATCAAACGTAATTTCTCGGAACAGGCATGTTTATAAAATGACAAAATAGAAATTCTGGTAGCCAACACTACACAACACACACAGTCTGGAAAGCAGACTAGCACACAATACATTTTAAACAAATGACACTAAGCAACGCTGCAGAAATTCTTTTTCTCCATTTCTAGTAAATAGCTGCAATGCACAGTTCAGTAATAATACCTAACATTCAACCATATTACTAATTATCATCAACTTTGTCTAACCTCCCTCACTGGCTGGCTAGCTTCTGTGAAATAAATGTATCACCTCCTCTCACAAAAAAAAAAAAACAAATCACTATCTTCTACTACTATACTAGTTTCAGGGAGGAGAACATTACTGTTTTCTTCTTATCAAAACTAAGTTCAATAATTTGAGAAAAATATCTATTCTTTGAATCAAACTTTGAGAGACAGCTGAATTAACTGTTGTTCACAAACAAAACTCCAAATAAGCAATCTTATTACTACGTACACTGAGTTTCATCTCAATTTTAAGTAATTTGACAAGTATAACTACAGAATATATGTATCTTTTGCAAATGGTTATCATAATTTATAGCATATAGTACAAACTGGTGACAGAGTATCCTCTTTATGAATCTCAAGAGTAGACGAGATCCCTGAAAGTGTTTGATGAATACAATTAACTCACAATTAACTAGGCTAAATTAGTGAACAAAAAAGATGAATCAATTTTTCCATCCCTAATTAATATAATCCACTACTATAACTTAATGTTACTTAAAGGAATGCCTTAAGAGATTTTTTTTCCAAATAAATACCTAACCCAATCACGAACAAAATGACCAAAACATTCCAAAGAAAGTGCTACACTATGTAAGCACCTGGCATAACCTCCATAAACACTTCTTGTCCTAAAGGCACCCCCATCTTTAGGCTCACAAAGAAGAAACAGACCCAACCTAACTTCCTCTCAATGTGCACTTCAAGCAATAACAACACAGCAATGTATTTTGTAGCACGCAAGTCTTGGGCACATTATTTTCTCTTTAAAATTACGAACTCATCACACGTACAAATGGCTCTTTAAAACGGTCCAGTAAACTGTTACACTATGCCTTAAATTGCTGTCTATTATGTACTTAAAAATATTTACTAGCAATTGGAGGTTAATATGGCAACTATTACCGGGTGGCAATTATTGCTATTAAAAATATATAAATACTGTAACACCATGTGCTACTAACAACAAAAAGCTAAATAGAAAATACCCATTAGCAAATTATAAACATTTTCATTACAGAAAATGAACCATCATGGAAAAAAAGATGTTTGAAATGTAAATACTAAACCTGGAAATTAGGATGGAAAACAAATACCCTGTATATGTATTTTGGCACTTGAGAAGACTAGAGAGACCATTCTTTTCCTCCTTTTCAATTAACAGTCCTCGCCATTTGGTTCTAGCTCAAAAGAATAGATCTCAAAGTTTCTACACTTACAACTATGTTCCCTTTCTGCAAAAACCAAATCTCTTAAGAAAAAAAGAGTCAAAAACAGATTACCTTAAAAGCTTCAAATATAGAATTAATGGTCCTTGATGGGTATTAAGTACTAATGTGTGTGTGTGCGCGCGCGCTTCACTTCAGGGAGGAAGAATTTGATATCACCACCCAATTACTTCATAGTCAGGGAGATTCCAAGCACATAAAACATGAATGTGGAGCATACGTACCTAAGAATTAGACTGCTTCATATCAAAGAGGATATACTTAAATCTAGTAAAGAATACAAAATTGCTTTTCTCCATATCATCTCAATAGAGAAACAAAACTAAAGATATACTTACATCTGGAAATTATAAATGTCTTCACACAAGGGTGAGTTGACATACCAAGTGCACTGAAGGCGGATTTAACACAAATGAATTATAACTGAGTGAATATGTAACAAGAGTCTCCCAGAAATGTGATGGACAGCATGAGAAAACAGTTTGGAGTCACAAAGGCACAGCCAGGTATGCATTTAATGCAGTAGCTAAAATTTCACAACAGTAAGAATAAGAAACATACAATGACCCATATCATATATACACAATGGCATTTTCATGTTAGAAAAGGTGGGTAGGGGTTAACAGAGAATTTAGGAAATTTGATGCCACCAAAAGTGATGCAGTAGAAAACCAGTACGCAAAATAAGGACTAACAAAAATCTTAAGGCACCTGATTGCACAATCAACTTTTGCTAAACCATAACAAACACCTCAAGGTAATACTAAGTAGGTGGGTCATTAGTGTGGTACATATTTAATCTCTAGTTTATATTTCGACCCACATAAATATGAGTATCTGGGTAAACTCTCTCTAAACAATACTTTTCTCCGCTCAAAAAACTGCAGACCAAAAAGAAAAACATATGCCATTATTAAGTACATAGAGTTCTTACAACACATGCTTTATTTTGAACAGGTGATGATTTTATCACCTTTGAATTAACTATTCTATACAATGTACTTCAGGCAACATATCTTTAGTATTCTAAGTTGTTGCAGCAATTGATTTTCAAGAAAAATTCTCAATTTGGAATGAGAACCATTTACAATAACCAGCAACTTTTTAACTGATTCATAATTTTTAAAGAAAATTAGCAACTTGTCCACCCTCCACATGCAAGTGAATGTGGACATTTTAGTCCATGCATTTCTGTAGTTATGAATTTCCAAGTTGCTAACTAAAGAATAATCCCGTTAAAAAAAAAAGATAAAAGAAATATATCCTAAAGATTGGCTACACACATTATATACTTTCATTTGTCTACAAAACCTACTGTATATAAATCAGCCACATATACAAGAGACATTGCCAGTCAGCATGATTTATGGTAATTTGGAGGATCTCTCCTCACTAATATTGGTCTACTTAGTTATTTTAATTACCTGTGAAAGTGTCAATGTGGTCACCAGCCGCCAAACAAAAACCATTTTAAATACCCCTTAATCAATATATTTGCTAATCTACGAAAGTCCCTGAACCTGACTGATACTAAATGATAGGCTGAGAGAGAGAAAAGAGAAGGCAGAATGAGTTTTATTCCCATATATCAAAAGATCAAGTGAAAATCATCACAGCACTGAGAGGAAGAATCACAACTTAAAACTGAATTTTAAGATTCAATATCTGAATAAAGATGTTGGAAGAAAAAACAAAAATCGACCTGATGTTACTATAGTGAAAGCAGGGATACTATGTCACTCAGTCTTGTAGATAAAAAAATCTCATGTTTTGATTTTTTTTATCTGCGTAATGAAACATATTTAATAAAATAACACTTACATTTGAAAAGTTGACAAGAATTTGTATTTACCCACTAGTCTCAAAGAAAAATGCATCTATGGTACTCATAATTAAATGTAACTAATTACAATTTCAACACTAAATTATCTATCCAGTGTAAACAAGGATTAAGAGAAAATAATGTTTCTATCTACAGCAGAGGTTACAGAAAACAATTTCCACAATGCATGCTGTCCAAAGGGCAGTCCCCCACCCCACAAAAAAAGGGTCCACAACTTAAAATAAGTTGGGTTTGTTTTTTTTTTAAAGGCTAAATGAAACAAACCGTTTAGCCAATTTTCCAATTATAGTCTACGCTTGAAACGTAATTGCCTTACATCTGTTTACAAATCTTTGCTCAATATTTAAAACAAATTCGGAGTCTCCCAGGGCACATAGCTATACAGACAGCAACTCCTGCACAAAAGCACATATGTAAAAGACCACGCACTGCCATTATTAGCCTCAACGCCAGGTTTTAACAACGCGAGTGTTTTCCGAGCTCTAGGTAATACGACCCCATAAAAGCAAGGATGGCATTTACCACCGAATGTCCCTGCCACCGCCAGGGAAGCGTTCGCGGGAGCCCTGTATGCATTTTTCATTTCGATGCATCTAGACGCCTTCGCCGGGTGCCAGGCTTTCCCCGGAGAACAATTGACACCCAAACGGCTTCAAGATTCAGGCAGGCGATTGGAATCCGGGGAAAAAGTTGTCAATGATCCGCGAGCGAGCGCGAGCGAGGCGAAGGGAGATAAAAGCGATGGTATCAAGCCGCCCAGCTTGTTGCTTTTGTGTGTGTGTGTGTGTGTGTGTGTGTGTGTGTGGATTCGTCGTCAGGATAAAGAGCACAGTTTTTAAAAGACACGGGAGCAGAGAAAGAAGAAAAAGCGTCCTCCGCCTTCCGTCGGCTCGGCGCAATGGCTTTAGGGGGCTCCCCGGCGCGGGGAGCCCCGAGAGGCAGGCTTTCGGGTGCGAGAGTCCTTTGCTGACACCGTATCACCTTCCATCAAGTGTGTTCGGGGCGACAGGGCAGGTGTCATGATGGAATTTTTAAAAAAAAAATTTTTCAAAAGGCAGGCGGGCGGGTGGGGGTGGGGGGTGGGGGGAGAAGACGGCTGCTTATCGCCGGCGCGGGCAGCACCAGGCAAAGCCTTTCACGTTCAGGAAAAAAAATACAATAAAATAAAATAATAAAAGGGGGGCCGGGGAAGGGGGCGCGATGGGCGCCGGGGCGGCCGCGGCTCCCAGTGCGGGCCCAGCCCCCGCAGCCCCGAGACTCCTGCCGGTGCCACGCCGAGCGCCGCGCTCAGCCATGGCTTTTAAAGAGCCCCATCCGCACTGGACGGGCTCCAAGGCGAGCGGCGGCGGGGCGATCCAGAAGGGGGGCGCCCCGGCCCGCGGCGGGCGGAGAAAGTTGCGCGGCGGCGGCGGCGGCGGCCGGCCCCCCCGCCCCGCGCCCCCCGCCCGCGCCCCGCGCCCCCCGCCCCGCGGCCCCGGCGACTCACCAGCGAGAAGAGGTTGGAGTGACAATCCTCCAGGCTCGCCCCGTTCGCCACCCAGTTCGCCGCCGCAGTCATGGTCCTCCGCGAGCCCGGCCGCCAGAGCGGGGCATGTCGGAGCGCGGCGCGCGAGGCGAGGCCGGGCCGGGCCGCCGCCGGGGGGGGCGCGGGGGGCGGCGGGCGGCGCCGCGCGGGGCGGGGGGCGGCGGGCCGGGCTCCTTCCTGCGGCCCGGGCGGCGCGGGCGGCGGCGGCGGCGGCGGCGGCGGCGGCGGCGGCGGCGCGGGCGGCGGCGGGGGGCGCTGTGCGCGCGGCCCGGCGCCCGCCGCGCTCCTCAGGGCCGCCGCTGCCTCCGGGGCTGGCGCTGCGGGCCGGCCGCCGCCTCCGCCTTCCCTGCGCCGCCGCCGCCGCCGCCGCCTTGTTTATCTCCAGCCACCGACTCCCCCTCGGCCCCCGCCGGCGCGTGAGGGGAGGCGAGCCCCGCCGCCGCCGCCGCCTCGGAGCCGCCGCCGCCGCCGCGGAGCGCGAACTCGCGAAGGGGGGGGTGCGGACGAAGCCAGCGGGCGACCCCGGCAGCCGAGCGGCGTCCCCTCCTTCCTCTTCCTCCCCCACCCCCCCCTCCTCCCCAGTCAGCCGCGCTTCTCCTCCCTCCCCGGGCTCGCTCGCTCTGACAGCAATGGCGGCCGCCGACCGCGGCTCGACCCGCCATTGGCTAGCGGCGCGTCACGTGACGGGCGCCGGCCGTGCGGGGGGGCGAGGGGCGGGCGGGGGAGGGGCCGGCGCGGCGGCGGCGGCGGCGGCGCGGCGGCGGCTCGCGGGCGGCGCTGCTGAGCTGCTCGCGGCCGAGCTCTCTGGCCGGGAGACGGAGCGGGAGAGAAAAGAAGTGCGGGCGGGCGGCGGCCGGCTGTGCAGAGGCTGCGGCGGGCCGTTCCGCGTGGGCCCGCCCCCCTCTTTGCGGGGCGCGACCGCGAGCCCTGAGAAGGCGCCGGCTCCCTGGCCCGCCTGGCGTGGCGGGGGGCTCGCCGGGGGGCCGGGCCGGAGGCTCCGAGGCTCCGGGGAGTGTCGCGCGGAGGTCGCACGCCCGTTGTCCGGGTGTTTGCAGATGAGAAAACGGAAAGCACAAAGAGATGGAGTCAAAGAGATGAAGTCACTTGGTCGAGAGGTCGCGCACGGCTGGGACGAGGAGGCGGAATGCGAACCCCAGGACCCAGTGCACAGGGAAGCTGAGCTCTGACACTAGCTTTTATAAGCCTCTCCCAAGGTTATGCATGGCTCCCACTGAGCGCTTGCTGTGTCGGAGGCAATGTGCACGGGATACAGAAGGCGCGTTTCTTCAGCCCTTACTCCTAGGCACGCTCATTGCATACATCTTCCCTGAGCTCTTGCTGTGCTCCGGAACACTAGCTGCCAGGCACTGTACTAGGGCCGTGTTGCACTCATTCGCTCATTGCATACGTCTTCCCTGAGCTCTTGCTGTGCTCCGGAACACTAGCTGCCAGGCACTGTACTAGGGCCGTGTTGCACTCATTCGCTCATTGCATACATCTTCCCTGAGCTCTTGCTGTGTTCCAGAATATCACTGCCAGGCACTGTACTAGGGCCGTGTTGCACTCATTCACTCATTGCATACATCTTCCCTGAGCTCTTGCTGTGTTCCAGAATATCACTGCCAGGCACTGTACTAGGGCTGTGTTGGGAGCAGGCCCTCCTCCCTTTTTGGCTCCATTCATTCAATATAATCAACCTTTTCCTGAGAGCCTCCGGCCTGGGAGTCCAGAGGAGTGCTGGTATGAGAAGGGTCCCCCGGGTACTCCCTGCAAAGCTGGGGAGGAGAGAACAACTTCACTAACAAACCTCCAAGCGTGGAAGA
This sequence comes from Aselliscus stoliczkanus, assembly GCA_033961575.1. Classification (NCBI taxonomy): domain Eukaryota; kingdom Metazoa; phylum Chordata; class Mammalia; order Chiroptera; family Hipposideridae; genus Aselliscus; species Aselliscus stoliczkanus. The sequence goes on from CM066736.1 coordinate 10,797,929, forward strand.
GCCAGCCGTGTTAGGTGCGTTGGACTAAAAGAGAGGAGCAACACGGCGTGTAACAAAAGAAGTCTTACCTATGTGCTTTGAGCTTTGGAACGACCACAGATAACTGCTAAAAGCAAAATGCATGAGCAGCATGTTATAATGTGTGTTATTATCGTGGCTGACACTACGTTACAATGAATATGCATTATTTCACGTAACCCTCAGAACAACCACATACAGAAAATACTTATTATTTTTATAATAAGCCTCATTATTATCCCTATAATAAGCCTCAGAAATGCAGTGACATCTCCACGCTCTCCCATTAGTGAGTAGCTCAGACTCAAGTCTATCTAGCTCCAGAGCCCAGGCCTGACTCCAGAAGGCTCCATGAGCAGGTGCCTGTAGTTGGCTTGGGCACCCCTAGTTGTGTTACCTTGACCTACATAGAGTAGTCCCCCGCTTATCTCAGTTACCCACAGTCAACAATGATCCGAAAATATTAAATGGAAAATTTCCGAAGTAAACAATCCTACGTTTTACATCGCACACTGATCGGATGAGTGTGATGAAATCTCTTGCCTCTCTGCTCCGTCCTGCCCAGGATATGAATCATCTATTTATTTGTCCACCATGCTGTCTATGCTACCTGCCGACTTGGTTATCAGAGACAGACCACATTCATTTTATTTATAATATATTGTTATAGTTCTCTTTTATTATTAGTTATTGTTGTTAATCTCTTACTATGCCTAATTTATGAATTAAAACATCATAGGTATGTACATGCAGGAAAAACAGAGTATATATACGGTTTGGTACCAACTGAGGTTTCAGGCAACCACTGGGGTTCCTGGATCGTATCCCCTATGGATAAGGGGGGACTGCGTTTAGTTTCCTAAGCCTCATTTCCTACTCTGTCAAAAAGGGACCCTAATTGCTGACTCACTGACCTCAGGCCAATGTTGTGCATTTCTATTAAGAGATTGTTGATGACAGTGTTTAGAAAAAAGGCCAAAGCACTTTAACAATATGCATGATGTTACTTAGGCTGAGAAAGGGGACAGTATGATGGTCTATCATATCTAAATGTATTTACATCCCAGGAGGCCTTCACCCACTTGGTCACCGAATTCTCATTGGTCAGCAAGTTTAGATTTAACTTTTTAAAAAGTCTCCCAGGCCGATCAAGTGGCTCAGTTGGTTAAGAGCTCACTCAAGAATGTGAGCTCTGAGCAACATCGTTGCCGGTTGGATTCCTGGCCCGAGCTGAGCAGCCGCTGAGCTGCCAACAGGTAGCAGGATGGCCCAGCTTAAAAAAAAAAAAAATGTCTCCCAGAGCAACCTAGTAGAAAAATAAGCAAAGGACATCAACAATTTAGAGAAGAGGAAAGTCATATGGCTTTTCAATATATTAAAAGATGTTCACCCTCACTCATCGCTATGGACTGAATGTTACGTGTCCCCCTAAAATTCATGTTGAAACCCTAATATCCAGTGTGATGGTATTTGGAGATGGGGCCTTTGGCAGGTAATCAGGTCATAAGGGTGGAGCCCTCATGATAAGATTAGTGCCCTTATAAGAAGAGACAAGAGAGAGATTGCTTTCCCTCACCCATGAAGACCCGACCAAGAAGGGGGCTCTTACCAGAAATAAAATTGGCCAGTACCTTGATCTTGGACTTCCCAATCTCTAGAACTGGGACAAATAAATTTCTGTTGTTTAAGCCACCCAATCTATGGTAATTTGTTACAGCAGCCCAAGAACATTAATATATTGTAGACCAGTGACGCAAATTTGCGTCTCTATATTTAAATACTCTGTCCTCAATGTGTTAAGACTCTCATAAGAAAAACAGAAACCAAAACCATAATAAGTACTGATAATATTTTAAAAGCTTAGGCAATGTGGAGGGACCAGAACTCTTATGCACAGCCAGCAGGAATATAAATAGTACCACAGCTTTGGGGGTCAACTTGGAGAATCTCAAAATTTATAAGGCACATCCCCTGTGACCCAGCAATTCTACTTCTAGGAGTTTATCCTCCAGAGATACTTGTATAGCTATATAAAGACTTGTGTGCAAGGACATGAACTATAGTACTGTTTGCAGGGCCAAAACTGGAAGCAACCTACATGGTCATCATTTAGGGAGTGGTTAACAATATAATTTAATCCCATGTAACCATTAAAAATAATGAGTTAGCACTATGTGTACCAATGTAGGATAATCTCAAAAATAGATTATTAATTGAGATATCCCTGGAAGATTATAGGAGACACTAGTAACATCAGTTTCCTCTAGCGACAGGAGTCTGGGTGGGGACAGGGATTATTGGGTTGTCGGAAAAGTCATGATGCATTTTTTCGTTGCAAAAATGCATCATGCCTTTTCCGACAGCCCAGTTCTTTTCACTGTGCTGTTTTCTCTTTTCTTTCTGTCTCCTCTGTCTCTCTCTCTTCCCTCCCTCCCTCCCTCCCTCTTCTTTTCTTCTTTCCTTCCTTCCTTCCCCTTTCTTTTCACCAAATATGTATATTATCTGTTCAGTGCAATAAGTAATGAACAACACAAATCAATCATTCAATAAAACTGAAAACAGAATAATCAAATGGCACCATAAGAGTAAATTTAACAGCAAGCAAACAAGACAAACAAACAAAAAAAAACAACCCTCATCTGAAGAGATCTCCTTGGCTGTCAAAGCCAAGGCCCCAGATTAGAAGAGAGAAGGCCAGAAGCAGAGTGGGATTTGATTGCCCCTGCAAGATAAGGATGGAATGAGAACCCAGGGAAGCAGGGGTTCTAGTCTCAGACACGCCACTGAGCAGCCTTGTTATCTAAGACAAGCCTCAACCTCTCTGGGCCTCAGTTTCCTCATGTGTGAAAAGGGCAGCCCCAGAGATCCTTCAGTCATTTCTAGTAACAAAACTCTTCGCCTCTCTGCACAGTTGAGATGACTGATAAAGATCGGCAGAGTTCTTACTCAACAGAGAAAGCAAAGGGAGTTGATGGAAAGCCTCAGGAGATAAGAAGAAAGGCAAACAAAACAAAACCATCAACCGCCTGCTGGGAAGCAGCAAGGCAGCAGGCCCTGGGACTAAGGAGTCCAGTTCCCTAGGTTGGGGGGGGGGGGGGCTCCTCACAGGCATCCTCCATGACTTGGTTTCCCCCTTTCTCAGGACGCCTGCTGCCCACACAGGAAACAGACGTTCCACTCTGCACAAGCCTCAGATCTCACTCTGAGAATGACAGGTTAGTTCCCTTTCATGGTTACCAAATGTAATGGCAGAGAGAAAATGGAAGCAAAAATATAACCAGAGGAGGAACCACCTATTAGAAAGACCACAGGAAGCAGCCACAGCTGCAGGGTAGGGGCATATTGTAGGAGTTAAGACTGTGGCTTCAAGCAAGACACACCTGGGTGCAAACCCCTGCTCTGTTGTGCTCTAGCCGTGCAGGTTTGAGTAGGCCATTTAACCCCGGTCACCCCATTTCTTCCTGTGCCTGGACCTCCCTGAGTGAGAACGCAGGGAAAGTTCTTAACACCGTGCCCGGCTGGCCCCACAGGCTGTGATCAATACATTAAAACAGTCACTTATCCGTCCTGGTACAACCGAAAGTGGCACCCAGTCACATCACTTGAAGGGTTTTTCCCTTTACCCTAAGCCTTACTGGATTTATTTGATTGCAAATAACAAAACAAGATGCTAGCGAGTGATAGCAGGTCAAACAATACAGGCATGTATTGAGAAAAAGGAAACCCTCTTCTCTCTATCGCACTGAGATCATCGAAGTTAACAAGTTGTGAATCTTTATTCTCCTTCCTCCATACTCATAACAAAGAATACAATTTAAAACACACATTTCTAAGAGAACTTTTTTTTTACTTATTACGAAAATGGGATCATGTCACATGTATTATTTTGCAATCTGCTTTTCACTTAACAATTTATCACAACTATACCTCTAGGCCTATATATCTAGATCTAGCTCATTCTTTTATGGAATAATGTTTCATAGAACACCTGCGCCATAATTTATCCAATTATTCCCTTATTCCTGAACATTCGGGTGGTTTCCAGGTTTTTCCTCCTCTAAATAAGGGTGCAGTAAATATCCTTATCCATATATCCTTATGTACTGACACTTTTATTTCTGTAAAATAAAGTCCCCGAAGTAGGATTGCTTTTTTTATTGTTAATAAATGTGCATTTTTTTATTAATACATGCAGCCAGAAGACTGTCCCCAAAGATTGGAGCAATTCGCACCCCCTCAAGCAATAGGGGAAAATGTCCACTTCCACACGTGCCAGCACTAGGAGGCTGACAAATCTTTTTCCACTGTTGCCAACCGGATGGTGAAAAACAGTATATTGCTGGTGTTTGAATTTGCTTTCCCCGAAATCTAGTGATGTAGATCTTCTCTTGCATGTCTTGACCATTTGCATTTACTCCTGGGTTGTTCACTGCTCAAATCAGTCGGTGAGATTGATAGAGGATTAAATGCAGTTTCAATGAGACCAATAAGGGGCTTGGCACAATGACAAACACCGGTCTTTGGTCCCTCTCACCTGATGTGGACAAGGCCATTCGTTCCATGATTCCGTAAAGATTTTTCTGGATGCTTCCGTGCGGCCGGCCTAGCCTCATTCCTTCGCTTTCATAATTCAATTATTTAAGTTGATGTTTTAAGTTCCCTCTGAGAGAATGGTCTTATACCAATCAAGCTGCACTGCCTTGGGCAATAACAGCTTTGCTCATAACCACCAAGGATTTCCTAATTGTTCCAACCTCTCCCCTAAGACACTGCAGAGGATGAAGTAAAAACAACAGCAGTTGTTGCTAGTGTGGAGCAGGGCTTGAGGCCTGGGGAAAGGCAAGGGGTTTCAGAGTTGGACAAAACCTGGTTCAAATCCCCACTCTGCCGCTCACCCTCCTGACCTCTTGGGTTGTGATTGAACCCCCCTCTGTGCCTCAGTTTTCCCATCCCTGAAGCAGGGACACCCTTGGATCCGCCTCTTGGAGCTACTGTGAGCACTTAAAGAGCTGCACACAAAGCGCTCTCAGCACCCTCCGCCCCACACAGAATAGGTGTTCAATAAATGTCAGCCACTCTTATTAACACCCAGAGCTTCTTTTGATAAAATACAGGAGACGACTAAATGGCAAGAAACACCACCAAACAGATCATTTAAGGAATACTTTGAGCTGCTAAAAATCGCAATGAGCTTAAAGTTAACTATATTCAGTGGCATTTTTACCTACCTTATTACAGACATAAAAAGGACTCTTTTGCTTCTGGTAATGCTGATTTTAGAATGAATTTAGCAGCCCACAACGACTTGCTTTCAAACAGCCAATACTAAAGAAATATGTGAATGATGTCTCCTGATACTTTTCTGTGACTGTACTTGACGGTTGACCAAAGACAGGTGACTACAGCCACACTTTTTCAACCTCCACTAAGCTTATGTATTCTAGGCTGTGCCTCTGGCAGGTGGTGAAATGTAAATTCTGTTTCCTCGGGATGGACACCCATACACACATCACCCCAAAACCTGATCGGCCTCAATAGACAACTGCCAACGTGGGTTTTGAGGGTAAACAAAATCCCTTTTAAGAGAAGGGAGTGCTCGCGTGGTGCTTCTCTAACTCTTCCCGTCCAGGGGTGTGTGTGCAAGTGTGAATTTGATGCTCATGAAAGAAACGGCCCGCTCAGGTGGCCCAGGGCCAGGCTGTGCTCTGGGCGAGGAGGTGCCAACTTCTCTGGCAGTTCTGCCAGCACACCTCACCCTTTCTGTTTTCTCCGCTGCCGGCCAGACCCAAGCGTCCAGGGGTTTTTGTAAGGAAGACAAATGTCTTTTCACCGGTGGCCTACATCAGGGGACTTCAGCCGAGGTCTGGACAGGTGAGATGGCAACTGATCTAGCCACCCACCTGTGTGATACTGCTCTTTGAAGACTGACACCCAGGTCCCAGCGTGTTAGACAAAGGCCATCGTCCTCCAGGGACCATACCCGGTCCCTCCACACTGTCTGGCACTTTTAGTTCTAAGCCTGAGAAGGCACTTTCCTGCTCCCAAGCACAGGTGTGCTGTCTCCATGCTGGCTGGGGCCAGAGCTTGTTTCCTGCAACAGATCATTTTATTTAAAAGCAACCCTGAGAGAGAGCAGTCTTTACTCAGGCAACAACTTGGAGGCAATAAAAAACGCCACATGTGAAACTTGAGTCATCCCTTTGTCTTCATTTTGCCCCTGTGACAGATTCACTGGGCTTCTCCCCTCAGCTGGGTTAAGGAGCTCTCTCAGTCTCAGTTTTTCCTTTTAAAATGGGCTGCCAACCTCTCAGGCCGCTGGTGAGTTATAATCAATTGGTTTTTCAAATTGCGTACACAATTTCTCAATTTTCAAATGTGCTGACTGCAAGAGTCTATCGCGGATGAAAACGGAGTACGTCTGCGCAGTCACTCTGCTGAGGCTGTCGGTACAGATCACTTCCCCAAGGAAATAAATTACATTTCATTCTCTATATATTGTTTACTTTATAGTCTCTTGATCTTACTTTGCTGACTTCTTGTTGTAGATTTTTCAGTAGGTTGGTTCCCACTTAATCACAACAGCTTCTGTAAATGTTAGTGAGTTGTGTTATGGGGATTTGCCACCAGCATTTCACAGTGGTTACTGAACATAGAAGCCCCTTCTCTAGTCTACCAAAATACCTCGGTAAATATTCCCCTCACTTTAAAAAAAATAATAGGCCCTTAAAACGATTTCCCACCAGCAGACTTTATTCCATGTTAACCATGCAATAACTCAAGGTGCATTTTGCATTGTTCTTTATTTGTGGTTTTACGAAGAGGTCACTGTGTACATAACATATGCACCCTGCGAGCTTGTTCCTTATAATCTACTCAGTATTTTCCCAAAATCCCAACAGAAGAAAGGCTTTCTTCTCCCATCTCCTAGCAGAGTTGTGCGGTGCAGCCAGAAGGAAGCCAGCCAGCTAAGACATACCCCCAACCACATACCTGCTTACACCTCTCTTTTCTATACCCCCTTTTCAGGAGGGGACTGTTTTCTGCATGTGTTTATCGAGCTCATTTTATGCCAGGCATCTAATTGTTGCAACTATCTTACCAGGGGAGGTCCTCTCCCAGTCCCCATTTTACAGATGAGACAAGTGAAGCTCAGAGAGGTGAGGCGACTTGCCTAGGGTCGCTCAGCTTGGAAATTGCAAGGCAGTATTCAAACCTTGCCCGCACCAACTCCTGTACAACAATGAGGCTAGAGAGCTCCCCCATTCTTCAGACACCCTCTGCCCCTTCTTCTGAGCTTTTTGACTTCATCGGCCAAGTGTGCCTCCTCACAAACGTCCCACGGGGGCCTGGAGCAATATAGCTGTGCCAACGACCGGCCGTCTACTCTTACATAAGTGGCCTCATCCCCTCTGAGCCTCAGTCTTCTCATCCATCATGTGGGTATAATTATACCGGCCTCACAGTGCCATCCATAATAACAAGCATGGGCTCATTATCGAGCTTTCCCCTGTGCCAGGCACAGGGCCAGGTACTTCACGCCACGACCTTTTTGAATCCTTCCAACAACCCTACAAAGAAAACACTATGATTAGCCCATTTTGCAGATGGGGAAAGTGAAAAATGAAATGGAAATAGCCAACATGTGCCACCACCCAAGCCTAAGCCACTGTCCTCTGGGTGGCTCTCACTCCTTCTGCCCTGGCCCCACTATGGTCTCTTCTCCACACAAGCCATCAGAGGGATTCTGTTCAAACCTAATTCTGTCACTGCTCCGCTCCAAACCCCTCTATGGCTCCCATCTCATACAGAGTAAACGCCAAACACTGTGCCGCGGCCTGCAGGGCGTGCGTGATGTGGCCTCGCGGCCCTCATGCCACTGTCCCCGTGCACACTCTGCCATGGGCCCGTGACTTCCTGTGGCTCTGCTCACACGCCCAACCTCAGGGCACTGGCCCTTGCAGAGCCCTCCTGCCCTCAGGTCAGATGCCCCCCTATTGGAAAGACCCTCTCAGGCCACTGCACTTAAGACATTATGCTCTGTCCCTCCTCTCTGTTTAGTTTTCTCGTAGCATCTAAAGTCACCTGACATGTATTTGTCTTCATATAGTTTTGCCTGTCTCCCTCTCCCCCTATTATAATCGAACCCCCATGAGGACAGGGTTGTTTAATTTTTTACCCTCTTGTTCACTACAATATCCCCCTGCCTAGAACACTGTTGGTGTTTAAATAATATTTGTTAAATAAGAGGATTATAAAATAATACTAAGTAGTCCGTCCGTGGCCAATGCCTGGCATAGAGCAAGTGTCAATAAATGCTGGCTGTTACGATCAGAGGTGTTAGACGACCTTGGCAAGAGGACGAGTCCATGTCAGCTTTGAGCCTCCATCCATCTCCATCTAGAAAAGTCAGTCTTCTGCGACCTGGAGGGACAGTTCCCCCTCATAGCAGCCTAGAGGGGACAGCAATACTCCCTTGTCTGGAAGGAGGAGGATGTCCCAAACCCAAGAGGAGGGAGTTTCCCAGGCCTCTAGAAGGATCTGCCAAGTTACTGTACATCTTCAACAGCCTGAGTGGACAACTGCCTTCCAGAGCCAGAATTAGGGTCAAATCACGTGACCTGAGCATGTCAAGTGAGTTCTGGGCCTCTCCACATAGCAGCCTGGCCAGCGCGGAGGATTCGATTTTGTATAATAATTTGATTTTCCCTCTAATTTTGAAAGTAACACATGCCCTATAAAATATTCAAACATCAAAGAAATGTGTAATTTAGAAAATGATGCACCCCTCTACCCAACCCAGAGAATTTACTGCTAATTTGGCGCACTGGATATTCATCTTCAATTTATTTTCTAAGTAGATTCTAGCATTTATTGTTATTATTGCTGACAAAAATGGGGTCATACCATACATAGCTTTTGTACCTCGCTTTCCCCCCCTTAATCGGGTTTATTGAGGTATAATTTAGATATGGTGACATTGGGTGGTTTTAGTGTAAAGTTCTATGATTTATGACAAAACATCTACAGTTTTGTATGCATCATCACAATAAAGGTTTAGTACCATTCCACCACCCACCCAAAATTCCTTGTTTCCCTTTGTAACCAACCCTTTCCTTCACCCCTAGCTCCTGGCAATGACTAGCCTGTTCTCTGTCCCTATGCTCTGTGTTTTCTAGAATGTCACATAGATAGAATCATAGGGTACATAGCCCTTTGTTTCTGGTTTCTTTCACGCAGCATAAAGCATTTGAGATTCCTCCACGTTGTAGCATGAATCAGTGCTTCATCCTTTTTTATTGCTGTATAACATTCCATTATATGGACTTACCACAGTGTGTTTATCCATTCACCAGCTGAAGGACATTGGGTTATTTCCGGTGTGGGGGCAATTACAGATAAAGCCACGATAAACACTCACATCCAAGTTTTGGTGTGAATACAAGTTTCCATTTCTCTTGGGTAAATAACCAGGAGTGGGATTGCTGGGCCATACGGTAAATATGTATCTAACTTGATAAGAAACTGACGAACTGTTTCCCAGAATGGCTTGTCCATGCACCTTGCTTTTATTTTTAACTCCACAAACAGGTTATTACTTGATGCTATGTATTTATTTGCTTGTGAAAATGTTTTCCGTGAGAATGTAAGCTCCATGAGGGCAAAGATACTGCCTCTTTTGTTCACTGCTGCAACCTCTGCCCAGAACAGTGACTGGCATGTAGTAGGTGCTCATGAAATGTGTATTGGATGAATGAGCCCCACGGACCTCTCTTCATATAAGGAAATGGGGTCCGTGTTATGAACCTGAAAGCCACAGTGTCGTGTATTCTGTGGTCCAGCTCGGCCACACTTCCCTTCGCTAGTCCCTCACTGTGGGTCCTTGCAGGGCTCCAGGTTTTCACTTCAAGACAAGACTAAGTTGACCGGCTTGCATATGGTTTTGCAAACCTTTGTGAGTTTTTCACTCAAACAAATTTCTGCAAGTACGATTGCTGGGTCTATGAAAAATAGCCACATTTGGGCCGGCCGAGTGGCGCGGTGGTTGGGCGCTGGCTTGGGAAGCCAGCGGCCCAGGTTCAGTTCCCGCATCTGAGGGCCAGTGACACTGCCCTCCAAAAAAAAAAAAAGATAGCCACATTCATAGATATAGCAAAAGGTTATGCTGATTTATACTTCTCCCAAGAGGGGAGGAGGCAGCCTGTTTCAGGAGATTACCTGTTTCACTGCAATCTTACCTGCACTGAATATTACCAGCTGGGATAAACGTTAAATCCACACTGCTGGAAGTCTCAAGGTCATGCAAGTCCACTGCTTTCCTGATTTTTGGATTTCATGCATGGGTACAACCTCCAGAAAGAACAGTGCAGACCGACATAAGACCACCAACTTCTTGTTTTGCTAAGAAAGGACCAAAAAAAAAAAAAAAATCAAGACTGAAACAAATCTACTATCTACAAAACATAGTGCCTCCTATGGTTTTATAAATAAAAGGACATTTCGCTCCATTGAAAAATTTCAAAGGCAAGCTCTGAGAATAAAATCAGTCTAATTGGACTACACTTGGACTTGGTTTTTCTATTTTGCCGTGAATTGGGGAAAAGAATGCAGCCTGGGTCTCGTGGATGGGTTTGGATGGGAGCCTGGTGACCACCAGCAGGCCTGCGTAGGTGACCCCGAGAAGGCTCTACATGAGAACAACAAAAGGTAGTTGGAAAAAAATGAAACTAAACGTGGGGCAAGAAATGAAAGTGTTACAATTAGCTAATTGGGCCCAGTTCTTCTGGATGTAGTAGCTTTCTCTTCCCCACCGTGCACGGAACTCTTCTCCACATCAAAGACTACTGCTCGCCTAGAGAATTGGAACCAATGTTTATGGAGTGCTTTGAAGATGTAAAAGTACTGTTTAAATGCTAAGTAGTATTATTATTACCTCAAATTTTAAATACCTTTTTTTTTTTTTTGGCGGAACTTTTAATATGTTGGCATTTCTTATCTAATGTTGAAAATGAGCCTGTCTGTTAATGCATACCTTGATTCAGGCTGGAGTGAGGCAGGAAACTCAATGTACCTTTGGAATATCGAACCCAATCCAACCACCCTGTCCCTGTAAATTGTGTTTTCTGGGAAGATGAACACTGTCAATCCGACGCTGTCAGTTTATGTAAGAACATGTCTCAAGATCTAATTGAAATACAGTATCTTTCCAGGCAGCATTGATAGAGTTATCACATTACAGATTTTATTTGACTCTGCATCTCAATTCATTCCTTTGTATAGTTTCCAGATTTCTTCATAAAACAGAAATTAGACACAGTCTTGACATTAGAATTTCACGAAGAAGCAATCAAATCCAAATTACTTCGAAGAAGGAAAGGACTATAAAAGTGACTAAACAAAATGAAAGGGAAAAAGATTCCTGAGAGCCCTGGTTCATGAATTAATTTTCTTATTTGGTCCTTGGGAAAAATCCAACCTAATTTAAGAGGTTGCCAGACATAAAACCCAAGGAAAAACTTTTGCATCTGTGGCTACTAAGAGCCTAAAGATAAATATTATAAAGTTGGAAAGTTTTGTTGACTTTTCATCCTTTTATTTTTTTGGCATAAAACTCAGACAATGAACCCGACTGGTCAATATCCCTTTCATGGGTTCACCGTGTGCTAATAGATTTTTTTTGTTTTTAATTTTTTTGAGCATCGGTGGGGGAATTTTTTAAATTAAAAAAATCATCAAAGCTTAAATGAATCGCCCAACATAAAACTTGGATCCAAAATGGAACAGTCATTGGGCCTTTGCAATTTCCTATGGTAACCAAAGACCACACTGTTTTAAAAACTATTCTAGCAATGAGATTCACAAGAGGTCTCAAGTTACTAAGTGGCTTTGAGCCTCTTTTGAAACCGAAGTAAAAGAAAATCTCATTAATTTGAACTGTGCTAATAATGGAATTTGTTATAATTCAACCTGGCCTGAGCAGCAATTTACCTCTGGTGTACCTGTGAAGAAAAATTTACCAGAGTCACAGGGCAGAGAAGATTGTGCAAGCCATGTTTTATGTCCTTAAAAGAATAAACCGTTTTAAGGCTTTTAGCACCTCACTCTTACCCAAATAAATTCCTGCCAAATCCAGATGAGTTTTAACTGTTGATTAGAGCAGACAGGAAGTAATACTACTTGGGAGCCCTTTCTTTGTCCAACTCCCCTCTGTACTCAAAAGAAATAAAGGTTCATTTTGTTTAAGAATTCTAAATAGTCCCTTTAATGCAGAAGGATCTCTTAACCTGCCCTTCATGCCAATTGTCAGGAATGAATGAGATTTTATTGAAGCAGTGGCAGAGATCTGTAATTACAACCACTAACAAAGGAAGGAACTCAAAATAATGTTTTTTCCACGACACTTATATATGTGTCAGGCTGTGTGCTAAGAACTGTCTGATTTCTTTACACTGAGCCTGGCAACCGATAGGGTCTTAATAGATGATCCCATTTACTATTAAAGTAACCTATATCTTTTTCCAGCTATAGGAGGACATTAACGTCTGTTGGTCTCATTGGTCTCAGTGGACAGATAAAGGATGGTCAAAGGAAAAGATACATAAATAAAAAATAGATAATAGTGGATGGATGGATGGATGGATGGATGGATGGATGGATGGATGGATGGGTGGGTGGATGGATGGGTGGGTGGGTGGGTGGGTGGGTGGATGGATGGATGGGTGGGTGGTTGGATGGATGGATGGATGGATGGATGGATGGATGATGGATGGATGAAAGGATGGATGGAAGGATGGATGGATGGATGGATGGATGGATGGATGGATGGATGGTTGGTTGGATGGATGGATGGATGGATGGATGGATGGATGGATGGGTGGGTGGATGGATGGATGGATGGATGGATGGATGGATGGATGGATGGTTGGTTGGATGGATGGATGGATGGATGGATGGTTGGGTAGGTGGATGGTTGGATAGATAGAAAGAAGCATGCAAAGCGAAGAAACAGGGAGAGTGACACTTTGGACAAGCTAGCCTGGTGAATGGTTTTTCTCTCCATCCAATCAAGAACGGTGGCAGGGCACATTAGAAAGTTAGCCATGAACCAAGAATCACACAGCTGTCCCAGCAATCACAGCAAGCTGGCTTAGGACTCTTTATTTGGTGCTCCTCTGACAAGGTCCCAAGGCTATCGGGAACCAACCAGATGAACCAAGCAGCCTAGATCCCAGTTTGTTAAGGAGACTGGAGAAGGGCTCAGCGGGGCGGTTGTGTGTGCCAAGTACAAAGTCCTGCTAACTTGAAGGACTGGTTTGATGCTTGAATTTGGTTTTCCTACCACAGTATTATTTCATGGTTGTCAATTAATGGGTACCAGATTCTCCCTCCTTACCAGAAGGAAATGCTTTAAATTCCCACCATTCCATTCACATTAAAAAAATTTTTTTAAGTTTTTTTCTTTATCTGATTATAAAAATAATACCCCAAAATTAAATAAGATAAAATAAGAAAGAAAAGCCCATACAGATCTTCATAAGAAAATCAAACCATATAGAAAAATATGAATGAGCAAGTGAAAATGATGTATGATATCCACTGCTAACATGTTGGTAAATATCTAATTAAGCAATAAAAACCATATATTTAAAGAAGACTTACCATGCATCAGCCAATGGAGATACAGGGGACAACATACAGTTACAGTTTCTGAGGTTAGGGACTTTATAATCTACTAGAAGAAACAAATTAAACAAATTTTGACAAGTGTGATGAATATTTTGTAATTTGCTCTTTTGCACTCAACAATGCGTCATAGGAACCTTCCCATGTCAACATGTATATATCACAGGCGTAAAAGTATTCATCACTCTTTCCCCTTAATCTTTCTTCTAGAGAGAATTCACCTTTTCTTCCTAATTCCTAGACCTCATGTTGGGCTCATCAAGACTGGAAAAAGCTAAGACGGAGTACACTGATCACATTAGGAAGGACCAGAAGCTACCTGGGGTAGAAAAGTAGACCAAAATGGGAATAAAGGGATTATGAAGGAAGGGATGTCTGAGGACAAAAAAAGAACTCAGACTGAGGTCGGGAGGAAGTTGCAAGAGCAGCTGCTGTGATGAGGGAGACAAGATCTTAAGGATTTCTCAAAGAGACTTCAATTAAGATGTCAGTTATTTCCCAATGCTTTGGGGATTGGAGACTGGTGACTCTTTGGAATGTGATGCCATGTTGAGACTGGCCACAATATGGCCAGCTGTAGTTTCATAACCAGGTAAAACTACCTTATGCTTTTTCATGGCTGTGTAGTGTTCCATTGTGTGGGGGTACCAAACTTTGTCTAACCTTTTCCTTCTAGGCAGACATGGAGGTTGTTCTAAGTGCTTTTGCTGTTAAATATAAGTTCCACGATGAACATCTTCAGGAATAGATTTACTTATATAGGAAGTGGATAGATAGGTAGATGAATGAATGAAAGATAGATAGATAGATGATAGATAGATAGATAGATAGATAGATAGATAGATAGATAGATGAAATGAAGGAGGGAAGGAAAGAAGGAAGGAAGGAATAAAGAAAGAGTTGTTGTAAATCTGTACAATAGAATCCCACTCAGCAATGAAAAGGAATGAAGTATTCTTGATACAGACAACAAGAGTGAATCTAAAATTAATTATGCTGAGGGAAAAGAAGCCAGGCTTCTGCATGTTTCCATTTATATAAAATTCAAGATAGAAAGCAGACCAGCAGGTGCCTGTGTATTAGGATACAGGGCAGGAGGGAAGGAGGGCAAAGGGGGAGGAGTAAAATTTGGGAAGTGACAAATATATTCATTATCTTGATTGTAGTGATAGTTTCACAGGTATATACATATGTCCAAACTTATCGAATTGTACAGCTGAAATATGAGCCAATTATTGCATGTCAGTTATAACTGAATGACGCTATCACATAAATGATGATAGACAGACAGACAGTTTGGGAGGGGGGCGGGGGCATTTTAAGGTGAACAAGAGAAAAGAGATCCAGCAGATGCTGTTTTAGGTGTCGCTGGGCCAGGGGCTGCCGAGAAAAGCAGAGTCACAAATGATATGAACTCCAGGGGGACCCCACGGCGTGGAGAAGGAGCTCTGATAATAGGGGTTCTAGGACCGAGGAGATGGGCAGGGCAAATGGCCTTACACCTGAGCCCTGAACCATACTCATTTCTCATCTGCAGGATAGGCCTGTTCTTGGCTTTGTGCCCAACAATGATTGCCCCAGAGCCCAGCACTGTGCCTGGCACACAGTAGGCACTCGGTAAATGTTTGTCAACACACACAGACCCCACCCAAGCCCCACCTAAGTTAGCCAGCACTAATCCACCGGTATCCCAGGCACCCCAGCCCTCCTTCTGGCTAAGGCCTGGACCACCTCACTTCCGGCCTGATGCCCGTCTCCATTCCCACAGTCCCCCTGCCCTGGCTCTGCCTTCCATCTTCCACTCAAGCTTGTCTCTTGGATCGAATGAACAAACCTGCTTCTCCAGCCCTACTCTGGGAGCTCCTCTTTGAACATGGATCCATTCTCTCTTCTGGCTTCTGCTGGTGCCTGCGACTTTTGCAGAAGGCAGGTTATCAGAAGAGGATAAGAGGCTGTGACAGCCCTTGGTTTGTGCCTCCACTCTGCCTTTCACTTCAGGACTGTGGGCAGGTGAATTCCCCTTCCTATGCCTCAGTTTTTTCATCTGTAAAATGGGGGTAGGAAGAATTATTGACACTAGTGTCAGGACCCATGGCACCAAGTGCTTAGCATACTGTGTGGCACACAGCAGGCGTTGAATAAAAGCTTATTTTATTTATTTATTTTTTTTAGCTGAGCCATCCTGCCACCTGTTGGCAGCTCAACGGCTGCTCAGCTCCAGCTGGGCATTGAACTGCTGTTGCTCAGAGCTCAGCTCACACTCTTGATCGAACTCAACCAACTGAGCCACTCGGCCGGCCCTTATTTTAGGTTTTATGTAGTAGTTAAGAGTCAGGCTCTGGAATCGGGCTGACCCAAATTAAAATCCCAGATAATTGCCCCTGGGTAAGTGACTTAATTTCTCCGAGCTTCAGTTTCCTCCTCTATAAACCAGAGATGGTAACAAATGCATCGGTTAAGAGCCTGGTAGGAAACAGAGGGCACATTCAAACTGGGTAATTTGAGGAGAGTTTAATAAAGAGATTATTTGCACAGGTGTGGGCAGGGCTTAGGAAGAACAGGATGGAGTGCACTGCCTGGGTCTAGCAAAGGGGGCACTGTTCCCGCCCTGGGTTGGCAGGAGCAAGGAGAAGGGTGGATGAAGAGCACGGAAGGGGGCTGGGTGAAGACACTCGCCCAACAAGAGCTGTGGGCTGCAGCCCACACCAACACAGCAAGGAGGAACCTAGCGGTTAGTGGCCCGACCTCATTGTCTTCCTTCCTCTCATCTGCCAGAATGCACGGGAGCCCACTGAGGCTGTCCACCTGGGGTCAGCCTGCTGGGCTCAGAGCACAGGGAGAGAGCAGTAAGGGACAAAGAGATGTAATCCAACCTATAAGGGTCCCACCTTATAGGACCACTAGGATTAACTGAGATCACTCCCATAAGGCATTTAGTAGAGAGTAAGGCTGTGCTAAGCGGCATGCAGCCCATGGTTACCCCAGAGCCCACCCTAGCCTAGCTTCTCCAGGTTGGTACCAGGCCAGCCTTGACCCAACCCTACAGGGCTGGGAATGGAACTGGGCTGATCTGCTCCATTCCATGTTTACTTAGAGAAAACTTGGCCGCTGAAAGCAAGAAGACGTTGGCTGTGGTTTTCTGCAACAGCTGGGGGTGGAGAGGCGGCAAAGAGAGGGGAGTGGAAGGGCTTCTGAAAGCCAAGGGACCCCAGAGCTCAGGAATCTGAGCAGAGTCCACATTGAGGACAGCGTGTGCCTGCATTCCCTCCGCCAAGGGACTGAGTTTTGGGGCCACGCGATGTGTCCTGGCAGCTCCTTCCCAGGCGGCAGGGCCACGGGGCAGCACCCAGCAAGGACCATGTGGAATGTGACGCTCGGAACGGAGGCTCTTGCTTTTTCAAACTGGCTTGTAAATCTCCGTATAATTTTCAGGGTTTAGGAATTTTATTTTATCTGGATTAAAGTCATGTTCTGCTTTGGCATCGGAAGGCGTTTATGACTGTTAAAACAAGAAATGAAAAATATAGGCCTGGAATCAGGGAGGCTGCCTCCTGCCAGACTCATAGGGGTTTGTCTTGGGGGCCAGGCTGAGGATCTTCTGCCTCCTCTCCCCTGACTGCTCTGCTGTTTTCTTTTTTATGAATCCAGGATGACAGAATGGGAGAAGCAAGCGCAAAGGCCTGGATGGGCCTGTTAGGAAGAAAAGCTTTATCTTCGCTTTGGTGAGCTCTGCCAGTTCCCCTCACTCGTTCTGTGTTTGTCCCCGAGCACACCTTGCAGGGCACAGTGTGAAGGGCTTTCTCATTGTCACCGGCAAGTGGTTGTGCTTAGTCTGGGGGGCCAATGGCTTCAGACTTTTGATTCATCATTCTGGGATATCTTTGAACTACCCAAATGGCAATTTGGGGCAGGGTATAAGTAACTGAGATTCCAGCTTCCTTGGCCTACTTTTCCACCTTCTCTATTTCCTCTTGCTTTAAAGTATGCTTGCGCGCGCGCACACACACACTTCTTTCCTAATGGCAAAAGTTATACATGCTTCATGAAAAATACTTCGATAGCAAAGAAAAAGCACCCAGGGGGCGGGGGAAGCAAATAAAAGTCATGAGAGAAAAATCACTCAAGCTTTTGGCAAAGTTTGTTCTAGTATTTTTCCTTCTATCTACCTATCACTTATCTATCTTGTTTTAAATAGTATCACAGGCTGGGTGCAACCTTGTTGCCTGTATTTTCATTTAGACATTGTGAGCATCTTTCCATCCCTGCAGATAATGCAGGGCATTTTATGACACTAATAATAACGACTACTGCTTATTAAGCATGGAGCTTAAAAATTCAGCCTTTGTCATCAGTTATATGGGATCCAATCTTAGCTCAGTTGAGTTGTAGCTGCATCTTTGGGCAAGTTAACTTACTCTTGCTGTGCCTGAGTTTTCTCATCTGCAAAAGGGGGATACAATTTTATCTACCTCAGAGGGGAGGTAGCTGTGAGGACAGATAAAATTCTGTCGAATAAAAGCCTGGGGCATGCGTAGGTCCACAGTAAGTGCTCAATAAATTACAGTTAATATTCTTCCTGCTATGTTCAGCAGCGATCTGTGTAGGGCATTTGGCTGTGTTTTTCTTTTCAAGAGGGTGGTGCTATGTGCAACATTTTTTCTAAATCAGAACTTTGGGTTCCACAGCATTTGTTTCATGGTAAGCAGTGAGATGATTTTAAACTTCTATCTTCCCCCCAAGAACACTCGACAAAATTGGCAGCCTGTCCTATGCAAAAATCCACCCAGAAATGGAAGAGAGGGGACATTTGCACAAGCTGGGTTGTGTCTACAGAATTAGAAGGCACAGTTGGGCTAATTTTAGTGCCTAAAAAGTGGAAACATTGAACACATGCTTCAAGGCAAGTTCTTGCAAGTGGCAAAAGGAACCCTCAGGATTGGCTGAATTAAGGACCATTTCCCTCAAGGACTGGGTACTGTCCGAATCTGTGCACAGCCTCTGTGGCTGGAAATGAAAAGGTTGTGGGGGGCGGGGAAAGGGTTAAACATCCTTCAAGGCTTCAGGTTAGAAATGACTGCAGAGATCTCATCTCTGTTCACATTGCCTCTTCATTGTCTTGGCTTTCCCAGCTATCTGCTTTCCTTTGTCCTGCCACAGATAATTTTGATCCTGTGACCGGGCAGGCAGTTGCTGTGTCGGGGCTCTCTGGTATTTTGTCCTTTGGGATTTCTGAGCTCCGCAGCCCCCTGTGATTGGCCTCACGTGGGCAAACTGCACACAACTCACTTTGTATCTGAGGAACAGAGCGGGGGCCTACCTCCTTTTCTCGCAGCCAATCAGGCGGGGGCTGAGAATTTATGAGATGGAGGCAAACCACTTTGAAGAAAGGCGCCCTTGTCTGCGGCCTCGCCATTGCTCGGTGGTGCGCGTGGGGCGGTGGGGAGGGGTGGGCACCGCCAGAGGGCCGGCGCCCTGGGGATGGATGGGGAAAGAAAAGAATCTGAGAAACCAGGGTCAAAAGTCTTTTCTGTGAACAGGAAAGAAAACTGAGCAGCCTGCCTTCCTCCTTGCAGGTGTGTTCTCACAATGGGGAGCTCTCCCTTGGGGCGGGAGGAATGGACACATCACAGCCCCTGCCTGCATTTGCCCCTGGCCCACCCCTCCCCGCCCCCACCTCGTCTCCAAGGAGAACTGGAGAGGGTGAGATCCAAACACTTCCAGAAGCAATCATGGCAGCCAATAAAGAAGTAACAACATCACCGAGGCGGAGAGTTGCAGGACCTCGGTATCATCAGGCGCTTTGCCTTCATACCTCGGAGCCTCAGTTTCCTCATCTGTAAAATGAAGTGGCTAATAATAACGCCTTGCTCAGAGGGCTGTTGAGAGGAGTGTGTATAAAAGCACTTAGCACGGTTGGTGTCTGGTACCCAGGAAGTCCTGAATGAGTCAAAGCTATTATTGTTAGTAGCAACAATATTTGGTTGCCTTCCTTAAAGCCCCAAATCAAGTCCACTCATTCTATTGTTCTTTCATTCATTTTATTCAGGGAACCAATGCACATTTAACTGGGCCTACTATGTGCTGGTTATTTTACTGGAGATGGTAATCGTACCTATCACTTGCTTGGGGCTTTACTACGTGTTGGGCTCTGGTTTAAGCCCTTTGTGTGTATTCCCTTGTGTAAGCTTCACAACCATATTGTGGGATAGGCACGGAGACATTGATCTTGACTAAGATCACAGAGCTAGTAAGACTGGGAGCTGGGACTTGAACTAGGCTCTGCCTGCCACTCAAGTCTATGAGTTAAGCACTCTGCTAGCTCTGAACTAATAAGTAACCCATGATTCCTGTCCTCCCTCTTTGGGCAGTTCCGTCCACTAGACCTTTCTGCAATGATAGAAAGTACTGTCCACTGGTGGTTACTGAGAGCTTGAAATGTGGCTAGGGCCACTGAAGAACTGGACTTTAATTTTTTTTGAATTTGCATGAATGTCAGTGTGGATTTCAACAGTCACACATGGCTGGTGGCTATTGTATGAACGAGCACAGCTCTAGGAATTCAGAATCGAGGTGAAGAAATTCACCTTAGTCAAGGCAGTAAGTGTTGTGCTGTGGCTTGGGCCCAAGTCCAAGGCCACAGGAGGCTTCCCAGAGAGAGTCTTGAAGAAGGGGGGATTGGCAGGAGGGGAGGTCATTTTAAATATACCTGAATATGCTGGATTTCACAACAGCACTGTGCTCAGGCAGTACTTTGGTGGAGACTGAAACCTGTAATCAAGACCCAGGGTCTCCTTTGAGCTACGCGATAACCAGAGCTCACCTTCGAAGGATGAAAGAAGACTGGATTCAGGAATGTGTCCACTGGTTTTTTTTTTCTGGCGGCAGGTAACAGCTTGTGCTTGGCTTTTAACCATCACTTCTCTGAGGATGTGAAAACACCTGGAAAACAAATCTGAAAAATTCACTGGCTCATCAGAATGCCTTATGAATATCACATGAAACCCAATGTCCAGGAATCGTGAGCCAGCTCTAGGCAGACAAAAGCATAGTAATAATAATAAGAGTAATGATAATAATGAAAAACAGTTACCACTTATTAAGACACTTACTTTGTGCCAGACCCAATGTTAAGTGCTTTTGCGTATTGATCGCCTCACAGAATCCTGCAATACATTCTCTACATGGCAGTAAAGTGGCCTTTTTAAGACATAAACTCTAAATCAGATCGTGCTAGTCTGTGGCTAAAAACCCTTGAGTGGCTTCCCATTATACTTAGAATAAAATCAAAGTTTCTTGCCCTGGCCTGCAAGGTGCTGCCCATGCCTACCTTTCCGCATCTGTTATCACGTTATCACTCTCCACCTACTTGTTAAGCTCCAGACACATAAGACCCCTCTCTGGTATAAAGTGCCAAGCTTTTGCCTGCCCCAGGACCTTTGCACTTCCTGTTCCCCTGATAAGCAATTCAACTCCTCACCCTATCCCTCCACTAGAATGAATGTGCTGGAGGGCAGGGACCTTGTCTCTTTGATCACTGTGGCATCTCTGGCCCCTAGGACAGTAGGCATTCAGTAGAAATTTGTTATATGATCGAAAAAACTTTTGGCCCTATGTACTAGGTATTATTATCCTCAAGTAACAGATGAAGAAACTGAAGGTCAGAGTGGTTAATTTGCTCAAAGCCACACGGCTTGTGAATTTCCAATTACATGTCTGTAGGATTCTGTCCGTATTCTCCCTGTCAGCCAGCTGTGCTGAGGATGCACAGCTACCTCGGGGGGAGGAGCATCCTTCAAGATGTGGTTTTCATCCTTCACTCTGCAAACGGCCCTGGTTTGCCTCACTTAGCCCTTTATTGCCAGGATCTGTCTATATAATAAGAAACCCTTGCCTGCAAAACTACCCAGTCTTCCTCTGGTTTTCACTTTATATTTTTCTTTGATCATAAAAATGAATGTTGCAGAAAGACTGGAAAGTGTAGGAAAAAAAAAAGATATATATATATATATATATATATATGTAGGGGAGGGGGGGAAACACTCCTGCCTTTACTACCCAGGAGGCATGGTTAATGCTTTGCCTTTTTTACTGCCAATCTTTTCTATCATCTTTAATACAGAGTGGATAGCATCTCTGTATGTCATTTTGTGTCCGACTTTTATCCCTTAACACTGTATCTTTAGAATGTTCTCAAAGCATTTTTTCCCCCATAAGGTAATGGTGGCATAATATTCCTTCACCTGGGTACACCTAGCTTAACACAACCAAATTTCTTTTGTTTGGAGGGGTTTCCCTTTTCTCATCTTGCAG
The DNA here is from genome assembly GCA_033961575.1 of Aselliscus stoliczkanus. Taxonomy (NCBI): domain Eukaryota; kingdom Metazoa; phylum Chordata; class Mammalia; order Chiroptera; family Hipposideridae; genus Aselliscus; species Aselliscus stoliczkanus. The sequence continues at coordinate 10,819,937 of CM066736.1, forward strand.
GTTGGTCAGGCCAAAAATTAGGACTTAAATGATAAAGAGCCACACATACAATTATGACTTAACTATACAGGGATGCATGGACAATTATATTTCCCTTTTGAGATCAGAAAAAGGCATGTCTGTATTCCATCAGCATAATTATTGCTATGATTTTATAATTACCTGAGATTTCATAATATATGAAAGTTGTGGCTATTCCAGAGAAAATCCTGAACTATACTTAAACTTCTTCACCCAAAGCACAGGTTTGAGGCCGTGCTGACTCTCAGCAAAATCCGCTTGATGGCCTTGTCACCTATACCTTCTCAGCCACCGACCTTTCCGACACAGCAGCTGTCACTGCAACCAGGAGGTGGGATAGAAAAGGGCCAGGAATCTGAAAGCCAGAAACCAAGGTTCATGGTCCAGCGTTAGGGCTCACCTATATGCCCTTGAACATGTCACTTCTTCTCTTTCCTGTAGAATAAGTATGCTAGTCCTTGCTTCAGGGAACTGTGAAGGTCAAAAGAGGGACCCTAAAGTTGTTTAGAATTCTTACAATCCAGTTAGTTATGACTACAGTGGCTATTCAAAAGGACTTAAAGGTCAGCAGAGCCAATGTTCTCCAGCCCAAATGTTCTCCAGCCCAAACCTTTAAAAGGCTGGTCCTTCTTATAAGATGATATATATAAACTAGATTAGTGGGTCCTCTGCTTGTGATAAATTGATGGGGATTTGAAAGTGTGGGCATAGACTTTGCTGGTCGCCTCCCCAGTATACATGTTCTACTACCCGTGGTCCTAACAGAAGCCCTGGTGGAGTTACGCATGCATGTGACTAAGGGCAAATTGACTCCACCCCCAGCTCTAAGGTGGACCTGAGTAGTCAAAGGATAATCCCGCCCCTTGCCAGTGATTGGTTCATCAGAGGGCATATGACCCCATTCTGACCATTGAGATGCGGGGGGGGGGTAACTGCGTGTGAGACAAATGAGGAAAGATCTCCTTGTGCCTATCAAATTATCATGGAGTTATTCTTTTGTCTCCCTTGTGGGTGCCCCACCTTGGGTGCCATCTTGCTACCGGACTTGGGGATGAAGCCGATACAGAGAGGAGAAGAACAGAGAGAGGATGATGGTGGATGTCAAAAACAGCACCACCACCACCACCACCGCCCCCAATAAAAGCAGCAAACATGTATTGAGGACTTAGAGGTTGCCAGGTCCTATTCTAAATGTATTATATAAGTTTTAGCTTAGGGAGGGAGGGGGTGGCCCAACCTTTTTTGGTGGCCTGTGAACCAAGAGTGGTTTTTACATTTTTTTAATAGTTGAATTAAAAAAAAAGCAATAATATTTTATGCCATATGAAAATTATATGAAATTCGACTTTCAGTGTCCATAAATAAAATTTTATTAGAACACAGCCATGCCCAGTCATTTACCTATTGTCTATGGCTGCTTTCATGCTACAAAAGCAGAGTCGAACAGTTGGACAGAGACTGCCCACTACTTTGCCACGAGCAAAGCCTGATACATTTACTATCTGGCCCTTTATAGAGAGGTTTGCCCACCCTAGCTTTAGTGTTCACAGCAACCCCATAAGTTAGCGTACCATTATTATTAATATCTTGTTTCTCACAGAGGAGACAACTGAGGCTCAGAGAGGTTAAGTTATTGGTCCAAGATCACACAGCTATAAGAGATGGACTTGAGATTCGCTACCAAACAGTTTGGCTCCAGAGCCAGTGCTCTTAACCACTTTAGGAAAGAACCTGGATTCCTGATACCATGGTTGAGACGCCGAGTCAACCAACCCTAAACCTGCCTCGCCTTGGGACTTCCAGGTTTCAGTCATATGACATGACCGTGTTCTTGAAGCCAGTTTGAGACTGTATTTCTGTTCTTTGCAGGTGAGAGCATCCCAGCTGATGCCATAAGAAAGCACCTTAGAAAGGTAAGAACAGAAAGAAAAGGCACGCTATCACTGTCTTGAACCAACTGCCTTTTGTCCTTGCTCGGGAGAATAAAAGCTTTCTTTCTCCAGACACTTCAAGTCTCCACAAGTTCTTCCCTTTACAAGAGATTATGAAGGAAATCCTATTTTAGAATTGTGGCTGCTTTTGGCAATCTGCTCAATATTAGCCTGATGAGGAATTAACTCGCTAATAAAATATCTCAAGTTGGGCTGAGTCTAATTGTTGCAAGTGCTAGTAGTAATAGCCTGTCGCGGGGACTTCTGTGCCGGCGCATCCCTCGCTTGGCTACAGCCCATGTGGAAAATCAATTTCCTCTAAATGTTTGAAGAATGGCACAGAAGGACCTGATTTCTTTTCCCTCTGCTGGAGTCAATCTGGAGACAGTGAGCCTATAAAATGAATGAAAATAGCTACAGTTGCAAGATGCAGAGTGGAACGCAGAGCTAAGCAAAGCCTGAGTGCAAGCTCTAAGTTCTAGCTTTTTTGTCCTAAGGCCAGAGACAATATACACTTGTGTCCCAAATTGATGTGCTCTTAAAAAGTCACAGAACAGAAAGGACTTGACTTCAACCCAGCAATGTCACTTCTAGGAATCTCTCCCACAGTAAAACTCCCACGAGTATGCAAGAATGTATGAGCAGGGTGTTCCTCGCAACCTGCTTTGTGATGGTGAAAAATTGGAGGCAACATAATTGTCCGACAAGAGGAGACTGGTTAAATAAATGATGATACATCCCTGCTCTGTAGCCATGAAGAAGAAGTAAATTTGTATGTATGCATATGGAAAGATTTTTGTGATATGGGCTTGAGTGAAAAAAGAAAGTTGCAGATCAGTGTATACATACTATGAATTCATTTTTGTGAAAAAAAAAAAAACTTTCAACAGTGCTGTACAGATTTACATGTAGATGTTTGTACATGAGTAGAGAAGGGTCTGAAAGAATATACATCAAGTTGTAGATGGTGGTGGCAAAACCCAGAGGTGGGAATGGTGCAGGTGGGAGAGGAAACATCCCTTTCATATTATTTAGACTTTTTTACAACAAGGGTATATGGTTTTGATAATAAAAAAAGGAATTAAAGAATTGGCTTTCTGGGGGCCAGCTGAGTTGCTCAGTTGGTTAAGAGCGAGAGCTCTGAGAAACAAGGTCGCCGGTTCGATTCCCACATGGGCCAGTGAGCTGCGCCCGAGCTGAGCTCAGCTGCTGCTGAGTTGGTGAGGGCACGTGCTCTTAGCAGCAAGGTTGCCGGTTCAACACCCATATGGGATGGTGGGCTGTGCCCCTCCCCCCACTGCAACTAGATTGAAAACGGCGACTGGACTTGGAGCTGAGCTTGCCCCCTCCACAACTAAGATTGAAGGACAACAACTTGACTTGGAGCTCATCGGTCCTGGAAAAAAACACAGTGTTCCCCTTCCCCAATTCCCCAAAACTGTTCACCTCCCCAATTCACCAATAAAAAAATCTTAAAAAGAAAAAATTGGCTTCCTGGAATGTGTGAATAGCATTGTACTAGGCTTGCCACAATTTCTGAGGGCTCAATACTTACAATTCAATCAAGTCACAGGTAGAAGTCTGTTACGGAGCCTCATCTGATAGGTCATAGCTCCTTCTAGTCTATGTTGCCACAAAGGAACCTCACTTCATCCTTAGCTACCTGCTTACCAAATCAGAACCAAACCAAAACATCCTTTGGCCAAGGCCAGAATTTAAAGATTTATGTCTAAAAAAATTGGGTTAAAATATAGGTAATGTAAAATGTACCATTTTAAACATTTTAAAGCATGCAGTTCAGTGGCACTGGGTACATTAACAATGTTATGCAGCCAAAAGTACTCTGTAGTAACAGAACTTTCTCACCACTCTAAAAGAAAACCCCACACCCACTAGCATCACTCTCCATTCTTCCTTCACCCCAGCCCCTGGAAACCACAAATTGGCTTTCTGTCTCTATGAATTTGCCTATTCTAGACTTTTCATGTAAACGGAACCATACCATACATGGCCTTTTATGACTGGCTTCTTTTGTTGATATAATGTTTTCAAGGTTCATCCACGTTATAGCACTTATCAGTACTTCATTCCTTTTTATGACTGTGTAATATTCCACTGTATGGACATACCACATTTGTTTATCCATTCATCAGGTGATGGACATTTTGGATATTTTTCAGATCTTATGAATAATGCAGTCATAGACATATCTGTACACATTTTTGTTTGAGCACCTGTTTTCAATTCTTTTGGATATATATATATAGGAGTAGAATCGTGGGGTCATATGATAATTCTATATTTAACCTTATCAATATTTGCTTTAAAAACCCCAGAAGGCAAGTCTCCTGACATGGAGGACTTGCCATGAGTGGGAAAACCTTCTCTATTATGTTCCCTGAGTCTAGGCAGTTAGATACGTAGGTAAGATAATTACTATGTAATTACCTTATCTAGACGTTAAAAAATCATCTGCTGGGCCGGCTGAATGGCGCAGTGGTTAAGCGCTGGCTTGGGAAGCCAGCAGCCCCGGTTTGGGTCCCACATATGAGAGCCAGTGACACTGCCCTCAAAAAAAAAAAAATCATCTGCTAACATCCCACTTCTTCAAAAATATTCCAAATATTGCTATTACATGAGCAATTGAGGAACTGTTATTTAAAATACATTAATCAAATGATTCATCCAGGATTTCTCACATTTTTCTTTCTGTTACACTTGTGGAAATTCAACAATTCTGACTATTCCTAAGCATAATGACACTACCCCTGATTTGTCCAGGTGCCAGAACAGGTCCTTCCAGGTGGGGTTTTGCTCAATGGTTACCTGCAATAATCAGCCTATCTTAAGGTGGGAGAACATGCAATCAGTAAAACATAGCAGTTAAGTTGCTTTGGGTCGGTAGGACCTGGGTTTGAGTCCCAATTCTGCAAATAACTAAGTTACTCTGGGAAAGCCACTTAATCCTTCTGACTCCCTCAGTTCCCTCCTCTGTAATATGGGACTGATTATAGGACATACTTCATGGATCATTTATTCGTTCAACAAACATTTATCGTACAGCAACGCATACTGTTTACCATCACTGACTAAAACACACAAGACTCCCTGCCTTTGTGGGGAGAGACAGACAATAAAAAATATACATAATCCGTAATTATAAGATACTTAGCCAGTGATAAGTTATTACGAGAAGAAAAAAAAAAAAGAACAGAAAGGCCAGGGAAGGGCTGCATTTTAAATGGTGAGATCAGTGTAAGTCCCACTAACAAGGTGACATTCGAACAAAGGCTTGAAGGGAGAAAGAAGATAAGTGAAGTGGATATCAGGGAGGAAGGGGGGACAGGTAGTGCAAAGGCCCTGAGGCCAGCATGCTCTGCCCAGTTCACAGAAAGGCCAGGAGACTGGTGTGCCTGGACCAGAGTGCCCGTGAGGGACAACAGACGCTGATTTTGTGGGCCCCAGTGAGGGCTTTGGATTTTACTCTGAGAGGGATAAGGAGCCCTCGTGGGTTTTTGACCTGAGCTGACTTGTATTTCAAAAGCATCCTTCGATTGGCCCTGTTGAAAATAGATCACAGACAGACAAGGACAGCAGCAGGGAGGCCAATTAGGAGCACACTGCAGTAATCCAGGTGACAGGAGATGGGGGCTTGGACTGGGGTGGCAGCAGGGAGGTGGTGAGAAATGGCTGGGTTCTGAACACATGCTGAAGGTACAGCCAACACCATTTCCTGTTGAGAGGATTAAATAAGATAATACAGGCAAAGCTCTTATCACAGAGCCCGTGTGGTTAGAACAAAATAACGGTGCCCGCCATCATTACTAGGTGGGCCTGGTGTGTACCTCCACTGCAGGGGCTGATCAGGGCCTAAAAGCAAAGTGAGCGAGACAGAAACTGGCACGGGTCCCGTGTAATCTGCAGTGAGTTACAGGCCCACCAAAGGTCATGAGGCTTGAGCTCGATGGAAACGGCGGCTTCTGCACCTTCCAGAGAACTGGGAAGCCCAAAGCAACATGGCCACATCCCATGGACCAAAATAGAGAGTTTAGGGCCAAGCTTTTTAATGAACTCCAAAACTTCTTTCTCACAGTGTAGGAAAAGCAATGTCAGTCGGGAAAATGTTTGTTTCTAGAGTCCCTGGCTTTGGAAATATTTACTGGCGATATCATCGCAGCCCGGGTATTTATTTGCGGGGTTTTCAGTTGAACGGCTTGACTCCAGAATTCCTTCCAGGGAGAAGAACCAATCGCCAAGAGACAAACTGGATTCCTTTCAACTCACCTTCTCTTTGCTCCAAATTCCAGAGATGAGACAAAAGGTCGTTTCTGAGGCTGATAGAGATGGATATTTCCAGGGGAATGCCAACGTCAGTCCTCTGCCTCTGTAAGCCCTCTGCCAAACTCTTCCAGTCGGACATCTGGCCTCAGCAGGGAGAAGCAGGGACCAAGGCACCGATTTGGGCTTTGACGTCAGCAAGGGAAGGCTGATTTAATTCATCATTAGGGCAAATTGAAATCCACAAAACCATATCGCTCTTGGTTCTATCGCCTGAGCTGGCAGAGGTCTCGCTTTCCTTTTGTTTTCATTTTGCTCTGGATTAAGGTGTGATTTTCTTTTAACAGTTAATTAGAAGATAATAATGCCAGCGAGCTTATTGTTAATTGCTTGTATCTGTACTTAATACGTATAAGTGTGCTCAGGTCTCGCAAGCTAATATTTGGCTTGTCAAATGTGTTAGTCATTGTAATTAATTGAGCTCATATACATTTACTGGTGCTGTGGGGAGAGTTACAGGAAGAGCGGCAGATATGAAATGTCTCCACCACCCTGCGCTTATCCCTAGAAAGGGAACTTTGGGACCGGGTCCTTCTTGGGACATTTGCTCTTTACCTGTCTAGCTTCCTTCCCCACTCCTGCTGAGAGGGTCTTCCCTGTAAGGCCCCTCTCTCTCTCTCTTGACTCCCTGTTAATTACCTTGCTACCATCAGGCCCTGCTGCATTGTTTGTGGGACGGAGGGCAAAATAAAAATATGGATCCCCTTGTTCAAACATTTTTCTAGGTTGCATGCCCATGAAGCTTTTGCCTGTCCCCCAAAGGCATCTCCCCACCAGAATGTACCCCATTCCTTGTCTCTACAGGTAGAACAGCACGCAGCACACCAGAGGGGCTCAAGAAATAAGCAAAAGAATTTTCCAAAGGCAAGCTTGGAAAATACAAAGTGTAACCATGTAACTCCCCTGCTTAAAATCCTCCTGTGGACGGAGCAGTTTCTGTAGGAAGAGAAGTGTTCTATATTGATGTAGGGGTAGCGGTCACAGGTGGGTAAACATTTGTCAAAACTCATCAAACTGCAGGCATTAGAAAAATGCATTTTACCAATGTGTGTAATGACATCAATAAATCACAGCATGGCCTAAAAAAAAACCCGGAATGGCTCCACATTACCCTAAAGATAGTGTACCCTTAGTCACATATCACACAAGGTCCTTTCCCAGAGGCCTGGTCTTAGTGTTCTGGTCTCACCGCCAGCATGTCTGTGACTCCCTGTTTCCCAGCCCTGCTGGCTGCCAGCGTGTCCCATACCTCTGTGCCTTCTTCTTCAACTGCCCCCCTGGCCCGTGAGTGAAAAAAAAATCAAATGTGTAACAACCAGTATGGCATCAGCACCAACCGGAAAGGACTGAGGCGCTGAAATGCAGGAGCTTCCTGCCGGTAAGGCCTTCACCCTTTCACTCCTGCATGATGGGGAAGTGGATGAAATCCCAGGTGAGAGAGGGTGAGGAGAGGGGCACTTGGTGGGTTCCAGGCCCTGGCTGTTCACCAATCAATATGGAGGTAATCAAATACTTACCTGGCACAGCCATATTGGTATATGCCTGCTGAGCTCACTGTCTAACATGCAGACCAGCCCTTCTTTCTCTGGCTGACACCTCACCTCCCTCCTCCACCTTCAAATCTCAACGCTTCAAATTCTCTTCCAGGCAGCGCTCCCTGATTCCCTCTTCTCTCTGGATCTCTCTGTAGTAGTATTTGCCACGCTGCCCTAGATTAGTGGATACACTTTCCTGTCTTCTCCATCTCTTTAGGACTGTGACTCCCGGTTCCCGGACCAGCACAGTTCCTGGCACACACAGACCCAGGCGCGCACATAGGCGGGGAGGGATTTTCTTGGTGGCTTTCCTGGCATCTGGTGCAGACACAGATACCCATGTGTGGGTGGGTGAATGAGCATGTGAACAAATGAATGACTGAATGTCCTCTTTCCCTGTATTTCCTTTCATGGAGGCGGTGGGGACTCTTAGTACATGGGTATGGACAGGGAATATTGAGGCAGCTAAGATCTTTGACTAGGGACTCAGGCAGCCCAGAGAGACCTTGGTTAGCCCTTGCCGGTTGGCACATTCGGGCGAGTGATTTGACCACACTCAGCATCAGATCAGGTCATTATTGATCTGGCTTCACAGGGCTGCTGAGAAGCTCAAATGAGACAACACCTCCGAAATACGTAGCCATCAGCAGCTCTGAGTGAAAAAGAAATTGGATCTTGTTCACCTGGAAGCCCAGAGTCCTAGAGGTGGCCACAGGAAGAGAAGCCACTTGCCATTTGCAGATCCTCGTAGCTCTGAGTCTGCCTTCCATCTTCTATCTTCCCTCTTCTGTCCACAGGAGGATTTTAAACAGGGAAGTGACACGGTTACACCTACCCGGTCTACTGGGTCAGATGATTGTACAACAAAAGTGGAACATTTCCCTGCAATAAAGATATAACCATTGGCAGATGTCAATGAACCGAAATCCAGAAGACAATAAAAATGGGCATTTTTTTTTTTTTAATTTGTCTCCAACTTCCTGTTTCTCTGCTGGAATTTCAGCCACGTGTGAGACAGCATGGGGTCCTCAATCTCATAGATAAACCAACTTGGCAACTGCCTTCCCAATCAACAGAACTGTGTTTCAGCCTTTCTGGGTGTTCTGCCCAAGACTAAGTCTTGGCAAACCATGGCACCAATTGTCCCATTGTCCCATACCTCCACCTCCTTCCCAACCACGGCCTCCCAACCAATTCCTGAATGTCCAGGAAAAGCCTGTTTTGCATCCTAACTAAGATCTGGGGCTCGAGTCAGTTATATTGGAGTTCCAGTCTCCTTACCGGTTCCTGGCTGTGAGATCTTGGATGAGGCTCTTAGCCTCCCATGTTTTATTCTCCTACTGAGGAAAGAGCAGTGTCTATATTGCAGAGTATCGGTGAGGACTAAATGATAGGACTCAATGGCCAAACTTGGTACGAGTTCCTTAAATGTCAGCTGTTATTATACTCATTATTACAAAGAGAGGATAGGAGATGGCAAAAACATTTTTAAATTTTATAATAAACCCTGCAGACCTGCAAAATCGAGAAGACCCTTATTGGATAAACTGCCTCCCTAGGTGGCAGGATGTGACCCTATTGGGAAAAGGATCCCTGCAGGAATAAATAACTAAGTTCAGGATCTCAGGATGAGATTATCCTGGATCTGAGTGGGCCTAAGTCCAGTACAAGTGTCCTGAGATGACAGAAGAGGAGAGGGCAGGGCACAGGAGGGGAAGAGAGGAGAGGAGAAGGGAAGGAAATGGAGGGGAGGGAAGGGGAAGGAAGGGGAGGGGAGGGGAAGAGAAGGGGAAGGGAGGGGAAAAGAAGGGGAGGGGAGGAGGGGAGGGGAGGGGGAAAAGGACCTGCCCGTGGGAATACCATGGGAAGACAGAGGCAGAGACCAAAGGGATGCAGCCATGAGTCAAGGAAGCTGGCAGCCACCAGAAGCTGGGAGAGACAAGGAAGGAATACAGCCCTTACCTTCCGACTTCAGACATCCCTTGCCTTCAATGGAGAACGTGACAACTTGCCTCCACCGGGCAGTTCTGAGGATGAAGAAGATGATTCTGCAGCTTTCCTGCCTTAGCCTGTTTCAGTAGAAGCCAGCGTGGGGCTCATTCAGCCTGATCATGAAGAACGGACAGACTTGGGCTCAATTCCAGCTTCCCATTTAAGAGCTGTGCAATCCTAGACAAGTGACTCAACCTTTCTGGACTTCAGTTTCTTTATATATAAAATAGGAGTAATCGGATACCTACCTCATGAGACAATAAGATGACGCAGAAGATACGTCTGATGGGCCTGGTATGCAGAAAATGCTTGATGAGTGGCTGCTGTGATGGCACTTTTGGGCAAATCCATCTAGCTTCTCACACAGGTGACAACACACTGATTTGGTTGTGGGGTGGCCTGTGGCTGTGGGGAACTCACAGAGCTAAATGGCCTGAGGAGAGTCAACCTGTGGCCGTGCCCGGTTTGCACTGCTCTGTCCTCCTGAAGAAAAGGCCTGGCTGTCCCCAGGAGCTTTGTGAAACAGCCGGGCATGCTGGGCTGCCGCGTTATTGCTCCTTGCTGATGCCCAAGGTGATAGAAAACCTTAAAAGCCGACCCCCAGCTCCCAAGGCATCTCTCTGTGCGTGCAATGAACCTTCCAAAGGCAGTGACTTCTAACCAAGCCGTGGGGACTCCATGGCCGGTTCCGCCCCTCCTTCCTGAGCGAGTCTGTGTTCAGAGGACTCCGCCGTCCATGACCCTCCGACTCACTGCCTAGAAGGGGCACATCCTTTCCACTCAGTTAAAAGGCCATTTTTCCAATGAGAGCAGGTCATATTTCAAACTGCCTTGCCAAGGTATCGGGAGCCAGTAAAAGGGGGCATTTAACACCGTATTTATTTTGACTGGCAAAACAGGTCATGGCGGTAAAAGAAACAGCTCTTGAGAACGAGGCAGCCTCGCCGACTCTGGGCTCACTCGTTCTACCCACACACACACTGTTTAAAGCATTCCAGGGCTGCTGCCAACTTTCCTGGCAGAGCTCTTATTTCTTTACATGTATGTTGCATTCCATCTGTTTAATGTGAGCTCTGTGCCATTCGTGGATTTTGGCAAGGCCTGGTGAAGTGGCATGGCGTGCTCAGGCTTGTTCTAAGCAAAACAGGGCAGGAGGCGGAGAGAGGCTGGAGTCTGGGGGGAGTCCTATTTCCCTTTGGCTCAGGGGAGCCTGGAGTTGCAGAGACCAAAGGGGAACTGCACGGGCAGTTTTTCTCCAGATGTGGTTGAATCGCATGCATGCCACTCCCGTGTTTCTCCTATACAGGGGTTTTGGGGTGCAGGTTTACAGTTTCTGATATGTGGCCAGAGAATGAAAAACAATGAAGAACGGTAACAGTGGGGGAAACCCACTCCTGCTCAAGACTCTGGAGTTCCCCTAGGAACAGTCTAAGGCTTTGAAAGGCCAGAAAATGCCAACACCTGGATCCGATAGTCCCAGGCCTCAAGAAAACTGAACTCCAGCACCACCAAATGCTTCGTTGGAGAAGCGGAGGCACCATGCTATGATTTGAATCCTGTATCATCCACCTGGAAGACAGGAATGCTGGGTATAGGCAGCACCCCACCATCCGGTGAATTCAGTTTAAAAATGAAAACGCCCCAGTCTGGTGAGAGAGAACACAAAAAACCCTCTAGAAATAGTGGTTGGGTGTCGGGTGACCGAAACCATTCCACTGATTGACTCAAATGCTCACGTTCCTTCAGTTCCTATGGAGTGGTGCTCTTCAAAATGCGGAAGCAAAAAGGGTCCAGACAGAAAAAGGAAGGTTCCAGGGTTCAAAGGCCCATCAAGGTTCTCACCTTTGGAAAAAATTGGAGCACATATATTTTTTTTTTTGAGTCCAGCCAAGAGTGTGGACAGAATCCCTGTTAAGAAATGGAATTGCTTGCTCACCTGAATTGGGAGAGATGACATGGCCCAGGAAAAAAACATACTGTCCGGGCTGCTAACTAGAAACAACCACATGTGCAACAAAGTGAGTGTGCAGTTGTGTAATCCCGGTTGGCCAGTTGTAAGGACAGGGAGGAGGAGGAGGGAGCAGGGGGAACGTGTTTCAGACGTGATTCAAGAGGGGTCCTGGAGCCTGTCCTGACCCTCTGGGTTGGAATTTCTGACTCTCTTCTCTGCCTTGACTCAGAATAGGAAACTGTATCCTGACCGCGCGTTGCTTTTTATAGAATGAAACTTTCTTGCCAACTTCCTCCCGAGCGCAAGATCATCCCTCACCGTCTCTAAACAATACGCCAATCATCAGATGGAAGCGAGGGGAGTGCTGACCCCTTGGCACCAAACATAACCCAGGCCCTGAGCAGAAGACAAACAATGGGATACGGAGTTTGGCTTTCCTACCCGACCTGGTAAATACAACATGTTCCTACAGGTTGGAGGACCGGCTGGCTCATCTGTGTACTTTCTCTCTTTCTCCCACTTCTTCTAACTTGGATCTCGTCGTTCAGTGCTGACGTGGCCCAAGTTACCAAGTGGATAATGGATGGTTTGTAAGATTAGTAATAGGCTAAGGATGGAGAGTCAGGCAGCCAAGTGTATACTGTCTCTCTGCGATAAAAGGACTTCTCTGGATCCTCGTTTCCCACGCAGCCGGACAGACAAGCCCCGTGCTGATGGGAAACAAGGAGAAGGAGAACAGAATGACTTAATGGCTGTTTGTTCAGTCACCATCTTTGCACTGGCAGCAAAACCCCCAGGATGCCCTTGGCCCTGGCAATCAGCTTAACATGGGTCATTTCTTGTGTGTAAGGGGTACTGGAGCTTAGAAACCCGGAGGGGGACATTAATAGGATGTAAAGTGTTTAGTACTCCCGCATTAAAAATGGATTTTGTTTTCAATGCTTCGAGGACAAGAACAGTGAAGTTGGAAACCGTTCCCGTAATTGGGAGCAGGTCTCCTGCCAGATTCTAACGGCTTTAAGGGATATCGAGTCTTAGGTTTACAGTACTACACTCTGGCTCATTGCAATTGCATCTAAACGTTGCCAGAATGTGTCATAAACCACAAAATCTGGACAAAAATATATTGACATAATGGCTCTGTAGCCTTAAGTCAGAGGGGTCAGGGGCAGCATTGTTCTTGCTCCATCTCATGGCAGATGTGGGTCACCTGGGACAATTAGCGTTCATGGGATTCCGACCCTGGTCGGACCAGTTGGCCCAGCTGCTGAGAACACTATGTTAAAGGGCTGACACGTCAACCTCACCCTGTCCCGTGGCCACAAATGACATCCCTACCTGTGCCACACCAGACAAGGGCCTGGGATCAAGCCCAACAGGCCATCCCGACTTGCTCCTAGAAAAAAAGTGCCACGTGCTCTGCTCAGCTCACCATCCTCAGCTCCACTTACCCTTCTGGAGATCTGGGCTCATGAAACAAAGGTCTTCTGTCAGATCTTCCAACTCACCCGTTCCCTCCTGCCTCTGACCCTTTGCTCATGCTGTTCACCCTGCCAGGAGCCCTCTTGTCCCGGCTGATTCCTGTTCTTCGTCCAGCCCTCAATTTATAGGCTGATTTTTCATGGAAGTCTTCCCTCTGTAGCTATCTTAGTCTCCTTGGGCTGCTATAACAAAAATGCCATAGATTGAATGGCTTAAACTGCGTGCGTGCGTGCGTGTGTGTGTGTGTGTGTGTGTGTGTGTGTGTATGTATTAATTCTGGAGTCTGAGAAGTCCAAGGTCAAGGCACAGGCAGATTTGGTATCTGGAGAGAGCCCTGGTTCTTAGACAGCCATCTTCTTTGTGTCCCTGTATGGAACTCTCTGGGGTCCCTTTTATAAGGACACTGATCCCATTCATGAGGTTCCACCCTCCCAAAGGTCCCACCTCCTAATACCATCATCTCGGGGATTAAGATTTCAATGTATGAATTTGAGGGAGCCACACAATTCAGTCCACAGAAGTAGCACTTATCAAAATGGTCACTTAAAGCTTCTGTTCTGTGTCTGATTAGAACACTGCTTCTCAAACTGAAACGTGCACACACGAATCGCCTAGAGATCATGTTAAAACCCAGGTTCTGAGCCGGCCAAGTGGTGCATTGGTTAAGAGCTGGTTTTGGGATGCCAGCGGCCCCAATTTGGATCCCACATATGAGGGCCAGCGACACTGCCCTCTACAGCTAACAACAGCTCTACCTGGAGCTGGGCTATGCGAGCCCCGGCGACGGTGTAGGCTGCAGCCCCTGCTGCACTGGGCTGCCACAGGCTACAGTGAGTGGCCGGCAGCCAGCGTGAGCTGCCAATAGCCATGGTGAGCCACCATCCAGAGGCCAGCGACAGATCTGCCTCATCCGGGAAGAGCGCAATGACGATACCAACATGGGCCAGTGAAGCAACGTCCTCCACAACTAGACTGAAGAACAAAGAGACAGCAACTTGTCTGTTCCCCTTCCCCAATTCCCCAATGCTGTTCCCCTCCCCCAATTCCCCAATAAAAATCATTTTAAAAAAAACCAGGTTCTGATTCAGTGGGTCTGGGGCGGGGCCTGAGGCTCTGTATTTCTAACAAGCTCCCATGCGATGCCGAAGCCATTTGTCCATGGACCACATCCTGAGGCAATGGTACCCACCTTTCTCAATCAGGCTTCCATGAGAGAAGAAAGTCTGATAGAAAATGAGTTGGGCTACTATTTTCTCCGTTCTCCTAGGGATGGAAAGCTTAACTAGAACCATTAACCAGAAGTTAATTCATTACAAACCTTAGATGCCTCACTTAGGGCAGGGTTTCTCAGTCTCCATACTGCTGACATTTGGGGCCAGGTAATTCTTTATGGTGGGGCTGTCCTATGCATCATAGGATATTTAGCAGCATCCCTGGCCTCCTAAACGCCAGTAGCACCATCTCCCAGTTGTGACAACCCCAAATGTTTCTAGACATGGCTCAACATCCCCTGGGGTGGGGCGGGGGACAACAGCCCTTCTAGAACTACTGCCTTAGGACATTAGGGTGATGTTGTCTGTCATACTTGGTTAAGAAGGGTGGGAGGTCAAAGAGAGTATTTTGTTCCTGGGTGTATACCCCATGGTCTAACACAGTGCTCTGTATATGGCAGACCCTCAATCTGTATTTCAATAAATGAATGAATGAAAATGAACTCCAAAATCCTGTTTTGCCTGATGGGTGAAGAGAACTGCCTTCACACAGCCCCCAGCCTTCTCCAGGGCCCCACTCTCCCCGCTCAAAACACAGTAAAACTTGTGGGCCAGTTGTCATCCAAGGCACAATTTTTCTAAATGTAGCATTTTCCAAAGTAAATATCCTTTCGGAAAAAAAAAATGTGAAGAAAGATTCTCGCTTGAGATCTTTTTTTAAATGTCTCCAATGACTAAAATCCTCTTACAGTAAGTACCCAGAGCACTGCGTTTGCTTAAAGAAAATAAAAAAACTGCCGCTTCTAGTCTCAAGAGTAGAAAGTACTTGAAAAATCATATATTTTCTTTTTTCTTTCTCTTTTCTTTTCTTTTTTCTTTTTTCTTTTTTTTGGCATCTGACTGAGCAAATTATAAAATGGTACAATTAATTTTGGTTCTAGATTGTTTCTAAAACCCCACCTCAGACTGAGGCTTCATGAATAAAGTAGCATCAGGGACTTATTTAAAAAAAAAATCCCTGTAGTAATAACCCAAGGAATTCAAGGAATAACAGTAGTTGTAGGGTTTATGGGGCCGGGGAATTTTTAAGAAAAATTGCAAATAAAAATAAATCTGTACTTTATTTAAACGTTATGAACTTGGGTTCTATTAAGAGAGAAAGCGGCTCTCTGCTCCTCCCATGTGACAGACAGCAGCGTCTTCCAGTGCAGTGCCAACCACGACCCTGAAACATGCTGGTGACGGTCAGAGTAAATGGATTTGGCTGTACTGGGCGCCTAGTCATCAACTCTGGCAAAGTGGCTTTGTTGCCATCAATGGTCCCTTCACTGACTTCCAATACATGTCTCTATATTCCAGCATGATTCCATGCATGGCAAGTTCAAAAGAATAGTCAAGGCTGAGCATGGGAAGCTTGTCATCAGTGGAAAGCCCATTACCATCTTCCCGGAGCGAGATCCCGCCAACATCAAATGGGGTGATGCTGGTGCTGAGTATGTTGTGGAGTCCCTGGTGTCTTCACCACCATGGAGAAGGCAGGGGCTCACTTGAAGGGTGGCGCCAAGAGGGTCATCATCCTGGCCTTTGGGCAGATGCCCCCATGTTTGTGATGCATGTGAACCGTGAGAAGTATGACAAATCCCTCGAGATTGTCAGCAATGCCTCCTGCACTACCTACTGCTTGGCCCCCCCGGCCAAGGTCATCCATGATGACTTTGGTATCATGGAAGGACTGAGGACCACAGTCCATGCCATCACTGCCACCCGGAAGACCGTGATGGCCCCTCTGGGAAGCTGTGGCGTGATGACCGAGGAGCTGCCCTGCTTGTACCCATGCTGCCACGGCTGTAAACAAGGTCATCCCTGAGCTGAAGGGGAAGCTCAGTGGCATGGCCTTCCGTGTCCCTGCCCCCAATGTTTTGCTTGTGGAGCTGACCTGGTGCCTGGAGAAAGCTGCCAAATATGATGACATCAAGAAAGTGGTGAAGCGGGAGTTGGGGGGCCCTCTCAAGGGCTTCCTGAGCTATACTGAGGACCAGGTAGTTTCCTGCAGCTTTAAAATGACACCCACGCTTCCAGCTTAGATGCTGGGCTCACATTGCCCTCAACAACCACTTTGTCAAGCTCATTTCCTGGTTTGACAATGAATTTGGCTCCAGCAACAGGGTGGTAGACCTCAGGGTCCACATGGCCTCCAAGGAGTAAGAGACCCCTGGACCACCAGCCCCAGTGAGAGGAAGAAAGACCCTCAGCTATTGGGGAGTTCTTTCCCCAGATTGATTCCCCAGCACACTGAGAATCTCCTGACCTCCACAGTTTCCATCCCAGACACCCCCTGAAGAAGAGGAGGGGCTCAGGACGCCCTGCCTTGTCATGCACCATCAATAAAGTTCACTGTACCCAGCCAAAAAAGAAAGAAGGTGAATGCATTCAATTTGATGGTTTCTACACACTCAGAGACTCAGAGACAAGTTTTCAAACCAAACTGCTGTGTAGAAAGCAAAGCCTTCTCCCTCTTTTCTTCCAAATCTTTGGGTTTTGGCGCACTGAAGAGGTTTCTGGAAAAGAATAAGGTAGTGGTGACAGCCCAACGCTTTTCTAAGCATATCCCTCTTTACCTAGTAGAGGCAGGAAATCTTTTGTATCTTTCATGTCTACTCTGCAGTTGATGGGCAGTGGCTGTCTGTATGGTTTTTGGAAAAAAGTGCTATGATCAATTGGGAATGTCTGCCACAGGCAGTGTGTATGGAGAATGGTGGAACAGTTAGCTGTGTGTTTGCCATTCCTGAATCCTGGTATGGTTTTGTCCTCTGACACAGGTGTCCTAGGCAAAAAGAGAACATCAAACGGAAGGTGCTACACATCCAAGCATAAGATGTCTCACTCCATTTCACAGACACACCAAGTCAGCATTTCAATTCAAGAAACCTCCCAAGGCAGACATGACACAGAAACACACTGTTGGGGGATATTTCCCTTCCTTCTCTACACATATTGGAATAGGATACCATAGGTATGACTCCCTCTCAAGGTCATTATGGCCAGAACATGCCATTTACCTCCATGCAGTTGTGCGACATTCAACTGTGTCAAAGTGACTCCACATGCTACCAAAGAAACACATCCTCCTTCCTTGGAATAAAAATGTCTTTTCACAAGACTTATTAAATCTGATTATTAATCATAGTCATCATTATTCAGTCTACTTGCTGTCCACAATATTTAAATGAAGGGGAAAAATAGAAAATGACAACTTTAGGATCTTTAAGAATAAGTAACAACGGGGGAAGAAAGCAACAGTGACTAAAAAAAAAAAATAAATAAGCATCTTTAAGTGAAAAAAATCCACAAATAGACTCTTAACTTTCACTATTAGTCTTTATTTCAAAAACAAGGGGAGGGATGAGTAAAGAGATGAATTCACATTTGAACAGAGTCCAAATGACTTAAGAATGTGGAGTCTCATATTTCAGATGGACAAGGAATGATATTAGAGTTATGTGATACATGAGGGGTTGAAATGAAATGGAACTATTTCCTTTATTTAAAAGCAATTTTCTTGCCTTTGTGTCCTTGAGAGTTTCCTAGGTTGTGAGTGACAAACAACCCTCCTGCTCATTTGCTTTGAAAACAAGCTCCTAGTTCAGATCCAGCCTGTTTAGGGGGAAAATGGAGTTTGTATATATTTGTGAGAGCTCTTTTTTTTGTCTTTTTTCTTTTTAATCATTGTAGCTGCAAGGGAAGGCTTTCCATGTAGAGTTGAGGGGTCAGTCATTTTGAATCCAAATGAGAAAGTCTTGGTAATGTAAAATAGCAGAATCACAACTGAATTTGGTGCTGGTTTCAGAACCTCCCCCTCATGGGAGATACTGCCATGAGAGCCATCACTGATTAGTGGGGCAAAACAGGAAGTGCCAGCTTGGAAAGACAGGAAACAGGTGGCAGAGTTCTTCTCCACCGCATCTCAAAAATAGAGTGCATGTAGTGGGCCCCATCAAGCAAACTTTAACTATAAACGCAGCAAACATTTATTAAGCACCTACTATGTGCCAGGTCCTGCACTAAGAGCTGTCATGTATGTTATCTCATTAACCCCCCGGGACAAACAGAAACATCCTAGTGGATTCCACCCATCTCTCCTAAGTGTGGATTTGATAGTTAGCTTGGAGCAGGGTTTCTCAACCTCAGCACTATTGGCATTTTAAGCTGAATAATTCTTTGTTGCTGGGGACTGTCCTGTGCATTGTAGGATGTTTAGCAGCATCTCTTGTCTCTACCCACTAGAAGCCAAGAGTATACCCCACCCCACAACAACCAAAAATGTCTCTAGGCATTGCTAAATGTCCCCGGAAGAGCAAAATTGCCCCCGTTGAGACTCTTCCTTAGAGACAGAATGGTTTGCATGCCTAGGCAGCTGTAGGTAAACATTCCTTTGATTCCCTCCGGTGGTCTGACTCAGTGCTTCTCAAACCTGAGTGGTCTCTACACAATACCGTATATACTCTGCTTTGTGGGCAGGAAATTCTCAAGGGTAGTTTGACTCCATCCATTTTTGCCTTCTGTGCTGACATGAGAGCCTAACTTCTCTCTTAAATTTAACTCCACAGGCCTCCTGAAGAGCTCTGCTGTGGTCACAGAGGTCTTTGCAGCACAGAATCTCTCGCGCGCCCAGGCTTTGTCCACGAAGCCAATGGTGTCAACCGCCATTTTTTAATACTTCCCACAGCATCGGGACATCTCACTGCGTCCTCACGTTGACACCGTGAGGTCAGTACTAGTACTGCCCTGTTTCACAGAAGAGGCACTGAGGCTCACATGGGTTCAATAACTTGCCACAAATCACACAGCTAGTAAATGGTGGAACCCACTGGATGCCAAGCTGTATTGCTTTTCAATAGAAAATATGCACAGGGTACGTTCAATAACTATTAGCGACTGTTTACTAGTGGGAAACAAATCTGTCTAATTTGATCATGAACAGTTACTCAACATTATTTCCTTACACCAAAAAAAAAAAAAAAGGCTGATCGCATTGGCCAATCCTCCCACCATCACTGCTAGCAAGGATACGGATATTCAAGATGTATATGTCTATATACCCCAAATTGTGTTTCTCTTCCAAAACACAAAACAGAAGCTACCCAAACGTCATTAACTAACTGTCAAAACAAAACAGATCATTTCATTTGGAGCTACAAAAAGACTGGAGTGCTGACAGGTACTAGAAAATAATAGCAGTCACACTTGACACATCATAACATCATTCTACATTTGCTACTAAATTTCCTTATGCGGGTGGATGCTTCCTGAGGTCAGGGACTGGCTTACACATCATTACTAAACCCTACTATGTTTGTTGAGTTTGTCATTAACACATGAATGCACTTTTACCCTAACTCTTACACCTACTTTATCTCCAATCTCTCAGTAACTGTGGGTGGTCTGTAGTTTTGATATCCTCTTTTTCATAGGAAGAGATTGAAGCTGAGGAACATAAAGTGACTGGCCCAAGGTCACTCCTTGGTAAACTCTGGATCCAGACTTCGAACCCAAGTCTCATGCTTTGAACCCCAGATCTCATGGTTTTTTTACAGTAAGGGATTCCAAGGTAAAGGTGAGTTGGGAATCCCAGTGCTAGATTTGGCCTTGACGTTTAACATTTGTGAACTGTCTTCCTTCCTATTAAGCTAATTAAATATAGGGAAATTGCATCCTATGAGCTTTTAATATACATGGATTCAGCCATGTATGCTTCTGGAGAGAGAACAATGGAATAAATACAGGTAGTTCCTATAGCCAGTTATGGGATGTGTGGGTGTCCAGGGTGAGTTTTGGGTGGGACCTGACTTTGTTGATCCCTTGTCAGACTCATTGATCACCAGTCTCTTCTCGTGTGTGGCCCTGGGCTGCCCTGAGTGGGAGTCCAGTATTTCTAGATGTTTTTAAAGTGTTTAAGGACTACCATTTCTCATACAATCTGACCCTTAACTACAAGGAAATTGCTTCATCTGGTTCTCAGCCAAATAATAATATGGGATAAATACTGGCTGGGCAGAACTTATTGTATTGCGAGATAGTCTATGGAAGGCCAATGCAGCTGCTTCCTGAGGGATTTTTGAGGGATATATGTAACTATCACCAACCATGCTGAGGTTTGATCTTAAGATATACTTGAGAAGGGGGCCGGCCGAGTGGCGCAGTGGTTAAGCACTGGCCTGGGAAGCCAGCGGCCCCGGTTCGGTCCCACATATGAGGGCCAGTAACACTGCCCTCAAAAAAAAAAAAAAAAGATATACTTGAGAATTAGTGGGAAAACATCAAAATGAGACCTTATGCAAAAGATCCACGAAGACATAAAATAAGAAAGAAAGAGTGTTGACTTTTTTGTTTGTTTGTTTGTTTGTTTGTTTTTAAGGGCAATGTCACTGGCCCTCATATGTGGGACCGAACAGGGGCCGCTGGCTTCCCAGGCCAGCGCTTAACCACTGCGCCACTCGGCCGGCCCTTTTTATTTTTTTTATTTTTGAGTACTAGGTATGGTTCTAAGAAATTTGTATGTACTAACTCATTAAATCATCCTAACATGGCTATTTGGTAACTTACTGAAGGACATAGCTGGGAAGTAGCAGGATCAGGATTTGAACGCATGTAGACTGGGCCCTCTATGCTAAACCACATTCTTCCCCAACCTGGTGATCCCCAGGAGACTTGGATCAGAGTTCCTTGTCTTTCCATCTCCCCCAGACCTGACCCTGTCCCATAAACACTGGGAATTCAATAAAGATTTGTTTTGATGTGAATCAACCTCTTAGACTATTGACAGTCCTTTCGACATTTTTGACAAGGGAAATGGACCAACTACCCAGGAGTTCAACATTTCGAGGCCATCTATAGCTTGGTAAACACACCAAAAAGCTGAAAACAAATGAAATATAAATAGCCTCCCCATATCTGCAGAGTACTCGTACGTTATCATGCATTCACAGTGGCTGGTCACTCTCTATAGAAAATACAACCTCTCAGCCATGTTTTGTTTGTGTTGCTGTTTGTTAGTGTGAGGAGATTATAAATAAAAAGTTAAATATTATAGTGAGAGTTCCATTAATTGGGCCAGGGGTCGAATGCGGGCCCATATTTGTCCTAACTCAAAAATGTTTTGCAAAGCCCAATCGTGCAGGCGAGGAAGCCGGGGAAAGGCTTAGCCCACTCAAGGCAACTGTTTTCTTTTTTTTTTTTTTTTTTTTTTTTTTTTAAAGATTTTATTGGGGAATTGGTGGAGGGGAACAGCGTTGGGGAATCGGGGAAGGGGAACAGACAAGCTGCTGTCTTCTTGTTCTTCAGTTTAGTTGCGGAGGATGTTGCTTCACTGTTGGTATCGTCATTGCGCTCTTCCCGGATGAGGCAGATCGGTTGCTGACAAGGCAACTGTTTTCAAACAAGTTGACAACCACCTTGCCAGGGTTCCTTTAATAAGCTAATTACAAAGGGCTCTTAGGTGTTCTCTGCAGCCAGTCCTGGAGGCTCTACTTAAAAAAAGGCTGAAGGAGGGCCGGCCGAGTGGCGCGGTGGTTAAGTGCTGGCCTGGGAAGCCAGCGGCCCTGGTTTGGTCCCACATATGAGCGCCAGTGACACTGCCCTCAAAAAAAAAAAAGAAAAAAGAAAGGCTGAAGGAGTCATTAGCACCTGAAATACCATAAACAGTACAGACTCTTAGAACTTATCATGAAGTGACTATATCTGTCAATCGGGAGCAGTCAGGTCTTTTTCAGTTGGAAGCAACAGAAAACCAACTCAAATTCACTTAAACAGGAATGTTTGCTACAGTAGGAATGGCTGAATCCCTGTGCTTAAAGGATGTCAATAGGAATCTGTCCGTTTTTCTGGCTTTTCTTCCTTTGTGTCTGGTCTGTTCTCATGCAGGCTTTCCCTAAATGGTATTAAAGTGGTTCCTGGCAGTTTCAGCCTTACATTCTACCAGCTTAACACCCCAGTGGAAAGAGAGCATCTTTTTCTTAATAGTTCCAGAAAAAATCTCAGGGCTAAGATTCTTTGGCTTTGATTGGCCCAGCTTGGGTCACATGCCCATCCTTGAGCCAATCCCAGTAGCCAGAACAATGCATTACTCTTACTAGTCAGGTCTGGGTCACCTGACTAATACCTTTAAAACCAAGACATGGGCAGGCCCACTTGAACCATAAAGATCAAGAGGGGGTGGCCAGATAGCTCAGTTGGTTAAAAGCACTAGCTCTGAACAACAGGGCTGACAGCTCAATTCCCATATGGGCCAGTGAGCTGCATCAGTAAGTTGCACCCTCTATAGCTAAGACTGCGAACAACAGCTCAACCTGGAGCTGGGCTGCAGTGGAGCTGCAGTGAATGGCTGGCGGACGGCATGAGCTGCCTGAAGCTGCCACGGGCTGCCATGAGTGGCCGTCCAATGGCCGGTGACCAACTGCCTCAGCCGAGAAGAGAGCAGTGATCACAAAACCAATATAGGCCAGTGAAGCGATGTCCTCCACAACTAGATGGAGAACAACGGCTTGAAGGTCGGGGAGGAGGGAGAAAAGAAAATAGATCAAGAGGGAGGAGCATTTTCCCAGAGAACAATCCAGAGTCTAATGCCAGACAATGGAGGGGCAGTAAGGGTTGGTGGTGGATACTGAATGGGGAAAACCAGTGGATGTCCCTGAAACCTTCATTATCTCCAACAGGCAAGGTGTTACTATGCAGAGGAACTTTATGTGGTTTACAAGCATAATTTAGATATTTGCTTAGATATCTGAGGCTTAAAACATGGCCTGTATTGGCTACAACATTGTGGAAATATTTTCTGCAAATTGTACTCACCCACATGGCTTGAAGTTTTGGGGTTTTTCTTTCTATCTTTCTTTTCTGTTCTTTTCTTGTTCTTTTTAATTCTTGGAACAAATCCTTAGGAAAAAGAGGAACAGAAATGCCACAAAATGATTCAAAACAGATGACTGGAAGAACAGCAGAGATGGCAAATTAGCACACAGTTGACATTCCTCCTGTCCTGATGACACTTTTTTTTTTTTTTTTTTTTAGATTTTTTTAATTTGGGAAATTGGGGAAGGGGAACAGCCAAGTTGTCCTTCAATCTTAGTTGTGGAGGGCATAGCTAGCTAGCTCAGTTCCAATTCCAGTCGCTATCTAGCAGCCCGGTGGCAGGCAGCTCATGGCCTCTCAGCTCAAGGTGTCATGTTCAATCTTAGTTACGGGTGGGTGTAGCCCACCATCCCATGTGGGAGTTGAACTGGCAACCTTGTTGTTAAGAGCACATGCTTTCACCAGCTGAGGAATCCTGTAACTTTTTGGGACTGTATTGAATCTATCATATAGATATACCATAATTTATTCAACAAATCCCCAATTGTTGGACATTTAGGTTGCTTCTAATTTTTCAGTATTCTATTAATACTACAGTGAACCACTTTGGGGAAACATTTTCACATACATCTCTGATTATGTCCTTAGAAAATTCCTAGAATTGCTGAATCAAAGGGATTGTGTATTTTTAGTGTTTAATACCTATTACCAAATTGTTCTTCAGAAAGGCAGGCCCAGCGTACAAACCCATAGCAACATATAAGTTTCTCGTTCCCCACTCTGTCCCATGATGCCTCCTTCTCAGAATTACTAATCATTAGCTAATTGTGCCTCTCATCCCCTGCATTGGGGAATGGGGACTTTTCAAAGTGCATATCATTTAACAGTATTCAAATGGTTTAATGCAAATGCAGTAGTAAAAATTTGTCAGTGATAATTTGTATCCCTATTACTGTCACCATCCAATCTGAGAGAGTTCATAATCCTGTTTCCCCAGGCCATGGGACTGACTAGGGGAATCACAACATTGGCCCAGGACTCTAGCCAGCACCATGAAGATAACTCTGGGTACAAGTCGATAGTGATGGTATAAGGGTGACCTGCCATAATGATCCTCACTTATGACTATACGTAATTATGTTGACATGCAGTCCACCCCACTCAGCTTCTGTTTGTATGAAAACCACCCTGCTTTGGGGAACCACTGTCAGCTGGTTCGTGCCTCAGGCTGGGCCCTGATTGGATGGGGCCCATGGTCTGCAATGTAACTGGATGCAAACACAAGATAATCACACTTCTTGAGCAACTTGAATTCGAAGAACTGAAACAACTGAAGACTAGTGGGAGGTAGCTGAGTCCATTAGTGGGAAGACAAGATTCTGTGGCTCGATGTCACGTGCAGGCTTGGCACATAGTAGGTGCTCAATCCATATTTGTTGTTGAATGAATGCATGGATTTGATTACAGTGGATCTCTTTTTTTCTACTCTCTTCAGCACTTCTTCCTCCTCCTGGCAGCAGCAACCCCCCCACCCCGCCCCCTATTCCTTTGGGAATTCCCATGGGAACTGTAATTCTAAAGTGTAATTCCAGCAGGGGAAGTCAGGTTCCTGAAGGAATGGGAGAGAGGTCCACTTAGGGTGAACTGAAACTACACTTGCTGTGCCTGAGTTGAGAGGTGACGTACAAACTCCTCCGCTCTTGGGACCTCTCCATGGTGGGCGCCAATGTTTTCTCCCTGTGCCATACTCCCCCTTGGCTTATCTCCATTCCCAGGAAGTGCCCTATACTTTCTGTCCTTCATGCCTTTACTCTATGATTTCTCAGGTCCAGTGTATTCCTCCTTCCATCTCTCCCATAGAAACCCTACAAGGCGTATCATAACTGCTACCTCTTCCTCCTTTTCCTGATCGACCCTGATTTATTTTCTTCAGAGCACTGGTCGGGACCTATGAGTCCCTTATTTGGTTATGTGATTATGATCTGTTTTCCCCACCATGAGGCTCCTCAGGTAAGATTTTGTCTGTCTTGTTCACAGCTGCATCCCTGGGTCATAGAACAGAACCCAGAGCACAGTAGGGACTCGAAGACTAGGTCTCGACTGACCAGCCTTGGGAGTGTCACAAGCAAGGCCAGTGGAAGATTCTGCTCAGGAGCTGGCCTCTTGAGCAGAGGGGGGCACCTACCGAGTCAGCTGGTGGTCATCTGTCATGAATCCATAAGTTCTGTCCTGGTTCACCCTCTTTCTGAGACCTGGGGTTGGGGGGGCTCATCTTTTCTTTAATTCCAGAGCTATCCCACCACTTACTAATAAATTTCGTCTTTGTCCAAGTGACCCTGTTTTGGCTCCTTGCTATCACAGAATCCTAACCATATACTGATCTTCATAACCAACGTTTACAGAGTAGGAAACCGGGCCTCAGGGCCAGCATCACTCATGGGCTTTCGGGGCTTCTCCTTAGTTCCTGTGGAGTGATCACCAGCCATCTCAGAACACAATGGAGCCTCTTCACTCTGTTGTCTAACCCCCGACCCGCTTTTTGGCAACCTGACCTCCATGGGCCTTGGGTTCCTCCTGGCTCCTACATCTGCCAACGGCCATGTGGCGGTCTGGGCGCACGTGCCCTTAGCCGCTCCCCATGTTCCTGTCCACTCTGATTGGACTCGATACAGGATAGAGGACACAACACTGGGATGATTTCTTGACCTGCCACCTGTCAGGACCCACTTGTCAGCCTCATTCATTCACCAACTATGTATTGAGCACCTACTGTGCATGGCCCTCTTCTAGAAAATTAGAATATATCAGATCCCTGCCCTCATTAAGTTTACAGCCTAGCAGGGAAAGATAAACAATAAGTGACAAGTCATAATAAATAAGCAAATTAGTGAGTGTATTGGAAGGTTATAAGCGCTGTAGAAGAAAAAGTCGAGCCAGGTAAGAGGAATTAGGAGGAAGGGGTTGCAGTTGTAAACAGATTACTCAGAGGAGGCTTCACTGAAGAAAGACTGGAGGAAGGAATGGGCTGAGTCACATGGGTGCCTGGGTGTCCCAGGCGTAGGGACCACCACGTGCAAAGGCCCCAGTGAGGAGCTTGAGAATCCAGCACGTTTGGGTTCCAATCTCTAAGTCTCGACTTCCTTTCTGTGTGAGCTTGGGAAAGTTAATGAACCTCTCTGAGCCTCAGTTTCTTTATCTGGGAAATGGGGATGAAGATGAGATCCTGTCCATAAAGCAGCTGGAACGGGGCTGACACTCACTAACAGTTGTTCACTATGGGCCCTGCCCAATCCCAGAGATTTGGGAAATAGCTGCAGGAAAGTCCTAGGTCGCAGTGGTCAGCAGAGTGCAACAATTAAGAGCAATCGCTCCAGCTCTGTCATTTGGTGGTCCTGTGACCTTGGGCTAGTTTATGTAACCTCAGTATCCTCACTTTAAAAGTGGGATATTAATAGCAATGACATCAGAGAGTCACTGTGAGGAATAAATGAGAGGATCCTGGAACGTTCTCAGGAGGGGGGCTTGCCTCTGAAGAAGCACTCAATGAATGGCAGCTATTTTTTTGGCTGAAGCCATGGGGAGAGAGGCTTTCTTTTCTCTGCAGGATTGTTAAGCTGATAGAATGTGAGCCAGGAGCTGCTGGTGGCCATGGGTGGGAGGTCCTGCTGCAAAAAAAGCCAACCCAAAGAAGGCAGAGCTGTGGCATGGACAGCAAGGGACTCCTGATGACCTTTCTCTTTCAATGTAACTAAAAAAAAAAAATAAAAAAATTAAAAACTTATACTCATGGAATTGCACCATACACCGTTTAACTTAAGCTAATTCAACTCTAACGTGCTTCCTTTGGTAATGAGGAAGTCAGTGCAATCCTCAAGGAGGCAAAAAGGCAGCTAGGAGTTGCCACCTGGAAAGGTGAGGGCTGAATTTGGTCCTCGGCGGCTTCCTGGCTTCCTTAGTAGAGACAAGCACAAACCAAGCCCCTCACTTCTCCTCTGCAGCAATGGTTCCCAACCCTCCAATCGTTCAGCACCTGGGTCCCCAAATCTTACCCACCTGCAAATGAGCTTGTTGTTTGAGAAAAGGCATAATAACAAAAAAACCACTATGAGTTCTTCTCGCCTGGAAAGGAATTTGCATATTTTTTTCATCGCACCAGCTCTGAGGATCTAGTCATCTGTCTATGTGTAGAAGGTAATGTTGATTCATCCCATGCACGCGTCTGGCTGCATTTTGGATAGGCAGGCCCCCGCTGTGACTGCAGAGCCCGGCCCCCAGGCCTGTGCAGTCTTCAGGTCACAGAGCAGCAATTCTCAGTTGGCAGCCTGCGGCCCACTGAGTGGATCTCCAGCTACTTCCTAAAGCCCTACAGACAGATCCCGTCTCTCCCCCTGATTCTTAAGAACAAGTAACACCACGTGCATCCACTGATTTCGGGCTTTAGGCATGACTAAGTGCCACTTTCTAGGAAACTACTAAGTGAGTGACTACGACTTACTAGTCATAACTAAAATTAGTACGTTACTAGGGTTTACCACGAATTCAGCAGCAGTGCTCTTCTTGGAAGCCTGGCTCCTACTTAGTGCTTGTCAACACTGTAAAACTCTCATGGCACCACTCAGGAAGTGGGAACTGGTGGCACAGATGGGATGCATGGTCTCTGACCTTGCCCTGGTGAGCCAAAGGTCAAAGGAATTGGAGGACCACTGTTTCAGGCTTTTAACATTCAAAAAGCTCCTCTCTGGGATGCTTCAGTCCCCTACCCTGCCATTTCCATAGCCCTGACATTTTGAGCCACCCCTACATCAATCCTGACTCGGCACATTTAAATCACAATGAGTTCCCCACACAACAGATTTTAAACAACTAGTATCCATAAATAATATTGAAATTCCAGTTCTGACCTCCAAATGCCTAAGACCTCCTTCACACACTGGACAAATATTCATTAAGACTCGACTATATCAGGCACGTGTTAGTTCCGGGACATACAGTGGTAATCAAGACTGTCATGTTCCCTGCCTGCATTAAGCTTACAGTCTGGGGGTCAGAAAAAGACATGACAGGCCAGTAGGGTGACTCAGTTGGTTAGAACGCGAGCTCTGAGCAACAGGGTCGCCGGTTCGATTCCCACATGGGCCAATGAGCTGCATCTGAGCTGAGCTGCCAACAGGAGGCCAGATAGCTCAGCTGGTGAGGGTGCGTGCTCCTAACAACAAGTTTGCCAGTTCAACTCCTGCATGGGATGGTGGGCTGTGCTCCCCCCACCCCCGCCCCCACCCCCGCAACTAGATTGAAAGCGGCCACTGGACTTGGAGCTGAACTGCACCCTCCACAAGTAAGACAACTAAGATTGAGGGACAACAACTTGACTTGGAGCTGATGGGTCCTGGAAAAACACAATGTTTCCCTTCCCCAGTTCCCCAACACTGTTGCCTTCTTAATTCCCCAATAAAATCTTTAAAAGAAAAAAAGAAAAGAAATAGACTTGACATAAGGAAACAGCAAAGCAATAATACAAGTCTAGGTGCTTAAAAACTAAGCAGGGAGAATAGCCGATGAGGCCCTATTTCTACACAGTGGTGATGGAGGGTGCATCGGCCAGGGCTCTGTGGTTGCAAGCAACGGAAGACAATGCTGGAAATTCGTAGGAAAACATGGGGGCGCTCACAGAAGCAATGGAAAAACTGGGAAAGGCACAGGAAGGACAGGAACCAGGGAGACTCCAGGGGGTCTAGGGAGCAAGGAGGAGCTCACACAGGGCATGTATCAAGGCCAACCATTTCCCATCCCTGGTTCATTTGAGACAAGGGCCCCTCCCTCACTGGAGAAGGGGGAGGAAGGGCAGGGTACTTTGACTGACAGTTGCTCCAAGGCTACATAGCATGGCGGGGGGGGGGGGGCAGGAGGGGTTCTATGGCAGATCCCATTGGCTGGCCAAACCAATATGCATTTCCACTTCCTTCCCTACTGCCTGCTTCCAATGTCAACGCTAAGAAAAACCCCTAAATCCTTGCCTTCCCAGCCTCCTTTGCAGCAAGAGGTGGTCACATGACACAGGTCTGGCCAGTGAGATAAGCTCCTGGGGGAGGGGAAATGGGTGTTCTAGAAAAACCTTTGTTTCTGAATAAAAGGGACAGATGTTGCTGGGACCACCACTTTCCATTCTTCCTGTTTTGAACATGGATATCAAGCCTAGAATGGCGGCCATCAGCCCTCTTACAAGCATGAGAGAAAGCCCAAGGGCATTACAGAGATACTCTTCTGGATATTGTTGGGCCGATGAAAAACTCTGCAATCACCTGCGATATTGTTTTGTGAGAAAAATAACCCCTTATTGCTGGTCAGGTATTCTCCTATTACTTGCAGCTGACATTTTTTTTTTTTTAGGCAATTGTGGTTAATTATATTATTGTTCCCAACTATTTACTCCCTTCCCTGTAACAGGATTATACATCCTGGTCTATTGCCACGTGCCTCCCAGCGGTGGTGTGGCCTTCCCCACCCCTGACTGACTTGGATATGTGACTTGTTTTGGCCAATGGAATGTCAGCAGACATTCAGATACTAAGTCTGAACCAAAAGCTTTAAGATATATTGCACAACTCAGTTCTGTGACCTGCTGTTTTCCATCGGCCATAAGGGCAGCTTGTCCCAAGTGGGGGCTGCTTCTTCAACCTGTGTCCCCACATGAAAGATGCATGGAGCAGGGTAGCAGCAGCTGAAATGTAACAACCATGAAATAAATGTTTGTTGTCATGAGCCGCTAAACGTGGGGTTGTTTGTTACTGCAACAAAGCTGACTAATACACTGAAAATGATGCTTGTACCAAAAAAATTGGTATGGATGTTGGGTAGGCAAAATTAACGAGCATTAACTTTTGAAGGACTTACTGAGAAAGTGACAATAAAGCTGAGGTATAAACCCTGAAAAACAATCAGGCATGCAAAGAATCAGGTGAAGGGTATTTCAGCTAAGGGAAAAACATGTTCAAAGATCTGAATTAGGAAAGCACTTGGCATTTTTTTAGAAATTGCAAGAAAATCAGCATGGCTGGAACATCCTCTTTCTCACTCTCTTCCCATTCTCCCCATTCCCAATCCGTTAGTGTGGACTCATGTTTCTAATGCCACAGCCATCTCCTTGGACTTGACCCAACTCAGATTCACTGTCCCTGACCATCCATCTCTCCAAGGACTCAGCTTGCAATCATCTTGGCTCATCCCACCCTTAGCTATCTGGCGTGTCCTACTTACCTATTCCAGCTCTGACCCCAAGAACCAAACACCAGTGTGGACTCAGCCTGGACCCCTTGGAAACGTGAGGCCAGGCATCAGACAAGATGGGCTTTCTCCTGTTCTCACTACCGAGGCTCATTTGTAGGTCTCCAGTTCAGCACCGCGGAAGTCGAAATCCCTCCACATCTCTTAATTCGTGGCCACACACAGCTTGTTAAGCTTAATTAATGAGGCTTTATCCACTTGTTTCTGATGCCTGGTGGAAAGTTGAATTCCACATGCAGGCTGCAGAAACAGATGGGTGGGTGTGTCTCTGTGGTTCTCAGTGGTAAGCTGTATTCCTGGTGGGTGCTCATTGGATACTTGGTTGAAAAACGGTCAAAATCCCAAGCTTACTAAACTAAATAATATATCTGCTGTTAAGTACTATGAAACAGGTCCATTTTAAGATACCCGCCAGCACACAGGTCCCATCACTGAGAACCTGCCTCCGTCACAGCCCTGGAATGCATCTCGGTGGCTTTCCATCCTCAGGAGCCTTCTCAGTTATTTATCTATCCCCTGTTTGGGTTTCTGAGAGGGTTGTGTCTTTCCAGTAAACCCTGTCTTGCTCAGTGGTGGCCGAGTGGACCTCTAGTCTTTACAACTCAAGATGTTCAGACCTGCTCTCGGTTTTGCCCACAGCTGTGTTATCTAGTAGACACCATACTATGGTTATCTAAACAAGTGTTGCCTGCCCAAGCTGATCCTTTGGGAGAAGGTTTGGAGTCAAGGTCAGCCTACACAGAGGGAAGCTGAGAAGGATAAGGAAGTGGAGGAATAGAAACATGAAGTTGGAGGCTGACTCAGAGGTGGAAGAGAGAGGTTGCTGGCTCTTCTGAAATCCACAAGCTGAGGTCTCTGGGGGGCCGCGTTCAGCCTTGCAAACAAACATGTTTTGTTGGGCTGGAACCATGATTTTTTAAAAAGTTGAGTGTCAATGCTTTGGGACAAGAATGCACTTTTTTGTTCATCTTGTTCACCACTCCCTATTGTCACACTTTGTCACGCTTCTGTAGCCAACTGTGTTTGTCACCTGCGCTTCATGTAAAAAGTCTGGTAAGAAAGAGTTAGAAAGGATCTATCATTCAGTTCAACCCCGACTTCACATTTGAAATCTTTCTACCAGCGTCCCACCTGTATTACCCTTATTAGCATCTATTCGTCATTTTAATGCATCTGGTAATGGGCAAACCTGAAAGTCAAAAGGAGCATCTCCCGTTGTTTTGGGCTTGCGAGATGGATAACACACACCTCTCACCAGCTGCTGAAGCTCGGAGGAAAACCACCTCAGAAACTCCCTTCGGAGAGAAAGAAGGTTCTCAATGGGATCATTTCTGCCCCTGCGATCATCTGACTTCTCATGGGAGCAAAAGCCAAAAATGTCTCCCTAAACTAGAAGAGGGAAAATGAAAATGCCTCGTGGGGCGGCCACGATGGGAAAGCCAGGTCCCGGGGCAGTGCTGAGGGCAGGGGGCACTGGGTCGGGCCTGCTAAGAGACACTCGGGCTGCCTTCCCTGGCTCAGCCTGAACTTTCGACCCCATTGTCGACTCTAATTACCGGAACTAGCGGGATTAATTCTTCGACCTACTTTCCAGTCCCTTCTGCTGCCACAGAGTGATAAGGCCTCACTGGGCTTCTCTCTGTCATTTTAATGCAGCAAAACTCGCTGAGGAGTTACATGCACACTCACATTTGAACCAAAGGAGCATCTATCTCATCTTTGAACGGAAGAAAGGAGCTCCGGATTGTTCCTTTTCAGCTGATTCTAACATTCCAGTTCCCTAAAGCTACTTAACAAAGAGCAATCAAACACATGAAAAGAAAAAAAAACTGCCCCCCACTTCGAGAACAATGGGATATAGACAGAAAAACAAGATATTTTATATCTGCTAAATTTGCATAAAATGCGAACTGATAGCACCAAATGCTGGTGAGGCTGTAAGAAGCCTGTATGTTCACAAGTGGCTAGTTGGCACGATTTTACAACACAGCAATATACATTAGGGGCGGTTAAAAACATTGCTCTCCATTGATCCCAGTAATCTCATTCCTGGGAAGCTGTCCAAAGGAAATGGCTCAAAAGAAGGAAAAAGCTGTATACATAGAGACCTGCCCTGCAGCTTAGAGACAGGGGTGGCAAAATGACCTAGGCTGGCAAACCTGTGGACGACTTCAGCCTGAGGCCTGTTTCCATATGGCCAACAAGCTAAGAATGATTTTTTAAAGCATTCTTGACAGATTGTTAAAACAAACAAGCAAACAAAGGATATGTGAAGTTGACTGACCCTGGAGTAAGAGAAAACTGGATGAAGACTATAAAACAACATGGGGAAATGTTTATAATACGTGGAGCTTTGCAGAATATAAATGGAATGGTTGATGATATCAACCTTGTAAAAAAATATATGTCATGTGCACACAGACAGGAAGAGAAGGCAAAAAACGAAATCCGGTCTGTGGGAATAATTTGAAATGATTTACTCTTCTTTAAAAAAGGGTGGGGCGAGGGGCAGCCGGTTAGCTCAGGTGGTTGGAGCACCAGCTCATAGCACTGGGGTTGCCGGTTCGATTCCCACATGGGCTAAGGAGCTGCGCCCTCCACAACTAAACTGAAGACAACTAGTTGACTTGGAGCAGATGGGTCCCGGAAAAACACACTGTTCCCCTTAAAACAGAAATCCTTATTGAAAACAACCCAGATACTCACGGGTAGCAGGTTTGCTGTGTAAATGCTGCATCCTTATGAGAGAGTACTACGCTGCCATTAAAAATAGTGTTGTGGGAGGAGCCGGCCGAGTGGCGCGGTGGTTAAGCTCTGGCTTGGGACGTCAGGGGCCCCGGTTAGGTTCCCACATATGAGGGTCAGTGACACTGCCCTGGAAAAAAACAAAAACAATAACAAAACAACAAAACAATAAAAATAGTGTTGTGGGTCTGTATTTACTGAGATGGAAAGATGCTCATGACATACTGTTAAGTGAAAAGGCATATTTTATTTATTTATTTATTTATTTATTTATTTATTTATTTATTTAGCTGAGCCATCCTGCTACCTGTTGGCAGCTCAGCGGCTGCTCAGCTTGGGCTGGGCACCGAACTGCTGTTGCTCAGAGCTCAGCTCGCACTCTTGAGCGAGCTCTTAACCAACTGAGCCACTCGACCGGCCCTAAAAAGTCATATTTTAGAACAGTCTGCACAGTGCAGACCCATTTACATAAGCTGAACACGGATCCATGTTGGTGTAGATGCATGGAGAACAATCTGAAAGGATAGACACGAAATATATTTATAGCAGTTATCTCTGGGTGATGGAATGTGGGGTGCATTTTCTTTTCCTTTTACTGTTTGAAGGTTTATGGAGTTTTTTGCAAGGCCCATTTATTATTTTTAGAATTGGAACTAAAGGATTTTCACCAAAACTTTTTTAATGTAGTTAAAATGTTTTTATACTATGCAAGAAAAATTTGCCATTTACAATGCAGCCAAGATCCTAGGAATCTGAGCACCACTATCCCCTCCCAGCTACTGGCCTGTCTTGTCACTCTGTCCCCACCTGAAATGCTGCTTTCTCTACCCTGAAGCTCTCAAACACAGGTCTGAGATTAGGTTGAAAAGAGTAAGGCACATGCTTTGGGTTCAAAATTTAAGGTGACACCAAAACAACTCTGTTATCATAATAAATATTTTAATGCTATGTTTTAGAAAAAATAAAAATCAAGGCCGGCTGAGTGGCGCAGTGGTTAAGAGCTGGCTTGGGACACCAGTGGCCCTGGTTCGGATCCCACATATGAGGGCCAGTGACACTGCCCTCTACAGCTAAGATGGGGAACAACAGCTCCACTGGGAGCTGGGCTGCGCGAGCCCTGGCGGACAGTGTAGGCTGCAGTCCCTGCTGCGGTGGGCTGCCATAGGCTACAGTGAGTGGCCGGCAGCCAGCGTAAGCTGCCAATAGCCGCGGTGAGCAACCATCCAGAGGCCTCACCCGGGAAGAGCGCAATGATAATGGACCAGTGAAGCAACGTCCTCCGCAACTAGACTGAAGAACAAAAAGACAGCAACTTGTCTGTTCCCCTTTCCCGATTCCCCAATGCTGTTCCTCTCTCCCAATTCCTCAATAAAATCTTTTTAAAATTTTTTAAAAAAATAAAAATAAAAATCAATGGGGAAAATCCATGATGAACAAAATATTAACATTTTAAATAAAGACAGGAACAGTTTCTCCTTTGGCCTCTGGCCTCATTGTGGCTTGACACTGCACAGTTACCGATCCTGTCTTTATTTAAAATGTTGATATTTTGTTCATCGTGGGCTTTTTGGCATTAATTTTTACTTCTAAAAAGTATATTAAAATATTACTTATCTTGATACTGAGTTTCTGGCACCCCCTTAAATATACCAAAAAGTACTAACTGGTACACTTTATAATATAAAATTACATCTCACTGACGCTGTTTGAAAACTTTATTTGTGGCTACTGAAATTTGAATTTTATGTTATTTTCATGTTTCACAAAATATTCTTCTTCTTTTTTTTTTTTTTTTTTTTAATTTTCTCCCAACCATTTATAGGTGTATAAAAAACATTCTTAGCTTGTGGGCGATGTAAAACAGGTATCAGTCCCATAATCCGCTGCCTCCTCAATTAAACCATGGGAAATGCTCACACGGAAACTGACAAGCAAGAGTTGAAGTTTAAAAGTAGTCACCTGGCCTCTGTGAGGCAGCTTCCTCCCACTGAAGATGGGCCAATGCCTACCACTTGGGGTGATGTTATGGAAATGCGGGCTAAGCGCCTAGAAGAGAGGCCTCCCTCTGGGTTGTCAATATTTAGGTGCCCCAGGCCCCAGGCCACCAGCTCTGAGGCCCAGAGGCTGTCGGATCAGTTTGGCCATCAGTCTTCGGCCTCTTTCTGCTGTTGATACTCTCCACGTCTCGCTCATATCATACTTCTCAGCAGAGTTTTTAATGATTGTCCCAGCAGCCACCACCTAGCAGCTTATCTGCCTCATTACTTTGAGACAGGGCTGTAAAACTGCAGATAACCCTGGCTCTCAGGGCGGGGAAAGCCAGGCTGTCTTATCAGACACGGGTTGCAATAATTAACCATGCGGGGAAATAAAAACAAATATTGGACAGCAAATGCCTCATATGTGACCAAAAGCCCCTGGTTCAACAAAGCTTGTGGGCTCTGGTGTTTCCTTATCACTCTGATTCTGTACTCACTGTAGTTTCCCTGAAATTTTGAAATTTCTACCATCTGAGCTCCTGTTTCACCCACCCAGTCAAGAACAAACAAACCCCCACGTCTTAGCTTTCCAGTTTTCATTCACCCCCACCATTAAAGACCTTTTCCTCCTCTTCCCTTCCCAAGTCTTTCTTGCCCCCAAATTCCTCCACTTCGATCTGTCACATCAGACCATCACTTAATAGAATGCAGTTTTGCATGGGGGTAGGTAGCAAGGTGGGTCTAAGCCAATCTGGCCATGTGAGACCTAAGCAGAAGACTTTTGCTTTCTTGACAAGTGAGGGTAGAGCTGGCATTTCCTCTGTCATTACCTTCCTGCCTTGAACTGGGAAAATGATGGCCGGAACTGTGGCAACCATGGTGTGATCATGAGCAAGTGGTCAAAAGACTCTCAGAGGCAGTCAGTAATCATGACATGACTGAGCCCCTCAGCCAACACCAGAATTTTTGTTTGATGAAAAGATAAACACTTATGGGCCGGCTGAGTGGCGCATTGGTTAGGAGCTGGTTTTGGGATGCCAGCGGCCCTGGTTTGGATCCCACATCTGCGGGCCAGTGACACTACCCTCCACAGCTAAGATGGTGAACAACAGCTCCACCTGGAGCTGGGCTGTGCGAGCCCCGGCGACGGTGTAGGCTGCAGCCCCTGCTGCAGTGGGCTGCCATAGGCTACAGTGAGTGGCCGGCAGCCAGTGTGAGCTGCCAATAGCAGCGGTGAGCGACCATCCAGAGACCGGCGGCCGATCTGCCTCACCAGGGGGCGCGCAATGATGATGCCAACATGGACTAGTGAAGCAACATCCTCTGCAACTAGACTGAAGAACAAAAAGACAGCAACTTGTCTGTTCCCCTTCCCCAATTCCCCAAATGCTGTTCCCCTCTCCCAATTCCCCAATAAAATCTTTTTTTTTAAAAAAAAAGATAAACATTTATGTGTTTAGCCATCGTGATGGTTTTGGTTATAGACAGCACCACAGGTAATCCTGACCAGGTGAGCAGAGTTGATCATAGAGAGGCTTTCATCCAGAGCTAATAGCATCAAACCAAAGCACCAAGTCCTGGTGTCCGGGTCAGGTTAGCACACAGGCGCAGCCACGTAGAACTAAGGTCCTTGGATGTGAGACCAGGACTGGAACACAGGAGACCAGAGCCCCCTTTGCTAAACTAGAAAAATGGCCGTAAATTAGTAATAGGAGGAAAAGTACCTCCATCCAGCCTGGTAGGCTGGGGCATATGAGGGCCAGACAAATAGGTCTCCCACAGGGACAAGGGCTCAACCACCCTGACACCTGTCTAGACCTGAGGCTGTCACTCCACTACGTGCCCTGCCCCCTGCTTCCTCAACAGGCTCTTACATCCTGTTTCCCCGATTCTCTCTCCTGAGGTCTTATTTTCACAACCTTCTCCCTTTGTCCACTTGCTGCTCAGAATAAAGTAGAAAGTTGAGAAGGCCGCAGCTTAAAACTCCAAGGGTCTGTAGCCCCATCTCCCCCGACACCCGTATCCCAACTCGACCCCCATGTATAAACATTTGCTGGGTGAGTGACTGAATGCATGAATGAGCAGATTCCATCCCTTCACTAGCTGTACTAATCCATAATAATTTCTCTTTGACTTTGGAAAGCATTATGTAATTTGAATTCTGCAAATTTACCTTCCTCATTATGTTCTTCTTTGGCTAACACAGAAATTACTTTGTCCAGATTGAGTGATGGTGGGGGCAAGTTTGCTAGGTGTTGGGATATAATCCATATATTGGCAGTCAAGAGTTGTCTGTATCAGGAAGGTCAACTGGACTGATTTTTAAAGCATGGGCATGTGTGTGTGTGTGTGTGTGTGTGTGTGTGTGTGTGTGTGTGTCTGATGTCCTGCGTCTGCATTAGCTAATCCATGGAAACTGGGTCTATTTCCACCTACCGGCTCACTCTTGGCCTAGACTTTCTGACCTATCTTGTCACTGTTCTGAGAGTTACATGGTAGTCCATCGCTTCAAAGATCCAGCAGTGAGTTACACTACACCTGGCCCTGCTCAGGCTGCAGGATTACATTCCCAGGTGAGTACCAGGTACTGATACATCGCATTATTTCTTTGCTTGCCCAATCCATAAAAGAATGAATGAACACAAGACAGCAAATAAGGAAGGAAGGAAGGAAGATAAAAAGGGAGGGAGGGAAGAAGCGAGGAGGAAAGAGGAACGGACCAGGACGGGTGGATGAACTCTTCATACAATAGATTCCTGACCTCATATCTCAGTTCTCCAGTGACAACTGCTATATATTGACTCCTATGCCATCCTTCCCCCTAGATCTCCACTGATGGCCTCTTCTGTTTAGGCTGGTGTTGGGGCTCACTTGGACCTTAATAGGCTCTATTTTCCCCGGGAAATGATCCCAAGCACCCATCCAACCAGGCAGGAGACTCATGGTCCTACGCCTATGTGCCTGGGCCTGGGATGCCTGGTCCCTGGGCTTCTTCCCATGTTTAGACATTCGATGGGGCCTGGCTTGTTCATGTGCCTTTAAGCTGGCAGGTCTCACCCCAGCCACAGGGCCACCATTCAGTACAAATGAACTACTGACACTGACAGCTCATTCACAGACTTTGAATTGAACGGTTAGCCTTGACCTTGCTAGCTTCGCTTTTGTTCCTAATACCCTCTAGGCATCTTGGCTCTAACCCCTATGCTAACCCCCTGATTGAATTAAGATGCCACACCATCATCTGTGGTCTCATGGTCCCTCTTGGGCAACGGGTCACCCTTGACTTCCTAACCCACAACTGTGTCACTGCACTCTGCCTTCCCTCGTCCATGTGGGTTCACGCCAGTGCCTCTGAGGATATCACCCTTGGAGGCTTTGGGTTAACACATCACCAAATCCAGGACCCTAGGAGCACAGCATCTTGTAGTCTTCTGTCTCCTGGGTCCATCTGGCCTCCGGGTTGAGAACAGCACATCTACCCCTGTGGATCGGCTGGGATCACTAACACCAGCCTTCCCTGATCTCTCTTTCATTCATCGGGTGTCTATCAAACACCTACTATGTGTCAGGCGCTTGCCAGGCGCTGGGGGTTTCACGGCAGCCTAGACGTTCACGACACTAGAACCTCCGGGAGAGGCAGACACGGGACCAGGCAATGCGGCCTGTTCAGAGCCAGACCAGAAGCACAGGCGCTCCGTGAGCCATCTCAGCGCCTCCCAACAAGGGCAAGTCAGCACCACCAGGAGACAGATGAAGGTGGCGCCAGATACCAAATGGGCTCCAAGTGGAAACCCCAGGAAATTGCTGACCCCAACTTCCCTCCCCTGGAAACCACCCCACTTCCTCCTCTGGTGGCCTCCCCTGCCTTTAATGGCCACGAACGCCACAGAGTCGCTTAGATAACCAAGCTCCTCGCAGAGGAAAGCTTCCGAGAACCTCCTCTTGAGGTGCTTCTGCCCTGAACGGCAGAATGACTGAAAACACAATCGCTGCCAATTCTGCTCCAAGATAATGGGGACATGGGCTTTTAAAGAGCTCTCTGATTCTAAACAATAAAAATTAAAGGGAAGCTGGGGCTCTTGTTTCCATGAAACAAGGAACCAAGAGACACACACCGTATGCAAGTCCTGGAGTAAGACAGTGAAGACGGGGAAAGTAAGACAGTCAAGGGCAAAATAAACACATTAAAAGGAAGGTTTGTTCCCTCTTCCCCAAATACATATTTTTAGCGAATACTCACAGCATGGCGCCTGAAAATTTAAACTCGCTAATCTGAACTGTGTGAGCGGGGGAAAGTCTAAAAAAGTGGTTCAGCAGATAGAATTTATTTGGACAGAAATGATGGAATTACCTGGGAAAAAAGTACAGTTGCAGAAGACAGGAGTTTGGGGAAGTGGTGGAAGGTCTCCTTAAATGAATAGGTAAGGCTGATGTGGTAACAGAACATAATTGTGTTTATGCAAATGTGCCTAAAGTCCTTAAAAACAGTGGTTTCCCTTCCTCTTCCTGCCGAGATGGGCTTCCCCTCCATCACATGCCGCCCTTTCTCCAGATGGCATTTACTTTTCTCTTGTCCTCAGGACTTACGGTGGGCACAAGGAGAGAAGTGGCTCGCCAATACAGGAAGGTCCAAAAAAATACGATCCTGTTCTGCTTCTAATGCTGTTGATGTCTGTGCCTAACCCTTTTGTGTTAGTCCTGATTCTCGGGAGAGAATGGGACTTAAAGCAGGATTTTATTAGGAGAAAGGTCTGTATGGGGGAGAGTAGAGAGGGACTCAGGCCAGTCTGGGAGGACCATCAGGCTCTGATGAAGAAGGGGGAAGGGAGATTTTGTGGGGGCATCCCAGGTAACCATGCAGTCCAAAGAAGGTTGGGCAGGGCCTCGGCGTGGTGCTGCTGTGCTCAAGCATCGGCGGGGAGCAGCAGTCCTGGGGAGACCAGGCCCTCGGGCAGCTACACGCCCTGCGGTAAGAGGTCCTCTAGGCACATTGTCAGGCTCCCTTCACTATTCTTTACAGTTACAGTGGCTCCAGTTTCAAGTTCAAATCCATGTACGTCTGGATTAGGGCTCTCTGCATAGCTTTTGGATGTCAGAGGCAATCAAAGAGATAAAATTTGCATGCTAAAATGTTTCAGTTGCTGAGATGGTCCAATGGTTTATGAAAAACATTGGGGCAAATATTTTAAAAATCAAAGTAGAGCTTCTCAAGAGTAGAACTCTCCTACAACAAGCTGCCAGGTTCGACTCCCACATGAGATGGTGGCTATGCCCACCCGCAACTAAGACTGAACTCGGCGCCTTGAGCTGAGCTGCTGCCTGGATGCCTCAGAGGATAGAGCATGTGCTCTTTTTTTTTTTGTGAGGGCAGTGTCACTGGCCCTCATATGTGGGACCGAACCGGGGCCGCTAGCTTCCCAGGCCAGCGCTTAACCACCGCGCCACTCGGCCGGCCCTAGAGCATGTGCTCTTAACAAGGCTGCTGGTTCCACTCCCGCATGGGATGGTGGCTACGCCCATCCGCAACTAAGATTGAACACGGCACCTTGAACTTAGAGGCCACAAGCTGCTGTCGGGAAGCCAGGTGGCGACTGGCGCCCTCCACAACTAAGATTGAAGAATAACAACTTGGCTGGTCCCCTCCCCCAATTCCCCAACACTGTTAAAAATTATAAAATAAAATAAAAACAAAAAAGAGTAGTGCTCTCCTGGCAGAAACACTTGGGACACCTGTTAAAATTTCTTTATTTCTGCCCAGACTTGTTGGGTCAAAACCTTGAGGGTTGAGAAGCAAAGCTCTAATCAATGCCATGTTAATCAACAGCACCAAGGTCGAGGGAAGCTCCTTTGAGGGGATTTACACCAAACCCAAATTAAATGATACACAAATGAGTGAAATCAGGCTATATTTTAATATCATAATGTCCCCACATTTTTCCTGCCACTAGTAGCTACATACGAAGTCTGACAATAAAGTTCATGAACTTGTTGCAATGATATTGCTAACCTTTTTTGATATCAGAGAGATTATTCATTATGAATTTGTACCAACTGGACAAACAGTTAACCAAGTTTACTATTTGGAAGTGCTGAAAAGGTTGCATGAAAAAGTTAGATGAAAATGACCTGAACTTTTCGCCAGCAATTCATGGCTCTTGCATCACGACAATGCACCAGCTCACATGGCACTGTCTGGAAGGGAGTTTTCAGCCAGTAAACAAATAATTGTATTGGAACACCCTCCCTACTCACCTGATCTGGCCCCCAGTGACTTCTTTCTTTACCTGAAGGTAAAGGAAATATTGAAGGGAAGACATTTTGATGACATTCAGGACATCAAGGGTAATACGACAACAGCTCTGATGGCCATTCCAGAAAAAGAGTTCCAAAATTGCTTTCAAGGGTGGACTAGGTGCTGGTGTTGATGTATAGCTTCCCAAGGGGAGTGCTTTGGAGGTGACTGTAGTGATTTTCAGCAGTGAGGTACGTAGTGCTTTTTCTAGGATGAATTTGCAAACTTAATTGTCTGACCTCATATAGCCTTCTGCTTCAAATTCCTATTTTCTAAGGCTTCCTTTCAGACAGCCAAAAAAAAAATTACAACATTCTCAAAAAACTATGCTTCAGTAAGGTTACCCAATAGTTTCCCCCTTGTTAATTTGAGGGTCTTAAATTATGCGTATGGTTGTGCTACCAGTCTACAAGATAAAAATCAACCATCATAATTCAAGTAACCTGTGTCTGATTTCTCCTCACTCAAACTTCAGGGCTGACCATGTTTGAGATCAAGAATAGATCATTAAATCACTTGGGAAATGTAGGGCAGGAGTGGGGGAGTAAGGGGGGATTGGTGGCGTGGAGATAGGAAAGATGGGGTCACTGAGCCAACTCCTGCCTCCATCCCTTCTGGATTGCCAATACTTTCTCCTTCCACACCCCGCTGGATTTCATAACTTCCATGAGGCCCCTTTCCCAAAAGGGACTGACTGCCCTGATTCCAATCCTTAAATCTAGCTGGGCAAGAATTCCACATGTGGACTTTGTCCTCTGCCCCATGTGGGTAACCTTGCCTATAAAGAAGCCACC
Source organism: Aselliscus stoliczkanus (assembly GCA_033961575.1). Taxonomy (NCBI): domain Eukaryota; kingdom Metazoa; phylum Chordata; class Mammalia; order Chiroptera; family Hipposideridae; genus Aselliscus; species Aselliscus stoliczkanus. Next base: position 10,862,336 of record CM066736.1, read on the forward strand.
ACAGGGCCAGCCGAGTGGCACAGTGGTTAAGAGCTGGCTTGGGATGCCAGTGGCACCGGTTCGGATCCCATATATGAGGGCCAGTGACACTGCCCTCTACAGCTAACAACAGCTCCACCTGGAGCTGGGCTGTGCAAGCCCCGGCGATGGTGTAGGCTGCAGCCCCTGCTGCAGTGGGCTGCCATAGGCTGCAGTGGGTGGCCAGCAGCCAGCGTGAGCTGCCAATAGCTGCGATGAGTGACATCCAGAGGCCGGCGACCCATCTGCCTCATCCGGGAAGAGCGCAATAATGATACCAACATGGGCCAGTGAAGCAACATCCTCCTCAACTACACTGAAGAACAATAAGGACAGCAACTTGTCTGTTCCCCTCCCCCAATTCCCCAAATAAAATCTTTAAAAAAAAAAGAAGCCACCACAATGATGCAGATGGCCCTGAAATTGAACCAATGGACCACAATATGCAGATTAGGAAGTTGGAGTCATCTCTCCATTGGCTCCTTGTTGGAGTGATGTCACAAAAGCCCAGCCCAAAGTTGGCCAGAAGTTCTGTGGGCAAGTTTCTTCTGGATAATTTGAAAAGCTTTTATTATTTGGGGTGTGTGTGAGCCCCGAACCACTTTTTTGTGTGATTTTTTAATCAGCTGATGCTGGTTTCCTGCATTTCCTATGTTAGGGTGAAAAAAAAAATGTGTGTTCATGTACAGCCAGAGCTGAAGGACTTGGGTAGGAGCATTTTGTTCTCTAGTGTGGTGGCTCTTAGGGTTGACCTGTGTTTTAAACAAAAAAATGACATATGAAAAAGCTGTGAATTTTAAACGAGCTATGGGGCCCTCACAGACCTCTTTGGCTTAGTGGTTTCCAAGAAGCCCCAGGCTGACCCAAACTCTGTGAGTCAGTTTGGTGGAAGTCTTTGCTGTAATCTTGACCCCAAACCTAAGGAAATGCAGGAGTGGGGTGGTTGGGGAGCTCCCTGACTTTCCCCTACCTCTCTTTGCCAGGTTCAAGGCAAAACAGAATCAAGCTTCCTGACTTGCGAGCTTCTGACAATCACCCTTCAATGTGAATCTCCCAATTTCAATACCACTGAAGAGCTGAAGTCTATTAGAGCCTAGAGAGAAAGCTTATGTAGAGATAACAAAATGGATAATTTCAAGCTTCGCACACCCTGAAAGCTTGTCTTTTCCAAAAAGTTGCCCTAGAAATGTCTGGCAGTAGCTATGACACCGCCTATTTGGTCTCCTAAAGCCACCGGGAATTTTTCCAACATCTCTCACCACAGGGAATCCCTTCTCCCCAAGTTGGCACAGGCGGAGATGTAACACAGCTGAAACATTTCATGGGGTTTGGAGGGGCGGGGGGACACTCCACATTGTTTGTTTGGTTTGCCCAGATACCATTTTACCTCCTGAGAATAGCATTCATCTTTTTTCTCCTTTGAGAAATCATCCCACCTTCATTGTCAGTCTCTGTTCGGATGAAGGGGGATTCCCTCCTCCCCGACCCCAGATCTAGAGGTCGGCATGTGTTTCAGGCCTGGCCAATCCACGTGTTCCATTCTCCTGGCTACACAGTGACAAGATCAGGACTGGGCAAGTCATACACATGGTCCAGTGACGGTCAATACGGGGACCTTGATGGAACTCTTTGAGAGTAGGTACTCTCTTTTCTCACTGTTATTGCTAAGTTGATGGGAAGCAGCCACGGAGCTGAGGGTGGCCATTTTTGCCCCTACAAAGAATGAGGTTATTTAACACTGAAGTCAATACCAAAAAAAAAAGAAAAAGAAAGAAAGAAAAAGATGAGCTAAAAGAGAGACAGATTTCTCATAACGGTGTTTGAGCACCTGGATCCAGCTGTTCCTGAAACTAGCACCCCCTGTACATTTTAGTGACTGGAACCAATACATTTTCATTTTGATGTAAGTAAGATTTAGTTGAGTTTCTGTTCCCTCAGTAAGATCCTTCTTGTACATCCAACCACCGATCTAGTTACTCTCAAGGATGGGTTTAGAGGGACACTAAACCTCCCTATGTGGTTTCTTACCGATTCCTCCTGCTTGGTTGGTGGAGGAGGGGAAGGTTTCATGTGATGGTATATAGGTGACAGATAGGGGAGGCTGGTTATTCTGGAGTGTATGGAACAGGGATCAGATGAAGGGAGTTGGGGTCAGATAGAGCTGGGCAACCTACACGACCTCTCTGAGCCTCACTTCTCTCATCTGTGCCATGGGGGAATGAATGTCTCTCCCTCTTGGCGTGGTGTGGAGGTTTCATCCACAATGTCTTATGCACAGTAAATACTCAAGAAATAGTGGCCATTAGCTCATTCTAGACAACCTGCCATAGAAGGGCTGGGTTCTTTTCTCCGGCATCCAGTGTGATGTAGGGACAGTGAGGGGAGAGCTTTGAAAGCTTTCACTGAGGTTGTAACCAACAACTCTTGGGCTTCTGTTGACACTGCCAGCCACAAGCACCTGCCAAGCAAGCAGCATGCACCTGCCACCTGCCACTCCAAGAAGGGATTCCAACCCAGCCAGAGCAGGCCATGTCCCTCCTAGGCCAGATCCTGGCTGTGTGCCCAGTCTGGGAGCCTGCACACTTGTTCCGAAAGCCCAGCTGGGCTCTATTCTTTGCCTGTCTCCCTCCCACCCCCAGCTTCCTTCCTTGATCCAGCACCTTCCGTGTCCTAGGCACTGTGCTGGGAACCACAGGGTGCAAGGAGAGACACCTGCATTAGTGGGGTACCTGCTACCTGCCACATGGTGCCAGGTGTGGGCACTGCATATGCCTATCTCTCAGCTTCCTGAATCCTGAGACTGTGGTAAATGCCCATTTTACAGAGGCGTGAACTGAGAGCAGTGCCCACTGTAGGCGGCAGAGTCAAGATCCAAAGCCCGGTGAGTTTCTTCAAAACGCATCATCTTCCCTGGACTCTAGACAGCTGCCTACCACAGTGGTGATTGTATTGTAAAATGATCCTACGTTAAAAAACATAGTGCCTTTATCCCAGGGAAATAAACACCTATGTTCATACAAAACCCTGTACATGAATGTTTACAGTGGCTTTATGCGCAATTACCAAAAACTAGACACAACCAAAATGCCCCTGAGTTGGAGGATGGATAAAAAACCGGTACATCCATCCTATGGAATCATATAGAATGTATAGGAAAGAATGGACGGTTGATACATAGACCAATTTGGATGCATCTCAAGGGCATTGTGCTGAGTGAAAAAAAAAGCCAATCTCAAAAGTCTGCATCCTGTATGGTTTCATTCATGTAAGACTTTCACAATAACGAAACGGAAAATAGGTTAATGGTTGCCAGGGACTGGGGAGGAGGAGCTGTAGCTCCCAAAAGGTGACATGAGGGAACCTTGATGTGATAAAACAGCTCTGGGTGCCGATTGTGATGGTGATGACACGAATCTACAGAATTACCCATGTGCACCCCAACCAGTGAAATCTGAATAATTGGTCAACTGTACCAACACTATTTCCTGGTTTGGATATTGGACTATAATGACACAAGACTTTTCCATGGGGGGAACTGGCTGAAGGGTACACGGGGTCTCTTGTGCTTTTGTTGTTGTCTTCATTTTTTCAAACTTCCATTGAATTTGTAACTATTTGTTTTTAATATTTTATTTTATTTTATTATTTTATTTATTTATATATTTTTTTTGAGGGCAGTGTCACTGGCCCTCATATGTGGGACCGAACTGGGGCCGCTGGCTTCCCAAGCCAGTGCTTAACCACCATGCCACTCGGCCGGCCCTTAATATTTTAAATTAAAAAAAACAACAACCCAGCACAGCGCCTAGCACATAGTAAGTGCTCAGTAAATTGTAGCTATAAATCCTACTGTATGTGCTATATTAACAACGGACTTGAACGCAGAAGGTGGGAAGAAGGGATGTCCACTGGGAACACACCATGAACCCCAATTTAATTTAAATGTCCTAGAACCCACATCACAATGGTAAAATGGAACAGATGAAATTAATTTTAATAAGATATTTTATTTAACCCAATATACCCCAAATATTATCATTTCAACATGTACTCAAAATAAAAATTAGTGAGATATTTTATATTGGTTTTTTGGGGGACAGTATCTTTGAAATCTGAGTGTGACTATATAGCACATCTCCATTCAGATGCTAACTTTTCACTGAAAATACATGATCTGCATTTTGATTTCATAAAATTTACGGTTGAAAAAGTAGATTTGCATACCCAAGTTGTTCCAAACACCCTTCAAGTTTTTCAATAATTGAAGGCAGTATTAGGATTTTTTTTTTTTTACCTTAAATTTAACTAAAACGAAATAACATTGAAAATTCACTTAGTCGCACCAGCCACATGTCAGTGCTCAGTGGCCACGTCTGGCTGTTACGCAGGTAAGAAAGGATGCACGCTAGACAGAGAGTCCCAGGTAAGGCTTTAGGGAAGTGCTGGCATTTGAGCCAAGACTCACAGGATCAGTATGACTTTAACAGAGAGGGAACATGTCAAGTACAGAAATCATCAAGGACAAAAAGAGGCAGATTCTGCTGGTTGTTCACCCAATATCAATACCCTCTTTTCATAGCAACTAAACTTTGATTTTTGTTAGGCATGGCAGTAAACCAACTAAAAAAAAACCTATATTTCCCAGCTTCCTTTGCGGATACTGTTGCCAGCCATTTCTGATCTTTAGTATGTAGGAAGTAGTTGGGTGGAGCTTCCAGAAAAGCACTTTTAAAAATGGGGTTGACTCAGCTGAGACAATCTTTTGCCTTTCCCTCTTCCCCTTTCTGCATGCCTGGAATGAATTTATGATAGCTGGAATGAACATATGATGACTGAAGCTGTGGCACTGATTTTGTGACCTTGATAATGGAAACCATGCAATAAGGATAACAGAAAAAGACAAAATACACATGAGACATTGATAATTTGGGGGACACCCCATGCCAGCTCTGGACTTCTTTTTAAGTGAAAAGAAAATAAACCCCTACCTTGTTTAAGCCACTGTTATTTCAGGTCCCCTGTTACTATTATATATAGCAGCCCAGCACCATTCCTAACCAGTACAAGGTGTGAAAGTGTGAGAAGAAAAGTGAATACTTTGGTGTGATTGGTCTTTGATATAACCATACAGGGAAAATGATTTGTTTATTGACTATTGAGGGCTTAAAAAGGTTAATTCATGCAATCATTTTGTAGATGAGAAAACTGAGAAAGATGAAGGATTCGGTCAAGGCTGCACAGCTAAGAGGTAGGAGATCTGGGCTTCACGTCCAGGCAGTTGGACCATGCTGTCTTGCATGGAAGTAAAGGAATCATGGCCGAATCACGTGAAGGATTTCGGGGCTGGGTTCTGACACAGGAACCCTTCACGTGACCACATCCAGAGTCAGGGCTATGCTTCTGGGATTTGCCCACCCCTCCGTGCTGTGCTAATCGGTCTCATGGAGGCCACCTCTTGGCAGCGTACCATAGTCTCTACACCCAGGTACTGGCGTGCTCCCAAAGCTGCCGGGGCCAGCAGGGAGCCAGTGGCCATGCTGTGCCGGTTATTAAAGATTTTTAATAACCTGGTTTGTAAACTTTGTGTCTTTGCAGTTCTGGGATCTCAGGCAAGTCATGTCACCTCTGAGATTTAATGTGTTCATCTATAAAATGGGGATATAATACTCTGGGGGTTACTGAGGTGACAAAATCCCATCATGTTCGTAAGGAACTTAGCAGCGTACTTAGCTCCTCGACAGTGCTTGGTAACTGGTAGTTACTATTATCGTGCTGACGAAGTCTCAGTTTGAGTGGCAGGCAGGTAGTGCTATTGCTGCTTCCTGGGTCTTGAACTGAAGGGTGGGGCATCCTTGATAGTGATCAGTCACAACGTCGGGGCTCCAAACCTCAGTCTGGTATAATGGATGGAACACTGGTCTTGTGTTTAGATGTTCTGGGGTCTGGTTCCAGCTCAGTGGGACAAGCCGCCACTGCCAGCTCTGGACAGCTGTCACTGAGGGGATTGTAGGCAAAGAACCATGGGGGCCAGGTAGGCCATGTGAAACTGGGCAGGTGGGGATTCAGACCTGGGAGAGGGGCAAAGGTCGTGGGCATAGAGCATGGGGATGGAGAGGGTCCCCTCTTAAGTGAGGCCAGTCCTAGCAGCTTGGGGGTGTCTCCAAGCAACCTCATGAACAGAAGGGAGATAGAACATCTATTAAGCTCCAACCATGTACCAAACTCTCGTTATGTATTATCACCTCTTTTTTTTTTTTTTTTTTTGAGGGCAGTGTCACTGGCCCTCATATGTGGGACCTGAACCGGGGCTGCTGGCTTCCCAAGCCAGTGCTTAACTACCGTGCCACTCGGCCGGCCCACTTTATGTATTATCTTACATAATTTTTATAACACGGTTCATGGAAGGCATTGTAATCCTCATTTTATAGAGGAGGAGATTAAGGCCCAGGGAGGGAGATGACCTGCCCATGGGTCACACAGCTGGGAGTCGGCAGAGCCAGCATTCAAACCTAGGCCTCACTGTCCATAGAGGTGTCTTTTCAATTCCTTGAAAAGTGCCAACTTTTGCCCATGTTGGGTTTTTCTCTTGCATGGCTGCTCCTCTGTGAAACCTTCTCTCCAGCCCCCAGCTTTTTCCCTGGCTGGCTCCCCCCCCACCCTCACCCCATGTCCTGAAGGCTTCAGTTTAAACATCGCCCTTTGGGGAAGCCTTCTGTGAGCCCCGCCTGCTAAACAGGCTACACCTGTCCGTGTTACTCTCTTCGAGCTGCTCACTGCATCACAAGTCAGAATCACTTATTAACTTTTTGTTTGCTTCCTTTATCTAGACAAGGGCTTTGCTTTCAAGTAGCTCACATTGACATGGAGAAGAAAGACACCGAACTCAGAAACAAATAGTTATCCAGGATGGTGATTAGTGCTGGGAAGAAAATAAAACAAAGCAAAAGGCTAGAAAGTGGCAGGGAAGGGAAGGGGAATTCAGGTGGGGTGGTTGGGGAAAGCCATTTGAGGAGGTGATGTTTTTGATGAGATCTGAGAGTTGAGAAGGAAAGAGTCACATGAAAACTGGGAACGGGTACACCAGGCAGCGAAAACAGCATGTGCAAAGGCCCTGGGGTAGGAATGTGTTTGGTGTGTTCAAGAGCTAAAAGAAAACCAAGTAGCTGGAGCTTGCCGGTCCAAAGAAGGGTGGTGGAGGAGATAAGACAAGGCCAGCAGCTAGATCACAAAAGGCCTTAGAGGCTGAATAAGGAGTTGGTTCATTTCTTAAGGTTTGTCTCCCAACTAGGCTGTAAGTTCCATAAGGGCAGGGACCCTCTCCGTATCCTAGACTCTAGCCTAGGGCTTAGCACATGGCACATACTTAGTAAATATTGGCTGAATCAATGAATGACTGTTACCACACACTGCCTCCTCCACTCCCCATAGGTACATTCCCTGTGTTTTTATTGAGCACCTCTTTCCTTCCCCAGCCTTTCTGTCTGCAATTTGGCGTGCCATTCATCCCAACCACTAGCTCTGAGAATGTCCCTCAACCATGTGAGGTTACCTTTTCAAAAGCTCAAGGGCCCCCCTTCAAGGAAAGCTGCATCTGAACAGCACCTTACAGAAAGCACCCCTAAGCTTTCCTGTGCTTCTAGGCATGCGCAAATGCACCAAGGTCCTAGTGCCCCTCAGATCAGCTCAAGAAGGCTGCCCCAACCCACCAGCTGTTAGGAAACTCGGTCACATCAATAATTCCTACGCCTTGCTCTGCACAGGTTTCCCGGGGGAGTGGGGAGTTAATTAGCTTTGCTGGAAAGGGCCTGTGAACCGTTTGGAACTCTGAGGCCTGGGAATCCTCGACACATGAGGTGCAATTCTGCACTCCAGCCCTCGCCCCAGCCTGGGCTCACTCAGCCAGAGCTTACACCTGTTCTCTGCATTGGGCGCTATTTACAATCAGTGGACACTCGTGGGTCAGTGGGAGGACAGGCATGGGGACACCCCGCGTGCTGCCTCTGAGTTGTCGCTGCTGAGTTAACTTAATGATGAAACAATCACCATACATCCTCCCTTCTCTTGGGAGTGCAAATGGCTTTATAAACACCAGGCCTAGGGCCATCCAGGGAGGGTGAGGGGAGCAGTGTACCTTGGGTGGGGAGTGAGCAAGCAGTCAGTCCATTACGGGGAGTCTAAGAGCAGGAGTTAATGGTCCCTCCAGGCCTGGAAGTTCATTCCAGGCCTTGAAAATAGTTCTCCAAATCCATTTGCGGAGCACTTCTGATCTCCAAGACCCGCCCACACATCCTCGGGGTGTCGGCTGCCATTCACCTGGTCCCACTCACTGACCTAGGACTGGGTTTCTCCATGTGGACAGCACATGCCTTCTGTAGGTAACCCGAGGCTGGGGCTAAGGTCAGGCAAGTGAGGCACTTGCCCTGGCCCAAATTTTAAGGGGCCACCAAAAACCTCAGCAATCGAGATAAAATCTTTAATGCAATATTTTAAAAAATTAAGATTCATGAAAACCAGCCATGATGAACAATATGAAAATTTATAATAAAGATGGGGATCTTCTCCCCGCCTCACCTGACCCTCACTTGAATGCATTTGGCCCCATTCACATGACACACATGACTTTGAACCTCACTTGCATGATCTTAATGCTCCTTCATCTCATACAGTCCCAGCCCTGATGCAAGATGATTTTAGGTGGTTCACATGTGAACATTTTTCAATTTTAATACTTAGGTTTTTAAAATGTTAATTATGGCAAGTGATCCCATCTTTTCATTCGTGGAAGGGATATAACACGATTCTTTTAAAATACATTCATTTCAATAAATAAAGAACTGAGTTCATTTAAAGAAATTTATTGAATAAGTAATGGCACAGGTTTGTGGATGCGGACAAGACCCTAGTGGGGGTTTACTTAGGTAAAGGCGCCCCCTGTGACCCCACCAGAGGCAGGATGCAGGTAACTTTCTCTTCTGTTCCTCATATGAAGGCGACTTCGGATTTAAAGCAGGTACCTAACAAGAAGACCCCAGGGCTTAGCAGAAGTGTCGCCTTGACAGTCACTGGGCCTCTCAGAGCCCCAAGCTCTTCACCTCTAAAATGGAGCTTATATACCTGCCACAAAGGGCTGTGAGGTTCACAGGCAATGGTTACAATGTGCTGAGCAGGCATCAGCAGGTCCGCATCGTGACTTCTGTAGGCTCAATACAGAGGGTGCCAAAAAAAATGGATGCACATTCTGAGAAAGGAAAAAACTATTAGAATTGTAATATCCAATATGTACCAATAACAAAAGATGAATACAAGTCACGTTTGACTTCTGCAATGACAAGAGGTGCTCAAAGTGGTTCCCATCAGCGTCCAGACACTTCTTTTTGTTTGTTTGTTTGTTTGTTTGTTTGTTTGTTTTTTGAGGGCAGTGTCACTGGCCCTCATATGTGGGACTGAACCGGGGCCGCTGGCTTCCCAAGCCAGTGCTTAACCACCGCGCCACTTGGCCGGTCCTCAGACATTTCTGATGATGGCAAACTACTTCCTGAGCAACGTTGACCGAAGTGTCCACTTGCGTACATGTTTTTGGCACCCCCCCATAGTATATTTTACGATTGCGTGTGTACAAATGTGAATCCAATCCAGCCCCAATTATATTCACTTTTCCACCACGCAGTTAAGGTATGCATCCTGTTTATTGTGAGAAGTGAAATATTTCTCCTTAAAGCACATATCACAGCAGCAGGCACTGTGCCTACGGTGCCTGATAGCGAGGCCAGCCCTGGGCATCACAGGCGAGCACCTTAATCTTTTAATCGTCACAATGCCACAAGGCAGGCATTATTAGCTCCATTTTATGGGTGATAAAAAGAAGGCCTAGAGAGAGGTTCAGCAACTTGCTGGAGGTCATACAGCCAATGAGTAGCAGGGCGGAGATTTGAACCTAGATCCTGGCTTCTGGAGTCTGCCCTCTTGCCACGCCCCAGGAAGTGAGATAATCTGGAGAGCTGCCAACCCTGAGTGATTCTGTCCCTCTGTAATGGAAATTGTGATTATGTTCAGGGCCAGCTCCTGCAAGGCCCATCAGCTGCAAGTGATCAGCATGAGGACCCCAGCGTCCTGGCCTCTTGGTCACCTGCCAGTTTGGGTTGGGGTTGGGGGAAACACTCAGGCTGGTTGTTTGAGAGTCTCTGGGCATGTAAGCTGCCACCTCCCGGCAGCACGGTGTCCTTGGAGCCTCTGAGATGCGAAGCAGGTTACTATTTGTTTCATCCTTCTGTGTTCTTGAAAAGGACAAAGAAAAGGAGAGATAAAGAACTTTGGACGCAGACCAAAGCCACTCGGGTTTTGCACTGTGTGTCTCCTTGCAGGCTCCTCAATGAGGAAGGCCTGACAAGTGTCACCTGAACAAGGGGTCAGAGCCATTCCATTCCATGCACGCGACACTGCAATCTTAAACAATTGTGGCTTGAGACAAAGATCCTCTCGGGGAAGAAAAATCCACGTTTGCAGTTTCCAGCTCTGGTGCTTCTTGAATTATACATGGGTAGAACCCCCTGGAAGGCTGCTTGTTAAGCCGTGAGGGGAAGACACATAATTTTGGTCTCTGGCATTCTGCTAGTACACTTGCTGAAAATGGGGCCCCTCTCCGGCCAAGTAACCTTTGCCTTGAAACCAAACAGGGGACGTTTGACACCTCCAATAGCTTCAAGCTGCCAGCAGAAAGGATGCTGAGGGGACCGGCTCTTCCCCTCTTTGCCACAGTCTTTGGGTCTTTTAGGGCTGGAAGGAACAAGGACCTGGGCTGCTGTCCCTCAGAGGCCCTAGCCTTGAGGTGGCAGCTGTGACATAAGCCACAGTCACCTTCTCCCCACTCCTGGTTGGGAAGAGGGGAAAATGCGATGTCCATCCAGAAAGGGAGGCGGGCACTAGAGAAGCAAACCTGCCCAGGGCCTGTAAGGGAAGAAGGTCCAGCAAGCCACACCTCAGCCTCCCCTGGGAGACAGCAGCTTCAGGTCCAGACGGCTGCAACACCACACACCACGCCGGGGCCAGAGAGGGCAGCGCCAAGTCTGGCTCTCGTAATGGGGCAACCCGTTTCCAGTGCAACATCCCACCCATCAGACAGGGCTCCTGGGCCCTCTTCTGTCCTGTGGGTTTGCCCACGGACAGCGGGCAAAGACATTCGAAGGCCCGGAGTCGGCTGAAGTTGTTTGGGTCAGCCGTGGCTAAGGGTGTGGGCCCTGGTGGCAGTCACAGGTTAGAAACAGCACTTTGCAACGTATTAGCTGTGCGATCCTGAGAAAGTTACTGCACCTCTTGGGCCTTCAGTTTCCCTCTCTGTAGAATGGGTTGAGCAGGCACTTCAGAGGTTTGCTGTGAAAACGAAAGGCATGCTGTGTGCCTGCAGCACAGGCTCTGGGCAGATTTTAAACGCTCAAAAAATAGTAGCTATCATAATTATTTGCATCTTTTTTTTTTTCTAACAAGAATTTTTTTTTTTTTGATGGCCGTGTCACTGGCCCTCATGTGTGGGACCAGAACCGGGGCTGCTGGCTTCCCAAGCCAGCTCTTAACCACCACACCACTTGGCCGGCCCTTAATGAGAATTTTTATAAGAGTTTACTTGAGCCAAACTGATGGCATATGCTGGGGAGCAAGATCTCAAATGTTCCTAATTATTTGCATCTTGAAGACAAGAGATATTAGTCTCCTGTTGGTAACTCAGTGGGTGCGTGTGGGTGTGTGTGCACGCAAAAATGTATGCCCCTGTGACTGTGTGCCCATGAATGTGAATGTGTGTGCACATGCACACACACTCCAACCAAAGGTCGGGAGAAGAGCAATTCTCCATCCGCCCCAGACGTGGAAACCTGAGAAGGGCAAATACTTCATTATTTAGATTCAAAAGCTACTCATTAGGCGAGACTCGAGCACTTAGAAAGCAAAGCTGACCTACAAGTGTAAAATGTTATTATAAGTAATGACAATGATTATAGGATGAGGTGTGAGCTGAGAGAGGGAGACCTGAGAGGTTAATGTCCATTAACTACTGTGAATTAGGAGCCTGGCTTCTGCAGGACACTTCCAGGCTCAACCTAAAGGCCTGTTTATTTACCTCACGGGGAGCTCTTAGCACATCAAAAAGGTATTTAAAACACAACCCCCCCCCCCCAACAATTAGCTTTAGGAAGAAGAGTAAATATGGACGCAATTTATCACTCCCAGAGCCCTGCTATCAGTCAGATGCCGTCAGTTAAATAAAACAGACCCTAAGACCCACCAGAAAGATCAACCCAGAAGCAATTGGCTAATTTGCTGATCGGCAGCAGACAGTAGGGCTCAAGGGCTTGGTGACACACAAACAATGCATTCCTGTCTTTATGCTAATTCTTATAACCGGAGTTGCACGTTCCTTTTTACATCGAGTTGGGGGAAGAATGACTCAGGAATGGGCTGAGGCATATTCGCTAGCTTTGTCCATCTTTAACTTGAAAACGTAACGGTAGAAGGAAGTCGAACGCTGATAGAGCCGCGGGATCAGGACATTATTATAGGGGGACCAGCCATTCCCGTTTGCATGGGACCTAGGGCTTTCCCGGATGTAGGATTGTCAGTGCTAGAGCTGGGGCAGTCCCAGGCAAACGAGGATGTCTGGTCAGCCCACTCATAACCCCAACCTGGGCCCCAAGTGCGAGTGTCAGTCAATCCCAGAGAGAGCGATGGTGGGTAAAAGTTAGCTTGCGGCTGCCTTTAGGAAACTCTAGCTCCCCCCATATGGCAAAGCAGACTGTGAACCCATTAGCGGCAGGAATGTGGCGTCACGTGGGATCTGTGCACACACCAAGTAAAGTCCAGAGAGACCTCTGATGGGTGAAGGCGCGGGGGTCCGAAAGATGATCTTGCACAGATTGCTTTTAGGTTCCCAGAGAGTGCTCAGTGGAGCCTGGAGGGGCCTCGTGACACTGCAGATTCCAGAAGCTCTGCCCCCTCCTCAATACAGAGCCGAGCGCGTGTTATATAAACCAGGCTTAAATAACACAGGCTGCATATGCGAAACGCACATAAGTCCACCATTTCGGCTGTTCCCACCGCTTCTGAGATTCCGTGTATAAATATCTCTGTGTGTGCGCTCTGTGTGTACATTTCTTGACATATTTACGAAGTCTCAGTTTGCCAACCTTCGGGGCATAATGCAGGAACTATTTTTCATCCTAATCTGCTGTAATGACATGTTTTATTATACTATTTCAGCTGTTTCCATTGCTTTCGCTGTTTCATGTTTTATGTATTTTAACTAATACTTTAATTTTAGTACGCTGTGCCCCAAGGTGATATCACAAAGGCTTACTTTGGAAAGTCGACAGGGACACACGGCAATGGCAGTTGAAGGCTCTACACACACACAGCACACAGCTCAGAGGAAAGAGGGTCTGAGTGGCGTTTGATGGCAGACTGGGGAGGTCAGGGGCTTAGAGTCTGGTGTTCAGAATACCAAGAATGTAGGGGGACCCTGGGTTTGCCTAGGGCTTCCATTCCATTTTTATCCCTAAAAGTCTGGTACCCCCAAATCTTATCATCCTGGATACAGCAGGGTGGTTGGTCACCCTACCAAGATGGCAGGTTTGATACTTGGATAGGCTAGCTTTTGGGAGGTGAGCGGAGTGGTTGGTGTGGCCTAGAAAGAGCCTGGGGTTTGGAAAGCCCTCTTTTTCATTTCAAACCCTAGCTCTGCAATAGTCATTTGAATCTAAGGAAGTCACTTGAACCCTCACTACTCCTCAGTTTCCTCATCTGGAAAATGGGGCCAGTACAGCGTGTCTTGCAGAGCTGACGTCAGGGATGGGGGAAGTGATACGTGTTCTGAGCCTGGCATGTGGGCTCCCTGCTCCCCAACCCAACGACGAGGGAGGGGGTCGCACGGGATGCTTTTGAAGTCCACATCCGGTGACAGAATGAAGGGCTGAGGCCACCACCCAGACCTGGGCACCGATGCCCATTTAGACCCTTTGCAGTGGGAGCTGAGGGGCATCATAATAATAATGGCAATTATTATTATTATAACTGGTAATTATTATTATAGCAGCTTCTGGTTATTAAGTGCTTACTGTGTGCCAGGCAAGCCCTGTTTCAGCACTGCACTCCACCATCCCATTTAATCCGCCAGCAGGACACCTGCTGGGTAGGTGAAAAAGTAGCCCCCATTTTGCAGATGAGAAAACAGAGACTCAGAGAGGTGAAGACATTTACCAAAGACCACACAGCAAGCAAATATTTGATGGGGCACCTGAGACCACATCCGTGGGGTTCCACATCCATGCTTTTTACCATAACACCCTGGCAGCCTCTTTGGCTGGAAGGAGTGGTGGTTACTCCAGGCTCTGAGGCACTGAGAACAAATGGTCAGTGGGCAGAGCTGAGAAGCCCTCTGGTTGCTGGACCTCAAATGCCCCCTCCAGCCTGGAACAACCCTTCCTGATCCTGATTGAAGGTGGGGTATGGGGAGAGGCCTGATCTTCAACACCTGCCTTTCTCCTTCCCCTTTCTCTCCCACGACCCACTTCTGTACCCTCTGGCCTCTGGGTCTGCATATGCTGTTTCCCTCAATAGGGATGTTATTTCTTTCCCTTTACCCGCCATGTCCTCTCTCTGAAAACTCCTATTCACCCTGCAAAACCCAGCTCCTTAGTGTCCAGGCCCTCATCCCCTTAGACTCCTACTAGTGCCTTATTTGCCTACTTAATCATTACATCTGCCCAGTGCCTGACAAAATGATGGAAACCTGGTGGCTAGTCTGTTGGTCAGAAAAGTCTCTGCTGTGTCATTCACCACACCTGGGTGACAATCAGGCAACGTGTTCTGGACGCTGGCTATGCACTGCCACATGTCTCTGCATTTATTTCTCACTGAATCCCAGGAGGTGGGCATCATCATCCGTATTTCCTAGGTCACGGGTAAGCAATCTGCAGTGCGGGCCAGCTGCCTATGTCTGACAATACAGTTGTACTGGACACAGTGATGCTTGTTCCCTTCTGTCTGACAGTGGCTGCTTTCAGGCTGCAGCAGCAAAGCTGAATAGCTGCCACAGAAACAGTGTGGCCTGCAAAGATATTTACTGTCAAACCCTTTGCAGAGGGGCCAGCCGAGTGGCACATTAGTTAAGAGCTGGTTTTGGGATGCCAGTGGCTCCGGTTCGGATCCCACATATGAGGACCAGTGACACTGCCCTCTACAGCTAACAACAGCTCCACCTGGAGCTGGGCTGCGAGCCCCAATGACGGTGTAGGCAGCAGCCCCTGCTGCAGTGGGCTGCCATAGGTTACAGTGAGTGGCCGGCAGCCAGCGTGAGCTGCCAATAGCCGCAGTGAGTGACCGTCCAGAGGCCAGTGACTGATCTGCCTCATCCGGGAAGAGCACAATGACGATACCAACGTGGGCCAGTGAAGCCATGTCCTCCACAACTAGACTGAAGAACAAAAAAGACAGCAACTTGTCTGTTCCCCTCCCCCAATTCCCCAATAAAATCTTAAAAAAAAAAAACCCTTTGCAGAAAAACTGTAAAGCCCCTATAAATCAAGAGGAAGACATGAGATTCAGAGAGCCTTCGCAACTAGCCTCAGTTAACTCAGCCAGTCAAGGAGAGCCCGGAGGGTCCAAACCCCAGACTTTAAGGTGGGTGCACTTTCTATGTCCCAAATGCCATCCTTGCTTTCTTCCAGGATATTCCCTAGTGCCCTGCATCACGCTGACCAGGAGGCTCCCTCCCGCTTGGGGGCCGAGTGCTGCACAGCCACCTGGGCTCAGGTATGGACACTTAAGAATGAAAATGCATTTGATAAAGAATCTCACCTGGCCTACAGGTCCCGTTTTCCACGCACTTACAAATAAACCAGTGCTGCAAAGCAGAGTTAGCCAATCCTTGCTTAACTGCTCTGCTGTGTCCGGTTTCAGAGGGGCCATACCCAGCATGGTTTGCAAGGGGCAGGACCATCTCTGAGTCTCAAGACCGCCCCTCATTGCAGGAGGCAAAACTCTTTCCCACATCCCACCCTGAAACTCCTCCGCCCCCGTCCTGCACCCACCTTCCCCATTTTCACCTCCCCTGCTTCCCTCTTTCTAGCATCTCTAGGGGTCTACTTCCCCACCCAGCCTAGGGAGCTTTATTTCAAACGGAGATACAATTACAGATCATGTCCCCCCCTTTTCTTTTTAATAAAGCTGGTTTCTGTCTCCACTCCCCCCTTCTGCATTCCTCCCATCTTAGTCTTCTCCTTTCCCCCTCCTGTAGGAAATGTCTTGGATTCTCTCACTGGGGTGTAATGGTTAAATTGCTACCAGCTGATTAAACAGCAGAGGTCCAGGCTGTAATCTTCAGCATTCAGAAACCCGGGGCGGCAGAGACAGGGCCCTGACCCGCTTAGCCCCTGCTGACCCCCCCTGTGATGTGCCCCCAGCTTCACTCCTTTCATTCGTCCCTGAGAAAGGGGTGAGGGAAGGGGAGGGGGGGGGAGGATGCCTCCCCAAGCCCCAGCCCAACCTCCAAGGAATGTCTGCTCCTACCCCATCCCTTCCCTGCCCCCACCCCCCAAAACCACACACACACACACTCACGCTCACAGAGTTACACATGTATAAACACACAGACACCTGGTCACACACGTTCACTCACACACCCAGGCTCCTTCTCATCCCCGAAAAATGAAGACCAGATGAAGGAGATAACCCACCTGCCCGCCCTCCTCCTCCTGGAGAGCCTTCCTCCCACACTTGCCCCCACCTCCCAGGAAGGATCAGGAAGACAGAGCCGTGTGGGATCAGAGAGGTCTCTGGGAAGAGGGACAAGGAGCGCTTTGGGGGTGGCAGGCTGGGCTCTGACCCGGGCTCTGAGGGCGGCGGGTCATGGAGTCAGGACTGCCCTCCTTTGAGCCTCTGTGAGCCCAATTTGCAGACGGGGGGGGGGGGCAACAGCCTCGCCAGCTGGCCCCAAGGATGAAGTGAGCTGATACGCATCGTTGTGCCCAGCCTGGCACAGAGCACGCGGCCTCCTGAATGGTCTGTGCTGAGCGCAGGGGGGCAGCGCAGCCAGCGTCACCTCCCAACACAGGCCGGGGGGGCCCGGGGCTCTTACTGCTCTCCCCCACCCTCAGCTCTTCCCCCGTGAACTGCCCTCATCGGGCTCTCCCGATGGACCCAGGACGATCTGGTGCCAGCCGGCGGCCCATGCCCGGCTCCCACGTGCCGTGACTCTCCCGTTCTGACTGACGTTGCTGTGGATGAGGAGGAGCAGGGAGCCCCCTTGGGAAAGTGTATTTCCGTGGAAAGTACAGGTCAGACGAGTGGAGAAACCGGCCTGGGTTCATCCTCCCGCACACGTACGCAGACACCAGAGGAGAGCCTGTGGGTGAAGAGGGAATTGGCCCGAGGGCACTGCTCCTGGAAGCAACCTTTCTCTTTCCATGGGGCAAAAGCCCTCCGTGGTAGGCAGGGTTCTCCAGAGAAACAGAACCGTCGCTATCTACAGAGAGAGAGTTCTATATATATAGTCATATCTATATACATAGATAGATAGAAAGAAAGAAAGAAAGAAAGAAAGAAAGAAAGAAAGAAAGAAAGAAAGATAGATAGATAGATAGATAGATAGATAGATAGATACGGTATAGAGAGGATTTAGGTATGTAGATCTCTACATCACATAGAGATATCATCTCTATGATGTAGATACATCTACATATAATATAGATATTACATGTACCTATATCTTTATATCTATCTAACTACCTATCTATTGAGAAGGAGAGAGGTTTTTCATAAGACATTGGCTCAGGCCATTATGCAGGCTGAGAAGTCCCACGATCTGCCGTCCGCAAGATAGAGACCAGGAGGGCTGGTGGTGTAAGTTCTGGTCCAAGGGCAGGAGACTGAGGTGGCAGCTCAGAAACAGGCAGTGAGAGAGATTCTCCCTTCCTTCGCCTCTCTGTCCTACCATTCCTGCCCTCACGGGACTGGACGGGGCCCACCCACATGGGAAAGGGCCGTCTGCTTTACTCAGCCTACCCACCAAATGCTAATCTTACCCTCACACACCCTCACAGACACACCCACAAATCATGGCTAACTAAATACATGGGCGCCCGGTGGCCCTGTCAAGTTGACGCATGAAATGAACCATCACAGCCTCCGAGTGGGAAAGGTGAGAACGGACGGAGGCACCGCTCGAGGGCTGACGTCCAGGCCCGTTTCTGTGTAGTGGGGTGAATAGTATCCCCCCAGCATCCATGTCCACCTGGAGCCTCAGCGTGTGACCTTATTTGGAAAGATGGTCACTGCAGATGTAATGAATGTTGAATCAAGGCCGGCTGAGTGGCGCAGTGGTTGGGCGCTGGCTTGGGAAGCCAGCGGCCCCGGTTCGGGTCCCACATATGAGGGCCAGTGACACTGCCCTCAAAAAAAAAACAAAAAAAAAAAACCGAACCTGAATGTTGAATCAAGATGAGAGCTTAGTGGATGAGGGTGGGCCTTATATCAATGAGTGTCCTTAGAAGAGACATTAAAGGAACCAGATACACAGGAAGACGGAAGCGGAGCTGGGAGGGGTGCTGTCACAAGCCAGGGCACCCCTGAGGCCACCAGGAGCTCAGAGGTGCAAGGAAGGATTCTCCCAGAGAGCCTCCAGAGAGAGCACGGTCCTGCGGACACCTTGACTTTGACCTTCTGCCTTCTAGAACTGTGAGAGAAAAAAACTCCGTTGTTTTCAGCCACCCGGTTTGCGGTCGTTTGTTAGAGCAGCCAAAAGAAACGAACGCACGAATTATTGCGTTCAAAGCGTGAATTATTGGTCCCATTTTATGAATGGGGAAATCGAGGCATGCAGAGGAAAAAGCTCTTTGTCCGAAAGCTCACAGGTGGTGGGAAGTGTCTAACTCCAGTGCCCTAGGCCTGTACCATGGAGTTCACCCAGGAGGGACATTTCAGCAGGGGCGAGATGTGGTCGAAGACAAGCACTGGCTTTCAGGGAAGCTGTGGCTAAGGGCGCAGGAGACGGGACCCACCGTCCCAGGCATCCTTTCCTCGTCCATGGAGGGCCTCTGAAAAGTCCACTAGTGCCACTACCAACGGTCAATGCTTTCAATCCTCCTCTAAGCCAGCTTCTCAAGACTCCCGTTCCCCAGGGCTAAGGAGAGCGGTGGGGAAACTGGGGGAAAGGGACTCTGGTCACGGCTGGTTTGCTCACCTGGGAGCTGCGCTGACCTTGGTGTGGGCAATAAGCTACTAGCTGAGAACTTACCTAGAGGCAGGTGTGGACAGGCACCTAAGGCCTTAAAATGTAAGGAGGGAGTCGCGCGCTCACAGCATCATGCAAGTGCCCACCCTGGAACTGTGGAGCCTGAGAGCGACCGCCCCCTTACATGTTGCATCTGCTTGCCTCATCCTAGTCCTGGCCTGCCCCAGGGGTCATGGGTCAGAGGCACACAGGGCATTCTGGGCCACTGGTAGCAAGTGAGCCGTGCTGCCACACAGACCGGGGTTTCAATCCTGCCTTTAGCTCCTTATTGGCTGTGTGACCATGGACGGGCCTAGTCTCTGATTTGAGCTCCGTTTTCTCGTCTATAAAATGGGGAGAATGGAAGGAAACTCACCCCCGAGGTTCCTGTGGGGATTCAGTAAGAGTCTGCACATAAAAGGCCTGGTACTCAGTGATGTTCGCTATTGTTGCCATTTTATTGCAGCTCGGAAAGAGGAAGCTAGGGGGTAGCATTATGAGTAATGGCTGCCGATCAAAGGTGGCCAGGCAAGCTGACAAGCCAGTTGGGTGTACCTTCAGCGTTAACAATAACTGGTCATTTCTTGTTTCAGAAAACCCCAGGCTCTGGCTGGAAAGGCAGGGACTTGAGGCTGCAATGTGCACACAGCCTGCCATGTCCCTTGGCGGGAAGCCACATTTGCTCGTCTCTCCTCCTGTCTGCACGGCAGCCATTAAGCTCCTCCAGGCACCACGCAGGTCTCCTGGGGGAGGAACACTGGAGACAGAGTCCCAGCTCACCCCAGACTCAGCTCTGAGGACGTGCGCGGATCGCCTCCCAGCAGTCCTGCCGTTTCCATCTGAGCCAGAGAGGATGCCGGGCTGGGCCTCTGGCGATACGGACAGGTTGGGTTAGCACATCTGCTCCTTACCCAAGCAACAGATGGCTTCTGAGGTTCAGCTCTGCTCTGATGCCACAGCGGTGCTTCTGCTCCCCTCACCCTGAGATCACCGTCCCCCAGGCCAAGGTCCCCCCGACCGCTGCCTGCTGGGTGAAGTAGGCAGGCAGCACCTCACATCGGTTTAACTGCTTTCAATCGTTAAGCTCATTCACTTGTCTTCCTGGCCCTTGTTCTCAACCCAGAGAGAGGGGCTTACATCCAACGCAAGGGGCAGTTCCTATTTGGGGTTCTTTGGGTTTTTTTAAGGGTGGGGCTGCTCATTGGCTCAAGGAACTCCCCCCGCCCCCCAGTTTTTCGGTTCAAACTGAAGCCCCTGCCTGCTTCCTGGTGCCTGGCTTGAACCCAGCTCCTTATCTGTCCTTCTGCCAGGCACCTGATGTGACCTTCACGCTTCCCCATCAGCGCAATTAGCACACTAATGTTGAGAGCGACTACCATTTATTGAGCTGTTACTATGTGCCAGGCGCCGTGCTAAAAGCGTTTCCCATGTTATCTCGTTAGATCCGGCAATAACCCAAAGGGAAGAGGATTATTTTACAGATGAGCGTAAAACAATTATTTTATGCAAGACGATTATTTTACAGAGAGGGTGAGCTGCCTGACCACGCTAATCCATCTGGGGAAGCAGGGTTTGAACGCGAGTCTGTCTGACTTCACATGATGGGCCCTAAACATTCCAAGAAGCTATGCTGTACTTTGGTTACCTGCAGACTT
Organism: Aselliscus stoliczkanus; assembly: GCA_033961575.1. Lineage (NCBI taxonomy): Eukaryota > Metazoa > Chordata > Mammalia > Chiroptera > Hipposideridae > Aselliscus > Aselliscus stoliczkanus. The sequence goes on from CM066736.1 coordinate 10,883,261, forward strand.
GTCCCCTCCATCTCAAGCTTGGGTCCCCCGTCTCCCCAAGGTACAGGATTTGAGACAGCAGGGAGTACAGCTATTATTTTCAAAACGAATTATATAAACGTATAATAAATTATATTAAAGGGCATAAATACTCAACATTGCTTGTTTCATTTACTACATTTTTCTGGTATCTGTGTTCCTGAGATTACCTAGGTCTGTTACGTCTGTATGGTGAAAATACAATGGTGTGTGCTGCTGCACATCTCTTCCCAGCTCTGTACAAGTGACCTCACATTGGTAGCTTGAAATTGGCCGGGGCAGGAGTATTTACACCATGGTCATTGGCAAGTGCTATGAATCGGTTTTCCTCCAGAGACCCATTCATCACACATTTACCTGCACCCCACTGATTGCAGCCTTGATGGTAGGTGTTACCACCCCCTTGGAACAGAAGAAGCAACTGAGGCTCGGGAATGCTCAGGCATTTGCCCAAGGTCAACTGCTAAGCAACGGTGGGGACAGGATTCGATCCCAGTTCATGCCATTTCTACAGCACTGATATACCTTTCCCGTCTGCTGAAGACAGAAACAAAATCCAGAAGCTCAGTGCTTCCCACCCTACCTTGACCTTCAGCTGCTGCCTTGTGTTTGGTGACTAGAAGCAGACGGTGGTCAGAGACCCCCGCCGTGCAGGCCTCTGACTCAGAGACTAGAGCTGTAAATTCTTTGCCTGGGAAAGAGGGCGAGGGAGACAGAGCAAAAAAAAAAAAAAAGACAAGTTCAAGTTTTAAACAGACTGAAGTCTCATTCCACTCACTCGGGTATTCAAGAGCTAGTGCTAAGTTGGCCAATTAAAAGTAATTTCATCTCTAGCGCCTCTCTGAGGGTTATTTAAAGAACACTTAAAAATTAATCTTTCCTTTATCCCAAGAATAAAATGGCATTCCCACCTCCCCCTCAAATTGAGCCACTCTTTTCAAAATGATGAGGTACGAAGTTAAATGAACCTTATTAATCGCAGATCTGGGCTGCAGTTCTTCTGAACTTTGTGGACCCAGCACAATTCATTGCTTCTTTCAGTTACATGCGTATTTTTATGTAGATTCAAAGCCCCTCTTGTGAAAGAATCATGAGCTCAGTAAATATCAGGAAAGCGTGAAACCCATCGGCTGGTACATCTCATTTATTCAGTCTTTGGGAGGGCAGGGGACTTGGCCTGGGTGCCCTGGAGGGATACGGTCCGTGCTCTTGTGAATTTTATAATCTTGTTGGGGATTCACAGGCAAGCATATACTAAATGGCTGAAGAACAGTGAGACAGGACATGTGTTCTAAAACAAAGACAGAGGGCCATTCAACAATTATTATTAGAGAGATGCAAGCCGAACAACACTTAGGAACCATTTTTATAAACTTTCAAGCTCACAAAGTTGACCGTGGTGGGGTAAACCCCAATAAGGCTCAATGCTGGTGAGAATTTGGTGAGCCAGACATTTTCATTCAAGGGAAATAGTACAGCCTTCTAGAAATAAGCAAGGAAATAATGGTGTTTGCTACAAATTCCCTCAATTGCTTTGTTAGATGTCTTTGCTGTTTGTCCATCTTGGAGCCATTTTCCCTTCTTCTAGTAAAAAAAAAAAAAAGAAAAAGCATCCCAATACTCCTTGGGGATGGGGGTTGTTCCCTCCACTCTCCATCCTTGTAGTCCAGGAAGAGCTGACTTCACTTCTGGCTGGTACAAGTGTGTGGTAGACAGACTTCAAAGATGGCCCCTGTAGGTGGCCAGATAGCTCAGTTGGTAAGAGTGCGAGCTCTGAACAACAGGGCTGTCGGTTCAATTCCCACATGGGTCAATACGCTGCGCCAGTGACGCTGAGCCCTCTACAGCTAAGATGGTGAACAACAGCTCGATCTGGAGCTGGGCTGCCGTGAGTGGCCAGCAGACGGCGTGAGCTGCCATGAGCCGCTAGGAGCTACCGTGAGCCGCGGCCAGTAGCAAGCCGAGTGGCCGGCAGTCGGCGTGAGTGGCCGGCAGTCGGCGTGAGTGGCCGGCAGTCGGTGTGAGCTACCGTGAACCGCGGCCAGCAGCAAGCCAAGTGGCCAGAAGCTGGCGTGAGCGGCCGGCAGTTGCCGTGAGCTGCCGTGAGCCGCTGGGAGCAGCCGGCCTATGGCTGGCGACCCACTGCCTCGGCTGGGTGAGACACAATGACGATACCAACATGGGCCAGTGAGCGGCAGGCATCCTCCACAACTAGACTGAGAACAATGGCTCAACGGTGGGGGAGGAAAAAAAAGATGGCCCCCGCGCTGCCCGTGTCTTGGTGTTCACACCCCTATGCAATCCCGCCCTCAGCGTGGGCTGAACCTAACCGTTGGCCTCTAATCCATAGAATACAGCGAGAGTAATGGGATGTCACCTCTGCGAGGAAGTTACCTGAGATGGTGGTGTCTGTCCTGCTAGCAGACGCTCTCTGCGCCCCTCTTAGGTTGCACACTTAGAGGAAGTTAAGGTGCCATGCGGGAGAGCCCGGGTGGCAAGGAGCTTAGGACAACCTGCAGTCGAGGCCACAGCCGGTGACATGTGAGGCTCTCGGCCCAACATTCAGTGAGGAACTCAACCTGCCAACAGCCACTGAGTAAGCTGGCAAGGGGCCCCTTGCCCAGACGAGCCTGCAGGAGACAGTGTAGACCCGGGGCTAACACCTCAATACCAGCCTTGTGAGCGAATGTGAAACACAGCGGCCAGCTAAGCTATGCCTGGATCTGTGACCCACAGACACTGTGGGATCGTCACTGTGGGTTGCTTTCAGCTGCTTAGTTTGGGGGAGGTAACTTGGACTTCGTAACAGGTAACTGATATACGGTGGGTGTGTGACTCAGGTCTAACCAAAGACCTGGGTCATTGCCTTTTTTTGTTGTTGGTTCAATTTAGACACAACCCATTTGCTGGGCCTGGACAGTAGGGTATCCTGAACCACCTTAGGGGACTTGATCGAGAAAGAAGAAAGAAGGGATTCCTGGGTGAGTGACCAAGAATGTCCATGGCCACAATGATGGTTAGCCTAGGTCACACTTTTTTAGACACTTACAACCCACCAGGCTCTGGACCAAGTACCTCACATGAGTTATCTCACTCAATTATTGCAGCCACCCTACGAGATGGGTTCTACTATGCACCCATTTTTTTTTTATGGGTTGAATTACGTCCTTCCCAGATTCATATGTTGAAGCCCTAATCCCCGGGACCTCAGAATGTGACCTTATTTGGAAGTAGGGTGATTGCAGATGCAATTAGTTTAGATGAGGTCATCAGGGTGGGCCCTACTCCAACACGTCTGGTGTCCTTTCAAACGGGGGAGATTTGGGCACAGAGACAGACACACACAGAAGGAAGACCATGGGAAGAGACACGGGGAGGAGGCGGCCATCCACACGCCTAGGACGGGACCTTCTCTCCGCAGCCCTCGGAACGAGGCAGCCCTACTAACACTTCAGTTTCCGACTCTTCCCTTCACCATGTGAGACATCAGTTTCTGTGGTTTAAGCCACCCAGTTAGTGGTGCTTGGCCACAGCAGCCCAAGCCAAGGGACACACCACTTTACAGAGCAATGGCTGGGAAAGTGAAGTGAATTGCCCCACAGGGATTCCAGCCCAGGTCTCTCTGACCCCCGAAGACCATGGTCTGCACCACAACTCCAAAGTGGATTGTGTCCTGCAGGCAGTGGGGAGCCAGCTAGGGAAGGTTTGAGTGGGAGAGGAAGCCCATCCAGCCATGTTTTCGGGTGGAACATCAGCATTGCAGAGATCAAAGTTCCTTTTGGTGTCTCGTCAGTCTCTTTTATCCTGGGCTCACTGCCTCTGGCCTGGTTTCTAGGAGACAGGCAGAGCCCCTCCCAGGGTCTCCCTCATAAACCCCCTGTGGAGGAGAAGTAGGTAATTAAGTCCCTTCCTTTCTAGGACCTGTGGCCTCATCTTTGATCTCCCCCTCTCTGCCCTGACACTTGCCCAGCCACTGAAGGAGGTGTGAGCAGCCTGTGAGAATGGCCCGCAGGGCAAGGGGGGTGAGGAAGAAGCACTGGCTGGAGGCAAGGTCACACAGTGTGACCAGGGACAGCCCTGCCAGGGGCTGGCGATGCTGTCGCTAAGCTCCCTTCTCTGGTCCTCAGGTCCAAAGCCATTTAATAGCTTGCAGCCTCTACTTCCTCCCTTCAAAAGGTTAAATGTGTGCACCAGGGCTCCAGAGTAAGGAGCTGGTTCTTATATCTTGAGTCATTACAAGCTCTTCTCCGCGCCCGCCCCCTGCTTGTGGCCCCCTCCCTCTCCACTCTCTAGTCAGCGTGCAAGGATGTTTTTCCTGCCTAGTGAGTCATTGATGTGGGAAAGTTCATTTATGTTGGCAGCCTTCACTACTGCGCTGAGAAATGGAGACTGTGTACCTACTGCCGTAGAAGACGCAAGTTCTCCTGATGATTCATTCATTCTGCATTTCATTCATTCATTCATTCATTCATTCATTCTCAGAGTGTGGGGCTGTTTCTTTCACATACACACATGGGCACCCTGACCTATTGGTTTCTATCTCAGGGAGGAGATGGGAGGATTACACAAGGTAATACACCTACAAGTGTTTAGATGTAATGATCATACTAGTAATAGCTAATCCTTATTGAGCGCTTATTATGTGTCAGGCAGCATGGTAAGCTTTTTACCTGCTTTTATTTATTGCTTTATTTAATCCTAATGCTGCGCTCTGGGCAGGGATGATTACTATCTTATTTGAGAGATTCAGACAGTGAAACTCAGTCCTTACACAGCTCGTAAGTGGCAGGGACCAGGCAAGCCCTGCGTCCTCTTAACATGACCCACACTTGTATGGTGTTGACCAGGTGGCAGGCCCTGGACTTCTCTCCTTCCCTCCCACTGGTTCTTCACGCAAACCTGTGAGGAGGGGACTGCAGTTAGCATCTCTGTTTTCCAGCTGAGCAAGCTGAGGTTTGGAGCAGTGAGGCGTCTTGCTAGACGAGGCATGGCGATCACACATAAGAGCTAGGTGGGAGGCAGGCAGCCGAGCCAGGACAACACTCTGTCTTCATGGAGAGCAGACAGCCTGGCATTGAGGACGGGAGTGCCCCATTCTGGTTAGCCACACTCACCACCAGCACCAAGGATGCTCCTCTGGTGTCCTCATGTGGTCCTGGGGACACGGATCCTCTGAGAGACAGTGTTGTGCCCTCACCAAACCCCATGTCCTCCTCCTCTGAGACACACAGATGGACCCCGGCCAGCAGTTGGGCGGGTTCATGGGCCTGAGTTCTCATCAGTGGAATGCAGGCGTGAGTGACGAAGGTGGCGTCTAGGGCTGGCCCTGAGAAAAGCCCAGGATCCTCTATCTGCTGGCCAAACACAGAGGTTTCTAGAAAGACTGAGGCCCTAGGGCCTGGTGGGACCGCTACCTGGAAGATGCCTGGGTCCCCGAGTCACTGCATGGAGCCAAGCTCTTCCAATCTTCCAATGGAGCTAGACTGGACTGTGACGTGGACCTCAGCCTGACAGGGGCCGATGTGTGATATACTATAGTGAGCCTCTCCTCGCTCAGATAGATGTTTTCAGAAGGGTTTTTAGAGTAATGAAATTCTGGTCTAGGCTTTTCCTAGGAAAGGCCTCCCCTTCATCGGAACTCAAGCTTTATAAAGGTACAGTCCCCAGTGTCAAGGGCAGGGCCTGGCACGGAGTAGGGCTTCAGTAAATATTTGCAGAAGTGACCAAGTGAACCTCCTGTCTCAGAGGTCTTTCTGGATGATGGTTCGGGAAGAAGGTCTTACTCATGCCACCTCATCGTCCATCCTTTCCCAATACTCACGCCAACTAACCCTTGTTCACCTCCTTCCATGTCCCTGATACGGCGTTGGGGAGCCAACCCCAGCAGTAACATCTAGAACCTGCCCGATGTCGCTATACAAATACCAAGCTGACTTCGTTCCATTCCAATTGCCTGTCAAATCCGGGAAAAGCCAAGCAGGGCAGCCCCCAGTTGCACACACTATATTCAGATGTTTACAGAAAACCAGTGCACAAGGATTTGCTCGAAAGCTAAATTTCCTCTCAGCCAAAGCCCAGAAATACCTTTTAAACCCTGAGCAAATAAGCCAGAGAAGAAGGCATTTTCCCTAGGACGGAGCCCTCAGAGCCTGGAGATCTTCAACTTTTCAAGGAAATGAGCTGACTGCTTAGATGCGCTGCTCAGCGCATCCCGCTGCCGGCAGCCTACCAGGCTTCGAGAACTTGTGTTTGGTTCCCAGTGCGGAAGATACAAAGAGTCACAAGGCCCCCGCCTGACTTCAGGACTGCAAATGGAGGACGTCCTCACATAACGACTGGGTCCACTTGAAGAGAGAGCATTGGCTCAGAATAAAATAAAAAAAGAGCCTTTGTTTTAAAATTAACCAGCCAAACAAAATCCTTTGCCCGTGGAGTGCTGAACTGAGTGAGATATACCCTGGACAAAAATTTGCTAGAACCATCACTGACATTGAGGATACTGAGATTCAGACAGTTTTTGAAAAGAAATTGTCTTTGAGTTGTTGTAAGCCCTTAGTTAATTTCCAGAGTCCAAAAAAAGGGGATTTTTAACGATTTTTGATAGTGCTTTTATGGAGGAGCAGAATTTCAGAGGTCCTTTCTCTCTTATTCTGGAAGGGCTTCCATATATATATAAAACAATCTGCTTTGTTCTCTCATAACCACCTTTTTATATGTTGAGGCCTAGCTTATTCATGATAACTGCTGAATAGTATTCTAATTTGTAAATAAACCAGTTTGTTAATCTACCGTCTTAGTAAGAGACAGCTGCTGTTGTGTTCTCATTTTTGTCATCAATCATAAACACCTTTGTACATGACTCTGCATACACACATGAGAATTTATCCAGGACATACTTCTAGTACTGTGTTTGCTAAGGATGAGGATAAATGTATCTTTAGTGTCACTCAGTATTTCCATATTTCCTTTTTTTTTTTTTTAAATAGTTATATTTCTAGCAGGTACAACAAATGAGACAAATCTAATTCATGGTAAACCTGGGTGTGCATAAAAGTTATATGCACCCATCTACCCCACCCTCGTATATCCTCCCCTTTGGTTAAATGGCCAATCTTCAAAGTGGCAATACAGGAAAAAACTTCACCATCACGACACTAGAACCACCCAGGCATGGGGGCACCTTAAGTGAAGATCTCATCTCAAAGGCGCTTTCAGTCATGAAAAAACAAAAAACAAAAAAAAACCCCAAAACAAACAAGCACGTTAAAGAAAGGAAACAAGTCCACTCCTTCCCGCCCACACAGTGGTTTCACCCCCGGTTCCGGCTTTCTCCACTCCAAAGGGTTCTGAGACTTCTAAAGCATCTCTTGTGTCGGAACTTCTAATTTACCAGCAGTGGCCAACCCACCAGCAACGAAGAAAGGCTCTAATTTCGTCACATTCTTGCCACCACTTGGAACCATTAGATTTTGCCGGTTATTGACCATCTCATGAGTATAAATGGTACTCATTGTTTCTTAGTTTGCACTTGGAGGAGGAGGTTTCGTGAAATCAGGGCTGGCGAGGAGAGAGCCGCTCATTCAGCCTGATAGGGTGTAGGAAAGCCGGTGGAGTTCGCACTCTCAGGGAAAAGCGTTCCTTTGCGCTCTCCCCTCCGAGGCCAGACCCAGTGGGCACCCCGGCCCCTCGGCCTCCACAGCTTTTCCTGGTTGAGCTTCCGATGGGATCGGAGCCCCAGCTGGCCTGTCAATTGCGGCCTTGTGGGAGACCCTAAGCAGAGGGCTGAGATAAGCCTCGCGGGACCACAGAAACTGAGGTAACAGATGTGTTGTTTGAAGCCGCTAAGCTTGTGGGCGAACTGTTATGCAGCGACAGATTAATATGGGACAGAAGTCCTGACTGCCAACCCTCGGAATCCCATGGGTAGTGGGTCTGGGCCCCACCGCACGAGGGCCTGGCTCCCAAAGGCCATCATCTGGGTGCTGTCTCTTTGATGTCACGCCCCTTCGGTCAGGGGCCATGCCTGCATTCCCAGTGTGTGACCCTGAATTGCTGAGTGAGATCCTGGGCCCCTCGGAGGATCAGGGGGAACCCACTGCAAAATACCCTGAGCCAGGCCTGAAGCTCCCTAGGAACACGGGCAGAATCTGGGCCTGAAGTGGCCCGTGTTGCCGCTTTTTAGGGTGACCATCAATGTAGCCCCGTGGGAAGTATGAGCATACTCAGACCATAGTGGCGCAACCATGGATGTGCGCCGGGTCCTGAGGGAGGTGTCGGGCTCAGGGGCAGGGCGGGGCAAGCGTCCACACAAGGGCTGTGGATTCTTAGTACATAGTAAATGCTCAGCTAATGCCTCTCGTGAGGAACATATCTGAAAAGATCCCCTCTGTGTAAGTTGCCGAACCCCAGGCAGCTAAGATCGTATGGACTGGAGTCTAGTTTTCATTCCCTGGGGCCACAGGAAGCTGGCTCCACCCAACATTTGCCAAAAAGCAGGGGGGTGGGGGGACGGGAGGAGGGGAACCTTTGCAGAGGGCGGGGCCTGGGAAGTGGGATGGGGTGATGCTAAGAGGTCACTGGTTCCTCTTCTCTTTCTTAGGGGAGAACTGCTGCCCAGGCCCAAAGAGTTACTGGAGACAGGACTCGTCGGACTCATAAACAAAGCAATAGTCATGCAGCTGAGATTATCAGAGAGAAAGGCCTGCCCCAACCCCCAATCACCCACAGCCTATCGCTATGCGTGAGATCCCATCATTCAACCAGTAACTAAAGGTCCCCGGAAATGTGATCTGTCGATTTCCTTACATTCAACTGACATCTATTTAGTGCCCGTTGTGCACATACCACAGTGGGAGAAAAGACCCACACTCGTCCGCCTGGTACTTCGAATAGCTAATTTGACCATCACGACAATGCTCTGAGGTAGGGATTCACCATTATCTCCATTTTACAGAGGGGGAAACTGAGGCCCAAAGAGGTCAGGGGTTCAGGGGCTTATGTCAGGTCCAGCAGATAGTAAGTGGTGGATTCAGAAAGCAAACTGGGTCTGGCTCCAAGCTCTCGGTGTTTTCTTGTTCATCCCCGGCTGCTCTCAAAGAGTTTACAGAAAACAGACAAGTCAACCAATGGAGGAAATGGCTGAGGGCTTTGCATACTGGGTTCCCTGGTGCTCTAGGGGTTCCCTGGGTGCCAGGAGGTAGGAGAAGGTAGGTGGCACTGGGTCTTGGGCTCCCCATACACTCCCTTTTCTTCTGTCTCTAGAGATACAAAGTGTTCAGTTTGTGTGTGTGTGTGTGTGTGTGTGTGCGCGCGCGCATGGGGGAGGGGGCACGGGGTGGGGATAATACAATAGTAAAAACCAAAAAAAGAATTTCTTGAATTCCTATTGAGCTTCAAGCCTGGAGCTGGGGGAGGGGCAGGGGATGGGGGGACCACTCAGGGAGCGTAAGAGGAGCTTACAAAACAACCCACTTGTGAAAACTTGAAAAATGATTTAAAAAATTAAATAACAGCTTCATCTAGCAACAGATGAGCTCTCCCATGGCCACATCTGGTTCCCTAATTAATTGCTTCAGCGGTGACCTGGGTGGCCAAAAGAGACAGCGAATCTGTTTGGCTGAGGAACCCAGCACCACCTATTCTCAGCAGCAGGGAGCAGAAGCCTGCAGCAACGAAACCGGGGCTGGGCGAGTTTGGGCAGAGAGGCGACTCCAAGGAAGAGCCTGGGTGGGAGGCGGTGAGGGCTGCCTAGGTGTAGTGTTGTGGCAACAAGCTTCTCTGAACAGAGAGCAGCGCCTCCACCATTGCTGCAGGCTGCGCCCGGGAGGTGAGGACTCACCCCTTGAAAAGCTCTCCCCCACCCCTCCTACACCCCTTGCCAACTTGCTGGCCTGCTGGCCCCTGCTGGACCGAGGCCATACGTGGATGGTCCCGCAGACTGCGCTGAAGTGCCAGCCTTGCCTCTCTGCAACTTAAATACGTGGATAATAACAGCCATCTTCCGGGGCTGCTTGGACAGTGTACCAGATAATATGCATAAAAGGCTTGGCACCATTAGTTCCTGGCACATGGCAAGTGCTCAATAAATGTTATTGGCTATTATCTGCAGCTACATCCAATCCGGGCAGGCTGGGAACAAAGCTCTTCCTGGTTTTTTTATCCATTCATTTAACAAGCATTTAATGGGCACCTGCTCCGTGCCAGGCACTGCGCTGGGAGTCGAGGCCAGAGATTGCAAAGTTCATTTTCCTTAAGCAGTTCCCGCTCTGCTGGGGAGGTAGCAGTGCAAACAATTCCAGTTCTGCGGAAACGTCTGCTTGGTAGCAATGAGGCTAGTTAACATTTATGGAGTACTTGCCGTGTGCCAGTTACGATGCACTTTACACGTGTTATTATCTCATTTGATCCTGACGAGGCAGGGCCTGATCCTTTCTCTTACAGATGGAGAAGCTGAGGCTCTGAAAGGCCCTGAAAAGCCATGTCATGTCCTCTGCCCAAGGTCACGTGGCCGGTGGGTGGCAAATCCAGGCTTCCAATCCCGGATGGATGAGAGTTCACCAAACAGCACAACAAGTGCAAAGTTCTGGAGGTTTGCAGGATCGGGGAGAAGTCAGAACGGAGGACACAAATGCCTTGAACTGTGGGTCCCATGCATATAATACAATGCATGCCACGAAGCAGAGCCACCAAAATGAGGCGGGCAGCTGACTCTCAGGTTCTGGCCTCGCATCTCATCAGCCTTAAGCATTTTCCATTTGTTAGATGAGTTCATGGACACGAAGCACTTAGGTTGAGGATTAGGGTTTGATGTGAGTTTGGGTTTACGCCAGGCACACAGTCAGTCCTGGGAAGTGTTAGCTACTGCTTGTTATTACAGCAGCCCTGCTTTCTCATGGTCCTGACCGGCGTGAATTTCAGTTACCATGTTTACAAAGTAACACTAGCCCCCAACAACAGGGTTCAAATTTCACTGACCTCAGTAGACGAAGCATGAGCACTTACACAAATTACAAACGTTGCTGCTAGCTCTTCGCTCCACAGATCACTAAGTGAAAGATAGCTGTGCGTTGTGGTCAGTGGCTGGTCTTGTCACCTCTTTCAAAGGCTGCTGGGTTGGTCCCCTAGCACCTGCTACTCGGTTCACACACACACAGCTAAGTGTGTAGCTGTGTCGTCTCCTTATCTCTCAGTGACAGCCCATGCAGCACTTTACACAAATAGATAATGAATGAAAAGAAGGAAGTGGCTAACGAAGATGAAAGTGCAGCAAAGAGATGAAAAAATAATGCTGGAAATGAAATTGAATTGAAGCACTTTGTATTAGTTAGGCTTCTCCAGAGAAAAAGAACCAATAGGAGATCAATATGATTATCTATCTATCTGTCCATCCATCCATCCCACCATCTGCCACTTATGATGCACACAAAAGTTATGAGACACAGATATGATATGTATAACACTCTAGATAGATAAGACAGATAGATAGCGGAGGCTGGTTAAGTCCAAAATCCACAGGGCAGGCTGGGAGGTTGGAGACCCACATAGTGCTGCCTCTTGAGTTCAAAGGCCATCTGTTGGCAGAATTACCTCTTTCTTGAGGAACGGGGTAGAGATATGTCAGTGTTTTCCTGTGGAGGCCTTCAACTGATTGGACGAGGCCCACCCATATTATGGAGTATAGTCTGTTTGACTCAGAGTCCACCAATTTAAATGTGAATTGCATCTGAAAAATACCTCTACAGAAATATCCAGACTAATGTTTGACTAAGTATCTGAGTGCCATGCCCAGCTAAGTTGACAGAAAGTATCATCAGAGAATTATAGGCTTCTAGAAGAAAGAGATGATCGTGGAAATGGCGACGCTGTCTCCATGTAAGAGGCTCTAGATAGATTGCCAGAGGAAGACAGATTTACGGACATAAATCAGAGAAGTGATTGTGACAACAAGGAGGAAGGTGTCCCAGAGGAGTTGAGGCCAGCAGAGACTCTCGAAGATATTTTACGACATTGAAAGAACGAAGGATAAAATATTGGAAATTGATCCAGGCTTCGAAAGGCATATGACAATTTGCCAAGGCATCGAAAAGATGCTTCCTCTGTGTTATTAGTTAAACAACCAGAAGAAGGCAAGCACTGTTCAAAGTATTCTTGATCATTTTTACACAAAGAAATACAACACTTCAGGTCTCGCTGTTCCCAGTGTTCTAAATTAACGGATACTAACATACATGTTAGTTTTACTACTTTTTTCATTTCCTTAGACACATAACTGACAGTGAGAGAGTTTTCAATGTTTTGACAAAACATTAAAGGTCATGGAATAATCTTATTGTATCCCATTGATTTTTAAGATCGTCTTACCCAATTTCAGCTTGCACATTCTGATCGTCGGCAAGACCATGCAAAGCAAGGACGGTCTGCCTGTTCTGCAACATAAACATCACCACCATCATCACCTCCACCGGGCAGCTGTGGCAAACTCCCAGGAAGCCAGGCCAGGTGTCAACCTCCTTTTGACACCCGTGTCTGACTCAGGACAGGGGGTCTCTTGCAAAACCTCCGGGCCAGGCCTCTGCCCTGCTCTTAGCAATATCCTCCACCCTCAGCAGAGGCTGCCGGATTCTCTGCTGACCCAGGAAGACCCCAGGGAGGACAGCTCAGTTTACACACCAATAAAAATAACTCAGGGGTGACAAACAGCCCCACAGTCTTCAGGGCAAGCCGCTCTTATGCAATCTACCTAGATTTCCCAAGTCCCACATGGCACCAGGAGGATGAGGACTGAGATGCACGAAGTGGCTGACACCGCCAGGCAGGGCCCCTCTGGCCACAGTGTCTGGGGACAAGTGACTTGGGTGGTGACATGGATTCATTCACAACAGAAGACACCCTGAAACAGCGCTGCCAATTGATTGATTTAAATATGTGATATTTCTTCTTACTTTTTTATTTGGGGCAGGGTGTATAAGTAGATGGTCTTAGTAGAAACCTTAGAATACACACAGGCAAAAAAAAAACAAAAACCCCAAACATCAAACAACCTACGGTCCAACCATCAGGGAACACCGCTGTTGCCATCAGCCTTTCAGACTTTCCTAGAAGCTGTGTATCAAGAATGCATGGTGCAGGGCCAGCCGAGTGGCGCGGTGGTTAAGCGCTGGCTTGGGACGCCAGCGGCTCCGGTTCGGTTCCACATATGAGGGCCAGTGACACTGCCCTCAAAAAAAAAAAAAAAAAAAAGAATGCATGTTGCAGAGTTTCAGGCTGCCGGCTCTGGAACCAGCCCACCAGGTTGCTTAAGCGCTTTGGCACAGTTTTCCCATCGGTAAAATTGGGAGTACCAATCATAGCCACTTTGTAAGGTGGTTTCATGGATAAAAGGTCTCCATTTTTCTCCCTTGTGAAAGAGGTAAAAAGGAAGACCCTTGTGGTAAAGTGTTGGTGCACATTCGTAACTGTTTCTTAAGGATAAATTCTTGGGAGGGCAACAATTGCATCAAAAAAGATGTATATTTTGATGGTTTTGTTATCCCTTCCCAAGTCAGGAAACTGATTACAATGGGCTACCTGAGCCTTCTGTTGAAGTAGGAATTGGAACCATGGCCACTGAAGCCTCTCCTCACAGGAAAGGCCCAGGACGGTTAAGCCTCCGCCCGGGTCACACAGTAGTTGTCAGAATTAGAATATCAGCTCCACCAGGGCAGGGATGGAGGCTGGCCAGTTCTCTGCTGTGTCCTGCAAAGACTTTGGGGATCACTGGGAGTCCTCGGGTCTCTATATAGCTTTGCAAACCCCTTTTCCGCAGACACTGCCCTGGATTCTATTATCATGCAGGCTTTGTTAACTTCTGTAATGAATAAAATATTAGGCAGTGCACTTCAAAGAGAAAAGGAGGGCACAAGAAACCCCCCAGAAGGAGAGAGCTGGAACAAAGCAAAGCCAGCTAGGAGAGGCGAAAATAAACAAATGCATCATTTGTATTGTGGTTTGATTGACACGTCTTGAATCATTTATGGGGAGCTCCACCTCTTTCTAATAATATGGAAATCGGGAACATGTTGCTTTCAGTCATGATTATGAGTGAGTTTAAGACAATGTTCGCAGGTGAGGGAGACAGAGGTTGGAGGTGGCACAGACATTAAGGTGTGTGGTGGTTTGTGGGTTTCAGCCAGCGGCCACCATGGTGGCCTCTGGCACCTGCCACTTGTCCTTGTAAAAATGACCACCCAGTTATCACATACTTATCCAGCACCCACTACACACCAGACACTGCTACATGTCAGGGCTAGACAGGGCTGATCATTCGCTCGGCTGAGATACAATGCTGCCTAGGCACCTACTGTGCGCTGGGCACCGTGTTGGATTCTGTGCCAACAGAAAGGCAACTGAAAAGTCTGGAGAGCAAGACAGGTGCAGAAACAAGTAGCCACCTCCCCCACCTGGGTAGGGCTCACTCTGTAAACAATGTTTCCCGTGCATGCACCATTTCCATTCTCCCACAAGCCTTGGAAGCCACAGAGCTGAGGGACTGACCCATTCACTGGGGAGAGTGACTCACCCTTCCCTGGCTCCTTGTCCTCATCTGTAAAAGGAAGTGCTACCAGATAAAACACGAGGTACCCTGTTAGTAGAAGCATGGCCTAACTATTGCACGGACTATATTTATACTAAAAAATATTATTCGTTGTTCCTCTGAAATTCCAGTGGAACTGAGCACCTGTTGTTTTTGTTGGTTTTGTTTTGTTTTGTTTTTCACTAAATCGGGCAATTCTAGGAGAGACCGTGATGGTTCCTGATGGATGTCTCTCAAGAGCGTGGTGTTGAGCGGAAAGGGAACGGCACAGGATGTATTGCTTGATAACGTCTTTGTAAATTAAACGCACACAAAACAGTATAGATTTTCACTTATAGGCAAACAAACCCATGGAGCGTTGGTCTCTGACACGTGGTCAGATGGATTGGAAGAACATGATAAATAAATGGGTGCTGAGGTTGGGGGTGGCAGAAGGAGAGGAGAGTGGATGGGAGGGATAAAGAGGAGGAATAATAATATAAAATAAAACAAAACAGCATGGGTCTGGCAGAGAGAGGTGATAGTATACCACGTGCCTAGAGGGGCCTCCACCTCGGCCTTTCAGTGACTGAACTGCCCATTTCAGAGTCAAAGGCCCTGGCTTGGCAGCTCACTGGCCATGTGACTTTGGGCAAGTGCCTTCTCTAGGGGTGTTTTTCCAGAACCACCAACCAATTCCCCGATTCTTCAGCCATCCACGGGGTGTCCTACAGTTCAATTCAATTCTGACACTATCTGCCTGGAGCTAGTGCAGACCCCACAGGTTAAGAGCTAAGTCCCACAAGACGGCCCCCACATCAGACACCAATCCCAAATCAGGTTGTCACCTGTGCTTCTGATCAACCAGTCATTAATCGGGGGTTAATAATTTGTTAGAATGGTCCATATAACTCTAGGTAACATTAACTTATGCCTACCAGTTTATTATAAAGGGTGTGATAAAGGTTCTAGATCAACAGTCAGGTGAAGACGTACACAGGGCTAGGTTTGGAAGGGGCCCAAGCGCAGCCACTTCTGTCCCTGTGAGGGTGGGGTGTGCCCCCCTCTGGGCACACAGAAGTAGGCAACGTCCCGGTTCACATCTCCTTATTCAAGAGTTTTTCTAGAACTTGAATCTCCACCCCTCCCTCTTCCTGGAGGTCAGGCAGACAGCACGGAAAGTTCTCACTCTCTAATCACTGGGTCTTTCTGGTGGGACCAGCCCTGTCCCATGGGGCAGGGGGAGCTATTCAGGGGACCCCCCCCAAGTCACCTCATTAGCACCAACTCAGGTGTGGTTGAAAGGGGCTTGGAATGAATAACAAAAGACGCTCCTTTCACTCCCCAGATATTTCTGGAATGAGGACCAAAACCAAATGCTACAATTAAAGATACTGTTTATCGCTTAGGCAACGACAGGGTTTTGGGAGCTTCGTGCCAGGAATAGGATGCAGGGCAAAAACCAAATATTTATTGTATCACAGCATCGCAGCTTCCCTTTGCTGAAACGAGGTGTTCTCTCCTGGGATAACAGTAGGCCATCTCCTCCGGAGGGCTGTCGTAGGGTTAGAAATAATGTGTGAACAGGGCTGGGCACATTGTCTGATACTCATCATAAAGATATTAGCAGTAGTGCTTAATTACTCATACAAACCCAGAAGGAGATGTCATCTCCGCCCCACCCCCCACCTCCACACACACACACACACACACACACACACACACACACACAACCAATCTCCATTCAGCTCAATGCAGCAAGCCACGTGGTGGACTTACGACGGGTCAGGCACTGTGTGAGGTGCTAGGGTTCCAGAAGTGAATGAGACACAATCCTTGTCTTTTAGAAGCTCACAATTTGAGGGGGAACCCCGAAAGAAGGCATCCTTATAGCATCAGGTATGTGCAGTGGCAGAGATGGGCTCAGGTTACTATGGGAGCCTAGGGTGACACATCTTATCCAGCTCAGCGGGTGCCTCCTAGACTGAATCTCTACATGTGGGAACTTGGGTACATGTCCTTTGTTGGAGGGTGTGGTTTTCTGAGAGGCATGGTGTCCTGGGAAGGGAGAGAGGGAGACAGAACAGGGCTGCAGGACAGCTAAGTAAGATGGCGACTGCCGGGTCTCAGCCTGGTCCTGGGGACCTCTGGAGTGTGGGTGGCATCACCTAGGTGTTCCTTCCATGGAGATAAGGGGGCGGGCCTTTTACACCCTTGTCAGTCAGTCATTGGCTGTGGGCTGCTCTGGGCATGGTGCAGGCCAGGTGAGGCAGCCTGCTTTGACTGAGGACATTTCTCCAAGCAGGGTGCAGCTGTGAGCTGTGAGCAGCCAACACTCCCAGAACGAGGGGTGCGGGGAATGGAGTCCCCACTGGCCCAATAAATGGGTTCTAGGTGAGGCAACAACAGCATCCTGAACAACTGCTCATCCCCCACCCCCAAACCTTCACATCATGGCGCCTGCCAGGCCCAGCAAAGTTACAGGAAGACACACCAAGCGTGCAGCTAAGAATCCCAGCCTGTCAGGTGGAAAGACCCTTAAAGACTGCCTAATCCACCTCCCTGATTTTGCTGATGAGGCCTGGAGAGGCTCTGTCATTTGCCTAAAGCTGGAGTCACATACTCCAATGCCACAGGGGCTACCAGGAGAAACACGCTGTCTAAGGCTATAAGGAATGGTGGGGACTGTGGCAAATGGTGGGGGAGGGGGTCCCTCTAATGGGGCAGCAGCTGCCTGTTTCCCACAGCCACAGGGAATGAGGACCCAGAGGGATCAGCGCCTCTGAAATTCTCCAGAGAAGCTGGAAATCTATGTGTGTGTCATGTGAAATCTCTCAGTTTTGAAATGTTGGCAACTAATTGGAATCTCTTCAGAACACAGTATAAGCCAAGGAAAATATGTCAGGAGGCCAGGCTCGGCCCTGGGGTCACCAGCAATCTCTGGCCTATGGCCCCACAGCACATCGGAAACACAGCCAGGATTCATGGGCCAAGGTGCTTTCTGTCATGCCAGCAAAGGGACGAGGGGAGAAACACGACATGGCAGGAAGGAGAAGAAAGGCCCAGAGGGAGGAAACGGAAATGGAAACCTGGAGAGAAAGGCTGGGGGTTCATACCCAGAGTCCTCAGGGCGAGCCGGAAAGGGAAACCCCACAGCTCACTGTTATTTTGTTTTAATTGAGGCAAAATGTATATAACATAAAATTAACTATTTTATTTTTTGAAAGAGAGGATAGTTTTATTTATTTATTTTTTTTTTTAATTTTTTTTTTTTAAAGATTTTATTGGGGAATTGGCGGAGGGGAACAGCGTTGGGGAATCGGGGAAGGGGAACAGACAAGTTGCTGTCTTTTTGTTCTTCAGTTTAGTTGCGGAGGATGTTGCTTCACTGTTGGTATCATCATTGCGCTCTTCCCGGATGAGGCAGATCGGTCGCTGGCCTCTGGATGTCGCTCACCGCGGCTATTGGCAGCTCACGCTTGGCTGCAAGCCGCTCACGCTGGCTGCGGGCCACTCACTGTAGCCTATGGCAGCCCACTGCAGCAGGGGCTGCAGCCCACACCATCACCAGGGCTCGCACAGCCCAGCTCCAGGTGGAGCTGTTGTTAGCTGTAGAGGGCAGTGTCACTGGCCCTCATGTGGGATCCGAACCGGGGCCGCTGGCATCCCAAAACCAGCGCTTAACCAATGCGCCACTCGGCCGGCCCAGGATAGTTTTATTAAAGCAAGAGAAAGGTTACAGCTCACGAGCAGGAGGGAGTACCCCAAATTGGGATGCCCCTAAAATCAACGACTTTAAAGTGTACCGTTCAGAAGTGGCATGTGGTACATACACAATGTTGTGCCGCCGTCCCCTCAATCTAGTTCCAGAGCATTTTCATCACTGGCAAAGGAAACTCTGTTCAACAGTCACTCCCATTTCCCCACCCCCACCCTGGCCCCTGGCAACCACTGGTCTACTTTCTATGGATTTGCCTATTCTGGGCATTTCCTATAAATGGAATCATACAACACGTGGTCTTTTCTGACTGGCTTCTTTCGCTTAGCATCATGCCTTCAAGCTTCATCCATGCAGTAGCATGTCACTACTTCGTTCCTTTTGATGGCTGAATAATATTCTAGTGTCTGGGCAGACGGCATTTTTTTATCCACCCCCTGATGGGTATTCGGGTGTTTCCACTTCTCGGCTGTGAGGAGCTGTCGTAAGGCTTACTTTTTAAGGGCATTAACTGGTGTTGGAGTGATTGGGGTTTAGGGACACAGGGCCAGCTGACCCGTGTGTCCAGCAGGCATAATGCATGGGGCCCACAGAAATGTCTTCATTTCTTTCACAATCAGAAAAAAAAAAAAAAGACTTTTAGGGTCAAAGCAAATGTTTTCATTTTTAATTTGGCCTGGATTATATTTGTCTTTATACAAACACAGTCATAATTATGGAGGGGGTGGCCCACGAAGGCAAAAGTGCCTAGGGCACACAAGTAGCCCTGTAGGGACATAGAAAAATCAAGGACTCGGGACTTGGAAAAGCACGGGGAGTGGGGACAGCTGGCTCCCCCACTTACTATCCTTGTGAGTGTAAATGCAAGGCCAGGTTCCTTGTCCAATTCAATGTTGCATCCTTCGCTGCCAGAACAGGGCCTGACACATAGTAGGGCCTCAATAAATAATTTCTGAAAGAATTAATTCATCTGCGATGAGTCACTGAGCTTCTGTGTGCCTTGATTTCATCATCTGAGACATGGGGAAAATAATCTTGATGTCTCAGGGTGACAAAGTGTCGCCTGGTGCCAGGAATGGAGAAAGCCCTCAAGAGCCCACGGCCTCTGCTTTGTTTTTTGGCAGGGTGGGGGCAGAATGAAGTGGATAGCAGACGTAGGAGAAGCAAATTTCCAGCCAACCAGAGGTGCGTGTGCTCCATTCCCCCGAGACTCAGGGCACGTCAGGTATTTCCACATCTTGGCTGAGGATGCCAGGGTCTGGTGAGAGGGGTCGATTAGCAGGCAAAACCAGGAGGAAAACGATGCTGGAGAGAAACAAGCACGGACAGGGAAGGGCCAGCGAGTGCGTGAGCATCCCGTGGGCACGTGGGTCTGAACTTGCACGTGTGTCCATGTGTGGCTATGTGACTGCCTGCAAATGTGTGCAGGTGTGAGAACTGTGTGTGTGAGCACATGAGTGTGAGAATTGTGTGTGTGTGTGTGTGTGCGCGTGTGTGCGCGCGCACGCATGTAGTGGGTAGAGGTGATGGAAGATACAAGGGGAGGAGGAGAAAGGGAGAGAAAAGCAGCTGGTGCTCACAAATATGGGAATTCTGCTTGGACTGGAGTCCAGGCTACACATTCCAGGAGGATGTGAGAGGAGGGAGCCGGGTGGGGTCTGAAGGGGGGAAACTGCCGTATCTGGGTTTTGTCTTGATGAGAGGAAATTCTTTGCCCAAGGCAACAGTCCCCCCTGGGGTGCGCCCTCATCTGTGGGTGACTGGGAATTCCGGAGAGCCCAGCGATCCTCTTCAAACCCAATTTGCATTAGAAATCAATGTGGGTTTCTTTTTTCTTTTTTTTCCTTCTTCTTGAGGCCCTGAGATGCCCAGACCCTGGAGCAAGTAATAATGATGCTTTTCAGACCAGGACTTCAAACTGCTTAGCTGTGATTAGTCTCCTTTTAAACACAGGAAAACTGGGGTGACCTGAAGGCATTCCACTGACAGGTCAAAGGGAGGCTGGTGCTTCCCTGCCAACGTGACCCCAGGGGTCACGGAAACCTCAGCCCCACGCTGGGCCCCACCTACCTGGGGGCCACAGCACAAGGAGGCCCTGCTGCTTTCTGGGCAGAAGTAAATTGAGCCTCTTATTGATGTCTGGAAGGCAAAACCCTGCAGGCCGAGGAGACAGGCTACTTTTAGAATATATTCCAGAAGACCCTTCTGTGGTCAGTGCTATGTGGAGGCAGCGGAGTGCCAGTTTATTGGTCAAAATGGGGTGTGAGAACTGTGAGAGAGACCTCAGTTTCCTTGTATGTAAAGTGGGGGTATGTCCTTCTGCACAGGGGCCCCGTTGGAGGACTAAACAATGTGGGAAGGTTTGGCACAGTATATGGCACAGACCCGAGGAGCAGGAATCATTCGAGTTACATCATCATCATCATCATCTCCCCATGAAAAGGCTGTCTCCCTAGCAACGGGGATCCTGAGCATCTCAAAGCTCCAAGATCTGAGGGGTCTAAGGAAGCTCACCCCATATCCCTGGCCCACCGGGTCAGTGTTGCTGAGGGATTCAATCAACTCTGCAAAAGCAATGACAAGATTTCCTGGTAGGAGGTCACTGTCCCCTGGCTTCCAGGGGACCCTCAGCAATAGGGCTGAATCGGTTCTGAGAAACCCAGTATCAAGAATGTCTAATCTCAAGATAGAGCACTTTTCGACTTATTCTCTGAAAGATCTGGGTTCAGGTTGTGTGTCCACAGTCCCCAGAGAGATGAGAGGCCTGGAGGGAGTAAGTGTCCTGGAAAGGGACCCCAGAGTGCTATATAGCCCTAGGTTCAAATCCCACCTCTGTTTCGTCTCAGCTGTGTGGCCCTGACCAAATGACACCATAGTCTCTTGGGATGACAAATATCAGACTGCAGGCACATAGTAGGAGGTCCAAAATGGCGGCTTTGTTGGTCGGGTCAATTCAATCAACGAACGGACTGGTTTTGAGAATCAAAATGATTCTCTATGGTGAGTTGGGTATTTTGTTCTGTCCATAAACATTTACAAAGAACCTGTTATATGCCAGATCCTGGGAACTCAACAGGAAATGAAACATGGCCAGTCTCAGGAGGAGACAAGACAGCAACTGAACAGGGATAAGCTCATCACCTTGCCTCTCCTTGAGACACTCTCCCAAGCAGAGATTGATAAGCTCCTCTTGGGTGCTTCCCTGGCAGATGGGCCTCCAGGGACCCAGGAGTGGACCCAACCACAGAATTTTCAGGGAACTGCTGTTGCGGTCCCCAGAGACACAGGGTAACAACAGAGGACTTTCCAATCCCAAACAAACAAACAAAAACAGAAGAAGAAAAACGTTGCCTGGCTGTCAGTTGGGAGGGTGTCCCTGGACATATGGCCACATTTTGGAATACTGAGTGCAGCCCAGTTCCTCAGGAGCCCAGAGAACACGAGGCGTCACCTGGCTTCACTGAGGTAAAATGACTCACCCAGCATCACATGAAACCAGCCCAGGGGCTGATGAGGCACCAGCTGCCAGCCAAGAAGCCTTCAGAGTGCTGTTTGCTGACAGAAGAGGCCTTTTCTGTTGTTGTTTTTTTTTGGTTCCCCTTTCATCCAACCTGTAACTTCAGAGCCCTCAGGGTTGGCTGAGGACAGATTCCTGAGGAAAGGGAAGGGGGGAGGGGAAAGGGCGGGTCCTTGTGGCCTTGGGTCTCTGAGTCTAGCGAGAGTTCTCTTGGTTTCTCTCTGGTCAGGGGCCAGGAAACAGCCTGGTTCCACAGCTTCCTAGGTTTGGTCCTGGCAGAGAGGAGATGAGCAGGGTGAAGTTATGACAATGGAGAACAGGGTGTGTGTAATCAACCTCCCTGCCCACCCAGACCCCCCTGGCATGAAAGTCCATCTTGCCAAAGCACCCGTATTAGTCCCCTAGGGCTGCCGTGACAAAGTACCACAGATGGAGTGGTTTAAAACAACAGAAACTTATTGTCTCACAGTCGTGGAGCCCAAAAGTCTGAAATCAAGGTGTCGGCAGGGCCACGCTCCCTCTGAAGTCTCTAGGGGAGGGTCCTTCCTGCCTCTCCCAGCACCTGGTGGTGGCTGGCAATCCAGCATTTCTTGGCTTGTAGTTACATCACGCCAATCTCTGCCTCCATCTTCCCATGGCTGTCTCCCCTGTGTGTGTCTGGTCTCTGTGTCCAAATCTCCGTCTTATAAGGACACCAGACTAGATGAAGACCCACCCTACTCTAGTATGAACTCAACTTAACTAATAACACTTGCTAAGTAAGACCCTATTTCCAAATAAGGCCACATTCACAGGTTCAAGGTGGACATGAATTTGGGGGGACACTATTGAGCCCTGTTCGGTACTCAAGCATTGGAGTCCTGAAGTCCTGGGTTCAAGTCTTGGCTTTGTCACTTATGGGTCGTGGACTTGGAGCCTGCTTCTTAACCTCTCTAGACCTTCTGTTTCCTCATCAGAACAATGGGGGTACCATGCATGCCCAGAAGGGCGGTTGTAAGGATCTGAACAAATGTCCGTGGAACACGTAGGAGGTCTCACAAAACAGAAGAGATCTTTCTCTTTATAATCCGTCTTGGATCTGCCGACCCCCTGCAGCTGGTGTAAAAGCTCAGGCTCCAGGTGTTCCCACCCCAACACACGCTGGTGTCCCCCGCGCTTCCCATACTTGAATACAAGTATGGGCACACGTGCAGCCTCCTGCTGCCATTGTCGCCAGCTTCCCTGTCTTCAGGGCTGAGGTGGGGAATGGCATACCCTGGAAGTGGAAAGCATGTGTCCAGGAAAAGCCAAGGGCACAGGTTTCAGCAGGGGAACGTCCACAGGACCCCTTCATTTGTCCCCGAGGTCCAGGCTCCCACACTGAGCGGGCAGGAGGGGGCTGTGTCTTCAGACAGGAAGCGTCGTTTCCCAGTACACAGTATCTGGATGGAGCTGCGCTCCGACAGCTGTGTAGGCATTATAAATCTCTCTCCTGGAGACGAGGCACGGAGGCTCTCGGCGTGTCCTGCTGAGGGTACATCTGTCAGCGCCCACAGCGCCAGCCCTGGGCTCGGAGAGCATCAAGGTGAGGCTGTCTGCCTCCCTCAAGCCTGTTAATTGCACCTGCAATCTATTCCCCACCAAATGTGGAAGGCTGTCTCTTCACTGAGTGCATCAAGGGAAGTTGAACTGCAGAGCGGGCTGTGCTTCAGATCCAGCCGGAATGCCTGTAGATCTCCGCTCTCACCTGCCCACTTTCTGCTGGGGGCAGGGGTGGAG
Source organism: Aselliscus stoliczkanus (assembly GCA_033961575.1). Classification (NCBI taxonomy): domain Eukaryota; kingdom Metazoa; phylum Chordata; class Mammalia; order Chiroptera; family Hipposideridae; genus Aselliscus; species Aselliscus stoliczkanus. The sequence goes on from CM066736.1 coordinate 10,906,823, forward strand.
AGAGGAATCCCTCTTCTGCAAGACACCGGGGTGACTGGGGTGAGTTTAGACCAAATGACAGGGTCCCTCAGGTATTGTGCAGGTTGGTTTTGTGGCTTGTTTTTTGTTGGGTTTTTTTTTGGTTGTTTTTTTTTTTGTGCCATCTGTCTTTAAATCTTCACTTTCAAAAAAAAGTGGTCCTTCGCCTTATTTTGATCTAGAGGATGTAAAGTCAGAAGTTCAGGTCCCTGATTTATCACCTCAGAGATGTATGGCTTTGAACAATCCCTTTTCATCTCTTTTAGATTGCTCATTTTCACAAGATGAATAGAAAACCTTTCTTATCGGTTGGATACAAGGATGAAATGAGGTATTCCGTGGCCATCAATCAGAGCTTTAGTTGGAAACAGCCTATGGTATTGCTGATAAATCAACTCTTCAAAAACAAAAAGCTCTGATTTGTGGGACCTGCCAATTTCCATGGTGTAAATACTCCTTTCAAAGCCCGTTTTAAGCTACCACCTTAACATCAGTGAATGAGTTAGGAAGAAGAGTGAACAATTGGCTCTCCTGAACAGATATGAGCTGGCCCCAACACAGCTGTGATAACAGATACCAACTCTGGCTAATATTATCAGGAAAGAAATATACCCAAAGGATAGGGGGTAGCCTGCAGAATTTCCAGCTGGCAAATTAGATCTGGAGTTTGTGTGACCAGGAGTTACACCCCAAATTACTCCCGAAGTCACCCAACATTGAAGATGCTACTGTCGTCCCATCTGGCACAAATACAGTAATCTGCTCCATCAGCACCAACAATTCTGGACACTGGTCAGTGCCACTAAAACTATAGCCACTGACGTCTCTGAAAATACCACAGAGCTGCTGCCATCCTCACCAGCATGAAGAAGGCATGGGAGAGGCATGGTTCTTGCTTCCTGCCACCATTAGCTTCTCATTTATTCTAGGAAGGTGCATATGATTGGTTGATCAGAATCCCATGTCTGTGCCCTAGCTGCAAGAGAAGCTGGGAAAATTAGTGTATTAGTTTCCCGTGGCTGTGTAACAAATTACCACGAACCAGGTGCTTTAAAACAACAGAAATTGATTCTCTCTCAGTTCTGGAGGCTTGAAGTCCAAAATCTAAGTGTTGGCAGGGCTGTGCATCCTCCGGAGGATCTAGGGAAGAATCCGTCCTTGCCCCTTCCGGCTTCCAGTGGATGTCAGCATTCCTTGTCGCTGCATCACTCCAATCTCTGCCTCCCTCTTTACATGGCCTTCTCCTCTTCTCTCTCTCTCTCTCTCTCTCTCTCTCTCTCTCTCTCTCTCTCTCTCTCTTCTGTGTGTCTCTTAGAAGAACACTTGTCATTGGATTTAAGGCCCATTTGGATAATCTAGGAAGATCTCATCTTGAGATTCTTAATTCCATTTACAAAGTCCCTTTTGCCAAATTAAGTCACATTCACAGGTTCTAGGGTTTAGGCCATGGACATATCTTTTTGGGGCCGCCACTCAACCCACTCCTGTGAGTACCTGCGTTTTCAGCTTCTTTAATAGGCAGCAACCTCCACCTCATTAGATGGAAGATTCCTCAATTATAAGAAAAGGTTTGGAGGCTGGGCATTCAGAAAAACATTCAATAATTTCTAGAACTGGAGTGGCACATTTTTTTGCGCAAAAAGTCAGAGGGTAATTATTTTCGGCTTTGAGGGTCATATAGTGACAACTACTCAATTCCGCTATTGTAGCATGGAAGCTGCTATGGACATTATGTAAATGAATGGGGGTGGCTGTGTTCCAATAAAACTTTATTTACAAAACCAGCTGTCTGTCCAGATTTGGCCCAATGGCCACAGATTGCTGACCCCTGTTCCAGAACCTGCAGGAGCCCAGCATGTGCTGAGTGCTCAAAACACGCTGGTTGAGTCTTTAATCCTATGTCTTTGAAATGTATTAAACATGGAGGACCAAGCCAGGGCAGAAATTAATAAAGTTAAAACTCATCACTAACCCTCCATGACCCACACTCTTGTATAAACTGTACAAGGATGAAGAACTGTGGTGTCCAATCAAAAAGCAAAATCAAGTATATGAGATGACTTTTACCTGTTGACCTGAATTTTGATCCCTGGTTTCATAGCGAGTGACAGCACCCCTGACCCAGCAGAGACCCGGGTGCCCATGGTTGCAAGGAGGACCAGGGAAGAGTGTGTGGGGGGCAGGAATTTATGCACATTAACTGCAACCAAGGAGAAATGGGGGCAGATCCCAGCATGTCCTGTTGGCAATGCCAGGCGCTAGCTGCTGCCTCGATGCAGGGTGTGTCATAGGAAATCCAGGGTTCTACTTCCCGGATTAGAGAGCAGCACAGGAAAGTGTCTGAAGGTCAAAAAGGTAAAGCTGGCGCTAGTCGTAAAAAGTCCTTGGCTTTGAAGGCTGACAGATCTGGGCCCAAGTCTCAGCTCCCCAGGGACCTAATAAAGCACCAGCCTCAACTTCCTCATGTGTAAAATGGGGAGAGGTAGATCCATCCCACAGCATGGTTACGAGGATCAAATGCAACAGTTTTCATAAATAAAACTTAGCACTTACTAAATGCTCCGTAACTAACTCTCAGTTCCTTACAAGTCTGAATTAAGAGTAACCTTTTGAGGGCCGGCCGAGTGGCGCGGTGGTTAAGCGCTGGCTTGGGAAGCCAGCAGCCCCAGTTCAGATCCCACATATGAAGGCCAGTGACACTACCCTCAAAAAAAAAAAAAAAAAAAGAGTAACCTCTTGAAAAGCAACACACCAGAACATATATAAAAAAGTGAGTGTGGTCCTTTAAGGCGGCCCCTGGGGAGGCCAGGGCACAGCGCATTTTGGGACCCGGCCGCTGAGCAGCTTTGGGTGTCTTGGCAGCTTCTCCTGACTTTTCTCATCCTTGGAGAGTGGGCTTGATTTCTGGACAGAGCACAACGTGAAATGGAGCCAGGCCTGATGAACAAGGTAGGAGATGAAGCTGGCTGGGATGGCGTTGGGTGAGAAAAGAGCCGTGATTGCAAAATAATGAGCAGGGGTTACTGGTGTGGTTTGGAACCCGGCTGTGAAGGGAACCCCCAGAGAGGAGCTCCAAAAGGGCTTTGATCATCTGGAGCTTTGCTGAAATAAGTGACTAAGTCCCAGGAGGGGTGACTACAGCAGGGGAAACGCTTGTTTGGAAGGGCAAGCTCTGTACTTGCAGTCTCTGTATGTAGTGTTCATTCATTCATGCATGCATTCATTCATTCAACATTCATTGAGCTTTAGGCCCAGTGCTGGGCACTGGGTGTGGTACTGAAGATGACTTCATCCTTACCCTCAGGTTTGTAGCCAGAAACCGATATTATTACAATTCTCATCAAGGTACAACTAGATCAGTGCCACTGTGGTCTATGCAAATGGTGCCTTTAGCTTTTGCAGTACACAACCTGCACAATGGTATGTGGCAGCCTTGCTTTATGGGAGAAAAAAATAAAGATACGGGTTATACTCTGGGGTTAGGGAGACATTTGATCTGGATTATGAAGGAGGTGGAGGAGTTTTTGAGGCAAAGGGAATCCCAGGCTCAGGAACCATGTGCACCAAAGTGCCGAGGAGTGCAAGGTATGTTCGGTGAGGGCTGAGACATCTGGCGGATTTGGGGAGGAGGCTGGCAGGTTGAGGGCAATGAGGCTGAGGGGACTGATTTCCTGCGCATGAATCAAGATTCCCCCAGGGGCTTCTGGGGGAGTTGGAGAGGCCCAAGAATGTCAGACATTCCATTCCTCTGAGTTGGCCCCACAGCCTCTGCCCGAAGGAAAGATTCAAGGAAGAAAAACGACCTTGGAGTGGCAAAGATGAGGTCTGGATCCCAGCTCTGCAGCCTGTAGGCTGTGTGTTCTCCAGCCAGTCACTTAACCTCTCTGAGCAGAAATTTCCTAATCTGCAAAATGGAGGTCACGGTTATGCTGGTGATTGGGGATTTGGCAAAACGCAAAGTCAGAGACACTGTAGGTGTTGTAAAAGTCATGTTCTTTCCTCTTCAAGTGTGGTCTCTGTCAACTTTTGTCTGGGGATGGAAACCAGTAATTAGGGTGCTGACAGCACCAGCCCTGGGTAGGTTGAGTAAGTAGGTGATTATTCTCATTCCTGAGAGTCTCTCCAGATGGTCGGCCCAAGTCTCCACATTTTCCGGGTTGGCATTAGCATCGGTGAGCGTTTTCTCTGTGGTTAGTGCTGCCCTGACTCCTCAGAGGTCTTTCGAAATGGAAACCTTCCCCTTAGCATCCCTGACCTGTTATCAGCATAATCCATCTACCCGGGAGATGAAGGGTGGGGCACAGAGAAAAGGGGCAGCACACTTGTGCTAGGAGGGAGGGGGTGGGGGGCTCGTTTGCTCATCCCCCTTCTTCTCCATTCCCAGAAACAGAGAAAGCCCCTGGGATTGGAACCAGGGGGAGGATGGCGAAGAGCCCTGAGGGCAATGCTGAATTTCCCTGCTGCACGCCTGGTACCCACATCTCAGCATTCAGTGTCTGCTCTGTGCGCAGGGCTGAGACTGCAAACCCCAAGGAGACTCAGGACCTGTCCTCAGGGGACTCACAGTCCTGCTGGGAAATCAAACAAACAGATAAGCAAGGCAGGGAGGGACAAAGTGAGGCTGTCATTGTGATGGCTACCTGTTCTCCAGCACTCACTAAAAGCCAGACACAGTGCTAAATGTTGCCTGTTATCTCTATCCTGAGGGTGGCTATCAGATGAGACTCAGAGGGCCGAAAAATGTCTTGCCCAGCATCAGAAAGCTAGCAGGTGGCAGAGACTCCAAAACCCAAATTCCCAACTGCTGTGTTATTTCGTCGGAACTGGGAGATCAGGCCACATGTCTGAGTTCAAATGTGGGGTGCGCTCCCTCTACTGCCTTCACTGCAGCATCCTGAACAGAACCAAACCCCTCTGAGCCCGTGGTGTCTTATTCACAAAAAGGGATATCCCCAAAAACTCTGAGGTCCCCTCTCAACTCTAGGAGTCTTCCCACAACATCCCATCCTTTTGCAATGTTGCGTGTGGGTCTAACAGGGGAGAGAGATCACATGAAATAAGAGAGAACTGCAAATTTGAAACCGTGCAATACAAAAAATATGTTGGAAATAAAGCCTCCCTTTAGGTGCAAAATGTTTGGAAAACTGCAACTCTCCCACAGTTTTAAAGGACACGTCAGTCATTGCATCATTTCAAAAGCGAGTGGCCCGAGTGAAATTTACATGGTGGTGCATTACTGCCACGTGTCAACAGCGTGTTAATGGATAAAGAGACATGCTCACCACCGCTTTTGGGGTATGCTTGGATTATGTGAGGTTTTAATTATGTAAAGATCTTTGGGAATACATTCCTTTTAAAACTGTGACCTCCTTTGTGCCTGCTTGTGTCTGTGTATAAAAATATGTCACCCGTGTAAATTATGAGCCCCCATATGGTTCCTTCTATGAGCTTGGGTGCATGAAAAGAAGTGCAGTCTAGCTATCAAATAGTAAATCAGTTCTTGTTGTACGTACAGTCATGTGCCACTTAACGCCAGGGATTATGCTCCAAGAAATGCCTCATTAGGTGATTTTGTTGTTGCACTCACACACACCGAAATGGTCTAGCCTGCTGCTCCTGGGCTACAAGCCTGGACAGTACAAAACAACCCAAGATTAAATCAAGCACAAGAGAAAAACCATGCAATCAAGAGATTTGGTAAACACGAGATGTAGAAGGCTACTGCTGACATAACATGGCGTACCATTTTTTTTTTTTAAGTAGAAAGAGTACACTCTAAAATAATGATAAAAAGTATAGTATAGTAAATATGCATACCAGCAACATAGTCGTGTATTATTATTATCAACTATTATGTCCTGTACATAAATGTATGTGCTGTGTTTTTACACAACTGGCAGTTTACACCAACATCACCACAAATGCGTGAGTACTGCTTTGCTCTGGGACATTACGGCGGCTCTGAAGTCGGAAGGCGATTGGAAGCTTTCCGCTCAGCTATAACCTTGTGGGACCACCGTCTCATCCGGGATCTATCACTGAGCTAAACATTGTGCGATGCATGACCATAGCCCAAACCCTGCAACAACACGGAATGCAAGTCCTGTCTTCCTGTTTGCCTGCTCTCTCTTCCCCAATTCCGAACTCCAAAACTCCCCGACTATATTTCCCCTCTCTTATCCCAGCTCCTTGTCATGTAGATGAAATAAGTTTCTCTAGAGAGTTCTGCCCACCTTTCTCACTGGTCTCATCCCTTGTCTGTACTTTATGGGCTTTTCTGGAGTCTACAGGGCTAAGGATTTAGACCTGGGCGGAAAAGACTGCAGTGGGGAGAAAGGGAAGATTAGAAACACCAGCCTTGTCGATCATGATCACCCCCTTGGTCTTAGGTCTTTGAATGCTCCCCTGGGCCCCACCTGACCTTGCTGATAGCCATGCCCATAAGGGGTGATTATCCGCCTCCACCCTCCTGGCCTGCCCACTTCCTCCTTTAGGAGTCAGTTTCTGCTAGTCCCTTCTGTTCCCCTTCCCTAACCCCCAAGGCATGCTTAGCCACTCCTTCCTCTGGATTCCACCTTCTACATACCTAAGTCCTTGACAAGGATCTTCAATGGTTTGTTTATAGGTCAGTTTTAGCTCTAGGCTGTGAGCTCTCAGAGGGTAAGGACCAAGGCATTTTCATCCCTCTATCCTGAGTATTGGGCCCTGCGTACATAGTAAGTGCTTAAGAAATATCGTTACATGAGAGATGCTTAAGAGAGGCTTTTAGAATTGCACAGAATTGAAAAGAAGAGTGAAAACGAAACATTCTGAGCACAGGGACTGATATCCCTCCCTCTGGGAAAGCCCTGGCAAAGGCTGACTGCCCAACTCCCCAGTTGTAGCTTCTCGTACATCCTGGGTGAGTAAGCGGTAGCCTTGGTGTGCTCTACCCCCAGGAACTGGGGCAGATTATTTCCAAAGATGGCTGAGGAAATCACTCCCATCTCACATGCTCTTTCCCAGTGGCTATTATCACTTCTTTCATCCTGGGCTGGCCTGGTGCCTTCTTTGAACAAAAGAATACAGCGGAATAGGCGTGGGTCAAGTTCTAGGCCTCAGCCGTAAGAGGCCTTCTAGCTTCTATTTTCACGTACTTAAAACCCAGCTACCACGTAAAGAAGCCCAAGCTATCCTACTGGAAGGCCACATGGAGGAAAACCAAGCACCCCCTCCCACCCCTCCACCCCCCCCCAAAGAGCCAGCACTGACTCCCAGACACGGGAGTGAGGGCTTCTTGGGTTTTCCAGCCCAGGAGAGCAGCCGCATAAGTGAATCCGGCTGACACCATGTGAAACTGAAGAACTGCCCAGCTGAACTCCTGACTCACAGAATCATGAGCAATGAAACTGTTATTTTAAGCTACTGTGTTTTGGGATGCTTTGTTACACAGCCATAGATTACTGGTCCATTAATTTTTTCCATAAGAGCAAACAAATTGGTGGTAAGGGGTGTCTGTGGCTTCTGAGCTGGGAGTTAGAGAGGATATTACTACAATTCAAGCTTTTCTATTTCTGTGTGTTTGTTTGCTTGTCTCTTAGCTTTAAAATATCAAATTAGCATCACCAAAATGGGGCAAATCTACAGCATGTGCCACCTGATAGGACGCACTAAGAAGAATGCAGCACATTTCTCTGATAACCCAGCCCAAAGTGTGTGTAACCTAAATGTAACCATGAAGAAACATCTGGCAAACCCAAACTGAGAGGCATTCTATAAAATAATTGACCTGTCCTCTTAAAAAATGTCAATGTCTTGAAAGACAAAGACAGGGGAACTCTTCTAGAATAAAGGAGGCTAAAGGCACATAACAATGGAATGCCGTATATAATCCAGAGTTTTCTGTGGCTGTAAAGGACATTGTATGGACAAATGACGAGATCTGAATCAAGTTTGTTGATTCGATAATAATGCCGTAGCAACGTTAATTTCCCAATTTTGATAACTATGTTGTAAGATATATTCTAAAAGAATGTCACTTAAGGCCGGCCAAGTGGCTCAGTTGGTTAAGAGCTCGCTCAAGAGTGTGAGCTGAGCTCTGAGCAACAGCAGTTCGATGCCCAGCCTGAGCTGAGCTGAGCTGCCAACAGGTGGCAGGATGACTCAGCTAAAAAACAAAAACAAAAATAAATTAAAAAAATAAAAGAATGCCATTTGTTTTTAGGAAATATACATTGACGTATTTACAGGTAAAGAGATGTCATATCTGCAACTTACTGTGAATGGTTCTGAAAAAAACTACATCTTTCTCTTCTATGTATCTATATCTAGAGAGAGGAGAGAAAAAAGAAAAGGATAAAGCAAATGTGGTAAAATGTTAACATTTGGGGAATCTGCAATGCAATCCCTATTAAAATACCAATGGTGTTTTTTTTTGAAGAACTAGAACAAATAATTCTAAAATTTATATAGAACCACAAGACCCTAAGTAGCCACAGCAATCTTGAGAAAGAAGAACAAAGTTGGAGGTATCACATTACCTGATATCAAATTATACTACAAGGCTATAGTAATCAAAACAGCATGGTATTGGCATAAAAACAGACACAAAGACGGATAGAACAGAATAGAGAGCCCAGAAATAAACGCACACTTATATAATCAATTAATGTATGATAAAGGAGGCAGAATATACCATAGGGGTAAAGACAGTGTCTTCAATAAATGATGTTGGGACAAATGGACAAATAGATACAAAAAAATGAAACTGGACCACCTTCTTACACCATATACAAGAATAGACTCAAAATGGATTAAAGACTTAAATGTAACACACAAAACCATAAAACTCCTAGAAGAAAACATAGGAAGTAAACTCTTTGATGTTGCACTTAGTAATATTGTTTTGGATATATCTCCTCTCCGGAAAGGGAAACAAAATAAATAAACAAATGGGACTACATCAAACAAAAAAGTTTTTGCACAGTCAAGGAAACCATTAACAAAATAAAAAGACAACCTACTGAATGAGAAAAGATATTAGCCAACGATATATCTGATAAATGGTTAATATCCAAAATATATAAAGAACTCATACAACTTAACACCAAAAAAACAAACAATCCAATTAAAAAATGGACAGAGGACCTGAATAGACATTTCTCCAAAGAGGAGAAATAGGCCAATAGCTATAAAAAATGCTCAGGGTCACTAATCATCAGGGAAATGTGAATTAAAAACAAAATGAGACATCGCTTCACACCTATCAGAAAGGCAGTCATCAATAAATCAACAAACAGCATGTGTTGGTGAGGATGCGGAGAAAAGGGAACCCTGGGGCACTGTTGGTGGGATTGCAGATTGGTGCAGCCACTATGGAAAACAGTATGGAGGTTCCTCAAGAAATTAAAAATAGAACTACCTTATGACCCAGCAATTCCACTTCTGGGCATTTATCCAAAGAAATCCAAAACACTAATTCAAAAATTGTTCACTTTTTGAACCCTCTGTTCATTGCAGTGTTATTTACAATAGCCAAGATATGGAAAAAGAAGATGTGGTACATATATACAATGGAATGTTACTCAGCCATAAAAAAGAATGAAATCTTATCATCTATGACAACATGGATTGACCTAGAGGGTATTATGCTAAGTGAAATAAGTCAGATGGAGCAAGACAAATACCATATGATTTCACTTATTTGTGGAATCTAAAAAACAGAAACAAACTCATAGATACAGAGAACAAATTGATGGTTGCCAGATGGGAGGGGGTTAGGGGGATGGGTGAAAAAGATGAAAGGGGTTAAGATGTACAAATTGCCAGTTATAAAAATAGTCACGGGGATGTAAAGTACAGCACAGAAAATACAGTCAATAATATTGTAATAACTATTTATGGTGCCAGGTGGGTACTAGACTTATTGGGGGGATCATTTCGTAAGGTATATAAACGTCTAATCACTATGTTGTACACCTGAAACTAATATAATATTGTATGTCAACTGTAATTGAAAAATGAATTTTAAAAAACATCAAAAAAAACCAAAACCCTTGGGGAATCTGGGTGAAAGGTCTACGGGAAATCTTTGTACTGTTCTTACAAGTTTCCTGTATGTCTGAAATTTTATTAAAATAAAAGTAATTTATCGTTTTAAAAGAAAGAAGCAAATGGGGGTGCATGCCTGGTTGTCTTCAAAGAGGGAAGAGTCATCCACACTGGGGGCAACACCGGTCAGGCTGTGCTTGGAAATCCTTGATTCGGAGCCAGCCTTGGCTCTTTCCTGGTCTCCCTCTGGTGGTATGCATGTGCCGGAGCCACTGGCAGGCCTGCTCTGTGTCCCGCAGGCAGCGTGGCATCTGGAAAGGATCAACAGCTACTGCTGAACTCGCCCCTCCACCCTCACTCTCAGAAGGGTGGGTTTTGGATTTTTCCCCATGAGAATCCATACGCCTTCCTGGGAGATCCCTGGAGCACTTCGCCAAGACCTCAGTTACAATTCCACCTTCCTTGCTCATCTGGATTTTGGGAATCCCTACCCACCCACCTCCAAAGCATTGCTGAGAGCTGGTACTGGGGCACTTTGCTAATTTTGCCTGCCTGGGCCAGGGAGTAGGGGTGAGAGTAGAGAGGGTCTAGTGGCCCAAAGAAACAGCAGTGCAGGTGGGGTCTGTGGGACGGGGCCACCCCAGGCTCCCAGGCTGAGCAGTGGTAACCATGCCTGTTTCTGGGCAGAGCTTCTGGAGGGGAGTGGCATGGGCTGGAAAGAGACCAGAGTTTGGAATCCAAGACATGCCACTTCCTGGCTGGATGCCACTGGCCAGGGACCTTCTCCTGGAGCTGAGCTTAAGGCCCCGTCTACAATGGAAATGATCAGACAACGTGAGATGTGAATGACACATCATGAAAGTGCCAGGCCCAGAGAGAGCTAGCCCACAAAGTGCTTCAGTTCCATTCACATTTACGGAGCACCTCCTTGGAGCCAGACCCAGCAGCGGCTCCCTAGGCAGTGTTTCCTGCCTCACCTGGCCCCCAGGTGTGGCTGCAACGCATCCCCTCTATCTTCCTTCACTCTGTTCTTCTCCTTCTCATGTGACAACATCATGACCCAAGCCCAGGTGCCGGATCTTCTGGTTTCAAATATGGGCCTCCCCTCCGAGTGACTGAGATTAAGTTACCCAACACATGTGTGCCTCAGTTTCCCCACCTGGAAACGGGTACAGTGATAGCATCCACCTCTTAGATTGCTTTGGAGGTCAGCTGAACCCATCCATGCAAATTAAATACGAATAGTCAGCGCTTATGCGACTACTTGCCAGACACAGGTCAACACTCTTTACTCGTATTATACCCCCATTTTACAGATGGGAAAGCTGAGGCACAGACTGCATACTTTGCTAGGGATCACAGGGCGAGTAAGGGGTGGAGCTGGAATCTGACCCGGAGTCTGCGTTCCTAACCCCTGAGCCCTACGGCATACAGTGCTCCATTCCCGTTTGCTGTCACGAACGTTCACAGCCCGGGCCATCTTCATGGGTGGATGAATTGTGCTGTCACACAAACCTGGCACTCGGAAGGGTAACGCTTGTCAGTGCTCTGATGTCGCTGTCTCGAAATTCTTAATTTTAACAGGAGCCCCCCACGTTCATTTTGCACTGGGCCCGAAAATGACGTGGCTGGTCTCGCTCAGAATCTTATAGGGAGCAACCACCTCCTTCTCTTTCTCTTTCTCCTCTTCCCTCCCTAGACGGTGAGCTCTTTGGGATCTGGGATACAGGTACCTTATCTGTATCTGCCCCAGTTCATGGCCGGCAGGTAACAGGTGTTCACATGCTAGCCAGGCGGGAAGGCAGAGGAGGCCAGAGTCACAGCTGTCGTCCCCGCCCCCCACTTCCCCTCACACCCTAAGAATGGCTTCCAGCCCAGGGTGCCTGAGGAAGATCTCCTGAAGTGTGCAGGGACTCTGGCCAGCGGCCATCAAAACCAGGTCTTCCAAGAAGGACAAGGAGAGCGGTGTCACCAGGAGACACTATAGCTCCTGCAGCAGGGGGAATCCCAGCCAGGCCTGAGAGACCTTAATAAACAGGTAATTATGAGGCTGGCTCTGGAAATAGTGGCAGCGTAACATGTAATTATGCTGGTTGGAGCTGGAGCCGAGCAGGGTTTTCTCCAGCCTGCGACGCTGGAGGTAACGCAGATTCCAAAGTGCAGACTGTGGTCGGAGCACAAAGGTAAACACGGCCCTTCTTAAGGGCAGGCAGGGTTCAGTCCAAAGGTTCAAGTGTGCAACTTTCAATGGTTAAAGGAATCTTTTCCCCTTTATATATAGGGAGCCCAGTAATGAGGGCGGGAGGGGTGGAACAAATGTGTGTTCAGCGCCTACTATGCGTCAGAGTCTGTGATGGACTGATATGATGGGAAAGGGGTTTGGGGCCGGGCAAAGGTGGGCATTTCTGGGGACGGGGGTTGGGTGTCATTCCTCTCCTGTGTCTGCCTGCGTCCCTCTCTTCTCCTCCTCCACACAGATTTCTAATTACCGAGATTTAAAAAAATGGAGGTGAAAGTTGCATAACATAAAATTAGCTGTGTTAACGTGAACAATGCAGTGGCATTTAGCATATTCACAATCTTGGGCAACTATCATCTATATCAAGTTCCAAAACATTTTTATCACCCTAGGAGGACACCCTGTGCCTGTTACTTGTGTACCCCCAGCTCCCAGCAACCACTAATCTGCTTCCTGTCTCTATGGATTTGCCTGTCCTGCACATTTCATATAAACGGAATTACATCGTACGTGACCTGGTGAGCCTCGCTTCTTTCACTTAGCATCATGTTTTCGAGGCTCATTCACAAGGTCACATGGATCAATGCCTCATCGTTTTTGATCGCCAAATAATATTCCATTGTCTGGATTCTCCCTGGTTTGGTTTTTCTGTTCCCTCATTGATAGACACTGGGTTGTGTCCACTGTTTGGCTTTTCCGAATAATGCAGCTTTGAACATTTGTGTACAAGTTTTTTCATATGGACATATGTTTTCAATTGTTTTGCTTATATACCTAGGAGTGGCATTGCTGGGTCATAAATTGGACATTGAACTTTTTCTGTTTTCTACAGTAGCTGCACCATTTTACATTCCCATCAGCAATTCACGAGGGCCTAATCCCTCCACATCCTCGCCAACACTTTTCTTTCCTCCCTTCCTTCCTTCCTCCCTTCCTTCCTTCCTTCCTTCCTTCCTTCCTTCCTTCCTTCCTTCCTTCTTTCCTTCCTTCCTTCTTTCCTTCCTTCTTCTTTCTTTTCTTTCTCTCTCTCCCTCCCTCCCTTTTTTTTTTTCTTTCCTTTCTTTCTTGCTATAATCACAGCTTTTCCACGGGTTGGGGGAGGGCAGGGGCCGAGGTAAGCCCACCCCACCATTGGGGCTCAAACAGAGCCGTGTCTTCCAGATTTACAGGAAGGCCTATAACAGCCAGACTGCAGAAAGAGCAATTTGGAATCAACCAGAAAGGGTTTGTCACATCAGAAGAGGCAGACAGAAAGAGCAGCTCCTAGCGGCCCCAGTTCGCAAGGGCCTGGTGATGAATGTGGCATTGGAAACTGCCCCTCCCCTTGTGGTGAGGCATGGGGGTGCCCTGGGGTGAACGGCTGTGTGTGAGCTGAGAGGGAGACTGGTCTTTCGGACCCCAGGCACCTTTGCCATGGACACCTCTGCCTGCGTGGCACCGAGGGAGGCAATGCTTTTACCCACTCAGCCAGAGCACGGGTGGCCTGGGCAAGCTGGCAGGGGGCAATGCTGACAAAATGAGAGGCCACTCAGTGACTGGGTGGTGGTGGGAGCGGACCAGCCAATGTGAAGAGTCACATGGCTTCTCCCACCCACAAAGGGGCCAGGAAGCACAATGGTGTTATGCTTGGAAGGGGAGAGAACCAGAAATATTTGGCAAACAGTGCTGATGACTGCCACATATAACTGACTGTAAATAATGTATTGACTATCATGTGCTGGTATGAAAAAAATAATTGCAGTGATATTCACCGAGTGCATCCTAAGTGCCAGGTGCTGTGCTTAACGGCATCATTTCACAAATTCTCATGGCAATCCTGGGCCATGGGCATTAGGATGGCACATGACGCTCAGAGAAGTTAAATTCTATGCTCGTCTGTCATTATCTAGGATGCTTTAGGCTGTAAGTTCCAGACAACGTAGATGAGCTCCAATGGCCTTGAACAATAAGAAAAGTTATGATTTCACACAGTAAGAGATTGAGGAAGGGCAAACACTCTGGGTGTGTGGCCGATGCTGCATCTTATCACCAACGTCAGGAGTTCTTCCCAGGGCGGATCTGACACCCTGAGGGTTGACTTTGTCCTGGGCTGCAGGATTCCCAGTGTCTGATTCAGACAGAGCAATGACAGTCTCTCCAGAAGCCCCAGCAGACGTTTCCATGAGTCTCCTTGGCTGTCAGTGGATCACGGGGCCACTAGTGACCCAATCACAGGCAAGAGGCCTGGGGGTCATCATTTGGGTAAAATGGATACTGGTGACATGGAAAGTAGCTCTGGCAAGGGTTGTCCTGTAAACCTCTTGCCCCGACTCTTGACTTCCGTATTAACCACGGTTTCCAGCACCTGGGCATCACCTGCCTTCGATGTGCCCTCGACACCCCTGGCGTCCGGCTCACCAGTGACCCTGCCCGTCCATTCCAATCAGCCAGCCCTGCTCACAGCCAAGCCCAGAGCACTTTTCGTTCTGCCCCTGATCATGTGTCTACCCGCATCAGCCTTTCCTGGCTGCCCGCAGGGCTGAGGCCTCTCGGAAAGGCTCCTGTTCGGTCAGATAGAACCGGTTGATCAGCAGTTCTGGGCCAGGGGCGGCAGGGCAAGGGCCTTTCGGATCCCCTGTCTGCCCACATGCATCAGCTGTTCCCGGCTCCAGCACGGCCTGACAACATGCCCAGGCCTGGCCCCATCAGCGGAGAACGCCAGGGAGGCCTGGGCAATGAGGAGGCTGAAGCGAGACTGGGCAGGGGCGAGGGACACGGGGCAACGGTGATGGGGGCTTTGGAGGAGTGAGAAGGAGGGCTGACAGAAGGAACAAAGAAGAGACGGACAGAGCACCAGAGGCCAGGCCCTCGCTGATCTTCCTGTCGGCATCCCAGCCCCTAATCGAGAGCCTGGCACAACGTGGGGACAAGTTGGGTGAACTGGCCCGGAAAATGGGGAGAGAGAAGATTCCAAGAGGGAGGAGAAAGATGAAGGAAGGGAGGAGGGGAAGGAAGAGGAAAGGGACGCAGAGACTAGAGCACAGTGGTGGGGCAGGAAGGGGTGAGCACAATGCCGGTCGTTTGTCCTGATACCTGGTCCTCAGCACAGTCCCTGGTATAGTATAGTGGATCCATAAGTGTTTATCTTGCTGAACTAAAAGAGGAGGAGAGAAGGAGACACAGTGGGAGAGGAAAGAAGACAGAAGGAAGAGAGGCTGTGGTGGGAGGCACTGGGGGAGAGAGAGACCAGGGATGATGAGAGGAGATTCTGAAAGTGGAGGGGGGGGGGAGGGAGGAGAGAGGAGGGAGGGGGGAGGGAGAGGGGAGGAGAGGGAGGGAAGAGGAGGGGTGAGGAGGGAGGGAGGGGGAGGAGAGAAGATGGGGAGGAGAGGGAGGGGGAGAAATGGGAAGGAGGGGAGGGGAGGGAGGGAGGGGAGGGGGAGGGGAGAGGAGGGAGGCCCGGACTACACAAAAAAGGAGGGGCCGAAAGGCATGGGGATGGTGGGGGAGAACAGGCAGGACCAACCAAGCCAAGGAAGCAGAAGCAAAAAGGTTAGGCAAGCAATGGACGCTCAAGCAGGCTCATCCCTTTGATGAAAATGCACATTAGCAAACATGCTGGGATCTGACAAGTGCCAACAGGCCCATCGCAGAGTTAAAAAGTGCTACATCTGTCAGGGTTTCAATTTTGAAGTCAGCACTTTCCTTCTCCTACTCATGCTGGGGCCCTGCAACCGTGGTTTTCCCCACACTGTCTCCCACAAGCGCGTGGGCTTGTCATGGAGCCTGGGAGGGCAGGGTGGGCACATCAGGAGAGTCCATGGGGCAGGGGGAGGGGTGTGTGGCTGGCTCCCAGACAGCAGCTGTTGCAGGGGCGTCCTGTGGAGAAAGAAGGAGGGCCCAGGAAAGCAGGGAAGTTTTCAGCAGACCCAGGGAAGACCCGAGGCAATGAACCTCCGTATTGGGCTGAATGGTGTCCTTCCAAATTCACGTCCGTCCGCAACCTCAGAGGGTGGCTTTATTTGGAAAGAGGGTCTTTGCAGATGTAATTAGTTATGGATCTCCAGATGAGACCATCCTAGATTTAAGGCGGACCCTACACCCAGTGACTGAGGTCTTATAAGAAGGGAAGATGCAGAGAAGAAAAGGGAGGAAGGCGCACGTGACTGCGGAGGCCGAGATTGGAGCCATGCCGCTACGAGCCGGGAACCCCAAGGGCTGCCTGGAGCCACCGGGAGCCAGGAGAGACCAGCCAGGAGGAGAAACGAGCAGAAAGAAACGTCAGGCCATGCTGTCACGGGACAGACTGGACACCATCCTATGCTCGGACCCCGGCTGCTGAGACCAGACGGTGGCACTGGGTCTCCCTTGGTGTTTGGGAAGAAGACGCACACTGGCCCCCCTTGCCCTACATTTGTTTCCATTCAATGAATAAACACTTGTTTGAGCATCTTGGAGCTGGGCCCTTGGCTGAGAAAGCAAAACCGGGTACTGTGAGGGAGAGAAATCTGGGGGACTGATGGGGCATGGGTGGTCAGGGAAGACCTCCCTCGACCCCCAGTGACCCAGAAGTGCTGGTCTGGGGAAGATGTTCTGGGCACAGGGAACAGCATGTGCAAATACTCAGTAACCTTTTTTTTTTTTTTTTTAGCTGAGCCATCCTGCCACCTGTTGGCAGCTCAGCCGCAGCTCAGCTCAGGCTGGGCATCGAACTGCTGTTGCTCAGAGCTTAGCTCGTACTCTTGAGCGAGCTCTTAACCCACTGAGCCACTCAGCCGGCCCAGCATGTGTAAATACTCAGAGAAAGGAACATGCAGCTTACCTGAAAAGAACAGAAAGTCCAGGTAAGATGGGGTGGGAGGTTATGGGAGGTGAGAGGCGATGCAGGTACAAAAACAGGCCAGTGTCAGAGCAAACCCGGCAGAGGCGAAAGGTGAGTGAACGTGGTCCCATTCTCATCTGACGCTGAGGCCCAGAGAAGCAAGCTGCCGGTGGCGACACAGCTTGTTAGCCTCAGAGCTGGGGTTAGGACCCAGGACCCCGACTGTCTGGTTTCCTCTTGATCTGACCCTGTTTTCCCTTCTGGGGAGGTGAAGACAGCCACTCGCCAGGCGTCGCAGGAGACTTTTCAAGGCTCTGCTGCCGCCCCCCCCAAAAGGCTTGGCTCATCTTGGCAGTGGGGCGCTGCCCCCAGAGCTCAAGGGCCGGCCTGTGCTCTGCTCCAGTCTTGACGTCTGCCCCTTAATTTCCAGGCCTTTCAATTTCCTGATCTAAGAGAATTTTACAGACATGGTGTGCACGGCTGGCTGTAATAACCGTCTGTTGAATAAATGACCCCTTCTGTCTTCACGTGCAGGTAGTTAAGCCTCCTGCTGAGAGCAGAGGTGAAAGAGTCAGGGCTGGGGGGGAGCGGGGCCTGCTTGGCCAGTGACCTGCTGGCTGCCTTCACTCTTGGGGGCTTCAATTTGTCATTGACAGAACACGACTAACCATGTTTATCCAACTCCTCTGGCGTTCGGAGCTGCTTACGCAACAACACTGGCATAGGAAATGCTTCCTGAGCTCTGTTGTTGGGTTCCCTTGGTCTAGCACCCCAGTTTTCCTCCAGGGAGCCACCTCTCCCCCATGCACAATCCTTGAGCTTTGGGTAGCACTGAATGCACCCTTCAACTCCAGGTGCCATGTGACTCTGGAGTGGCCAATCGGAACACTACATTCTGATTGGCCGCCAGGACTGGGTCAGTGCGGGATATGCAGGCCAACCAGAACCAAAGGGACCCAATGATGCTTTGCTACAGCCTCTGGAATGGGCTACTCTCTTTTCTGCGGGACTTGGACCTGGGAAAATGTGATGGGAGCTGTTGGAAGCCATTTTGTGGAGCTTGAGAATGGAAGCAATATGAGGTTCTGGTGGTATCTGCCTCCCCATACTCGACAGGGCCTGAAGCCCAGCTACCCTTGAGGCTTTCCAGTTGTAGGTGTCAACAAACTCCCTATTTTGCCTAAACCAACTTGAGTTACATTACTGCCTCCTTACAATCAAGAGCCCTGATATACTCGTCATTTAGACGAGGGGCCAGCAAACCGTGGCTTGTGGGCCAAATCCAATCAGCTGCCTGTTTCCCCCAACTTCTTAAGGAACTTTATTGAATTATAATTTACATAAATTAATTCACTCATGTTAAGGCTATAACTTGAAATGTTTTTGTAAATATATACAGTCATGCAACCAGCACCAAAATCAGTGTTTGGAACACTCCTATCCACCCCCCAAATTTCTCTCATGTCCCCCTTTTGCTTTATCAGTAAATTTTTTAATAACAGCTTTACTGAGATATGATTCACAAACCATAAAATAGTCACAGATGCATGTAACCATCACCAGTCAATTTTAGAATATTTTATCATGTCAAAAAGAAACCCGGTTGGGCCGGCCGAGTGGCGCAGTGGTTAAGAGCTGGCTTGGGATGCCAGCGGCCCCAGTTCGGATCCCACATATGAGGGCCAGTGACACTGCCCTCTTTTAAAAAAAAAAAAAAAGAAAAGAAACCCGGTATCCTTTAGCCATCACCCACCAGCTATCCCTTGATTCTCCCCCCACCCCACCCCCAGCCCTAAACAACCACCAATCTGTTCTGTCTCTATGGATTCGCCTATTCTGGACACTTCAAATGAAGGGAATCAGACAACGTGTGATCTTTTGTGTTTGGCTTCTTTCCCTCAGCATGATTTCAAGGTTCATCCGTATTGCAGCGTGCATCAGTACTTCGTTCCTTTTTATAGTCAAATAACATCTCCCATTGTATGGATGGACGACATTTTGTGTATCCATTCACCAGCTGATGGACACTGGGTTGTCTCCACGTTTTGCCTGTTATGAATGATGCTGCTATGAATACGCATGCATATATTTTCGTGTGGACATACGTTTTCAGTTCTCTTGGGTAGACACCTGGGAGTGGAATGGCTGAGTCACGTGGCAACTCCGGTTAACCCCTGAGAAACTGACTGCTGGGCTGTTTTCCAAAGCCCGAGACCACTGACATTCCCATCAGCAGTGTACTAGGATTCCGATTTCCGCACATCCTTCTTCTCTGACTTCTCACTTACTGTCATCCTACTGGATGGGAAGTGCCACCACCTGTTTTTGCAAATAAAGTTTTATTGGAACACTCATGGAAATGCTCATTTGTCATTTACGTGTTGTCTGTGGCTTTTTTCATGCTACAATGGCAGAGCTGAGCAGTCACGACAAAGATGATATATGACCCGCAAAGCCTAAAGTATTTACTGTCACGCTATTTTCCAATCCGTGATGAAAACCGACCCTCTCATTTTTTACGAGAAGAAACTAAGGCCCAGAGACATTATATCTCCACCTCAGGGCACTCAGCCCGGACTGGGGTCTTCCCTGGCCTCCGTTCCTACATCTATAAAATGGGCCACAATAGCAGAAGATGTGAGAATTGAATAGAGCACAGGGTCAGCAGAGAGCTTGGCCCCAGGGGTAGATGTGCAATAAATGTGACACTTCCCTGGAATCTGAGAAGCCCAGAGCCTAGTCCCACCATCCAGCCACCCCCGAATTTCCCATCCAGATGCTTTATCAGCCAGCCGCCCCAGCTGAGTGACTAGGGTGTAAGCTGACCTTTGCTACCCTGACCCAGAGAGGCCTAGGATATGCATCGCACATAACAATTAGGTGCACGCATCTGGAAATGTCACTCAGCACCTAGAAGCGTGGAGTCCTCTTACTCTCCCACGGCCTCTCCTCGCTGCTGTCCTGCGGGTCTCTGGGCCACCACTGCCCGTCCACTCTTTCCTAGCTCTGTGCCAGGGGGTCAGCCCTCCCCTGCCCCTGCTGCTGTGTCTCCCACCATGCAGCCATGTACCACAGGACTGGCCGCACTGCAGGGGTTGAGAACATGGGCTCCATCTGAAGTCAGGCGGGTCGGGGTCGGGGTCGGGGTCAGGGTCGGGGTCAGGGTCTGGGTTGGGGTCGGGGTCAGTGTCAGGGTTGGGGTTGGGGTTGGGGTTGGGGTCAGGGTCAGTGTCAGGGTTGGGGTTGGGGTTGGGGTCAGGGTCAGGGTTGGGGTCAGGCTCAGGGATGGGGTTGGGGTCGGGGTCGGGGTCAGGGTCAGGGTCAGGTCGGGGTCGGGGCAGTGTCAGGGTCAGGGTCGGGGTTGGGGTTGGGATCAGGGTCAGGTCGGGGTCGGGGCAGTGTCAGGGTCAGGGTCGGGGTCAGGGTCAGGGTCAGGGTCCGGGTTGGGGTCAGGGTCGGGGTCAGGGTCAGGGTCGGGGTCGGGGTCAGGGTTGGGGTTGGGGTCAGGTCAGGGTTGGGGTCAGGGTCAGGGATGGGGTTGGGCCCCAGGACCTCAGGTATATTACTCAACCTCTTCTGGCCTCAGTTTCCTTATCTCTGACATGGGGACAGACTCTCAGGGCTGAGAGTATTAAATGAGCTAAATGTAGGAGGAGTCCAAAGCACCGTGCCTGGCAAGGTTTCATAAATGTGTTCTTGGAAAAGTAAGGGCAGAAAAGAGTCACCCTTCTGTGTTGCAGCCGTGCATTCATCCCATTTTACAATGGGAATGGGAGCTCAGAGATGCGACATGAACTCCCCAAAGTCACACAACAAGTGACGGACAGAGCTCTGCACTCAACTTCCTGTGCCACCTCAGGCCAGGCCTTTGCCCTCTTTGGGCCCCCATGTCCCCACCTGTCCCCATCATCGGGCTGACGATCTGGAAGGTCTCATCCTGTGCCATGCCCAGGATCCGTCCTCCCTTGGGGGTCCATCTCCTAGAAGGGGCGGGGACCAGTTATCCACCTATCCCTCACCTGGCCTCTCAGGCTGGTGACAGTGCCAACTGCCCCACAAACTTCGCTCCCTCCCCCCACCTCTCCCTCTTTCCTTTGGCTTAAGAGCATCACTTGCTTCCTGCACAGCTGACTCCCAGGGAGAGCAAGCTCGGGGTCCCAAGGTGTCGTGCTCCTGGCTAATTTGTCGTCGCCCAGCGCAGATGTGCAGTTCTTTCCCCTGGGCTCCTGCGAGTGGGGTATGAGGGTTTGCTGGCACTGCTGCCTCGGGGCCAGAAGCTTTACTCAACCCAGACTCATGGCAACAGCTCCTCTTTACAAGCCCTCTCATTCAAATCAGCTATACAGGAATACTGCAAAACAAGGGGGAAGAAATCCCTGTTGGGAACTTAAATTGTGATGGTCGCTCTGTCTGGGCCTCTGTCCCTGATCAGTTCCTGCCACCTGCTCTCATCTTCACAGCTGATTTCTCGTCCTTCAGATCTAGTCGAAAATGCCACCTCCTCAGACAGGCCCTCCCAGATTGCTCATCTGCCCTCTATCCTTATCTTCATTTCCTGTTTGCTTCCTTGAGCACATTTAACCCTAATTACAATTTTAGATATTCCTGCTGATGTATTTGAGTACGCGGTGAGTACAGCAGGTTCTAAGAAGGGCAAGGCCTGCATCTGTGTTTCCCATCAATCCATAGTCCGGCTCTGTCAGTGCTAGCACATAGCAAGCGCTCAGTGCATTTTTGGTGAATGAATGAAAACCTTGTTTGGAGCGGGGACGGCAGCCTGGGGAAGCTGCCCTTTGGCAGCGAGAACACGCTGAGCCAGAGGGCACCCCTGCAGGGAGCTGACTTCATCCCTCTTTTTCCTGTCCCCGACCTAGTCCAGAGGCTACAGGGCCACACGGAGGGAGCTGTGCATACAACTATTTTCACAGCTTTTCAGGCTTCTCAACAAGCTGCCTTCCCAGGAAAACGCATCACACGGAGCCCTTTCCCCACCTCCTGCTCAGACAGCCGGTGTCCCAAGGAACAGCCCTTTGTTTATGACAATAAAGCAGGGGCCATGGCAACATATTGTGATGTCATGGGAGCGTGAGTGAGGTCATAAATCTATCCAGAGGAAGAATGGGGACAGAGTGGGCGCAAGGGCTGCTGAGCCTCCCCTGGCCTGGCTGGGGGTGGTGCTAGACATGTTTTGCTTATATCTGGTGGTTCATTTCTTTATCTTTTTCCTCTATGTTCCTTTCTCCCTTTCACTGTTTTGTTGGGTTTTTAAAAAAAAATTTTTTTTTTATTTCCCATCCCTGAAAAAGAGGAAAATTAAAATAAATAAATAAAAATTTGAAAAGACTCTGAGTGGAAAGATTTGTCCCAGGAATTTCCTGCTGGCTAATGTCCAGTGAACAGGGGACGCCAGCAACAACAGGAACAATGCTTGCTCGTCCCCGACCCGCAGCGCGAGAACGTCCCTGCTTCCCCAGTTTTGGGACTAAAATGCGGCCAAGCCTTGCAGAGTGGCCGGGCCAGGCCGGGCCGTGGGGTTTGTAAGGAAATGCTTCTCTCGCGCATGCGCTCTGTCCTCCCTTGTCCTCAGTCCTTCCTTTTGCTCTTTCTCGACCTGTTTTCCGTTGCATTCATCTCAATCCATCTGGCTCTCTCTTGGTTCTCTCTCTCTGTTTCTCCACTACTCTCAATCTGTCTCCTTCCATCGCGGTCTCAATCTCTCATTCTGAGTCTCAGTCTGTTTTTCTTTCTTGATTCTTCCTTCTGCTGAGTCTGTCTCTCCCAGTCTCTGTCTTGGTCAGCTCCACTATTTTTGAGTCTCTCTCTCTCTCTCTCTCTCTCTCTCTCTCTCTCTCTCTCTCTCTCTCTCTCTCTCTCTCTCCCTCTCTCTCTTTCCCCTGTGCTCAAGTTACTGAAACAAATCAACATTTCTGACTTAGAGGACTAAAGGGCAAGTCTGCTGCCTGGGGCTCTGGGATCCACAAGCCTAGTGGCATCGGGCCCATGTTTCCAGGCTGGGGGTTCCAAGTGGCGCCCTGATGTAGGACATCTGCACCCACTCAAGGAACATGTTGGGGCTATGATTCGGGAGCTGTACACACAGCTGGAGAGGGGTCACTGTGGCCAGCCCTCTGCCAGGACCTGCAGGCCTCTCAGTGACACACACTTCTCCCAGCCAGCCCCTTCTGTGCCACAGCCCTTACCATGCTGCAGGGCAGGGGGGAGGGGGGTTGCTCACTTGGCAGGGAGTGGAAGGGAGGTGGGAGGCTCTTCCAGTCTTTGGTCACCCCAGGGCCCTTGTCCCAACCAGAGCCTCCATCTGACAACCCATATTGTATGCTGCATCAGCCCCGATACCTAACCTAAAGCCCGATTTTCCATCTCGGACCTACTGACATTTGGACTGGATAGTTCCTTGCGGTGGGGGCCATCCTGTGCATTGCGGTGGGGGCTGTCCTGGGCATTGTAGGGTATTTAACAGCATCCCTGGCCTCTACCCACCAGATGCCCCTTCCCCCAAATGTCTCCAGACATGGCCAAATGTCCCCCAGCAAGGGGGGGGGAATCACCTCTGGTTGAGAACCACTGCTCTAAACCATCTCTGCTCTTTTTCCCTCGACCCAAATTCCTTACTCTCATTTTTCTCTCTTGCTAAAATTTTCCATGGCTCCCAATTTATTAGGATGGTTATGACGATGAACACTAATATCATAGCAAACATCTACACGGGCCTTTCTATGTGCCAGGGACTGGGCTAAGTACTTTGTAGATGTGTGAACTAATTTCTTAGCACCTACCTCATAGGGCTGTTAGAGGTGGATCATGATAAAGTGACATCCCACTTAGCCCAATTGTTATTGTTATTAAGTCAGTTGTTACTGTTTCATGTCTCTGTGTTTTTGCACTTGCCTTTCCCCCTGCTTGCACTGATCTTGCCCACTTTCTCCACTTGGCACCCTCCTCTTCATCCCCCAAGATCTGGTTCCAATCTGATTGTTTTTCTAATGACTTTCCCCAGGGCCTGGTGTGCCCTTGGGCTCCTCCACTGGAGGCTCCTGGCTCTATGTCAGCAGTTCTCAGAGGTGACCCCCGGGCTGGCTGGGGCCTGGGAGGGTTGCTCAGGGATGGTGGCTGACTCATCTCTGTGTCCTGGTGGCTGATGGGGTTGGGACTGGGAGGGCAAGTACCTTGGGTGAGAAATTTACGATGGGAGCAGAAAGATGCAGAGGGGCCTACCCTGGACAGTTCTGGGTTTTGCCTGCCCAGCTCCAACTCCCTTCACCCCATCTTGGTCTATATGGTCCACCGACCTTATAGGCTCCAGGTGGCCACATGACCTAGGATTAGCCAATCACAGGAAACCATGCCCTCCACTGTAGTAATTGGCTCATGGGTGGGCACCTGACTCTGCCTGGTGGTCCAATGACATTTTTTGGAACAAAGTGAAGTTAAAGGTAAACCCAAGGCCCCCAGCAGCCTTGTTGGCACTAGGAGGGGAATCAGAAATGGTGGAAGACAGGCTGAGATGGAGCTAGAAACCAGATGTCACCATTTGAGGACCTAGGAAAGGTGCTGCCAGAAGTTTCTCCTTTGAGCTCCCCACTCCTGGGGCCAAAAGTTTGCCTATGTTACCGAAGCTGTTAGGAGTGAGCTTTCTGTCTAGTTATGTCCTACCCCCGACCCCTAACCCAGTGCTCTCCCCCGCAGTGGCTCCTACCCTGCTCTAAGTCGGACTTGCTAGAGAGCTCTTCGTCCTTCTGATCTCAGACATGAGAGCTCCAGAACTGATGAG
Organism: Aselliscus stoliczkanus; assembly: GCA_033961575.1. Lineage (NCBI taxonomy): Eukaryota > Metazoa > Chordata > Mammalia > Chiroptera > Hipposideridae > Aselliscus > Aselliscus stoliczkanus. The sequence goes on from CM066736.1 coordinate 10,931,699, forward strand.
GACACCTGGGGGGGGGTCCCCTTACTCTGCACGCTATTTGCTGTACCCCTTCAGCAAACTCCAGGTGAGTTGGTCAGGGAACTGAAAACGCACTCACAAGTCCCCAGGGAGGCAAAGGGGCCTGCTGACTGGCTCTCACCTCGGGTCTGCCTGCTCTGTGTCAGATCAAGACATGCAGGCCTCCCACAGAGCAATGGAAGGCCTGAGTGGGATCTGAGCTCAGGGGGCCCACACCTGCACGTCCCCCAGCCGTGAGGCGCCCAAGGGGCTCTGACTCTACCACAACTCCATTGTCTGTCTGCAGCCCTGCCTCCCACCCTGCCCCTGGAGCTCGGTCACAGACAACGTACTAAATAAAGAGTGAGCGTGGAGAATGAGGGGCATGGCACAAAAACCACTAGTGTGGACGCAACTGCACCTTCTAGAATGAGGCACAGGTGGGCAAGTAAGTGTGCGATGTGTACACGAGCCCTGTGTGTGAACTAACGTGCATTGAGTGTTGCGGATCGCATTTTCATACTAACGGCATGGTTTGGGTGTATTAGGCACACGCCCACGCACACACACACCCCTTGTGTTAAGCATCACTCTATGCAGGATTCCTAAATTAGGGACAAACATGGGACACGGTGCCGTTGTTAAAAGCCAAGAGACGATTCTTCACGGTACCCAAAGTGTCCGCCACAGCATTCAAAGGTAACCCCAGTGTCTGGGGTTCAGGGAAGCACCCCACAACTCAGCTGCTTCCCTACCGCTTTCCTACCCTCATGCCCAGATGGTGCCCGCGATATAATCGCCATATAGCCCCCCTCAAGGCTTCGAGCCATGGAATAAATTTCAAGCCATGCTATAAACTGTGCTTTTGGATATCATTGAGCACTCCCGTGCCAATGACATCACGGTTTCCATGGCAACTAATATAATTAACATGAGAGAAAGTGCAAGGAGAAAGTGAAGGGAAAGAGGGGGACCACGGAGTCCAACCCCAAACAGTGCAAATTCCATGGCGGAGGGTGGGGGGGCGGGGGGCAGAGGGGCCCATAAAACATTTTACTGCCACTAGTTAGAAAGGCCCGACACAGCTCTGCTCATGGCTGCGGGGGTAATGAGATCATTTGCAAACTGTATCTCCCGCAAAATACAGAAAGGGCTTTGTCGCCTTCGCAGTTTATGGAGTTACAACTGAGGAGCCTGTTCCAGGTGAGGCAGGAACACCTTCCGCCTCCGTCCCCGTTCAAGGTCCTATTAAGCCGAGGTCTGCTCGACCCAGGGTCCGCAGGGACTCCCACAGACAGGGGCGCTCACAGCCCCAAACAGGGAGCGTGGACCCCAGCTCTGTCCACTCCTGGCGCAGCATTCTCTCCTCTAGCTCAGGGGGGTCGCGACCCTTCCATAGTTGTCGGCTCACTTTGGGTTGAGTTGAGAGAAACCCCTGGGCCACGGGTCAGCAAACTGCGGCTCCCGAGCCACATGCAGCTCTTTGGGTACCTACATGTGGCTCTGAAGGAAAATGGAAAGTGAAAATAAAACTATCATAGTTTCATTTATAACATTTTTTTTTCTGAGGGCAGTGTCACTGGCCCTCATATGTGGGACCCGAACCAGGGTCGCTGGCGTCCCAAGCCAGCGCTTAACCACCGCGCCACTCGGCCAGCCCTCATTTATAACATTTTTAAAGGATATTCTTCACGTAATGGTGATTATGTAAAAATATATTTATGGCTCTCAAATAATTTTTAAATTGTTGTTTGGGACAGGAGTGGCTCTTCCAGGAGTCGGCAAACTTTTGAGACGAAACGAACCCAAAGAGCCGCATGTGGCTCGCGAGCCGCAGTTTGCCGACCCGACCCTGGTCCAACCCTGGCTTTCGCTACGTGTCGAGTGAGTTACGTCATTCTTCCTCACTGTGCCTCAGTTTCTCCAGGTTTCCACCACTTGACAACATCAAGCTGGAATGACCCAGAGGAGCTGTGCCATTCAGGTCCGAGACGGGCCTCAGGTCAGAGCCAGCTCAACCTATAAGAGCACCCCACTCAGGGCGCTCACCCTCCATCCCCCAGAGATGCGGGATTCCTCAGAGGGACGCAAGGTGCAGCATGGTGCGGGGACGCTAGGAGCAGTGAGGGCAGGTCTGGCTATGTAAGCTGTGGTGCCCAGAGCAAAATGAAAATGTGGGCTCCTTGTTCAAAAGAGAGGAGCAGTGCTGTTAAAAGTCCTAAAACACAAAAAAACACGTTTTCCTTTCTTTTGCGGTCTTTCTCCCTCTCAAAACCTGTCATAGCATTTTGATTTGCTATTTAATGTCATGTTTTCTTAGGCATCGGGGCTACTGCAGACCCTCACAAGTACCCAGGACCCTACCCAGGACTTGGCACACACGCTACCCCTGGCTACTGGGCTCCCTCTCCTGCCAGCCACCGGACTAACGTGACATGCCCTGGTGAGGAAATGGAGCCAAACATCATTCCCTTCCCACAGCCCTGCCACTCTCACCCATGGTGAACGGGTGACCCCAAGGGTATTGCAACATACATGTCGGAACCTGGATTGGGGGCAGGCATGAAGCTTGCACGCTCTGAGTTGCCCACAGAATGCACCGTGGCGTCGCCAGTCTGGGGTGTGCGTAGCCACCATGCCCTGAAATGCTGCAGGACGTGCATGCAAACCCCGACTCTCGGCACCTCCCTCCTGCAAGCCCCTGCCAGGGACACAGGGTGGCAGCGGGCACTGGGCGGGGCTGAGGAGCAGGCAGACAGAATCCATCGTGGGGAGATGGGAGGGCAGCAGGAGCACAACCCCAAGGTCAAGGCTCCAAGGCCCCGAGTGTGTCTCCTTTTCCCATCAACGTTCCCTTACAAAACAAACCCAAAGAGAAAATGAGTAGGAATTTCAAGACAGTGACAGCAGAGCATTAATCCCCAAGTGCTGGCCCTTGTGTGACGGCACCTGTCACCCTCCCCTGCAGCCAGCCCCGCCGTGTGTCTTGTCAGCTGTGATACTGTGTAAGATCTCACATTGTGGAAACAAGAAAAGACTCCCTTACTGAAAAGAATGTTGATTGTAAGTGATATAAAAAAGTGACCCTTGGGAAAAAGGAAAAAAAGTAGCTTTACAGGGAGAAACCTGACAAACACTACCTCAGCCAGGTGACCGAGGTCAACATCAACAATGTGAATCAAGCTGATGCGATGTGGTAAGAAGGCGCTCTGCCTCCATGGTCTTCCTTCCCAAAAACCTGTGACCCCAGTTCAATCATGAGAAGAACATCAGACAAATTCCCGTAAAGGGGCATCCTTCAAAACAGGCGAACAGGACTTTGCAAAACTGTTGCAGTCTTCAAAAACAAGGAAAGTCTGAGAAACTGACACAAACCAGGGGTGGCTAAGGAAACAGGATGACTAAATGCGATGTGGCGTTCTGGGTGGGATCCTGGGATAGAAAAAGGACACTCGGGGAAAACTAAGGAAATTTTGAATAACAAAGTATGGGTTTTCATTCATAATAATGTATCAATATTGACTCATTCACTGTGACAAATGTACCAGAGTAATGTAATATGTTAATTACAGGAGAAACGGGATGTGGGGCATATGGGAACTCTGTATCGTCACAGTTTTTCTGTGAACCAAAAACTGTTCTAAAAAAATGAAGGCTATTAAAAATGAAAAGCTACTTTCTCAAACCCCTCAAAACCACCCTGGCCTAATCCAAGACCTTCCTGGTACAGATGAGGACCATACAGTGAAGTCGTCGCAATCATGGGCTCTGGAGGTGGGAGATTTGGGCTCCAATCCTAGTTCTGCCACTCTGCTGTGTGACCTTAGGCAACTGACTTCACCTCTCTGAGCCTCAGTTTCCTCATATGTCAAAAAGGGGTGAGAATAACAGTCCCAGGGTTGTTGTAGGGATCAAAGTGAGAATTTCAAGTGAAGACTCAAGGCATGAGGCCAGGTCAGGCTGGTGATGCTGCATCCAGGGGTAGGGACCCATCTAAGGACACGAACTGGCTGAGCCTTTTCCATCCACATCAGGGCAACCCTGGGCCAGAGCGCGTCTTTTGAACATATCCACATCCAGAAACAGCTTAATTCACATGAGGACCCTAATGAGAAAAGGTGACTCTTAACTGGATAGGCCAGAGTTTACGCCTGGTCACTGAGTTGTATCACTGGACTTCAAAAAAGGACAGTGTGGTGGCAATCTCTCTCTCTGATGAAGCCATATTCACAGCGGAGTGTGGGTGAATCCAGCCTGAGGGGCTGCAGTATTGAGAGAAATGCTTCCACCGATTTCTTAAGAGTTTCTCAAAAGGGGAACCCCTCTCCTCCCCCCCACCCCCCATCTATGAACTATCACTGAGAAGGCTGCTCACCAGCCAAGGCTGCCGTGAGGGCTGACGGTACATTCAGAGAGTGGAGGCCGGTGGCCTGGAGCTGGGAGGCATCACTTAGCAAGTGGGGATTATTACCTAGTGGGCTCCAAGTAGGAGTTACTGCAGGGCTTGGCAGTTGTTAAACCTCAAACTGGGCAACCAGCCAGGTCTTATCTTCCACAAGTGAGGAAACTGAGGTTCAGAGAGGAGCTTTCCCAAGGTCAGACAGGGGGTGTTAAGAGAAGGTGCACAAGCTTGTGTACTGGGACTGGGTACAGCTAAGGGACAGTGAGGGGTAGACTCATGTTTGCAAGACCCACAGTCTTCAACTCAGTTCAGCAGCTAGCTCTTCAGGGAACACCTACTATGTGCCAAACAAAACAGACCTAGTCCCCTGCTGTGGGGCAGCCCCAGCCCTCCACCCCAGTCTGCCAAGGGGGAACATTAATGCACACCCAAGACTCCTCCTGGGCACCCTGGCTTAGCCACCCACATCTGGGGCGAGAAACCAAATGCAGGAAGTGGGGCCCCCACCCAACAACTGAGCCCTTGGATGCCAGCACCCAAGGCCTCGGAAAGTTCCCTGAACCAGGCTGGCCTCTGTAATTCTTCTCATGCACAGCGCCAGCAGGAGGGTGGCCTACTCATCCCATCGGCCAGGGATTTTCCCCGTTTCAGCACTGAATGTCCTGAGTCCCACAAAACCCCTGAGTCTTGGGCAAACTAGGATGGCTGGTCACTCTCCAGGCAGGCAGGATACGATTATAACAATATAACTATTATTAGCATTTATTAAGTGCCCACTGTGTGCCTGGCATCTATTAGGTCGTGTAATCATCACAGCCAGCCAGTAAGGTAGATTTCTGTTATTATCCCCATTTCACAGATGAAGAGACTGGGGCTCGGAGAGGATACACGACTCAGTCAAGGTTAAATAGGGAGCAAGTGGGGGCTGGCTTCAGCGGTGTCCTTCCAGAGGATGGGCAGCCATTCCCCATTCCCCCAGTGACAGGTATGAACTTAGCAGCTGCTCTGTGAGCAGAGAGAGGGTTCAAACTCAGAGTATCTTTCTCCAGTAACTGAACGCGTCACCACAACCCTCTCATTAACCGGATTATTCTGCAATAAGCGAGCAACCTTCGGCATTTTCTACGTCCTTGGAACAGTGGATTGAAACATTTACTACATCAGATCCTTGGAGCTGCCCCGGAAAGGGGAGTTACTCAAATCGAAGGTGATAATCTGCCTTTGCACACAGAGTAAAATGTCTGCTGTCGGGGCATTTTGTGCAAGGTGTGCACACTGCCAGCTGGAAATATTAATGTTGAGACTCGTAGCTGGGCCAGTTATCGGCAGGTCTGGGCTCAGGCTGGCGCACAGGTGGCCATTTCAATGATGCGTCTGGAGGGTGCAAAAGGCACCCCTTGCCCCCAGCCATCCCTCCTGCTGGCCTGCTGTGGCCCCAGCTTCCAGTATTTGACCCAAGGGGCTCCAAGACAGTGTGTGGCTGTCTCCTGCAGGCTGATGTGAAAATGCGTGTTTCCCAGGGAGGACTCTGGCACTGACCTGGCGACCTGGTGATCCGCTGGGATTGTTTTAAAAAGTCCCGCCCACATTCCAAATTCAGAACCCAGAGGCTGACAAGCGCCACGTCTGGCCAGAACATCAGGCTTGCCTAGTCCTCCAGTGGGAAGCACTTTGTGCTAGCAGACAGCCCCAGAAAGCATTGTGACTCCATTTATGCCTGTCGGTGCTGCCTTCTCTGATCCCGTGTCTTGACCTCCCTGCTCCCTCCTGAGCCGGTAAGGCTGGGGAAGTTCTTACACATAGTGTCTGCTTCACAAACACTCACGGTGGGAACTGGGCCTGTCCATCTCTCTAGAGGCTCTTCCCTTTCAGCCAATGATTTTTCCCAGGGCTTCCCCAATTGACCACCCTCAGGCAGCAGCGGGACCTCTACTGGGTGAGGCATGAGACATAGGCTCCTTGGTAAGACAGGCGGATTAAATAATGATACAAGGAAAGTGTTAGCAACATGCCTGAAGCATAGTAACTCGCTGTTGTTGTTATTTTAGGCTAATCATTTATGCCAAAATGTGTCCTTTCCCCATCCACACACCCATTATGTACCAGATGCAGGGGGTAACACCCAGCTACGAAGGAGAACTTACTGACTGCTTACCTGGCACCAGGTACTTTATCTATGCTGTTTTGTTTAACCCCCCAAAAAAAACCCTAACCGGGAGACAGAGTCACCCTTATTACATAGATTCGGAAACTGAGGTGTAGAGATGTTACATTTCTCACTTAAAGAGCAGGTTTGGGGGCCGGCCGAGTGGCGCGGTGGTTAAGAGCTGGTTTTGGGAAGCCAGCGGCCCCGGTTCGGGTCCCACATATGAGGGCCAGTGACACTGCCCTCAAAAAAAGAGAGCAGGTCTGAGCGACCAGAGCCCACAGACTTTCTGCTGTGGGCACAAAGCTGCTTGTGCAGAAACAGCCCTGCCTTCAAGAAGCTATGGTCTGAGGTGGATCAATGAGCACGTGGAAAAAAGGAACCACAAGTGGGAGTCTGTGGCCCCAAATGAACACCCGTGCGGGCCGTGCGAGCCCACAGAAGGCAGGCTCACTGTGGGAAGGCTCCCAGGAGGCACCACTAAGCGGACACGGGAGGGTGCTGGTTGGAGCGAGTAGACAGGACACAAAGGAAAAGCTGAGGGAATTCAGGTGCCAGTTAGGTGTCAGGGCGAGGGGTGAGAGGGAGGGGGAGAGAACATTATGAGGGAGGACTGATTGCAAAGGACTTACTAAATAATAGAACGAGCTCAGGCTTTGTCCTGAAGGCAGTGGGGATCCTCGTGTTTTAAGGAAGAAAGTGATAAGAAAGCAGTGTCTCGGGAAAATCCATCCAGCTACATATCATCATCATAATTACAAATACTTCTACTACTAGCCTTCATTCGTGCATGTTTTTTTATCCGCCTGGCACTGTGCTAAGCCTTTGGATGCCTTATTGTCCAAATGACATTTTGTGGGAGGTTTTCATAATCACCCCCATTTTCCACTGTCCATCTCTCCATTCCCAGGTGTTGGGATAGGGTGAATGTATTTTGTGTGTGGGATGGAGGTAAATTATGGGGGGCCATGGAATGACGGTGGTGGATTTAATAGTGTCCCCCCAAAATTCACGACCACATGGAACCTCAGAATATGATGTTATTTGGAAATAGGGTCTTTGCAAGTGCAGTTATTAGTTAAGGATCTTACAATGAAATTATCCTGGGTTTAGAATGGACCCTACATCCAGTGACTGGTGTTCTTATGAGAAGGGAAGACACAGAGATAAAGAGGGGGAGGTGATGTGACTAGGGAGGCAAAGATCAAAGTGACGTGATTATAAGCCAAGGAATGCCAAGGATTTCTGGGAGCCCCCCCCCCCAAAGCCAGGAGAGGGGCAGGGCACAGATTCTCCCTCAGACCCACACCTACTGACGCCTTGAGTTCGGATTCCTGGCCTCCAGAGTGATGAGAGAATGCATTTCTGCTGTTTCCAGCCACCTGATTTGTGGCAATTTGTTAAGGTACCCCCAGGAAAGTCATACATATTTTGGACACCCAGAGAAGTGGTAGGGCTGGGATTCTGACTCCCAGGCCCAGTCGCTGTGTGCTGTGGTCTGAGCGAGCGGAATAGGGGACAGTGGACAGGATCCCAGTGAGAAATCCTGCTGCGGCTGTGAGCTGGAAATAGGGCTTCGTGTACAGGAATATGTGCTCAGAGCTGTGACAGGGCCCAGCACACAGTAGGGGCTCTGGGTGTGCCTGCAGGGACGGGAACTGTCCGCCCTACTAGGTGCTGATCTATGAATGGGCATGTGAATATCTTGGAGATATAGACTGAGTGAAAGGAGGCATGTGAGAGAAGGTAAAGGGGTCTGGGTCAAGATTTGGGGGCTAGGAAAAAGCAAAGACTGCCCCCTCTTCTCTCTCCTTCAGCCATCAGACAGAGACTGGCTACTTTGGAGGCTACAACCCCCATCACTCATTTCAGAAAAACTTATACCCGCCTCCAGCCAGGAGAACCATGATCATTCTAAGCGCCACTCTATTAAAATCAGGCTCTCCAACCCCCATCACTCACCCAAACATCCACACAACTCTCACAGCACAAAGTTCTAAATGGTCCCCGTGACTCGGAAGGACCAGAAAGCGTATTTGTCTTTTTTTTTTTTTTTAAATTCTCATCTCTCTCAGCATCGAGGAGAGATAGCCAGTATTGTTCAGATCGGCTGATTTTTTTTAATCAAAAGGAAATTAAAGAACAGGGAATGATGTACATTTCTTATGGGGAGAGCGGGAGCCCTATTCCTCGCCTGCCTTAAAATAGCCTGCGGGAACACAGTATTTGCATTATGCTCAGGGTCAGCTGCTCTGGGGACGGCTGCCCAGCCTTGCCTGCAGAAGGGAGCGGGGGCTGCGTTTTGAGATTTACTGCATTAATGCTTCTCCAGTTTCCGTGGAGGAGCCACTGGAGAGAGGCTTGGCTGCAGATGTAGTGAAAGGAACACATGCAGAAACGCAGTATCAATAACTAAATATAACTCACATCTGAAACGCCTTTCACTGCACCCGGAGTGCTTTCCAAATATATTATCTCATTAAATCCACACAAAAGCAGGGGAAGGTAGGTTCCTCGCGCCCTCCCCTTAGGAGGGAATGGAGAGTCGAAGCCCAGGTCTTGTGGCTGCATGTGGCGTTTCTCTTCATCTGCACCTGTGGTCTTCCATGCGGGTTTCCCCAGAGGACAGAGATTCCATGGGGGTGCCCGGGGGGCCATCGGCAGGGGTGGGCTAAGGCAATGCCAGCTGCTGTAACAAACTGGCCCCCAAATATCTATGACTTAACACAACAGACATTTATTTTTCACTATGTGAAATCCCAGATGGGTGTTGCTGATTGGCAGGCAGCCTTTCCCACAATCATTTGGGAACCCTAGTTTCCTTCCAGCTTTTGACTTGGTTCACCTCTCAGCCTCAGCACCCTCGGCATCTAGCCTACAGATGGGGCAGGGTTTTAGGGGCTAGGCCAGGAAATGCACCCCTTCATTTCCACCCATATTCCTTGGATAGAGCTCAGGTCACATGGCTACACTTACTTGCAAAGGAGGCTGGGAAATGTAGTCTGGCTCTGTTGAAGGAGGAAGAGGAATGAATGTGATGAAGCGCGAGCCAGCCTGTTTCATGAGACCCTCCATCCCCCCTTCCTGCTCCAAGCAGGGTGGCTCCAATTTAATCTGTTTTATATATTGCATGTTGCATAAGGTTTATTTTGAAAGAAGGACCCCAGGACTTTAAAAAAAAATGTGTCAGACTCTTGATCAGTGGTCCTCAGACAGGGCTGACTATCTGGACCACTAAGGGAGGTTGTGTAAAACACAGACTCCCGGCTGCTCCTCTGGTGATTCTGATTCAGTAAATTGGGGTTGTACTGTGGGAACAAACACTGTACATGCTGGGGGTTTTCGCCGGCCTTTGCGAATTTATGAACGGACTGGTGAAGGATGGAAATGGCAGAGGATCACGGTGAATAAAAGCCAGGGGATAGCAAACCAGGCTGGTGAGGCCATGGGGGGAGCAGGGGCTCTTGTACCCCCACTTATCGAGTAAAGCCGAAGATACATACAGTCTATGTTCCAGCAATTCCACTCTGGGTTTATGTCCTGGGGAAACTCTCGTGTGCACTCACAGGCATGGACCAATACACCACTGTCCTAACTGCCAAAGTCTGGACATGACCCAAACGTCCTTCACCGGTACAAAGCATGAGATGCTGCTTTTGCGTGTTACCACAATGGAATACAACACAGCGATGCAAACAAAGGAACTACAGCTACAGACAAGAGTATGTCTGAATCTCCCAAACATGAGCGCAAAGGAGCAAGGGGGAAAAGAATGGATGAGAACGCGGCCATTTATACAGAGTTCTAAGTCAGACAACACCAAATGAAATAGTGTAGGGATGTAAATAAATGTGGCAAAACTATTAAAAATAAATATCTAAAGAGTCAGGACGGTGAGTCCCTCTGGGAGAGACATACGAGGGACCCCTGAAGTGCTGGCTGTGTTCTGTTTCTTTGTCTCGGTGATACATGAGTGTTCAATGTATAATTATTTTTATACTGACATGTATATTTCATGCCCTTTTCCAAATGTAGGTCATCTCTCTTGGTAAAAGACTACAGAGGGAGGGAAGGGGGCATCTGTTTGTGTGCATATCTCAGGCAGAACAGCACATGATCAGGAGAACAGCTGTTGGCATCACAAAGTCCCCAGTTCAAACCCAAGCTCTGTCCCTACTAGCTGTGCCTTCCTGGACCAACTGCTTAGCCTCTGGGTCTCTTGGTTTCTTCAATTCTATATTGGAACTGAAAAGCCTTTCTCATAGGAGAACATATAAAATGTGCTTAGTCTCCTTGTTAGAAAAAATATAAAATGTGTTTAGCACGGGAACCAATACATAGTAGGTGCTCAATAAATCACAGCCGACCTAATGTGTGGGAGCCAACAGGCAGCAGGCTCCGAGTCAGCGAATGCCAAGGACACTAAGGCCATCGTTGTACCAGCCTCATTCCTGTCTCCATTTTCGGTCCCCATCTGTTTGTCCCACCTTCTCCCGTTCCCTTCCTTCCATCTAATGTCACTTGGCTGTATTTTTTTAGAGCACAGTGAGCTGCCTTAGATGATTGTGGAGGGAGACACATGGACACACGGACACATACATCCATGCTGCCACGTTGCTGGGGTGTAGGTGACATTCAGCTCCTTTCACACCAGCAACGCGTCTGGCGTGATCTCAAGGTGTGTCTCAGGGGCTCCTCACAGCCTGTGTCCTATTCTGCTTGTCCCTGCTGGGGGCAATGCCGCTCCTTGTTTTCCTGGCTCCCTCTTCATTCCCTCCTTAGGGCCCTTCTCAATTCAACCCAACACTGTCCCCAAGGCCACGTGCCCATCAACTTCAGTGCCAGGCAACAATTCCCCCAGTTAGAAAATGGTTTGAACATATGATATATGCTAATAATGAGACTATATCTGAACTGATGTGGGGGGGCATCCTTAAAGTTTGGGGGTCTTCAGGGTCACAGACACAGGACATTGGTTAAAGGGAGAAAAAGATTTCCCAGAAGCTGTCTTGTAATTCTCATCCCCAAACCCCTTCTCCTGTGATGGCCTCTGCTTCCTTATATCTGATTAATGGGCCTCTCCGCAAAGTTTTTGAAACAGCAGAGGTCATTTAAATATCTCAATAACAGAATTCCCAGAAGGGCCTCCAGGGGATGTTTAGGGCTATTATATGAAAGTAGGATTCTGTGATCAATTAAGTTTTGGAAATATCTGATTCATCACAATTAAAAAGATACCTTTACTGCAGGACTTCTCAGAGCTTTTGATACGCTAACGTACTTATAAAAATTCAATGGAAAGCTATCAATGAAGCATTTTTCTAAATTTACCACAAAGTTACTTGTGAGACCAGTGTTCCCTAGAACACACTTTGGGGAAATTCTGCTCTAGCTGGAATTTCAGATCGATAGCATAGGAAACAGGATTTCTGCTTTCAGTGGGCCCACTGGACCAGCCTCCCTGATAAGGGAAGAGGACCCAGGCTCCTGGTCTTTCTTTGCCTCACTCTACCCAGCAGCAAAATGGGTGCAGGGCCATTAACACTTAGGCTGTCAAGGGAATTCATTATACTTTGTTTTGTGGCTTTGGAAGGAGATGTTATTATCATCAAGGTATATAATAATGGGTAGCTTCACAGCATCATATAATTTCTGCATGACAAAAATGGTTCTCATTAGGTCATCTAATTGGTTCCTCTGGTTGGAGCAGGAAGATGCTGGCTAATCTAATGACACCCTTGGCTTCGTAGGCACACCTTCCTGCAAGAAGTTCAAAGGGCTTTGCCCTTATTAGGGTTAAGAGTCTTTCTGGAGGTGAGGCGAGAGAGCAAGGGCTGGGCTCCTCAACAGCAAAAGGTAATTCCTTCTTTCAAGTTACGAAAGAAACGTCATTCCCAGGCACTAAATGGCAAGCCTATGGGTGTAAACAGCTAACATACTCCGACAGTGGAAATGATGCCAATAATACACAGAACCTTGCGTCTGGACGGCACTTTAAGGGGTCATCGGCTCAGTGCCCTGCCTCCAGGCACGGCTGCCTCCAACGCCAGCAAAGACTGATGGCTTCACACTGCCCCACAGCTCATGATAGGCCGACCTCTGCCCCCGCGCAGACACACAGAGCAAGGCGCCACGAAGGCTGCACTTTTGCCTTTTCACCTACTGGATTTGCAATCAGGAAGGTGGCAATATCAGTTGATACACAAGCCAATTACAGACATTCTCTTGAACCGTGGGCGCCCACTTTCTATTGAAAAGTACCACAACGTGTCATCAAATGGGCTCCATCATGCGGGGCAAGCTGGTTAACGTGTGTGAACCTCGCTGTCTCCTCTGTGAAACTGGGCAGTAATAGTACTTACCTTACAGTGTTGACCTCAGGATGCAGTGAAGTGGCCCGACACCATGGGAAGCATTCAAAAATGGCGGGATCACCATTGGCCTCACAGGAGAAATCTGGGATAGAGACAGAGTCTGTGCCACAAAGACCATCGCAGGGCTCTTCAGGAGGCCTGTGGAGTGAAATTTAAGAGAGAAGTTAGGCTTTTATGTCAGCACGGAAGGCAAAAATGGATGGAGTCAAACTACCCTTGAAATTTCCTGCCCACAAAGCAGAGTATATACGGTATTGTGTACAGACCACTCAGGTTTGAGAAGCACTGAGTCAGACCACAGGAGGGAATCAAAGGAATGTTTACCTACAGCTGCCTGGGCATGCAAACCATTCTGTCTCTAAGGAAGAGAGGCTCAACGGGGGCTGATTTCGCCCTCCCAAGGGACATTTGGCAATGTCTGGTTACGGACACTCCCGTGAACTGCTGCTGGGAATGTCAACCTGCCAGCCAGCTGTTCCAGAAAGCATTTTGGCAAAAGCAGCCACGGTCTTAAAATATGGGCGTCCCTGGACCAGTCATTCCACTCCCAGGAATTCATCCCAAGGAAATAAGAAAGGATTCAATGTGTCACTTAGCTATAATGATATTCACCACAGTTTTGGCAAAAACAGCAAAAGATGGGAACCAATTTGAAAACCCAACAATAAGTAACTGATTGAAAAGTGCGGCACTGACACACGGTGCCGCCATTAGGAAGGCTGCAGAAGTGTGTGTGCTGACATCGAAAGATGTTCTCGATGACCTGTGGAGAAAAAAAGGCAGATTCCAAAGTAGTGTAATACATTTTAAAATGTGTATGTCTGCACATGTGCAGAAAGAAGGCTGAGGGCCAATATACTTATGAAAAAAGATGCCTGGGTCACAGTCTTCAGGAAAATGCAGATGAAGACAACGTACCCTGTTCACCCATGAAATTGAGTCCCCCCAAATATTTAAGATTGATCATTTCCGGTATGGGCAAGGGTTAGGGGATCAGGTTTTTCTCATGCACTACAGAGAGAAGTATAATTTGATACAGCCTTTGGGAGAGGAATCTGACGATATCTGTCAAACTTTAAATCATGGGACTCAACAATTTCATCTCCATGACTCTTTCCCACAAAAATCCTTGCACATGTGGACAGAGATGTACGTTCTGTATTAGTGATAAATTGGAAACAACCTAGATGTCCATTAGTGGGGGAGTGGGCCTATAAATTGCAGTTTGTTGAGGTAATGGAATGTTACCCAGTTGTCAAAGAGAATAAGGAAGATCTAAATGGGCTGGGACAGAAAGCACTCCAAGACATATTGTTAGGTGGGGGAAAAAAAGCAAATCAAAGAAACATACACATTGCAATGATCCTGTCTCTGTTTCTTTAAAAAAAATTGCGACACATGTTAGCTCTCTATACGTGTGTTTACAAAGGCATGGACAGCTGCCGGACAGGGTCACACTGAACAGTTGACAGCAGTTACCTCCATGGAGAGAGGTTGGGGGAGAAGGGAAAAGAGCGCGCTTTCTCTGTTAGATTCCACCTCTTTTTGAATAGCTTGTGTGCGTTCGTGTAATACTTGGCTGGATTTAAAAAATAAACAGAGAAGAACCATGGAGAGATGTGAACACGGGGTCTTTCTGGGGAAAGGGGTTATGGGGTGATTGTTTTCTTTCTTGTGGCTTGTCAGGATTTTTCTACAATGAACATATGTGTTGCCTGTGCAATTTCAAAACTTCTTTTTTATTCGGAGAGGGATGATATTGATGGAGTACTTTACAAAGGCATTTAAATAGAGAAAGCTACAACAAAGTACAGGACCCAGCTTCCCACCCTCAAGGATTCTGCGATCTATTGTAGTTGGGTCCCTCCCCCCACCCCCAACCCCCCCCACAACAAGACAGGGCAGTAAGTGCTTCTGGAGGTCAAAAGATGATGAGAACTGTATGCAGTGAGGTGGCAGGGAAGGTGTCCTCGGGGCTGTGGTAGTTAAACACTGCCTTGTAGAAACAGGAGGGCTTTAATAGACAAGAAACCCCCCAGTAATTGAAATTCTATTATCTGTGCTGGTAGCATCCTGCTCTGGGGATTAATGACCCTTGTTATCAATTAATTCTTCCTGGATTCCAAGCTAGATATCGGCTACTGTGACTTAAGTGGCTTTCTTTTGCTTGTATCCTTCGTGGACACGGAGACCTTTCTGTACATCTCAACAGGAAAAACAAGCTGTGTGTCCCATCCATCTTCTAGATTAAGACCACAAACAAAGGCAAGGAAACTCTCCCTGATGGGAAAACACAAACCATCCACCACTGACACCCCTGGCTGGTCTTCGATAGTTAATAAAGCAACGGGCTGTCTGCACCCTTTTTCCTCTGCTAGGTCTGCATGCCTGCTGTCTGATGGGAATCCTTATCATGGACAAACTGATCTCACCGCATCACCTCCATCCTTAAAGGAAACCCCAGGAGGTAGCTCTGATCATGCCCATTATACAGGTGGGAAAACTGAGACTCTCACAGTCAACTGGTTCTGTCGGCCGCAGAGGCCACGTTTGAGGCCTGGGGACAGGGCATCTTATCTGCATCTGGGTGGTGTTCTCTGAGTTAATGAGCTCCCTGGCCCTCTATGTGGTAACCACAGCACACTGTCCCTAACCCAGGGTCAGACACACAGGCTTTCAGTCTGTGCAGATCAGATCAGAGTGTGTCCACGCTGGCGCATGTTTTTCCATCCCCAACAGAAGCTAAGCATGAATGCAGGTGCTCGGGTTAAAGACCTCTGCCCCTGAAGGCTCACAGGTAAGTGCTGGAGGCAGGCTCTGTAAATACACAACTCCAGGGTGACGCCGGCAGCACTGTGGCAGAGGAGAAATGGCCAGGATTCGGGGGAGAGGCCTCTGGGAGGAACCGATGTGCCAGCTGAATCTTGAAGAACAAACAGAAGTTCGCTGGCCAAGAGAAGAGGAAGAAAGGTGATGCCAAGAATATGGAACAAAGCAGGGCATAATAACACCAGGCAGCGTTTAGTATGTGCTGGCCATGTAGCCATTTTTCATGGGTCACCTCATTTGACAATCGCCCAATTCTCTAAGACAGGCTCCATTTTATCTTCATTTGAAGTGACATGCTCAGTGCTGTGAGGCTCGGAAGACAAAAAAGGGGGTCCAGGTCTTTCGGGCTTGAGAGCAGGTGGTCCTGACCCTTCTGGCCACGCCCACAGAGCAGGGGTTCTCAACTGGGGGTGGTCTGGACCCCAGGGAACATCCGGCCATATCTAGAGACATCTTTCAGGGTCATAACTTGGGGAGAGGGGTGCTACTGGCATCTAGTAGGTAGAGGCCAGGGATGCTGCTAAACACCCCACATGCACAGGACAGCCCCCAGACCCAAATGTCAGCAGTGTTGAGGGTGAGAAACTCCACAGGCTGTCTGCTCTCTGCTGGGCACCTAGGCTATAGCTGGGAAGACAGCTCAGGGAGATGAAGCCCCGGGGGCCGGCTGGGCAAGGTCAGTGAGGGCGTTGGCTTGGAGCCTGGAGCCAGGCAGGGTTTGGAGTGGGCACAGATTTGTGCCTTAGGACATTCACTCTAGTGCCGTAGGGGAGGACACCTCAGAGGGGACGGGTGGCCATGTGGCAGGTTGGGGCGAGGTTCGTGGGCAGAGGCAGAAGGAAGGGAGGAGAGAGACAGAAAAGCAGCTCCTCCGAGCAGCTGATGGGCTGATGTGGTGAGGCCCAGCTCCGAAGGATGGTACATTAAACCCTCTAAATGAGAGTAGCGACCTGATTAGAGATGGCGCCGAGGGGCTCCCCCTAGGGACGTGCACAGATTAACACGGTTATTCAAGCAGCCTGAGCTGCGCAGTGCGCAGTGCGGGAGGAACTCTCAGCCGGGCTCCACACCGGGCCAGTGGGCGCTGTGCTCCCCTCCCCTGCCCTCACTCTCCTGAGGGTCACCCTGCACCCTCCTACCTCCCCGCAGGCCCCACTCCACTTGGCCAGTCTCCTTCTGAGGGCTGGGGCCCGAGCTGGGGGAAGTGCACAGACCCAGGCCTCCTCTGGTGGGGATTCGCTGTCTGGTCCCTCACCCCTGCACCCCTGCACAGCAGGGAAAGAGGTGGGGTGGGGGTGGGCCCTTTTCTCCTCTTCCCCACCCTGCACCAGCGGCTCTTTGGGTGACCAACTTCTGGGGGAAGGGGTGGAATTTATTCGTGCAGGGGGTCCAGACAGAGTCATTTGGGCTCAGTTTAATCTTTCTGCTAATTATGAAGATAGGAGGTCCTGGAAATGGATCCCGGAGGACTCCTCTCCCTGGGTGAGGCCACTGGTTGCTGCCTTCAAAGAGGCTCAAGTAGTTGAACCCAGGGACTCATGTTACTGTTGCTGCTGCTGCTACTGCTGCTGCTGCATGTGTGCGTGCGTGCATGCGTGCGTGTGTGCAAAGCCTTCCTGGCATAAAGCCAGCCTCGTTGCATCTTAAATCATGAAACCATGCCAGCCCCTTGCTCAAAAGCCCCCGAAAGCCCCAGGAACTACAATATGACATTTCATGTGGCACCTGTGGACCCCCATGACCCCAATCCATCCCGCACTCTGACCTCATCTGTTGGTTCCCTCCTAAAACAAGCCTGCTCCAGCCAGACCAGTCTCTTCATCCCCAGAACTGCCCTGTGAATTCTCAGCCCGTCTTTCCTGAGGTGACCCTCCTGGGCTCCTCCTCCCAGGCTCCACCTCCTGCCCCCCCCACGGGTGAGTGTCCTTTCTCCTTCATTCCCAGCTCCCCTCAAAGGCGCTCTCAGGGCTGCTAGCCCTGCACTCTTCTCCAGTGCCTCCTACGACTTTTACAAGGGTTTGGGACATGCATTTCTACTCAATGGTTGCCCCTGGGTGCAAGTGTCTCCGTCGATGATTGAGGGGTGGTGGACATGGATAGTCAAAGCTTTTCTAAATTTTTTTTTTTTTAATTCTCCAATCTCCAACTCACCCCCACCCCCATCCCTAAGCAATCCCTAATGTACTTTCTGACTCTGTAGGTTTGCCTCTTCTGGACTTTTGTGTGAATGGAATCATACGACCCATGAACTTTTGGGACTGGCTCTTTTCACTTCGTATAATGTTTTTGAGGTCCATCTGTGTGGTAGGATGAATCAGTACATCATTCCTTTTCATGGCCAAATAATATTCCATTGTATGAATAGGCCACATTTTGTTTATCTGTCTGTCCACTGGTGGACAGTTGGGTTGTTTCCACTGGTTGGCTATTGTGAATAATGCAGCCACGAACATTTGGGTAAAAAACTTTTATATGGACATATATGTTCATTTTCCTTGGAGTATCCACTGTTTTTAACTGCTGTCTTTGTTTCACTTATTTTGAGCCATGGTTCATTTATTTTGAAATTTCAAATAACGTTGGAACATTCAAGTGTTGAGTGTGTGTAGTGAAGGAAAGGGTTTCGCCACGCCTTAAGGAATACCGCTCTGTGTAACCAAGTGTCTTCCTGACTGGGCATAACCCTTTGGAAGCGCAATGATCACGTCTCATATTTCTTTTGCATCCAAGGAACTGCTCAATGAGCTCTTGTGAATGATGTGAATGCCTGAATCAATTCAGATTCTACAAATGGCGACCATGTGAAGTGCTTTCACATGCTTGGGTCCATTGATCCTGCAAGGTGTGGGATTCGAGAAAAAGCAATATTTGTTCCCATTTCACAGATGAGGGGACTGAGTGAGGGGACAAGTGTCCAGCCTGTGTCTTTAAGGAGCTCTGGGAGACAGCTGGAGGTGTAGCCACTGGCCTTTTATCCTGCTGGCCTCCCCTGTGGGGATGAGATGCAGGAGGCCCCACTCTAAACAGGAAAATCTGGACTGTCCCAACAGATGCAGGATCTGGGGTTACTCGTCTACAAAAGAATGTTTTATTGTACAAAAGGAAGGAAGGTCCCATTCCTGGCAGGTCCGTGGGGGCCTGTGCTTTGCGGTACCCCAGGCTGCAGGGAACATCATTTTACGCACCAACTGGGCTTCTAAAGGAGTTGTACGTCAAAGTTTTGTAAATTGGATCATGTTTAAGAGACTAGATAAAAGAATACAACTAGGACTTCTTGGGATGAATCTGTGCATGAGGTGATAATCAGAACCAGATTGATGATTTCTGTAAAGACCGAAATCAGAGATAAATGCCAACGATGTCTGGGATTCTGTGATGATGAATTGGCTGTCTTCTAGTGTGATAGGCGATGTCCTAGCTTTAAAGATGTGTTCTTATTTAAATCTCACCCATACACAAACTCAGCTCAAGCCAGGTTGGATTTACCTCCAGTTTTAGAGCTGGGGAAACTGAGGCTTGGGATGCTAAGTTACTTACCCAGTGTCACAGGCTCAGAGGTAGAGCTGGGATTCCACACAGGTCCACCCTTTTTCTTTTGGAAGGCCTGGCTGTTCACAGGAGACGGGGCAGTGGTGGCTTGTGGCCGAGGTCAGACGGCCTGGCTGAAATCCCAGCTTCACCCCTTACTCACTGTACATCCATCTCCTGGGCTGTCCCATGGGCTGCAAAAACCCTCCCTCAATAGACCAGGGTGAAGTTTCAAGGAGACAGTTTCTTTAAAGCACACAGCTAGTGCTCAATAAGTATTAGCGCCCATCATGCTGACTGCCCTGTAATGGAACTATCCGTACCGACAACAGCGTGTGTCAAGCACCTACAATGGACAGTGTCGCCCGATGCCACCCTAAGCATCACACACAAGCATGAGAAGCAACTTGTCGCCGCACAGCTGTCCTGCCACTCACTCACGTGGGCCTGGCAAAGTGCTTGTAACTAACTCTCTGATCTTCAGTTTCAGTATAAAAAAAAAAGAAGTTACAGATAGCACCCACACCAAAAGGTAATTGTGAGGATTAAATAAGCTACTGAATGGCTTTATTAGAGGTCTCAAAAGGAAAAAAAAAATAGAGCTACGTAATGCAAAATGCCTTTAAATTAGGAATCACTCTAATGGCAGTTATTGTTATTATAGGCTAGGAGCTTCACACATCCTATTTCCAGGGGTCCATGAATCCCACACTGGACAGAAATTGCCTGGATCTAGGACCACCCTCCCCCCGCACCGCCATTGTCCCGGAGCAGCCCGGAAAGCAGGGCATCTTGGCATGACCATGGCAGTGGGTGGGAAGGGGCAGCACCGTGTAGGCTGTCAGAGACCTCCCCTCCCACCCTCACTGCTGCAAGCTCTCTGGCAGGGAGCTCTGACGGGCACACCGCCACAGCCCCCTTAGATATGAGTCCAGGTCAGTCCAAATGACTCCACTCCCCTGGGCAGTGGGCAGGAGCGTGTGATGGGCCTGGACCAATGAGACGTATGGGCAAGTCCACCGGGGCATTTGTGGGGGAGATATCTTTTCCTCTTCCACTCAGTGCAACCGATTAGGGAGCGGTGTCTGGAGCTGTGGCAGCCACCTTGAGATCACAAAAAGACAAACATGGAGACAAAGCCAGTGCCCTCAAGAAGACAGGGTGAAGAGATGAGAAGAATGTGCGTCCCGGATGACATCAATGAGTCACTGAACCAACTACCCTGGAGTAGTCTCCCTCAAGAAACTTGTGTGAGATAATAAATCCCTTATCATTTAAGGGATCTGTTGCTATGTAACAAATTACCCAAACAACAAATATTATCTCACACAGTGTGGAGAGTCAGGAATCCAGGAGCAGCTTAGCTCGGACATTCTGGTTCAGGGTCTTTCACGGGGTTGCGGTCAAGACGCTGGCCAGGGCTGTGGCCAGCAGAAGGTCTGGCTGGGGCTGAAGGGTTCTTTCCCAAGATGGATGCCCCGTGGCTGTTGGCAGGAGGCCTCAGTTCCTTACCACACGGACCCCTCTGCAGGACAGCTTGAGTGTCCTTACAACATGGTGATGGGCTTTCCCCAGGGGGAGTGAGCCAAGAGGGAAAGGAAGAAGCCACAATGCTTTCTGCAACCTGGTCTCTAAAATCACACACTGTCACGTCTGCTCTAGTCTATTCACTCACAGGAGTCACTTAGGCCAGCCCACATCATGGAGAGAGGAATTAAGCTCCACCTCTTAAAGGAAGGAGGACCACAGAAGGTGGGGGTTTAAAACCACTTCGGCTACCTTTAGTTGGGTCCTCTTTAAGGACCCCAAAGCCAGTATTCTTTGCACCCCACAACACTGCCAGCTTGGGCAGGGGAAATTGTGCGCTGGGGAGTGAAAGCTGACCCCAAATCCTTAGAAGACTTTCCAACTTTGAAACTCTCCAGCTCTGTAAGATTTCTCAGAGTAGGCCTGCTTAAAGATAGGTATACCTGTATATATCTAATATATAGGTATGCTTGTAGATATATAGATATGCTTGTATATACCTATATATACACCTAAAAATAGATTTAAACATAATAACGTATTAAGAAATATTAAGAATATACAATGAAGGATAAGGAATAATTCAACAACTCCCATGAACCGCCACCTGTGTAATGGAAGCCCCATCGCCCCCTGAGCACACTCTTCCCCCAACCCCACCTCCGTGGGAACCAATATCCATATTTCAGTGTTTTCTTCACTCCCACGACTTTCTTTATACTTTAGCTGCACATAGTGGAGGCCTACATAATATATGGTATTGTTTTGCATGTCACTGCATTTGGTAGAAATGGGGTCACACTAAAACTATTCTTCTGCAGCTTGCTTTTTTTCTCTACGTTAGGTCTGTACGATTCAACCTTGTGAGGATGTGGAGACACTGAAACCTTCAAATATTGCTGGTTGGAATGTAACAAGATACAGCCACTTTGGAAACCAGTCTGGCGGTTTCTGGACAAGTTACACATAGAATTGCCATATGACCCAGCAGTTCCATTCCTAGGTATATATTCAAAATTATTGAAACGTATGTCTACATAGAGACATGTATGTTCATAACAGCTTTACTCATAATAGTCAAAACGTGGAAACTCCCAAATATCCACCTCAAGGGATGGATAATCAAAATTCCATCTATCCATCCAATGGAATGTTATTCGGCCACCAAAAGGAATGGAGTGCTGACGCGTGCGACAATGGGGACGAACCTGGAAAGCATGATGCTCAAGGAAAGGCGACAGACACAGAAGGCCACATACTGTGTGATCCCACTAATAGGAAATGCCCAGAAGAGGCAAATCCCTGCAGACAGAAAGATGAGCGGTTGCCTAGGGCTGGAGCTGAAAAGGAATGAGGAGCGACCGCTAATGGGTATGGGGTTTCTTTTTAGGGGTGATGAAAATATTCTGGAATTAGACAGTGGTGCACGATTTGGTGAATATACTGAAACCCACTGCATTGTACACTTTAAAGAGTGTGAATTATATTTTAATAAAAAAAAGATTCACCCACATTAGTCCTTTGGCCTGGTCATTCATTTTCACTACTGTATAGTAATCTGTTCATATGAATATTCTACATCTCTCTGTTCTCTCGCTACCGGACACTGGTGTGGTTTCTCACTTTGTCGCTATTACAAGCAGTGCTGCCGCGAGAATTTCTTACATATTTCTTTGTGCACGTGCATGCGTTTCTTGGAGGTACATACCAAGGGTTGTGGTCGCTGGGGTGTAGGGTACACGTGGTTTCAAAACCACTGCTCTCTCACCCGCCTTTGTGGGTCTGGGGAGAGGAGGCTTGGAAGCCAGCTCTGCCGCCACCCTTGGCCCCTTGCAAACCACCGGAGGTCTCAGAAAATAGGGCAATCGAAATGGAAAACAAATAGCACACATCAAGGGGTGGGTTGCTTCCCACCGCCACCATTTCAAGACCCACCGGAAGGGCAGCAGGGCCTCCCCTCCCGAAAATATTAACATCATTTAATGAATATTCAGAAGGATTCATTAAACATTTCCCCGTGTGGCTGAACAAAACAGTGCTCAAACCCCCAAGCCATTAACAAAAAAGGAAGAAGAAATATTGCAGAGACAATATGCACAGGCTAAAAACACCACAGACAAGAAGCAGCTTCTTCCTTTTTTTTTTTTTTTTTTTCTGTAACTCCACTTCATCTCCTTCATCTCACCGGTGTTTAAAATGCGTCCACTGTCCTAAGTCTTGGTGACTTCTTGGAGGAGGACAGCGCTGATGAAGAGTACGAAGACTACATTTTCTACTGGATGTACACAGGAAGTTGCCTTTGTCACAGCAGTAAATTTAAATGAGGCCTTTCAGCTGGAAAAGCGCTTTTCTATGAGCCACCTGGTTAGGTCCCGGAAGCTACGTCAAGGGGTGGTCTAGTTATATTATCATTTGACAAACAAGGAAACAGGCCCACGTTTGTTAGAGGACGCCACTGAGACAAGACAATTATATCCGCAATGCTCCAGTCATCTTCTAAGGAAAGCTGTCTTCGTGATCTCATGACCCTGCCACCCTGACCACAGCACACCAGACCAGGCATGGGCTTGACCCAGAGACCAAGATGGAGAGCTGATCTTGTGTAGATGGCTGCCCGAAGGAGGTGTCTTCCTTCCACAGGTCAAGACAGAGAACAGGTGGGCACTCGGGCAGAGGCTGGCACATCCACAGCGCTCTGTATGACCTCCTCTTGCAAGCTGTCACACGCTGTCACTTAGCCACGTCCCATGCCTTAGAAGTGAATCATTAAGCCTGATCCAATGGCTTAGGGGGAAAAGTCAGGCTCCACTTTTTGAAGGGAGGCGTATCAAAGAAATTGTAGGTATTTAAAAACCACCCAAGGCCCATGTCATATTAGTGGTAAATGGCAGAAGCGCGATTTATCAGTCCATTCATTTTGCAAACACGGCCCCTTTACATCTTTGTTTTCCAATACAGGAGCTATCAGCCACCTAGGCTATTGAAATATGGCTCGTGTGCCTGAGGGACTGCATTTTTAATTTAATTTAATTTAAAATTAAAAGCTACTCATTCCACTATTGGAAAACTATGTTTGGAACAACTTGGGTAAATGAATTTAGTCTCCCCATACATTTTATGAAATATAAATAAGATCAAGTATTTCTAATGAAAATTTAGCATCCTAATTGAGATGTGCTGTAATATAAAATACACACTGGATTTTGAAGACTTAGCATGAGAAAAAAGAAGGTAAAATACCCTATTAACATTTTTCTCTGTATTGGTCACATGTTGAAATGGTAATATTGTGGATATATTGGGTTAAACAAAATACATGAATAAAATTCGTTTTATCTGTTTCTTTTGATTTTTTTGAATGTGGCTGTTTGGAAAGTTTAAATTACCCAAGTGTTCACGTTATATTTCTATGGACAGCACTGGATGACTTACTAAATGTCGTGGATTCATGGTTCCTACCTTCCTGGAGCGTATCGTCAAAAGGGAAAGAAGATATTAAGTAATTAATCCAACGAATAATGAGTGTTACAAAGGAAGAATCAGGGAGCCGTGCAAGTTTCCCCGGGGACCTCACCCAGATGGGTCTGTCTCCAAGGCAAGCGGGTGCTTTCAGAGGGAAGGAGAGGACTAAAGCCCACGCTGGGAGCAGCGAGGGGGTGGGGGGGAGGCTCAGTGCCGGGGTGCAGGGCTAGCTCCCTGGGTTTGGGGCCAGAGGAAGCGGATGTGCCAGGAGCACTGCCACTTTGATGTGCAGGTGGTGAGGCAGCAGGGAGGGGCTGCGCTGCCATCAGCTGTCAGGTTGGCACTTGCCAGCTCTGCCCAAACGCTGGCCGGGCTCTGGAGGCCTGCAGGGCTCTCTGGGTGTGGTTTCACGTGGCCATGCTGGAAAGTACCTGGGCTCCCCGGAAAGCCAGAGCTCTGATGGGGTGGGGGGCTGGCTCCGGCCCTGGCCCAAGGCCCACCCTGAGCTCCTTCCCAAGCATAGGCCAGAAGGTAACTTTGACAACAACACTAGGACTGAACTTGAACTTGGAGTCGTTGGTCCCTGCTCCTGGCCAATGTGTTGGTTCATGGTAGCTACAGATGATTCAAATTCCATTGCCACCTACCTGGCACCCATGCCATAGCTTTCTTTCCCCAGATCTGTCCTTTGAATCGTTACTCAAATTCTTACTGTTCCCAAAACAGGCCACGCGTGTTGCTGCCTCAGGGCCTTTGCACTTGCTGTATCTTCTTCCTAGAACACCTCCTCTCAGATATTGACACAGTTAGAGTCTTCCCTCATTTAGGCCTCCCTCAGCTCAAAGGTCACCTCTGTCCCTGACCAACCTTTCTAAACTTACCTCCACACCCCATCTCTTTAGAGTGACTCTCTGCCTTATTTCCCTATTGGATCTCTGTTCACAGCATATGCCTCACTCTCAGAAACTATCTTGCTCATTTTATTGTTTTATTTGTTGTCCAACCAGGACAACAAATATTATTTGTATTCCAACCAGGAAATAAGCTCCATGAGGACAGGGACATTACCCCATACCTAGAGCAGTTCCTGGCACATGACAGGTGTTCAGAAAATATTTGTTGAATGAATTCATTCATCTTCCTAAAACTCGGACCTGAAAACAATACTGGTGACTTCATAGGAATGTGGACAAATGTTTGTGAGGAAATGCTAAGTTAAAAAAGGAACAGAAGATCCGGCTGAGTAGCGCATTGGTTGAGAGATGGCTTGGGATGTCGGCTTTGAGCAGCAGAGCCCCGGTTCGGATCCCACATGAGGGCAGTGAAGCTGCGCCCTCTACAGCTAAGATGGTGAACAACAGCTCCACCTGGAGCTGGGCTGCTGTGAGTCCCCAGGACAGCATAGCTGCAGGCCCTGCTGCAGTGGGCTGCCATAGGCTATAGTGAGCGGCTGGCAGCCAGTGGGAGCTGCCAAGAGCTGCTGTGAGTGGCCGTCCAGAGGCCGGCGATGAATCTGCCTCATTTGGGAAACGCTCAATGACGATACCAACATGGGCCAGTGAAGCAATGTCCTCTACGACTAGACTGAAGAACAAAAAGACAGCAACTTGTTTGTTCCCCTTCCCCGGTTCCCCAACGCAGTTTCCCTCCCCCAATTCCCCACTGAAATCTTTAAAACGAAAAAAAAAAAGGAACAGAAAATGATACTCTCTGATATGGCACATATAAAATATCTAAGGACAGAGACAAAGAAGGGAATGCACAAATGAAAAATAGCGATGCTTTGGGGGTGTGGGGCTATAGGTGATTTCTATTTTTTCAACTTTTATTTAGTGCTGTTGTTATATTGGTTTTTAATAACAGCTTTATTAAGATACAATTCCTATACCCATAAAGTTCACTGTTTTAAAGGGGTAGCTTTTAGTATATCCTCAAAGTTGTTCATAGATCTCATTCCAGAGCTTTTTTGCCACCCCAGAAACAGAACCTATACCCATTAGCAGTCAGTCCCATTTCCTCCCTCTATCCAGTCCCAGTAATCTGTTTTCTGTCTCTATGGACTGTCCTACTCTGGGCATTTCTTATCAATGAAATGATAGAATATGTGGTCTTTTGTGTCTGTCTTTCTTCACTTAGCATATTGTTTTCAAGGTTCATCCATGTTGTCGCAGGTGTCAGTACTTCATTCCTTCTTATGGCTGAATAGTCCAGTGTGGAATATTCAATGTGGATAGGCCACATTTTGTTTATTCCTCAGTGTGACATTTGGGTTGCTTCCGTCATATTGGTTTTACCATGACAGCCCTCCCACCCACTCAGTGGTGAAGTGGGACCTTCTCTCTATAACGCTTTAGCGTCTTGTCATTTCTCCCTGCTCCCTAATCCTAGAGGCCTCCCCGGGCTGACAGATGGCGCCCACACCCCTTTGCTTACACCGTCAGCCCCTGGCACGCTCTTACTCTGTCCTCTGAGCCCTTCTGCAGTCTGTTTCCCATATTAGCCACGCACCTTCAGCCACACGCCTTGGCCAACACCCTCCCCTCTTCCACTTCCCGGAAAAAGCCATCACATTCTGCAAAATTCAGCTTGGATGTTACTATCCTTTGCGAAGACTTCCCTGCATCCTGGTTGTGTGTCTACAACTCTCTCTGCTCCGAAAGGGCTCATTATTTTGTTCATGCCTCTGCCTGGTTCCTGCCTTGGCCTGTGATGGGAGTGCCCACAGGGCCTCATTCATCTCAGCCTCCCTGGTGTCTGACATGATCCCTGGCACCCATCGGGTACTCGCCCAAGTCCAGTGACTGAATGTATGAATGGAGTTATGATCCACTGTGATATACGGAATGGGCGTGTGACAGTACCGCCCTTTGCCAAACAAGACGCCAAAATGTCCAAGTTAAGAGGGCAGGCTTTGGACTCAGGTGGACTCAGTTCAAATCCGAGCTCCGCTACTTGCTAGCTGGCTGGTGGCCTGGGGATCATTTCCTCATCTTTAGAAGGGGGGCACCTGCTGGAATTGGTGTGTGGATTGAGGGCAGGCAAAATGGCACAGAGCAGTTGCTCAGGAAGTGTTTTAAATGGTGGGATAATATACATAACATAAAATGGATCCTTTTAACTACTTTTAAGTGTACAGTTAGGCGCAATTAAGTCCGTTCACATTATTGTGTCAATAAGTGTTTTTATGACTACTATTATTATTATTACATCGGAAGCCCGAATGGTGTGAATTTTCCTAGACACAGGACATGCTATTCTGAACCAGTCATCTTTCAATCTAAGTCTCTGCTTTATCTAAATCGTTTCACCATCTCAACAACCCTGGAAGGTTTCTCATGCCATTCATGCTAGAGGCTCCAAGCCTTCTAATGATGTGCCCAAGGGGACAGCTACAGCAGCCCCCAGATCCGGGTGCCTCCCCACTACCTCTCTACAGTGCCTGCTGGGTTATGACAACCCCATCTAACAAGCCACTCCACTTGCCTGTTGAAGGCTGGACTTCAGCCCGGGGAGGGCTATTTCTGAATGGAAAAAGAGGTGGTGCCACTCTGGGGCAGGCAAGTGAGGCCGGTCCCGATATGGCCACAGGGCAGGGGCCAGGCCCTGTCCAGCGGCTGATGTCTTTATGTGGCTTTATGTGGTGGTGACAACGTCCGTGGGGGCAGGCCCAGCAGGCATCGCCCTGTGACAAATGATAAAGATCTCATTCGGACTATGGGCTCCACTTGAGGAACTGAATGGAAGACAATTGAAACAGTGCTGCACACCAGCCACCGACTCCGAAAGCCCGCAGATTCTGCTGATTTCAGGTCTTCTGTGTGGATTTGCTGATCTTGGAGAATCTCAGCGACTGGGGCTTTTTAATCGAGTTGCGGGGCCTCTTTGCAGGGGCCGGAGTGCGGAAAGCAAGGAGGGCCTGTCTGGTGGCGTCTGCAGCATCGAGACAAGATGAGCATCTGCCACTCGCATTTGATTCTGAAGACTAATTATGAGTGCTTTCTAATTCCTCACTGCTCCCAGGGAAACTCTTAAAGGGACCTCCCCTGCCCTATTCCTAGCGTTTTGCCCTTGCCATTGGAACCCCTCCTGCTGCTACCATTGCTGTATTTTAGCAACTCCAGAGAGCCCAACAAATGCTAGTTAAGCAGCTAACTGCAGCTACAACTGACCCCTTGAGTGTGTGAATGAATATGACAAGTGGCTGGTGACGCGCTCAAGTCACTCATTTGTGTCATTGGATTTATGATTTGTGTGCTTCTAAGTAAAAGAATTTCACACCAGGTGATTCCACATGCCTTTGAAAACAATCAAGAAATTGGCTAATAGATGTAATAATAGTCACAGCATACATGGGGAGAGGATGATGGATAAAGTCCTCTAGAGACCAGGCCCTCAGGGTACTTATTCTCTGGCCCGCCAAACCAGCAACGTTCCAGCCTCTTACACAAAAAGCCTCTCAAAACGAACAGGACTGCACAAATAAATTGGGGCACAAGTGTAAAATGGGATGGCCCCCAGGCATTGGAAAGGGAGTACCCATACCTGGCCCTGTGCACCTGACTTCCTCACCTGCACACCTTTGCATATGCTGTTCCCTGCATCTAAGTGCTTTTCCATCTTTTCCTATCTTGCAGCACACCTGTGTTTGGGATACCATAGCTGTCCAAGAGATGAGCTGGCGCTGACCACTTTTCCCTCCTCAGGGGTTCATAAAGTGAGACAGTTAACCTGAGCTCGAGGGGTGGGTCTGTGGGGGCAGCTGGGGCGGGGGGGAGAGAAGCTGATCTTTGTGCATTAGAAAGATGAGGTTACAGTGAATCGCTATGTGAAAAAAAGTAGGTTACAAGCAGTGTGTCTTGTGACCCAATTTTTTTGTAAAAATTCCATATTTACATGTTTGTTTATGCATAGAAAAGTCTGGAAGGGTATATAGTGCATTAACAGTGATTATTTCTAGGGAGTCGGGGTGGGGTGGGGTAGAGGGTATGAACAGGAAATTTTTGCTTTTTATGTTCCACTTTCTAAAGTGCTTATTTTTTCTAATGGGAATTGTATTAACTTTATTATTAAAAATCTAATAAAGGTTTTAAAATGTGCTTGGGGGATAGGATTGCTATTCTTCCAAAATGTTTGCAATTGGCCTTTGTCACAGATGTTCTAAGCTGTTAGTTGTCATGAGGGCAGGTGTATTTTATTTCTTCAACCAGACTGTGAGCTCCAAGAGGGCAGGGACTGGGTCTAATAACAGTACTGGTAACAGAAATACCGACACTAACCCCGCCATTTGCTGAACGCTAAATGTGCTACAAACATCGTCTAATTAATTTCATTTCCTTGTAAGTCTTCAAATGCCCCATAATGGTCTGGGCAGGCGTAAGGGCTCAATAAATATTTTTGATTGAAGAGTGTGGTTGACAATACTTTGGGGAAATATAAAGTTGGGGTTCCCGTGTTCCACTGTGAACACTTTTCTATGTGAGCGGGACTTTCAAATGTCTCTTCTAACAAAAGGAGACACTAGGTAGCAAAGTCCAGGACAAGCTCTACCCTCAATCCAGGCCAGAATCTAAAGGCGTGAGTTCTCCAACACACGAGGTCATGTTTCCCAGCGGGTGCCCTGCACAACACGCGGTGAGAAAACGAATCCTGTGACTTGGAAAAGGCTTCTCACTACCGACCCTCTTGGAGATTTACATGCCTCTGAGCACATTAAAGGCTCTGAAAAGTCCTGCAGTGAAGAAGCAGGTTTGTTCAACCCCCTCCTCCCCGTTTCCCCAAATCATTTGATCACGGAGCCTGTCATTCCCTGTACAATTCTGGATGTGTTTTGTGTAATGCGCTTTGGAAAATGCTGACCTCGAATGTTCTCAATCCGTTGCCACCAGGAAATGTCTGATCCCACTTGGAGGAAGGTCAGGGCACCACCACCCCAGGCTTGAAATGGTCAGTACTGGGTACTCCAAAGTTCCTGCAATCTGGTCATGCCCCAAAGATGGCAAAGGCTTTGTTGCACGGATGGAAGCAAGCCATCCTGCCTCCCAACTGCTAAGAGGGCACACAGGGCGAATTCTTGGTGCTTTCTGGGACACGATGTGAGCACTGTTTAACACCATGTGCAGAGCTCCATGCAAGGATCGTGAGATCTGGTCAGACAGACCTGGGTGTGAATACTAGTTCTACCCTGGACTCGCTGTGTGGCCTTGGGTACTTCGCTGTGCCTCTCTGGGTCTGTTTCCACACTTTAAAATGGGGATAAGAATGCCTCTTTTGAAGAATTGTGAAGAGCAGACATGCTACCCAGGGGCTGCTTGAGAAGGGAGGCTTGCTCTTGGCGATCCCTCAAAGTGAGCTGGTTCTGGTCATCTGTGGAACGGCCGGGACCTCCCTCTGCTTCTCTGTTTCTATCTGGCCAACACCAGGAGTGCTCTTTGGCAGGGGACCTACATGGCCTGCAGACCGAAAAGACTTCCAAGGGCACCACCGGGAAATATGGCAGATGTAAGATTTGTTGGATATCGTGAAAATCCAAATTGGAAAACCTTGGAAAGAAATGTCATCTTATAACTTCGCATTGTTGCACTACCACCAATATAGCATCCGTCTCTTAGGAGCATTCATGCTTATAAAAAGAAAAAAAGGAAAAAAATTTGTAAGTGCTTGCACTGTTTGTGGCAGGCACAGACACCGGCATAAGCTCAGGAGTCACCCAGCCCTGGGTTAAGTGACAGCTCCATGGTGTCCTTGGCTGAGCAATTCTGGGCAAGCAAGTCAACCCCTCTGTGCTTCTGTGTAAAATGGAGAGAAAGAGGGGCACCAAGCCTTCTAGGAATCAGGATGCGCATCTGTGCCATGTGCCGACAGAAGCCCCAGCTCAGGGTCAGCGCCGCAATATTACGAGTACTGTCACTGCTCTTAATGATTACGCACTGCGTTCTCGGTTCCTTCTGCTGCTAATTCTTTTCCCTGGTCACCTCCCCTTTTGTCTTTTCCATCAGTACAATACAAAAAAAGCCTTTCGCGTTCCTCTAGAATTTTCCAGGGAGTAGGGCCTGCGGCGCTGGGAGATACGCGTTGCCAGGCCGAGCCCGGGTTCTCCGCGGGGCGGGGCTGGGGCCCGGAACGCGAGGGCGGGAGGAAAGGCGGAGCCGGCAAAGAGGGTCCCCGAGCGCCCGGGTCCCTAGCTGGCCAGACGCGACATCGCCGGGAAGGCTGCGCAGCTCTCGGCCCCCGCGGGCCCGCCGCGGCTCTCGCTGCCTCGTGCATGCCAATTAGGCCCTAATTTGATTTCTGTTCTATCTTTGCGAACCCCATTAAAACCCAATTCTGCTTATTACCAATAGCTTTCTTGTCACATAACGCTTGTCCCTCCCAGGGCCGCTCTGGCGCGGTCAAGAGCGGGGGATCCACACGCCGGGCCTGTGGGGACCGTTTCTCCTACGTGCGGTGTCCCTGCGGCCCCAGCTCAGGGCTCCCCAGGTCCAGGTCTGGGGCCCAGGCTCAGTTACCCCTCAGAGTCACGGGACCGTTTCTTAGGAAACAATAGGATGGTAGAAAGCTGGAATCAGGGCGTAGCTGGCAACTCAGAGGTCCTCAAGTCCCGCCTCCCACGCCGCGCAGGAATTCCCTCGAAGACCAGCGATCATCAGTCTCTCGCCTGTGTCTGGGCTGTTCCCAGCACGGGGAGCTCACTCCCGCCTTTGAAGAAGAATAGCTGGGTTCAAGTTGCTGCTCCTCAGCTGTGTGACCTTCAACAAAGCTCTTGACCTCTCTGAGGGCAGTGTCTCATTTGTAAAACGGGCGGTGGTAGGGCTTGCCTCCTAGGGCTGTTGGGAGGATAAAAAGAGATGCAGACGAGCCTGGCAGAGAGGGAGCGCTCAATAAAAGACAGCTGTGAAAAGAAGCAGAGGCCCATGTAGGGCGAGGCGAGTGAGGCACTTGCCACCGTACAAAAGGCGAGCCCCAAATCTCCATAATCGAGATAAATTATATTTTAATATAATGTTTCTAAGAACTGAAAAGTAATGCCAAAAAATTCACTGATGAACAAATTATGAAAATTTTAAATAAAGACAGGGCCGGGATTATGGTGTAGCCAGTGAGGTCCTGCAAGTACCAGGTGGAATTCTGGCTTTAAAATTTTGATGTTTCGTTCACTGTGGACTTTTGGACATCAATTTTGAGTTTAAAAAAAATATTACATGAAATACTACTATTCATCTCAATCAGTGAGTTCGGGGGGCTCTGTGAACTTTTGCAGCCACTAGTCCCGGTTCCCTGCAGCAGTCACAACATGAAACCTCTTAAAACCGCAGGTTTCTTATTTTCGGAAGGGGCCTGGCACATAGTAGGTGTTCAGTGGGCTGAAAGTGCCAAAAGGGCAGAGACTACTTCCAATTTGTTCTCCACCACAGCCCCTAAAGGCTGTACATAGTGGGTCTGCAAAAATATTCAATGAATGAATCAACGGCTAAGTGATGCCAGACAGTCCATTTCATCTTTGGTTTCCTGAAAACACAGTCCTTCCATGGACCCGACATCCTCACCTATGTCATCGCAACAATGCTGACGGCCAGGTGTGACCCCCTGCTTCACCCGTCTGGAAGGGGTCTGTCCGGCTTCAATTCTGAGAAACACACGGAATGACTCCGGAAGCTTTCATGGTTGGCCCCTTGGCCCCGTAGAGAAAGCTAGAGGAGGATAGAAACTTACTCCTTCTGTGGTACCTACAGCCAGTTTCCGGGCATATCCGTGGGCCAGAAGCCCTCGCTCCAGCAGAATGCTTTGTGCTGCAAGAATTACAGAAGTGGCTTTTGGAAGTGAGCGAAGGCTGTCCCAGTGGTAGGCTCGGGCCGGCTGTTTCACTCATGGATTTGCTGCCTAGCTTCTGCGGGCATTCGAGTTGGTGCCTCTGGTCCACTTGGAGCCCCCCTTCCCTGGACGCCTGGGTTCGGCCCCGCCTTCTCGCCTGCCACCTCCAGACCCTTGACTTTCAGCAGGGCGCACGTACAGCGGGGTTCACAGCCTTGTCTTGGCTTTGACTTTCCTTGGAACTGACAGCCTGCGGGGGTGGCCCTGCCCTCTCTGCTAGTCTGGTCCCAGAGCTCTCTCTAGATCCTTTTCAGGCCCCTGGAGGAGTTGGTGATACCTTTGAGGCTACCGACATGGGCAGAACCAGGCCACCCTTAGTCATCTTCCAGGTGACTAACTGGGCTAAACAGCGAAATGCACAAGTTCAAAGCCAGCCTCTCACTCTCTTGGCTCGAGTTCTAATCAGCGATGATAGGTGACCAGTCAGGATGGCAGGGGCATTGCCTGTCGGAGCAGATCCTGGCTGTAGCATAGAAGCAGGGTCCTGGGGGCCCCTCCGCTGTACCAGGGTGCCATTATCCGGGATCGTGGACAGGTCTAAGAGGTCCTGGGATGGGAGGGGCTCGCATAGCCAAGGTGGCAGGTGGCACTAAGGGACTCAGGTCAGCAGCTATTTACCAAATGCTGCAGACAGAAGTGTGCCTCCCTGTATCAGTCAGTACATCCAGTGAATGGCAGTGCTGCCTCCTAAGCACAGGTGCTGACACTACTGCTCCCTGCGGGGACTGTCGTAGCCTCTTGGGAGCCCAGCACAGGGCCTCCTCGGAGCACATGGTCCATGTCTGTGGAAGAGGGAAACATCGAGGAGTTTCCTGGACATTAATAACTCCGCCTGGGGCTGACGACACCCTTCCTGCGAAGGTGCCAGGAACAACTTGACTGCCTGTCTCCGTCTAATTACCCTGCTGACTTGTCGGCTGCCTTTTTGTAACGGCTGGGAGTTTGTGGTTGGAGGGTTCCACTGCATTCGTTTCAGCGTCTTCCACGCAGAGCTTGCCTGCGTCATTCTGAGAGGGCATGAAAGGGTCTGTTCCAATGAAGTTTCATACGTGCTACCTGGGTCATCTCGCAACCAACATTTCCTTATTCTCATAATGATCCCGTTACAGGATATATCAGTTTCCTGTGGCTGCGGTAACAAATCACTGCAAACTTGGCGACTTAAAACAACAGAAATTGATTCTTTCACAGGTCTGGAGGCCAGAAGTCCAACATCAAGGTGTCGGCAGGGCCACGCTCTCACCAAACGTTCCCAGGGAGAATCCCTCCTGCCTCTCCCGGCTTTCTCCTGGTCCACGTGTTTCTTGGCTTGTGGCTGCATCGCTGCAATCTCTGCCTCTGTTTTCACATGGACATCTTGAATCTCTCTGCTTTTCTCTTATAAGGATACATGTCATTGGATTTAGGGACATAGGGTGATCTCAAGAGCCTTAATTACATCTGCAAAGACCTTATTTTTTAGAAAGGTCACATTCATAGGTTCTGGGGATTCGGAAATGAATACAGCTTTGGGGGGTGGGGGTTTGAGTCACCATTCAAACCACTGCACAGGGACCTCGTTTCCTCGTCCACCTCTGTGCCCCACACAAGCACAGTGCCGGACCCATAGTAGGCACTCACTGAATATACACTGACTGAATGACAAACTTAGACAAGACTCCCAGAGCAAGAAGATGGGTCATTGCGAGGGACCGGGCCTGGACCTGAGCACTCCACGTTTCCCCTCCAGCACACGGTGTTCGGATCCCAATGAGACTGAATAACCGGGCACTAGAGGGGGCAGTGTGCCAAAGCCGGGTCACAGGACCCACACGCTAGCTAGCCTTTCCTATCACGTACTGGGTGTATGATCTTGACTGAGTCACTGCAACTCTCCAAGCCTCAGCCTTCTCAGCAGCAAAACATGAGTGATAGTAACCACCCCACAGGGCTGCCATTCAAGTGAAATGATGTTAACATCTGCACAGCCGCTCAGTCAGGTACCGGATATGGTGGGAGTGGAGTGTGGGAGGGGCTGACACCAACAGCGCTGTCCTTTCTGTCCAGGAAGCACCCGCACTTGGCCAGCGATGGCCACTGCCACCTCCTAGCAGCCCTCGGAAGGAGCAGCTGTCCCCAGAAAGGTCTGGGTGGCACAGGACAAGTTCACCCACTGTACCCCATATTAAACATGCAGAACGCACACAGGCGCCCCGCAACACACTCGGGGTATTCATTTCTGGTTCCAGGAGCACTGCTATGAAGAGGCGCCGGCAGAGCCTCTCGTTTTAAATTCCCTGGCCTGACTGTTGCAGTGACAATACCTGAGGGGACATTTGCATCCTCAATCCCTCCCTCTCAAGGCTGAGATGCAGCCTGACACAGTAGGAAAACTTGGAATTCTATGGCAGGAGGCCAGGATTCAAGTACTAGGAATGTCTTTTAGGAACCACGTAGCCACGTGGCAAGCCTCTGTTTCCTCATCTGAAAAACGGGGATGATAGTAATATCACATTATTATGTCATATAATGTCTAACCACTAGGCAGAAACTAACCACTTGAAACTAATATAATATTGAATGTCAACTGTCACTGAAAAATAGCATTTTAGTTTAAAAATATATAATTAATATAATATTACCTACCATCTCAGGATCAATGGTGTCAATCAAAATTTGAATTTTTAAAAACTTTAAAGCATATTGCAAAGATTATGTATTATTGAAGTTGTACCATAGGATGGAGCTTAAGAGTGAGGCTGCCTGAGTTTGCCCCCTGACTCGGTTCCTTGAAAGCTCTGTGACCTTGACCTGACTTTCCCTGCCTCTGTCTCCTCATCCTGTAACACATGCTCCTGATTGCTCATAACGCATTATAACGGGATAATTTTATAGAGTTGCTAACAAGGATTTAAATGAGGTGAGTGGTTTAAAATAAGCACGTAATACACCGTCGCCATCACAATTATTTTTACTTCCCATCCGACAGAGGGGAAGCAGCAGTGATGTTAGAGGCCAGTGAGCTCAGAGGTGTCATGGGGTGGCTGTGCACAGAGCAAGCTTCTACCACCAGGTGTGTGGAGGCTAGTGGGTCCCAACTTGGGGCGACTTGGCCTTTCCGGAGACAGGCAGGCAATGCTTGGGGTCATTTTTGGTTTTTCACAACAGGGTGGAGGGTGCTATTGGCCAAGGCTGTTGCTGAACACCCTAGAACGCACAGGACAGACCCCCAGAACAAAGAATGACCCGGCCCCAGAGGTCAGTCGTGCGCAGGCTGAGAACTGGGGGGTGGACATCCCTCACGCTTCTGTGTGTACCCAGGATGGCACACAGCGGACGCGCCCCGCAGAGCCCAGGACGGACGGGTGTGCCGTCGGCAGAAGGAAGCCGCGGGGCTGGGCCCAACAATGTGAGGTGTCAGCACTCGGCTAAGACTCCTGGAAGGAGAGGGACTCCTCCCAAAGCCTGCTGTGCTCCCTGGTCCTCTGTGCCTCAGGGTAGCTGCTCCCCGACCCCACCCCACGCCACTCCTCTCTGAAGCCCTGGGAGCTGGAACCAGAAGACGGTAGAACTCCAGACGGAATTTCCCTCCTCAGACCCCGGCTAACTGGGAACTAGAAGTTAGGAGGCCTCGTTTCAGACAGCTTGGGGGAAAATCTGCTCTGGGTCGGAAACCAACTTTTGGAGTTCCCCGAACAAGCGGTTATTCTCCTGGGCCCTATGGAGAATCACTCAGTGGCGCGGGCCTTCTTGCCAGCTGCGGGCAGGAGCCGAGTGCAAACCACTGTCCCTGTGACCTGAAGATCATCCCCAAGGGGCCATCCTCCACAAGGATGTCCGAACGGCCTGCGCAGAGGAGGGCCGTGCTGCTGAAGGCCCGAGCCCGGGAACCCGCTCGCGGCAGGAGAAAGCAGGGCTGCATCTGCAGGCAGCCAGCTTGTGGCTGAGATCTGTTCCTCTTTGGTAGGGGACACGGCTGGCTTGGTCTGTGGGATGGTTTGTGACTTCCAGCTTCAGCTGGTTCATGAGATGCATTTTCTGTACGTAAATGGCCTCTCCCTTCCCTGGGACCAAAAGGAGATGGTTTGGTGGCTGCGGCGGTCTTCTCTTGTCCCTGAGCTTCGGAGATGGCTCTCTGGGTAGCATATGGTTCCGTGATCTGGCCTCTCAAAGAGGCAGGTGGATGTGACATGACACACGCTGGACGTAGAGCCAGGCATCCTGGCTCCACCATCAACACAGGATGGAGTTTGCACACCTCATGCAGTCGTGTCCTAGAGATGTTGTAGAAAGGTCCCACAAACTTGGGTGGCTTAACCCTCCATCGGGCATGACTGATCACACAGATTCATTGCATGCAAATTTTCAAATATGCAATACGTCTTTACTGTACTAAGTCACAAACACGACTGGTGACAGGTTACGGTAAAGGGGGAAGATATGGAAGCGAAGAGTCAGGATACTTAAGTTAACTGTTAGATATTTGAAAATTTGTGTGCAATGAATCCGTGAGATCAGTTGCACCCGACGGAGGGTTAAAACAACAGAAATTGAGTCTCTCACAGTTCGGGAGGCCAGAAGTCCAACGTTAAGGGAGTCGGCAGGGGCACGCTCCCGCCAAAGGCTCCAGGAGAGGATGCTTCCTGCCTGTTCCAGCTCCTGGTGGCTCCACGCTTTCCTTGGCTTGTGGCTGCATCCCTCCTGTCCCTGCCTCAGTGGTCACGTGCCTTCTCCTCATGTGTGTGTGTGTGTGTGTGTGTGTGTGTGTTCTCTGTGTGTCTAATTTATAAAGATCACATTTCAGACCTCCCTGGGTTATTATCCAGGATTGTCTCCTCATTTCACGGTCCTTAACTTCATCACATCAGCAAAGACCCTTTTCCCATGTAAGATCACATTTCCAGGTGCCAGGGATGTGAGGGAGCTGTTTGGGGGGGGGCATTGTTCTGCCTGCCACACTCGCTTCCATTCTTCTGGTCTCTTCTGGGAAAATGACATGCCGATGAGCCTGAGTTCCTCTCTGGCTCTAAAATTCTGCCGGTGATCCTCAGAGGGCAGACACCATTTAGCCGGAGTGGCTAAGTTCACAGCAGCAGCGTCTCAACAGAGCATCTAATTTTTTCAAAGCACTTTTCACATCCGTTATTTTGTTTTGTGCTGCCAACCTCCTAATGAGGCACACACAGTGTGGCTAACATTAAAATCATTTAATTGATGAAGCAACCGAGGCCGCTGGAAACTCCCAACTCACTCTCTCCTTGGGTTCTGCATCTTCAGCTCATTAGAGCCAGGGGCAGGTCTCTTGGTTTCCTTGGGTCACACCTGTTCCCACTGTATAGTTCTCACCACCGTGGCCTTTGTTCCGGAAGCCATGAGAGGTGGCCAAGTCGAAGCCTGCCGTGCAGATCCAAGCCCACCCAGAATCTCTAACTCACACCCATTGATAGATAATGGTGATGGAGCAACTGCATTTGAATTCATGGTGGCCCAGGAGGCAGCATATTTCCAAGGTCTGGCTGCAAGTGCACTGTTAGAGACCTTTCCTGGATATCTTCCTAAGCAAGGGGATTTTTCTGAAACCTCAGGAACTGAGGGGCTAGGAGGGACATTAAGTTACAGATTGGGAAAGATGCTTTGCCTCCGGGCAAAAAAGATTTCAAGAGTCTTAGGACAGATCAGGTCGGCCGAGTGGCGTGGTGGTTAAGAACTGGCTTGGGAAGCCAGCGGCCCTGGTTTGTTCCCACATATGATGGCCAGTGACACTGTCCTCAAAAAAAAAAAAAAAAAAGAGGACAGATCAAATTCAAGAATACGGAACTTGGGGGGCAATCCCACCTGTCGTAGGCCTCAGTTTCCTTGAACTCACATGGATTTGGTGGGAGGGAGGGGGGCAGTGTAGCCCACCCCACACCCCACCCGTGTCTTTTTAATCTAACTCAGAAATGAGGATGAAGAGATAATTACATCCAAGTGCTTGGAGCCCTTGAGAAGAAAGATGCAACATCAACACAAGGTATCATTAACTTTATTACTTGTCAGGAAGAGTGGGGGAGCCAGTTCGAGATGAGTGGGCTGCGTTAAGGTCCCCGGAGGGCATGGTGGGTGGATGGGCTGGAAATGACCATTATTTATTTATTGCTTTTGTTAAGTGCCTGTAATGTGCTGGGTGCTATGCTGGTTGTGTGCGGAACGCAGACATATATAAACCATCCAGGGTCA
Organism: Aselliscus stoliczkanus; assembly: GCA_033961575.1. Taxonomy (NCBI): domain Eukaryota; kingdom Metazoa; phylum Chordata; class Mammalia; order Chiroptera; family Hipposideridae; genus Aselliscus; species Aselliscus stoliczkanus. Next base: position 10,971,030 of record CM066736.1, read on the forward strand.
ACCTTGGGTGGGTGGGTGGAAGTTAAAAGCTCTTGCATCTGCTCTTCCCGCAAAGGAGAACCTCTTCCTCACGGGCTTACCATGGTGCCAGAAACTCCCCCTTTACCCACCACCAGCTATCGCTCCTTGGGGGCAGCCCGCACAAGCTGTAGATCTGGGTTACGGCATCTTATTACCTGGGAGGAGCAGGCAATGGCTGGCTCACGCACAGCACACACTGATTTAGCTCATTTCCCCCACTCTTAGCCACTGGGGCAGAGGGGCCTGGCGGCCTCCTGTGTACACAGCGGGGAGGGCGGGCCCTGGGCTGATGGATGGCTGCTGGGCAGTCCGGGTCCGCGGGAAGGCAGGGGTCAGCACGAGGGAAGGGGCCATGCAGACAACCTCCTGTCACAAATAGGCTTACACACTTGGGGGCAGAAACAAGGCACCAACAAGCAAGTGTGTAACTAGATCTCAGAGCAAGAGAGCAACTTCGAGGGCCAATAGCAGCTCCAATCGGCAGGCAGATGATACCTTTTAGCATTTGGTGGATCATGGGTCTCTGAGAAACGCAGGAGAGAGTTTTGGATCCTCTCCTTTGAAAAATGCACTTACCAGCGTACACACACACACACACACACACACACACACACACACACACCACACTCTGTATGCAATTTTAGGGGGTCCACTGACCCCTGAAGCCCATCCTAGGACCCCACTTAGGGGCCCTTCTTTACCAAGTTCAAACACTGAGCTTTCGCCTCCTTAGTTAGAAAGTTCTCAGTAACCCTGGGAGGGAGGTGTGGCATCGCCCCCTTCCTCACACCATGACACGGAGACCCAGAGGGAACATGCAACCCAACTCAGGTCACGCAGCTGGCGAGTGTCCCGGCTGGGACCAGGGCCCCTGCTGCACAACTCTGGTGGCCCCATCTCATCCAATTCCATTTACGGGGAGCACAACGAGAATGGTATCCCCTTGGTGTTAGGCAGTGCAGGCCCTGGCAGACCCAAGCCTGGGTCTTCTGATAACCATTTCTTTAGAGTTCATTTACTGGCTTATATGCAAAAGGGCCTACTGAGTGACAGAGCTCATGAGTCCGGGGGGGAATTCAGATAGGGATGTCATTGCCGAAGCCTTGATGCCTAGGCTTCCAAATGGAAGACTATTTCTAAGTCACCCATTCATCCAACAAACTCACATGTGGGAACACCTCCCATGCACATTTCAGACCCTCAGGCCTCCTGAGCAAAATCCAAACTCTTTAAAATGGTCTCTGCCCCAGCGGGCCTGGGCCTTGCCTTTGTCCCTCCCCCTCTCTTGCCACTTTCTTCCTTATTCGTTACACTCCAACAACCCCGACCTTCTGTCAGCTCCTAACGCTTGCCAAGCTTTTCCCACCCCAGGGCCTTTGCACTTGATGTTCCTGCTGCCTTGGAATATTTTTGCCCTGGATCAGTCTATCCTTTAGGTCTCAGCTTGAATGTCACTTTCTCAGAGAGATTTTTCTCCAACTTCGTCTAAGAATATCCCTCCACGATTCTCCAGCCATCTGTTTCTTCTTTTCCTTAGCACGTTGAACAATCTGTAACTGTTTTATGTCTTTCTTTGCTTATGTACTTATTATCTATCTCTCCCTCGACCATGGAAAGCTCCGCAAAGGTGGAGCTGTGCTGCCTTGCACACCAGTATATCCCCAGCCCCTAGTATGTAATAAGGGCTCAATTGGTGAAGAATGAATGGCTGAAAAGTAAGTTTAGAAGCAGGAGCACTCCTAGGCCACTACTTTACCCCACTTAGTGCAGTAATACGGTCCACACGTGGCCCCAGAGTGTGACACTGTCCTCATTTTGAACTGCTGGGAGCATGGCTCTCCAAGATAGTAGCCTCTGGGGCCATCCAAGAAACCAAGTTGAACAGGCCCAGCTTTGGGAAGCAAGAACAAATGCAGTGTACACGGTGGTGGGGATGGGGTGGGGTGGGGGTGGGGTGTCATGATGCTTCTAACCTAAGAAAGATGAGACAGTGATGCTGGCTTTAAAAAAAAAAAAAAATGTCTTGCCAACCGGATCCATCTTGAAAGGAAACAGCCCTATGGACAGTTTTACGACACAGTCTGAAGCACAGGAAATGGGCTGCACAGGAGTGCCAGGGGGCTTTTAGAAGTTGTATTGCTTTCTTAGGAAAATGCTGCTGGCTTCTGCAACTGCGGTTTAATTAAATTCAGTTGGCGGGATACCTTCAAAGGCTGTTCCAGGTCCCTACCAGCCCTCGCAGATACTGGCACCTTCCAAGCCAATGTGTGAGCGGGCGAGTGGTGGTGAAGCAATCCCTGGCAAGATAAGGTAGGCACGCTCCACTCACGGACCACACCACCCATACTGCGGTGGGCAGGGGGCTGGGGGCCCGAGTGTCCGGTCCTTCCGCCACCCAGCTGCCCTGCCTCCATGGGGGACAATGGAGGCCAGACAATTCTTTCTCCACACAGGTGGTGTGGGACATAGGGGCTACCAGAGAGACACCAAGGGCAGGCAGACCTATGTCTACTGATTTCTTGGCTGTGAGTTCCGGCTCAGGCCCTCCCAGGGTGATTTACTTCCACCGCAGGGGTGGAGCATGCTGAGCCGGCTTCTCAAAGTTGATCTCCCAAATAAGAGAGGTTTGGGGGCCACAGAAGCTGCTGTCAGAGTAAACTGACTTTTGCCCCGCTGTATGATAAACCCTGAACTAGGCTAGGTGTGTATGCACACCTTTCATCTCATTGGATGTATCGACCACGTTAAGAAAAGCGTTTTGTTAAGCCCATCCCTGGAGGGAAATCGAGGCACAGAGAGGTAATCTTCGCTGGCCAAAGATCTCTCAGCTTGTAAGTGGCCACAGGTATAAACTGAGATGGCTGAGCTCATGCATTTGGCCCCATTTGTTGATGACCTATTACTATTGCTTATCAGGCACTGTTTGGGGTGCTATGGATATAAGAATAAAAAAATAAAATGCAACCCTTGCCCACAAAAGGTTTACTTGCCCTTTCACAGTTGAGGTTGCACCTTCCATATTCATGAGTGTATGTGTCTCATTCCCCTATTAGGCTGCAACTTAAAAAAAAAAATTGATTGGGGAACAGTGCATTTTTCTAGGACCCATCAGCTCTGAGTGAAATAGTTGCTTCAATCCAATTGTGGAGGGCGCAGCTCAGTGGCCCATGTGGGGATCGAACCGGCAACCTTGGTGTTATGAGCACTGCGCTCTAACCAACTGAGCTAACTCACTGCTCCAAACTGCAAATTTTTCAAGAGCAGAGGCCTCACCTCAGCTTCTGGGACATGGGTCATGGACCCCCTGGCCAGTGTGGTGAAGACCCCAGACTCCTTTTCAGAACCACGCACTGCTTTTCGATGCATAAAATACAGCACACAGAATTGCAAAGGAAATCGATTATACTGCAATACAGGTAGCAAAATATGGAAAACCAAGTTTGCGAAATACTTGTAGCAACACATGAGTTTCTTTATTATGCCTTAAGTAACAAGATCTAGCCACTGGTCTATTTACTACTGTAATTTCCAAGTTTTGAGGAGCACGAACAATATTTTGGTGTCTCTGCAACGACGGTTAGTGATACGAAAGTCTCTGTGATTTGCACGAGTGCTGAAGTTGCAGGAACTGCTGATGCTACAGTGGTTTGTCACTTGCACTTTTAACAGAAGAAAATGCTGCCTTTCTAGTAGAGGTTAATGAAAGGAAAGATTTTTTTACCCCCAGCTAAACTCATAGACTCCTGAATTCTACCTATGCACCGGCTAGGGGTCTGAGGATGCCGGGCTGAGAACCTCTATTACCCAAGTGGCATTTCTGCCCACAGTGTGTCCACAAGCACCCAGGGCTTCTGAGGGCCTCAGTAACCCAGCGGGAAGGACGCCTCCCAGGTCACTGTCCTATCTTGCTCTGTGATTGAGTGAATGTTCAGTTCTTTCATGTTATCGGGGAGGGCATGGTTATGACCCGTGGCGATCAGGCCATAAATAAAAGCAGGAGAATAGAGTGGCCAGCAGCATGGCCCTGGGGGGAGGGGAGGCCCAGAAAATCAGATGCCCCCCACTCATTAGCTGTGTGTCCTTGGGTGGGTCAGTGACAGGTGAGGACTCAACTCTCTCACTTGTCCTCTCTCCCTGGTAGGTCTGTGAGGACCCAGCGGTACAATACCAGCGCGTGGAAAGCACTTGAGAAAGACAACTGTTTGAGTGCCACCTTGCACTTTCATTGTTCTCTAGTGCCTCTCTTCAAAGCTGGCAGGGTACAGCAGATAGCATTCCAATCAGAACTTTCCAGATCGCTGCTTCTCCATGGCATGGAGAATCCCACTCTAGGCAGCCACTGTTCTGGGAGAGTCTTGCCCCGAGAGAGCCTCAGAAAGCTTCGCTCTTCCGACTACCTGGGCCAGCCCAAGCTGATGAGTTTGGGGAATGTGCTCTTAGCCAAAGGCTAGCCGGCTTTCTTCCTCTCTCCTTCCCTCCCTCCCCCTCCACTCTCTTCCCCTCCTCTCCTCTTCCCTCCCCTTCTCTTTCCTTTTTTTTTTTTAAATTGTCCATTGAAGCCAAGTTGCTGAGTGAATCGTTAAGGGAGCGAATTCCAAGAGCGTGAGCTTCTCTTGTTTCCCAGGACAGGTTTGGGCCAAGACAAACCCTGGTGATGCCAACAGCAGTTGCTTAAACAGTGGAGCTCAGAGCTGGCTTCTCCAGCCTGGCTGGCGGGGCTCTGTTTGAACTTTCTCCTCTCTCCTTACACTCGGTGATTAAAGGAACCACATGGAACTTTCTCCGTATGCCTCTCTCCCCTTCTTTCTCCAAGCACCCCCGGAAAGGCTCTGCAAAATCCCTAGGTGTTTCTCAAAGAGCCTGGAGCTGTGGCCTCTGGCTTTATGTGTACTTGGCACCCTGAGGTTGAAGTGGCCCAAGAAGCCTGAATAACTGGAAAAGGGAAATGGAGAGGGGGGCGGGGAGAGGCTGGTGGGAGGGTCTGACTGTGGCTTATGCTCAGCCCAGCCCCCAACGGGGCCAGAGCCATGGACCCCAGAACCTGTGTGCCAAAGGAAAATCAACGGAAGGGACTGTAGTTTGAAAAAAAGTCAAAGTTGCTCAAAGAAACTAACAACATCGATCCTCTCTGGGTGCCTGCTGAATCCTTGTGTTCTTCCTTCCCCAATCCCTCCTCCTGTCCATCTTGGGTTTCATGTGTGTCTCGTGGGGGAATTGTGGAAATTTTAATCTCCTGAGCTGGCCCATTGTAGGGGTTCTCTAAATGTTAGCTGAATTAAGTACTTTTTATAAAAGAAGTTGGAAGTCGGCTTTTCTTGGTTTGGTTCTGTTATGCGTCTTGCCTGGGCCTGCAGAACATGTGTTCGTAGCTCTACAAAAGCGAGGCTCTCTTCCCCCATATAAGGTTGTATCTGTCCCAAATTAGATCTTGAGCAATTTGAGGGCAGGAGCTATTCTTCCCTCTTTCTCTCCCTCCCTCCTTCACTTCCACAAATATTTATTGAGCACCTACTATGTCATTGTCATCTCCACTCCACCCCTATTCTAACACTTAGTATGTCTGTCTCCTAATAGGTACTTAGTAAGTGACGGATGGAAGGAAGGAAGGAAGGAAGGAAGGAAGGAAGGAAGGAAGGAAGGAAGGAAGGAAGGAAAGATGGATGGGGTTTGAGGCAGAACTCCAGAAAGGACACCAGCATCTTCAGTTCTCCTCGGAGGTTGTACACGTCGTTAGCATCTTAGAACTGGGATCAAGCAGCAGAGAGGTGGGCAGGAATAAAGTCCCCTAGTGGTCAGTCCCGATTTGGCCACCACCTTGCTGTGTCTAGGAGCAATGTGTTTAACTCTTTAAGCTGTAGTTGTCCTATCTATTAAATGAAAGCAAATCTCAAGATTTCTTTAGAGTTCTATGCCTCTCTAAAAATCCTTTGCCCACAAAGCCAATGAAATGAAATCTTTCCATAGAATTATGACACCGCCCGATTCACACCCAGCTCATTCACTTCTTAAATGAACCCTTCTTGGTCAGACTTGACACTGCCTGTGTCTTTTCTTATTCAAGAATCTACAGTCGCCTGTCACATCCAAAGTACTTTCCTCCCTTTGGCTTTCTAAGGATACACAGCGTGTCCACAACCCACAAACCCACCATATTTCTCAGCACCCGGCATCTGGAACCGCCCACTCCAGTCACGCTGCCTGCCTCCCAGACCCTGATTCACCTCCAGGCCTTTACGTGACCATCCAGATCCACTGCTGACTTCTAAATCATAGTGTCTTCATTACATGTCTGTTAGAGTCCAGCAAATGTAAGTTGGTTTTAAACAGATCATCGTCAAACAAGAACTTATTACAGGAAAGAAAAAAATGCCCCGTATCTCCACACCCCAAGACAAACTCAGTGACTGTCTTGGTTTATATCCTTCCAGTCTTTTTTCTTTTAAAATGTGAGCAGGGTTTTAGGGGATGAACCACATAATTAACTCATCAATTGCCCCTGGATGGTTGGCTCAGGAGGTTGTTTCTCTCTTCCACCACAGTCTGTAGGTTGTGAGGAACACCCTGTCACTAAACCTCTTTACACAGTTTTAATTATTTCCTTGGGCTAAATTCCTAACTGTAGAATCACTGGGATTAGAAGCTTTTTGATGATGATATGGGAGCAGGGTGGGATGGGGTAGGAAGAAACCACTTGGAAATCCAAAATCCTTCTGTGAATCCAGGGAGCATATTGAGTGAGAAAATGACAATCCCCATCTTTTTCTTTGGGAATTGACCGGTATAACAGGCACCCGGAGAACCTTTGCTTCCCTCCCTACTGACGTTCCAACCCAACACCAGGCTGCTGAGACCTCTAGGAGGTTCTCTAAAGGCAATTTGCTAAACAAACAAACACCCACTAGTGTGTCTTTCACTGGGACTGGGGGTTCTGAAACTAAATCTCTCTTGAGTCCCCCTACACACACTCCACCCCATTTCCCCCACCCCACATCCTCGGCTGATGGAACTGTGTATTTGGACATGTGTGATTAACTGTGGTATTAAGAAAATATGTATGACACAATGTTTTTTAGCTTTTTCCAGAGATATTTATATCACACAAATGGCATGTTGGTTTTTTTCCCCCGCTCTCAACCACAAAGAATGAATAAATCAATTGTTCTAATCAAGCTAATGGAGAGGGCATGGGCTGGAAAGCTAGGCAGGAGGGGGCTCGCTGCCTCAGCCTGCAGCTCCCTTACTGGGGGGTGGGGAGGCCCTTGGCCAAGCCGCCTCCTGTCTCTGGACCTCTGTTTCCCTGTCTTCGAGATGGGCATGGTGACATCCAACCGTTAATGACTTCACCAGGAGAAAGATCGTCGGAAGCATTTGGAGTTACTTGGAAGAAAGTAGCTGCATGAATTTGTAATCCTCTATTTTCAGCTCCCACGTGCAGGAGCAGAGCTGTAAGCATAGAGACCACACCACCACTTTCTAGTGTATAAGGGTTTTGTTTCACACGATCCCACAGGTCTGATCTTAAGAATGATTCAGAATGGGGGACAAATGCAGGTTGTTATGGTCCCTGTTATCACATAAAAAGTCATGGCTCAGCAAACACCGGGATCCCCTGTCACGCTGAGGTCATGTTTATGCCAAGCAAATATATTTCAAGTTGCTAAACCTTCAGCTGCACAGCAGGGCAGAATCGACAATTCCCACTCAAGACCCAGGATCCTGCGCCAGAATCACCATGGCTCCAAAGAGAGATGTTAGTGAGTATTAATCTGCAATCAGAGCCCAGCCAGCCTCCAAATTCCTTATGGACAAAGCGGGTACTTCAGGTTCTAATTTACCAAGGTCTCCTAACTTTACTGAGTGCAGAACAAAGGAAAAGGGGAATTCATAAGGATGTAATAAGACCCAAGCTTGGATCTCGTTCACTGTTCATCTGTCTTTCACCAAATATTCATTGAGCACCTAGAATTTATCTGGCACTATGCTAACTGTGGAGGAGACAGTTGATGGCAGAAGCAGAATTGTCCCTTTTCTGGGGGAGGTCATTGTCAAGTCAAGATGGATATTGGGCCGGCCGAGTGGCACATTGGTTAAGAGTTGGCATGGGACACCAGCTCTGAGCAGCAGGGCCGCCAGTTAGGATCCCACATGGGCCAGTGATGCTGCGCCCTCTACAGCTAAGATGATGAACAACAGCTCCATCTGGGGCTGGGCTGCCGTGAGTTGCCTGCGATGGCGTAGGCTGCAGTGGTGCTGCAATGGGGCTACTGTGAGCTGCCACGAGCGGCCCTCCAATGGCCAGCGACTGACTGCCTCACCTGGGAAGAGTGCAATGATCATAATACCAACATGGGCCAGTGAAGCGACGTCCTCCACAACTATACTGAAGAACCAAAGGACAGCAACTTGTCTGTTCCCCTTCCCCTTCCCCGATTCCCCATCGCTGTTCCCCTCCCCCAATTCCCCAATAAAATCTTAAAAAGAAAAAAGATAGACATTAATCAGTAATTGCACAAGGAAATGTAAATTTACAACCGAAGTGGGAGCTATGAAAGGAAGGCTATGGGATTGAGATGCGTCATCATGGGGGATCAGATCTAGTTTGGAGATGAGGGAAGGCAGAAGTCACTATATTTTGAAAGGCCCCCTTTTAAGAGAAAGTGGTATATTTGAGGATGTGAAAGGCCAAAGTATAAAGAGCGAGGGGGAGAGAACCGAAAGATGGAGGTAGGCATACCCACTGGGATGGCCATTAAAAAAAAAAAAAGGAAAATAACAAGTGTTGGTAAGGATGTGGAAAAATTGGAACTCTCCTGTTCTACTAGTGAGAATGTAAAATGGTGCAGTCACCGTGGAACACAGTTTGGCGATTCCTCAACGAGTTAAACATAGGATGACCATATGACCCAGCAATTGTACTCCTAAGTATATACCAAAAGAACTGAAAACAGATAGTCACACAAAAACACATACACGCATGTTCACAGAGGCACTATTCACAACAGCCCAAAGTTGGAAACAACCCAAATGTTGATCAATGGAGAAACAAAGTGTGGTCCATCCCCACAACGGAATGTTATTCAGCCATAAAAAGGAACGAAGTACTGACATATGTTACGACATGGATGAACATTCAAAATATTATGCTGAGTGAAAGAAGTCACAAAAGACTATATGTGTAGGATTTCATTTCTATGAAATACCCAGAATAGGTACATCTATCGAGACAGAAAGCAGACTGGTGGCTTTCAGGAGCTGGGGGAGGGTGGAATAGAAAATGATCCCTAATGAGTAAAGTGTTTCTGTTTGCGGTGATGAAAAAGTTCTGGACTAGACAGTGGTGACACTTGAACAGCAGTGTGAATCTGCACTTTAAAATGGCTCAAATGGGTGCCGGCCGAGTGGTGCGTTGGGTAAGAGTTAGCTTGGGACTCCAGCTCTGAGCAGCAGGGCCCCAGTTCAGATCCCATATGAGGGCCAGTGACACTGCAGCCTCTACAGCTAAGATGGCGAACAACAGCTTGACCTGGAGCTAGGCTGCCATGAGTCACCGATGATGGCGATGACGTGGGCTGCAGTGGGCTGCCGTGAGCTACCGTGAGTGGCTGGCAGCCAATGTGAGCAGCTGGCAGTTGGCATGAGCTGCTGTGAGCCACCATGAGTGGCCGTCCAACGGCTGGCGACCAATTTGCCTCAGCCAGGAAGAGCACAATGATCATAATACCAACATGGGCCAGTGAAGTGACATCCTCCACAACTAGACTGAAGAACCAAAGGACAGCAACTTGTCTGTTCCCCTTCCCTGGTTCCCCAACGCTGTTCTCCTCCCCCAATTCCTCAATTAAAAAAATAATTATAAAATAAATAAATAAAATGGTTCAAATGGTGAAGTTTGTGATGTGTATTTTACTATAATAATAATAATGATAATGATTTTCTTTTTTTTAAAGATTCAGCTAGGGAGTCAGGCCAAGTCAGCTGGTGAAGGGCCTGGACACGGTTTCATGCTGAGAACAATGAGCAGATCATCCGGGTTTCTGGTGGGGAGTGGATGGCAGTGGGCAGCGGTGTTAGGGTGGAGACCAGTGAAGAGGTGGGAGCCACGACCCAGGAGAGAGATGCTTTAGACCAGGGGGCACAGTGATGGTGGAGGGAAGTAGGCAGATTTGAGCGATATGTAGCAGGTAAAAGGAAGAAGATTTGCTGAGGGATGGGCTACACCATCATTCCAAAGTGACTCAACTCCCCCGTATACGATGTGTGACCAAAATATACAGCGAATGTTTAAATAAAACAAAATATATTATAGTAAACGACACATTGCCATTAATCCCCCTCAAAATAATCCCTCTCGCCTCAAAGACATTTATCCCATCATTCTTGCCACTTTCTAAAGCAGTTCTAGAGTATCTTTCATTGTGCTGTCATGGCTGCCTTGATGTCCTGAATCGATACAGAAGATTTTCTTTTCATGGTCATTTTGACTTTGGGGAAGAGTCAGAAGTCACACTGTACCAGATCTGGTGAATATAGTGGAAGAGGACACACCGTCATGTTTTTATTGACAGAAATTGCCCTACCAGAAGCCATGTGTAATATGAAGCAAGCCCTGTCATGATGGAGGATGAAGTAAAGACACTCACGAAAGAGGACTTCCAGAGCCGCTTCAGAAAGTGGCAAGAACGATGGGATAAGTGTGTTCAAAGTGAAGGGGGGGGGATTTTGAGGGGAATTAATGGCAGTGTGTCCTTTAGTGTAATAATTTTTTTGAAATGTAAACATTCACCGTATTTCTCGATCACATCTCATGAATTTGTGCCCTTGTCATTTACCTGGGCTTGGAGACAGAATGTGTGTGTCCTCATAAGGATGCTGAAAAGCGTACTGCAAGAAGGTTCTTGGATTCAATATTTTTAAATTCTTTCCACTGCCAGACCTTGAGCAACTAGCTTCATTTCTTTGTGCCTCAGCTTCTTCCACTGTGAAATCGGGCCCCTAAGACCTGCTTCATAAATCGTTGGGTGGGGCTGGGAAGAATGAAGCGTTTCAGAACCACACCACCTGTCCTAGCTATGTCCCGGGACTGAGACCCAAATGGCTTGTCAATCTTTCAAAGACCACACAGAGCACCCAAGGAAGCGGCCCATGCCGCTGGGACCGGGGTCACATATGTTTAGAAGGGCCCTTTGAACAGATTTTCTAGAAGCGGCGACTTTACAATAATAATCGCGAACGTAATGGATTACAGTGGTGAAGGCGATGATAAAAAGGCGGAGGGCTCTAAGAAGCAGTGTGAGTTGAGAAGCACAGTCACCGGTAAGGTTACTGTCTTTCTTGGCTCCTTGCTCCGCCCTCTCCAGCGCGGGCCACGCCCCCGGGCTAAGCCCCACCCAGGCTTGCTGCCCCCGATGTTAGCGCGGGCCACGCCCCCGGCTAAGCCCCACCCAGGCCTGCCCCCGGTGTTAGCTCTGGCCACGCCCCCGGATAAGCCCCACCCAGGCCCTGCCCCGAGGTTAGCGCGGGCCACGCCCCCCGGGTAAGCCCCACCCAGGCCCTGCCCCCGAAGTTAGCGCTGGCCACGCCCTCCACGCCCAGCTCCCTGAGTCGGAGGCTCCCATCCGCGCCCAAGCATTTGGTACCCGTGACGGGATGGGAGGGCATTTGATGAGTGGGGATGGGAGGGCTGGAAATTGGCAGGGTGAGGACTGGGAGACTCGTCTGAGTCGAACCCCTCCCTGTCCCTGCTCTTCACCCACCCCCTTGTGGAGGGGCCTTGGCTTTTGCATAATGTAAGTACTTATTTAATGCGTGTGCTGGCTGAAGAGCTCTTCATTCGTCTTTCTGTCCTTCATATGCCGCTGTGCATCCGCCTCGTGTCAGTCTGGGCTGAAACGCCCGGAGAGGAGGGTGCTTCCCAGCGGCTCGCGTTCGACCCCCGGCCCCGGGCCAAGGGCAGAAAGAGGCTGGGGCGGGACCAGCGCGAGGAAGGAGGGCAACATGGGACCGGCTGCTGGGACCAGATCCCATGCCAGCTTGGATCCTGGCCTTTTCTCCAATAAAGGGAACTTTGCACTTTTTTTTTTAAACACGCTTTATGTATTTGTTATTCAAAGAGACTGGTTCCTATCCATCTGATGAGAGGCATCAGTGCTAGAGAAGCTGAGTCCTGCACACACACACAGGCACACACACGCACGCACACACACAGGCACCCACACGCACGCACACACACACGCACGCACACACACAGGCACACACGCACACACACGCGCGCGCGCGCGCACACACACCCCGCCACCCCACGCTTTCCCGAATGTAGCTTCTCCGGTTACAGCTAGACGCAGCCCCTCCCCCACCTCGCCTCGCCCCGTCCCCCCCCTCAATCTGGGGAGGCGCATTCTCGGTGCCTTCCCAAGTCCCCGAGGGGGACCTCCTATGCTGGAGTGGGGTGGGGGGGAGGGTCAAATAACGAAGACCAGAGAGAACAAATTAGATAATCAAAAGAATTATAGTAATTGCTTTCACTTTCCCGTGCCCGCTCTGCGGACCCTCCCACTCCCCACCCCCACCCCGCCCCCGCGCCTTCCCCGGCTCTCGGCCTGTCGGGAACACTCGGTCTTTCCGACGCCCTCCCCTCCCCCAGGCGACTCCTTCTCTCCTCTCCCCTGGCTCCCACGTTCCCTCTCTTCCTCCGTTTTCGGGTGTGCTGGAACGTTCAGCGGAATATGATGAATGATCACCTGTCACGGCTTGTTTATTATAATGCAGGCAATCAATTACACATCCCCAACGCTGGCCGGCCCGCAGGAAATTTATATGCTCAGCACAAACCAATGTGAAAATGGAATCTCATTTGCCAAATGTCTTTCCTCCCCGTACAGCACGATGGTTACAGTCTGTGTTTGTTTCAACAGTCGTGTACAACTGACAGTGCCATCATTTACTGCCGGGCTCAGGTCACGTTCCTCTAAGACTTTATTTATTGGGTTACAATGGCCAGCACAGGAAAAGGACAAGAGTGCCTGTCAGGGATGCCACCTTATTAAAAACGGGGCAGGGCTGCAGCCTCAGCGCGTGGGCCCTGTCTCCCCAGGCCACCTCCCGCAGGACTCCCCCTGCTGCCAGGACCCCTAGGCCCCCTCCCCCGCTCCCGGGAGGCAGCTCTGGGGATCAGAGCTCCACAGGTCCCAGAGTCAGATGGACAGTTAGAATTCTAGCTCTGCTGCTCTCTAGTTGTGTGTGGCCAGGGATTCAACCTCCTTGTCTGGAAAAGGGGAGTTTTCATAGGCCCCTTGCAGGAATATTGTGAGGTCTGGGTTACCGGTGCTGACAAATGTTAGTTTTGGTGACTTCAGACCTCGCTCAGGCCAGACTAAGACCCACTGATTCGGAGGCAGAGAAGAGAGGCTCCGTTGGAAGAGATGTGAGTTGGAATTCATGCCATGTTAAAATCTCCCCACTTGCCGCTGAGACTTGGCTGTCTTAAGATCTTGTTTCTCTTCTGAGTGGAATTTGGCATTTTTGTTTCCTTTATACTGACACATAGTGGGACTTTGAGAAAATAAAATGGCTACCTCGCTCAGCTTCCGTGTCTGTCCTTGTAAAAAATAGGCACAGCCATCCTCGTCTTTCGAGCTGTGTGACCTCAGGCAGGCCAGCCGCCTCACCTCTCCAAGCCTTGGGTCCCTCCAATGAGAAGCGAAGAGAATAACTCCTAAACCGCCTTCCCCCGCCCCGCTGGCGGAGCCCAGAGTGCCCACAGGTGTGCAAAGTGCCACAAAAGTGCAGCGGTCACCGCTGTCTAGCCTCTTTCTGTCAGGAGTTCTGGTGGGCTGTCAGAGTTTTGCTGCACAAGGCGTTGACCCAAATTTGTAGCCCCACAGCACTTGGCATAAAGTGGGAGACCAGTAAATGAGGGGCAGGCAGATTCTCCTAAGTATATTTGATTGCTCTTTATCGTTTCATATATTTGTTATTTGATGTACGTATTTGTTTAAAGGTTGTCTGCCCCCACTGGGATGGAAACTCTAGGAGGAAAGGCACCAGGCTGATTTTGGTCAGCTCTGGATTCCCCAGCACATAGCCTCTGCTTGGCATGTCCCAAGGAAATCAGTAAATATTTATGGCTTTACTGGATGAATGGATGATTGGCTATATGAATGAATTCATTACTAGGGCAATCTTTGTCATGCAGCAGGTAGGCCCTGGTGAAAGGATGTTTACAGGTATCTTCACTATTCCTTATCTTCACAGAATCAGGCTATTTGACATGGGCACAGCCTTGTCTGGGTACCTGGGGTTATGCGTACTGCCCATACTCAGAGAGTGCCAGCTGGTGACAGATCACAGGTGAGTCCTCCTGGCTATTCCTAGTGACCCCTAAAACTTACCTCCCCCTGAATAAACTCCCAGTCACACTTGTACCCATGTTGCCTTGAAAGCTCCCCGCCTCCCTAATCCATGGGTTCCTTATGAACAGGCAGCTACACCTTCTGTGTATTTGGGTCCCCAAAATGCTCTGTGCCGTATCTGCCTAAAACAGAAGTTTTCAATCGATCAATAAAGATGATCTTTTCTAAACACGCATGGATGGAATACAACTAGAACTCCATTAAAATATGCCGGGTCAGGAAAAGAAAAAAAGATTCGAGCTCATATTTTAAAAAGCAAAAAAATTAACAGCTGTGTCGTATATTTTGGTCAAGTGCCTTGGATTTGTGGGAGGGATTTCTTTCTATAAATATAATTATTAGTTACCATGATTATAATAATAACCAGGGGGATGGCACACAGCCGTGCCTCCCCAGCAGAGTGGGCTGGGTGGAGTGGGTATTCCCTTCACTGGCTTGCTTCACTAGCCGACTAACAGACCTTATTCCCTGGCCGAGGGGATCATATCCTGCCAACTCCAGCTTCCCAACACCGAGGGGAAGTGAGCAGTGCTGTGGGATCCTGGGGGGAAAGTAGCCTGTGTTTGCTGCTGCTTTGACAGTTGAGGCTCCGAGAGGGTCTGGCAAACAATGGGAAATGAAACATTTGAGTGGTTGCAAAAAATTCCGTGGGAAATCCCCCCTGGTGGTATTTATGTGCGATGGCTGTGACAAGAGGAGCTGGGCGCTTTTCAATTTCAAGGGTTTCTGAGCAGGCCACAATGGTGTTCTAATATGGCAGTCCCCGGGAACACTTCCCCCGGGGCCACAAGAGGCCAGTCTCTCTGTCCAGGGAGGATGTGGCCGTGAACATGAAGGTGAGCTGAGATGGCTTGTTGGGAGCTCACCTATAGCTGCTGAGCTTGGGCCTCTGAACCTCCTGCTCTAAGACAAATCCCTCTCAATGATTCCCCTAGATTTTCCCTGGCTTCAAGAGGCTGGGGGCTTAAACGTCTGAGGGAGTCTCCCCGGGCTCAGCCTCATCTGTAGAACTGTGGGGACCTTAGTCCCCTGCAGACATCATCTCCCATTTCATGGAAAAATCCAAAATCGAGGCCCCGTGGCATTTTCCGGTTGCCATGTGGCCTCCTCCTGCTCTCACCATTCCCATTTGCAATGAACATTTATGTATTTGTCTGTTGCTCCTCCCACCCTCATTTGGAGAACAAAGTGGACTTTATTAACCAGCCCTTGTTTTGCTTTCCTTAGAACTAATAAATATTCAAAATACTTAACCACTCTTGCTAATGCCTTGCTGCTGCCTCTGTGATAGAATATATGTGTTTATAGATCCACTTAAAGGTAAGGCTTATAGATTTTTTAGAGACACTTAGCAGATGAGAAAACCGAATCTTAAAGGGGTTAAATAACTTGCCCTTGTACATTAGTCATGAGGCTTCCGTTGCAAAGTGACAACCTCCTAACTTGCATGGACTGGAGCCATATCCAAAATGGGCTGGCATGTTCAACTGAAAAGCAAGGGTGGTGTCAGCTTCAGGCATGGCTGGATCCAGGCCCCCAGTTAGCTCTTCAGGAATCTGCCTCTCTCTACCTCTTTGGCTCTGCTTTCTCTGCACTGGTTTCGTTTTTAAATGGGCTCTTTCCACCTGTTTTCCAGATGTTTCCACATCTTCCTAGAGTCAAACCTCTCCTGGTTGAAAGTCCCAGGGGTAGGTCTGATGGGCTCTGATAGGTTCAGCTGCCCACGGCTGCACCAATAACTACAGCAAAGGGGGTGAGTTGATCTTACTGCCCAGGCTCCAATCCCATGCTCACTGCCCAAGCCTGGCCAAACCATATGCACCAAGGGAGAGTTAAATAGTTCCCCCAAAGAATGTCAGGTGCTGTTTGCAGAAGGAGGCGGGATGGATGCTGGGCGGGCAGAAAGATGTCTTTCCTCCTGTGTCACACTGCCAGTCAGGGTCAGGCAGGTCTGCACACAGATCTGCCCTCCACCTTCTCCATGTTGGAGACCACTCCGGGCACGCCCTCATGTTCCATCCCATCCTGGGACTCTAGCCCCACTCTTGCCCCATGAATTTATTCTAGTTGGAAGTTTTCAAAATATGCATCTTGGGAGCTGCTGGAGGGAGGAAGACAGGGCTGAGAAGCAAGAAGGACTGGTGACAGAAGCTCAGAAGCTGTGGCTATAGGACTCCTCCCCAGCCCTCCCCGCCCCTATTTGGACCATGCAGCAATTCTTGTGTCTGTTTGTATATTCATTTCCCTTATACACTTTTATTTAAAACAAACAGCTCGTTATATTTTTACAGTTTAAAAATCTGCAACCCTTGCCCTCTCGCCCATTCATAAATGAGGAACAATAAATAGCTCAGAAAGACGCAGGAACTTGACCAAGGCCACGTACATATGCAGCCACATAGGGCAGAGTCTAAGAAACCATGCCTCTGAGTACCCATGTCCTGCCCTTCCCACTGGCAGCCTGGCAGGCAGGTTAGAGATCAGTGGGCACAGACCCTGCTTCTCATCCCTGACGCATTAGCCAAGGATGCAGGCCTTAGCACTAACGCAGCAGCTTCCCAGAGCAGAGCAGAAAGAGGAAACATTTGGGCAGCTTTTTCCAAGTCTTGGGGTTCCTTGCACCCAGGCAGGCAGCTGCTGAGGACTCTCTGTAGGCGGGATCCTGCCAGGATGGAGGAAAACAGCCAGATTCCTGCGACTCCCTCTTTGTACTGGGCGCTGACATCACCACTCCTGGGGAACTTGCATGAGTCAGCCGCGTGCTCCGGTTCAGGATGTTTACAAACAACTTCTCTGCTCTGTCCTCCAAAGCAGCACGAGCCCTGCCAGGTCTTCAAACACACCTTCCTGCAGGGCTGGTCACTGCCAATCATCCTAGCTAACCTGTTACATGGTTCCCCGAACTGCGTGCTAAGCGTTTCCCTGAACCATTCCAATAACCCCAGACAACAGGTATTATTATTATCCTCATTTACAGGTGAGGAAACGAAGATGCATGAGAGATGAATTCATTTCTCCAAGATCCTCAGCCAGCCTCAAACTCAGGCAATCAGAGTTGAGAAAAAGAGCTCTGGGTTATATTGCTACGCTGGGCGCATGATGCTTGCTTTGGACAAGGAAGGTGTAGGTGGCCACGGCACCTGTACACAGACAGACAGACAGTTCTCTGCTTCCTTCCGGCCCTTGCTCCCACCGCCCAGGGGCTCCCAGCGGAGCCTGAGGTGGCTGTGTTTTCCTCTTTCTCTCCCGCACTCTCTTGCCTGGTGGCTTCAGCAAACACACACACCACAGGGGATTGCAGGGAGAGAACGCCCGCCCGCCCGTGGGATGTAGGGGGCACAGCTCATGAGGTGCCAGCGGAACGCGGGGAAGTCAGGTAAAGAAAGAACGCAGACGACGGCAGGGTCCCGTGACTTAGGTTACCTTGCAGGAGCTTACTGAATGCGTGTGATTTTTAACATCTTTAAGTTGAATCTCCTCCAGGCCCGCCAGCTGGAGCTCTCAGCCCGACTCAGCTTGCCTTAACTCAATTAACTAAGCCGGGTTGAGCCGGGCTGAGCTGAACTCAACAAGTATTTCTTAAGCACTGAGCTGGCTGCAGGGAGAAAAAAACAAAGGAGGGCGAGCCGCAGATGCGGCCAGACGTGGCCCTTAAGGAGATGCCTTCCACTCTTACAGAATAACAGGGTGCCATATTTTCTAGGTACCACCTTCAGCGTTCTCCCACGTCTGCACTCCCCCATGTGCTATGACTGACTTCATATCTTTCATTAAATAAATTTTTCTTGAAGTACACGAATTTCCTTTTTAAAACTTGAGTTAATTTTTTATTACTGAGGTGAAACTCATGTCAAGATAAAATCGACCGTTTTAAAGTGACTAATTCAGGGGCATGTAGTCCATTCACAGTGTCACGGGACCACCACCGCTGCCTGGCCCCAAAACACTTCCATCACTGCAGTATAAAAGCCCACACCCATGGAGAAGTTTCTCCCCATTCCCACCTCCCCTTCGCCCCTCACAACCCGCAATCTGCTTTCTGTCTCTTGGGATCGGCCTATGCCGGATATTTCATGTAAAAGGAATCACACAACATGTAGCCTTTTGTGTCTGGTTTCTTTCACTAAGCATCATGTTTTGATGCTTCATCCACATGGTAGTATGTATTAGAACTTCATTCCTTTGCTTTGTTTTCATCTGTTTTTACATTTTATTTTATTTTTTTTTCTCCTTCACATTTATTTATTTATTTATTTATTTATTTTGAGGGCAGTGTCACTGGCCCTCCTGTGTGGGACCCGAACCGGGGCCGCTGGCTTCCCAAGCCAGCGCTTAACCACCGCGCCACTTGGCCGGCCCTGTTTTTAAACTTTAGATTACAAAGGGTGTTGCATACATAGATGATGAGTCTGTATCTGACTAGAAGTGCTGAGAGACGGGAGAGGGGACAGAAAAAACAAAGACAACGCCTGAACTTCCTTTTCTTCTGAAAAGAAAAACTATACAACTATTAACCAATATTTAATAGATTCATTTTTAAACAGCTCGTGCTTCAACAAGGTAACCTTCTTTCTCCACAAAGACGAGATGGGAATCTGATAAAAAGTTTCATGGCTCCAGGTGAGGGCGGTGGGGAAGCAAAACTATAGGACATTTATGAGCATCACAGACAGGATCCTACGAAGAACACTGTCGGGGTTACACGAGATAGCGCCCACGGGGCGCTTCCCCCAGCTCCCAGCACACAGCGAACCCCTGCTTTGTCAACTACGGGTACTGGACTGTCCCTGTGTTTACGACCTGGGCTCCTACCTACCAGCTTTCATGTATGGAGCTCTCACTATGTGCCTGACACAGTTGCACCCAATAGGATGTGTGCAACGTGCATCAAATCCGGCCATCACTGCATGACACCCCATTACCTGAGCGTCTTACTCATGATTTCAATTCTCACAATGAAGCAAGTTTAAGTATCATCATTTTACAAATGAGGAAACTGAGGCTGGGGAAAGACAGGACATGTGCCCGGAATCGCACAGGTGGCCAAGCCAGGATTCAAACTCAAGGCCAACCACCTCCGGTGCCAGGCTTTTTACGACTGCACCTGATAGAGGCAGCGTGATTTTAGGTGCTGTGCAGGTGAAAATATTCCCAAGTCCAGTCCAGGTCAGGTCAGTTTAAAACATCCGCCTCGCTCCCTCCACCTTCCCCAGGAAACCTGGCGTGGGGCTGGCCGCCTCTTGTCCTACTCCTCTCTGCTGCTGGCCCCCAAAGTGCACCCAATAGGGTGTGTGCAAAGTGCATCAAATCCGGCCAACACTGCATGACATCCCATTACCCAGATGTGTTTACTTGAGACTCAGTTGCTGTGCGGATGTAAATCCAAGGGCAGGTGGTGGCTAGCCTTACTCAGCCCAGGAAACTGTTTTTCCACAGAACACTCCATCACCCTGGTGTTCCCCGGAGTACACTTTCGGAAACGCCACACTAACTAAAACACTGCAAAGCATGAAGTGTATCCACACCTACTATATATGCATTCCAATAGAAGATAGGTTTTTGAGTAAATACACCAACTCTGGAACAATTTTGGGATTTATTCAGAAAATTGGCTTCCAGATCACCGTGGACAAGACCCAACTTGGCTGGGAGATTGCAATCCCTCGGCAGAGCCACATGGACCGTGAAGCTGGCCAAATTTTATTCTGAAAGAGGATCAGAGACTAAAACTGCTCTGATTTCCCTAAGCCTGGCTTCAGCAGCCAGGAGGGTGGAACTCTCCTATTGAAAGGTGAATACTTTCAAGGAAAATTTACACTGTAGTGTAGTCCAATAATGGGTGCAATTATGTTATGTAAATTCAACCACAGGGACTCAGCATCATCATCATCATCATCATAATAATAATAGGAAAGAGAATAAATAAATGTGAGTGTCAGGCAAGGCTTCGTCTGATGTTCTCCCGGTACGAATCTGGGTCCATCCAACAGTCTGAGCCCCAAGCGAGACCCCAGAGCTTAAATACCTGTTGTGTTCCTATAATATGGCCTCTACAAGATGGCGTTTCTTCATCTCGTGTTTAGCTGGACAACGGACAACCTTCTCCAACCCCGCAGAAAAACTGGTTGCACCGAACTGACTGGGAAAAAGCACCACTGCCTCTCAGGTAATCCACTCAAGGATTTTCAGAGGGAATTTCTGATCACAGACTGTGTTTTCCTTAGGAGTTCTAACTGCATAACAGCACAGTCACATCGGATGTGACTCCACTGCCATCTCAAAGCGGAACAGGATCTGGGTTTGTCCATATTGTCAAATGTTTTCTGAGAGCCAGGACCGATCCCACAATGAGGTGATAAGATTTGGTGAAAGTCACCAGCTTCACACCACACCCCATTTCCCACTCCGATCTCACCCAGCCTCATCCTAAAAAGCCTAGAGAAAACATTTTTAAATCTGATTGTGTTACCTGAATGGTAACTTTAATTCTCACTAGTCAAGTCAGGATCAGTTTATCCACGTAGCTAATGGCCTCTGAAGGTCAGAGCGGGTGGAGATTCAGAGGTTCAGCAGCATGGGGAATACAGAGCCAATTCTCACTCGCTCACAACTTCGCCCTCTGCATGAAAACTTCCATTGCCCACAGAATGACATCCAAACTCAAGGACATTTGTCTGCTGGACCAACCCACCTCAGGAGCTGAGACGAGGTCTGGTTCTCATTCATCTGCAAATCTGCCCGCTACTGAGCACAGATTGGGGCAGATAAACTGGAGCTCAATGAATGACTGTCAAATGAGGATAAAACCTGGATAAAACACAGGTACCGCAAGTGCAAGTGTCAGCATAGTGTCATGTCAAAACAAAACAAAACAAAACAAAACAATTAAATGGAGAGCAATTTAAATCTGCCAAATTTCTCAAGGAATACAAAGAAAAAAAAATCCTACTTCTAATGGAAAGCAAATCTATTGAACTTGGATATCTCACCTCCATGACATCTATAGCCCCCCAATTTCTCAACCTCCTCCCCAAAATCTCCTTCAGATCTAACTTTTCTCATTCCTCTCCTATCTCCCTTTCCAAATACAGCTTCTCTGCTTTCCTACAAGCACAGGGTAGCTGGTTTACAGCAAGACCGGGGTTCAAACCTGCAGGGTTCAAATTGACTTCGGTCCCTCTCAGGTGAATGGGTACCTGGCACATAAGCGCTCAATAAATGAGACTTGTTATGTAAATCCATTGGCTTCTCCAATATAATTTTTTTCTTACATGGCCTACACTTTTCCATTAATGCAATAAAAAAAAATGTATATTACTTTCCCAGGGTTGCCAAAACAAATTGCCACAAACTTGGTGGCTGAAAACAACAGGAATTTATTCTCTCAGTTCTGGAGGCCAGAAGGCAGGCTCCCCCAGAGCCTCTAGGGGGGTCCTTTTCCTCGCCTCCTCCAGCTCCTGGTGGCTGCTAGCATTCCTGGGCTTGTGGCTGCACAACTCCAACCCCTGCCTCTGTCTTCACAGGCTTTTTTCTGTGTGTCTCATAAAAGCATCAAGCATTTGACATTGGATTTAGGACCCACCCAGATAACCCAGGCTGATTACATCTGCAAAGACCTTTTTTCTAAATGAGGTCAAAATCACAGGTTCCAGGGAGTCAGATCATGAACATACCTTTTTTTTTGGGGGGGGGCAGGCACGATTCAACCCACTACAAAATGACACTGGGTCCTTTCTATTGTGGGTGGTTGGCGGAGAGAGGGCAGCACAGTCCTGTAATTCTTTTTGTTTTCTCTTTGTCATGATGAATAAATGGAGTCAACAGCCAGCATCATACACTTAGGTACGCAGGAGAAAGAGGCAGAGGATGGAAAGACGCTGTCAACTTCCTCTTTTCACTGATGTTCATCAACTCTTTAAATGATGCAAGTTTGCAGCCACAGCATATCTAACTGCAAAAGCTACCGCATCCTGGGGGCTGGGTGGGGTACAAACGCAGCGAGTTTCAGCCCTAGCGTCAGACCCTCAGGCAGGCACATCCTGGGAGACTCTCAGCTTTCCCACTGACAGTGGTCAGCTGTGTGCTTCGCTGACCGGGGCGGTGTTCAGGGTAGTTATTTATTGATATCCTGTGTTAAGATTCCTGCCTCTGCTACACTGAAGGGACGGTGGAGGCAGTGCCTTCGCTCGACTCAAATTGCAATCAGCCAGCCTCTTGGCTCTGTGTTTATCTATCCAGAACTATTTTGGGTGTGTGTTCATAGACAGCACACACCAAAGTATTTGGTATTTGAGATGCAAGCATGAAGGATGATTCAAGTTAGCTGCTAATGAGCATGCCTAGAATAGATATACTGTGTGAGTGTGTGTGTGTGTGTGTGTGTGTGTGTGTGTGTGTGTTTCCATGTGTGCTCCACTGGGTGTCTGCAAAGCAGATGTCTACCAAGCTGCCCTCAAGTGACCTCACCAATGTCCTGGGGATCAACTCAGATGTCCATGGACAGAAGATGGAGATGGATGAAAATTGGCCTGTCTCAGAATACCACTTTACCAAACACCCCAACTCCTCCATCAATAGTCTTCCCATCCTGCGAGGTCAAGCCCATCCCACCCTATCAAGGTGCCGCGTTTGACCACCCCGTGAACTCCTGGACCAGGAACAGAAAATCGATTTCCCCTCCAGTAACAACTGGGATCAAGGTGGCAGGGCCTGGAGCACGGCCTTAAGGGCAGTGCTGAGAGCTGTTCTGGGCTGTGAATGATACTGTGCTAGTTTCCTAGAGGGCCTGAATAAAGCCACAATCTGCATGGCTTGAGACAGCACAGATTTATTCTCTCACAATTCTGGAGGCCAGAGGTCCTGAATTAAGGTGTGGGCAGGACCACAGACCACGTGTGTTTTGAAACCTCTAGGGGAGGATCCTTCCTGCCTCTTCAGCTCCTGGCGGCCTCAGTGTCCTTTGGCTCATGGCTGCATCACTCTCATCTGTGCCTCGGTCATCACTTGGGCATCTTATCCCTGTGTCTGTGTCATCACATGGCATTCTCCTCTGTGTGTGTGTCTGTATCCAAATTTCCCTCTCTTTATAAGGATACCAGTCTTCAAATTAGAACCCACCCTAATGACCGCATCTTCACTTGATTACCTTTGCAAAGGCCACATTCACAGGTGCCAGGGATTAGGAATTCAGCATATCTTTCTGAGGGACACAATTCAACCCATAACAGATACCACGAGTAATTAGGGATGATTTTCACGAGCAAGGGAAGGGAAAGGGCCACCAATTTGACAAATCTGCCCTACAGCACTTACTCACTTACTCATCGTATTATTTAGTTGGAAATGAGCACAGGCTGCCATGACTACCAACTATCTATCTATCTATCTATCTATCTATCTATCTATCTATCTATCTATCTATCATGCATCCATCCTGTTGTCCATCTAGGATCTAGATGGAGAGCCACTTACTAAATTCTTGGTGAGTAACTAATTTTCATTTTTTGGACTCTGAAATTAGGTCGGAAAAAAGGTCTCTCTCTGAAGCACAATTCCCAAAGGGTTTCAGAGGTAAACTTGGATGACCGATAAAGGGCTGGGTGCCTGGGCTTGCTGGCCTGCCTTCTGTCTTCCCAGCCCTTCCCCACATCCCGCAGATCTTGTCTACCAAATCCTACATGTGTACTGGGGTGTCCCCTCTAATACAACGGCCCGGTAGCTGTTCACTGAGATAATAATGTCAGGCTCATCCATCAAGCCCCGCTCTAAGTAGCTTGGTCTTCCTAATGGAATGCAGTGTCCTAAAGAAGGAGGGAAGCATCATAATGTGGGGTTTCATGTGGGCTGGTTTCTAGCTGTGAGCTATGAACCTGAAATGATAGTTAAATCGATGGAGAGGCACTAAGCTATCGCCTCGGAATCTGGACGTCTGTAAAACCCAATTATTGACAGCGCTGAGTGGATGTCTTACAGGCCGGCTCTCCCAGCATGATTGCAACTCTTTCTCCGTCTCACGGTGGACAGGAGCAGCCTGGGGACGATGGAACTAGGATGGCTAGCTGCTTGTTTTCAGCATCTGCATGACCAACCACCCCACCTCCAACAAGACGAGGTCAAGTGCTCTTCCCCGCTCTGTGGACCTGGTGGGGAGAAATGAGCTCTCGGTGGTATCCCAGTTATGGAGAAAAGCGATTCCTCCCTCACCTGCCTTTAATGTTGCTGATGGATCCAAAGGCAGGAAGCTTGTCTCCTGCCCCGGCCTCTCTCACCGGCTCGAAGAGTGACCTTGGGAGGTGACTTAACCTCTCAGCTTCTTTGCTGCCTCATCTGTAATGAGCCACCTTTTATCACTTCTTAGCCATGCCCTGGGATAAATGAGACAAGGCGCCACATCTTTTAGTCCCCTGGAGAGACTGGAACCAGGTCAATGCAAAGGAGAGCCGTTTCGTGTGTTACTAATCTGCGGGATTTTTGAATAATGGCAAAAATGGGTGGATTTATACCATTTTTTTTCTTCCCTAGGAGCTTTAAGGCATCTCAGGGGTATTGTATTGTTGCTCACCTCTTTTTACGGAGTGAATACCGCTGTGCCCATTTCTTACTCGGCAAACTGAGGGAGGCTGCCCCCCAAGTGAGCCATAAGGATGGGCTGCAGCTAATTCCTGCCCCTCATCTGGTGTGGCGCCTCTCAGCCAATGCACAGGTCCCCAGGGCACAGGCAGGCTACTGGCTCCAACACAATTACTAAGCCACATTCTAGCCGTTCTCCCGCCCTCCATGCACTCCAACTATGCCGGCCGCCTTTTGCTTTTTTATAAGCACCAAGTGCTTTCCAACCCCAAACTATGCACACCTGTTCTCCTCCGTGTGGGAGGCCCTTCCTGCACGTTTCCTCTGGCCAATCCCTACTCATCCCTCAGGCCTCAGTTTCAATGTCACCTTTGCAGTGAAGTCTCCCATGACCCCAGGCTTTATCAAGTCTCCACATTCTATGCTCTCAAAGGCACTGCATTTTTCCTTTATAGAGTTTTTCACATTTGTACCTAAATAGCTGTTAGTTTAATGTCTGTCTTCCCCACTAATGATGAGTTCTATAAAGGCAAAGGTCCACTTGTCTTGTTTATTACTGTAACCCCAGCACTGAGCAGGCAGCACAAAAATCTGTAGAACAAGTGGATGAATGGATGAATGGATGGATGGATAGATGGATGGATGGATGGGTGGATGGAGGGATGGAGGGATGACAGAAAGACGCATGGATGGATGGATGGATGGATGGATGGATGGATGGATGGACGGATGGACGGATGGAAGGATGGAGGAATAGAGTAGGTATATAGAAGAGAATGATTCAAATTACCAGTATTTATCATGGAGAGAAAGTTCTAAGAAAGTTCTAAGTCCCAAGTGTTCAGAGAAGCTCATGCATGCACACCTAGGATATGTGTCAGGAGATATATCTCTCTGAGACTCTGGATAAAATCCTTCTTTGCCTCTTCCTGGCTTCTGATGGCAGCTGTCAAGCCTTGGCATGCCTTCATGCAGCTGCCATCACACCAATCCTCGCCTCCACCATCACACGGCATGCTCCCTGTGGGTCTCTTCTTATAAGAATACCAGTCATAGGGCCAGCAGAGTGGCACATTAGTTAAGAGCTTGCTTGGGGCGCCAGTGGCCCCAGTTCGGATCCCCCATATGAGGGCCAGTGACACTGCCCTCTACAGCTAAGATGGTGAACAACAGCTCCACCTGGAGTTGGGCTGCTGTGAGTCCCCGGGTAGGCATAGCTGCAGCCCCTGCTGCAGTGGGCTGCCACAGGCTACAGTGAGTGGCCAGCAGCCAGCGTGAGTGGCTGGCAGCTGGTGTGAGTTGCCAAGAGCTGCTATGAGCAGCCTTCCAGAGGCCTGGGACTGATCTGTCTCATCCAGGAAGAGCTCAACGATGATACCAACATGGGCCAGTGAAGCAACGTCCTCCACAACTAGACTGAAGAACAAAAGGACAGCAACTTGTCTGTTCCCCTTCCCCGGTTCCCTATAGCTGTTCCCCTCCCCCAATTCCCCCCAAAAAATCTTTAAAAAAAAGAATACCAGTCATAGTGGATTGAGGGTCCACTACTCCTATAGGACCTCATCTTAACTAATTACACCTGCAACAACCTTATTTCCAAACAAGTCACATTCTGAGGTCCTGGGAGTTAGGACTTGAACATGTCCCTTGGGGAGACTCAATTCAACCCATAGTAACCCGTGAAATGGCAACACCTCTTCCAGGTATGTATCCTAGAGACACTCCTGCAGAGGATGATAAAGAGATGAGTGTGAGGACATCACTGGCGGCCAGGTTTGTCACAGCACAGAGCCAGAGAGGACCTAGCTGTCCATGACTGGGGAAACGGATGCGCCAAATGTGACACATGCAGATGATGGAAAAATATGCAGCAGGCAGAAATGATACAAAGGATTTGCATATATCATCGTGAATAGATCTTAACAGTATAGTGTGAAATGAAAAAAGTAGGAACTAGACTGAGATTTATGACACAATACCATTGACATAAATCTAAAATATACGCCCCGAGAACAACATTATATACGTTTCATAAGCATTGGAAAGTGGGTTGAAAGGATTTATTTTGAATACACTGGAGTTGCCTGCTGCCTGTGGGAGGCAGCGGGAAGTGGTAACAGTACATGAAGGCAAAAAATAATAATAATACGAGAAGGCACAAGAGGGGCTTTGAACAGACAAATTGCTCAATGTGTGGCATAAGTTGAGACATGGGATTCCACGAGTGTTTGCATCGGGGGGTCCAAATTTTACAAAGCAGGAAGAGAGCATGGACGGGATTAATGAGTGACACCTGTGCTGAGGGCTCCGCGGAGTCCGTCCAGCGTCCCACGAGCATGAGCAGGGGGAGGCACAACGCGCTCGGGAGCATCAGGGAAGACTGGAGGGAACAGGGCTTCCGCTAAGTCCTGGAGGAGAACTGGGGTTGGGCTGGGGAAGAGCAGGACAGAAAGCTCCGGGCAGAAGGATGGCGTGTGTGTGAGCCCAAGGGAAGCCCAGACCGGCTGGGGGGCGGGGGAGCCAGCCTGGGAGAAGGGCGCAGTCTCCGTGCCACTTCTCTGCCCTCCTCGTCGCCCCGATGGAAAAAGAGGAGACAGAGGTGGCCACCACCGGTGTGTCACCCACTCAGACCCCGAAAGGACCAGGCGGCAGAAGTGAGTAAATGAGCCAGGCGTGTCTGAAACTTCCACAGAGAGTTACGGCTCTTCCTGTATTTCAAACACACAGGACTCCCCCAAGTCTCTATTTCTCACTTTAGATGGAGACACTGGAGCAGGTTTGTTCTTTAGGATAAACAGCGGTGGAGTGTGATGAGAAGTGGCAGCTGACTCAGAGGTGGGCAAACAATAGGGAGTGGTGGGGCCTGTGGGGGGGTTGGACAGCCCAGCTGAAGGGGGGCAGCTGCCGCTTAGCTTAGACAATGCCTGCCTCCTCCCTACTGCAGCCCCAGTGCTGACAGATCTTGCCTTTTTCACTACAAGACTCTTAATCTGAATTTTTATGGGAAGTCTTTTCATTTTACCTGTTACCATCTAATTGAACCATAATGAGATAGCACTTTACACCCACTAGGATGGCTATGATAAAATAAATAAAACAGAAAGTAACAAGTGTTGGGGAGGAAGTGGAGAAATTGGAACGCTGGCACATGGCTGGCTGGTGGGGATATAAACCGGCTCAGCTGCTGTGGAAAAGTTGGACGGGTCCTTGAAAGTTCACACAGCGTTAGCACATGACCCAGCCGCTCCACGCCTAGTTACGCACTCAGAACTAAGGGCAGGTGCTCAAACACGTACATCCGCACGCATGTTCACAGCAGCATTATCCAGAAAGAGCCAAAGGGTGGCAACAAGCCAAGCGAAATGGATAAACAAAACATGGCCCATCCAGACAATGAAATACCATTCAGCCATAGAAAGGAATGACGTACTGACACACACTACAGCATGGATGAGCCTCAAAAACACGATGCTAAGAGAAAGGAGCCAGACACGAAAGGTCACAGATTGTAGAGTTCCATTCATATGGCATGTCCATAATAGGTAAATCCATAGTGAAAGAAAAGCAGATTAGCGGTTGTCAGAGGTCGGGAAGTGGGGCAGAATGGAATGGGATGCGTATGGGGCTTCCTTTTGAGGTGACAAGAATGTTTTGGGACTAGATAGAGATGGCGGTTACATAAGATCATGTATGTACTAAATGCCACTGACTTATTCACTTTAAAATGCTTACATTTATGTGAACTGCACCTCACTTTAAAAAATTGGGAAAATGGTAACTTAAATATTTCAGAAAAAAAAAAAAGTAGGCCAAACGAAACAAGCCCGCATGCTGAATCTGAGGCCCCATGCCGTTTCTAAGTCTGGCGTGGGACTTATAGTTAGCGCGAGCCGCACAGACAATCCCTCACGGAGGTGTGGGGTTAGGATCCCCATTTTATTGGGAAGCTTCTCGAGGCTCCAAGAGCAAAGGTGGTTGGATCAAGGTCAAGTGCAGGGGTTGGGGCTGCAGCCAGGGTGTGCTCACCAAGCAAACTGATCCATGCTCCCTGAGATTGGGGCCAAGGGCTGTGCACAGCACAGGAAGGGGAACAGCTATTAAAGCAGGGGATGCTAGGAGGTCTTGTCTGAGCTGGAAGTTGGACAAGAACTGGGCATCAAGATTTCCTCAGAACTGTCACCTCTTCCCTCACAAGACGAAGAGAACACACTATGCATTTCCCGGACATGAGGCTTGTGCTACGCATGAAAACAATAAAAGTGCAAAGTGTGGACGCCTCGGGGTTTGCTCTAGGCAAAGCACAGTCCATGCAGGGTCTTCTCTAATGCTCGCAGTAACTGTAGGGTGCAGCCTGCCCTCATTTAACTTACACAAATTCAACTACCTGTGGTTGGCCAAAAAAAGAAAGAAAGGCTCACTGAAGGGTGTGGGCAATGTCACCTGCCACGTCCCTTGGTGGGCCTGTCACACAGGATGCATGGAAATGGAATGTGTGGCCCTGCCCTTCCAGCCGTCTCCAGTCCTGGGAGCCTTCCCTGGAATGAGCAGCTCTGAGCGGGACTGGACAGCAGGGTGCTCAGCTCTGGGCCCGAGAACTGTTGGTCGTGGGGGAGGACCTGTGCATTCGCCTGCATAGGGGCATCGAGACACTGAAGGACAGTTGCCTTCACACTGACTTTTAGAATCTAGTGCCCACGTACGCTACAACTTCAGAGGTAGTAGTATTGTCCCATTCCGCAGGTGAGAAAGCAGAGGATCACAGGTTGTAAGTCTCTTGCCCAAGGTCTCAGCGCTCCTAAGTGACAAAAAAAGAGACCTGAGCCCAATCTGTTTGACTCTAAAACCCCTTCCTTTCCCCCCCACCCTCACTATTTTGCTTCCCTATCTGCACGTGAGGCCCAAAGGAAATCAGGATGCCAGGGAGTGGGGACTCCTCACAGACTCTCAGTATGGGAGGCAGCACGGGACAGTCATCTGCCTGCTGCTAGGGTCTGGATGAGGCCACAGGTGAACTCAGGTTAAAAAAGATACTTATTAAGCGAGCTATGTATTTCTTAGGGCTCTTCTGATTGCAAGAGACAGACACGTAACTCAGACTAACTTAAGCCAGATGGTCAGGACACGGTCACTCCATGTTAGCTTTCCTCCGTGTTGGTTTCATTCTCAGGCAGTCTTCCCTCCTTTGTATAAAGAGAGCCACCAGCAGCACCACACGTAAAAGCTGACCATGTAGAAACCCAGCATAACGATGTTCGTCATCTCAATAGTTCAATCAATATTCTCGAAGTTGGCTCTGGTTGTCCCAAACGGGGTTCCATGCACATCCGGGAACTGATGGATCACTATGGCCAGGGGTGTGTGGGGCTCTCCATGGCAGGCCTGCGTGACCTGCTCACCTTCAGTAAGGGAATGAGGCGATCCCCAAATCTTAGGGAGAAGAGTAGGAAGAGAGAGGAGGCTGCTGTGGCCAGCAGGCCAGGAAACGGGCCTGGGCGGCTGGGAAGGGAGCCCCTGTGTGCCGTTCCAGGAACTGGGAGAGGTGCGTTCAGTGCACCATTTCCTTTTGCCCTCATGACAGCCTTCTCTCATCAGTGCTGTTTCGCCGGTAAGGAACTGGGGCTCAGACAGGCCGTGTCGTGGCCAGCATCTCACTCACAGGTGAGGCAACGGCTCCCCCTGTCCAGAAGCTCCCTGCCCTTAGGTGTGGGGGCTGGGACCGTGTGACTCGGAGCCCACAGCCTGTCCACCCCCTTCCCACAGAAACCCGCCCACGCTGCGAGCTGCAGAAAACCTCCTCAGGGCTTCATTCCCATCTCTTAACTTGCAACCCCAGTCGGCGAGTTCTTGTTTTCCACACATGGTGCTATGAAGCTCATGGCTCTGGGAACCAGAGACTGGCCTTGGAGAAGTCACACATCTCAAGCCTTCCCCACGTTCAGGCTGCAAAGAGAGACATCAGAAATGCTGGGCGCCGAGGCCCACGGGGAAACGTGGACAGGCCGCCATTTTGTTTCAGGACAGCAACAAGCACCTCACGCCTTGACCTTGACCGCCTTGTGCAACGTCTAACTGAGAGGTAAAGGCAGCCGAGGTCAGTTACTTCCTAAAAAAAGTCCCCTGCAAAAGGTGGTGGCAGACCTCATCAGGCAAAGAGCTGAGAGCCAGGGTTGAAAGAGAGGCCACTCTCTGTTTGGTCAATAAGCAGCTGTGAAGGATGCGTAGGATGGAGCTAAATTTATTTGTTCCTTTTCTTTCTCGGAACAGCAGCAACGGGGCTCAGAGCGCAGCTGTCTCACTCTCCCGCGAGCCTTTTGCAGGCACCAGCATGCACACAGGTTGGCTCGCCCTGACGTGGATTCCTTTCCGGTGTGTTCCCTTCTTGCTCCCAGCAGGCCTTCCAGCGCCTCTCTGTAGTTTGGGGTTAGAATCCTGTGCCAGTGGGTAGAAAATTTGGAGCTGCCTCCCAGACCCAGGGTGAAATCATCGTCTTTGAAAAACAGACAAGCTGCAGAACATAACTACCCCGGTCTGGTGAAGGCAACTTGCGGCCACACCCTGGAAAACCACAGAAGTCCCGACCGCCTCTGCTTTTACTGCTCAGACCTGTGGGAAACCGTGTGGGGAGGGGTAGGGGCATCTGGGGAGGGGCCTTCAAACACAAAGCTGGGCTAGTTTGCCAGAGTGCTTGCCGGGATCCGTCTGTTTTTGGAAAGGCTAGCTGAGGGCCACCTTGGGCCCAGCCTGGAGCACGCTGGTTGAAGTGGTTTTTTAGAAGTGCTTTGTGAGACTTTCCAAAGGTACCCATGGGTGGGGAAGTGAAAGGAGGAGGGGACCGGGGAAGAGACTGCTTCTTTATTTCTAGCCTTGCATGAACGGCTTCTTGACGGTTACTGCCACAGTTTTGCTGAGTCAGAAGCATCCCCCAGCTGCTCACCGGAAACACAGCTGTTAGGCGAAAATAACCACAGAACCAAGCATCGAGCACCTTCCAGAAAAAAGGGCAGAAAACCTCAAAACAAAAGAGAGAAATATAAAACAAAGAGGCACTGTCAGAAACCCACTGCGGCTTGTTCGCTTACCAAGCCCATGGCTCTCTCCTCATCGCCCGCAGCTTGGAGATGGAGTAAAGTCAGACTGTTTTGCCATTGTAGTGGGCTGAGTAGTGGCCCCTTTGTCCCACCCATCCCCCAAAAGAGGTATGACCAAGTCCTAAACCCTGGAACCTGCAAATGTAACTTTATTGGGAAAAACAGTCTTTGCCATTGTAATTAATCTCAGGATCCCAAACACAGAGAGCACCCTGTATTACCTGGGTGGGTCCTAAATCCTATGACAAGTGTCCTGATGAGAGCGAGGCGGGAGATCGGACACAGAGACACACACAGAGGGGAAGGCCAGGGCAAAGTTCCAAGCCAAGGAACACCAAGGAGCGGTCATGGCAGCCACAGGAAAGGGACAGAGCCACCCATGGCGGCCTCGTGCATGGTTCTCCCCACAGTCATCTCTTCCCCGTCGTCCAGACTGGAGATTTTCAAGGCACCTAGGTTGCAAGGTGTCTTACATGGACATGAAGGCTCCCTTTTCTTTGGGCTTCCTAATTATCAGGAAGCAGGAGGGGTACCTTGAGGACTGCAGGGACAATGGAGGAGCTGGTTCTAGATAAGACTCTGCCACAGTTAGGGAGGCATGCGACCTCACTAACCAGCCACCAGTTGCTGGGGTCGTGAGCATGGTACATGAGAAAACAGGCTCTGGGTTTGAATCCCAGCTCTGCCGCTCTCTAGCTGTGTGGCCTGGGGGGAGGTATTTAACCTCTCTGGGCCTCAGTTTCCTCATCCGTACAATGGAGAGATGACCTGAAAAACCATCCTGCTACGAAACAAATAGAGATGTTGAAGGGAATAATTATTCTTTGTTAATTTTTTTTTTTTGAGGGCAGTGTCACTGGCCCTCATATGTGGGATCTGAACCGGGGCCGCTGGCATCCCAAGCCAGCTCTTAACCACTGTGCCACTCGGATGGCCCGGGAATAATTATTCTTAACGTGAAACAGAGTTTCTAAGGAAGTCAGGGCAATTTCCAGAGGCCAAAAACACACATGGAAAGAAAGCCCTGGGCTGATGGTGCGGTGCTAGCAGTCCTCCAGTCGGAGCCTGGGGATAAGAAACACCACCCTGAGTCACACACGGCAGGGAACTAGAAAACATCATAAGCCTGGGTATTCCAACCAACTGGACAAACAGTTCACTGAGTTTACTATTTGGAAGTGCTGAAAAGGCTGAGTGAAAAAGTTAGACATGAATTTTTCGCCAACAATTCACGGCTCTTGCATCACGACAATGCACCAGCTCACACAGCACTGTCTGGGAGGGAGTTTTTAGCCAGTAAACAAAGAACTGTATTGGAACACCCTCCCTACTCACCTGATCTGGCCCCCAATGACTTCTTTCTTTACCCGAAGATAAAGGAAATATTGAAAGGAAGATATTTTGATGACATTCAGGACAGCAAGGTAATACAATGACAGCTCTGATGGCCAGTCCAGAAAAAGAGTTCCAAAATTGCTTTGAAGGGTGGACTAGGCACTGGTGTTGGTGCATAGCTTCCCAGGGGGAGTACTTCAAAGGTGAGCATAGTGATATTCAGCAATGAGGAATGTGGCACTTTTCCTAGGATGAGTTCACAAACTTAATTGTCTGACCTCATAGTAAGATATGAGCCTGGAGGTTCTCTCTGCCACTGCCTCAGGAGAGACTGCCTGAAGATGATGCCCAAACTAAGGAAAGCAGAGATGAGAGACAGAGAGAGATCTGTGAAGACAATGTTTGAGTTCCTGAATCCAGCAGTGCTTGAAACCATAATTGCCTCCAAACTTCCCAGCAATATGAGACAATAAATGTTCTTCCTGCTTAAGATAATTTGAGTTGTTCATTTATGAACAAAGGCATTCCCCCTCCCATAGTGTCTTAGGTGATAATCTCAGCAATTCAAGGAGATAGGCTTCTTATTTATTCCCATTTTATGAGAAGAAATTGAGGAGGCTTAGAGATATTTAATCACTTGCTCAAAATCACATGGTTAGTAAGTGGCAGAGCTGTGATGTGAACCTGGGGCTGTGATCTGAACTACTTAGCCCTGGGAAGGCAAACAATGATGTGGCTCCTGCACCCAGGCTTTTGGATCATGCCTTAGTAAAGTCACAGAAATCTCTAGACCCTGTGTGGCTCATGTGTAAAATAAAAGAGTTGGTATTTTTTTAAGCCCTCTCTCTCTCAAAGGTTACTATGACAATTAACTGTGTATTTTATTTTTATTTATTTATTTTTTGAGGACAGTGTCACTGGCTCTCATATGTGGGACCCAAACCCCAGCTGCTGGCTTCCCAAGCCAGCGCTCAACCACCGCGCCACTCGGCCGGCCCTTAACTGTGTATTTTTAATCATAACTAACAGTTGTTAGCATTTGTCATTCTTGTGTCAAAGACAAGATGATTTGTCATAGTTGCTTCAGAGACAAGATGATTCTGAAAAGCCACACATTACCTATGTCTATATCTTGATTCTGGATTCTGAAATGCCAAGGCAGTCTGACTCTGGATAACTTGGATTAACAGACAAGAACACAAAAGTCTTTTATATTGATTAACATATTTACAATTTCTGGCATTCTTCATTCCTTGTTAGATCTGAGTTTCTTGGTATCATTTCTATTCAGCCTGAAAAAGAACTTCTTTTGTTTCTTCTAGTGCAAGTCGGCTGTTAACAAATTCTACCATCTTTTGTTTGTCTGAAAACATTTTTAGTTCACCTTCATTTTTTAAGGATATTTTCACTGGGTATAGACTGTTGGTTGACAGTTTTTGTTTTTTGGGGTTTTTTTTGGTTTGTTTTTTAATTCAACACATTAAAATGCCATTCCATTGTCTTATGGCTTCCATTGTTTTTAAGGGGAAATCAGTGATATTTATGTTCGTTCATTATTTGTAATATGTCTTTTTATCTTGGCTGCTTTTAAGATTTTCTCTTTACTGCTGGTTTTAAGTAATTTGATTATGATGTGCCTCATGTTGTTTTCTTTGTGTTTATCCTGCCTGGAATTTGTTGAGTTTCTTGGATCTGTTGCTTTATGGTTTTTATCAGTTTTGGAATATCTTTAGCCATTATCATTTCAGGTATTTTTCCTGCCTGTTCTCACTGGAACTTCAATTACATGTAGAGTCAACCATCTAATGTTGTTTCAGAGATCCCTAATGCTGTGATCTTTTTTTTCTCTTAGTCTTTTTTCTCCTTGTGCTGCAGTTAGAATAGCTTCTATTATTATGTCATTATGTGTACTAATTTTTGCTTTTGCAATCTTTAATATGCTGTTAAACCTATCCAGTGCAATTTTCATTTTTAGATATTATAGTTTTCCTCTCTAAAAGTTTCATTAGGTTCTTTAAAAATATATATATCTTCCACTTCTCATTATGCTCATATTTTCCTTTAACTCTTTGAACATATTTGTACTAGCATTTTTTTGTGTTTGTTTTTTTTAAATGATTTTATTGGGGAGTTTGGGGAGGGGAACAGTGTTGGGGAATTGGGGAAGGGGAACAGATAAGTTGCTGTCCTTCAATCTTAGTTGTGGAGGGCCAACAAGCTCCGCTCCAAATCCAATCATGCCGCTCAGCTCAAGGTGCTATGTTCAATTAGCTGCAGGTGGTAGTAGCCACCATCCCATGTGGGAGTGGAACCAGCAGCCTTGTTGTTAAAAGTGCGTGCTCTAACCCCTGAGCTCAAGGTGATGAGTTCAGTCTTTAGTTGTAGGCGGACGTAGTCCACCATCTCAAATAGGCAACCTTGTTGTTAGGAGCACGTGCTCTCACCAGCTGAGCCATTCTGCCACCTGTTGGCAGCTCAGTGGCAGCTCAGTTCAGGCGCAGCTCACTGGCCCATGTGGGAATCAAACCAGCGACCCTGTTGCTAAGAGCTCTCACTCTTGAGCAAGCTCTTAACCAACTGAGCCACTCAGCTGGCCCTGTAATAGCTGTTTTAAAATTCTTACCTATTAATTATATCACCTTTGTCATTTTGCATCTGTTTTATATTGACTCATCTTTGCCCTGGTGATGGGTCACATTTCTCCACTTCTTTAGGTATCTAGTAATTTTTTATTGCATGCTAGACATTGTTAATGCTATGTGGTTGAATGTCTGGATTCTGTTGTTTTCCTCTGAAGTTTGTTTGGCAGGCAGTCAAGTCCCTTAATGGTCAGCTTGATATTTTGAGGCTTTTAAAAAAGTTTTGTTGTGGTAGATCTAGAGAAGCCTTTCTTCCAAGGCCAGTTTAATCCTACTACTAAGATGTGACTGTGGCCTCTAATGTATGACTTGGATGCCCAACAAGTCATTTCCTTTCTGGCCTACTGAAACCTGAATGTCCCACAGTCCCATGGGAGCTCTGGAAATGATTCCGCTTATACCCCATCTTCCCACCCCAGTAGCTGTTCTTTGCCATCTTGGTAGCATTTCACCCAATGCCTGGCAATTTAGTATTCAGTCAATGACTCAGCCAGTAAACAGGTTTCTGGCACTGTTTATCTATGTAGCACCTTCTTCTCTAGAACTCTGTTTCACAGATTACAGCCTCTTCAACCTCAGCATATGATCATCTGTGTCTCCTCAACTCAGAGAGGCCTCTGTGCTCTGCTTGGGATGATCCTCTCTGTGCTACAGTCTAAAAAGGACTTCCAGGCAGAAAGCCAACGTAATTACAGGGCTTCATTTGCGTCCCTTCTTTCAGGGCTCGCAGTTCTGCACTGCCTGTTGCCCAATGTCTGCAGGCAGTTGTTTCATGTATTTTATCCAGTCTTCTAGTTGTGTACAGCTGGAAAACAAGTCTGGTACCAGTTGCTTCATTATAGCCAGAGGCAGAAGTTTGCTTTAACTCAAGCCAAAAAGGAATGCATTGGAAAGGCCTAGGGGGATTCACAGAATAGAAGTAACAGCCAAACAACAGTCCTCAGAAAAGGCAGACACCAGAGCAGCTCTGCAGACCCAGCAGGAACTAAGAGATGGTCTCTTCAGGGCACAGATACCTGGATGAATGAGTTCCAACCCTATGGAGTCCTTCAAGACTCAAATTTCTGGGAGAATATGTCCGGCCTAGGCACAATTGTGGGCTTACCTGCTGACCAGAGACGGGCAAGCCACTTTGATTAATGATACTGCCAGGATGATATCCAATGGGGGGGAAGTGATTACCAAAACAAAACTGGGTTGCCCTTTCCAAAAGAAAGGAAAATGGCTGCTAGGCAGCTAAAAACAATAGACACATTACACGATGTTTACAAGAGAAGAAAATCTTCAAGTGGGATTGCCTTTTAAACTCAGCACCCTGCAGTTTGTTTTTGCCATTTAACCACTGGACTCCATAGCTGCCTTCTTTCCCCTGCTATCTCTGCCTTCATCTGCAGCACAGAAAGACTTTCCCGAAGACAATTTCGCATTACGGTCAATGGGTAGACAATACAAACTTTGTACTAGGCTAGAAACACCAGTTTAGGGCTCACTGGGAATGGATTCTCTGAGTCTGCCAATGTTCAAGGAAGACGTCCAGAGAATAAAACTCGCTTGGGGATGAAAGGCAAGCTTGAACCTGTGTCTTGGGAACAGAGCAAGAAACAAAACATGTCCATTCCCCTTCTTTACTCATAACCACCTGAAGTTGGAAGCTTTTTGCCTGAAAAAGAATGTTTTGTGTTTCAAGAGTATGAGGTCGCTGCAGGCTAGTTTATCAAGCAGCTGAATTAAACCAAACATATACACAAATGCACCAACAGGTAAGGGAACCAGATGTTCTTGCTTAGATTATTCTGAGGAAATTCCACTGCCCCCACTCCGCCTACAGGCTAATCAGATACTGTGTGTGTGTGTGTGTGTGTGTGTGTGTGTGTGAGAGAGAGAGAGAGAGAGAGAGAGAGAGAGAGAGATCTACAAAAGTCATCACCTGAGGTTCTTAAAATTTTCCACAAACATTACTTACTTATAGAATCATACCCATTTCAGAGATGGAAAATCTGAGGTAAGTATGTGGAACTGTGAGTCAGTGATAAAACCAAGAATCAAGTTCATGACTGAGGGCCAGGCTGTCCTGATGTGCCTTGAGGACAATTCTGAAAGCAAGAGAGGAAGGAGAGGGAGCAGAGAGAGGGGAGGAGTGAACGGAAGAAAAGAAGACAAGTCTTCAAAGGTACCCGGGTTTTTGGAGACTTCAGGTGTTGAGACATGCTGTCCGCACATAGTCAAGGTGTAAACTGAGGTCAGAAGTTGAAGTAGAAGCACATCACATGACATGGTTAAGCTTTGTCTCCAGCTTTGTTTTTTTAGCTATGTCCATTCCCTGGTTCAACTTAAAAGGATATCTTTTCATTCTTTGTGGAATTGTCTTTTCCCAAAAAAGAAATGATGGTATTTGCATGCTGATGGAGAAAAGGCCAAAATAACATTATAAAAGTACTTCCTGGAAGGGTTTTAGTGACTTGTGTCTTGTTGACTACTCTAGAAGGTAAGGAAAAAGGGCAGGGCGGAGGGGCTTCAGGGAGAGAAGATGGAGCCCAAATATTTAGAGGAAGAATGGCAGACTTTGGAGCTCGTCTCCCAGGCCAGCAGGAAAGAAATATGGGGGTTAGGACAGCCTTCTGGGCAAGTGTCTAGAGCCTGTGAGGTCCAGAAAGGGATAAATGATCACGTTCCCTGTTGTATTTCTGATACCAAGCACGAGGTGTGATCCATAGTAGGTGCTTCATAAATTATTTGTTGAATGAAAGAATGATCCAATGAGTTAATGTGACTCTCCTGTCACTTCTTCCCTACATATTCGCCAAAACAGACTCCAGTGCTTCCATACCTTTGCACATTTCTTCTCTTCTTTGTTGTTCTGGCAATTGTCTAGTCACCTTTTCAAGGAAATGGGTCTTAACCTTTTGTGGGTCATGATGTGAACTCTTCTGAGAATCCGATGAGAGCTGTGGGCCCTCATCTCAAAGAATGCACTGGCTCATACACGCAATTGTGTGTATCCTTTCACATTGGGAGCAAACACCCTGAACTTCGCCTATGGCCTCAGCCCAACAATCCATTTTCCCATTCTTCTTCCCAACCTTCTTCTCCCTCTTCCCATAAGTTATTTGCTCCTTCACTGGGTTCTCATAGCACCTTCCTTTTTTTCCTTTTTATTTATTTTTTGCCTTCTTTTCCTGTTTAGTTCAAAACAACAATATTTATTTTGTTCACACATGTGTCATTTGGGCAGAGTTTAGAGGTGTCTTTGCTAGCTTGGGGCGGGGGAGAAGGGGCATGGAAGGAGTGAGGCTGGGGCTGGAATCATTTCAAGGCTTGTTTACTCATCTTTCTAAAAGCTGATGCTGGAAAGACCTAGGCAGCTGGGACCCGAAGTAGCTGGGGTTCCTTGGGTAGCTCTGCCTATCTCTATGTGGTCTCTGTGCAGTCTCTCTGGCATATCCACAGTACTTTAAACATACTCCTCTTATTACTTAACATACAGCATTCTAGTGACTCTTTATGCCCATTAATTGTGGTATTCTACTCAGTCTGTTTCACCAGCAACACTGTAAGTCCCTCCGGGACAAGGAACGCCACTTGTTCATCTCTGTTTCCCCAGGGCCCTAGCAGCTACCTCACACACGGTATTCATTTAATATATGCTAGTTGCAATATGTAGGTAGGTATGTATTTGATCACAATGCCCCACTACAGTAATAAAAGAGGATCAGAAGGTAGCTTATTTACATACATCAATACAACAAACTTAAACTTTGAAAACAAGGAACTGGTGACTAAGTGAAAATAAAGGTAGGAAAATGTGTTGAAATAAATGATAAGATCGGTATCCAAACGACATACCACAGATTTCTGTACCATTATTGGAAGTGGCCCAGAAATCTAGTTTGAGCATCCTGGCGGTAAGGGCAAAGAGGAAAATATAATCAGTCACAAAATTCATGGCATCACATATAAGCAAACCGACTGCTTAGGAAAGCATAGCTTTTACTAATAACAGGCTATATAAAATTACAACCTTCCTGCAATAAAAATGATAGCCAGTTTATACAATGAGTTCTCTATAATGTCCCTCAACACAGGTTAAGGGAAGTTCAATACAAGCAAACTACAAGTGGCCAAACAAAGGGATTAAATGAAAGGTTGCAGGTTTCTGAGAGGCTGGTTTTATCTAAGGAAACATGTAAGACTATCTGGTCCGGGCAGTCAGTTATCTCAGGTGGTTAGAGCGCAGGCTCATAACACCAAGATTGCTATTTGACTTGGAGCTGATGGGTCCTGGAAAAACACACTGTTCCCCAATAAGAAAATTTAAAAAAATACTTAAAGAGAAAAAAAAGAGACTATTTGGTCCAACTTCTAAAGGCTGTGTGATGGAATACCAGCCCTGGAGAAGCTCTGACCACAGAGGGTTCTGTGATCAAGGAAAGGTGGGAAACCTACCCATGGCTTCCTCTTGGGACTTCACGGTGAACACTAGAATGTTAAAGGCTCTGAAAAGTCGTGCAGGAAAGAAACCCAGCATTTCCCAAGCTCCTTTGACCACAGTTGTGCCAGAACCCAGGGAAAATCTCTGATTCTGCTATGTATAGAGTTTTTCAGTCTCATAAGAACAGATGGGATTAACAGACTGCTATTCTTCAACAAGGTAGGCCAATTTCTCTTTCCTTTGTCCTTTCTTGAAAAGGAAGGAAACAAAGTAATATCTGCAAATCTCCTGCTTAAAGAACCTTTGTTTAAAATCCTTTTTATTGGGCCAACCGAGTGGCACGTTGGTTAAGAGTTGGCTTGGGACGCCCTGGTTCGGATCCCACATGAGGGCCAGTGACACTGCGCCCTCAACAGCTAAGATGGTGAACAACAGCTCCACCTGGAGCTGGACTGCCATGAGTCACCTGCAACGGTGTAGGCTGCAGTGGGGTGACAGTGGGCTGCCATAAGCTACCATGAGTGGCTGGCAGCCGGTGTAAGCTTCCATGAGCCACCGTGAGCGCCCGTCCAGTGGCCAACAACCAATCTGCCTCACCCAGGAAGAGTGCAATTATAATACCAACATGGGCCAGTGAAGTTACGTCCTCTACAACTAGACTGAAGAACAAAAGGACAGCAACTTGTCTGTTCCCCTTCCCCAATTCCCTAAAGCTGTTCCTTCCCCCAATTCCCCAATAAAAAAAGAATCTTAAAAAATAAATTAAATTAAATAAAATCCTTTTTATTAATACTTGCTCTTTTTTATGACTCAAAAAAAAATGATTATGGAGAAATTTGAAATTTGTCCTTCCAAATTCCAAATAAGGCAGAAGAAAGGTGTGATTGAATGTCACCAAGAGCCCACAATCTCTGCCCCTGAGAAAATAAAAAGAGTCAGCACACCCCTTTTTCTTGCAGGTCACCCCTGTAGATGTCAGATAATTCCCCTCCGTTATCCATAACCCTGACCGCTCCATGAAAGAGGAACTGCAGTGGTTGAATTGGGTCTGATGGCTTAGCTCTCTAAGGGTCAAAGGGCAAAGGGGCAAAGGGCCCTTTCACCTCTCTCTAGCAGCCCCTGAGACACTGTGAGAGCCCCTGGTGCTCCGTGGAACCTAGTTTGAGAATCGTTGATCAGAGCTGCACCTCAGCAGATGGCCCGACAGCAGCAAGGGCAGTAACTGTTTCGGCATTGTTCATGAAAAGAAACAAAGGGTGTGTGCTGCCCTGGGTCCAGTTCGTGTCTCCTGGTACCTAGCGTTTCCATGTCAAAAGGAAGTGTACTCGAGCTCGAAAAGGGAAAGTGCGCCTCATTTTGGCAGGCCACAGAACAATCCCAGAGCTTGCTTCACAAAGCATTTGGTAATATCCTACTTTATATTCCGTGGGACACAACATAGAAAACTGATTAAATAATGGACAGCCTTTGTCTATGATTCTCAAACTAGGTTCCATGGTGCACCAATGGTTCTCACAGTATCTCCGGGGCCGCTCGAGAAAGGTGAAGGGACCCTTCCTCGGCAAGCAGAGAGCTAAGCTGTCAGACCCAGCTCAACCATGGCAGCTTCTCTTTTATCTACCTAAGAACGTATTTGGGGGGAAAAAAACTGGGGGTGTGGGGTATGAGGGTGGGGGAGGGTTCCTGTAACTAAAATTAGAAAATATTTGAGAACCACTGCTTTAAATAAAGCTCCATATATCCTATTTTTCATAGCTGAGATTCTGATAAGGATTGAAAAGCAAACAGTGTTAGTTCTATTCTGAGCAAGATCTTGGGGGGAGGGGGGTCATACATTTAAATTTATTTTAATCAAAAGCAGAGCCATGACCAAACAGACAATAAACAAAGAAAATACTTGCAGCCATGTAATTAATAAAGAGGTAATATTCCTGATTTATCCAACAGTCCTACAAATTAATAAGAAAAAGACCAATAACCCAGTAGAAACATGGGCCAAGGCTACAGAATTCACAGAAGCAGAAATGCAAATGGCCAATAAACATATGAAAAGATGCTCAGCTCACTTGTCAGGGAAATGCAAATGAGAACAATGAGATACTATTTTTTACCCATCAGATTGGCAAAAATGGAAAATATGTGTAACATCCAGAGCTGGCAAGGGTGTCAGGAATCCAGTCCTCTCAAACACCAACGGGGAAGGACTGTAAATTATTATAATGTAGAAAATCAACTGTTGGTATTTTTGAAAATTTAAACTGTGGCCCAGCACTCCCACTTCTGGGAATATATCCACAAGAAATGAAAATGCCAGTATATAAAGACATAAATACATGAAGAAATTTATTGTAGCATCATTTATAATAGTTTTTAAAAAAATCTGGAAACAATCTGAATGGACTTTAATAGGAAAATGGTTGAACAAATCATGATATATTTATATTATGGAATATAGTGCAGCTATTAAAAATTATAAAATAAAATTGTACATATTGACTACAAGATATGCCTGTGATACCTCGTTAAAGAGAGTAAGAGCATGTGTGATCCTAGTTTTTAATTGAAAAAAATTTTAAAAACCAAAAGAAAAGTCACACCACGTAAGGGGGCTTCTCTATGTTTTTATAAAGAAAGAAAACAGTAGGGAAACATTTATACCAAATTGTTAGCAGTGATTGCATTGGGGAGTTGGATTGGAGAGAAGTGGCGAGACTATTAATGTTTTAGACACTTCTCTGCTGTTTGAATTGTTACAAAAGATGTGTGTTACTTTTGTAATTCAAATGATCATAATTCTTTTTTTTTTTTCTTTTTAGAGGGCAGTGTCACTGGCCCTCATATGTGGGATCTGAACTGGGGCCGCTGGCATCCCAAGCCAGCTCTTAACCAACGCGCCACTCTGCCGGCCCAATGATCATAATTTTTAAAAGCAGAATTAGGAAAGAAAACTCAAAGCAAATCAAATTACTTGGAGGATCACTAGAGGACAAGGGGTGGCAGCCATCCTGGTATGGAATCTTTTTTTTTTTTTGAGGGTAGTGTCACTGACCCTCATATGTGGGACCCGAACCCAGGCCGCTGGTTTCCCAAGCCAGCGCTTAACCACCGCGCTACTCCGTCAGCCCCTGGTATGGAATCTTAAAGCACTAAACCTAACAGGGTGTATGGCTAATAGAAGGCACCCCAACTGTGCATGGGGGTGGGCTGGAGGAGAGCCTTTCAACAGAGCCAACATTTTCCTTTGAAAACAGTCCTGACTCTTCTCTAATGGATGCTGAAGCATTGAATGAGGCCCCAAAGTAATATGCTATAGAACAGGGGTCAGCAACATTTTTCTATAAAAGGCTAGAAAGCACATATGTTAGGGTTTGTGGACCATGCAGTCTCACAACTACTCAACTGACATTGTTGTGCATCAACAGCCCTGGACAATATGTAAATGAATGGGCTGGGTCTCAATAAAACTTTATATACAAAACAAGTAGGGGGCCGGCCGAGTGGCACGTTGGTTAAGAGCTGGCTTGGGACTCCAGCAACCCCGGTTCGGATCCCACATATGAGAAACAGTGACACTGCGCTCTACAGCTAAGATGGTGAACAACAGCTCCACCTGGAGCTGGGCTGCTGTGAGTCCCTGGGGACAGCATAGCTGCAGCCCCTGCTGCAGTGGGCTGCCATTGGCTACAGTGAGTGACCCGCAGCCAGCATGAGTGGCCAAGAGCCGCTGTGAGCAGCTGTCCCGAGGCCGGTGACCTATCTGCCTCACCCAGGAAGAATGCAATGACAATACCAACATGGGCCAGTGAAGCAACGTCCTCAACTAGACTGAAGAACAAAAGGACAGCAACTTGTCTGTTACCCTTCCCCGGTTCCCCAATGCTGTTCCCTTCTTCCAATTCTCCAATAAAGTCTTTAAAAAATAAAATAAAATAAAATGAAATAAAACAAGTAGGGAGCCAGATTTGACTTAAGGGCTATGGTTTGCTGACATCTGCTACAGAACATTGGCATAATTATATTTTAAAACTAAACATTTTTATTTTGTTGATGGTTTCTTTTGTTGTGCAAAAACTTTTTAGTTTGATGTAGTCCCATTTGTTTATTTTTTTGTTTGTTTCCCTTGCCTGAGGAGACCTATTGAAAATAATACTACTATGAGCAATGTCAGAGAGTTTATTGCCTATGTTTTCTTCTACAAGTGTTACTGTTTCAAGTCTTACATTTAAGTCTTTAATTCACTTCGAGTTTTTTTTGTATATGGTGTAAGAAAGTGATCTAGTTTCATTCTTTTGCATGTATCTGTCCTGTTTTCCCAGCACCATTTATTGAATAGACTGTCTTTACCTTATTGTATATTCTTACTTCCTTTGTCATAGATTAATTGACCATA
This sequence comes from Aselliscus stoliczkanus, assembly GCA_033961575.1. Lineage (NCBI taxonomy): Eukaryota > Metazoa > Chordata > Mammalia > Chiroptera > Hipposideridae > Aselliscus > Aselliscus stoliczkanus. The sequence goes on from CM066736.1 coordinate 11,015,909, forward strand.
TTGGTGTGGGTTTATTTCTGGGCTCTCTATTCTCTTCCATTGATCTATGTGTCCGTTTTTATGCCAGTACCATGCTGTTTTGATTACTATAGCCTTGTAGTATAATTAGAAATCATGTAACACGATACCTCCAACTTTGTTTTTCTTTCTCAGGATTGCCATGGCTTTTCGGGGTCTTTTATGGTTCCATATATATTTTAGGATTATCTGCTCCAGTTCTGTGAAAAATGCCCTTGGTATTCTGATAGGGATTGCACTGAGTCTATAGATTGCTTTGGGTCGTACGGACATATTAACAATGTTAATCCTTCCTATCCATGAGCACGGTATATGCTTCCACTTAGTTGTATCTTCTTCAATTTCTTACTTCAATGTCTTATAATTTTCCATGTACAGGTCTTTTACCTCCTTGCTTAAATTTATTCCTAGTTATTTTTTTAGACTTATCAGGGGAATCACTTTGTAAATTATATAAATGTCTAACCACTGTGCTGTACACCTGAAACTAATATATTATTGAATGTCTACTGTCATTGAACAATAAATAATATAAAAAAGTAAACTTTTAAATTGAATATATATAATATGCATAGGATAAAAGTACACAAATTCAATTAAGTTTTACAAAGTGAACGCATCGTGATAACTGCCACCCAGATTAAAACGTAGAATATTACCAACACCCCAAAAGTATTCCTTATGTGCCTCCCAGTCATCCCCATGCTCCACAACAAAGATAACCACTAATTTGACTTCTATATCCATAATTTGTTTCACTGGGCTGTGAACCTTATGTAAATGCAATCACACAACACTTTCTTTCTCTCAATATGTGAGCGAGATCTGTCCACGTTACTGCGTGGGTTCATCCAACTGCATTATTGCTAGATAGTGTTCCACATATAGTGTTACAATTATAATGTTGTAAGAATATGCCACACTTTATAGGTCTGTTCTACTGTTGATGATATTTAGGTTGTTTCCAATTTGAGGCTTGCTGTCAACTGAATGTGTCCCTCTAAAATTCAGGTTGAAACCTAATCCCCAATGTGACAGTATTAGGAGGCGGGGCCTTTGGGAGGTGATTAGCTCATGAGGGTGGAGGCCTCCTGAATGGGCTCAGTGCCCTTATAAATGGGACTGCAGAGCTCCCTCACTCCTTCCGCTGTGTCAGGACAGTGAGAAGATGCTGTCTCTGAACCAGAAAGTGGGCCCTCACCAGACATGGAACCTGCCAGCTCCTTGATTTTGGACTTCCCAGCCTCCAGAACTGAAAAATAAATGTCTGGTGGTCATAAGCCACTCAGTCTGTGGGGTTCTGTTACAGCAGCCAGAATGGACTAAGACAGGGCTATTCCAAACAAAGCCACCAGGAATGTTCCTGTCTGTGTCTTTTGGTGCCTACATTTGCACTTCACTATCAAGCTTATTACCAGAGTATACGAATCTGTGCTACAGTCAGCTGATCGATCTTCCAAAGTGGTTGTACTAATCTGCCCTCCTGCCTTCAGTGTATGAGAGTTTCAGCTGCTCTGAGCATTGCCAATATGGTATCAACAGGTTTCTTGTTTTCTGTAATTTTAGCCAATTTTGTATGTGTAAGATTTAAATATAGCAAAATGCAAAAATCTTAGGTGTCTAGCTAAAAGTTTTTGCATATATAAAAATTCTCACTGTGGTTCTAATTGCATTTCCCTGATGATGCAGGGGGTTGGTTGACAGGTGTATTGGCCATTTGGATTTCTCTTGTGTGAAAAACTTATTCATGTGTTTTGCCCATTTTTTAAAAAAAATTTTGGTTGTTTGTCTTTTCCTTGTTGATTGATAGGAGTTCTTTAAATATTCTGAATATGAATCCTCTGTTGGATATCTTTATTCCAACTATCTCATTCTGTGGTTTGCATTTTCATTCTCTTAATGGAGTCTGGATGAACAGAAGTTCTTAATTTTAATAAAGTCCGATTGATCAATTGTTTTCTTTATGGTTAGTTGTATGTGTGTGTGTGTGTATCCTGCCTCAGAAATATTTGCTAAAGAAAAACTGTTTCTCTACTCACAACACTTCTGACACCAAACGTGTGGGTTTTTTCCCCCGGCACCAACCAATTTCCCAATTCTTGGGATACCAACTGGGTGTCCTATAATTTAATTCAATTCCAACACTAACTACATGCAATTAGCATCAGACTCCAGGTTAAAGGCTCAATATCACAACACTGCCCCCACTCAGATGCTGCCCCACCCCCTCCAGGTTCAGCAATTTGCTGGAGCAGCTCACAAAATTCAGGGAAACATTTACTCATATTTACTGATCTATTATAAAGGACACAGATGAACAATCAGATGAAGAGATACATAGGGTGAGGTCCAGAAGGGTCCCACGCATAGGAGCTTCTGTACCCATGGAATTGGGGTGTACCACCTTCTGGAATGTGGATGCGTTCACCAACCAAGAAGCTCTTTGAACCCCACAGTTTAGGGGTTTTTATGGAGGCCTCGTCATGTAGGCATCATCTATCATTAACTCAATCTCCAGCCCCTCTCCTCTCTCCAGAGGATAGGAGGTGGGGCTGAATGTTCCAAGTTTCTAATCATGGCTTGATCTTTCTGCAGATCAAGCCCCTATCCTGAAGCTAACCAGGAGACCACCGAAAGTCACCTCATTCAAACAAAGGATGCTCCTATCACCCAGAAAATTCCAAGAGTCATTTAGGAGCTCTGCGTCAGGAACCAGAGGCAAAGACCAAAATATAGTTCTTATTGTGACACATTTGCCTATCCCAAAGTCATGAAGATATTTTCCTATGTTATCTCCTAGAAGCTTCATTGTTTTACTTTGCATATTTGAGCCTACAACCATCATAAGCATCTCAACCAGGAATGTGTAAGGGCAGGCATTACCCACTGCAGTATTTTCAGTCCCTCACGGTCTTCCAGAACCTTGCCGTTTTCCATCAAGACATGGAGTCTGTTTCCCCATTCCCTCAACCTCGGCTGGCCTCTGTGACCTCCTCGACCCACAGAATACAGCAGAAAAAAAACAGCATGACTTCCCAGAATAGGTCATAGAAAGTGACATGGCTTCCGCCTGACACACACACTCTCTCTCAGGACATCTGCTTTGGTGTCCTGCTCCCCTGAAGCCACCATGATGGAAAGATCTTGTGGAGGGGCCACATTGAGATATAATATACACCCAAGGCGCCCAGTTCTTCTTGCCCTCAGCTGTTCAAGTCTTTCCAATCCAGACACTAGCTGTGAACACGAAAGCTTCTAGATAACTTCCACCCTAGCCACATGAGCTCGCCCTAGCTGCCCAGCCTCGCTGCTTCTGAATCCCTAGCCTACAGAAGCCGTGAACAGTAATAAATACCTGTTGTTTTAAGTTACTGTGGCTGGAGCTTATTTGTTAGGCAGCAGTAGATGACCACAACAGCAGGAAAAGAGGCACCCATTTTTCAGGCTCTAGCCTAGCACGAGTTTCAATGGGAGAACTACCCTGTGGGCTGAGGTAGGCTCATCTCCACCCCTGCTGCTTATTTCAACCCCCAAAGGTGCATCTTAATCCACTTCGTGTCTGTGCAAATGGAAGAGCACATTCATGAAACAGAAAAGACTCCTAGAGATTCAACAGATGGTAAAGATGAGATAAGACAGAGAAGATCCCCATGGAAACCTTTAACGGGAGAGATTAGCTGGGGAATCACTTCATGAGCTTTGGTAAGAAAGGTAAGACCCAAAGGGAAGCTGGGGGATCCCGTACCCCATCTAAGAGAAGAATCCTGCCAGCCTCCCAGAGACGTTGCTCGGGAGTCACCCGGCTGCTGGCCCCGGCTACCTAGCAGCTCAGCTTCCAGAGAACACTCCTTCCAGCTGGGCCCCTCGGGTCCTGCCTCAGGGTTTCTGGGGATGTCCGTGGGGCAGGCAAGTCAGGGTGGCCGATTCATTAACAGGACAGCACTTCTCACTTTATAAACACACGCTTGACATGCTACGAATGCCAACAACACCTACCCGTGTCCGCAACCCTTCTGTTTCCCTGGTTATTCCCTGTCCCCGCCCCCCACCCCACCATTCGAGCTCCAGGAGATGAGAGTCCTGGGTGACCTGTCCCAGTGGCTCTGGAGTTATTTCCCGAATGAATGAATGGAAGGATGGGTGAGTGATAAATGATAACAGCAACCCTAATGAGTGCCTATTTGGTGCAGATACTGTTCACTGCTTCAAGTCCTCCTGCAACAAGGGGCCATTCTTTGGGTTTTACACAGGTTAGGAACTCTGCCCCAAATCCCAGTCATTAAGGGGCAGAATCGGATTTCAAACCCAGCTGGTCTGACTCACACACCCATGCTCTTTAATACCGAGCACACTCCTGACCACCGAGGGGCATGGCAGGGGAGACCACCCACCATTTTTCTTTTCTGGAGACAAGGGTGCTTTCACAAGGGCCTTGCAGACCAGAGTCTGGAACTCTGCGCTGCTGTGCTGAGCATGGACCAGGCCCACAGCCCCACACGGAGCCTCCAGCTTTGGCCGGGGTTCCAGTCCCCCTTATGTAGCCTGGGAACTCGGGGAAAGGGCAATTAAATTAACAGGGTCACAGAAGGAGGAAGAGGGTGGGAAGTGGTGGCCAAGTCCAGAAAGGCCAGATTTCAATTTGCATAATAATTTTGTTAGCAACAATGGGCAACCAGGACATCTATTTAAAAGCTGTAATGTTAATTTAATGGGGAAAAAGCTAATACAATTCCTCCAGAATTTTTTCAATTAAATTAATGTGATGGGCTTTAATGGATAGCTTAAGTAGAGAGCGCGAATAGGAGAAATACTGCATAAATTATACATACACTCATATAAATGCTGCCCGTATACATAATCTCCCTGCTCTAAGGTTCTGACATGTGAGAGGCCCGATGCTTAAAGCTGGCAACCAGTTATAACTCTATTTCAATTAAAGTGACCCTTTTATCATCTGAAGATGGGGAGGAACCCTCCCCATGGAGACTCTGCACACCCCTTCCCTTCAAAAGCATAACAGGAGATTCAGGTCTTAAAGAAATAGAGGACTCAGTGAACAATAAGCCACGGTAACATATGAGTGCACAAGACTTAATGACACAAGACATCTAGCGATGCAAAGCCTTGTTCCTCAGTCCTGCTCCCTCAAGATGGCTAATGGAACAGTAAATAAAATGGACTCCCTTTCCACAGCCATTGTATTTTCTCGAGCACGCATGTATTCATTCACACGTGTTCTACAGCAAGTGTTTATTGAACAGCCACTCAATGCCGGGCACTGTTGTCGGTGCGGCCAGGAATACTGAGGTGAACAACTGGACAAGACCCCTGCCTCACAAAACATCCAGGGTACATTCAGGTGAGCAATTCATGCTCCACTGTATCACTTGTAAAATAAAGACAGTGAGTGTAGTAGCCATAAGTTGGCATCCAAGATGCCCCTGCCCCCCAAATCTCACCACCTGGTATTCACACCTTTGTGCAGGGCCCTCTCACGATGAATAGTGTAACCAGTAGGATACTGTAGAAATGGAGGATGATCGCTAAGGTGAGGTTATAAAGAGACATGGCATACTCCCCTTCTCTCTCTCTCTCTCTCTCTCTCTCTCTCTCTCTCTCTCTGTCCCCCCTACCCCCGGCTCATTGTTCTGAAGGAAGCCAGTCACCAGGTTGTAAGGATGCTCAAGCAGCCCTGCTGGGGGGCCCATGTGGTGAGGAACTGAGGCCTCCTGCCACTGGCCAGTATCATCTTGCCAACAGCCAAGTGAGTGAGTCACCTCAGAGCAGATTCTTCAGCCTCAGGCAAGCCTTCAGATGAGACTGCAGCCCCAGCTGACATCTCCCCTGCACCCTCAAGCTTCAAGAAAGATTCAGAGTCAGAAGCACCCGGCTAAGCCATTCTCAGGTTCCTGACCCACAGAAGCCATGTGAGCTAATGAATGCTTACTGTTGCTTTAAGCATCAGCGTGTCAGAGTAAGCACTCATGCGCCAATAAATAGCAGACACAATAGTCTCCCTTTCCAGTGGCCCTGGGTGAAATCGGGATGGAGGCCAGTGGGTCCACACCCGCTTCCTGCCTCCCTTAGCGGCATCCTGTGCCCCTTTCCTGAGGCCTTGTTCACTCTCTGCTCCTTTGCTTAAGCGTTTAGCTGATGCAAAAGACTCAAAGTTTAATATGGCTGCTCTCAGAGGTATTGTCATTTTAAAGTCTTTTAAAATCAAAAAAGGGTTTCAGACCAAAGAAACAAGGTCTCCAGATGAAATCTCAGAAACAAAGGAGGTGTTAGGTGATGGGAGGAGTGCTCAGGGATCCTCAAAGCTGGTCTCCTGCTTTTTACTCGGTTCCAGCAGCCCAAACAGAAAGGGCACACAAGTGCTAACATGGACTCCTTTCCAGCTTTTAAGCATCAATCTTTGTTTCCATGGGCTATTTTTCTCCCTTAAAGGCTATGATGGTTCACGAATTGCTGATAGAGAAAATAAAAAGCTAAGTAAGGTTTTCATTGATTCAACTCCAAACTGGACCAGCAGTGAGTATTGACGAGTCCCAGCCATGCCAGGTCACAGAGGCAGCTGTGACCTTGCAGGGAGACTGGGGTTCGAGCCTTGGTTCTGTCACTTAGGGGCTGCATGAGCACGAGTGTGTTCACCGACCACTCTACACCTTATTTTCTCTTCTGTACAGTGGGGATATAAAGAGCTGTCTCACAGGGGTGGGAGGGAGCCTGGCGCATAGGAGGAGCTGAACGCATGCTTGCTGGCAGCTGCTCTTGGAAGGCGCCCCATGGAAAGCATGGCAGAGGCTGCAGGAAATAGCCAACTACCTAAACTGAACGTCTCATGAGCTGCCTTCTAAGGGAGGTGAGTGGATCCACAGGCCTTGGTGTGAGCGCTCTCTGTGTGGCCAGCTCCTAATAACCCTGCTGCTCCTGGAACAGGGGGTCCCTCTGGGCTGATTTCCCTCTGAGACTGACTGCTGAGTTCGCCCTTTTCCCAGGAGGCATGAAGGGCACAGTAAGGGAAGCAGGGAAAGTGTGATGCTCTCCCTGGTAGGGTCCACTCCCACCTGAAGTGGAGACCGGCTAAGGGCTTATGAGTCTCCAAGAGCAGCACATGTAGGAAAGTCCCAGCACCAACCAGGAGAAGCAGCCAGCATCCCGGCGGCCTCCAGAGCAGCACACCCAGGATGGCTGGGGTCTTATGGTTTGTACAAGCCCGGGAAAGAGGGCTGCCTTTCTCCACAGGGCCGGAAGGAGGTGCCTGAAGCCAGCTGTCTTCCGTCATGTGGATGAAGTCTGTCTGCAGGAAGAGAGAGGGGGCACACAGCTCCGACTTCTCAACCGTTTCCTTCTCTTTCTGAGCAGACACCTGGACCCTGGTCCTTTGCAGCATGGTTTGTCACTGTCCTCAATAATAAAAAAGCAGAACCAGAATGGAATTCACTAGGCAAAGAGCATGAACTCCCCTGAACTGTAAAAAAAAGTGAGTAGGTTGTGTTACAGAACTCAGGTAGCCAGACGAGAGAATCAGTGTGCTGTCTATCCCTCACAGGAGCTGTTCTTTGCATATGAGGTTGTGACTAAGTGATGATTATGATAGCATCTGTCAACTGACCCCTCCCTCCAGGCATCCAGACAACAGCTTGTCCACCCATCTATCCATCAACTCATGCATCTACCCATGAATCAACTCATCTATTCATCCACCAATCTATTGATCCATCCAGCCATCCACCTACCCTTCCATGCATCTATTTACCCACATATCCATGTATGCATCCATCCATCAATGCACACATCTATCCAACTATTCATTCATTCAGCAAACTTTTATGGAGTACCTACCACATCCTTGGTCCTATGAGAGATTCCCAATCCAATGAGCGCCTACTCTACGCCTGCTGTGCTGGATGCTGAGTTTGCAAAGGGGAACAAGGCAGGGTCCCTCAAGGAGTTTACAGTCTGGCTGTGGGTGGGGCATAGAAAAGTAAACATCTAGTAGATTGAGGGAAGTACTAGAGAAACACAGTCCATGGTCCAAATTGATCCACCCCAGTGGGAACGGGGCTGCCCAGAGCTTCTCAGTCTCCTCGCCCAGTCACCATTGTACCTAACTACATATTTGGTGAAGAGTCAGTGAAGGGCGGGGCAGAGCTAACTCACCGCACCGGACAAATGGGTTCTGTCTGCCTAACACCGTTTGGGGGAACCACTGCCCTCCGTGTTTCAAGTTGTCATGGTTCAGGTGGGACTCTCTTGCTCCAGGCCTGGCCAGGCACAGAGCCAAATCCTCCTGGCTCTAGGAATGGGTCCTGGGATATGGCCATCAAAGCCCTCCTGCAGGCCTGGCAGGAGCCTGGGGAAAGGGCAGACTCTCCTTCTACCTCGGACGAACCTGGAGGTGCTGGGATGTATGCTTCTTACCATGAGGCGTGTGTGTCTGAGAATGGGGTCATACAAGGGACGGCGGACCAAGAGGAGGAGAGAGGGATGACGGCATTGTTTGAGCTCCTGGATCCAGGTGTGCCTCTCCTGATACATGAACCCATAAATCCCTTTTAGCTTCAACCAGTCTGCAATGTTCCGTGTCACATACAACCTAAAGCCCCCAGTCGCAGGCGAGAACGCTCAGGAATAAGACCCATGTCCATAGCAGCAGGAATTGCTTTGCCAAGTAACTCTGCTTGTATGTTGGGAGATAAAGTGGTAGAATGGTGGGTGGATGGATGGATGGGTGGATGAGTTGATGGATGCTATCTTGATCACCAGTGAGTCGCAGCCTCACATACAAAGAGACGCTCCTATCAAGGACAGACAGGGCTTCACTCCAGGAGAGAAGTGACCTAGATTTTAGTTTCAGCCCTGCCTCTAATCTGATCTTGGGCTAGTGACTGTCCCTCTCTGGGACTCAGACACCTCAATTGTAAAGTGAAGGAACTATATGAGGTCCTCACTTCTTGAAGCGTGATCAGTAGAACAGTAGTCTTTTGAAATGAAATGAAAAAAAAACAACCTATTTACATATGTGTGTGTGGTTAGGAGTTATGAGTTGAACTGCATCCCCCTCAAAAAACAAACAAACGAAAAAAAAAAAAACGAAGCTATGTTGAAGACTTAACTCCTAGTACCTCTGAATGTTTCCTCGTTTGGAAATAGGGTACTTGTAATTAGTTAAGATGAGGTTATAATGGAGTAGGGTGGGCCCCTAATCCAACATGTCTGATGTCTTTATAAGAAGAGAGGACACACAGAGACACAGAGAAAACAGCCATGTAGAGACCACGGCAAAGACTGGAGCGGTACAGCCATAAGCCAAGGAATGCATACACTTGCCAGAGGCTTCCAGAAGTTAGGAAGAGACCATGAAGGTTCTTCCCTAGAGCCTTGCGAGGGAGCACGGCCCCACTGACACCTTGACCTCAGACGTCTAGCCTCCCAGACTGTAAGACGATACACTTCTGTGTTGGAAGCCCCCTAGTTCACGGCAGTTTGTCATGGCAGCCCTGTGCAACAGACGAAGGAGTCAAGGACGTTGGCTAATCCTGTTGACTGTGTCCTTTCTGAGATGCACCATACACACGCTTGCATCAAAGGCTGTAAGATTTCCTCCAGTAAAGACCCATTTAAATGCATCTAATCCAGCATTTGCACAACTTCTTGGATGGCTCCTAAGATTTCATGACCTCTCAGATCCGTTCCAACCGTGACTTTGTGGGGTGCTCTGAACCCAATCACCTCAAAGGATAAAGACATGGGCAGCAAGGGGCCAGGCCGTGAGTGTGACCAGGTCTCGTCAAACTTCCACACTTTTTATATTGTAATTTTTAAAAGGATACATGTATGTGGTTTAAAAATATTCAAACAGGAAAGAAACTATACAGTTGAAATAAATCTCTCTTCATACCTCTCCCTCAGGCCTTCACTAGACACAGCTCCCCATTCTTTTATTTATTGTTCCAGAGATAATTCTGTGCATATACAAGCACGAATAGAGATACGCTCCTTGGGTTGCACAAATAATAGTCTACGATGCTTGTTTTCCACAGTCCTTTCTTACTCACCATATCTGAGATTTCCGTGTCAGCAAATACAGATCAGGGTTCCTCAGTCTTGGCACTACTGACATTTTGGCCTGCCTGAGTCCCACGGACCGGGGGCTGTGCGGTTCACTGTAGGAGGTTTTACAGCCTCCCTGGCCTCTAGCCACTAGATGCCATTAGCGCTGCCTCTCTCCCCTCAGTTGTGACAACCAAAAAAACATCTCCAGGTATTGCCAAATGTCCCTTGGGGGGTAAAGTGGCCCTTAGTGAGAACGCCTGATACGGATCTAACTCTTTCTTCCAAAGGGCTGTCCAGTCTTCCATTGCATAATTTATTTAACCAATCCTTCGCTGGTGGCCATGTAAGTTGTTTCTAGTCTTTGGTTAGTATAAACAATGTTATGATGACTATTTTTGTACATGTGTCTTTGGCACATAAACATAAGTGTATCTGTAGGATAAATATGTTTATCCTACAAGATACTGCCTTCTTCAGCACCCAGTAAATACTGGTTAAGTAAACAGAGAAATGAAAGGAGAAGAATGTGAACGGGGAACTTCCAAATTCTATCTTTTCCACCAAGTGAGGGAAATTCTGTGTCCAGTTGGAGGAAATGAGTCCCGCGCAGGGCGAGAATCAGCACCGAGAGATGAAGCTCTCGTTTAAGCCCCTTGATCCAGTCATGCTTGAAGCCAAGGTATTCTCTTTATGACTGAAGCCTGTTTGAGTTGGGGCTTTGTAACCCACAACTTAACAATTAACCTGGGTTTCGACAGAAGCATGACTCCTCTGAGGAGCCTGTCCTGACCCAAACTTCTCTGGGCTCCCACAGACCCTATGCTGCGTGTGCTCAGCTCATGGTCCCCTCATGTTCGTCAGCCTCCCCGCCTCTGTGACCACAGCACTTGGCCCAGGCTGGATGCTCCAAAGGACCTGTTGCATGAATGAGTGTGAATCCCGGACAATACACAGCGTCCACACCTCTGCTAAGTGGACGCTCACTAAATCCCTGCAAGGAGCCTCTGGCAGCAGGAGAAGACTCTTAACGTGACTCAGGAAGCTCTGCCAAAGGAGCAAAACAATACCGGCTCCAGGACCCAGGGCTGTGTAGGGAGGGAGGGGTTCCGAGCGGGGAGAGGCCGTCTTCCAGGAATCTCTGCCGTCCTGGGCCGCCCGCTCGACGTCACTGGGCAAGCGGCCCGATGGCCCCTGAGGTCTCTGACTGTGCTTCAACTTTCCACTCACTTCCAGAACAGGTTTGGCTTCACTGGGAGCCATCTTGCTGCAGCAAACCGTGCCCCACCTGCCACAAACAAAGCACACCATTTATGGTGTGCATGTTTCTAAAGTGCACAAGTACAAAGCTTTACAGGCCAGCCGGAGGGACAACAACCTCCCTGAATGGCTTCCAATCTGCAGGGTGGCCCGAATCCACATCAATTTACACAAGAGGATCCTAAAAGACCCAGGAAGGAGGAGGGCAACAAGGATGCACGCACATCTGAGTGCTTGGCACATTCACGTTCATTCCATAACCATTCAGTGAGCACCTACTATGCGCCAGGCACTGGGTGAACAACAGCTCTCGTTCTTGTCAGGAGAGGCAGACGAAGAAAAAAAAATGAGTCATTTCGAATGCAAACAAGTGTTACAAAGAAAAGAGGACAATGAAGGTGGGATGAAGAGAGTTGGGAGAGGTGTTACTTGAGGGCAGGAATTCACTTCTGTCACCTAGTCAGTCCCCACAACCACTGGATGTCACTCTCCTCAGTTGATGGAAGAGGAGGCTGCAGGTAAGAGAGCACAGCGACCTGCTTCAGTCACACAGACAGAACAAGCAAACGGTTTTAAGGCACCCGGGGTTTGTTTTAATTGGATGTGGGAAGACACTCAGACACGGAAATGGCCACTGCCATGACAGAAATTTCTTACACTCGCAGATCCCAGAAAAAGGAGGCACAACCGGCTATGCAGGGTCACACGGGGAAGCACCAGGATGGGTCAGAGGGCGGGGGAACCCCATCTCCAGGTGATGCTCTCATGCCCTCCACGTGCCTCTGGCCCAGGGAGGAGACCGCAGGGTGGTCAAGGCTTAGAACTTCAGAGCAAAATAAGACAAGTTTCAAGGTGGGGGAGACATGGGTGACAGCATTTGCTGTGGTCTCCACAGGAAGGAACGGGTGAGGCAGGGCACGCAGGCTTCCACGAGGCTAGTTTGAATAATTTCAGCGGGGCTCCAGGTGTTGGGGCTGTCCCGAGCTGCGTGCCCTGGAGTGAGTAGGGCGGGTGGATAGTGGCCAGAGCGTGAGAGCCCATAAAGGGGGTGATTGCATTTGGAAGGTAAGCTCCCTAAGGAGCTGTTTACTATCTCTAGGAACTGGCTAACCTGGGGAGGGGCAATCCCTACTGGGGAGCAAGGTCCCAAGATCCCAAAGCATCAGAATACAGAAAAGAAAAGATATGGTTAATTGCAAGTCCAGCCTGCGGCTCACGCTGCCCGCTTGGCTGCCCACAGTCAGTGCAGCGAGCAAGGCCCTGGCTAAGGGGGGGCTTCCACCTGTGGTGAGGGTGCAACAGGGTGGCCTCAAGTACAATGGAAAGGGCAGCATTGCTTTTGGGTCACTTAAGACACTCTCTTCCCATGGGCTCATTAATCCTCGTAAGCCTGTGGACAGAAGGGTAAAATGAGGTATAGGGAGGCAGTTAAATTGCCAAGCTGACGAGAAGGAAAATGAGTTTGTGGCCGGGATAGCCAGGCATCATTTTCTTTTCTTATAAATTCTGCCCCATTTCAATTCAGAGCTTGCTGTCAGGGGCAGAGGATGGCGAGTGGTGTCCTTGATTAAAACAACACAAATCCTGTTTTCAAAAAAAGAGCTGGCTGGTGCCCATGTTGTTTTAATTTGCTGGGACCAGATTGTCCAGCCCTCGTGGATTTGATCCCAGACAGGCTCGTTTGACTTATTTAGAGAAGAACTCTGTTTTCAGCCACAAACTGTACCCCTCGCCCTGGCCAAATGTGTTGCAATCCTTGCTAACGGCCCCAGCAGTCGTTATCCAGGAATCCTGAGTCCAGGTACTGCTCTCATGCCCTCCACGTGCCACTGGCCCCGGGAAGAGACCACAGAGCCGGTCAAGGCTTAGAACTTCAGAGCAAAATAAAACAAGGTCCAAGCATATGGTAGGTACTCCACAGTTGTCAGCTGAATGAATGAGCGAACACCTGGACAGACTGACAGATGGACAGACGGACGGACAGACGGGCAGATGGATGGGTAGGTAGGTGTGTGGGTAGGTGGGTGGATAGAGTTCAAGTTCTACTGGGCTGATAGAAGAATTGTTTTTCTCTCTTTTCCATCCCCATATTGGCTAGGACAGCTCTCTTCTTTTTAAAGGAACCATCTCTTTCCTCAAAAAACTCTAAAAATAGAACTACTATAGGACCCAGCAATCCCACTTCTGGGTATATACGTCCAAAGGAAATGAAATCAGGACCTTGAAGAGACATCTACACCTCCATGGTCCCTGCAGCACTATTCACAGGAGCCAAGATACGGAAAAACCTAAGTGTCCATTGACAGATGAATGGCTAAAGAAAATGTGGTTTTGTACACACAATGTTGTATTATTCGGCCCTAAAAAAGAACGAAATCCTGCCGTTTTCAACAGCGTGAACCTGGAGGTGACTATGCTAAGTGACCAGACACAGAACACGAATACTACATGATCTCACTTATATGTGGGATCTAAAAATGTTGGTTCTGCAGGAGCACAGAGTAGAATGGGGGCGCTGAGAAACGGGGAGATGTGGGTCAAAGGCTACAAACTTCCAATTAAAAGATGAGCAAGTTCTGGGGTGCTAATGTACAGCATGGCGGGGCGGGGGACCATAGCCAATAACAGTGTATTGTATACTTCCAATGTGCTAAGAGCCTCCGGAGATTTAAAATTTCTCGCTGCATGCAAAAAAACTTGTAACTAAAAAAATAAAAGAGTCCACCTCCGTCTCTTTCATTTTATTCTTTTCTCTTACTTTATGCCTCAAAAACAAGCCTGGCAGCCCGGAGAGCACAGGCAGATCGGGAAGACAGCCTCTCCTTTACAAATGGCCATGATCTCACTTCTCCCACCCAGTGGGAACTGGGGCACGGCTCAAGGAGACCTGCTGTCACAGGATCCTGCTTATGGGCACACAAGCCGGGACATTTCAGAGCCAATCTGGGCCAGGGGAGGTTGGAGCTCGGGAACTGAGCTGAAATGATTCTTCCAGACTGCAGAGGAGAGGGCGGCCTGCCTGCCGGCCAGCCTGCCCAGCGGCAAACAGGAAATCCCAGAATTTATAGATGACCCCGTTACAAGGCAAATGTTTTGGAACAAATTGTTCTTCTTTTAAATCCTTGTTTTCCACTAGTTTTTCTTTCTGGAGTCCCCCCTCCTTTCCACCTTCCCACTGTCCTTGTTAAACCGGGGCCACAGCGCCACCTGCTGTCTGTCGTGGGCAGTTGGGACTCAGACCTGGTCCTCTCCCCACCTCCCCTGCTTTACAACCGGTGGGAGAGTGGGTGTCTGGCTCCTGTCAGGAGAGTTTGTGCTTAAGATCAAGTACAAAGTTGCAAGGGAACTGCTCCTCTGGTTATCATGTGACCTGTCCTCCGTGGGCTGCCAGAAAAAGCAAGTCAAGTGGCATCACCTTCCAAGGCCAGGTCCATACTCCCTGCAAACCATCTAGGCCAGCTTTGGCCAACCACATCAACCCAACAAGCCTCCGTTTCTTCTGGACCCAACTACAGATACTTTTCCAAGGGGTATGGAAAACATGCGAGCACACGCCTGGCCCACAGAAGATGCTTCATCAACATCTGTCTCCTTTCTCTCCTATTTGGAGTGGTACTCACTGGGGAAGAGCAGCTTGGAGAGCCACAGATGCAAAGGCTGGACCTCGGGAAGGTGGCACGTTTCTCTCCTTACAGGAGCACGGGCTCCACGAGGACAGGCCACACGGGCGCCCACGGCAAGCCTCGGCAAAGCCCCACCTTGCGAGCAGAGTGACCTCGGCCCAGGTGCCTCTCTCTTTTCAGTATTTCCTCGCCTGCGTCTGGGGAGTGACAGTAACCATACCACCAGGAAGTGCTGTGAGTATTGAAATGAGGGCACATACAGGATGCAGTCGAGAGACCTTCAGGTAGTAAAATCCTCTACGATCCCAGCTACGATTGTTACTATGAGATGAACACGGTGCCTGACGCCTAACAGGCATTCGCTAAACATCCTAGGAGTGAATGAATGAAAACATCATAGAACATACGTGAGAGACTTTGATTAGTTCCAGTCCAGCCAACAACAGGCCACGAGACACTAAACACGACCGTGCCTGCTCTCCCTCATTCGCAAAACTTCCTTTCCTGAGCACAGGGCCCTCTGGCCAGGACCTCAGCATTTCCTCCCGATGGGCGTCACAGCCATCTTCCGTATTGCTCAGACATACAAAGGGGATCTGTCAAGTGATGTATGCGAAACCACTCTGCGAAGTTAAGAGCCAAGGAAGGAAGGAAGTCTCTATTTTCATTTAGGGTGGTTCCATGTGCCTGGTGGCTGCGCCCTCATCGTCCAAGGGTCCCTGGGGCTCTCGGAGACAAAACGGAGTCCCTCCTGCTACAAAGTGGCAGCCATATGTCTTGTCCCCACTCACCGGGAGTATTGGATGAGTTTTATGACACGAAGACCGGGCTAATGAATTCTTTCACTGCTGACACAGGTTGAGCAGACTCTCAGTGGGTCCCCCTCTAAGAAAGCTGTTTCTCTAACCCAGGGAGACAGAAGAACGCACGTTGGGTCTCCGCTGTGGCCTCTAGTTGAAGTGACTCCTAGTGGGAGGGCAGTGGATCAGATGACATTAGCAAGCAAGGCTGAGGCCACCTCGAACTCCATGAGGAAAGAGTTCCATCCTAGTTTGGTGGGTCCTAGGGAGCCACAGAGGATTCACAAGCAAGGGAGGGGCGTGTCCAGAAAGAGAACGCAGGAAGCCTCGTGAGGGATAGATTACAGCAAGGACTATGCAGTTCCTTCTACGCCATGTAAGTCAGGTGACCAACCATCTTGGTTTGCCCGGGACAGAGCAAGTTCCTGGCACACGGGATTTTCAGTTTTAGATGTAGGGAAGTCCCAGGACAAGCCGGCAGCCCTGATTCAGTGTAAAGGGCGCTTCCTGGAGCTGTGCAACACAGTGAGTCTGACTGTCAGCCACGCTTTTCTGCACCTCCTCACCTGCCTCATTCCCTCTCAGCTCTGTTCTGCTGGGCAGCAACTAGGGTAGCGGGCGAAAGCATTGGCATGGATGGCATGCTTATCCCTTCTAGGCAATGTTTGTGCATTTCAACAAAGGTCTCCTGGAGACAATGTTTTCATCCAATGGAGTGACTAATAGTAAAAGTGTTTTTAGCCCAGGAGAAATGGGGAATATTTGGGGGTGGGGGAAGGAGGGTTAAATGGGAAATTGCTACACCGCCCACATCACATCCTGCCAGCAGCTCTCCGTTCTACCTTGCACAGAGCAGGTCCGGTCTTCCTGGCTCTCAGCTTACCAGCCTGCCCTGCCGAGCAAGCCTGCAGGAGCCTGGGCTGCTTAACTATTCTGTAAATAATGCTGACTACAGGACTTTATCGATAGGCTCACAGGCTCATAGCAATAGAATCACAGAATGTCAGAGTCGAAACAGATGTTAGACGTCACAGAGTCCAGGGTCAGAAAACGCAGTGCACTCATGCTGCCACTTCCCCCTGCCGTGCCCAGGGCAGACATCACTAATCAATCATGACGCTGTCTAGCTGAGCTTGTTGGTAGCCTTACCATCTTTCAAGGCATTCCAAGAAGCAACTACCAAGGATCTTGGCTCTACTAAGAATAGCTAAGGTGTATTAAATACGCGTACTGTATTCCTTTTCCAACGCCCTTTTTCGTTACCACTTTAATCACCAACTGTTTGCTTGGCCCTTTATATTGGGGTTTCTCAACCTTGGCACTACTTGACCTTTGGGCTGGATAATTCTTGGTTGCGGGGGTTGGGGAGCAGTGCTGTACAGTGTAGGGTGTTTAGCAGCACCCCTGGCCTCTATTCACTAGATGCCAGTAGCACTGCCCCTGCCCCAAGTTGTGACAATCAAAAATGTCCCCAGACATTGCCAAATGGGGGGGTGGGGGGGTGATACGGGAGGCAAAGTTGCTGCCGGATGAGAACTATTTATCCACCTATTTTCTCTAATGTTCATCACACGCCTTGAAAGCAATGCTCTGGGTTTTTATTTTAGCGATGAAGAGACTGAGGCTAAGAAGGAGCCCAGGACAAGCGAGTGACAAAAGCAGGATGCAAGGCCAAAGTTCCCCTTCAAGGGCTCTTCCTCCTCCAGCGGGGAAATTCCAACGGGCCCATTGTCTTTGGCTGAAAACTCCAGGGGAAAGGATTGGAACCCATGAGGCTGAGAAAACTCAAAGGCCTAATCGATGCACCTGTGTTTGACCAGGGCCCTGGAGGTGGACGGGCCGGTGCGACATGGCCAATATCTCGGGCTCCTTCCTCTCCGTCCTGAAAACGGCTCTGGGTGTGGAGACAGCCCAGGGAAAGAGGCTGTCGGGGACCATATGATGCCTGCCAGCGGCGGGAAGGCTGTTAGAGAAGTGTAGAGATACTACTAATAATACCCCTCTTCTCTGGAGCGCTGACAGGCTCCCCCCACTTCATGGGAAGCACGTGAAATCTGGCTGCGCCCCCAGAGATTTGGGATTGAAAACCTGACAGTTTGGACATACAGCCCGTGGGCAATGTTTCCCGTCTCCGGGGCTTGTGTCTGGGCCAAGAATTCCTAACAAAGGGGGAAAAAAATTAATTAATTTTAAGAACCCATAAAATATGCTCATGAAACGGACGGGTGAGAAACTGTCCATTTTTCTCCCTGGTAGCGATCAAAATGTCGTGAGTTTCTACACACATATTTTACAGGCCTTCCATAAATCTTCCCAATGTGCTTCTTCCCTGTAAGCGAGGTCCCCTGGGAAGTCATTGGGTTTCCTCACTACATGTATTCAAGAGCAAATTGGATGTAACACTTAGAGAAGGAGCCGGCCAGGGAGGGGCCAGACACAGGGAGGGAGAGAGCAGGGCGGGCGGAGAAGACGCTAGACTGAAAGTTCAGGGCCAAGGACACCTTCGCCCCTTGTCTTGGAAATTCCTGAGATTTCCAAAGCATCTTTCGCTTCTAGTGCACAAATAATGTCTTTGTTCTATCTTTTTATTCTTTTTATGTATTTATTTCTGACTGCAGAAGTAATGTGTGTGTGTGTGTGTGTGTGTGCGCGCGCGCACGCAAAATCTGAAAGGGCAGAGGAAAGCTGAAAGAAACAAAACAGAACAACAAAAGAGCCCCACCTCAAATCCCAAGGTTTCTGGCTTAGTTTGAATTTGTTTTGAAGATTTTCCTGAGCAGTTTGGTGGCACTGTTTCAGCAACTGGGGTCCAATTGCAGTGTGCGTGACAGTCACCCGGGAGGCTGTGCAAACTGCAGAATCCCGTTGCCTGCACCCCTGAGAAGAGGGGTTTGTAGGTCGGGGGTGGGTCCCAGGGAACTGCACTGTGAGTTCATAAAGCCCTCGGTGTCTCTGATGTGGGCGGTCCCTGGACCACACTTGGAGAAATAATGAGTTTCAGGTTTCTCAGACACTCAGCAAATCAGTGATGTGAAAATCCAGCTTTAAAACAAAAATTGGGGGGTAATGATTTGTTTTCTGGAAGGCCTCCGCTTAAATAGGCATTTCCCTTAGTACCGCTAACATATGATTCTGTTCACACTCAGTGGTTCGGCTAAGCAGCCAGGGCTCCGTCGGCAGCACTCCGGGCCAACGCGGCACACCGCCACCTTTTCACAGAGCAGCGTTGACACCCATCTGCTCAAGTAAATTAACGTTTCCATCTCAAATAACTCATTTGGCTGGATCATCAAGTGTACATGCCAACTCGGGGGTGGGGGGGGTGGAGGTGACACCGGGGGTGGGGAGGGGCAGGAGAGGCCGTGCGAGGTATAAATCACAAGTAACGCTGCTGCATTCTTGTAGCCAAAAAGGAGGGCTGGGTGGGTGAACACAGCTGTAACGCAATTCACATGTACCCTTCACAGTTCCCACTGGTGCCTTGCGGTGGGTCATAGCCAGAGCTGTATTAGCTGTTGGGTGCAGCAACCTGGGGCAGTATTCTCTGTGTAAAGATACCGTGTGGAGTTTGTGTGTGAGTGTATGTGTTCATGCGTGTGTATGTGTGTTTGGGGGAGGCAGTAGTGAGAAGTGGGGATTGTTCTGGACAATAAGAACAAGAAGTTCAGTGAAAGGTAGAGAGTACCTAGTAGAAAGGACAGATAAGGTTTTTCTTTTTTTTTTTAACTTTCTATGTTGAAATAATAAATAATAATAATAATAGAGTTACAGAAAAGGTGGAGATTTCCTGTAGTAGATGCCTCATCCAGCTTTCTCTAATGCTAACATCTTACATAACTGTTACACAATGATCAAAACCAGGAAACTAACATTGGTACATGACTGTTAACTAAACTAGAGATCCTAGTCCAAGTTCACCGGTTTTTCCACTTGTGTCCATTTCTGGAGAACAGGTGCTTTCAAGTCAGAGAGATGTGGGTTAAGGCCCAGGCTAGCACTGTGAAACTGTCCAAGCCATACCACCTCTCTGAGCTCTAAAATGGGAGATAATCTACTTAATAGGGTCCTTGTGATGATTACATGCAAAAGCGTGTGTCCAGAGCCTGGCACGCAGGCACTGATGTTGCTTTTATTCCCCACCCTCTTTCAAAGGAGCTTGTTCCATCCACAAGGACAAACAACACTTACGTAAATTCCTGTTGGATGAGTTTGATTTACTCTCAGCAGCTGAATCAAATGGCTTGATTTTTTTTGGCGGGGGATGGGGAGACAGGAGGCAAGGAGATGAACCAGGAAGCTATTGCAACAATCCCAGTAAAGCTGCATCTGCACTGGGGCAGCAGAGAGGTAAGGAGAGGCAAGGTTTCATAAACATTTCACGTGCAGAATAAAGAGGCGCTGATGAGGGACTGGACGCGGAGAGTGGAAATGGGAGGAGCCAGCAATGCACAGACTGTACTTTTGAATGACTGGCAGCCCCTTTAACTGAGATGAGCGAGAGGGAGCCAGCTAAGGGGAAGAGGGAGGCGAGAAACCCTAACCAGGCACTGTGCTTGCTTAGTTAGCGCTTTCCAAGCATGTCATCGCATTTGCTTAATAACCCAAGGAAACTGATACAGAGAAATTCAGTCATTTGCCCACAAGCTTTTTTTTTTTTTTTTTTTTTGGAAGACCTAAAATCCAAGGTACTTGCAGGCAGGACTGGCGACATCGTTTGCAGGGCTCACCAAAAAATGAAAACCAGACCCCAATGTTCAACACATATTAAGAATTTCAAGATGGTGACGGCCAAGCATTAAACCAAGCACACAGGTGGTCCTTCTGAGATCAGGGTCCTGAGGTCTCAGGCCCATGAAACGGTGCTGCTGCAGGACATCTGCAGGAAGGCAGGCACGAAGAGAGGTGTTGAGAGGAGGGGCGCACTGGGGACAGGCCTGCACTGGGGCCACAACTCACGGCAACCAGCCAAAGACACCCGCGGCAGTTAGCAAGGAGGAGAAGCATCAGGAAGTGCAGTCAGAGCCACCGAGAGGACAGAAGTTGCAGGAAGGAGGGTCACCATGGAGGCGCCCCTGCGTTTGCTGATCGGGACACTGGCTGCTGGCCTTGAGAGGAGGAGGCCGAAGCCGGACTGTAATTCACAGAGGACTTGATGGGCGTGAGGGGGCCGCAGAGCAGCCCTGGCATCCTTATCTCAGGATGTGCTTCCATCGCCACGATCAGAGGGCAAGTTTGTGTCTCGACGAAAAGTGATTTTTTTAAAACAATCAAACCGCTGACAGACTGCCTCTCATTTGGGTCCCAGGGGCCTCAGAAACATCTTCCTCCTTCTGCCTTTTCTTCTCCCACCCAGCCTCCCAAATGTCTGGCTGGCTCTACCCTTAAATTGTGGCCGGGAAAGAGCTGAACTCGCCTTTGAGGCCTCTTGCACAGCAACCACCGAAATCTCTTTCTGGAGTCGCGACCGCTGCCAAGGCTTCGAGTGGTCAGGGGGGCCCGGATCCGGGAATGGGCTACTTCCCTTTGTTTGGACAATTGCAACCAGGAGGGACAAACCGCCATGGGCTGGTTATTTATAGATATTGGCTGGGCTGTTGGTCTCATTCCGAATAAAGATGCTAAAAGGAAAAGAGGCGGCTCGTGGCTCAGAGGGACCGAGCCTCACAAAAAAGGAGCTCGCCCTGGATTTCAGCCTTCTGTTCTCAGTGTTACTGTCCTGCGTGGGTTTTTACTCCCTTTTCCTTTATAAACCAGAGTCCCAGAGCCCCCAAATGACTGGAAGCCCCCCTGCAAGAAAAACTACTGGCCCAAGGAGGTAGATCACCACCCCTGTTGGCACTGAGTACCTAGACATTCCATGACTGGTGAATCCCTGAGCCTAATAATCTGTGTTTTCAGGAATTTTTAAGTTCCAAAAGTCATAGGAATGGTCCATATCACAGCAAAAGTTTAATTTCAAAGAAAAATAGTTTTAGGTTCACAGCAAAACAGAGTTCCCATACAGCCTCGACCCCCCACCCCACACACAGCCTCCCCCACTATCAACATCCCACCAGAGTGGGACATTTGTGACAATCACTGAACCGACACTGACACGTCGCTGTCACCCAAAGTCCATAGCTTCCATCCGGGTCCCCTCCTGGTGCTGTCCACGCTATGGGTGTGGACAATTGTCTAATGACAGGTACCCACCGTCATGGTATCATACAGAGTAGTTTCACTGCCCGAAAAGATCCCCTGTGCTCTGCCTAGTCATCTCCTCCCACCCCCAGCCCAACCCCTGGCAACCACTGATATTTTTACTGTCTCCACAGGTTTGCCTTTTCCTGCCATATAGTTGGAATCACACAGTCTATAGCCTTTTCAGAGCAGTGTTTCATTTTTAGTAAACTTTGTTTCTAGGAAGAAAGAGAGAGAGAAGGAAGGAAGGAAGGAAGGAAGGAAGGAAGGAAGGAAGGAAAAGTGATGGCTAGGCCGGTCACTCAGCCCCCATCTAACTACGAGGAGACAAGGCAACGGAAGTGCCCCTAACAGTCTCTGCCACAAACTGCAAGTCACTGCCGTGCCCCGATCCCACTGGGCAGAGGTAACTGGCTCCCGTTAATGGCAGGCCAGCGTCCCCTGAGACGCCCTCTAACAGATGCGTGTGTATGCACATTACTCACAACCTCCTCTACTATCTGTTCATAAGGAATACATAACACGCCTTCGTTTACAAAAACGGGACCAGGCTTGGCGAGCGCTCTCGCAATACGCGTTTTCACCTGACCGGACATCCCGGAGATCCACCTCAACGGGGATGAGTGCAGATGGGATTTCACAACAGAACGGCGACAGTAAGCCGCACTTCCAGAGGGGCTCTTGGCTCTGGGTGCGAGCTGCTGGCCCACAGGGACACCTCCTCATGGGCGCCACTGGTGGGGCTTTCCTGCTTCCCCGGCAAGTGGCGGTGACCTACCCCACCACCAATAACGCTCTGAGGGCGACACCACTATTGCCCCTCTCCAGTACTCAGACTGTGGGCCTGCGGCTCTGAGAGGTGAAGAAGGCACTGCCCAAGGCCACACAGCAGGTGAGGGGCGGGAGGCGGGCTGTCCGACTCCAAACCCTGAGTCTTCGCCTCCCTTTGCCTGTGGTGCATCTTCAAACCCTCAGTGCCTAGCCCAGGCTTGGCGTGTGACAGATAATAAGCAGTAGTTACTGAAAACATGGCTAAGAGGTGCCCTAAGACTGAATGGAACCCCCCGCAACCACATGGAAATGGCTGTAAGCCACCATAATCCTTACTGCCAATACCAGTGACCAGACTCGTACATAGAAGTTGTATTTGCCTCCTGATGATACTGTAAGTTCCTACGGCCCCAAACCAGGTGTTTCCTACCGAGCACCTCCGACTACCACCAACACACAGAAACTAGGCGGAATTCTAGATGCACAGTAACACACAGTGATTATTATAGCTCTCTCATTCAGGCCTTCCCACATCGCCTGCCTAGAGGATGCCAGCAGCCGCCCTCCTGTCTCCCTGACCCCCTTAGCTCCTCACAGCCTGTTCTCCATGCAGTGGCCACAGGGACCCTTTGGAAGAGTCAGTGAGAGCATCTCACCGCCCTGGTGGGAACCCCGGGCTGCAGCGCACTTAGGCCGGAACCCCCGGCAGTTTGTCCCACGGGCGCCTCCCCTGGCCTCTGTGCCTGTCCCCTCTGCCACAGGCTTCCTTCATTTCCCTTTGAATTCTCGCTCAACTATTCCCCCCAGAGGCCTTTCCTGACCCTCCATTGAAGAGCACACCTTGTCTTCTCTAGGCCAGGGGGCCTCAGCCTCAGCACTAGTGACACTTGGGGCCGGACGATTCTGGGCGGTGGGGGCTGCCCTGTGCATTGTGGGGTGTGGAGCAGCCTCCTCAGCTCCTCCCTTCTAAGGATGCATTTTTCTGTGCCCTTTGGAAATGACCCAGCCCATCCACCGGGGCAGCTCCAGAAGAAACCTGGGCGTGGTCTTCTGTTAAACAGACCATCTAAGCAGAGATCTTCTGTGAAACTGCCTTTCTGGGACTTACAGGGGCAAAGCTCAGGTTTTCTCTGTGCTTCCTAAGCAGCCACAGAAGGGGAATGGATGAGGGAAGCGATGGTCATTTTTCACTGCAGCATCTGAGCGTTCCTGCCTGAAGTTCCTACTCGGAAACCAGGTAGGGGCAGGCTGACAGGCTGGCTTAAAACGCTTCCCGTCTCTACTCCAGAGTAAGTGGTGCTGATGTGAAATTGTCTGTGTCTATATAATTAACCCAATGCTGTGGTTAAGAACACAAGTTCAAGGAGCTTACAAATCAGAAATTCATGCTGTGAATGGTGATAGCTGGGCCAAAAGCAATAAAATGCATTCCTCTGGATCACCCTCCCCCTGGGGGTTCTGGCTTTGATGGGACAATCCAAATGTGTGCCTCAGACCTTGTCATTCCTCCACGGTTAGGACGTCAGGGCAGGGCACGCCATGAGCCAACCAGGAAGCGCCTCCTCAGCTGGCGGGTGGCTGCACCCAGCAGGGAAACATAGTAATTATTTTGCTTCTTAGAATGATTTTCAGATTCATTCATTCAAATATTCTTCCAATGCTGATGCTGCCCTTACCACAGTCCTGATGGTATATGATTGAGCGGTTAAGGGTGCAACTGGCTCTGAAAACGGCTCACTTAAATGCCAGCTCTGCCACTGACTAGCTGTGTGACCTTGGGAAACTTACTTAACTTCTCTGAGCCTAAGTTTACTCATATGTAAAAGAGAGATAAAAAATACCTACCTCTGGGGCAGTGATGATTAAATGAGATAATGCATGTAAAGTGCTTGGCAGAGTAGCATCAAATGGGAAGTAGATACTGATATTATTACCATCATCATTATTATTCTATATTCAGAAACATCTAAATAGCTCTGTGATCCTTGGGCACAGAGTGCAAAGGGACAGTGTCAGACAAGACTGGCGGGTGGGCAGAACAGTGTCATTTCTAAGAGAGTACACAGAAGCAGAACATTTTAGAGCAAAAAGGAATATTTGCAATTATTGGGCTCACTTTACAAGTATGGAAGTAAAGCTGAAGCGCACAGATGAGGGGGTGAAGTGACTTGTTCAAGATCACAGAGAAAGTCAGGGGCCTGGGCCAGAGTTCAGGCTTCCTGATGCCCGGAGGCTGCTTTCCCTCAACATAAACCAAGTCCATGGACACAGACAGATGTTCCCCAACGCCACTCGTGGAAAACTCAAGTTGATATATAGCATTTTAAGGAATGTTTCCATAGAAATGCACAAATAATTGGGAACAATAATCCTTTATGTAGACAGAAAAGAACCATTCATCCAAACAGGACGTGTAGAAGGAGTGGGAGTGATGTGCCTGTTTTGGAGCGTGAACACAGAGGCCAGACTCAGATCCAGAAGGTCCGGGGTCAAAGCCACAATTCCGGAAGGGGGCCCGAAATCTCCTGACAGCTTAGCCTGTGCGGCTTCACTGCACGTACTGGGCCCTTCTGTAAGCCAGGACCTGGCTGAGGTGCTGACCACACAAGAGGGTCAGCCCTCTCTCGAAAAGCATTTCCGCCTGCGGGAGTTATCACTTGCTGCTGTAACAAATGACCACAAACCCAGTGGCCTAAAACAACACAAATGCATGACCTTGTCATTCTGGAGGCCAGAAGTCTACAATCAAGGTGCCAGCAGGGAGGGTTCCTTCTGGAGGCTGCAAGGGGAGTATTGGTTTCCTTGCCTTTTCCATCTTCTGCAGGCTGCCTGCATTCCTTGGCTTGTGGCCCCTTCGTCACATCACTCTAACCTCTTGTTTCTGTCATCACATTTCCTACCACTGACAACAGCACAGGGGCAGGCACGTGCTAGCCAAGGGAACACTGGAAAGGTACTTAACTTTTCTGAGCCCCTGTCCTCATCAGAAAGGTAGGGGTGACAGGGCCCCATCACATGAGGTGTGTGTAAATGCTGAGCACCACACTGACACACACTAAGGGCTCAAGAAAGGCCTCAGGGTTTTTTGTTGTTGTTATTGTTGTTGTTTTTTCTTGAGGGCAGTGTCACTGGCCCTCATACGTGGGACCCGAACCGGGGCCGCTCTGGCGTCCCAAGCCAGTGCTTAACCACCGTGCCACTTGGCCGGCCCGAGGCCTCAGTTTTTATAACAGCAACCATTACTATGACTGCCACGACCATCACCCAACACTCTCATTGCCATAGCAGAGCTCAGGGACACAGAGGGAGGGGTGTGAGGACGTCTGCCTGGGGTGTCAGGAAAGACTTTTCAGAAGAGGTGACCCCTGGGCCAGCCTAGTGACACGTTGGTTAAGAGTTGGCTTGGGACGCCAGCTCTGAGCAGCAGAGCCCTGGTTCGGATCCTACATGGGCCAGTGACTCTGTGCCCTCTACAGCTAAGATGGTGAACAACAGCTCAACCTGGAGCTAGGCTGCCGTGAGTCGCCGTAGGCTGCAGTGGGCTGCCATAAGCTACTGGGAGTGGCCAGCAGCCTACAGGAGCTGCCATGAGCTGCTGTCCAATGGCCGGGGGCAGATCTGCCTCAGCCGGGAAGAACGCAATGATCACAATACCAACATGGACCAGTGAAGCGACGTCCTCCACAACTAGACTGAAAAACAAAAAGGAGAGCAACTTGTCTGTTCCCCTTCCCCGGTTCCCCAATAAAATCTTTAAGAAAAAAAAAAAAAAGAAGAGGTGACCCCTGAGCTGGCTCTGATCAGATGACAGAAGGAACCTGACCAACAAGACAAGGGGAGAAGGGGTGTTCTAGACAGAGGAACCTGCACAACGAAAGGCCCGGGTGTCAGACAGTAAACAGGGCATCTATAGAATTGGGTAGGGTCAGTGTCAGGAGCACGATGGATCAAGAGTTAGGTCTTTGGAATCAGGGGGGCCTGGGTTCAAGTCCTGCGGCTCCACTTAAGCGGTTCCACTTAAGAGGTTTGTGACCTCGTTTGTCCTCTCTCATTCCAGCTTCATAAAAAGGAGATGGTAATACACTCGCCTCCTAGGACAGCCATTAAGGCCATTATGACTTGCAGTAGGCTGAAGAGGCCCCTTGGAAAAAAAGGGCACTGCAGTCCTAAGCAAGGGGTTTGGATTCAGAAGGACCGCTGTCTCTCCTTTCCTACCCTTTCCTCCAGGCTCTCTATCCCTTTTCCTCAGCCAACAGGGAAGTCTGAGCACTGACCCTCCTACTCCTTTGTTTCTGTCACTGACCTCCTGTATTTAAACATAGCAGATTTTTCACAGGTGGAAAAGTTGTTACGAGACCTCTGCTTGTCCATAGAATGTAGGTACTGATAGCACTGACCTCATGTGGTTGCTCTAAGGTTTCACAGAGAGGAGCTACAGAAGGTGTTTACTATTATATTGTGGGGGGTTAATAGCTTAGGCTCCGCAGCTGGACAGATGGAGCCCAAATTCTGTGTTAGTCACTAGGTCTGTGACTGTGGCCAAGTGACTTAACCTCTCTGCCTTAAGTCCTCATCTGCAAAATAAGAATTATAAGGCCAATCACACAGGTCCTTTGGGGAGGGGGGTACTAAGAGAATGCCTCGGGTATGCTCATTGTCAATATTATTATAGTTATTACGCTTTTTCCACTTACAGATGGCAATAATTAGGCTCAGAGAGGGGAAGGGCCTTGCCCAAGGTCACACAGCAAGCTGGTGGCCATCCATCACACAGGCAGCTTCCTGTAGGATCAGAGGTCCAGGGGAATTCCTGGCATGAGTTCCAGGGGCTGGAACCTGAGAGGCTGCAAAGCCCTCCCCCTTCGTAGGCTGCTTTCCTGCGTGAAGGGCAGGTGGTACCCTCCACCTGCAGCCTGCAAACCCGCCTTGGTGGCCCTGCATCCCAGAACTGCACTGCTCGGTCTGCCGAGGAATCAGATGGCACCAGCAGACGGTCTCTCCATGCTACTGGAGCCTGCCTTGTGCCCATCATTTATTTTGGACAGGACACAAGATGGGATATCACAGGAGTCAGCTGCTGGTCAGAGAAAGCAGCGAATGGGCCGGGTCTCCTCCTGGGCCCATGCCCCGGGGGCAGAGCAAACACCCTGTGAGAGCCGGCACTTGGTCCCCCATTTTTATCCAACTTTATTAACTGAAACTTAATCGACTCAAAGACATAAGAAGCAAATGATTTTCTTGGCACAAAGCTTTCTACTAAAAAAAAAAAAAGGTAGTTATACATACATTTAAAAAAAAACTGGAGGTATTCAGAGAATTAAAGTTAAGATCAGCGAGCTTCAAGCCACAGCGGAGGCCAATGAAAGGGAGGGTCAGGAGTCCAGGCTCCCCGTGTTCAAATGAGCCGAAGGATGACCGTAGACACATCTACGCAGGGTTTTGTTTTTCCATCATGCTCTGCTGTCTAACTCAGCTTGTCAGACCTCTCTGGAGTAGGTGCTATTGTGAATAAAGCCTTCCTTTGCTTAAGGCACAACACAGACACCCCCTAACGCCCAGTCGGTGGGCCCACCAGATTTCAACTACTCTTCAGGCCAACACACTACTGCAATTAAGAGATGATTGTTACCAACCTGCTTTAACAGCAGAAACGCATGAGGAGGAGGTTCCAGGGAGGGTGGCGCTTAGGGACCACAGACATCGGGCTCAGCCGGCTTCCCTTCTGGGTGTGGCTGACCCAGGTCACGGAGGGCTTGATACTGACGTTTTCCTCGGCAGGTAGGGCACAGCGGACAGAACAACGACCTCAGCGTCTGAGCCCAGCTGCAGCCCAGTCTACCCTCCGTTTCCCCACCTGCAAAATGGGAAGCTCCAGGAGTTTTTGTTTTGCTTTTAATGGGCTTTAATTTTTCGAGCAGTTTTAGGTTCATAGCGATACTGAGCAGAAAGTACAGGGATTTCTTTCCCATGGACCCCCTTCCCCTACACGTGCACAGCGACCCCCATTATCAATATTTCCCACCAGAGTGGAACTTTTGTTATAACTGATGAACCCACACTGACACATTATTATCATTCAAAGGCCACAGCGTACATTAGGGTTCACTCCTGGTGTTGGACGTGCTATGGGTTTTCACAAACGTGGCGTGACACATATCTGCCTCCATAGCATCATACAGAACAGTTTTCCTGCCCTAAGAGTCCTGCGTGCTCTGCCCATCCCCCCCTCTCCCCACCCAACCACTGTCTCCCTAATTTTGCCTTTTCCAGAATGTCATACAGTTGGAATCAAACAGTGTGTAG
The DNA here is from genome assembly GCA_033961575.1 of Aselliscus stoliczkanus. NCBI lineage: Eukaryota > Metazoa > Chordata > Mammalia > Chiroptera > Hipposideridae > Aselliscus > Aselliscus stoliczkanus. The sequence goes on from CM066736.1 coordinate 11,044,920, forward strand.
CCTTTTCAGATTGGCTTCTTTCGCTTAGTACTATGCATTTACGGTTCCTCCTTGCCTTTTCATGGCTTGATAGCTCATTTCTTTTTAGCACTGAATAATATTCCATTGTTTGGACCATAATCTATCATTCACCTACTGAAGGGCATTTTGGTTGTTTCTAAGTTTTGCCAATTATGAACAAAACTGCTATAAGCATCCATGTACAGGTTTTTGTATGGACCTAAATTTTGAGCTCTCCAAATTTCAAAACCAAACCAGCGATGTCTCAGATGTACAGGACCTTTTCGGCAGTTTGTATTCTGTGGGTACGTCTGACGGGACCTCCTCTGGTGGCTGAAGTCTCATGAGTCACTGGACTCTGGAAATGCGTCGCTAGAATACCAGGGAAATGGCTGAAGTGGGGACCAGAGGGTACCAATTGTCTTTATACCTATGGGAAATAGCAACCTTTTGTTCAACCAGTTTTTTTTTATATATAGTAAAATCAAAAGGTTATCAAGGAACTACCCCCCCATCAATTACTATTGTTAGGAAGAATAACAATGGAATTGCCCTCCACTTCAACTTGTCTAGGATTCAAAAGAGCTTTTCGAACGCTAATCAATTCATCTTCGCCGTCACCCTGGAAGTGTTCCATTAGGCGAAATACTGTATTATTTTTACCACTACAAAATATGTAGTGCCTTGCTCTTAATGGAAAAAATAGCCGAACTATGATCTGAAAAGAATAATGGGGAGCAAAAGCCCAGGGTGGTTTGAGCTCACGTGGATGGTGTGAATGACCCAGGCCTCTGCCCTGGTGGGGAGTGTCGCTTGGGAAGGGTCAGGGCCGGGAAACACCTTCTGACCTCCTGAGAACTACGGGCCCCGGGAAGCTTTTAGGTTCACTGAGTTTGAGTCTCCTGAAATAATAGTGTGTATTATTCTTGGCTCTGCGGCTCACCTCCTGGGCGAGGGACTCCTGGAACCGATCCCCTTTCCTCACTGGTACATGGGCTCTTGGTATTGGCTCACCTCTTGGAGGTGCTGTGTCGCCAAAACAATTAATGGGGGGACAGGAAGTCCCTTTAATCATTTGGTGGGCTGCCTTAGAAGTCCCAGCTGCGTGCAGTGAAAGGCCGGAATGCCTTATGTGGATGTTTGAGATCCGGAAGAGCGAACCCCAACTGGCGATCAACTCTGCAATCAGCTAATTAATAACGCCCAGGCTGGGGGAAATGGTGCAGTGCAGGTCTGGGGTGAATGTATGGACTTCTGACTTAGAAAGACCTGGACTCAACTCCCAGTCTGCCACTTGCTGGCTGTGTGACCTTGGGTGGGTCGCCTAACCTCTCTGAGCCTGTTTCCTGCTCCATGAACTGGGAAAGCCCTGTCTCTCAGGGTTGCTGTAATGATTAAATGAAGCACATGGCATCTAGTAGGTGTTTGATAAAGGGCAAATGTAATGAGGACCTGCTATTTTCCATCAGGCCTTCTGAATTTAAGGCAGTGTTTCCAAAGTGGGTGGTACTTGTACCACTTATAGGGAACAAGGGCAGGATTTTATGTGGTGTATGGAAATTCTACAATATGTGGAATTAGGAAGAAATAGAAAGGGCACACCAAACCTGTCATTTTATAACTATTGCTCATTAGAATGGGGCTAGGATTTTTAGAAAGCGAGTCAATTTAAAAATTATAGTAAATAAATAATTGTATAGATGGACATACACAGGGCAAAACAATTTGAAGGTGGTGTATGAAAAAGTTAAATCTCAAATGGCCTATGGCACAAGAACAAAGGTGCTGGGCTGGTAACTGGCTTCCATCCGTCAGTCATGTGGCTGTGGAGGCTCCTAAGTCTCTCCTGAGCCTCAGTTTCCCTGTATACAAAATAGAATAATAATACCAAGGGAGGTAAAAGTGAAGTAATAAAAATGAAAGCTCCTGGAAAACCACAAGAGCACTGTCCAGCGTAAGAAGTTTACTTGCAACCCTAATATGTTGTCTGACAGAGAAATAATCTACACTTAGCTGCCAGCTGATAAGACTGTAACATAGACAAAGTTCAAAATCAAGGGTGGTTTCAATCCCCACTCTGCTTTTTAGCCTCCTTGAGCTAGTTATTTAAGGACTCTGGGCTTCAATTTCCTCATCTGTTAAAAAGGGTTAATGATAAAAAATACAATTTGCAATTCAACTTAAATGGCTCTTCAACATATAAACATATTCTCCATCTCGCTCCTAAGAGACATGCTAATTAAAAGCATGCTGAGAATGATTTTTTTTTTATCATCAAATCTGCCAAGATCCGTTTGATAAAGCTGTATTGGTAAGGCGTGGGGAATGGGTTTGCCATCATATTGACAGGGAGAGGTGAACTGTTGCAATCTCTATGGGGGGCAATTTACAACTTATCAAGAGTATGTTCTGAGGTAGGCTGAATGCTGGGGTCCACATCCTAACCCCTGGAATGTGTGTCTGTTATCTCACATGGCAAAAGCAACTTTACAGATGTGATTAAGTTGGGATCTTGAGATGGGGACATTATTCTAGGTTATCGGGTGGGTCTGATGTAATCATGGGAGTCCTTAAAAGAGGGAGGCAGGAGATCAGAGAGGAAAGCTATGTGTTGACAAAGCAGAAATTGGGAGTGATGTCCTCTGAAAATGGAGGAAGAGGCCATAAGCTAAGGCATACACGTGACCACCATACAAGGAAACAGATTTTTCTAGAGCCTGTAGAAGGCATCTGACCTTCCAACACCTTGATTTTAACCCAATGAAACTGGTTTTGGACTTCTCATCTCCAGAATTGGGAGAGGATAAATTTATGTTGTCTTAAACCACTAGTTTGTGGCTAACCAGCCAATAAGAAATGAATACACACCCTTCCATTCAGCAATTCCACTCTGAAAATGAATAAAAGTCATTTGAGGCCTGAACAGGGGAGCTCTCGCACACTACCAATCAATGCCAACCACACACCCCAACAGGAAGCGGCTCAATCACACACCCCAATAGGAAGATGCTGACCTTGCATTCCCAACAGGAAGGGTCTCTACTGCCCCAGGAGGAGGAAGGAAGGTTTTCTCCTCACCCAGCAACAAGCCCAGCCAATGGGAACCATCGCAGCTCATGAGATAAGAAACCACCATCACCCTGAACTCTCCTTTTCCTTCCATGAACTTTTGTTCAAAGTGCCCCCTCCCAAGTGCCTCCTTTTTCTCCACAAAGCACCATTCCTCTCCTTGTGTGTGCTGGACTCACCGATGCTGCTGTGCTATATAGCAGGCTCGTCGCAAATTGCAATTCTCTGCTAGCCCCCAAATAAGCCCATTTTGCTGGTAAAATAACTGGCTGTTTCATTTCTGAAAGCCAACAACGTCTAGGACGTCATCCTACAGATGCATCTGAATAGGTACGAAATGATTACATTCGAGCTTCCTGGCGGATGTGTGCAGGTCGACTGTCCTGTCAGCGAACACGCTCAGGCTGTGATCGCACGCTGTCTGCAGGGCTCGAGTCTCTCCAAGGCACGCCCCATCTTTCCTCCCACTCTGACACAGGCAAGGTGACGCCTCTCCAGGGCGCCTCCCCTGCCAGGCCCACACCCAGCATTGAAGTGACAGGAAGACCTTTCCAGCTGGCACCCCAGGGTCAGGCGCTAAGGAGCGCCTTAGTGCGCCAACCCCGAGAAGCCCCTGCGTGAAGCCCCTTCTCTGTCAACTGACGCCATAAGCAGTTCTTTGTCTCCTGCGCAGAGCGAGTCTTTCCCCTGACATCTGGGAAGAACTCCTGCGTGATGTATTAGAATTCCTCAAAGAGGGAGGAAGAGGAAGGTGAATGCATTTCTATGACTTCAAGTACAAATCCCCGTGTGAGGCCTCGTGCGATCCTCAGAGCTAGGCTAGAGCTATTTTAAAACGAATGCGCATGAGGCAAACCTACTCAATTGAAAAATCTTCTGTGCAAGAAATCAGTGCTGGGGCTCTCGAGTACTTGATTGCGGTTATAAACATTACCGGCTGCCTCAGCAGAGCTGCTCAGAGGCGACCATAAACCTTGCGAGGGGGACTCGGGAGGCAGGGCTGACACGGCAAGTTCAAAACCTGAGCCTGTTTTACTTCCCAAGCTGCTAAAAATACCCACCGATCTGCCCGAAGCAGGGGCAAGCAAAGGAAACCTTTCTCCCGGCTGCCTCCTTGTCCCGCGCATGAAAAGGGGCCAGATAAGGAGGCGGGGGTGGGGGTGGGGGGCCGGAGGTGAACTCAATGAATGCAAGGGGCAGCAACTCTTGCCAGACCTGGCACTGCGTGCCAGGGACACAGAAGTGTCGCCTTACACTGAAGGTGTTTAGGCCAAGATGAAGGTACAGCATGAATTTTGAAGCCAGAGAGACCTGGGTTTGAATCCCTGCTCTGACACTTGTACGAATTTGAATGGCTCTGTGCTCAAAGCATGTGGCTTTATAAGCTTCAGTTTTCCTATCTGTAAAATGGAGCTAATAATAACGACATGTGGATTGTAGGCTTTAGAGATCATGTATGGCAAGTACCTGGCACAGACTGGGACCCTTACAAATGGTAGCAGCTATTATTGCTAGAGCAGTCTGGCGGAGAAAGATCCTTCAATGCAATGGGAAATCAAGCAAGGAAGAAAATCACATACAATCTCTGAGATGTTTGGTCAGCAAGTGTCAGAACATTTTTCAGGAGAGGTCCTGCTAAGACCGTGCCCAAACCATGGTACTCTCTCTCACGCTTCTGAAGCCAGGTAAATGCTAGATTTCTTCAAGCCTGCCAGGTGTGCCAGGGGTTGGTCCTTCTTTTGCAATGCTATTCATCCATTTGGTGTTTGTGGAATTGAAGGCAGCATTCCTTCTCTGACACCCAGGTAACTCGAAAATGGCAGGTGTTTGGGTGGCTAGTGACAAATGCCCTTGGTCCAGAAGGCAGGGAGGTGCCAGTGGACATGGCACGTGTATCACTCAGAGGTCCATCAGAAGGGCTGGGCCACTGTGCACACCTGCCCCGAACGCCAGCCACAAGTGGGTTACCTCTGACCAACTGGCTGCAAAACCAAGCAGGACTCCCATGACTCGCTTAGGTTCCATAACTCACTAGGACAACTCACAGAACTTAGGAAAGCGCTACACTTATGACTCAGTGTTATTGGAAAGAACATAGATCAGGACCAGCGCAAGGAAGAGACACACAGGGCGAGGCCTGGGAGGACCCTGAACACAGAGCTTCTGTGCCCTCTCCCCTTGGAATCAGGGCCTGTCACACTCACACACACTCACACCCGCACAACCAGGAAACCCCACTGAGCTTCGGGGTACAGAGTTTTTACTGGGCTTTCATTCCACAGGCATGACTGATTGACCACTGGTCATGTGACTGAACTTGGCCCCCAGGCCCTGGTCCCGCCCCAGAGGGCTGGCTGGCCCAAAGTTCCAACATGCACTCATCACATCGTTTGGTCTTTCTGGTTGACCAGCCCCATCCTGAGTCATCTCATCTCTTAGCATAAACTCAGGTGGAATGCAAGAGGCTCATGAATTCACAAAGACACTGCTATTACGTGGACAATTCCAAGGATTTAGAGCCTCATTCCTAGGAACCAAAGATAAAGGCCCAATTCTTCATTATACAATAGACGCAAAGTGGGGGAGGTCAGGAACATGCTGGAACACCATGAGGGTGGACTGAAAACCACGTCCATTCTTGATGCCTCTGGTACCAGTGTCCTGAGGAAGCTGGGTCCTTCGTAACAATCTAAACAGACACACCTGGCCTTGGAGTCGGTGTCACTGAAGGGGGATCCAGGAGAAGGTGGGACAACGGCAGGCCTGGCCGCTGCCCCAGGCCACGAGGCGGGCTACAACAGTGTCAGCTGCCACACGGCTGCTGCTTCACTTCCACCCTCCAAATCTCCCACAGGGATCTCTCTCATGGCCGCTCTCATCAGAAACAGGGGAGGGAATTCTGGGAAATGCAGTTAGGCCCCACCAAGGGCATGCATACTAAAGCCACCCAATATGTGTGGGAACAGTGAGACGCCAACAGCAAAGCAAGGCATACTCCAATGGTAGTATTAAGGGGTGGTAGGAAAGGTGTTTCTAGAACAGCGTGGAGGAGCCCCATCACTGTGGAGAAACACTGACCACACCTTCGGTCTTTTAAAGAACGCAGACACCCTGGGAGAAGTCATTAAGAAATAAATCAGAGTAGCTAGATGGCTCAGCTGGTGAGAGTGCATGCTCTTAACAACAAGGTTTTCAGTTCGACTCCCGCATGGGATGGTGGGCTGCGCCCTCCCACAGCTAGATAGAAAGCGGACACTGGACTTGGAGCTGAGCTGCGCCCTCCACAATTAGGATTGAAGAACAACAACTTGACTTGGAGCTGATGGGTCCTGGAAAAACACAATGTTCCCCTTCCCCAATTCCCCAACACTGTTCCTCCTCCCCAATTCCCCAATAAAACCTTTTAAAAATGACACAAACCATAGTCTAGGGGTTTTCTGGGCCCTTCTCTGCATCTGATTTGTTTTCTCATCCTCGACTAACTCAAACCTCCAATGCAGCCAAGCAGACTTTGCCCGTGGTCTATAGAATCAAGTCATTTTTTAGACTGTGTTTCTGTGTGAGCCACAGGCAGACCCAGAAGCCCTTGCGTTCATGGTTTGGCATCTCCCTCCCTGAATCCACTCACTGTCACTACTAAGGGCGAAGCAGGAAGGATTTAACCTGCACCACAGGCTGGGCGCTGCCCTGGGGCCTTGCTCTCCTCAGGCTCCCAGGAACGCTGGGGCCTGTCCTGCCACCTCCTTCAGCCCTCCTCTCAGCCACTTCACAGCCTGTTAGCACTTCTGTCAGACAGGAGCCGAACCTCAAAACAGTCCATGTTACCACCTGGCGGCCTGTTTAGAGAACAGGATGGAGGGGAGATGGAAGAGGAGGAGCTAAAATGATGACTCAGGCTATCAATTCCTTTCCAATCCTCATCTACAAAGTATCTGGGGATAATTAAGATGTCCAAGGAAAAGTAGACGCAGAAGAATATTCTAGATGACTGATAAGCTACTAGAAGAAGACAGATCCTACATGTCCTTGGTTTTCCAGGAATTGTTTAATTCAAAATTCCATCCTGTTGCTGGGTGATGTAGCTTTATTATTGCTTTAGAAAATATGCTCAAAATAGCTACAGCCAGCACCTCAGCAGTCTTCTCTCTTTCCCTGTGTCCAAGCCATTCACAAGCCCTACAGACGCCTCCTCCACATCGCATCTCAAACCCACTTGCTGCCCCTTCTCTGTCTGCACAGTGCCACACCCGCCCAACCTCCACCAGCTCTCGCCTGCACGACCGACTGGAATGGCTTCCCCACTGGCTCCACGTGTCTTCTCTCTGTTGACATGGACTCCTGTCGTGTCCTTGGAATATGACATATTCTTGGCTTTCCTTCTTGGAAGAAAGAATTCCCATCACGGGAGTCCCACATCCTCAATGTTTTAGAAATCAGAATGCAAATTCCCAGGGCCCCTGGTGGACACGTGACCTGGAACCCACACACTGGCTATTTCCCATGTAATGCGTCTCGAAGGCCCGTTTTCGTTGGTGTAGGTGGCAACGGAGACTCCCGACGGCCTGTGGCCAGAAGAGCAGTGCAGGGGCCCAAAGGCTGCCCAGCTGAGATGCTGGTGCCGGGGTTGCAGCACGTGGAAAGCCATGCCCCTGGCATTTGGTGCTCACAGAAATGTCAACATCGGGCCCCTCTGCAGGCAGTGTTTTGGGGGCTGCTCTCGAAAGGTTAATTTCAGGTCAACCCAGTTCTCTCCAGCCCTTCCAGCGACTTTGTGCATGACCTCACATTCTTTAATAAATAAATCTCTTTTCTGCATAAACCAGACGGAGTGGATTCTGTGGTTTGCTCTAAGAACCGACAGACAAACCCCTTTCCAATCTGTTCTCCCATCAGCAGCCAAAATGATCTTCTAAAAACTGAAATCAAATCGCACCACTTGTCTCCTTGACAAGCTCTGTGTGACGGGGTCATGCTCAGCTCCCCATCTGCACCCCATCTTCTGCTGCCTCCATCTCCCATGGCCTGGGCTCTCTCTGCTGCAGCCACACGGGCCGCGACACAAGTTCTCTCCGGACTCCGGAGTCTGCACCAGCTCTGCCTGCTGCCTGGCGAGTCCTCCCTTCAGCCCTCCCATGCTTGACCCTCGGATCACAGCTTCGATGTCACCTCTTCAAAATGTCTCGCCTGGACCACCCCCGTGGCTAAAGAGCACGGCTCCTTCATTATTCTCCATCTCCCCACACTGTTTATTTCCCTCAGGAGATGTACTCCAATCTGTAATTGTTCCTCTTGTTTATTGTTGCATTGTATTGTTGTTTATTGTATTATTACCTGTTATATTGTTTATTGACCATCTCCTTCACTAATTATAGACTCTAAGAGGGCAGAGATCCAGTATTCTTATTTATGCAGGGTCTCCAGACCTAGCACAATCCCTGTTCATTGTAATAACTAGATAGATCTTACTTGAATGAATGAATGACGGTTAGCATTCACTAAGCACTATATATGTATATGAACTCATCAAATTTTCACACTAACTCTAATGAGGTACACTATATTCTCCCTATTTTACAGATGAGAAAATTGAGTCCAGAGAGGTTAAGTAATTTGCCCAAAGGCACACAGGTAGTCCGTGAGAGAATGGAGTTTGTACCTAGATTGTCTAGCTTGAGATGGTTTTAAGTAGAGCTGCCGGATGGATATAAAGGGAGTGAAGGAGGGAGGGAGGAAATAAAGTAATGAATGAGCGAGTGAGTGAAAAGTATTCTCTAAGTCCTGTATTTCCAGAAACAGGGCTATCTCTAGAGATCCCGTGGCGTCCTCGGACTCTGATTTAATTGGGTAGAAGCTGACTGCAGCTGCTGTACATAATGAGGACTGCACTCAAAGCACTTGAGTATTTTACCAATCCCCCTGCCAGATACCAACAAATATTATTACATCCACATCACACAAGGGAATGGGGGTTTCAGATTCAGAGTCACAGATCGTTTTACTGTGTGCTGAATCACAGAGCCTCCTGTGAAATGCGGAGACCCTCAGGAGGAAAAAAGTTCCAGCTTACCAATTTAAACCCCGCAGGAGTAGCTGGGCTGGCCAACAGGTGCAGACTTGGGCCACAGAGCCCGCCAGGACGCCTCCTGTCACTCCAGAGCACAAACCCACCCATTCAGCTAACGAGTCTCTTAGCCCTCCCCATCCCCTTTTTGGACTGAACTCTGAACAAGCCAGAAAGCATTTTACATCAGCGATAGTAGAAAATCCCAAAACATCATCCGATTATGTTGTGAATGGTAGAACCTCAGTGTTTGGGTCTCTTCTGAGTTTCTAGAATAATCAGGGTGGGGATTCGAGGGAAACCAGACTTACTGGCTCCCCAGGCCATTGAAAGAGCGAATGAATGAAATACAATGTTGCCCAGAAGATTTGTGACGTCCTATTTTAAAGATTACTGAAGGGGTCTGCACGAAAATATGGACAGTGTTTCCCACGCAAGCTGAGATTCAACGTGATTTCTGCTTCGCTCTTCCTAGTTACAATCTGTTATATTCTCTTTATATTTTTCTGCATTGTCTGAGTTTGTTGGTATTCCTGTTGGTAAGCACGTTTTATTTGCTTTTATAGTGAGAAAAAAAAAATACTGACTGTAGTTGTGAACAAGTCGCCAAAGGCAGGGGCTTGGTAACGAGGTTTGGACATCCATTGCGGTGGCAGTCTTGCCACTCAGTGAGCTCTGCAGCTGAAAAGGTGGGGGGCAGGGGACGCAGGGCACTGCCGAACAGAGTTGAAGGGGGACTCAGGCAGTGCCTGGAGACACAGGACCCAGCGAAGGGAAGGCACCAATCTGGCGGGTTTAGGGCCCAGGGAAGGGCATAGCAGCACTGAAAGTCCCACACCCTGGGAAACCATGGTCCATGGGGACAGCTGGTCAGCCAACCGACCGGGACGAGGGGGCAGCGAGGTGACGAGACAGCAAACTCAGGAGGCAGCTGTGACTACCCTCATCTGTCCCCTTCGTGAGCACTCAGAATCCTTTAATAAAATGGCTTGTCCAAGAGGCCTGGTCTTCCTCCTTCCCCCAGAGGTCGGCTTCATTTCCTGAGAGATGACTTGATTCTCCATTTGTTTTCACAGTGGTCTCTTTAAAGTCTCAGCTGTTCGGGGAGAGTAGATAGGTTTTAAAATTAATTATCAATTAAAGGGAGGCTAATTGGCACCAGGCTAGTCATCTATTTTGTCTGTACCGGAGGCAGTCCGTCCTTCTCCCTGCCCAGGACCCAAAGACCCACTCCAGGACCAATTGGCCCCAGCAGTAAAAGCTGCTCATGTGTGACCCATGGTCTAATGAAAATAATTCTCGGTATTTACGTGGTTCCTTTCCCTTGTTGGAAGGCGAATTCTGTGGTCACTTTGATTTTCCAGTTCATCAGGATGTAATAAGCCAGCCTTCTAGGTGGGCTTACCAAATTGGAAAAAAAAAAAAGTGTCTTGCAAATATTTTTATTGGCATAAAGATTTTTCACCCATCCCCATTGCACTTAGGGAAATTACCATGATAGAGTAAATGAAAGTCGCCAGGCGCTAAGGGAAAAGCACATTGGTCACCAAGCACGTATTTCCCCCTGTAATTATCATCTTGCATATCTTCTTCTATCCTGATTGCATTTAAGCGCAGCCTGGTTTCGTCTAAGCTCTTGGAATGGGATCCTGCACCATTTGCTCCTAGTGGAAGGTGCAGGGTCCCTGCAGGAGGGGAGAAGGCTGTGGTTTGTGTTAACAATGATCCTTTGCTGAATTCCACAGCTTTACCTGACCTCATCATTAATGAATATTTATAGAAAGCCAAAAGGGAGCATTTGCAAATTGAGTTCAGACCAGACAGGTGAGAGCTTGCAACTAAGACAATGACATCATCTGGTGCTATGATGTGCACACAAATTAAAATATACCAAATTACAAAAGGGATTCAAGAGGACGGGGGTGGGGGGTTGGGGGGGCAGCTCATCTCTGCATGCTGTCACTAACCTAGAATGTCTTCAAATGCGGAAAACAGGACTTGCGAAAGCCACGTGTCCCTTGGGTGTTCTGGGAATATCAACTGATGATTTGAAACAGAGCAAATCTCTTGGGAGTTCGTGTGGCATGAGAGTGCCAGGTGAAAATGCATTTGAGAACTGCCCTATAAACATAGCCTTTCTCCCCACTCTCTTACCTCCCGTCCCTCTCGGGCTCAGAAGGGTAGGACCGATGCCCCAGTGCTGGGGTGATGTGGGGACCGTCACAGCACACAATCCACACTTGGCACTTCACGAAGTCACTCTCAGCCCCCATGTCAGGCACCGGGGACTGGTGTTAGCCCTACTGAGCAGAGGAAGGTGCTGAGGCAGAGGATAACAGGGACTCAGTGATCTGGGAAGGGGACCAGGCTCAGAGGAGAGAAGACAAGTCCGTCCCGACTCCTGGGCTGCAGTGCTCTCCCTGACCCCCGCGGTCTGGTCTGTGGTCTGCATTGCATGTCATTTCTTTCTCTCCATCTTCAGTCCTCCAAGTCCATTTCTTTTCTTTCCTCTCTTCCTTGCAGCACTTAAAACGGGGTTTCTCAACCATGCCACCATTGACATTTAGGGTCAGGTAATTCTTTGTTATAAGGGGCTGTCCTGTGCGTTGTAGGACCTTTAGCAGCATCCCTGGTCTCTACCCGGTCCCCAAACAAGCTGTGACCACCAAACATGTCTGCAGACCCTGCAACATGCCCCCTGGGAGGAAAAAGCTCTTTAGTTGAGAGTCACTGTCTTAGAACAACTAGGGACGCTCCAAGCTGTTAGTGCAGCATACTGGGGACGCTCAAACCGAAGTCCTGATCCCCGTCCACTGATACCCCTCACACTCCGAAGGCTACACAGTTGGTGGTCGTTTCTGGATCCCACATCATCCTCCAAAGTCTCTCTGGAATGGACACCTGGTTCTCCAGTTTCATCCGTTCCTCAGATGACCTCTGTTTACAACTTTCTCCATAAATGTGGTGACCATATATAACTCTTGTCCAAACAGGATCTTCCTGAGGTTGACAGCATGAGGCATTATTATGGCCCTGGAACGACAGGTAGAAACTGAGACAGCCCTGGGCAGATGGGGACATACGATCACCATAACATAAGCCTCTTCTTATAAGGAAAGGACGCACTTGTTTGTGTGTCTAACGCCTGACAGAGGGACTTCCTGATGTCATGTTCAATTTCCAAGTCTCTGGCATTGCACACCTGGGTTGGGTTCACCTGATTATACTTCTGAGGAACAGCTCACTGAGAAAGGTAAAGGAAATAGGGACTGGAATTTTTTTATTGACTTTTTTTTTAAAGATTTTATTGGGGAATTGGGGGAGGGGAACAGCATTGGGGAACTGGGGAAGGGGAACAGACAAGTCGCTGTCCTTTTGCTCTTCAGTCTAGTTGTGGAGGACATTGCTTCACTGGCCCATGTTGGTATCATCATTGCGCTCTTCCCGGATGAGGCAGATCGGTCGCCGGCCTCTGGATAGTCGCTCACCGCGGTTATTGGCAGCTCGCGCTGGCTGCCAGCCGCTCACACTGGCTGCTGGCCACTCACTGTAGCCTATGGCAGCCCACTGCAGCAGGGGCTGCAGCCTACACTGTCGCCGGGGACTCACAGCAGCCCAGTTCCAGGTGGAGCTGTTGTTCACCATCTTAGCTGTAGAGAGCAGTGTCACTGGCCCTCAGGTGGGATCCGAACCGGGCCGCTGGCGTCCCAAGCCAGCTCTTAACCAACACACCACTCAGCAGGCTCGGGACGGGAATTTTAATAAAGGAGCTAGACTAACCCAACCCATGTTCACAGCAGCACTATGCACAACAGCCAAAAGGTGGTGACAACCCAAGTGTCCATCGATGGATGAAGGATAAACACAATGCACACAATGTATGCACACACAATGGAAGGTTACTTAGCCATCAGAAAGGAAGGAGATTCTGACATTGATACAACGCAGCTGAATCTTAAAGACATTATGCTAAGTGAGATATGCCAGTCACAGAAGGGCAAACGCTGCGAGATTCCACTTATGTGAGGTACCTGGAGCAGACAAATTCAGAGAGACAGAAAGTACAACGGAGGCTGCCGGGGCGGGAGGAGCAGGGAGTTAGGGTTTAACGGGTCCGGGGTTTCAGTTTTTACAAGAGGGAAGGAGTTCTGTGGTTGGATGGTGGCGATGGTTGCACCACCGAGTCAATGTACTTAATACCTCTAAACTGTACACTTAAAAAGGATTAAAATGGTAAATGTTATGATTCATATTTATCACAACTAAAAAATAATAATACAAATGATTCAAAAAATCAATCTGGAAGAAACTAGAGCTGTGTTCAACAGGGAAATGCCAGGGACATGACAAAAGCGCTAGGGCTGGGCGTTTGGATTCCTGTGTCTGTGATTATTTTTGTTCCTGTCCAGCACAGAGGGAGGGGCACTCACTACACTTGTCCTGAGAGAGAAGTTATGCCGTCCTAGGCTTGAGAAACCCCAGTGATCAGCAAGCGCCCTGGGCAGCATGCTCCATTTCTCAAATCCTACGCCCTCCTCCATTTTTTTAAAAAATTCAGTCATCGCCCTCACCAGAGCAGCTAACAGAAATAGCAACATCCTATTTGGGAGTCTCTGTGTAGCACTGTGGCAGTCTCTAGTTTGCATCGATTTTCTTGAGACACTATTTTTAAATCCCCTATTAACTAAAAGAGAGACGGCATCTTCCACCCGCTGGCAACCTTGCCCCTCCACCCAGCCCAGCCCATTGACTGCATCCAATATGAAAAACCGAGGACAATTTGTTCTGATCTGCCACTGCGCGTTCTTTATTAGGGGGAGGCTCAGCTGTCACCTTCTCAACAGACTTTTTATGCAAAGCACGCCCTCGGAGGCTGTGCAGTCCAGTGGCCAGACTGGCTTGTCTAGGGCTCTGAGTGGAGCTTGCCATAAATGGGGTTCATCTGTCCGATCCAGAAGATGAATACCAAAGGGCTCATCAGAGCACGAGTGCAAGATTGGAAAACCCTTCCTCTCCAGTCTGCCCAGAGTGAAACTGGCCCCACTCGGCAACCAGGAGGGGCAGAGTGTAATGGGTCAGGAAGTGTGTACATGATGGTAGGGAATCAATGAACAGGGCGGAAAGGGGGCGAGTTGTCCAGATTGCTTTAGCCTACAGCAGAAGGTGTGAATGAACCGGACAGCTGAGGGCTCTGAAAGGGACAACTATTTTGGGTGTGTGTGTGCGTGCATGTGCGTGTGTGTGTGTGTGTGTGTGTGTGTGTGTGTGTAAGGGTCTCGAGTCAACTTAAGATTTCAGGCAGAAGCCAGACGCCTGCTGCTGTATCTGCTGAGCCATGAAAGTCTGTCTCAAACAGCTGAAGGTCAGGGCTGGTGAGTCTGGGTAACAAACATTGGCATAGCTTTTATTTTGAGCAAAGTCAGGCTATTTCATCTTCCACTGTGCTCCTTGGGAAAATATTTTCCAGGAGCCGCACTATTTCCAGACACAAAACAAAACCTGTTCATCTCGCTGGGAGTTAAATATGGGGGGAAATGGAGTTGAGCATGTTTCCGTAAATGTTCATTAATTCAACCAAATGATCCTACGGTGGGCAAGGCACTGAGCTAGATGGCTCTGTGGATCGCAAGATAAGAACATGTCACATGACACATGTTTAAGTAAAGATACCTTGTGTTTAAACACCTACGTGTCTTTCCCATTTGGGACAGAGAGCAGCTAGAGGCCCCGTGTGCAGGCGGGGACGTAACTTTCCATGGACAACAAGAACAGGTGTTGTTTTTTTTTTGTTTGATGTTACTTCTGTTAACTACATTTCTCAGAATGAAGATAAACGTGAAGGCCAAGGGAGTTTCACAAATATTTGTGCTTTGGTTAATATTAAAGTATGTTCATGGATACTCGAATTAACAAGTGTACTCTGACTTGGTACTGACATAAGTGAACTAGCAGCAAAACTGGTAAGAGCAGGGAGAGGACAAGCGCAAGTTTCTTTGTCACTATTTTCAGAGCCCTTCACTGGTGCCCTGGCTGCTCTTTTCCCCGTTTTTCATCTTTATCACCAATATTAAGCCCCCATATTAAAGGGAGAAGGCAAGAGAGCACGGACTAAGCACTCTTATGGTAGTGCTTTACACTCATGTCCCATTTCATGACTTTATTTAGTCCTCGGCTGGCGGGGAAAGAATGATCATTCCCAGCATACAGATTTGAGGAAAGCAGCATAGAAATAAAATCATTTGCCAAAGGTCAAATGATTTCAGTCCCAGTCTGAGTGGCTCTAAAGCTCTCCATAGAGATGCAAATGAATGAAGAGAGGCACAGAAATACGGAAAATAAATTACATCAGAGGTAGTTTTCCCTAGTGAATTATACAAGTTGATTTTTCAGATCATTGATCACTTGATAGAAATTAGGGAAGGGACGGGGAAACTGAGAAATCAACTGTCCAAAACCACCAAAACCACCGTCAGTTGAAGATGAAGCGTTGCTGAAATCATAATTCTGAGCAGCGGGACAATACAACTGAGAGTGAACTGTTTGCCCCGCCACCAGCTTTTAGTAAACGTGTTTATAGCATAAATTAAAACAGATCAACGACCAGGGCAGAGAAGCAGAGATATACGACCAGGGGTGTATTGGGAAGAGGAGGGGCTTCGGAGTCAGATGATCCTGGATCCGAATCCTATTTATAAGCTGTGTGACCTTAGGCAAACTTCTTAACCTCTCTGAGTTTCCGTGTCCTTGTGTATGAGCCAAAGGTAACCTTCATTTCAGCAGGATGGCTGTGAAGTTCAAAGAGGATACAAAACGCCCATCCCATTGGGGATGATCGATAATTTTCTTCCCTTCTGCATTCATTAGATATAAAATTCTTACTAAAGTGACTGAGGCTAGATTGAGAATGATTAGTAACAGACTATGAAGGGATTAGGAAATGATCCCCCTGGGAAATTTATTTGAGGCACAAAAATTATCTATCTTGATGATTCAATTAAGTGCATCGATGACCTACGGATATGCACTTGTGACCCAAATGTGGAGACGCGTCCCTTTTTGGATTGGTGTCACAAGCTTGCCAAGAGACATATGCCTACTTCCTCGAGTCAAAGAATTCGTTCAACACAATCCTCCCCAAAGTGTGTTTCTTAAAACTCTAATCTCATAAATATTTCCTAAATGGGAAACGAAATGAACCTTAAGTTTGGAGATCACAACATACTGTACCATCTCTCCCTAGGAAATGTTAATACACTTTAATGGCAAACCTATCTGAAAAAAAAAACAAAAAACAAACCTATCTGACTGCAGAATGCTTTTCACTTAACACCTATTATTCATCTGATGAAACGAGTGTTCCAATAATACATGCTGTTTTTAGACCAGTCAAAAACCTACTGCATTTCAACAGTATTAAAAGAAAGAAATATAAATTCCTAGTCGCTTCCGACTTGACCTCTGCGATGGGAACCAGCTCCCACTGGAGTTCTTCTTCAAAGTCATTTCCGCTTTCACATGTGCTCATTTTAGTTTGTTCCACGTCATACAGCAAAGGGCAATTTATTCCTTTTTCAGAACTTGAGAGCTAGACTATTATAGATGGAGGGAAATGACACTGCCAAGAATACGGAGTGTATTTCCTAAATCGAACGTCCACCACAAGGAACAAACAGAAAGACTGTACTTGCGTCAATATGAGCAGATACTAATTTTCTGTGCTTGAAATTCCTTAAAAGGTCAACTGTCCATATTTGGCACATCAAAGAGGATTTTATTGGGCACATCAGAAGGGTATTCCTTTCAAAAGAGCCACAGAATTAAACAGGACATAAAAGTGCAATTTATCACTTTGTCAAGGTTCAACAAGGTCCCAGACCACATGCTAAGAGCCTGATGCCAAACAGGAGCCATCCGTTCAATAATCAATGCCAAGAGTCGGTATAGACAATATCAATGAATTTGTAGACTCTGTCATACTTTAAACAGCTGTCAGCCAATGTCAGCCATAAAGCTGGCACTTCTTGCACAGCTGGTGCATGAAAGCATTTGGACGCTGTGGTCAGCACAAGTCCCATTTTAGTGTTTGTGTCAAACACCTGCAGCAAAGCACAATTCTAGGTGGTCCCTCCAGACTCCCAGCTCCTGCCATCCACACACCTTTTCCCAGTGAGTCAATCAAACGCTAATCCAGTGTCTGCTGAAAAAGGGATCCTGCAGAAGTAATGAAGGACCCACATCAATGGACCTTAAGAGACAGATTACCCAAGAGAGCTTCACCTCATCACGTGAGCCCTGGAATGCTGGGTCCAAACACAACAGACAGTAAAGTCAGAGGTTCAAAGAATGCAGATTTGATACAGTGTTGCTGACTTGAAGACAGAGGGGCCAAGAAGGTTGGGCGGCCTCTAGGAACTCAGAGGGTCCCAGATGACACTTGACAGGGACCTCAGTTCTACAGCCACTGAAGAAACTGAGTTTCATCATCACCAAAAATGATCTTGGAAACAGAATTTTCCCAAGAGGCTCCCAATGAGTACTCAGCCCAGATAATACCTTGATTTCACCTGAGCAGACAACCCAGATCTGCCATGCTGGAACTCCAAGCTACCGAGCCCTGAGCTAATAAGTGCATATTGTTTGAAGCCAGTAAGCTTGCGGTAACGAGTTCCAGGGCAATAGAAATCTAGTGCAAGCCCCTACCAACAAGGCTGGGGAGTCCAGAGAGCACAGAAGGCAATCCTTCAGTAAGGGCAGAAAGCAATAGCTTTCATGATCCCCGAGTGCTTTCCTAGGGCTAGTGTCTCAGCTGACAGTTCCACATCAGAATTAAATTAAAAAACAGAAGTGGCAGGAATGTAATCAAAACCACAATGAGATATTACTTCACACTCAGTAGGACAGCTAAGAAAAAGGACTAAAAGAAATGTGGATGAGGCTGTGGGGAAACTGGAACCCTCATCCGTTGCTGGTGAGAATGTAAAATGGCGCAGCCACTTGGAGGACAGTCTGGAGGGCTTCAAACGCTTAAACCCAGCAATTCCACTCCTAGGTATATATCCAAGAGAATTAACAACATACGTCTAGGGGGCCCGGTTAGCTCAGGTGGTTAGAGCACAGGCTCATAACATCAAGGTGGCCAGTTCGATCCTCACATGGGCCACTGAGCTGCGCCCTCCACAACTAGATTGAAACCACTACTCAACTTGGAGCTGATGGGTCCTGGAAAGACACACTGTTCCCCAATAACATTTAAAAAACAAACGAACAAAAAATGTCTACACAAAAATTTGAACATGAATGTCCATAGCAGCATTATTTATAATAGCCAAAAAGTAGAATCAACCCAAATAACCCAAATAACCATTAATGAATGAATGGGTAAAGAAAATGTTATATAACCTTAAAATTTAATATTATTCAGCCATAAAAAGGTGTGACGTATTGACATCCTACAATATGGATAAACCTTGAAAACGTTATGCTAGAAATCAGTGAAAGAAATCACTCATCGGACTGGCCGAGTGGCTCAGTTGTTTAAGAGCTCGCTCAAGAGTGTGAACTCTGAGCAACAGGGTTGCCGGTTTGATTCCCAGCCTGAGCTGAGCTGCCGCTGAGCTGCCAACAGGTGGAAGGATGGCCCAGCTAAAAAAAAAGAAATCATTCATCAAAGGCCATCTATTGTATAAATCCGTTTATATGAAATGTCCAGAATAGGCAAATCCATTGAGACAGAAAGTAGATTAGTGGTTTCCAGGGGCTAGGGCGGTGGAAATAGAGACAAATTGCTAATAGGTATGGGGTTCCTTTTTGGGGTGATGGAAATGTTCTGGAATTAGACAGTGGTAATGGTTGCCTGACATAATGAATACACTAAAACCCAGTGAAATGTATATTTTAAAAGGGTGAATTTTATGTTATGGGAATTATATTTCAATAAAAACTTAAAAGATAGAAACAGAAATGGCAAAAAGCTCATAAATTCAGTGGGTTTTATTTTTTTTAAATACATCTATCCTCTGTGTTTTATTCCACCACCCCCCCGATTTTTACTGTGAAAAGTTTGAAACATAGTAAAGTTGAAAGAGTGAATTCCTGACTATATTCCACCCATAGCCAACAACTACTAACATTTGTCCTAGTTGCTTTAGCGTCCTCACTTTCTTTCCATGCATGCGCACACATGGTTTGGGTTCTTTTCCTTAACTGGATCATGTGTGTTTGTCTTGGCCACACCGCAAGGATCAAGTTTTTGAGGGTAAGTAACTTCTCTGGCATTCCCCAAGCTATCTAACAATAAACACCAGGGAACAGATGTAGTGCGATGCTTCTCTCATCACCAGAAAACAGTGCTCTCTAGGGCAGTGGTCTCCAAACACTTTGTAAGCAACGGAACCTTTTCTTTGATTGACGTTATTCAGATGAGCTCCAGTTACCCAGAAAACGAACACTTATGAGGATTAAATTTAGAGCACTTGGTACATAGTGAGTGATCAGTAGCTGGTATTGCTGGGTTGCTAATACACCAGATGTTACTAAAATAGTAAACAAGCAGCTTAAGCCTTGGTATGAACAAATGGTCAAGGAGTCTTGAGTTAAGTAAGTTAATGAATGCAGTAAAACTTATGCCCCAGGATTATTTAGCACAGAGGCAATAGATAGGGTTCATTGCCTGGGAGGGGCTGCCTGGAGCACTGGGTTGCTGTGATTGATTAGTGATGTCTGCCTCGGCACCAGATGTGGTCTATCCTAAGTGGACATGTTTTCCACATCTGATCTAGATTTATAAATACAGCATGAATGCAGAGCAGAGAGGCTTGTCCAGTCAAAAATCAATTTTGATAAAGATATCTAGGTTCTTACTAACTGCCCTTCATCGTGCCTGACTTTTTCTTCCGGGTGTCATTTTACTGCTTATCTAGGCAACCTCCCCCAGCTCTTCTCTCCCCACTGTCTTCTCTCTAGTCTATTACTCAGATGACAGAAACCACAGACATTCAAGGCAAAAACAACACACGGTGTGAGGCAACCAAACTCTAACGTTTAAGAACGCCTAGGGGCATGAAGAGAAGAATAAGAGTCATAACAAAAATAAAACATAGCTTCCTTCCCCCTCCCAATTTAAAATAATTCAGTATCTCTTCCTGTCCTTTGGGAAGTGGCTCCCAGCTATAATTCCTCGAACAGGGACAAGTTTTCAATGTATCTACATCAGAACCTTGTTCAGTATCATAGGTGAAGACCCGGCACTGGCAGCCACGGTGGCAATTTCTGTGAATACTGTGGCATTCACAACATTCAGTCAAGTCATCTCTTTTCTATGAAGACTTTCTTATGAACCCACTCTAGATAATAATAACCCATTGAACATAATATGCTTCAAGGGATTTTCACCAATATTGTCTAATTTCATCTGACCTAGATCAGGAAGATTATGGTTCTCATGTAACAGATGAAAATTCAGATACTGAAGCACCTGAGAAACTAAGTGAGCTCCCTGAAATTACATAGGATGGTACAGCATGATCCAGTGTTGCTCCCACGAACGTTCTCTGGGGATAGCCGAAAAAGCCTGGCCCACTGGCTTTTAGGCAAGATAATAAACCTCTCTGAGCCTCAATTTCCTCATCTGTCAAACCGCAAAAGCTACCTTGTACATTTGGTGTGAGACGTAAAGTTGTAGAAAGAGCTTATGCCCTTGTCTGCTGAAAAATAGCCCTCCAAAGATACAGACTGGCTGCCTAATTCCTGGAACCTGTGAATATTACCTTATATTGTGATTACCTTTTGTGATTAAAGATCTTGAGATGGTAAGATCACCCTGGATTATTTGGGCAGACCCTAAATACAATCACATGTATTTATTTATAAAAGAGAGGGAGAGGGAGATTTGACACCCAGACACACAGAGGAAAGGAAGTGACGCGAAGACAGAAGCAGAGATTGAAGTGATACGGCCACAAGCCAAAGACTGTCAGCAGTCACTAGAAGCTGGACGAGGCAAGCGAGAATTCTCCCGTAGAGCCTTTGGAGGGGTTGGCCCTACGACACCTTGATTTTGGACCCATACATATGAACCACATATGCATGCACACATACGATACACACACATACACACACACACACACTCAAGGGTAATAGTATGTCTTTCTCACAGGATTACTGGGAGAATTAAATGAGATGATGGCTATTCCAGGCTGGCACAGTTCCTGACACATTACCATTAAGCAATTGTGAGGTATTAGCACAATAGGAAAAGCCATTGTCTCAAAGTAAACTCAAATTTAAGGCAGAAATCTGGATGAGTCTCCTAGGGCTGCTGTAGCAAATTACCACTAAGCGAATGGCTTAAAACAACACAGATCTATTATCTCACAGTTCTGGAGGTCAGAAGTCTAACAAAGGGGCCGGCAGAGTGGCGCTGTGGTTTAAGAGCTGGCTTGGGACGCCAGCGGCCCTGGTTCGGATCCCACCTATGAAGGCCAGTAACACTGCCCTCTGCAGCTAAGATGGTGAACAACAGCTCCACCTGGAGCTGGGCTGCCACATGTGAGTCCCCGGGATGGCATAGCTGCAGCCCCTGCTGCAGTGGGCTGCCATAGGCTACAGTGAGTGGCCGGCAGCCAGTGTGAGCTGCCAAGAGCTGCTGTGAGCGGCCGTCCAAAGGCCAGCAACTGATCTGCGTCACCCAAAAAGAGCGCAATGATGATACCAACATGGGCCAGTGAAGCCATGTCCTCCACAACTAGACAGAAGAACAAAAAGACAGCAACTTGTCTGGTCCCCTTCCCCAGTTCCCCAACACTGTTCCCCTCCCCCAATTCCCCAATAAAATCTTAAAAAAAAAAAAAGAAGTCTAACAAGGGTTAGAAGAGCCACGTTCTTTCTGGAGGCTCCAGGGCAAAACCCATTTCCTTGCCTTCTCCAGCTTCCAGAGGTCACTCTTGTTCCTTGGCTCACAGCCTTGCATCACTCCAACCTCCATTTCCATCGTCACATCTTCTCTGGCTGACCCCTTATAAGTACCTTTGTGATTACACTGAACACACCTGATGACTCCAGGACACTCTCCCTGTCTCAGGACCCTTAACTTAATCTCATCTGCAAAGTCCTTTCTGCCACATCGGGTAACGGACTCACAGGTACCGAGGACGAGGGCATGGACATGTGGACAGCCGTTATTCTGCCCACCGCAGTCACCCTCGGGGCTTTGCCTCACCCATCAGAGGCAAGAAAAGTCTTCCCAATGGACCTGGTTTTTCTCCAACTGGATATAGTGGGAAAAGATGGAAATGTGCATTTAAATACAATATTTATGCCCAGCAGACACTTTTACATGTTCAGGGCCTATTAAATTAGGACACTTAGAATCCAACAGGCAGATCACTTACCTCATACACAAAACAAAGGGGGACAGTAACGGAGACCTTAGATAATGTTCCTGGCTTTCTTTTTAAAACGATCAGGAGAATTATCACCCAGAAACATTTCTGCTGCTGCTTGTCAGCAGCTCATGTAATCAATGGGAACATTCATCCCAACCATGTTCCTGAGACCATCTAATTTCCATGACATCATCGTTTCTTTTGATAGAAAAGAGCCCTGTGAATTTTCCCAAAGGAATACGTTTTGGCTCCCTCCCTATTTGTCCCTCTGAGTCTTCTACTTTTCTTCTAAGGCTCTTCTAAAGCCACACAGTCCCACTTCCGTGGATGTCTGGTGCCCCTCTGCCCGGCAGTGACTGCCCCTCCTTCCTTCCTCTCCCCGACACCCCCTCCCCTCTCCCATCTTCTGCCTGGAAAAATCTTCTCACTGACACAGATGTTCAAACGTGACATCCAGAGGGGAATGGGGTGTCTAATGCTGACTCAGTCTAAAAGTGGAGAAGTGGCTGCCTGGGGTGGGGCCGGGTGGGGGCAAGACTGGGAAGTGACTGCTAATGGGTATAAAGGTCTTTTGGTGACGACTGCACAACTTGGTGAATATATTAAAAATCACTGACCTGTACATTTTAAATGGGTAAATTATATCTCAATAAAGCTATTTGTTTTAAAAAAAAGGCTCCGTCTAATAGGCTCAATAAGTAAGAATAGAACAGGTTTCCTGGGGAGGTATGTGTTTTCTTGGTAATCCAAAAGGCTGTATCTTTATTTTAGTATAAATAAACCCTAGTGATTTTATAAGTACTATTAATAAAACTTGTATTTTATTTCATACCTCCTAGCAATTTAATCCAGCCTCTTTGCTCACTGGGGTTCATCTTATCAGTGGGGATACAAAGATGATCAGGCAGGGCCCCCTCCTCTCACAGAGCTCTGTGTCTACTCGAGGAGACAGTGAGAGTAACAGACTGTGACACAGTGACATGGTAAGAGCGCGAGAGAGATAAGCAGAAAGAGCTTTGAGAACACAATAGGAACCGGCAGACCTGGAATGCGTTTAGCCTGTCCCCTTGAAGCCAGAAAGCCACCCCTAGTAAAAGCATCCCCAACACCCCAAAGCCACTCATAATGTCCCCCAACCTCACTTAGCATGCCCTCTACCACCCCACCTGTCCACCAGTGCCTGGGCTCCTGGGCCCATTCCTGTCTCTGCCTTGCAACTCTACCTAAGCAAGCCTGGGGCTGAGGTGAAAAGCAAGGCATGCCATTTTAGGGACGTCTTCCCAGCAAAGGCAACACATCCTCACAGTTTTGAAGGACATGATGAAGAAGGGACGGAAGAAAGCATTCCAAGAGAAGGACACCCCCATCCAAAGACCCACGCTACAAGTATTTTAGTCTAAGCCCAGGAATTACAAGCAGGTCTGTGTGGCCAGGCCATAGGAGGGCACACGCCACAGACATGCGAAGGGGCCTTGCCATGAGTGTCATGCTGGGGAGTTAGGACTTTATGCTGGGGGCTACAGACACCCTTCACATGCCTGAGAGAGATGCAAATGTTCACAGCAGCACTAGTCACAATAGTCAAAAGACAGAAGTAACCCCAATGTCCATCAACAGAAGAATGGATAAACAAAATGTGGTGTGTCCTATGATGAGATATTATCCAACTGTAAAGAGGAATGAAGCACTGACACCTGTTACAACACGGATGAACTTTGAAGACATTATGGTAAGCCAGACACAATGAACAAATGTGTGATTCCACATGTAGGGATTATCTTGAGTAGGGCAATCATAGAGATGGAAGTACATTAGAGATTCCTGGGGGCCAGGGAGCTATTGCTTATTGGGTACCGGGTTTCCTTTGGGGTGATGGAAAAGATTTGAAAGCAGGCTGTGGTGATAGCAACACTGTACAACACCGTAAATGTAATTAGCACCACTGAATTGTACAGTTTAAAATGGCTTATGTATACAGAAGGTGCCAAGAAAATGTATACATATTTTCAGAAAGGAAAAAACTGTATTAAAATTGTAATACAATGAATGACTAGCATTCTTTGGATTAACGCCATCTGTTTTAAGATTTTATTAGGGAATTGGGGGAGGGGAACAGCGTTGGGGAACCAGGGAAAGGGAACAGACAAGTTGTTGTCCTTTTGTTCTTCGGTCTAGTTGTGGAGGACGTTGCCTCACTGGCCCATGTTGGTATCATCATTGCGCTCTTCCTGGATGAGGCAGATCAGTCGCCGGCCTCTGGACGGCTGTTCACCGTGGCTCTTGGCAGCTCACGCTGGCTGCCAGCCACTCACTGTAGCCTATGGCAGCCCACTGCAGCAGGGGCTGCAGCTATGCCGTCCTGGGGACTCACAGCTCCAGGTGGAGCTATTGTTCACCTCTTAGCTGTAGAGGGCAGTGTCACTGGCCCTCACATGTGGAATCTGAACCAGGGCCTCTAGCGTCTGAAGCCAGCTCTTAACCAACAAGCCACTCAGCTGGCCCAACTTTTTTTTTTTTTTTAAGTATGAGATGAATAGTTTTCTGGTTCCATAAATACCTGTCCTACATTTGAGGGGTTTACAGGACAGACCCAAAAACTCAAGGCAGAAACTTCATACTTGTGCAATATTCTTCCAATTCTTGGGAACACCTGCCAGGCAGTCAAAAGAGGGGAAGCTTGCACCCGATCCTGTCATGCTGCGGCTATCAAAATGATACCGAAGATAAGAGTTGTGTAAAGCAGGCAGATTCAAGGCCATTGCTAAATAGTAAGCCCCGCCTTCCCTCTGGCTCCAGCCACAAAGCAGGTTTGCACTTTGGAAGGTGACACCTGGTCTGCCTGGGTATCTGTGGCTTGGCCTCTGGCTGGGCGCTGCCAGTTCCACGTTTGGAAACCACAGCAGGAAGTACCGCTGGTTCGAGAGCGCACTCAGGGCAACCGCCTGCATCCTTCCCTCCCTTCTACACAATGCTCTTAAGTTTCTTCCAGACGATTTCCACCCCTGGGTTTTTAGTCCTTCTTGTAAAACCGCAATCTTATTCCTTCTAGTGCAACGAGTTCAGGAGAAACTCAGCAAGGGCTTTAGAGGGTCCTGGGGCATCAAGGACGTTAAGGTGGCTCTGCGGGCTGAAGCACGGCTTTGGTTTCTCATGTCTCTCAAGTCCTTGAGTCTCCATGATAGGCAGGAGTGTTGATTTTTCCCTCCGCGTGATGAAGCCACCCAAAGGTCCCAGGTACAGAGGCAGAAGCAAGGAAACCCCGAGTCTTGCAACAACTCACAACGCCAGTGGTCTCGGCGCAAGGCAAACTTACGAGACAAGGATGATATTAAAAGGAAAGCAAAATAAAGAGAAATCTGGATGCCTTTTACAGCTTCTACAGTAAGATTTTCCACTGGCTTATGATATTCTACAGTGGCTCTCAACTGCGGGTGGTTCTACCCACAAGGGGACATTTGCCACTGTCTTGAGACATTTTTGGTTGTTACTGCCAGGAATGGGGGGTGCTACTGGCGCCTATTCGATAGAGGCGGGGATGCCGCTCACCATCCGACGATGCACAAGACAGCCCCCGACAACAAAGAATCATCTGGCCCAGTTTATCAATAGTGCCAAGGTTGAGACATTCAGTTACACTGTATTTACACAAAAGACTATTTTATATTTTATTTTGAACATATTTGAGTCAATCAAGAAGACATTTGGATAGAATCCCAAATGTTTATCCGAAGTATTTCCTAGTGATAAAATTCCTAAAATAGAAAAGTAAATAACACCGAGTCCCGAAAGCTTCCTCATCATTTTCATTAATCTACAAATTGACAGGCGAGGGATTGTTGATATATATGCCTGAAATGTCCACATTGGGAACGGCTACTCCACAGAGGAAATCTAAATGGGGTTCTGGGACTCTGAGCTCTACTCCCAGATGAACAGGATGGCATTTGCCCTGGAGTCGCACTCAGTGTGACAGACTGTCTAACAGAAATGCAAAGATGCTATAGATCGGCAAAGAGGCAATTCACTTCTCCTGGGGTACTCAGGAAAAATTAGCAAGAAGGTGAATGGTGAGCTGGGTCCTCTAGGAACTCTTCTTCAAAGGAACAAAATGAGGAAGAACATTTGAGATAGAGAAAAAGCTAAGACGCTATTATGTGTTGAATTGTGTCCCCTGACTCCTCTCCCCCCACATCGCCCCCAAGATGCCTTGAAGTCCTAATTTTTTTTTTAAAGATTTTATTGGGGAATTGGGGGAGGGGAACAGCATTGGGGAACTGGGGCAGGGGAACAGACAAGTTGATGTCCTTTTGTTTTTCAGTCTAGTTGTAGAGGACATTGCTTCACTGGCCCATGTTGGTATCATCATTGCGTTCTTCTAGGGTGAGGCAGATCGGTCGCTCGCCTTTGGATGACTACTCACAGCAGCTCTGGGCAGCTCACACTGCCTGCCAGCCACTCACGCTGGCTGCTGGCCACTCACTGTAGCCTATGGCAGCCCACTGCAGCAGGGGCTGCAGCTATGCCGTCCCGGGGGACTCACAGCAGCCCAGCTCCAGGTGGAGCTGTTGTTCACCATCTTAGCTGTAGAGGGCAGTGTCACTGGCCCTCATAAGAGGGATTTGAACCGGGGCAACTGGCGTCCCAAGCCAGCTCTTAACCACCGCACCACTCGGCCGGCCCTTGAAGTCCTAATTTTCAGTACCTGAGAATGTAACCTTATTTGGAAATATAGTCATTACAGAAGTAATTAGGTAAGATGAGATCATACTGGAGTACGTGGGCCCTTAATCCAATACGACTGGTGCTTTTAAAAGAAGAAGAAACACAGACACACACAGGGAGAACACCATGTGAAGATGGAAAGAGAAACTGAGGTATGTAGCTGCAAGCCAAGGAATTCCAAGGATTGCTGAGAACTACCAGAAACAGAAAGGACTCTCCCCTACAGGGGTCAGGGGGAGCATGGCTGGCCCTACCAACACCTTGATTTTAGACTTCTAGCCTCCAGAATTGTGAGAAAATAAACTTCTGTTGTTTTATGCCACCTAGTTTGTAGTACCTGTTTCAGAAGTCCTAGGTAACTCATACAGTCTACAAGAGCTAAATAAAATAAAATTCCATCATTTTGAGTAAACAATTGGATAATTGTTTCAATCAATGTGGTGGTAAGTAAAGGAAGACTCAGAGTTGAAAAGATACAGAGAACCTGTCACATTGTTGAAGGCTACATGGAGGAGCTGTGAAAAAGGAAGGAAGTCATAGAAGGAAGATAGTCTGAGGAGGTGAGAATTATGCCAAGAATAGCTGTAAATTCTGAGATAAGAGGCAAGATGTAGAGTGGCATCAATGCCAATTCTTGACTAAACTGTCAACTGGGATCTTTTCAAACCCCGGATATTAGTAGTGTCATGGCTAAGAAGATGTATTTAAGTCAGGTTACAACCCAGAAGAAAGAGATAAATGAAAAAGGAGAAAGAGGAGAAAGAGGCAATGAACAATTGGATGTAAATAAAAGTACAATTCTATTTACAATACCAAAAAACATGAAATAAATTTAACGACGTGTGGACAAAACCTATACAGTAAAAACTATAACACATTGTTGAAAGAAATTTTAAGACAAAAATAAATAAAATTATATACCATGTTCATGGATAGGAAGAATCAAATATTTAAAATCTTGATTCTTCCCAAGTAGATTAATAAATTCAACATGACTCCAACCAAAATTCCAGCAGAGTTTAATAGAAATTGACAAGCTGGTCCTAAAAGTATGTGAAAATGCACTTACCTAGAAGAGACAAAGCAAGTTTAAAAAAGAAGAACAACACTGAAGGACTTACTGACCATGTGGTATTGGTTGAAAAGACAGACATATAGATCAATGGAACAGAACAGAGAGCTCAGAAATATTTTCACAGGTATATGGCTAATTGGTTTTTGATAAAGGCGTCAAGGTAATCTGATGAGAAATGAGAAGTCTCACAGTGTCAGATCCAGTGAGTAAGGTGGATGTGGACACGCCAGAAATTGCTGTATACCAGAAGTGATGTGTGACACAGCATTGTCGTGATGGAGGATGATTTATGGCATATTTTAAAACACACCTTCTCTCAACCGTAGCTCACTGACCCAACTGACCGCGCCAAACATGCTGAAACTTATCAGACACTGTTACTAAGGTCCAATGCGCTGCTTCCCATATGGAAGATCCCTGCCTTTCTGTTGGATGGAGCTTGGCAGCAGCATCACCTTATTGTTTGATCACAACGGGAAGGCTCCGTGTCACACATCACTTCTGGTATACAGCCATTTCTGTTAAATAAAAACATTACGGTGTGCCCTCATCCACCTTATTCACCGGATCTGGCACTGTGCAACTTCTGGCTCTTCCCCAAAGTCAACATGATTCCAGACATCGAGGCAGCCATGATAGCGCAACTAAAGACAGTCTCAAAAAAGGACTTCCAGAACTGCTTCAGAAAGTGGCAAGAATGACAGGATAAGTTTGAAGTGTTCGAAGCGAGGTGGAGTATTGAGAAGGATTAATGGCAATGTGTCTTTTACTGTATGAAAATTTTTTATTTAAACATTCACCGTATGTTTTGATCGTACCTCATAAGACAAACAACCTCATTTTTTTTTAATGGTCAAAAGATTAGAAAAGATACCACTAAGAGAAGGTATATGAATGACCAATAAGCACATGGAAAAGTGCTCAACACAAGTCATCAAGGAAATGCAAATAATAACTGCAATGAGATACCAGCACACACCCACTAGAATGGCTAAAACCAAAAGACTGACAGTCACAAATGTTGGCTAGGAAGCAACCCACAGGAACACTTACACATTGTTGGTGGGGGTGTAAAAATGGTACATCTACTTCAGGAAAAGGTCTGGAAGGTTCTTAAAAAGTAAACATATACTTGCCATACAACCCAGCTACTCTTGGGTTTTTACCCAAGAGAAATGAAAACATATATCCACACAAAGACTTGTCCAAAAATGTTTATAACAGTTTTACTCAAAAGATCCAAAACCTAGAGACAACCCAAACGTCCAATAGATAAACAAACATGAAAGTCTACTCAATAATGAAAAGAAACGAATTACTGATACATGCAACGACATGGCTGAATCTCAAAAGAGTACACACTGTCTGGTTTCATTAAATGAAATGACACGGATTGGAAAACTAAACTGACAGAGAGCAGATACAGCACTGGTTGCCTGAGGCCAGAAATAAAGGGGAGATTGACTTCAAAGAGACTTCAAGGAATTTTAGTGGGGGTGATAGAAATACTCTATATTTTTATTGAGGTGATGGTTACTTGGGTGTATAAATTCGTCAAAGCATCAACCTGTACAATTAAATGGGTGCCATTTATCATATGTACATTATGCCTCAATAAAATTAATTAACAAAACAATGGAGGCAAAGATCTTGATATTCTTGGCATCTAAGGCAGTGTGGCTGGGTCATGGTTTCATTCTCCCATTTCAGCAAGCCACATTATTTGGGCGTTTTGTTGACATGCAACCAGAGACCAGGATTCTAAGTTTTTCTGTGCTGACATGTGTGTGTGTCTTTCCAGCAGTCAGGAAACGATGACACCAAAAGGTCTGAGATCAATTTTCATCCATGTGCGGTGCAGCGGGAAGCTCTGGTTGTGACTCGCGGCGTTCTGTCAGCCTTTCTTGGAAAATGCAGAAAGAATGAAAAACTTGTCATTTACCTGAAAGAGGGAGGCCAGTTTGGGTAAGTCACAGCCAGAATCAAGAGCCACTCGGGACAGCCTGAGTGGGAAGAGATGAGACACTCGGCTCCCCCTTGCTGATCTTCAAACCAGCAGCTCTAGTGGGGTCAGGTGGACTCAGTGTTTGGAATCTGGAGGCCCTCTGAGTAAACAAAGTTAGTCCAAGATCTAGAAGGCCACCAAGGCAGGAGGGAAGAGGCAGGTTAAGAAAAGTGAGCAGGTGAACAGGTCCCAGGCCAGAGGGGAGCAGTGGCCTGTGCCCCGTTTCCTGCTGGGTGGCAGTGGGAGGCTTCCCTGTGGGACTTGGGGGGCCTACACAGGCCCCTGGGTATCAGCAGCAGAGAGGGACTCAGTCCTGATACCAATTAACACTTGCAAATGGCCCCACTCTGGGTCTTTAAATCCTGTGCCAGATATCACAGCTCAGCTCTGATTCAGGAAGCATCTGCAACAGTGGCACCGTGCAGCCCCCTTGCTTACCCCATGCCCCACAGTGTGACACCACCGTGGGGCTCCAGGGACCTTCCCCACCCTCACCCTACCTGGGACCCCTTGAAGGCCACATTTGACTTGCCTGGAAATCAAAGTTTCCTCATGTATCATTTTTTGGGGGGTGGGGTGGGGTGGGGGGAATCCTGAAGGAAATGCTTTAGTGAACTTATTTTCCTTGATTTAAGGGCAGGAAGAATTTGGGTTGTTTTTAAATAAGGTTTCTTTCTCCACGTTACGAAAAAGTTTGTTTGTTTGTTTTCCCAGCAGGTACCCTGTGATTACTAACTGGGACCCCTGGACCCCTCCTAGGAGGTGCATGGCTTTTGTAGGTCATGAGGCCCTGTGTATATTCATGGTTTTTGATCCTATTGTAAAAGATTGAAAATCACTGGTCTAGTAGAAAGAAGCAGCCGCATCTTTGTAATCCAAACATTTGTGTTCAAACCCCAGCTCTACCCCTGAGAAACGAAGTCCCTGTGGGCAGACATGTGTCATGTGCGAGCGCTGCAGAGAGCTGCTGAGGGGTCTTCCTACAGGGTCTGAGCGAAAGCCCTCCTGGCTGCAAAGGTCAGAGGGCTCGCGTGTCCTCTGAGAACCCCAGCCTGGCGCCCCAATCTCTTTTCACCCTCCTGATGACTGCATGCAGCCCGTGTAGGTGGTTCCGACCCCAGAGGGAAGCAAACTGAGCCCAAGGCAGGTTACTGAACGTCCCTGGGAAAAAGAAAAAAAAAAAGAAAACCAAAATCGTGCTTCTTTGTTCGCCGTCTGGAGTGCAGACTCCCAACTCTCCGAAGCGAGCATTACGTGGCGTTCTGGAATGTTTTCCGAGACTAAGATAGCTTTCCCATCCTGTCGTGTTTTTCGCTCTCCCCTGCTTCCCACCTGCTTGTTGCTGTCTGCTGGTGTCACACCTTCTGCACACTAGGAGCTCAGAGCAGAGTCGGCCTGGGTGAAACTGGGGCTCCATCTGCCCGCCTGCTTTCTGGGGGATGTCTGAAGGTAATTTTGGGCCGGCACCCTTTGCCAGGAGTCTGAGGAGCCTTCTGCAGTGCCACCCGGCTCCCATCCACTCTCGGCAGAACAAGCCAGTACCAAATCCAGCCCCTGGTGCCACTCAGCCAGATGGCAGGGGAAGCAAAACAAAAGTGACCTTGTTAGCACAGTGTGTCTTCCCCAGGAGAAGCTATTTTTGTTGTGGTTGTGAACTGAAGTTGTCTAGGCTGAATTCACCTTCCCTGCGAGGGCTGTGGAATGTTAATTTGTTCCAAAGTTCAGTATTTTGATTAGAACCAGGAGCGCCAGATTTTGTCAGAAACAGTTTGGAATGGGGTAGGCTGGTGCGCTTTCTCGTGCTCATGCTCTCTCACTCTCACTCTCTCTCTCTCTCTTTCTCGCTCGCTCTCTTACTCTCTTGGCGGTTGTACAAAGTAAATGTTGTTGCAGCAGCTGCTCTGGGGGAGCAGCCCATCACAGATCCAAGTGGGGGGGGCTGGCTCCTCCCTGCGTGAGCCATGACCTCATTGCCAGAGAGGCACAGGCCTGGGTTTGCGTGGACAGAGCAAAGAGCCCAGCACAGTGCCTGGAACAGAGGGGTCCTCAGGGAATAACGGTGTGCCGGGGGAGAGAATGTGCTTCCCCAAGGCATGGAGCCACCGGAGTTGCTGCAGCCAAGGGGTCATGTACAAGGGCAGCTCTGGATTCTGAGGCCCCTCCATCTCTGTATCTTCTGTTCTCGTCCCCTGGCCATCTTCACTTTCTCTCTTTCTTTTTTGTACTGAAGTATGAACCCGAGTATTATAGTCTGTGCGCCTATATACTCTGCATTACAAAATAAACACAGAGAACAGGAAATGCGCCCCCAACCCTAACCCCAATCCTCGCCCTCCGGTCCTTCCTAGAGGGCAGTAGGTCAGACCCATCTCCATAGCTCATCGGTGCTTGATGGTGTCAAACCTACTATTTGTCGTCAGTCTCATGGGTGAAAACGGTGTTTGGTTCTTAGCATGGTACAGGGGTTAAAAGTGTGGACTCTGAATCCAGGTTGCCCACGATCTGCTCCTAGCTGTCTGAGAGTCTGTTCCACTGTGTGAAAGGATTCCGGGGGTCCGTTACAGGCTGGTTGGGAAAGCTGAATGACCTTACACATGTGGAGGGTGCAGATCAGGCTGGCCCACGGGCACGCTCCAAGGGGTTGGCTTTTATCATCACTGCTGTGACGTCCCTGTCCCTGGTAACTCGTGATGTTGGGCACAGAGCCCCCAGCCCCGCACCTTCCCTTTCAATTCAGGGTAGACGATTCCGGGTATTTCCCAGATGCCACCCTAAGGCTGGGAAGGAACTGGTGATCCATGAATTCTGGGCTTCTGTTCCAGCTGCCATACAGCCCTGCGGCTTGTCACAGCCTCTCCAAAGGTCAGCCCAAGAGGAAGAGAACTAACCCTCAGGGTGGAGTGGCTTTCTGCTTCTTCCAGCGGGGACAACTAAGGTCCCGAGGGCAGAGGGGCTCCCCTGGAGGCAGAGCCAGGACCAGCACCTAAAGGCAGCTGTCTCTCGCCCTCTCCGGGGCCAACCCCAGCTGCCCAGTGTCTCTTCCTGAAGAGCCAGGTTGAAGAGGAATCCGAAGTACAGCAGAGCTCGTGGGGAGAGAGATGCTGACAGGGAGCGATGCTCTGGCTTGAGTGCACAAGGAGAGTGGGGGTGCCTGCCTGCCATCCACCTGCTCCCTTGCCCACCTCCCAGGGCCTCCACCCCCACCCGCCACTGCTCTGCCTACCAGGAAATGCTGCCCTCACTGAGAGTAGGGAGCAGAACCGCTGCCATACCCAGGCCACTCGGGTGCACTTCTGGGCCTCTTTCTTCCTCCATCTGATCTTAAGGGGCTCACATAGGGGTCTGAGGGCCGAGCAGCCTGTGAACGGTCTTTCCAGCACTGTCTCATCCGCTCGGCCGGCCATCGGAAGGCCTGACAGGCCTCTGGTGGGGACTCAGAAACGCAGCACCACAGCCCCCAGGCACCAATCCTGTAGGAGCACTGGTAAGCCTGCAGCTAGACTTGGCTCTCCAGGATCCCCACACACTCCCGGCCTGGAATCAGTACTGGGAGGGTGGGGGGCAGTGTGCAGACTGTGTACAGAGGTCAGCGCTGCTGCTGGAGGCTGCGGCTCGAGCAGAGCCAGACTGGCCTACCCCTCCCTGTCATTTCCCCTGTGAGGCCAGGGACTGTGGAGCACTCTGCTGCAGCCTGCCATCTGCTGCTGCCAACATCTGCGCTTGCTGCCTTCCATGCAGACAACTGTCTGTCCTTCCTTCCCCCTTCCTCCAGCTGCTGCTCCTCCCCTCTCCCCCGAGAAGGTCATGAAAATGGGTGCAGACTGCAGGCAGATGTTCGAGATGATTCCTGGCCTGTCCAGGCACAGGGCAGCCAGCACACCCTCATCCGTACATGGGCAGCCAGATCTGCAAGCCTCTAGATAGCACACAGGTGTGCCCTGCTTGGAGATAACCCAGTAGGAACAAAGTCCAGATTTGCAAAGCAGACACCTAAGAGCAAAGTGTCTCTACACTGCACGGGGGCCATTCTAACCGATGTAACGATTTCTTCCCTCTTCTAGGTTCTTAACCAGAAGAAGAGAGGCACATGGACTGGGTAACCTGGGAGCTTTCTGAACATCTGCCTGGTCAGTCCCCGTTTCCCACTCCCAGGCAAATCGGGTTCGGGGAGGGAAGTTACTGAAAGAAGTCTGTAGGGCCCAGGAAATGCTAATAGACCCCCTCCGCCACCATTACCACTGCTAATCTTGTGCATTTCAGTTCCGATTTAAAAATCAGTAATTACCTACATAAGGGGAAAAGGACTGACTCTTCAACAAATAGTATTGGGGAGACTGGACATCCACCTGCAAAGAATGAAGGTGAACCCTTACCTCACACCATATGTAAAAATTAACTCAAAATAAAGACCTAAATATAAGACCTTAAACTACAGAACTCCTAGAAGAAAACAGGGGAAAATTTCCAGGACATTGGACTTGGCAAATGATTTCATGGATATGACACCAAAAGCATAGGCAACAAAACCAAAAATAGACAAAGAAGAGGACATCAAATTTAAAAACTTCTGTGCGGGTCAGCTGAGTGACACGTTGGTTAAGAGTTGGCTTGGGGGCCGGCCTTGTGGCGCGGTGATTAAGCGTTGGCTTGGGAAGCCAGCGGCCCCGGTTCGGGTCCCACAAATGAGGGCCAGTGACACTGCCCTCAAAAAAAAAACAAAAAAACAAACAAACAAACAAAAAAAGAGTTGGCTTGGGACACCAGCTCTGAGCAGCATGGCCCCGGTTTGGATCCCACATGGGCCAGTGATGCTGCACCCTCTACAGCTAAGATAGTGAACAACAGCTGGACCTGGAGCTGGGCTGCTGTGAGTTGCCAGCGACAGCACAGGCTGCAGCCCCTGCTGCAGTGGGTTGCCATGAGCAACTGTGAGTGGCTGGCAGCCGGCGTGAGCTGCTGTGAGCTGCCATGAATGGCCATCCAATGGCCGGCAACTGACTGCCTCAGCCGGGAAGAGCACAGTGATCACAATACCAACATGGGCCAGTGAAGCAACGTCCTCCACAACTAGACTGAAGAACAAAAGGACAGCAACTTGTCTGTTCTCCTTCCCTGATTCCCCAGTAAAATCTTTAAAAAAAAGAACTTCCTGGGCAGGCCGAGCGGCGCGGTGGTTAAGCACTGGCCTGGGAAGCCAGCAGCTCTGGTTCGGGTCCCACATATGAGGGCCAGTGACAATGCCCTCCAAAAAAAAATAAAAAAACTTCCGTGCATCAAGGGACTCAATTAACAGAGTGAAAAGGCAACCTACAGAATGAGAGAAAATATTTACAAGCCATGTATCTAATGAGGTCTTAATATCCATAATATGCAAGGAACTTCTACAACTCAACAACAACAAAAAGCAAGTAACCTGATTAAAAAATGGGCAAAGGATTCGGATAGACATTTCTCCAGAGATGTACAAATGGCCAACGAAAACATGAAAAGATGCTCCATATCACGAGAAATGCAAATCGAAACCACAATGAGATATCACTTCACACACGCGAGGATCAAAAGAACCAAAGATAAGTGTGGGCAAGGACATAGAAGCTGGAGCCCTCGTGCGCTGTCGGTGGGGAGGTAAAACATTGCAGCTGTTGTGGAAACCCGCATGGAGGTTGCTCCAAAGACTAGAACAGAGCTGCCATAGGATCCGGCAATCCTGCTTCTGGGCACATACCCAAAAGAACTCAAAGCTGAATCTCGAAGAGACACCTGCACCCCCATGTCCACTGCAGCATTATTCACAATAGCCAAGGAGTGGACGCAACCCAAATGCCCACAGACATACAGATGGATAAAGAAAATGCAGTATTTACATGCAATGGAATATTACACAGCCTTAATAAAGATGGAAATCCTCTCACATGCTACCACATGGGTGAGCCTGGAGGGCATGATGCTAAGTGAAACAGGCCAGTCACAAAAGGACAAAAGGTGTATAATTCCACTCACATGATGTATCTAAAATGGTCAAAATCATAGAAACAGAAAATAGAAAGGTGGTTGCCAAGGCCTGGGGGAAGGGAAGGGGAAATAAGTGTTTAGTGGGTACAGGGTTTCAGTTTTGCAAGATGAAAAAACTCTAGAGGTTTGTTGCACACAATGCAAACATGGTTAACATTACTGAACAGTACACTTAAAAATGGCTAAAATGGTCAATTGAATGTTATTTGGTTTTTACCATAGTAAAAAAAAATTAGTAATTACCTACGATGGAGGAGGGTGCACTTTAAACTGAGCTGTTCTATATCACGGGGACCTTTAGATCGATTAGAAATGAGTTCTACAGAAGGATGCATGTCCTTTTAGGGAGACCACTTCATGGACGGTGTAGTGGCCGTACCACGGCACTGTACATCTGAAGCTGCCACTGAACAATATTATATGTCAACTATAAATTAACACATATATAGTCATGGGATGTGGAATATAGTGTGGGGATGGAG
This sequence comes from Aselliscus stoliczkanus, assembly GCA_033961575.1. Taxonomy (NCBI): domain Eukaryota; kingdom Metazoa; phylum Chordata; class Mammalia; order Chiroptera; family Hipposideridae; genus Aselliscus; species Aselliscus stoliczkanus. Next base: position 11,081,728 of record CM066736.1, read on the forward strand.
TCAATGGAATTGTAATAGATATGTATGATGTTGGGGGTGTGGATTGGGGGAGAGGGGGAGTCACCTTGTAAGGGGTGAAAAAAATAACTATTGCATTGTTTTGTACATCTGTAACTAATAATAACAATAATAATAATTTAAATAAATAAATAAATAAATAGAATCCTGAAATTTAAAAAAAAATCAGTTCTAAACACCTAAAAATATGTACATTTATTACATAATGGGACTGTAGTCTTTAAATGTTTGATTTATACAAATGAGATCCAGAACACATTGTTTATGTGAAATGAGCATCTAAGGCATGCTCCTACCTCCAAAGAAATAATTTTATTTCCTAGAATAATCTAGTTGTGAACAGGAAGGGATCTTTGAAGAGTCCAAGAGTCCCCTTAAATAAGGATGACGGCTCTGGGAATTGACTTGCTTCTCCCAATATGGTGGGCGGCGCAGTTCTATCAGTTCATTTCTCTCTATCCACGTGGAGACTATAAGCCCGCCTTCTGCTCAGGGATTGTGTCTGCTTTGCTCACTGTTAGACCCAGTGGCCAGAAGAGCACCTGGCCTGAAATGGGCCCTCAGTAAACGTTTGTTGAGTGAATGAATGAGAATGTGAACGGATCTACCAGTCAACAGTGAGTGTTGCATCCTGGGGGTCTGTGAGAATGCATTCCCATACCTGTGTCATTTTAACATGTTCACTTCTGTGCATGTCTGTATTGCTAATGCATGTTTTTGTGGACTGAACATTTATTCTTAGAGATGACCTAAATAGACATTCAGAGGCTGCCAGCTAAGATAATTCTACTAGGGTTCCAGGCATTGTATTGTTATATTTTATAAATATGGATACAAGGAGTACATATTAACTCCTCAAATCATGGAAGATTAGCTCTGGGAGATGCTCTAAGAACAAGAGTTCCCCTGGTCAAATGAGTTTGAGAAATTTGGGGGTTAAACAGAGCTAAAGAGGTCTCTAAATGTGGGAGCTCTCAAAGTCTTTAACTGCCAAAGTACATGGTCACTCTGGAAACGTGGCAAGAATATGTGGCATTCCTCAAACTCATTTGATGTTGGCACCCTTCTGGATGCCTCCTTGAGGAAGATTTTGCACTAAATGGAGTTAAGTACTGATTGGCAGTAAATGCAGGTAAGTGCTGAACTTAGAAGGGTTTTGCTCAGAAAGAACTCATCGTGGCTGGGATTAGAGAGAACTAGAGGCATGCAGAGTGAAAGAGCTTCCCTTTCTCTCTCTCAGCACACATTGTAAAACATGCACCAAGGGCCAGGCCTTGTGAAAGGCACTGAAAATAGGAAGATGGATGAGAAACGGGCTGCCGGCCTCACCTTCACACAGCCCAGTAAACTGTGAACACCAGCGCTTCCTGGGGCAAATGCCAGCAGACCCGCCAAACTGAGGTAAGTCAACAAGTGGAAGCTATGGGCTCAAATATTTGAAAAGTCCAGGGAATGGGTGGGAAGGTGAAATAAGAAATTATTACAAAGGCTCAAAAAACCAGATGACGAGGGCTTGGGACGGCGGAGGGAGGGTGGGATCCAAGAAATAAATACTTCACCGGTGGAATACTGGATTTGTCCCATCAACCAATACGTGACCGCAGAATGCTATTTTATGCTGGGCACTGCAGGGATACAGAAGAAATAAACCCAAGACACGGTCCTGTGCCTATAGGAGTTTATAACTAGTTGGTTCACTAATTGTCCACCAGCTTTTCAACAAGGCTAATTAATCAACTTTGTCAGAAGCAAACACATCCCAGGATTGAAGGGACAAAAGTGGAAATGGCACTCGGAACCAGGCGTACAGAATCAGGAAGGGAAAGGGAAAAAAGACACCTTCTTTCTGTGCCAGTGTCACAAGACGCACTACCTCTGGGGACCCGGACAACCAGCAGGGGAGAGATTGAAACGCTGAACCTTTTTTCTCCCACGATAACTGGAACACATCCAGCGCAAGAGAGGAAGAAAACTGCACAAAACAAGACCAAGGGCGGGTGGGAGTCAACAAGCTAAACAGGACAAGTTATAAGGTGCAGTGACAGTGGCCAAGTTGCGCTGTGCCAGAAGACTCGGAACCAGGAGTCGGGTGTGATGGCGGACATTTGGGAGGATGAATGACTCCCACAACGTGCCTGGGGGCCTGCGGCTCCCTAAATGGCCGTCGGCCCCCCTCCCGATCACTTCCTCAGCAGCCAGCTGTGATGTGAGCCACAAGGCGGGGGGACATATGCTTGGAGAGGAAAGAGGTCAGAGTCAGGCGTGGAATTTCGGTGGATGTTTTATTAGTTTCTTCCTGGAATTTGTGTGTCTTAGAGTTGCAGCCCCAGATCAAATGTTGCCTGTGAGCATTCTGGGCTGTGTGATTATTATTTGCATCCGCGGGACGGTTGGGGAGAAGAGGGATGGCTAGCCAGAATTCGTCCTTTCATTTGCAAGCACTTGGAGGCTACTGCCAAGCAGCTCTGCAAACCCAGCCCAGTGGAATGTAACCTATCATTAGGACAGGTTGCAAAGCAGAGCTGGGCACCGCTGCCTAATACACACACACACAAGATGAAGGCCTGGGGAGGGAGGCAGGGGTGGGAGGTGGGGAGAGGGATTGCTGATGCCTCCATAAAGGAAAACAGGAAAGGAAATTGTCTGGCTTGGGTTTGGGTCCTCAAGTGGCTTTCACACTGGGGAAACTCCCGAAGATCCTGAACCAACCACGACTCCATTTCCCCCTTGTGCCTTTCAGGAGTCAGCAGGTTCCTTATCAGACGCGCTCATCTTCTTTACGCCCCTCCTGGTTCCAGCCTGAGGGATGGTACAATGGGGAAATGCCCCCATGATACTTAATATTCTGAAATGTGAATCATGGCAGCTTTAACAGGACCTGCCCCTCCCAACCTCACTCAACAACGATAGGAGAGCTCAGTTTTTAGAGTTATTCCCATTTTATTGACAAGGAAGCTGGAGGCAGAAGGGAAACGTCCCTTATCAACCAGCCAACAGCTGACAACTCAAAGACCAAAGATTCCAACTTCCCTATTTCCCGAATCCCTTTAGGCCAAGGGTTCTCAAACTGCAGCCCACAGGCCAAACCAGATCCACCGCCTGCAAGCTAAGAAAGATTTTTACATATTTAAACGGTTGCAGTAAAAATAATCAAAGGAAGAAGAATATTTCATGACACGTGAAAATGACATGAAATAAAAATCTCTGTCCATAAAGAGTTTTACTGGGGCCGGCCGAGTGGCGTGCTGGTTAAGCGCTGGCTTAGGATGCCAGCAGCCCCGGTTCGGGTCCCACATATGAGGGCCAGTGACACTGCCCTCAAAAAAAAAAGAAAAAAAGAAAAAAAGAGTTTTACTGGCCAACAGCCATGACAAGTCAGGACATAGCATCTATGGTGGCTTTCGGGCCTCGCCGGCAGAGTTCAGCAGCTGGAACAAGGATCCCATGGTCGGTCCAAAAAGCTGAGTGTTTACTGTCTGGTCCTGCATAGAAAAGGGCACTCCCCACCCTCCCCCCACTGCCTCAGTGGCTGCGCTGTTGGCTGCTGGAGGTGGACACCGTCCAGGGAACTGCTCTCCGTCAAACAGAGCTGCTCGCCCAAGGGTCTTGGCCCTCCCTGCGGCAGCCCTCATCCAAGGAGGCGCAAAGGCCCGGCTCCCTGGCCTCCACGTGGGAGGTTTCCGGAGGGCCACTGCTGCTCCAGGGAGGTCCAGCATCTACTTGCTTCCATATGGACCTTGTTTCCACGAACACGCCCCCGCAAAGCTGCACACAATCTCTGTCTCGGAATCTATGTCCTGAAGACCTGTTCTAGGATAGGGGACATAATGAAGTGCAGGGAAAACTACTGTCTCTTCTCCTTCATTAAACACAGACCAGCAGCCTGATCTCAGTGTCTCCTTGATGCGGGTGTTACTGATGCCTGATCGGCTCCAGACTGGTTCTCCTTCTGTTGATTCCGTTTCATACAGAGTCTGGGTGCGCCCCGGTTTTCTGGTCTGCATTTCCCATTGATACCTTCGGGAGTCATCCAATGCCCGTGTGTGAAACATTACCAAGCTTTCCCACGGCTCTGGGGAAAGGTCACGGTGATCATGCCCAGGTGGCCCTGCTTCCCCTCTAGCTTCACTCCGTCCTGCACTCCTTGCTCTCTGAGCTACACACCCCGGCACTCTCACTGGTCTTTCCCTCGACCACAGCACCTCTGCAGCTTCCGTTGCCTAGACCCCACGTCACACCTGGCTCACGGAATGAACTCCTGTTGAGTCTTCAGATCTCAACTCAGGTGTCTCTTCCTCAGGGCAGCCTTTTCCAGGGCTGATTTCTTCACTAGTACATACAGGACCTGGGACCCACAATATCTCCAGGGGCCCATGAAAAAAAACAATGTTTCATTTCTTTTAAAACCAGAAGAACAAAGAAACTGTAACTGTATAATGATGAATCCAGCCTGGATTTACACTAATATGCTTGTAAGTGTAATTTCTTTAAAGTGAGAAACAGGCCCCCTGAGGCATGCATGTGCAGCCCTGACCCTTCCTAACCTTCCGCCCAACTTCCCAGCTCCACCAGTCAGGTCTCCCCATTAAATGCTTTCATTGTGCCCTGAACTCTTCTGTCAGAGCACTTACCACTGTTGTCATTTTGCATTGGTCCCTTAAACTACAAGCTTGATGAGAGAAGGGACCACGTCAGACTTATTCTCCATACATCACTGTGACTAACACGGTGCCTGGCTCATAGTATATGCTCAATAAATACTCATTGCGGGCCTGGCTAAGCACAGGCAGCCCACCTGCACAAGGGACCCCACGTTTCCAGCAAGAATGCTCACTCCGTCTATTCTTAACTGCCCGCCTTGCCTGCAGGTCCAAGGGAGGGGACAGGATGAAAACAAAGAGGAAAGACTCACAATGGGAGAACTAGCGGTGCCAAACTTCTCCCCTTGGGGAGCAGGGGCGAGGGGCGGCAGGGATTGAGCATAAACAAACATTTCCTTGTCTGGTAGGTCATTTTGTAATTATGTGCAGGTCAGGCGCTTTATAGACTCCCGGAAGTCAGACAATATCTGCTTCCAGAGGCCATTAATGCTCAAGGGCCCCCGGAGAGAAGAGGGACTTTCATTAGGTCTTGTCCGATGCAGGCAGGAAGCGCCTAAGTGACAGTCCAGAGTGAAACAACGAAGCAAGCAAAAGGCGATAGGAAGGGGCGCTGACCTCCGAGTTCAGAGACGAGGAGGGAGAGCAAAACAAATGTATGAACCTGGGGAACTGGCAAATGCAGCTTGGAGCCTTCAGCAAGCTGCTCTGGGGAAAGGGGGTGAGAATGACTTTGACTTTATGCTCTGGGAAGGAAGCTGGCAAGAGGAGCGGAGGGTGGTGCCTTTCTCCATAGGGCTTCCTGTGCTACCATTTGCACTCTCCAAGGACGGCAAATGTGCCAAGCCAGTCAGAGAGAGCACAACAGACCATCGAGAGGAAGCAGGTGAGGCTGTTGCCAGAGGTGGGACTTGGCTCTTGCCACCTGGCTGCCTTCATGCATTTTCACTCTGCAAAGATGGCGGGGATTTTTCGGTTCACTCTCATCACTGGGGTTGCTGCCCTCTGGGAGGGATGGGGTTGGAGGGTGACGAGGGTAAAGGGGAGAACTGACTGGCAGCCAAAAAGAAAACTTATGCACAAAACCCCCAACTGGTAGCAAACAGGATGGACGGGTGGCCGCGTGCCAAGATCCTTTGGGTTCACACGTGACAGGCTCGGTGGCTCCGTCGCCAGGGCTTGCCTTTGCTGGAACCAGGCAGATGATGGGAAGAGGCGCTGGCATTCTTAAAATTCCCCGGTCCTCATAGACCTAAAATTAACGTGACCGTTTACAGAGCTAGATATGCATTTGGAATATCGTAGCAATAAATAAGATGATAAAGATCCAGTGACTCCATATCTGAACTGCAGTCATTTTTACCTATGGTCACCGATTGCTGGTGCATTTAACAGGTTATAATTATCAGTCATTCTGTCACTGTCCTTTGTATTCGAGGATGAAGATGACTGATATTGTGCTGCATGTGGCAAAGAGCACCAAAGAATGGACCTAATCTTTTTCTTTAAATGGCTTTTTGAGATAGTCACACACCATACAATTCAATGGTTTTTGGTATAGTCACAGGGTTGTGCAACTCTTACCACATCCTAATTTTAGAACATTTTTGTCTTCCCTAAAAGAAATCTTGTACCAGCAGCAGTTAGTCCCAAGTTCCCTTCCCCTCCATCCCCTGGAAACCACTAATCTTTCTGTCTCTATGGCTTTGCTGATTTTATAGATTTCATACAAATAGAAACATACAACGTCTTTTGTGTGTGGCTTCTTTCACTTAGCATAATGTTTTCAAGGTTCAGCCATATTGTAGCATGTGTCAGTATTTCATTCCTTTTTATGGCTGAATAATACTCCTTTGTATGGACAGACCACATTTTCTTCATCTATCAGTTGATGGACACTTGGGTTGTTTCTACTTTTTGGCTGTTGTGAATAGTGCTGCTGTGAATGTTCATGTCCAAGTGTTTGGGTGGACATATGTTATCATTTCTCTTGGAATATACCTAGGAGAGGAATTGCTAGGTCATATGGTAACTTTCTGTTTAACTTTTTTTTTTTTTTTAATTAACCACTTTATTTATTTATTTATTTTTGAGGGCAGTGTCACTGGTCCTCGTATGTGGGACCCGAACCGGGGCCGCTGGCTTCCCAGGCCAGCGCTTCACCACCGCGCCACTCGGCCGGCCCTCTGTTTAACTTTTTGACTTTTCCACAGTGGCTGCCTTGTTTTACATTCCCATCAGCAATGCAGGCGTGTCCCAATTTCTCCACATTCTCCCCAACACCTGTTATTGTCCCTCTTCATTACAGCCATGCCAGTGGATGTGTTCTCATTGCGGATTTCATCTGCACATCCTTAACGGTTAATGATGCTGAACGTCTTTTCATGTGTTGATTGGGCATTTGTATATCTCTTCTTTGGAAAATGTCTACTCAGATATTTAACGAATGTTTTAATTGGGTTGTCTTTTGATTATTGAGTTGTAAACATTTTTTATGTATTTGGGATACAAATTCTTCATCAGATATGTGATCCACAAGTATTTCCTCCCAGTCTATGAGTTGTCTTTCCCTTTCTTAATGGCATCATTTGCAACATAAGGTTTTTTTAAATCCTCATGTAGTCCGATTTATGTTTTCTTTTGTCTTTTATACATTTGGTATTATAGTGAAGAAACCATTGCCTAACTCAAAGTCACAAAGCTTTACTCCTGTATTTTCTTCTAAGTGTTTTTATAGCTTTAGCTCTTACATTTAGATCTTTGATCCATTCTGAGGTAATTTTTACAGATGGTGTGAGGTAGGAGTCCAAATTCATTCTTTTGCATGAGGCTATCCAGTTGTCCCAACACGATCTGTTGAAAAGACTATTTTGCAGGTTGTACTTTTTGGCACCATTGTCAAAAATCAACTGATAGGGCAGGCTGAGTGGTGCATTGGTTAAGAGCTGGCTTGGGACACCAGCCAGCCCAGTTCGGATCCCACATATGAGGGCCAGTGACACTGCCCTCTGTAGCTAAGATGGTGAACAACAGCTCCACCTGGAGCTGAGCTGCTGTGAGTCCACGGGTGGGCATAGCTGCAGCCCCTGCTGCAGTGGGCTGCCACAGGCTACAGTGAGTGGCCGGCAGCCAGCGTAAACGGTGTGAGCGGCCTTCCAGAGGCAGGTGACTGATCTGCCTCACTCAAGAAGAGCGCAATGATGATACCAACATGGGCCAGTGAAGCAATGTCCTCCACAACTAGACTGAAGAACAAAAGTACAGCAACTTGTCTGTTCCCCTTCCCCGGTTCCCCAACACTATTCCTCTCCCCCAGTTCCCCAATAAAATCTTTAAAAAAAAAAATCAACTGACATAAATGGAAAGGTGTATTTCTGGACTCGCCACTCACTCCACTGATCTACATGTGTTTCCTTATGCCAGGCCAACACTATGCTCATCGCTGTAGCTTTGTAGTAAGTTTTGAAATCAGGAGTCCTCCAATTTTGTTCTTTTGCAGATTGTTCTGGCTACCCTGGCCTCCAGCACTTCTATGTGCATTTTAGGGTTAGCTTGTTAATGTCTGCAAAAAAAAAAATCCAGCTGGGATTTTGATGGAGATTAGTTAGACCCCTATGTCACTCTTTACACCAGAATAAATTCCAAATGGACTAGTGTTCAATTTAAAAATTAAAACCATAAGAAGACTAAGGAGAAAAAGAATTGGTTTTATGTATATATATATATATATATAATTGTGGAGAAGAAAAATAAAAAACAAAACCCACAGCTGTAAGAAAAGATTAATACTCGCATATACAACTACATAAAAATTAAAATCTTCTATATGGTGAAAAAAATTACAAATGTAAACAATAAACTAGAAACATTTTGTAACACATTTCTTTAGTATTCAGAGAACTCTTATATATCTCTATGAAAAAGACAAAGCCAAAACACAAAATGTACAAAGGACACAAAAAAACAGTTCATAAAAGAAAAGTAAATGGCCAATAAACACACGAGAACAATGTGCTCATAATGCATGTGAATGAAAATGAGCCATTTTTTCAGCAGTCAGCCTGGCAAAGACTAAACAAAACAGGTTGATCGTGCCGAGGGTGGGTAAGGAGATGGGACCAGTGCTTCCATACATTCTCGGGGAGGGTAAATTGGTGCAGCTGTTTTTAGAGTGCCATTTAGCAATATCTACTGAAATTTACAGTATGCATACCCCATGATTAGCGAGTCTACTTCTAGGAATTTATTCTGCAGATACGTTTGCTCATGCACTCCAAGATGCACATACGTGGATGTTTCAACAGCAGCACTATTTGTTAAGAGGACATTAGACGCAACCCAAATATCCATCAATACCCAAATGTGAAGTAAGTAAAATGAAATAGCTGGCCACGTAAAAGAATTAAGACGTCTTGATGTAACGATCTGGAAAGATCTATAAGACATGCTTTATGAAAGGGGGAAAAAAAGGCAAGCTCTGACCATCACCAGACCAGCACTAACTTGCAGTGGCACCTCCTTTCCTGCCTTATTTCAGTTCTGGCCCAAGGTCAGGGCTAACTTATGAACCAAATGACCTTGAATAAGTCACTCATCTCTCCATGCCTCAGGTTCCTCCCTGGTGAATAGGGATTATATGGAGCCCCCATCATAGGATTAAATGGATAATGCCCAAAAACATTTAGAAGAGTACATGGTACTTGGCAAGCACATTGGGGTTTTAAAAATTATTATGACAAAGCAAAAGAGCAAGAAGTAGGACAGTACAGATAACATGTTGTATAGTTTCTGTACTTAAAAGAAAAGGAGAGGGCCGGCCGACTGGCATGATGGTTAAGAGCTGGCTTGGGACGCCAGCGGCCCCGGTTCGGATCCCACATATGAGGGCCAGTGACACTGCCCTCTACAGCTAAGATGGTGAACAACAGCTCCACCTGGAGCTGGGCTGCCATGAGTCGCTGGTGATGGCATAGGCTACCATATGCTACAGTGAGTGGCCGGCAGCCAGCGTGAGTGGCCGGCAGCTGGTGTGAGCTGCCAAGAGCCTCAGTGAGCAGCCGTCGAGAGGCCGGCGACCGATCCGCCTCATCCGGGAAGAGCGCAATGATGATACCAACATGGGCCAGTGAAGCAATGTCCTCCACAACTAGACTGAAGAACAAAAAGACAGCAACTTTTCTGTTCCCCTTCCCCGATTCCCCAACGCTATTCCGCAACACAAATTTCCCAATAAAATCTTTAAAAAAGAAAAGGAGAAATAACACATGCAAATACTAGTCTGCACATGTGCAAACTACTCTGTATAAATGCAAGAAAATGGTGACATTGGAAGAGAACAGAGAAGCTGCAGACGGCAGTGGAACAGATTTTTCACTGTAAAACCATGCTGAATGTTGAACCATGTGCATATATTAACTAGTCAAAAATAGATAAAATTATAAATGAATAAAGGTTATATATATGTATATATATACTATATATCCTAATATGTGAATAGAAAATGTCTATACAAGAAATTAACAGTGGTTACATGTGGGAACTGACATGAGTTGAAAGGAGACAGTTACTTTCATTTCTCTTTTCATACCATTTATTAATAGTTTTTGGGTTTTTTTGGTTTTTTAAAAGATTTTATTGGGGAATTGGGGGAGGGGAACAGCGTTGGGGAACCGGGAATGGGGAACAGACAAGTTGCTGTCTTTTTGGTCTTCAGTCTAGTTGCGGAGGACGTTGCCTCACTGGCCCATGTTGGTATCATCATTGCGCTCTTCTCGGGTGAGGCAGATCGGTCGCCGGCCTCTGGATGGTCGCTCACCGTGGTTATTGGCAGCTCGCAATGGCTGCCAGCCGCTCACACTGGCTGCCAGCCACTCACTGTAGCCTATGGCAGCCCACTGCAGCAGGGGCTGCAGCCTACACCGTCCCGGGGACTCACAGCAGCCCAGCTCCAGGTGGAGCTGTTGTTAGCTGTAGAGGGCAGTGTCACTGCCCCTCATGTGTGGGATCCGAACCGGGGCCAATGGTGTCCCGAGACAGCTCTTAACCAATGCGCCATTCAGCCGCCCTATTAATAGTTGTTTTAAATTTATATGCTTATGTGAGCTTTATAGCAAAAATCAGAAAGGGATATTTAGGCAAAAAACAGATAAAGAAAAAGGCTCCCTTTCCATCTTGCTCAGGAGGCAAGTCCTCTGTAATAGTCCAGCTCTTTCAGCAGAACAGCCGGCATACAGGGAGCTGGGCTAGAGCTGGGCGGGCAGCACTCGAATCATGGTTCCGGGCTGCAGTCCGACACAGAGTATTTCTCCCATCCATCTCTCATCGGTAACAGAATCAATATCCACTTAAAAATCTCTGCTAGCTTCCCACCGCCTACAGGAAAAAGTCCAAACTCCATAACACAGCGTGAAAAGTCCTTTTGCAATCTGTCCCCTATACCTCTCCGGCTCCATCTTCTCTATGTTCCAGCCATACCAAGCAGTGCGAGGCTAGGGGAAAGCAGGGGAGGGCAGACCTGGGGGGAAATCTCAGTTCTCCACTTGTTAGCCTTGACCTTGGCCCAGCAATGCAGTGTCTCCCAGCATCGTCTGAAAACCAGGGATAATACCCCCTACTCTTTGCAGCATGTTGGAGAATTCAGTGAGATGACGCGCCTTAAAGCAGTTAGCATACTAGCTGGTATATAGCACGGCCCATAATCATCAGATGGTGCCACTTGGTGGCTCTAGCACTTTTGTCATTACCTCTTCTGGGTCTTTGTAAAAGCTCTTCCTTTTGTCCCCTAATCTCCTTCCTCCCTTTCTGATGGCAACCGTCTCACGCAGGCTTTTTCCTGACTCCCCCTGGGCATTCCCACGCTATTAACTCACTTGTCCAGGGTGACACTCACCACTCTGTGTTATATTACAGGGCATGGCCCATGTCCTCTTTATCACTTAGCACAAGTTCCAGCAGAGCAGGTGCTCGGTAAACGTTCTCTAAACCCAAACACTTGCTCACCTACCCTCAGTGAGCCTCTGGGCACCAACTTTGTCACATCCATCTTGAGAAGGGGATTAGCTGATTAAAGAAAATATGCTTCCAATTCAAGGGAGCAGAAAGGAGCTGCAGTCGACTCCCCATGACTTGGTTTGTTCGCACAGACCTCTGCCACTAGTTTCATAATGGTTAGGAGAATTCCCTTTAATGCATACCTGTTTGCATACAATGTAACCCCTGGGCGCAATAATGCTGCCTTCTCTTCCAAATGAAATGTTTATGACGACATGGAAAGGCAAAGTGGCCCATTCTGCTTTCCAATTACAGATGCACGAAGGCAGCAACACCTGAGAACCATCAAGCGTGTTCCCTTCCTGTCTGCGACCCTGGCAAATGTCAGAACAGATGTTTCTAAATGGTGTATAAAAATAAACAAACCAACAATAAAGGGCTCTCTGGCTGGCCCCACATGCCCAGCGGCAGCCTGGAGTGCGGTTCAATGGCCGGGGAAACCCTGGCCAGGAGAGGTCCGCACCGTCTCTGGGAACAGACCACGAGGTGCGGAGAGAGGGGTCCCCGCGCCCTAAGCTCAGGGGCGGGCGGGCACTCGCCATAGCCGGCCTTGGCGGAAGGGGGGCATGTCAGGTTTGAGGTCTTGGCAGGACTCCGGCATCTGGGTCCCCGCTGTCAAATGAAGCACTTGGTAGCATAGAGCACAGGGCTGGTGAAAGGAAATGAACAAGTAAGGTGCCCAGCGCTGCGCCGGGGACTTTTATACAAGTCTCATTTCATCCTGCGTCCATTCTGCAAGATGGGTAGTCCCATTTTGCAGGTAAGAAAGCTGAGTCCAGAGGGAGAGACATACAGACCAGCAGTCAGTAGCACAGTCAGATCCCAGGCACATCTGTGCTGAAACAGAGGGTTCCAGGCAGGCAAACGCTCTCCCCCACCCCAACTTTACAGAGAGAATGATTCACCCACATGGGCAGGAACTCCATGTGGCCTTGTGGGGCGGGGTGGGAGCTAGCTCTGGTGGGGAAAAGGCGAAGTTCATGTATAATTGATGCAAGATGTCACTTTTTTTTTTTTGGATCAGATAAAAGATTTTCTGGTCTGTATCCTACTGAAGAGAGTTTCTGTAAGTTTCTTTTTACAATATAAGTACTCAGTCATCAGGAAAGACTACAATGCCAGATAAGCCCACACTTTAAAACAATATCTTGCATGTGCACACACACACACACACACACACACACACACACACACACCCAACAAGGGATGGGTCAGTCTTACAACACTCCTTCCGGCTCTGCAGTTCTCTGGAAATTTCCCTGACCCTTGTTTGCCTCGGTTTCTCCAATCTATAAAATGGAGCCACACTGGCTAGGATCCACGAAGAGATTCAAGAAAATTTAAGGCTCTTAAAGAAGATTTCAAGTATTCTGAACTTGGGTTCTCATTACAATAGCTTGTTTCACCTTCAAAGCACTGCAGCATTAACCAGATCTGCCTAATTACAGTGCAAGAAATGGCTTGCTTGTGGTTCACCTGAAAGTGACAGAAATTGGGATGGTCATCTGTCAAAAACGTTCCTGTGCCCAAGAGAGAGATACATAAACTCTCAGTCTTATCTGATTATCAGTGAAGCTTCTGTGTGTTTTTCTTTAAGGTCTAAATACTGGGTGCATGACAAAAGAACGGTTCCTTTCTGCAATATGCCAGCTGTCATGGGTTTCCAGGCAAGATATTATTTCTGATAAATAGATATGGACAATAGATAATGTCTATATTAATATCACTAAAACACGGTCCTCTCCTGCAGCTCACCCAAGACGGAGACGACAGTGTATAAAGAGGCAGATGCCAGACAAGAGACTTGCTTCTCGTGACAGTCTGAGCTCCCTGCTGCAATTAACTTTTTCTCCCCCTCCCGCTCCTCCTTCATCTCATGCAATGCGACTCAGAAAAAGGGGGGCCAAAAAGGGGGCCTGTATTTTCCTCCTGTTCATGGAAGTTGATTAGCAGTCAGGTGGAGTGATGCTCAGGGGACAACACAGCGGATTAATTAAATCACTTCTACTGGCTAAGTGGTGACACTTTGATTTATAGCAGAGCTCACTCAACCAGACAGCAGCTTTTCTTGCATGCCGGACGAAGAAGGGCCAAACTGGCCACTGGTTGGAGGCCGAGGGCTCTGCAAACTTTAAAGGTAAGCATCCAGTCATTAAAGCAGGGGACCCCGCTAGGCTCCTCTCTCTGGGGCAAGGAGGACCTGCAGGCGAGAGAGAGAGGAACGAGAAAGAAGGGAGCAAGGCTGATGAGGCCCAGCGACTTAACCAGGAGCCAGGGGACCCGTTCCACCAGAACCTCACCTTGGCAGATAAAGAAAAGCAGGCTTGACACGGTTTGGTGTGGTTTTTTCCGGGTCTGTTTCTACTGGACTGTGTGTTGGCGTGGCACCTTGGCTTATCCTACAGCCCTAAAGACACAGCCCTACGATGCTCCTACGGTACTGACTCAGGGGCATTTGTGACTATTTCCTGTTACAGCACGGGGTCCTCTCAACGAGGAGCCCTCAGACCAAAATGCACACACTAACCGTGTTTCTGGTGGTGTCTTATGTTGGGAGCTGGATGCATCTTCCGGCAGACCCTGTGTCATGCTTGGCTTGGGCTGCGAAGGGGCTCAGTGCTGCACAAGGCAGGCCCTCACGCACGCTGCGTATGAACTCTGTTTATCCGGAGAATTTCTGTTTATCTGAAAATGGTTTTTGGGAAGCTGCCTCCAATGCCCTTAGGAATGAGGTCATCTAGGGTCAAAACCCTAGATTTTATAGCAAGCTCTGATTCTGATAACCTGTATCCAAGTGGGGTGCTTGTTAAGACACAAAAATCCTGGGCTCCACTCCAGACCTTCTGAACCAGGGTGGCTCAAGACAGGGCCCAGGGATCTTCATTTTTAGCAGATTCCCCTAAGCAGTCCTGGAACATTTCAGAACTACAGTTGTAGAGTCAGACAGCAGTAAAACCAAATCTAAATTCCACCAATTCACAGCAGGTTACCTCAAGCAAGGTCCTTCACCTCTCCAGGCTTCCTTCCCTCAACTGTAAAATGGCATTGGCAAGAATTAAATCAGCCATCTCTATGTAGGTAAACACCTACCGTGGCTGGCCAGGAACTGTCAGTAAATAGGCAGACAATCCAAACGCCCATCGACACATGAACGCATAAGCCAGTGCAGTGTCTACACACATGGACTAGTACTCAGCTGTAAAATGGAAGCTCTGACACGTTACGACATGGATGAACCTTGAGGACATTATGCCAAGTGAAAGAAATCAGACACTAAGGAAGAAATAGTGTCGGATCCCACTTAGACGAGGTCCCTAGGGCAGTCAAATTCATAGAGACAGAAAGTAGAAGGGTGGCTGCCGCGGCCAAGGGGACGACGGGAAGGGTGAGTTAGCATTTAACGGGGAACGAGTTTCAGCTTTGGAAAAGGAAACGAGTTTCATGAATGGATGGTGGTGGTGGTTGCACAACAATGCCAGTGAACTGTACACCTAAAAATGGTTAAATTCTATGTTTCGAATATTTTATCACAATAAAAAATGGAATATGATAGTGTTAAAATTACTACCAAGAAACCAAATTTATTTTGGATCCCCCATTTCCCACCTTGCCCCTCAAATACTCTACATTCAATTTATAGCCACAAAGCCTCTAGTTGAGGTACCAGAGGAAGGGGGGCAGATGAGGAATGGGAAAGAAATGACAGTATTTAGCCCTCTCATTGTTTTTCCTTAACCCCGAGTCCAAAAAGTCCCCGACAAGCCACAGAATGCGTATCCCAACTGTGATGGAAGCTGATGCAACATCAAATATTAAAAGGGTAGAGGAACCAGCATAGTTTTCCATATAAATGAATCTACTAACATATATGAAGATTGCTTTTAAAATTCAAATATAATTATTTTTTAAAAGGCGTCCTGTGAGCTCTGTCTCTCTCCCAACGCTGACACTTCTGGGTTGTTGTCAGGCTCCAGTGAGGTGCCTGTTGGCAGTCAGCCCAAAGCACTTTGTAACATGCCCTCCAGATCCTAAGTGAAAACTGATCAAAGAATTGGCACTGCAAAGACAAGACTGAAATCAGCCCTCCGAGGGGTGGGGCTGGGCTATTGTCCCTCTTTGTGGGAACAGCTGCTTAAGGGGGAATCGGAGCTGTGATTATAATATGCATACGGACCGCTCTGTGAACAGAAGCCAGCTTAAAGTACTCCAGGGGCCTCCACCTTGCGTTTTGGCAAAGGGCTCTGTGAGGATGCTGTGTCAAACCTTTCTGAAAATGTCTCCTTGACACGGAGGGTGAGTGAGGGTGCCCGCGATTCTCATTACAGCCCCATGCCTCCCGCTGCTGCCCTGTTGCTCCCTTGTCTTGGCTGTCCAGGGGTAGCTGCATGGGGGTCATCTTGCCACCCCAAGCCCCACGTGTGTCCCCCCCCCCATCTTAATCAGGACCGAGGAGCCACAGGGAAGGAGCTGTGGTTCCATGAACGGCCCTGGGAGCCCACTCCTGAGTCCTAAGCGGGAGGATCATTTGTCTGCCGGTCGGAGGCTGGCAGGCCTAAGGATTCCCCTGGGGGCCAGTGGAGTGAGTTTCTCCCCAAATTCTTATAAACGATAATACACCACTGAGCAATTAGTCTGCACTGTACTCTGCACGGGATGGCCCCCGAATGGAAAAAGAAACAGGCCATCCCGACACTGGGGCCTCCAGGAGTCCCACGGACACACCTGGCCTCTGGTTCCTGGGGCCAGGGGAGGAAAGTCAGCCGAAGCCTCCGAGAGAGACATGGCACTGGGCTGTCCACGAGCCTCATCGGACAGGACCCTCCCCGTGCTGGTCAGCATCCCTCTCACCAGAGGAGGAGGCCGCGCTTCAGGAAGGTGAAAGCAGCTCCACCAAGGTGTCTGCCAGAAAGCGGCAATGCTGGGACACACCTTCGGGCCTGTCTCACTGGAAGACCTTTTGTTTTGTGGGTTGGTTTGTTTTTAATTACACCCACCCAAAGGAAACGGATATGTTTCTGGATATGTTTCTTTTTCGGGGGCTGGCGGGGGAGGGAGTTGGCTGCTCCCGAAGTCCTGCCCAGCCCCCGTTAAGCCGGATTTCACTGCCTTCTCCCCGTGCTGGCAGCCAGAAGGCCCCCAGGCCTCCAACGCTGCAGCGACTGTGGGTGGGGTGGGGTGGAGGGTGGGGGGCAGTTTGAAAATGAATATATGCATGTGTCTCTCCTGCTAATCACTGGAATGCATTTTCAGGAGAGGTGAGAGCAAGGATTAGCTGCAGGACTCCCATTAATGCTAACTTTATTTCAGTAATGAGGTGCCAAGGCATAGAACAATCACGGTGGCTAATACGGTGTAATCACAGTGATGAGGCATGCATGCTGGGGTGGGGGGCAGTCGGGAGGGGGAAGCTGCTTGCTGGTGGGGACAGATGACAGAGAAGTGGCAGCAGGAGCAAAACTCCAGAGGAAAAGGGAGGAGGCAGGGGAACCTTGCCGCGGGGCAGAGCAGGTTAAATGAGAGCCCCAATTTAGAGGAAATAATACTAGCGGCTCCTGAGTGAATAGTTACAGGGGCCAGGCCCAGTGAGAAACGCCGCTCATTTCATCTCATCCTCACGAGGCGATGGCGAGTCAGGCATTCTCCCCATTGTACAGATCAGCACACTGAGTTTTAGCAAACTCATTTGCCAGAGCCACACAGCTAGTGCGAGAACCTCAGTTTGAAGGCAGATTTCTCCTCATCACTACACTTTATGGTATTCCATCTAGGCTGGAATAGAGGGTGGGGAAATAACGTGCAAACACCAGGAGCTCAAATGGTAGCAGGGAGAGGAGTACAAAATGGCTTTGCACGTGGGTCCGCCCCACAATACCGATGCACTGCTGTGTTTGTAGGGCTCCCCAAGCTACACCACAGCTGTCCAGTTGGATGTCTTCACGATACTGGGAGAGAGGAATGAAGAACAGAAAATCACCCTCATCAACCAAGTTCTAGGGACCATCTGTAGCCGGAAAGGAAATCCTCAATGCACCCATGAACAAAGTTAGAATGTTCTCCGAATCTCAGGACTACCCAAATGCGTGCAGGCTGGGGACAGCTCACTCTTCACCCGGTTCACTTGGACTGTCTCCCCAAGTGTGGTCTGCAGGCTCATCCAGAAAATGCAGCTTCCTGGGCTCTGCCCTGGACTGACCTGTAAGCACTTCCAGGGAAGGCCCCGGAGCTGACCCTGACAAGACCCCTGGCCTAAGTTTCCTGAAGGCATCGCTGTGTTTTAAAGAACCTGCAGGAGTCCAAGACCCAGCATTTCAACGTCCATAACCAGTAAAATACACTGTTCAAGCTGGTCCTGCCCAAAGGCCACTGGTTGTTTAGAAGTCTGAAGTTCGTGACAGTTGATGCATTTATTGAGCACCTACTATGCACTCAGCTTTATTCCATGCCCTGGAAATGCAGCAGGGGACAAATCTAAGGCCCTGCATTTGGATAGGACAACCTATTAGGGTGTTGTGAGGAAACTGGGTCTCAGCCAGGGCGATGTTGCCCCCCAGGGGACATTATTGGTTGTCACAATTGGGTGGGAGGGTGCCACTGTCATCTGGTGGGGAGGGACTAGGGATGCTGCTCACTACTCTACAATGCACAGGGCAGCCCCCACCACCTAGAATTGTCCGGCCCCAAGTGTCACTAGTGCTGAGGCTGAGGCCCCCTGGCCTAGAGAAGACAAGGTGCACTCTTCAATGGAGGGTCAGGAAAGGCCTCTGGGGGGGGATAGTTGAGCGAGAATTCAAGGGGAAATGAAGGACGCCTGTGGCAGAGGGGACAGGCGCAGAGGCCAGGGGAGGCGCCCGTGGGACAAACCGCCGGGGGTTCCGGCCCAAGTGCGCTGCAGCCCGGCGTTCCCACCAGGGCGGTGAGATGCTCTCACTGACTCTTCCAAAGGGTCCCTGTGGCCACTGCATGGAGAACAGCCTGTGAGGAGCTAAGGGGGTCAGGGGCACAGGTGGGCAGCTGCTGGCATCCTCTAGGCAGGAGATTTAGGGGCTTGAACGAGCAGGAGAGGCAGGATGGCAAGACGTGGTCTGGTTCAGAACATACCGCTGAGGTGAGCCGCTGGGGTTTGCTAATGGCTTAGATGCAGGTGGGGGACACAGAGTCAAAAATGAAGCTTGGACCCCTTTAGGAAGGTTCCAAGCGCCACCTAACAAAATGTTGATGCCTAGCCCCACCCCAGTGGCTCTCAACTAGGGGTGACTGTGTATCTCCCCAGGAGATGCTTGGCAACGTGAAGAGACATTGTTGGTTGACACCACTGAGGATGAGGACTGCTAAGGGCATCTAGTGGAGAGAGGCCAGGGGTGGTCCTACAACACCCTACAGTACCCCTTTTCTTACCCGTCATCCCCCCCATCCCCTCCACAGAGAACCATAAGGCCCGAAATGCCAACAGGGCGCAAGCTGAGGAATCCTGCCCTGCCCCTACCCTCGACCGCCTCCTCTCACCCAGGGTCCGGCCCGCCAATTTAGCAGGGGCTTTGTCAGAGCCTGGAGATTCCAAATCAATGCACATCAGTGGCTAAGGTCCATATTAACTACATCTCACTTGCTTCTGCCGGTGACACAGATCAGATGCTGCTGCTGCTGTCGCCACTGCCACCACATGAAACAGGAGCATTGGAGAGCAAATTCATTATCCAGCTGTTATGAGCAACAGAGCGCGCCCCGCTCTCCCGGCCTGGGTTACCTGAGAGCCAGCCCTGCCGAATGATTGAGTGGCTGTCAGCCTGCTCCTCTCTGTAACCTTGACACGCCTCCAGTGCACACGCTGAAAATCCAAAAGGCAACGTCGGAGGCAACAAATGGATGGGTTAATTTGTTTCATGCCCCCACTGCCACCAGGATCTCGCGGGGGGGGGGGGGGGGAGAAAAACCCGCCATTTGCAGGGTTTCATAGCCCAGCTGCTAGGAATCAGATTAGACAGAAGGGAGAAAATGTGACGTCGATGCACAAACCCATTCAGATTCAGTTAATGTTTGCTTAAAAACCGGTTTTTGATCTGCGGGTTACTCCTGCTGGCTTGGACCTCAAGCAACAACATCTCACACTTCCAGGTGGGATCTTTAAGGAAAGCTAATTAGGGATTCCTGGCACTTGTAGCACGAAACATTTTACAATTTTCTGCAAAGCAATTTGCCAACATGAGCTAATTAAAACACCCAGCTTTCCGTTGAGGGACAATGGGAAGAGGGTGGAATCTTCATTTCTCAGCATCTGCCGTAGGATTAAAACCCTAAATTCCTGTTGCTTCCACTTCGCTGAGGTGGCCTTTCCATTGTTTTTAGTGACCTTCCCGGGAGCACTGAGAAAAAGATTCCAGTTTTCTAGCACTCGGTCTCTAAAAGAAGGGGCAAGACTAAGAAAGGGGGTCTGAGCAATTAAGGCTGGTCCATAAAGCCAGAGGTTAGCAAAGGATGGCTCACGGGCCCAATCCGGCCCTCGACCTGTCTGTGTAAATAAAGTTTTATTGTAACACAGGCATGCCCATTTGTGTACATATTGTCGATGGCTGCTCTTGAGCTACAAGCAGTGGCAACCACTAATCTGCTTTTCTGTCTGTACAGATTTGCTTATTCTGGATCTTTCATATAAATGGAATCATACAATATGTGGCTTTTTATGTCGGTCTGCTTTAATTTAGCATCATGTTTTCAAGGCTCATCCATGGTGGAGCCTATCAGTATCTCATTCCTTTTTGTGGCCAAATAAATATTCCATTTTATGGACAGACCACATTTTGCTTAGCCATTCATCAGTTGATGGACATCTGGGATGCTTCCACTTTTTGGCTATTGTGAATAATGCTACAAACATTCTTATACATGTTTTTATGCACATTATTTTAAAAATCACATATTGACTTCTTTTATCAAAGACTAAACAAGAAGTTGTAAACCTGTGTTCTCTCACTGCACAACATTACAAATATTTATTGGAATGACTGAGGCTTTTAGGATGGGGAAAGCATCTGCGTGTGGTAAAAAGGAACGTGGGTCAGGAGTCAGGGCACAGAAGTTACTTATCTCTTTCATTTGTTCTATCAGTACTTATTAAAATAGGGTATAAGACATTATACTACGTAGGAATGATTTCACACCCTGGCTGCTCTTTCATTCACTATAAAAGATAACGTTGTTTCTAAATGCTGTTCTAGAAAACAAACAAAGGTCAGTCATTCACCTTTCCAGGGCTGCATTCTAATCATCACAATCCATTTACCTGGGGCAGCTGGGAGAAGCAGGGATAATGAATGGTCCACCTGAGACAGTCCCAGGATATCAGAGACCCAACAATTACAATGATATTACCAATATGATACCAGCAACAACTTATATCCATGTCCTTTCCTCTCCAGAGGTAGAGTATTGCTCCCCATTCCACGGTGACATTTTTCACATGCCGGGAGTTGCCCTGGGCACAAGGGCCACACAAGCTTCCCCGCCATGTAGAAAACAGATTCAGTCTTAGTCAATGGTTTAATATTTAAACACTAGAACCAAAGGGGGAAAGATCTTTCAAAGCAACAGGAGGAAGTCAGAATGAAAAGAATCATCTGCTACTTGACACTCTGCCAGGGAGAAGTGAAACAGGAAAAGAATTATCTGCAGGGTCTTGAGTCCGGGCATTGAGCTTTCCCATCTCTGCCAGCAGATGGCGACAGGGGCCTGCAAGGTTGCGTTGTGCACAAATTGGCAGTGAGATGACAAGGGCAGAGGGCAACTGCAGCTGTGGTGCTTGGACACTTGTGCACCTTGTCAATTGTTTTGCAGAGGTCTGAGCACTTCTAAACACATCCGTGGGAGAGAAAAAGAGGCATGTGGAACAAAGAGGCATGTGTTTATAAAGGCTACAAGGACTGACGAAATTCGCAAATAGCTGTTGGTGTAACTCCAGATGTCTCCAGGATAAAGGTATCAGTGGTGGGGGGGAGGAAGGTGCCAAAGGTATTTGAAACAAAGAACTTCAAGCACATTACAATCAAATAATTATCCCCTCATATTACATCCATTCCAAGAAATATTATCATTAAAAATCAAGGGGTATTAGGGTCGGCTGAGTGGCGCGGTGGTTGGGGGCTGGCTTGGGACGCCAGCGGCCTGGGTTCGGATCCCACATCTGAGGGCCAGTGACACTGCCCTTAAAAAAAAAAAAATCAAGGGGTAGTAGATATGACACCAAAAGCACAGTGATGAAAGAAAACTAAGATACATTGAACTTCATCAAAATTAAACTTTTATGATTCGAAGAACAGCATCAAGAAAGTGAAATGATAACACACAGAATGGGAGAAAACATTTGCAAATCATGCATTGAATAAGGAGCTTGGATCCAAAATGTGTAAAGAACTACTTTAACAATTCAACGATAAAAAGACCACCCAGTTTTAAAATGGGCCAAGGATTAGGATGGACATCTCTCCAAAGAAGATATACCAACAGCCAATAAAGACATGAAAAAAGGTTCAACATCATTAGCCATCGGGATATGCAAATCAAAGCCACAATGCGACACCGCTTCAGAACCATGATGGCTGTAATCAAAAAGACAGACAGCGACAAGCATTGGTGATGAAGTGGAGACACCAGAACACTTGTCCACTGCTGATGAGAACGTAACATAGTGCAGTCAGTCAATAGACTCGATTTTAAAGTCCAGAAGGCCATCCAGCAGCTCTTCATCTCCTTAGCACCCAGCACTGAGGGCCAGGCACCCAGTGATGCTACCTAAGTAGCAACCTGCTGAATGAATGACTGGGGCTGGTAATTCAGTGTCATCGCCATTGAAGGGGTAACAAAGTTTAACCCAGGGTTTCTCCAACTCTGCAGCAGTGATAGCTGGGGCCCAAACACTTTGTGGAAGGGGGTGCCCTGTGCACCACAGGATGTCCAACAGCACGCCTGGCCTCTCCCCACTGGATGCCAACAGCACCTACCTACACACTTGTGACAATCAAGAATGTCTTCAGTGTCCCCTGGGGACCAAAGTCTCCCTCAAGTTAAACAGCACTGGTTTAAAACACCTCGCAGGTCCTGGAAGCCACCAAGTGGAATCCGTGAATGCCTGGGCTGGAGGGCTCCTTATGCAGGATCCTGTATACACTTTTTCAGGTGGGCAAATAGGCTGAAAGAAGACACACTGCAGCCAGAAAGGACTCCAGCAGTGCCACTCAACATGTCTCCCTGCCCTGCCCCGCTCTTTTGGTTTGCATATTAACTCAGCACTTATTTCCGGTGAGGACTGTAGTGGTCACCCTGAGCTGCCTTAACAAAATACTACAGACTGGGGGGCTTAAACTGCAGACATTTATTTTCTTGCAGCTATGGAGGCTGCAAGTCCAAGATCAACGTTTTGGTGGGTTTGGTTTCTCTTGAGGCTTCCATCTTGCAGATGGTCGCCTTCTCTCAGCTCTGGTGTCTCCCCCTCTTCTCATAAGGACACAATCCCTGCTGGATGGGAACCTGCCCTAACAGCCTCATTTTAACCCAATCACCTCTTTCAAGCCTCCTCTCCAAATACGGTCACATTCAGAGGTACACGGGTTGGGACTTTGGCATATGAATTGTGTGTGTGTATGTGTGGGGGGGTGACATTCAGCCGTTCCCTCTGCTCAGTGATATTAAGGTACAACCCTCTCACCAGGGCTGTGCGGAAAGGCTGAATTCCCCTTCCAATGCATTCTTCAAAAACCCTTCCTGGCAGAGACCAGCAGCTAATGTGAAAATTTGCTTAAATCAAGGATAATCCCAACCCAAGGCCAACAGGAAACTTCAGAGAAACGCAGACCTTCCTCCGCCTAGGGCCCCTCCTTAGCACTCAGAGGTACAACACCGCCTACATCCCAGGGTCCAAAAACCCAGGTTCAAGAGCAAGGAAGAGCTGGCATCAATCACAATCCTTGTCTAAACCACCAAGACAGTGCGTCCCTATGCAAAGCACTTAATCGGAGTTCTTTTCCTCAAAATGAGAATAAAAAGACCCACCTACATACTGTGTATTCCCCCAAATAAGACCGGATCTTATATTAATTTTTGTTTCAACAATCTACATTTATTCCTTTATTCATGTACAAAAATCTATATTTATTGAAATAGTCATGTCTGGCTGACGATCTTAACTGGCGCTTATGTTTGGGGTAGGGCTTATGTTACAAGCGTCCTGAAAAATCATGCTAGGGCTTATTTTCCAGTTAGGTCTTATTTTCAGGGAAACACAGTACCTCATAAGAGCGGTTGTTAGGATTAAATAAGGAGCCTGTACTCAGCACCTGCCCACTGGAAAAGACGAGAAGATGGTAGCTGTTACCACCATGTGCCAAGGCAACACGCTGCCTACCGGCTGCGAGTACCTTCAAGGGCTCAGAGATTTGCATGCGGCTCCACCATCTAATGGTGTAACCTCAAGCAAAATTTAACCTGCATCAGAGCCTTCCTCCATAAAACGAAACTGAGAAGGAGCACCTGCCTCAGAAGTCGTGCAGATTAAGCGCTGGTGCATATGCAGAGCGGTATGTCATAAGCACTTCACACGTGTTTCTCCTCATCTGGGTAAGAAAGGTCAAGTGACCTACCCTACTTTTCGTCTTGGTAAACGGGAGGAGAAAGAGGTGCCCAGGGCACCGAGTTGAGCCTCAGGTCTCTGAACCAGCAGCAAACCAGAGACACACAAAGCGACAGGACCCAGGAAAGAGCGCTGATTTGTCATCACCATCAGGTGGTTCCCCATCTACAGACAATGCATCATTGTTTTAGGGAGAGAGAGTCCATGCATCTAGCGGTCCCAGTCTCTGGGTAAGGATTACGCTGAGGACAGAAAACCTATGGAACTGGTGCCACCAAGTGGCACAAAAAGCAATTGTTGGTGACTATGCCCCCAGCGTCTCCTTCTCTCCTCTGCACCTCTCCGTCCTCTCTTCCACTTCTTCTTTTGAAATAGTGCCCACGAGCGTGGCTCATCGTTTAACTAGGCAGCTGTCCTTGGAGGACAGCAAAGGCTGCAGTGAAAAGACAGGGCTTTAAGATCACATCCACTCTGTAGTTCCTCCTGCGCTAAATCAGGTCAATGAGCTGATCTGTGTCAAATAAATGAGCCCAGCTGACTGCAAAGCTGCTGCAAGACTATTTATCTCAGGCTTCCAAGTTGGCACTCAGCAGGCTGCAGGCAGAGCCCAGGAAGGGTGCAGGTGTCAGGGACCGAGATTCCTCGAGCAAGCCCTGAACTGCTGCCCAGATGAAAATCTCCCGGGAGAAACTGAGTCAGCCTGTGAGGAGTCTCTGGGCAGTTGAGCCTCTGGGGAAGAGCGAGCAGATTACAGAGGGACCCACAGAGCACTTAGGAACATCTTTAAAAACCAAGGTCCCGGGGCGGCCGAGTAGCGCGGTGGTTAAGTGCTGGCTTGGGAAGCCAGCGGCCCAGGTTCGGGTCCCACATATGAGGGCCAGTAACACTGCCCTCTAAAAAAAAAAAAAGCCAAAAAACCAAGGTCCCTCGTGCCCTCCGAAACCGTCATGTAGACCCACTTGACAGAGCAGAGTTGGCTTTGGGGAAAATCTGGGCTGGCTTGAGCTTAGATCATCTTTTCATTGCACCAGTCGTCCAGTGAGATGGTCCAAGTGTATATTTTTTTTATTTTTACAATTCTGCATTTAGTGGTTCACTAACACAAACAGAATGCTTAGATTTGGAGTGGGGTTCCCCCCATCTTTCTCTCTGCTCCCTCAAGAAAGGAGAAGTCTGCCATGACCAGCTCCGTCCTCAGCAGGCTTCACACAGGTCAACTAGGGCCGAGGTGAGATGCCGATCATTGATTCATGAAGAACAAAAAGATGTTTTTCCCCACTGGGTAAAAATCAGACAACGAAAGGAGATGTAGAAATGCAAAGCCAAGACTGTGTGCAAATACAAAAGGGCTTTCACCTCCAACCTGACTTTATTTTAGGGGCTGGATGATACAAGTAAATTGTGCATTTTCCTGCTTTGCAAATTAATTAGCTCTAATTGGATTAAATACATTTAACAGGAACTGTTTGTAAAACATCATGTGACAGGATTCTCCCTTGATTTACGATCTAACAAAACACGTTTATGTAAAAAATATCAACAAAATTTGACATCAGAACTTCAACTAGTGGTTATCTGTGGGGGTTAGGAATCTCACTAGGCACAACTTCTTTGTAAGTTCATACATTTTAAAATGCAACTTCCTACAGTTTAAGGTGTCTGCCTTGTAATCACAAATGAAATGAAAGGAAAACCTTTGAGTGATGACTGCAGAAGCCCTCATTAGGAATTCCAAGGTGCTCTGGTATCTCAGGTTAAGCACACCTAAATAATTTACCGCTGTGTCAGGGGCAGCTACTGAGTGGTTGGACACCTCCCTGCCAAATGGCAGCTGTTTTTATGATGGAAAACACAGCAGCTGTTTTCACAGGTGCAGAGCAACAATACATGACAAGTTGGTCCCAGCAGAAAAGAATACGGTGTCTTTTTAAAATCTGAGGAAGAAGAGGCAGAGCACGGCTAGCCCCGGCTGTCATCTTCAAGAGGGAGGGCGAAGCCCTGGTTTGAGGAAAATGGGCTCCAGGTGGCTGGTCTCCACTCGCCGTGAAAATTGCAGCCATGCTTCGGCTGCTGGAAGACACACGCGGGCTCTGGTCTCTAACACGTGGTGGGATCGTTGGCCAGTCCCACAAGTCAGAATTCTGTCTCTGAGATCCCTGAGCGATCACTCTCATTGGACAAATGAGGAATCCAAAGCCAGACGAGGTCAGTTTACTCAAGGTCAATAACGATCATGCTCTTGTCAATAAACTGGATGCTGCTCACCCACTTCACACCGCTCGCCCACTTCACACTGCTGTTGTTACACTCACACACACACCCTCCCTCAGTAACAGTGAGGCGTGGCCAACATGGTTGAAATCTGGAATTTCACTGAGAAGGGTGCTTTAGCCAGTATCAGTTTTGATTCTGTGATCTTCTGGATGCAACCTGACCAGAGCTTGCCTACTCTCCATTGCATAAACAATTTACAAATTAAAAAAGTCCAAAGACTGCGAAAAACTATGTACCCAATCAAAAACTTTGAAATCACCCACTTATAAACAATGCATTCCCGGCAGTGCTGTTTTGGTCCCTCTGGGTCCCTAGAACGTGCAGTCCTAAGAAACAATAAAACTGGACGCCTGGACAAATATCTGAATAATTAACCACTTGACCCAGTGGCTGTCACTGGCGAGTTGTTTTCTTTCGGTATTATTATATTAAAGACTGTTTTCATTTTATCGAGTCCAACAGTTTGGCTTCAACATGACACGAATCAAGGTGCACACACAGGCCGGCCGAGTGACCCAGTTGGTTAAGAGCTCGCACTCATGAGTGAGCTCTGAGCAACAGGGTCGCCGGTTTGATTCCTTGCCCCCGGGCTGAGCTGCCGCTGAGCTGCCAACAGCTGAGCTGCCAACAGGTGGCAGAATGGCTTAAAAAAAAAAAAATGCGCGCACACACAGGTTAAGGGCCGCAGTCCCACCGGGACATGGGTCACCGCACAGACAGGCCCTACAACTCCCCCACTCACGGCACACGGCCGCTGCCCCGTTCCTCTGCATGTCTGCGAGAGCAGGCTGGACAAGGAACGTCGCAGATACGTGGCTGAGCGGAAACAGGGATCCTGGGACCCAAAGTTTACTCACACCATAAACACACGACGCAAAACCCGCAAAACCCACATCGGAGAGGGCCTGGGAGGCAACACGCTGGCGTGCTGCAGTCAGGCAAAGCACTGTGGAGAAAGGAGTCTCATAATCCCACTGGCTTTTTAAAAAAATTATTACTATTTACTTATGTGGCACCTTTTTATAGGACAATGACTCGTTTTCCCAGCGGAATCTATAGTGGCATCCCCCACCCCTACCACCCAAGTCCCTCCCTGCACAGAGCTGCCGTAGGGGGCTGGGGAGAGCCAGGCTGTGGTGGAGGGGGTCACCCTGCAGCTGGGCGGGTGGCTGCACTTGGGTTTCGGGAGTGTGCGAAGGACACCGCAGCGGAGTAATAATGTCATTCATTCCTGGAGGCAGCGCTTGGCTGGTAGAGACCTGCGAGGAAGTAGCAAGTCCTGAGGGATTTCAGGATAATTGAATGAGCAGCACTTCAGCAGAAGGCACGGGCAGGGGCATAATGGAGTCAGTGCACAGCTCCCAGAGCTCTTCTGTCCAAAGGGGGAAATGGGGCCCGAAAGCAAGGCCTCTCCACCCCAGCCTGGCTGACACTGGGAGCCGGGTGATTCCGTTCTGGGCAATGTAGGGGGTTTCGCAGCATCCCTGGCCTCCACCCACCAGATGTGACAAACATGTTTCCGGGCATTGCCAAATGCCCCCTGGGGGCTCTATCGCCCCCATTCGCTGCCCTACATCACAACTGGAAAAGTTAAGTTTGTTAGCCTATGAGCCACTGGCTTCTATACACACAGGTAGGTACCCTACAGGGCGGAGTAAAGAAAGAAAAGGGGTTTAGGTCTCCTTCCAGCAAAAGTGCCCGTTAAGAAAGTTGCCAACAGGCAGGTCACATCTGAATGATAAGTGGCCAACCAAAACATGGAAAAGGGGTCACCTCACTAGAAATTAAATACAAATTAGAATATTGAGATCCGTTTGCAAAGAATTACAAAATGGTAACAGAATTCTCAAGGGTATGGCAGAGACACTCCCATCCATACGCTGTAGATACGAGTAAAAATTGGTGCAAATAGTTATCAGATAAACATAACTGTGTATATAAAAGCATATCATCACTGCACCACTTGTAGGAGCAAGAAAAATGGTAATAAGCTAAACGTCCTCAGCAGATTGAAAACATTGTACATCCATGAAACTGACACCATGTGGTCATTAAAAATTATTATATAGGCTTCTATGTAACAGAAGGCTGTCAGTTACAGGATTGTTTTCAAGAAGAAAAAGTGCTCTCGTTTCTGCCTAGAAAGTCGTGAGGGAAGAGAAAAAAGACTGGGGTTTATCTCTAGGTTGTGTGATTTTAGATTATTATCTTCATCATCTACCTGATCTGAAATTTTTTACCTTTAGTATGAGTCTTTTTAAAATAGTAATCAGGGCCGGCACAGTGGTTAAGAGCTGGCTTGGGACGCCAGCGGCCCCAGTTCGGATCCCACATAGGAGGACCAGTGACACTGCCCTTAAAAAAAATAAATAAAAATAGTAATCAAAACACTACTAAGAACTCTGTAATTAACACCCTTCCACCTGGGGGGCCCACCTATCCCCACCCCGCCACTGTGGGACATCACTCCCCTGCAGGGTGCAGACCAGATTTCCTGCCGAGCACTGGGTCTCCCCAATACAGCACCTTATGAGGGGCAGATGGGATCCCATTTTACAGATGAAAGGGCGTGCCAGTTAGTAAGGAATAGTTACTATGAGGTAGAATTAGAATTCTCTCCTGCCTGTGATTATACCAAATAAGCGACATCTCTGTACATTTACAATTTACCTATAAATCTCAACGGTGGGAAAAGACTTGCTTGGAATCTTGCAAATTGCATGACTCTTCCCCGGAGTGCCTTTGCAGCCACACCACCTGAGGCCTTCCCCGAGACCCTCGGAGTCAGTTTTTGGGAGGAGCGGCAGAAAGCTGCAGCGGCTGCTCTACAATCCTATTTTCTGTTTTTCAAGGCTGCTGAGCTCACCCTTCAACACCAGCCCCGGCATGGCCGGGTCCCAGGCCACTCAGAGTCCCTGGTTCAATGGAAGCAAGTCATACCCGCTTTGTATATGCCTGTCTCCACACCCTCTCCCCACTTTACTGGATGTTTCTTTCCCTGTTGATATGTCTTACCTTTATTGCTCCAGCGAGGAGCATAGCAATTAAGATTCAGAATTGGGGGAAATGCTTTGGATTATTCAATTACCATTAGCTCCAAACACTCAATATTTAATCATTTTTTTCTAAACGTGTTTTGGGTCCCTTCTTTGATCTTTCCCTAAAACTGCATGTATTACATGCTCTTTGCTAAGCTCTGGGCATACAAAACTCAGACGAAGTCCCTATTCTAGAAACCCTCAATCAGGGGAACCAGAAACCAACCAGGGATTGGTGAGCAGGGAGGGGTCCTGGGTTGGAAGTCTGGGGAGGACGACAGTTCAGGTCCTTGGGTGTTTCATTATGCCTGTTTGCAGCATTGGGAGTTTCCAAGAGTGAACACGCCCCTAACTGACTTAAACACAAAAAACATATTCCAGGGCCAAATGAAAATGACCTTTGGATTATGGACCCAATTTGGCTATTTATGCCACCTCGCCTCTCTTTTGGCCCGGACAGCTGAAATGTATACCCTCTCAGGGGGGATGTTTACGGATGAGTCAGCGTTGGAGCTAGCTGGAGCTAGCGAGGGGTGGAGGAAAGGACAGTGAACCCAGAGCCCGAGATGAAGTTCTTGTTTTGGTTCTGTCATTAAATCTCAGTGGGGAGTCTGGGAAGTCACTTCACCTCCTATTACTGACTCACTGAGGAGGTGCGAATACAAGGGAGCTTAATTCTCGGTCACAAGACTGTAGATACTGCTTGTGAAAGCATTGAAAAGGCAAAGTGTGCTAGTCAATATTCAAGTACAAAGTAAACAGGCACAGGTTTAACCACCATTGACAGGAACTGTTTTCACATTAAAACTATGTTATATTGCTCAAGGGTTCAAATAAGCTCAAAGAAGAGGCTGATACTAGTGACGACCAACAGATGACAGATGCAAACATCATACTGAGTTACCAAAAAGAATGAGATGCTGAAACGTCCAGACGTGCACATTTCTTTCACAAAGTTTGATTTAGCACCCATGAATACAGGGAATCCGAAAAGCACACTGCAAACTGAATACATTTCTTGTGACCTAACATTTAAAAACCACCATCAGATGGTTCACTCTCTAAGGAAACTTATTTAGGGGTACAAACTACTTTGGTAAAATTAGTGTTAAGAAGAGAAAGTTGAGGGAAATTACTACTACATCCTGTAGAAACATACTGGAAGGCAAACATGGCCCCCCAAAAAAAGCTCCACTGGGGTAAAAAAAAATGTTGAAAGCAGATTGTAAATGCCCTGCTCCAAGGTCAACAATGTGAACAACAAGAATGAAAAAAACGTTGCTCGATCCCCTGTGAGGGACGTCAGGAACGAGCTGTGTGAATGGAGCTCCGGAGGGGGCAGAGGGGTCCTAGTCACCGGCACGTCTTCATCTGCAGACCAAACACTCTCGGCCTTGACCCGGGGAGACTTAGTGTTGTACTAGGAACACAGGGAGCACCCAGAGCGTGGGGCCCAGCACCGTGCATGTCCAGTGTCCATTCCCGGGTCCCACTTAGGGGAGATGTAAGGCTCTTACAGCTCCTTGACAACACTTGGGTTTCCACCTTCTTTCTTATAGGGACACTGAACAGCTGTGCCTGTTACACCTCCTGCAGCTGCAGGCAATAAGGGATGGCCGCTAAGAGCCAGTTCCTAGATGTGTCTCCATCGGAACTGCCTTGACAGGAGACGAGATGAGGCTGCCGGTGATTTTCCTGAGGCTCCCATGGGGCCAGGCGGAGCAGGCCAGTCATTTCACAGGAAACAAGAACAAAATCTTCCAGGATAAGTCAGTCAGAACTGGTGGTTAAAACTGTTCACACACAGGTATACAAGGGTCCCAAATACCACTAGAAAAAAGGGTGAGAGCACAGGGCGCCAGCTGCTCAAAAGTTGGCACCAGATTAGAATGGAGCAGTATCTTTGAGATTTTAGACAATTTTAGGTGTCAGCAAACGGTGTTGAGGGTCCACTCCTGAGGATGCTGTTAAAACAAAACCAAAAATAACGACCTTGAGAGAATGCGCCCCTTTCTCAGGGGCCAAACGTTTTATCTGAAGGCAGGAGTTAACTCATGACACTCAAGAACACAACAATAATTTCCTTGAATACATTCAACTATCGAGGCAAGGCATTTTCCTAAATGTTACAGTTTTCCCACTACTCCAAAGAAATCCAATAAATAACTTTACAGTGAAGGGCCCCGAGGGGAACTGTGAGCGACCACGGGTCCTGAGCAGCTGTGATGGGGGAGGCGCCCAAAGCGCCAGCCCCTCCACAAGGTCGCCTGCGGTTTGGTCTTTTTCAAACGTGACCCGCTAGTGTTTCCAAGCCTCTTTACACAACAGTCCCATCTGGTCAGGCCTGGCACTCTTGAACCAAAGAGCACAACACAAGGAGCGGTCAAAGCCAAGGTTTCCGCACGCCACTTCTCTCTTCTTTCAGCGGCTGAGCGACCACCGAAGCCTGGCTTCAGGCTGCAAGCGCTTCGGCCATGGACGGGCCCGTCTTCTGCGCCCATCAGGCGGGGAAGAGCTCGGGAGGGCTCTCTCCGTAGCAGTACTTTGCTATGGGATCCCTATAGGTGTTCTCATGCTGCACGCTCTGTTGGCAAAAGGGAAGATAAGAGCGCATGAGAGAGGGCAGTCTCACACATCTCCCTTTCCGAGCCGCGAAAGTCAGAGCAGGACTGCCATCAGACACACCCTGCAGGAGCCTGGCCAAGTCCAGTCTCCAAATGTCACTAAAAGGTCCAAGGCACTTTCTGGAACAAAGGCGAATGACAACGCAGAATGCCAATGAAGAACATGAAAACGGACATAACATCACTGCTTGACTGTTTCTTTTTAGGCATGCTAATGAATTTTTTAACAACCTCGCTGTGGCTTGGGCAACTTGAGACAACTATTTTTCTCAAATCGTTTTATATTAAGATCCAAAGGGTGTTTTCCCACCTGGCCCTGCGCTGCACAGGGAAGTCCGGCTGCTGTCCTGAACCCTGCAAAGATGGGGCGTGGGGGGGGGGCACACTGCTTTTCACTTTCATCAAGTTTTCTGTAACTCAAGGTTTGGCACACAAGCCAAATCGCACAGCACCACACAAGTCTCATTTGACTAAGCAAATGGGAAGTGGGATTTTAAAAAATCATCCCGATGGCTGATTTTTCAGCAACTTGTTTTCATACAGGCGATTTGAGTTTTGGGCTAGTCTAGAGTTCATTAATTAGTCTAAGACCAATGTTAAACATCTATCATTGTAAGTATTAATCCATTTTATAGACACACAGTCAAAAGTTTCTCTTTCTTGGGATACTGCTCTCAACACAAACTGGCAACTGGAAATCTCTCTTTACAATAAAAAGACAAAGTCAAAAAGTTTAGCATCTTCACTCACAAGTGAAATAACTCCCGGGTGTTATCAGTTAAGGAAAGAAAATGTGTCGCCTTTTCTAGTGTTTCTCAGAATGAGAGAGAATCTGAATGAAAATGAATCACGTGTTGAGCCTTCCTCCACATTCCTTTAAAGCCCATTCAAATGGAAAGCTCTTCCCACGAAACAAGCCCATCAGGAATTTCTTTATGTTTTCAAATGCCCATTATAATCCCTGAAACATGTATCCAATGATGCTGAATGCTTGAAAACATAAAAAAGAACGGCGTACAATCAAAAGGTGGGCTACAGGAATCTGGCAAAGGATACGAGAGTTCCAGAAAATGACAAATGAGTCAGTTATCTCGGACAAAGCCGGCACAATCTTGGAGACACCATGAATGGAAGCCAGAAGTGTGCTTGTGTAACACACACGACTGGTGGTTTTACAAAGAGGGCTCCAAGCACTGCCCAACCACAAAAGCTGAGAGGCGGGGCCACAGAGGGATGGAAAGCAAAAGACTTGCAGAGGCTTCCCACAGCAGGTGCCAAGTTTAATGGCCACAGCAAAGCATATGATGACAGTATGATAATAAATATTGAGAGCGTGGTGACCTACACATTTATTCGTGGATTTTTAAACATCACCTGTCCCATCCCCTCAAATCCTAAAATCAACCACAACTCTGTCCGAGAACAAATTACTACTTACTTTCAACAAGTGGCTGCTGGGAAGCTTTAGTCACATTTCAGGCAGAGACGGGAAAACTTGTCTCAGAAACGAGACTATGGAAATTCCAACCAGACTTAGAAATTAATTTCAAGCTTCCACTTAAAGTGCAGCTGTACCAATCAGATAGGGGAGATGTCAGCTGATCAGACCTTGATTTAATACTATATTTTACTTCCCTAACTGTATAAATCTCACGCTGACAATCTAAACAGTATCATTCCACAAAACAAAGTTTCATTTGAGTCTCTTCTCCATTATCACCCATATCATAATCATGTCTCTATTGTCCTATTTTCAGTTTTCTTTTAGCCCCTGATTCCCTCCCACCCGCCCTTCCCCCAGATAGAAATATCAGGGCTTCTGACCTGGGATGAGGTCCGGCATTTAGCCAAACACAATTCAAAGTGGTCTTCGACTGCCATGAAGAGGTTCTGGAATGCCACGGCTGCCCGGTTGAGGAAGCGCTCCAGGAGAAGTTGCTATGGAAACAAAAGTTAGTACCTGTAATAAATTCCAGACTCAGCAGCACAAGGTAACCTTGGATATTTCTCCTAAACTAAAAGACTAATAATGGGGGGAGGGGGGGTGTACAGAAAGGGAGACAGCCAGCTCAAATGAGCAAGAGTGCAGGCATCTTATTCATTAGATATCTGATTAGCAACACAATGGCCCATTCTGCAAAAGAACCATTCAAGTAACTGGGAGCTGGGAGCCCCTTCCTTTCCTTGTAGACAAAGGCTACTTTACAGCAGCAATTTCTGACACCTACCAAGTTCCTTTCTGAGTTCTGTTCTCAAGACTCTCCCAGGAAGAATCCAGTGCTCATCATACACTAAAGGCAGAACGACAAAAGCAGATGCAGAACACGGAGCAGCTCTCCATACCTTGTTGGGCTGCAAGCAGCAGGAGACGCAGTGCTCGTAAGCACTGCAGCAGCCGTTGGACAAGCAGCCATCACAGCAGTACTGCTTGGTGCCCGGAACGTTGACATTGCAGCAGCCATTCACCAGCAAATCCTTCCTCTCACAAACGTATCCTGCAAATCAGAGGCTACCCTGAGTAAAAAACCAGCAGCCCTCCCACCTCCTGGGCAGGGCTGATCTGCAAGCAGCAACGCAGGCACTGCACGCAAAGAACAGAGACAGAAGGGGCTCTGGAGTCTGGAGCCTCCAAAGCACCAGAGAGGCAGGACTCAGACGCTGTGTGAGGAGGGCTTGCTTTCCCCATGCTCCCACATTACAAGTAGGCCCTACATCCTCATCCCCTAAAATGGCCTGTTAGTCTGATGACTAGCCTGTTAGCATTTGACTTAACACCATGTCAAATCACGCCTGTGTGTTCCTGTTCTAACCTATGCAAGCCATTCTTTCGTCTATGCCTGAAGAAAAATGTCATTTTTTCAAACAAAAATCTGAAAATAGGAAAGACTAAGGCACTCATTCCAGAAAGTGAGAGGCTTCTATGTAAAAACACTACTCCCACACTCCTTACAAATATCTTTTAAATGCTTGTTATTTATTTAGTAGTTCAGAGGATTTTTAAAAAATAAAAGTCACCTTTATAAATTGATTTAGGCTGTCTGTAAGTATAAATGCCAGGGATTCAATTAACCCTCAGCATCAGGGAAATCAAGTCCTCTAACACCCAAGGAAGAAAAATCCTAATTCCCTGCACTCCTCATAAATCCCATTATCTACACACACACACACACACACACACACACACACACACACAAAATCAATCTTTCCCCCCATACCCCCCAAACACACACACAATCCAAACTCAACTTTAAGGAAAGAATCTCTTTGCAAAAGCTAATTTATTGTCCAGAGCTGCTAAACAGACATTTCTTGGGTCGGCCAAGTGGCGCGGTGGTTAAGCGCTGGCTTGGGAAGCCAGTGGCCCTGGTTTGGATCCCACATAGGAGGGCCAGTGACACTGCCCTCGGGAAAAAAAAAAAAAGAAAAAGAAAAGACATTTTTCTACATCCTTCTGGGAGCAGGAAGAAAAATGTGAGAGTCAGGGCATGGGGGACAGCGCTGTGGCCTTGGGGAGCTCCCAGGTGCACGCGCGGCCCCCCCAAGGGTATGGCCAGGCCCACAAGTGAAGAGCAGCTGTTCCTAGATCATTCCATTCCAAATGCCCCAGTTTCCTAATCCTCAGAGAATGAGACCTAAAGTATAAGGTTGTTTTCAGAAACTACTCTGGAAAACAAAGGCTGTGTGCAAGCAGGAGGCACCAGTAATACAATGAAAGAGAGTGCAAGAGCCTTCATTCACACTTGGAAAACTCAGGCTTACCTGGGAACTAGTGCTTTCTGCTGTTATTTTAAATATGCCATTCAGTCTTCTAAAATTGAGAGGATGATTCTAATGCTATCATAAACGTTTCTGGGGTTCTTCCTAGCTATTCTTACTCACTTTCTTCACAGGAATTATACATCAACAAATTTTTTAAATCCAAATAACCCATGGACCGGCCTAGTGGCTCAGTTTGTTAAGAGTCGGCTTAGAGTGCAAGCTCTGAGCAACAGTGCCGCCAGTTCGATTCCCACATGGGCCAGTGATGCTGAACTGGAACTGAGCTGTCGCTGAGCTGCCAGCAGGTAGCAGGAAGGCTCAGCCTGATGTAACAAGATTCACCTGTTCGATGGTGGGCTATGCCCACCCACAACTAAGACTAAACTCAGCACCTTGAGCTGAGCTGCCGCCCAGATGTCTCAGTGGATAGGGTGTGCGCTCTGAATATCAAGGCTGCCAGGTTTGACTCCTGCATGGGATGGTGGCTATCCCCACCCGCAACTTAGATTGAACACAGCACCTTGAGTTTAGAGGCCACGAGCTGCGGACGGGAAGCCAGATGGCAACGGGCGCCCTCCACCACGAAGACTGAAGAACAACTTGGCTAGTCCCCTCCCTCAATTCCCCAATAAAATCTTAAAAAAAAAAAAAATCCAAATAACCCAGGATGGTTCTCGAAATTCTGCCCCAAATGGTAAACACGCAGCAATCTTATCACCTGGGTCAGGAAGATGTAAAATATGTGACCTAAACTCCACTTGTTGAAATTATCTTTCTGCCCTTTTCTCATTTCCACATTATAAGCATCAGTATCTCAGACTTTTTCTCCCCAGTGCTAACTGCCAGTAGCCTTGAAATCACAGGTCTTTCTAATTTCTAGTGAAAGAAAGCTCATCAAGGTTTCACTTTTTGCATCGTAAATCTCCTCATGCAAACGTCATTTCCAACAAGGAGTCCTGTAGGATCACAACCCCAGAGTGTGTTGTTACTGACCGAGAAATTAACTTCTAACCTTTGAAAGGCCTGCAATTCTAATTGGTTGTCTGATTTAATAACGTGTTACTCTGGCAATATTCGTGATGGCATCCGCTTGTGAAAGGGTATAAACTCCTACAAGTTTTCTTTATTTAAACTGTTTCTCTCTTCTCCCAAATTCGTTGAGTTAAAATAAAACCTGTGGCTCTTAAATTTATTATGGACTGATTCTTGGAACAGCTTACTTAAGAAGTCTGAGAGTCTTTGACTCCCTTGAATTAATCAGAGGAAAAGATTTTATGTTTTCTCGCTGAGTGTCACACAAACAAAACAGTCTATAAGAAAAAGGCCCGAGCTCCACACTCAGCCCTAGTCCCAGACCTGCCCACTGACTAGCTGTGTCGCCTTGCAGAAGTAATGTCCCTTCGCCAAACTTTACTCTGTTAAAAGGGGGGGAAAAAAAAAAATACAGGTTATTTGCAACAGTATTTGTTTTTCAAAGTAATCTTAAAAACAGAGCTCAACTTGGTATTACTGCTGGGTTGTCAGTGAATTTTTGTGCAAAAACTTCCAACTCTTCTACCCTAGATGGGTGCTTTCCCTCTGATTCTTCTTTCAATTCCAAACAATCTTATCTAGTCCAAGATCTTTTTGGGAAAAACTTTTTTTTAATTTACTGGGAATGCAAACTTTAAAAACAAAAACCCAAAAATGCATTGTAGTTTTCATGATAAAGACAGCCTGTCTTTGTTTTGTTCAGCTTCATTAAGTACAGATGAAGATTTTAATTCAAGATTAGCTATGTCAATTTCAGTACTGTCATGTCTGTAACCAGTTGTTCTGAAAGTCTTTGTAACAGAGCAAAACTTAATCTTGCTGACCAACCAACCAGATTATTTGCAAACCACGAGTTGACAAGAATAAAAAATAGGGCCGGCCAGGTGGCTCAGTTGGTTAGAGTGCAAAAGTAGAGCAACAGGATCACCAGTTCGATTCCCACATGGGCCAGTGAGCTGCACCCAAGCTGAGCAGCAGTTGGATGACTCACAGGTGAGAGCACGTGTTCCTAACAACAAGGTTGCAGGTTCAACTTCCACATGGGATGGTGGGCTACGCCTCCCCCCACTTCCCCACCCCCCACCCCCCCAGGGCAACTAAATTGAAGGACAACCTGACTTGAAGCTGATGGGTCCTGGAAAAACACAATGTTCCCCTTCCCCAATTCCCCAATGAAATCTTAAAAAAAAAAAAAGAAGAACTAATCTGTAAAACACTCAGGGAACTCTGAACAGTCTGGATAGCAGACATTAAGGCAAAGTGTTACTTTGGGGTACCAGTGGCATCCTATTTACAGCCTACATGAGTCCCTGCCATGTTGGGCAAGCTCCTCAGTTTCTTAGTGCCTGTGTCTTCACCTACAAAGTGACAATACCTTTAGAGGCATCACAGCGATACCTACACCTCACAGGACTGTTGGAAAAAGCAAAAGAGAACTTCAAGGGGAGCTTTGGCTCAGTGCCCAACACACAGTGAGAGCTCAATCAACGCAGGCTAAGGATTAGTGGGAGTCTTTCTTTGGGAAGACTGAGCTAGTTTGTAATGTGGTAAGAACTTGAGCAGCCGTCTAATTCAACTACATCAGCCACACAGGAATCCCCTTTCTTACTAACTAAAAAAGAAGTGAGAAAACTGGGAGAAAGCACCAACACAGACAGATATTTTAACTGTACGAGGAACATCGTTTAACTGTGTTTGTAATTCTTTTGATACTATCCAGTCAGTCAGTCAACAAGTACACTTCCTAAGAGCCAGCACTATGTGGGTATTATTCAGGTCCCCAAGGAGGAGAGCTGAGCTCCGGTCCTATAGAGTTCACCGAGATGAGAAGACAAGATTAGCAAGGTCTGGAAATACTGGGCTAGCGAAGAGATTGGCAGGGGCTGACGCATGATAAAATCCTAAAACTAAGTTGCAGGCACAAGGAACTGCAGTGTCAGAATGATCAAACCAAGCTTTTCT
This sequence comes from Aselliscus stoliczkanus, assembly GCA_033961575.1. Lineage (NCBI taxonomy): Eukaryota > Metazoa > Chordata > Mammalia > Chiroptera > Hipposideridae > Aselliscus > Aselliscus stoliczkanus. The sequence goes on from CM066736.1 coordinate 11,120,699, forward strand.
GATGCTGAGGGGACCCTATGAAAGACAAAGACGACGTGAGAACTGTTGGAAATGAGCAGGAAGGGTAAAGGCACTGCATCAAGTCCCTCCTAAACCCCCAGGAATGGCAGCATGGAAGCGTTTCGCCCAGAGAGAGCGGGAGGAGGGAGGAAGCCACGGCCTTACTTACCTAGCTCGTCCGTGATGAGGAGCTTCCCCTGGATGGAGTTCCGGCACTGGTTGCTGGGCCGGCTGCTGTTGCCCAAATTAAACTGCACTTTCCACAGGATGGGCTGCTCGTGCTCTTGAACCTGGAGGAGATTCCGATCTCTCACTGCCCGCTCCTCCTGCAAAGAGACCGGGAACAGGAAGGTTCAAGTATCGTTTCTTGCTTTTCTACCAGTTTTTCAGAGAAACTACAGCAGCAAGACAGACATAATATAAAAGCACTTGCACAGGAGGCATCTATACTCCCCCAGAATAAGCGAGGGCTGAGCCAAAGTCACAAAATAAAATACAAAATAAACCTGTAGAAAAAATAAAGGAGGGCTATGCTTCAAAACTGGAGTACTTAACGCCAAGGCCCCTAGATTACATGCACATTATAAAGGTGTATAAAAGTGCTAACTTTGTGGAAAAAATTGGAGGAAAAAGTTTTGAACTTTTTCTTTCTGATGACAAATCATTTAAAATATTTTCGGATATTGAAACAAATATATTGTGGAACAGAATGTAAAACAGAAGAAAAAACTTCAATGAAATTTCACAACTGTTATTTCAGACAATACCTGGACGCATCTAGAGTACAATTCACTTTCATTTGCAGTTATAAGTACTTAAATTTATGGAGATACAGAATTAGGAGGCTGATTTTGGGGCAAGAAGCATGTCAACTTGCAAATTTCTTCTATAAAACATACTGAATATGTAATCCTTATAACACACTTTTCTTTCCAAAAGACATCCTTGCCAGCCAGCCCTTTACCTAGATACGCAAAGCGAAAAACTGCTCTAGAAGCACCAGTTTAGACCTTTCCTCCTAGCCTCGAAGCTCTGGCTGAGCCTTCACAATTGCCTTTCCTGTACTGCACTGTTAAATAAACTAAGGAGGAAGGTGTCCAAGTACCAAAAAACAAGGCACACATGCCCCAGCCAGCCAGCCACCTTCTGAATTCTTCACCCTACTGGGGGGAGGAGGGGTTAGAATTACATGTTTTTGTTTGTTTGTTTTGAGGGCAGTGTCACCGGCCCTCATATGTGGGACCTGAACCAGGGCCGCTGGCTTCCCAAGCCAGCGCTTAACCACCGTGCCACTTGGTCGGCCCTAGAATTACAAAAGACTCCCTCCTAAAGGCTTTTTATACTTTAAACATTCTACCATTTTAGTAGAATTCTGTGGCTTTTACCATTAAGAATGTTATTAACCAATGTTACCTCAACACATTTAATTTAAAAATTTTTTAAATGATCCGTCATGTGTCACTGTTTAAGCAGAAGGGGCTAACCTTGAAAGTTGGACGGCAAAGGTTCTATACTTTAAAATAATGGAAAGGGTCTTTACAGTTCCTAAGACTTCTTTAGGAAAGCCCTGGGAAGAGTTATTAATATCTAAAATGGACATATCCTCACACAATTTGGCCCAGCAGACACATTTTTGAGGCCCATCCGACAGAAAGTACCATGGGAAAGCAACACCGAGATGTTTGCTACAGCACTGTTTATGTGGCCGCAGAAACCCTGGCAACCCAGCAACAGAGAAATAACTGAACAAACACTGGTATATCTATCTGTGGCTAGTACAGCTACGGCTATTACCAAAAATTACCCCATCACCTGGCTATAACTGATACGCACTTTTCTAGAGGAGTAGCTCTTAAACCTGACTTGCACATTACGTTATGTAGGGAACCTTAAAACAAATTCTGACTCCCGAGCCCAATTCCAGACTGAGTAAAAATCTCTGTAGATGGGACCTGGGAATCAGCATTTTTAAAAGCACCCAGATGATTTTAATATAGACAGGGTTGTAGACCACTGGATGTCCATGGTACATTAAGTGAAAAAAGCAAGCTACAAAATAACATGCATATTATCACACTGTATTATGATAATTATAATATTAATAACATACACATACAGGTTTGTAAGAGGAGAGATAAAGGTACAGAAAGATATATTACAGACTATTAACATGGAAGAAACATAAGTGATTATTAACAGCTTTTTATCATATTTCAAATATTTTCATTTTTAATTTAAAATAAAATGATAACATTGTTAAAAATATGATTACAAGTATCACTAATTAACAATAGGAAACACTACGTGAAGGATCTATGGGAACTCTGTCCTCTCCTTGAAACTTTTCTGTAAATCTGTTATTCCAAAATAAAAATTTTTTAAAAAATCAACAAAAACCATGATTACCAACATTAGAGATAAAAACTGCCTACCATCCCATCCCTTAAGTAAAGCTGTATCTACATATTGCACATTAACTTCTAGCCTTTGACCCCGGCTTTTACACTAAAAAAATGAGGATGCTTTGTTTTCAGCGCATCCTGACACTAATTGGATGGTAAACCATTCAAGTACCTACATCATCTTGAGAATCACATTTTCAGAGCTATATAATAATCCATCATGTTGATGTTCCACAATTTAGTAAATACATCCTCTACAAATCAACATTGAACCCATCCCAGGTTTTTTTTAATCATAGATAGCACTGCAATAAAAATATGGAATTTTTGTTTACTGTCTTGAATAATTTGTAGTAGTTATTATGAAAAGTAGTCAATGCTAAACAGTGCCAAATAACTTCCCAAAAGTTACATGTACCATTTGTAATATTACCAGCATTTACATAACAGTGTTTATGTAAATTTTACAACCACCAAGCCAGGACTGGATTTTGTTCTTTAATTACTAGTGTAAAACAGTCCTTCAAGGTGGCTTTCGTTTCTGTTCTGCTCCTTTTTTGTTTCTTTTAAAGGAAAGAACTGGCAGGAATAGGATGGGTTACACAAAAACAGCATCTGTATTCCTCGGTTGGTGCAAAAAGGGGAGCTAAGTGCAGACACCTTGGGAACACGAGGCAAATCGCTTAGGTGCACACCACTCAACTACCTGCAAATGCACACTCCTCTGCTCTGCTGGGACCCATCAGTTACCTGCATCATCAAGCTGTATGCAAACTAATCTGAGCGTCAAACGCTACCCTAGATAAATTAATAGCCATAAAGACTGTTAAAAGGCTGGTCAAAGTACAGTAAACTGAATCTCACAACAAGGTTAAAAGTGCTCTCAACATTACGCTGAACTATCTTGTTATTCTTCCTGAAAGAAAAAAAAACAACAAGAGTTCATGGGCAAGTGTATCCCAGAAGGACCTCTTCCGCATAATGACATTCCTGGTAAACAGGAAGGCAATTCTCCCTGCACTTGAACTTGTTTTCAAACATGAATATTCAAGACTTTGCCAAAAGAACTGAATAAGAGTCGTACAATCAAAAGAAGCTGTACAGGAGACTGTGTAAGGCAGCAAATGTAATGAATTAGCACGTGCTTTCTTGTGTGAGAGCCCGGTCTTGCAAAGGGTGTGGTGAAGGGGCACTGACGGATTCCTTCTTTGGACAGGTGGTTTCAGACCTTTCCCAAACTGTTCCACCTACCCTATGATGTTGTCTCAATTTTAAGAACCTTCACATACAGGTACATATACAAATTTTTTCATTCAAAGGTATCAAGAGCTCACAATGCATTAAGGAAAGAGACAAAGGTGGTCAGGTTCTCTATTCTCCAAGAACCCGCAGAGCAGATGATAAAAGGGTATCAGAAATCAGTCAACCACTACACATGTCCACCCAGGCTACACTGGGGTACAATGAAAAGGGCAGGAACAAAAGGAGAACTTTCTTCATAAATTGTAAGGAGCTACAGAAATGTTTTTATTACTAATGTATGTTAATCTCTGCTTTTAAGAGGTATATTAATAACTATCTTGACTATTTTCCAGGGTTTATTCTAAGGGCCAAATGAAATAAATGTCCTGTGTAAGTAGAAAAGCATTTAACAGAAGGCACTGTCATTAAAAGAATTGCTTATGGTTCTCCAAAAAAGAAGGAAAAAGGAAAAAAAGGGATAAAGGCCAGAGGGCATCCAAAATGTCGAATATTTGGGGAATGGCTAAATGCAACCTAATCATGGAAAATTTTAATTATAAAAGAAGCTCTTAAAGATGGGGGGCAGTGTTTTACATATATATATAAAAAAAATATATAGTGAAGAAACAGTATGCCCCAATTATATTTTTAAAATATGACAAATTAAGGAAGACAACATGCCCAAATACCATCAGTGAATCCCTCCGGTTGGTGAGATCACGGGGAACTGTTTCCCTCCTCTACCCTGTGCAGTACTTTACAAACTTTCTGAAAAATATATGTACCTTGGTGATTAGTGAAAAACAAAAACTCGATTTAGCAACTTTCTCTTATGTTTTATTCCACTTTAAACAGTATCTAACTTGGCACAATCTGCATACTTAATTACTTGAAAGCTGAAGACGTTAATGTATTTTCAAGAGGTTATGCAAATAGCCACGAGGCAGTCAGGAAGCACACTCCAACAGGTCTGAGAACGGTTGTTTCCCTCTAAGGACCCTTCTGACTGGAAGATTTGGGATTTCTGTAATCTCAGCTCATATGCCCCAGAGTTAGGCCCACATTGCCACTCTATCACGCCATCTTGGTTTGGTTTCTTTGTATTATAAATCATTAAATGAAAAGACTTTGCTTATTTGCCATTTCTGCCCCTTACCCTCCAGCAGAATATCGGCTCTTGGAGAGGAAGGCCTCTCTGCTTTGCCCCCGACGCTGCTTCCATCACCTAGCAGACTGTGCCTAGCACACAGTCGGCATTCACTAAACATTTATTAAATCAATGTGCCCAAGTTACCTGGCACCGCTCCCCATTCCCAATCCTAGCCTCCAATAGCATCCCCACCATTGTCACTAGTTTCACCTGCACTCCCATCTCTACAATTTAAACTATCCTCCAAAGCATTAATTAACATGAAAACGAATAAAAAGGGGGAATTCAAAGCAGTGGAGGATAATCAACTTTACTCTAAGCAAAAAGCCTCCTCCAGGAGTTCACAGTCTCAGTGAAGCAGAGCTCAGGATCATAGGGAGCGAGCGCTGCAGTTTTCCACAGCCTCAATTAATCCAAACCGCCTCCCCAATCCCTATGTGCCACGCAGTTTACAGATGAAGAACCTGAGGCTGGGAGCAAGCTCGCCACAAGTCACCCAGCTCGTGAGTGGTAGACGACCAAAGCTGCAGCCCAGAGCAAAGCCTGAGCAGCACACTCCAATGCATATGGCAGAGCACCAGCCAGGAAGCGCTCCAAGTTTTTGGTCCCAAGGACCTTTTTTTATACTCTTAAAAATTATTGGAGCCGGCCGAGTGGCGCAGTGGTTAAGCGCTGGCCTGGGAAGCCAGTGGCCCCGGTTCGGTCCCACATATGAGGGCCACTGACACTGCCCTCAAAAAAAAAAAAAAAAATATTTATTGAGGGGGCCAGCCAAGTGGCGCGTTGGTTAGGAGCTGGCTTGGGACAGCTCTGAGCAGCAGGGACCCGGATCAGATCCCACATATGAGGGAGGGCCAGTGACACTGCCCTCTACAGCTAACAACAGCTCCACCTGGAGCTGGGCTGCTGTGAGTCCCCTGGGATGGCATAGCTGCAGCCCCTGCTGCAGTGGGCTGCCATAGGCTACAGTGAGTGGCCGGCAGCCAGCGTGAGTGGCCAATAGCCGCTGTGAGAGGCCGTCCAGAGACCGGCAACCAATCTGCCTCACCCGGGAAGAGCGCAATGATGATACCAACATGGTCCAGTGAAGCGACGTCCCCCACAACTATAGTCAAGAACAAAAGGATAGCAACTTATCTGTTCCCCAATAAAATCTTAAAAAAAAAAAAATGTATTGAGGACCTCAATATGTGAGTTTATGAGACTTATAGCTTTTGACCTTTATCATATTGGAAATTAAGACATAAATTCTTAAAATATTTGTTTGCAATAATTTATTCATTTAACAATAACAACGAACCTATTCAACAGTATATGTGCGTGTGTATGTGTGTGTGAAAATATTTTTCAAAACAAAAAAAGAAATTTAATGAGAAGAGGAAATGTTCTCACATTTCTGCAAATCTTCTAAATGTCTGGCTTCATGGGCAACAGCTGGATTCTCGTATGTCCCTCTGCATTTCAGTATGTTGCTGTACGTTGTACAGGTTAAAGCACATAAAGAAAATCTACCTGATAGATGTGTAGTTGGAAATGGAAAGAATATTTTAATGGTTTTTCCAGATAATTATGGGTAATCTTCTTTGGTATTACATCAAATTTGACAAGTATAGCCTCTGAAAAGTTCACAGAAAATAGTGCAACTACTTCAGAAAACAATCTGGCTGTTCCTCAAAAAGTTAAACGCAGAGTCACCACATGACCCATCAATTCCACTCCTTGGACCAAACCCATGAGAACTGAAAACGTATTTCCAAACAAAACTTTGTACACCAATGTTCATGGTAGCATTCTTCATAATAGCAGAACAGTGGAAACAACCCAAATGTCCATCAACTGATAACTGGGAAAGCCACACGTGGTAGATGCACACAATGGAACATATTTGGACATAAAATGAAGTATTAACACGTATTATAACATGGATGAACCTTGAAAATATTGGCCTCTAACTGAAAGAAGCCAGACACGGAAGACCATATATTATAAAGTTTCACTCATATGAAATGTCCAAAATAGGCAAATTGGTAGAGACAGAAGGTTGACTAGTGGTTGCCAGTGGTAGCTGACTGGCAGGATGGGGAAGTTAGAGCTGAAATGTTTCTCAGTTTCTTAGGCTGTGGGAGAATTGGACCCAGGGAAATTTGAAAAACCAAAATTTTGCCAACACTTTTAGGGAAATCACAAACATCACCCTCCTCTCGAAAAAAACACCTCAATTATGGTTGTAAGTCACAGGTTGGTTTTTTTTAAAAGACACACTGTAATAAAAATAAAATGAACAAGGTGCACTGGAATACTGAAAAGGTAGTTGTAGAGAAGGTCCCAGAGAAGACAGCGTCTGATACAAGACATGAAAAAATTAGGAGTGTGCCAGACTAAGAAGGGAAAAGTCATCCCTATGAAAAGACTCACTCATTTGTTGCAATATCTGAGTGCCCATGACATGCCTGGCAGAATTCTAGGGGCTGGGATCCTGTAAACCAACACAATTTTTTGTTCTGCAGAGTATTACGTTCTAGAAGGGAGAGTGCAAGGAGGCAGATAAACGAGTAAATGAACACGAAATGTTTGGTTCCTACCACAGAGAAAATAAAGCAGGTCTCTGGGCAAGGAACTGAAGTAATTCAGTTGTGTCACCCAGCCTGACCTGAAATGACATAAAAGATCCACCATAATCCTGGAACAAAGTCTGGAGTTGATCCCAGTGCCGTAAGAACCCAAAAAAAGAATTATACCCTGGGAAACGCCGTGACTGACTTTTTAAAGACCATCGCCCTACGGTTGGGTAGAGAATTGACTGTAGGACAAAGAAGAGTGCATGCTGGTGAGTACTGCAGAGGCCGGGGCAGGAGATGAAGACAGCTTGGCTGAGGGTGGCAGTGGGGACAACTAGGAGACGTGAACAGATCAGGATACACTGTGGAGGCAGAAGACACAAGCATTGGGGATTCTCTGGATCGGACTGGGCAGGAGGTATGGACTGGGATCCCAAGAGCAAACAGCTGGTATTTACACGACGATGGCTGAGATCACCTGGATCAGGTCGGGAGGAAGGCTGAGGTCTGAGTGCTGGCTCACTAACAACATTCAGAGAGGCCCGCCAGACAGAGAAGCTGTGACCCTGAGAAGCTGCCTGCGGGAGCCGAAAACCCAAGTCCTGCCAGCGCTGAGCTCCCACGCATGGCGCCCACACATCGCGGTCAGTAAACGAAGCTTAGGACACTCAGCCTTTTTGCCTTTCTTCCCTTTTCACAGGTCCCCTGCCCACCACTAGAACTAGGGTGGACATGTAGTTGAATTTTCTATTTGAGGATCTATTTTATTTTCAAACCTGACCCTAAAAGAGTGAAGGGGGGTGGGGCTTTTAAAACGACACAGGACAGAGGGCCCGCTGAGTGGCGCGGTGGTTAAGCGCTGGCTTGGGAAGACAGAGGCCCCGGTTCGGGTCCCACATATGAGGGCCAGTGACACTGCCCTCAAAAAAAAAGAGGGGCCTTGCCTACTGGAGGATGCAAGGGGCCTATCAGAATCTAAGTCTCTGTGTCGGCACTGGAATTTGTGCCTGTGGATCTCTGTCCCCTTCAGAATCTCCACATTACGTACTGCTCGCCTCTACACGGTGAGCAGCAGCCAACCTTTGGGGCACCACTAATTTTATTTTTACTATTTTTGCTGTCCTCAGTAACACTGCTATAAATAATGATTCATTACATGCTTACAGGCTGTCTCCTTGGGACTGTCTCAACGGTTTTATCTTCTCAGTTCTCCCAGCAACCCTCTCCAGCGGCCACTATTCGCCCCCTTTGGCAGATGAGCACTAGGAAGGTAATTAAATTTTTTTAAAGGGCAGTGAACCGGGCCGGCCGAGGGGCGCGGTGGTGAAGCGCTGGCTTCGGACGCCAGCGGCGCCGGGTTCGGGTCCCACCTAGGAGGACCAGGGACACTGCCCTCAAAAAAAAAAATAAATAAAATAAAATAAAACGACCCAGGACCACAGCATCCACCAGGCGCCCCTTCACTATGTACGGTCTTCCTTTCCAAAGACGCACACGCGCTCAAGCCGGACGATGCTGCTGCTGCTGCTGCTGCTGCGGGCGACGGTTCGCATCCAGCCACCGTCTCAGGTTCTCCCGTGAGAAGCAAAACGAAGGGGGTGAGGAGGCGAAAAGACAATCGCGGCCAAGCCCGCGATGCGCAGAAAGCGCGCCCCGTGGGTCCCGCTGCGCCCCCGAGTTAAGCGAAGCCCCGCTCCACGGCAGCTCGGCTGCTGGCCGGCCCGCCCGCCGCGGCGCCCCGGGCCCCGCTCTCACGGGGACGGAGCGGGCCCTGCACGCCCCTCTGCGCCCGGGACCCCGCGGGCGCCACCGAGGCAGGACCCGCGGCGCGCGCTCGAGCCCCAGCGCGGCCCCAGGCCGGCGCGCGCCTCCCCCCGGGAACCAGCGACACGCGCAGGCGCCCCGGCCTCCGCGGGCCCCCGGGGACGGCAGAGCGGCCCGCGGCGCCGCCGGCCGGGCACTGACCTGCTTCAAGGTGCTGCTGAGGAAGTAGACGAGCGACAGCCCGAAGACCAGGGCGAGCACCCACCGCTTCCGCAGGAGCCGGCGCCACACCATGGCCGCCAGGTTCACCATGCCGGCGCGGGCGTGCGGCGGGGCAGGCCCGGAGCCCGGGACGCATGGCCCCTACGCGGCGGGCGGCCCCATCGCTCACGCCGGGCGCCGGCCCCGCGGCCCTGGGGGCCCCAGCCAGCTCCCCGCAGCCGCCCCAGGGGACTGCGCGCCCCGCCCCGCCTCCGCTCCCTTTGCGTCACCAGGCGACCTCGCTGGGCCTCATGCTCATTGGTCCCTGCGAGGAGGCGGACGCCTATTGGCGGAAGCTCGGGAAGGGGGCGGGCAGTCGTGTGCGTGCGGTGGGAGCAGCGGGGCCCGGATCTTAGCCCTGGTCCAGTCCGCCGGAGAGAGACCGGAAGCACTCGGTGATCACGTGCTGCCCCGGCTGCGCAGGTGATTGGCTTGGATGGACGTGAAGGATGCTGCTGTGATTGCTGAATTGTTCGGGCAAGTAAAAAGAATGCTAATTTTTTTTTTCCGCCCCCCTGAGATTGTCCGTGTAGTCTCCTACCCTTCAAGTTCCGAGGGCGTTGTGCGCTGAACGCTGGCTCAGGAATGAGAACCGCTGTCGTCACTGCATCCAAAGTGCACTCGCCGGCTTCCAATGCAAAGGATGCAGGAGATGCTCCTTTGCAAGCTTTTCCGTGCGGTCATGTAACGGCTCCGGGGCTTCCCTTAAAACATAACATACATTGAAAAGTCTCGGTATAGTTTTTCATAGGGATGTAGTACGATGCATGGAGCAGAGGGTTAAAAGGGGTTTCATTCAGTCATTCAGATGAATCCCACGTGCAAAAATTTATTCCAGAATTTTAACATTGGAATAATTATTTACGCCTTGCTTCCAACAGAAAGTCTAGAGACCGACATCTGAAAGCCCACATCTGAAAGTAGAATCTTGAGCATTTCATTTAGGATGCTGTGTCAAATTTGTTGATGGAAGCTTTGGGAGACTATTTTCAGATGATGGGGGATCGTGGGGAGGAGGGCATTAAGCTGACATTACGAGTTCTTGAGAAATATTTACATAGTGAGCTTTCCTTTATAGATAAAGATGGTGCTCCGGACCCATTTGTTAGCTGATTTTTAAAATTTTTTTTTTTGAGGGCAGTGTCACTGGCCCTCATATGTGGGACCTAAACTAGGGCCCCTGGCTTCCCAAGCCAGTGCTTAACCACCACACCACTCGGCCGGCCCTCCATGTCTTAGCTGATTTTAACCAAAAGAAAAAAGCGGCTTAGCTAGTGGGTTTTCTCCTTAATCAGTGGCCCCAGTAACATCAATGCTGACCCCTGAAGAAGGCTGGTCAGGAAGTCATTCAACAACCAATTATGGTGCCCTGAACTAAAAGAGTCAGATAGCATATTTTGTCCGTGTACAAAAAAAACATTCAAGGAAACTAAACCTATTCATGGAAAATCTATGACCTTTATTTCTTCTTTAGAGTGACAGGTCTGGGAGGGAGTAAGGGACGTAGAAAAAGGTAACTGAGAGACCCATAGATATTTTATGCATTGAGTAAATACTTGAGTGCTACTCTGTGCCAGGCAATGTTCTAGATGCTGAGGTAGAGGGGCAAACCAGGCAGACAGGTTCCCTACTTTTGTGGCATTTATCTTCTAAAACATCATAAATAAATAAGGAAACATGTAAATCAGTAAATGCTATGATGAAGGTAACACAGGGCAGTATTATAGTGGGTGAGGAGTCAGAGGAGGCGGCCTTGGGGAGGAGGTGACATTTGACCTGAAGGAGCTCGCCAAACGGAAAAGCTTTCCAGAGAGAAGGAACAGCAAGTTCACAGGCCCTGAGGCAGGGACAGCTGGCATGTTTAAGGAACAGAAGGTTAGTGTGGCTGGTAGGGAGTGGTCAAAGGGACAGTGGAGGGAAGTAAAGTGGGAAACAGGTGGAATACATAAGGTAGAACCTGAACAGAGATTTTTGGATTTTATTCTGATTGCAATGGAAAGCCACTGGGGGTTCTAAAACATATGTTCTGTATTCCCCAATTGCAACTCATAGTTTGACATTAGGGCAAAATATTGGGTTGTTGGAAAAGTCATGGCGCATTTTTCCAATGAAAAACATAGGAAAAAATACGTCATGACTTTTCCGACAATCCAATACATTGAGGTTCATGGTCGTCCTCAGGAGGCCTAACGAGAGATCAGTGAGAGGATAACCAGAGAGAATCCTATGCTTACAGCTACCCATACTGCCCCCAAGACCTATTCTTAGGTTCAAGGCATCCAATGGACTATTCATGTAAGTCTTTTCTCCCATCCAGGGTTTGGAGCCTCTTGTGAACTCTCCCAACCCGTGCATCCCTCTGCAGAGGAAGAGGAGGGGGAAGCCTGCTGTCTCTGGAATCCAGTGGTCACATCCCCCTCAGGAGCCCTTAATGCCCAGTGTCGTCAACATGGAGTTCTGAAGTCCATGTGGCTCCTCACAGTGAACAAGGTGACGTGTCCCCATGAGAATTCACATCTTCATTACCACTTGATTCATTGTGAGGACTGGAAAGAAGCTTTGGGCTTGGCCACTCCACCCGCTCCCGCTTAACAGATGAGGAATCGGAGGCCACAGAGAGGTTGCTGATTTGTCCAGAGACACACAGCAAGTTAGGGGTAACATCAATCCCAAATCCATGTCTCCGTGCCTCACCTCACCCATCACCTCTTTGCTGCTTTCTTCTCTCCCAGGAGGACGTCTTCCACCTCTGGATCTCAGTATCCTCATCTGTGAAATGGGGCAATAATATTTTCCTCAATGGGATTGAACGTTGAGTGGGATAATGTTTGGAAATGGGGTTTGAAAAATGTCAGAGAGCTCTAGGGATGTGAGGTGTGAGTAGTCCTTATTTATGGTTGCCATGGCAACCTGATAGGCAATGAGAGTGTTGGGAGACCCTGGCTCATGCCATGTGTTGGCTTTCAGGTCTTAAGGAAAATGCAGAGACGCCACAGCAGTAACACGGATAACATTCCACCTGAAAGGTAAGCATCTCCTGGTTTCCTTGCACCTGAGGGCTCTGGGCTTCCAGCGATCAGGGGCAATGCAACACTGGATTGAATACCACTTCTCAGGTTTATTTGTTAGAGGAGCAAAGGAGATCTGATTGGAAACTGCTTTACACAGTGATGGCATATACTACTTAATACAGAACAGCTGGCTGTTGCTCTTACGATAATTCTCAAAGCCTGTGTGACAGGTGAATCCACTTGCCTCATGGTCTCAATGATTGTACCCACAGGATTTTAATTTATGGAGGTGACTAACAGCATGGAGTAACAACATTTATTACATTTCCCGAGAGAAGGGGGCATGTTACACCATCTAGGGCCACGTTGGGAAGTGCCAGGGTCAGTCAGGAGGCAGAAACGAGCAAAGCGAAAGCATAGGCCACCGCTTTTATTGTGTTTTCTGCACAAATCAAGGCAGAACAGGGAAACAGCATTGTCTAGTTTGAGTAATGTCAGTGGGCTCTGAAACATAGGAGTGGTTTCTGGTTGTCCGGTACCTGGTTCTGGGTGATTGAGGGCAGGAGAACTATTGGCTGGATGTGTGAGCATTAGATCAAGGAGGTGGTTGGGGATATGGGCTCTGGATCAAAAGGAAGATATAAACAACTTTGGCTATTAGTTTGACCCTGTAATTAGTGGATGCCAAAGAGACAAATACAGAATCTGCGAAAGCACAGTTAAAACACTCATGAGCTAGAATTTCTCTAGGTAAGCCCAAGAGAGAATAACACCATGGGACCCGTTCTCAGGTTGTGACAGTCTCCTAGCCCACACCCTCCTGCCCCACCCCCTACCATGCTGGCAGCCAAGCTTTTCCTCCCTCATATCCAATCCTGGATCCCCTGCCACTCTGAGATTGGCTGCAAAGTCAGTACCCACTAGCCCCAGCATCGGGATTGAGTTTTGCATCAAGCCTGCCTGTTCTGCAGAGAAGAGTTCTGGCCTTATATCAGACAGCTCTTGGCCAAATCCCAGATCAGCCACTTCCTACCTTTGGGAAATGATTTCATGCCTAAGCCTCGGTTTCCCCACCCATAAATGGCAGATACTGAAACTCAGGTTGCTTATGTAGAAGCGAATGAGTGTGAAAATGCACAAAAACAGCATCCAAATAATAAGCATGCCTGTTGGAGCTTTTCCAGCCTCTGAAGACAGAATTGCTGTCTGCTCTCAAGTGAACCATAAGATCTTTGGGGGCAGAAAAATAATGGCCACCATGTGTTGTGTACTTTGTGTCACTGATGAGGTCAGGACTATTTTTAACCACCATTTTTATAGGTGAGGAAATTGAGGCTCAGAGAGGGGAAGTAAACCTCTTAAAATCACGCAGCCAGGAAGCGGCAGGGCTGAGATTTGGACCCCATTCCATTTGCGCCCCCAGAGTCTGTGCTTTGAGCCAGTACATTTCGGCTGCCTCTTATCTGGGCAGATCCGCTCCTCTCCTGGGTCATCTCCCTCTCTAGGCCTTAAGTGGTTAAGTTGGTAGCACAGCGTCTGCCTCCCCATGGAATATTCTTTCCCACTTAGGCTGAAATCTCTGCTGGATGCTGGGGCCCAGGGCAGGGAGGCCAGCTATAAAAAGCCCCTTGGTGGGCCCCTCCCTGGTTGTACTGAAGGCCCCCTGAGCCCAGTGAACTCAGAGTGCTGGCGAGCTTAAGGGGGCCAGGAAGGCTTTCCAGGGCCTCGTGGGGGCCACCGTGGGCACCTGCCAGGACTCCTTCTTTCTTACGTCAGCTTCATAAAGTGCAGAAAAAGCTTGAGGCCCCTTGGGGATCATAGCCATGGTGTCAGTTGTTGTTGTCATTATTAATATTATCTTTATTATCCCAAACCCAAGGGAATAGGACCACACATTTCTTGGGATTTTTAGAGGGAGCAGGGATGAGCCATGTGGTAGGGGAGTGGGTAGCCATCTTCAAGTTCCCTCGCTTGCACCAGGTTTATGATAACTTACTCCCAGGTCAAGTTTGTGAAGCCAGAATAAACAACCCTGAGATTTCTCCAGACCAGCATGCCCCTTGCTGGGCTTCACAGGTGTCCTATAAGACCTTAATAAGTTTTCCACAGAAAAAAAGAATTCCATGGTGAAATAAGTTTGGGAAACCTAGGTTTAAACAAAATTACTGTTTTCAATTGCAGGCCTTCTCAGAGCCTTTAGTATGCTCATTCATTCATTCATTCATTATTTCAAACAATATTTCTTGAGCATATTCTGTGTGGCAGATGCGTTGTGCAGGGTTGGAGAGATATAATGGACGCAAACAATCATGGTCTTTGACTTCGTGGCATAGGGTTCCATCTGAAGTGCTGTCTTCAGTGCTGACTACACAATAGAATCACCTGGAGCTCTGAAAACAAACGCTAGGGCCCACCCCCAAAGAAATTTTTTTTTTTAAGGTTTTTATTGGGGAATCGAGGAGGGGAACATTGTGTTTTTCCAGGATCCATCAACTCCAAGTCAAGTTGTCTTTCAGTCTTAGTTGTGGAGGGCGCAAGCTCAGCTCCAAGTCCAGTCGCTGCTTTCAATCTAGTTGCGGGGGTGGGAGTGGGGGGGCATAGTCCACCATCCCATGAGGGATTCGAACTGACAACCTCATTGCACACTGAGTCATCCGGCTGTTCATTGTCAGCTGGCGGCTGCTCAGCTCACGGTGCTGTGTTCAATCTTAGTTGGGAGCATGAGCAGCCCACCATCCCATACGGGAGTCGAACCAGAACCTTGCTGCTAAAAGCACGCGCTCTTACCAGCTCAGCGGCAGCTCAACTCGGACGCAGTTCGCTGGCCCATGTGGGAATCGAACTGGCAACTTTGTTGCTCAGAGCTCACGCCCTTTATGAACTGAGCCACTCAGCTGGCCCCCCAAAGATTTTTTTTTTTAAATTGGGGAGTTGGGGGAGGGGAACAGACAAGTTGCTGTCCTTTTGTTCTTCAGTCTAGTTGTGGAGGACGTTGCTTCACTGGCCCATGTTGGTATTATCATTGCGTTCTTCTCAGGTGAGGCAGATCAGTCACCGGCCTCTGGATGGCCTCTCACGGCGGCTCTTGGCAGCTCACGCTGGCTGCCAGCTGCTCACACCCGCTGCCCGCCACTCACTGTAGCCTATGGCAGCCCACTGCAGCAGGGACTGCAGCTATGCCGTCCCGGGGACTCAGCAGCCCAGCTCCAGGTGGAGCTGTTGTTCACCATCTTAGCTGTAGAGGGCAGTGTCACTGGCACTCATATGTGGGATCCGAACCAGGGTCCTCCTGCTCAGAGCCGGCGTCCCAAGCCAGCTCTTAACCAACGCACCACTCAGCTGGCCCTCCCCCCAAAGATTTTGATTCACATGGTCAATACTGGGTGCCAGTCAACTCCTGTATTTTTCAAAAGCTCCCTGACTGTAGTATGCAGCCAGGGTTGAGAGCCACAGGTAAGCTGTAAAATAACGATACGTGATCAGTCCCATGCAAGGTGAAGTTAGCACGCCATGAGAACTAGGAGGAAGGAAACTGTCACTGGCTGGAGGGGTAGGGCAGGCTCCACTGAGCAAGAGAGATTTTAGTTGAAATCTGACGGGTGGGCATAGGTACCTAGGTGGAACAGGGTAGGGGTGATATCTGGTGAAGGAGGCAGCCTATGCAAAAGGTGCTACAATAGGAAGTCCTGTTGGCACACCATGAGATTGGAGTTTGGGGCCAGACAATCCAGGTGTCTAACAAGTTCGTCTCTCTAAGCCTCAGTTTCTCTATCTGTAAGATGGGAATGCTGTTACTCCCTATTTGAAGCTGTGGGAAGGAGTTTAGTATGGGAAGCTCTTTTAGTGAAATAATCAAATCTTTGTTTCTGAAAATGCACTCTGGATGGAGAATAAATCATACAGGGTCAAGTGTGAAAGCTGTGTGTAGCTCTCCTCCTGCTGTCATTTTGTGCCTGGATGAGAGCCAGCATATGTTTATTAAGAACCTACTGTGGGCCCTGGGTTGTGGGGTCCAGAGGATGAGTGAAACTCAGCTCTGGCTTCCAGTGAGCTCATGATATGTTTGGAGAGCCATAGGGGTCTGTGGAGGTGCCTTGAGGGCCCTGTTATGGGGTGAGAGGCTCTTTGCCCCTCCCCCGACACATGTGCTTGGAGCAAATCAGTTCCAGTTGTATCTGTTGTGTAGACTGAGCTTCCACGTCATGATTCCATTTGAAGAGAGGACAAGCCCCAAGAGAAAAGAGATGGTATCCAGAGCTCTGGGGCAGCGTGTCTGTGGGAAAGTGCACCCAGTTCTGGGCTGACCGCAGGGGTTAACTCTGGGTTCTCTGCTTCTTCCAGTGATGGCTACGCAATCCTTTGCCTGATTCCCATACAAGAGGTCCAGAGAGGGGAAGTGGTGGTGGGACCAAAAAAGGCAATTCATTTGGAACCAAAAAAGGCAATTGGCCCTGGAGATCTCTCCATAGGGACTAGAGCTAATAGTTCCCAGTTATTGAACACTGGTCCATTGAAAAGGGTATTGTGAATTTGATCGCACAGGAATTCTATGCATAAATGATGTTTAGGCCCATTTTTCAGGAGAGAAAAACTGAAAGGGGTGTTAAGGCCCCTAGGAAAGGTAGAGCTGGGGTTCAGATGTGGGCTTCTCTACTAAATCTTCCCATTGTTGTCTGCTGCCCTCCCAATACCAGCTGTGACCAAGGCTGGACCTTTCTAGGAACTGGGAGCCATTGAATTTGAAGGTTACCGAGCCAGGGTCCCGGGTTCCTGAGGTTCTTCTAGAATCATAGAACCCTGCTTTCTTTTCATTCAAGTAGAGCAGTCAAGAAAGTGGGCTCTAGAGTTAGTCTGCCTGGGACTGGTTACTCCTTGTTCCATCCCTTCCCAGCTGTGCAACTCTGGACAAGTTGCTCTGTGCCTCAGTTTCTTGATCTGTCAAATGGGGGTATTATTAGTATTTCACAGCGTTCATTGGAGGGTTTAATGAGTTAAAGGCAAGCCCTTAGAAGGCTGGCACATAGTAAATTTTCAATAAAGATTATTACCCTGTTGCTGTTATCATTTGTATGAGTCTGGTAGGGCTGCAGTGACAAGGTACCAAAGACTTGGGGACTTAAACAGCAGCAATGTATTTTGTCACAGCTCTGGAGGCTGCAAGTCCGAGATCAAGGTATCAGCGGGGTTGGTTTCCTCTGCGGCCTCTCTCCTTGACTTGTAGATGGTCAGCTTCTCCCTGTGTCTTCACATGATCTTTCTGTGTGTGTCTGTGTCCTAATCTCTTCTTCTTATAACCACACCAGTCACCTTGGATTAGGGCCGCCCTGATGATCTCATTTTAACTTAGTCACCTCTGCAGAGACCGGGCCTCCAAATACAGTCATACTCTGAGGTTCTGGGGGTTAGGGCTTCAACATCGGAGATTGAGGGGGTGGGAAACAGTTAAGCTTATCACACTATTATTTGTCCTCCATCCTTCCCTGGATGACTGTCCTTCTATCTGCCTGACGTGGTGGGACTTTCTCTTCCCTTCTGACCCAGAAATCGCAGCCAAGCACTCAGCTCCGAGGCGAGCGTGGATGAAGGGGGCGTCTTTGAGAGCCTGAAGGCAGAAGCCACCTCCCCGCCAGCGCTCTTCTCCAGCCTCTCCGGCCTCCCGGCAGGCAGCCTTCCCACCACCCCATTCCCATCCAGCCTGGTGCTGGGGGCCTCGGCCGGCAGCGGCGGCGGGGACGTATTCATCCAGATGCCCACATCCAGGGAGGAAGGTGGGGGCCGGGGCGAGGGGGGCCCCTACCACCACCGCCAGCCCCACCACCACTTCCACCACAACGGCCACCGGGGGAGCTCGCTGCTGCAGCACGTGGGCGGAGACCATCGAGCGCACTCGGATGAGGGGGGTGATGAGCAGCCGGGCACTCCCGCCCCTGCCCTGTCGGAGCTGAAGGCTGTGGTCTGCTGGCTCCAGAAAGGGCTGCCCTTCATCCTGATCCTCCTGGCCAAACTGTGCTTCCAGCATAAGCTGGGTGAGTCCCGGGGATATGGGGCCTTCAACTGCAAGATGGGGGTTGCTCTCCAACCCCAGGTGCCAGGGGAAGGCAGCAGAGGCCTGCAAAGTGCAAAATGCTTAAGAGTATGGGATTCTGTGTCGGACCTGGGTTCAAATTCTGGCTGACTACCTGTGTGACCTCAGGCCAGTCACTCACCTTCTCTGAGCCTCAGTTACCTCATCTGTCCAGAGCAGGTTGTGATAGAAGCTTCCTCAGCTGGTTGGTTGATGTGAAGAAGTAGAGTAGGAAATAAGAGTTCACAGTACTTGGATCTGAACCCAGACTCTGCCCCTGTCTTAGCTGTGTGATGCTGAGTATGTTATTTAACCTCTCTGTGTCTCAGGCCCATCACCCATAAAATGAGGGTTATAATTAGGGTTATAAGAGGACGTACTTCATGGGATTGCAGTAAGGTTAAATGAGTTAATATGTGTAAAGCACTCAGGACAGTGCTATATGCAAGTGTCGATTATTGTTTTCATTATATTCATTATAATACACACAAAATACTTAATAGAGAACCAGGTACAGAGCAGGTGCTCAATAAATACTACCTATTGTTAATATTATTAGGAAGTAAGATAATGATTCATAAAGTGCTTAGCCTAGAACCTAACACACACATCTTTTTTGTTTAAGAAATTTTATTGGGGAACAGTGTGTTTTTCCAGGACCCATCAGCTCCAAGTCAAGTAGTTGTTTCAATCTAGTTGTGGAGGGCGCAGCTCAGTGACCCATGTGGGAATCGAACTGACAACCTTGGTGCCATGAGCTTGTGCTCTAACCACCTGAGCTAGCCAGCTGCCCCTAGAACCTGACACACAGTTAACAGTCAATAAATGGTGTTCAGTCCACTGGTATTATTCTTATTTCTTATTGTTATTAGGATGTTTCTGTGCCCTAGAGAGCTTTAGGCTGTTGTTTTAGTCCTATAGTAGGAAGTATGGTTGGAATTATCTCATGGCTTACTATTGGGTTGTCGGAAAAGTGATGACTTTTTTTTTCTTCTATGTTTTTCGTTGCAAAAATGCGTCATGATTTTTCTGACAACCCAATACATCCCGTAAGACAGTAGCTAGAGGAGACCAGGCCATCCTTCCTGTTTTATTTGCCCCTTTCTGGTGAGCTCTAGCTGACTCACATCTCCCTGCTTTCCTTGTTGGGGTGCTACCATGGCAGCCCCTCCTCTTCTATTCCTAGAAAGGGGAGCCAGCGTGTTCCCCCTTACCCTGAATTCTGGAACACTCAAAATTTTATTCTCAAGGTTGGTCATTTTCTTTTGCAGTTGGCAGGTTCACTTGTTTTTCTGATCAAAGAGGAGAATAGAAGAAAGCACTGTAGGGGGTTACTAGGTTTTAGATTACACATTTCCAGTAAAGAACTGCATCTTTGAGAAAGTAAATGTGGAGAAATAACTGGATTACACATGCTGTGAAAAACGTAAAAGTGAACTCCGAGCATGATGAGCCAGGCACGTGGTGTGAAAGCCAAGGCCTGTCCACAGGTTATGAAGGTAGGATCCGAAAACCCCTCTCCAGGGAGAATCCCACAATGGTAGCTTGGCAAACAAGGGTAATGGCATGAATTGCCATGATGAAATTCAGTGCTGTTCCCCTTTCTGCCAGGGTCACGTTTTCCTGTCAGTAGAAATGTTTTTTCCCTCTCTGACATTAAACTTTCATTCCTTATGGGTCTTTTTCTATGCATGCTTTTATTGCAAAGAACATACCTCAAATTCTTTCTTTTATATATAGAGAAATTTTACTGGGAACAATGTGTTTTTCCAGGACCCATCAGCTCCAAATCAAATAGTTGCCCTCAATCTAGTGGAGAGTGCAGCTCATTGGCCCATGTGGGAATCGAACCAGCAACCTTGGTGTTATGAGCACTGTGCTCTAACCACCTGAGCTAACCATCTGCCACTCAAATTCTTTTTGAAAGTAGAAATAATGATAGGTGCCATTTCCTAACTGCTAGAGATTATGCTCTTCAAGTACTGTTATTATTCTGTCCATTTTATAGATGAGGACAATGGGACTCAGAGAGGTGTGGTGACTAGCCTAAGCTCAGAGAGGAGGTGGCAGAGGCGGGATTTGAACCCAGGTCTTACCAGACTGCACAGCCCATGCTCTTAATCCAGTTCTATAAAATACCCCACAGTGGCCTCAGTTCCAGGGGTCCCGTGATGTATGTGGCAGCCCCCTGAAATGAGATTTCTCTTTCCTCTGTGGTTGGCCTGTAAACTCCAAGGGGACCAGGGATGTGTCCTTTTAATGCTGCTCACAGCCCCTAGTAAGCCAGGGCCGGACCTGATGAGTCTGCCTGGTGGCGCTGGGCCCCCCTTCTATCCCGCAGGCATTGCCGTGTGTATCGGGATGGCCAGCACCTTTGCCTACGCCAACTCCACGCTCCGAGAACAGGTCTCTCTGAAGGTGAGTCACCTGGCCAACGAGTGTCCTATGGCTCCTGTAACAAATGACCACAAGCTTAGTGGCTTCAAGCGTCAATGGATTATCGTGTAGATGGGTCAATCAGAAGTCTGAAGTGGGTCTCTCTAGGCTAAGATCATGGTGTCAACCAAAACGTGTTTCTTCTGGAGGGTTTAGAGGAGAACCTGTTTCCTCACCTTTTCCAGGTTCTAGAGGTCACCCACGCTCTTTGGCTCCTGGCATCGTCCTCCTCTTGGAGCCAACACCGTTGCATCTCTGTGACCATCCTTCCATGGTCACATCTCCCTCTGACTCTCCTCTTCTGCATTCCTCTTCCACTTCTAGGGACGCTTGGGATGACATTGGGTCCACCTGGATAATCTACGAGTCTCTCCCTATCTCAAGGTCAGCTGAGAGCAACAGCCATTCCCTTTGCCATGTGACCAAACATAGTCACAGGTTGCAGTAATTAGGACGGGGACATCTTTGAGAGGCCATTCTTATGCCTGCCACCCCTGGGCAGATCCCCGGATATACCATCCTTCTCCCAAGTCCTTCCACCAGCAGTATATCCCTCACATGCCCCACTCAGTCCCTTTACCCTCCTGGCATTCCACCAGTTAGCTCACTTCCAACCCACCGTCATGGTTAAGGCCATCCCACTGACACTGCTACCTAGCTTCACCACCATCATCTTAAGTGCCCTCTCATGTTAGCAGAGCACTAACCATGCCCAGCACGGTGCTGGACCCATTGGCACAGTGCATCTTGCACATTTGCCCCAGCAACCTGGGAGGGAGACAGAGTCACTCTTATCTCATTTTCGCAATAGGAAACAGCAGCTCAGAGACACTTGTTTCTTGCCTGAGGTCACACAGCCAGTGCAAATGGTGGTGTCAGGATATGAACCTAGGCATTGAGCCCACAGGCTGTGCTCACCCCAAGTTCAAATCCCAGCTCGTCCACCCACCTGCAACCCTTAGACAGGTTACCTGGATGATCTCAGCCTCAGGTGCCACCTCTAGAAAAGGAACGATTCACATCAACTTCATACCCCCATAGAGAGGATTAAATGAGATAGTGTAGACCAGGTGTTTAGCACAGTGCCTGGCATATAGGTAACATTTAATCAAGCCATTTTTAACAAGCTTGTGCTCTGTGCTGTGCGTGTGATCCCATAACCCACCATCCTATCGTCTCTGATCCTTCTTGGGCATCATCTGTTTTCTCAACAGCACCTGGGCCTCCGTGGAGCGTGGAGGACAGCTCAGTCTCCACATGACACAGGAGCCCATGGTGGTCTAGAGTTGGGCATGGAGCCAGAGGTTCTTCCTGACCCTTCGTCTCATATTCTTCATGCAAACCCCTTTCTTCTGCTGTTAGAACAGCAAGTTGAGAATGAGAGGCTTTGGGGGCTGGCTGTCTCTCAAATGCAGTAACATCCAGATGGTGCCTTGACTTGAATTTTAGGCTGCCTATAACCATGGACAGGCTTCTACGGGTCCTGAACCTTATGAAGCGAAGACATGTTTTGCCTGTCTGCACTTATTTTCTGTGAAAGTTTAGGAATCTCACCTTCCTACTAGGGAACAACCCCTTTGCCCTTCAGCATCTGGCTTCTGAGGGCACTGCTGATTCCCTCTTTCTCTTCCACCTTTGCTTTGGATCTGCAGTGGATTAAACTGGAATCCATTATTTATTGGGGTAAAAAGGGCTGCCGAGTGGGTTAATCACATTGATAAGAGCAGTTGGTTGGCTGAAGGTGGTTTCTAGGGTCGTTAACCTTGACCGCTCCTGGAGTAATGGCTGGATGAAGATACGTTTATTGTGTCTACTCCGTGGAAATACGCATCGTAAGGGTGTGGGGGGCACTGAGCTGTGTCTGGAGACAGTGAAGCATTTACCGAAACCGCAGGGAAGGTTACACTGGGAAAGTTATGACCTCATCTGATTCCAGCAATACAGCCGCCCCGGTCCAGGAAGAGAGGAGCTTTTGAAAATCAGCAGCACAGGGGTCTGCGTGTGTCTCCTAGGGCACATAGGCGGGGACACACCCTACCTGGCGCCACCTCCAGAAATTTCCTGGGATTGTTCCCCGGCCCCCAAGCTGCTGGGAAATAGCAAACTGAGAACATTTTCCAGCTTGTCTTCCTGGGGACTCCACAGAAACGAGGCTGGAGAAAGAGAAATGGGGCTGGATTGTGACGGGTTTTGATGGCCAAGTTTGAATTTAATCTCGTAAAGGTGGACTCACATTGAACAGTCAGGCCAGAGCAGTAAGCCAGAGAACCATGCTAGAAAAAGTGAGAGCAGAATTTTTCTAGCTTCTAGATGTGAATGGTCTGCTGAATTGTGGAGTGTGAATACTAGGTCCCACCATTTAGCAAGCCCGAAATGTGAGCCCGTTCTGGACCAAATGTTTACATGCATGAATTGTACTTAATACTTAATAAAACCCCTGTTTTTAAATGAGGGCACTGAGGCTTAAAACGTGTACCCTTGAGTAAGTCACTTCTCTCTGCTTCAGTTCCTACTAGTCAATATGAACTAACATTTACTACGTGTCAGGCAGTGTTCTAAGCATTTCATGTACATTGATTCTCACAGCTTTATCAGAGAGATACACAGTATATACCCATTTTACAGATGAGGAAAGGGAAATGAAAAAAGTTTAAGTCACTTGCCCAGGATTAGACAGTTCCCGCGCAGCAGAGCAAAGATTTGAACTCAGGCTTCCAGGTCCGCCATCTGTGCTGCTAACGACTGTGGCTCCCCTGCCTTTCCAGGAAGTTCTCCAGGCAGGTTTCCACATTTCTGTCACCTCTGTAACCATCCCTTAGCACCAGTGGAATGGAAAGATGCCAACATCCCTTTCACCATTAGCCCTGCTCCCTCCAAACCTTTGAGAAAAGACAAAAGTTGCCACATCTCAGAAAACATTCTGGAATATTCTGCCATGTACACCTTTGGCCTTGTAGCATCCCCACAGATCTCTTGCTTTCTCTCCAGGAGAAGAGGTCAGTGCTGGTCATCTTATGGATCTTGGCCTTTCTGGCGGGGAACACCCTATATGTACTCTATACGTTCAGTTCCCAGCAGCTGTACAACAGGTAAGCAGGGGAGTCGGACCCCCGGTGGGAAAGCGCTGGGGGGCAGGGGGCTCTGTTGGGCTTGGGACACAACGCCATCACTTGAGAACAATGCAGCAGGGTTATGTCACATTTTAACTTTCAAGTTGCACCCTATTGTTATATACCTAGAGCAGAGCTCTCTTACTAGAAATAATAATACAAGCCACATATTTAATTTTCCATCTTCTAATAGCCACGTAGTGGCTGGTCGGGGAGGGCTGGCCAATGAGGGCCTCTAGGATGGGGCTGAAACTCAAGCCAAGCTTTCAGATCATGTACATCCGTTTTGAAAATGGGCTGTGAGAAATGAGCAGTTTCTCCACTTCCTGGGGCCCCCCCATAAGGGCAGTTGGGGCGTTAGGGCCAGGATACCCACTCACATCGCACCAACACTCCATTAGTTGCCTGGCCCAGCACATCAAGGTCATGGGGAAGGCTCTAGGAGATGGAGTTTCTCAGAACCCTGGATGAATTTCCAGCTCATGTCATTTTCTGGGCATAATCACAGCCCCGGGCTCAGCCTCCGGTGCCCCCATCAAACCAGGGCTGAGACAAACTGGCAACACAGAAAGAGAAAGAGAGAGAGTGGTTTAGGGAGAAAAGCAACAGAGCTGAGCCTCCTTCCTTATAGATTGTCAACTCTGGAGTGTCTCTGTGATAGCCATTATCTTACTTTGTCCTCTCAGTGACCCAGCAGGGTGTGGCTGTCCCCATTTCATAGGTGGGGAAACAGAGGCTTGCCGCAGCCCTTCCTAATAAGTCTTAGTCCTAATAGGTAGCCCTTCACAGACAACTTGAGTCTTCCTAGGATTTGAGGTCTGATGACCAAGATCAGAGAGCGTTGGCCCTGCCACTTACCAGCTCTGTGCCCTGTGGCAAATAATGGAACCCCTAGGAGTTTCCCCTCATTTCCTCATGTGTGAAACTGGGACCCAGTTAATTCATGCCTTACCCACCTGAACAGGCTAATTATTAGGGAGTCCAAATGTTATAGTTCATGAACAGTACTAGGTAAACCATGAAACATTTGACATGTCGTCATCATATCACAGTTACTATTATTCTTTTATGATGAATTGCTCTCCCTATTGGTGGTGGTATCTAATACGGAGCAAAACTGACAATAAAATATATCAGTTGATTATAAAGTTCACAGCATACGTTAGGTGAAAAAACACTTTTGCAGTACCTCTCCTCCAAACACTAAGACAGTGCAAAACAGAAGAAAACATTAAGACAGTGAATTTAACACCCAGATATTGGGTTGTCAGAAAAGTCATGACGTATTTTCTCGACGTTTTTCGCTACAAAAATGCATCATGACTTTTCCGATAACCCAATAGGTGAATTTAACACCAACCCATGTCTCTGAAAGAAAGTGGGAAGTGGAAGGCAGATCTTCATTTGAATGCAATCACAGAAGCATGATGGAAAAGCAGAGTGTGGAAGTCAGCCAGCCAGCCAGCCTGCGATATCCCCAGGGAAGGACAGAGCAGAGGCAGAGAAGAGAGCTCGGGGCTGCCAACCTCTCCCCATATTATAACATGAACGGCCGCTCAAAGTGGAATGCGAAGAATTCTCACGGAGAAAGGGCTAGGATGTAAGGACCCTGACGTAGTGTGAGAGATTGCCCAAATCCATGGTTTTCGTTGATTTTTCCCTATGCTCTGTATAAAGATATTTATTATAGGGCCGGCAGAGTGGCGCATTGGTTAAGTGCTGGCTTGGGAAGCCAGCGGCCCCGGTTCGGGTCCCACTTTTGAGGGCCAGTGACACTGCCCTCAAAAAAAAAAAAAACTAAAAAATAAAAAAAGATATTTATTATAAATAGAAATAGGTTTTGAAAAGTAAAAGTAAAAAAAATAGACTCCTAGAACCCTATTATAAGGAGGCCTTGGTTTGCACTCTTCTCCACCAGCCCAGCAGAGTATGGTGGAAGCACTCAAAAAGCACCCACTGTGGGCTGTGTGCACTGTGCCCCGCTTTCCAGAGGACAGAGAGGGCTCGGTCTGGCCTTCACTCAGAGCCTCAAATCCAGCGGGGGGAAAAAAGTGAGGAGACCAGTACAGTGTGTGCTTGTTCTAGTCCTAGCTCCACATTCTAGCTTGGTAATGCTGTGAGCAGGCAACGCCCCCTCTGAGCACCTCAGTTTCCCCAGCTCAAAATGGGATTATCACAGCACCTACTCGGTACAGTCTTTGCGGAAACAAAATGAGTGAAGACATATAAAGTGTGTAGAGGAGGGTCAGCGTGATGTAAAGAGCCAACAGCTTTTCACTACTATCGTGTGTGTGTGTGTGTGTGTGTGTGTGTGTGTGTGTGTGTGTGTGTGTGTTTTGAGGGCAGTGTCACTGGCCCTCATATGTGGGACCGAACCAGGGCCGCTGGCTTCCCAAGCCAACGCCTAACAGCCGCACCACTCGGCCGGCCCTTTTCGCTACTATCTTTATTATTACAAATAACACGGTCATCCTCAGAGGTGGTGGTGAACAGTGCCACTCAAAGCGTGGTCCACAGACAGGTGCCAGTTTGAGAACAGCGTGTTGTCTGTCTCCAGTGAGGTAGAAATCGAGCAGAAGGTTAATTTATCTGGTTACAGTTGGGTAAAATAAGTTCACACACTCCACATAGCACTGCTAATGAGTAAGGATTGAGAGTATTAGCTGTAGCTGGAAGGCCTGGGTTTCAATCTGCCTCACTCCCGTAGTATTTGCAGGACCTTGTGCATGTTACTTCATCTTTCTGTGCCTCAGTTTCCTCATCTGCAAAATGGGGTATATAATAGTGCCTGCCTCATAGAGTTGCTGTTATCATCGTCATGGCTACATGGCAGAGGCTATTGTTTGCTATAATGATGTGAATCATCTCATCGAACCCCTCCCTCCCATAACACTATGAGGGAGGGAATGATTCCCATTTTATTGGTGAAAACACCGAGGCTTACAGAGAAAACATTATTTGCCCAGAGTCCAATAAATAGAGAAGCCTGGATTCAAGTTCAAGTCTGTCTAAATGCCCATTATCAAGCATGGTGACTTTGGGCTACTTACCGCACCTCTCCAAGCTTCAGTGCCTCATTTTTAAAGTGGGGAGAAGCGATGCTCACTGTGCAAGACAATGAGATACAGTGAGTCAAGAGCTTAGCACAGTGGCATGTCAGTTTTCCTCTTCCCTCCTTCTCTTCCTCCCTCCTTCACAGTGTTGTCATGCTTTTCTTCCTTCTTTCTGCTTCCTCTTGTGAAACCTATTGTGGACCCATAAAACTGGAGAGGACCTTCACTAATGACACTCCAGGCCAACCTGCTCTGTTATCCCTCCGGGGAACAAAGGCTCAGAGAGGTTAGGATACCCACCTGAGGTCACACAGGAAGTTAGCCGATTGAGGAACAGGGCACAGACGTCTTTCTACAGGTAGCGTTTCCAACGCTCCCAGCATGATCCTAAGTGAGCATCCTGACTCTGAATCCTCCCCACAGCCTCATATTTCTAAAGCCCAACCTGGAGACCCTGGAGTTCTTCGACCTGCTGTGGATCGTAGGGATCGCGGACTTTGTGCTGAAGTACATTACCATCGCCCTCAAGTGCCTCATCGTGGCCCTGCCCAAGATCATCCTGGCCGTCAAGTCCAAGGTAGGTGCTGCCTGTTGCCACCAAGTAGCCTCGATCACACTGAGCGTGCAGGGGATTCAGGGTGCCATCTGGAGGAGGAAAGCATGGATGTGGGCAGAGCGAATGTCAGCGTATCCAAGTCACAGAGCCTGAGCTGGCGGGTCCCATCACCCACCTCTTGTAATTCCTCGAAGCTGAGCATGGCTCTTTATTGTCACCACCTGCCTGCCACACCGCTACTCCAAGTGTATTTCCTGTTTCGTTGTTCAAAGGCACCCATGATGCAGTTTTTATCTAAATTTCACCTGAGAAAGGAAAAAACCCATCTTGCCATGCCCTAGGTCCTGCTTCTCCCAGGGAAGAATGGCTTTTATAGCTTTGGACTCTGTGGCTTCAGGAGCATGTTTTTGTAAAGGGTCCCAAGGCTCAGAGTGAAAGAACTCTGTGATTGATTTGTGACGTCTGCTGTGGACACAGGAAGGGCAGTGATGGCCATGGTGTTTTGCAGTGTCCTGTAGGGAAAGGTCTGCAGGTGGGTGTGGGGTTGAAGAGGCGCTGGGAGGGATAACCTCTATAATTCAGAGGACTGAGCAGGGCTAGGATAAAACATCACTTTTAGGGTATCATTGTTGCCGGTGCCTCTGCGAGAAGACCCAATGCAGGGAGTCTGGACAGAGGCAGCTGGACAAAACAATCTCTGGAGACTCCTGCTTTCCATGATGTAAAAACTGCCCTCTTTTCAACTTCAGATAGGTCAGAATTTATCCCAGGCATTGACTGTCAGAAGAATGGGTTGGAATTGGCCGTCCATCTTACGTGACAACTGACCAAACCCATTGGCCAGGCATCTAGGAAAAACACAGTCCTATGTTTCTTCTTTACTCACACACTTAATACTTCTGACACCGGATGTGTAGGTTTTCTCCACATCAAGCAATTCCCTGACACCAGCTGGGTGTCCTACAGTTGAACTCAGTTCTGACACTATCTACCTAGAGATAGCATCAGATCCCACAGATTAAGGGCTCCATCCTGCCTCCTCCTCACTTCAGATGCCAATCACAGGTCCAGGTTGTCACCTTCTGACGAGCCAGTTATCAATCAGGGTTCCCACAACCCCGCCCTTGCTTCAGTCATTTGCTAGAACAGCTCGCAGAACTCAGGAAAACACATTTACCAGTGTGCTAATTACTATTGCACTTTATAATCACTCATTAAATATATAATTATTTAATGTATAGTTTTTATTCAATGTGTTTTTTATTATATACTTCACATTATACTTCACGTTAGTGGCTTAAAGCAACGTAAATGGATCTTCTAGTTCTGGAGGTCAGTTCCTCCATCTTCATTTGATAGTATTGCAAGTATTTTATTATGTGTTTATTCAATATATAATTATTATTATTATTAATAAAGGAGGCAGTAAAGGGTACAGATGGACAGCCAGCTGAAGAGGTACATAGGGCAAGGTCTGGAAGGGTCCTGAGCACGAGAGCTTCTGTCCCCATGGAGTTGGGGTGCACCGCTCCCCCAGCATGGAGACGTGTTCACCAGCCCAGAAGCTCTGAACCCCACACTGTTGGGATTTTTATGGAGGCTTCATCCTGTAGGCATGATCAGTTATTAACTCCGTCCTAGCCCCTCTCCAGAGTGAGGAAGGCAGGGCTGGAAAGTCCCCAGCTCCTAATTACGGCTTGGCCTTGCTGGTGACCAGCCGCCACCCAGGAGTCCACCTGGGGGTCACCTCATGTGAACCAAAGACATTCTAGGAAATTCCAAGGGACTTAAGAGCTTGGTGTCAGATGCTCCCATCTCTCAGGAAATTGCAAAGGTCTTAGGAACTCCATGTCGGGTCAGGAACTCGGGGAACAGGGAGCAGAGACCAATATGTGTATTTCTTTTTTTTTTTTTTATAATCTTTTATTGTGAAATAAACATTTTTTTTAAATTAGTTTCAGGTGTACAACACAGTGCAATAGCTATACTTTTTACCCCTCAAAGTGACAACCCCCCTCCCCAATATGTGTATTGCTTAGTATTTCACACCAGGGTAACCTGAGCCTGGTATTGTCCCCGCTATGCCTCACCTTCACCCCCTCCCCTACCATGTCATTTATCTGATGGAGCCAAAATCCCAGGCTGTTGAGGTTTACTCAGATGAAGACACCGCTCTGGTGCCCAGAGGTAGTGCCAGAAAGTCTAAAATGGCATCAAGGCAAAAAAAAAAAAAAAAAAAAAAAAAGAGAGAGAGAGAGACAGAGAAGAATGGCAAGAAGGGAAACAATAGGTCTAAAAAGGTCCTGAGATGCCCCCCACTTGCCCCTCCCGAGACCATAGGAACCATTACCATTTGCCCCTGGAGCTCATGCCACGTACCAGGTAGGCACTAGGGATTTGACACTGGGAAACAGCATGGCCTAATGGTTCTGCACATGGATGGCAGCATTGGATGTGGCGACATTCAGGTCCCTGCTGTACCCAGCTATACCCCTTCCTAGCTGTGTGAATTTGGGCAGATGACAAAACCTGCCCGAGTCTTGGTTTCCTCACTTGCCAACACAGGACAATAATAGCATGTTCCCCTTAAGTAGGAACCTCATAAGAACTATCACTGGTGAGAAATAGAAGGTGCTTTGCCCCATGCCCAGCAGATAGTAAGCACTCAGTGAATGATTCGCAATACTTCTAAGTGTCATTCATCACTGCTAGCTCTGTAGTGACCAGCTGTGTGACCTTGGATAAGTCACCTAGGCTCTCTGTGCCTCAGTTCCCTCATCTGTAAAATGGGGATGACAATTGTGCTGGATGCCTTCTTTCTGCCCCTCCAGATACACTCTCCACCTTTCTCAACCTGCTCTCAGTTCAGGAGGCTGACCTGGGTGAATTATATCAATGGGCTCGTGTGGCCCCTGGCTTCCAAGTGCATTCAGCCAAGAGAGAGGCAGAGGTGTTTATTCCCCTGGTGTCTTGGTCTCCTGTGGCAGCTCTAACAAATTGCCACATTAAAACCACATTAGTGGCTTACAGCAACATACATATATTCTCTTACAGCTTTGGAGGTCAGAATTCCAAAATGGGTTTCGCTAGGCGAAAGTCTAGGTGTTGGCATCCTGAGTCAGCAGCAGCTGGCTGAGTCCCTCTCTCCTTTCGCTCCCTGATCTCTGCATTTGTCGCCACATCTCCTCTGACTCTCACTTGAGTCTGTCTTACAAGGACCGTTGAGATTTCATTGAGCCCACCCAACGAATCCAGGGGACTCTCCCCATCTCCAGACCCTTACTCACATCGGCAAAGTCCCTTTTGCCATGTCAGGTAACAGCTTTTGAGGATTGTGACATGGACACCTTTGCGGGTACGGTGACTCTCCTAGCGGCCACACCTGGTTTCTTTCCTCCCTGCTGGGTTACCGCAGGTCATCGCTGATCTAGGCGCTTTATACACATTCATTCATTGAATCCACACAACCACCCAACCCAGTAGGTACTGTTTTACTATAATCTTCACGGATGTGGGAAATAAGTCTGAACACACAGTTCCCATCACGGGCCGTCCTCTGCAGACAGCTTTCCGTGAAGGCCTAGTAACTACGCGGAGGCATCCCCTCACCCCTTCTGGGCTGAGGTGATCACAGCTCTCTTCTTTCCTCTCAGGTAGATACTGTTCCTGTCATTGATGGATGAGGAGATGGAAGGTGGAGAGGGCAGGTGGCTTCTCAGAGTCACAGGAGGTTGTTATTCCAGCTCAGGGCTTTACCTCAAAGTGGGTATGGGAGAAAGACACAGAAATCAGCACTTTCATGGTTACTTATCACCTAGTACGTTCTGGCTCTTGCTCGGCTCTTTCCCACGTCCCGATTCACTTAGGGCTCCCAACACCACTGTGAGAGAGAATTTACTATCCCCTCTTTCTAGATGAAATGCTGAGTGTTCGTTCCCTGTGGCTGCTGTAACAAATTCCCCCATGCCTGATTTCCTCTCTCACAGTTCTGGAGGCCACAAGTCCAAAATCAGTGTCACTGGGCCTGCACTAAGCTGTCAGCAGGGCAGCACTCCCTCCGGATAATAGGGGAGGAGCTGTCCTTTCCTAATGGTGGCTGCTCGTGTTCCTTAGGTTGTGGCTTCATCGTTCCAGCCTCTGCCTCTGTGGTCACATAGCCTTCTCTTCTGTGTGTCTTTTATAAGGACACAGGTGTTGCACGTAGGGCCTACCTGCATAACCCAGAATACTCTTCCCCAGGCCAAGAGCCTTCATTTAATCATGTCTTCAAAGAACCTTTTTTCCAGATAAGGTCCCCTTCCTAGGTTCCAGGGACTAGGACCTGGTGCCTTTGGATGGCCGTTATTTTGCTTATTATACTGAGGCTGAAAGAGGGTGAAGATCATTTGTCCATGAAACACCCGACTGGTCAGTTATAGAATCAGAATCCAAGTCTTCCAGCCCCCAAGGCCATGGCCACTTCAGGAGGTCATCTGGCAGGCCCTGTATGGACTCCCGTATGGGCGCCCCTGGGCCATTACGCACCCTGCCACTTCCTAGCCACGGGGCCCTGGGAGAGTCACCTAACATCTCTGACCATGCTTCTTCCTGAGATGTTAACAAAACCCCATTTGAGATGCTGCAAAGATAAAAAGACTTCATGTGTGTGGAGGGAGGGAGGGGTTGGTTTACCTGGAGAGCAGGCAGGTGAGGCTCCACTGCCCTTCACCATCGGTCCTACCTACCTACCTGGCCTCCTTACTCATTCTACTCCCTTTCTCCTGTCCACCCTTTCTCTCTGCTTTTCAGTCAGACCCTACTTCTTACATTTCGTTATATGCTTTAACTAGTCCCCATCAGACATGTGGTAGATGTCCTTCTTATCCCATTTTCCTGATGAAAAAACCGAGACACTGAGTAACTCCCACAGCTTCTGGAGTGGGCTGTGCGCTGCCCTGTCTCCTACCCACAGCACCTGCTGATCCTTGGGCCTCAAAGACCCTTTCCCTTAGCGTGTCTTATCTAACTCTTGCTGCATCTGCAGATTGCAGCCTCCTAGAAACCTTCCCTGCCCCTTCAGGCTAGGGTTGGTGCCCCTCCTGAGGACTCACAGCACCCTAGACTCCCCCTATTCCAGCACTCCCCACCCTGACTGTAATTGCTTGTTTAGTTGTCTGCCTTCTCTGCTTGATTTTAACCTCTGTGGCAGCAGGAAATGAATGCATCTAGCTTGATTGTTGATGGATCACCAGTATCTGATGTGCACTCAGAAATGTTCATTGCATGTGTATATATTTGGGGAGGATGGTTGGATGGAGGTGAATGGATATATAGGTACAATAGATAGATGAATTGGGTGACTGGATGGGAAGGTTGGTGGATATGTAAATAAATGGGTAGGCAAGCGATTGGATGGATGGATGGATGGATGGATGGATGGATGGATGGATGGATGGATGGATGGATGGATGGATGGATGGATGGGTGGATGGATGAATGAGTGGTTGTGTCAATAGTCTAGTCAGCTATACTAACTCTCACTGCCTCTTCTTGTTGTAGCAGTGAGAGCTTAGATTCCATTCTCGGCTTAGCTCATACCTCTTGTATTTGGTAGGTATTCAAACGGCTCTGTCACGAAGACACAAATCCACAAGGCAAGGTAGTATTCACTTCGCTATGCTAGAAAGGACCAGGTAGGGAGCTTCAAAGAGTTCTGGCAGCCAAACTAGTAATCATAAATAGAACTAAACGTTACTGAGTAATTACCAGGAGCCTGGCAATGTGTTAAGCAATGCCATTTGTTCAAGAAATATTTGCTGAATGCCAACTATGTGCCAGGCACTGTTCTGGGCACTGAGGATATATAAGTGAACAGGTAGACAAAAATCTGTGCACTCAAGGAGTTTAGTCTTTTTTTTTTTTTTAAAGATTTTATTGGGGAATTGGGGGAGGGGAACACCATTGGGGAACCGGGGAAAGGGAGCAAACAAGGTGCTGTCCTTTTGTTCTTCAGTCTAGTTGTGGAGGACATTGCTTCACTGGCCCATGTTGGTATCATCATTGCGCTCTTCTCGGGTGAGGCAGATTGGTCACCGGCCTCTGGATGGTCGCTCACACCAGCTCTTGGCAGCTCACACCGGCTGCTGACCACTCACGCTGGCTGCTGGCCACTCACTGTAGCCTATGGCAGCCCACTGCAACAGGGGCTGCAGCCTACACCATCGCCGGGGCTCTCAGCCCAGCTCCAGGTGGAGCTGTTGTTCACCATCTTAGCTGTAGAGGGCAGTGTCACTGGCCCTCATGTGGGATCCAAACTGGGGTCGCTGGCGTCCCAAGCCAGTTCTTAACCAACACGCCACTCGGCTGGCCCTGGAGTTTAGTCTTGAAGACATCATCTTGTTTAATCTTAACAATTCTGGGAGGGTAGGTACTCTTGAGGCCTGTTTTCACAGGGCAGAAATTGAGTTAAATAACTTGCCAAAGATGGCAAACCTCAGAGTAACAATACTGCAAGCATAAGAGCAGCTACTGTGGAGTCAGCCCTTTCTAGGGGCCAGGACTGCCCTAGCTCATTTCCATCTGCCATGTGTCTTACTGTTTTGTGAGGGCAAGTTTTACTGAGGTAAAATTCACCAGTAATCACATTCACCAGTGGCATTCAGTACATCAACAATGTTGTATAGCCATCACCTCTGTCTAGTTCCAAGACATTTTCATCACCCTGAAAGGAAACCCTGTGCCCATTAGCAGTCACGCCCTCTGCCCCAGACCCTGGGAACCACTAATCTGCTTTCTGTCTGTTTGGATTTACCGAGTCTGGACATTTCATATACATGGAATCATGTATTACATCATCTTTTGTGTCTGACCTCCTTCCCTTCGCATCATGTTTTCAAGGTTCTTCCACATTGTAGTGCATGTCATTGCTTTTTGTGGCTGAATAATATTCCATTCTGTGGCTAGACCACCATTCGTGTATCCATTCACCTCCTGATCGACCCGTAGGTGGTTTCCATTCTGGGGCTGTTGTGAATGCTGCCGCTGGAAACGACGGTAGACAAGTATCTGTTGGAACACAGCGTTTCTGGATAAATACCTCAGAGTGGCATGGCTGGGTTGTGTGGTCATTCTGTTTTACTTTTTGAGGACCCACCCAACTGCTTCCCACGGCAGCGACACCATTCGACATTCCTGGCAGGTGCTGTTTTTATCCCAGGCACAGTGAAAAGTTAGAAAGTAGTTCAAGGCCACACGGCTTTGTAAGTGGCTGTGCGAAGGTGTGCACACAGGGAGTCTGACTCCACAAACCCTGCTCGGAATTACTGGACCTCACTCCCTCCCATTCAATGCCCCTGGATCTGTTTGGTAAAACCCGTAGAGCTGATTAAGGAGCAGCGTCCCAATACACCATCAATATAAAACTCGCCCAGGGCCGGCCGAGTGGCGCGGTGGTTAAGCCAGCGGCCCCAGTTCGGGTCCCACATATGAGGGCCAGTGACACTGCCCCCCAACCAAAAAAAAAAAAAAAAACTCGCCCAAGCTCAGGCTATTCATTCCTACCTCGCTTCCTTCTCCTTCAAATGGGCACGGCTGGGGGTGAGGGGGCGGGGCTGGGACCCAGCACCCCTACCCTGCACCACCAAGGCGTGGGCGACAGTTATTAATGCGCCCCTGGCAACTGTCCAGCTCCCTTTTTCTGATTATTATTATTTTATTCGGCGAGATTAATGTGCCAGGTCAGAGCCTAATCCAGACTGTAAAAAGTGATGTGAATAGTCTCCTCAAGATAAATTGCAGGCTTGGAAAAAGGTTCAGAGCCTCTCCTTGCCTGTCTGAGTGCTCTCCCGGATCCTCATCAATCCTTGTCTGGGCAGAAGAAAAGGATGGGTCTTCATTTGCAGCTGGGGGGCGAGGGGGCGAAGAGCACATCTGTGAGGGATCCCGAATGGCTCACAGCACAGATGCTGTTTCCGGCGCCTCCGTGCCATCCACTGAGAGGGTGGGTGGGTTTTGAATGTTATAATCACTATACTGGAAGGGCGTCTGGTATTTGGGTTTGCTTGATGGCACCACAGTCCCTGACGTGTGAGACTGAGTGAGCCACCAATTCCCAAGGGCCTTCCTGTCGGGAATCCTCTCACACCTGGGCCGCCCAGAAGCGCTATGCCCATGGGCCGGCCAAGATGGGGTTGGGATTAACAATGGTGACCACTGATTGTCTACCTCTGTCCCAAACCATCATGCTGGCCGGTACTTGTCATTATAAACCCAGATAACTTATATAACCCATACATCTTGGTGCTGCCTGGTCTGGCTTCTACCCACTTCTCTGATCTCATCACCTGTAACGCTCTCCCTTGCTCATTCTGGACCGGCCACTGATGGCCTCGCAGCCCCCCGGTGCCATCCTAGCCTTCATCCACTCTCTTTATCCTCTACGAATGAAACTTGTTTTTACAGGAACCTAACCCAAACCTCATCTAAAAAAGCAAATCTCTCATCCCCAAAACATACATATGCCCTCTAACTCCTACTATAAATGATAGTGATGATTAAAAATTTGATTTGTCCACATGGCTCCTTCCTTTTGTCAAAATGAAATAACTCCTGGACCACGGTTCTCGAGCTGCGTTGTTCAATATGAGAGCCGCAAGCCACCTGTGACTATTTAAATTTAAATTAGTGAAATTTAAAATTCAGCTCCTCAGTTAACGAGCCACGTTTTACATGCTCGATAGCCACACGTGGCTAGTGGCTACCATGTTGGGCAGCACAGATATTGACCATTGCCATCATTGTGGAATGTTCCATTGGACAGCACTGTTCTAGAACATTCTTAGGACAGGGTTGATTCAACCTCCCAATAGTGTGGGTAGCAGCCAGCTGCCACTCTGCCCATTTCTCAGATGGAGCAACATAAAGCAGGCACTTCTCTAAGAACTTTCTGGTGGGTCCCAAGTGAATGGAGCCAGCGCTGTAGAGCAGAAAAACCGCCCCCCCTTGAGTCAGCAAAGCTGGATTCAAATCCTGGCTCCTGAACTTATTACCTGTGTGACCTTGAAAACGTGACCTCATTCTTTGGAGCCCTTGGCTGCTTCTTCTCTAAAGTTGTCATCTTTATACCTTTTAAGGTTATCTGGCCAGGGGCTATCCAAAACAAGGAAAAACTTAGCTGAGCTGTTTTCTCCAAAGAGCACAGCATTTGACGATCTTTCTGTCTTTTCCATAAAAATAGGAAGGAGGAAGCCCTACCCACGCCCGCAATCATAGCTCACTTCTAGTTCAGCCTTCATAGCCAAGCCATAGACAAGAGTATTCAATAGGGCGAGATTCCTTGAGCTCTCCGTTCCAGTGATTTATCTCTAAGCACAGGGTACGGTATGGGCAGGGCGGCCAGAAGCAAGAAAGGTGGTTTTCTCTGACGTGAGAGCCGAGAGGATTCATGAGGTTTTTTGTGCCATTAAAATCCCTCTGTTTTCTGGGCCCCGAACCCAGCACTTTTGCTCTCACAGTGGTTTCCCATTGATTGCGTCTTCCTCCCTCCCAGAGATCAAGCATTCCCCTCTCCCCACAGCAGACATCCATCTACACCAGGGCAGGTCTGGGCTGTGATACACAGCACACCATTCTGTGGATAAAGGCAGAGAGCTTCTCAAAGAGCCAGCTGCACTCGTCCCAACTTCCCTAACAGCAGGGCTGGAAGGGGTTGAAGCAGTGGCCCCAACTAGGGGGACATTTGGCAATTTCTGGAGACACAACTGGGAGGGATTACTAGACTGGCATTTAGTGGGTCAAGGCCAGGGATGCTACTAAAAACATCCTACCACACACAGAACAGCTCCCCAAAACCAAGAATGATCCATCCCAAATATTAGTAGCGGTGAGGTGAAGAAAGCCTGGGTTCAATGTTTGCTTTATGGTCCTGGGTCAGCTCCCCAGGACTGAATTGTGTCATGTCAAAATTCATTATGTTGAAGTCCTAACACCTATAACCTCAGAATGCATCTGTATTTGGAGGAAGATTCTATATAGAGATTATTAAATTCAAATGAAGTCATTCGGGTGGGTCCTAATCTAATATGACTGGTGTCCTTATAAAAAGAGGAAATGTAGATACAGACACACACAGAGGAAAGATCATGTGAGGACACGCAGAGAGAACAGCCATCTACAAGCCAAGGAGAGAGGCCTCAGAAGAAACCAACCCTGCCGACGTCTTGATCACAAGACCCAGCTTCCAAAGCTGTAAGACAACTCTCTGTTGTTTAAGCCGCCCTGTTGGTGGTAGTTTGTTAGGGCAGCCCTAGCGGCTGAATACGCTCATGGACCAATTCCCCTACAGTTCTGGGCTCTTTTGAGAGGGTTCTTTTCATTCAGATCCACCTCCTAACATTTTACCATCGCCCTATTTATGGAGGATACCTCATTGTTTAAATAGGTTATACAGGAATAGAGTTCAGAAGTCAAAGCACCAAAAACACTGTGTGGTGAAAAGTCTCCTTGCCTTTCCGACCCCCTAGACTCATTGCCTCTCCTACGAGATAATAATATTCTCCCGGAATCTTTTCATAGCTATTGTAGATATGTACAGTCGACGCTTGAATAACACAGGTTTGAACTGCGTGCGTCCACTAATCTGGGGATTTTTTTTCAATAAAAACTGTGTATTTTCCGTATGATTTTCTTAATAACATTCTCTTTTCTCTAGTTTAATTTATTATAAGAATACAGTATATAATACACATAACATACAAAATATGCATTAATCAATTATGTTCTGGGTAAGACTTCCAGTCAACAGTACGCTATTAGTAGTTAAGTTTTGGGGGAGTCAAAAGTTATACTCTGGAGGGCCGGCCGAGTGGCGCGGTG
Organism: Aselliscus stoliczkanus; assembly: GCA_033961575.1. NCBI lineage: Eukaryota > Metazoa > Chordata > Mammalia > Chiroptera > Hipposideridae > Aselliscus > Aselliscus stoliczkanus. Next base: position 11,159,157 of record CM066736.1, read on the forward strand.
GTTAAGAGCTGGCTTGGGACGCCAGCGGCCCCGGTTCGGGTCCCACATATGAGGGCCAGTGACACTGCCCTCCAAAAAAAAGAAGTTATACTCAGATTTTCAACAGTGCAAGGGAGTCAGTGACCCTAACCCCCATGTTCAAAGGTCAACTATGCAAGCAAATTCATGTATATGTTCTTCCTACTGACTTTTATATATTCAGACAGCAATATTCTACACACAGCTCCTACTCTGTGTTTTTCTTGGTTTTTTTTTTTACTTAACCATCTATGTTGGAGATTGTTCCAGGCACATACCTACAGAAAGAAAGCAGCGTCATGGTTACAAACCAGAGAGCCTGTGTTCAAATTCTGGTTGAGAAACCCTTTGCCATTTACGAGCTGTGCGACCCAGCAAGTTACTTCGCCTCTGCTTATTTCATTTCCTCATCTATAAAACAAGGTAATAACAGTGCCTGCCTGTTATTATATATAATATATAATATATATATTATATAATCTAATATATATATAATATATATTAGATTATATAATCAGTGGCTGCCTAACAAATTACCACCAATTTGGCGGCTTAAAGAACACCCAGTGATGAGTTCACAGTTCCGTAGGTCCAAAGCCAGGTGGGCTTGAGTTCGTTCTCTGTATAGGGCCTCACAAGGTCAAAGTCAAAGTGTTGGCCAGGCGGGGCTCCTGTCTGGAGAAGATTCTACTTCCAGGCTCATTCAGGCTGTTGGCAGAATTCAGTTCCTGTGGTTAGAGGACTGAGGTCCCTTTGTGTGCTGGCTACCAGCCAGGGCTCACTCTCAGCTCCCAGAGACCACTCTTGGCCTTTTTATGTGGCCTCTTCCATCTTCAAGCTAGAAACTGTGTGGGATCCCTGGCCTGCTCCACATCCCTCTGGCTGCCCCTTCTGCTTTTAAAGGGCACGTGTGATTATATTGGACCCCCTCTCACCCCCATCACCTCCCTTCTGATGAACTCAGTGTCAACTGATTAGCAACCTTAATTACATCTGCAAAATCCTTTTCATCCTATAACATCATCCAGGTGAGATATCTCATCCTAGTCACAGTCCTGGGGATTAAAGTAGGAAATTTGGGGGGATTCACAATATGCTGCCCCAAAGGGTGTTGTGAGGATTCGATTGCACATCTCATAACATGCACTGTATTAAGTTAGATTTTTCTTTTTTTTTATTTAATTAAAAAATTTTTTTTATTAGTTTCAGGTGTACAAAACAATGTAATAGTTATACTTTTCACCCCTCACAAAGTGACAAACCCCCTCCCCCAATCTGCCGCCCCACTCTACCCCCATATCATACATATCTATTACAATTCCATTGACTCCACTCCCCACACTATACTCCACATCCTGTGACTATATATATTAAATTACAGTTGACATACAATATTATTCAACATCAGTTTCAGGTGTAAGTGCAGTGGTCAAGCCTCTACTCCATCCATGAAGTGATCTCCCTAACAAGACATGTGACCACCTGACACCCTACAAAATCTTTACAACATTTTGATTATATTCTCCAAACTGTCTTTCATATCCCTGTGGCAATATTGTAGTTACCAATGTATGAAGTTTGATTTTTCTTAATAGCTGGATTTTTGTATTATGGAAACTATTTAGATTTATTATAGATTTTTAAAAAGAATTCCTCTAAGGACACTTTGGATAGCTGTGAATTGGTTAGCCCCCTTTGGCCCATTGACTCTGTGGTTCTCTTGGACTCAGTTTAGATGTCACTTCCCCCTCGCCCCCTTAAGGCAGTGTTAGTTCCCTCGTTCATTTTCCTGTGGCCCCCTCTCTCCTAGCACTTACTACTCTGCTCTGTCATTATCTGGGTTATTGTCTCCTTCTCTGGACCTTTAATTCTGAGGGGTAGACACATGTCTGTCTCATTCACTGATGCCTCCCGCCTCTTAAAAAATCCTAACGGGTGATCAGTTAGCTAGGTTGGTTAGAGCATGGTGCTGATAACACCAAGGTTGCTGGTTTGATCCCCACATGGGCCACTATGAGCTGCGTCCTCCCTAAAAAAAAAAAATCCTTACAGTGATCCTGTGAGGAGGATGCCCAAGTTTTCCTAAACCCACTTTACAGATGAAACTGAGGCTCAGGGAGGCTAAACAGCCTGTCAAGGGTCACCAGGCTTATAGGTTGCAAAGCTAAGACCCAAACCCAGCTCCTTTGACTTAAGACGTAACAATATGAGCAACAGCTAATATTTCTCAGGTCTTCTTCCTGTTTGTTTATGTCTCTACTGTGCAAAGTGTTTTATTTGCATCTTTTCATTTGGTCCTCTCACCATTACTATGAGATAGGTCCTGCTGTTATTCCCATTTTACAGATCAGGAAACTGAAGGTCAGAGTCACCCAGGAAAGTCACCAAGCTGGTGAGCAGCAAAGCCAGGGTGTGAGCCCGGTGGGTGCTCTGTCTGCAGCTGTTCCCAAGGGTGTTGGTCCTTTTTCCTTAATAGGTTTCACTGGAACAGAACAGTCCACAGCCGAGATGCTAATCATTAGCAATACTAGTATTACCTATTGATTAGTGTGATTTCTGCTTTAAAAACACCTCCATATCTATCATTGCCAAGAAGATTCTAGAGCGGGTAAGCAAGAAAGACAAGCAAGAAACTGGGGTCATAGAAAGAACACAGACTCTGAAATTAAACAGGTTCAAATTCCAGCTCTACCGTCTTCTGCCTCTGGGACCTTGATGAACCCCACGGAGCCTCGGTGTCACCATTTTCAAAATGGGAATATCAGGACTTAACAACCCTGTTGTGAGAATTAATGAAAATAACACAGGTCAAGTGCTGGCTGGTTAGTTAATTATTGTTATTCAAAAAAAGAAAGAGATCATTAGCAGTTATCTGTTTATAATTTAAAGCAAACAAGAAAGTCAGAATCTAACAAAAATCAGATGGAACAAAATACCATTTACTGAACTGTGATTCTGGGGCCTTAGGGAGATGTTTATGGGCATTTTATAAAAAGGTATTCTGTGGTCAGATAACTTTGGGAAATACTTTAAACATTAAATAACTACTTGCACATTAACTTAAAGGCTCTGAGAAGTCCTGCAGTCAGGAAATTCATTTCACTTTGACATTTCCCCAACTTACCATGGAACCCTTTAATTGAGGAGCACAGTATGCCATAGAATTTAGTTCAGGGGTTGACAAAGTATAACCTGTGGACCCAGTGCGTGTTTTGGTAAATAAAATTTTAGTGGAGCAGAGCCACGCTCAGATATTTACATATTGTATGGGCTGCTTTCATGCTCCAGTGGCAGAGTTGGTTAGTGGCAACAGAGTCTGTATGACCCACAAAACCTAAAATATTTAGTGTGTGGCCCTTTAAGAAAAAATTTGCTAACCCTTATGTAGAACGCACATTCCTAATCCCTTCCAGTTTGGCTTTTGCAGGAGAGCAATGTGTAAGGGGGAACTCAGTACTCTGCACTCCATAGACACTTTGGGAAATAGAAGACCCCGAGGTGTGAAATATGGCCAGGAGACTCTCGAAACCAACAAAAGTGAGTTTGGCCAAATGTCAGTATTAAGAACTTGACTATTTGAAATAGCCAGGTTAATGTTTAGTTTTACCCTAAGGCAACAGGCAGCCTGCAAGACCTTTTATGATCACGCTCATCCCTAGGATTTTTTCTTTCTTTGTTCTGCTTGAAGTTTGTAGCCAGGTGCCTACTAATCCCTACAGAAGTGATGAAGCATCAAATGGAAAGCTGCCTAGGTGCCTCAATTTACCAGCCTGTGCCTGTGCCAGGCATCACTAATTATCATGGCCCTGCTTTACCCACACTGATCTCAATGCAGCAATAACCAGACAGCCTCTACCAATCAATGTCAGAGTATAAGATGAAACCTAAGTCTTAACTTCAGTTTTTCCTTAAGAAGAAAATGGACCTTTCTGGCATCTGCAGAGTTCTGTGGCTCCGCAGCTTATTGGCTGAAGCCCACCCAGATTGTCAAGGATAATCTCCTTTACTTAAAGTCAGTTGATTATAAATGTTAATTACATTTACAAAATACCTTGGAAGCAACACCTAGATTAGTGTTTGATTGCATAACTGGACACTGTAGCCTAAATCAAAACATAAAAACTAATCATCACAATCCCCCATTAAACAAGATGTTGACTTCAGGACTGAGGCTGATGTTTTGTGTCAAGGAAGTATCCATCCAATCCAATTTATTATAATTTTTAGAAGAAAAAAAATGGTGGTTGAATTTGATCAAAAATCATTTGATTTTTTTCCCCCTTAAATCTGTTTGTATGAAGAACTGCATTATTAGATTTCCTATTAAGCCTCGCATTCTTGGAACAAACCCCATTTGATCATGACATATTATCCTTTGGATATGCTTCTGGATTCTGAGTGCTACTATTTTGCTAAGGATTTTTGCATTAGCAGTCATGCGTGTACCTCTCCCTTTGTAGGTAGGTGACTTTCCTGAAATCACTCCCATCACTTTCACTTACATCTCTTTGGCCAGGATTTGGTCACAGTTACTCCATGGGTAGCTGGGTGCCTGTAGACATGGGCAAAAATCAGGATGCTGATATTGGAGGAGGAAGGGGAGAATCGACTTTGGGCGGCACCAGCAGTCTCTGTCCCAGAATCATTATCCCTGGTTTGTGGAAGAGGGACCTGAGGCTCAGCAAGGTGTGTTCACTTACCCAAGGTCACACAGCAAGTCTGTGGCACAGAGCTGTTACTTAAGGCTAGGTCTTCCAGATGCTGAGGGACCCATAATAATAATATTTTTTTAATTCTATGATAATAGAATGATAACAAATAGCTAATGTGCCTAGTAGCCTAGTACTGTTCTAACTACTTCATCGATGTGAACTAATTTAATTCTCACAACAGCCCCATGATATAGATAGAAACTCTTATTTTCCCCAATTTGCAGATGAGTAAACTGAGGCACAGAGAGGGTAAGTGACTCGCCAAGGGCACACAGCTGGTCCGGTGGCAGGACTGGGATCTGAACTCGGGCGGCCTGGTTCCAGAACCCCCACTCTGAACCACCACCCAGTCCTCTCTGCCCGCCTTTCCCCACCCCCTTCCGTGACAGCTGAGGACATGCCCTCATCAACTGGGCCCTCTGGTCCAGAATGGCCTCCCTTCACTACCCTGCCCCCCTCTGTCTCAGGGGCCCGCACATCATTTCATGTTGTTGATCTTGTTTTGTTTTGTTTCTTTCCCTTCACTCCGTTCCCTGGGAGACTCTCAAAGGCTACATCCAGCCACCAAGGGACCCAGCAGGGACAGGGCCTGAACCGACACCTGGGATTTCCCCGAACCTCAGCCTCCAGCCTCGCCCGGCTGTTGTGGGGAGGAGCCTGTGCGTTATTTATTTATTTATCTCATCCTGCTTGGCTCCACACCCCCCAAGCTGTTGCTCCCCACTGGGGAAGATGAAAAATGGCTTCAGACAATGGAAGACAAGGCTTGCCACATGGCCCCCTCAGTTTAATTTCCTTTAATTCATTTTATATTGAACCAAATGATACTGTTTGGTTTTAATGGCAAACACTCAGCAACGAGGAGGGGGGCCAGCCAAGCCCCCTCCTGGGGAAATTAGGAACACAGCTGCCATTTAAACTCGCCTGCCACCCCCCTCACCCCAGCACTGGGCCTTTGCAAATCACTCTCCAGGTTGAAAGCTGATACCTTTCACCAGCTCAGATGGTCACTGTGGAGAGAGCTGGCCCAGCTCCGCTCAGCTGCAGTCAACCTGTCTTAGGGTGGCCACCCCAACCTACCACCCGCCCTTCTCTAGGAATAACTGGATGCATAGGAACAGGAGCCGGAACCATGGCCATTCTCTGTGCCCCAACTCCCCTGCCCCTCACGGATAATCCTGGGCAGGCACATGGCCCAAGCAGGGTCCACCCAGTGTCCTGTCCCAGGAACCAAGCAACACACAGGCTGGGAGCTTTCATTCATTCAGTACCTGGGAGCAGTTGGCATTTTAATCAGATCATGTGCATGTCAAGCTAGAGAAGCTGCAGTCAAGAGGAGAGGTCCTTCCACTTCAGCTGTGAGGGGCCTGGGAGCCCAGCGTTCCTTTGAAGACTGAGATGATCTAGCATCCCTCCAAAGTCCTTTATGGCTTAGCGGGGCCTAGAGTCGGTTCAGTTCCTTACAATTGAAGAGAACTTGAATGCATGCGCCAGCTCCCTTGGCGGGGGCTGGATGGACACACAGGGCTTTGGCCTGGCTTTGGCAGGGGCCAAACCACGATGATTAATGCCCAGTTTGGACATTCCAGAGGCCCCTCCGATCCCTCAGAGGCTGGACTACACCCCTGCCCTCTCGTTCACATAGTGTTAGATCCAGAAAGACCTTCTAAGTCTACAGATGAGGAAACCAAGGCCCCAAAGTTACTGGTTCCGGGTCATGTGGTTTTTCCGCTCATATATTCATTCTACAAATATTTATTGGACGTCAACAGAGTGCCAGGCATCCTGCTAGGCTGGGGGCAACCCAGACCCAGGACTTTCAGGCTCAAAGCTCATAGTTCGATGGGATGGCAGGCAGGAAAGCAGTAACTCCAGGGCACTCTCGGAAAACTGTGAAGGAGCACCTAACTCAGCGAAGCCTTCCTAGATTGGGTGACCTCTGAACTGAGTTTTGAAGGATGGGTGGGAGTTAGCCAGGTAAAACAAAACAACGCATGCCAAGGAGAGGGGACAGCTGGAGCCACAGAACAGAAGAGGGAAACAGTTTGGCATGTGCGTCTTCCCAGAACAGTTGAACACCTCCTTCAAGGATGTCATCTGGTGTGCTTATGCCTAGGCACAGTGACACATAGTAGGTGTGCAGTACATAGTAGGTGTGCGGTGACTCTCAAATGAGCAATGAGTGCATGTAAATGGTTGGTGTGAATTTGCATACAGAGCAAGGCAGTCCCTGGCTCTCGGGCCCACCTGGCCCTACCTTTCCCAGCCACCTTCTGGGAAAGCAGTGGCAGCCCCTACTCCGGGATGCTGCGGGGAGTAATTAGCCAGCTAAGTGATGATTATTTTCTCTTCTCCAGATAAATTATTAGCAAGGCAGCCAGGCTCCCCTAGATGGACTCGGAGGCAGCCACTTCACCTCCGCCCTCCAGGTGGGAGCCTGGAATTATGCAGGGGCAGCCTCTCTGCAGGTTTTCTGTCTTTGGCTCCCACTGCTGTGGGTGGGGCTGTCTTGTCTCATGTTTCCCCCAGATGTTTCTCTGTCCCTGGGGGGGAAGGAAGGGACTTGGAACTGAGATTTGGCCCAAGGGATCCCACCGCTTACATTTCTCAACTTTCAGCTTGTCCAAAAAGGTTCCAGAGTTGACTGAAAAGAGCTTGGGCTCCCGTCAGCAGGCAGCTCCATCCCAGTTTGAACCCTACTTCTGCCATTTCCATCTGTATCACTTCTGGCCAGTCACCTCCCTACTCTTTGCCTCAGTTTCCTCATCTGTAAAAGAAGTAATGCTGTCTACCTCTCAGGGCTTTAGGGGAGATTTCAAGTGAGCTAGAACATAAATTGAGACAATGCAAGTGGTTGTGCTTTCAGCAATTTCTGACATGTAGTAGACGCTCTGTGTGTGTGTGTGTGTGTGTGTGTGTGTGTGTGTGTGTGTGTGGCCATCCCCCGTATCAGCGGTTTCGCTTCCCCTAGTTTCAGTTACCTGCAGTCCACTGTGGTCTGAAAACATTAAGTGGAAAATTCAGAAATAAACTGGTTATAGGTTTTAAATCGTGCACCATTCTGTGTAGCATAATGAAATCTCTCACCGCCCTGCTCCGTCCGGCCCAGAATGTGAATCATCCCTTTGTCCATCATCTCCACGCTGTATATGCGCCCTCCCCAGTTAGTCAACTTCATAGCCGTCTGGGGCATCAGAGAAAGAGAGAGAGACCACATTTACATAACTTTTATTACAGCCTATTGTTATAATTGTTCTATTTTGTTATAGTTGTTAATCTCTTATTGCGCCTAATTTATAAATTAAACTTTATCATAGGTGTGTATGTATAGGAAAAAACATAGCATATGTAGGATTCGGTACAGTCTGTGCTTTCAGGCATCCACTGGGGGTCTTGGAATGTATCCCCCATGGATAAGGGGGGGACTGCTGTATACGTTTTTCTTCTCGTGCATTCCCCCTCATGACCCTCATGGGTCAGGACTCTGCTGGAGGTTCGAGATAAAAGCAAGCTCTAAGGCTTGGTGGACCTCTGGCTCTTCTTTTCGAGGCCCAGAAGTGCCATGGTCAGACCTGGAATGGGCCAAAGAAGGAAAGAACTGTTACGCCTCCTAGTTACCTATATGTGCCCAGCCCTGGGCTGGGTCTTGGAGCATCCTGGGTTTGAATCTGGCTTTGCCATTAGCTGTGTATCCTCAGGTACGCGAGTTCATGTCTTCAAGCTTCATATAGGGGACCGATAGATAATATGACCTGCAAATGAGGTCACAGATTAGAAGGCTTAGCACAGGGTTTGCGGTGCCTGCTAAATCTTGTTTTGTTTTGTTTGTTTTTTTTGAGGGCAGTGTCACTGGCCCTCATATGTGGGACCGAACCTGGGCTGCTGGCTTCCCAAGCCAGTGCTTAACCACCACGCCACTTGGCCGGCCCAAAGAACTAATTTTTTATTTTTTTTTGAGGGCAGTGTCCCTGGCCCTCCTATGTGGGACCAAACCGGGGCCACTGGCTTCCCAAGCCAGCACGTAACCACCGCTCCACTCGGCCGGCCCCTGCTAAATCTTTGCTGTGAGTTTAAGACCTTTCCTGCCTTCAAGGGGCTGACTGAGAGATGAGAGAGAAAGACACTGAGGGAAGGTTAAGGACAGGACAGAGGGAAAGCACCCCGGGGGCTCAGAGACTATTCCTTGCTGTGTCCTTATTCACAGGCAGCCCTATCTAAATACATGGTGAGTGATGGCAGCAGAGGTGGCGGGGCAGCAAGATAGAGGAGAGGAGGGGTGTGCTCTCTGCTCCCTCATGGGCTTGACGGGGTTGTTGCAGGCACCTGGGACTTGTTGTTACTGAGAGAGACTTGTCCCACACTAGGGGTTACCTATAGCCATGCTTCTGTGTCTAGGGCTGGTCCTCTTTTTTTTTTTTTTTTTATTGGGGAACAGTGTGTTTTTCCAGGACCCATCAGCTCCAAGCCAAGTAGTTGTTTCATTCTAGTTGTGGAGAGTGCATCTCAGTAGCCCATGTGGGGATCGAACCGGCAACCTTGGTGTTACAAGCACTGCGCTCTAACCACCCGAGCTAACCAGCTGCCCCAGGGCTGTTCTTGTTTTAAAGGTTTCAGTGTATTGTTGTCATCTTGAAGCCACTCAGAGGCAAGGGATTGCTTTCATGCTACAATGGCATAGTTGACTTTTAAGGAGGGCACAGCTCACAGTGGCCCATGCAGGGATCAAACCAGCAACCTTAATGTTATCAGCACCACCCTCTAACCAACTAAGCTAACCGGCCACCCTTTCCCATCTCTTAATCACACCTGCAAATGCATAGAATTCTTTGTGCCATGTAAGGTCACATATTCACAGGTTCTAGGGATTAGGACGTGGACATCTTTGGGAGGTCATTCTTCAGCCTGCCACATCCTCCACTTTGCAGATGAGGAAGCCGAGGCCCCCCAAGAAGTGATGTGACTTGGGCAAAATCACCCTGCCAGCAAAAGGACAGGCAGAATGGACAGACCTGCAATCGGAGCCCTTGTCTGTCTAGTTCCAAGTCATGGGCTCCAGGCTGCCAGGAAGGGAGGCACCTTCTGCCCCTCTCTGCCTCCCTTGCACCTAAGCCCTAGTGCTTTAGGAAGCAGGCAGGCCTGGACAGTTGCGGCCCAGAGCATTTGTGCATAAGATTGTAGCTGACATGGGAACAGAGAAGCACATCCATCCACCTGGGACTGGGACAGAGGGAAGAAGCTGCCTTTCTGCAGCTAACAGGGTCCCAGGCCACTTTAGGCTTAATCATCAACACCTTATAATTAGGCCTCCCCTGGGTCCTGGGGAGCAGGGCGCTGTTGTAAGGAAGCTCTCGTGTGCAAGTTGCTGGGACACGTGGCCTGGACCCTTCGTATTCGCTGGCTCAGGCTCTTAAATCAAGGGAACCACAGCCAATGAAACTGGGCGCCCGACTGCTGCTGTTGAGGGGCAGATTTCTCCTCACTGCCCAGCAACTCCTGTGGGGCCTCAGCCTGGCCCCAAGGACTCTCTGTCAGCTGGCCCCTGGGGCCACAGCACCAGAGGCTCATCGCAGCCATTGGCATGCTTTCTGGTCTCCGCTTCATCCTAGGCGTGAAAGCCAGAAGAGCAAATTGGGGGTGGGAGGGAGAAGGTGGCAGGTTTTTTCATTGGCTCTGGTCTTCAATATTGAGTATCCATTTATCAGGAGGCAGGGTGTGGTGGTGGGTAAGATCACCAGACAGACCTGGATTCAAATCCCACCTCTGCCACTTATTAGATCTGATCTTAGGCAAAATGGTGAACTCTGAATCTGAGCCTCAGATACAAATTGATGGTACTAATTTGCCCCGTTCCTTGTAGGGCTGTTACAGTCAATTTGAAAAGTAGGCAAGCAAATTTTCAACTTGTGGCTTTTTTTTTTGGTACGGTATTAAAAAGTAATAAATAACTCATATCCAGTTTAAAAAGTAGAAAATTAATAGCGCCTTAGAAGTTTCCTATGCACGCTTCCTGGCTTCCATCCATCTCCCTCCCTCTCTTTTGCCCAAGAAACCATGGAATTTGTTACCATTTCATTTTCCTTGAGTCCACTTTTTCTTGTGGTTTTTATATCTCCTTTCTTGCTGAGCTGTTATTAAAAACCAGAGCGGGCATAAGCATGGATAACTTCCTCCCTTCCACACCAAATTTTCTACCAAGGTCCTTCTCCTGCGCTCTCCTCTTTGTTTTATCAAGCAAGAACACAGGGCCAGCTGGGAAACCTGAACATCAAGCTCATCAGCACTGTAGTAAACTTAGAGTTAATAGTCTCTGAGTGAGCACCAGAGGGATGTTACTATAAGGTACATGTACCAAGAGGCTTCGACTTCCTAGAAAGTATGGAGTAAGCCCAAGCATTGTGCTCAGACAAACCTGGGTTTGCACATCAGCACTGCTCACCAGCCTGGGCCACCAATGCTTTACGTTCACTCCAAAAATATTTATTGAGTGTCCACTGTGTGCCAGGCACTGCATGGGTGTGGGGATGTGGTGGTGAATGAAACAGGGTTCGTTTCATTTAGTTGGGGAGATGACCATTAAACAAATAAACATACACACATAAAACTTCAAATTGCGATAAGCACTAGGCAGAAAATAGGAAGGGCTTTCTCTGTGGAAATGCTATTTGAGCTGACTCTTGCACTTCCTTGCCACCTGACTCTGGTTAAAATAAATTCAGCTTTCTCATCCACGAAATGGTGCTGGAAATTACCTCCTCGCACCTTTGCCCTTGGTAATATGTCCTGACTCAGTGCCTGACTCGTCCCAGCCGCTCAGTAAATGTCATTTCCTTTCCTCCCTATTGGCCCTGGCAGTGTATTTTGCTGGAGCTCTGCTGAGGAGTGGTGTTAATGAGCAGTTAGTAAGTGATGGGAGAACCTCTGCTGGCAAGTGTGTTGGAAGCCTTCTAAGAGGGTCTTGCTGGCCCCTCTTTGACTGCATTTGATGGCTGACCCTGGGGGAGGGAGAGAGGACATAGGGTGTGTATTGTTCACTGTGAACAAGAAGCCTGCATCTTTTTCTGGAAAAGGTAGAGTAATGGGAAGGTGTGCTGTAGAAGTCCTTTCACCTCTCTGAGCTTCCTGTTCTCATCTGCAAACTAGTCCTCATACTTCTTCGGGGGGTTTGTCAAGTGGAACAGTGACTTTGAATGTCCAGTGCCCAGCACATCATGGGCCCCCAGCGAGCGTGGGTCACTATCACTGTTCCCATCAGAGGAAGGAGGAACTGGGAGACAGGTGCAGAGGTGCTGGGTGCAGCGAGGGGGATGAAGAGGCGAGTCAAAGAGCGAACTGGCAGCATCTGGGTTCCAGTCCTTGCTCCACCCTTTCCTGTTTGGATTAATGTGGGCCAGGTCCCTTATCCCTGAACCCGTTCCCCAGCCCGTAAGACAGCTAAGGATAGAGTGTCCTTCTCCACGAGCCTGGGAAATCATGCAGGCAAGTCACCTCGCAGCGTCCCCGACCTTAAGTCCAGGAGCGCTGGTACGGCCGGTCCCTGATGGACAGACACATGGCCGCAGGGGGCAAAGGTTCAAATAAGAGGGCGAACAAAGACGGGTGAAAGGAATGGATAAGGCGGCTTTGCTGATCAAGAACAGCGAACTCGCTTTGTCCGCAGAGGCCGAAGAGCCATGGGCGGGGGGCTTGGGCTTGGAAGCGGCGCGGGAGTCTCCCGGAGGCCCCGGCCGGGAGCTGCAAAGGGAGCTGCAGGCCTGCAGACCCGGGCGCGGGGGGCGCGGGGCTGTGACCTCATCGGCCGGCGCCGTCCCGCGGGGCCATGAGATCATGAGATGCCGGCGCGCGCCGAGGAGTCGATTTGTTGGGAGCGCGGGGACAGCCGGCCGCCTGCCACGGTGATCTCATCCGGCCCCCGGGAGGAGGAGGAGGTAGGCAGGCAGGCCGCCCGGAGGGAGATTAATGGCCGCCGCCGGCCGGTGACGTCACCGGCCGCGCCCGTTGCCAGGTAACGCGCAGCCGCTGGCCTCTGGCCCCGCCCTCGCCAGCCTCTCCGCGCGCACACACACCTGCCCCACTTGCAGCCTCTCCTCCCTGGCTCGCTCTTCTCTCTTTTTTTTCTGTTTTTTTTTTTTTTTTATTTTGAGATATAAATTACATACTGTACAGCGCTCTAATTATAAGTATACAAAGCTCGATGAGTTTCTACATATGCATGTCCATATGTTTCTAGATATTAACGCTCTCCAATAGAAATATAATGCAAGCCCCATATAATGCAATTTAAAATGTTCTAGTAGCCACATTCAATAAGTGAAAAGGAACAGGTTCCATTAATCCAACAATATATTTTATGTATCCCAGTACGTCCAATGTATTAATCATGTCAACATGAAATCAATGTAAAAAATTTTAATGAGATGCTTTACCTTTTTGTTTTTCTAAGACTGAAATTCCCTTTGCACTTTATTCGTTCAGTATAGCTCAATTCAGATTCAGCCATATTTCAAGTACTCAGTAGCTACATGACACGAGGCTACTGTATTGGGCAGCGCAGATAGAGAACGCTGCTGGTACCCGGCAGTCTCCTTCATTCCCCTTTCTTGTCAGTGCTCCTGCCAACCGTACCCAGTATTCTGAATTTTTTCACCCCTCTTCAGCTTTCTCCCACCACACACACCTCGTATATTTTTCTTCTCTTTCCTTACATCTCACTTTATCTCCTAGAGCCTCCCTTTCTGTGTTCCTCATGATGGCTCAAAGGAGATGGGAAGTCAGACAGGATTTAAATCCTGGCTCTACCCCTGACCACAAACTTGGACCACCTGCCTGGCCTCTGTGAGCCTCTCTCCTGGCCTGTTGACTGGAGCGCCTAACAGTGTCCATAATGTAGGGTTGTCAGAGTTTGGGGGCAGCAGGCAGGTACTGTGTTTCACAGAGAAACTTTCATCACCAAACTGTAAGCCAGCCCTAGCTCTCTTTTTCTGCTAGTTTCTGTTCCATCTTTTTTTTTTTTTTTTGAAGATTTTATTGGGGAATTGGGGAAGGGGACCGTTGTGTTTTTCCAGGACCAGTCAGCTTCAAGTCAGGTTTTTGTCCTTCAATCTTAGTTGTGGAGGGTGCAGCTCAGTTCCAAGTCAAGTAGCCGCTTCCAATCTAGTTGGGGGGGGGCGCGGCACAGCCCACCATCCCATGCAGGAATCAAACCTGCACCCTTATTGTGAAGAGCTCACGCTCTAACCAACTGAGCCACCCAGCTGGCCCTGTTCTTTTCCATCTTGTAATTCTTTCACTAGCTTAGTCTCCTAAACTCGATTCTTCCCTCCCATGACTCTGTTTTCTTTTTTTTTTTTTTTTGAGGGCAGTGTCACTGGCCCTCATATGTGGGACCCGAACCGGGGCCGCTGGCGTCCCAAGACAGCACTTAACCACCATGCCACTCAGCCAGCCCTCTGTTGAGCTTTCTTATCTGAGAAATGGGAATAGATCACAACTGCCCCACCAGGGGATCATTTGATGGGCAATTCCTGGCCATAGTGAGTGCTTAATAATAAAAAGATGTCTTTTTTCTTTTCCCCTCCTCCCTGCCCTCACTTGCCTGGTCTCTCACGCCTGGGTTCCCTTTTTCCTCTGGCCTCTAACTCTGTCCTTTCTCTCCTCTCTTTTGCCCACATTCCCTTTTTGCTCCCCTGTGTCTACCTCGTTCCCTCCCTCCCTGCATTCTTCTAGCCTTCCTTCTACTCCCAGTCCCCTCTACACTTCTTTTTCCCACCACCTCTCCTGGGCACACTGTCCTGAATTCCGTTATTAAGCTCTCCCCCACCCCCAGCATCCTCAAAATGGAGAAGACCAAGGTTGGGCCTGCCTGCCCCTCAGCTGATGGTCTCTGTTCCAGCTGTTTTGTTCTTAAGAGCCCTGTCAGCTGTGGTCCCCTGTGCAGCCTGCAATCATAACAGACCCGCAGGCTGCCTTCCCAGAAAAACAAGTCTTTGTTTTCAGCCCCTTGCTCTTGTCCAGCCCGCCCATTTCAGAGCAGGAAGTGTGGCCCTGTCCCCTGGGGGTGGGAGCTAATGTGCAGTCCAGGGCTAGAAAAGCAAAAGAGGGAAAACCACCCAGAGGCTGAGGGGCCCTTTGCACTTCCCAGGGGCCCCTTTGGCCCTGGAGGCTGAACTCAGTTCCAGCTTATCTTTCACCACCACCACCACCTCCCACGTTAAAGCAGGACTTTGCAATGATGACTTTGTTTGACCCTGTGCTTTGGTTCCGGGAAACTTTCTGGCTTCCTTCTCTGGACACCCTCTTTCTTTTGGGGGAAACGCCTCGCTTTCTCCATGTGATTCTGGTGAGGCTGTAGGTTACGGCGCCCCGCCCACCTCTGTGGCCCATGTGACTGGGCCCGACCAATGATAGAACCCCATGGCCTCATTTGACCTCCCAGCTTGGTTCCAAGGGTGAAGGCTTGACTTCAGTAGGGTTATCCAACATTTGCCATTCATTTTGGTAAAAGGGCCAAGGAGAAAACCCAGTTTCTCTTTATGTTGGAGTTCAGACCATAATAATGTTGGCTTGAGCTACCAGTGGTCATCTGTCCTACCAGTTATAGGTGGATTCTGCACTTTATAGCTGTGTTACCAGGAGCAGGTTACCTATCCTCTCTGCCTTAGTTTCCTCATCTGCAAAATGGGAGGATTAATAACACCAGACTCAAAGTGTTGTGCAGAGTGGTGCCAAGCACGTAATAAGAGCGAAGTCCTCCTCTTCCCCACACTGCTCCTCCCCGTCTCCCGCCCCATGATTGCCACCTGGAGAGAGCCTGCCCTAGTCAGGAGAGAAGGAAGCTTGAACAGGAAGAGGAGCAAAAACAACCCGAGCTGAGAGGTGGGAAAGAGGAGGAGAGGTGGAAAGTGAAAACTATAGAAATACAGAGAGATCTTTGACTGCATTGTTCGAACTCCTAGATCCAGCTGTGCTTGAAGCCGGAGCCACCCCTGCCTCCCCAGTTTTGTGACCCAGTACATCTCATTCTTTGAGTAACCTACTTTAAGTTAGCTTCCTGTCAGTTGCAACCTAAAGAGACACTGTAATACAGACTGTTTTACCAATAGTTCTTGTATCAGCCCAGAATGTCACAGCTGGGTTAACACACATCACCAGAACAAAACACCGAGGCCCAAAGAGGGAGAGCCACTTGCCCAAGGCCACACAGCTAGGAAGGATGCACACCTAGCTCTCTGACTTCAAACTCCACACTTTCAACACTGTTTCACATTACAAATGCTTACCTATAAAAATCAACTGTTTTCCATTCTGCCTTCTTCTTCCACTGCCATCCTATTTAATCAGGCTTAATTCATTTTGTCTGTAAGATGTTTTATACTTGCTAGACTGCTAGCAGGGCCAGCAGGACTGTCCACGTGCCAAGCACTGAATTCAACGCTTTCCATGCACTAGCTCATTTATCCTCCCAGGAGCCCTAGGAGATAGGTACTAGTATTAGCCCCATTTTACCAATGGGGAAATGGAGGCATAGAGGGATGAAGCAACTTGCTCCAGTGAGAGACAGAGTCAGAGTTCAAACCCAAGTCATCTGACTCCAAAGTCCGTGCTCTTCACTCTTGTACTAGCTCAGACTCCGGAGCCTTAGCAGCTTGGAAGAGGCAGAGCCAGGACCCACACTAATGCCACAATTCTTCCTGCTGCCTTCTGCACTGCATGTCCTTCCCATGGTGCTCTTGGCCGCAGCCCAGCAGTCACTGGACAAACCCCGTCCTCTCACTTAGCCTCGTCTTTTTATAAACATTTTCTTATGTGCAGATCCTTGGTTCCTGGCACCTATGGCATCACGGTTTTCTATAAGCCACACCAAAGAAAACCTAGCTGTTAGAGTCACAAGGTCATTTAGCTCGTTATTCATTCATTCATTCAACAAACACTTGTTGATCGCCTACTGGTGCCAAACCCTTTGTATTATTTAGAATTAGAGTAAGCTGGGCCGGCCGAGTGGCGCATTGGTTAAGAGCTGGTTTTGGGATGCCAGCAGCCCCGGTTCGGATCCCACATATGAGGGCCAGTGACACTGCCCTCTACAGCTAACAACAGCTCCACCTGGAGCTGGGCTGTGCGAGCCCCAGCGACAGTGTAGGCTGCAGCCCCTGCTGCAGTGGGCTGCCATAGGCTACAGTGAGTGGCCGGCAGTCAGCGTGAGTGGCTGGCAGTCAGCATGAGCTGCCAATAGCCACGGTGAGCGACCATCCAGAGGCCAGCGACCTATCTGCCTCATCTGGGAAGAGCGCAATGACGATACCAACATGGGCCAGTGAAGCAACATCCTCTGCAACTAGACTCAAGAACAAAAAGATAGCAACTTGTTTGTTCCCCTTCCCCGATCCCCCAATGCTGTTCCCCTTCCCCAATTCCCCAATAAAATCTTCAAAAAAAAAAAAAAGAATTAGAGTAAGCTAACAACAGCAAACAACCAAAACTAATAGTGGCTTAAATTTTTAGAGGTTTTTTCTTTCCACATAAAGCCCAAAGGCACCTACTGGTTCACTGCTTCTCCAATCTTAGGGTGTGGGACTCCTCCTTATGGTCTGAGATGGTGGCTAGAGCACCAGCCATCACATCCAAGTCCCAGACAGCGGGATGGAAAGAGAGAGCAAGAATATGGTGGAAGATTCTCTGAAGTTGCCACATGACACTTATACTCTATCTTGATGACTGAAATGGCACGTAGATGCAAGGGAAACTGAGAGATATAGTCAGCTGTATATCCAACTAAAAAACTAACGACTCTAGTACTAAGAAGGGAGGGGACAAAGGATCTGGTATAACAGACAGCAGCTAGGGACATACCATGACTAAGCATAGAAGCAAGATGGTGAACAGAATGGTGGTCAGCTCACAGCCTCATCAAAGAAACAGTTCACTATCACCATCACCATCGTCACCATCACCATCACCACCATCATCACCATCACCATCACCACCATTATCACCATGACCATTATTACCACCATCATCACCATCACCACCATCATCACCATGACCATTATCACCACCATCATCACCATCATCTCCATCATCACCATCACCATCACCATCATCACCATCCCCACCATCACCATCACCACCATCACTACCATCATCACCATCATCACCATCACCATCATCATCATCATCATCAAAGGTATTGAGCACTTACTCTATGCCATGTGCTTTTCGGGAGTTCTGAAACATTTTAGACTCAGGACCTTTTTACACTTTTAAAACGTATTGGAGGGTCGGCCGAGTGGCGTGGTGGTTAAGAGCTGGTTTGGGAAGCCAACGGCCCCGGTTCGGATCCCACATATGAGGGCCAGTGACACTGCCCTCAAAAAAAAAAAGAGATTTTATAAAAAAAATAAAAGGTATTGAAGACCCCAAAAAGCTCCTATTTACATGGGTTGTATCTATCCACGATAGAAATTAAAACAGAACTTTTTACAATAGTTGCTAATTGATTTAGAATAATAACCCATTACAGAAATAATGTTAACATAAATAACATTTTAATGTGACATAACCGTATTCTAGTTACTGAGAAGAGGGGATTTTCTTTTTACATTTTTATAGATTTCTTTAATGTTTGGCTTAGTAGACGATACCTGCATTCCCATATTTGTTGCAACGTCACATGTAATGTAGTCTCAGGAAAAACTCCATGGTACACTGGTTCATAAAAATGTCAAATAATGTTTTGTTTTTTTGTTTTTTTTTGAGGGCAGCGTCACTGGCCCTCACATGTGGGACCCGAACCGGAGCCGTTGGCTTCCTAAGCCAGCGCTTAACCACCGCACCACTTGGCCGGCCCCAAATAATGTCTTAGAATTATTATGGAAATAGTTTCGACCTCACAGACCCCCTGGGGACCCCTAGGATCCCAGATCACACTTTGAGAAACACTGATTTAGTTGGATGCTCCCAGTAATCCTGAATCATGGGGACTGTGAAGGTCAAAGTTTCCCCAAAACAGAATAGATTTGGGGGGGTGTGACCCAGGGAAGCTCAAGTGGCAAGCTGAGATGGGGGAAGGAAAAGACTAGCTTCTGCAGAGGGGAGCGGGGGCGTGGCACATGCCAGGAGCTTCCGTGGTTGGTGCCATGAGGTTCCAGTGTAGACGGGGCCACGTCAAGAGGGTGTGGTAAGCCATTAGGTTTTCCCCTGAGGGTGCTGGGGAGCCATGGAGGGTTATAAGCAGGGATGCATAATGGACAGACTTGTGTTCTCTGAAGAACATTCTGGGAGGAAGCACAGGTATTGTTTTCCTCATTGCAGTGTGGCTGGCTTTTTGGCACAGGGTTTTGGAGTGATAACCCGCCACACCAGGCTTAGGAAGCACTGGTAAATATCACCAGTCACCTCCATATCAGACCCACCCAGGAGACTTGGCCTATGGGACAGGCAGCACCCAGAGTGACTGACTTATCTCTCTAAGTCCAAAATGAGCTGCTTTTAGCTGGCAGCAAGTAGTAGTAATAATAATAATAATAGCCGACATGTAACATTGTGGTCTGTCACACCTTGTTTGAAGCTCTTTACATGTGCTTCTTGCTTTTCTGACAAATGTAGCCTGCCTGCCTATATTCAAATTCTGTCTCTGCCACCTACGAGCTGTGTGACCTTGAGCAGGTAACTTAACTTCTCTGTGCCTCAGTTTACTGTTCTGCAAAATGGACATAATAATATCTCCTATTTCATCGATTGTTGTGAGGGTTAAAATAATTAATACAAAGTACTTAGAACAGCATCTGGCAAGTAATAAGCCCTCAACATATATATTTGCTATTGTAAACTCACAACCCTTCAAGGGACATATTATTATTATTTCTGGTTTATAGATGAGGACACTGAGGCCCACTAATTCATTCCGCAGACATGTATTGAGCACCCTGTTTGGTGCCAAGCACTGTTCTAGGTCTGCAGACAGGAGCAGTAGAGCCAAGAAAGCACAGAGCCCCTGTGTTTCAGGAGCTTATATTCTTGTGCAAAGAAACATGGACTACGTTCAGTGGTGAGTGCAATAAAGAAAATGAAAGCAGAATACAGAGGGTGAGGAGTGCCAGGGAGAAGTGGGGAGTCCAGGGGTGCTGTTTTCTGTGCATTGTTCAGTGTTCCTTCCTGACAAGGTGACATTTGTGAAGAGAACCAAGGAAAGTGAAGGAGCCAGGTGACAGCTGTCAGGAGCAAGGCTTCTCCAGGGTGAGAGGAAAGCAAATGCAAAGGCCCTGGGGTAGGACTGTGCTTGAGCTTTTTTGAGAAACAGGCCCCATCGGACATGTGGGCGGGAGTGCAGATCTGTAGGATCGGAGGACAGGGCAAGGGTTTCAGATGTCACTGCTAGTGAGACAGAAGACACTAGCAAGTTCAAGTCCAACCTGATGATTTGAGTTGCCTTGTGTTTTGGAAAGCTTGTTTGGCTGCCGTGTTAGGAATAAACCAGAGGGGCACCAGGACAGAAGCAGGGGTCAGTTAAGGAGCTATTCCCAACAGAGTTTGTAGACTGGATGCTGGTGATGAGAGAAGAGAGAATCAAGGATGGCCATAGGGGTGCTGGCACAGGGAGAGGAAGTACTTTTGCCAAAAGTACACAGCGAGAAAGTAACAGAGCTGGGACTTGACCCCAGTCAAAAGATAAGAACAGAAGGCCTGCATTCAAATCACAGATGGGCTACTGGCCAGCTGTATGTGTCTGCACAGACTGCTGTAACAAAATGCCACAGGCTGGGTGGCTTAAATGGCAGACATTTATTTGTCACAGCTCTGGAGGCTAGGAAACCCAAGATCAAGGCGTCGGTCTATTCAGTTCCTAGTAAGGACTCTCTTCCTGGCTTGCAGGTGGCTGTCTTGTTGCTGTGTCCTCACATGGCAGAGGGAGGGAGGGAAGGAGGGAGGGAGGGAGGGAGGAAGGGAGGGAGGGAGGGAGGGAAGGAGGGAGGGAGGGAAGGAGATCCCGTTTCTTATTATGAGGGCACTAATCCCATTCATGAGGGCTCCACCCTCCTAACCTAATTTCCTCCCAAAGGCCCCTCCTGCAAATACCATCATATCGAACATTACAGTTTCACTATATGAATTTTGTGGGGACACAGTTCAATCCATAGCACCAGCTAAGTAGCCTTAGATGAGTACTTTATTATTTTTTTTCTTTCTTTTGGTTTAAAACAACAAACCTTGTTTAAAAATTTTTATTATTTCCCATGATTCTGTGAGTCAGAAGTTCTAGCTGGGCCTTCAGGGGACAGTTGGTCTCCACGTCATGTCTGCTGAGGCTGGACCATCCAACATGGCTTCTTCACTCACGGGGCTACTGCCTGAGCTGAAATGACTAGAATGACTTGCCCAGGGTCCTATATCTGGGCTCTCAGTTCTCACTGTTGGCTGCTGTTGGCATCCTTCTTCCCCCTGTAGTCTCAGAGCCTCTCCCTCTCCACGTGACCTCTTCACATGACCTCTCCATGTTGCTCGGTCTTCTCACAGCATGGTGGCAGCAGGCAGAACAGCAAGCAACACGAAGGTAGTGAAAACAGCCAGGACTCCCAAGGCCTGGGCTCCCAAGGCCTGGGCTCGGGAGCCCCAGATAGCACTTTGGCCTCACTCTAGTGTTCCTTAGTTCTTTCGGACCTGAGGTTTCTCGTTTCTAAAAGATGACAATCACAGTGCCCACGTCCCCAGATTATCATGAGGTTCATTACTAGCTCTTAATCACATACTGGGCCCTTCCTGGGCACCCATATTTTAGGTTCATTCACTACCTTAATCCTCACAGTCACACGGGTGTAGGAAGGTCTTGTGAGAGCGATGGTTACATTTTCAGAAAATTTGCAAGCATTCATTAAACCCTTGGTAGTTTGAAATTGGCCTTGTGGGATATTTACACCAAAGAAATGGGCAAACACACAAATCCGGGCCTTTTTGTTGTTGTTGTTTTTTAGAGAGCTGGTTTGCCAGCTCAGTAATGTGTGCATATATGTATATAGTTTTCAACTCCATTTACAAACAAGGAAACTGAGGCTCAGAGAGGTTAAGTGTTTGTCCAGGTCAACCGGCTTAGTAGGTGGCAGGTCTGACCTTGGAGCCCCAAATCCTATGCCCTTGCCCCCTATACTGTCCTGCGTCTGTAGATGAGAAAATGTGTATGAAAGAAATTCATAAACAGGCAAAGTTGTTTAAATATTCATTATTATTCTTGATGCAGAAAAATGTTTTGTCTCTGTCTATCCATTCTTAATACATTTACGCTGCTAACAACAATCTGTCTCCCCCCTCTCTTTCTCTTCACCCCCATAATACTTCAAATCATCTTTCCCTTGTAAGTAGATTCTCAAAAATTCTCCTCCCCTGTTCATTTCTTCTGCTTCTCAGCGTCCCACTCTCCTTCATTTCCCAGCCCCTTCCAGAGTCAGCCCTCTGTTGTTTCCCATTTCACTTTTGTCCCAGCCCCCATCCTAGCAGTAAGGAAGGCGGAATAGAGTCTGCCTTCCCGCCCCCTTGATCAGAATCTCAGTAGAGAACTCTCGGTACCCCAGCCTTGTCGCAAGCGCTGCCGTTCTGCCTTCACGGGTGGCAAGGAGGCCAGACGGCTCATAATCTGATCGCTTTCCTTGTTCTCTGACACCCCGGAAAAACCACACATTCCATTTGATAGTCGTCAGAAATAACATGCTTAAGAAACCTGGAATTATAAAACTGCTTAATTAGAGAGAGATGGCTTCACTGGGATATGCCCAGTTTTCTCCAGTGGTTTTATCTCCTTCTCCAAGTGGCCCGCCCCCCTGGCAGCTAATTGCTACCTTTAGCGTGGTGCCATACAGGCACTCACTCCCTTTATTTTATTTTCTGTGACATTGGTGCTTGCTTAGAAAGAGACATTTTCTCTTTGATGTTCCAACTCTTTTTCTTCATCAGCAAACTCAAGGAAGTTGACGTGAGTAATGAGGGTGGAATTTTAGCTTCAGTGGTCCCCAGTTATTAAATGAGCCCCTACTATGTGCTATGTGCTGGGGAGAGGACCAGGAGTTAAATGATCTTTATGCTTATGGGGCTCCCCATCCAGTGGGACAGACAGATACCAAAACAACGTTTTAAATATTGTGAGACGTGCCCTGAAGGATTGATTTGGAGGGTGTAACAGGAAGACCTAATTTAATTAAGGAGTTGGGGAAGGCTTTTTATAGGAGTCAACAGTTAGCTGAGGTCCAAAAGATGGACAGGTGTTAGCTCGGCAAAGAGTAGGGGACCAGTATTCCGTCTGCAGAGGAAGAGCTTGGTTGATATAGTGAAGCAACTGAAAGAAGGGCTGAGAAGCTGGTACCTGAGCCTGCTCTGAAATTCTGGGATGTGTTGCAGTTCCTATCATCAGTAATGGAAGGAAAAGAGGGAGGGAGGGGAAAGAGGAACCATCAGTGAGTGGGAGGGAAAAAGAAGGGAAGGAAGGAAAGAAGGATGGATGCATGGATGGATGGATGGATGCATGGATGGATGGATGGATGCATGGATGGATGGATGGATGCATGGATGGATGGATGCATGGATGGGTGGATGGATGCATGGATGGATGGATGGATGGATGGATGGATGGATGGATGGATGGATGGATGGATGGATGGATGGATGGATGAATGGATGGATGCATGGATGGGTGGATGGATGCATGGATGGATGGATACATGGATGGATGGATGCATGGATGGATGGATGCATGGATGGATGGATGCATGGATGGGTGGGTGGATGCATGGATGGATGGGTGGATGGATGGATGGATGGATGGATGGATGGATGGATGGATGAATGGATGGATGCATGGATGGGTGGATGGATGCATGGATGGATGGATACATGGATGGATGCATGGATGGATGGATGGATGGATGGATGGATGGATGGATGGATGGATGGATGGATGGATGCATGGATGGATGGATGGGTGGATACATGAATGGATGGATGGATGCATGGATGGATGGGTGGATGGATGGATGCATGGATGGATGGGTGGATACATGAATGGATGGATGCATGGATGGATGGGTGGATGGATGGGTGGATGCATGGATGGATGGATGCATGGATGGGTGGGTGGATGCATGGATGGATGGATGGATGGATGGATGGATGGATGGATGGATGGATGGATGGATGGATGGGAGTGAAGGAGGAAAGGAAGAAAGGAATAGAGAGTACTTTGGAGGCATATTTTGGAGGTTCAAGGAGGAGTGACAAAAGCAAGTTAAGGTTGGAAGTTGGGAGAGACTGGGCTGTTGGTCCAGAATGAGATGGAACTTGCTGTAGTTGGGAGCAGTTGAGAGCAGGGAGGGAAGCCTGGGGCAGCTGAGATTGGGTGGTTCAGAAAAACAGAGCTCACAGCCTGGGTATCCTGCAGAGCTTGGGGCCTGCTGTCAGGACATGGACAGAGGTGGGCAGCGCTGGCCATCCACTGAGCTGCTGTACCACTGCTCCAGCACCCATCACATCATTGGCATCTAAACCAAACCTGGTGGCCATCCGTGCTCCCCAGTCACCGCCACCTTCCCACAGGCAGCAGAGGGAAACCAGTATTTCCCTCGAGGTATCAGGGACTGCTGGGAGCCCAGAGTGGGGAAGATGGCCCCTTGGGAAACAATGACCTCACAATGAGGAGGCAGCCAAAGAGACACAGAGGTCAGGCAGTGGGGTGAGTGGTCGACGGGATGCCCTTAGCAGAAGTGGGCACATCTGCTTCAAGGGGTCGCCTTCCGAGTGGCCTGTGTCTAACCCCTCAAGACAGAATATAATTGGGTGGCTCTAAAGTCTCTCTATCCACTTCCCACATACATCATCCATTTGATTTTCTCCCCCTCTAATTTAAACATATCACATATCAATACAAAAAAATTAGAAAAGGCTGAAAACCGCAAAGAAAAGGCGTGTTTCTGCATTCTGCATCTTTTCTACTTCGAATTATAGTTATGAGCATTTCCCTGAGTCAGTAGAGGCCCATCACCAGGATGATTTCTTTTTTAACTTTTTTTTTTTTGACATAATTTTAGACTTAAAGGAAAGTTGTAGAAATAGTACAAGCTCCCATATACCCTTCACCCAGCCTCCACTAATGTTACGATCTGATTCAACCACGGTGCAGTTAGCAAACAAGGAAGTCAACACCCATACCGCTACTATCAACTAAACTATACTCCGCACTCCGATTTTGCCAACTGTCCCATTCACGTATTTTTCCTACCCCAGGATTGAATGCAAAATCCCACATTGTGTTTATATGTCATGTTTCTTCATTTGTGATTTGACAATTCATTGGTCGTTTCTTTGTCTTTTGTGACCTTGACACTTTTGAGGAGTGCTGGACTTTGTAGACAGTTATTTTGGCTTTGTCTCTTGTTTTCTCATGATTCAATTGGAGTTATGAGTTTTTGACCAGAATACCACAGAAGTGATAGTGTACTCTTCTCAGTGCATCCTATCAGGGGGTTCAGGCTGTCAATACGACTTATTATCAGGGATGTTAACCTTGATCGTGGGTATGTGCTGGGTCTCTTTCCTGTGAAGTATCTATTTTTCAACATAATGTTTGAATGGCTGTATGGTTTTCCATCATAGATCTCTACAATAAACAGACCCTCTCTTGTATATTTAGTTTGATGCTTGTTTTTGTTTGTATTGTTACAAAGAATGCGGCCCTGACCATTCCTATCGGCACATCTTAGCACACACCCCTGATTATTTTGTTAGGACACGTTCCTAGAGGTAGAATGGCTGGAGCAAAGATTATTTGCATTTTAAGGCTATGCATGCCAGGGACAGGGCTATTTGTTTCTGTGTTTCTTTGTTCATTGGTTTCAATCAGTTTTATTGAGGTATAATTTAAATACAATAAAATGCACAGATTTGAAGCATATATTTCGCTGAGTTTGGGGGCAAATATATACACCCGTGTAACCACCATCCCAATCACAAGCTAAAATATTTCTATCACTCCCCAAAATTATTTGATGCCCCCCTACAGTCAGCCCTCCCTCCACACCCCAGGCAACTACTGACCTGATTTCTATCACTACAGGTTAGTGTTACCCATCCTCGGACTTCATATACCTCAGAATTATACAATGTATACTCTTTTATAACTGTCTCCTTTGATGTACTGTCTGTGAGTTTCATCTTTGTTGTTGTGCAGATCAACTATTCGTTCATTTTTATTGCCTAATGCTGTCCTATTGTATAAATATACCACAATTTATTTATCCACTCTTCTACTGGTGGATGTTTGGGCTGTTTCCAGTTTGGGGATATTAAGAATAAAGCTGCTGCGACGTTAGCGTACAAATGGACATATGTTTTCATTTCTCTTGGGCACATACCGAGGAGTGGAATTGCTGGGTCATAAATAGGTGTATGTTTAACTTGATTAGACACAAAAGGCTGGGGCTGTTTTCATCTTCATTTTATAACATGGGCCACAGAAAGCTTGAGAGACTTGTTCAAGGGCAAAGGGAGGAAGGGAAATAGAATTTGTTGAACTCTGTTCTGTGCCAAGTACAACACTGCGTGCTTTTCCTGTTTCTGTCCTTGAACTCTCAGAGCAACCCCCTAAGGTAGGAACTGTGACTGCCATTCTGTAGATGGAGAAACTGAGGCTCACAAGCCTGCAGCAAGATAAGATTCGAACCTAGCCCTGTTGGAGCCCCCAAGTCCATGTATGTCCTTTTACCAGATGTAATTCTGCCTTCTCGGTGACAGTACATGATGGAGCTGGGAAGGAGAATGCATACCTTCCCCCTGTCCATCTCTCAGCCTGCCCTCACCTGCATCCTGTGGTTCATCCTGCCTGTGCCCCTGAAGGTGGTCCCCGTGATGCCTGGTCAGCCCCCTGGAGATGAGGGTGATCTGTGTGCAAGGCAGGAATGATGCCCTCACATTTGGCTTTGAGCCTCAAAGCCACAGCAAGCACCCACCCTCCAGCTCTCTACCAAAGGTGTCCAGTTTCCCCCTCCCTGAAACCCTATCCTCAGAGCTCTGATCTTCTGGGCTGCTGGGCAGCGGGTGAGGGCAGCGGGCAGGGGCCACGTCTCCCCAGCCGTATCGCAGGCCCATTAGGAGCAGGCCTGAGTGCTTTCTAAAGCTGATTAATGGCCTGCCTGTGACCTGGAATGTCATTACTGCCCAGGCTGCACCCTCCCACCCCCTGGCTGGGTCCTTTGGGTCTTTACTGCTAATAATAATTGATGCTCTCTGTGTGGTTGCAGGGAAAGTTCTATCTGCTCATCGAGGAGTTGAGCCAGCTGTTCCGATCGCTTGTCCCCATCCAGCTGTGGTATAAATACATCATGGGTGACGACACCTCCAACAGCTACTTTCTGGGAGGGGTCCTCATGATCCTTTACAGCCTCTGCAAGGTGAGGTGTCCGGGGGCAGAAAGGCTGGCCTATGGAGAGTACCACTCACTAGCTGGGCCTGGAGGGCAAGTGGGGAACTTGGAATGACACTCTAATCGCTCTTTTTTTCAATTGAGGTAAAATTCATACAACACCAAACTCCGTGACATTTAGCAGATTCACAGCATAGTGCCACCACCACCTCTATCTAGTTCCAAGACGTGTTCGTCACCCAAAAAAGAAACCCTGTATCCCTTAAGCAGTCACGCCCCACTCCTCCAGCCTCCCTCCCCAGTCCCTGGCAACGACTATCCTTCTTTCTGTCTCTGTAGATTTGTCTGTCCTGGACATTTCATATAAATGGAATCATATAACGCATGACCTTGTGTGTCTGGCTTCTTTCCCTAAGCATCATGTTTCCAGGGCATCTCCAAATTGTAGCACATATCAGTACTTCACTCCTTTTTATGGTTAAATCCACCCTAATTTCTTGATCATATGATATCCTTTCACATAGTCTTCTTCACAACAACCCTTCAAGATACCTACCGTTATTACTCCCATTTTATGGGTGAGGAAACTAGGCTCAGAGAGAAGTAACTTGCCCAGTGTCACTCAGCTAGCGATACCAGCATGAGCGTCAACCCCAAGCAGCCTGCCTCCAAAACCTGCAGCTCTTAGCCCACAAACAGCATTGCCACTGTGCTTGTTTTCTGTTCCTCTTAAGCTGCATACTCTCAACTCTGCAAATCAGTGTGGATGCCTCTCTTTTCACCATTAGTGCAAACCAGCTCTTCCCCTCTAACAATAGGTACATCCTCCTCTTTCTTTTTCTTTCTCTGTTCCTGGCTTTAGAGAATCCTGGGGGGAATGCATGTGTTCTTCTCTTTCCTCCTTCTAGCAGACCTAGCCAGGCAATCCAAGCAGTGTCTGCCACTGAGACTTACCTTGCCTGCTGATCCTGATCGATGGCAGTGGCTGACTGGAGTGTGAGATGGAGGATTATCAGGCCCTGGCTGGGCTCAGAAGAAGAGTGCTGTGATCGAATAGCAATGCCTGCCTTGGGCTTGGGAATGGGAAGATGCCTGTATTTGCTATCCTGGCCCAGGTAGCATAGGACATTGTGAATGTAAGGCAGGAAGACCAAAGCCAAGCAAAGCTGATGGGAATGAGGAGTTCAGAGGCAAAGACAAGGGGCCCATGGGCGTTCTGGAGTGGTGAGAAAGATCCTGTACAATTCTTGGATACTTTTCAGCCATCATCCTTCTCTCCTTTCAGTCCTTCGACATCTGTGGCCGTGTGGGTGGCGTTAGGAAAGCCCTGAAGCTTCTCTGCACCTCTCAGGTGAGTCTGCTTCATGTGGTCCTGGCCAGAGTCACAGGAACCAGGAGCCAGAAACAGATGTCACCGTGCCTCTGAGGGTATAGCTTTCAGCGAGGGTCCACAGCTGTGTTTGTCGCTCTCCTTTCTCCCAAACAGAATTATGGCGTCCGGGCCACTGGGCAGCAGTGCACAGAAGCCGGCGATATCTGTGCCATCTGCCAGGCCGAGTTCCGGGAGCCTCTGATCCTCATGTGCCAGGTAAGCAGGCCTGGGCGGGTCCATCAGAGACTGAAGCTGGGCAATCAGCAGGCCCCACCCAATGCAAAAGCCTCAAGTCCCTTGACCAGGCTTCGGGGCTCTGGGATGTGTCTTTAAGAACAGTGTGATCAAGACCAGAGTCAGCCAGACCCGGGTTCAAATCTCAGCTCTGCCTCTAACTCACTGACTGGCCTTGGGCAGGTTGCTTCACCTCTCTGAGCCTCAGTTTCATTGGTAAAATGTCAAAAATGAAAAATCCTGTATGGCATAGTGTCACACTATGAGTATGTGTGTTCACATATTCAGGGTTTGGCAGCACCCTGGACCCTGGGTGGGTCACTCCATCTCCCTGAGCCTTGGTTCTTCTCATTTGTAAAATGGGTATCCCAATCATGCCTACTTCATAGAACTATCATTATGCTTATATGAGATCATCTCTGGAAAGAACTAAATTTAAATTATTCAGCCATAAAAGTTGTTATTATAATTATTAGCATTGTTATCGTTATTGTTGCCATTTGTCCTCATTATTTCTTGTGGGTCACCAACCCATCGCAGTAAGCACTGATTAGTTTTTTTCTGTTATAGCTCCCGAAATGCATCCCTCCTCCCACTCCTCCTCCTCCTCCTGACATCAAGGGCTGAGATGTCAATTCAGCAAATGTGTACGAGTCAAGCATCCTATCAGACACCAGGGAGGGGAGGCAAAGGGCTCCCAGACCCTGTCCCCTCTGGAAGCCCACCAGCTCCTTGGGGAGATAGGCACATACATAAATAACCATGAAACAAGGCAGGCGGTGATAAGTGCTGTGTAAGAGAGATTCATGCAGCCTCCCAATGGACCAGGATAGAGCGCTCTGAGCTCCTGGTTGGAAAGGCTTTTTGGAGGAGGCCTAGCCTGCAGACGAGAAGGAATGGGTGAGCATATGGTTCACCCACCAACACCACCTTCCAAGGGTGAGAAGACAGGAGGTGGGGTCTTTTTTGGCATCAGCAAAATGTTTTCTGTTTTTGCTGTTTGGGGATTTTCAGAGGTTTGTTTTTCATTTATTTAATTTTATTTATTTTAAAATTGAGAATATATTTGGATGACTCAAAATTCAGACTAAGGAATTCATGAGTGAGGCATCATGCCGACTAAAAGCAATGTGGGAGCTGGTCTGGGTCCTGGAACAGAGAAAGGACATGAGTAGGAAAACTAGTCTGATGAAATCCGGAGAAAGGCTGGAGGTTAGTCAAGAGCCATGTGTCAGTGCGACCAATGTACCATGGCAGTGCGCAATGATAATAGTAGGGGTAACAAACACTGGATGAGGGGTACTGGAGGACTTGCGGTACTAACTTGCAACTTCTGTAAGTCTAAAATTATTCCCAATTAAAAACTTATTTTAAAAAATACTTTTAAAGATATAAAAAGGAAAGTGGTGACAGGCCTCCTACCCCTCTCCCCAGCTCCCCAGTTTCCTAAATACCCACATGGGGAACCATTTTACCAGTTTCCTCTATATCTTTCCAGAGATGCTGTATAGAATTTACACACACACACACACACACACACACACACACACACACGAATATCTTTTGCAAGATTTAAGTTCTAGTATATTCTACCTAAGCTGCGTTCTGCATCTTCCCTTTTTGACTGGAAACTCTGACTGAAGAAATTGCTTTTTATGTGCCTATCATCCCGTTTCATGGATAGACCACAATTGTTTAACCATTCTCCTCTCGATGGGCATTTAGTAGTTTATCATCTTTTGTTATTAGAAACATGGCTGTCATGAGAGATCACCTTTGTGGGCCCACCGTGTTCATTGAACGAGCTGATTCAAGCGAAGCATTTAGAACTACGCCTGGCATGTGGTCAGCATTCAATAAATATTAGCTCTTGTTGGCATGCCTGCCATCTCACACACGTGCGGGCTCTTGGTAGGATAAATTCCTAGTGGTGGAATTACTGGGTCAGAGGGTATACAGTTTTGACAGATGTTGCTAAATTGCCCTCCACAAAGAGTGTATCCATTTACGCTCCCGGGGCGGAGTGCGACGCGACCTCCTGCTCCCCTCCCTCACCAACACTCCGTGTCATCCAGCCTTTTTTGAGCTTTGCCAATCTGACAGGTGACAAACGCTATCTCAGTGCCGTTTTAATTTGCATTTCCCTAATTATGAGCTCAGTTGAGCATCTTTTCATATGCTTCGGAGCCATCTGTATTTCCTTCTCAGTAGCAGCAATTGTTTGAACATGATGTTAAGGTGAAAGTCTTCCTTCTTTCCTTCTGGCAAATCTCTCCAAGCCTTAGTTTGTCTGTCTCCCATTCTTTCCTGGTACCACACCATTTTCCCAGGGCTGGATTAGAATTCATGGGAGGGGATGACACCATTGTCCAAGATCTAGAAGCAACGGCCACACCCAGTGGTGGTCGAAGCCCCCAAATATGGCCAGACAGAGCACACGTCTCAGTCCTGCTCTGCTGCTGTAAGCCGGGCCTGGAATGGCCGAGATGACCTCCACAGGTGAAAGGGCATAGTTCATTCCTAAATACAATGAATGAATGAATGAATGAATGAATGAATGAATGAATGAATGAAATGTTTCTCCCTCAATAAAGGCTTCCCTGACTCTACTTCTCCAGACTAGTTGGTACTTCCAGCTATACTGCCTCTTAGATCCCTGCATTTTTCCTTCATGGCTCTTATCCCAGTTGTCAGCTAGATAGTTAATTAGGCAACTGGTTGTGTAAGGTCTGCCTCCTCTTTGCCAAATTATTAGCAACTTGAGAGTGTGACCAGGTCTATCTTGTTTAGCATCAGTCACAGTGCTGACTGTAAATATTGAATGGGTGGATGTGGATGGATGGATGGATGGATGGATGGATGGATGGATGGATGGATGGAATAGGATGGATGGATGGATGGATGGATGCATGGATGCATGGATGGATGCATGGATGGGATGGCGATAGACAGTGGCCAGGTAGAGACATGGGTGAGTGAGTGCAAACGTGGGTAGGTAGAGGTATAAGTGTGTGGGTGACTGGACAATGGATGGACAGATGGGTGGGTGAATAGGTGGGTAGAGGGATGCATACTTGGATAGATGGATGGATGGATCAGTGGTAGATAAACAGAAGAACAGATAGATGAAGAGCCCACTAGGCTCTAGGAACACCCCGTCTCTCCTTCAAAGGGTCACCAAGTTAAGATCAGTGTGTCACTCACACCCAGTCCCCACCCCTCACCCCCCAGAGCCAGGGCCTGAGGAGACGGTTGGCCATTGAAGCTAGTCTGGCAGACACTGCATGGGACTGGGGTTAGACCATTCCACTCAGACAAAACACACTTGCCCTGTTAGTCACTCCACAGTATCATGGCTTGCCTCCTGCCAGGCCACAAGGGGTCAGAGAACAGGCATTCTGAACACAAAGTCAGAAACTTGGCTTAACTTAAAGGCTTCCCTGCCAAAGAGAAGAGTCCAAGTATGATTAGCAAACAACCTGCCCTCCAATTCTTAGCCACTCTGAATTTGTTTTTCTTTTTTTGAGTATTGATGATGTAAAGGAAAGGGGACAGGAGAATGGGGACTCCCAGCAGTTTTGTGCTTCCAGGTACCTCACACATGATGCTCTGTGATAGCCCTTACCTGTTTTCATCCTCACAGACACCTTGATGAGGAAATAGCAACTGTATTGTACAGAAGAGAAAATAGTCACTGTTGTAACTCAGAAAGCCTGCTCTGATTCCTTGAGCAAAACCCAGGGAGTCTGGATGGTATTTGGGTGAGAGTGGGGTGGCCCATCCAACCCCAGGGACTCCTCAGCCAACTCCCTGCTCCAGGAGATACATCCCGGGAACTGTTCACAGCCCAACACTGCCTGCATCCCCCACCGACCGACCATAATGCATCCCCCACCAACCGTGAACCCACCCCATCCTGCATTTCCCAGCCTGGACGCACCCCTCCTTCCCTGCCCTCGGTAGCGACCCAGCCCTTCTTCAGATGCTGGAGGCAGTCCAGGATCATGCATTCCTCTGAATGGACTTACGTTCTCTGAGTCTCCTCCTTTAGCACCAGATTCTGTCCTTCCTAATTCCCTGACCAGGGGACTGTGAGCTCCTGGAAGGCAGAGTCCAGGCCTTAGTCATCCTAGTATCTCCAGATGCTCCCATCTGCTCTGGCATTCATTTATCAGCTGCATTTACAGAGCCCCTACTCTGTACAGGTTCAGGGCTGGGCAGTGGGGATGTAACAGCAACAGGGGCTGCCCTCATGGACAGCTGCTGGGCCTGCTGACCCCTGGGTCCTGCCCTCCAGACCATGGTGAGGATCTGGGCATGGCCTTCAAGCTCCAGGAGGCCTGTTCACCTCTGCTCCTCCGCTCCCCTCCACCCACCTCACTGTAGCCACAATAGCTGTCCTTGGGTGCCTTAGATGCCTCCCCATCTCTTCCCTTCAGCCTGGAATATTCTATCCCCACCCCTTCTCTTCACCCAGTTAGCTCCTATACATCCTTCAGTCCTCAACTCAAGTGTCCTCAACTCCAAGAAGCCTTCTTGGAGGACCCCCCCGCCAAATAAAACAGGTCCCCCTGTTACATATCCATATAGCAACCATGAAGCTCCTTTAGCTCACTATCTACAATTAGGCACCTACTGCATACCATTCTAGGAATGGGTTTACAAGAAGCTTCCGGTTTGGCAGAGAGAGACAGAAAAGAAACAGAATATAATAATAAGTATTACTGTGTAATAGCCAACACATACAGAACACTTACTGTTTGCCAGGCATTGTTCTAATGGCCTTCTTTCCTTATTTATTGGGTTGTTGGAAAAGCCATGATGCATTTTTGCAACGAAAAACAGAAAAAAATACATCATGACTTTTCTGACCACCCAGTATTTTTTACTTTAAGAAAACATATTGGCTACATTTTTATATTAACATTGTCCCCACAGTTCTTATTTTGAAAAATTGCAAACCTGCAGAAAAGCTGAAGGATAGTAAAATGAACACCCTTTCATCCTTCATGTAGATTCACTGACCATTAACGTTTCACCACATTTGTCTTTCTTGTAAGTTTTCCCCCTAAACCTGTTGTTGACATATAAATTGCTGACATATTGCCTGATCATCCCTAAATATTTCTGCATATGTCTCCCAGGAACAAGGGCATTCTCTCCCATAACCACAATTCCACTATCACACCTAAGAAATTTTAAATTTAAATTTTAAATTAAAAATATTCAGATTTCTCCGGTTGTCTTCAAAATATCCCTCATAGCTAGAGTTTTGTCCACCCCCAATCCAGGATCCAATCAAGAACTATATATTTGATTGTCATGTCCAAGTGTTTTTAACATTAGTTAATCTTCCTATGAGGGGAGTACTTCACAGTACATCCCCATTTTACAGATGAGGAAACTGAGGCATAGGGAGGTTAAATCACTTGTCCAAGTCATAGCTAGAAAGTGGTGGAACTCGTTAATATGTCCAGCCTCCCTGCATTTCTCCTGACGCCTGTGGTCTGTTCTCAACCCAGCTGCCAAAGGGATCTTTTACAAGGGATCCCTTGACATGCAAATCATATCAAGCCACTCTGCTGCTCAGAGCCCTGCCATGGCTCCCTACTTCTCTCAGAATAAAAGCCAGGGTCCTCGCGGTGGCCCACAAGGCCCTATACAATCTGCAACTCCCTGCAACAACCCTCTGACCTCATCTCCCCGTCCCACTCAACACTCCAGGCATAGCCACACTCCTTGCTGTTCCTCCCACACACCAGGCACACTCCTGCCTCAGGGCCTTTGCACATACTGTTCCCTCTGTCTGAAGTACTCTTCCCAGATATCATCAGGACTCACTCCCTACCCTCCCTTGGGTTTTACCCAAATGCCAGTATCTCAGTGACCTCCTCCCTGACCACCCTGTTTAACGTTGCAGCTCCCCCAAGTATGCCCTGTCACCTCTTCCCTGCTTTCCATCTTAGCACTTAACAACTGACACACACTACATTGTAGAGACTCATTTTGCCAGTTGTCTCCCCAACTCCATTGTAAGCTCTATGAAGGCAGGAATTGTCAGTTTTGTTCACCGCTGCGTCCCCAGCTCCTGGGACCAAGGTGGACACGTAGTGGACGTTTGCTAAAGCAGCCCTGGTGGCACTCATTGCTGTCCCCACAGCACGTGTTCTGTGAGGAATGCCTCTGCCTCTGGCTGGACCGCGAGCGCACCTGCCCGCTCTGCCGCTCCGTTGCCGTGGACACCCTGCGCTGCTGGAAGGACGGAGCCACTTCTGCTCACTTCCAGGTGTATTAGGGCCAAAGCGCCGGCACGCCCAGGGAGATGGCGGAGGGCCAGTGTTGTTGGGTCCAGCTCTGGGGACTTCTGAGAAAACAGGCCACAAGACGGACCATCCTGTCTTTGTCCACCTCCTCCCCTAAAGCCAGGCCCCTGTCCTCCCCGCTTCACCTTCCTCTCTTGGAGTCTGGTGTGTGCATCCTTCCCCTACAAAGAGGGAAACCTCCTAATTCAGACTCAGTCTCCTCCCAGGTAGGTATCCCACCCCCTCCAAGTCAAGGAACCGGGAATAGTCAGGGCCCAACCTGTTGCAGCGTATTTTAACTGGAGGCGACCAAATAGCTGATGCTGCCAACTGGGGTGGGTCCTAGAGATCAGTGCCTCCCCCAAGATGGCCCAGGTCTACAGCTTGGGATCACTGTGAAGTCTTTTTCAAACCCAAATGTTGGGCCACACCTTATACCTACAATAGCTTAGTGTACCAGATGCTTAGAGTGAGTCAGGCATGGTGTCGAGCGTCCTGCCTGGGCGACCTCCTATGATCCTCGCGATAGCTCACGGCTTGTTTCCTCCATGGTACAGCTGAGGAAACAGATGCACAGAGCTCGATGTGGTAGCTATGCCAGAGTCAGCCAGCTAGCCGTGGTGGGCTGAGTTTGCAGCCCAGGCCTGTCTGGCTTCAGAGCCCATACTCTTAACCACCGTGCTGACCCGCTGCTCAGACACGGCAGGCACGGGGCTTGGCAGACATGTGTTTTTTTAAGCACAAGCAGTGGTTTTGATGTCCACGGTGGCCCAGGTGGACCAAGAATGCTAATGGTGAATGCTAGCTCCTGAAATCGAACTGTGCTGGGCCCACAGAAAGAGTTGGTCTGAAAATGGCTATTTTTCCCAAGCTCTGGGCTGGGAAGCTCAGTCGTGTGTGGGTACAAAGAAAGGCCCGCTTTCGCCCAAAGGCAGATACCACTGGGTCTCCACACCCATGTGTATTTCTCTCCTCCTCCTGTTCTTGTCCTCTCCCTTTCCGAAGTCTCAGGCTTGTCAACAGCCCCTTTGGACGTCACTTCTCCCCTGGTTACCTTCAGAGCAAAAGGGACGATCCACATTATGGATTTGTCCACAAGCCAGGGTGGAGGCAGGGAGCACAAAAGCCCTCAGTATTTCTGTAATCTCTGCAACAGCTACTAATCTCTACGACAGAACAGCTTCCCTCCCTGCTTTGACATCTGGGAGGAGATGACACAGGTGATCACATAGAAGCCACTGGAATCTTGCCTGCCCTACCCCTCTCTCAACTCTCTTCTGTCATTGCCAACCTCAACACAACAGGCTGGCACTCACGGCGTCACAGAGAAAGCAATCCGGGCGGCTAGTGCACAGATTAGCAAGAAAGCTCCAGAAGAAATGGTGAGAGCCTTGTTGCCCCCTTGCGCTCAGCCATCATGAACATGCCCACCCCATCCCCGATAGATTCAGGACATGTGCCTCTCGGTGCCCTCAAGCCAGGGCCTTTTCTTTTCCCTGACATCCCTGGCTCTCGTCTGGGACCCAGCAAGACATCCCTTCCAGGGCAGCATGGCATCTTTCAAGCTCTGTTACTATGGCAATGGCCATGATGTTACAATCCCACTTGCCTGGATAATCAAGTCGGAAGGGGAAGTGGAGGGAAAGAGGGCCTGGTGGATGTGGCTGTTCTGTCCCCCCTTACGCACGCACGCACCTTGAGGAAGAACCAAAGGCAAGCAACAAGAGCTTCTGCAGCTGGTTTTTTTTGTTTGTTTGTTTGTTTTTTGAGGGCAGTGTCACTGGCCCTCATACGTGGGACCCGAACCGGGGCTGCTGGCTTCCCAAGCCAGCGCTTAACCACCACGCCAGCGCTTAACCACCACGCCCCTCGGCCGGCCCAAAAGTTTTTTTTGTTTTTGTTTTTTTTTTTAGCTGAGCCATCTGCCACCTGTTGGCAGCTCAACGGCAACTCAGCTCGGGCTGGTATCGAACCGCCGTTGCTCAGAGCTCAGCTCGCACTCTTGAGCGAGCTCTTAACCAACTGAGCCACTCGGCCGGCCCTTGCAGCTGGTTTTTATCAGCAAGATCTCCCTGGCTGCAGATGCTGTCAAAGAGGCATGAGAAATTGGAGCTGGAGAAGACTTATTAGAGTGACAGCGTGTGAAGGACCAGATAGAGTGTTCTGTTGGGAATCAGGCCTGGAATTCTGATGCTAAACTCTACATGACTTCAGGAAATCACTTCACCTCCCTGTAGCCATCTCCAGGGTGACAAAAACCTAATGTATTCTCTCCTGGAACCAAGGAAACTAGCAATGTTGACTACTGGTGAATACATCAATGGTTTTTGTCAGTTACACTCATGCCACGCCAAGAAAAAACAAGTCTCTGACCTTCTGAAAAGAACAACCCATGCCTCTGACACTATAGTGTCACATGTAGGGCACACTCTGGGGCAGGTGGGATGATGTCATTTAGGATTTTATTTATGTATTTCCTACCCTCCGGGGAAAAGTCCTGTTTGGAGGTTTTCTTTCGGGTGGGAGGATTTAACTTCTGCTCTAGGGAGGAACAGTGGCCAGTGTGGCCAGTGCAGGGTTTTCCAAACATCAGCCCGTGTGTGTCCCCCAACACGAGTGTCAAAGCAGCCAAGAGCCGCCGTTGGGAGGGAAGAACAATGCCATTATCCCTCACCTATCTTGGCTCTGAATCTCATTTGTTGTAAGCAGAATTAATCGCATATCAGATCGGAGAACCCTGCTCTTCATATTTTATGATTCACTGACTCAAGTTCCAAGAAGTCCTTGGCCATGGCCTTCTTAATGGAAAAGGCCTTGAGCATAATAAATGCGAGGGAATCAAAAGGCACACTGCGGGCCTGGATGTAACAGGTTCATCACCTTCCTAAGTGGAGAGGGAGAGGCATTGGAAGAACTCCAGGCGGCTGGAAAGAGGAAGTGTAAAGCAAGCCTTGGAATCTCTCAGTACTTTTGATCTGGGCCAAACAGAGCCGCCTTTGGTGTTTTTAACGTCCCCTAAGTTCCATTCCACCAATAAATATCATCTGTCGACAAAACGTAGTCCGTGGTCTTGAGTCTCCCATCGCCTCCTGAGGCCAGGTGGAGCTGTTTAGGAGAAACGCAAAGGAGCACTTCATGGCCTGGGTGGGTAGCTGATGTTGCTTTTCCCCAGAGCAGAGCCCCTTGAGTGGCACGTGATTTATGAAGGAAGTGCTCCCTGGAGAAACCAGCAAGGGAATGAGTGGAATGGGAGAAGGATGGGGAAGAGGCCAAACAAGAGGGCGCCTTTCTGAAAAGTGGCGGCTCAGCTGGGTCCCACACGGGGCTCTGGAGCATGCATTTGTCCCAGCCTGAGATTTTTGTGCTCCATGCTGTCAGTCAGTCCTTGGCTATGGGTTGATGGGTGGGGGGGACCTCGCAGGCTCTGCATTGAGGAGGCCCCAAGCCTCTGACAGTGTCATATGCCACAGAGCACACGAAGTGCTGGATGAAACACAGAACTGGCAGAAGGGATCGGAAGGGATCAGGGTGTGGCACCTACCGTGGGTCCCGAATGTATAGGCTGATTTAAGAAGGGTTTTCCAGGAGCCAGATCATGATGGATATTTTCAATGTAAATTACAGTTGACCGTTGAACAACACGACAGTGGGGGTGCCAACCCCCTGCACAGTCGAAAATCCATATATAACTTGATTCCCCCAAAACTTAACTACTACTAAATAACTTACTGTTGACCAGGAGCCTTACCAATAACATAAATAGTTGATTAACACATATTTTGTATGTTATATGTATTTATATACTGTATTCTTCCAGTAAAGTAAGGTAGAGAAAAGAAAATGTTGAGCAAACCATAAGGAAGAGAAGATATATTTACAGTACTTACTGAAAATATATGCATAGAAGTGGACCCGTGCGGTTGAAACCCGTGGTGTTCAAGGATCAACAGCACTTGGTGACAATTCCTGCCTCTGGGGAAGTAGTATGAAGCCATCACAAAAACATCATCAAGCAGAACTTTGGGGTTGCAATTACTTGAAAACCAACTCAATTTTGGTTTAAATGAGAGAAGGACTTTCTTTGGTTTGTGTAACAGTATGGACTTCAGGTACAGCTGGATCCAGGGGCTGATGATATCAGACTCATGGCTTTCCAGCCCTCGATTCTGTTTTCCTCTGATGGTTTGATTTTCAGGCAGTCGGATCCCATGTGGTAGTAAGATGGCCTCCAGCGGCTTCTCCTTATGTTCTACCATCTTCCCACGCCCAGCAAAGAGAGCGTCTGCATCCCCAAAGCTCCAGCAGGAGTCCGAGGCTGACTCGTTAGTTTGTCTCCAAACCAATCCCGTTAGCCTTGGGGACTTGGAATGCTGGCCAGGCCTGGGTCAGGTGTTGAGCCCAGGAGGCAGGGACAGAGGTGGGTGGGAGTCAACTGCTTGCTCTCTGTCTCATGGACTGAGTGAGGGAGGGAGGATCCCCAAAGACAAAGACAGGATCTGTTTTCTAGAAAAACATTATTCTTAGGAAGATTCTAGAACTTGGTCTTTTGGTACAGGTCAGACCAGGTAAATGCAGGCCATATTACCCCACCAGAGTGGCCATTTGCCTGTAGTTGGAGACATCAAACTGCAGGCTCATTAGCTTATATCTACCTGATGATATACATAAGTGATGGTTTTGTGCACTGACCTTGAACTGTTCGGTAAGTTCCCCCAACCTGTTGCCCAGTCCAAGGGTACTGTTTATGCCAACCCTTCCCTTGGGGAAGGTTTCTCAGAAATACGAGAGAAAAGAGGGAAGTGAGTTTGTGGTGGCGTCCAGCTCCAGGGAAGGTTGAGGTGTGCAGCTAGATCCTCCTGTCGTTTTTGGGGACCAACCTTCCACAAAGAAATGAAAACACAGAGGTCTTTGGCTGGAGGCGCACAACCAGTTTTTTAATAAAGTCATTACAAATATGTACAAAGCATCTCCAAGGTATGAAATTCCTCTTACAAAAGAGCAAACGAACCAGCAAGGTCAAAACCCAGAATGGAATGTCCCCAAGCTTATTGCCTCTCCAGCCAAGCTAGAGGCCTCACCGAGGTTCCAAACACCCCACAACCATCCCCACCCCATACACACTCAGGCTCCTGGGCGCTTATAGTGCAAAAGACCTTGGGGAGAACTTGAGGGTTCAGGTGGGAGAGGGACAGGAGGGAGGTAAGAAAAGCTTCCCATGTTCTAGGAAGTTAGTCAAAAAGGCCCTGTTTGCAAATTAGATGCTCCTCCCAGGAACCTTCTAGAAATCGCAGGGGCAGGGGACAAAGGGCAGGGGACAAATACATAAACCCCAAGTAAACCATCTAGCCTGCCCTGTGTCTCCAAATACAATACACAATCGTCCTAAGCCAGGCTCTCCTGCTCCCTGCTGGGCCCCTGCCTTGGGCTTGCCCTGGAACTAGCTAGCAATGCCTTGGGACCAACTCAGGAAGGAACCCAGCCTAAACAGGACAGTCAGCTCATGGGCTTGGGGGATCCCACAGACCTGAGTCCAAATCTTGGCTCAGCCACTTCACTCCTTGTGTGGCCTTAGGCTACATTGCATAACCTCTCTGAGCCTCAGCTTCCTCACCTGTAAAATGGAAATAATAATAGCAGTGCCATTTTCCAGAGTCGGGGTGAGGAGTAACTGAGGGGGAAACGTGTAAAGCACTAGTCCAGTGCTTGGAAGTAGTGAGCACTCCACAAACGGCAGCTCTCATGACTGTGTGAAGCAGCAAGAACCAGTCTCTTCATACTGGAAATGAGTTAAGATTGTAGGCTCTTTAATTGCTTTCATGATCGTGTGGCGCTCAGTAAATATAAATACTATAGAACAATCTGCCGGCAAGGCTTGGGGTCACAGCAATGACCTCACAAATCTGTTACAAACTATGAACCAGACTGAGAAGGGACATGTAGCATCATTTGTTCCAAGCAGGGCTGCCCCTTCACAATGAATAAGTAAGTCTCTTCCCAGATGGGGTTCTACAACCTAGCACATTGTAGGTGCTCAGTAAATAGGTGTTGAATGAATGGATTAAAATTTCAAAAATAAACGTTCTGTGTAAGCTTTAAAATGACACTTTGACATCAACTCCCTTTTTCTGTCAGCTCCCATGGGACTAGGTCAGGGTGTCTAGCCTGCCCCGTCTCACTCCCACCCCCAAACTTCTGACCCTCTGATTGGCCTAGGTGGACGTAAGGGAACATGCAGAAGAGGAATTGGTATCAACATAGGACAAAACCCGTGTTCTGGTCACTATAGCTAATGCCAGGTGGACACTCAAAAATTCCACAGTGTCAAACCAGTGTCCCCAAAAGGTATTTGTGTAGGATCAGAGGACTCTCCCAACTTCCAAGCAAGGGGAAGTGGTATTTTGCCACTGTCAGAAATGATATAATAGAGCTAGGAGTACATGAGATATCAGATCCATAAATTGTGACATCAAAGTCACAGCTCCATTGTTCTGTGACAGTATTGTTTAATTCACCATTTGTCCTCAACATAGAAAAGAATTTTAAAACGAGACCACTGGAAGAAGTGAAAAAGAAGTCTCCAGCATCCCAATGAAAGAGGGAAAAATAGGAATCGCGTTCTCGTGGCCCAGGACCATGGACAGCAGCCAAAGAGGCGACTGGGGTGGGGGGGCGCCGCCACCACCACCACCACCACCACAAGAAACTTAACTCAAGCTACA
The DNA here is from genome assembly GCA_033961575.1 of Aselliscus stoliczkanus. Taxonomy (NCBI): domain Eukaryota; kingdom Metazoa; phylum Chordata; class Mammalia; order Chiroptera; family Hipposideridae; genus Aselliscus; species Aselliscus stoliczkanus. The sequence continues at coordinate 11,200,904 of CM066736.1, forward strand.
TCTATGCCAAATGGAATATTAAATGGAACCCCAAATTTGAAACGGAGAAAAGAGACCTTCTTTCATTGTGGAAGATGGAGTAGGGGAGAGAAGCTTCCAAAAGGGAATGGGCCTACTTTGGAATGTTGAAGTCCCTGGAGACTGCAATCCCGAGGGCTCCTGGACCCCCACCCTTTGAGAACAACCAGTTCTGTCAGGAAGGAGGGGACCCTTCCATTTGCTCCTCACCTCATTATGCAGCAAGCTACCTAAACAATGATCTCAGAGGCCTCCCTCTGCTTTGCAGGCACACACACACACACACACACACACACACACTGCTGTCTGCTGAAACCCGATATGAGGTCTTTTTTTAAAATTTATTTCAAAGCCTCCCTCCCTCTCTCTCTCTCTCTTCACAGACGCTCTGCAGTGAAACTAATCAAAATCAATGACTCCTTGGCAGCCGGAGAAAAAGGGTGGGGGGGAGAGGGAGAGAAATGGTGCCAGCACTTTGCACACTGTGGAAATATTTTTAAAAGAAAACCACCACCCCACTATCTCATGCAATCCAAGTAATGCAACAGGAGAGACAGCGAAGATACTATATACACAGAGATCATGCGTCAATTCCTAATACAAATGTCCATCAAGAAGTCAAGTCTCATATAAAAAAAAACACAAGCATTTAAAAACAAGCCCTCGTCAAAAATCGGGGCAGTCGAGAAGTGCACTCAAATTCATGATGTGCAAGAAAAAGCCGGGATTAGATAAATACACAGTTTCTAATAATACAAGAAAATATGTACAAGGGACTTGGCTGCAAAGCTCTGTTGGAAGGTCATGGGTGCCCAGTTCTCTCAGCAGTGTGGCTTCATTGAAATCAAAATTGCCCCAAACACCAAGCCCAGCATTTGGAGTTTAGATCCTCCAGCGGAAATGTCATAAGCTCGTAGGCCAGTCCGGGTTGAAAAAGAGGTTCTGTGACCTGTGACCTTTCCGCTTACTTCTGTGCCTAGGTAGTCAGCATGTCCCCACCCCAGTCTTGAAGGTGCAGCCTTAAAGCAGCAAACAGCTGTGGTCACATACAACTATAATAATGGAACACCCCTCCCCCGAATGGGGTGAGCTGGAAAGACTCCGGTGTCTAAATGAAAGCAGAGAATGTCTTTCATATCATTCTAATTCATTTTGCCTTCTCTAAGTTCGTGGCTGGGGGTTGGGGGAGGGATGTCGCCTGCTGCTCTCTGAAGACCGTGCCTGCACACCCATCCCCTGTACACATAACTGCAGGGAGGGCTCCAGCAAAGAAATAAAACAAGTTCACACAAACAAGCTTTCCTTTTTGCTGAGTTCCAGGCTGTCTGGGGGTAGAGGGTGGGAAATGCCCTTACCTTTAGCAGTTTGGGTTGCATTTTTCTTTAAAGGGCGGTTTAGGAAAACATCAGGCGTGGATTTTTTTATTTTTTTTTTTAAAGAAAGACAGCTCCCATCTTGCAGCAGCCCTGAAAGGTCCTACATTCTAAAGGGTCATTTTTCAGCAAAGCCTATGGGGAATGATTCTCATTCAGCCTCATGTCAGCCTTAACGGCTGATCCCTCGGTCAACTTCTTAGCCCTGGAAAAGTGTCTGCTAACCAGCCCAGCGGACGCCTTGTCTGTAGGTACTGGGTGGTGACCTACAAATCCAGCCTTGCAGCCTGGCGCCTCACCATCTCAGCTTTGAAAACAGCAGCATGTGATACCCTGCACGGAGGAATAATACCTGTTTTTGTTGGACTTTTTAAAATGAAAGCGAAAAAATAATCATTGTTCCCTGAAGAGTCTTTGCAGCCAAGTCTCGGTCCAGCACACATCTTTTTTTAGCCCTTCTAGAAACTTCTGAAAATAGGAGCTTATGGGGGAGGGGGAGGGGGAGGGGGACAGGAATCAGACCCTCTGTCTGTCAGTGAGATGCTGGTGCATTTCATTTAAATAACCCACTCCCTCCCCCCAACATCCCTTGCTTATAAATTACCCTTGACCAGAACATAGCCATTTCTTGGCTCTTTAATCCATAAAACCTAAGCCCTGAAATCCCCTTGGGGAGAGAAGCCGTGGGCTGAACTCCCAGGATACTTTTTCTGGGGTGGAGGAGACAGCACACAAGTCACATATGAGGTCAGCTTTCCACTTCATAACTAGCATGCCACTCAGTGCCAACCCCTTCCCTCCTCCCTCCCAGGGCCCCAGGTTTGCTCCAAAAAAAACGCCTCTGGAATTCCTTCCGGCATAGAGAAAGAGAAAAGATCTCAAGTGTCACTTTTCCCTTGTCCCTTTCAAAAAAGAATCCGAAACAGCAAAATAGAAATCTCTCTTATCCCCTGTCTGGCAACAGAATACCATGGCAGCACCAGCAAGGACACACTTAGCACCAGCAAAATTTAAGTGAAGCACCAGACACGAGATTGGCAGGGGGAAAAAAACAAATCCCATTTGTCTTGCTGTGACAGCGGGACTAGCTATCTAACTAGGTAGGTAGAGAGAGGCTAGGATTTATCAAGACTTGGAAATGGAGGTATCCCAGACTGCCCCAACCCATCGGCCTGAGTCCTCCTCACTTTCTTATTTTGCCTTTTGCAGTGTCACCTCGCACCCCACCAGCATCCCTCCCCAGGTGGTTGGTTGACTCAGGCTAATTCCCACCAGTCTTTGCAAATTTTCTCGGTAAAAAATCTCTCTTCTGGTGCCCCAGACATGAAAGAGTATCAAAGTTCACATCGGAAGGTGCAGAGAAGGGAGGGGACCAGTTCCTCGACAAGGCATGCACTGAATAGTAATATTCATATTTTCTTTATATATATATATATATAGAGAGAGAGAGAGAGACAGCTGTATGTAAATAGCATTGGGGTGTCTGTTTCTGCAGCTGGATATCCAAAGGGCGTCCCCGGTCCCATTCCGCGATGATTCGAGTGCCCCCGGCACTGTCTTTATTCTCCACTTCCTTCTCGAAGTGCCAACGCGCGGCCTTTCAAGCTCTGGGCTCCCCCTCAGGAAAATGGGAACCAGCTTTCTCCAAGGACACAGGGTTCTCACCAACCTGCAGAAATAAAGATTTGCATTTCGGTCAGTAGGCACGTGCACACAGCCGCTGGGGATGACGTCAGTGCCTTGGGCTTCTGCACAGCCCGCCTGTGTGTCAGGAGGTGGAGGGGGATGGGAGAGCTGTTAGATACAAAGCTCCGATTTTGGAGGAAAGGACCCCCACACACACACACAAGCTAGTCTTAGCGCTCCCCCCAAAGCTCTGTCCACATAGCAGCCTCCCCCAAATGTACATCTGTGCACACACACACACCCCTCTCTGTTTTCAGAGTTAGGTGTTTACACAGGCAGCTTCTATGATTCAAAAAGAAATTGCGTTGCCTCGCTACCCTTTTTGGTCCTCCCAATCAGACACAGGATCTTCACCTATTCATTTCATAGATCCATATGGAAGGCAGACTTGTAGAACAGTCTCTGCTGTCATTCATTCATTCATTGCCAAGCACCCTACTAAGTGTTACAGATCCAATGACGTCGTTTTAGCCTTTGAGGGACTCAGAGGCCAACAGGGGGAAATAAGAAGTCACTGATAATGACAGGGTCACGTTAAGCTTGTACATCCTGGGTAAACATGGGCTCTGGGAGCCCAGAGGAGAGCGAACTCAGAGAAAGTGCCTAGAGGAAGTAGGCAGACCTGCTGAGTACTGAGGACCCGAGGCATTAGCCAGGATAAGATGAGGCATCCCAGGCAGGGCAGAAAAACATGGCACGTGTCCAAGAGAATCAAAAACATGCATCCACATAAAAAAGCTGTACACAAATGTTCAAAGGAGCGTTATCCATAGTAGCCAAAAAGTGGAAACCACCTACGTGTCCATCAACTTCTGGATGGATAGATACAGTGAGGTATCTCCATACAATGGAATATTATTCTGTCATGAAAAGGAAAGTACTGACACGCGCTACCACCCAGATGAACCATGAAGACATGACGCTAAAAGAAAAACAGACATGGAAGGTCAAATGTTGTATGATTCCACTTCACTGAAATGTCCACGGGAGACAAATCATTAGAGACAGAAAGCAGATTAGTGGTTGCCCAGGGCAGGGGGAGAGGGGAAGAACGGACTGCTAATGGGTACAGGGTTTCTGTTGGGGAAACAAAAATGCTCTAAAATTGATGGTGGGGATGGTTGTACAACTCTGTGAACATAATAAAAACCATTGACTTGTATACATTTAACGCGTGGGTTTTAGGGTAGGTGAATTATATCAGAAGGTGGAGGAGGGGAGGGAGCAGAGGAGGAAAGATGAGGGAAGGGGGTTGGGGAGGAAAGGAGAAGAAACAGGATGAGGAAAGGCACAGAGGAATGGGACAGCGGTCCCAGGTCAGGGACCCAGCGGGAGTTTGATGAGGCCTGGGGACAGATGAAGTTAGAGAGCTAGCAAGGGCTGCAAGTTAGCAGAGGAGATAAAGCCACTTCACACATCACTCTAATGCAGGTGGTATGAGAACTGCCATGAAGTAAGACAAGCCAAGTGGTGTACGAGAGAAAGTGGGAGACAGATCAGGGTATTTCCTCCAAACTGGAAGAAGTCCCAGGATGTTGACCAGTGTGAACTGCACCAACAGGCTCCCTGGGCCCCTGGCTTCCTGCCAGTTCCAGTCTAAAAGGCCGTAATGGGCCAGCAAGATCAGGGCCCCAGACTGACCCCAGTGCCTGCCAGGCGGCTCTCTGCTTCCGCTCCCTGCCCCTATCCCTTCGGCTCACCCCTGCAGGTCAGGGGTGATGTCAGCCTGGTGGTACTGCGTTGTCCCTCATTGGTGTCATCAAACGTTTACTAAATCTCTGATGACTCAGTTTGGGGATGCTCTCTGCCTCACTTGGACCCTGACCAATATATGTGACTGCACGAAAGAGATGCATCATGCACGTGGACCCCACTTTCTACATCAGCAATACTGGACCCCACCATCTACATTAGGTGATAGTCACAAGGATCCGAGTCAGCGACGTCAAACGGTAAAGTCATGTCCACCTGGGAGGTGAATGCAGATGAAGAAGGGAAAATGGCATGGCATCAGGAGCAGTGACAGAGACTGGATTTTTAAAGCTGTGATGGACTGCATCCACGGAAGGAATGGTGTTTTCTTGCAAAACTGGGTAGGCCCAGCAACAGATTGTCACTTTTCCTACCTGTAAGTCGTGGAGCCTATGACTCTTTCTAAGGGTTTCCCGGGGCTGCTAACTGGGTGAATTCCCACACCCACGTATGTGTCGGTCACAGGTGGATGTCCATAGGGAAACAGGCACATCAGAAGCCCAGCGTTGCACAGCACCTGTTCCCCAGGCCCAGTCAACAGTAAGTGGCCCGGTGAATACACTTAGGGGATCTTAAATAGGGCACCCTAAACTAGGGAGCTAACCCACAGAAGTAGTGACCTAAAAGTTCTCAAGGTGTTCCCTCCACCTTTAGTTATAATAGCAGCAAACATCAATTGGAGACTGGATTAACAAATTAAGCTACATGCATGTTAGAAAGAGGTCGCTCTAACCATGCTGAGACAGAAAGATGGCTATGAATCTTCATTGAAAAGAGCAAATGGCCTAATAGCATGATCCCAGATCACTTTTCCGAGTAAATGGCCTAATAGTATGATCCTAGATCATTTTCCATGAATTCATACATGTGTGTAGCTCCATATAAAAAGGCATGGCAGACAGGCAAAATAGTATAATGGTTAATAGCACAGACTTTGGAGCCTGACTCATGAGTTGGAATCTTGATTCAGACCCATAAAAGCTGTGTGATTTTTAGCTAGTCATTTAACCTCTCTGGGCCTCACTTTCCTTTCATGGAACAGGGGAGAGAGTAATAACGGGTCTCATTGTGTTGATGTAAGGAGTAAAAGTATTAACCTATGTGAGGCACTTAGAAGTCTGGTACAAAGGTCTGCCTTGGTCATTATTATTGTTATTGTTTTATATACTCCAGGCGGTAAGTTACCGCAGGGTGGTGGCTTTGGGGACACAGTAAAAGGGCACTTGCGATGCTTTACTTTATGTACTTATGTATTGTTTATGTTTTGTTTGTTTTTTTGTTGTTTTTTTTTCAAGGAGCAAGTAGTAATTGTACCATTTGAAATTATTTTTAAAACATTTAGTCCAGGGCCAGCCGAGTGGCGCGGTGGTTAAGCGCTGGCTTGGGAAGCCAGCGGCCCCGGTTCGGGTCCCACATATGAGGGCCGGTGACACTGCCCTCAAAAAATAAAGAAATAAAGAAATAAAGAAATAAATAATAAAAATAACAACACAAATATATAACTTAAAAAAAACCACAAAAAAACAAAAAACATCTAGTCCACCCCTCCCCACACCAGGAGCCACTGTCCTACCCCTGGATACTTCCCCTCAAACTTGGCTCATGTAGAACTTTCTCAAATGCTGACGCACAACCGAAGCTCACAACAGAAATGATTCATGAAACACCTTTTTTTTTAAAAAGTCCCTGTTTCCACTTTTCACCACAACGTGAAGGGGGCAGGCGGGCAGAGTGGGAGATGGTGGACCGTCGAGATCCTGCCTCCCTGGGCTGCAGGTGTGGGTGCTGAGGGCAGAAAGCTATGGTCTGTGAGCCCCACTGCCACATTAGGTGACACGGGAGGCTCACTCCTTTTCCCTCCATCTGAGAAGAGTTAGGACTCTCATGTTCCTTCCTAAGGGGCCACAATTTTCCATTGAAAAAATAATAATAATACGTTTATGCTCTTGCTATTTCCACACGTGGTAAGTTACAAATTCAAGCAGAAAAGGCGATAGACATAAAAGAAAAACCCCCTTCACTCCACCCCTAAGCCTCCCCAAATATTTTCTGTGCATTTGTAGACACCATGTCCCCCCCACCCTATCATTAAGTCCCCAGAGCCCAGCATAATGCCTGCACATAGTAGGTATTCAATTCAACATATGGAACAAGAATGAGCATGTGACTAACGGTGGCAACTTCCCCAGTCTTCCCTCTTTGGTGTCAGTGGGTGGATTTTGCCCATGGAGTTCAGATGGTACCAGCGGTTGGGCCTCGTACCTAGGACTCCTGGGAACAAAGCTCTCCACACAGAACCTTTCTAGAGGGAAGAAGACTGCTCTGGTCTGTGTCATTGCTTAAATCTCCATCCATGGAGCTCATGGTGCCCAGTTAGCAGCATCTGAGAAGACTGTGGTGAGAGGACTAAAAGGGCAGAAGACTACGTTTTGGGCGTGTGAAAAAGAAAGAGGCCATTTGGCCACTCCTGAAAAAAGTATTTGCCCCCCTCTGTCCAGCCCCCTGCTACCTGAATAGTTATCAGTGCTATCAGTAAATAGGTATTAATTTTGTAAAACCTGTGGAGAGAGACCAGACTCCTACCTGCCACCCACTGTGAAGTTATAGCAAGTGGGTCTTGAATGCCAAGCTAACTTGACTTCCAGAATGGTAAGCACTGAGAGATGGGAGACACTTGCCCAGCACAGAATCTAGACTGACTCAAATGGGCAGAAGCGTCTTAAAGTAAGCTGGTCATATGTATCACATGTTCTAACATGCCCATTCTTTCACCAACAATTTCACCTCTAAGGAACTTCACTTTTTTTTTTTTTGCAAAGTTCTCCAAACAAAAATATTTCACTGCACTTCATTTACAGGATCAGAAAATGGGAAACAAAATAAATGGCCCTGGGGAGATGGCCAAATAAGTAGATCATGGTCCATCCAACAATGGAACACCCTGGGGCCACGAAAAAGAATGCTGAAAACCTCCTTGGTTGACATGGGAAGATCTCAGCAACCTGTTTTTATTGAGGGGGAAGCACCTTATAAAACAGCATGGACAATATGATCTCTTTTATTTAAAATAGTATACATGTGTGGGCGTGCATCAAGGGATGTCTGGCAGGGGGATTCCCTAAATCAGGGGTCACAAATTGCAATGTATGGGGCCCAGTGAAGTGCTCCCAGGACTGGCCGGGGTAACTGGAGAGTTTATGTCCCATCTAAAGAGGCCACATGGAAATACAGACTCAGTGTTGTCAGATGTTTCCATTTTTCCAAGAAAAACTAGAAATACAGGCTTCTACATGAAGAATCAGCACTATGAAAGTGCCTGATTTTTAAGTGTTGGGGTGTGGGGGAACCATTCAAGGTGAAAAACATTCAACTGCAGGCCACATTCAGCTGGGGACCACCAGGTTTCAACCTTGGCCTACAAACTCAGACACTCTTAGGGTCAGCTGGCATGTAAGCTCACCTCCTCTTAACCCTCAATAGTTATCGTTATGCCTCAGTTTCCCCATCTGTAAAGTAAGGGAGCTGGGTTAGGTGTCTCTAAAGTCCGGTGTAGCTCTGGTTGTGTCTGTAGAACTGTGACCTTTTGGGTCATACGTCTTTTGAGAATTGGATGAAAGTCATGGTTTCTTTCTCAAGTGGGGGGAAGCAGAGGAGTGTGAAATCAGACTATTTTATGTGTAATTTCTAGGGGTTCCCAAATTCCCTGAGGCCTCCGCAAATCCATCCATCCATCCATGCATGCATGCATCCATCCATCCATCCATCCATCCAATCATTCACTCAGTGGTGAGTGAATGCCTGCTCTGTGCTGCTCACCATGCCAAGTGCTGGGATACGGTGATGGGCCAAATAAACATGGTCAGCACCCTTGGCCACCTGGAGGCCAGTGTTTCCCAGGTTGGGAGGTCCTGTCCTGAGGCTCTCCCTGGTTCAGTGGCTTAAGCAGCCTGTTGGTGAGCCACAGAGTAGGAGAGGCAGAATTAGCCTTCTGCAAAAGGCTCAGAAAAGTGCCCTGTGAGTTCCCACCATACTATGAATATGGGCCCATGGACTGAATTGCACACCAAATAAGAACCACACTATCATTTACTAATTTCTGAACATCAGTAAGGTGCTGCATGCTGCTCAGAAGGTAATGAGACAGGCCCGAAGTCACACAACCGGAAAATAGCAGATCAAGACCTGATCTGAACGTCAACCTGACTCCAGAGTTCATGTCACTTTCCACCCGGCTGTCCTGCCTCTGCATAAAACCTGGGTGAATAAAATAGTTGCCAGTGGTTACATTTCCTGGATCAAGCATTAGGCTCCATGATGTGCCAACAGGCTAACACATTTTAAATCTGGGCTGTCTTTGCAAATGGTACATCCTCTTGAATCCATCCCATTGCCCCTGACACATTCCCCCTCTCTGAAGACCCCCCAATCAAAGCCACTTTGTCTAAGTTTCATCAGCATGTTAGCATCCTGTGGTCTTTATTAAGTACCATGTGCTAGCTCCAAGAATATCAGATGAACATGGTACATGGCTGTCCCATGGTGACAGGCACAGCCAGCAAGCAGGGATGCACTCCAAACCTTCGGTGACATTACTGTGACTTGGAGCCTTTCCCTGAAGTCTGAATGGGCACACAAGGAGACACCTGCCCTCATATGTACTCCAACAATGGCTAGAGGTGCCATCTGCAAAGAACATTCCTCAAAAAGACAATGCAATTTAGCTGAGGAGAGGAACAGCCAACTCAGGAGCCAAGGCGATAACCACATTACATATAGAGGCCAATGATGTGAATGAGAAACGGGAACTGATGACAGTGTTTGTCTAGAAAACCCTTCTGGACCTTTAGCACAAGATTTTATACCCTTTAGACAATCTTTATGATAAAAGAATGTTTGCATATGCTTTGATACCAAAGTTCCACTTGTGGGCATTCTTAAGCAAAGCATCTGTGATGTGTCCAAAGAGTTATATACACAGGATGGTCTTCATCACGTTGGGAAGAACGTAGCAGTCCAACAGAAACGGACTGGGAAAGTGAGAGATGGAGCAGTGAAATACGAAAATACTGAGCAGCCTCTAAGAAGTGTGTCGGAGAAAAAATTGTTAAGGCGTGGAGAAGTGTCTGTGATAGAATGAAAAAGTCAGGGTACAGAGTATATTTGTAAGTGATCCCACTTGACAAAGAATCTACCGATGTGTTTTTAGAATGGAAAGACATCTATCCAAATGTTAACAAGGGGTAGGGAGACAAAAACAATCGACTAAAATTTTCTTGGACTCAGCATTTTCCAAATATTTGATAATGAACGTGCAATATTTTTTCGAAATCAAGAAAAAGGTGTTTTGTTTTGTTTGTTTGTTTTACAAAAGAGGAACATTATGTAAAGTTTCCCAAAGCAATTTAATTTCATCTTGCCAGAGTCTATGGCCTGTGGAGCAAAGGTTCAATGATGGCAACAATCAGGGGGCCGTGTTTCCTCTCCACAGGAGGGTAAAGGGGCTTCCTCTTTTCCTGAGTATCCAACAAAAATTAAAAGATGCATCTCACCGAAGTGGGCTGACACAGCAATCTCCCCCCAATAGCAGGGCACCAGTTTAGGGCAGGAAAGAGAGGATGATATTGAGTTGAAAGGCGAGATTTCCTAGGCGATGGAAATTCAGCCAGTATCTACCACTTTCTAAGGGCACTGAGGGTTGGACATCCGCGAGCTGGACTTCTCAGACCTCGGTGGGAGGTGAACTGGTTCACTTCCACTGAGAAGCCAGGGTCTGCTGTCCCAGGAGTCTGGGAGCCTCTGAAGCCAAGGGCTGGGGTTGGCTCATCTCCGCATCCCTGCATCCTGGTGCCTCGCTCTGAGCTGCTGCTCAATTCATGTTTACTCAAATGCATGATGTTAGACTGTTGGAGCCCCTTTACTGCATCACATCTACTTGTCCTCTTATAAAGGGCCCCTTCGTGCGCTGTTGGCACTTGTGAATCCCATTGCTTATGAAAGCCTCTCTGAGCTTGGTTTTCTCCCATTGCGCTTGGAACAAAGCTCGGCCTCCCTACTACAGCCTGATCTAGCCCCTGCCTACCACTCTGACGTCTTCTTCCCTAAGTGCATATGGAATTAGCTACACTGCGTTTTTCTCATCCTCCAACACACCGTGCAAAGTCTCACCTCCAGGCCACTGGACATGCTAATCTCTCTTCCCAGCACACCTTTCTTTCAGGTCTTCACAGGGCTGGCTCCTTCTTGTGATTCAGAGTACTAGTCCCTGGTTCCAAAGTGTCCATTCCTAACCTCTGCAGGTAGGGGGGGTCCCTCCGGCTCTCTCTATTACAGTACCTTTGTGTACGACATTCAGAACCCTTGGCACCTTCTGAAATTATCTCTGTTAGATTGCATAACTCCAAAATGGCCACCACAATATCTCCTGCACACATGTTATTCTAGAACCTTTCCACTCCCCCATTGGGTAGCATCTAGTGACCCTTTCCTTGAATCTGGGCAGTCTTGTGACTTGCTTCCAACCAAAGTTGACTTCTGAAGCTTGGTCAGAGAAAGTCAAGCAGCTTCCACCTAGCCCCCACCCTCTCCCCCAGGACATTTGATTGTGGGACTCTGAGTCACCGTGTCAGAATCTAACAACCATGAGGCTGCCATGCTGTAGGGAAGCCCAGGCCACAAGAGGAGGAATGTGCGCAGTTGCTGTGATGGGCAGTCCCAGCTGGTACCCAGCGTCAGCAGCCAGATCTGTAAACGAAGATCTCCCCCACCGTGATTCGGGCCCCCATCCAGCCTGGAGCAGAGACCAGTCCCCCCTGCTAAGCCTGTGCGAATTCCTAACCCACAGAATGTATAAGCTTATTTAAGTACTGGTTTTAAGCCAATAAGTTTTGGAGTAATTGGTTACACAGCAATAATAACCAAAACCTGATTGACTTAGTTGTTTGGCTCTTCCGACTAAAACGTAGGCTTCATGAGGGCAGGGGCTTATATATCTTGGTCCTTCCTGTGCCCCCAGTGCCTGCGTACAGTACGCATTTCATAATTACTAGGTGACTAAGTGAACGAAGTTGAATTTGGGAAACGATATTACCTGTCTTGCATAGATTCTGATTGATTCCTGTATTCATTACATGGTTATTGTACACCTACTATGTGACAAGCAAGTCGCCAGGGGCTAGGAACACTGTAGGCCAACCCTACCACACATGGTGATGACAGGGGACACAGAAGCCCCCTCTCCGCTCCTCCCCACCCCTGATTGAGGTCTGAGAAGCTGACTTTTCAAAAACCAGAGGTGCAGTTGCCAAATTCACCCAGTCCACATCTGGGGGGGGGGGTGTATTTAATTATCCCTGGACATGGCTGTGTTTACATCCACAGCTCAGTCACTTGTGCCCTGGCCTCTCACTGGGCAAGCAGGTGACTCCAGACAGGGACCATGTGGCAGGAAGGCTGCACATCTGGCCCCTTCCCGGGGTTCCTCCCCAACAGCTGTCTCCTTCCATTTGCCTGCCTAGGCTTTCAAGCTCTAAAAGTAACACTGGCAGGGGTACAGCGGCTGGAAGGGAGACCTGAGAGACGCGCCTCCAAGTTTAACCACTTCATCCCCAATGTACCTGCCAAGAGCCGGTTAGCACGCCTGGCTGGTGGCCCAGGCCGTCATTAATTCATGAAAGCAGGCTCCTGCTGGCCCATTATCTTCCTTATCCCAGACCATGTCGCCTCTGGGGCCTGCAGAGTCCCCCTTTTTCTCCCCTTCTTCTTAGTCCCAAGGCAAGATTCTTCCCACCCCAGCCCCCTCTCTCAGGCAGATTCCTCGGCTCCACTTTCTCCTCCCAAACCCCTCCCAAGGCACATGCTTCCTCCCTCCCTCTCAGGCCTCCGCCAGCCAGCACTCGCCATAAAACATCTTTTGTTCCCTCTCTGCCCTATCTTAGAACAGTGACTGGTTAAATCGCACCCACCCTCCTCTTGGCCTCCCCAGCCTCCCAGGAGCCTCCCAGGGAGGCCCTCTCGGCAGTGGAATCTCTCTAGTGCAGGAATTCAGGGTTCACTGCCCCCTCTGTTTGCGGCCCAGTACATCTCATCCCCTGCACTTCCCAAGTCATCTGGGGGAGCTGCGTGCTGCAGGCCCTCAAGGACTGGAACTCCAGTTCCATTTCTGACTTTGCCACTGATCCTTGGGAGGACTCAGGTGGACTCTCTCTGCCTCAGTCTCCCCTTTGAAACAATAAGAATGGCATTCACCATTTCATAACATCCTCTGTTGAGTGAAGTGCCAGGCCTGCACTAGGCACTTTAAATGGATGCTTTCCTCTCATCCTCCCAACAATCCTAAAAGAAGTACAGCTCCAGTTTATAGATGAAGGCTCAGAGAGGTTATGGGTCTTCCCAAGGTCACACTGCCAGCAAGTTCCTAGGCTGGGACTTAAATCTATTTCCATCTGGTCTCTAAACCCATGCTCTTAACTGTTTTACTCTCCTGGCCCATCTAGCCCTAATTCTCCAAAAGGGCAAGTAGGAATGGGGTGGAACTGCCAGCAAATGACAAGGGCAAAATGTTGTCTACTTTGGGAAAGAAAGAAATATGCACAGTCGTAATTACGGTGGTTCACATTTATATCCACTTTTTATACGCCAGGCACTCTTCTAGAGCTTTCTGTGTGTGAATTTATTTTACCTTCTTGACATCTATGCATTAAGTACTATTATTGTCCCCATTGTACCTACGGGGAAACTGAGCCTCAGGGTTTTGTTTTGTTTTGTTTTGAATGAGGACTTCTGAAAAGTTTGACTGGCTCACAAGAGAGGCTCAAAACCGGATTGCAGAAACTGTTGTCCTGCATACATCCAAGCTCCCCCTTAAGGCCTCAGAGACTTGTCTGTTCTATATGGCTGTCTCAGGCCTCTCTGAAACCCCTATGGTATCCTATGAGCGTCCCCATTTCTCCTCTAGGGTAGGAACAGTGGAGAGGACCACACACACAGAACTCAGCAAATGGCCTTTCTCCCCATGGGTTTCCTTTCACTTCCTCATAACTTACCAGAGGCTGGAGAAAGATGGGTTTCCCCAAATACGCCAAAAACACAAGAAAAGGCCCACGCTGCATGTAACAGGTGGTGGGTTAGGGATCGAGGCTGGGAGCCTGAGCAAGGCGAACCCGTGGATGGAGCGCAGGAAGTGGGTGGGACACAATCCTACCAGCGTCCTGCGCGAGTAAGGGGAGGCGCTGGAGGAAAGCCGTGCGGGGCATCCCGAGGTCAGGACACCCCAGGCGGGAGACCCCTGGAGGGTGTGTGGCTGTTGGGGACGCCCGAGCGGGGCACAGAGGGCGGGTGGAGAGCCCAGGGATGTGGTGAGGGGGTGGCCTGCAGTCAAGGCTCAGTAACGAACTCTGGCGCAGAAGCAGAGTGAGGAGGGGAAAATAAACTCTACGGCGACAGTCACCTGGCGACGCCGCACCAGCGAAACGCCAATCCGTCCCCTCGTGTGGGCCGGCAGCCTCCTACTTGGGGTCCCGGGAGCACCGCCAGCCCTGCTGCGCACACACAGTGGGGCTCCAGCCGGACAGGCGTTCCCTGTCCCCGAGATGGGACGCCCAGCTTCCCGCACCGCGTTTTTCTGGGATGGGAACGAGTTCCCAAACCTCGCCTGGACCCCAAGACCAGAGGAAGCCTCGTCCTAGCTCGTCTCCCAATTTCTTCTGGATTCCTCTTAGCTGCCCGTCTTTCCTTCTAACCCACTTTCCAACTATCGTACAACTTGTTCCTGAAGCAGGCTTTTTCTCCTGCTCCCCCGACCTTGCTTTCTTTCCCTGTCTCGCCACCCATTTTTTTTTTCTTTCCTTCTCCTTCCACCTTCTTTTTCCTGCCTGTTCCCAAATTCCACGCTTTGGGCTTCGCATCTCTCTCTCGACTCCCTTTTTCTGCTCCCTGCTCCGGGTCCAAAATGTGGTTCCCCTCCCCTGGAAGACTTGGCAGCCCCAGCCTGGCCTCTACCGGTCGGGGAAGATCCTCTTTCCGGAGAGAAAGTAGCGTATGGGAGCTTCGGGAGCCGGGCAAGGAGCGCCCCAAAGTGTGCACCCCTTCGCCAGCGCCCGGGCTGCGCAGGCCCACGCGACATCTGTCGCCTGCGCTCCCGGCTCACACCCTGCGCACCCCCGCAGCTCCCGGGGCGCTGCCACCCCCCACGCTCCGGCTGCCGCCTCTCCCCGGGGGCGCAGACGCTCGGGCCTCGCCTCCGGGCGCCGCGCCAGCTTCCCAGGATGTCGGCGCTCGGCTGGGCTCAGACGCGACGCGAGCGCGCGGGGCATCGTGAGCCGTGATATCCTGGTGTTGGCTTTCTCACCTTCGACCTTCACCTTCCCGCCCTAGACCTGCCTAGGGTGGACTCAGCCTGATTCTCTCCACACCCATTCTCTACTCTCTAATCCAGAATCTGAAAAGACGTTCCTTACACGTTTGTGCCCCCAAGGCGCCTAACACAGTGCCAGGCACACAGCGGGTGCTGAATAATTCCCCAACCCCAAGGGCCTAGCGCACAGTAGGTGCTCAGTACCTCTCTCCCACTGGTACCAAACACGCTAGGCGCTCAATAGTCACTCCCCACCCCCACCACCGCGCAGTGCTCAGCATTCTACAAGCTCTCAAACATTCCATCTCCCTAAACAGGGCCTAGCACCCAGAAGCAGCTCCATAAATGCTCTTTCATTAAGGCTTCCCCGTGGAGTTTCCCTAAGAACCTCAGATCCCAGCCCACTTCGGGGGGGCATCTCCTCCAGCTCAGCTCCAGCCGTCTGGTGAAGAGCGGGCCACGATCCTTAAACGGGACACCTCGCTGGAGAAAGTGAAGAAGTTGGCAGAGCGGGGGGGGCGGGGGGGAACTCCAAAGTGCGCGGGCCTTTGGGAGAGCCAGCCAGAAACCTGGAGTGGGGGCGGCTGCGCTCGGGGCGACGAAGAATAGGGCACAGAAACCGGAGAAGTGACACTTAGGGAGAAAGGGGTTTGGAGTGGAGATGATGGAGACGGTGGCGATTTAGGACCGCCAGGCGGCTTGAAAGAGAATGGGGGGCTTGTCTCAAAACAGCGATAGATTATAATTATTTGGCGTGGCTTGTAACTACGTTGTCACAGCAAGCACACTTTTCACTTGTGTGTTTACTTGACGGACTGGTGGGGATCATGGAGGCTGAAGTCCTCCCAAAGCCACCCCTTTGGAGGGAGTGGCAAGAGGCGCTGAAGGAGTCGGGGAGAAGGGGACAGAAACGGTGGACCTGATCCCTCGGAAGGAGAGATGGGGACCGGATGGGGGGGGCACGGAGACCCTTGCGAGAGAAGGGAGTCGAGGAAGGAGATGGGAAGGGAAGGAAGCCAAACTTGCCGCTCTCCCGCTCCCGGGCCAGCCCGGCGCCTGCAGTCCGCAGCTGCCGCGCCCTGGCGCTCGCTGGCTGGCTGGCTGGCTGGCATACCTGTTGCTTGCTCCGGCTGGGTCTCGGCTCCGGCCCCACCAAGAAGCCCCGCGTTCCTACAAGTTCCGCCTGCCGAGCAGCCAGGCCGCCAGCGCCGCCACCTGCGCGGCCGCGCACAGCCAGGGCCAGTAGGTGGGGAGCGCGCCGGGCGCCCTCCGGCTCCGCGCGCGGCGCCGCCACATGGTGCGCTGGTGCAGCTCGTCGCCGAGCGCCTTGAGCCGGGCGGCGGTGAGCTGCGCCGCGGACGAGCGCAGACCCAGGCGGCCCGCGCTGCAGGCGCACACGGCCGGGGGGCCGCGGCCGCGGTGCAGGGGGCACGGGCACATGACCGCTCGCCTCGCTCCCTCCCCGCTGTCGGGCCGCCCCTCGCCTCCTCTCCCTCCGGCCTCTGCGCCTGCCTCCGCCGCGCTCCAGCCGCCGGGGACCTCCCCTGGACACCAAGTTTCTCCTTGTGTTGTGCGTTTGTTGTGCTGACGGCGCTATTATTAATTAAAGTGTCACATGGTGGAGGGGGGCGGGGAGGGCTGGGGAGGGGGGTTACATCATCCGGCCCCGGGAGGGGGGGGCTGCAGGCAGAAGAAACCGAGAGGTAACTTTTAACCCTAGCGGCGCCGGCAGCGAGGGGGCGCGCGGTTTGGGAGCAGAGGAGCGCGGCGAGCTGGGGCGCGCGCGATAGGGCGCCTCGCCGCGGAGGTCCCGGGCTAGGGTGGGGGGTGTCGCAGGGGACCCCCGCGGAGGCGTGGCACGCCAGGAAAGGTTTTTCTCCTTCCGATTTTTCTGCATTCGGCTCCAGTTCCAATTTGGCCAGGGAAGCAGGCTTGTTTGCCGCTTTGGATAAAGCTGATATCGCATTCGGCTGCGTTACTCCAAAATAGTACGAGGCTATTGTTTTGTTTTGGAAGGTGGGTTGGACCACAATCTTACGAGAGGGCCAGAGTCAACCCAACCTGCCTACTTTCAGGGCTGACTCGGCACCTGTAGGCTTCGGATTTGAACACGCTGGACACACGCCCCCACGCCCCCTCTGTGCTTCGCGGCCAGACCGAACGCACCCCCAGCGCGGCTAGAAACCTTAATGGAGGCGGGGTGGGGGGTGGAGAGGTCCATCCTGAGCCCCCGCGGGACTCGGAGGCACGCGTTCTCTGTGCACCGCACTCGCAGCGGAAAGACCCTCACCAGGGGCTTGCTAGAAGGAAACTTACTTTTGTCGCCTTCCTTTGTGAATATTATTTTGCTGCCAGGGTTACAGTTTCTAGCGACAATCACGATTCGATGCGCAGTAGAGACCCTAAAGGGTCGACGGGGGTTGTGGGGGGAGGTCCACGGGGACACTAGCCCCTCTCTTTCCAGACAGACTGTCCTGTGTCCCTCCAGACTAGAAAGTGTGGCGTTATCCCTGATGGTGAAGTTACAGATGGTGGTGGTGGTGGTGGTGTGTGTGTGTGTGGGGGGGGGAGAATGAGACCTCCTCCCATCTTAAATTCATTGGGATTCAGATAACTTGGAGATTCAGAAATGAGGAATCTTGGATGCTCTGATTCCCCCGGGCAGTGTTGCCAAGGCCTGATGAGTCCTTGGGTCACTTGGAAAAGATTCTTCAAGACAATAAACTTAGTTTGGGTCTGGATTTACTATAAGGAGACATTTCCCCTTGGCCTGCAGCTCAGATGCCAGCTCTGCTATGTGATCCTGGTGGCCCTACGGTCACCCAACCCCATTCTCTTACCCTTAACCACGGTCCACACTTCCTTTCTGTATAGGTTACTGGGCTATGGTCCCTGTCTGGCTGCCTAAAGTAAATCTCCCAACAGTTGAGGGGTGGGGGGGGAGTGCTATTACAATCCTATTTTACAGATGAGGAAACTGAGGCACCGGGAGGCGAGGCCTGTTGCCCAAAAACACAATTTGTGAAGAATGAACCTGGATCTAAACTAGGGCAGTCTGCTGCAGGCTCTCAGCTCTTAACCACGGTTTTATACTGCCCCCTGTAATCTGGGAATAATAATACCTCCTTTTCAGGATCAGGGCAGCAGAGATTAAATGAGAAAAATATGTGCCAAGCACCTGGCATGCAGTGGGCCCCAGATAAACCTTGGTTCCCTTTGCTTCTGGCCAGAACCACTTCCCCCATTCTCTTGGGACTCACCTCCCTAATCCCCACTAGTCTTTGCAGAGGGGACCTGAGCCATTGCCGGGTGTGGTGTTCCAAGAATGAAGATACAGTGTCTATTTAAAAAGCCCTTTGGATTTAAATTGAACAGTTCCCTCCTCACCGCCCCCCCTTTTTAATCTGCGCGCTTTTAACGGCTCACTTCATGGACATTAATTTTAATGGGACGATTATTACCCTGTTTGGAAGCTTGCCCCTCGAAATGCTGGGCTCGCAAGGTGGCGCTGGGTCGGGTCCCAGCCGCTTGGATGTTTTCTGTAGCAAAGAGAGTAGAGCCCTGGCCATGGGGACGAGCCATTCAGCGGAGGGAGAAGAGACGAAGGTGATGGAAAAAGGGGGAGGGAAGAGAAGGGCCCCACCCCACCATAGACACATCTGACAGGCCCTGATTTGCACACGCTGACATTCTGGCCTGTCCCACCATTCACTATTTGGGGAACGCGGCCCAGAGATGAGGCTTTTTGGAGCCTCTGTTTCCTCAACTGTAAAGTGGGAATAATAACAATACCTACCTCACAGAGTTAAATAAAAGCATACTGGTAAAGCCCTTAGCATGGTGTCCACCACATCATCAGCATTTAATCAATGTTGGCTACTGTTAATATGTTTAAGTAGATCATGGAGCCACTAAACAGGGTGCTTTGAAGAATGCTGGAGGGCCCACACCTTCCCCAACTGTGAATCGCTGATTCTATCACTGATGTTAAGTGTTGTCCAGAAACGAACGGCAAATACTTTGGGAGAATAACAACATAATGCTCTCCTAACACTTGAGAAAAAAAATGAGTTTTTTACTTTAATGTTTAATTTAATGCTTACTCTGTGCTAGGCACTTTCTAAGTGCCTTACATGCATTGGGTTGTTGGAAACGTCATGACGTATTTTTTTCGATGTTTTTCGTTGCAAAAATGAGTCATGAGGGCCGGCCGAGTGGCGCGGTGGTTAAGCGCTGGCTTGGGAAGCCAGTGGGCCTGGTTCAGGTCCCACATATGATGGTCAGTGACACTGCCCTCAAAAAAAAAACATTAAAAAAATTAAAAATAAATAAATAAATATTAATGATTTTAAAAAAATGAGTCATGACATTTCCGACAACCCAATATTAACTCATTTAACTCTCCTAACAACCGTATATCATGGGACAGGTACTAGTATTAGTCTTATATTATGGATGACTACACTGAGCTAGAGCATTTAAATCATTTTTCCAAAGTCATATAGCTGCCTGACGGCAGATGTTGTGCTCTTAGTATTATTTAACCATTGGGGATTTGGGAAGAGGGAGGGAGGCTGCTATGGGCTGAACTGTGTCTCCCCACTCCCACCCCAGTTTTTCTGTGGCAGTCCCAAGCCCCAGTCCCTTAAAATGTGACTGTATTTGGAGACTGTCTCTCAAAGCTGTGACTGTCATTAAGTTAAATGAAGCCACGAGAGTGGGGCCTAATCCAATATGAGTGGTGTCCTTATTTTAAAAAGGACAGAGACACCAGGGATGCAAGAAGGTGGCATGTGCAAGCCAAAGAGAGAGGCCCTCAGAAGACCCACCCTGCCATTCTCTTGATCTCGGACTTCCCGGCCTCCAGAATTGTGAGAAAATAACTTTCTGCTGTTTCAGCCACTCAGCCTGTGGCATTTTGTTAGGATGACCTTAGCAAATGAGCACAGAGGCAATGAGAGGGGAGGACTGTCCAAAAAGGGATATTAGAAGCAGATATTCACCCAGCGGTGGCTGCTGTTACTGGCAGCACGTGCTCGCACAGCTTTCTGGGTTCTTGAGAAGGGCTGAGTCCTGGGGACTGTTCGCCTGTTCCCCTTCTTTTTTTTTTTTTTTTAATGCCTTCTTGGAGACTGCGAAGGGAGGAGTTGTTTTAGGGGGTTATTTTGAGAAACAGTAGAGGAAATGCAGTTAATACCTTCATTCATAGAAAACATTCCCTACCAGTTGCCAGGATGTGCAATCCATCTTTCCTCGAGTGAAGAAATAAGTCAGATTTTTCTAGTCCCTGAAGGCTTCCTCTGGTACCCCAGTGCTTAAAATTAGGCAGGGCATAGCAGGTGTTCAGTAGATATTTGTTGAAAGGAAGACTCAAGGAATGAATGGATGGATGAATGAATGAATGAATGAATGATGAATGAACAAGGAGTGGATGAATGGTAAGCATCTCCATTTGTCTTTCAGACATACACAGTGATGTACATAGAATTGTTATCATCAATAACACACAAAAATTTCTTGTCCCAAATAATTTCCTTAACTCCTACAGAAATTAATGCTCAAGTGTTTTGAACAGGAAGCGGGGGGGGGGATTTCTTTTCTTTAATTAAAACAATAAATACCTATCCTGGTGTTTGAGACCAAGTGAGCCTTACCTTATGGTGTTTTAATTCGTGTGGCTTGGTGAAGTGGTTAATGAATGAACAGCTGTTGCCGCCTCCAAACAGCTGTGTTTCCCGAAGCCATGTATTAATGCCAAGGCCAGTTTCGATGCCAGGAGTCAGCTTGGTGAACAGCAGAGTTCTGAATCAAAGTCAGAGCCATAGTGGAGTGGTTTGACACTCTGAGCCAGAGAGACCTGGGTTCAAACCCTAGCCCCACCATGCAATAGCTAGGTACCTTGGGCATATTTTGTCGCCTCTCTGAGCCTCCACTTTCCCATCTGTAAAATGGGAATAATAACCATGGTATTTCAGTGGGTTGTTGTGGGGATTAAAAGAGAGACTGTATCAAGTGTTTAGCAAAGTGCTTGGCACTCAATAAATGTTCGTTATGGTCCTTGTTGACACATCAGGATTATTAAGTATCCACTTAAGAAACAGAACAGGGACCCTGACCCAAACCCACTGGGAAAACAAGAGGGTTCGGGTTTCAGTGAGTTCAGTATTCAATTACATCATAGCCATTCCCAGGAAAGTCCCTTCCATTCAATAGACCCAGAGCAGGACAGCTCTCATTTCTCACATTTATCCTGTTTCACTGGCTGATACCTGAAAAGATGGGGTAACCCCCCCTCCAGGGACCTCCTAATTATTCACTTGATACCTCTCCCTTAAGGATCTTTTTATTGTAAGAGGGAACAGCAGAGGCAAGTCCATAGCAGGGGAGGAAAAAAAAATTAACCATCCCATAATTATAGTTTCATCAATATTTAAGCGTAAAGGGTAAACCTCACTAAATAAAACCTAATGCCTTGATTACTGGAGTCACCAGAGACAGGGCTGATTAAACCTGCACTCCTGCTGTGAAAATTCAGACGTATTATCCTTTGCTCAGGCAATAATCACTTTACTGAAGGTAACTGAGCTTAGTTTAAATAAGTGAATCACTAAACTTGAAATTATACTGATGAGAGGGTAAATGAGGATACGTGCTGAAGACCAATTTGGCAGACCTGGAAAAAAGAAAAATGGCCACGACCTGTGACCAGGTGATTGCATGTCTAGCTAGTGACTCCAGATCAGTGGTTTTCAACTGGGGACAATTTTGTTCCCCAGGAGACATGTGGTAATATCTGGAGACATTTTTGGTTGTCAAAATTGAAGGCTGCTATTAGCCTCTAATGGGTAGAAAAGCTAGGGATGCCATTTAATGTCCTATAATGCACAGACGACAAAGAATTCTTTGGCCCAACACTTCAGTAGTACCAAGCGTGAGAAACCCTGCCCTAGATATATCAGTTAGTAGGCATTTGGTACTAGTAACAGAAAGCCCAACTGGTAGAGACTTAAATCATAAGGATTTTTATTACTGACTTACAATAAGTCCAGAGTAGGAGGCTATGAAGCTATGGTGTGCGGGCCATTCCTGTCCACTGCCTGTTTTTGTAATACTCTTATAGGAAACAGTCAGGATCACACATGAATGTTTTATCTCTGGATGCTTTTGTGCTACAACAGCAGAGCTGAATAGTTGCAACAAAAACCATCTGGCCCACAAAGCCTAAAATATTACTACTGCCTGGCCCTTTTCAGGGATAAATGCCCAGGAATGCAATTGTTGGGTCATATGCTAATTGCATGTTTAGTTTTCTTTTTTTTTTTTTTTTAAGATTTTTTTTTTAATTGTGGAATTGGGGGAGGGGAACAGCGATGGGGAACCAGGGAAGGGGAACAGACAAGTTGCTGTTGTTTTGTTTTTCAGCTAGTTGTGGAGGACATTGCTTCACTGGCCCATGTTGGATCGTCATTGCACTCTTCTTGGGTGAGACAGATCTGTTGCCAGCCTCTGGATGGCTGCTCACAGCGGCTCTCACGTCACTAGCGCCGGCTGCCAGCTACTCACTGTAGCCTATGGCAGCCCACTGCAGCAGGGGCTGCAGCTATTCCGTTCCCAGGGACTCATAGTAGCCCAGCTCCAGGTGGAGCTGTTGTTCACCATCTTAGCTGTAGAGGGCAGTGTCACTGGCCTTCATATGTGGGATCCAAACTGGGGCCGCTGGCGTCCCAAGCCAGCTCTTACCCAATGCACTGCTCGGCCGGCCTGCATGTTTAGTTTTCTAAGAGTCTGCCAAACTGTCTTCCAGAGTGGCTGTGCCATTTTACATTCCCACCAGCAATGGATAGGTGACCCCAGTTTTTCTACATCCTCTCCAGCATTTGGTGTTGTCACTTTTTTTTTTTTCATTTTAGCCATTCTGACAGGTATATAGTGATATCTCATTGTTGTGTTAATTTGCTTTTGCCTAAAGACTAATGATGTTACACATCTTTTTATGTGTTTATTTGCTATCTGTATATCTTCTTTGGTGAGCCCATCTATTTTTGTAAATAACGTTTTATTGGAACACACACCCGTACATTTATGCATCATCTATAAGATGATTATTTACAATTAAATTCACGAACTCATCCTAGAAAAAGTGCTCCATACCTCACTGCTGAATATCACTACGGTCACCTTTGAAGTACTCCCCTTGGGGAGCTATGCACTGACGCCAGCGCCTAGTCCACCCTTTAAAGCAATTTTGGAACTCTTTTTCTGGAATGGCCATCAGGGCTGTCATCATGTCACCCTTGATGTCCTGAATGGCATCCAAATGTCTTCCTTTCAGTATTTCCTTTATCTTCGGGTAAAGAAAGAAGTCACTGGGGGCCAGATCAGGTGAGTAGGGAGGGTGTTCCAATACAGCTATTTGTTTACTGGCTAAAAACTCCCTCCCAGACAGTGCCGTGTGAGCTGGTGCATTATTGTGATGCAAGAGCCATGAGTTATTGGCAAAAAGTTCAGGCCGTTTTCATCTTTTTTCATGCAACCTTTTCAACACTTCCAAAGAGTAAACTTGGTTAACTGTTTGTCCAGTTGGTGACAAACTCATGATGAATAATCCCTCTGATATCAAAAAAAGGTTAGCAACATCGTGCAACAAGTTTGGGAACTTAATTGTCAGACCTCATATATGTGCTTTTACACTGTAACAGCAAAATTGCACATTTGTGACAGAAACTGCATGGTTGCAAGCCTAACATATTCTTTGTCTTGCCCTTTACAGAGACATTTTGCCAACCCCTGCCTTAGATGAATTACAACTTATTCCTTGAGACTGGACACAAAGCTATCCAAATGAAATCAGGCGAGAAGGAGCAAACAACGGTAACTGCTGTTCTAGAGAAAGTCTTCCAGTGGTGCTCAGAGATGTTCACTGCAGTATTACTTGAAATCATCAAAATTAGGAAGCAACAAAAATACCCTTCAAGAGGAGAGTGGATAAACAAAATGTGGCATATTTGTAGTAGGGAATACTGTAAGGAATTAGAAGGCCTGAACTACATTTCTAAATAGATGTATTTCAAAAACATAATCTCGAGTAATAAAAGGCATTTGCACAATTATTTGTGCAGTTCGATACTGTTTGTATAAATTTGAAACACACACGAAACAATCGTAGCAATTATCCATGGACACGCGCACTTGAGCTTCTTTAAAATAGGTGGAAGGACACACATGAATTCATAATAGTGGTTTTGCCTTCGACTGTGGGACTTGGAGGTAGAAACAGCAATGGGGCAGTTGACAAAAGGGACTTTGAGAAGACATATGAGCACTTGCACTTACTAGCAGTTTAACATATTGTTTCAATTTCAGAAATTTGATGACAAGGTTTGAAATAATGAAGGTCAGCTTTATGTGACATCTTTGCATTTTCCCATTTTACTTTGAGGAAAAATACACAAATAAGGAAATCTCAGACCTCACTGGTTTCCCTGATTATTACAGTGTCATGTTTTTTTATGTACCATTTATGCCTGCCCAGTGTTCACCCTCTGCTTTCTGGCACTTTCTTGCTCTACTTTGAGCCTGTGATGCTGATAGAGGCTGCCACGCTTAGGACTGTATGCACTAGTTGGTCACAGAGGTTGGCAGCTGACCCAAGGTGGGCCATTACACGCCCTGCCCTGGCCTCAGAAATGGTTGGAGATGGATGTATGGCCAGTTTCCTGCCTCCTGCAGAAGCAAGGCCCTTTCTTAGGCATAGTTTGGAACTGTTCCTGAAAGCTTCAGCCTGAGGTCCATGTCATCAGTCCTCTCCACAAACCTGTAAGTAACTAAACCCAGTGTGATCGTTCCTTTTTCGCTTAGAAGGGACTCTGTCCTCTACAGCTGAACACTGACTGATGCACAGTGGTTTAGCAAATGAAAATCCAGGGCCTACAGAGTACTCGTATATGTTTTAGCGCCCTTCCCAGAGGATAAAACAGTAAGGGACTCTACAAAGTGGGGAGATGCATGGAAAAGAACAGGACAATTGATGAATAACTGTGGCACACACTGTGATACACTTCTCAGAACTCCTCAGCAGTGATTTTCCATTTTTGCTGTACCTGGGGAACTTTTTTTTAAATCCTGAGGCCCAGGACACACCCCAAACCAATTAAATCAATGTCTGGGGTGGGAACCAGACAGCAGTAGCTTTTACAGACCCCAAGGTAATTCTGATGTGCAGCCAAGTTTAGGATGCACTTCCCTTTGGGAAGGAAGGATGTATTCCTTTAGGTGCCATAAGTATTGCTGGAAGACGGCCCTCAGCTGTTAGTCCCATGTGGGATGGATGGCTTCAGTTGCAGAAACTGCCTCACCCAAGATTGTGTTTCCTTCTTGGGGCGGTCTGTATCCACTGACTCATTAACATGGGCATATAGAGCCCTGGTCCCTTTCTCACAGCTTCAGACAACTCCAAGGTACAGCACCCCCTGTCACAGGGACCACATCATAGCTCAGCTTCTCCCTGTGCCCAATCCTGCTTCCTTCTCCTCCCTTCCTTAGGTGGCACTCCCAAGGGTGCCCCTAATAAATCCATATGCCAGTCTCCATCTCAGATTGGCTTTCTGAGAAACCCTACAATAACCATGACAATAACTATGTTAGACCTCCCACCTTTGTTCAAATGCAAGTCCTGACACCTACGTCAAAAGACAGATGACTGGATAAACAAAATGTGGTCTATACGATGGAATAGTATTCAGCCTTAAAAAGGAAGGCTATTTTGGGCCGGCCGAGTGGTGTGGTGGTTAAGAGCTGGCTTGGGACGCCAGCGGCCCCAGTTCAGATCCCACATATGAAGGCCAGTGACACTGCCCTCTACTGGTAAGAGCTCCACCTGGAGCCGGGCTGCTGTGAGTCCCCAGGACGGCATAGCTGCAGCCCCTGCTGCAGTGGGCTGCCATAGGCTACAGTGAGTGTCTGGCAGCCAGCGTGAGCTGCCAATAGCCGCGGTGAGCGACCATCCAGAGGCTGGCGATTGATCTGCCTTACCTGGGAAGAGCACAATGATGATACCAACATGGACCAGTGAAGCAACGTCCTCCATAACTAGACTGAAGAACAGAAGGAAAGCAACTTGTATGTTCCCCTTCCCCGGTTCCCCAGTGCTGTCCCCTCCCCCAATTCAACAATAAAATCTTTAAAACAACAAAAAAAAAGGAAGGCAATTTTGATGTCATCTACAACATGGATGAATTTTGAAAACACTGTGCTAAGTGAAATAAACCAGACACAAAAGGACAAATACTGTATGATTTCACTTCGATGAGGCACCTAGAGCTGTCACATCCACAGACAGACTATGGAATGGAGAGGCTGGGAGGAAGCGAGATGGTGGGTTAGTGTTTAATGGGGACCAAGTTTCAATTTGGGAAGATGAAAAAGTTCTGGAGATGGATGGTGGTGACGGTTGCATAACATTGTGGATATACTTAATGCCCCTGAATTCTACACTTAAAAATGGTTAAGGTGGTAAATTTTATGTTCTACATATTTTAGCACAATTAAAAATTCGCCAGCCCCCTACACATGATCATGACTCCAAATCTGAAACTTTACCTTGTCATTCTTTTCCTTTACTTATTGCAACAACTTTTAGATCCATAGAATTTCAGATTTGAAAAGTTCCCCAGAAAATCATCTCAAGGTGTGGGGTCCTCAGACCAGCAATGTCAGGACTGTATGAGAATTTTTTTGAAGTGTAAATTCTTGGGCTTCACCCGGACCCACTCAGTTAGACACTGAGCATGTGTGTCGGAGGTGGGGGTGGGGAAAGTGGCAGGGTGGGAATCACCTTTGCTTCTGGAGCTTCTTAGTCTAGATTACCTTTTATATTTGGCCAATGAGGAGAGTGGGGATCATAGAGGTCAAGTGACTTGCCCAAGATCACAGAGAGAGGGTGCAACACCAGCAAGAGAAGTCTGAAGCTTTGTTCAAGAGCCTGAGTTTACTTCTACCCTTGTACTTCCCATAGCAAAAATAATTCTTTTTAGCTAAAGTCATTTTAAGTTGGATTTCTATCTTTCAACCTGAGAATCTTGCAGGATGATGTTGAAAAGAAGTGGTAAGAGGGGACCTCTTTGCTTTGTTCCTGCCCCTTAGTGGAAAAGATTCTAGTTTCTTACCATCAAGTATGTCTGTCAGCTGGAGGTTTTTTATAGATGGTCTTTATCGAGTTGAGGGAATTCCCCTCTATTCGTAATTTGCTGAGAGTTTTCATGAATGGGTGTTGGATTTTGTCAAGTTCTTTTTCTGCATCTATTGATGTGATCGAGTGATTTTTATTTTTTAGCCTGTCAATGTGATGGATTGCATTAACTGATTTTTTTTTTTTTGAGGGCAGTGTCACTGGCCCTCATACGTGGGACCTGAACTGGGGCCGCTGGCTTCGCAAGCCAGCACTTAACCACTGCGCCACTCGGCCAGCCCCTTGCATTAACTGATTTTTTAATGTTGAACGTTGGATACCTGGGATAAATCCCATTTGGTCGTGGTGGGATTTTTTATATATGCGTACGTCATTGGATGTGACTTGCTAATATTTTGTTGAGAAGTTTTGCATCTATGTTCATGAGAGATATTAGTCTGTAGTTTTCTTTTCTGGTAATGTCTTTGTCCAGTTTTGGTGTTAGGGCAATGCTGGCCTCATGGAATAAGTTAGGAAGTATATTACCTCTGCTTCTATCCTCTGAAAGAGATTATAGAGAATTGGTGTAATTTATTCCTTAAATGTTTGGTAAAATTCACCAGTGAACACATCAGAGCCTGATGCTTTCTGTTTGGGAAGGTTAATGATTGACTCAATTTCTTTAATAGATATAAGCCTACCAGATTGTCTGTTTCCTCTTGTGTTAGTTTTGGCAGATTTTATCTTTCAAGGAATTGGTTCCTTTCATCTAGGTTATCAAATTTGTGGGCAGGGTTGTTCATAGTATTCCTTTACTATCCTTTTAATGTCCATGAGATCTGTAGTGATATCCCCTCTTTTATTTGTGATATTACTAATTTTACATCTTCTCTCTTTTTCTTAGTTAGCCTGATGAGGGACTTATCAATCTTATTGATCTTTTCAAAGAAACAGTTTTTGATTTTGCTGCTTTTCTCTGTTGATTTCCTCTTTTCAATTTCATCGATTTCTGCTCTAATTCTTACTGTTTCTTTTCTTCTGCTTGTGTTGGATTTCACTTGCTCTCCTTTTTCTATAATAGTTTCCTAAGGTGGAAACTTGGATGATTGATTTTAGATCTTTCTTCTTTTCTAAATAGATGCATTTAATACTATAAGTTTCCCTCTCAGCACTGTTTTCCCTGCATTCCACAAATTTTGACCAGTTGTGTTTTCATTTTCTTTAGTTGAAAATATTTTAAAATTTCTCTTGAGATTTCTTCTTCATGTGTTATTTAGAAGTTTGTTGTTTAATCTCCGTATATTTGGGGATTTTCCAGTTATCTTTCTGTTATTGATGTCTAGTTTAGTTCTGTTGTGGTTTAAAGGCAGACACCGTATTCTTTCTATTCTTTTAAATTTGTAACATGTGTTTTATGGCCCAGAGCGTGGTCTGTCTTGGTAAACGTTCCTTGTGAGCCTGAGAAGAATGTGTATTGTACTGTGGTTGGATGATGTAGTGCATAGATGCCCATTATGCATAGTTGATTGATGCCATAAGGATTATGCCATAAGGATTGATGCCATAAGGATTGATGCCATAAGGATTGATGCCATAAGGATTATGTCCTTACTGATTTTCTTCCTGCTGGATCTGTCCATATCTGATAAGAGGGTGTTCAAGTCTCCAACTATGATAGTGGATTCATCTATTTCTCCTGGCTGTTCTATCAGTTTTCGCCTCACATAATTTGATGTTCTGTTCTTAGGCACATACAAGTTAAGGATTGTTATGTCTTCTTGGAGAATTGACCCCGTTACCATTATACAATGCCCTCTGTACCCCTGATAACTTTTTTGCTATGAAGGTGGCTCTGTCTGAAATTCCTGTAGTTACCCTGTTTTCTTTTGATTAATGTTAGCATAGTATATTTTTCTCTATCTATTTACTTTGAATCTATATGTCTCTATATTTAAAGTGGGTTTCTTGTAGACAACATATATTGGGGACTTTTTGTTTGTTTGTTTAAAGATTTTATTGGTGATTGGGGCAGGGAACAGCATTGGGGAATTGGGGAAGGGGACCAGACAAGTTACTGTCCTTTTGTTCTTCAGTCTAGTTGTGGAGGATGTTGCTTCACTGGCCCATGTTGGTATCATCATTGCGTTCTTTCCAGATGAGACAGTCACTCGCCAGCCATTGGACGGCCACTCACCGTGGTTCACTGCGGCTCACGCCAGCTGCCGGCTGCTCACTCTCTGGCTGCGAGCCACTCACAGTAGCTCACAGCAGCCCACTGCAACACGGGCAGCCCAGCTCCAGGTGGAGCTGTTGTTCACCATCTTAGCTGTAGAGGACAGTGTCACTGGCCCTCATGTGGGATCTGAACTGGGACCCTGCTGCTCAGAGTTGGCATACCAAGCCAGGTCTTAACCAACATGCCATTTGGCTGGCCCACCGGGGCTTTGTTTTTTGATCCACTCTGACAATCTCTGTCTTTTCATTTGGTGCATTGAGACCATTGATGTTCAAAATGGTTATTGATATAGTTGGATTCATATCTAACCATTTTTTGGTTAACAGTAACCATATTTGTTACTATTTTCTATTTGTTGCCCTTGTTCTTTGTTGCAATTTTTGTCTTCCACTCTTATTCTCCCTTTTGTGGTTTTAATTGATCATTTTATATGTTTCCATTTTACCTCCTTTCTTAGTATATCAGTTATACTTCTTTTTTAATTTTTTTTAATGGTGGCCTTAGAGTTTGCAATATACATTTACAATTAATCCAAGTCTACTTTCAAATACAGTATACAGCTTCACAGGAAGTGTGAGTACCTTATAATAAAAAACAACCCTAATTCCTCCCTCCCATCTCTTGTATTATTGTTGTCATTTATTTCAGTTATATATAAGCATTCTTAAGCATATATGTACATACATAAAGTATATACATAAGCATACATAATTGAATACATTGTAACTGTTATTTTTGAATAATTGATAATAACTGGCACTGCTTCCTATAGTGGTTTCCCCTTATGGGTGTCTGCACCAGTAAGTTGTGACTCTCTGTATTTACCTGTCGGTTCCTGCAGTCTGTTTTTTTAAGGTTTTATTGGGAAATTAGGGAAGGGAACAGTGTTGGGGAATTGGGGAAGGGGAACATTGTATTTTTCCATTATTGTCCTTCAATCTGCCTGTTGGCAGCTCAGCTCAGGCGCAGCTCACTGGCCCATATTCAGCTCAGGCGCAGCTCACTGGCCCATATGAGAATCGAACCAGCGACCCTGTTGCTCAGAGCTTGTGCTCTTAACCAACTGTGCCACTCTGCAGGCTCCCGTTCCTGCAGTCTTGGGAGCAGTGGTTTGCCCTGTGTCCTCGCTTCT
Source organism: Aselliscus stoliczkanus (assembly GCA_033961575.1). Classification (NCBI taxonomy): domain Eukaryota; kingdom Metazoa; phylum Chordata; class Mammalia; order Chiroptera; family Hipposideridae; genus Aselliscus; species Aselliscus stoliczkanus. The sequence goes on from CM066736.1 coordinate 11,231,618, forward strand.
CTTACAGATTCAAGAAGAGTTGTTGATTTGTCGATCTGTTCAGCCTTTTACTTATTAGGATGGAGTGGATGAAGAGACTTCAAGGCTCCTTACAGACAGAACCAGAAGTCCACCTAAGAATCTCAACCCAGTCTGGAGAAGGAGGAAGGCAGCAAAGGCTTCTTGGAGAAAGTGACCTCTAAAATAAAGCCTGGTAGGAGTTAGGCGGGTACCGGTGAGAGAAAATGAGAGTTCCAAGGAAGAGAGAGTATGATGGGATGGAAAGCTATAAGAGGTTGAGATGATTAGAGCTTAGAGGTGAGGAGTGAAAGCATTGAGAGATCAGGCTGCAGAGATGGGCTAGAATCAGGCTTCAGAAAGTCTTACATGGTATTGACCTTGGAGAGCTCTTGTGAAAATGGATATTAAGATTCACAACACTGCCATGTCTCCAAAGAATTCAGGCACATTATAGACAATCCTGACTTCATCCTCACAACGGCTCCTGTGATGTCTCTCTGCAAAGTGCTTGAGATAATTCTGAGCTGCTTAGGGCACTTTGCTGCTATTAAGTGCCCATATAAATCGCAACTTATTGGATCAAATGTTTGATTTCCTATTTTTCTTTCCATTTGTGTGTCACCTGTAATTAGAGTTCCAAAGTGCTCAGTGCACCAAAGTGCTCAGAGTGATTTTTCTAGGAAAACAGAAAGGAGGAGACTTACAATGGCATGCCTCACTTTTTTCTTAAAGGTGTGAATTAATCTTTCTCTGTGCTACTCTTTTCTCTGTGTGTGTGTGTGTGTGTGTGTGTGTGTGTGTGTGGTTGTACATATCTTCATTACTTGCAGCCTCGTCAGCAAGACAGCTATTTATTGAGTATCTATTATGTGTGGACACAAACCTTAGAAATATCTCTGCCCTCTCTTAGTTCCACCATTCATGGGTTAATTATTTGTTCATTCATTCATTCATTCGTTCATTCATTCATTCATTCTACAGGGGAAGACACAAATAAATAATTAAGAAAAACAATTTACCCATTAAAGTAAGGGTCAAATTCAGTGATATAGAAAATTGTGTGTGGACACATGACTTAGATGAGGCACTCAGAGATGACTTGTCTGAGGAGGTCACATTTCAGCTGAGAGCTATAGGATGAAGGGGGGCAGCTGTTTTGAGGAGTGATGCGGGAAGAGTATTTTAGTAACAGGGGAAGTGTGTGCTAGGGTCCCTGAGGCGGAAAAAGGCTTAGCTTCTTCAGACCACAGATAGGTTTGAATAGGAAAGTGTACACACTGAATTCTCATACGCAGCTAGTGGAGATGTAAAGCAGTACAGCCACTTTGAACTAACAGTGTAGCTGTTCCTCAAATGATTCAACACAATGAAAAGTGATTTAACCCAGCAATTCCATTCCTAAGTAGATACCCAAGAGAAATGAAAACCTGTACGTGAATGTTCATAGCAGTGTTATTCACAATAGCTAAAAGGTGGAAACAACCCAAATGCCCATCAATGGATGAACGGAAAAAAAAAATGTGGTCCATCCATACAGTAGAATATTGTTCAGCTATAAAAAGGAATGATGGCCGGCCGAGTGGCGCGGTGGTTAAGCGCTGGCCTGGGAAGCCAGCGGCCCCGGTTCGGTCCCACATATGCCCTCAAAAAAAAAAAAAATAAAAAATAAAAAGGAATGATGTACAACATCATTATACAACATAGATGAACCTGGAAACCACTTTGCCAAAGGACCACATATTATATGATTCCATTTAGTGTATGAAATGTCCAGAACATAGAAATCTATATAAAGACAGAAAGAAAGAAGAACTGTGGTTGCCTAGGGGGAGAATTAGGGGTGATGGCCCAAGAGAGTTGGATTTGTTTTTGGGGGTGGTGAAAATGTTTTCACATGTGGTGATGGTTGCACAGATCTGTGAATATTCTAAAAGCCATTGAATTGGACACTCTAAATGAATGAATTGTACAGAATGTGAATTATACCTGAATAAAACTGTTTGTAAAGATGATTTTGTTTGTTCTTTCAAGAACAGTGGTGGCACCTTGGGGTGTATTTAAAATAGAGGAGTGTCTTGATCTGATTGACTTTTCCAAAAACTCTCTGGCAGCTGTGTGATTCATTGCCAAGAGCAAGAGTGGAGGCAGCAAGACCAGTGCAGAATGAGTGGTCCAGGTGCCATGATGTGGTGTCCAATGCAGCCAGTAAAAATACAGGACACCTAGTTAATTTGAATTTTAGGTTTTTAGATAAACAAAGAATTTTTTTTTAAGGTTTTATTAGGAATTGGGGGAGGGAACAGCATTAGGGAATCTGGGAAGGGAAACAGACAAGTTGCTGTCCTTTTGTTCTTCAGTCTCATTGTGGAGGACATTGCTTCACTGGCCCATGTTGGTATAATGATCATTGCGTTCTTCCCTACTGAGGCAGTCGGTCGCTGGCCATTGGACGCCAGTTTATGGTGGCTCACGGTAGCTCATGGCTGCTCTCGCCATCTGCCAGCCGCTGGCCGCTCATGCTGGCTGCCAGCCACTCACGGTAGCTCATGGCAGCCCACTGCAGCAGGGGCTGCAGCCTATGCCATCACTGGTACTCACAGCAGCCCAGCTCCAGGTCAATCTGTTGTTCACAATCTTAGCTATAGAGGGCACAGTGCCACTGGCCCATGTGGGAAACGAACAGCAGTGGCCCTGCTGCTCAGAGCTCACACTCCCAAGCCAACTCTTAACCAACTGAGCCATTCAGCCAGCCCAAGAATTATTTTTTATAAGTATGTCTCACATATTGCATAGGACATACTTATACTAAAAAAGTTATTCTTTGCTTATCTGAAATTCAAATTTTGCATGGGCATATGTATACCAGAAAATATGACTCTCTGAAATTCCAATTTAACTAGGCACCTGTACTTTTATCTGGTAACCCTACTTGAACTAGCATAGTGGCAGGGGAGATGGAGAGAAACCAACAGACTCAAGATACATTGTAAAGGGAGAATCGTCAGGACCTGCTGATTTGAGAGGAAAGGGGGAGAGAGAACCAGGTTCCTGGATGAAGCATCAGGCTAGTGGTGTCATTTGCAGAGACAGAAAAAACATGGTTGGGAGGGATGATTTGCAATTTAAAAAAACAGTAATGTTGGGCTCCTTGTTTCATCAGAGTCAGGGTCAAAGGCACACTAACAATAAGAATATCTTTACTTCATGTAAGTCCCAACCGGGAAGGCTCCAGGAAAAACTCATGTTGTTTTTGTGCATGGCATCTTCAGTAGGCAGGTGAAGACGTTGGTTCCTGCAGTCTCAGAGTCTGAGCTGGAGCAAGCACATCCATCTAGCAGCCCAGAGTTCCCCATCGTTCTCCCTTCTGTGACAATGGTGATTGAACAAAGCTTCTCTAGTGAGCATCAGGCTGGAGCTGAATTTTCAAGACAAATAAAAGGGACTCAAAGTCATAAGCTGTTCCTTCTCTGGAGGAGGGTAAGGCTTTCAGAGGGAAGGATTTTGGAACCAGGATGGAGCAGTGAAAGTCTGTGTGGGGTGGGGTGGGGGGGAAGGGGGGAGCTTCAATAAAAGCAGGAGGGGGCTGGGGAGAGAGAAAAAGAGGTGGGGAGTGGTGTCCAAATGAAACAACCTCCTTTTGAATGACTAACTCTGCAACTGACAGCTGAATCCCATTTTTTTTTATATATGCAGCATTAAAAACAAATGGAAATATTAAAGGGAAAGTGCTCCAGAACAAGCAAAGTGTTCCTTGCTGCAGAGAGTGTTTCTTTTTATAAAGGTAAAAGTTTTTTTTTTCTCCACAGAATTTTATAGTCGCTAATATGAAGGCATAGAACAGCAACAAAGGACAATAATGCCTAGAGCGAAGACTACATCGGATCCTGTTGATATCAAAATGGCTACTTATGGCTTTCCGATGTTTTAGTGACACTTTCTAAACAACATATGTACTTTAAAATCATAATCATTGCCTCTTATTAGATCTTATATTAGTCTCCTTGGTGTTCTCCACACACTAGTGACCCCAAATGAAGTGCGATTCTCTAGGTCCTGCTTGCAAGAGCTAAGGAGGTCTCCTAATGTAAGTTGAAGGGACACTCTTGAAAAGTTAGGACTCGTGGAACACCAGACCACGGGTTAGACATAATCTCCATCTGCCATGACCACGTTAATATGGATCATACCCAGCGTTTATTGAACACCTACTATGTGCCTTATGGACTCTAGCGGTTTTATAGGCATTTTATCAGCCTTACCGTCACTGTGATGGGGAGGTATTTTTATCTTTATCTTTTGTTGGAGGCAATGGAGGCCCAGGCATTTGCTATTGGAGAGAGATAAAATCAACATAAATATTGTCAGTGAATGGTAGACAATACTGACAAATGGACAGTATTTTCCTTCTTAGCATGTTTCTCTTTTTCTTTTTCCCTGGGTGCCTAATGGCCCCACTAGCCTGCCTGCACTGTTCCTGTAAAAGTCTTTTAAACAGGCAATGGGAAACATTGATTTTTTTTTCAAATAATTTTTTTTGGTAACAGTGTGTTTTTTTCCAGAACTCATCAGCTCCAAATCAAGTCATTGTCCTTCAATCTAGCTGCGGGGTACACAGCCCACCATCCCATGTGGGAATAGAACTGGCAGCCTTGTTGTTAAGAGCACACACTCTAACCAACTGAGCCATCGAGCTGCCCCGAAACATTGATTTTTGACCATGATAATTAAGTGTTTAAAAATTGTTTAAAAATTAAGTGTTAAGAACAACATTTTGTTTTAAATATAGATGCTCCATAAATTCTAGAGATATCAGAAGAGCTGTATTTGGCTTTTGACCCACAAGTAGATAATCAAAACAAATTTGACACCTGGAATTTATACTAAAAGCATTGAGAATGAAGCGGGGTATTAGATGAATGGGGGGAAAATAGCTCATTGTCTATCTATTTTAATTACAAAAAGAATATTTACTTGTATTTGACACTTCTTATGCCCCACATCTCATTGTCTTGACTCATCTTTTACTTTAGTCATTGTGGTAGCAACTAGCTTTGTGCTCAAGTAACTTGACAATCCGTCCTATAGCTGCACAGAGTTGCTCTTTCTTTTTGCCCCAGGGTATCTCTGCTTCTTTGGTGTGGGACATACATGGGAATCCATTTACTTATACTCAACCTGGAAATGGGAGATTATGAAAAACTTGTGACTTAACCTTTCTATAAAGGAAGATGAGTCCGTGGATAAAATGCTCCTTTCTTCCAGCTCTCTCTTGGGAGAACAATCCAGAGGTGTGGTGTTCTTCAAGGTTCCTTAGAAGATCCCAGTGGGATGGAGTGTAGGTTTTCCATAGCAGGACCACTCAAGAATGCTGTTTGGATTTAGCTTTTCCTCTCTCCCCTTTCACTCTTCGTGGTCCCCAACGCCTATTCTCTAGAATCACGTCCACAAATAACTATTGGGTTGTTGGAAAAGTCATGACGCATTTTGTCTATGTTTTTCGAAGCTCATTTATTTATATAAAGAACAAAGATCAATTAATTATATATTGCCTGTTTTGTTTGATAACCCTTTGCCATCTTTCAGTGAGTTTCATAATTTCTCTTTCATAGAAGGACCATCTTTATTTGCAAAAAACTGAACAAAGTGCTGATTTACAGCCTCATCTGAATTGAACATTATACCACGCAAGGAGTTTTGAAGAGAGCGAAACAAGTGGAAGCCTGATGGCACAGGTCAGGTGAGTATCGTGGGTGTGGCAACACATCCCATCCAAGCTCCAATAATTTTTGACAGGTGATCAAACTTGTGTGTGGTCTTGCGTTGTCACAATGGAACAAAACTCCTTTACAATTAACAAGCTCTGGATGTTTCTAGATGATGGATTCATTCAAACTGTCCAACTGCTGACAATACACACTTGAATTGATTGTTGGTTTCCTTGGTAGGAGCTCAAAAACACGACACCTTTAAAATCTCACCACACTGAGAGCATAATCTTCCTCTGATGAATATCTGCTTTTGATGTCGTTTGAGGCGAATCATCATGTTGGGACCAAGACCGTTTGTGCACCACATTGTTGTAAACAATCCACTTCTCATCACCAGTTATCAGTCGCTTCAAAAAAGGATCATTTTCCTCATGTTTAATGAGCATATTGCAGATGTTTGTATGTGCCATCAAATGAACTTCTTTGAGTTCATGCGGAACCCAAATATTGAGCTTGCTTCCGTATCCCAGCTTCTTCAGGTGGTCGTGAACACTTGAATGATGGATGCTCAATGTTTCTGCAATTTCTCGGGTTGTGTAACGTGGGTTTGACTTGATCAATGCTTTTATTTTGTTGTCATCAACCTCTGTGGGCCTCCCTGACTGAGGAGTGTCGTTGAGATCAAAATCACCAGCACAGAATTTCATGAACCATCATTGGCACCGACGTTCTTGTAGAGCATTGTCACCGTAAATTTTATGTAACTTTTCCCAAACTTGACGTACATTCTTCCCTTTATGGAAGTAAAACAGTAAAATATGGCAAAAATGCACAGTTTGGTCTTCTATCTTCAACTTGTTGTAAAATCTCCAACACTCAACCAAGTCTCTCAATTTTTTTTTTTAGAATTAAGCTAGAACCGTCAACTGTCAAATGACATAGCAATAACATAGATGTGAATGACTCTAGCACTTCCAAAAATGAACTAGTGCCACCTATCGCAAACATGCATCATGACTTTTCCAAGCAAACCCATGTCTCAGGCTCTGCTTTCTGAGGGAACCCAGGCTAGGCCAACATTCATTGTAGAAAGAACATACAGATACCAAAAAAGAACACTAAATCACCCATAATCCTGTCCTCTCTAAAGATCTGTTAAGATTTGAGTGTATATTCTTTTAAAATGCATGCACACTTTTAAAAAAAGACACCAGTGAGATCATCCTGTATATATGGTTATGTATCCTCACTTTTTTCACTTGCTATATTTCGTGTGATTAAATTTTCTTGTCCAATGTGATATTTAATAGCTACACAGTTTTTCATTTATTCATTCATTATTTATAGAGCAGCTACTATGCCCCAGGCGCTGTTTTGAGTGCTGAAGACATTGCAATAAACAAATAGATCAGATCTCTGCTCTCATGGAACTGACATTCTAGTTAGGATCTTTCTTACATTCTAATAGGGCAAAATTTATTTAACCAATACTTTAAAAAAATATTTTATTGGGGAATTGGGGAACAGGAACAGTGTTGGGGAATTGGGGAAGGGGAACAGCCAAGTTGTTGTCCTTCAGTGTTAGTTGTGGAGGACACAGATAGCTCAGCTCCAAGTCCAGTCACCATCCTGCTGCTGGTCCTCAGCTCCTAGCTGCTCAGCTCAAGGTGCCATGTTCAATCTCAGTTGCAGGTGAGCATAGCACGCCATCCCATGTCAGAGTCAAACCGGAAACCTTGTACTTAGGAGCATGTGTCCTCACCAGCTGAGCCATCCTGCCACCTGTTGGCAGCTCAGTGGCAGCTCAGCTCAAGCACAGATCTTGGCCCATGTGGGATTTGAACCAGCGACCCTGTTGCTCAGAGCTCATGCTATTGACCAACTGAGCCACTTGGGGGACCCAACCAATGCCCTGTTTAGATTGCTTCTGATTTTCAGTACTATAAACAATACTTCTGTGAACATCCTTGCAGGTATCCTTTGAATTCTCCTCAAGTTTCTTCTCTTAGGACAAATTCTTAGAGGTGGAATTGATGGAAGAAAGAAGATGTGAGAAAAAGAGGGTACTGGGATATTCATCTAGCTTTGTCTGTCTAACTCTGGAGCCCATGCTGGTAATATCACTGAACTGGAAAAAAAAAATCGTGGTAACTAGAATCCTGGCTCTGCAAATTACTAGCTATGTGATTTGGGGCTCAGTTTCTTCATCTGCAAAGTGTGCACAATAGTTCACATCTTAAGGGGTTGTTATTCGTGCAGTACATACTAATAGCTGACCTCCAAGATAAGAATTGACAGTCCAGTAGGGGAGATATTAATAAACAATCACACAAATATAAAATTACAAATTGTGTTCTGTGCTATGAGAAGTATGCGCTGCTGTCAGAAGGAATAATAGGGAGGCCTGATTTTTTGGAGTGGGGGATGGAGGGGAGGCAGGGGTTGGGAGAACGTGTGAGGTATGAGCTGAGGTATAAAAGACACAGGAGTTAACCCATTTCCTGCAGAGAAAACGGCAGGTGGAAAGCATTTTGAAGATGGAGTGGGATTGTATGCTACTTTCCTTTGCATCTCATAGGCCTTGCACTTGTACTCGTAGTTCCTTACGAAAATATCTCTTCTGAGATCTGATCTTCCCATGGCTGGGTGTCTCTCATTTAGCTTGTAGCTCACGTGACATCTCCATCTTTCTAAAGTTACCCCTCCCATCCCCATCCCTTGCGTTGTTTTTATTGTTTTACTTCGTTTTATTGTCGTCATAACACCTACCACTGATCCAAACGTTCATATACACTTGTTTAATGTCCCCTCCTTCCCACCCTTAAATGGATTTGGGGAGGCGGGCCAGTTTAAATGCTGAATTCCCAGCGCCTAGCATATAATAGTTGCTCAACATGCAACGGTTGCATGTTTGTTGAATAAGGACATGGTGCGTGGCACACAGCCTGCATTTTGCAAAAGCCGTGCGCAGGAAGGCAGAGAGGCTGGGCAAAGGATCCGGGCACAGAGGCCACCAGCGACCCGGACGGCCGGAAGGGGACGCTGGGGGCGGGGCCGCGCACCGGAACCCAAGTGCAGCGGCGGCCCCAGTTTCCGGCTCTGGCGGACACTTCCGGCGAAGGGACTGTACAGTGGCGCCCGGCCGGGCCGAGGAGGATCCGCAGGACCGGCAGCGATGGCGATGGACAAGCACAACCTGGACGAGTTCCGCCGGCGCTGGCAGGAGGAGCTGGCGCAGGCCCAGGCTGTGAGGAAGCGGCGGCGGCCGGAGGCGGCCGAGTGGCGGCCCCGGCGGCCCGAGGGGCCCCCCGGACGCGGGGAGCAGGCCTCGGGGTACCTGGCGCTGGCCCAGGGCCTTCTGGAGGGGGCGGGGCGGCCCCCGGCGGCGCGGGGGCCCCGGACCGAGCGGCAGGACGCGGCGAGCCGCTCCCGCTCCCCGCCGGCCCGCGAGGGCGCCGGGGGCGGGGAGCAGCTGCTGGACCAGCTCATCCGCGACCTGGTGAGTGGCCGTCGCCGCCGGCCGAGGCCGGGCCAGCCCCCGGGACACCCCCCCCCCAGGGAATTAGAGGGTAACTCGGTGCCTGCACGATGCGGGGGGGAACGAGCAGACAGAGGCCCACACCCCTCTGGTGGAGCGTGCACAGGAGCAGCGGTTCCCAGCTGCGGGCGAGTTTGTCCCCCGATTGGGCCGCGTTTGCACGCATTTTTGGATGCAACTGGGAGGTGGGGGGCGTGTGGCTGCGGGCAAAGGCCCGGGATGCTTATGAGCATCCTACACTGAAGAAGTCTGACATGTAAAAAGAAGAAAAAAAATGCCTTGGGGAGGTGGCTTAGCGCCTGATTTAGGTGCTCAGGTCAGTCCACATCTATGCAGAAGTTAGTCCGGTGGAAGTAGGTGTTTGCAGGCTGAGGCAAGACCAGCCCGTGGGAGTAGCGATAAACGGGAAAGATCATTAGGACCAAAGTGAATTTGGGGTCTCCCAGCTGAAATCCTCCCCACTGAATGCCACAGTGTCGCGTCAGGCTTCACAACACTCCTGGGAGGTATAGGCATTTGTTAGTCTTCGTTTACAAGGGAAGGAAACTCAAAAGAGGTTTTCTTCATTCGACCCAGCATTCCGGGCCGATAAAGTCTATAAGGATTGAATTTGGATCCAGGTCTATTGGGCTCTCCATTTCACCACGTAGGAGTTTCCCAAACTTGACTGGGCATAAGAATCACCTTAGACATTATTAAAATATAGGTTTTGGCTCCTTTCCAGACCTGCTGCCTCAGTCTGGTGATTGGGATGATCAGGCAAGGTTGAGACATTTTTCTCTGCTGTGTAGCTTCGTTTGGGGTGAGGTCCTGATTCCCAAGACTTTCCAGCGTTTACACGCCTGGCAGGTACGCACTGGTACCAAAAATAGTAGGGCCCTAAATGAAGTATTCTAAAAATGGGAGGGGCCTGGTGGTTAAGCGCTGGCTTGGGAAACCAGCGCCCTGGTTCGGTCCCACAGATGAGGGCCAGTGACACTGCCCTCAAAAAAAAAAAAAAAAAGGGAGGGGCCTCGCCTACTGGAGGATGCAAGGGGCCTATCAGAATCTAAGTCTCTGTGTAGTTAAAGGATGCCCGCACTGGTATTTGTGCCTGTGGATCTCTGTCCCCTTCAGAATCTCCACATTAGGTACTGCTCGCCTCTACACGGTGAGCAGCAGCCAACCTTTGGGGCACCACTAATTTTATTTTTACTATTTTTGCTGTCCTCAGTAACACTGCTATAAATAATAATTCATTGCATGCTTACAAGCTGTCTCCTTGGCACTGTCTCAACGGTTTTATCTTCTCAGTTTTCCCAACAACCCTCTCCAGTGGCCGCTATTCGCCCCTTTTGGCAGATGAGCACTAGGAAGGGAATTAATTTTTTTAGAGGGCAGTGAGCTGGGCTGGCCGAGTGGCGCAGTAGTTAAGAGCTGGTTTTGGGAAGCCAGCGGCCCTGGTTCGGATCCCACATATGAAGGCCAGTGACACTGCCCTCTACAGCTAACAACAGCTCCACCTGGAGCTGGGCTGTGCGAGCCCCGGCGATGGTGTAGGCTGCAGCCCCTGCTGCAGTGGGCTGCCATAGGCTACAGTGAGTGGCCGGCAGCTGGTGTGAGCTGCCAATAGCCGCAGGAGCGACCATCCAGAGGCCAGCGACCGATCTGACTCATCCAGAAAGAGTGCAATGACGATACCAACATGGGCCAGTGAAGCGGTGTCGTCTACAACTAGACTGAAGAACAAAAAGACAATCCCCTTCCCTGATTCCCCAGTGCTGTTCTCCTCCCCCAATTCCCCAATAAAATCTTTAAAAAAAATAAAGGGCAGTGAACCTGTCCCTTGTCTTAAGTCTGAGAGATGATTGTAACCTTTATGGAAAAGGCTTGAATTCATACCTCATGGGTTGTAAGCCTCAAAGCCCACAGAGGTCAGGCTGGTCATGCAAATGAGTGAAGCAGGCTAGGTGTCGCTCATTTGTTCCCTTTTTTCCCTAATTCATCAGGTGTTTTGTTAGGCATCTTTTCCAGATTCCCGCCGTACTTCTGTAATGATTTGTTTCATAATGGCCATCGTGCTTTTTATCACATTAAATATTGTACAGAATTTATCTTCATGATATCCCTAAAGAAAAATACTTAATCATTTTTCTTGAAACATGGCCCTCCTGTTGGTCTTATTTTTCCACTTCTTAAATTAAAAAAAAAAAAAAAAAAAAAGCAAAAAACATCGAAATCTGTAATTGAAGTGTATGAATTATAAATGTACAACTTGGTGAATTTTCACGAGTGTACATATCCATGTAAACAGCACCCAGATTACAGAACAGCATCAATAGCTTATCAGAACCCCCACGTGTTCCCCTCTACCGAAGGGTAGCCGCTGACCTGACTTCTAACACCTTATTTTCGTCTTGTCTGGTTTTGAACTATGTATGTAGAATCATACAGCATGCCCTCTTTCATGTCTGGGTTCTTGTGCCTAGCATTATGTGTGAGATTTATCCCTATGACTACGCCACATTTTATTTATTCTGCTGATTGACATTATTGATAACTAGTTTGTTAATAACCAGTTTGAAACTTTTAGGACTAATTCTGCTGTGAATGTTTTGTAAATCTTTTGGAGTGTGCACTTCATTTTTCTTGGGTATATGCCTCATTGTGGAATTGCTAGGTCATGAAGTATGCACATGTTTAGCCTTAGTAGATATTGACAAACAGTTTTCCAGAGTGATTGTCCTGGTTTTCTCACTTCTGATAGTAACTCAAGTAGGTGGACCACAGTATTTCATGTTCTTCTCTGCCATAAATATAACAGCATCCAATTGAGATAGCATAGGGCAACTCAGCTTGACCCCAACACGATAAGATGATAGTGACACACTGGGAAATTCATGCTATGGCTGGGCTAAACGTGGTAGGCAGCCCCCATGTCAACTGGTTGTTGCCCTGTGCAGTGTGATCCCAGTGTTGAAGAGTCTTGAGATTTTTGTTTTTAAATTAGGGATATGTATTTTCATGTGGACTGTTTTTGCTGCATAAAAACATCCAAAACTTTAGCTTAAAACGATTACACTATTTAGCTCATCATGTTGCAGGGTGGCAGTTTGAGCTGGGCATGGGTGGGCTCCCCCAAATGTCTGAGATTAACTGCTGATTGGCTGGGCACCTCTGCTCCTGGGGATTGCCTGGTTGTTGAGTGTGAGTGTGTGTTTGTGTGTGACGTGTGTCTCATCATCGAGCAGCTTAGCCCTGGCTGGGGGACCTTCTCATAGCTATGAGAGCAGGAGGGCAGGCCCCAGGGCTTTTCAAGTCCCTGCCTCGGTCCTGTTTATTATTGTCACATTGGCCAAAGCAAGCCATGTGGCCAAGCCCCAAGTCAGTGGAGTTTCCCAGCGGCCTAGAGATAGGGAAGCATGAATAGAGTAGGGGCCATTAATACAACAGTCTACCACAAATCCCTCACATTTTCAATTGTTGATAACTAATTTGAAAAATAACATTTTAAGTACTGACACTACAGGATAAACAAAACCTGTCCGGGGGCTGGGTCTGCCTTGGGTCATGAGTTGGTGATATTTTCCTTGTAACTTCTGGAGGATCCTTGCTTGATCCATGGGTAACTCTTGAAAAGGAAGATTCAGTTTGATTTGGGATGCCCCAGAAACTCTCACAGGCTGATCCAGTTGACATGAAAGGAAAATAAACATCTGATACCACATCCTATTATAACCCTCCCCCACTTTTTCCTCCAACTTCGATGCACTCTTTTATACTAGTACACCCTGTTGTATTTTCTTGCAGTGCAGTCTCTTTCACCTCAGAGTCTTCAGTATCGTCACTAGAGTGAGAACATCTCATAAGTTAGCAGTCTCGGCTTAAGTTGCCTTTTGATGGGTAGGTGAACAGCACCACCTCTGTTTCGTTTGGCCAGGTACAGGCCAGGCTTTTGGTGGACAAGCACAGCTGAAAGGAAACCTTAGAAGTGATTCTCCTTGAGCCTTGCCTTCCCTTTGAAGCTTTTAATAGTAGCACTTAGAAGCCATCTGGTTTTAGGTGGTGAGTTGGGAACGCCTAAGTTGTCCGTCTTGGTATATGATTAAACTAGTGAAAGAAATGATACAGCCTGGACAGAATTGCAGAGGTAGTAGGCACTTTCTCTTTTGTCTTTTGTTTGTCTCCAAAAAGTCAGGCTTTTGGAAAGTAGTGGACCCACTTGATTAGAATTGTAAGTATGCTGCTTTTCTTCTTCACTGTGTCCAATTGCTTGGTCTCATTTTTATTTAGGTAATATATCCCGATGCTGGGCTGCAGGCAGCCAGCACCCAACTCAAACTGGCTTAAAAAACCCAAACTGGAATCTGTTGATTCATGTAACTGAAAATTCCAGGTGGTATTGCTTGTGCTGCGTGCTTAGAAAATGTAACCAGAAATCTCTTCATCTCGGTCCTCCTTTCCTTTTATTGACTTTATTCACAGGCAGGCTCTTCCCGCTTTGGGAGAAAATGACTACCAGGAACTGCAGGCTTACATTCTCTCAGGTTAGCAACCAGGGGAAAGACAGGATCTGTTTTCTGTAGCAAATCATGAACTTTAGTTCCCGTTGGTCCAGATTGGGTCATGAGTCCATCCTTGAGCCAATTACTGACTCATATACAAACTCACTGCCCGTTCCTAAAGGTAAGAATGGGGTCAGCCCCATCTAAACCGTGTTGTTCAAGAGCGAGAGTGGGGAGATTTCTTAAAAGAAAAGAAGAGGGAATGGATGTTGGGTAGGAAACAGCTGAATTAAGGTGAGTGTTTGAAGCAGCATGAAACTATGGGAATGTGTTTTCCATTCATCAGACATATATATATCGATCAGCTGAGTGCTGGGGAATCGATAGTAAATGGAAAAGATACTTCCTGACCTCAGAAGCCTACCGTCTTGCTTCTTTTAACTAAAAAGATGACAGTAATGGGGCAGGGTAGTCCTTCCTGGTCATGAGCCCAGGCTCCAGAGTCAGCCAGTCCCAAGTTCAAATTCAGTGTCTGCAACTGACTAGCTGTTGGACCTCGGGCAAGTTAACTTGCCTGCCTTCCCTGTCATATGAGCATGATGCTAGTATCTGTCTTGTGGAGAGGCAGTGAATAAAACACGGGACATGGTTAGCACCAAGCCTGGCATACATACTATAAGCAGCCACTATATTTAAGCTGTTGCTATTATTATCATCAGTATTATAGAAGAGTTCATTTCACTTTCTCCTTGCTAAGAGTCGTCACTGATAAGCCCCTTGCTGCCCCACATCTTAGGTCCAGAACACCTGGAGGGCAGGGTGTGTCCTCTTACTCTTGTACTCCTCCCTAGGTACTTAGGGCAGTAGGGACCCATCTGCATTTGTTGAGTTGAAATAACAGGGACAGAATTGCTGATTCCAACGGTAACCTTATGAAGAGGCTTATGGTTGTTAGAACCTCTGTGAACATTCAAAGCATTCTTCCAGTTAGGATTTGGGTTTTCAGGCCTGATAAGTTTTAATACTGTTGGCCAATATTTGTTGCTCACTATGCCAGTATTTAATTTGTCAGAGCCTGTGTCTATGTTGTCAACAAGATAAATTTGATGGCTTAACTTCTGTTTTTAAGTTAGAAACAAGGAAACTTTCCAGTATGAAATGAAAAGACAAATGGAATCAAATGTGAGCTCATGAATTATACCTGGAACAAAGACTTCCCTTCCTCTTGGCTGTTCTTTGCCTTCCTTTTAACCCTCAGCTTGAATGCTCTCTCCTGTGTTAACTCTTCCCTGCAGCCCGAAGTTCTCTTCCTTCTCCCTTTTCCCCAATAAAAACCTCTGTTGTCAGTGCCATTCATTTTTTTCCTGTTATAAATGAGCTGGTCTCTCTTTGGGCACATTTTGAAATCGGCTCTGTGTGTCTTAGAACAACTTGTACCTTAGGTCATCTCTTTGTTGGAAGGCTCTGCTGCTTGAAACAGTTTGGGCTTCATTCATTCATACCATAAATATTTACTAAGTGGCTTCTTAGGACCAGGCACTGTTCCAGGCCCTGAGGATACAGCAGGGAACAAGGCAGAAAAAAAAAAAAAATCCGTGCCCTTATAGAGCTTACATGCTGGGGAGGAGGGGGATAGAAAATGAACAAATAATTGTAAGGTATTAAGTCGCCTGGAGAAAAATAAAGCAGGTGGAAGGGATAGAGTGTGTATATGTTTGGGAAGAGCTGTAATTTTAAATAGTGCTATCCAAGTTGGCTTTTTGGGGAAGGTCACCTTTCATGGAAGGAGGTGAGGGAGCAAGCATGCTGAGTTCTGGGGAGGGGGTTCTAGGCAGAGAACGGTAAGTGCAAAGGTTCTGTGGTGACCAGGGCCAGCTGGTCTCATGGGCCTCTGGTCTCGTGGTCACATAGGACCCCAGGCTCAGAAGGGACCTGTGCTCCATTTAATACCATGCTGTTGCCATCTGGAAATTCTTAACCCTTTTTAAACAAGGAACCCCACATTTTTGTTTTACGGTACACTCTACAAATTATATAGCCGATCCTGTTGGTGGAAATGCCCTTGGAGAGTTTGGGGCCTTTGACATGAAATCCTGTATTATTTACTCTTTCCACAAAGAAATCCATACCCACACTAGACCAAACTTCTGATAAGGAAGCTCCGCCTCCCTCTGAATTCTCTCCTTTCCGGACCCCAAAGCTCTGATCCCAGCTTAGGCTATAAGGGGGCTTTGAAAGCAGAGGGCGACTTCGTCTGCCTCACACCAGTGTGCGCTCTGCCTCCAGGAATCCCCCAGCATTTGGTCCCCGAGTCCTTTAGATTGGCACTTTCTGCCTTCATCAGACCAGTAGGTGGTGAAGGAGAATGGTTCTTGCAGTTGGAAGGCCCATAAAAAAGTGGTAAATCAAGTCCCATGGACGTTTATTGTGCATCTACTGTGTGCAAGGCACAGTGCGGGTTAGAATCTGTAGTGTTATATTTGGTTCTAGCATCTATGTGTGCAGTCAGCAAAAATTTATTGAATGCCTCTTGCTCTTATAACTAGGCATGGGGAGTAGGTTAAAAGTTAAGAGATAAATGGGCCTTTTGTGGACTGCTTGGGAGCTTAACCACTCTTTATAGCATTGTTTCCTTGGAGAAACGATTTCAAAGTTCTAAATAGCTGACTTACTAATGAACTTCCGAATACCTTAGGGGGCTGTCTATATTGCCTTTCGTACTCTCCTGTTTTTATTCTGTTTTACATGATGATGACTTATCTCTCGAAAAGATTTTAACTCTTTGAGTGTGGACATAATTTCTTATACATTTGCTAACAGCACTTGCCCTCCCACCAGCAGCTGGCATGGCCCTGAACTTAGATAGCGTTTTGGACATAAAACACCTTATTTTAAAAATGTATTGCTTTCTGTCAGTGAAAATATCACATCCTCATTGTAAAAATATTTATGAGAAGAATGCAGAAGAATAGAAAAAACAGAAATCTCTGGTAATGTCATTGCTGAGAGGCTCCTGCTTTGTATAAATAAAAACACGTATTTTGAGACAAGATCGGGATTGTAAATAAATGAATGCCTATTTATCTTGATAGTGTCTCAGACTTTTTTTTTCCCCCAACCATTTTTTTTCCTTTAAAGAAGGAACTCCTCCATTCCCCTGAGTGAGACGGTGGGTCTGCTTCACTCAACTCTTGCAGTATGTGGAAAGTTGAGATAAGTAAGTGCCTTTAGAAAACAGTCTCGTTTCAGTCACAGGTTTAGCAGAACTGTTATTGCGTATCTATTGTTCGAACTCGAGATGCTTTTCTCAGTTTCTTAAAACACCACCTAGAGAGATTTAGTGTTCTGTTTGCCTTGGAGATAGACATGGAGAACAAAACTTAAGTCACTTTCTTCACTTTTTACTGATTTGGCTCTTAGTAATTATCCCTTCTTCTCCTAAACAAGAGAAGGCAGATTAAATTTCTAACAGAAAGGCACAAAACCAATGCATTTACAGAATTAGTCTTACATTAGCACATAGGGAGTACAAATCAGCCTCTCTGGGGATGGGTCTATTTGCAATTTCTCTTAGCATTTTTGGAGTAAGTCCAGTAGACTTTGGGAAAATCTAGTATTCACTGACTTTGAATTAACAAAGTAACATTACCCCTTTGTGGGTTTCTTTTCTTTTCTTTTTTCTTTTTTTTTTGGCCTGATTGAGAAAGTATTGATTTTTATATCTGTATAATTTAGCGTTGTGATTCTCAGCTTTTAGTGGGGATCCCTAAGGAAGAGATGCTTGAACCCCACCCATGGAAGTTTGGGGCAATAAATCTGAGATCCTGGGCATTTCTTCAACATCTTTTTTTTTTTTTTTAACTCCACAGAAGTTTTGATATGTCATATAAGACAAGAGCCATCTACAGTGGTAGAGCATCAGTACATGAGCCATTAATTTAAAAAGCCAGGTTGTAACCAAAAAGATGTTTTTCCTTAAATTTGAAGGAACGTTAATATTTTTAATTTACTGGTCTTCTGTAGCATAAATTTGGCCATTCTCACATTGCTTGGGCTATTAAATTAATGTGACATTATTCTCTCAACATTTTAGTCATATTGGTATTTTTATAGTGTGACCAAGTTTCACTATATTAATATTTCCAGTGTCTTTAATCTCTTCCTTCTTGGAATAGCTTTGTTTCTGAAATGCTAACTTGTTCATTCTCAAGTGTTTAAGTCAGTAAGCCATCGAGTTGGTTAATGTGGCCCATAACATTTTAGACGGTGCTGTGCTTCGTAACAGCCTAGGTGGGAATCTGAGAGTACCTTTCAGATTACAAGGTATTTCTCTGCACACTCCTAGCAAGTAGTACTTTTGACTTGTATTTATGAACTGTGGGAAGTACCAAATGAGAGCGCTTAAGACACTACGCTACTGCTATTAGGGGGTGTGTGGCTGTAGGGCTACAACCTCCTTCCAGGACGTGGCTCCATGTTCTTGTCAAATCGTGTAACGTAAGAGTTGCATTTTCAATCATAGGGTTAGTCCCCTCAATACTTCAGCAAGGTGTTTCCCAAGTGATACATTGCCAATAATAGGAAGGTGAGGTTTATGAATGGTTTACTTCACCTTGAAGCCACCCTCGTTTTTGTTTGTTTGGCATAATAATGTCACTCTAACTTCCCGGTATTCCATTATGTCTGCTTGAGTAGAGGAGGGGGAAGTAGGCTACCTGCTCTCTCCAGAGCGGTGCGTAGGAGCCCTTGGGAAAGTGTTGAACATGGAACTATCATGGATCGCATCTATTGCTTTGGGGAAAAGGTTGGGTTTTTCATGAAACAGGCTCTTAGATGGAGATTTGCGTGCAAATGGCTTAGTGCATTAGCCTTTCTGAGAGGTTCCGAATTGAGGAAAGGGGGCCAGGCCTTGACTAGTCATTGGATGCCCGCTGCCCTCCAGGAGGGGATGTATCCTTGGACCAGGCAGCTTGTTTGGCCAAAGGCAGTGCCTAAGAAGGAACTCAGCTGTGAGCCAGCAACAGGCAGCCTTCTGGACACTGGGGGAATGAGTGTCGTGGACGCGGAGGGGGAACCTGAGTGATCCCCGTAGCATCCACTGCAAGAACCATTGATAGAATGTCTTGCCAGAAGGATTCCAAGTGAGAAACATGAAACCAGCATTTGGACCCCGACCTTGTGGATATACGTATTTCTTAAGATGTGGACCTTCCTTTAGTATTTTGGTTCCTTTTTCCCTGCCATTCCCCAACCAGTGGTAGCAGAGAAGGTCAGTTACATGAACGACTGGGACTTGATCTGTTCCAGATGGACCATAATTTTGGAGTTTACCTGTAATTCTAAGAGCACAGTGATTGTTTTTTTTTTTAAAGTTTGGCTTTGTCATATTTGGTATTTACCAATTTTTTTTTTTTTTAAAGATTTTATTGGGGAATTTGGGGATAGGAACAGCGTTGGGGATTCGGGGAAGGGGAACAGACAAGTTGCTGTCTCCCTGCTCCTCAGTCCAGCTGCGGAGGACATCGCACCACTGGCCCATGTTGGCATCGCCACCGCGCTCCTCCCGGATGAGGCAGATCGGTTGCCGGCCTCTGGATGGTGGCTCACCGCGGCTATTGGCAGCTCACGCTGGCTGCCGGCCCCTCACTGTAGCCTATGGCAGCCCACTGCAGCAGAGGCTGCAGCCTACACCATCGCCAGGGCTTGCACAGCCCAGCTCCAGGTGGAGCTGTTGTTAGCTGTAGAGGGCAGTGTCACTGGCCCTCCTATGTGGGACCCGAACCGGGGCCACTGGCATCCCAAAACCAGCTCTTAACGAATGTGCCACTCGGCCGGCCCCATGGTATTTACCAATTTTAATTCAATGCTTTGAAACAGTTGTTGCTCTTCAGAACTTATGAATAACCAAGAACCATCACAACTGATGCATTGACAGTGAGAACAGCGTGGTGTCTTTGATCATTTGTTGGTACGGGAGCCGTAACATCCTGGCCGGTATTTGCACCCTGGTGGCTGCATCCTTTCTATTCACTATGCACTAGAGGAAACCCTTCTTTGGTTATTACTGTGGTATGACCTTTTAAATAGATGGTTCTTTTTAAAAAGTCTTCCAAAAAAGAGATCTGTTGCATGACATATCCAATGTCAGACTCCTGAATAACTTAGCCTCTCCTATGCCATCCCCTTGCTACTGTCACCAGCTATTGGCTGCTTACAGTATGACAAGGGGAGACAGCTTTCTGTGTAAACAACAAGGTGGAATGGGAGTAACAGGACCTAATCAACAAATAAATATGTGTTGAAGGAAAAAGGAGCAGAAGTTTCACTCAAAAGAAAAGAGCAATATTAACAACCAACTAGTGCGTGCTCAGCCTGGTTCTTGTGCCAGGCCCTGTCCATGTAATATTATTTCATTTTAGTCTTAGTAACACACCTATTCGTGGGGCATTTACCTGTTTTGCACGTGAGGTAGCCGAGGCTCAGCTGCATTTGGCCTGGCCTCGCCAGTCAGGCGGCAGGACCAGGACCAGCAGTGTGAACCTTTGCTCTAATTGTCCATGCTGTGCTGCCCACCAGGGGTCCCGGTGGCTGGGCTCAGGGACGATGGTGGCAGGGGTGGGGTTCGCTAAGGGCGAGCCAGTGCCTTCAGGGATGAGAACAGCAAATTGGCAAGAGGAAAGGCTCCTGCCACCCCAAGTGTCACTTTTCTGTGCCGGGATAACTAAGAACAAAGGGGATTTCTCCTGTTTTCTTCACGGTAGGGTCACATGGTTTCTAGTTAGTCCTGGAAGGATTGATTGAAGACAACAGTACTTGATTGGCACGTCTCTCAACAGTGAAAAACTAAATATGAGTTCAGTTTGTATGAGCGCAGGCTTTTCTTTGCCTTTCTTCCGCTTGTATGAGGGTACTTATTTGATGAGTAGGTAAGGTCGACTTTTCCACCTCGCCATAGTCAGTAACCCCAAAGAGAAAGCAGGAGGAAGCCTGAGGTTGTGAAGGATGCCTCTTCTTGTGGCTTTCCTCCACTGGCGGGGACTTCCCTCAGGTCGTGTTGAGGAGTCTCAAGTCATATCTGGGCCGAGGGAGAAAGTGATGCCTCTTTTTCTTGATGAGTGAAGCCAGTTAGTGGTAGGAGGGGACCTTGCCTGACATTAGAACAAAGACTCTTTGTTATTTTTTTAGGTGAGGACTACTTTGTCTTTCATTAACATTTGCAGATTTTTTCCGTGTTTTTTTTTCTTCCCCCTGAATAGCCAACATTTCTGGCCTGATGTAACATTCTAGTCCTTCTTTGCCCACAGGGAACTGTCAACTCTTACTCTTTATTTCCTCTTGTGATCCCTTTTGGCCGCCACCCTTAGCCTTGCACTGCTTTTTTGCAGCTCAGTACATTTCCTTCTTATGCCCTGATTATCGTTTAGCGCTGGGAGTCCTAGATGAATGGAGAACATGATTCCAGAAAAATCTTTACCCTGAATCTTGGTAGGGTTAAAATTGGTGCTCACACTCCCTTAAAAATTCTGAGATTATTTTCAGTTTTGAGACTTCAGCCTTGCAATTTTTGACTGTTGTATTTGAGTGGTGAATTGATCATTTGCTTGCAACCAATAAGTCACTGATGTCAGCCAAAGCTTCTTAAAGATGAATTGTATTAAGCAGGTTCTTTTGGGACGGAGAACACTGCTTTCCCTAGCTTCGCAGAAGCACACACCAAAGTGAGCTTTAGCAGGTGGATTTCGGAGCAGGCAGAGTGGTGCACATGCACACTTGCCTTTTTTTCTGTTTCACACTCATATTTCTTTGTGCTACCAGGATCGTCATGACAGCCTTATCTCTCAAATAAAGCCTGTTACCTCATCCCTAATTGCTTATCCAAAGGCAGGCGAGCTCTAATTTCTCTGCATTAAGAAATGACACCGAAGAAGAACTGCTTTGTTTGCACTGGCTCGCTCAGGTTAACCAACGTACGTCCCTGAGTGCATTAGGAAACTGTGCGCTTCTCCAGCGGCCAGGGGAGACGGCGTGCCCCTTGCTCAAGAGCAGCACTTCATTTGTTTACTTTTTGCTCATGTTCATGGCCCGGTTCCCCTTTTCCTGAGGAAAACACTGTAGTGACCTCGGTCAGCATTTCTGCTGCGGCTGGGGGGGATGGTACTCGCTCTCATCCAAGTTGGGGGGTGGGGGCCTCCGTGTTCTCGGGGCTCACTCGCCTGGCTGCCTGCTGCTCCCCTTTCCTTAGAAGCCAAGAGGCTTTCCACACACTTACGCACAGATACCTGTGGCCTGCCCCAGGCTGGAACATGGCACTCCCCACTTCTACTGCTTGGGGCCTAATGGGAAATGGTCTTGTGGATTTCATAAGTGAACGTGACGGCAGGCTTGTGGGTCGGAGAATGGAGAATGGCTGCCAGGTTCTGAATTAGTCCTGGGCCTGCTCTGCCGAGGACCGAGGCGCTTCGCTCCTCCTGGGAAATACAGTCACCTCTCTCGTCACCGCCTACGGATGTCTCTGGTAATTTAAAGGGTGTAAATATAGTGTTTCCAAATCCCAGATTTGTCAGCTTGTTTCCTTCTTTTTTTCTCCTCAGAATGAAATGGATGATGTGCCTTTCTTTGATATCCATCTGCCTTACGAATTGGCAATCAATATATTTCAGTATCTGGACAGGAAAGACCTGGGAAGGTGTGCGCAGGTAAGCTGTCAGTAACCGATGTTCAGGATTGACTGACGTGTGATTAAAGTGTGGGATTCTCCTCCGTAACAGAAACTGACTTAGCAGAATTACCAACTTTGAAGAATTAATGAGGGCACCGGTAAACTCAGGTGGTTAGAGCGCAGGCTCCTGGCACCAGGGTTGCCAGTTCAATTCCCACGTGGGCCACTGAGCTGTGCCCTCCATAGCTAGATAGAAACAGCTACTTAACTTGGACCTAATGAGCTGATGGGTTCTGGAAAAACACACTGTTCCCCAATAAAAATTTCTAAAAAAAAAAGAATTAATGAATTGGGTAGCAACTTTACTTGAAGGAAAGCAACCCTGAACTTGAGGGATTCCGTTCCACATCGCCCTTTGGCATTTATCTCTCTGTGACTGTCCGCTCCGTTGCCCTTGCAGCCTGAGTTATGGTTGACCTGTGGCTGTGGGCTCAAGGCTGACAATTCTGTGCTCGGCCTTTATTGAGCCACCGTAAGCTGTTAATGTCCTCACCGTTTTTTAATGCAAAGAGGTGAGATGTGAGCTCTTGGTTTAATCAAGCCCGTTGTTAGGTTGGGAGCTGAGGGTCAGTGTGGGGACAAAACAGTGAAGTCATGTTTTAGGCGTGTAGTCCAAATTACCCTTTAAAGACCAGACTCCCCCTCAGCGAGGTGCGAGGCACATGAGACCTGAGACCCACCGAGGGAGGTGGAGGTCAGTGTCACCCATCTCATGCTTACTCTGGGGCATACGTTTGCGGAGTAGAATGGTGGGAGATATCGCCTGGGCCAAACATTATTGTGCACACGAATCTCAGAGGATCTTGATAAAATGCAAATGTGGATTCAGGAGGCCTGGGTAGGGCCCGATACTCTGCATTGCTAACTAGGTGATGCCAGCGTGGCTTTGGCCATGCTTTGAGAGGCAGGGGTTTAGGCCATTCAAATTAATCTCTTGTTCCCTTCTTTTTGGTGAAGAGAGTAATTGGCACAGAGTACATCATTTCTCACAAGTTACATGTATATATGATTGCAGAACATTTAGCTTTTCATGGACAGCTGTGTTCCCCGGAAGACACTGGACTATCCATTGTCCACAACGGCCAAAGAATGAATTTGTTTAGTGGTTACCATTTCCCATCCCTGGATTCTATAGTATGGTTTACACAAGTGTCTATACCCGTAAGAGAAAGCGTTCGGTAAAATCGAGTGGTAGGAGAACTATACACTAAAATCCAAAGTGCCACCCAGAATGTGAAGTTAAAAATATTAAGGAAATTTTAGAGTGGTGAAAACTGTAGCCAGATTTAGACCCCAGAGCCTGCCGCCTCCATGGCAGTTTAATGAAATCACACATAATACAAGAGAATTTAGAGACTTTCTGGCTTTACACTGTTTCTTTAGGAAGCCTTTTGCTTAATCAAAATTATTTTTCTACTTAAATAGGAATTTGAAAAAGTTTTCAGTGTTCTTGACTGCCACAGTATTACTTCAGTGGAGGTGTTGGCAAGTCTTCTTTGATGCAGAAATCATTGGGAAGTGATGGATGAAATTATTCAAAGGCTAAAATTCACTAAATAAAAATGTACTGAATTGTAAACTGTGCTCAGAGCCTATCGGTTACATTAAGTAAGAGTACCTACATTGTCTTCTCCTTTCCCCTTGGAAATTGTATGTGTTATATTCTAACTTTACACATTGGCCCCGTTCCCAAGAGTTGAAAACAAGGGTGTAGCTAAGTGAGTCCAACTCCTGGATTTCAGCCTGATGCTGTTAAGCCAGAGTCTTGGACTAGGGTCTAATAGCGAGCTGCTTTCCACAAAGTCAGCATTAGACGATAAAATCTTCATTCTTGATAGCGAGCTGCTGTTTAAGGAATCTTTTCTTTTTACATTGCTTTTTGCTCTCTTGCTTTGTAGAGGGCCATGTGGCTTTCACATCTGCTGCTGGTTTTCTCATCCAAAGAGTTTATCAGGGAAAGATAGGATCTAGTGGAAGAAGAGATCCCCCTTTTGGTACAATGGGGCTGCATTTCAGGGTAGATTGGTTATGCTGGTGAGATTATGCTGCAGGTGTGAACAGTGTAATTTGCAACACAGTAGCCCAATTGTCCACCAGAATTCTCCCCTCTTTGGCAGTGGGATTTTTGTTGTTGGTTTTTTAACCTCATTTTTAGAGCCCACGTATAAGAATAGAAAATATTTTAAACAGAACCCCTAAGATGGCTCTGATCTGTGAAGCCAGATTTTTTTTCATTGCTCTTTGCATGAAGATGACAATGGATGGCCAGTAGTTTGCAGAGTTGGCTTTGTTTTTCTAGCATTAAAATGAAACCACAAAGTCATAAAAAATAAGTAGCATTTTCATTTGTTTCTCGTGGCGTTTTTATTTTTGAAACAGGGAAGAAGTCCTTCTGTTGAATGGGGCATCCTGCTGCTTTATGATTTTTATTTTAGAGGGGCGCTCGTGCTCTCTGTCTCTCTTGCTCTCTCTTTTCATGCAGCCACCTTGGGATTTTAGTGAAATTGGGCCAGTTATGTGGAATTGGCACCATGAGCTAGCTGTGTGCCCTTGGAGAAAACCTGTGTGCCTAGATCTTTATGCCAAATTGGTAACTGACTCATGGTAAGGAACCCTGATCAGGAGGACTTTTGGAGATTTAATTATGCCACAGACTGTGCTGGGGAACTGATTTTGCTCTGCTGTTGCCTCCTTTCTGCAGCCCCTCTCCTTCTCTACTTTGCGAGGCTTTCTGCTTCCAATCTAAAGCCCTGCTGCTTTAGTGTGTGACCCCTCTGTACTTTTGATGCTGACCTCTCTAGCTCTGTGCTATCAAAAGTTGTCCCTCGATAGTTTAGCATATCTGTGGAAGTGTATCATGCTGAAATATCTCGAAAGTTACGCATCGGGCAGTTTACTGAACAGCTTCATCATCTTGCTATTCATAATTTTATGTTCCTTGTATTGTGTGTGCCCACAGGATCCCTGGAACTTTAAAGGATAGTATTTTTAAATGACTAACAATTATAAAATTGTTTGGTTTTTTTATGAGACAGGTAAGTGTGCTGTTCTATTACAGCATGAATAATTCTGAGGAGTAAATGTTTTTAGGTATTTACCAACATTCATGTTTAAAACCTTAATTATAAATTCGCAGAAAGTTGCAAAAAATAGTGCAGAGCTGTCCCGTGTACCATTCCCCCAGTTTCCCGCACTGGCAATGTCTTGCATGTAGGACAATATCAAACCCGGGAAAGACATTGGTGCAAGCCACAGAGCTCAGTCGCCTCTCCCCGGTTTTACCTGCACTGACCTGTGCCTTTAGCTTTATCACAAGTGAAGACGGAGAGCATCCTTCACACAGCCCTTCCATGCTGCCCTTCTTAGCCCCCGGCACCTCGCTCTCCTCCCGTTTCTAACCCCTGGCGACCATTCTTCTGGCCTCAAACTCTAGGATTTTGTCTTTTGTAATTTCCATTTTTAACATATGCTTTAGTTATGTGTATTTCCTAGTGTACAGTTTTAGAAGTTTAGCCGCCTAGGCAACAATGTCATGGTTTTCAAACAAAAGGTAGAAAAAATGTGCAGAAAGAGGCAAGATGCAGTGGTTCAAAAATTTAAGATTTATGATAAAACTGGTGAGCAAGAAGTAGGTGTTACCAAAATAAATAAGTAATTCTGGAACTAAAACCAGTATATTAGATAATGATATTTCAAGCTTCAAGGAAAATGTGATGTTACAATTTTCCCAGATGTTCAAATAGGAGAACCTAAACCCTGAGGTTTTATAGTTAAAGATCTTAGTGAAGTTTTTAAAAGTCGAGAATCCATAGCCAAGTGCAGCTAAATTGATTTCATAGCAGAAATGATCCTGAAGACCTGTCATTGCTGGCAGGGTTTCCTTAGTTCTTAACTTCCACGTTTGCCACCAGACTTCTCTGTCGAGGAGACGTGTGCAGGCCCGAGCCCTGAGCACGCCCAGGAGCTTGCTTTTCCTTCACCAGGAAGCAGTGGCTGCTCCCAGAAAAGGGTTGGGAGAAAGCGGAGAGCTCAAGAAGGAAAGGCGGGGGCCAGGGGAAACACGAATGGCAACGCAGTGTTGATAGTTGTTTCAGCTGAGTGGCGGGTCCTAGAGAGTTCGTTATAGTGTTTACTTCTGTGTGTTTGAAATTTTCCATATTAAAAAGTTCAAAAGAAAAACAGGCAGAAAGCAAGAGATTGTATTTGACTAAGAAAGTCAGAACCTGCTGAGGACAGCACGTGCCAGAAGGTAACCTTTGAAAATACAAGCAATCCGGTTTTTTAAAGTGTTGAATTTAAAAAAAAAAGTTGGACTTATTCTTCTCATTCAGTTATTTATAGAGGGCCACTATGTGCCATGTACCTGTCTTTCAGAAAGCTTACATTATATACAATAAATATTTACATAATTAAACATAGGGTGTATCAGATGGTGATAAATGCAATGGAGAAAAATCAGACAGCATAGTGATGTTGGGGTTCACTTTGAAGTGGCCAGGGAAGACATAGAGAAGCTGGCCTTTGAGCAAAGACCTGAAGGAGGGAAGAAGGAGCTGTGCAGGTCTCCGCCGAGGTGACTGGCAAGTGCAGAGGCCTCCAGGTGAGCATCCCTGCTGCATTGGAGGAACCGCAGGCGGGTTGCAGTGCCTAGGTTGTGGTAGGCTGAAAATGGGCCCCCCAAAGATGTTCAGCTAATCCTCAGGACCTGTGAATGTTACTTCTGTGTTAGAAGGGCCTCTGCTCATGTAGCTTCAGGATTTTTTGCATGGGGTGATTCTCCAGGTGGGTTCAATGTAATTATTAATACAAAGCTCCTTATAAGAGGGTGGTAGGAGGTCAAGAGAAGGTGCAATGTTACTGACTCTGAAAATGGAGGGACGGGGCTGCAAGCCAACGGGTGCAGGCTGCGTCTAGAAGCTGGAAAAGCTGAGGAAACAGATTTTTCTCTGAGGCCTCCAGATGGATTGCAGCCCTGCCGCCAATACCTTGGTTTTCGACTTCTGGTCTTTAGACCTGTTCGAGAACAAGCTTGTATTGTTTTAGCCTCCAGGTTTGTGATAATTTGTTAGAGCATCAATAGGAAACTCACATGGGGGTGTAATGAGCAGATGGGGTCAGAGAAGGTGAGAGGGTCAGAATGTGAAAGGCAATTCATCCGTTAGCAGAACTTGAATTTCTATCCTGAATGAGATGGGACATCACTGAAATGTTTTGGGCAGAGTGACTTACATTTTAAAAGGGATTGTTTTGGCTGCCGTCTGGAGATTAGACTGTAGTGGGACAAGTGCAGCAGTATGGAGACCAGTTTGAAGGCCACCGAAATAATTCAGATGAGCGAATATGGTGGTTTGGACCAGGACTGTCCCAGGAGAAGTGGGCGGAGTCGGGCAGCGGATGGGCTGGGTCTGAGGGGAAGAGGAGGGGTCAACATGGACTCCAGGGTGTTTGACCTGAACAGCTGGATGGACAAGGCGGCCCTCACTGACAAGGGGAAAAGGGTGGGATAAGCAATTTACGGGGAAGACCAGTAGTTGGATGTGAGTTCTGGGTTGAACTCTGGGCTGAAGATCTAAATTTGGAAGCTGTCAGCGCCCTGATGGTTTTTAAAGCCAGGAAACTGGACGAGGTGACGAGGGAAATGCCTGTAGACAGAGGAAGGGAGTCAGGGAGGCACCACCGTGATTAGAGGTCGAGGAGATGAGGAGGAGACAGAGAAGGCAGATCGGAGGAAAACCCAGAGTGCAGAGGCCCCTGGAGGCAAGGGATACAAGTTTTCAAGCAGGAGAGAGTGAGTAAAAACGTTACGTCAAGTCAGAGAGGACTGAGAATGACCATTGGATTTAGCACCTTGGAGTCACCGGAATCAGTGGCGTGGTGTGGTCAAAAGTGAGTGGCTTTAACTGCGAATGGGAAGAAAGGACATTGCGATGAGTCCATATACAGCTGTCCATATATGGGGTGCCTCCGCAAGCTGACTTGGTATATGAATGTGTGACTAGAACAATGACACTTTCCCCTTTGTGGGCCTCCCTGGTAACCTTAATCCAGGCAGAGTTAATAAAGCTAATTTTTGAGCCACGGGGGCTGTTTTTTTTTTTTTTTTTTGGTAATGCTGCAATTCACTTTGGTGCTATAAAGCAAAATACTGGAGACATTTTTATTAGCAAATTTTTGCAGCTGAGGCTCACTCAGTGGGGCTTTTACTGGGCAGAGCCATTCCAATCCTGGTGTATTAAAAAAAGACCATTAGGCCGTTGGAAAATTTAGGCTTGTAAACTTGCTACATTTAATGTAACTTAAGAAATCCAAACAATTAGATTTCATTTGGGTGAGACTCTTTAAAATTTTCTTGTGAAAGTTTAACTAGGTCTTTTTTTTTTTCCTTTCAGGAGTAAAAGAAATTCTTAAAGCCTGTCATTTTTGTTCTCCTTTAAAAGAAGAAGAAAAAAGGCACCCTCCTTTTATAGTTTGCTAAAGAAATTGGCACATTTCTGTGTTTAATACCTAATTGTCGGTACAATCCTGATCCCTTTTTGGAAGTAATTCTCACCTCTGGGCTTTTATAAATCCCTCAAAGAGATTTATTGTGTGTTATCCAGGATTTAAACTTTATCCTGAATATCATTTTCTACAGGATAAGTTCTGTGATCTAGGGGTGAGTGGGGGGGACGGGGCACCGAAACATCAACTTTTGTTCTCAGTTTTTCATCCCATCACCGTGTTGTACACATTTCAGATTGTTATTTAAAACGACCTGGCATTTTCTTTGAAGCTAATAATAAAAAAAATCTGTTTTCAGCTTTCCAAAGTTTTTAAGGTCTAGTATATTTGAGACTTCTTGAAAAATCTCTGCGAAGTTTGTCCATTGTATGGTGTAGTTCCCGTGAAAACTTATCCAGAATGTTTAATTTAATTGGGATCTCCTCTCTTGTAATCACTGAGTACTGACTGATTTGGATCCTCCTAAAATGCTGATGGTTCAGTGGCTTTATCTAACAAAATACAGCCTTCTAGCTGATGTTTGGACTACAAAATTATTAAGATTGCCCCTATTCAAGGCCAGTTCTGTGATCTAATCTGATTGTTAGGGCAGAGACTAAAACATTTCCCTGTGGCCCGCGGGATGTCACTCATAGGTGAAGAGTACAGTTTGGCAGGTTGAGGTGGAAAGTGGATGAGAATTGCTGGCCTTAGTGCCCAGCATACAGTTAGCGCCCCGCACATCTTAATTGATTGACCAGTAATCCATTTCAGTGTGTTGAACCAAAAAAGTTTGGGGAATGCAGCTTCTAATGTCTCCTTCTTAGAGATCTGTAACACAGGTCAGCCTAGTTAAAGCTCTGAGAAGTTCTGCAGCAAAGAATCCTTCTGTTTTCTGTAAACTCGTGTTGCCCGAACTCATCAGACCATGGAACCCTTTTTTAAGTCACTTATTAACGCCCCGAGGAGCTGTTGTTTTGCTCTGCGTGCTTTGAGAAGTGCTGGTTTATATAATGAAATCATGACTTATATATGATCGCCTAGCCGCTCTGAGTCTTTCAGCCAGTCCTTGTACATTTTATAATTTTTACCAAAAAAAGGCTTATGTCGTCCAAGGATCCGAGTAAACTGCCCTGTATTTAGTTTATCACGGTCTGCCTTTGAGAACGTTGGCCCTTATCTTACACCTTATTTAACCCTGAATCCCAGGGGTCTGTTGTAGAAGCATTCTGCTCTGGACCTATTTGAGTTGTGGCCTGGCTCCATCGTAGCTGATGTCGGTCTGTCTCTGTCTGTGTTTCCTGATTGCCTAATGCCGAGACTCACTCTGGCACAGACAGATGGACAGACACCACCCAGTGTCATGGACAGGCTCAGCTGTGGGCCAGGCATGCCAAAAACAAAACCATGGTGGTCTGTCTAGTCAGAACTGGAACCCCAGTGTTATTGAGTCATTATCCCATTCTTTATTGCCTGATCACTTGCGATCAGATGAGGATTTGTTTCCCTCATGCTGTTATGGCGAAGATGGTGAAGTGTGGGGTGACAGTGTGGTTAGGTGGCTTTGTAACTGATGCTGTGGCCGTGCCCAGGGCGGGCTGCTTAATGGATCCACGTCAGTGTGTGGGGAGTGCTGTAGCGGTTTGCCACAGGCTCTGTCCTCAGCCCATCCTGGTTAGCTTTTTTTTTTTTTTTTTTAATAATTAAGATGCGAAGGCCCACAGACTATATTTTGCAGGTATGGGAGAAGTAGCTGATGCAAAGGATGACAGAATTGAGATGCAAAGATGATATAAGATGTGGGGTGGGGGGGGTGCAGTGAGCTGGGATTTAAAATGGAGAGCCAGCCGAGTGGCGCGGTGGTTAAGCGCTGGCTTGGGAAGCCAGCGGCCCCGGTTCGGGTCCCACATATGAGGGCCAGTGACACTGCCCTCAAAAAAAAAAAAAAATGGATTGAAAGTTTAAGTTAAGAATTTAGTTTTAAAAATAATAATACTGTGGATGTAAGAAATGGGGACTTTTTTTTTATTTTATTGCAATTTATGTTTAAAAAGCTCCCAAAAAATGATAATCACCAAATTGAGATTACCACTGGGGGGACAAGGATGAGGGCACTGAGAGATGCATAGAAGTTTTAAGCTTATTAGTAGTATTTTATTTCTTTTGCAGGATGGTGAGTCCCTGGGTGTTTGTAATATACTTTATACCTTGTCGTTTGCCTTAAATAGTTAATAAAATAAACAGACTCCAGAAGCTTTGGTAGACCATTAGTTCAGTAGCCATATGATGTTAATTATCTACAAGTGAGGTAGCAAGTTAGTGTCTGATAAAATCCTTCTGTTCATGGTGCTTGACAGTCCATATTTGGGGTATTGTTTGGTCCTGAGAACCACATTTGAAGAGGGACACTGTGGATGCAGAAATATTAGGGTACATTCAGAGATAATGGGTGTGGGAACTCGTCCTATGACAGGTAGTCAAAGGAATGGGTAGTATTTAGACCAGTGAAGCAATGGCTAAGGGGAAATGGGATGCCTGTTTTCAGCCATATGAAGAGCTGTCAGGTGGAAGAGGAAATAGATTTTTTTTTTTCTATTTCTAAGAGCAAAAATCAGGGCCATAGATGGAATCCATTTTCTAACTGATGGAAGAAAGTACTTTATAATAGAGTGCCTTGCAGTGATCAGACTAATTCAGGAGGTCAGCTCCTCGCCAAAAGCCTTCCACCGGCCAGGATGCCGTGAGGAGCCTTTCTGCAATGGGGAAACATCCCTAGTTGATCTCCAAGATCTCTCTTATTTTGTAGTTTCTAAAACATTGAAAAGTTGAACCAGTGTTGACACCTTCTGCATTTCAGCGTGACCCTTTGGTTCACAAAAGTTATGGAAGCCTTTCACTTCTTTATGCTACCTGCTCTGAGCTCTGATGCTGTGAATTCTATGCAAAATGTCCGTGTCTACAGAGAAGATGACTCTATGTGTTGTCACGCCTAGAGAGCGCATGCACTCATGTACAGCAAAAATGTTATTAAGAAAGCCAGAGCTTTAATATACCATCAGAGTGTTTTGTTGGTCAATATTGCTTTGAATACCAAAGTATGTATTTGGTATTGTTATAATGATGAATTTTAACATAATTTGTTTGTGATGGAAAATCAGAAAATTTGAGACAAACAAGCTGAAGTCTTGGATTCTAATTAAATTTTACTTTGTAAGTTTTAGCCTCTTTCTACTGCCATGGAGCAAGTAGAAACTCCTCATAGATTTAATAAATGTTCTCTATTAGAAGGAAGAGGGCCGGCCGAGTGGCTCAGTTGGTTAAGAGCTCGCTCAAGAGTGCGAGCTGGGCTCTGAGCAACAGCAGTTTGATGCCCAGCCCGAGCTGAGCTGCTAATAGGTGGCAGGATGGCTTAGCTAAAAAACAAAACAAAACAAAAAAATCAAAAATCAAAAAAAAAAAAAAAAAAAAAAGAAGGAAGCTAATGGCTTCCTTATTTAAAGTAATATTTGAAGGAACATAATTTCATTCTAAGGTATTTGTGTATTCTGTAGTAGTGCTATCAGTAGTGGGCTGTAGTATTGTGTGACATATGTGGAACGAATTACATGTAGAGTACTTTTCCGTGAGCTGTTCAATTGAGATCTGTTGCTGGTGGGGTATGATTATTCACATTTTAAAGATGAGGCAACAAAGGCCCCAGGGGCATAGAATTTAGTGTTGTAAGGGACATTTTAGGATCTGACCCCCCCACCCCCAACACCCCACCCTTTCACAGCAGAGGAAAGAAGTGCAGAGAAGCTTAGGACTTTCTCATGGTAACATTGCTAGTTAGCAAAAAGACCTGGCACTACAATCTGGGTTTCTTTTCCACAAGTGTAACTGGTTTTCTGTTACATCGCTGTTTCTTGAATAATGGAGGCAATCATAAAGACATGTTTCTGAAAATGTTACCATGCTAATATGTACCCCTATCACTTTAGGTATCCTTAGGGAAGTTATTATGTAAGGGAACTTAGCCATGCCATGATTTTTTTTTTTAATAGAGTAGATTCATTTTGAATATAAAGAACTCCCTTAATGTTTTTTACATTTTTGCAGTTAAAAAAAAAATTGTGAGAACTTCATGTGGCTTTTGCCCTTTATTCAAGTAATATGATATATTACATTGATTTTTGTATGTTAAACCAATCTTGCATTCTGGGATAGATTGCATCTGATCATGGCATATAACCCTTTTCATATATTACTGGATTCAGTTTGCTAGTATTTTGTTGGAGATTTTTGTGTATGTTCATAAGGAATATTGGTTTGTAGGGTTTTTTTTTTCTTTCTTGTGATAGCTTTGTCTGGTTTTGGTATTAGGGTAAAATTAGCCTCTTTGAATGAGTTGGGGAGTGTTTCCTCTTCTATTTTTTGGAAGAATTTGTGAATGATTGGTGTCAGTTCTTTTTTGAACATTTGGTAGAATTTACCAGTTGAGCCATCTAGGCCCGGGTTTTTCTTTAGGTGAAGTTTTAAAATTGTTAATTAAATTTCTTGTTATGGATCTTTTTCAGGTTTTCTATTTCTTCTTGAGTTGGTTTCAGTAGTTTGTGTCTTTCTAGGAATGTATCCATTTCACCTAGCTTGTCTGATTTATTGGTGTATAATTGTTCATAGTATTCCCTTATAATACTTTTTATTTTAGTGATGGATAGTGATGACTCCTCCTTCATTCTTGATTTTAGTAATTTGAATCTTCTCTTTTTTTCGTTGGTCAATCTGGCTAAAGGTTTGTCAAGTTGGTTGATCTTTTCAAAGAACCAGTTTTATTTCCTTGAGTTTTCTCTTTTTCATTTATTTCTGTTGTAATCTTTGTTATTTTCTATATTCTGCTAGCTTTGGGTTTAGTTTTCTCTTTTTCTAGTTTTTCGAGGTAGAAGGCTAGGTTATTGATCTGATCTGTTTCAATATGGGAGTTTACAGCTATAAATTTCCCTCGAAGCACTGCCTTCACTGTGTCCCATAAGTTTTGTATGTTCCATTTTTGTTTTCACTCATCTCACAGTATTTTCTAGTTTCTCTTTTAATAGCTTATTTGACCTATTGGTTATCTAGGAATGTAGTGTTTAATTTCCCAAATTTATTTACTTATTATTGATTTTTGATTTCATTGTATTGTGGCCAGAGAACATACTTTGTATGATTTCAGTCCTTTTAAATTTATTGACATTGTTTTGTGGCCTAGCATATGGTCTATCCTGAAGAATATTTCATTGCACTTAAGAATAAGCACTCTGTTGTTGGGTAGAGTGTTCTATGGATGTCTCTTATGTCTAGTTGGTTTATAGTGTTTTTCAATTCTTATATGTCCTTGTTGATATTCCCCTTAGTTACTCTATCCATTATTGAAAATGGAGTGTTGAAATCTCCAGATATTATTGTTGAACTGTCTATTATTAACTATCTATTATGAACTTCCTTCATTTTTCTTAGTTTTTGATTTACGTATTTCAGGGCTCTGTTGTTAAGTTAATGTGTTGATAATTGTATATCTTCGTAATGGATTGACCTTCATTATAAAAATATCCTTTGTCTCTAGTAACTATTTTTGTCTTAAAGTTCATTTTATGTGGTATTAGTATATAAATTCCAGCTCTCTTTTGTGTATTGCTTGTGTGGTATATCTTTTTTCATCATTTTACTTTCACTCTATTTGTGTATTTGAATCTAAATATTGTCTTTTGTAGATAGCATATAGTTAGGTCATGTTTAGTTATTCTGCCAATATGTCTTTTGATTGGAATACTTAGTCCATTTACATTTAATGTAATTACTTATAAAGGAGCATTTATGTATGCCATTTGCTATTGTTTTCTGTATATCTTAACGTCTCTTTTCTCTTTCCCTGTATTACTCATTTTTTTTTTGTTTTAAATGACATTTTTTAAGCATACCATTTTAATTCCCTTGTTTCTTTTACCACCATTTTTGATTTTTTTCTTAATGATTGCCCTGAATGTTAAAATTAACATCGTAAAACAATCTAATTTGGATTAAACCAACTTAATTTTAATAGTGTAACACAACTGCTCCGATACAACTTTATTCCCTCTTTCTTCTTTGTACTATTATTTCATACAAATTATATCTTTATATATTATATGCCCATAAACACAGCTTTATGCTTCAAGCAGTTGTCTTTTTAATTAGACACAAAAAGAGTTGTAACCAAAAATACATTTATGCTGTCTTTCATATTTACCTATGAAGTCACATTTACTGGTGTACTTTATTTCTTCATGTGGATTGAGTTACTGTCTAGTGTCCTTTTATTTTGGCTTAAAGGATTCCCTTTAGTATTTCTTGTAGGACAAGTCTACTACTGATGAATTACTTTTTGTTTATTGGATATAGCGTAATTTCTCCTTTATTTTTGAAGGATAGTCTTGATAGATGTACAGTTACTGATTGACAGTCCCTTCTCTCGGCAGTTTGAATATGCTATTCCACTACTTTCTGACCTCCATGATAGCTGATGAGAAGTATAGAGTCCCTGTGCACAATAGATCTTTTTTCTCTTGATGCTTTCAAGATTCTCTCTTTGGCTTTCAACAGTTTAACTATGTGTCTAGGTGTGGATCTCTTTGAGTTTGTCCTTCCTGGAGTTTGTTGAGCATCCTTGATGTGAAGATTAATGTTTTTCATTAACTTTGGGGCATTTTTGACGTTCTAGATTTGGCGTTTAGATATTCTTTCTACCCTGTTCTTTCTCTCGTTCCCTTCTGGAAACTTGCATAATACCTATGTTGGTCCACATGGATGGTGCCCTACAGGTCTCTGAGGCTCAGTGAATTTTGTTTGTTTGTGTATGTATTTTTTCCTGCATTTTTTTTCTTTCTCAGACTGAATAATCTTAATTGACCATAAGCTTGCTGATTCTTCTGATAGCTCAAATTTGTTGTTGAGCCTCTTTAGTGAAATTTTTGTTTTAGTTATTGTACTTTTCAACTCTAAAATTTCTATTTGATTTTTTAAAAAATATTTTATATCTCTTTATCAATATTCTCCACTTGGTAAGACGTTGTGCTCATTCCTTCCTTGATTCTTCAGACATGCTTTCTTTTAGTATTTTGAACATATTTATAATGGCTGATTTAAAGCCTTTGTTTAGTAATTCTAACATCTGGGCTTCCTCAGGGACAGTTTGTATTGAGTGCTTTTTCTTTTTGTGTATGGGTCATACTTTCCTGTTTCTTTGTGTTCCTCATTTTTTTTTTTGTTAAAAACTGGCCTATTAAAATAATGTGACAGCTCTGGAAATCAGGTTCTCCTCCATCTAGAGAGTTCATTTGTTGTTATTTTTGTTATTACTGCTGTTTGTTTAGTGGCTTTTCTGGACTAATTCTCTGGTTTGTATCCTTTGTCATGTATGACCCCTGAAGTCTCTGCTCATTTAGTATAGTGGTGATTACGTAGTGATTGGACAGAGATTTCTTTAAATACATTGAGCCAATAAGTCTCTTGCTAAGGTACACTCTGCATGTTGGGTCTGCCGTCAGTATACCAGCAGTTTACAACTCTGCTTTAACCTTTACTTCCTGCTTGTATAGAGCCCCAAGGGTTGCCAGAGTTGAGAGATCAGAGCCTCTCAGGTCTTTCCTGGGCTCACACACAGTCTTACACATGCCCATGGCATTCTTGATTCCCCAGAAATATATTGGAGCCTTTCAAAGCCCCCTGTGGACATCCCATTCCCCAGGTTTTCCTTTTAAGCCTTTTGGTCATTCTTTTTAGCCCCAGTTGGCAGTGCTCACTTGGGCAGCTGCAGTGTTCAACAGTTGTCCCTTAATTGTTTTCGACAAATGCCCTGGCGATAGGACAGAGCCAAGCGCTGTGTCAGGTCAGATAAAGACAGTCCTTCAGAACAGAGCTTTTTAGCAAGCTGCCAGACAGGTCAAGTGGTGGCAGCTCTCTGGGGATGGCACTTTCGGGGA
The DNA here is from genome assembly GCA_033961575.1 of Aselliscus stoliczkanus. NCBI lineage: Eukaryota > Metazoa > Chordata > Mammalia > Chiroptera > Hipposideridae > Aselliscus > Aselliscus stoliczkanus. The sequence goes on from CM066736.1 coordinate 11,268,523, forward strand.
GTGGTAAACCCATTGGGCCCCTCCGGTGGGTTTATCGCTGCTGGTTTTTACAGCTACCATAGTTGCAAGGCTGCTGACTTCCAAGGCTACCATGGAGCTGGAGGAGGAGGATGGGATTAGTGTAAGTTAAAACAGAAGTTGCACTTCTTATCAAGATTCTGCCAATTTTCCCCCGAATAAACGCTCCTCAGAATGTTGCAAGCCTTTAATTTCCCAAGTTCTGAAAAAGTTGATTTTGGTAATTTTTGGCAGCAATCTTGTTGCTTTTTTGGAGGAGCAGATTTTTGGAGATCTTGACCTGCAATTCCAAAGGTTAACTCCCTTTCGATTCTTCATTAAACAAGGCATCCTTGTACAATGAAAATCTGCCATGCACGTGCTGGGTGCTGTCTTATTTTGTCTCATGTTCTCTCTTCTTGTCTGTGTATTTGATGTCTTGTAGTGGCCCCAGCAGACGTTAAGGAGCACAGGTTACTGTAAGTCACACTGAGCACAACTCTTTACTTTATTAGAAGTGAATTGGATGCATTGCAGACCCAAGATCATGTGGGTCTGCTGGATCAGCTTCTCATCTTGTCAGCAGAGTTCATCGTTTTCAGTCTCCCCAACTTTGTGTGTTATCCTGGGATGAAGTAAATCGGTCATTCTCCTAAGTCAGGGCTGGAAGACAAAGCTCTAATAGCTGAAACGGCGATTTCCTCTGGATACTGTTGGGATTTGAAATTCAGTCCAGACATAACATTAATTTCTCCATATCAAATCTTACAGTCCTGGTAACAGCTTGAATTTTCTGTTAAAATTTTTTAATCTACACATTTAAAATCTTTTTAAGTTTTCACACTTAATATAAATTTGAATTTCTCATACGCAGATGTTTTGAGTTATGGATATTTATTTTATTATAGTTTTTTATTTCAGAGGCCATTGGTTTCCAACTCTGTAAGATGGAAATACAAGTGCCTGCTAGTAAAAGTAAAGTGATTCTGTTCTGAAAAGCTGTGTACGATTGTATATCTATTATCATGTCACGTGTATTTTTTACCTTTTCTCTCTTATATGTTATGTAATAATTTAACCAAGTAGTCTAAAAGGTGATATTTGATGGTAATACAACAATTTTGAAATCTTGAAAGAGAAAACTGGAAACATTTGCTTGATGTTTTTTTTTCTTCACCTCAGAGTGTTTTGTTAATGAGGCATTTTATACTGCCATAAACCCAGGGCAATAATAAAGGTGTTGATTGATTTTTGGATGACAAGGGGCTCCTCTAATTGCAGGATCTGACATTTGTGTCACTTCTGCCGTTTCAGGTGAGCAAGACGTGGAAGGTGATTGCGGAAGACGAAGTGCTCTGGCACAGGCTGTGCCAGCAGGAGGGGCACCTTCGCGAGAGCAGCATCTCTGATTATTCCTGCTGGAAGCTCATCTTCCGAGAGTGCCGAGCCAAGGAACACATGTTAAGAACCAACTGGAAGGTAGGCAATGGCCAATATCACTCATTACCTGTAGAAGACTGGCCTCCAAGGCCAAGGGGATCCAAGCCTGGGATTAAACACCAGTGGCCCTTCCGGTTACAGCCTGAGGCTTCCTGCCAGAACCGAAGAGAGACAAGTGTGGTGAGCGCACCGTCAGCCGTGGGTGACTCGTTGCCCATTTTGTTCCCCATTAGAGTGCCTGTCCCCGTTTCCGATCGCACCATTTGGGAGGAAGGGCGAGCTCGGGATGCCAGCCACCCAACCTCTGATGCTTCGGGTCTTTGGCGTCGTGCTCAGTGCAGCCCCCTTTCACTTGCATCACCTCCCCGGATGGACCAGCGAAGCCCAAGTACCACCTGGATGCAAAAGGGGAGCTGAGGATGCTATTTTCAGTAAATGTACGAGGGAGATTATTAAATGTCTCTAAGCACTGTCTCCTCTTCCCTCACATAACCCGCTGGCTGGCTTCCATCACATTTATCACTTCAAAATCTGTACAGAAATATTAGATCACAGCTAAGAATTTACACAGTGAAGTGTTTCTGTAGGAACTAACTGTCAGGACCAGTGTTACATAAAGCTGCTCGAGGCATGGCCAGACAGCCGGATGGTGGCATGTTTCCTCCCACTTGGGTAGCGGGATATTCGGTTGTGTGGAGGGGATAGAACCATACTCTTCCCACTCCTGTAAATGTCGGTCCCAACAGACTCCGAGATGAACAAGCTTTTGCTCATTGCCGATGGTGACATATGGCCTGAGTGCATGTCTGTCCCCAGACACCTCATAACCTGACTAGTGACTGATGCTCTTGATCTGGGCAACCTCACACAGTTTCTAGCAAAGTTAATAAGAGCAATGGTTCTCCAGTTCAGGGGTTCTTAACCCCAGCACAAGTGATAGACATTTGGGGCCAGATAGTTCTTTTTGGCGAGCTCTGTCCTGAGCTTTGCTGCAGGATGTTGAGCAGCATGCCTAGCCTCGGCCCAGTACATACCAGCCACATTCTCTTTCTGCCCTCTGCTGTGACAAGCAAAAATGTCTCAGCTCCTGGCTGAGAACTGCCTTTCTAAGAAGAATTAGCTTGGCTGTCTTTCCCTGGGCCATTAAGATACCACCACTCAGTAAAAATCCCACTGGTCCCCAGTTTGCATCCTCACCAGGTAATACACTCATGTAGAGGCCCCAGTAGCCCTGTTGCCTGTGTGCTTGAGTAGGGCTGTGTGAGGGACATACATGGGAGGCAGGCATGAGAGACTGAGCAAGGTGCTTAGACAGGTGGGGGGCGAAAAGCAGAGGGTCTAACCCTGGTAGAAGGGGCTATGATCTTTGTTTTCTCTTTGGTGTCAGAGAAAGCGAGGGAGGCAGGCAGGTACATCTCCCTCACCTGGGCTGGAGGTGACAGTGAAGGGGTTTAAAGACCCATCTCATAGCACCTGGCACTTAATAACAGTATACAGGTTACGTGCACTTGAACTGAGCATCTTATTAATATTAGTTGTCTCTAACAAGCACAAAGCCACATGTTTGGTAAATGATCAAGAAATGGTTGTCGATTGAATCAACTGGAGTCAAACTGCAGGCAGGCTGGGAGGGAGGCTTCTCTTTGGAGTGACTCGGGCCCGTTTCCTGACACCCTTCCCAGTGAGGCCTGCAATACGTGAAACATCAAATGACAGATGCTGCATGAACACTACTGGTGAGATTCTTATTGTGATTCTAGAAAGCCCTATGGAAACATGAAAGGTGGTATTAGAGCAAATTGCCTCTTGTGTGCCTTTGTTTTCTCATCTGTGAAGTGGGCTCAGAATAGCCCTGCACAGAGGGCCTGGGGAGGATGGCTGCAAGCAGACATCTACCGCTCCTCCCCAGAGCAGGGCCCTCGGTTAGCGCTGGCCGTAGAAGCCCACCGGTTTTGCACGGCAGATACTGTGGTTCAGCGCTCTTCGCGCTCGGCTTCAGGATGCACTGGGCAGGTGGTTTGGTTTGGTATCTCCTAGGTCCATATCTGGGGACCCCAAGAAAGGCGTTGCCCTGTAAGTCCATGAATGTACTTGGACCTGCAGTTCAGAGCCAATGTTAAAACCACTTGATGAGCTGGTTGTGGTGACTGGTGTCTTCCTTTTCCTGGTGTTTGCATAAACTCTTTCCACTCTGGCCTTGCAGTATTTCTCCAAGGCCGGAATACCAGTGTGGGGTTGGAGCCCATGTGGTTGGGGGTGGGGACCACATGACAGAACTTAGTAAATGCCATAAGCACACAGGTTTTCCTCAGGCCCTCTCCTTTTCTCTCAGTGCCTTGTCTTTCAGAAGAGCTTTGCTATTCTTGTGATTTGGGCCCCCAAGTCCTTCCCTTCCACACCCTCTGCACTAGCAGGGCAGCTCCACTTGGCTGTGTCCAGTTTTGTCCCTCAGCCTTGGACTTGGCCTTCGAATTAAATGGGATCATCATGCAGGTTATCTTGCACAGTGCCTGGAATATAGCTGCTTAATGACTGTTGGATTTAATGGGCTGGATGTCGTTATCTGTCTGCTGATAATATAAACAGTAACAATAGTAGCTGCCATTTATTGAACACTTGCTGTGTGCTAACCACTGCGCTTGGCACTTATACGCACTATTTCTAATCCTTGGGCCAGTCCAGCAAAGTTGAAATGATGGATTCCTTGGTATTCTTGAATACCTTTATTCATACTTACTTTTGGCTTAACTATCTACTTAACTAAGTACTTTCTGTTCCCCTAGGTTCCCTTTATTTTTATTTTAAAAATAAATGTTTTATGTATATAGTTTGCATCGATAATAATTGTCATGGTACCAATAATTCAAAGTCACCAGGGCGTTTAGTGGACACCATATCTCCCTCTTGCCTCTTTCCACCTGCCACCTGGTTCTCTCCTCAGGACCAACAATGCTCTGGGGTTTAGGGTTTCCTTTAAATACTGTTTCCGTGAACCTCTGACCTTTCATTCCAAAATCATGTCTTCTCCATCCTTTTCCCCATCCCGATTTTTCCTTTTTGTGTATACTTTTTCATTTTTTTCCCAAGGGTTGTTTATCAGGGCTGTTAACAGGTCAAATATCGTTAAGTACTTTCTCTTCAGATACTAGCAGTCTTCTGTGGATTGTTGCTATTTGTGCTCCCATGTTTCCTTGATCCCCTTGGGGACAGGGACAGCATCCCCCACACACCTGTGCCCTCCAGTCCAGCGCTGTTCACGTGTGTGGTAGCCCATAAATGCTCATGGCCTAACGCATTAGTTGCCGCCTTTGTCCTTTTGAATGTCCAGGTAAGTCGGAACGCGGTACCTGCCATAAAAAAATCGCTGTGAAGTGGAGGTGAGAGGCGCTACCTTGTCTTCCGCCCACCCCAGGAGTGTCCTAACCCATGTCCCCTTTCCTCACGCAGACTCGCAAGGGCGCCGTGAGCGAGCTGGAGCACGTCCCCGACGCGGTTCTGTGTGACGTGCACTCCCACGATGGCGTCGTCATTGCCGGGTAAGCAACACCAGGCTTGCCTCTCCTCCTCTTCGTCGCGCGGTCTCCCATTTTCCACGCACCGCACTCTGCGTTCCTGAGGGCACTCACCTTCCCAGGGGTCCCTGTGGCCCTCGGAGGAGACGGTTCTGGCCTGCAGGATCTGGGAGCTCTGCAGTCGGTGGTGAGAAGCGAGTGCCGTCGAGCAGATCTGTAATCCATTGGTCTCAATCCGTCTGTCCCAGCTTTTACACCACTCTCGTGGCGTGTTAGGTTAGATTTTCATTAAGGCACACAGTTTGTGTTTTATGAAGACATAAAAAAGTCAAGCAAGAATAATAAGTGTTGGCACACAGCGATCCTTTCTCTTCTCTTGTTCTGAAGCTTTCGTTACGAGGAAGGGCTGTGGCCACACACAGCCGTCCTTTCCCATCACACAGCGCGGACTCGCTGGTTAACTTGACCCGAAATAGGCTTTTTATTTGTCTCTGTGGCCAAGAAATTTAATTTGAGCTTCTGTAGACTCCTCTGGCTTCTGTTCCAAAAACCACTTTCATGAATTCTTCATAATTTACTATCGAGATGTGTTTATATATTTCTTTAATGTATAATAAGAGGATAAGTTTTCTTTTTGGATGAAGCTGTCTTGAACAAGAGTCTCAAGTTGTGTTCTTAATGCTGTACAGTGGAGACCAGGACTGACGCTTCCGAGTCTGGGTTGGCTTTGGAGTGAGCCACCCAAGAGAGGGTCCTGCTTGGAGGAAAACAAAAATAAACCTTGGACTTAATATAGTAGTAGGTGAGTTTTTTCTTTAGAGAGAATGCTTTCTTTAAGAAGCATTCTTTTAAAGAGCACCATTTGAATTGAAATTCCAAACAGTCAGATTATTATTATTATTATTATCATTATTTTAAATATTTTTATTGGGGAATTGGGGAAGGAGAACAGCCAAGTTGTTGGCCTTCAATCTTAGTTGTGGAGGGCACAACTAGCTCAGCTCCAAGCCCAGTCGCCATCTGGCCATCCATCGGCAGTTCAGGACAGCTCAGCTCTAGGTGCTGTGTTCCGTCTTAGTTGCGGGTGGGCATAGCCCACCATCCCATGTGGGAGTCGAACCGGCAACCTTGTTGTTAGGAACACGTGCTCTCACCAGCTGAGCCATCCTGCCACCTGTTGGCAGGCCAGCGGCAGCTCAGTTCGGGCACAGCTCACTGGCCCATGTGGGAATTGAACCAGCGACCCTGTTGCTCAGAGCTTGTGCTTTTTCTTTTTTCCTTTTTTTTTTTTTAAGCTGAACCATCCTGCCACCTGTTGGCAGCACAGCGGCAGCTCAGCTCAGGCTGGGCATCGAACTGCTGTTGCTCAGAGCTCAGCTTGCAGTCTTGAGCAAGCTGTTAACCAACTGAGCCATTTGGCTGGCGCAGTCAGATTATTTTGATGTTTTGTAGTATACAGCACCTATGAAAAGGTATTTTTACTCTAAATAAGGTATCCCTGGGAAGAACACTTTTCTTTAGCTTTTGCTTTGCTGGCTACAATTTAGAGATTAATGTCCTTCTTGGGAGTGCTGTCAAACCCTTGTTTTAGGAAGATTCATGGACCAGATATCTGGAGTTCTGTCCATGCAGTTACCAGTACGGCTTTAGGCTCTGCCTCTCACTGCTCAGGTGTGGGCCTAAGAGCTCATGACGTGTAAGGTCCTTTTCTCCCACTGATTCTGAGATTCCGTGGGAACCAAGAAAGGGACTCACGTTACTCTAGCTTCGAGGGGCCTCCTAGTGTGTCAGGAGACCTTTGAGGACAGAATGTTGAGATGGGACTAAGAGAGTCATCAAAGAAATTAGAAATAAAGGAGGCTTTAATCTCGGAGGTCAATTATGAATGTCTTATCCGGACATGGACCCCACAAAGGCAGGCTGGCCACGAGTCCAGATGCCAGGCCTTTTCCTACTGCTGTGTTCCCTTGAGGCCTGTTTAACATTACAGATTATGCCAGCACAAAGCAAAGCGATGGCAGAGTTTTGTGGATCGATAAGATGAAACTTGATCTGTGGGTCAGCGAGGCTCCTCAGGCCCCTCTTTCTAAGAGAACCTGATGTTTATGGCCCGGCATCAGATACTTCATATCTTGCATGTACGTGGAGCATCTTGTGTTTATCATTAAAATTTTATCTGGTGGTTACGATGCTTGTTTTCTGGGTCAGATCCTGAATCCCTTTTCATTTGAGACAGCGGTGTTTGTGGTTACCTCATCCCCAATCAATGCTGTATTCACCAGGCTTTCTGCAGTTATGTATCTCCAAGGAGCTTCTTAAAGAGACAGTGGCCACCTCATCATTTCTTTCTCTTCTGCTGACCTTGCTTTTCTTATTTGTCTTCTTCCCTTTGGTTCTCTCTCCTTTTCTTTACACAAGTGGAATTAAGTTTTGTCTAGCTAGAGCTAAAGTATGTAACATGTTTGCATTTAAACCTATTACATATATTCATATAATTGACAGAGAACAAAGGCTCTTGGGAAATCTCTTGCTTCTTTCCATCTTTTTAATCTTCTGTGTAAATGTTCCTGATAAAGAGTCGTGTTGGTTAGGCCTAGACTAATTTTTATTACAGTTTGTTTTACAATTGACCCAGTCTTGGTTCTTCCTTGTTCTTTTCACACAGACTCCGAGTAACCTTCAAATGCCCATCCACTCATAAACTCACCTGAGACCCTCTTATGCCTGTCAGGTGAACAGGACCTGGCCCCTGCTTACCCGAGGCTTGTTTTTCCTGCAGAGGAAACACACCATCCTCAAAGCCTTGATCTTTCACACTTTGGTCCATGAGTCTGCTTCCCTTACTAGCTCTTGGGTGATGATTTCCGGTTTCCTTTTCCTGACCTCCCGAACCCTTTGGAATTTGCTCCCAACCTACCTTTTTCCTCATTACTCTCCTCGGTGTACCTTTCATTTTTCTCCACACTGTTCTACTCGGTTACAGCCTCTGACCACATCTTTTTTTAAGTTGAAATGCAATTTATATACCATAAAGTTCACCCTTTTAAACTGTATGTCAGTGATTTGCAGAATATTCACAAGGTCGTGTAATCTATCCACCATTATCTAATTCTAGAACATTTTCATCACACCCAAAAGAAACCCAGCCCCCATTCTTTACGGCCCAATTTGAGTCTTGTCCCCTCCCACAGGGGATTATAACGCTCTAGCCTATGAACAGCCCTACGACCCACAGCAGTGCCCACCCTTCTCATAGCTCCTGCAGCTTCTCTGACAGATAGTCATGTCTCAGAGCTTCACCCCAACATTTTTGGTTTATAGTTATTTGACTGGGAGCTAATTTACAGCCATGCATTTTCTTTCTAGTTTGTAAGCATCTTTTAAAACTGAAGGCAGTACGTAATATTTCATTAAAGGCCCGTAGTGCTTTATAGATGTTTTCTCTGAAATAAGCATGAAAATTTGATAACACAGACTGCCCCTCCTCCCACCTGGGCATATGTGGGAAACTAGAGAAATACCTACTTTCTCTTCTCTGGTTTTTTAGTTTTTTCAACTTAGAATCATATAGTTGTAAACCTGGAAGGAACTTTAGAGGTTATCAGTTTTGGGTGGGAAACTGAAGCCCCGAGGTCCCGCTGAGCCAGTACTGGCCCCCTCTGCTGGCTTTGACAGCACCCACACACAGCTGGGCAGCAGGGCTGCCTTCAGCCCTCACCTGCTGCTCTGACAGCTTGTCTCTTTCAACGTCCTTTTGGTTTTGCTTTTTTGTCATGCATCTTTTCTGTTAAAAATAAGAGCGGCAGTAAAACCATGTTGTTTTTGCAAAACTGTTAGAAAGTGGAGGCAAGAAAGCCACCTAAATCCTCTTACGCTAGCACAATCCCTGTTATGGGTTTTGGTGGGTGTGGTTTATTTTTTATGTTCACATAATATAATCATAGCCTACATTACAGTTTTGGTCTTTTTTCCCCCCTCACTAAACTGATGAGATTTTTTTTTTCAAGTTATTACATACTTTTCATTACTTTCTTCGATTTGTTGCAAAAGCTGTGAGGTATAAGTTTACCCTAATTTTCTTATCAATTTTCCTAGTAATGGATATTACAGTCATTTCCTGTGTTTGTTATTACATAATATGAATATTTTCTGTTTAGGGGTTTGCAGATTTTTTCCCCTTTTTTGTACTACAAATATTTATTGGAAAATAATAAAACACATATTTATTGTAGAAACTGTGAATGCCACATAAGTGCTTAGCGTAGAATTCAACTAATTCTATTGTCCTCCCTTGGTCAATTTTCCTAGGCTAGAGTCCCATTAAGTGGCATTACTGGATTTAGGGGAATGAATTTTTAGACTTGCCAGGTTAAGAAATTATTTTAAAGTGCCTTCATAACCTTCAACTTCTTTGCAATTTAACTTTTTGTTTGCAGTGTTTAAGCCAGCCTGCTCTTCTGAATACTCATTCTTCCTTCCTGTTGGTCCCATAAATAACAGCACACTTCTCTACTTTACCATCCACATCTTAACCTCCCGCAACCTGGCGCCACTCCCCCCAACACACACACACCCCACTTCCACCCTGGCCCAGCCATCTGAGCGACACTGTCAGGTCACACATGTCACAGACCAATGGCCTTTTCCCCGCCCACCCCCTTCAGCCTCTTGGCAGCGTTTGGTCTTGTTGACTGGACACCTCCTAACATGTGGAGACTGTGTATTGAGCATCTTTGTTCCCAGGACACCTGAGGGAAGGTGCGTGGAATGACAGCTCCTCACGCTTCGGAGACCCTGCACTGTCCGCGCTTCCTTCCGGCGTCTCTGACCTGTCCGCCTCCCGCGCTGGCCCTTCGTCTCGCCTTTCTTGCTCTCTTTTGGCCACTTAGCAGTGACATGCAGCATCCCAGAAAGTACCTGAACCAGTGGTTTGCTATGCTGGTGAGATACGTGGAAGCTCCTTCAACTGTAACTAAGCTGTTCAAACGCAACCTTTACTTTGATTTTCCAGTTAAAATTTCCCGTTTCTTTAACTTGAGAAAAATTCGTGTTCCAAAGCCACCCACCTCTCTACAATAAGCCACCTGTCTGTTTCTCTTAGGGTTCGGCCTCTGGCTGTGTTTCCTCTGTGACCTGGTAGGCTCCTGAAATGTCATGAAGTTTAGTGTGTGCTTTCTTTGTATTAGAGGAAGAGACATGATCTAGAAAGTTCGTTGATAATAAGTGATTAGAAAGTGTGGTTTTATTTGTTGCTTTGTTTTATCTTGTTTCTTTGGTGGTAGCAGCTCTGAGAATTTTAGACTGTTTTTCAAAGTATGCGTTTACCACTGAGGAAAAAGAGCAGAAGAGATGAGGACAGGAAAGCACCCGTGTTCTGTTTGGTGAAGCCTCTAGATTGTTCCCAGTTGCACTGTGGAAGCGAAGAGGGCTGAAAACAGATGACGTCATGAGTTCAGAAAGGTCACGTTATAAAACCTGAGATGTAGGCCCGGGTCTCATTCGCCAGAAGTATATTTACTTTGCTGCCACCCTCGTGAAGGAGACGGTCTCAGGTGAAACCTACAGGAGAAAGCCAAGCCCGGGGCCCTGAGGAGGCCGTGTGCCAGCTCAGCTAACCATTAAGCTATTAGCTCACCAAAAGCTTTTATCAGATGCCCAGGAGTATGGTGGTGTTTTGCAATAAACTCGCTCCTCACTGTTACTTAAGATTCATAAGCCTGAGGTGGTTCAGTTTGCATAAGAGAGCACACTTTTCAATTTACATTAGAGGGCCAGGTTCTTCCCCCCACTTCGGGTTTAAAAAGATATAGAGCACCCTCTTTGTGTCGAGGTTTTTCTCAGTACTCCTTAATGTTTTTCTCCCATGTTTTCTACTGATGTGATCTGCCTTCCTAGGGTACAGTACCCACCTTGGCTGCAAGGAACACTGACTATATGTATCCATGTTTCTCCTCTGCCAAAGGGGGTCGGAGGGACATGTGTGTCATATAATGTTGCAAAATTATAGCACTGTTGTCCCCTTTGGTCTTAACGCATTTTCATCCGTCTCCATTCCCTTTGAAGCGAGCGTGTCCAAATAGACACATAATTGTGATACCTCCCTCTAGCAGCCCAGTGACCTGTGGCTGTCATTCTGGCTTTCAATTTTATTTGCTCTGTCTGTCCACACAACCTGGACAGCAGAGTCGAGGGGGTTCCCCATCTTCTGTAGACATGAAGCAAAATTTGGAGCTTCTAGTTTATAGATGTAAAATTTGAATTCTGAACCTCTGGTTGCTTCAGTTTGCCCATTGGTACTTCCAGTGGAATGTTATCATTGTTTAGAATTAAGAACTGTTAGAAAGTATCAGTTCAAACATAGACATGCACCTAAGATAACATGAAATACCTTGCTTTTAGCCATGTTTCCTCCACTTTTCCTGGTAATTAAAAATGTGCCCTTGTATTAACCATGTACCATGCCCAAATATGGCTTTGATCTGAAATAGTGTATATGTGCCCTGAATTTAAAAATATTTCCTAGTCAGAAGCAGAGGACCTCAAGGATGGAGTTTTTAATTCTCTGCTAGTTTCATGTGAATGTATAAAAAATGGATAATACCCAGGATTACTCTGAGGCTCTTGAGATAACAGATGCTTTATAAATACAAATTGGTGATAAAAGTTATGTTAGACAAATGTCACCCCATATTTATACTTACTAAGGACATGCTTTCTGTCTTTCTCCTTTAAAAAAAAACAAAAAAACGTTTGACAATTTTCCTTTCAACCTTGTTTCATATCGATTTTTGTGCTGCTGCTTTTTACTACACCAGGCTGCTTCCCATAAGGAATTTGATCATTACCCGTTAGGGACCTCTTTTTAAAAATACTTTGAAATTTATTTATTTTCTGCTGTGAGGTATACGTGCTCTTCTGGTAAATAAGTCTGAGGTAAGCTATTGATAAGGGAGCAGAGGAGAGCATGCCATTTATTATATCCTTAATGAAGGAGCGCTAGAATATCCTTAAGAAACACTGGTGAACTCATGACTGCATTTATCCATCTCGGGCTCTCCAAGGAATAATGGGAAGGGCCACAGTTACAATAACTCTGCATAATCACCATTGACTCTGACGCTATTGATTGTGATTAACCAAGATGTATGGAAAACAGTTTTAAGTGTGGAGTGCATGTATCTCGTAAGGTCCATTAAGATGTTCATTATTTCTCAATTGATGCGCCTTAAGCTGCACTTGATGTTTGCAGTAGTGCATTTCCACAGAAAAGACTGTACCGAGGGATCGAGTTCATTTTGTTAATTGCATAATACCACGCAGGCAGGTTTCATGGAAAACAGTAAATACTCTTGATTTCATTGATTTGTAATCTTTGGGATAACTAAAGAAAGTATGGAGTATGTGAATAGTTCTTAAAACCTCTACATGTTAAGGGCATAAATGTTTCTTGAAACGTGGGCGCTGCACTTGTAGGGGCCTCTGCCTAATTGCTTTGTAGCCTTTAAACCATTTCCATCTTCTCGTTGAAGTCAGTAGGTTGGTTCATTCCACGTTTCCAAGCACAGGTGAGTACTGCAGACACATCCATTGCTCGCGGCCAGGATACATGCCTCGCTCACAGGCTGACTGGGGGATACAGTTCTAGGCAGTTACAGAGCAGCGTGGGAGATGTCAAGTGGGAAGAGCAGGGCCCCGAAACCCTGGGGAGAGGCATCGTGCACAGGCTCGGAGGCAGCCTCGGCTTCTCCTGTGAGGTGACTTCTCAGCTGAGTCCGGAAGGATGAGTAAGAGTTGGCCAGGCAGAGTTTAATACGGGGCAGAGGCGCGAGTAAGGGTGCACATATGCTGCCACTCCACGTTCCCAAGCTGACGGTCCTCAGTAACCGTTAGAGCATTTACTTTCCCGCTGAGCTGGATGGAACACAGCTTCAGAATCCTTCTCAACACAGGGCAGTAGGCAGCCACTACCAGTGTATTGGATTTGACACACACATGAAACCGTTTGCTGTTTCTGGTCTGAGCCCTCATACCAAGGCTCCTTTGGGCTGCTGTGAGGACCTGCTCAGAGTAGGACTGTGACTTCATTTGGGGGTGGCTGCATGAGGATGGCCCTGTAGAGCGTGAAGTGTTACCACCCATTCCACAGTCCTCTCGCATCACCTGTGAGGCAGGTGTGGGAGGCACCGTCGCATGTGTCCAGCCCCTCACTCCTTACCGGCATCTGAGCCTTTTGTGTTGGCTTCTTGCCTTCCACTTGAGCTATAGAGGTAGGATTGATGAGTGAGGATCAGGGGCCGTGTCCTGCAAACCTGAGTCACAATATTGAAAACAATAAATTCCCTATATTGCACTTAAATGGGGATGGCTCTTAAAAGCCGTATTTGTTTAAAGACACTGTCATCCGAGGAGGCAGAGTGGCTCGTTGGTGAAGTAGCAGGTTGAAAAAAGCGTGGGGACCTGTTTTCATCCCAGCTGTGCCACTGAAATGTTTCTCGTGACCTTGGGTAAGTCACTTAACCTTACTTCCAGCATTTTTAAATGAAAACATCCCCCCAGGTTTTTCTGAAGAGCCTTGAGAAAATTGTTTTTAGCTGAGAAGCCCTGGCCCCTGGAAGCACAATGGAAGCATGCCCTCCCCCACCCCCTGCCTCTCCTAGCCCTGCTGGACACTCATATAAGAGGAAAGGGGAAAGGCTGTTTTTAGTCCAAATAAGTGGTCTGTTTATTGGAAACTTACTAGTTAATGAAAGCTCTTTGGTGGTAAATCATTTTAAATTGACAATTGCTCTGGCGTGCTGAGCTTGAGAGAGGCTCTATTCCCATTCTTTCAACATAAAAATCAGCTGTGGTCTCTGACCTGTTTATTTGGAGGTAAACTCAGCCTTGCCAAGCGTATAAAAAGATAGAGGAAGCATCCAGTTCCACTGGCCTGTGCCATGGGCGGGGACAGCCTTCCTTGTTTGGGAAAGGCTTCGTTCTTCTTCAGGTTTTCTTCCGTGTTCGTGTATCAGCTAACATGTTAGTTGCAGTTGTACTTTGCACAGGCACTAATTAGAGAGCCATCAACATTGGAGTCCAAAGACTTACTGACAATGCAACTGTCATAGTGGTGTCTTAATTGGTTGAGTGTAATTGTCATTAGGCAGCGATAAAGACATCTGGAGCTCTGGAGAAAAATCAGCCCTTTTTTCCTACCTCCCTTCGATATCTGTTCTTGCTTCTGGCCAATGTTGTTAAGCGCTTTTAGATCGCTTTTAGGGTTTAGTCCAGGTCCCTCTTCCCCAACCGATGTTTTGCCCTCGTGAGTAGGTCTGTTTCTTTAGCACCAGTTCATTAGCACTCAGTGATCGCCACTGCTGTGGCTGCTTTCACTTGTGTTAGATTTTAGAGCCTACTGCTGAGTCATCACACAGTACCTGCTAAAATAGGGTATTCTGTTCCCATCATAAAGGAGACATGGAGTCTCTTATACTTTGCCTCCTAAGTCATTTTGCAGCAAAATATTTGCTCTGTTATCATGCTCTTTGGCCATGAAGAATGGAGTTAATTTAAATGGAGATCTATGGAAAATTTCATGTTTACTGAAATAACTTAGCTTATCCTGTGTTTTATAAAGATATACAGAGAGATATATTTTAATCAGTTTGGAACTACACGCAGGAAGTCTAATGCATACCGATGTGTGCGTTCTGGGTGTCTCACTGATCATTAGCACTGGAAGGTGGACAGTGGAAATGAAAGGAGGTGCCACTCAAACCAGTTGGGTGGTTACTTGTGGGTACCGTTTACTTATTTTTAGCTGTGTGTAAGGCACTGTGATGAAGGCTATGGCACTAAGATGCGGTCTTTCCTGCACTTTACAGTCTGGTTGAGGAGACATGGAACGTGGCACTGAATGCCGTTGCTTCAGACACAGGGTACAGTAGAGCCCAAGAAGGCTTCCTGGAGGAGGAGTGCCTTTGCTAGCCCTGGAGTAGCTGGTAGGTTGGGCTAGGTTGGAGGTTCTCAACCTTGACTGCACAATGGAAACACTGATGCCTGCTTCCACCCCCAGAGAGTCAGATTTAATTGATCTGGGGTGTGCTTGGTTATCGGAAACTTTAAAAGCTTCCCACGTGATTCTATAGTGTGCAGTCAAGGTTGAGACCCACTGGGCTGGGTCGTGAGGAGGAAAAGTCCTCCAAAAAGGTGGATGACATGAACCAAGGCTCAGAGGCAAGAGTGTTTGGAAGCCAGTGAATAGCAGGCTTATCTGGAGGCTGGCTCAGGCTACGAAAGAGGAGGAAATGAGGAGTGGAGGGTTCTCAGTGCTGGGCTAGGAATTAGAATTTCATTCAATAAGGCGGTAAGGCTTAAGTGTATACAGAGGGCTTCCTAGGTGGGGGTCAAGGCTCTTCTGGTGTGACCCTTCCAGTCATTAGATCAATACCCAGCCCTGACCTTAGAAGCCTGGAGGTTCGTGGGGAATATGAGCAGTCAGACAATCACATCACAGTTGCCACGAGAGTAAGTCCAGGCTGCTGCCCCAGATCATGGGACACGTGGTCCGGTGTGGAGTGTGAGGGAGACAAGGAGACAGATTCGTGGAGTCAGGTATTCCTGAGGGTTTGGCCTGTGCAGGGCTGAAGGAAGCTGTGAGAGGCTGAGATGTAGGGAGGCTGTCATGGCGCATCTGTGAGGTGTTGAGGGATTTGGACGAGGGTGGCGATCCTGGGAATGAGAAGAACAGAAAGTGTGTGGCGACTCAGACATACAGAGCAGTGTGGACAAAAAGAAAAAATCAGTCACAAAAATAAGGATTTTGGCAGTTGGCTAGTGTGGTGGCGAGTTGGAACTTTTTGAGGAGAGCACACAGTGAATTTTAGATGTGTGGCCCTGCCACGTGAGTGGGACAGCTCCATGGATGAAAAGGCTCATCAGGAGCCTTTCCAGTTTCAATAGCGCTTCTCTCTGTGCCATCCCTGCCTGCCTCTCTCCTTCCCCCAAGTAATGCGAGAGATCAACAAGTTCATTTCACAGTTCCCTATAGTGCATTTCAGCAGGTTTTCACATTTTGGTTTGGTTATTGTTGCTTTACCCCTGAAGTCATTGTGTAAAAAGGGCTTGGCGTGGGGCTGGAGCTCTGGCCACCAAAATTCTGCCCTCTGTACCCCTCTGCGCCCCGCCGAGGCCCCTGGGGGCGCCACAGAGGACCGCGTGAAGACTCCTGGTGTGGTCTGACGTGGAGGCCATGAAAAACAGGCTGACAGAGACTGATGGGAAGGAAGTCCGTTTTCCTGATTGTGCACGTCTTTTTCCCCAAGTGGCTCAGTTCTCTGATCTACTAAATTCCGTCTCTTTGTCTTTCTTTCTCTTACCTTCTCTGTATGTCTGAAAGACGCTGCCATCCTTCTCACCTTCCTTTTCTGAATTGCCTACTTCTTTTCACATGGAATTTATCCTTAAGAATCTAATTACACACAGTCTAGAAATTCGAACACGTTCTCTCTGGTCTAGCTAGGCAAGTGGCCTTACTTCAGGGATGCCTGAGTCGTTTTCAGGGTGTCAGGGTGAGCCCAGTAGTTTGGGGTCAATGGGGTGTGTGTTCTTGTGTAGGGTTCCCCTTTAAGGAGGGTGATCTGGAACGCTGCCTGGGTGGCCTGGAAGCCAGCAGCCGCGCTTTGGCTGTGGTGCTATCAGTACCCGCCCTTGCTCGTGCATCGCCAGGCTTAACGGCACTCGTGGACTGGAGGAGCAGCGGTCAGAGGCCCAGCGGTCCAGCTCTAGAAAGCACGTGTCTCCTCTTTGGCTCTACACGCACACTCTCCGGGCACCGTCCGCAGGGAGAGAGCTGAGTTCTCCAGCCTAGAGAGTGTGTGCGACCGCGTGACCTTTGAATTACACACTATGTATTTACTGTCAGTTAATAATTTAAGGGAAACGCTCTTACACTTAGTCCATAATGCACACCTGAATCAGAGAACACTGGGGTTCTTTATTAAGCAATCTCACATGAGAATTTCTTTTTCTTTCTTTCTTTCTTTCTTTCTTTCTTTCTTTCTTTCTTTCTTTCTTTCTTTCTTTCTTTCGAGAGAGATTTTATTTTATTTATTTTTCTTTTTTTTTTTTTTTGAGGGCAGTGTCACTGGCCCTCATATGTGCGACCAAACCAGGGCCGCTGGCTTTCTAAGCCAGCGCTTAACCACCATGCCACTCGGCCGGCCCTCACATGAGAATTCATTTGTAACTACATCATAGATAAATCATGTCATAAATTTCAGTAATTTAATCTCAGAGGTTACTTTGACTTTACACTTTCAATGTGGGAAAGAAACCTCTTCCTGAGGCTTGAGCCTCAGGCAGACTGTGAACCCCCATAAATTATCTACCTTTGTGTCTGTGTGGGTACAGCAGGAGACCCTTAAAACATGTCTAACGCCCCTCCCGACAGCCACTTGATGTGTTGAATCAAACCCTCTGCAGCAGATGCAGGAACTTAGCACCGGTGCCTCAGTGGCAGGCAGCACACCATCTGATCATCTGGCCAGTCCATTATCCTGAGGGCCTCGCGTCCACGCTGGTTCTGGCCCGGCCTCGGCCTGGATGGAGAGAGCCATTTGTTGGAGTGACAGTAGTGTTAGGAGAGGGTGAGGGCTCCTATTTTCTAAGTGGGCAAAACCGGGTGTGTCATACATTTCGGTGTGAGCTTTTCATGAGAAGGCAGCATTGTCTGGCTGCTAACGGCAAGATTTAATTGTTTCAGCAAATCAATTAGTCTTTAGGGACTTTAATCAGTCAAATCTGATGCATGGATGAGGTATTAGAAAGCTTGTGCCTGTAAGACCATTAGTCCTTAGTTTTTCTCTCCCTCTCTCTCTCTGCCTGTCTTTCCTGTGTGTGTGTGTGTTTATTTATGTAAATATCTTGGCTTTTACAAATTTCTGCTAATGATCTCTTTACTGGGAGAACTTAAGATAGCAGATGAGTCATAATAGTGTTTAAAAGGAAAGAAGAGGGCCGGCCGAGTGGCGCAGTGGTTAAGCACTGGCTTGGGACGCCAGCGGCCCCGGTTCAGTCCCACATATAAGGGCCAGTGACACTGCCCTCAAAAAAAAAGGAAAGAAGAAGATCTTGAGACCCGATTTTTTTTTCTTTTTTTTTTTTTTGAGGGCAGTGTCACTGGCCCTCATATGTGGAACCCGAACCGGGGCCGTTGGCTTCCCAAGCCAGTGCTTAACCACCGCGCCACTTGGCCGGCCCTGAAGACCCAATTTTTGATTTGTGTAGTGTTCTCCTTTGAAACTGTCACCATTGTGCAGTGAGAACCTGAAATGTGTCCCCAGTCTTTCTGTTTTCTAGTGGACTTTGTCTCCCATTGGACTTGCTCTCCTGACCAGTGCGGCAGGAGTTGTTCCACGCCGACCCCGTCTCACTCCTCTGCCGTTCTAAGCCTGTCCCCCTCTCCTCCCCTGGGGCCTGCCCTTCGATGTGCGCGTGGAACCAAGTGTGCCCTTCCTTTCCAGATACACATCAGGGGGTGTGCGGGTGTGGGACACCCGCACCTGGGACTACGTCGCCCCCTTCCTGGACTCCGAGTACGAGGAGGATGAGGACGAGCCTGGCATGCAGCCATATGTCTCCTTTGTGAGGATAAACAGCTCGCTGGCGGTAGCAGCTTATGAGGATGGTAAGTAACCACAGCCCTCCTCCCTATTAAGGAAAAAAAAGCTCTACAAAAATTAAGCAGCTGTGGCCGGCTCCCCCCTGTAATCCGTCCATACGTGCACGTGGGCACACACACATGTTCACACACACGCACTCACTCTTGCCTTTATGTGAAGAAGTTGGCCAATAACCGTCAATGCATTAGCTGGCCTTGGAGCACAGCACCCATTAAAACTGGTGTTTAATTCCTCCTGGAACCGTCGGGCTGGGTTTAGTGCCAGACACGAGGCTGGCCAAGCCATCTTAAGCAAATAACTTGTTTGGTGTAAAATATTAAATATACTGGGCCTACTTTTCCTTCAGTCTCTGCTCAGTCCAAAGGGAACAGTGAAAAGGGGGTAGACATAGGTAATCTATTGACAGATATGGGAGTAGAAAAATAAAAGCCCGTGCCTACCTTTTCCTGGCACTTACATACCATAGAAGGTATTTTATGGGAACACGCTCTCTCTGGGACCGGTAGAATTCTTTTTGTGCACGAACAACTGTGCAGTCACAGAACTAAATAAGAAGGGTTTAAAACAGAAACACTTGACAGTTTTGAAGCAACTCTTTTCGAAGGCCATGGATATCCCATGCTCCTACCTCTTATGCTCTGGACTTCTGTTATGGTGAACATTTGAATTTCCAAAAGCTTTGTTCATCCCCCTTGCCTGAAAGTTGGACCAAGAATATTTCAGGGTGCTATTGTTGATCTGATGGCCCAGTTGCAGAATCCTCATATCAGTGTGACATTATCATGTGCTCAGGGGATGAAATTGCAGTCAAGTAGGTAATAGGGGATCTTATGGCCATGTGCCATTTAAAAAATAAAAATTAGGGCTGAAATCTTGAAAATATTTTCATTTTATTATTTTAATAACATGAACTGTGTTTTTTTGGTTTGACATTAGTAGATACCATTGATGTATTTTTTTCTTTCAGCCTTTAGAAATTCAGCTGGTTTTGTTTGCTTGTTTGTTTGTTTTGGTATTTTGATATTTTATATGTTTGTTGAGATCCTGGATAGATAACATACGAGCAGCTTGAGTGTCTTTGCTGCTTTCCAAATAGCCAAGAAGGTTTTTTAAAACAGCTATGCACAGGTTGCAGTACTTCTCAGTTAGAATCGTACAGTTTCAGAATTATCTAATAGCCTTCCCGCCACAAACGTGTGTGCACACACATACATTTTTCTTCAAATGGGGAAACTGAGGCCCAAAAGGACCCGTTAAGGGGTTAGCTTGAGGCTGAGTCATTAGTCAGTAGTGAGTCCAGAGCTAAGATTGTGTCTCCTGGGACATGCGTGGTTGGAGTGCTGATTATGTAACATTAAGCACAGAAATACTTCTAGAAATGTGCACCTGATTTATTTGCACCCTGGGTCTCATATCCGGTGAACTTGAAAATATGGCTTAAGTGATGTGCGAGTGTGCTGCTGGGTTTATACTGTTGGTCAGAATTGTCTTCGTCATCCTCGTCCCTGTTGTGGCACAGAAACATTGGGGAACCATGTAGATATGATAGAGAAACTACCTTCTTCAGTAAATACTCGGCAAATAATTGCCAAAATATATTTTAAATACTTGGTTTTAAAACATTTGTCATAGATAAAATACAAACAGAGCACACATGTATGAAATGTAAAAGGAAGCATATCCAAAAAGAACTTGAGGTGTTTCTCCATTACCCTACCTCTGGCTCGCACATACACACCTTTTACACTTAGGTCCTGCTCTAGATACTTTTCTGCAACTTGCTTTTCTCACCAAGTGACTCGTCTTGATGCCTCCATATTAGCACTTACAGGTCAACCTGATTCTTTTTCAGCCTGTGTAATATTGCATTGTGTGGCTGCACTATCATTTATCTGTTAGAGCCCTTAGTGATTAAGGCTCTTTGTATTGTTATTAAGAATTGTTATTTGGGAGCCGGCCGAGTGGCGCAGTGGTTAAGCGCTGGCTTGGAAAGCCAGCGGCCCCAGTTCGGGTCCCACATATAAGGGCCAGTGACACTGCCCTCAAAAAAATAAAATAAAATAAAATGTTTAAAAAAAAAGAATTGTTATTTGGTTATTAAAAACAGTGCTGCAAGCAGTACCCTTGAACAGATACCATGATGGACTTGTGCAAATATAGCCATGGGGTAAGCTACGGCAGGCTACAGATGCTTGGTGTTTTCTTAAAGATTGCCAAATTGCCCTCCAACAAGTGACGGCTTCCTCAGGCCTGTCTGCTGGTGGAAATGGCAGGTGACTGTTGTTGGGGGTTGCCTCTTTCTACAAGTATACGTGAACATCTTTTCATTGTGTTATTAGCTGTTTGTATTTCTTTCTCTGTAA
The DNA here is from genome assembly GCA_033961575.1 of Aselliscus stoliczkanus. NCBI lineage: Eukaryota > Metazoa > Chordata > Mammalia > Chiroptera > Hipposideridae > Aselliscus > Aselliscus stoliczkanus. The sequence goes on from CM066736.1 coordinate 11,289,496, forward strand.
ATTGTGTGTTCCGATCTTTCCCCATTTTTCTTTGGGTTGTTATCTTTTCCAGTTGAATAGAAAGACCTAAGGAAATGACCCTTCTCATATCTATTTTAAATGGTTTTTCAATTTGTCATTTATTCTTCAATGGACTTTTGTTTGTGGTTTATTCTTCTAGGTGGTAGTTGTGTATGTGTGTGTGTGATTTTAATTTTTTTTTTTTAAAGATTTTATTGGGAAATTGGGGGAGGGGAACAGTGTTGAGGAACCAGGGAAGGGGAACAGACAAGTTGATGTCCTTTTGTTCTTCAGTCTAGTTGTAGAGGACTTTGCTTCACTGGCCCATGTTGGTATCATCTTTGCGCTCTTCTCAGGTGAGGCAGATCTGTCGCCGGCCTCTGGACGGCCGCTCACTGCCAGCCGTTCACGCTGGCTGCTGGCCACTCACTGTAGCCTATGGCAGCCCACTGCAGCAGGGGCTGCAGCTATGCTGTCCCAGCTCCAGGTGGAGCTGTTGTTCACCATCTTAGCTGTAGAGGGCAGTGTCACTGGCCTTCATATGTGGGATCCGAACCAGGGCCGCTGGCGTCCCAAGCCAGCTCTTAACCAATGCGCCACTCGGCCGGCCCTTACTTTAATTTTTTAATCCATAAATCAGCGGGTTTTATTTGTAATTTAATTTAATATTTTTGTAATTTAATATTTTTGACTAATACATTTTTAGGGACATAAGATCAAACTAATATAAACAGTTCTATGTTGAGAAGTCTTGTTTCTATCCATTTTTGCCCAGTCCATTCTAAAGCAATCATGTATTTTAGTTGCTTGTCAATCATTCCAGCATTGAAAATATAAGCAAATATGAATACCTATTCTTATCCGCCTCTTCTTCTTAACAAGAGATGACATATTACCTTCTATTATTCCGCACCTTGTCTTTTTTCATGTAATGGCATATCTTTTTTGGAACAAATCTGATATGTTACATTGTGTAAGTTTAAGGAGTACAGCATGTTACTTTGATACATTTATATATTGTAATATGGTTGTTATTGTGGTGATATTTATTTTATTTTTATTTTTTAAAAGATTTTGTTGGGGAGTTGGGGGAGGGGAATAGCATTGGGAATCGGGGAAGGGGACTAGACAAGTTGCTGTCCTTTTGTTCTTCAGTCTAGTTGTGGAGGATGTTGCTTCACTGGCCCATGTTGGTGTTGTCATTTCACTCTTCTCAGGTGAGGCAGATTGGTCGCAGGCTTCTGGACGGCCGCACACACCAGCTGCCGGCCGTTCACGCTGGCTGCCGGCCACTCACGGTAGCTTATGGCAGCCCACTGCAGCAGGGGCTGCAGCTACGCCATCACTGGCGACTCATGGCAGCCCAGCTCCAGGTTGAGCTGTTGTTCACCATCTTAGCTGTAGAGGGCAGTGTCACTGGCCCTCATATGTGGGATCCGAACCAGGGCCCTGCTGCTCAGAGCTGGCGTCCCAAGCCAGCTCCTAACCAACGTGCCACTTGGCCGGCCCTAGTGATACATTATATAATTGTAATACAATATTGTCTATATTCATTATCCTGTGCATTAGAAACCTGTGGCTTATTTACTACTCATTACTACTCATTACAGGGCTGGCCGAGTGGCGCGGTGGTTAAGCGCTGGCTTGGGAAGCCAGCGGCCCCGGTTCGGTCCCACATATGAGGGCCAGTGACACTGCCCTCAAAAAAAAAAAAAAGAAAGAAATTACTACTCATTACAAGTTTGAACCTTTAAACACTGCCAGTCTTATCCCCTGGTAACTACCATTTTATTCTGCCTTTTTTTTAGCACAGGTTTGACTTCTTTAGATTCCACATGAAAATGATATCATACAGTACTTATCTTTCTCTGTCTGACTTAATCTCACTTACCTTAATATGCTCAGGGTCTGTCCATATTGTTGCAAATGGCAAGATAGACCCTCCCTTCCTTCTTTTTTTTTTTTTTGAGGGCAGTGTCACTGGCCCTCATATGTGGGACCCGAACTGGGGCCGCTGGCTTCCCAAACCAGCACTTAACCCCTGCACCACTCGGCCGGCCCTACCCTCCCTTCTTATGGCTGAAGAATATCCCATTGTGTATGGGCACCACTCCTTTTCTGTCCATCCATTTGTGGTGGACATTTGGGCTGTTTCCGTATCTTGGCTATTGTGAATAATGCCCCAGTAAACATACACGTATACCTCGTTAATGACACATCTTGGAAGGTTGTCCATGCCAGTGTATAGAAAACGTACTTCTTTTCCTACCTTCCTAGTATTCCATTGTACAGGGACTATGGTTTATTTACACGGTCCCATATTAAGGAACAGGCGTGTTGTTTCCGATCTTTTGCTATTACAGCGTTGTAATGGAAAACCTTGTACGTACTGCTTTTTGTGTAAGTGCGGGAAGACAGTTTCCTATAAAAATGCACACAGGGTTATATTATTTTGCACTCTTACCAGCAAGGTATGAAGGTATGCTCATTTGCTCACAGTTTTGTCAGCAAAGTATGCTTCAAACTTTTAGGTATTTGTCACTTTGACAAATAAGAAATGGTATCCAAATGTAGTCTCAGGTTGCATTTCTCTTAATGTGAGAGAAGTTGAATTTTTTCACATATGTATCTGCTACTTTTTTAAAAAAATTCTTTTTCTTCTATTGGGTTGCCGGAAAAGTCATGACACATTTTTGCAACCAAAAGCATAGAAAAAGAATACGTCATGCCTTTTCTCACAATCCAATATTTTTTATATTTAAATCTTGACCAATGTAGAGTCCATGCTGTTGTTAGATATGACTCCAAGTTTATCTTTTTTCCAGCATCTCTTTCTTAGAAATCCCTTCTGTACATCTCAGGTTGGAGGTGCTGCCTGTACAAATGTTTAGATATGAATTCTTTTAGTCTTTCAGTCTGTTTCAGGGTGTTTTGTTCTTTTCCTGTTGGTCTGTCTAGTTGTTTACATTTATATCATGTCTGTCAGTCTTGTCCTTTTGGGTTTCCCGTCATGCTCTGGGGGATTGTTCCCTAGTCAGTAAAATCTACAGTACTTCCACAGCCGCCTCATTTACGGAGAAATCTTTGAGTTGTCCCAAATTCCTTTTGGCATTAGGATTATTTCTTCGATAAGAGCTCTTGTGTTTTCTTGCCTCTCTGCCACTCTGAGCTTGTTCTTCCAGTCTGATCAGCCTTGTTACTATTTCTGAGTTAAACAACTTCTCGCCTCCTCCCAGACCTCCGGTGGCATTGTCTTCAGTCTCACTTCCGCTGAACAGACTGACGCTGCGATATTTATACCAGCATATTCATGAGTAGCTACTTCGGGGCAAAGACAGAGTGAAATCATCAAATATACTTTTTTTTTTTTTTTTTTACTTTGCTCCTTTCCAGGAGCAGCGAACACGTGCTTCTTCTGCACAGCATGGCAAAAAGCAAACTTACCTTGTGGGGTCTGCTTTATGAAATGTGTAACTGTGCCCCACAGAAGAGAAGAATAGGATAATAAAATGAGTTCAAAAAAAATAAAAACTTCAGCTCCCTGCTTGTGCCAAAGGGAAGCCCTGTAGCCACTGCGGCCATTTGATGGTGCACGTACGGATTCTCCATAGGCGTCGGTGCAGAGGGGAGCCGGACACCACTTGGGGAGAGAGGGAGTTGTCCCTTCCCCCTTCTGGGCCTCCTTGCTCTCCAGGAACACTGTCCACCCACCTGGGGTGTGGAGATTTGGCAAGGTGATCCACAGTTGTGAGTTTTTGAATTCCAACCCACTGGCCTCATATTTCTTCTGCCTTGTTTCCGATTGTCAGCACTGGCCGTCCTCCAGTTTGATTTTACCACTAATTGTGTTGCACGTTACCACACCGAAATGAATCAAATCAAAATGCTTTTCCTGGAGCATTAGATAAAGCAGGCGAAGGTTCTGAGTAATGAGCAGATGCTGCTAATGCAGGGGCAGCGGAGACCTTGCCAGGACTCCATCTGCTCCCTGCCTGCCTGCCTTTGGCCTTGAGCCACGGCGTCAGGGACCAGCAGTGTGCTGGAAACCCACTCCTGCTCAGAGTCCGCCTCGAAAACTCATTCGGTGGAGAGAATGACATTACACACTCCTTAGGTGCACAGTTCTTACCCGTTCCCATGTGGGGAGAGGAGAGACAAGACCCAGTGCATATCAGCGTGTGGAAACCTAGACGGGACAGCCAACGGCAATCTTTCTGTGGTGCCGTCAAACAAGGCAGAGTGGCTTATGCACTTCTGCAGCCCAGTGCATTTGTCTGAACACACACATACTCCATTGTCCGGGACCGGCCTGCCCTGGGCCAAAGTGACTATGATTTCTCATGTACTGACTTATTAACAATGGAGGGAGGTGGCCTCTCCCAGCTTCCTGTTAGCAGTGAAAGGGAGGACCGTCGTTTGCTTAGACGATAGTGAAGACTTAGGTGCTTCTAAAGTTTTATTTATAACTGTATGTTTAACAAAAAATCAGTTCTTTGATAATTTTGCTTATATTTCTTGTTTGAATGTGGATGATGACATTTGATTGTAATGACCTAAACTTTAAATGCGATATTCAATCTTCTCCCCCTCCTCAGATGAAAATTGAAGTTTTAGAAGTGAACTATTAACCTACTGAAGTGTTGCTTGGGAGATGGCTAGGACAACTGGCTGTGTATTGTGGAGAATTTCCATTTTTTAAGATCTTTCTTTTCTGCTTATTTTTCTCTTAGAAGTTTCAGTAAACAGTTCTTGCCTGAAACCTTCGCCTACTGTGCTTGTCTTAGGAGTCTTATTCAGACTCTCACCAGACAAAACAAAATGCAACAACTTCATGACAAAACCCCAAAAAACACCCAGGGTCCTTTTAAAAGATAGGATACATTAATAAATTTAAACAATTTCTTAACAGTAGGAAATGCTTACACTTTTAAGATAATTCAGAGCAGAATTAAACATTAAACCGCAGTGTTCCGAACTGAAGTGGATCTTTCCGTGTTGAGGAAGCATTTCTTAGAGCATTGGGCTTGAAAGTTGGTGCGGTCTAAGGCACTGGATTTTGTTTCAGAGTCAAGCCCTAGAGACTGCTTATGGGATGGAGGGCGTTGCTGAATAAAAGTGCTTTTTTAAAAAGAGTTTTCTATTTTCGGTGAGAAAAGATTGAAATTATATTTTACACTTGTTTATAGATGCTTTAGATTGAATATGCACTAGAACTAAATAATAGGACAGTGTTCCTCAAATGGGAGTCTACAGGCACAATCTTGGGTGGGAGTGGTGAGATCTCTAGGAGAATTTTTAAAATCTGTGTATTTTGATGGTAATCTAAAAAAAAAAAAAAATACCAAACAATTCTGGCTCTTTTGACTTTGTAACTGAGCCCTGCCTGCAGGGTCTTAGTATTTGAATTTGCATTTTGTAGTCACAGGCTGTTGGCACCAAGCAATCCCCTACCTGCCTTGTAATGCTTTGTTTTTCACACTGAGGGGTGCACAGATGAGTTCTTAGAGGTCTGCAAGCTCACATTTAAGGAGCACTGGAGAGGGAAGTTCTTATGCTGTCAGAGGCGCAGCCTGGCGGGGGATCAATTGCTAGGATAACTATGCGGTTTTGAAGTTACTGGTGAAAATAATTTTAAATAATTTTTCTCATGCAGAAAAAAAGTGGCAAGTTGAATTTATAATACAAGATTTGATGTTAATCCTTTGCCTTATTGGGTGGTTTTCCTGAAAACTGATTTTTAATAAGACACAGTAGGATGCATACATTCAAAGTAGCTGTCCTGTCTTATTACAGTTGAGCTTAAAAATAAAAAGGAGCAGTAAACAGCACAGGATGGCTTTGGGGAGATAGGTGAGACTTGAGAGGTAAATGATCCAAGTGCTTAAATCTACCCAGTGAAAACCAAGGATAAATTTGTTTTGGGGAAGAAAATAAACTGAATTTTAAATCGGAGGATTTACTTTTCAGTAGTTGCAATTTTGGTTGTAGCGTTTATTCCATTCTAAACCTTACGGCTCAATTAAAGCAGGAATAGTGTGTGTGTGTGTGTGTGTGTGTGTGTGTGTGTGTGTGTGTGTGTGTAATGTATCCTTGTTTGAAAGCCAAACGTGCCTCCCCTTTCAGTCCAAAACCTGTCAGGCCTGCGGAGTGGGAAGGCAGCCCAGCGAGGCCAGGGACGGGGGAACAGGTAGTCCAACTGGAGCAGTGGCCTGCCAGGTTTGGGAGGTTGGCAACACCTAAGGAGATTGAGCAGGCACATATATGGAGGATGGTGGGAGCCAGCTTTTGTATTATTGGAGGAGGGAGGTACAGGTATGGAAAGGAAATAGTCGGAATGAACCCAGTGGGGCCAGATCGGAATAGGAAGGGTTGGTGTGGATGTCATGATTTTCAATATAGATAGATACATAGAGAAGTAAATAGAGATTTTTATATGCATATATTTCATGTATGTCCTAGCTTTGTTTGCTGAGAAGGTGTAGAAACAGCAATAGCCCATTAGGAATGAGCACACCTAGTGCTCAGAGCTTGAAAATATCACTCCCCAGTAAAAGGAGCCAGGGTTCCTTGCAGAAGTGGCTGACTGCAGGGCTGGGGCAGAGAATATATCCAACTATTTGGAAATTAAACAACATACTTTTAGATAACAAAATAAATTAGGACCTATTTTGAGCTGAATGAAAATGAAAGACAGTAAATGAAAATGGATGGGGTGTAGCTAAAACAGTGCTTAGAGGAAAATTTATAGCATTAAGTACTTCTGTTAGAAAAGAAAAAGTCTGAAATCCACAATACAACTTTTTATGTTAAGAAACTAGAAAAAAAATTAAACAAAATAAGTGTAAGGGATAAAGTAATAAAGATAGCAGCAGAAATCAACAAAATAGAGGAGAGAGAAAACAATACAGGAAAATCAGTGAGACAGAAAACTGGCCCTTTAAAAAGATCAATCAAATTGATAAATCTTAGCCAGAGTGATCAAGGAAAAAAAAGAAATTAATTACCAACAATAATGTAAGATGGAACATCATCACAGATATTACAGATGGTAAAAGACTATAAAGGAAATATTTAAATTAAACAATTTTATGCTAATAAATTCAACCAGTTAGATGAAATGGATAAATTGATTTTTTTGAAAGACACAAACTACCAAAAATCACTTAAGAAGAAGTAGAAAATTTAAATAGCTCTATTTTCATTAAAAAAATTGAATTGATAATTTAGCAGTTCTACACAAAGAAAGCTGCAAGCCCAGTGGCTTTACTGGTGAATTCTACCAAACATTTAAGGGGGTAATAATACCAATGCTACACACTGCCATAAAATAAACTATGAGGAACACTTCTCAACTCAACCTACAAGGGCAGCATTACCCTGATACTAAAACCAGATAAAGAAGAAAAATAATAACTAGTGCATGAAAACAACTAAACTACAGATGGATATTTCTCATAAATATAGATGTAAAAACCCACAACAAAATATTATAAAATTGAAACTTGCAGTACATTAAAAGGATAATACCTCATAATCAGCACTCATCCCAGGACTTCAAGGTTAGTTGAACATTTGAAAATCAGTCAATAAAATTCATCATATTAACAGACTAAAGAAGAGCCATACCCGTACCTGCTTGTTTCAAAGTCATTGGTTGAAAAGATTATCTTGTCTTCATTGAATTACCTTGGCACCTTTGTAAAAAAAATCAGTGGGCTTCATTCTGTTCAATTGATTTATAGATGTATTCTTATGCCAGTATCACACCATTTTGATTACTGTGGTTTTATAGTAAATCTGACATCGGGTAGGATAAGTCCTCCAACTTTATACTACCCTTTTAAAATTGTTCTTGGCCCTATGCTTTATTTTTTAGATTTAAAATTTTAGAATCAGCTTATCAATTTCTACCCAAAAAAGCTTGCAGGGATTTTGAATGGAATTGGATTAAATCTCTAGGTCAGTTAGGGAAGAGATGACATTTTAACAGCACTCAGCCTTCTGTGAACATCATTGTCCCCATTTATTTGGGCCTTCCTTAATTTCTCTCAGCAGCATTCAAGTTTTCAGCATATAGGTCTTAAACATATTTTGCTGACCTAATCCTCAACTATTTTATATTTCTGATGCAATATCAGTTTCCAATTGTTTGTTGCTAATTTGAAGAGATACAATTGATTTCTGCATATTGACCTCATATTTAGTGATACTGCTAAAGATACTTATTAGTCTTACTAGGTAATTTATCGTTGCTTAGGATTTCATAGCCTATTTATCCATCGACAGTTTTACTTCTTCCTTTCCTATCTGTATGCTTTTTATTTCTTTTTCTTGTCTTACTGCACCAAGTAGGACCTCCGTTCAATGTTGAATATTAGGGAAAATGGACATCCTTGCCTGGTTTACAATTTTATTTATTTATTTATTTATTTATTTATTTATTTATTTATTTATTTATTTTAAGGCAGTGTCACTTGCCCTCATATGTGGGACCCGAACCGGGGCTGCTGGCTTCCCAAGCCAGCGCTTAACCACCACGCCACTCGGCCAGCCCCTTGTTTACAATTTTAAAGGAAAAGCATTGTCTTGTGTCATTAAGTATGTAGTTAGCTGTAGGTTTTTCATAGATGGTCTTAAACAGATGGAGAAAGTTCCCTTCTATGACAATTAGATAGAAGTTTGTATCAGGAATACAAATTGTTTTTTGTCAAACATTTTTTTCTGTTTCATTGAGATAATCATACGAGGTGTGACAGTTACATTCGTGAACTTGTTGCAATGATGTTGCTAACCTTTTTTGAAATCAGAGGGATTATTCATCATGAATTTGTACCAACTGGACAAACAGTTAACCAAGTTTACTATTTGGAACTGCTGAAAATGCTGCATGAAAAAGTTAGACGAAACAGCCTGAACTTTTCGCCCACAATTCATGGCTCTTGCATCACAACAATGCACCAGCTCACACTGTCTGTGAGGGAGTTTTTAGCCAGTGAACAAATAACTGTATTAGAACACCCTCTCTTCTCACCTGATCTGGCCCCCAATGACTTCTTTCTTTACCCGAAGATACAGGAAATATTGAAAGGAAGACATTTTGATAACATTCAGGATATCAAGAGTAATACGATGACAGCTCTGATGGCCATTCCAGAAAAAGAGTTCCAAAATTGCTTTGAAGGGTGGACTAGGCACTGGCGTCAGTGCATAGCTTCCCAAGGGGAGTACTTAAAGGTGACCGTAGTGATATTCAGCAATGAGATATGTAGCACTTTTTCTAGGATGTGTTCACTAACTTAATTGTCAGACACTGCCCCCCCTCCTGTAGATAAGCGGGGGGACCTACTGTACTCTGAATTGTTTGTTCCTGTTTCCTTTTAATTCTGCTCCCAAACAGGACTTAAAAACCAGGATTGTGCAGTATTACAAAAAGGAGTTCCTGGATAAGCAGCTCACTCCAACCCTTTGTTCCAAAGCCATGAAAGGCTTTCTACATATATATGTTTATTATTATTATTTTTAACTTTATTTATTGGGGAACAGTGTGTTCTTCCAAGACCCATCAGCTCCAAGTCAAGTCATTGTTTTAAATCTAGTTGTGGAAGGCACAGCTCACTGGCCCATGTGGGAATCAAACCTGCAACCTTGGTGTTACAAGCACCACATTCTAACCAACTGAGCTAACCGGCCACCCACCGGCAGCTCAGCTCCAAGTCAAGCTGTTGTTTTTCAATCTAGTTGTGGAGGGCGTAGCTCACTGGTCCATGTGGGAATTTAACTGGCAACCCTGGTGTTAAGAATCTGCAATCTACTCACCTGAGCTAACCAGCTGCCCCTCTGTATATTTTTAAAAGCTTGACTTATGACCTTTGAGGTAAAGACCTGGACTTTCTCATTCTAATTCTTAAGAGTTATAAGAATATATTGTGCTACCCTAGTAATATTGAGCCCAGCTAGTGCCTAGATTTTGGTTTCTAAATATCATTAATTCTTCAATGAAAAGAACCAGGGCCAATGCATGAGTTTGGACATCTTGTGAGGCCAGAAAGTAAAGATGTTTTTTAAAAAAATGCAGGAAGGGGCAGTTTCTATTTATAGGAAATGGAACCAAACAGCCAAATCAGGGACAATTTGAACAACAAACTATGTTAGCAATGGATTATAACCTGCAGAATAAAGTAAATATCCATGAGTCCATACTGATGTAAATAAATGAGGGCAGTGACAGCTCTTCCTTACAGTAGCATTTCAATTAATTCATGGAGAAAGGATGATGAAAATAGAAAACATTTGGCAAGCACCACAATAATAATTGTTGCAGGCAAGAATCATCAATAAAAGCTAAAATTAGTATGATGGGAAATGAGATATTTGCAGAGTCCCAAATGATCTCTCCACAAGAGAAAAATAGTAACTTTCCAGTGTAGAAATGGGACGATACCACTTTAACCAAATGAAGAAAGTTACCATTTTAAGTAATGAGACATTGACTTGTACCTCCCGATGTCGCGCACTGAAAAGACACAACATCTGTGCTGTTTTTGCCCAAAAACACATAACCTGATTTTAAACACGAGTAAATATCAGACAACTGAGAGACCTTCTACAAGATAAATGTTCAGTGCTCTTCAAATGTCAAGGTCATGAAGGATAAAAAAGACTGAGAATTGTCCCAGATTGGAGTAGATGAAGGACACATGACAGTTAAATGTAGTGTGGAACTCTGGATTGGATCCTGGACCATAAAAAGGATGTTGGTGGGACAATTGGTGAAATTCAAGTAAAGTCTATAGATTAAACATTGTATTGATGTTAATTTCCTGGTTTTGATCACACTATAGTTATATATATACTATGTTAACATTTGGGGAAGCTGGGTAAACGGTATACTGTAACTTTTGGTATCATTTTTGCAACTTTTTTGTAAATCCGAAATATTTTAAAATTAAAAAAAGTGTTAGATTATTAATTTCAAAATAAAAAAGTGTTAGATTATTAAAGAAGATTAGATTCTTTTTTCTAATAGCAATTTAATGCCATCCTTTTATATGTTAAATGATTAGAAAAGAATGTGACTTCATTTTGTCGTCTGGCCGAACTGGCGGCTGAGATTAGAATCTGTGTTTTTCTGGTGATAGTTACTTAGGGATTTTCAGCACACTTTTTTTTTTTTTTTTTTTTTTAGGGCAGTGTCACTGGCCCTCATGTGGGACTGAACCGGGGCCGCTGGCTTCCCAAGTCAGCGCTTAACCACCGCACCACTCGGCTGGCCCTTCAGCACACTTTTTGTGTTGTATTTTATTTATCTTTAAACTATCCCTTCCCCTCACCACCCACCTTTTTAAAAAATACATGATGATGGATATGTAATCTATGGGATTTAGTTTCCAAAGAATACTTTTTAAAGAGTGGTGTAGCCATTTTATTTTAAAATGTCAATATTTAGAAATATGCCAGAGGTTACATTTTTGTTGGTCACAACTTAAAATTTAGGATGAACAATTGTCAGTTGTATATATAAAATATGAAAGGGAGACCTAGGTTTTCAAAATTATGGTAGTCTGAAGACCGCTGGCCGTAAGGCAAGTGAGTGCGTGGGCCCGGAGGTCAGGGGAGAAAACTGGGTCGGGCCGTTATGACCCTCCTGGCGCAGAGGGAAGTGGGAGAGGCCGCAACCCAAACCTGTTGTCCTCCTGACAACACTCGCTATCCTGGGCAGGTTTGCATTGGCATCTGGATGCCCAGGTGAGAGGTTAGATCACCTGAGGCTGACATTTTCTCCATCTCACTTTGTAGCAGGTGACTCAGACCCGACCGCCGTTTTGCCATAATCTAAAAATATATGGATTTTGTTTGTTTGTTTGTTTGAACCATTTAATACTGTTATTGAAGGGAATTAATTGATAGTATGATCAAGATCTGTTTGGAATGGGTTTGGAATGGCGTTTCGGAAAGCTGCCGAATATCATCGTTGGAATTTGCCTTGTAAATCTCTTCTGAGAAGCCACTGAATTTCTAGCGCAGCTCCCGGAAATGTTTCTAAAAGTCAAGTTAATATTTGTTACTTTTTCAAGTTAATGGGCGTTCCTTTTTTTACTGATAGCCTTTCAAATTATTATTCTTAAAAATCCTTTTTTTGTGGTACAGTAGTGTGGTGAATCCCCGTATAGCCATCACTCAGCTTCAACAGTTACCAGTATCAATCTTAAATTACATGTTTCTAAATACTCTAGTTATGCCACTCAACATATGAGTGCAACTGTTTTTGAAGATAGACGTATTTTTCTTTTGGCAATAAGCAGTATTAGTGAGAGGGCGGTAGAGAGAGAGAGAGAGAGAGAGAGAGAGAGAAGGGATGAACCAGGAGGCTGAGACTCACTGAATGCCGGCCCAGGTCCAGGCCCTGTGCTGGGCAGATCCGGGGAAGTGGTGGGATGCTATAGACTCCTTCAGAGTTTAATTCACCCTGACTCATCGATGGGTCAGAAGTAGAATTTGAGTCTTTAGTTTTGTACGTCAGAGTTAAATATTATAAAATCATGCAGATTATGGCTGGAACAATTAATAAAAATATCCCTTCACTAATCATTGAGGACAGAAAAGGAGCCACAGGTTAAACCTGACAAGGTCAGGAGACTGAAAATAGCCACATAAAATGGCGTGAACATAAAAAAAATTCCTAACCAAGGTGGGCCATGGCAGGAAGTCTCATCTTTAGCCTGAAGCTTCCTTCATCAAGTCAGTCTTCCCCTTAAATGAGCCTGTCTGTTGTCTTTTTGCACCTAAGATGACACCCTTGGAATGTGAGTGATCCCTTTTTCCAGACCAGAGCAGGAAACTACAGAAACCCTCATTATTATTCTTGTCCCTTGACTACCATCTCTGTGTGAACTATGAACTGTCCTGCACCCCGCTATGTGAAAGGAGTACCTGTCTCTCCAATTTGCTTTCATCCAATCCCAGACATTTCCCTGCTTTGCTTTCTCCCACCTCCTTAATCTACAACCAATGGATGTCACGTAATCCTCCTCTGATTCTATGTATAAAATAAGCTGCAAACCCGCCATTTTGCGGAGCTTTTCGCAATCGGTTGAGATTTTGCTTCTTGGCAATTGTCGTCAGTTTGGCTCAAGTAAACTCTTATAAGCTTTGTCTCAAGCTGGATGTTTTTCGTCAACATCATATTACTATTTATAAAGATGTGTTGACAAGTTATAATCAGTTAGTATTACATGTAGAAAAACAAATAGTACCAAAAGATACATAGTGAAAAAACTAGGAGTTCTTTCTCTGGCAACAGACACCTGGTCCCCCGATTCTCCCTGTCACCTTAGTCTCTTCTCGGGAGGCGGCGACTTCTATCAGTGTCTGATATACTCTCCAAATGTATTCCCTATTCCGTTTCTGCCACTCAGTTACCTTGTGGAGTTAGTGGCTGCAGGCACAGATGTCCCTTTCAGGTTCCCTGCCCTCTTGGCACTTCCCCTCTGAGAAGAGCTGGCCCACATTCTCCACCAACCTGTTTTTCCTTGGACTTAGCTAACTATAAATTCCCCTAGTATTTAGTCACATTGTCATAGTCTTTTCAGCTTACAGTACCTCTTCATTTTTCATCCTTTTAAAAATGTCCCTTTCTTCTGCTTTGAACTTGAAACTACTAAATACCTGTATATTCAACTTTTGTTTCTTCTTGAGTCCTTTTCTGCTTTGTCATCTCATGTCCGGTCACTGCTTTGCTTATGCCCTAACCAGTCATCTCATTGGTCCACAAACACATTCAGATTCTCTCACTCATCAGTGGCAAATGCAGTTTCCAGAAGCCTCATACTTGCTGTTTGATTTTTGTTGTTGTTACCATAAGCAACAGAGTTCAGCATTAGAGCTATGTTCAGCTGGAATGTGGAGGGTGACATGCACGGTAGATGCAGCACCCGGGCGAAGAGTAAGTGCCTTTTAGCTTTGTTCTTTTTCAAGACCCTCCGTGATCAGTGGCCCTGCTTTGTGATCCCCTTTTGCACTGGTATTAATTGCCCACTGGCTACCCCTTCCACAGAAACCAAACTTTTTGTCCTCTCAGACTTGATGCCACCTTCCCATCTCTGGTGTACATTTCATGGTGATGTCGTATGCACTGAATGAATGAAGGGATATCTGTTCAGTGAGTGCTATTGGTATATTTAAAATGTTTGTGTAAATGCCTTTTCTCTTGCTGCAGGATTTCTTTTGACTCCTGCTTACTGTCTGATAGGCCAGTGTTTATTTACATGGTGGAAATAGAGATTGGCAGCTAGCTGTCTTTATCAATAGCCAGCTTCATTCGGTATCCCTGAACTGCAGTGACTTGATCCTGTCCACTCAACTACTAAGAGGCTGAGACCACGCCTCAGGTGTGTATTGTGCAAACTTCAGAGAACAGGAGTGCATGGCTAAAATAAGTTCCAATTGAGAAAGCACTGAGGACCCCCAGACAAACTGTAGTTCCAGAAGTGACCAGTCTATGACTTCCTCGTTAACCTGTTTCAAATTTTATGGTGCGTGAAAAAGATCAAAGGGAAGGGGCAATACCAATTGTGTTTTTCCCCCCAAAACCAGTTCTGCAGTTATTTACCTTTCAAACAATTAACATAATTACCATTATGCTAAAAAGTAATTTTAGAAAGTTCTGCCCTGAGCTCTTATGACTCCACCGGGACAGTTTTAGTTGGGACTTATCTTTTTGATGGAAGCCTAATTGCGGTTTTGGCTTTGTGCACACAAACAGAAGCAGCTAATTGTTTAGGCAAATAGCAGATTAATTTAAATATGCATCCCTAATAAAACAAAAATGGTACCCATTATGGCCCTTGTTCCCACGATGAGGAATATAAATATTCCGTGCAAGTGCCATTAGGCGGAGGTCTTAAGGATTGTTGACATTATTTCACAGTGGTAGCACTTTCCTGAAACCGAGTCATCTTGACAAAAGCTAACATAAATCAGCTTAAACTCATTTAGATCCCATTTCCGCTCTGTGCAGTTTCATTACCACACTCTGGCTGGCCTCCTTGGGGAGGTGGGAGGAGCATGCTGCAAACTGGCATGGGTGCCCATCCACAGCTGCTGGGCCGGCTTTATGTCCCCTCTAAAGACTGGCCATCGTTAGTCATGTCATTGTTAATGACCGTTCCTTGTCTAAGGTGAGCTCGGAGTTCCTTCAGCCCTGCTGCCACTTGTCAAGGTGGAGGGTCCTGAGCCCAGAGAGCAGTGGAATTGCCAAGCCCTAGTCCCACCTCCTTTCTGGGCCCGGGCCCTCACTCGTTGAGAGCCCCTTTTCCTACTGTCTGCATCCTTTTCATATTTGTCACGATTGAAACGTCCTTGTTGTGATCCCAGCACCAGCTCAGAATTTAACATCTTATTTTTTATTTTTTTTAGAGGCTAAGAGCTCCATTTTTTTTTTTAAGATTTTATTGGGGAATTGGGGGAGGGGAATAGCCAAGGTGGTGTCCTTCAGTCTTAGTTGTGGAGGGCGCAGCTAGCTCAGCTTCAAGTCTGGTCGTCATCTGGCTGCCATCAGCAGCTCAGGGCAGCTCAGCTCAAGGTGCCATGTTCACTTAGTTGAGGGTGGGCATAGCCCACCATCCCATGTGGGAGTCGAACCGGCAACCTTGTTGTTAGGAGCACGTACTCTCACCAGCTGAGCCATCCTGCCACCTGTTGGCAGCTCAGCAGCAGCTCACCTTGGGCGCAGCTCACTGGCCCATGTGGAAATCGAACCGGCGGTCCTGCCACCCAGAGCTCGTGCTCTTAACCGACTGAGCCACTCGGCCGGCCCCCTGAATTCGACATCTTTTATCCTGCAGTTTTGTCAGGGAGAAAGAAAGACACCTGCTGTCCTTCCAGTGTCCCTGGTGTCGGGGAATGGGGCCGTAAGTTCCAGCTCTGAGGGATTATGCCTGGTTCTGGGAAGGACGGCAGTGACCTGCCTCCTAGGTCACTAGGAAGGCACTACACATTCCCTTTGCATTGGATAAGGTTTCTCCTGGCCCAGCAGGCAGAGTAAATGTCGTGGACACCTGTCAGGTTGCCGCCTTGCTCTGAGGTCCCTTGCCAGCCCTTCTAGAGGGGGGCCTGTTCATAGTACTTGAATTGGCCTTTTGGTATCACCTGGTTGGACAAGGATGGGGACTCCTAGCCTTGCGGGCGGGGGACAGTTGATTCATGGACTGCAATGAGCCAGTTGGGTCTCAGACTTTCAGTTTCACTGTGTGCTTTGAGTAGAAGACATTGTGGTGTTGGGAGAGAGAAAGCTGGTTTGTGGAGAGAGACAGATAGGCAGACCGATAAACAGACATGCGCACATGAGACACGTACCTACCTGCCTTGGTTTCCAATCTTTTCCTAGTTCTGGCTCTGATCCCTTAGAAAGTCTAGCTATACTTCCTGCCCTTGGGCGCCATGAAATTGTCCCGTTCCTTTCAGTTTCCGTTTGTGTTTAAGCCAGTGCCTGTGGATTTTTGTTTCTTACAACCAGATGTTCCTTTCCTAACACATAAGACAAGCAAGCATTGAGCAAACCTTTACTGCTGTTCAGGCACACTCAGTACTCTGAATTCACTACCACAGAGCACATAGCGAGAAAAGGGCAGCCCTGCCACGCCCTAAGTCCAGCCGGTCTCAGGCGCCAAATCTGTATTGTTGCTGTGCCTGTAATATGAGAAAACATGGCCTTTCAAATGAATTTACATCAGGTGTTAAAAATCGTCACCTACTTGAGAAGGAAATTGATTTGGCTCCAATAGGCATTGATTGCTTCTTCCTTAATGCAGTGAATATGGACCAGGTTTGGCTGGAAATGTTTGGAAAAGTTAGCTGCCCCTGATTGGGATCTTAAAATAGCGTGAAACAACTACTTGACTTGGAGTAGGGGTGGCTGGTTAGCTCAGGTGGTTAGAGCACAGTGCTCGTAACACCAAGGTTGCCGGTTCGATCCCCACATGGGCCACTGAGCTGTGCCCTCCACAACTAGATTGAAACAACTACTTGACTTGGAGCTGATGGGTCCTAGAAAAACACACTGTTCCCCAATTTAAAAAAAAAAAAATTTAAATAGTGTGACCACATGGCAAAAAGTTCAGCTTGTCTATTGCCTTATGTCCTTGGCATATATCTGTCATATTATGTTTTAATTCTTAAAGCATTTAGGCTTCTTCTCTTCAGTGTGAGTTTTGTAAGAACAGGGATCATATCCCTTTCATATGCTCCCACATGAGGGGCTTGGTAGGTACCCGAGAATGTCAGCTCCATGCAGTCGCGGGCTTTTTTGCTTAATCGTGTCTCGTTCATGGTGGCTTCTTGAGTGCTCAGAATGGCGGATGGCGCAAAGTAGGGGCCCAGTACATATTTGGTGACCATATGGCTGCATTGATTTCTTTTTGGCTAACTGTCAGTTAACATGGATGATAATCTGCGAAAAGATTAGAAAACATTATTATCATTCAAGTTTGACTCTTCTGAATCTTTGCAATTTTGATGCTGTAAAAGTAGCCATGCTATAACTATATTAACTAATTTATTGGCCATTTACAAAATTAGCTTTCACTCAAAACTTCCTTCCCTGTTAGCTGCTGTGTGTGTTCCTGCTCACCTTGATCATGAGTTTTTCAGTCAAATATCCAACAATACAGTTGCAGAGTGAAATTGTAAATCTTACCAAGGCTGCTGGATTTAATAACGTTAAAAGTGACATTGCAAGAATACTAGACATGGTCATTTTCATGGGTCAATATAAATGGCTTTTTTCCTTGGTTAAGTCTCTTTAAAAGGTAATTGCTTATGCAAAAATAATAACAATGTATGTGGGGCTTACAACATGTATAAATAAACAGTATGACAACAATAGCGCAAAGGCGGGGAGGGAGAAAATGGAAGCGTGCAGCTGTGATATCCTTATACTGTATGAGAAGTGTCATGATATTGATATCACTTGAAAGTAGACTACTAGGTCACAGGTATATGTTAAAATCCTAAAGAAACCACGAAAATAACACGACAAAGAGTTGTGGCTAATAAGCCAACGAAGGAATGAAAATGAAACAAGCACATACTCAATCCTGAAGAAGGCGGAAAAAGAGGGAAAGAGGGAGCGAAGACCAAATGGAAAAGCAAATAGAAAAATGGTAGATTAAACCCATTCTTACCCACTATCACATTAAAGATAAATAGTCTAAATACTTCAGTTAAAAGCAAGGTCAACTGTACACCGTCTACAAGAAGCCCGCTTTAAATATAGAAACATGTGGCAGAATGAAAGGATAGGGAAGCCAGTGCAGCATGCTAACAGGAGTCAGAAGGGAGATGGAGGGGCTGGAGGAATATCAGGCAACGTAGACTGCAAAGCAGAGAACGTAAGCAGGGACAAAGCATAAAGAAGGACATTTCATATAACGAAGGGTCAATTCATCAAGAGGACATAACAACCCTAAATGTTTATGCATTTAAAGGTTATCTTGGAGGACTGTGCAAATGATAATGGCATCATTGACAAGCGAGGACCTGACGAAATTATACATTTCACAGGTGAAGTGGGGAAAGTTAACATAAAGACGAGGACACGACAGGCATTCAGAAGAGAAGGATGTGACCGTTAAATTGATGGAACCCTAGAATGTATTTTCCAAAAAGACCCTTCTTAGGCTAGCTTTGTGAAGCTCAACCTTGTGATGAAGGGTATTTTATTGCATGCAATTCTGTTGGAAAAATGATGCCAACAAAACCAATACTTGATTAATAATGAAAAATGTGTTTATAGATAAACTCCATGTGTGCTTAGAGTGAGCTGTGGTTGAATAACTTCCACACTTGGCAGAGCGCAGGGTGAGTTTACGTCAGTTACTCCTCAGCTTCATAGTTATTTTACGCACTTGTGAGCGCAGCTGCTCATCCTGCACTTTTCTAGTGAACTTCCAGCCCAGCCTCCTCACGCACCAAGTGGCCTTGGACAGTCGTTTCACTACATGGAGCTTGTGTCTCTTCTCTTTTGTAAAACGAGGATACAGGTGGATGCTCCTCCCAAGACAGAAGTGAGCACTCCAGAGTACAGATGAAAACGCCTAAATGTTGGAAAGCTCTATGCAAATAGCGATTTTTTATTTCTCTTTACTGTTGATTGCAATGTCTACAAGCAAATGCACTGCTTCTGGAATGTGCCTGTCTCCTGTTTAATGTGTGGAGCCACTGGCATTTGCTGCAGCATATCTGTTTCCCCTGAGTCAGAATGGAAAGAATTGGCCAAAATATTTGCTGGGAAACGTGTTATGGAACGTTTTCTTTTGAGATCAGCTTATTCCCCCAAGTTTATTGCAGTTCTTGATATTGGGTACTTGAGATATTGAGTACCCTGTGTTTTACATCTGAAGCAGCATTTAACTCAGGAGAGCTCTGCTTTCGTTTGTAATCACCTACTTAGCCTACTGACAGTTTAAAAATCTTACAAAGCAGCCCAAATGTATTGATTTCTTCTGACTGTATTTATTTAGTGCTGAGGGATACTTTACAGTAAGATCCTAAGTTCAAAGCATTTATTGTTTCAAGACAAAGTACAAGGCAAGGAAAAAGAAAGATGGGAAGATGGATTGCAAAGAGAAGAAAAATGAAAAAGCTTAGGTGACAGGAAGTTATAGAACTAGGGCTGGATTTATGGATGAGCAGTTGGGAAGAAATTCGTGCTATTAATAGATTAAATATGCTTTTCACACAGCAGGAACGAAAGAATATGTGAAACTATATGAGCGGTCTGTCTCCTGCATTTTATGTGGCTTATCTCCTTTAATTTGCCCAACAGTCCCGTGAGGTAGGTAATGTTATTATCTTAAGTTTTACAGACGAGGAAACAGGCTCACTTTAAGTAGCCTGCCCAGGGCCCTCGGCTAGCAAGTGGTGAAGGTGGATTTGAACTCAAACAAGTAGCCACAGACTGCGTTTTCTCCACAAATTCTTTCTCAGTGAACTTTGAAAAAATACAGTGAGTTGGAATTAGAACAGAACATTATCCAGCATGTGCAGAAAGCAATTCTTTTCTTGGGCAAATCTTTGAGGGAAAAGAAGTCGCTTGGTGGATAAGAATGATACAAAGAAATTATTTGGTGAGAAAAAAAAATGGCATTCCAACTGCAGAAAAGTGTATATATCTAGTAGAAAAGTACAAGTTCCTGTAGACTATGGGCTCTTAAACTTGAGCAATTGCTCAGAGTGAGAATTCGTGTCTCTAACAAGCTCCCAGGTGCCGCCTGTGCTGCTGGTCCTGGTACCACACTTGGAGACAACTGCTGTAGACAATTCCAGAAAGGTGGAGACATGGCCAGCGTGTGAGAAGAAGCCCCCTGGGCAGCAGCATTCAAGGTGCAGGGGAGAAGGGTGTGTAGTAAAATCAGAGTTTTTAACAAGTGCGGGGTAGTCAAGGTCACGTTGACATGGATGTAATGAAGCACCATTCCCCCCGGGGCTAGAAGAGGGTGCTGATGAGAAAGGCTTACGGCACTTACAAGAACCACTTGGAGTGTGGTTTAATGCTCTTTTCACCTCCTGCTAGCATCTGGCATAGCAGTGCCTGGCCTAGAACAAATGCTTAATGATTATGTGTTGCATGAATGAGTGGACAGATAGAAGAATGAGTTAAGAACTCCATGTGTTAAAACTACTCAGCAGTAAACATATGTACTCCCAGTTTTGTTAGATCTCTCTCATTAAAACATTTTTTTTTAAATGTATCTTTTTTGTAAAGATAATTTCTGGTAAACATGTCAGAATGTACAAGGAGATATACAGTTAATTTCCCCCCTACTCTTGTCCATATCTTGTGGCTTTTTTTCCGTCCGTATCTTGTGGCTTTAGTCCCTATTAGTTTTTTGTGCATCCTTCCAGGATATTTATTCCATTTGTGTGTGTGTTTAAATTTTTAAATCACAAAAGTAGTGTGGCGGGCCAGCCGAGTGGCACGGTGGTTAAGCACTGGCTTGGGAATCCAGCGGCCCCGGTTCGGGTCCCACATATGAGGGCCAGTGACACTGCCCTAAAAAAAAAAAAAGTGTGGCATACTATACCACAATTTTTGTCCTTTAGTTTTTTATTGAACAGTATATTTTTGTGATCATTTCATGTAGCTTATTTATAAGGCTGACATTTTTTTTTTTTTTAAGAGTGCTGTCACTGGCCCTCATATGTGGGGTCCAAACCAGGGCCGCTGGCATCCCAAGCCAGCTCTTAACCACCGTGCCACTCAGCCGGCCCGGCTGACTCTCTTTTTTAACTGCTCATTTTATTGAAATTCCAAACTTTCTAGGTAGCGTTATTTAAGCAGCTCTCTATTGATGGACATTTAGTTAACTTCCAATCTTTTGACACAATTGAAAACATTACAGTGACAATCCTCTATACGCTTGTAATTTGGTAAATATCAGGCTGCCTTCGGAGTAGGCGAATTAGTTTATATTCCTACTAGCAATTTAAGAGAGAGCCTATTTCCCCATATTCTCAACAACAAAATATTTTATGAAATTTTTTGTCAGTTTGATTGATAAAAAGATGGTATTATATTATAATTTTTATTTGTATTCTAATTGTGAGTGAATTTTTACCTTTTTTCTTATGTTTATATGTCAGTTGTATTTGTATTTTTGTGATTAGCATGCTCATGTCCTTTGTTCACTTGCTTTTTTTTTCTTATTGAATCTTAGAAGCCCTTTATATATTATGGAAATGAGCCCTTTGTTTTATGTGATGCAAATATTTTTTTAACATTTTATCACTTATCTTTTAATTTTCTTTATATTGAACAATTATTTTATAACCGTGCATATGAAGTGAATTTAAAATTGTTACTTGCATTGTGTTTTCTACATAGGCGTTCTTAATATTTGGGATCTAAGGACTGGAAAGTATCCTATCCATCGCTTTGAGCATGATGCAAGAATACAGGCACTGGCCCTCAGCCAGGACGATGCAACCATTGCCACAGCTTCTGCTTTTGATGTTGTCATGTTACACCCCAATGAGAAGGGCCATTTGCAGATAGCTGCAGAATTTGAAGTTCAGAAACTGGTGAGCTTTCCGTCTGCTCATTCTATTTTTCATGCTTAGCACTTCTGGGTCTAACATAAATAAACAGGAATGATCCTAGCAGCTCCTATTTCCCCAGGGCTTCCTGTGGGCCTCACATCCCTAAATGCCACTCAGCCTGCTAAAGAGGTACCGTCGTGTTCTGTTTACCAAGCAGCCAGCAGACACTTAGAGCAGTATATGGACCTGGCCCAGTCTCAGAGCTGGGAAGGAGTGATTCAAACCCCAGGGCTCTTCAGGGCCAGCGTTTCTCATCGTTGTGAGCCTCAGCCTCTTTCACACTAAGGGCCGTTCACCCCTGGAAACCCCCGGTCACCTTCTGGCCTGATATATATTAGACGTGAAAATGAGCTTAGCAGTACCATCCCAGTCTGTACGGGACGGCAGGTTTCCATCGTCACGGTTTCCTCACCTGGAATGACGAGTAACTCCTGAGTGAAAATAGATTAAGTCAGTGACAGTTGGGCAGGCATGTTCCAGGATGGCACGAGCGAAGTCTAGCTAATCTTGACGATCTTTACGTAGAGCTGTTTTCTGAATTCAGTTGTACCTGAGCCTCTACTTTCATATGGTGGTAAGAAGGAAGAGTTCAGATCTGTGCTGAATTTAAATTTAATTTAAACAAACTCAATTTTGGCACCAGCAGGAGAGGGAACAGAAGAGCCAACATCGAATAATGAATTGATGGCCTGACTGGGAACAAATCCTCCTCCTGTCCCTTTTCCTCCCAGTAGGAATCTTGTTAGAATGGAATAGCTGAAAAACCTGGTGTCACTGCTTCATCTCCATAAGCGTCTTGTCCCTTTAATGATCAGATTTCTCCAGTTTGGGTTTAGTGTTCCCCCAGAGCTGCCTGAGGCTATTATCCCATCTTGGGTTTTATTAGAAAAATGTGAAAGTACCATATTTGTTTGTTTCGAAACTACCATAGTGCTGATTATCTGGTCTCTGACTACAGAACACTGTAGACCAGCAGTAATTATACGAACTCAGACAATTACTTAAGATGTGAGTCCCTCTCTAAAATGTAAATCCTGCCTTGGCAATAAGGCGACATCCTGGCTCAGACTGGGAGCTTTGTGAAGTCGTTTTACAGCTCCCAGCAAATGGCACAGACACTGTCAATTTGAGCCTCTCAGCCTGTCCAAAATCCAACCCGAGGATGAAACTAATGGTAGACTGAGGATGTCACTTTTAGGAAAATAAGAAAATGGTTTTCGGACGAGAGAGAGGAAGCAAGCCACCGCTGCTGGAGGTGTGTGTCATTATACTTTTTATGTATTATTTCTCACCCTGGATGAGGGGTTTCCACAGACTATGCTGGCACTGGGACAGCCACCCCGGCCCCGAGAGGAGGGCCCTTCCTGTCTTCCGCAGATCGGCCCCCTGAACCGCAGTGGCAGTGTTCCCTTGTTTGTTACATGAGCCGAGAACATCCGTCCTTTGTGATGGGCCCTCAGCTCTGGATGTAGGACTACCACTCACACTGCTGGGCCCGAAGATGAGCGATGAGCGGGGTCACCCGGATGTTGACTGTTTGAAGCTCCTCTGGACGCCTCCAGGCCTCAGGCTTTGGAACTCATTTGGCTTATTGCCGGGGCAGTGCTGTCCCGTTGCACCGCGGATTTTCATAATCACCCAGCGTGGCTCCCCTTCCCCCTTCTGCGTCCGTACTCAGGATTTTCTCAAGGAGCTGAAAACCAGGTGTAGACTGCCCTCGGGGAAAATGTGCCACTTAGGAATCTAGAAAAGGAAATTATTCTTGAAGGGAGCACCTGATACACGTGGTGCTTTGAGACAGTGGTGACACGCTGCTGTCAGGAGTACCGTGGGTTGTAAAAGCGCTGCTGGCAGTGGCCTTGCTACTTGTGATGACATTGAAACCAGGAGAGAGCAGGACAACTCAGATCTTTTTAACCTTTCGAAAAGACATTGTTGGTATTTGCACAAATGTTAAAATTTGATGTTTGCTAATTTGGAGCTGAGTGAATTTTACTCAGTTTCTGGTAAAAAAAAAAAAAATGTATATTTAAAAAATAGTTATTACACCCTCATGGTTCAGAATTTTAAAAACTCAGGTTTATGGTGAAAAATCTCATTTCTACCCCACCCCACAACTCCCTGCCCTCCTCGAAGGCAGCCATTATTAGCAGGTTTGTGCACACACAAGTCAGCTGCACCCACGCCCCCTTTGCCCCACCTTACACACGTTAGCACACCCTGGACCCGTCACCTTGCTTGCTTGCTCTTTCCTCCATATGTACCTTAGAGATGATCCCATTTGTATCAGTTCACGAAGAACTGATGCTTCATGCTTTTTTCTGTGACTGCATGGTATTCCAATGCATAGATGTACTGTAAGCTATTTAATTAGCCCCTTAGTAGCTCATGTTTTGGTTTTTCCAGTTTTGACAAAATAGTGCTACAGCAAATAACCTTGTATATTTGCTGTATATGACAAAATAGTGCTACAGCAAGTAACCTTGTACACAGTCGTTTTGCATAGATGTGAGTTGATTTACAATTCCAGGAAGGGACTTGCCGAGTCAGAGCATACGTGCATTGACACCATAAGTGATAAGTGTTGCCAGGTTTCCCTCTTTAGAAGGTGGGCCAGTTACATCCCACCAGCCATAGTGGGACCCACACATCTGTCTGTTCCCCTTTGCTTCCAGCCCAGTCATCTTACCAGACTGTTTCCTCTTTACTGATAGGACAGGTAGAAAGGGTGTCTCGGTGAATTTTTACTTTGTATTCCTCTTAACGGGATTGTATTGTGTTTCTTTTCATTTGTGTAGGAACTGTGTTTCATTTCCTGTGTACTGCCCCCTTTGCCTCTCTTTTTTTGTGGGGTTGCTGGTCTTCCCATTGATATGTAGGAGCAACTGTATATTTTTTGACCAAGTCAAGATGAGTCGTAGTTGGGACCTGAAGGACTAAACATGCCTTATCCTTTCCCAGGTTGACTACCTTGAAATCGTTCCAGATACCGGAAGGTACCCTGTGGCAGTAGCCACTGCTGGGGACCTGGTATACCTGCTGAAGGCTGACGACTCTGCCAGAACGCTTCATTACGTCTATGGCCAGCCTGTCACCTGCCTAGATGTCTCGGCCACCCAGGTTGCTTTTGGAGTGAAGAGCCTGGGGTGGGTATACGAAGGAAACAAGGTACAAAATAGTAAGATGTTGCAATTAACTAAAAAGAACATCAAGTTTAATTTTTAGAAGCCGGTTAAGAAATTAAAGCTCTCTGATATATTTTTAAGATGTATTCAGAAAGTATATATTTGGCATGGTATAAAAATGCAAGTGCTTCAAAAGGATATAAAATGAAAAAGTAATTGTTTTCTTTCTCCTCCTTTCCCCAGCCCCACTCCACAGAAGAAACGATTAATAATTTTTAGGTATCCATCTGGAAAAATTTAATTTAAAAATTTAATTTATATATAGGTACATTTACACATTTAAAAACATATCTTTGTAGAAATGAGATCATACTATACATATTGTTCTGTACCCAACACTTTTATTTAATAATATGAGGTATGATCAAACAATATGGTGAATTTGTTTAAATTTAAAAAAGTATTATTACAGTAAAAGACACACTGCCATTAATCCCCCTCATAATACTCCCCCTCATTCAGAATACACTTATCCCATCATTCTTGCCACTGTATTTCTGTTTGTTTGTTTTTTTAATGTTTTATTGGGGAATTGGGGAAGTGAACAGCATTGGGAAATCAGGGAAGGGGAACAGACAAGTTGTTATCCTTTTGTTCTTCAGTCTAGTTGTGGAGGATGTCGCTTCTCTGGCCCATGTTGGTATTGTGATCATTGCGCTCTTTCTGGCTGAGGCAGATCGGTCGCCTTCCATTGAACGGCCACTTATGGAGGCTCACAGCAGCTCACACCAGCTGCCAGCCGCTCACGCTGGCTGCTGGCCACTTGCAGTAACTTATGGTAGCCCACTGCAGCCTACTCCATTGCTGGCAACTCATGGCAGCCCAGCTCCAGGTTGAGCTGTTGTTCACCATCTTAGCTGTAGAGGGCGCAGCGTCGCTGGCCCATGTGGGATCCGAACCGGCGGCCCTGCTGCTCAGAGCTCGTGCTCCCAAGCCAACTCTTAACCAACGAGCCACTCGGCCGGCACCTCTTGCCACTTTCTGAAGCAGTTCTGGAAGTCCTCTTTCATGAATGTCTTTAGCTGCACTGTCATGGCTGCCTTGATGCCCTGAATCACTTTGACTTTGGTGAAGAGCCAGAAGTCGCATGGTGCCAGATCCGGTGAATAAAGTGGATGAGGACACACCGTATTGTTTTCATTTGACAGAAATTGTCGTACCAGAAGCGATGTGTGACACGGAGCGTTGTCATGATGGAGGATGATTCACAGCACACTTTAAAACACACCTTCTCTCAACCGTAGCTCACACCCAGCTGACTGCACTGAACAAGTTGAGCTTTGTCACACTGTTACTAAGGTTTGATGCACCACTTCCCGTATTGAAGATCCTTCCTTGCCTTTCCATTGGATGGCACTCGACAGCAACATTCACCATATTTTTTTATCACAACGGACAAGCTCTGTGTCACACATCACTTCTGGTACAACAATTTCTGTCAAATAAAAACATTACGGTGTGCCCTCATCCGCCTTATTGACCAGATCTGGATCTGGCCCTGTGCAACTTCTGGCTCTTCCCAAAGTCAAAATGACTGTGCAGGGTAAATGTTTTGAATCAATTCAGGACATCGAGGCAGCCAGGACAGTGCCACTAAAGACACTCACGAAAGAGGGCTTCCAGAGCTGCCTCAGAAAGTGGTAAGAACGATGAGATAAGTGTGATCGAAGCGACAGGGAGTATTTTGAGGGGGGTTAATGGCAATGTATCTTTTATTATAATAAATTTTTTTTTAATTCAAATATGCACCATAATTTTTGATCGCACATCATATACCTTGGAGATCGTTCCATGTTGGTGTGTACCAAGCTCCCTCTTTCTAGGATTCTAGTGTTGAACCAGTCCCCTCACTGGTGGGCATTTAGATCACCTCCAGCGTTTGGGCTATTACAGACAATGCCACAAGGCACGTTGCAACTTGCAAAAGTCCTTGCATAGAGTATCTCTGGGATACATTCCTGGCAATTATGTTGCTTGGTCAGAGGGCATGTGCACTTAATATGTTGATGGATGTTGCCAAATTGCCCTCAAAAAAGGTTGTATCAAAATCTCACCAACAGTGCATAAGGGTGCCTCTGATAACCCTTTGAGCCAGAAGCAAAGAGACAAGTTTTTAATTGAAATTCTTTGCATGATGACTAAGTTTTATCACTATCTAGCATTTTACTAGCCTGACTGTCAGCCAGGTACATCGTCTTAAATGCCTTAAAGCTGATTTATGGAACCCTCTTTCTCTTCCAGTGGAATCCGGGGAGGGAGGGATAAAGTTTTGTTTTGTTTTTCCCCCAACCTGCCTGCTCTTGACCCCGCTGGCAGTGGTGTAACCCCTGGGAAGAGACGTCTCTGAACCAATGGCTTCTCTGACAGCACACCCCGTCTCCTAAAGGAGGAGACCCTTCGCACATAGCAGTTTGGGGACCTGGAGAAGAGTCAGGTGTTGGGTCTTCCAATCCCAGCCCTACCACCCACGACCCCGTGTGACCTTAGGCAGGTTGCTGAGCCCTCTTCATGCCTCAGTTTCCTCATTTGTAACTACCCACTTCATGGAATTGTAGGAATAAATGAAATCGTGTCTGTAAAGCTTTAAGCATAATGCCTGGCACGTAGGGGAGAGTTAACCATCACGGTGTGTGTCCTGTTATCTCTACCACTCGCAGCTCGATTCTGGCCTCTGGTTGTGATTTTTACATCGTGTTTCTCCTAAGTATAGCCACCTGTAAGGTCAGATCTCATTTCTGTCAGCGTTCACTGGTTTTACACCTTAGTAAGTAATCCAAGAATTGAAGCATCCTGGATTCCAATTATGTGTTCTGCATCCAGGAAGACAGATGAAGCAGAAGAAAATCTGTGTGGTTTACTGTAATCTCAGTGTGCGCAGGGATACCCTTTGTGCTCAGGTCAGCCTGTATAGTTGGAGCCTGTTTAGCATATGTTAGCTGAAAGTCTATGATGATATAACTCCTGTGTTTTGTCTCCCGGGGAAGCGGAGGAAAGGGACAGCAATTGGCTTCCTGAGGCAGTTTCCTTTCTCGGGCTTTGAAAAACCTTTCCTTTCCCATCCGTGGTGAGCTCATTTATTGAGAGAAGAAAGACTTTGTATTTGCTTTCTAATTTTTCACCCATTATGCTTCCAAGTTTGGGTTACCTCATTTATTTCTCAAATTCTCAGTATAGTGAGGTGATAGATCTATTTAATACTGACTTGGTTTAAATTTTTCATAGTTTCAATTAATTTTTTATCTGGCAGGTCCTCTTTCTCTTTGACTTATGTGAGTGGGTTTATTTCTATGCAGTCGAATATTTTGGTATAATCGTAGCAGATATATTTGAGAAACCAGTTAAAGGGATAGTTCAGTGCAAAATTAGACTGGAAGCATCCTTTAGATATTGATGTAAGTAGGTACTTTTTTGGATGCCTCTGAAAATTTCCAACCTAATTAATTATAAGAATCAGCTGATGAATACCTTAATTTTATGAAAATTCGTTTTAAAAAGTATATAGTCCCTCAAATAACTTGTTACCGGTATTTTTCATTGATATTTTAAAATGAAGAGTGAAAGTAAATTTGCAACAAGAATGTGTTTAAGTATCTCTTTGAAATTTGACAGTAGCATTTAGTCATCCAAATATTTTGTGAGTTTAACACCAAACCTCCAAACACTTATTCGGGTGGGTGGCCAGTTGTTGTTAGTAGCGCTGGTAGTAACTTTGCATTGAGAAGTGTCTTCAGCACGAATGTCACCCACCCGCTCATGAAGAAAGCCAAGCTTTATCTATGAAACTTGCCTTATTTTTGCAGAGGCAGGACTTTCTACCCACCTGATTGTGTTTAATGGATTTTTCTGATTCCTCGCATTTTTAATAAATGTAATTGTCATGTAATGTTTCCGTGTGAATTAAGCCATGTCCTCCTGCTGTCCTATAATGTCCTAATTCCCAAATAGTCTCATGTGTGGCGCTCAGTGTCCCTTTGCTTTTGAATGCCATGTTTTGCTGCTTGTCTGCGCTTCGGCCTGGCAGCATGCATCCCAACACGTTTGATGAGGTTGGTGTGAGACCATTAGCAGCAGAGCTTGCCTGGAGCTGCTCACACATGGGGGTTTGTGTCTGTGCCTCTGGCCTGTACAACTCGGAATTAGATGAAGGCTTTCTGAGAACAGGGAGTTTGGTTTATCTTCGTTTGTACCTGATTCAGAGCTGGGGCTTAGCTGCAGTCCGTTATGGATTAACTGTGATAAAAGCAGACAACAGTGAAGTCCAAATGGTGATACAGAATACATTTCAGTCAGGAGCTGAAATCTCTCTAACCTGTAGAAGCATTCAGGAGGTGGTATTTTGTTTCCTTGGAGCTATCCTTGCCCCACATGATGGTTGTGTTAGCATTTTATAGGTGCACAGCTGTCTGAGCATCACATAATCGTGGTTCAGATTCATCCATTCATCTAGCTAGCCAGCCAGCCCATCATGTATTCATCACAGAGATTTACACAGCGCCAGTTGTGTTCCTGGCATTGAAGCATTAAACAGCATTCTGCACAGATTTCAACAAACTGGTACTGGTACTGGTCAACCTCGCTCTGTCCATCAACAGTTTTCTGAGGAAGTAAAATTAAGTACAGTGAAAATGTATCCATTTAACCTAAGTAAAAAAGCTTGTGAACACAACTGCGTTAATCATTTCCAGCTCAGGTAGGAAGGGTGAGAGAGTTAGGGGTCTGGTACATCTCGCTTTGCAGATGGCACAGGGACCTGAATTTCAGAGGTCAGAATTAGGGCCACACTTGGATCTGCCAGCATTTTTTCTTTTTTCTTGGCCAATTAAAGTCATAGGGGAAAAATGGCTATTATCTATTTTCACTCTTTGTTAAAAAGTGAGCTCTTTAAACATCTTTTTGAAAATGTGTTTTGACTACATAATACATTCACCTGACTCAGAAATCAAAAGATACAAAAGGGAGGGTGTGTGGTGGGACGAGCCTTCCCCTCCTTTCAGCCTGCCACCCAGTTCCTTTTCCTGGAGCCATCAATGTCGCCAGTTTCTTGTGCATTTGTAAGCAAATCACCCATATATGCCCTCAATCCCCACTCTTTAAAAAAAATACAAATAGTAAAATAAATACTACTTCATTGTTTGGTACCTTGCATTTTCCTGTCACAATCTCTTGACGATTATTTCACCATTTCTTATGACATAAAGAACTTTCCAGTGTTTGGTTATTGTTTTTGCGTTGGGTTTTTTGGTTTTTTATTTTTTATTTTTTTTTTTTTTGTGACTTTATGATGTTGCACTTTCTGCAGGTACCTAATTAATTTGGCCAGCCCCCTGTTGATGGATGTTAGATTGCTCGTGGCCTTTTGCTGTTGTGAACGACATTCGGTCCACGTGAATGTACCTGTTGAGCTAGTTCGTCAGAGTAGCCTCTCTGGGTCAGAGGGGCCTGTGTCTTTGTAACTCTGACAGCATCGCCCTCTGTAGACGGTGCCCTGGAAAGTGGCAGATGGCAGTGCCTCCCATTCCCCTAGCAGCTCCTTGGCATCGCTTCTCTCCCGCTTTACAGAAAGATCACAACAGAACGCGGCCAGAAGGAACACACAGAGATTTGTCTGGTCCTCCTCCTCACTCGACATTTCTGTAGCTCTCTGCTTTCAAGATGAATGACTCTTCGTTTCTAATCACATGGCTTTACCTAGAACCGGTCCGGTGGGACTAATAGCCCTCTTCACCACCATTAGGGTGTCCTTTCTTGGCTTATTTGGTGCCATCTGAGGGAGAGGCGATGCTCCATTAAGACAGTAAAGCCGAAAAAAAAAGACAGTAAAGCCGACCTGCCTCTTTTCTGTCAAATGAGTTTGGACACATGATCTTTGGGCTTCTGCCCATCATCCACGTTCCTTGAATTTTTGATGAAGGGATTAGATGGTTGAAACTTTTACCTTTACCTGTTGTGTTGAGCTGTTCTACCAGTGGAGGCTGCTGAGGAGCTGAGGGCATCTGAAACGGGTTAAGGAATCCATCACTCTGCTGTTTCTTCTCTAAGGAAATCTCCTAAGGGCCATGCTTACTGCTGGCAGAAATGACTGGGCAGGAAATTGGTATTTTGTCATCAGTTCCTGTGTCTTGTTGGGCAAGGGGTTAAATGAGAATGGATTCTTAAGATTTGCTGTTGCATTCTTGAGTTCCCAGAGTTCAGCGGCATAAATGATCTTAAAGGTGGCCACTGCTAAGTGGCATGTGACTGTAAGACAAAACCAACGTTCTCGCAAGTACTCTGGCCTCATCTCT
This sequence comes from Aselliscus stoliczkanus, assembly GCA_033961575.1. NCBI lineage: Eukaryota > Metazoa > Chordata > Mammalia > Chiroptera > Hipposideridae > Aselliscus > Aselliscus stoliczkanus. The sequence goes on from CM066736.1 coordinate 11,321,060, forward strand.
TCACCATGCTGCAGTGTGAAAATCAGAGTCAACCCTGTTCATGTGTCCCTTGGTGCCCAAACAGTCCTTTAAGGTTTGTTTCCATGTCTCATAGTTCATGAATGTGTCAAAAGTACTTCCAGCCATGAAAACATATTTATGATTCCTTGTCATCTCTATTAATTCTTTTTTTTTTTAAAGCTAAGCTATTGCAAGCTAAGCTGTGTGCATGTGTGTATTTTTTTTTAATTGGGGAACAATGTGTTTTCCCAGGACCCATCAGCCCCAAGTCAAGTAGTTGTTTCAATCTAGTTGTGGAGGGCGTATCTCAGTGACCCATGTGGGAATCGAACCGGCAACCCTGGTGTTATGAGCACTGCGCTCTAACCCCCTGAGCTAACCGGCCGCCCTCTATTAATTCTTTTGCTCCCTGAATTAAATTTTGCTCTCAGAGGTGGAAGGTGAAGAGATAGGATTGCCTCATTTAAGAGCATTATGTTGACGATCAGTCTCATGCCTCATCAAGGAAGAGAGACACCCACTTAGAGGTCTTAGCATCACCCTATGTATGTGGACATATTTCCTAATTTAGTTCCAAAGTGCTTGGCATGCAGCGGCAGGTTGCAGTAAGTGGCACGCGGCCTGCATCCTAAGCAGGGAGATGCAGTGACGTAGCCCTGAGGGCTGGGACGCGCTTGACAAAGGATGCTGCCTGGCGCGGCTGCCTCAGCTTCCATCACGCTGGAAAAGAATGGCTAACGTCTCCTGTGATAATCATCCCCTCCCCGCGGACGTGAAGAGACTCTGGATTGGTTGCTTGCACTAGTCACGAGTTGAAATACCTGTCTGGGAGAGCCCTTTGATTCAGTGCTCGTGAATTCCAATCACATCCCCCCATCCCTGCCCCAGAGTACGCAACCCAGACTTCTGTTGTTCAAGCTTCCATTCCAGGGAAGAATTAAAAATGTAGCCTTTGTCAAGCACAATGACTGCTTTAAAATCATAAGGTCACAAAGTAAATATCTCATTTCCTTTTCGTGTTCACCATAACCCTTTAAAATGTTTTATCTCTACTTTCTTCTTGGAGTAGTTTAGGAGAATAATTCTTGGAGACCAAAGCTTTCTGGGTTATTGAGTGATGTTGGCTCCCAAAGGCTCCATTTTTGTTGCCTAGGTTACTGTCATTGTTAAAGACCATTTATTGAACACATACTATCTGCTAGGTTTCTGATTGGCATGGGAAACAGAGAGAGGAACCCAGCATGGCCTCTGTCTCAGGGCTTACAGCTTTGCGGTCTTGAACGGCAGCTTAGCGATAGGAAAGGTTTTCTCCATGCAGAGATGGACGCAAGGCCATATGGAGACCTTCACAAGTGAACTTGCTGAATCCCAGAGTGACGAACAATTATACAGATAAACAGATGAGGATTGAACGTTCAGATGCGTTTTGTACATGCTTTAGTATTAAAATGATATCAGCAAGTGATGGACTTGTTAATGTGATTTTGTAATATGTGAATTTCTCTTCATATGTTGGCAGTACCCTGAAGCACCTCCCAGGACCCTCGGGTTTCTCAGGACAGAGCAGGAAACCTCTGAGCTAGGGACCTTTGAGGACCCGACCACTTCTCTTCCATACACCCATGATGGTGATTCTGCGGGAAGGATGTTTTGGAATGCTACCGCTGCTTATGGCAGCTTGGAGTGCTTTTGGACCTCCAGTGATCCCGAATCACTCCCTTGAGGGAGTGATGCACCTACAGAAAGTAAATATAGGGCAAAGGATTTTCCGCTAAGGCAGGGTAGTGATATAACCACTGGGGACTGAGCAAGGGTTTTGGAATCAGATAAACCTTAGGCAAGTTTACTTCCATGCCTCAGTTTCCCTATTTGGAAACATGATAGTACCTGGGAAAGGTAGGTCATATGATTTGTATGAGGCTGGTTTGGGGTCAGGTTGGAGTTCATCAGGAAATCCTGGGCAAGAGGGCAGCCCAGGCAGAAGCAACAGGTCTGGAGGAAGGATTTCCGGGGGAAGGGGGGAGGTCAGGAAGCAGCATTGGGGTGCCCCAGGCCTGTGGGAGCACAGGTACGGTGGGCTGAAGTCATACTTGTCATGACAGCAGCCTGAGGTTCTTCACCAAGTTCCTTTTCCAGAGAGCTGTTTTGAAAGAATGCATTTACAATAGACAGGGACAGGTCATGTTAGCTTCTTGCAGAACTAATGCAGTGAGTTCATGTGAATGCTGAGTCACATTGTAGGAAAGCTTTTGAGATGACGAGGGCTTATGGAGAGGGCTGGCACTGTGTCCTAAATATCTTTTGTCTTTGCTCTCACTTGCACAGTTTTTGTATACCAATGACATTTGTAACATTTTCTAATTTTCAAAAACATTGATCCATGTTCTCAAAGCTCTGAGCAAGCTTACGAGAGCATTACATTGAAGTATATGCTGATCATTGCCTTTTTCCTTGTCTTTGGAATTAAGCTTAGAATATTATTTATAGCCCAATTTTTCTAGTGGCTTTCCTGATCATGTATGTAGAATTTCCATCCTGGTTTACCATTCCACACCTATGGAGACTGTGAACTTGGAGTTGATCTTAGCATTTATTTTACCTTGTAGGTAAGTATGGCTTTGGTTTCCTCATGCCAGGTCAATCTAGGGCCCAAGCAGCAAGTGGGTTTGTTACAAGGTTTAAAAATCAGTTTATTTTTTGGGGGCCGGCCGAGTGGCACGGTGGTTAAGCGCTGGCTTGGGAAGCCAGCGGCCCCGGTTCAGTCCCATATATGAGGGCCAGTGACACTGCCCTCAAAAAACAAAAAAAAAAAAAAAGAAAGAAAGAAAAAGAAAAAATCAGTTTATTTTTCAGTTGATGAAGAAGATCAAGGGGAGGGCTGTTGAAATGTTTGCCTTTGTGCTACAAGTAAAAACAGCAACACTAGAATAGGCTACATGCTTTTGATACACGGATCCAGACACTTGAGACGGATGATGGGGAAGGCAGGGGAGAGACGCACATAGAATATGGCCAGTGTGAGTTTGAATTTCAGAACATTTAAGACATTTTACTGTTTTCCAGTACAGTGGCAGCTTCAGCTCAACTCATGAAACATTACAAAGCAGAGAACTTTTGCTTTTTATTCATATGTAAACGAGTATGATTTATTAATTTACTCAGCACTTCAGTCTCCTGTAAGGCACTGTGGTAGACAGTGGGTTTATAATTCACTTATCAATTATTGAGCTGCAGAGGAGTTCTTCCAAGGGATGCGGAGTTACTCTGTTAAGCATTCTCTCAGTGCGGTGCTAATTTCCACACAGGCAAATCCGGATTTGAAGACGGGCAAAGGAAAACTCCAGCCCCGTTCACTTTTACATGGTCACATTCCACATTGAGAGACGTGGGCGGAGCGGTGAGGTTTACAGGGTGGCGGAACGGGGCCAGGGCCTCCAGCCTCTGCCCGCCTCCTGCTCCATCACTGTCCATTGATACGGGACCGACTGGCTGAACCTGAGTTCAGTCCCTGGATCTCTTCGGATCTTTCTGGGTGAGGCCTCTGGCCCAGGCTCCACCTACTCCCCACGTATCTCCCTGCGCTGTGGCGGTTCCTTGGGCTATGAACTCTTACCTCATGTTCACAATAAGCTTTAAAATGTATATTGAAAATGAAATGGAAGCAGCTTGTGTCCAGCCCCCTCCCCTCACTTGCCCTTGCCCCCTCCCCACCTTTGCTGTCTTCTTACGCCTGCTGGCGCCCTTTCTCATGGTGCATTTCAGGGTTTGTCAGAGCGATGGCTACATGCCAAGGACTGTGGGTGGGGCCCCGGTGCCCACCTGCGGCCTGACCTCTAGGACCAGGGGTGCCAGGCCCCCGCTCTCCATCCCCCACCTCTGTAACGAAGCCCTTGCTTCAGCCAGGCCATGCGATCTGGATTGTGCCCCATTTATTCCTGATTCGCTGTAGCGTCCCGCTTCCCTCCTGTGTCTCCTTGTCCTTTCAGAAAGGTCCATCCAGAGTCCCGCTTACCGGAAGGAGCCTGACCGACTGTCCTGGCTCAGTGACCGTCGCCTTCCCGACTACAGCCCACAAGGCCTGCGTCTCACGGTTTCACACTCCTCCTGCCCAGCACTACTCTGAACCAGATGGCATCAGCTGGGAGGCAGGAAGGCTGTGTTTAGAGCTGAGGAGCACTTTTAAAGGCTGAAATTCACTTTTGGCTTGGGAGGCCGTGAAGGGGTAGTGCCGGTGTTCTCAAGAACCAGCAGGTGTCAGAAAAATACGGCTCACTGGACCCCAGCCCTAGGCTCTGATTCAGGGGCCCTGGGTGGGCCCGCAGATCTGCATGTCTGATGAGCGCTGCTGGTGCTGCTGGCCCAGGGGCCCCAGGCTCTGATTCAGGGGCCCTGGGTGGGCCCGGGGATCTGATTGTCTGATGAGCGCTGCTGGTGCTGCTTGCCCAGGGGCTGTACTTCGACAGCGCAGGTAGGGGTTTAAAGAGCACGGGCTTGGAAGCCTACCCACTGGGTTCGAATCCTGATTCCAGAACTTTGTGGTTGTGTAAGTGGTTTGACATCCCTACATCTCCGTTTCCTCATATGTAAAGTGAATAAAATCGTAGTACCCACTTTATGGAATTGTGAGGATCAGGTGAGAGAAACAGCATTGTGGCAGTGTTTGCACAAAGAGAATACTGTAAATATTGGCTGTTATTAATACCCATTTCAGCCAGGAATCAGGAAACGGCACGGGTGGCAAACGCTGACACAGGGATGAGAATAGCTGGGCTCTGCCAGGTGCGTCCTCAGCTACTGTTGTTACTTGTGTAATTCGGGGCAAGTTACTGAAAATCACTGAAGCCCCCGTTTCTTTATGTGTGAAGTGTAGACAGTAGTATTTGTCCGTCTTCTCTTGGTGGTTGTCAGAATAAAGTAGAGGGATATCCTGAAAGGGTCTGTGAAGGGCATATCATGGTGGTTAACAACAGCTAATGCCGAGTGTTGTTTCTGTGCAGAGCGCTGCTAAGCCTGCCCGAGCCGGCACATTCGAGCCCTTAGCAGTGGTACAGGTCGCCCTGCCCTCGGGGTGTGAAGGGAGCCTGTGGGCGAGCTGTGTGCCCTCCACCCAAGGCCCCTGTTGTTCGCTGTGATTTCTTACTCGCCGCTGTCAGCTGTCACTTGTTTCAGTCATTTGGTTTTAGCACACCCTGCCTGTCTACCAACTTCTAAGCCTTTGTCTAGTCCAGCTTGGGGCCAAACTAGCAGTTTCCAGTCTAGTTGGTAGAAAATGGCTACCCGAGCCGGTGTGATAGGTTTACAGGTATCTTTACATGATGGCAATCTCACTTGTAATCTTCCCGTTTTAAAAATAATCCCAAATGCTTTTCATTTTAAAGAGTGCATTTCACAGTTTGCAGCCTCAGTCTCCCTCCCAATATTAAATAGATTTAATAATAACTTTTTCCTCATGGGGACCGTGATTAGTTACATGTCGTTGATATTTGTGAAGAGCTTTGAAACTAGCCATGCTCTTTATTATGATGAGGCCTGTAGGGAGCATAAAAAGGATTTTCAGCTTTCAGTCACACATTTGCATAATAAGTATAATCTCTTCATTGGACTAAATGCTCCAACGGTGAACATTTCCTGTTCATTTCCTGTCCCCATGAACCATTTCTTTGTGGTCACATCTTTGCCCTGTTCTAGCGCTAGGACAGAGATTGTCTAAGGAGATCGCCGAAGCAAAGCAGAGAGTGTAAGCCGCTCCCTGCGCCGAGCAGACCTGCCTTCCCTTATGAATTGTTTCCAGCGCCCACGGATGTGGGGAGAGAGAGATTTGGATTGTGTCTGCCTGCATTTGCACTGGAGCGTACTCTACTCTTGCTCCCTGGGTTCCTTTCAGGCTTAGGTCACAATAGGTGTTGGTTTGGCCTCGCTCTGGTCCCTTTGTAGACATCTGCCCGCATCACAAAGACCCCGACTTTGGCACGGTCTGCGGTGATTGGCAGTGCCTTCCCAGGCAGAGTCCAGTCCTGGAACAGTGGGGGTTGCAGGTGCATTGGCACGTGGTGGTGGGGCGCACGCGGGCCTTGCCCACCCAGCGCCTGGCGACGCTCAGCAACACCGTCCCATCCCTGAAATATCTTGGCCTCGTGGGCTTGTCACTCCAATTAAAACTTAAACATGAAAGCAGCCCAGGCTGCCTCTCCCTTTGTGCTGCGTTTGCGCACGGACTGTGCCAGAAGCGTGTCATGGAAACTGCGGAGGGGGTGCTGGGTTTCAGGGCTCGGTGCTTGTCAGGGGTCCATTTCTTCAAGCTCTGCATCTTGCTGGTTGCTGCTGCTAAGTGCACCTGAGAGGCTAGTTTTTGTTTGCCAACAGCAAGTCACCTTTGGGATGGTGGTGAAAGTCATTTTCCACATGTTCACAGATGCGCCTGTTACCAAGCCTCATGCTCTGACTTATCTCTGGCAAGGACTCACAAAATAGTCTCTCTGGCTGATTGTCAAAAATTACATCATATCGGAGTAAACTGCTTTTAAATCAGACATCCATTATTCATGTATATTAACTGCTTTTTTATTTTTTTTATTGGCTGTTTTGTGTATGATTTACTCTTTTCTCACTGGCTCTCCCTTCCTCCCCAATTGTCTGTCTTTCTCATTGTTTTTTTTTAAATCTTAGCTCATCTGTGAATTTGTAGGGCCGTTCACTTAGCTTTGTACGTGAACATCTATACACAGGCCCTGCATTTTTTTTTTTTTGTCGTGAAATTTTTGACCACGTTTTTGTGGATCATATTTATGTTGAGTCAGAAGAGCAACTTGGGTCGTTTACATGAGTAAATTCTCCCCCAAGAATGAGAAGTCTTTTTCTTTTGTATCTTTTATTTAAAAAAAAAAAAATTGAGCATCACTAGTCTTGTACTTCAAGATCTATACCAAGTGAAACTGTACCTCCCACTTCTGAAGTGGCGAAATGCATCGCATTGGTGGAAAGTGCCTTGACTTAATGTGTTCATTTGTATGTGAGGGGCATGTCTTTACTGTAAGGCCGGTGGATCATCCGCCTGTAATTGATAGATATGGCAGAGATGCAGAGCGTTTATTCATTCTCTCATTAAATATATAGAGTCCCCTTGTGTGCCAGGCACAGTACAGGTATCCAAGGAAGCCTCCTTTCACTCCAAACCGGGGTGCTGGAGGGTCCCCTCTGCATCTGGCATCCTTGTGGTCATGGCGCAGCGATCGGCCCAGAGTCGGGGCACGTGACTGTTAGAACACGAAGGACTCCTACAGTTTGCTCTGTGTATTTCACCCCAGCGCAGCACTGTTGTGGTAGATAGTCAGTATTTGTATCTTTTATGCACATTGACCTGAAGCTTTGCTCACTGTTCCTTTCAAAGTCTCGCATCTTTTGTTCCTGTGATGATTTTCCATCTTCCAAAAGTCTCTTCTGTGGAAGTTCCTTTAGTGAGGGTCTGTTAGCCACAAGTGTTCTCTGTGTTTTTATTCCCCCCCCCCAAATCTTTCTTTCACCCTCATTCTAAAGTAGTTTGGCTAGTCCTTTATAACTCGGGGTTGACAGTGGCTTTCTCTCAGCCCTTTGAAGAGATTACTGGTTGTGACGTCCATGGATGCCACGTGAGAAACTGGGTGTCAGTCGAATTGTCATTTCCTCCTAGGACTCTTTCTCTTCTTTTGGCTGCTTTTAAAGTCTTTTCCTTGTCTTCAATTTCATGTGGTTTCACTCTGTCTCTAGATGTGGATTTCGTTTTATTTTTCCTGTTTGGGGTTTTTAATGCTTCCTTTAGTTGTAGAAAATTCTCAGCAGTTGTCGAAATTTTCCTGCCCCTCATTTTCTGTATTCTTTCTGTCTGGACTAGTCATGTGTTAAGCCAACTTGTTCCCTCCTCTGTGCTATCCACAGCTCATTCATATTTTCCTTTTCTTCTTCTCTCGGTTGCATTCTGAATAATTTCTTAAAATCTATCTTCCAGTCCACAAAATTCTCTCTTGGGCTCTGTCTAATTACTGGTTTAACTCATCCATTGACTTTTTAATTTCTAGAAATTCCATTTTTGTTTTTCAAAGTCAGTTTTCTGCTTTTGATCCCTATACTCTTTTGTTTGTGTAAACATTTTCTTCATCTGATATCCTTGGAAGTCTAATTCGTCTGTTTGTTTTCTGCCTGTCAGTTATGATGAGGTGTTTCTTTCTGTACTTGCAATTTGGTTTTTATTGTGAGCTCATATTTGGCCGATGTTCATTTGTAGATCTCCTAAGGGGCCTGAGTTGAAAGGGTTTTCCTCCTGAGAAGATTCTGCCAGGTACCACAGGGCATGTCACCAACCTGAAAATACCTTCAACTCATTTCCGGGCAGGGGTGCTTTCGGCCTTGTAGGGAGTAGGAATTCAAACCCTGAACCCGCGTATGATTGCAGACCCACAGGCAAACGCTCCACCCCGAGCTAAACCCGAGGCAGACAAGATTCTGGGCAGGCTCTGTTCGCCAAAGAACAGATTTTTTTCCCCCTAGTTTGCTTTTTACTGAGGGTGCACAGCTGCACAAGGACCCCGGCTTTATACCGAGGTCTCCCTTCTGATGTCCCACTTGGTGCTGGCCAGAACCTCGGCCTCCTGTCCTTGAGTCTCTAGGCCCCCGACACTGGCCAAGATCCTCAGAGTGTCCGTTTCTGGTTTTCATGCTCCCCACTTTGGGCTCCTCAGGATTTCTCTGATTTCTTAGAAGTTAAACAGAATGGTTGAAGGAATATTTATTAATAGACTGATTCTTACCTAGTGTTTTCGGTGTTTGGAAACAGGAGGGTTTTGCAGACATTCTAGTCTGCCATATTGTCGGAAGCAGGTGTGGTTTGGGGGTTCTAGAATCTGGATATTGTGGAGAGAGATCCATGGAACCTCCTTCTATTTTGAGGAGGATGAAGTGGTTCCTTTGTACAAGCCAGCAGCAAGACCAGGCACCCAGTAATGGGGGGATGTGTTAAGTAAGAAAAGGAATAGCTGAGTACTGATTATGTTGTGAACTGTGGGAGGCTCTGGGTCGGTCAGTCCATCGGACCTGACCGAGCACCTGGCAGCTCCCTGCTGGGCCCTCACCCAGAGCTGCCAGAATGAACGATGCGGTTTCTTTCCCAAGGGACTTGTAGTCGAAGTCTAGGACAGTGTTTTACTACTTCGGGTGTGGTGCTTGGCACAGAGCCTCAGCCAGCCTGCTAAAACCGGTCTCCTCCATGACTCTCCTGCCTCCCCGGGTCTGAGACCCACGGGTCTGGGAGACAGTTGGAGGAAGCCAACGCACAGTAAGATGGCGCCATGGGAACGTCCGATGAAGGGTGTAGACAGTGAATGCCTCCAGCACGGGCAAGAAGGAACCAGCTCGGTGTGTGAGGGGCACAAACAGAGCACCAAGTTTGACAGGGATGGAAGAGGAGAGAGCATGCCGGTCATTTGCTTTACTCTCTAGAATTTGGCTTCTGATCATGATTTCCTCTTTAGAAGAGCAAACTATAGATGGTCCTGATGGAGGGGGGTTATTAAGGTTCAGGAAAGAAAGTAGGTAGACTTTGTCATCTCCCAGAATTTTAATCAAAGCTGCTCCCATGCCTTCGATCGTTTGCTCTGCTTCAGTCCAGCCCAACATTTCCTACTCTTGCTCTGTCACTTCCCGTTTTTGAAAATGGTGGCAGACAAGTTAGCTTTCATTCACAAAGCCCTTTCAAATGCTGCGGTTGGGTGGATACTGTTGTTAGCAGACACACGAGTATGAGGAAGAATCACTGTTTTCTTAAACCCAGAGAAAACACGATCGGGTTCCTTTCTTCCTTCATCAGTACATGACCAAAAGTCTGGGGCTGCAAGGCCCTGTGTGCAGGTGGTTCCTGTGGTATTACAGCAGGCCTAGATTTAGGAAGTGTTTGCAGGGCTGAGTCCAGTCCTTACTGGCTCAAGGAGGAAGGTGGCCTGCCTGGAGCTCACCCCACTGCAGCAACAGATAGCCGTGTCTCAGCTTTCCTTCATGGGTTGGGTGGAAAGTCACGGGCACACACAGTGACCCAGGTCACACGTGGAGAGTGCAGGGCCCACCTGTACCAGGGCAGTGGCTGATGCTCCCCAGGTGTTGGGCCTGTGGCTGCCACCTCTTTCCTGACTATACTGCTGCCCCCGCTGCCGACGACAGCAGCTGCTGGGACGTAGCTATAAGGTGGGTCTCCTCAGAGGGCAAGTCTCACGTATGGCGGAGCAGGACAGCTGGTGGCCGCGCACCAGCTGGTGGAGAGGTGGCTTGTTTCAGCTGGCAGCAGGCTGCAGCTTCTGCACCTCATCCGCTGTCCCTGTTCATTCCAGTGCCTGCCGCACAGAAGATGATTAATAAATACTGTTGACTGGCTGTTGAGCGCATTACAGTGTTATTTATTTTATCTAAAAAATGAGGAACCACCCAAATATCTGTTAGTGTGGAATTCTATATCAGGAGAGAAATCCTATACTGCCATTATACAGAACAAGATTTATTTATAGGTACTGACCAGGAAAGAACTCTCATGTTGTCTAGTAGGAAAAACAAATCTTAGAACAATAATGCCATTGAGAGAAAAAAAGAATTGATACACACATACGAGGGGTGGGGGAAACAGACAGACACAAGATCAGTGTGTATAGAAAAAGTCCAGCAGTACGTACACTGAACTTTAAAGTGGTTATTTCTGAGAGATGGGTATACACAAGGTTACCACTTTTTGTTACGTAATTCTATTGTGTTAGATTATCTTTGACAAAATGGAGTTAGGATTCTAAGACTAGCGTTTATAAAAATACTTGAAGATCTCTAAGAAGAATAAAACAGACCAAAAGAAAGAGTTTTCTGCTCAAGTTCTTTTTAAACAATACTCGCTTCCACCAGTGCCCTCAAGGTTTGCCTGGAAGCTAAAGAGAAAGGAAGACTTTGCAAAATACATACCAGTCTTAACATGGCTTAGTCGTCTTAGGCAATTCTTAAAGAAACATCTAACGCCTATGAAGATTTGCTCAGTAATCACTATTTAAGCTCTTCGTAATATACACGTGCTACTTAAAAAGAAAAAAAATCTCCAGCAATGTGTATTGATTTGGCGGTCACATTAGGGCAGAATATTTTCTCTAGGATTTTCGCTCCGGGTAGCTTTTCCCTTCTTTCCAGCGTATCCATACGCCTCCGAGAGTGAGTCAAGTGCCATGGATTGAGATTCACCCAACTAGGGCAATAAAGAGAAAAATTAGTCTAATGCATGGTTTTAACAAGGGGGAGAGTGTGAGCATGAATAATTAATCTCACCAGTCTGTGGCAATCAGATACAATGAAGTCCCATTTGCTCAGCCTTATTAAAAGAGAGAGAGTGCGGGAGGGAGAGGGAGGGAGGGATGGTAAAGGTCGTTAGGGGCCTTGTAACATGGAAAGACCCTCCTTGGAGATGGGTAATGTGTCCTCTAATCTCTGTGGTCTTTAACTAAACGGAATGGCAAAGGCACTCTTCAGATAGTTCTAATTCATTGAATTATTAAACATTTTAGAAACTACTTGACTCCTGACGACTAACTTTGATGTTTTGATGATGAATTTGCAGTCTTTTTTGAGAGGGATGAGATCTCACTTTACCACTCAGGATGATCCATCCACTTGTCAAGCAAGAACTTCTAGGAAAAGTAAAGGCCAGGAACTGACTTCATATCAGATTTTCATTTTTATGTTTACCATGGACGCTTTATATTTTAAAGGCCTGCCTTCCTGCTGTAAAACTTGAAGTATTTTAAAAACAAGAAGATACTGAGTCTGAGAACCCTATTGAAAGCTCTATAATGATAATAAATGCAGAATATTACTTTCATGATAGACTATGAGGTTACTATTTTTTTCCCCCTCCCTCCAGGAGCTGATTTAATGCAGTTTTTAGGTTTTTCATTGTAGATAGGAGATTTGATTATTTCCGTGTTCTTACCTGGAAGAATAATCTTACTTTGGGTACTTTAGAATGGTTGAAATTTTCTCAGAAACTTTTATTTCCAACTGCATGAAAATAAAAATGAAATTTAGCTTGCCCTCTGGTCTTATGGATTAAGAAGGCATTATAAATTTTGAAAGTGCACTCTTTTCTTTCAGATGCTGTTGGCAATGGTTAGTTAATAGTAGAGCTGTTCGTACTACTATTAGGAGTTTCCAGATTCAGCTGTTAGAAATGTGCGTTGACAGTGAGATGGCTGGTATTCAAGCTGGGGACAATTCATTAACTTCTTAGTACTAAAATAAGAGCCTGTATACTAATAGTTGATGAATGACTAAGTTAACAAGAAAAGGGCCCATTTTAGCATGTGTGCTAGGAGAGGAAAATCTCCCTCCAAAATACTGACATTAAAACTTTTGAGTGATTATTTTTAACCACATGATCAACAGAATAGAATGTGCACGGGAGTGTGTGTGTGTGTGTGTGTGTGTGTTAACAAGGAGGCTTCTGAACTGAATTTTGGAACAAGGAATGTGTCCTTGGTACTTACAACAGTGACTGACCCATAGAAAGCCATTAATTAAGTTGAATTACTAAGATTGTTTTTAGTAAAAGACTTAAATCATCTTCAGAAAGATTATGAGTCATCCTTATTTTTTCTTTTTGCTGGAGAGAAGGCACTGGAAGTGTGCAAATGTAATGAACACGGTGTCTAGAGATGAAGAACGCCTTCCCATTTGCCTCCAGACCTTGTGGCACAGAGCTCCCTAAAATTAGCAAGTGGAGAGTGACTGGAGAGAGAAGCGTTTGGGACTAAGGCTTTGTAGGACAGTTGGGGTAGTGGCCAACTACGCCAGTGTCATCTTCTGGGATACTCGGACGGTTCTTTCTTTCACCTCCTGCAGTATAAATACAGCGAGGGCAGGGCCGGCCGAGTGACGTGGTGGTTAAGCGCTGGCTTCGGAAGCCAGCGGCCCCGGTTCGGTCCCACATATGAGGGCCAGTGACACTGCCCTCAAAAATAAATAAATAAATAAATAAATAAATAAATAAGTAAGTAAATTACAGCGAGGGGAAAAGAAAGAGAACCCCTGTTCTGGCTCAGCTGCAACTCCTCATCTGTTAACGTCCCCATTAACTCCAAACCCGGAGCCGCCAGCGACCTTTGTTTCCCCGCCTCGTTTTCTGTGGTGGGGAACCGGGAAGCCTAACGCCCTCACTTGGCATCCTTCTTCGCATCCTTTCGAGTTTGTTGGCACCTGGGCCTGAGGGGCTCTCTGGCTTTTCCCTCATTCGCTTTTGCGATTCCTTCTGTCATTCTAACAGCTGTATCCCTGTAATGTCGTTACCTGGAAAAGGTCAGGGGACTTAGTGGCAAACAGTCTGTAATGTGAGCTGGGCAATGACCGTGCCCTGGACCACACTGAACCGAGACAGGGCTGATGGAGGTCTGCCGGCTGTAACGGCACACTGCCTGTCTGTCTTCCTCCCCAGATCCTGGTCTACAGCCTGGAAGCGGAACGCTGCCTCTCCAAGCTGGGCAACGCGCTCGGCGACTTCACGTGCGTCAACCTCAGGGACAGCCCGCCCCATCTCATGGTCAGCGGCAACATGGACAGGAGGTATGTCTGAGGGACATGTAGCCCTTTGCAGCCCAGCACCTCCTGCCGCGGCCTTGCCGCCCAGCCTCTACCACGCTCGCCCATGTCCTCGCCGGCTCCCTCTCCTCCACCCTCACCCCACACACAGCCTGGCCACCTGAGTTCAGCCCCCATCCCATCAGTACTGCCTCTGTGACCTTGGAGAACAAAGTCCTGCATTAGGTAATAGTTGGACGGAGCTGTGTCTCTGCCTCATTTCTGAAACACCATGGAAGGTTGTCTTTTAAGCCATTTGGTGGACGCAGTTGGTGGAAGGTCCAGTGAGACCACTTGGACTATCTTTTGTCTCCCTGCTGCAAAATTTGTTTGGCATTTAAAAGCTCACTTTCTAATATTAAAAACAATAACCTAAGGGATGAATCATGTTCAGCAAAATAGGACTGCCTGCCAAATGATGTCAAGAGTGTATTTCAGAACACTGTGGTGTCCCTCTGGTGACGGGGGGAAAGAGACTTTATGTGAACAGATTCCAGTTTCTATTTAGCTGATTAGCAGTCTTCTCTTTAACGCATTGGCTTAGGGACTCGGATTTTCCCGGCACAGGGTCCAGTGCCAGCCACGGACGCTCCAGGAACCATCAGCACGAAAGGATTAAAGTGTTTGAAAAGACTCTCCGAGTCCAAATTTTAGGTTTTTTCCCTTCCTGTCCCCTCTCTCCCTTGTCTTTTCTTTTCCTTTCTTTTTTTTTTTTTTTTTTTTTTTTTGGCTGGTTATCTGCCATGTCTGATCCAGTGCCCTGAAGAGAGGTAGCCTGGCTAGAGGCCAGGGTCTGCCAGCACCCCCTCCCTCAGGCCCGGCCCCAGGCTGCAGGTGGCAGGCAGCTCCGTGGGCGATGAGATCGCGAGGCGGGTACTCCTTCGTGCCAAAGCCCAGATCTCGGTGGCACCAATGCAGCAGCTTGCAAAAATAATTATTTTGTCAAATAATATTTGCAACTCCTGACCTTCACCCCTCTACCCACTCCCTTCTCTTTGAACCAAAAGAAAACGTCAGCACCTTTCCTGAAAGGAAAATATCCGATCATTTTTTTCTCAAGGCCTCCTAAAATGGCTGCTATTGCTGAGGTTTGAGAGTTGGAACTCTTTCGTGTGTGTGTCCAGTTTTTCTCTGAAAAAAGCCAGGCTTGCTAAGGGGCCCCACATGTGGCACAGAAATGAAACACATCACTTTGAGGCTTGCCTGTCACGGTTTAGTTTCCAGACTGAGCTGCACAAAGGCTTATCGGCAAGCACCTCCCCACAGGGACACAGTAGCTGCTCGCTTTCCAAGACAGCAAACGCAGGGGCCTCTTTGGGGCATCCAGATGGAAGTGTTTGGGATTGTAGGTTACGCCTCGGAGTTTGTTTACAGCCTGACCATTTAGGTGGTCGGCCACGGCTCGACTCCCAGGAAATCAAAACAGGGCTCCAGCGACGAGTCCTCTGTTTCCGTGTAACTTAGCTCACTTAGCTCTAGGAGAACAGTCGGAGCCAGGCTGTCACGACACTGTCAGCTGTACCTGGACCATCAGTTAGGAGACCTACGCTGACTTTTTCCTCTGAGGCTGGGCTGCCTGACTGCGTGCCCGTGGCCAGGAGAGCCCCCGACTGCTCAGTGTACAAGGGCGCTTGGTCATTTTGAAGTTCACATTTGACCACATGAAGTCCATTTTATTAGGAACCAATCTTATTTTTTTAAAACCCCTCCATCTCTGTGGATGAAAAGAACAGACTCGTGACTTGGAGTTGAGGAGGGGGCCATCCAAAGTGGCGTTTCATCAGGGCACTCCTAGGGCTGTGTACCAGCTACGTGGCCACGGCTGGGACTTCATGGGCTCGCCATCCTATATGAGATTGTGCTTAACTCATCAGAATAGCAGTGTTAGCAGTAGAATTTGAAACACAGCAGTTAAAAAAAATCGTACATCTGGAAAAATAAGGAATCAGAAATCTACACTTTTAAGGGAAATCTTGTGGGGTTTTTCCCGAAGACTTAAATAGCTGTGAGTAGGCTCTCATGAGAGGTGCGCCCACTATTCTACAGCTTATGTTTTATTTCAAAAGTGAGAGAAAGGGGTCAAATACTATGAAAAGAACTACATCCTTGGCTGTTATTTAATGGCTGATGCAATTTTTTTGTTTGTTTGTTTGTTTTTTTAGCTGAGCCATCCTGCTACCTGTTGTCAGCTCAGCGGCTGCTCAGCTCTGGCTGGGCATCGAACTGCTGTTGCTCAGAGCTCAGCTCACACTCTTGAGTGAGCTCTTAACCAACTGAGCCACTTGACTGGCCCGCTGATGCAATTTTCAAAAACCTAGAATCTCTTTTTTTATTTAAAAAACTGAATTTCCAGTGCATTGTCTTAGTACTTTATAAATAACTGGAGAATGAAATGGACTCTAAAGATACATAAAACTAAAAAAAAAAAAAAAATACATAAAACTGTCTCAGATTAAGACAAAAATAGTTTTTCATTAAAATAAGGAAATCAGCTAAATTTAGTTGGCAAGGGTGTAACTTTGCGAGGAGTTTTTTTTTTTTTTTTTTTTTTTTTTTGATGTGGGGAGAGTGGAAATAGGCTGAAACAAAAATTGAAAAAAATAGCTCACCTGGCTTGTCACCCTTTCCAGAAACAACAACAACAAAAACAAAACAGAGGATAAGTTGAGTCCGGTGAAGATTAAGAAACTGATTAGGGTAGAAACTGAGTTATTATTGGATTGTGCTTCTCCCTTGCTGGTAGAGACAGGCTGGAAAGGGGCCGGGGGCTCCAGAGGGCTTTGCACAAGAGTTTTAACACCATAGATCAGTGAGTTTCTCTAAATGCAATTTTGTCTTCTAAACCAAGAAGAAAGAGCGATGAGTAATGTTAGATGAGTGTGTGAATTAGGTATTAGGACGGGCCGCTTGAGCCTGTTCTGCCTCACCACAGCATCTTCTAGTGCTCTGTGAGTGCTTAACACTGGATGTTTTGTGTTTATTCCAAGACGTACTTTCTCTTTTTTCTTACATTTTCATATCTGCGAAGTCAGGATGTGTCTTTCACGATGGCATCTTAAAATTAATTGGCGGAATTGTAAAACGTCACATAAAGTAATAGTGCCTCTTACAATAGTGTTTTCAGTGAAGGTATGTTTTTGTTCAGTGAAGGCAAACATGGATTAACAGTTTAGGAACTGGAGCATTTACAAGACGCTGCAATTATTGGAGAATTGGGGGAGGGGAGTGTGTTGGGGGAATTGGGGAAGGGGAACAGCCAAGTTGTTGTCCTTCAATCATAGCTGTGGAGGGCGCAGCTAGCTCAGCTCCAAGTCCAGTTGCCATCCGGCTGCCCATCGGCAGCTCGCGGCAGGCAGCTCAGTGCAAGGTGCCAAGTTTAATCTTAGTTGTGGTGGGGGCAGGGGGGACACGTAGCCCACCATCCCGTGTGGGAATCAACCAGCAACCTTGTTGTTAGGAGCACGTGCTGTCACCAGCTGAGCCTTCCTGCCACCTGTTGGCAGGCCAGCGGCAGCTCAGCCCAGGCGCAGCTCACTGGCCCGTGTGAGAATTGAACCAGCAACCCTGTTGCTCAGAGCTCATGCTCTTAACAACTGAGCCACTCGGCCGGCCCCTCCGTTCCTTTATATAGCCAAATAATATTCCGTTGTATTAATATGCCACATTTATTTATCCATCAGTTAATGAACAGTTGGGTTGTTTACATTTTTACTGTTATTATTAGTGCTGTTATCATTCACGTACCAGTGTTGTGGGCCTGTATGTTTTCAGTTCTCTTGGACATATACTTAGGAGTGGAATTGCTGGCTTACATGATAACACTAACTATTTGAGGACCTGCTGGACTCTCCCAAAGTGGCCGCACCATTTCACATTCCCACAGCAGTGTCTGAGGGTTCAATCTCTCCACATCCTCATTGTCTCTGATTGTAGCTGTCCTAATGATTGTGAAGTGGTGTCTCATCGTGGTTTGGTTTTCATTCTCCTGATGGCTAATGACATGGAACATCCTTTCATGAGCTGTTTGGACTCTTTGGAGAAATGTCTCTTCAGATCCTTGGCCTATTTTTTTAATTGGGTTACTTGTCTTCTTAATTATTGAGTTGTAAGAGTTCTTTGTATATTCTGGATACCAATTCCTTATCAGATATGATTTGTAAGTACTTTCTCCCACTCTGTGGGTTGTCTTTTCACTCTCTTTTTTTGTTGTTGTTGTTTTTTTTTTTTAGAGGGCAGTGTCACTGGGCCCCATATGTGGGATCCGAACCAGGGCCGCTGGTGTCCCAAGCCAGCTCCTCACCACTGTGCCACTCGGCCTGCCCTTTTCACTCTCTTGATGGTATTCTTTGAAGCACAAAAGTTTTTAATTTTGATGAAGTTCAGTTTATCTCTTTGTCACTTGTCCTGTTGGCATCATATTGAAGAAGCCATTTCCTAGCCCAGAGTCACAAAGATTTACCCTGATGTTTTCTTCAAAGAATTTTTATAGTTTTGGCTGTTATAATGAGGTCACAACACATTTGGCGTTGATTTTTGTATATGGTGTGAGGTGGGCCAGTCTCAATTCTTTTGTGTGTGGAGCCCTGTTGTCCTAGCACCATCTGTTGCAAAGACTATTCTTTCCCCATTGAATTGTCTTGGCACCATTGTTAAAAATCAATTGACCATAAAATCAAGGGGTTATTCTAGGTATGCTCACTCACCTGATTAAAATGTAAAAGGATATTAAAGTAGGCTAAATATTTCCATGTTTACAATTTGGGATCATGTGCCTTATTATTTTGGTGTTATATATAGCATCAGGCCCACAGGTAGTATCATGGGCTGGCTTGTTACGGATTTCAGAACGTTCTATCGAGCAGAGCGCTTCAAGACCACCTAATGCTGACCCCTGATCGGGCCGAAGGGCTTATCACTCTTTATGGGCAATAGCTCTAAGCACAGCCCGGTTGGATTGAACTGGGCGGCTTTTCTAGTTGCCATTTCAAATGAATCATTTGCAAAAGGCCATCATCAGCACTATATAGATAAAGCTATTGATTTTGACCTGTAAGGTTATATTTAAAATCCTCTTTAAAACTTAGGTCCAGTGAGACAAAACAGAATTATGTATTGATTTCTTTAAAAAAAAAATACCAGTTTCTTGATTAATTTGGTCATTTTATTGAAAAGCCTACATTTTAATGCCTTCTTGCTTGTTCCCTTTATTTTCTGGCTAGAAATATAGCTGAGGGTCAGGTCCCTGTTAATGAAACTGCCGGGCCAGAGTCGGAATAGGCTTCATCGTTATCATCAGGGTTGGCTTCCTGTTATTCTGTGGGACTGTTTAACCCAGAGCAGTGGGAAGCCGGGCCTGAATGGTGACCCCCAATTAAAGAGTCTCAGTGCTGACTTCTTGCCCTGACAAATATAAAGTTGTGGTGTGCTCCTGGTCCTGCTGCCTGCTGCTAGCGAGTGGAATGGGGCGTAAATGGTATTTCTCCTCCATCTGCAAGTGTTGTAATAAGTTATTCAAAGCTCTTAGCACAGGACCAACCAGAGCGTGCCTCCCTCTCCGTTCCAGCACGTTTTCCTGCCCATCAGATGGATGCTCCTCTGTTGGAGTCTTTGGAAGGTTCTGGTGTCTTTTGTTTTAATTGGCGGGCGAGAGCCGCCCCCTATGGTGCGATTTTCATTAGAGAGGGGCTGGAGAGAGCAAGTGTTGGAACAGCCCTCCAAACCCAACCATGAATATTAAACATAATACAATTACAGCTTTCGGACCAATTATTTTTCTTTTCAGTGGGCAAAGTTGATGAAATACTCGCCACGATAGGGATCCACAGTGTCTCTCCCATTGGCTTCTTTTTGTCCCTGAAATCAGTGGTCTTGGCATATTTCTGTGCCCATTTGCTGTGCTACCTGTTTCCCAGTGGCGAGTATTTGATTTGCGTGCTGAGGACACAGGCTTTGCCAGGGTGCGTGCGGTTCAGGTTGGGGCTGCGCGCCGTCAGCTGTTCCGGGCAGGCACGGGCTCCTTGATGCGAATTTGAATGCCTCGTGTGGACGTCGCTCACTGGCGTTTGCTGTTGAGGTCTGTCGACAAGAAACCAGGGTGATGTCTCTCGGAGGAGATGCCCTATAAATGCTTTTCCTTTTTCCTGTGGGGACAAGTCCAAGTCTGTTTGGGCCCATTTGTGTTTTCCTTGGTTGTGTAAAATACACAAATGCTGCATCTTTTGGTTTATTTGTTTATTTTGTTTGGAGCCATCCACACTGGTATCTAAATACAATAGGAAAACAGATGGCAAACTTTGAACTTCTGGACCAAATGTGTGTTTGCCTTTGTCTCCTTAACAGCCAAACTGTAAATTATGGAGTATAAATATTCAACAGAGGAGCTCTTTATGAAAATCACCACAGCAGAATAGACCCTTATTAACCAAGTATGTGCTGAAAAGCACTTGGGCTAACATTTTCTTTCCCCCCATCCATTTCAAGTTCCCATCTGTAAGCAGCGCAGCCCTCGTAGCTGCAGGCAGAGTTCCTTGTATAGCACTGATACCTGTTCTCCCTTCTTTACCCTCAAATGCCCAAAGGTGAGGGTCTCCATGTGCTGACAGAAGCCTGTAGTTTTCAAAGTTCTCTCTGCACCTCTCGAGTCCCCGCCCCCTCCCTGGAAATGGGGGCTTGGCCGTCATGCGATAGTAATAGGGCCCTTCATTAATGGGGTTTGCCTGGCTGGTTACCTGTTCTAGCCAGAGAGAGTTTGTGGATCTTCTCTCTGTGCTCTAAGACTTCGTGTTTCTAAAATCCTGTTTTATTTAACACAGAGCATGTGTACGGGAGTGTATGTGAGGTATGTGTACAGTTTAAAGAGTAACAATACCTGTGCACGCACCGCCCAGCTTGAGAACCACGTGGCCAGCGCCTCTGAAGCCCCAGTGCCCCTCCCCATCAGGAATGAGTTCAATTCTTAAAAAACACGTCCGTGTCTAGAATAAAAGGTAAAAGCTTCCTTTATTCCTCTCATTCATCAATTGCCACTCTTCCCCAAGGTAACTGCTGTGACCAATTCAAGTAGGTCCTTGCAGAATTTTATCTTTAATTTGTTTCAGTTTTACTTAAACAGGTGACCTACACATTCAAAATTGAATTCAAAAGCACAAAGACATATATAGAGCTGGACTTCTGAGAGCTTCTCTTCCCAAGAAGCTTTGCCATCTTCCTCATCAGCGACTGCTTAATAGTTAGTGTCCCCAGGGGGGTGTACCCCCACCTGTCACACGGCAGGGCCCCTGGATCTTCACGGATGGCAGTGCCATGGTGGCGTCTGCTATCAGTCTGTGTAGCTGTGCCTCATTCCCTAAAGGCTGCGCGGGGCTGCACCGTGGGATGGAGCATAATTGCTTTAACTAGCACCCGATTGATGGAACTAGTTAATTGTGCCGTCCAAATTCATGACAACTTAAATGTTGCTTCTAATTTTTCCTGTCAGTCTAATTATTGGGGAATGTCTTTTTTGCTTAGGTTGCCTTTGAGACTTCTTTTGACTTTTGCGTTTTCCCACTTTCTGATGATACTCTTAGGTACGGATTTCTTTTTATTCTGATTAGTGGTCATGAACGTGAGTGTGCATCTCTTTCATCGTTTGTGACAACAGTGAGCTTTTAGAATGTTGCTTCTTTGCCATATTCTGTTTTTTCCTTCTGGAACTTCCTTTGACCACATGCTGAACCTTCCCTTTCTTCTATCTCTCAACCCCTCATTCACATTCTTCATGTAAATGAAAGGACCTCAGAGCTCTACCAAACTTAGCTTTGCTGGGTAGACAGGTAGCAAGTGATGTACTGCCTTGTAGTTTTACTTCGTAATTTCTCATTACCATGAACGTGCACATCTTACACGTTTAAAAGCCCTTAGCGTTTGTTTTTCTTTGAACTTTTTTCTTATCTTTCCTCTTTTTAACATTGGATTGTCAATCTTTACTATCAATTTCAATGATTTTTTTTTTTAAAAGAAATTAGTCCGTTCTGTTGCCAACATTTTTCCCAGTTTATCATTTGCCTTATGACTTTTTTTCCCCCCCCCGATATAGGAAAAAACAAACCATTTTATACAGTTACCAGTATTTTTCTTTTTGACTTCCAGGTTTTTTCTTTATGTTTAGACAGGCCTTCCCTATTCTGAATATTTAGAGTCTAATTATGTTTAATTGTTTATTTAACTCTTTGAGCCCTCTATAATTTATGTTAGTATAATGTACATGGTAGAACTCTTAAGATGAGAAAGTTATTACAGGGTATTTTGTCTTTAATTGCTATTACAAGTGGGGTCTTTGATTACATTTTTTAAACTAGTGGTTGTTTGTACCTAAGACAGCTATTGATGTTGACATTAATTTACATTTGATTCTGAACTATCTTGGATTGTCATCTCTAATGATAAATTTATCTACCTCTCATTTTCTTTTAATTATATCTAATTGTTAAAAACAAATAATAATAAAAGTAGAGCACTATTTTTTAAAGATTTTTCATTAGAAATAAGTGTTCTGTTTCATCAAATTTTATTTCAGCATCCATGGAAATCACTGTTTGTTATAATACTGCAAATTATACTAATGGATACCCTAGAGCAGGGGTTGGCAAACTGCGGCTCGCGAGCCACAGGCGGCTCTCTGGGTACGTGTCTGTGGCTTGGAAGTCAAATTGAAAATGTAAATAAAACGATCATAGTTTCATTTATAATATTACTTTAAATTTTTTTTATTTGTAAAAATATATATTTATGGCTCTAGAATAATTTTTAAATTGTTGTGAGGGACAGGATTGGCTCTTCCAGGGGTCGGCAAACTTTTGAGACAGAACATACCCAACGAGCCACATGTGGCTCACGAGCCTGCAGTGTGCTGACCCCTGGCCTAGACGGATCCCTCTTGTTTGCAGAGAATCATATGGATTCTATTAGTTACTGTTTTCTTCAGGTCTTAGCCTTGATACAGATCTGTAACTATCATTCGTCGTCACTGTCAGGGGCTTTGGTAACATAATAGGATGCTGGCTTTCTGCAAAGAGTTTGGAGGCGTTGCCCCTCCTGTGGAGCAGTGGCCACTGCCCTGGGCGGGCTGTTCCTCCCAGGCTGGGCCAAGGTCACTGGTTCTTTTCTGCAGGGACAGTTCTTCCTTGACAGCTTTCCACATTTGTGACTTTATCTATTTGAATTTTCTGTCCCAGGGCAGGGGGTCAGTTTTTGTAATTCTTATTTTCCTAGAAAGTCATTTATTCATCTACATTTTCAAATTTGGAGGTTCAAAATAATTCAAGAAATAGAAAATCTGAGTAGATTATAATGACTAAAGAAACTGAATTACTAAAAAGGGGGGCGGAATATCTACCTACAAAAAAGAAATTAGGTCCATGTAAGTTTTTTGTTTTTTTCCTGGCAAGTTGGACCAGTGTGTGAACTGGTCATCATCACAAAGCATTCACATCTAGTGCTTTTTGCTCCGAAATCCCTTTCGTATTAAAATGATCGCTTCTCTTCCTTGTCACCCCAAACGTGCCTTTTGTGTGTAGCATATATTGAGTTATGCTTTGTGACCCATTTGAAGCACTTCCCGTTAATAGGTAGGTTTGTCCTGTGTGCGTCTGTTGACCCAACATGCCCATTGGGTCTTTCTTCAGCCATCTGTTTTCTCGTACTACAGGGCCTGGGAGCTGCCTCCTCACACTTCTTGGGGGTTTTGCTGTGTCACTTTCTTTCAGAGAGTATCCACGGGTAGTTCACTTTGCATCCTTTTCTGTTAAAAGAAAACAAAAACAAACTCTTAATTACGCCGTCAAATTTGGCAGGTGAGCTAAGGTATAGAATTTTCAGTTTAAAGTAATTTTGTCTCCGAGCTCTGAAAATAATAGGTTTGTCTGTGCATGCTCATATAACTTAAGAGTTTAGGACATGGAATATGGTTTACATAATTCCTTCTCACCACATTTTTTGTGTGAAACACGTTTTTGACCACATCTAACACATTAGCATTGTGTGCCCAGCTCCCGGGCTAAATGATGGGGCCTTCTCCCTTTTGACATATAGCATAGGGCCTGTTCACTTCACCTGTACAGAAATTTTGCCACATTCAATTTTAGCTCTTGTGGCTTATTGCAGCAACAAGTATATGGGTGTTTTTGGTGGATAGGAGATTTCTGTCACGCTTAGTCAACCATAGATGCACCCTTTCCAAATTTCAGTAACATGATGATGAACTTAGAAAGCCGAGTTAACTACCTGAAAACTGTTATTTTCCCAACCAGGTCAGGGTTGCTGCTGCAGACAGGAGTGGCTGGTTGACCTCTTGCTCTTGCCAGAATGTTCTACCCCCAGCAGCATTTCCGTGCTGAGAGTTAAACTCATCCTTTGGACGCCTCCGCAGGCTGCCACCTGTGTGGGGCACAGTGTCTACCAGATCTCGGCGTCCCTCTCCGTGACCTGTGCCCAGGACAGGTGGCTTCCCTGTGGAGCAGATAAAGTGAGCAACAGGGCAGCTGAAGGGTTTGTCCTGAATCTCCCTGGTTCTGTGTGCTTTTAAATCATCCTGGTTAAACAGTCGTGGGTACTCTAAACTATTGCCTCTTGGCTTCCTATGACAGTCTGCTAATAAAGAGATTACCTTTTAGATCAGCATTTGGTGGTATGTAACCAGAAAGGTTTTATGGTCTCCCTTTTCGTAGGCTTGTTGCGCACAGACCACCACAACCGAGGGAAGCGGAAGCTGTGATTTCAGGCCGTATGTCTGACCTCTCTCGTTGGGCCTTCCAGGGTGAGGGTCCATGACCTCCGCAGTGACAAAATCGCCCTGTCGCTCTCCGCCCACCAACTTGGAGTGTCTGCAGTGCAGATGGATGACTGGAAGATTGTCAGCGGAGGCGAGGAGGGGCTGGTCTCCGTGTGGGATTATCGGATGAACCAGAAGCTGTGGGAGGTGCATTCCAGGTGAGGCCTTTTCTTGGTGTTTTTGGTAATAACAGTACCAAGAATACTGGTCGTCCTCCAAGCCAGGCACTGGCTCAATGCCACCTGTGTGGTATAATCCTCCCCGTAACCCCACGAGCTGCCTGCTTTCATCTCCGTTTTTCAGATGAGGAAACGGAGGCCAAGACATGGAGCTGGTCATTAGAGAGGCAGCTCCTGTCTTACACTGTGAAGATTGCCATAATTCACACACAGCTCGGGTACAGGCTGTATGGGACTCCCCACTGAGGTGCAGACACGACAGGACCCCTCCCACAGATGGCACGTGGGGCTGGCCCAGGCCCACCTTCCTCCACTTCAAAACATCCCGACCTGCATGATGTGATTTTCTGCCCATTTCTTGGAGTTTCCTTACACTGTTTACAAGGGCATTTAGGACTGAAAGTATTCAGGCTTGAACTACATAGGAATTTGCAATTTCAACCTTTAACCATAATATTCAAGAGATAAATAGGTACTCTGCCAAGGACAGGCAGATGGCTTCACGGATGTGGGTACCTTGACACTAATGGGACCTGACTGGTTAAACATTGTCGAACTCACCCCTAACCTTTAAAGCAGAGGCATGCTGGCTCGGATCAGCTGGAGCTGCCCTGAGGTCACCACTCCCTCACCCACATTGCCTTACAGGCCTCCAGTGGGGAACCCTGCTTTTGAGGCAGGTGGGCCACCCCCCACCCCCAAAGTAACAATGTTCTGGGGCAAGCCAATGGTGAGCATAATAAAATGGGGCATACACAGATGGCAAGCTCTGTAAGTGTGACCTGAGATTTGTAACCACTCAAATTATGCTAAACTAGCCCTATGAGAAGACGGCATAGTCTTCATTTTAAGTTCAGGATCAAGTACAAGAGATGGCAAGGTTCAGAGAAGACCTGGTTGCTTCCTTGGAGGGTAGTGCCAGCGAGCGCCTCAGCCAGCAGCGCTGATCAGACGCGAGCCCCGATGGAGCCCACACCGCAGGCCGGGCCAGCGCAGCCCTTGGCCCCTGTGCGCTTGGCCTGCTGCTGCACGGGCCCTTTCCCACCTCGGTGGTGATGCACTGTGTTGCCACCAGGTGGCGCCCAAGGGCAACAAAAACGCCCACACAGAGTCCCAGGAATGTTTGCCTTTAAGGAAACCCTTTTATTTTAGAAAGCTGGCTCAGCCCGGCCCTAGGACAGCTCCTGACCCAGGGACCGCCACCAGCCCCACCCCCAGCTGCCACCAGCAGCGCGTTTAGTTCCCTAGGCCTGCACTCCAGTGCATCTCCTTTTTCTCTTCCTGAAAAGCTGCACTCCTGTGGATGAGTCATGCAAGTGAAACGAGGGTAAGTGTGGTCTTCCCAGAACTGTCGTCCTGGCTCAGCATTTGCCTTCCCAACTCATTTGTGAACGCACATCCAGTTGTCACCACCGGTTAGTGACTTGTCACACCCAAGGTCACCGTTTCCACCAGAACGAGGCTGATGGCTCCCTCTTCAGTCTGCCGCTCACTCAGGCCCCCGCCTGCCGCTCTGCTGTTAGGAGCCTCTCCTGAGCTCTGGTCTGGCTGTCACTCAGTCAGCCTCTTCTGCCAAACTCTCCAGATCCCCCTAACCCTCCACAACCAGCTCTCGCCTGTCTGCCCCTGTCTCTCAGTGGCTCCATCAGCCACCCAGGTGGAAGCTGGGACTGAGTTCTGATCGTCCCCTTCCGTCTTCCTCGAGTCTTATTCACACCCACCCTTTGCTTTCCCGCCCTCCTGCCTCACTGCGCTCCCAGCAAAGCCCTCCTCCAGCGGCTGCTGCAAGCCCGGGCCTAACAGGGCTCAGCCCCCTCCCTCTTATTACTCCCCAGAGTCCTCTGCTCCAGCCACGCCCGGCTGCCCCAGGCTGAACACTGTCCCCGCCCTGCCACCCTGTGTCTCCTGTTCTTGCCCCCAAGTGCTGATCTGTGTCCCGTCTTTGTGGCCTGTAACATCTTTCATGCTCTGGAAACACGGGCTGTTTTGTGGGAACATATCTCACTGTCTTAACTAGGTAGGCAGCTCTGGTGGCAGCGTCTGCTGGCATTGGACATCTTTGTCATCCTGAGTCCCCCTGCTCTGTGCTGTGGCCATAGTGGGCACTGGGTAGAAGTTTTTAGAGTGAGCAAAACCCTTTGCTGCGTGGACTTCAAGCCACTTCACTCCCAAGATTTCCTGAATGTGCCATCACAACCTGATGTTCTTGTGTCACATGTAGCCCTGGCTTTAGGACTAGGGGGCCTATTGCGGATCAGCACTGCATATCCCCCCACACCCTGCACGTGGGGACCCTGGCTTGGAGAGCTTGACAGACTTGTCCCAGGCCAACCAGGGCGAGGTCAGAAACGGGGCTGTTCTCCATTGGTGCTGCCGAGTGTATCCTTTCTGTCCCCAACACACCATGCTGTTGGGGCATTCGACCAGAACGCATAAGGAGCATTCGGATTTGTGTACAGCGGTGCCCAGAGTGTGGCCTGGCTCAGGCTAGCTTTGGGAGCCACGGCAACACAGCCCCTATGGGGCCCAGTGTCGTCCTCTGTAAAAGCAGCACCTGGCTTCAAGGGGTTTTGAGCCCTCTGCAGCCAGCGCTGATGTGCCCCGTTCCGGTGGGCCTTGCCTTACGCGCGTCCTCCCCACTGTGTTGCAGACACCCCGTCCGCCACATCTCCTTTAACAGCCACAGCCTCATCACGGCCAACGTGCCCTACGAGAGGGTGGTACGCAACTCCGACTTGGACGGCTTCGCCACACACAGGAGGTCAGTGGGGGGCCTGTGCTTGTGTGGGTCAGGAAATTCAGTTCAGCCTTGTATTATATTATAGAACCCCGCTGTGCCACACTGTCCCCTATGGACGCGCTCTCAGACACAGCCAAATAGAGACAGACGCACAGCCAAATAGAGGGAGTGATATTAGCAGATAACGTGCTGAGTGTCTGGGGTAAGCGTGTCCCGTGGTAGCTCACGCTTCTGCAGGATGGCTGTGCGGGGTTGGGACAGAGAGGCAGGGCTGGCCATACGTGCCGAGGGCCCAGCAGATGGCTCGGGGACCTGGTGGTTAGAGCCTGGTCACAGAGGTGAGGGCCCAGCCTCGGACTTGAGTCCATGTGCTCAGTCTGCCGGGCGACTCAGGTGCCTTTTCTTATTAGACTCTTGGCCTGGCTGCTGAGCAGCCGCTTTGGGAGGCCCGGTGCCTCGCCTCCCAGCACTTAATTCCCTCCATCACACTTGTCCGCTTGCCTGCATATCCCTAGTCCTGGGATTTTGAGTGTCCGACACCTGGGGCCCAAAGGACACACCTGTGGAAATGGATTGCTCTCCTATCTCAAGGGGGTGGCACCTGCAGAGGCAGAAGCCCCAGGCCGAGGCCGGCCGCCCGCACTGACCCCGTGGCCCTCCCTGCTCTCCCCAGACACCGGGGGCTGATCCACGCCTACGAGTTTGCAGTGGACCAGCTGGCCTTTCAGAGTGCCCTCCCCGTCTGCCGCTCATCCTGTGACACCATGGCAGGCCACAACTACGACCTCGCGCTGGCTTTTCCCTACGACAACGTTTAGGGAGCATCGTCATCTGGGAACAGGGAGAAAACGGGAGGAACCAGCTTCACGGATTCGAAAACAGAGGCGCTCTGCACCAGGTTTCAAACGCGACCCCACATTCCTGTCCTGCCTTTGCTTCTCGCTGCCTGTGGACAGCTGGAGTTTGTCAGGGCTCGCTTCATCTCACCGTGTCCCCTCGCTCTTGGCTCTGCGTGCCGCCACACACTGGTGACTCAGAGCGATACCGCCCTCCCCCCCTACACACCTCCTCGCCCTGAGTCTGCTCCCTGCCTGTCTCAGGCGACACCCCAGCCGCCCTTCGGGCTCCTCTGGCCCAGCGGGGCTCCCTTCCCTCCTGGACGCCTCATGGATCTCCCCAGCACCATGTACACTGCAGGGCAGGGCTGTAGCTCCAGGTAAGACCCGGCATTGTCGCTGTGAACGGGCCCATCAGGGCCCTGCCCCAGCCTCCTGGCCACCTCCACACCCTTTCCTCTTCGGGGCCTTTGGATGGGCTGGTCTCTGGGTCTGCAAGGCCCCAACGCCCACCCGTTCTTTGGACCTGAGATGAACTATTCCCTCAGACTGGTCTTCCCTGACACCACCCCGACCCCCCAGGGTAAACCTGCATCAGCAGTACCTTCTCCTCAGAGCTTTTACCACATTAATGAAATGACTATTTCATTAATGACTATTTTGCTTACTGTGGTGTCTACAACATATAATCCAAAGTAGAAATGTTCTACATATCCATTGAAGAAACAACCATCCTCTACAATGAGTGCGAAGGAGAGTTGCTATCGGAGGAACCATCATGTTAAACCAGGAAGATAAAGCCGGGCAACACGAGAAGAGTGTTCAGTTTGATAAACAGCTTCCATTTCCGAAGGATTCAGAGGGTTGCAGGCCTCGCCATATAGTGTGCTCAGCGGCAACCACCTAATACTCCTTCAGAATAGCAAAGCAAAACAGAAGGACAAAAAGAAACAAAATCCATGCTTACAGTGGGTGAGCAGCAGATCAAATCAGTAAAAATATTTACGCATCAGAAGGATTTACCTAATTTACAAGCCTGATCCAACAGCTGGGTGTAGAATTTTGTACCTTTTCAAATACCTGTAGACCATGCACAAAAGATGACCATGTATGAAGACCCACCAAGAAAATCCCAGATTGCACCAAGTTTGATACCGTACAGGCCATACTCAGTGGTTTCCCCCCACAGCCCCTAATACAATAAAAGTAGGAATCAACAAAAAGCTAAATAAGGAAACAAAACATCCACTTGCAAATGCCAGACACTCCTGGAAAAAGAGGGAAATCAAAATGGAAAGTGAGCACTCAGTCTCTGACAGGCTGACAGTGAAAGCGCTGTACATCGAAACCCAGGGGCTGAGGCCAGAGCGGGGCTGGGAGAAGTAGCTTTAATAGAGGCAGTAAGCTGTCACCTCAGAAAGCTTCAAAAGGTGACAGTGACCCCAAACAGAGAAAGGAGAAGGAAGGAGTTAAAGGATAAGAACACATTAATGAGGTAGAAAACCAACAAACAGTAACATTTCAAAAAGCTTGGCAGTTTTTTTGAAAAGACAAAATACACAACTCCTGCTCAGGAAAAAAACAGGGCACAGGGACTGCTGGGAACAGGAAAGGAGATAACTACGGCACAGAAGAAGCATTTCCAGCGCAGGCTTTCCTGCTGTCCACGAGCGTCTAAAACCGGGACACGCTCGCCGTTACTCGAGAGCCCGAGACCCTTGAGTTGGGAAGGGTTTGGGAGGTTTTTCAGATTGCTTAAGATACCTGGTTTTTAAAACTACACGTTGAGCTGGACAGCACAGGAGAGCAAGCCGTGGCTAGGACCGTCACCGCTCGGCCCAGGGAACACTGCTTTCTCTCACGCTGCCTTTCTCGGGGAGGCTGCGCTGTCAGGACGGCGGTCTGCTTCCTTTCAGCCAGGTTACTTCATACACAGAGCCAGACTGCATTTGGCAAATGAAGCATTTACTGTCATTGGCGTGTGGTGGCCTGACCCTCTGGTGACCTCGCTCTAATCATCTAATGCAACCGGACCACAGGCTAAAATTATTTTTCTTGTAAGAAGCAGTCCTTTCCAGGCAGGTTTCATAGTCCATTTTGCCTTCCTCGCTTTGCAGCAATCGAAGAGTTTAAAAGTGATCAGACCCAGAAAAATTTTACGAAAATTAAAAATAGTTTCATTTTTTTTTTTTAAGCTGAGCCATCCTGCCACCTGTTGGCAGCTCAGAGGCAGCTCAGCTCAGGCTGGGCATCGAACTGCTGTTGCTCAGAGCTCAGCTCGCACTCTTGAGCGAGCTCTTAACCAACAGAGCCACTTGGCTGGCCCTAAAAAAGTCATTTTAAACTATTCTTATTCACGGCCAACAGCTGGTCTGGTGTAAAATGTTACAAGTGCAGGGTTTTGTTTCCGCCCCCCACCCCCACCCTGTTTATAACATATCTCCCATTCATGAACCGTGCCTGGGTTTTGTAAAGGAGAGTTTATCGGACCCAAATTGTAATCTAAGCACGCCATCCTCAGCCACTATTTCGGGTTGTAAATTTTCCATCCTGGAAGAGATGGGCCTGATGTGGAAAGGATCAAAGGTCCTTTATAAACCAACATTTACGCAGCAACAAAAAAAACCTTGGCCCCGCCCACCTCCTTCGCTCCGCCTTACCTTCCTCCCATTGGCTATTCTGAGAGCTTCTTCCCAGTTCTGAGTTGGTAGTGGACTTATTGTCTCCTGTTCTTCTGTAGTCGTCTGCCTTCCCGCTGTCTCCCCTACAGACAGAAGAGGCTCAGATACGCTGGGGGCGCTGGGGGCAGACCCCAGGCTCTACTGTCTTGTCTCAAAACATTGTATGATTTCTGCTTTCTGCTTGATAATATGTCTATGTGCGTTCCAATATTAAATTCTTAAAATTTATTTATTGCTCAAGTGATTGGTCACCTGGCACACCACATCAGCTCTCCCCCCACTCCTGGAAATGTCACCCCGAGTGGTGGCCTGGTTTTGAAGTCCACACTGAGTAGTTTTTCCCAGAACCGTTACTACAGGGTTCCCAGCCCAGGATCCAGGGAACCACAGAACCATACATGTGAAACTGGGCATCGGGGCATTTTCTGAGAATTTCGTCTCTGCCGCTAGATTGTGCTTTTTCAATCCAGGCCACGTGCTGCCTTGGTGCTGCCGTTGCTGAGGCAGTAATTCATGTTTAAAAGATTCCAGGACATTATCACCCTGCTCTGACCAGTAGAAACCTCAGCCTGGCTGACTGCGTTCCCACTGAATTTCCCTAAGAGGAGATAGAGTTTGGGTCCTTTCCCAAAGGGAAAGCTGACTACCCCCAAGATGAAGACTTCTTCCCCCATTACCCTCAAACACTAAAGTCCCCAAATTTAAGAGGCTAGTGCTTCCCACTCTTATTTATGACAGCCCCTGGCCACCGTGAACCAGCTTTGCCGATCCTTATAGAGAAATGGCTTCCTCTGGTGTGGGCCCAGCCTTCTCATGAAAGCTGTCCGGTGGCCTGCCGTGGCAGTGGGCTTAGACAGGGGCTGTCTCCTCCTTCCTGCCTTGGGGCCTTGGCTTTGGGCAGCAGCTGCGGCAGCCCTGAGCTTATGGAGCTGGCCGGCCTGGGCCACCGCGCTGACAGCCACACAGACCTGCTCGCCTCACCCCGCGCGGCCAGGCCAGATGGTTACCTGGCGACGGCTGCAGGGGCCTGTGGTGATTTGGACGGGCTGCCTCTGATGTGCGATGGCAGAGTCCTTCTCACTGGGCTTCAGCGGGTGCCATGTGGGCGCTGACTCGCTCTCAGCCTGTGATGTGGAACGTGGGCTTCCAGCAGCAGGCTTCCAACAACAGCTCGGCACCGGGACCTTTCCTTGCCCTGGGAAGGGAGGGAGGGAAAACTCCCCAAGAGCTGAGCCTGTCGTGTCCTGCCGTTTCTTCCCTTGCCCAGTGCTAGGATGACTGCTGCCTTGTCGTTTCCCAAAGATGCAGGTGGCAATAAACTGCTCCCGGACCTGCTGCTGCCCATCAAAGTCCAGAACCTAGTCCCTTGCTGACTTGGTCCAGGAGCCAGCCCGAGGGACGAGCAGCCACCCCGTGGCCGTCCGTCTTCCGCCCTGCTGGGGCCTAAACCATCCAGCCACTGAACCCCTGTTGGTCCTTGTTCACTGATTCTGGAAGATTCCAGAGACAGAGGCAGCTCTGGTGCCCTGGGAAACTGTGGTTAAGCCCCTGGCTCCTCCCACTCAATTCTCCAAGGCCGTCCCAAGGTCACTGTGTGGGAGGACAGCTTGCAAAGCAGGTGTTTGCAGAACCCTTACCAAGGCAACTTGTATTTTTAACTCTGCACCAACCTACGTGTCACGGTGCCAGTCTGCAGCGACAGTCGAGCTGCAGCCTTGTTAACTGCAGGCAGGTGGGGACAGGTTCAACTGCTCAGTGACAAGGATCACAACCGCACGTGACCCCGTCTCCCATTAGCAGAGCACAAAAAGAACTCTCCAGTCCCTCGGACCACAAGATAATGGAATTGTTTTGTTAACGTCCAGCACTAATTCGTTCCCTGGGAGGGTGCTTGGCCAAAATTGGAAGCTGTTGTAATCTTACTCTGTTCCCTTATCCATAATTCATGTTTAACGTGGCTGCAGGATGTTTCCCCTGAGCCTCTCAGATTAGATTTCCATTACATAGCCCTTTTGTAAACCTCCCAAATTGCTGTGTTTGTGTCAAATGGCTGCGTTTATCCAAAGCCTGAGTCCTGGTAACTTCGCCGTGGCAACATGGCAGGGTAGGACGACATCCTGCTTCTGACCTTATTCCAAGGTAATGAGCTTATGCAGAGAGAAGGGACCTCACCCCGCCATCCACCCGGCAGGCTGGGACACCCCCAGCCTGAGGCCCTCACAGCCCCGACTTATCAGCTTCCTTCAAATATTTGACTTTGCACTGATTTCTGCCTATTTCCCTTTAGTCACCGGGATAATTCCTGACAGAAGGACGGCTGTTAACCAATGTACCTGTTGGACTTATCACATGCCTATTTTAGAACAAATTTCAGAACAAACGTCACCTGCCTAGATGAGGTGCCCCATCCAGGGACGGGGGTGGGGAGGGGTGAGAGGTGGGTGGCAGGTTTTGCTGCACCTACTGAGGGTCTCTGCAGCCAGAAGGCCCCTCCTGGGCACGTCCACAAGTCCAGGAGGTAAGAGGAGCCTTTTCCAGGCCACCTGCCTCCGTCCTCTGCACACACCACACTATCCAGATGGCCTTCCAAAACCTGTGCCCAGAGCAGCGACTCTCAGCCTTGTTAATCAAAGGCCAGCAGCCCCTCTAGACTGCAGGGAATTAATCCTTTTGAGGAGCAGGTTTGCACCCACTAAGAGCGAACCCGTCACTCCCCAAAAGACAATGAGCAGAAGCCCAGGCTCGGGGATGCAAGCAGCGCCCTGGAGCGGCCCAGGAGGGCTCCAGGTGAGCTCGGCAGCTCAGCAGCGGTGGAAGCGAGCCCGAACCCCCTGCCAGTCAGAGGACACCCTCCGGGACAGGAACAGCTGAGCCTGCCTTTGAGCTGCATGGACTGGGCTCCTGGTGAATAAATCTCACTTTAATTAGCTGTTTAAGGTAAGCCATGGCCCAAAGCTCCACAGACACCAGGCGGGCCCCCTCTGTGACCTGAACCAGAACTGTTTGATGTGTGCCCACATCTCCCACATTCACACCCAGGGCACGGGCGCTGGTGGGAGATTTATTATTTATAAAAACACTTTACACATTAATGAACTGCTTTTGTCAAGAAGAACAAAATGAAAGCAAACTGGGAGAGTCCCAGAAAACCCAGGCCTACTCTGGCCGTGCCAGGGACCCTGCTGCTCAGTGACACCCGTGGGCCCACCTCACAGGAAGGACAAGGCGTGTGGGGAGGGAGACGCAGGGGTGTCGCTGGAGAGGCCTCCTGGACCAGGACTAACGGGTGCCAGGTTCCCCACGCCACGCCGTCCGGTGACCTTCCCGATGCCGCCTCCTGCAGCCAGGAAACCCAAGGTGTGAGCAAGGCGCTCCCAGCAGCAGGGGAAGGCAGGGGAGCGGGGAGGGAGATCGCGCCCCACTGCCCCAACCCCTGAAACCGCCTGCCTGTCCGCTTCCTCCTTTCAGGGCTGGTCCTCCCACCGGATTGCAGCCCCTGGAGTGCAGGGAGCAGAGGCCTTTGCCTGACCTGCTCTGAATGGCGAAAGGTTTGTGGCATGAAGTGTTAGGTAAGGAGCGGAGCCCTGAAAGTGACTTCAGACCGCCCTCTTCACCTACCCTGAGATCGCGCTGAGCGGCCTCTGACCGCCCACGGGCCAGTGTCAGGCAGAAGGGAGGCCGCAGTCCGCCTGGAGAATCCCACCTCGTGAGGCCGCGGTGCGCGGTCCAGGCCAGTAATCCTCGGGCACGGGACGCTGGGTCCCGAGGCCCCGGCCCCATCCTGCCGCGTGCTTACCAGGGACAGGGCACAAGCAGCCTGCTCACCGGGGAGGCCACGCCACACTGCCACCCCTGGGACTGCTGCCATGCACTGTCCCCTTTACCTCATCTCACTGCTCTCTTCCTTTTTAAATACCGACATGAACCTCATCCTGAGCAACATATTTGCTTCAATGTACATGAAACAAGCTCTGGAAAGATGTGGAAGAAAGGGGCTAATGTGATTTGCCTGGGGGAAGGGAAAATGGGGGGCCAAGCCAAGAACAGGATGGAGCCTCCATGGCATGCCCGTCTGTACCTTTTAAAGCCTGAACCCCAATGTCTGGGTACAACACAAGTAATACAAAACACAATATCAAAACTATGAAATAAAACTCAAGAATGCAAATAGCAGTTCTCAGGAGAACTTCTTTACCCAGCTAGAACGTGCCTCCCAGTGAGTGTGAATAAAGGAACCGAGCAGATGGTAAATGTGACAGCCAGGAGGAGGCCTGGAACAAACGGTGATGAGCCACCACAGCCCTGGCAGCACGGTGCCCTGAGTACCAGCTAGGCGAGGTCGACAGGTGCCAGCCCTCTGCGAGCTCACAGGCCACAGCCACCAACTGCCGCGAAGCGCCTTGGCTTCCGTGCGCCCACCACAGCCAGCCCCCCAACCAGAAGCTCACAACAGGTGTGGGGGATGCTTACCTGGGGCGGCCACCTCTCGCGCTGTGCTGTCTCCGCCGCTGCTGCTGCTGCTGGGGGCTGTGAGTGCGGGGGGGCCCTGCAGCTGCACCCCCCATCCTGCCAGGAAGCGCCATGGCACACCCAGCCTCAGCTCCGGGAGTGCCCCAGCACCGGTGCGTGGGGAGCATGTCTGCTGTCACTGCAGCTGGCACAGGCTCTAAACATAGGGTCCTGACACAGGAGTCCCACCACCCAAGTCCCGGCATCCATGGAGTGAGGACCCGCTTCTCCTTACTGTCTCGGATCAAGAAGGCAGATGAAACCAAGTTAGCTGCTGCTCGCTCCTCATACTCAGCTCGCGCCACCAAATGGCCAGGCCACTTGAGTAGCCGTGAGGAACACACATGAGCCACGTTCATTAACAAACCCTGTTCCTTTTTTATTAGAGATAAAAACAGCCGAGTCCCACATACCACCCCTTAGGAGAAACGCGAGCTGGCGGAGGAGTGCTGTGTTCGAGGCTGCCGCAAAAGGCCCGGGACCTCGAGCTCGCCCCGCACACGGGGAGGCTGCCAGGTGCAAAGCGCGGTGGCGGCGCGGTCAGTGGCAAAGGGCGATGGTTTCCATGTTAAGGAAGCGGACGTGCATCTTGGTCTCGATGTCTATCCCCTGCCAGATCTGGAACGGACGAGCAGCGTGAGGGCCTCGCACCGACCAGCCCAGGTCCCCAGTCTTCCTCGGCCACCACCACATGTGCCAGCCCGGGGTAGGGGGAGCCCACGGGGCTGGGAGCTAAGCGAGGAAGAGGAACTTCCCTCTGCCTTTGCACGGGCTCCTTTGGCTCTGACATTTGGATCCTCTCTGAGATTGTCACCACAAGTTATTAAGGACGGAATCCAAGCTCTGAGCTCCAAGTTGTCTGAATCCCACCCACCACTTAAGGCTCTGCGATTATGCAAATTGCTTCACCCTCATCTCACCTCTTTTGCATCAGTAATGCTGAGACCACTTCCTGTGCTGCCCACAGCACAGGATGTAGGGAGAGGGAAGCGGGTGGCTCAGATGCAATCATCCTTAGAAGTGGTCTGTAAATTTGTAAGGGCTGTGCAATTGTGAGGCTTCATGAAGCCATCAGCATTAACAGGTTACAACACTTTGGTCTTTATAACCCCCTGGGATAGGAGGTCACCCATACTCTATGCAGACAAGCTCACACCCAGAAAAAGTAATTTCCACCCAGAGACCATGACCCTTGCCACATACCTGGTACTCGTACTGCAGTCACAGTCCATCTGGTCAGGGCCCCAGGGGACTCTGAGGCTACCAGACCCGATCTGCCACCCTACAAACCCCCACCACTCCCTGGGCTGTGTGCCTGCCAGCTCCTTGGCCACTCAGGGCCCAAAAGGGCCACAGATGGAGAGAGGACGGGAAGGATGCCAGCAGGAGCCGAGGGACATGGTGGGCGCTGACTTCTCAGGGTCTCCCTGCTTAGGTAAGAGCTTCAAACTCTCAAGCTGCCACCCACAGCATTTCCGGGACAGCTATGAGGCTGGAAATGGGGAAATCAAAGCGGCAGGGTGGCCTCAGCACGACGCTTGCCACTGTCACACCCCCACGGCCCCCCGTGCCCCCCAGTCTCCTGCACCTGGTCTGGGTGGGTGCGAGGAGGCAGAGGAAGCATCCGCTTCCAGGTAAGCGGCTCTGACTATCGTTGGGTGACAAGACAGTCCCAGGGAAAGACACCTGGACACCTAGGATGGTTCCCACTAAATGCCATGGAGGGCGCTGTGGAGCTCAGGAAGGGGGGTGCTGGCTGGGCAGGGGCCCCCATGGGCACAGGCTTGGGGACATCAGAGGCATGGCGGGCGGCCAGCCTCCTGGGGCAGAAGCTGGTTTCTCAGGCAAAAAAAAGAAATGCATCCTATTTTCTCCCCGACCAGCTCTGGGGAGACGTGTCTGCGGAGGGCAGAGGAGACGCCACGTCCTTCCAGTCTCGCTGGGTCTGCGCTGCCTGCCCTCCCCACCTGCTGCTGCCCAGCTGAACGGCCGCTGGGCCCATGGGATGCTGCCACAGGAGACCCCAGCCCCACTCCAGTTCCCCTGACTTTCTGTCAGCCTCAACTCCCAGAAATAGCTTGAGGACACTGCTGTTGGGGTGCTTAGGGCCAAAGTGCCAGGCAGAGGGCAGGGTGGGCTGGTCTCCGTGCCACGGGGGGATCTGCCTATCACACCAGTGAGGGGTCACTGTTCCCAACCTAGAAGCACGTCTGTGACGGTGACAGCCCAGCAAAGCTTAATGTCCACTAGTGGGAGCTGGCGAGTCCGCCAGGGGAGACGGGAAGAGTGGGCAGACATGTAAAAAGCTCCATCTAGGAGGCACAGTTGGAGAAAAGCAAGGGGCTCCAGTGTGTGTGTCTGGAAAAAGCTGGTACTTGTACAGGCATAGAACATTCCAGAACCCTGGTTCCCGCTGTGAACAGGGACTGCTTCTGAGAAGGCAGACTAGGGGACTCATCCTGGGAGAGAAGTGGAGTTTTCAATGTATGCCCTCTTATGCTGCTTAAATTGTTTTGACCATGTATGACTATGGCTTTCTCAATAAAAATAAGTCAAACCAGTTCCAATCGTTTTAAAGGCCACGCCCAGGCTCGAGCCCTTTCCACGGAGAGGCCAGTCCCTTCCTGACCAGCCGGCCCCCTCTCCTCCCCCCCCGCGGCCCCACCATGCCACTCCCTCTCCTCCCAGACACCCACCTTGAGGAAGTCTTCGAAGGTGATGCCCTCATACACTTGATCAGGCTCCTGGGGGCAGAGCACAGGGCAGGGTGAATGGCTGCTGCGAGGACGCTTTGGACCCCCAGCCCCCAGAACACAGATGGTTGGGCCTGTCAGGGAGACTCACAGAAAGCGGGGGTCATTCTGGGTTGTTCGTGTCCAGCCAGTCACCCTGATCTCCCGCGTCCCACCTTCACGGGCCAGAGGGTGGGAAGGGAGGCAGAGACGGGCTCACCAGGCCCCACCCGTGCCCCCCAGGGAGGACCCGTGGATGAGAGTGGACAAGGAAGGGGTGGGCACAGAGGCACAGGGCTCTCCTTCCGCACACAGCCACCTCTGCCGGTTCACAGCGACACAGCCACCAACAGACACGTCCTGCCATTGCTGGTTCTGCCTCATCACCGTAGCATTGATAAGAACCAGTTCTCGGCGAATCTGAGCTCACAGATCACTAGGGAAAGGGGCACGGGGGAGAAGGGCTGGGCTGTGTGCCCAGTGAGTCACTGTGACATGTCTGGCCGCGGGGCCTCTCACCCGCCCAGTCACTGGCAGTGCCTGTCCCCATCTGTGTCTTTCCTGCTCTGGGCACACAGGGACCTTGTGAGATGGTAGGCTCATGCCACTTTTGCTGCTCCTCTCAGGCTCTGGTACAACCAAGTCTCCAGAATCGTCCCCCTGCAGCGCCCTTTGTGACAGTGACCGACCAGCCAACATCCCAGGGCCCATCAATAGAAAGCCCGCTAAATAAACCTCAGTCGTCTCTGGTGTTGATCACCACGCAGCCACTAGGAAGCGGGCAAACGCCAATCCGGAAAAAGCAGCAAGATTCGGACACAGTGGAAACCACCAACACAAACAAGGAGCAGACAGACGTGCAGACCCCGTGCGTGCGTGCAATTTTTTTTTTCCTGCAACGCTAACCACGCGCCCCCATCTGCCACGTGGATCTATGGGGTCAGCACGGAGAACAGGAAAAGCCACAGGCAGCTCAACTCCATTTTGTGGAAATCAAAAACAAAAGGCATGCAAGTATACACTGGTCTACATACAAGTCTTCTAGAAAAATTTTATCGGGGAAAAAAAAAACGCCGTCAAGTATGGTTCCCCTCAGGGAGCAGGACTGGGGTGGATTGGGGAGCGGCAAAGAAAGACACCTGTCTCTGTACCTCCCTGGAAGGTGAAGGCCTTACGTGGAGTCTTTAAGGGAACAACAGCAGACACTCTTGAGGTGTTTGCTATGAGCCGGGCACCGTCCCCAATGCCTCGCCAATGTTGTCATTCATATTACCACTGATCGATGCAGGCCTCACAACAGCCTTCCTGACACCTGGTTTACAGGTAAGGCCCTTGAGGGGCATCGAGACGAAGCTGCTTGTCCAGCTGGAGTAGCAGAGACCCCACCAAGTACAAGACAGGATTCTCCACTCTCTGTGGTTTCCTTTTGATACTTTTTTCTTTTTTACTATAGCACACAAATCAATAAATATTTTTAAATTTTATAAACGCTATCAGTCTCAGACACTTGGGCCAGCCCTGTTCCTAGGGCTGCCTGCCCTGCCTGCCCATGGGCACGGGAAGAGGGGAGGCCCTGCCCCCGTGCGGGCAACCCCAGGTTCCAGGGGCAGCAAAAAGAGCTAATTATAGACAAAGCCCCGCTGCTCCGAGCTCAGGGCTGGAGGGTGGGTACCCGATGGAAGGGAGGAGGGCAGAGGGGTTCAGGGACGCACCCCAGGCTGACACCCCAGCCAAGCCATCCCCACCTCAAGCCACAGAGTTTCCAGAGAGCACTCTAGAAAGAAATCACTACCCCAGTCATTAACTGGCTTTGAAAGTCCATTCAAGTGGGGGTGATGGATCTGTCTGTGGCGGCCAGTGTGGGCAGAAATGTAAAGCGTCCTGAGAGGCCAGATGGTGTTGAACTGACGTGGCTGCCCCTCGCCGCTC
The DNA here is from genome assembly GCA_033961575.1 of Aselliscus stoliczkanus. NCBI lineage: Eukaryota > Metazoa > Chordata > Mammalia > Chiroptera > Hipposideridae > Aselliscus > Aselliscus stoliczkanus. The sequence goes on from CM066736.1 coordinate 11,361,093, forward strand.
GCCTGTGTGTGCACAGCGATCGTCGGTTCCTTGGGCCGACAACGACACGAGAAAATACTTTAGGGCACACAGAGGATCCGTAAGTAAAGACAGCCGCCCGGGACACACAAGCCGGGAAGCCGGCATCGGCTCGGAAATGCCTCCACTCCCGAGGTTGTACAGAATTTATGCCGCTCGGCAGCTGCCAGCTGCCAACAATTTTACTACAGCAAATTAAGAAAACTGTCGCCAATTGAAACTGGAGTGGGACAGGGAGCAATTTAAAGAAGGAGAGTGTAATTAAATCAAATGGGAATTTGGCTCAACAACCCGGCAGGGATTTCTGTGCTCCTCACCGGGGTCACCAGCCCTTTCTGCAGTACTTAATTTGCTGAGTGTGTGTTGGGGCGGGTTTCACCAAAGCCAGCAGCCTCCTCCTGGGCCCGAGAAGCAGACGAATAAAATACAGGCCAATAAAATGACCGCAGTTTTGCACCCCTGGGGGCAAGCCCCGGCCTGCCATGACCCCTGGTGACAGGCTTGGGGCACAAATAGCAGGTTCCAGCAGGAAACCACCTCTCCACTCAGGCTGTGGTGAACCCAAAGGAATTGAGGTGTCTGGAGTTGCAGCCACTTTCAATATACAGGAGCCAAGAGAGGGCAGCCTCGGGGGTGCACCCATAACCCTCAGGGAACAAAGTCCATCGAGATGGTCACATGATTGCCACAGGGTCCCTGGGGGCTCAGAGCCACTGTGTCAAGGGCTTGCTGGGCTGACCCCCACCCTACAAGGGGGTGTCCACCAAGCATAGTAAAGATCACTGTCCTTGAATTCCAGAAAAGTGTTTCTGTCCCTGAGCCTTCGTTTCCCCACCAGTAATGTACGTGAGGTGCCTAGCACAGTGCCTGCATGATGCCCCTATGATCGGAGCACATGGGGACGCCTGGCCTGCCCGGAGCCTCCAGGGGAGGACCTGCAAGTCCCTCCACGCACCCAACAACAGTGTGAACACTGCTGGTGACTGACGAGACGGTCGAAGTGCCAGTTACCACTTAACATTTATTTCCGCCCCTCTGGTTCAGTGGTTCTTCCCTGAGGACGATTCTGCCCCTCCCCTCTGACAGCGTCTGGAGGCATTTTTGGTTATCACAACCTGTAAGTGTGGCTGGCGTCTAGCGGGCAGAGGCGAGGGATGCCGCTCAGCACCCTCCAGTGCCCAGGGCGCCCCCCCCAGACAGCTATCTGGCCCTACGTGTCGGCAGTGCCAGGTGGAGAAACCCTGCTCTAATGCCCACGCTCATCCCAGGCCGGACCAGCACAGCCGCGCTGAGAGGGGACCTGGCCATTCCTACACCCCTGTGAGCCTGACAAGCCCCGAGATGTGTCCAGCACTTGTGCTCAGGCCCAAGTGGTCCTACCTGCTCCCCTCCCCCGTCCCAGCTCTACCCCTGGCCCTCGGCCTAGAAATGGTGGGATTCTCTAAAGCGCTTCTGTCATCTTACATCTCTTTGGGGGCAGCTGGGGGGTTAGGGGGACCCCCCCTCCACAGCCTGCAAGTTCTAAAAGCTGAGCCCTTCTCCTCTGTTTCATCTACACACACTCCGCCCCCCCCACCCCTTAGCTCCTCAGGACCCCAGATCCGGTAGCCCAAGAAAGAGCTTCTTGCCTCGAGGTCACCAATTCCCTCTGAGCCACTCAATAATAAATAAAGTGCGCCCGTGCTGTATGCTGACTAGACCTGCCACTGTGCCAGGTGCTGCCTGTGGGCCCAGGAGGCTACACACCTGGTCTGTAGGCCCCAAAGCCCGGCCTGCCCTGCCTGGCATGGTTCTCCAGCTGTTGGGATCTCCGGTGGGTCAGGAAAGCAGTGAGGGTTTCTGAGCACTGCTCTGTGCCTGGCCCGGTGACAGTGGCGAGCAGGATAGGTGTGCTCCGTCCTGTCAGGTCTTCCAGAAACAGACTACGACCAGGGCAGGGCTATGACCAAGTCAGCAGGGGAGGCGGGGGTGGGGTTCTGGGGTCCCGCCAGGAGGGTGCTCACCATCTGCCCGACGCAGACGCTGGCTGCCTCCATCATGGCCCCGTCGGCAATGGTGCGAGCCGACTCCTTCTCAATATGTGGATTTCCGGAGAGCAGCTCCTCCACCACCTGCCAGTGGGCAGAGACAAGGTGACTGTGGGTCTCCATCTGGGCGGCAGGGCAGGGAGGCGCCAGGGGCCCTGGCCGGGCGAGGAGCATACTTTACATTTCGATATTCTTCCAGGGTGATGCGGCCGTCGCTGTCCGAGTCATACATGTGGAACAGAACTGGGGGGCGGCAGTGGGGAGAGGGGCTCAGTCAGGGTGGCAGGAGGGCAGCCCAGGTCCCCCGCACCCTCCAACCTTCCCCACTTGGAAATCTACCTCAAATTGAGCAAAAGACCCCCAATAGTGAACCGTAAAAGCCAAAGTCACAGGGGTCACTGGCAGAGGCCACGGGGCAGACTGATCACTTCCTGGTAGGCGACCTTGGGCAAATGACCTCACTTCTCTGAGCCTTGGTTTCCCCATCTATAAAATGGGAATAACAACACGCCTTCTACACGGTATGGCAAGGGATTTGTGAGTGACAAAGGGCCCAAGATCTCTGGCACACTGCAAACATGGATGATGTGACAGGATTGTTGCCATGATGCCAAATCACCGTTATTTCACGGTGTTGTTCCTGACGGACCTCAGAGGGCGGCTGTCATCTTGGCCCCGTAGCAGATCCTGGGCTCCAGTGCCTACATCCTTGCACCCAATGGATCTAAGCTGCCCCAACTGGGCCTGAGGGACCTTAGCACCTCCTCTGCCATTCCCTTCTTGGTGACATGCACTTTGTTTCCTTGGCTGCCATCACTTAGCACCCTGCAGCCAGCAGAGGCATGCTCTCTGCCCTCTGGGCTCAGCCTGAGGGAGCCTCCACTCACCAAGCCCCCTGTCGTGCAGCAAACACCCTTCCCTCTCATCCTCTCACCACCCTATGAGGCCAGGGCTGCCCTGAGCCCATTTCTCAGACTGAGCTGTCGAAACTCATAGACGTTAAAAGTGTGCCCACAGCCACCCTGTTAAGGGACAGGAAACCAGAAGTTTGGACCGGAATCCGTCTGATTCCATGGCTCCCACGGTCCCAGACCTGTCCCTCCCTTGGCCCAAGGAGGGCCTTGGGACACCCAGCCGGGGCAGTTCCCACCGGCCCTCGCGTTCCCAGTCCAGAGCTAAGTGCAGCCAGCCCCCATGTTTCCATTTTCCTGCTGGCCTGTCTGCCTCGGGGTGGGGTAGAGAGGGCGGTCAGGAGTCATGGGAAAGTCCATGGGGAAGCGAGATGTGACGCCAGCCACCCGGGGTCCCTGTGCCACTGGCCGGCCTGGATCACAGCCAAGCACGCTCCATGGGCCAGAGGCAGGCGGGCGCCCCGGGGCAGATCACCCAAGGCCCGCACAGGCCCTTGTGAAACTGCGCCCCAGCAGCTCGGGGACGAGGGAAGAAACACCCTTTCAGGGAACACCTCCTGTGTGCCTGTGTCACCTCATCGCGCCTGGGAACCAGCCCTGGGTTCACAGTCTGCACCCCCACATTCAAGGTCACACAGCCGTTTGGCGCGGGGGGCCAGGTCCAAACCCAGGCCTGTCTGACCCCAGGGCTTTGTTCTTTTCACATCGCCCACAACCCCCTTCCGTTCCCCGAAAAGCACCAGCTGCTGAGGGGTGTCCAAGCGGAGGCCACCATGGGTCGACTTAGCGGCGCCCCGTTGCAGGGTCTGTGACCGGGCCTGACCTCCCAGGGGCTGGGGCTGGGGTCCCCTGCCCTCCCCACCCTCCTGCTGCCCAACCGGGAGGGACACGCACATCTCAGCTTCTCTCTGCGGCACAGCTGCACCTGGTCGTCGTCCATGGCGGTGTCGATGGGCCGGAAGTAGGCCATGACGGTCAGGAAGTCCTCGAAGTCGATCTCGTCGGCCAGGCCGCTGGGCCCTTTGCGCAGGTTCCTTTGGGGGCACCGAGGAGGGGTGGGAAATGAGTCACCTGAAGCTCGTCCTCTCTGGACCAACAGCTCAGAGAACTTGGCCTTTCTAGACACACAGCTTGCCCACGATGGCTGTGCTAGCCTTGGGATCTGTTCCCCAACAAGCTGTTCTTGGGGACACCGGGGCCCCCGGGGTTCAGCCAGCCCCTGGGGTGCCCTCCCAGAGCTCCGGCCCTGAGGCTGGGGGGGACAGGCCACTGCACAGCTGTCGGTGAGGGCTGGGGGAGGCACGGCGCTCATACATGGGGAAACTGAGGCACCGTGCGATCCGGTAACTCACCAAGGTACATCTCCCGACCCTTTCCTTTAGATGGGGGTCGGCAGACTGCAGCCCACAGGCCACACATGCCCCACCTGCCACCTGTTTTTACATTGTCAAATGGTTGAAAAATATTTGGGGAAAAAAAAAACCAAAACAATAATAGCGTTTCATGACAAGTGCCAATTACATGAAATTCAAATTTCAGAGTCCGTAATTAAAGTTTTATTGGCACACAGCCACGCCCACTCATTTCCATATCATCTGTGGCGGCTTTCATGCTGCAGAGGCTGAGTTGAGCAGTTGTGACAGACACCACGTGACCCACAGAGCCTAAAATATTTATTCTCTGGCCCTTTTACAGAAAAAGCCTGCCGACTCCTGCTCTCGACCAGCTGTTTGAAACTCCAGCGCAGTGATCAGCTCTGAGTAATCTGTTTACTACCCAAGTCCATCAATGATTTCAGGTTTTTTTGTTTTTTTGTGTTCGTTTTTTTGTTTTTTAACAAATCCAGGCAGGTTTGAGGTTGTCCCTATCCCTGTGCTTTTCGGAAGGGGCAAGAAAGGGTTCATGTTCCAGGCCGGGTTCAGGGGCGCGTACGCAATGCTGGGTGCTCTGCAAACGAGCCTGAGGGCCCTGGCGAGTGCTGGCACAGAAGGACCATTGCCGAGACAACAGCTTGGAGGTGACTCCACCCAAACACAGGCTCCTCACCCACTGCCGCCAAACCCGCCTCACTAACTGACGTCGACTGCTGCAGTCTGATGACTGCCGGGGCAGGTCGCCATCAGGCTGACAGGGTGAGGGTGCCCCGCCCTCATCGTTTGTCCTTGCAAAGGGGTGGTTCTCCAGCTGCCCCAGGACGGCTCAGTTAAGGGTTAGCACTTAATATTTACTTGGGTCCCACCCAGGTCATGACTGGCCCTCGGTTTAAAAGAATACGGGGCAGGCCGGCCGAGTGGCATGGTGGTTAAGAGCTGGCTTGGGAAGCCAGCAGCCCCGGTTCGAGTCCCACATATGAGGGCCAGTGCCACTGCCCTCTAAAAAATAAAAAATAAAATAAAAAAAAAGAATAGAATACGGGGCTCTGTCCTTAGGGCCCATCTACTCTCTTTCAGGTAGCGACTGCCCCTGAAGCGTGCATGGCACTTCATACTTCACAGACCTTGCTCCTCCCGATTTTCCATCCCAGGAGATTTTTTGGAAAGAAGCAGATCCTAAACCTGGAATAGGGATGGTGGATCGTGAACCTACAAATCTGAGAGAGCTCAGGAACGAGGTCTTCCCCCAGACTCAGGAAGCCCAATCTTTAAATGGCTTTCTTAGCCTCCCCTGAAATCTATCTTATCAAGCTTCCCACTGCTCCTCCCAACGGATTCTTAATAATCTCCAAGTTCCTGCTGTCAGGGGCACAGACCAAACGTACAGGGCATGAAAGTGGCCCCTGGAATTATCGGGCTCCTCAGAGGCACTTCTTACTGGGTGAGGTTGGCTCACTCATCCTTCCACAGCTAAGGCTGCGGCAAGAGGGAATAAGATTGGCCCGGGGAACACATGATTGGCCCGGGAAGGTGGGCCATGTGTCCTTCTCAGAGAAGGTCAAGACCCAGGCAGCTTCACCATCAGGGGAGCTTCACAATTCTGGGGAGGGGGTCCCTTCCCCTCCTAGTGCCCCTGGGAGGTCTGCAGGGCCCAACATGATGGTCCCTAAAGGCAACGAGGGAGCAGAAGCCAGGAAACCCAGGCCCAGCACCTGCAGCCAGACCCACCGGCTCTCCACGCCTATTTCCTCAGGGGGGCACCCAAGGCCAGGGTCAGTGGATGCAAGATGGGGGCTCCCTTCAGATCTGCAACCCAGCTCGAGAACAGGGCAGCTCTCAACTGTTTTTGCAAAGATACTGACTGAAAGCAATATTGTCCTGTCCTTAACTTTCCAATGATCCTGTAAGGAATGGAGCGCCTGAAAATGGGGACAAACGCTGCTCACACTGCCCTCCAAACAGGCTCCGAGGTTCACTGTCTCAGGGGAGTCTATTTCTGGCGGGTCTGGGAAAGCAAGGCTGATGCTGGTATTTCTTGGAAGTCCCGCCTCCAGCACCCCCTCGCCTCCTGGTCTGAACTCACAAGACCAGCTGTGAAGGACATAAGGAGGTGCAGGCCCTTAGCTGCAGCCCCCCAAGGTATTCTCGATCCAGATCATGGGGGGCTTTCCTTATTCCTCCCCTCCTCGGTGACTTGGAGGCGACCTGCGAGTCACCCAGCGCCTCCTTTTCTCCACACCCACTTTCCCTAAGCAGCTGCCAAGGCTGAGGCCCCAGGACCCCCCGCAGGGAGGGGCTCTCGCCACCCCTTACCTGGCCACTGCCCTCTGCCTCCTGCTCATCATCCCAAATCACTGCTTGATGGAAATTCCCTCCAGCGGGCACATGAGCTGCCCTTGCTACAAACCCGAGTTCCCTCAACTCCCTACCGCCCAGGACGCCACTTCCTCCTCCCATCTTCTCTGGAACCTTCCTCTTCTCTCGTGGCCCCCAAGGACCTGGTCAGGCCTCCATCATCCCAGGGGGATCCTCCAACCCTGCACTCCCCACGCACCCAGGATGAGCTTTGTGAAATGCAAATTGGACCCTGTCACTCCCCAGCTTGACACCCTGCAGAGGCCCCCCAGCTCTGGGGTGACCCCCAACCCATCACCCAGTCTTCCAGCCCTCGCCACCTCTTCCCACCATACTCCCCTCCTCAGGGTCCCTGCAGGCCTGTTTCAATGTCTACCTTCCGGACACTCAACGTTCCCTGACTGACTGATGTCCCTTCCTCCCTCCCTCAGGTAGCACCACACCTGTGCCAGTCACCCCACAGCTGTTATAGCTTTGGCCCCTCAAAGTAAGTGGGGTGAGGGGGAGTCCCTAATACCCCTGCGTGCCATCCCAAAGTCAGGGCATGCCTTCTTCCCCTGTACCAGAGGGAGGTTTCAGCCCCAGCCTGCTTCCCAAGCCTTGTCCCCTCGGCGGAGGTAGCACTTGTGGAGAACCACCCAGCGGCCACCTGAATCCCATCTTGAGAGCTGAAAACATGGTTCCCACAGGTGACAGCTGAGAGCCAAGTGACCTCAGGCCAGATTTTTTTTTAAAGGAATCATTACATATAGTGAAAGGCACACATCTTGAGTTTGGACATATGTGTGCACCTGTGACAGCCACCTCCAATCAGGACACAGGGCATTTCTCATCCGCCCCAGGAGTTCCCTCGTGCCCCTCTGCAGTCTAACCACAGACCCTCCCAAGGGGGCAGTGAGGGCCCAAGAGCCAGGCCTGCCAACACCTCCACCAAGGCGGCTTCCACAGGCCCTGGAGACGAGGGTTTGAGGGTACCGGGGCCATCGCTCTCTCCTCAGTCTACCTAGTACAGAAGTCTGGGGCCCCGAGGCCTGGCCGATTTCACAAGTGACCTTGCCTGCAAGGAGCCTTTTGGAAACAAGCCACACAAAGAGACATACACACCCTTCTCACATCAGGTGCCCACAAGGCTCTGGTCACCACTGACCTGTGATGCCTCCAACTCTACTCCTCAACAGCCTATGTCAACTCCACATCAGGGGCTGCATCTCCCATGCTGGCCCCGCCCCCCTCTGCCAGCCAAAGGAGGCACTTCAGGAAGAACCAGGATTAGAAAGGAGGTGAGGGTGCGGGGTGCTGAATTCTACTCCCATCTTCACCACTGACTGTGACTTCATACCTTTCCCCTTTGGCAAATGTGACAGTGTGCTCTGAAGATTCCTGGGGTACTCGCTGTCTCACCTCTCCCCCAAGATCCAACCTCCCCAAGTGTCTCAAAGCCACCCACTGCTCTCCATCTCCACTCAGCAGCCCTGCCTCTAGCCTGGGGAACCGCAATACACCCCCTCCCTGGCCTCTGTCCCCTACAACCCACTGGCAGCCAGACTGAGGTCACCTCTGCAAAATGCAAACCTGGTTCACACTCCACACCCTACCTTAAAACCCATCAGTGCCCCCCACTGCTGCTGCTAGGTGGAAGTCAAGACCCCTCTTACTGGTCCAGGGGAGGCATGATGCGGCCCTGCCCTGCCCTCCCCACACCCCTCACCATGCCCGGCCTCCAGCCAGGCCTCCTCTCTGCCACTCATACTAGCTGTGCCTCTGGGCCTTTGCATGTGCAGTTTTGTTCCCTAGAGCACCTCCTCTCCCTGCTTTGCCTAGTCACCTCTTGGTCACTCTCTCCTCGGGTTTCGCCCCATAGGCCCTGCAGGCCTGTGCATCTTCTGGGTCAGCCTGAGGACTCCATCCCCCGCTATCCTGTGACTAGGTGAGGCTGAGGGAGGCTTGCACCGGCCCCACATCCCTGGCACGATCACGGTTGAGCAGTTCAGGCTCCCACAACTTGAAAGGAGTCAGGGAAGTCCTCACCCGTCTTATGGTCATCATGGGCCACTCCCTTCCTTCCTCTTTCTGCCCGTGCTCCCTGTGTGTCAGCGATCTCTGCAGATATAGGGTGTCAGGCCTGGGGAGGGCATACCCACCCCATGCCTCCTGACAGAGCTTCAGGCTTGGTATCTCCATCCGGTCACATGAGTCTTTCGATTCCAACAACACTGGGCATTTGGTGGCATGAGCTCTGGTCTGAGCCTCAGCTCTGGGGCATTGGCCAAGGTACACCACCCCTCAGTGCCTCAGTTTCCCCATCTATAAGCCAGGGAGATGAGCATGACAGCTAACCTAGTGCTTCTGCACACATCATTTCCGTGCGCCCTCACAGCAACCCCATGAGGCAGATGCTGTTATTACCTCCATTTTATAGATAAGGAAACTGAGGCAGCCTCCACAATGGTCCCCAATGATCCCTAGTCTCCTGGTATTCATGCCTCTGCTCAGTCCCCTTTTCAAGCATGGGGTGACTTAGTGATTCACTTGGAATGAAGAGAATACAGCACAAGGGATGGGATGTCCCTCGTGAGAGCAGGGTAAAAAAAGACAGTGGCTTCCATCTCCGTTGCCCAATCTCTCTCCTTCTCTCTGTCATGCAGATGTCTCTCCCTGGAGGAAGCCAGCAGCTGCCATGGGTGAGCAGTGCCATGGGGAGGTCCCTGAGATGCTGCCTGCCAACAGTCACGATGGTGAGCTCGGAAGCACAGCCCCCTCCGGTCGAGCTTTCAGATGATTGCAGCCCCAGCTGACCCTGAGCCCAAGAACCCAGTTAGTTTGCACACAGATCCCTGATCCACAGAAACGGTGAGATAATAAATAGTCATTGTTTTCAACTGCTAAGTTCTGCGATAATTTGTTACGCAGCCACAGCTAACTAATACAACGGCCTAGAGGGATTCAGTGAGCTGCCAAAGTCACCAAGCTATGACTCCAGATTCATCTGACCCAAACCTGTGCTCATAGCTCCTACCCAACACAGCCCCCTCCTCTTCTCTGCACCAGCTCAAGGGGCTGTTCTGGGCACAACAGGACAGTGAGACGTTAAAGGGCAAAATGCTCCCAGAAGGACAGAGTCAGCTGCCATCCGGCGGCTCCAGGACAAGGACCCACCTGTTGTCGAAGAAGGCACGGACGATTTTGGATCGGATGGGGTTGAGCTCCAGGTCAGGGACGTTGTTGAAATGCTCCTTGCTGGGTTCCAGGAAGCAGAAGCAGCGGGAAAAGGAGGAGGAAAGAAAGCAGATGTCAGATGGCACCTTCACCACTTATCGGGCTGTCTTTTTCTTTTATCCCGAGCAGGCCCCAAGAGAAGAGTTCAGAGTTCAGACTGGAAGAGGCTGCCCTGATCTGCCCCCTCCTCTAACTATTGGACGGGAAGCAGCAGGGAGGTTGGGAGGTTCAAAGATGCTTCAGGGAATCCAAGAAATGTCCCAAAAATTCACCTGCTGGAAAATGCAAGGACACCAGAATTGTACCGCATTCCAAGGGGTCAAAGGCCACTGAGGCCCATCGTAGCCCCAGGTAGGGAAACTCTGCTTCCACCATTCTGGAATCAGAGCGGCAGATTGCTGGCTGGGAGATTTGGAAAACAGTCTAGCAGGCCATCCACGGGTGAAATGCAGTTACCATGTGACTAAGCAATTCCACTCCTAGGTGTATACCCGAGAGAGAAATGAAAACACGTGTCTACATAAAAACGTGTGCATGAACGTCCACAGCAGCGTTATTCATAACTACCCTGACGTGGAAACACCCCAGGTGTCTGTCAACTGATAAATGGATGAATAAAATGGAGCCTATCCATACAATGGAATAGCGTTCATCCATAAAAAGGAATGGAATAGGGATACATTTTGCAACCCAGATGAAACTTGAAACTATGATGCTAAAGGAAAGAAGCCAGACACAAAAGGCTACATAGTATATGATTTCATTTATGTGAAATGTCTAGACTAGGGAAACCCATAGAAGCTGAAAGTAGATTGGTGGTTACCAGGGGCTGGGGGTTTGGGAGTGATGGAGCGTGATAGCTAAGGGTACGGGTTTCTTTGGGGGCTGATGAAAATGTCTACAAATGGACTGGTCGCTGCATGCTTAACTTTATGGAGATACTAAACACCGCTGAATTACACATTTTAACAGGTGAGCTGAAGGGTGTGTGAATTTTATGTTAGCAAAGCTGTCAAAAAAATTAATAAGAATGCTGACTTGGGACAGGTGAGTGTGAATCAAACACAGCGGCAGTGTCCCTGGGCACAGGTGTCGCTGGGTCCTTGAAGCTGTGGACTTGCTGGCACGGAGGCAGGTAAGTCCCTCACCTACCTGACCTTCCCACATAAGGCCATCCTTTGTTCTCACAATCTGCTCCCTGCTCACTTTTTTCTTCGTTTCTGTGCACTTCAACGGGCATTGGCCTTGGAAGAGACCCAGCGCGCAGGCTGGTAATCCCTGGGAACAAGGAGGCACGCCCAGGCGGGGAAGTAGAAGGATATCAGGCACTTGAAACAAGAATGTCCAGGGGTGGGGTATGGCTCCAACTCAGGCCTCAGAACAAGAAGAAACCCGCGCTGGGAGGGAAGACGTGGCACGTACACAGAGAATTCAGCACTGTTTGAATTGAAAGGTTCTAGAAACGCACAGCGGCTCCTATCTTGCCTCCACCTTCCAGGGAGACCCGGCCCCAGGGCTGGGACAACCTCTGTGCCCCCTGCCGCCTGGGCTTCCTCCTGGCTCTCTCTTACCCAGCGCTCTCAGCGTGGCTGGCTTTTGGCGTTTGGCAAAACTCAGGAGCTGGTGTCAGGGACCCCAACATTTTAACTTCACGAGAGCTCCGTTCTGAAGGGGGCACACTCAGAACAGTTGGCCTCGAGCGACAGAATATTACTCAGCCATAAAAAGGAAGGCAGTATGGACACAGCATGGGTGAACTTGGAAAACATCACGCTCCGTGAAAGAAGCCAGGCACCGAAGGCGACACTATTATGACTCAGCTGATAGGCAATGTCTACAACAGGGGAATTCACAGAGACAGAAAGCAGACTGGAGGTTGCCAGGGGCTGGGTGACAGCGGGGTGATGGCTAATAAATACGGCATATCTTTTGGGGGCAAAGAAAATGTTCTAAGATTGATTATATACTTTAAATGGGTGAATTGTATAATATGTGAATGGCATCTCAATAAAGCTGTCAAAACATTGTTGGAAAAGTCATGACGTATTTTTTTCTATGTTTTTGGTTGCAAAAATGCGTCATGACTTTTCCGACAACCCAACAGTTCCCTAAAATCTTTTTTAAAAAATCAAAAAGGGCCCTTGCACTATGACTCCATTTATGGGAAGAACAAAAAGCAATGACAGGTAACCTATGCAGCTTGGAGTCGGGATAATGGCTCACTTATCTTTGGGGATGGTAACAAGGAGACAGGGTGAGGGGATCTTGGGGACTGAGAATGGTCTGAGTGTGGGGTCCCGGTGTGTTCAGTCTGTGCAAGTTCATCACACTGTCACCTGTGCCTTTTCTCTACGCACTGGATACTGCCCCCTGCACTAGTCCGACCCAGCCATTCCCCCGCTTTCTCCTTGGGACACGAGGAAAGAATGCCTGGCCCCCTGGGTGGGAATCAGTGAATTCAGAGGCCATGTGGTGTTTGAGGGAATGTTGGGAGAACAGAAAGGAAGCAACTAGCTGCTAACTAGGTGTGCCCAGTTAGCACATGAACCCCAAGTCCTCTCTGGCTTTCAGTGGCCAGGGAGTCACGGCTACTGCTAACCCTTCCCTAGCCTTAGTTTCCTCCTCTGTGAATTGGGTGCAACAATAGCACCTCCCATATCAATAGGGATGTGCAGTCAAGCACACCCTGGGGCTGGTCAAGCTCTGCCCCTGACCGGGCACTTGGTCTTGGGTGAGCCACAGCCGTGTCTCAGAGCCCCAGATTTCTCACCTGTAAAATATCCGGATAAAATATCATGGGGTTAATGAAATGATTAAATGAGATAAACGCCCGTAAGGCACTTAGCATACAGCCTGACTGAGAGCTCTCGATTTAAAAAAAAAAATAATAATAATAATAATAATAATAATAATAATAATAGCTGTAACCCTCTATGTATGCCCAAGGTATCAGGTCCTTTTCTAAGAGCTTTACATTATTATCCTATAAGGCAGGAACTTATCTCCATCATAAAGATGGGGAAACCCAGGCAGGAAGGTGGAGAAACTTCCTACTGCCCAGAAAGGTACCAACCGACTTAGACAGCACGTGGAAACTCCAGTGGCAGCAATTACACGAGTCAGGGCTGGTCCTTGGGGACACTCCCAATTATTTGCCAGCCTCCCTTCCTAACCAGTTGGGCGCAGGCCTTGCCCCCAGCGCCTGGGAAAGGCTAGCCACAGTTCAATGCCCCATAAAAGTTAGTTTCGGTCTTACTTTCTTTCCTCCCCACCTGCCCCTCAGGTGCCCACGGGGCTGGTTAGACCGGCTCAGGGGAAGGTATCTGAGCCGTGGGGACGGGTCATTGCTGTCAGGCCAGAGCTGATGCTCAGTGGCCAGTGGGGGAGATTCACCCACAAGGGCTGCAGGTGTACACAGCTTCCACACCTCCCCGAGGGAGCTGGAGCCCTGGGGTTTCACAGGTTCCCCCTTGCACCCCAGGGGCTTTCTCTGTGCCTGGCTCTGCTAAGTGCCCTGTGAGCACTGCCACATTTAGTCGCCCACACATGCCCATGATCCCCATTGTACAGGCAAGAAAACGAGGCCCAGAGAGGTGCAGGGTCGAAGCCACCATCACACACAAATCCAGCTCCAACCGCCCCGTGCACTTCCTCATACTCGCTACTTCCTTTGGATTGCACGGTGAGAGTGAGAGAGAGAGAGAGAGAGAGAGAGAGAGAGAGAGAGAGAGAGAGGAGAGAATGACGAGGTCTTTGTGGGGCCTCCCACCCAGCCTGCAGAGGCCCCATCCGGGACTCAGAAAGAGGGCTAGACAAGCATCTGGCCCACAAGGGAAGGACAAGACTGGAAAACCCCACCCCGGGCAGGCTGGGCTCTTCTTCAAGCCTCGAGGTGTGGGTTGGTTTCTGGGGGCTTTGAGGTTCAGCTCAACTGCAAAGTTCTCTCTGCGGGTTTGGGGCTTGGAGCTGCCTGCAGCCACCACCGGGGACTCCTGACACCAGAGGTGCATGGTGAGACCATCCATTCTCAGCCTAGAACTCCGACCTCCCCGCTCCCCGCTGGCCCAGGGCTCCCCGCAGCACCCAGAAGGCCACTGGGATCTTTGCAACGTGGGCTGCCCCCCCCCCACACTGGTTAGCTTTTGATGTTCCCCACATGGGGTAGTGGGATATGAAACAATGGGGACACTGGGACCCCATAGGGGCTTGTGAAGGAGGGACTGCCTCTCACTTAGCATGTGTCTTCCTTGAACTGCTCAAAGCACTGGACCAGCGGCATCACCTGGGAGCTGGTGAAAAATGCAGGGTCTTGGCCGGCCCCAGACCTGCCACCTCAGAACCTGCCGTTTAACACGATCCCTGGGGGATTCGTGTGCTAGTTAATGTTTGAGAAGCACTGGCCTCTTGACTTCACAGCGCTAGGAAAGCCCTCATCTCACCAGGCAGTTCTCCCATCCACACACTTCTGCACAGAAGAGACTGGCAGGACAGCCCTGGGCCCCCTGACCCCCTGGCAAATGTCTCCTTCAAAAGGGGCAGCATCCCTCCCACCATTGGTCCTCCTCACACACTTCCTCCTCCCCTCCTGTAACTGCTCATACCTGAGCCCGGGGGTCCTCCCAACTTAATTATGACGGTGGGAGCGACAAGCATTCCCACACCTTCCACGTGGCCGGCACTGAGCTGGTGTGGCCTCAGCAGTGCACTGGGCAGACACCTCCCTCCTGGGATTCTGGCAGGGAAACGAGAGATGGAAACCGGGGTGTCTCAAGCAGCCACAAGCATGCTGCAGGCAAACTGAGCAGCGATGGGACAAGGGACTGCAGGGAGCTGGTGAAAGTCAGTGGGACGGTCAGGGAACACTTCGTGGTGAAGGTGACCCATGAGCAGAGACCTGAAGAAGGCGAGTCCTCATCCCCAGGGGACACTTGGTACGATGCCTGGAGGCATTTTGAGCCGTCATCCTGGGAAAGGGTGCTGCTGGCATCTGGTGGGTGGAGACCAGGGATGCCGCTCAACACCGCACACATACATGACAGCCACCTCCCCCCACCAGAGTCTCCAGGCCCGAGTGCCAATGGAAACCCTGCTCCAGGGAAAAGCATTCTGGAAAGATGGAACAGCATATGCTAGAGTTCTGAGGAGGGAATAGCAGCAATGTCCGCGTGGCAGGAGCAAAGGAGCAAAGGGCAGACGGTCAGGAGGTTGGACGGGTAGCAGGCCCCTCGCACAGGGATCTGCAGACACACAGTGCCATCAGCGGCTCTGACTTTATTTTTCTTGGTGAGGTGGAACGTTTTGAGCAGAGAAGTGCCATTTTAAAAGGATCCCTGTACATTACCGTGTAGATACCATGGATAGGGCGGTGGGAACAGAAACAGGGGGTCCAGGGCGGAAGCTGCTGCCACAGCCCAGGCAGGAGATGAAGGCCGCCTGAACAGGACGTCTGGGAGGACAACGAGTGGCTTGCTTGGGGACACATTAAATGTGCGATGCCTTCTGGACATCAAGTGGATGGGCAGCTGAACTATAGCGTTCAGAGGTGATGCCCTGGCCGAGGCTGGAGTTTGGGAATTGACAACCAGGTGGCCTCTCTAGCCATGAATGAGTACATATTTTATTTCAAGTCCTTGCTATGGCCAAGACAACCCTCTGTGACCTGCCCCTGACTCTCTAGCTGTCCTGTCGCCACTCAGACTGACAAGGTTGGGTCCCATCTTCCGCCTCTGCCTTGCGGTCCGCTCTGCCTCGAGCTCCCCTCTGTCTTCTCATCACATCTCCACTCCTTCTCTCCATTCTGCCCTCAGCCCAACGTGCCCCCCTCAGAGGCGCCTTCACTGACCACCTATTCCAAGGCCCATCTCCCCACGGCGGTCAGAAGGGACACACCCTCGCTGCCCTGTTTCCTTCCTTTATCACGTGATACATAATCAACTTGCCTCTATGCTAGTTACCATTCTGGCTCCCACCTCACCCCAACACACACACACACACCCCTAGAACAGAGGCCCCCACGAGGGGTGAAGTCGGGGAGCCTCGCTTTCACTCCTCACAGCATCCTCAGAGCTAGAACCTGCCATGGAAGGCCCTGACTGCCTGCTTTTGCAAGCAAGGACTGAGCCAGGCTTCATCCTGGGAAAAAAGTCTTTGTAAAGAAATATTATATATGTTATCACTAATAAATCTAAGACCATGGAGAAAGCATCTTTCTGCTTTGGAGGCCCCTTAGCACCCTTTCACACCAAGCTCACTGGGAGGCTCCTTGTCACACCTGCCCCCACACCTTCCCCTGAGCAGGTGTGACAGCCTGAAACAAGCACACACATGCACTGTTTCCTGGGCAGCTTTACAAGCGACTGTGGCTTTTTCTTCTTAAATATGCATCACCCTAGCTAGCTGAGCCTTTAAAGGGAGGACTCCCAGTAACTCTTGGAATGCATTAAACGCTGACAATGAAACAGCCTGATGATCTAGGCAGGGCCTCAACTCTTTCACTATTGCGAGTACTTCTAAAAGAAGCTGTGCAGTTCTAGCCATCTGACAGGTCAAAAGCAAAGTGACTGGGTTAACAAGTGACTGAACGTGGAGAAAAAGCAGCGCGATCACGGCAGTGGCTTGGGGCTCCGGCTAGTCTGTCAGCCAGCTCTGCAGTGAGGCCCTCATGTCTTTTAGCCCCTCATGTAAAGTGGGGCAGTGGTGTGACCTTCAGAGGGGCTCGGAGAGCCTTGAGACCCCGCATTTAGCCCGGGGCCTGGCACGCCTCAGCACTCAGTTCTGGTCCCATTACACAGGTGGCCCTGAGCTGACCGCTGACCCCACAAAGCAATGGTAGGCGCTGAGGGACACAACCCAGGACTTAGAAGGGTGACATTCTCTGTGCGCTGGGGGTGGCCTGTCAGCGCTGCTCTGCCCTTGGGTGGCCGTCAGCCACAGACACCGCTTCCTCTTTCTTCCTTGACCGGCTTGTCTGTGGTTGTGTTTATCCAAGGAATCACTCCACACTGGGTGGCTTGGTGAACCTAAAAATGTTTCTGTAACGTGGCTCTGTCTAATCAGGGCTCCTCCTGGCTGGCATCGCTATTGGAGTATTCCACCATCTATTTTTGGGCGTGGGTGAGCCCGCCAGGTCGCTATCAGGAAGTAAAATGTTGCAGTCACGAGTTAAAGCACCAACGAAAGACAGAAAAAGTGCAAGAAGCCATCTCGTATTTTCTTCACAATTAGTATCTTTTAACGGGTTTATGTACAGAGGGCCCCCCTGCTTGCCACAAGAAAAGCCTTTTGACAGATGTCTCTGCACAGCTAGGTGCACAATGTGTCAAATGGCCTTTGTCTATTCAAGCATTCCACCAAGAAGCTTCAGAACTCAGTGCTGCATGGTCAGGGTGGGTTCAGGTTTTGGGGGCCCTGAAACACATATAATTTTGGGGGGGGCCTCTTAAAGAAAAAAAATGCAGCACTATGAATTTTTTTAAAATCAGGTGCTGAGCTGTAAGGAACCCATGTGGGGGGGCCCTGACACCCTGGTTTTAAAGGCCTCAGGGTATCGCTCAAGAGTGTGAGCTGAGCTCTGAGCAACGGCTGTTTGATGCCAGCCCAAGCTGAGTTGCCGTTGAGCTGCCAACAGGTGGCAGGATGGCTCAGCTGGAAAAAAAAAAAAATAATGAAGGCCTCAGGGTAAACCCACTCCTGGACATCCTTACCTGATTTTCAGAAAGCGAGGTTACCCAGCCGAACAAGGGTAGGAAACAGTGGGTTAAAATTAAAACCAATGTTGGCAGTTTTTACCTTGTGAGATTTTTTTTTTTAAACCTATATTCAATTTATTAAAGTCACAAATTCCGAAACCCAATTCTTTGTTAAGCTTTTAAATGTAACTTACAGGGCCGGCCGAGTGGCGCATTGGTTAAGCGCTGGTTTTGGGATGCCAGCAGCCCCGGTTCGGATCCCACATGAGGGCCAGTGACACTGCCCTCTACAGCTAACAACAGCTCCACCTGGAGCTGGGCTGTGCGAGCCCCGGTGACGGTGTAGGCTGCAGCCCCTGCTGCAGTGGGCTGCCATAGGCTACAGTGAATGGCCCGCAGCCGGCGTGAGCTGCCAATAGCCGCGGTGAGCGACATCCAGAGGCCAGCGACCGATCTGCCTCATCCGGGAGGAGCGCAATGACGATACCAACAGTGGGGCAGCGTCCTCCGCAACTGGACTGAGGAGCAGGGAGACAGCAACTTGTCTGTTCCCCTTCCCCGATTCCCCAACGCTGTTCCCCTCCGCCAATTCCCCAATAAAATCTTTAAAAAAATAAAAAATAAAAAATAAATAAATAAATGTAACTTACAGATCTTACTAGTCTATGTATTAAGCAGGTCACTTTTAAGGAGACCTGTGCACTCGGGGTGTTTAGAAACTCCCCTGTGGGGTCCTCATGTGCTCTCGGGCACCTTGCCCCTCTGAGAGGAAGAGTACAAGGGCAATGTTCCTGCACCCCTCACAGCCTGGGGTGCTGGGGACCAGTCACCACCTTTCTTATGGGGCAAACGTCCCCACAATCCAACCAGCTTCTGTCAACAGGTTTCCAAATGTTAAAGAAATGAATCTTTCCGCTGCTCCAAAACCCCAGCACGGCCCAGGGCACCCTGGATATGCCCGGGGATCAGAGAGGTTGAAAGCCTGGCCTGGGGTCACTCAGGAAACCCCTGGCAGAGTGGGAATGGCGTGGGGACCCGATCGCCACCCACAGCTGCTCATTCCCTCTGCCCTGGGAGGATGGACAGGAAAGCCCAGGGCGCCCGAAAAGCTGCCCCATCTCCGTTCTCGAGGCCCAGGAGAGCGGGCTCATATTAGGCAAAGCAGTTCTGGGGGACAGGGGACGGGAGGAGGCCCGTCCTGCAGGCCTGTTTGCATAAGGCCTGTGGTCAGTCCACCTCCTTCCTGCAGGCCTCCGCTGTCACAGCGTGCCGCTGACAGTACCCGCCCAGCAGGGGAACCGCCCCCCCCCCCCCCGCCCCCAGGGTCCTCAGGTGACAGAGCAGGAGGACTGAGGTCCAGTCGCACATCAAGGCAAGGCGCCCAGCTTCCTCACAGCAGGATCTCAGCTTTCCGTTCAAATCCCAACTCCTCTGACTTAGGAGGAGCTGCGAGCTGCGTGACCCAGGCCAGCTGTGTGACCTCTCTGAGCCTTTCCTATCTGTAAAACGGGGAGAACAGGTGTCCCTACCACTTCCTCCTGTGGCAGGCAACGGGCTATAAGACTGAAGCAACATGCTCCAGCCAGCGGCACATAAAACACACTCAACTAATAAGAGCTGACATTTGTGGACAGTTCCCATGTGCCAGGACACCCCAGATAAGTTCTTTTACTGGGAATGGGTACGCGCTATGAGCAAAGTACTTTTAGTAATGAATCTCATCTATATCATGCTTTTTGGATTATAAAGGACTTTCTGGTCGTTATACTCACTCGTCCCTCACTTCTTTGCTCTCTTCATTCATTCGTTCATTCAGCCAAATATTCCCATAGTATCTATCTACTCAGTTGCAAGCCCCCGACTCAGTACTAGGGCCAGGGAAAAAGGCCTAGCTCCTGCCTCACCCCCAGGGGCCAACAGTCTGTTAGGGGAGGTGGTTGGAAGGGGGGCAGTTGCAATTGTGAGCTGTAAATGTTGGGGTGGGCACCCCCAGAAGGAGGCTGTGGGAGTGCAGGGGGCAGCAGGGGTATCTTGGAGGAGGTGAGGTCTATACCGAGACCTCAGCAGAGGTAAGCATCTAAAGACCTTGGTGGGCCCCAGCTAAAGAGCCTGGACGTGGCCTTGAGAGCACTGGGGAGCCCCTGAGGGCTGGGGAGCTGGAGCCGCTCACTGGGTCCAGGCAGACACACTCAGGGCTTACCAGAGGCAGGTGTGGAAAGGGCGATGTGTATGGCAGTCCCAGAAGTGGGCGTGCAGGAGCAGGGCAAACAGGGTACAGGGTGGGTAGGCGGAGCCAGCAGCCCGCATTCCCAGCCCTGGCCCAGGCCGTCAGGAGGAAGAGGCAGGAGCCTGCAACGGGCCGCTCAGCACCTGCGGGGTGCAGCCTCCACCCGCCCAAGCCTGGAGAGCCTGCTGGGCATCCTCGGTGCTGGGCGAGGCCAACCTGACCAGAACCCACTCGCTCTAGTTAGGAATGCAGAGTCCCGGAGCCCACTCCAGACTGAATCAAAACCTGCATTTTAACAGGGTTCCCAGGTGATCGGTGCACATATGTGCACTCACCCTCCAGCCGGGGAGGCAGACACAGATGTTTAAGGCACCTGATGTGATGCCAAATGCTGTGACTGCTACAGAGAAAAAGGAAAGAGGGCCTTGAAAGGCTGCCAGGGGTGCTGACTGGGTCTGGGGTGGGGGGTCACGACAGACTTTCCTGCTGAGACCCAACAGATGTGTTGTTGGATTTAGTCAAGACCAATGTGTGAAAAGGCAGGAGGCTATGGGCTTGAGGACAGCGGACAGACAGGCGGCTGAGGCCAGGGCGGCATTCAGGCTGGCTGGTGGGGGACAGCAACAAAGCAGCGTGTGCTGAGCTCTCGCTATGCTGCAGGCACTGTGCTTGCCACCCCAAGGCCTCAGGACTCAGTGTAGTCAAGGGGCCTGCAGCAGCTGCGAGTGTTAGAAATGCAGTCTCTGGCCCCAGCCCAGACCCTCTGAAGTCCAACCTGCATCTTAGCAAGATTCCCAGGTTATGTGTGTGCATGCTACGTAAATTGGGAAGAACCAGTATAAAGCACGCTGTTTCACTAAGTCTTTGCAAAGGCCCCTGAGGGGCTGCAGACAATTTGAGGTTCCGATGCTAGAACCTTAAAGTGGGAGGGGCCCACAATGGCATCTCAGCCTCCACAGCACCTGCGCTCCCCATCTCCACTCCCAGCAATACACTTGGGCGTCTCAAGGCGGGTCCTCACAACCTCGTGAGAGGGTAGAATGATGACAGCCCATCTGCCAAATGCCAACGAACCCAGCTCAGTGCGGGATCCTCCTACACACATCTGCTCATTTTTTTTTTTTTTTTTCAGCTGAGCCATCCTGCTACCTGTTCGCAGCTCAGTGGCTGCTCATCTCGGGCTGGGCATCGAACTGCCGTTGCTCAGAGCTCAGCTCGCACTCTTGAGCGAGCTCTTCACCAACTGAGCCACTCGGCTGGCCCACCATCTATCTGCTCATCTTTAAGGCTCAAATCCAATCCCAAATGACCACGCTCCCTTGAGACTCACTGGACAGATGAGACAAGCTCAGAGAAACAGAGCAACTCATCCGCAGTCACACAGCCAGTGATACAGAAGACGCGAATACGACTTGTTTCCCAAGTCTGGGTTTCTGCCTCTGCTTCCCCCAGTCTGAAAATTAAACACGTGTGCAATTTGAACCTGAAGCCTCTTACAAGCCAAGACCCATAGACCACAGACTCATAACGGCGAGAAGCCCAGGTGGCTTGTTACAGGGCTGCGGGGCGCAGCGTGCTAGATAGAAAACTGTTTTCTATCCTGAAACTGTTTCAGGTCCACCAGCACAGGTACTGAGCGCCTAGCACAGAGCACGTGCCCATGAACTTCTGAAGGAATAATGTCCTTGACACTTCATGTTCCGATATCCAGCATGCAAAGGTGTCACCTGTGTTTAGACCTCAAGGTGCCCTGCTGAGGTGTTCCCACCCTGCACCCACTCCTTGGCCCTCAGCCCTGGGAAGCCCCACCTTGCCCTGAGAAACCACTCCATCTCCCATCCTTGCCCTTGGCTGATGACCCAGCCCCCATCCCTCACAGCTCTGGGAAAAAACAATTTGCATTTCTAGCCCTTGTCATGGGGATTGGTTCACACTTGGTCATGTAACCCCATCAGAGCCAATGAGAAACCAGCTGACCTTTTGCTGGGCTCTATTCTCTCCTTCATCGGGCTTAGTCAGTGTTAAGTCCTGCCCCGAGGTTTAAATCTGCCTTGAGACTGGAGGTCACAAGAACCTTGAGACCAACAGAGACTACACTCTGCAAACAGATGCTTTGCGGATATAGTGCAATGGATTAACATGTCTTTGTTTAGAAAGACAGGAGAAAGTAGATATTTATATATCAATTTCCATAAAACTTACTGGAATGTAAGTCTGTGTATTAAGAAGGAAGTTTTCCTGGCCTACTGAAAGGTTTCTTTTAAAAGTTCCAATGCTGTAACCTTGAAATCTTATTTTAGAAAGCTACATCTGTTAGGAAGTTTCTAGTCAAACAGTATTTGCTGTATATTGGAAACTCTGCTTGCTATGGTTCACCTCGAAGCTTCCTCACCAACTTTGACCCACTTGCTGACAAGGACCTCTCACTGGTTCTGAATAACTCAACCACCATCTAAGAGTGAACTCACTCTCCTAGAAGAAGGAACAGAGGTCAAGGCATTCCTCCTCATAAAAAAGTAACCCTTAGGGGCCAGCCCAGTGGCGCGGTGGTTGAGCGCTGGCTTAGGAAGCCAGCGGCCCCGGTTCCATCCCACATATGAGGGCCAGTGACAGTGACACTGCCCTCAAAAAAAAAAAAAAAAGTAACCTGCACAGCTCCTGAAAGATTAATGTTACAAACGCAGTGTAGGAGGGCAAGTCTCCTTGACAGAAATTTGAGGCTGCCACCCGCAATCTTAACCAAAGTTAGCACTAACAACCCAGAGGAAGCAGAGTCAAGAGATGGGGCCTCATGACAACATCGGAGCCCCTGAACTGGGCTGTACCACAATGTATTCATCTCTGGACACATTATTCCATTTGAGGAAAGCAGCTAAAGCAGGGGTGGCTGGCCAGCTGTTCACCCCTTGTCCTCACTCTAGTTATAATTTTCTGCTCCCAATACAAACAGGTGTGGCACTTTTTCTTTTAGTTGAGAACATGTTGTCTAGAAGTGATGAGAACAATTAAAACAACTACGGGTTTGCCTCAGAAACATGGGCAACCCAGGAGTTCTCCCAGCGTCACTCTGCAGTCAGGGAAAGATCAACGGAAAGAGAAGTCCCCAAGAGCCACAGACCTGCCCATCACCCAAACCCAGCTGATGATCTTACCGAATAGTAGGCTGGTCTCCACTCAGCTGCTTAAACCTCCGGTGGAGCTGCTCGATCTGATCTGAGGAGACTGCAAAGTAAGAGAAAGAAAGAAAATGAGAGAGGGAAACACATCACTGACGGCTGAACTGGGAGCTACCCAAGGGAGGCTGGAGCCACCCTTCTGCCTCACCCCCACCCTCATGCCATCTCCCACCATGGCAAACCCAAGCACCAGATGGGGAAGCCGAAAAGGGTTTCCCATTCATCCTGGCGATGAGGCTCTGGGTCGTAGTTCCAACCCGCTTAGCAATAATACAACTATTACTAATATTAACAGCTTGTGGAACAGGACAATCGTGAACCAGGTCACTTTGTCCTCCCCGCAACCCACTAAAGAGACCATGTCCACTTGTCTGACTCTCTCCTCTCCCACGCCGGAAGATGGGTTCTTTCCTAGCGGATAAAGGGGCTTTGTGTAGTCACCTATTAAGAGACAGAGGAGTAAGAAAGGGTCAAAAGTGGTTCAGGCTGATGCCAGAAGTGACGTGGGAAACCTGCAGCGAGAAATGTACGTGGAATCTGGTGGGACAGGGAAGTGGAGGGGAAAGAAATAGAATTTTGAGAACGGCTGCTGTGGACAATGTATTTAGATTCCCCCATAACCTAGAATGGAGAAAACCTAAGTACAAGAGGTTTTTCCTTTTTAATTGCCATTTTTGGCTGGCTGGCCATGTTTCTTCCACAACTAAGAGAGGACCTTGTGGGTTCCAGGTTTTATAAGGGTTCCACCCACACACGAGTGCTTACTTTATAAAACATAATACTAAACATATATACGCACTTTCTTGCTTCATCCTGAAAACCTAGGTGAGCAGATACTTTTTTCTCTATTTTACAATTTGCAAAGTGCAGCTCAGAGAGTGCTAATGGTCACACAGTGGCTAAGGGGCAGAGCTGGGACTCAATTCCAAGTTTTCCCAACTCAAGGCCTGCCCTTAACCACTATATATATTGCCTGTTTCCAAGAATATCGTGGAGTTCAAGGCCTTTAGGTCTGGGTCCTGGGGACTATATACAGTGCGGGTAAAACTTCCCAAAATAGGAGCTGGACTGGGAAACTGCTATCTCCTGCCACCATCCTCTTGGCATTTCTCATCCTCTGAGAACCTTTTCTCTTCCTGTTCCACAGGTAGCTCATTTCTGAGGCAAATTGCTCACCTTACTTAATTTTCATTTTTTTTTTCTTTTTTTTTTTTTTGGCCTCAGGCTCAAGCTGTGATCTCTTTAAGAATCTGCCACTCGGAATTCTCAAGCCTCCCGAGAGGCTGTTGTTCGCTAGAAAATATTCATTATGACTGCTGACTGACACTGCGGACTTACTATGTGCTGGGTGCCTATCTCCATGTGTTAGCTTCTCATCCTCTTGACATCCTGGGAGGGGGTTGTAGCCCCATATTACAGACGTAGAAACTGACACTTGGAAACGTTAGGTAACCACTGGGGGCAATTATTGTCTTTCTGGAGTAAATATGGCCATGTATATCACATGTATGTCAGCAAAGACATTCGGATACCTGATGGCTGAGCAATTCCACTCCTAGGTACATACTCAACAGAAATGTGCACTTGTGTTCATCAGATGATGGGTAAAAGACTACCTATGGCAGTAAGATTTGAATAGCCCTAAGCTAGAAGCTACCCAAATGCCCAGCGATGGCAAGATAAAGTGTTACAGTGTGGTATGGTCAAATAACGGAATATACAGCAACAAACACGAACAATACGTGTAATAATGTGGGTGAGTTTCAAAAACGTAATCATAAGCCAAAAAATAAAAAAGCCAGACACGAAAGGGCACACACTTTAGGGTTCCATTTACATAAAGTTCAAAAGGCAAAACTCATCTACAGTGTTAGACATCAGGATAGAAAGGCTCCATAGTGTATGATTCCAACTACCTGACATCCTGGAAAAGGCAAAACTATGGAGACAGTAACAAGATCAATAGTTGCTGGGAGTTGAGGGGCGAGGGATGAGCAGGCGGAACACAGAGCATTTTTAGGGCTGTGACTACTCTGGATGGTACTATAATGATGGAACATGCCATAGGCATTTGTCCAAACCCACAGAATGTACACCACCAAGAGTGATGTAAAGTATGGACTTTGGGTGACAATGATGTGTCCGTGTACATTCATTGATTATAACAAAACTCTGGTAGGGGAGATTGATCATGGGGGAGACTGTGCATGTGTGGGGGACGGAGGTATATGGGAAATCTCTGGGCCTTCCCTGGAATTTTGCTGTGAACAGAACACTGCCCCAATAATAATAAAAACAACAACAATAAAGTTTTAATTAAAAAAAAAACTCAGGAAAGTGTCTGTCCTTGATGGGAGGCAGTAATTTGAATGGGGCATGAGGGGGCTTCTGGGTACTGGCAATATTCTGTTTCTTGACCCAGGTGTAGGTGACACTGATGTGCTCTCAGAAAGTTCATGGAACAGTACACTTATGAGCGACGCACTTTTTTCTGTATGCATATTACATCATGACAAAAAGTTTACTTGAAAAGCTCAATAATTCAACTCAGCCGGAATTTATTCTGAAAAAATAAATCCAACAGGTAAAAGAAAGATGACTACACAAATGTATTCACCTTTGAGTTCTTTATAATAGCTTGAAAACTGGACTCAACCTAAACCCTCACACCAAAAGCAGATTGGTCAAATACTTCATGGTATGTTTCACCAATTTAAAGAAAGTATGGTACCTTTAAAAGTGACAGTTGTACACCTGGTAAAGATGGCAGAGTAGGAATAAATTGTGCTTGCCTCCTTCCATGACCCCAACAAAACCACAGCTAAATTACAGAACAATCACCCTTGAGAATCACCTGAAGTCTAGCCTAACAGAAGTCCTATAACTGAGGATATACAGAAGAAGCCATAGAATGCTGGTAGGCGGGGTAGAGATACCAAATGGGCAGGCGTCACACTCATGTGCAGCGATTAAAACGCAGGAGGGATCTCTCAGCTGGGAGGTCCCCCTGAGGAGTGAGGGGGCCCCAGCCCCACACAGAGCTCCTCAGCCCTGGGTACCAGTGCTGGAAAAAGGAGCCCCCATATCATCTGGCTATGAAACCCAGTGGAAATTGCATCTAGAGGGCTGCTGGAGTCCCAGGCATTCCTCTTAAAGGGAATACACATGGATTTACTCATTGACAGATGCAATCACTCCGAGCTCCAGTGCTGGGGCAGCAGCTTGAAAAGGGCCAAGGACATACGGGGAGGAACTGAATCAAATAGATTCAGGGCAAGGGATGGAGGGGCAGGGGTAGGAGTGGCTCTCTCCAGGGATGGAAGCACTGGCAGGCACCATTGTTCCTCTGTTGAGCCCTACCCCACCCAGCCAGCAGGTTCAGGTGGACGCCAAATCTCTGCTGTCCATTAACCGGACTAACAATGTTCACCCTGCCCTAGGGATTACCTGAGACACCACCCCACCCAACTTGAGTGCTGGGATTGAACTTTTTCGAGCAGCTTTTCCACACAAGCAGCCTACCTTGGCTCATGCTGTAGACTTTCTTAAAATCTCTCAAAAGTCCACAAACCCCAAACAAGCAGTGGCTGGCCTCAGCATGCCCTGTACCTCCTGCAAAGTGGCCCCAAACATGGCAGAAGCAGTGACCAGTATCAACTTACATTGTAACTCCCATCAGGTGGCCCCAAAGCCTGTCATTAGCTGTAGCCAGTGTTGGCTTGAAACATAGCTTCAACTAAGCAGTCAAAGCCCGGCACAAGTGGTAGCTGGCCTCAGCTCACATTGTGGTGTCCACCAAAGGATTCCAAGCCTGCCACTGGTTCACAGCAAAATAACCTCTCCTAATTGCAAACAAACTCAGCACAAGCAACAACCAAGTACAAATCACTTTGCAGCATCCACCAGGCAGCTCCAAGCTGGGCACAAATGGTGACTGATATTAGCCTGCACCTGAACCCCTCCTAAGACGCTCCAGAATCAACATGGCCGGTAGCCAACTTCAGACAACACCAGACTGCCACCCAACCAGTTCCACGAATGACACACCCAAAGGACGGGCTTGGTTGACACTAGAGACCCGCTAAAGTGACTTCAGCTCCACGGGATCAGCTTGTCCACTGTAGTCATGGTCACCCCTCAGAGGCAGTAAGCATGAAAGTCAATCCCACCCACTGATGTGCCAACAGCAATCAAGTCTCAACTACAACAGGATGATATACACAACCCACACAAAGGAGAAGCCTGGAGCAACTGGCTCAGGTGAACAGGGAGACTGCACCACTGGGCCTGATAGGACATCTACAGCATAAGGCAATTCTGCCAAGACTGGGAGATGTAGCAGATCTACCTAATTTATAGAAACAAACACAGAGAGTCAACCAAAATGAGGAGACAAAGAAACATGTCCCAAATGAAAGTATAAGACAAAACTCCAGAAAAAAGAACTAAATGAAATGTAGATAAGCAATCTACCAGATACAGAGTTCCAAACACTGATTATAAGATAATGAAATTAGGGAAAGAACAGATGAACTCAGTGAGAACTTCAACAAAGAGATAGAAACCATAAAAAAGAACTAGTCAGAAGAATAGAATTCTCTTGCTTGGAAGAATACAATGACTGAAATGAAAACTACATTAGAGGGAATCAACAGCATATGAGAGGAAGCAGAGGATCAAATCAGCAATCTGGAAGACAAGGTCGCAGAAAACACCACCCAATCAGAACATCAATAAAGAAAAAAAATAATTTTTAAAAATGAGGGTATGGGCCGGCCCAGCGATATGTTGGTTAAGAGCTGGCTTGGGATGCCAGTGGCCCTGGTTCGGATCCCACATATGAGGGCCAGTAACACTGCCCTCTACAGCTAAGATGGTGAACAACAGCTCCACCTGGAGCTGGGCTGCTGTGAGTCCCCGGGAAGGTATAGCTGCAGCCCCTGCTGCAGTGGGCTGCCATAGGCTACAGTGAGTGGCCAGCAGCCAGTGTGAGTGGCCACCCAGAGGCTGGCGACCAATCTGCCTCATCCAGGAAGAGCGCAATGACGATACCAACATGGGCCAGTGAAGCGACGTCCTCCACAACTAGACTGAAGAACAAAAGGACAGCAACTTGTCTGTTCCCCTTCCCTGGTTCCCAAACACTGTTCCCCTCCCCCAATTCCCTAATAAAATCTTTTAAAA
Source organism: Aselliscus stoliczkanus (assembly GCA_033961575.1). NCBI lineage: Eukaryota > Metazoa > Chordata > Mammalia > Chiroptera > Hipposideridae > Aselliscus > Aselliscus stoliczkanus. The sequence continues at coordinate 11,389,268 of CM066736.1, forward strand.
ACAAAGGAGTTCATCACCACTAAACCAGTAGTACAACAAATGTTAAAGGGATTTAAGTAGAAAAGATCAAAATGAATAAGAAATAGAGGGAAGAAAAAATATTGTCACTGACAAAGGCAAACACTTAGTAAAAGCAGTGGCTCAACCAATTATAAAGCTAGTACAAAGATTAAAAGGCAAAAGTAGGAAGATCATTACAACAATAAATTAAGGGATACACACAAACACACACAACTAAAGTAAAAAAAATGACAAAAACATAAATGCAGACGAGGTGAGTAAAAACTGTAGTGATTTTAGAATGCGTTCAAACTTAAACAATTATCAATTTAAAATAAACTCTATAAACATAGCTTGGTATATAAGAAGTACATGGTAACCACAAACTAAAAATCTACAAGAGATATACAAGAAATAAAGAGAAAGGAATCCAAATGCAACATTATAGAAAGTCATCAACATACAAGAGAGCAAAAGAATGAGAAAGAACTACAAAACCAATCAGAAAACAATAAATTGGCAATAACTACATACTTATTAATAATTACTTTAAAAGTAAATGGACTAAATGCTTCCATCAAAAGACATAGAGGGCTGGCCGAGTGGCTCAGTTGGTTAAGAGCTCTCTCGAGAGTGCAAGCTGAGCTCTGAGCAACAGCAGTTTGATGCCCAGCCCGAGCTGAGCTGCCATTGAGCTGCCAACAGGTGGCAGGATGGCTCAGCTAAAAAAAAAAAAAAAGACATAGGGTGGCTGAATAGATTAAAAACAACAACAACAACAAGACCCGTCCATATGCTGCCTACAAGAGACCCACTTCAGATTGAAAGACACACACAGAATGATAGTAAAGGAATGGTAAAAGGTATTTTATGGAAATGAAAAAAATACTTATATCAAACAAAATAGACTAAAACAAGGGCAATAACAAGAGACAAAGAAGGGCATTTCATAATAAAAGGGTCAATCCAACAGGAGGATATAACTTTGTAAACATCTATGAACCCAATGTATAAATACATAAAGCAAATATTGAGTACATAAAGGAAGAGATCAAAAGTAACATAGGAATAGTAGAGGACTTTAACACTCCATTGATATCAGTAGATAAATCATCCAGACAGAAAATCAACACAGAAACAGTGGTCTTAACTGACACATTAGACCAGATGGACTTGATATTTTTAGGACATTTCATCCAAAAGCAGAATATAAACTTGCCTCAAGTGCACATGGAGCATTTTCCAGGATAGACCACATGTTAGGCCACAAAATAAGTCTCAAAAAATTTAAGAAAATGGAAATCATATCAAGCACCTTTTCCAATCACAATGGTATGACACTGAAATCAATTAACAAGAAGAAAACTGAAATACACACAAACACATAGAAGCTAAATAACATGCTTTTAAACAATGAATAGGATCATAATGAGATCCAGGAAGAAATCAAAAGATGCCTTAAGATAAAACGAAAATGAAAATATAATGATGCAAAATCTATAGGAGACAGCCAAAGCAGTTCTAAGAGAGAAATTCATAGCAATACAGGTCTACCGCAAGAAACAAGAAAAATCTCAAATAAATAATCTAACTTTACACCTAAAGGAACTAGAAAAACTGAAGAGCAAACAAAGCCCAAAAAGAGTAGAAGGAAGAAAATAATAAATGTCAGAGTGGAAATAAACAAAATGAAATAAATTTTTAAAAAATGATAGAAAAGATCAATGAAACCAAGAGCTGGTTCTTTGAAAAGATGAAAAAAAATTGACAAACCTTTAATGAGAGTCATCAAGGAAGAAAAGCAGGAGGGCCCAAATAAATACAATCAGAAATGAATGAGGATAAGTGACAACTGACACAGAATAATACAAAGGATTATACGGAAATACTATGAAAAATTATATGCCAACAAAATGGACAACCTGGAAGAAATGGATAAATTCCTAGATACATACTATTTCAAGAGTGAATCAGGAAGAAACAGAAAGCCTGAACAGATGGATTACTCTTAATTAAATCAAATCAGTAATCAAAAAATTACCAAGAGACAAAATCCTGGACCAGATGGCTTCACAGGTGAATTTTACCAAACATTTCAAAAACTTCTCAAACTATTCCAAAAATCTAAAGAGAAGGGAAGATTCCAAAGCTTATTTACAAGGCCACCATTATCCTGATTACAAAACCAAACAAAGACACATACACACACACACACACACACACACACACAAATTATAGGCCAACATCCTTGATGAACATAGACGCAAAAACCCTCAACAAAATATTAGCAAACTGGGGGAGGCCGGGTGGCTGAGTTGGTTAGAACACATGCTCTGAACAACAAGGTTGCTGGTTCAATTCCCACATGGGATGATGGGCTGCACCATCCCCCCACCTCACCCCCACCCCATCCCCACAACTAGATTGACTTGGAGCTGATGGGTCCTGGAAAAAACACACTGTTACCCAATAAGGGTTTTTTTTTAATTATTTTTTTAAAATATTAACAAACTGAATTCAGCAATACATTAAAAAGGTCATATATCATGATCAAGTGGGATTTATTCCTGGGATGCAAGGATGTTTCAATATCTTCAAATGAATTAATGTGATATACCACATAAACAAAATGAAGGATAAAAATCATATGATCATATCAATAGATGCAGAAAATGCATTTGACAAAATCCAACATTCATTTATGATAAAACTCTCAGTTTTATAAAAAGTGGGGATAGAGGGAACATTTCTCAACCTAATAAAGGCCATATATGACAAACCTACAGCTGACATCATACTCAATGGTGAAAAGCTGAAAGCACTTTCTTTAATGGGGCCAGCCGAGTGGCGCGGTGGTTAAGCACTGGCTTGGGAAGCCAGTGGCCCCAGTTCGGGTCCCACATATGAGGGCCAGTGACACTGCCCTCAAAAAAAAAAACACAAAAAAACCCAAATGGGATTACATCAAACTAAAAAGTTTTTGCACAGCAAAGGAAACCGTCAACAAGCAAAAAGACAAGCTACTGAATGGGAGAAGATATTCGTCAATGATACATCTGATAAGAGGCTAATATCCAAAATATATAAGGAACTCATACAAACACACACACCAAAAAAAAAAAAAACCCCAAACAATCCAATTGAAAAATGGTCAGAGGCCCTGAATAGACATTTCTCCAAAGAAGACATACAAATGGCCAATAGACATATGAAAAGGCATTAACAATGCTAATCATCAGAGAAATGCAAATTAAAACCACAATGAGATATCACCTCACACCTGTCAGAATGGCCATCATCAATTAACAAACAACAAGCGTTGGCGAGGATATGGAGAAAAGGGAACTCTCATGCACTGTTGGTGGGACTGCATCTTGGTGGAGCCACTATGGAAAACAGTACGGGAAGTTCCTCAGAAAATTAAAAATAGAACTACCTTATGACCCAGCAATCCCACTTCTGAGTATTTATCCAAAGAAATCCAAAACACTAATTTGAAAAGATATATGCACCCCTATGTTCACTGTAGCGCTATTTACAGTAGCCAAGGTATGGAAGCAACCTAAGTGCCCATCAATGGATGAATGGATAAAGAAGATGTGGTACATATATACAATGGAATATTACTCAGCCATAACAAAGAATAAAATCTTGCCATTTGCGACAATATGGATGGACCTAGAGGGTATTATGTATGGTAAGTGAAATAAGTCAGACAGGGAAAGACAAATAAACATGAGATCTCATTTATATGAGGAATCTAAAAAACAAAATAAATGAATAATCAAAACAGAAACAAAATCATAGATGCAGAGAACAAACTGATGATTGCCAGATGGGAGGGGAGCTGGAGGGCTGAATAAAAAAGGAGAAGGGATTAAGATGAACAAACTGGTAGTTACAAAATAGTCACGAGGATGTAAAGTACAGCATAGGGAATATTGTCAATAATATTGTAATAACTATATATGGTGCTTGGAGGGTACCAGACTTAGCATGATGATCACTTCATAAATTATATAAATGTCTAAACACTATGTTGTACACCTGAAATTAATATAATATTGTATGTCAACTGTAATTGAAAAATAAAGAAGTTAAAATAAAAAATAGCAACAGTTGTATATGTGACATGGAAATACATTCCACATACAATGTCTAAAAATAGCTTGCTACAAAAACAGCATGTTGAGGGAAATACATAAACATATACATGTATATACATAAATGTATATACGACATGAAAGAAAAATGTAGATGTGTTTTCCCAAAGTAATAATAGCAATCATCTCAATGCTGGGATTAAAGACTTTGTTTGTTTTGCTTTGATTCATCTATGTTTTCCAAATTTTTTCTAATATACAATGTATACGCATTACTCATGCAAGGAATATTTTAAGCAGACATTATGGTTTCCAATGGGACAGCCAAGAGATCTCAAATATATTGTTACTGATGAATCATTCACTGGCTGCATACCATGTCCTGGGCACACATGTTTTTATTTACCCCTTTCCATGGCCCCATGACTGTTCCCATTTTACAGAGTTGAGCAAATTGAGGCTTGGAGGGGATGGGTCACCGAACTTGAAAGAGGTAGATCCAGAATTTGCACTCAATTTGTCTGGCAGAATATGTATGGTTTTATTTTATGTTTGTTTGTTTTTTACTGACACCATATTCCCTTTCTGGGTGATCTCATTAGGTTGGCAGATTAAGGATACCCAGGTCGAACCTGCATGGTAAAAAAGCTCACTGATCTGATGCGAAATAATGAGCAAAAACTACAGCCAAACACGTGCTCCTAAACAACCTCTTTAAAAATGAGTTACCTTGAAAACATCATGCTAAGTGACACAGGCCTGACACAAAGGCCACACACTGTATGATTCCTTCTATATGGAATGCTCAGAGATCCAAGGCCACAGAGATGGAAAGTTGACCAGTGTTTGCCTGGGGCTGGGGAAGGAGAAAGCGGAGTCACTGCTAACAGGCACTGAGTTTCTTGCGGCAGATGAAAATGTTCTAAAATTAGATTGTGGGGGCTGTCAGAATGGCTCAGTTGGTTAAGAGCTCGCTCAAAAGTGCGAGCTGAGCTCTGAGCAACAGCAGTTCGATGCCCAGCCCGAGCTGAGCTGCCGCTGAGCTGGATGGCTCAGCTAAAAAATAAAGAAAGAGGGCTGGCCAAGTGGCGCGATGGTTATGTGCTGGCTTCGGAAGCCAGCGGCCCCGGTTCGGTCCCACATATGAGGGCCAGTGACACTGCCCTCAAAAAATAAATTAATTAATTAATTAATTAAAGAAAGAATTAGGATGATAAAAAATAAATAAAATTTTAAAATTAAAATAAAATTTGATTGTGGTGATGGTTGTGCAATCCCATGATTACACTAAAAAAACTACTGAGAACGCGTTAAATGGGCGAAATGTATGGTATGTGAGTTACATCTCAATAAAGCCATTAAACACATAAATTACATGCATAGGCATGACGACCATAACAGTCAACATTAATTGAACATTTACTGTGTCCTGGGCACTGTGTTCAGCTCTATCCTTGATAGGTCTTGGCTCCCATAATCCTCTCGTCATTCCTATCACATAAGACAGTTTGATCCCCATTCTAGAGATGGGAACACTGAGGCTTGCCCAGGATCACACAGACAGGAAGAGGCATATAAGCTAGAAATCATCCTAGACCAGGTTTCTCTCATGAGAAGCTTCCAGCTAATGGCATCCATGTACCTGCACACTCACAGATGTGCACACACCTTTCATCCTGCCTGATTGGAAGCAGAGGCATTAGGGCGACAACCTCCCACCTCTGGTCCCCTCTTCTCAGCACCCAAATTCCCAGGGCACGAGCTCAGCCCTTAGCTGAGCTCCACGTACCCTCGGCTCCTGTTCCCAGGGCTGTCCCCGCCTGATACACGTGTGCCTGAGTCACATACCCAGGACCTTGCAAGGCCCTCTCTGTTCTCCTGGGAAGGAGGGTTTCCTGGGAAGGAAGCTCGTCTGTACTCTGCTCTTTCACCAGTCCCCCAGGAGGTCACAGTTGCCATGGGGACCAGGGGCAGAGACACTGCTGCTTCTGTGCCTGCCCTCGTTATGTTATCTTTGGTTTTAGATTTCAACCTGAGATGGGAAACGTACAACCTTCCACCAGGCTGGTAGAAGTTTAATCAGCCCAATCTTCAATGTGTGCGAGTGTGGGGGGAGTGGGGGGAGAGGGGGTGGCTTGTCACTTTGTATCCCAAGCTTAAACAAAGAAGTCACACAACTACATTGCCTGGTAGGGAGCCACCAGCCACACATGGCCACTAAGCCCATGAAAGGTGGCCAGGACAAGCTGAGATGTGCCGGAGTGTAAAATGGACACCAGCTTCCAAAGACTTAATACCAAAAGAATGGAAATTGTCTCGATCATTTTTATATTGATTATAGGTTGAATAATATTCTAGATATAATGGGTTAAATAAATTTTATTAAAATTAACTTCACTTGCTTCTCTTTAAAGCCACTACTAGAACATTTAGAATTACCTGGCTTACATAGCTCCTAGAAAGGTTTGAACGCTTCCACCTCTCATTATATTTGTAGTGGTATACGTATGTGCTTTGAAGCAGCCACTTAATCCCTGGGGACAAATCCTGAGGAACTGAGACAAGTGTACAAAGAAAAACTGATACGAGTAGATCTTCGTTGTCTGTTCAGAACAGTAAAAAGCTAGGGGAACTGCTGAGCCACAAAACCGGTTAAGGAAGTCCGGGTACATCCTGAAGACAGAATACTATCCAGAAACTGATACGAGTAGATCTTCGTTGTCTGTTCAGAACAGTAAAAAGTTAGGGGAACTGCTGAGCCACAAAACCGGTTAAGGAAGTCCGGGTACATCCTGAAGACAGAATACTATCCAGCCTTAAAAAATATTTTTGAAATATTATGGGACACAGAAAAATGTTCATAGAATACCATTATATGGAAAATCAACAGGCTACAAAATCTCATTTATATGAAAGTTCATATCGATATACAAAAAAAAAAAAATAGGAGAGGAGGAACTCAACAGCGGAAACACCCAATGACACAGTTGGAAGGAGCGAGGGTGGCTGAGAGCAGGCTTCTGCTATTCCCCATGAGCCCCCAGGGACCCCCTGCCTCCCCAGCGGCGCCAGCCGGGATGCAGGCCCAGAGACATCAGGTGGCATCACTGGGAAGGTCTCAGTGGCTTCCAGGGCCCCCAAGTGCTCCTACTTGCCATGTCCCCACAGACGGGCCAGGACTGGGCCAAAGTCTGGGAATACAGAGGTGAGTCAGGTCAGGCAGAAAGGTGAACGACCATCGCTGCCAAGAGCTGCGGGTTCCACCCCCAGCTTCGCACCCTATTCAACTACCTTCCCTGGGTCACTGTGTCCTCCACCCTCACAAAGCTGCTCACCCAACGAAATACAGTCAAAATCATATACACAGTACACACCACCACCAAAAGCTGGGAACACCCACATGTCCATTGAGGGGTGAATGGATGAACAAAATGAGGTGCATCCATACAATGCGATGTGACTGATTCCACCACAAAAAGGAACGAAGTCCTGACACATGCTGAACGGACCCTGAAAACATGATGCTAAGAAAAAGAAGCCAGTCATGCAGGGCCACTATTGTAGGCTTTATGTATATGAAATGTCCAGAATCAGCAAATCCATAGAGACAGAAGGTGGATTAGGGGTTGCCAGGGGCTGTGGATTTGGGCATTAGGGTGACTACTAATGGGCATGAAGTTTCTTTTTGGGGTGATGTTGTTCTGGAAATATCGGGGATACCTGCACAACATTGCAAATGCACTTACTGCCACTGACTTACACACTTAAAAATGGTTAAATTGGTAATTTTATGTTATGTGAATTTTGCCCCAATTTAAAAAAATATATCACACGCACAATTCGCACCGAACCTGACAGGAGGAGTATGATACACAGGAGTTGCCATGAGGGTGATTATTATGCCCCTAAAGCAATAATCTCCTGGTACCTGCTAGGCTCTTGGCTGGCTCCAGGCTCCGGAGGAAAGAGACAACGTGCTGTGTGCCGCCTGGAGCTACAGCCAAAGCAATGACTAATCCTGGGAGGGAGGGGAAGGGAGGCGTGAGGGACCCACCCTCGAAAGCTTGGCACACACACGAGGCTTCACGGTGGTGCTGGCTGCCTGGCTTCTCTCCTTCACCTGCCTCCCGCGCTGGAAGCCACGTGCCCAATGTGTACACATTACCGGCCACGCCTTGCTGCTGAGGTTATAAAATAAACCCAAGATGCACTTGGGTGCACTTGGCCTTAAGAAGGAAGTTACCAAACTCAATTCTAGTCTCCTAAGCAGAAGCAGCAATAAGATGATTAATTGCTGGCTTTTACCCAGCACCTTCAAACCCTTTCATGCAAACTCTAACCTACTTTGTAAGTGGCAAAAGCTGAGGGATTCCTGCTCGGAGGTGCCCCAGGCTCATGCCAGCATGGAGTCAGTATTTCTTCTAACGTCAAGCACTGAGGGTCTCTTAGGCTCTCTGTGGGATACAGAATGAAACCCCCAGTTCTCCAGAGGGGAAGCTGGGACAGAATGAAGTGGCTTAACTTAGAAAATATCCTCCTCTCATGAGCAAGGAGACAACTCAGGAAGCTGTCAGCGTGGGGGTGCACATGACTCTCAGAAATCACAAAGCCTGTGCTTTGCTCATCGACACTCACTTCCCAGCGGCTATGCTCTGTTCTTTACCATTTGCCTTACAGCAGTAATAATAACTGCCATATGTTAGCATTTACTCAGAGGCAGGAGCTAAGCCAAATGCCTAGCAGACATCATCTTATTCTGTCCTCAGAATAGTGTCTGTCTTTTAGGGTGGTTAGTACGCCCATTTTACAAATAGGAAACTGAGTCTCAGAGAGGTTAAGTCACCTGCTGGAGGTCACACAGCAAAGAGCAGCAGAGCTGGGATGTGACCCTGGGTCTGAGACTCCAGAATCTATTCTCATAACCACTTGCTATGCTATATGCCAAAATGGGGAAGTGACTGGAATACTAAAGAAATATCATTTACATAATTAAAGAGACAAAGATGTCTCCATTTTAACAAAAAGACTAAAGATGAGGAAGGGAAAAAAAGCAACAGAGAATCAGTAAGGATTTGGAGAGTGGGCGTCTTTCAGAGCATCTAAGAAACTGGTTTTCACATCCTTCAGAATTATCTTCAGCTCCAGGTTTATTCTGAGGCTCAATCAAGTGAAGACAAGCTTCCCGAAAGTATGAGGGCTTCTTATGGAAAAACATTTAGATAAAGAACTCCAGGTCCTGCTACATGGAGCTAACACAGACTCCCCACTTCACTACAAACACATGAAACCCTGGATAAAATAAGAAGAAAAAAAATTAAATACTCCACTAAGCTCGAAGGAAAGGGAAACCCCCCAGGTGCCAGAAGCAAGCAGAGAACTCAGACCCAGCAGCGTGAGAGGGCCAGATGCTGCTGACATGGTCCAGGGGTATCCGAACAGTACAGGTTCTAGTAGCTAAGGGTTGGGGGCTTCTAGTCCACTGACTGACAGAAGTGGCCAGAAATGTATGAGTTAGAAGTGAGACCCCTATCGAAAGCTAGAGCATAGGGCCAGCCAAGTGGCTCAGTTGGTTAAGAGCTCGCTCAAAAGTGCGAGCTGAGCTCTGAGCAACAGCAGTTCGATGCCCAGCCTGAGCTGAGCTGCCGCTGAGCTGCCAACAGGTGGCAGGATGGCTCAGCTAAAAAAAAAAAAAAATGTAAAGCACAAAAGGCTGCTTCTGTATGTAAGGTGGGCCAGAAAAAATGTCCCCCACTGGCCCAGAGAGTCATCAAGGAAGCTGCCTCTGCTGAGGAGGTGGCAGGGCACACAGGAGAGGAGTAAGTCTCTGTGAGGAATTAAAGCTTCGAGCCTGTGCTGTGTGCAGGTGGAAAATTCAAACCTCTGGGCTGCAAGAAAGCCAAATTGAGAATTAATGTAGAAAGTTTTTCCAGAGCAGTGAAAGGCCTAAGCCGCGTAGCACAATTACTGCAAAGCACCCTGCAAGGCACTTCTGTCACCCAGGGTACACAGGGCTCTCATGGGGAGGTACATTCAGTAAGCCCATCTCCACTTGGTTTGGCCTCGGCATAAATCTGGAGCTGAAGATAGTTCTGGAAGGATGTGAAAACCAGGAGGAGACAGCCCAGTTGAAAACGAACTCATAATCAAAAACCAAACCACACAAGCAAATGACCCACCATATGGAAGAATCAGCAGACACAATTAACAAACGAAATGGCAACCCAGGAAGGGAAAACAGAGGAGACTATATGGTATATAGTAAGCTTTAAATTATTACAAACAATGAAAGAGCAGTACCCTATGACAAAAGTAGTGAATTTGAAAACCACACAGACATTACACAATGTTTCAAAAAGTCATTGGAATTAGAAATCTTAATGGTCAGGTGAAGGCATCAAAGTTGTAATAGCGAAAGAGAGAATTAGTGAAGTAGATGACAGATATAAGGAAATGATCCAGAATACAGCACAGAGTAATAAAAAGATAGAAAATGTGAAAGAAAAGTAAAGAGGCATTTAGAACAGAATGACATGGTCCTACATATTTCTTTTTTTTTTTTTAAAGATTTTATTGGGGAATTGGCGGAGGGGAACAGCGTTGGGGAATCTGGCAAGGGCAACAGACAAGTTGCTGTCTTTTTGTTCTTCAGTTTAGTTGCGGAGGATGTTGCTTCACTGTTGGTATCGTCATTGCGCTCTTCCCAGATGAGGCAGATCGGTCGCTGGCCTCTGGATGGTTGCTCACTGCAGCTATTGGCAGCTCGCGCTGGCTGCCAGCCGCTCACGCTGGCTGCGGGCCACTCACTGTAGCCTATGGCAGCCCACTGCAGCAGGGGCTGCAGCCCACACCATCACTGGGGCTCACACAGTCCAGCTCCAGGTGGAGCTGTTGTTAGCTGTAGAGGGCAGTTTCACTGGCCCTCAAGTGGGATCCGAACCGGGGCCGCTGGCATCCCAAAACCAGTGCTTAACCAATGCGCCACTCGGCTGGCCCCCTACATATTTCTAATAAGAATTACTGAGGAAGAAGATAAAGAGAAAGGAGAAAGATAACATTTTCATGATGGAAGACATGAGTTGTCTTTAGAATGAAACAGCATAAACCATTCTGAGGCAGGATAAATAAAAAAAAAATCTACACCTCGACACAGTACAATAAAAAAACAACAAAAATTTAAAAGTTTCTTTTTAAAAAAAGTATATTTCTACAAAGCAATATTAATTAGACAAAAGAGCTGACTTCTCAACAGCAACAAGAGACCATAAAGTGCTGAGAGAAAATAATGCGGCAACCTCAAATTTTATACCTGGCCAAATGATCATTTGTGTATGCTGGCAAAAAAAAGATATTTTCAAAGTTGACAATGCTCAGAGACTCATCGAAGGATCTATGGAAAGGTATATTGTGTAAGAAGAAAACTAAATCTATAAGGAAGAATGTTTGCAATAATTAATAGGGTCTGCACAAAACAATAATAAAACCAATACACAGGTTTTAAAAGTAAATAAAAAATACTACAGAGGACAAAATAATAATGACTTTTAGTCATGTGAAAGACGACAGATATCAAAAAATGGAATGAATTACGGAAGTTATAGAATGCCCTTAAAAAGGTAAAACGGAGCCTGCTTCTGAAAGGTTTTTAATCAAAATGATTAGTACCTGCCAACAATTATTGAACACTTATGTGCCAAACGCTTTCCTTAAACTCTCATTTGATTCTAACAGCCCTGTGAGAGATTCCCATTTTACAGATGAAGAAACAGACAGAGCTGCAAAGTTACTTTGCCTAGACAGGGAAAAGCAGTGCTGTGATTCAAACCCACATCTACCAGCTGGGAAAGGCCTAGGTCAGGGGTCGGCAAACTGCGGCTCGCAAGTCACAGGCGGCTCTTTGGGTACGTTCCTGTGGCTCTGAAGTAAAATTGAAAAAGAAAGTAAAACTATCATAGTTTCCTTTATAAAATTTTAAAAGGATATTATTCACATAAGGGTGATTATGTAAAAATATATTTATGGCTCTCGACTAATTTTTAAATTGTTGTGAGGGACAGGATTGGCCCTTCCAGGAGTCAGCAAACTTTTGACACAGAACGTACCCAAAGAGCCGCCTGTGGCTCGCGAGCTGCAGTTTGCCGACCGCTGGCCTAGGTTATGGGAGGCCGACATGTGCTCACATGTGACTCTGAGGTCTCAATGATGCAGGTGATGACAAGAGAACCACTTAGAACTACCAGGCGGGTGAGGCCTACAGGGCACGCACTTGGGGTTCTTTGATCACTGGGTCCCTGGCATGGGTGCTTAGGAGGAAGGAAAGGGACCCCAGGAAAAGTCATTCACTGTAGTCCCTTTCTCTTTCCATCACTGTCTATGCCATGCCAACAGTGCTGATGCCACCTGACCTCCTTCCAGGAGGTACTTGGGCCTTGAGACCTGACTGTTCCTTTTCATCTCCCAGGGAGCTGTGCCCAGAACGGAAGACCCACTTCTGACAGGCTGCCTGTCCACAAAGGTCACACCACTGGGACAACAAAGGACCTCTGTGTCCTAGTGCTTGAAGGTGGCTGCCACTACCAGCGGAAATCACCCATGCGACCTTCTGGGCTTTATGAATTAATAATACCGTTGGAGCGGGAGACAGGATGGCTGGCAGGACGAGGGTACCAGGCTCCTCCCTGTGACCTTGCCCAGTGCCACCAGCCTGGGCAGAAGGAGGCCCTAGCTTATCTTCCGAGAGCAGTGAGCACTTCCGAGCTGAAAATGCCTCATTGCCTCCGCCACTAAAGGGCTTTGCAAAAGTAAAAGCATCTTATCAACACCGAAAGTATTCTGTCCGTAGGACTGGGACCCATGGTGTATCTGAGCATTGATTAAATTCGTGCGGCATTCTGGGGGCCATGAACTCACACAAAAAAATATCCCGCTAGCATAGGGGGTGGGAAAGGCAGGAAAGGAAGGTGCATAAGGGATCTATCCAATTACTACTAATGGTGGAGCTCGCAAGTCTTGGAGTGGATTGCCAATTGCTTCCGCACTGAGAAAGCACAAATTTTCCTTGTGAAACAGATGTGAGCCACCCAGGAAGACCCCGGGGAAATGGAGGAAGTGGCACATTCCTGCCTCCTCCGCCCGATCGCTCCTCTCACTTCCCACCACTGAGCTTGCCCTCTCAGGGGTAGCCCACAATTCTGGAACACTCCATACCTTCCAAAAGCAATCCCTTCTGCCCCAAGGTCCAATTCTCCCCTTGCCAACTTAGTAAACACATGGAACACTGTTAACGAGTTCGTGGGTCAGCAGTGTCACTTCTCCCAGATGTACAGACTCTTACAGTCTGTCTATACCACGTGGGGTTTATGTCATGTCGGACAGGCAGTTTCTCCTTGCACTTGAAATTGAGGCAACATTGAAAAAGAGGCAACCACTAAAAGGCGTGGTTCTGAATTCGGGTTCCACACTCGGCATCTAAGCGACCTTGACCAGTCACTTCACATGTCTAAGCCTCATCTGTAAACTGACAACAATAGTCCCGCCCTCCTTGGGCTGTATTGAGGATGGGAAGATGATTGACATGAAGTGTTCAAGAAAGAACAGCTGCTGTCTTACTCACAGCTGGCCGAATGGACCACAGGTCCTCTGGTCAACCACTACAGTTTCAAAGGGGGATGGAATTGGCAGATCAGAGAGGGCAGTGGCGTGGACCAGGCATCTCGGCAAGGCGGCTCAGGGCAGACCTGAGGCTCACCAGATCCAGGCCCTGCTCCACAGCAACTGCTAACGGTGAGATGACCAGGCCCAGCTAACAGAATACAAATTATCAGCGTGAGCCAGAGAAGGGTGCTTTGTGGTGCCCAGGAATTAAATTCACTTGCTCCACAGCCCTTTCGAAAGCTTCCCAGAGCAGCCTGTATGTTTGCACTCTGTGAGCCCCCAGGGAGGTGGGCACTCCGACCTTACCAAGGTGAAGAGGGCTCTGGAAGGCTGCAGCCCTGCGGTCTCCCTCCTGTGGACTTGACCACGGTGCCCTGGACACTAGACCATCCTCCCCACCCCCAGGGCTGGCCCCGAGAGCTTAGCTTGTGGGGACTGGTCCTCCCGGGCCTCGCAGACATGAGCGTTCCTCCCCACCACGGAGCTATGGTTTTGCATTTTTCTAAAAAAAAAATAAAATAAGTGCTTTTATTATTTTCTTATTGAGGTATGATTTACATGCAATGGAATACATCTTCACTGTTTTGAGAACCTGATGAGATCTGGGGGTCCCCTCCCTTCCCTCCACCAAAGCCACACAGACACAATCCTGCACCCTAGTTCATGGGGTGTAGAGACTCCAGGATCCCATATTCAAAGCTGCTGTCGGGCGGGCCCAGTGGCTCAGTTGGTTAAGAGTGCAAGCTCTGAGCAACACGGTCACCAGTTCGATTCCCACATGGGCCAGTGAGCTGCGCCGGAGCTGAGCTGCCGTTGAGCTGGTGAGAATGTGTGCTCTTAGCAGCAAGGTTGCCAGTTGGACTCCCTCATAGGATGGTGGGCTGCGCACCCCTCCCCTCCCACAACTAGACTGAAAGCAGTGACTGGACTTGGAGCTGGGCTTGCGCCCTCCACAACTAAGATTGAAGGACAACAACTTGACTTGGAGCTGATGGGTCCTGGAAAAACACAATGTCCTCCTTCCCCAATTCCCCAATAAAAACCTTAAAAAAAAAAAAAGAGCCACTGTCCACCCCAGAGGGAATGGAAAGAGAGCTGAGTGTGTTTTGTTGGCTGTTTAGCTTAACATGCCTTGGTGAGAGGAGGTGCACGATGGCACCAGTCAGCCTGTCCTTACCCCTGGGGTCCCCAAGCTTGGACGGCAGGGGGGACATCTGCCCAGTGGGGTATCCAGTGTCTAGAGCACAGTAGACACGTGGCACGTGGTGAATGGGGTGAAGCCATGGTCCGGGCATGTGAAGACTTCATAACCCAGGAGTATTGCCCAGCGCCGAGACTCCAGTGGAAAACGGTGCACCCCCCCAGCCGGCCAAGCCCCCACATCTCTGGTTCCATCCACAAATGATGAGGTCTGGGGGATAGACCAGAAAGTGACTCGACTTCTCAGTAGCCTGTTGACCTTGGGCAAGTCACATCTCTTGAGACTCAAATTTCCTCCTCTATAAAGTGGGAAAGCCAGTGTTCCTGGGACAGCCCACGAGCGACTGTGGATAAACTGCATGGCTCAGCCCAGCACTTGGCAGATGACCAGCACTAGCTATTACCATTACGAGGTCTGAACTCCAGATCTGGGAGATTGCTTTTCCTTCTTCCTTTTGGCAGCTTCTTGGCATCTACGTAGACATGCCTGTGGAGATGTTTTGGAGCCTGAAGGAAAAAATAGACCCTCCACCTTTCCCAGAATCCTCCTAACAATTTCCTTTCCAAGTCCAGGAGCAGGCACGGGTTTAGGGGGGATGGGAAATAGGGCCAGCTCAAGGTGGCGAAGAACAGACGTGGGTGAGTGGTTCCTCAGGAGCCCGTCTTCCTGTCCAGGGCCCATATCACACCTCTGGGGGACACACACTGGGCCTGACTCCACGTTCCTGCTGAGGAGGGAGCATCAGAAAGGTCAGCTCAGCACTCAAAACACACAAGCAGGATGTCTTTGCTGGGGTTTTTAATATGAATTTTAACAATCAAGGGAGTTAGCTTTCTTGGCTCAGAGGAGACGTTTGGGAATACTTGTTTATGTTTTAAATCAATCAATGAGACTCTATCAGGCAAGGGGGGTGGGTGGGCAGGCCCGATGATGCCCTGTCTGGGTGAGCCAGTACTCAGGCCTATTTTGGGTGGAGATGGCTCAGTGCTGAAGCCAATAGGATGCATAGCATGAGGAGGCAACCAGAGATGCCAGGAGGGTCAGCAAGGCCAGCTAGTTGGTGGGGGAGGGGGCACTAGATTTTCTACTGGACACATGCTCCTGGGCAACACTCCTTGGGTTGTAAAGTCCCCAGGGTTGTCACCCCTTTAATATGAACCTCTTGTGTTCTCACTGAGGACCACGCACTGTGTCAGAAGGTGAAAAGACACATTCATCCCCGCCTCAGGAAGCTCCAAGTTTTGAGGGGGTGACAGGTGACAAAGCTGACAATTATAACAGGGTATGACGTGTGCTGTTATAGGAAGGAATGAGGGGGCGCGGGATCCCGAGGACAGGCATTTAACCCACAAAAAATTGGATGGAAAGGAGGCAAGGATGGCTTTCTGGAAGGGAGCAACAGCAGCTCTGCTGAATCCTGAAGGCTAATGGGCGTGAGCTTCGTAAAGACACAAAGCTAAGAGGAAATGTTTGCAACCGTAATCAGGTTGCAGAGGCATTCACTTGTGCATGGTAAAATGAAGAGTGCTTCAGGCAGAGGGAAAGGCTTGTGCGAAGGCCTGCAGATGAGAAAAATACATGGGCAGGCTTCTCCTACCCCTTCTGGGTTCCTAGAAATCTGACAGGCAACTAACCACAGTGAGAGCAGTGGTATTAGGACAGTGGCCTCAGGGATCCTGTCATCCCCCATCCTCCACTTAGGAGCTGTGGGGCTGCAGGCAAGTTGCTTTACCCCTCTGAGCCTCAGTTTCCTTATCTGTAAAATAACGTATTGTCATTTTCCCTGGAAGATTATCCTGAAGATTCCACCACAGTGTGTGCAGTTGGCATTTTGGTCCTCAAGCAACGAAGTCAATCATCTCCATCCTACGCTCACTCTTCTCATATTTTCCAGATGGAGCCCTCAGGAAGGGACCAGGCTAATTCTTCAAATCAGGGGCCATCCTGGTGCTCAGAGAGGCTGGGGGAGCCCAGCAACCTAGGATCCAGATGGGGGTACTGATGCTCACAGAGGTAAAATGACCTACTTAAGGTCATGCAGCTGGGAAGAAGCGAGACTAAGGTTAAACTCTCAGCTGTGGCTCCGAGGAACCAGGACATAGAAATGTGTTTAAAGCATAGCCAATAAAACTAAACACTTGCCCAAAGCCACATACCTAAAAAGACCCCTTCAATCAGGCTCCTGCCAAAACCTGAGTCCCGATTATGGCTGTGTACTCATCTCATACAGTTCTTCTTGTTTATTGTCCTCAACTTCTTCCTGCCACAGGACCTTTGCACTTGCTATTCCCTCTGCCCAAAATGCATCTTCCACTGATCTTCAATGTGGCTGGCTCCTCCCTATTTGGGTTGCTGTCTCATTTTCACCTCCTCAGAAAGGCCCTCCTGGCCCCCACTAAAGAAATGTTTCCCTGCCCCCACCCCCGACCTCACATCCCTGTCTTGTTCACAGAGCTTCATATCTATGGGTTGATTTGATTATACTGTGTGTATCCCCTCAGGAACATCAGCCTCTCTGGGTCTCTAAATCCCCAGTCCCTGGTAGATAAATACTTGCTGAACGGGTAAAAGTGCCCAGACTGTGCCAGCCCCTTTCAGAGGGCTGACAGGAGGGAACTTCCCACCTACTTACAGTACAGAGAACTGAAGGCGTTCATTCTCCCCTCAGACCTCAGAACCCTTCTGTCTCCCTTCCTCCTTTGGGAAGTGAAATTTGAGTTCTGGCCAGCCAGAAAAGACACCACCACGTCAGCCACATCTAGGAAAGCTATAGAACAGGAACACAGCATGTCACCTCCCAGCGAGACCCGACCCAGGAAACTCACAAGATTCCCAGCATGCTCTGCGGCCCCGTCACCTGTCAAACCCACAGCCAGCGGGAATTCCCCCAGACTGCCTGCCTGCCCCTGGGACAGCCTGAGAGATGGGGGCCAGTGGCCAGACCCCCTTCCCAGGGTGAGGGGTAGATCCCAGCTACAGAGAAACTCCACCTGTCCAGATACAAGGCAGCGAGGGGCAAAGAGAGGGCACTGAAGAAATAAAAACCCAGAAAACCCAAGAAAGTCAGGACAAGGGGCAGCCTACCTCCTCTCTCACATTAGCCTAAGGTTTGAACTGGACCTTATAAAACTTTCTGAAGAAGTAAAATATTCACACATGATTCAGAATGAAAATATAACAAAGTTTACAGTGAAAGGTTCACTTCTCCTTCATCCCTTCCACCAAATCCTAAAGTATTCATTATTATTACTGCCTGTGGGTCCTTCCAGAGTCACTCATGCAAATACAGCAATTATAAATATATATGCTTATTCCCCCTTTCTAAACAAAAAGGGTTCCACATTATATATAATGTACCACACCTTTCCCCCCTCCATTTGCAGATAATTTTGTATTTTGTACACAGGAAGACATACACATACGTAAGTGTATGTAGGCGTACGTACACACACACCCACACACACACACTCCAGTTGTTAAAAGAGCTTTCTGTAATTTCCATCCCATTCTCCTGGAAAGGGGTGTTCAGATTGGGGGTCAGGAGTCATCTTTCAGCCCACTTACAAACAGCTGGTTTTTCCCATGATTGACTACAGATGCTGATTGTTGTCTGCACCAAGCTCAAAGCAGGTGTCAGGAACCAGCACCTACTTAGAAATAACATCTGCAGCTCCCGTTTTGTTTGTTTGTTTGTTTTTTAAACATCTACCAGATACTAGCAGAACTCCCATTCCAAAGAGAAGGAAACCGAGACTTAGAGAGGTAAAGTGACTAGTCCAAGGTCACACAGCCAGGAGGGAAGTGGTGTTCCCACCCTGGCTATCCATCTCCAAAGCCAATTGCACCCCCCTCCCCCGGGGCTCCCGCGGTCTTCGGCCCACACGCCTCTTCACAGCCCGTGGTGGAGCCCGGCCCCGGAGGTCAGGGCCCAGGGTCAAGTTCCCGGCTCGGGCTGACAGGCGCTTCCGCCAGACGCGTCCCTGCGGTCAGCGCTGCCTGGGCACGGCCTCCCCGCCTCCCCGTGCGCCCCGCCTCTGCAGGTCCGGGGAGTCCCGGCGAGCTCCCGGAAGGTCGCCTGGCTCCTGCAAAGTGCTCTGCGGGCGCTGCCTCGCTGAGACCTCCCAGCTCCCCAGAGAGGTGGATCCACCTGAACCCATTTGACAGAAGGGAGGACGAAGCCAGAGCCTGCCTCGCATCCATCTCCCGCCGACTTCAAAACTTTCCACCCGCTGCGCATTGTGAACCCAAACGGCTCTCAGATGCGGGGCGCGCACCAGCTGGGCGTCCCAGTCCCGGCGCCTGCCCTGGGGCAGCTCGGCCCGGCTCGCTCCAGGGCTCGCAGTCCTCGGGCGCGGGGATTCCCGGCCAATTCCGAGAGTGCCAAGGCTGAACGGCCGCGGCACTCCTCGCCACAGCCTGCAAAGCGGTCGACAGGCACCCATTTGAAGGAGGGGGAGACTGAGGTGCAGAGAGGGCCGGCAACTAGCCCAAGGTCACACAGCACCGCGGAGCGCAGCCCGGCGGGGGGCTGGGGGCCCCCGCGCCAGCCGGCGAGCGGCACCCACCCGTGTCCCCGCGTCCGTCCTCAGGAATACTCACAGCCGGTCTTGCCCACGAGCTCCCGCACCTCCGCGGACGCGGAGTGGGCAGCGCCCATGGTGCCCGCAGCGGGGGCTCCCGGGCGCGCGTGCCTCGCAGGCCCTGGGCTGCCGTCGGCTGCGTAGCGGCCGATTCCGTCTCGGGTCCAACGCGAGTGGGACGCCGGGGACCGGACTGAGTCGCGGGTTCCGCGTGGGGCCGAAGCACGGCCTCTTATAGCAGCGGAGGGCGGCGCGCCGCGGTCCTAGCGCGCACCGGCTTCCAACCCTGCGGGGAGTGGGGCGTGGGAAGCGCCCCGCCCCGGGGCCGGAAACGACGGGGAGGGGGTGGGAAAGGAGGGGGCCCACGAAGCCCACCTCCGAGTTCCTCAGTCCCTGCTGCAGCGGACGTGCTTGTCGCGCCTCGCCCCTTCCTCACCCTTGTCGGCTCTGGAAAGGAGCAGGTGTGAGTAGAGTTGGGATGTGAGCAGAGGAGGGATCAGACCCCCGGGAGGTTTCCGTGCCCAACCCACCCCGGTTCCACTACATATCCTCCAAGATCTCAGGAGCGGAATTGCCCTGGGACAATGAAGGCGGACAGCAAGCAGTAAACTAGCTCCATGGTGAACTAGAAAGGTCATGAATAATAGTACTCCACCTTAAATGTGCACCAGGCGCTTTGCTTGTCTTATTGCACGGAACCCCCAACCCCACCGCTTCCCAGCACCTTGATGAGGTGGACACACCCATGTGCGGACCCACCCATCCTAGCCACATAGCACAGGAGCGTGGCGCCCGGGGAGTTCTCAAACTTTAGGAGCAGACAACTCCTCCACCGCTGTTTCTGACTCAGGGCCCAGGAGGCTGCATTTAATCAGGCACACTGTCAGAAGCCATGCTGGTGGTCCCCAAGTCCATGAAAGAAGTGCTGTGTTAAACTGGCTTAAGGGACAGGGTTCTGTAGCCAGGCTGGGAGGCTGGGGCCACTCCTGCCACCTGTCTGACCAGGATTCCTTCTCTTGAAAATGGGGATAATATAGTTAATGAGATGGCCATCAGACGGGCATGGCACAGGACACAGCTCAAAGTGGTCTCTGCACAATCATGTCCATTTTGCAAGTGAGGAACTGATTTTCAGACAGGTCACACATCCAGAGCAGAAACTCAAAAGTGAAGACTTCCCAGTTGTCAATGCCAGGCCATTGCACTCCGCTTGGGCGGTGCTTGGTGACATAGCCGTCAATGATTCATACGTATTCAGTGTGTCCTGGGCATGAACCTCTGGATAGTGCTGGGGTGGGTCAAGGGTCCTTCACTGCTCACAGAGACTTGTGTGGGCCCACCAACATCAGCTTCACGGGTCGCTGGGGAGGGAGTCCCATAGCTGCAGACCACAGGCCCTTCCCAGGGCAGGGGTGCTTTTTAGAGCCACCAGGAGGCCCTGAAAACCTGCCAGCCCAGCAGAATCAGCCCCCTCCTGGTAGAAAATCCCACTGTTGGGTTCTCAGAGAGCTGGGGCAGCACCTGAAATCTGCATTTTATTTTTTTATTATTTTTTTTTTAGCTGAGCCATCCTGCCACCTGTTGGCAGCTCCACGGCAACTCAGCTTGGGCTGGCATTGAACTGCTGTTGCTCAGAGCTCATCTCGCACTCCTGAGCAAGCTCTTAACCAACTGAGCCACTCAGCCAGCCCTGGAATCTGCATTTTAAAAGCACCCTTAGGGGGCCAGCTGAGTGGCTCAGTTGGTTAAGAGCTCACTTAAGAGTGTGAGCTCTGAGCAACAGGGTTGCTGGTTGGATTCCCTGCTCCAGCTGAGCAGCCGCTGAGCTGCCAACAGGTGGCAGGATGGCTCAGCTAAAAAAAAAGAAAAAAAAAGCACCCAAGACCTACCGGGAGCCGGGGAAATGTTGGCTGTCTGGCACCAGCTGGTCTGAAGGACCTGGGAAGCTGACCTAGAGACTGCATTTTGGGTCAGACGGTATCTAGAAACCTAGACTGGCCTTGGGGTCAAAAAGGGGATCCCCAGGCCCCTCGGGAATTACCCACAACTGCTGGGAACAATTTTATTCTTCCTTAAAATGTCGGTTCCTGGAATTTTATTAAATAATTCAAGGATTCAATGATGGGGATTTCTGCTGAGGAGACAGAATATGGCGTTGAGACTACATCTACGCCCCTTGGCACGGCTGCCAAGAGACAGTGCAGGTGGGGTGGGGACAGAGGCCCTGGGACGGCGCTCAGGGACCCTGAGGGGGCACATGGCTTTGCTCTGCCCTTCAGGTGACCACAGAGAGGCCCCCTAGTGTATGGGGTGGGGGAGCCCATCTTTATTCCATCACCTGCTACCCTTTATCTTGAGCCCTGCTGGCCACTGTCATCTCCCAGACAAGCGGTTCCATCTGCCTGGGGCTCCCCCTTTCCCTCCCTCTTCCTATGGCCTGGGCTTCCTCTTCAGATCTCAATCTAGATATCTCCTCCTCCCAGCAGCCATCCCAGGGCCCCTATCCGCTCTCCTGGGTCTGCTGCCAAACAAGCCACCTTCAGCAGTCAGCCAGCGGGGAGCTGGAAGAGAGGCAAGCCGGGGCGTGATGACCTGACCCAGGGAGATTTACTCCTGATGGCAGGGCTTGGAGAAACAATCTGGAGCTCTAGTGGCAGCAGGACGGCGGAGACTCCAAGTCATGATTTGTGGGTTCCATCGTTCGTTTATTTATTTATTCCCTGCACATTTACGGAGGGCCTGCTGTGCTCAGGGCTCTGGCTGGGTCCTGGAGCCACATCCAGGAATAGCCGGGAGCCACACTTTCACTCCTATGGAACTCCTGAAGGAGTGGGGAGACCCACACACAGGCCGTGACCACGCAGGAGGGTCAACAAAAGCCACAGAAATCTGGAATGTTCAAGCCAGAATGGGCCCTGGGGACTCTGTTATCCCTGAAGCTGAGTTTTTGGGAGGCCACTTGTGGTCCCAAAGGCAAATACTGGGTAAACAGATGTAGCCGTGAGTTTGGCCGCACCCACCCTCCCTGGGCTTTGCCCCCCTTCTCTGGCAGTGATGCACGCACACGGTGGGGGTCTCTCCACACAAAGCCCGACACTGCCCGTTCCAGGATGTCAAGGCTTTAATTCAATCCCACCCCGAGCTCTGTTGGCGTCACAAAGGAGGTCTGGAACTTTGCATGGGATCTAGCTGGGCTGATTGGATCTGTTGTCTGGAGCTTCGGACAAGGGGCACCCTGTGTGGTATCTTTATCCTCCTGGTGCACAGCGTGACTTTCTCAGGGTTAGGAAAACACTTTAGTCACCAGGCAACTGCGTCCCTGCTCCCAGAGGAGCTGATTAAAAACAGCAGCCGTGATGAGAATGACTGGTACCTGTGAGGCCGGCCGCGCCGGGCAGCTGAGCCCTGAAATGGCTAGCACGGTCTTCCTTCAGCTCCCTCACATTCCTGTCAGCGAAGGCTGCCATGCCTCACTTAAGTAAGTGCCTTCACCGCCTTGGGCCTCAGTTTCCCCATCTGTAGAAAGACAATAATCATGGTGGTTGTGAGGGTTAAATGTGGATTCATAGATGTAAAGTGCTTAAAGCAATGCCTGGCATGGTAAGTGCTCCCCACAGTATGCTGATAAACAGGCTCTGAAAAAAGGGATGGAAACTCTGATTTGTAGCATTGGCCGATTCCTCTGGCATAAATATGCCCACCGTGGTCAGTTTTAAGCTACCAATAATTTAACAACTGGGGCTGGCAAAATTCCTGAATGTGTAACACTTTGCTCTTACAAGCAGATCTGAGATAACTGCAGTAGACTGTTGTCATGATTCATATGTTCATTTGTTCATTTATTCATTCATTCATTCACTCAGTGTCAGGAATTCGGACACTGCAGTGAAGGAGTCAGTCTCTGATCTCAGGGATCCCCGAGTCCGGAAGGAAAGAGACATGAACAGACCATCACTAAAGGGCTCACCAGTGGGTACCAGCTGCTACGGGAGCCTGGAGGAGGGGCACCCAACACACGCCCATTTTTATGGATGGGAAAAACCAAGGTGTTTCAGAACAGGTGGTAAACCAGGATCAGAGTGCAGATGTGAAGCTGGGTAAATGGCAGTTCCTAGCATTCACCAGGCTCCCTCCTTTGTCCCTCTAATCACAGAGCTTGGGGGGTAATCCCAAGGCTTGGCAACATTCTGGGAGCAACAAGACTCCTTTAATTTTTAGGTTACTGACTCCAAGAAATTTACAGGGACTCCAAGTGCCATGTGGCTTAGCCTCTGACTTAAAGAAGACCACACCTAAACCACTTCAGACAAGTGAGGATTAGCGATGCTCCCCTAAAATGTGTCCAGGGAGGGAAACCCTGTGCCTTATGCCAGTGTCTCAGCTATGACATGGACAGTTTTTCTCTTCAGCTCATTCGGGCTCCTGATGCTGATCTTGTATGTCTTAGTGTGAATGGAATCAGAAAAGAACCATCCCCCATTTCCACTTGGAATTCAAGTTATCTTTTTTTTTTTTTTCCTTTAGCTGAGCCATCCTGCCACCTGTTGGCAGCTCAACGGCAACTCAGCTTGGGCTGGCATCGAACCGCCTTTGCTCAGAGCTCAGCTCGCACTCTTGAGCGAGCTCTTAACCAACTGAGCCACTCGGCCGGCCCCTCAAGCTATCTTTTAACGAATCCTTTCTCTCCCAAGGCACCCTGGTCTTTCAAGCTAAACTCGGGTGCTGCAGGAGATAGTTTCGTCGGTATAATGGGTCCGCAATCCCATCTTTATAGAGAAGACTCAGCAAGAATGCAATGGCTGGCATGGAGCGCACCCTCTATGGCTGCTCATTCCCTCCCTGCGGGGGGGGGGGGCGGGAACCACAACTTTACAGCCAAGTTCACTCTTCCCCACAATACTTGGTGAGACAAATAAACGGAACTCACACTTGAACCTCGGTCCAGCCCCCACTGCTTAGGAAATCATTGTTGGCCTTGGGAAAGTGACCTCTGCAAGGGTATTTTAGAAAATAATTGTGCCCCCTCCCATGGCAGCCACCAGCATCTACATCTCAACCCAGACCACAGAGGGAGGGGCACAGCTATGGGTGGGAGGGCTGACGGCCTGAAAATAGGAGACAGTAGCTCTTCAGGGAGGGTGGTTTGAGCATGTTTTCTATTATTTATATAAATACTGACCTATTACTGGAACCTGCAGGGGGCAGATGGAAGTTTGTCCCTGGATGGGCTTCAAACTCTGCATTGTTGTCCCAGAAATAAACTTACCAGAGAAGCAGAAAGAGGTGGCAAGGGCCCAAAATCTTTTCTAACTTCTCCATGGCGTCACATGGAGCATGGGGCAGGCTTTGCAGAGGACTGGGGGCTGTGGAAGGAGACAGTGATGATCGGTATTTAGAGGGGTCTGCTAAGACCAATTCTCAGGCACAAAGGCAACAGCCCTGGTAGGGGGCTTACTTTTACTTACTGTCTTAATGTGGGGAGAGGCCTCTTGCACTGTTAAGCAGCTGACTATACGGAAGGCAGAATAATGGCCCCCCAAAAACGTGCACAGTTTAATCCCCGGAACCTGTGAAAATGTGTTACAAGGCAAGAGGGAATTAAGTTTGCAAATCAGGTGACTGTGAGATGGGAAGATTAACGTGGGTTATCTGGGTGGACCTAGTGTCATCACAGGGGCCTTATAAGTAAAAAAAGGAAGGCAGGAGGGTCAGAGGCAGGAGTCACATGACATGTTGTGAGATACTACAGGTCATTGCTCGCTTTGAATTGGAGGAAGGGGCCCCAAGCCAGGGAATGCGGGCAGCCTCTGGGAGCTGGGAAATGCAAGGGAGCAGGTTCTTGCCTGGAGCCTCTAGCAGGTATCCAGCCCTGCTCACACCTTGATTTTAGCCTAGTGAAACCCACTTCAGGCTTCTGATCTCCAGAGTGGTCAGGTAATACATTTGTGTTGTTTCAAGCCAGTGGGTTTGTGGTTATTTGTTACAGCAGCAATAGACTAATACAGGCTGGGTTGACACTGACAAGACCCCCATGCCAAGGACACAGCATTGACCAGTTTGTCTTCCTGGAAGGATGGTTCTTTACGTTCTGTGTGCATGCAAATCACCCGGAGTTCTAATTTAAACTCAGATTGCTGGGCCCCTCTCCAAGGGTTCTGACTCAGGAGGCCCAGGAATGCATCTGAAATGAGAACTCCAGGTGATTCCAACGGTCTTTTTTTGGAGGGGGGCAGGTAATGGCTATACTGAGATATAATTCACATACCACGTGTCTCCCCCATTTAGAGTGTACAATTCAGCGGTTTTTAGTATCTTCCCAGAGTTGTGCCAACCATCACTACAGTTAATTTTAGAACATTTTCATCATCACAAGAAGAAACCCTATACCCTTTACGTATTACCCCTCAATTCCACCCCCCACCCCTGATCTCTCTGGCCCCGAAAACCACTAATCTGCTTTCTGTCTCTATGGATTTGCCTAGTCTGGACATTTCCTATCAATGGAGTCGTAAGTACATAACCTTTTGAGTCTGGCTTCTTTCTCTTAGCATGATGTTTCAAGCTTCATCCACATGGTAATTGGGGAAGAGCCATGGTCATTGGTTACACATTGCTTTCATGCTACAAAGGCATAGTTGACTCTTTTAGGGAGGGCACAGCTCACAGTGACCCATGCGGGCATCGAACATGCAACCTTGGTGTTATCAGCACGACACTAACCAACTGAGCTAACCGGTCACCCAGTACTTCTTTTCTTTTTATTGTCAAATAATATTCCCTTGTCTGGACAGACCATATTCTGTGTATCCATTCATCTGTCTACAGACACATGGGCTGTTTCTGCCTTTTGACCATCGTGAATAATGCTATGACCCTGGTGTACCAGGATCTGTGGGAATCCCTGTAAGGCCACATTTTGAGACAGGACATAGTGTCTGGGGTGTCATTCTCCCTTCTATACATTTTGTTTCTAAAGCAGGGATGGGAGCAGTGTCTATGTAACTGTGTGGCTTTCCTTAAAGTATATCATTGAGCCATCACAGCCACATGGTAGGTGACTGCACAATTTAGCATTCCCATTTTGTAGCGGTGAAAACTGAGGCTTGCAGGGGCTCAAATCACATGCTCAAGCTCACACGGTTAGTGAGTCACAGAGCCCTAACCCACGAACCAGCCATGCCTCTTGGAGGTGTCTGTCTTCACTGAAGGGTGCACGGCTGGCAAAAAAAAAAAAAAAAAAAAAAGGAAGAAAATGGACAAGCTGCTTCCATCTGCGGCATCCGTTTACCACAATTTCTCTCTGTTGCTGGGTGATAATGGGGCGGAGGGGGGTGCCTGCCCTTCACCCAGTGCTGAGCTCTGTCCTATTGTGTCACCTCACTGAGTCCTAAGACCACACTGTGGGGTGTGCATTCTTCACAGCCCCTGTATAAGCACAAGAAACTGAAGGCTCAGGGAAGCGACACCAGATCATTCTCAAATGGTTTTTGTGCCTCAGGATTCCTCGTGTAAAAGGTGGGGCTCAGGAATATGCATTTGTAATAAGTGTCCCAGTGATTTCTGATGTGCATCATCTAAGGACCACACAGGAAGAAACCTGCACCACCCCAACATCTGGGGCAGAAGACGGGGGGGCTGGATGTGCTCACACAATGCTCCTTTGGCAACTCCCCCAAATCCTCTGAGGAAAGGTGCTGCATGCTGGCATCCAGGGCTGTGGGGGTGGGGGGCAGGTAGAGGCCCTTTGGACTGAGTTGCTGGCTTCCCGTGGCCTCACTGTCCCCAGGCACCTGTGGGAATAGACGCCACACCTGGGTGCAGGGAGGGAGATCCGTTCCAAAGGGCTACCTCTGTGGCCACAAATGGGCACAGACCATGAGGACAAGCAGGTTCTGGCATATTCTCAGCTATTACTGGCTGCCCCCCTGGCTTCCTGGCCTTCGGCACGCCCTCACGTCCAGTGCGTAGCAGATGACAGGGCCGGGACCGGACGCTGAACAGGTTGCCTTGGGGACCATAGATGAGCTGATCGCAGAGCAGTGCCACCAGCACCTTCCCAGCCAGGGAGTGGGGGGGTGGGGGGTGGGTAGGCACATCCATGTGCCCCTTTTTTTCCACCTCCCTTCATTCCTGGGAGGGCTGCAAGTACAAGCGAGACCTGGGCTGAGTGCCTGTGAGACAGGATGATAAATATATGTTGGGGTTCAGAGCTGGTAGAGTCGATAATTTGGGGCTTACCTGAGAAATGAGGCAGCAAGCACCTGCCGTTTTGGGCCAGCTGGGGCAGACGATGACGGACGGAGGGCATGGGCAGGCCTGGGGATCAGTGGAGGGAAGAGGCGGGGAGCCCCGCCACCCCCGGGCCACGCTGACTCAGCAGAGCCCAGTGCCTGCTCCTGCTGACTGTGCCCTTCCCAGAGGTCCACTCTCAGCTGCCTCTCAGAGCTCCCCTGGGGGCTGGCTGCTTGCGGGGAGCAGGATGGGAAGCAGGTCTGGCCCTGCCCTTCATGAAGGAAGGAGCCGGTGCGAAGGGCAGGCAGGAGGCTTCCCAGCCGCTCTTTCAAGGCCATTAAGCAGCAGCAGCATCGGGACTCCAGGATGGTTGGTGGGGAGAGATGCTTGGGGTGGGGGTGGGGCTTCTGGGTCCCTGACTCCTTGTAGAAGCAGGTGAAAATCTGGCAGAGGGGCCTGCTGGGGGCGGAAAACCCGGAGAAGAGGAGCCCTCCCCCACTCCCCTCATCACATGGGGTAGGAACCAAGTTGGGGGTCGCAAGGCATGCTGAAGAGCCCCTCGGAGTCGGCTAGCTCAAGCCTCTCGTTTTCACAGGGAAGGAATCTCAGAGAGGTCAAGGTCATGCAGCCAGGATGAGCACGGCAGGGCCTACAACAGGTCCTGAGACTCAGGGCAAGGGGGTGGGGTGGGGCAGGGACTCTCCAAGGCTGGTCCCTGGCCATTTTTGTCAGGGTCTACTGCATTCTTGTATTAAAATACAGATAATTCTTCTATTAAAATGGAGATAGACTCACAGGGGTGCTTTTTATGTACTCTCCGATTTGAGAGCCTCTGCTGTAGAGGTTGGGGAGTATAGTTGGAGATCTGGGTTCAGGTCCTGTCTTTGACGTTAGGCAATGACTACCCTTGGAATCCTTGGTCTCCATCTGTAAAATGGGTACATGAGGCTTTACATGAAGTGCTTGCATGGTGCTGGCACATGGGGAGTGCTTTGTCACCAGTGGGTAAGACTCTGGTCACCTGGCCAGGTTAGGGACAGTGGTTGGTCCTGGTCAGGTCTGGGTTGGCCGGGACTGGGTCTCCTCACACCAGCTGACACGCTTGGGGAGAATCTGCAGAGGGAAGCTGTGCCCAGCCTGTGATGAGAAGGACAATTGGGTGCCTGCCCCTCAGCCTGTCAGAGTCTAGACAAGCCCAAATAAGTCATGCCTCGTGAATTTTGTGAAACCTGGGCCTCAAGCCCAGCCACCAGATGTCACATGGTAAAAAGGGCCTGTCCGTTTCTGGGGAGAGGGAGGTGGGTGCAGTCAGGAGTAAACTCGGCACCATAGGGCTCCGGTGGGCTTGCGGGTCAGCACAGACAAGAGAGCGCATGCTGGGACGGTTCTTTCCAGGAGACCTCGGTCACCAGGGTGGCCAGGCAGACTAACAGGGCACAAGTGAGACAGTCCTGGTGCTGCCCCAAAATGCCCAGGGGGGACTTGTGGGCTCAGATCCTGCAGTGGGTCCATGGGACTGATAGGCTAGGACCCTCCAAAGATGAGTGATGAGGCCTGGGGGTTGGATGACAGCAGAGTTCCCTGGCCTCTGTCTACACAGAGGGCAGAGGGGGCAGAGGGGGAGGGCCTTCACGCCGCCCACATTGAGCTTTTATTTCCTAGTTAGGAAGGCACAGAGACTCATCGCTTTGGATTGGCTTCTTGACATTCAGAAATCAGGAACAGAATTTTGTGGAGTCGCATAGACAGATTTAGAAGCAGGATCATGGGCTTAAGTCTCTTTTGGAGGGACTGGAGAAGCTCAGGCAGCCCCTCTGCGTGTGGCGGGGGCGGGGGTGGGGGTGGGGGTGGGGGTGGGTGGGGGGGAGGGCAAGAGCCCAGGCACCTTTGAACCACCTGGGGAGCACTTAAAACTCCTAATGCTCAGACCGCACTCCAGACCCCCATTAAAGTGGGCAGGCATCTGCGTTTCAGTCCGCCAGGTGATTCCAATACAGTCAGGTTTGAGAACAGCTGTGCCCCCGCCTTGCAGCGAAGGAGGCCCACCTGGGGAGTGCTGAAAGCACACCTGTGTGTGGCATGTCCCAGGCGCTTGGAATCCCTGAGGGTGAGGTGTTGGTGTTTTTGCAAAGGTGTCTCCTGGGTGGAGAATCACAAATCATAAATCACATCAGGGCAGTGCTGGGACTCCTCTCTGAGACCTGGTATGACTGTGCCACAGGCACAGTTTTTTTGGAGAGTCCTGGGATGACCTTGGGCTGAGACCAGGCCCTTGGCAGCTGTGCTGTAAGACGCAGCTCATTAACCCCGTATCCCAGAGACTGGGTGGCCCCTCAGCCTTGAGGCAGGGACAGCTCCACACGGGTGGCACCACAGAGCTGCTTCTCCTTGGCTGCCAGTTGCTTCCCCTCCACCTCTTTGGGTTCTGGGAGCTTTTAGGGTCCCCCTATATAGGGACAGTCCTGGTAAAGGGAACATTAGGATCCGGGGAGAATGTCAGTGTGATGGGCCAATTGCTTCTCTTGCCTGGCTTTCATGTCCTTTGTCCTCCCTTGAAGACAGAGTGTGTGGGTGAACGCAAGTCAGGTGTGATGAGGTTCTAAAAGGTGACTTGTCAGACTCCTGCTAGATGTCAAGGCAAAACCATGCTTCTGCAAAGGGGGAAACTGAGGCCTAGCAGGCTAAGGTTCCCAGAGCCAGGATGCATGGTCAAAATCATGTGCAGCCACAGTTACCCTCAAACCACCCCCTAGTGACTACAAGGGTGGGAGTACTCCAGCTCTATGCACTCAACTCTGTGCCATAAATATGTACAAATACATAAATGCAAACATCCAGTAACATATCAGTAACACACCACACCTGAGTGCCTGCAGATGGCAAGATATCATTACAGTACAGTAATACCTTGGCTTGCGAGCATAATTCGTTCCGGAAACAAACTACTCGGTTTGCAAGACATTGCTCGTTTACCAAGTTAAAAATGTATTAGAAATGTTTGCTTGTCTTGTGGAATACTCGCAAACCAAGTTACTCACAATCCAAGGTTTTACTGTCTTTTAAATTAACCTGTTTAAACAGTTCCCTTTTCCTTTGCTCCCTCCCCTCCCCTCGGTCCCTCTAACATCTCCACTAAAAGCTCCCAGTTCCTGGCAGGAACCACAATTCAATCTCAGTTTGCCTTCATCTTTGTACTCTACCCCCAAAACTTATTTTCCCTTTAGAAGGAGTCAGTGGTCACCTGCTGGGGCTTTGAACACGTTCTACTGGAGTTCTTCCCTTAGATGGGGAGCTCCCAAACGGGGGTGTGTTTGAGAATCCCCCTGTGGGTGTGCAGTGGGTGAGAATGGGGGGGGTCTGGGGGTCCCCCCGCACTCGTTAGCACCCCCCCAGGTGATCAGGATGGAGGCACCTATGCCCTCTCACTGCTGGGGGAAGGATGTAAGTCCCCTACTGACCTCTGCTCTTTGTCCCCATCCTACTGGTCAGGTCAGGTGGCCAGCGATCAGCAAACAGTGGGATGGTAGGGAACCGGAGAAGTGACAGGTTAGAAACCTCCAGACTCAGGGTAAAGCCTTCTTGTTTTGGGGGTGTCACCTGGCCCCCGTCCTACACCTTAGTCAAGGCTCATGCAGCCTCCCAGGAGGGACGGGGTGAGCCTGCACCGGCAGCTGGTGCTAAGCTGGAGAAAACGCACGTCCCTGCTGCTACTGCTGGCTGTGAGGGAGGGGGCTGCCACTCTGATGTCACCAGAAAGCGGCTTCTGTCAGGCCTCAGCAGTTATTCTTAGTCTCGAGAACACACCTCCGCCTGGTACAAGTCTCTAGGCTTCAGCAGGCTTTCAATAAACGTTAGAAACTTGTCGTGTGCCAGACTGCTGGTTAACTTAACGTCTATCTTTTATGCAAGATGTTCCAAGAGTCTTGATGGTGGGCACACCCTCCCTCCCCGGTGAACCCTGTAAATATTGTGACAATGTCAGCCATGATCACCTCCATCATTTGAACTTACCTGCTGTCCTGGAACCAAGCCCCCTTCGAATAACAGCCAACAGCCCACTGCGTGCCGTGTTGAGCTGCGCGCTAATTCCTAAGAGATTTCGGAGGTAGTTCCAGGGGAGTCGGTCCAAGACAGCTGGGTGACCTTGGTTCAAATCCTGCCTCTGCCGCTTACTGGTCATGTGACCTTGGGGAAATCATGTTGGTTTCTCTTTGCCTCTATGTCGACTTCGATGTAACTAGGACCCTCTGGGGGTCTGTGTTGCCCCCGACGGAGAAGCGCTCTGTGAGGAGGCCCTGTTCTCCCAATTCACCCACAGGACACCGAGACCCTACCTCCAGGTGAAATGACTTACCCGCGCCCTCTCAGTAACAGAAGCAGTGTTTGCATCAGTGGCTGTTCCTCCGGGAAGGACACTGGCAAGGACGGAGCTCTGCTGCCCCCTAGGGCAGGGGGCGGGAATCGAACCCAAGCAAGGCCTGCGGGATGTCCCTGTCTGTGCACCTGGGACCACCAGGCAACCAGCCCCGCTCCATCCCACTCGGGGAGCCACCCTCCTCCGCCATCTGTTCTTTTGTCTTGAGAGCTTGGGAAGCTTGCTGAGGCTCAGTTCCTTCATCTATAAAATGGGTTTACGAATAGAGTAACAGCATCCACTCTGCAGGGTAGTGTGAGGATTAAAGGGCATAGCTTTTTTTTTTTTTTTTTTTGAGGGCAGTGTCACTGGCCCTCACATGTGGGACCCGAACCGGGGCCGCTGGCATCCCAAGACAGCTCCCAACCACCGCGCCACTCGGCCGGCCCGGGCATAGCTTTTTTTTTTTTAACAAGGTATGCAGACCAGAGAAATTTATTTATTTATTTATTTATTTATTTATTTATTTATTTATTTATTTATTTTTTGAGGGCAGTGTCACTGGCCCTCATATAGACCCGAACCGGGGCCGCTGGCTTCCCAAGCCAGTGCTTAACCACCGCGCCACTCGGCCGGCCCGGGCATAGCTTTTTAAAGACAGCGACTTCACCAAGAGGGTAGATGCCATGATCTTCAGCCTCTTGCATAAGGCAGCCCCCTCCAAGACCATCTGACTTCCAAGGTGTGCCAAGGCTGGGATGTGTTCTCTGTTTCCTCCGGGTCGCCCTGCAGGCCTCCCAGGGTCTTTGGCACAGGTGCTCTGGGGACTTGCTTCCGTTGTTTGTGTATAAATCTCTCACTCCATGGACGCTGAGGCTCTGCTGATGTCCTCGCAGGGAGTAGGTGCATCTCCACCTGCCCTCCCCGCCCCCCACCCCCGCCCCCGCCCCGCAGGCATTCCGGAGTAACTCACTGCCTGGTGACCCACCATCTGGTGACTTTATCCAGGTGTTTCCTACATGTTTTCACATTCACGATGGAACACACTTGGTTGAACTCACAGCAGGGCCTCTTGCCGGCTGGGGGGCGCGGAGCGACGGACTCCCAGGGCCAGCCTCTCCCAGGCCCCCATCCAGTCTGGTGGCTCTCAGTTATCAAGGGGCTGTTCACCCCATTTCTGCCCTTATCATCCCTTCCCTGGCCCCCCACCAGATAATGGAAGAGGCGCTCAAATGCGATGCACTCAAAGGGGACAGTGTGCCCTGCTAGTATTTCATTTATCTAGAATGCATTTATCTAGAATGAATTCCACCCCCTTCACAAGTTTTCCTTCTCCTGTTGGTTCATCCTCCAAAGACCAGTTATAAATTCTCCTTTCTGGAAAATCCTTCTCGGCTGCCCTGGACTCACACCAGCCTCTTCCTTCTCTGGAACGCCAGTAAGAGTAACAGGAGCAGGGAGTGCAGAACCAGCGGGTTGCATTGAAAGTCCTGCAAACTAGTCATGGCCCTGGCAGTGGGCAGAGGTCAGTACAGGTGGGTAACACGCTTCTGTGGTGCAGCTCTGAGGAAAAGGGAGTGGGGGTTGAAGATTCAAATTGGGGGCAAATTAGGATAACTGTCACTGGAGGGAATCCAGGCTTTGAGATCACTACCCCATGTGCAGGGCGAAGGGGACCTAGAATCTTCTATCAGCATAATGAATATAATTAGGGTTCAGCTGACGTCCCTGAAAAAATTAATTCCTCCTTCCTGGCTCCAGAGCAATTTGCTGCATTCTGCACTAGGTGCGGGGAGCTGATTGGCCAGGATGGCACAGAGCTTCTCTTAGCTGGGTCTTTAATCCCCAGGAGAATTAGTAGTTCGTACAGAGATGATGACGTAAAGCAAAGTCATCGTTTTTTTGTTTGTTTGTTTCAACCCTGTATTGTATTGGAAAGTAATCTGGGTATATTTCATTTTTCTTTTTTAAGATTTTATTGGGGAATTGGGGGAGTCAAACAACATTGGGGAACTGGGGAAGTTGCTGTCCTTTTGTTCTTCAGTCTAGTTGTGGAGGACATTGCTTCATTGGCTCATGTTGGTATCATCATTGCGCTCTTCTCAGCTGAGGCAGATCGGTCACCGGCCTCTGGACGGCCGCTCACCGCAGCTCTTGGCAGCTCACTCCAGCTGCCGGCTGCTCACACTGGCTGCAGGCCACTCACTGTAGCCTATGGCAGTCCACTGCAGCAGGGGCTGCAGCTATGACATCCCGGGGACTCACATGTGGCAGCCCAGCTCCAGGTGGAGCTGCTATTCACCATCTTAGCTGTAGAGGGCAGTGTCACTGGCCCTCATATGTGGGATCTGAACCGGGGCCGCTGGCATCCCAGTCCAGCTCTTAACCAACGCGACAGTCGGCGGGCCCTATATTTCATATTTCAAGTGTTTGAAACGTTCAAGAGATTTTGGCATCATCTAAATAGAAAGGCTTTGTGATTTTGACTTTAAATGACTTGAGTGATCAATTACAGCCAGATCTTTTTTCTAATTGTGGTAAAATACACATGACATAAAACTGATCATCTTAAACATTTGTAAGCGTACAGTTCGGAAATGTTACAGACGTTCACACTGTTGTATTTGGACAGATTTTTACCTTGAAAGTTACAAGAGAATTTTTACTAAGTTTGCAAACAGTATACGACTGTTTAAGAGAATTGAAGATTTGCCACATTGAAAAGTTCAATGTATAGATATAGAAGAATTCATGAGTACTTGGGAAGGTTATGAAAAGTGCTTAAGAAGAAATCAAACACATTAAATTCATTAGTGCCCTTAATGAATTTAAGGGAATTTAATGAAGTGGGTTTTTAAAAACCCCTTTAAAGCGATTATAATAGATGGTCAATTTATAAGCAAAATAGTGAGATTCATAAATTCAACACAAAATCTTAGGGAAGAACTGTGTTTCGAATTTGTATTTGTAAAAAATATAATATTAATTGAAAACAAAAAACATCGAAGAGACCCCTGAATAATATTTCTCAAAAGGATGTAAGGACACCAAAAACCCCACGGTCACAAATAAGTGCTTTATAGCCTTCAAACCATTTGTGCATAAAACACCTCTCTGCTCAGTTGTTCCCAAACTTGACCTTGCATCTAAAGCCCTAGGGCCAGCCGAGTGGCGCGGTGGTTAAGAGCTGGCTTGGGAAGCCAGCGGCCCCGGTTCGGATCCCATATATGAGGGCCAGTGACACTGCCCTCAAAAAAAAGAAGCCCCGGACGGATGATTCAAATACAGATTGAAGGCTCTGGCCTAGGGTTCCTGATTCATCGGCTGTGGGGCCCAAGAGTCTGCGTTTCTAACAAGTTCTCAGATGTGGCTGATGCTGCTGGTCTAGGGACCAGACTTTGAGGCCCACAC
The DNA here is from genome assembly GCA_033961575.1 of Aselliscus stoliczkanus. Lineage (NCBI taxonomy): Eukaryota > Metazoa > Chordata > Mammalia > Chiroptera > Hipposideridae > Aselliscus > Aselliscus stoliczkanus. The sequence goes on from CM066736.1 coordinate 11,424,800, forward strand.
CACACTCACAGAGGCCAGGCCCTCCTGTGGCCAGCTGTGTGGCCCTTGCTTGTTACTGCTGTTCTTTGGGCTCTAGCATGAGAAGAACATAATAGCACTTACCCTGTGGGGTTGCTGTGCGGGTCAGAGAGATATGTATGCCAGGCCAGGAGGAGGATGGGCTCCCAGTGTTTAGCAGGGATGATTGTATTCTACTGATGCCCAACATGTCACGTAGCCTGGATGCCTTTATGTCCTCCATGCACCCAGCCTAGTGCTATGCACACAGTAGGTGCTCTTATCAAGAAGTTGGAGATGATGTCAGTGATATTTACTTCCCCGTGCCCATTTACTATGGCTGTAAGAAGCAATATTTATGTGTTACTACAAGCAGTCTCACTAAAAGCACCTGGGTCTCAGGGTTTGCTTTCTCCATGAAGACGCCCAGTGGCAGAGGCCAGCAAGGCTTGTAGAAACACGCAAATACCCTCTCTTGACTGTTCAGTGAACCAAAAGGCCACGGGAGGTTCAGTAGTGCAGAGCGGCGAGCCTGATTAACAGCCCAAATCCTTGCTACAGGGTGGAGATAATCAGACCCACCGCACTGGGTGGCTGTGAGGAGTCAATGAGACACGCCATGCACACAATGCGAAGTAACGACCAGCTCATCATCCGAGGGGAGAGTCCCTTTACAGACAGACAGCCTGGCCACTTTTCAAAAGTGGGCCCTCAGATTAGGGACTCCTGTTCCTGGGGTGTGGCTGTGTCCCTCTTTGAGGTACTTTGTCTCATGCCACACTTAGTTCAGCTAGTTCTTGGATCTCAAATGCAGAGGGGGTACACAAGTTGGGCTTCTTGAAGACTGACATGAGGAGACATGGGTCTCCCCAGCTGGGGCTCCTCAGGTCTCTGGTTCCCTGGTTTTCACCAAAAAACTTTTCCTTAAGGATTCTGTGTATTGGAAAGTAAACAGGGAAATGATTGAGAATGGGAAGTCACAGCAGGAGGAAATGCATTAAGCTGCCTTGTCTTTGTACCAATGAATGTGTATGCATATATATACATATATAATATATACATTACTTCGTATTGCTCAACTGCGAGTGAAGAATACTTGGTGGAAATGTCACAGATGGGTATTATCCCTCTTATCAAGAAGTTGGAGATGGGCATTTCAAGGTTTATTACACAAGTTCAGCAAACTTGGGGCTCTGGGCTGGCATTTCTGAAATTCTTTGGGCCTTCCCCTCATGGCTGCAATGTGGCTGCAGCAGCACCAGGCATCACATCCTCTCTTGATAGCATTCAAATCAGGAAGAAAGGAGGCCAGAACGAAAAGATTCTTTCTTTCCCTCAGAGAGCAAAATCTTATCAAGCTGTTTCTGCAGACTTAACCTATGTCAGACTGAGTCACATAACCCCTCTTCCCAGGCCAATCACTGGCCAACTGAGTTAATCATGCTTGGCTTTAACCACTCACAGTTGGTTTCTATCCTGGAGCTAGGTACACTGCTGCCAGAACAAAATCTGGGTTCTAATCATAAGAATGAAGGAGAAATGGCTACTGAATGGGCGACCAAAGTGCAGACTGCCCCTGGGGTCCAATTAGATACCTGGTTTCATGTGATGTATTTTCAACCAACCACCAACTAGTTCCCAAGTGCTTAGTATCCCTTCAGCATTGTGCTAAGCACATGAGGATGACTTAGGAAAAGAAGGTGGGCCTAGAAAAAGACCACATAATCGAGTGTCTCACTGCAGAGGCTGACAAACTGTGGCTGACCCGTTTGTATAAATAAAGTTTCATTGGAACACAGCCATGCCCATTCATTTCTGTACTGTCTATGGCTGCTTTCAAGCTACAATAGCAAGGCTGAGGTGTTGCAACACAGACTGTGTGCCCTGCAAAGCCTAAAATATTTACGAACTGGACCTTTATAAGAAAAAGAGTGTCAACCCCTCCCTTCCTGTGATAAGCCTTATTGTTTAAAAGACAGAGAGGCAGTTGCCCTCAAGGGGACAATACTTTGGCGGGGAAGATGACATGCACAGAAAAGCAAAGACGGTGCACGTACCCCATCATTAGAGTCTCTGTCTGGAACAGTTTGGGGGCAACTCTTGAAATGGATGGTTTCTTCCCTTTTCCTTCTAAAAGTATTTCTTCTATCTGATGCCAGCTTCATTCAAAACATCAAGAGGCCACTCTCCATTCAGTTAGCAAATGCCAGGCACCACGCCAGGTGCAGGAAATATTACATATAATGGTGACCCAGCCCTGGTGCCTGCCTTACAGAGCTCAAGGCATTTGGGGGCACCCAGGCAGGAAATGAAGATTCAGAGCGGCAAGTGCTCTGATGCAGACATGCCCCATCCAGCCAGGAAAGGAGAGGATCAAGCAGGAGAAATGGGGGTTGAACTGGAGCTGGATGGGGGTGGTGGAGGTAGCATGTTCCCGGCAGAGGGAACAGCCTATGCTGTGGCCCAGAGGTAGGCACAGGTAGGGAAGTCAGGGGGCCGGTAATTTCCAGCTCACACACAGTCTGCCTCCTAGAGGAGGAGTTTGGACTTTATCTTCCAGGGCAGCCAGGAAGCCATCAAGCCAGGGGGTAGCTGGAGGACACACATATTTCAGAAAGATCAGCTCGGAGGCAGTTGAACTTCCAAGGTGGGAGGCAAAGGTGTCCTGGTCCAGGGTCGTGGCAACAGGGATGGACCCAGGTCCACACGGTCCCCTAAGCAGACCTGGAGATGAACTGTGAGCAGCGGGAGAAGGGTGGTGGACCCTTCGTTCATTCTATGGGGAACACAGGCATGTCATCTGCACTGGGGACTCAGCAGACCCCTCCAGAGAGGGAGGGGTCTGAGTCCCTGAGTTGCACTTCCAAACACGGTGGGGGTGAGGCCACATAACCGATTTCCCTCCTAAGACCCCTCTGATTTACTCCGTGTGTAAATGGCCTCCATGTGCCTAAAACAGCCACCAGGGGAGGGACATGGCAAACCATTCCCAACACCCAGATGGTTCGAGGCCTAAATGAGAAATAGCCAGTCCTGGTGCATGCGGCATGGGAGGAGAGCTGTGTCCTTTTACTGTGGGTCACTGACTGGAGCCGAGAAGTCCACGTTTTGATCCGCAAATGACATCCCAAAGATAGTATTTTGGCAGACACAGCCTCGCTCGTGTGACTTTTCCCTGTGGATCTGGGGCACATTCTATAAAGTAGCAATGTGTGACCAAAACCTCACATCTAAGCCTCCTGAACACCACTCGTCACTGGGCCACCAAGGGGCAGCGGCGTTTTCCTTTCAAATACGACAACAGAGAGACAGCCTTTCCAGGTAAACCGGGGGCCCCTGGCAGATGCAAGGCTTCTGAAAGTGGCAAAGGAAGCAGGTTGTGAGAAGAACTCATGATCAGGAGGGGACGTGGGGACCGACAAATCGCTCCCAGCCTTCGCTCTATGTGGCTCAGCAAGAGAAATGACAGGAGTAGTAAAACAAGCTGGGAACAGATTTTGCTTTCTTCTGAGTCACCCGGGGAAGGAGGATGGAAAATTACCTCTCTCTCTCTCTCTCTCTCTCTCTCTCTCTCTCTCTCTCTCTCTCTCTCTCTCTCGTTCCCAAATGGGAACACTGGTTCCTTGGAGGGGACAGCATAGCCTGGGGTGTGTGACCAGCTGGCAGGACACCTGGGCCGCCTTGTGCAGCGGCTTGCTCTGTCCTGGCTCCGAGTGCTCCCTTTTGACGGGTCGCAGAGTGCTGGAAGCTTAGAGAGCTTTTAAGGTTGGTGATGCGGTTTGCTTTGGGCTGCTGTGCAATCGAGCCAGGTGGGTGACACATGCTGAGTGTACCTTGCCTAGACAGTGACACTTAGCAGAGTCTAGCGCTACCAGATGAAACTACAGAATATCTGCCCCAGATCCCATCACCCTCCCTCACCCTGGAACCATCTGTTTGTCTCTATTACCACAGGCACAAAGCTGCCTCCCTCCTACAGGGCTCACTTCGGGGTTGCCGCTCCACATATCACAGGCCTGCCCGTCTCAGACCGCAAACCAGCCCTCTCTGCTCAGACCCAGCTTGTCCACCCACAGCTCCCAGCGGAGGGCAAAGCCAAACTAAAGAGGCTAACAAATGGTAAATGGCACTCAGATAATTACAGCAAGGAAGGTGGAAGTTCTAACACACAGGGGAAGTCTTAGCTGTTGATAAATAACATACATAGAGGGTGCCAAAAAAATGTGTACACATTTTAAGAAAGAAAAAAACTGTATTAAAATTGTAATACTCAGACCCGTCGAGTGGCGCGGTGGTTAAGCGCTGGCTTGGGAAGCCAGCGGCCCTGGTTGAGGTCCCACATATGAGGGCCAGTGACAATGCCCTCAAAAAAAAATAAAAAATTGTCATACTCAATATATACTGATAACAAAAGATGAATAGAAGTCACAGAGCTGTTCGGCAATGACAAGAGGTGCTCAAAATGGTTACCATCAGTGTAATTTTAATAGTTTTTTCCTTTCTTAAATGTGTATACATTTTTTGGCACCCTCTGTATGTGTGTATGTGTGTGTTATAACACACACATACACACACACACACACACACACACACACACACGACTGAGTCACCATCTTGAAAAAAACAAGAAATCAATAGGCAGTCCTCTGAACATCTTTGGCTGGCACCTTCTGATCCCTGGAAGGGCAAACTGATGAGGCACATACAAATCACGCTCTGGCATAAGGCCACAGAGTGTGCCCTGAGTCCACCCTTCTGAGTCTCACTGGCTCAACCAACCTGCACTCGCTGAGCTTTGTCACAAGCGAGATCAGTGAAAACAGTAGACAACTTTATAAGGGAGGGTGGCCTTATTCTATTCAGTCAGGAAGATAAGGAGTTAAATTCCATCCGCAGAGCTGTTAGCTTAGTCTGTGGGGCTGCTATAGCAAAAATACCACAGACTGTGCGGCTTCAACACCAGACATTTATTACTCACAGCTCTGGAGGCTGGGAAGCCCAAGATCAAGGTGCCAGCAGATTCCGTGTCCGGTGAGGCCCTGTTTCCTGGTTCGTAGGTGTCTAGCTTCTGGCTGTGTCCTCACATGGTGGAAAGGGTGAGGTGGCTCTCTGAAGTCCCTTTTATAAGGGCACTCATCCCATCCAGGAGGCTCCACTCTCGTGACCTACTCACCTCCCGAAGGCCCCGCCTCATCGCCTTGAGGGTTAGGTTTCAACATGGGCGTTTGCGGGGGACACAAACATCCAGTCTGCAGTAGTTCTAAAGAACAGCTCAGGTTTGGAGTCAGGCAGAGCTGGGTTGGGATCTGGGCCTCGTTACTCAGTAGCTGTGTCATCTTGGGTAAGTAACTTAACATCTCTGAGCCTGAAGTTTCCTCGTGTGTCAAACAGGGATCATTCCAAATGCATCCAGGACTGGCACAGAATAAAGGCTCAGAAGCGTGTGAGTTTTGACAGTGTGGGATGCTTGCGCTTTTTGGCAAAGAGTGTTCTGTCATAGGAAGGTAAATGACTCCATCTAACATTCTGGAAGCATTCGCCTGCGTCTTATGTGTCAGCTGCTGTGGATACAGGCACAAGTGAGTGTGAATACTGACTGATCTGGGGGGGCTCATACTTTACATTCCCACTGGGGTCTACAAGAAAGAAAAGCAAGCGTCCCTCCCCCACGCAGAAGGAAATACACAATACATTCCCATGTTTCACTGAACATGGAATGAAAGATGCCGACAAAGCTGGGATGGATGAGCTCCTGCTGTCCACAGCCAGGTGGGGTCTCAACAGCCATGACACTACACTGGTGGCCACGTAAGTATAAATACCCCCATGCACTGACCTGGGTGATCCCAGCCTCGAGAGGAGACTTCCATTCACTTCTAAACCTCTGTGGACCATGGTTTCCACATTATGAGGTCTGAGTCCTGACAGCAGACTAACAGACTTGTTGCAATGGAGAAAAACCGTGGCCCCGGGCCCAGCCACCCACGCCAAACGCTAACAGACAACTGACCCAACTGGGTTCAAACGCGCATGCACAAAGCTGAAGCTTTCAGGGACGGTGTTGGCCGAGAACAGACGTGGCTGAGCCCAGTGCAGTATCTCCAGTCCTTACAAGACTTCCTGCTGGGCCTCTCAAGATGAATGCTTTGAAGTCTCTAAAAACTTAAAGCTCTTTGAAGAGAGTGACATGCATCTAAGAACGTTTCCTTTACACGGTGCTCAGAAAAACAAAAGCTCATACCACAGTCTGGTACTGGAGAGTTGTGTTAAACAGCATTAAAGACGAAAGATGTAACTGGCTGGTTTGCTTCTAAGCAGCAGCTGTTGGCACCGCCACACCACTGGCTATACATCCTGAGTGGGCCCAGAAGGGCAGATGCTTAGAGCAGAGGAGGGAAGGCTAAGAGGCGAGAGCATGACAATTTTCGGTGCGTCAGGACGTCACTGGCTCATTCACGCAATGAGGCAGGCTCAGAAGAGAGACCCTTATGTCCTCCGCACGTGCAAACGGTATTGCTGAGACTCATGCTGCCCCACCCAGAGATAAAACACAGTCCCAGACCAGCCTTAGATGGGTGCTCCTTATTTCTCAGCCCCAATCACTGTTCTTGGCCAACCAAGGTGGTCAACTGAATTAGGGCGCTTAAAATTTTGTTAGGAGGGTAGAACGTTCTTACCACAGAAACAAAACAAAACAAACAAAACACAACCCCTCCCCCAAACCAAACAAAAAACCCAAAACAAACGAACAAGAACAAGAAACCCCAAAGGGACACAAGGAAACTTTTGGAGGTGATGGGTATGTCCCAGTGTACGCATATGCCCTAACTCGCCACACTGTGTACATTAAATACATATTGTTTTTTGTATACCAATTATACCTCAATAAAACTAGAAAAAAAAAGGCAACTTCCTTTAAAAAGCCTTTGTAGGTTTTGGATGGGTTTCCCCAAATTTCAAGAGCACAGATTGCTGAGAGGGTGAGGGAAGTTCCTCCTGCTTTTCCTTCAACAAAGTAAACGTGAGGGAACTCAGAGGGGTTCAAAGTGGCCTCAGCCACAGTGATGAAGAAGTTACAAGGTTCCGAATCCTAATAAGAGACGATAATATTAGCAAGACATTTCCCGTAGGGCAAGAAAACCCTATAGAGGGAGCAACTGGCAAGCAGTAAAGACCCCACTTCAGTTAAGGCCCAGGCTCCAATCCCCGCTCTGAGGCATGAGCCAGGCAAATCACAATCTCCATGGGCTTCATTATTTCTATTTGTAAGACATCGGGAAGGAATGGCCTGGCAGGTGATGGGTAAGGGGCCCCCTGGCTTTCAAATCTCTAATCTCATGGAGGCAATTCAGGACAGTTTTTTAAAAAGGTAGCCACGATCCAGAAAGGCTTATAACTGCACTTTCTTTTATCCCATTTTTAGAAGAGGCAATAACTCAAACTAATCAGGGTTAGGCTTTCTTTTTCTGTCTTTCTTTCTTTCTTTCTTTTTTTTTTTTTTTTTTGAGGGCAGTGTCACTGGCCCTCATATATGGGACCCGAACCGGGACCGCTGGCTTCCCAAGCCAGCGCTTAACCACCGCGCCACTCGGCCGGCCCTGTCTTTCTTTCTTTTTGAGGGACAGACTCTAGGAGATTCTGGAGTCAAGTCAAGCAAAGGTTACACAATACATACACTCGTACAAAAGGGTGCCAGGTGACAGAAATGCACTTCTCCTGTACTCACTACGGCTCCTGGTACAAAGGTGGGCACATTAAAAGATACTCAAGGGGTGACCAGTTACCTCAAGTGGTTAGAGCGTGGTGCTGATAACACCAAGGTTGCTAGTTCGATCCCCACATGGGCCACTGTGAGCTGCGCCCTCCTTAAAAGAGTCAATATGCCATTGTAGCATGAAAGCAATGTGTAACCAATGATCATGGCTGTTATCCAATTTAAAAAAAAAGGACACTCAGGGACAAGGCAGCCATGGCCAACCACTGAGATGGAACAGACAGTGGCCCTTCCCAACGCCACCTGCCAGGTGGCACTCGAATTCTCAATGGGGTAATATTGCCCCCACAGGGCAAAACTGGTTCTTGGGGGGGAGTGAAAAACGATTACTCTTTTAATGTATAATACACAGATATACATACAATGCCAAACAGATATATATAGTTACCTGGGGTATTAAAATTTCATGGGGTTTATGGGCCAGCCGAGTGGCATGTCGGTTAAGAGCTGGCTTGGGACGCCAGCAGCCCCAGTTTGGTCCCACATATGAGGGGCAGTGACACTGCCCTCTACAGCTAACAACAGCTCCACCTGGAGCTGGGCTGTTGTGAGTTCCAGGGACGGCATAGCTGCAGCCCCTGCTGCAGTGGGCTGCCATAGGCTACAGTGAGTGGCCGGCAGCCAGCATGAGCTGCCAAGAGCCACCGTGAGTGGCCGTCCAGAGGCTGGCAACCGATCTGTTTCACATGGGAAGAGCGCAATGATGATGCCAACATGCCAGTGAAGCAATATCCTCCTCAACTAGACTGAAGAACAAAAAGGACAGCAACTTGTCTGCTTCCCTTCCCTGGTTTCCCAACACTGTTCCCCTCCCCCAATTCCCCAATAAAATCTTTGAAAAAAATTTCATGGGGTTCACAGCAGCTCTACTGACAATAGCTAAAAGGTATAGAAACAACCCAAGTGTCCACCAACAGCTGAGTGGATGAACAAATTGTGATCCATCCAGACAATGGAACATTATTCAGCCGTAAAAAGGAATGACATGTTGCCACATGGATGAACCTCGAAAACGTGGTGTTAAGTGAAAGAAGCCATACCCCAAAGGCTACATACTATTTGATTCCACTTATATGAAATGTCCAGAAGAGGCAAAGCCAGAGACAAAAAGTAGACTGGTGCTGAGGGAGGAGAAATGGGGAGTGACTGCTTAGTGGGTATGGCGGTTTTACTTTGGGGGGACAAAAAGGTTCTGGGGCAAAACAGGGGTGATGGCTGCACACACTGAATGTACTATGTGCCACTGAGTTGTACACTTTAAAATGGTTCATTTTATATGAATTTCACCTCAATTAAAAAAAAACAGTCAAAACAATTTCATGGGGGAAGGCAATTAGGAAAAAAAATAGTCTAAATGAGGCTCCTGGAGGGTGGAATAGTGAAAAGGGGTTGAGAAAGACTGGGATGGAGGATGCTAAGAGATACTGTGAACCTCACCATATAATAAGGGGTGGATGATTAAAGAATTCCAGAACCTTGGGAGGACAGTGCTTTGGAGAAAAACAATGACCTTTCTCTCATTCAAAGTGCTCTGTACTTTTCCCCAAATGCAACGACTTGCATATGAAAATTTCCATTAAGAATCCTGTCACTTCACGAGTAGACAGAACTTCTAACCACGCAGGGATTCGGTAGTGCAGACTGTCCCACTGGTTCTCCAAAGGCCTCTCCTTTATTCTGTACAATTTCTTTTCCTAAGTTCACCAACTTGCTTTAGCGCTTTCCACTTGCCCAGAAAAGCTGACATCCTCCTCCTCAGATGGTCTGCACAGCCAAACAGGAAGTGGAACTTCCCATGGAAACATCTGTCCCCTTTCAAACCACCAAAAAACCCTTGAAGGGAGAACCAGTGTGACAAAAACCCAAACGGTATGGTGTCAGCTTAGCAGTCAGGGGGCAGGGAGACACCCACGGCAGGCTGCGAGATTGGAGAGCTGTTTGGGGTTGTACTTGGTAAAAGTGTCACTTGCGACTTGCATGGTGGCGTCACTGATGCTGTTGCTCATCTAGGGGAAGTAGCAGGGACGAGACAGAATATGGGGTGTCGGTCACTCCTGGTGGCCGGTAGCAAGGTATGACGAGAGCTCAGGCAAAACTGAACTAAAATGAAGAGTCAGCAATCCTGGCTTCTGATGTTGAAAAAGGCAACACGTGGCTGCTTCTGTACACCCCCAGCAAGGGATGAGGGTGAAAGACACTGAGTGACAGGCTATTAGCCAGTGAGTCTCAGCTTTGGCCACCATTAAGTCAGGGAGAAGAGGGGGGCACGGGACAGAGAAGGAAGTACAGCAGGCTGGAAAGTTCTGGAAAAGAACTTTGGGTAGGCACCGTTACTGGCACAGATAGGTCAGTAGCCTGTTAAATCTCTGAGGGAATCGTTGCCAGAGGGTTCTCAAGCTTGTTGTATAAATAAAGTCTAGGATTGAGCGCCAATCAGGCAGGGAGGGGCCTGTGAAGGTTGCACAGCTACCAGGGAGGAGGCACCCCAATGCCCACGTGTGATGTCACCAGGGAGGATCAGGTGTGGGGAACTGAGGAGGAGATCCCCCCACCCCCACCAGACAGGTCTTCACCATGCCCACCCGGCAGAATTTTGTCACGAGAACACAATGGCTTCTGTGTCTCACACTTTTCCAAATGGGAGTTTTCATTGTACTTGTGCTATCCCTGCTTCACCAGCAAATGGGGATTGGAAGGGGGCTGGTCCCCAAAACGCCACGTTGGACCAATGGACAGGACAGCACAGCCTGAGAACTGAGCTCTGGGCAGGATGCAGGAAGTGGGCTCCAGGTGAGAGGCACGGACACAGTGGAGCCCCAAACCTTTTGTTTCCCCCCGAGGGCACAGAGGCCATTTCCCAGCCCCCTTTGGTGTTAGGCTGTGGGTCCGTGCCTAGGGGTCTGGCTGCTGAGGCCAGAGAAGTGACAGATGCAGCCTGCCCAATCAGGTCACCTTCCCTCCCATGCCATCTGTCGCAGAGACTGGATTTAAGATAGCAGCGCGACCTCTAAATAATGACCCCCATTGCCTGGTGGTCATGCTGTGGCAGAAACCAGCAACACATTTCTGGACTAAACCAATGACATGGGCAAAAGTTGGTCACCGCAGCCAGCCCCGACTTCACCCAGTTGCCTCCCTGGGAAGTGGGGTGTGTCCCACCGTGGGAAGACGATACCCAGAGTGGGCTGAGACAGAGGTCCGTGCTGCTACCGTTTTCTCTTCATTCCCAGGAACGTGGGTAAATGCCACTCCCAGCCTGGGCAACTGGCCCAGACGTGTCCCTCCAGGCTCACCCCCCTTCAGGTTGGAGGGGAGATGACCCCAGGGTGCTCTTGGAAGCCACACACTGCAGACAGTAGAGGCTCCTTGAGTCCTGGACCCGAGGGCCACCCTGCCCACCCATTCCCCTGCGCAAGAAAGGTCTTTTGTGTTCGAGCCATCAAATATTTTTGGGTCTATTTATTACAGAACTAGCATTACCCTAATACAGTCATTGCTAAATGGCCATAGTACATTTACGCTATAATTGCACATCATTTTAATCACCAAAGGAATGTCCTTTTTCTCCCAAGATTCTAAATTTTCAGAACTGAAATGTTACAAGTCAAAAGTTGCTGCAAGGCAAAGGATAAAAACATAGCGAGGTAGTTGCTAGAATCAGCGGTAGTGTGGTTGTCAAACTGCAGGTTTCCCACCTACAAGCAGGCAGGTCTCGATTCCCCGTCTGTGCAGTAGGATGCCGGGCAGGCCTGCACCTCAGCCCGGGTCAGCAAACCATGGCCCTTGGGCCACATGCAGCCTGCGGCCTGTTTCTGGACAGCCCTCGAGCTAAGAATGTGTTTTGTTTTTTCTTTAACATTTTTAAAGACAAAGAATATGTGACAGAGACCGTACGCAGCTTGCAAAAAAGATCCACTACCTGGCCCTGCCTTGTAGGGTTGCCGTGAGGGTTATCAGCAGTGCCGGGGTAGACGTAAGCACGCAATACAAAGTAAGAACATGCAACACAGCTATTAGTGTCTCCAAAAATAAACTGCCACATCACCAAGTTCCGCATCTCATGTAGGTGAACATTCTCCCCTTCCCTCCAAGAAACGACAGACAAACATGAGGCGCTATATCTGGGTTATTAGGGCCACAAGATCCTTTCAAATTCAAAAGCTGCTGGCACTCCAATTTCCCGTACCTGGAATATGGACGGAGAGAAAGAAATATTTCCCCTTTAGAGCAAAGGGGCTCAATGGTAGCAGGAGAAAAGTCTAGAACCTGAGAGCACGACTCCATTTAATTCATGAAGACGGAGACATTGGAAAACTTTAACAAGAGGTTCAGTAGGTATTGTAAAATGTTAAACTGATTTTGCAACAGTATTTGATGCTGGTTTTCCCTATAAATCAATTTGGCTGTGTAAATACACTCAGAATGGAGATCTAGGATGCGGTTCGGGCACAGACAACATAAAGCCGGCCTTTCGGAATCCAATTAGATGGATCATGTTTTCAAACGGGATGCCTGGCAAGCCTGGTCTGACGATAAGGCAGACTGGTTTTGGACGTAAGTGCTTGGCACGGAGACAGCGCTTCCCAAAGAGGGTCTGCAAATGCCGGGCCACGGGGAGGCGCGTCCAGGGCCTAAGAAGTCAGGCAGACGCGGCCGGCACGCCACGCCGTTCTCTTGGGAAGTCACAGTGCACAGCAGCCCATTTCGGGCTCCGAGAACCACCGCAGTGGAAGAAGCTGGTGACTCTGGCCCACGACCTTTTCTGTCCACAGTATGAGTGACATCGCCACGCAGCAGGCCTCCGCAGGGCATTCTGGAATGCAGTGGGTCACCCAGATCTCAGGTCAACAACACACCACAAACCTGGGTTTCCCCCAAAGCGACTGCAGTGCTCGTTTTACAAACACGTGCTTTTTCACATGACTTAAAAGCTACAGTCTTTGATTTAGAACCAGGTACTCTCAAGATGACTAGCGAGCTTACAAAATTCACGTGTGGCAGGAAAATCATAAAGGTACCCTGTTCATTTATCAAGAAGAAAAACACAGCAGAGCACATGGTTGCCTGTTTCACTAAAAGAGAAGTGAGACGCTTGCCAGTTGTCGTGGTGGGGTTTTCTGCTCTGGAATGAAATCGGGCATGCCATTTGGGTGGTTTCTCTGGATAAGTTCCATTTATTAATCATTGTACCAAAAAAAAAAAAAAATCTTGGCATTCATTTGAAGAGAAGTGTTACTATACCCAAATATTTCATATTTTAACATTGCAAAAGTTCTACTTTTATAACAGGGCTGAAAACTTTTGGAAAAATTTTGAAAAGAAACTTATGATTTATTAAGAGTACAGGATCCAAAACACGTTTTTAGAAAAATATAAAGTGCCCAAATACCAACTTACACAGGTGAGACAGGCCTCCGGGAGCCAAATGAAGCATTCACGGGGAAACACATTTAAAAACAGTCTAGGTACATATTTACATTGGGTCAGTAAAGGTAAAACCATCTTTCTTGGCTTTGATGTTACTCTAAGAAAAAAGGAAATCAAACCAGAAAACCAACTATTAAAACTCTCAGCATGCTCCACAGTTTCTTAGTAATGCATCTCGTTAATAGTTACTCCACGCTTCCTAATTTTTACCTTTAGATGAGAGTAGTGTTAAAAATTCCCCAGCCTCGGGTAGGCTGGGTGCTGTGAGTGGTCACAATTTCAAACGCAAGTCCAAACCGTCTGCCTTCGGACTGGACCGACGGGGAACATGGACACCGGATGATAGCGAATTCAGGCTTGGAAGGAGTCAGGTGGCCAAATCCCCGTGTTTTGCTAAAAGCTGCTCAACAGCTGTCACTTGCTGTTAAGTGTCTCAGGTGGCTTTCCCAAACCTCGGTCACCCCAGGGCTTCCAAAGGATAAACAGGAGGCAGTCGTCAAACATGGTGTGAAAATACTGCATGCAAACGGACAGACAAGTTGTGAGGCGTGGCTGGATCCCCGCCCCCTGAGAGAAAAGTCACTAGTTCCTAACTCCAGAAGTTAGCTTCTACTGGTGAGCTACAAGACCACCTCCCTGGAGGTCTGGCAGGTCGAAAATGGTGGGAGCCCCAGAGCGGCACGCCGACTTGGTGTGTCCGTGCCAAGTTACCAAGGACATGGAGAAGCCGCCAGTGGGATCTGAGTGAGACATCAGATCCCCCGTGGGACTTGAGAACAGGCTTCCTCCTGATGCTGTCATGGCAAGGGTGACTCGAGACAGCAGATGGCACATTTCCTTTCCCACGGATCAAACACTCTTAAAATGAAAGATATTTTACTTATTTCTACCCTGCTGCATTCAAACAGGTCTTGGAGTGAATGATAGGGGGCACAAAACCTCTTCTCTTCTTTTTTTTCATTTTTAAGGTTTACTATTTCTTTTTTCTGGTTACAAAAGTGAAACCTCGTTTTGCCTTTGGAGACCACAGAGTATCATTTCTAGAAGCAAACATTTCATCATTAGATTGTACTTCCTACTATAAAGAGAACCCATCATTGATTAATGATCCACTCATGATACTGGAGTAGATTTTTTAAATTAAAAAAAAAAAGAAAAGATAGTTATTTTAAAGGGAGGAATAGTAGATGAACATGTTAAAATCCATCACCAAGGCCATTACTATGCACTTTCTCAAAGAATTTTATGTAATAAACTAGAAAACTAATGATTCATCGAGACAGAGCAAATCCAAGAGGGGACCGTGGAAGGGAAACCTGTGTTATCCTCCTAGCTCAAATAAAGAAAGAGATAAATGCCTGAAAAATCTGTTTCAAATATTAGAAAAAAATAAATGCAAATGATTAGATTGTTAACGTCTCAATCTCCAAGACGCCGCCAAGATCACCTTACAGCTTCACCTCTGAATAAGCAACTAAATTCAGGGTAAACGACAGACAATCCTGACTTAGCACGTGTTTCACAGAGAAATCAGAAAAGAATATTATTGCAAACGTGTAACCCCATCTGTCCAGCAAATAAAGTGTTCCGAGACAAACGTTAAGAGACATAATGGAAAGTGAGTTAAAAGAATGATTATAAGGGTGTCGACAGTGAGACCTCATGAGGACAGAATGTCACGAACGGTCACCACAGGACGAGCATACAAAGCCATGCCACTGAACACAGTGCCTTTCAAATGGATTCACTAGTGTGGGCGGAGAGCGGCGTTGTCTTTGCGGCTGGATGACAGCACACGCTATCTAACTCGGCAGGAGGCGGGCGGCACTCCTGGTGAAGTGGCCTTCCTGGCGGGGCGCCAGGGGCCCGTGGAGGCTGCTTCCGGAACCCGGCCCTCTTGGAAGACGGCAGCGGCGGGGAGCTGTCCTCTCCAGACCTACTGCGCGGGCTCTTTCTCTGCGCTGTAAATATTCTGCACGGCCTCGTACACAGAGCCCAGGTCCTCGGGGTACCGCAGCTCCAGCTCCGCGTTGGGGATGTAGTGAGTGCCCGTGAACTCTGAGAAATAGCGTCCCACGTCGGGGTGCGAGATCTCCTGAGGCTCCACGTTATATTCCAAGTTTTCTGTTGATAGAGAGGCACTTTCTAGTTAAAACAGGCTTCCCTGCGGCACCATTTATCCAGACAGCCTCCTAGCAAACCCTTTCTGCGTGGCATGTTTGAAGCAGAGGAAAAGGAAAGACAGGAGATATTTACGGAATTTGGAGGCGCTGAGAGGAGAAAGGCAGCAGGTGGCAATTGGGGGACAGAGGGAAGGTGATCTGGGGCCCCCAACAGCTCCCCATCGAACAGAAGTACTATTCTCTGAGCAAGGTGTCTGGCTTCAGCAGACCTGGGTCTCCTGGGCCTGCAAACCAGGGACTCACCTTGTTCCTCTCCCTGATCTAACAGCCACACAGACAGCACAGGGCATCATAGGCTGCTCACGGTCACCAGTGGTTAAGCTTCTGCAGCCTCCACATATGTCATCTGGCGACAAGGCCTGTACCTGCCATCCTTGCAGTCTACTAACACGGGCCTGGCCACACAGACCACACTCCTCCCGCCCAGTGCCTTGCTGCAGGCTGTGCGCCTCGGCAGGCCAGCGCTTCACAGGGTGGCGCGGGACCGGGGGAGGGACAGACCGAATATGGAGGTGGGATGTGACGTTTGCGTAATCTCATAAAAAGAGTGCTACTTCCATACCCTGTTCTCTATTTTGTTACTAGAGAAAGAAATAAAAAATAAGAATCCTTTAAAATGAAATGATTAAAAAAAAAAAGATGATAATGCAGGCGAGCTATTTTAAAGGCTGAAATCTTTTCTGATGGCTTCTTCCCCCACAGTATTTGAAAGAGGACTCCTCCATGGGCCAATGAACGGACGGCACCTGTGCACCCTTTCCTGCCGGCTCCTGCCCAGGCGGCCCGGCCCCGCTCTCCCTGTGTTTCCAGGGCAGCCTTGGTTCCCACCAACACCAAGCCCCACTTTGCACAGCCTCTCATTGGAATTGATTCAAGTGGGTCCCTGCACAAACCCAGCCAATGGCGAACTCACACCCACAGGGCGGCACTTCGTCCCTGCACCTCCTGAAACGCACTCAGAACCCGCGGTCACTGTCACCCAGAGGCCCTGCGTGCCCAGAGTGCACGGGATAAACAAAGGGAGATGATCTCAGTACGACCTATGAGAGCGAAAAAGTAAAAGCATCCAAACATCCAGGTGCTCTGTACATGAGTGATGGCACGTTAATTTAGCAGAATAGCAGGCAGCCAGGAAAATGAGCCATGTGCTGTTAAGACCCTCCGGAGGAATGCAAGAACACGTGCCCCCAAGAAGAGGCTGGAAGGTCACATATCCGGGTTGCTGCAGTACGCAGCATGGCCACCTGTTTTAAATGCGTTCTTTTAACCTGGGCATTTACAGCACGCCAAGCTCCAGCTCGCAGAATGCTCGCCGGAGGTCCTGTCACGAATCCCTTTTGCTGAACTGCAGCACGGAGTGAAGGGCCTGCCGGAGGCAACCAGGACTCAAACCCAGAGCTGGGGGAATCCCATGTAAGACATTCGTACCTGAGCAGGGCAAGGCAACTGCCACTCAGGAGGGATCCGGGCGGGCGGGGCTGGGAGACTGGAGAGCACCCAGCTGTCGCTGCCGCTGCCGCGGGGCCAGGCTGCAGAAACCAGGGCCACCCACGGTTTTTCAGAAAGGCAAGTGAGTAGTCTGCTAACTCACCCTGCTCTGCTGTTACCACTGCACTCTAGGTGATTTCCTTCTTTGTGTTCTAGTTTCTAATGTTGTCATCAGAAAAATCAGTAAATATAAAAAAACTTCCATGTTTCAATATGCCACTGGCTGAGATGCCCTTTCCTGCCCACCTACCCCTCCCCCAGCCCCGCCCCCAACGTGTGAAGTGTGGGCTCTCTCCCAAGGGAGGTAGAGGGGGGCGTGAGCACTTAGCCAGGTCAGCTGCTGAGGCCTCACAGTTGGATTTTCTTGCAAAGGTACACAGGCATATCAGAGGGAGGGAAAGGAATCTGGGAATGCCATCAAGAAGTACAAGTCCCTTTGCCCTAAAAGGACCACTGTTACCTGTCACTGGTAGCAGGATAGAGATATTTCAGGTGAAAAGAATTCAAGTGGATAATTCAGAACTACTGCTTTGCTGCCAGTGTGGCAAGAGCGGTGGTTCTCAACCGGGGACTACTGTGCCTCTGACAGGACATTTCTGGTTGTCCCGATCAGGGACTGCTCCTGGCATTGCGTGGGCAGAGGCCAAGGATGCTGCTACCACATGGGCAGCCCAGGGCCCAAAACAGAGAACTGTCTAGACCAAAATGTCCACAGTGCCTGCTGTGAAGAAAGTCAGACATATGTTTTAGCATCGTCTCTCTCCCCTTGCTCGCTCTCTATGTGTTGCTAAGTAGCAGCTTGGTGTCTGAGTGTCGGGAGGAGGGCAGAAAGGTCCGAGTCCAGTTACGGTCACGCATCTGTAAGGACCACAGAACCGGGCAGCTGCTGCACGGAATCCTGAACATGGACCCAAAATGAAAGGCATAAAAAGGATGTTGGGGAAAGCACGTCAGGGGTGGGTGGCAGTCCACGAGGTGCTCACAGCCCGGCTCTGGCTGTTACAGGGTCATGACTGAGTTCAGTGCATCCAGCTGCCTGGGCTCCTTGCGTAACAGGAGAAATGTATTAATTTAAAAATTTTTTAGGGCCAGCCGAGTGCAGTGGTTAAACGCTTGCTTGGGATGCCAGCGGCCCTGGTTCGGGTCCCACATATGAGGCCCAGTGACACTGCCCTCAAAAAAAAAAAAAAAAAAAAAAATTTAAAGAGAAAACAACAGTATGTGTTGGCAACTATCATTATGACGAAAAAAATAAATCCACTATACAAGGTTTTAAAAAAATCTACTAGAAGAAAAATGAGGGAGAAATCTAAGTGATACAAAATAATTGGGCAAAATATTACACAGGGACTGCTTAAAGGTCCTGGAAGACTCTTGAGAAGTCTTTCCCATTCCGTTGAAACTTCCAGAGAAATGTGGCTGCTTATTTTATTTTAAATTGTCAAGCTACCCCAAAATGTGGAACTCCTGTGAAACTACGGAAACACTACCTACGAGTCCTCTGGGGTGCCTGTCCGGCCCTGGTCCCACCTCCCCCACCAAGAGGAAGCCACCGTCAGGGTGAGGGGATCTTTCTATGAACATACATATGTGTGATCTACATGTAACTACATATACTCAGAGGAAATTCAGTATTATTCTATGTGTTGATTCATACAAAACCTACAACCTGCCACTGGTTTATGTCATCGCAGCTCAGTATGCCATAGTTCAGATACACCCCAATTTACCAGGCACGTCTTTTTTGCAGTTCTACCAAAGGGACCACAGGCCCCCTGGGTGAGGAGTTTCTCTAGTGGAGGGACTGAAAGGAGAATGAGCGCCTGAGATTTTTACAGTTTAAAAGAGAGCACCATACTGCCCTCTGAAATGGTTGACAATGTACACCCCAGCCCTGAGCTGTGCGGGATCCTCACACACGTGCCAGCAGGCGCAGACTGCCATGGACTGCTTGCTTGCGTGTCGGTGTGTGTGTGTTGTGTGTGTGTGTGTGGGGTGGATGGTGGAAACTTTCGGTCAGAAGTGTAAGACACATTATGGAAAAGGGGCCTACCACTTGGAGAGGGCATACCATGTACCAAGCATTCTACAGGGTGCTCTACCACTATACACAAAACACACACAAGAACCAGATGTTCCCATCGCAGTTGAATTCACCTCCCCGTACGGGCATCTGCAAGTCATTCCCACCGTATCTGAGAAGTGTGCAGGGAAGCTGAGACAGGAGTCTCCTACCTGATGCCAAGAAAGTATCACAGCACGCCCCCTAGTGGGCACTCTGATAAGTATTATTCTATGTGTTGATTCATACAAAACCTACAACCTGCCACTGGTTTATGTCATCGCAGCTCAGTATGCCATAGTTCAGATACACCCCAATTTACCAGGCACCCCAATTTATAAGTGTGCAGGATGCTGTATATCCATCTCCAGCAGGATTTAGGTGAAATCACACATAAGAGAGGGAAGAATTCCCTTAATTGTGCAGACTAAAACTATTCAAAGATGTCATGCGTGCGTGTGGTCTATAATTCATTCTTCAACTCCCCGTGAAGAACTATTAAACAGAAGGGCATTCATCAATGGGTTCTATCCAGCCAGGTTACTGGGATCACGGAGCCAAAAGTTGCAAATTTACAAGAAAAAGTTTAAAAACAAAATCATTTAATGCAAATAAATTAACCCAGAAATGTTCATTATAAATCGTGGCTGGCTCATGATTTAAATAAGTGTTTTTAAAGTTTAGCCTCTCAAGGTCTCCCGCTGGCTAAATATGGGCTAATCTGAGCATCAAATTGTTCCAAATGATTTTGACACATTGACTAAACAAATATCCAGGAATCTATGGCAGGAGCAGGTAAGGAAAGATAGTAGAAAAATCACCACTTTGCACTTCTCATATAATAACTTAAGGGAGGAAATTCAATCAGCGCTAAAACAAACGTAAGGATCAAGGTTACTGGGGAAGAGGATATACACAGGATGTTACAGGATGACTCCCTGGGCTTCTCATGAACTGCACAGGGAAAACTGTGCCTTATAGTGAGTCACTATCTCAGCCACGCCACCCGAGCTGGCCTCACTAACAAAGAGACGTCAAAAGCCATAGGCCTCTGGATGGGACACAACCCTGACGCACGCTGCATCTGATAGAAGTATTCCAGCCAAAAATATCAACCCGATCTAATCAAGCTTCAGGCTTAACTTCCAGTGTACAGACAATACACAGATAAGGCCACCCTGAGATAAATCCAGGCTGTGAGGAAATGTATAAGACAACCAGCCTGGACTCTTCCAGAGTCCATCTTGTGAAAAAAGTAAAAAAAAAAAGGAGGAGGGATGAGAAACTGTCCTTTACTAAAAAGAGACTAAACAGACCTAACAACCAAGTGCATAAATCCTGGCTGGCTCATGATTTAAAAATGCGCGCACACACACACACACACACACACACACACACACACACACACACCAACTCATAAAAGTTGTTCTGTGACAACTGGGAAATTGGAATGCTGATTATTAGAAAACTACAAACTAATTTTTATTCATTAGTGTGATGGTGTCACCGGTAATGCTGAGGAGCGGCCTCATTCTCAGCATGGTTGAGTACTTAGGTCATGTCTGCAATATTCTCCCAAATGGTTCTGTAGAAAATTTAAACCTCTATCTGTAGATTCAACAAACGTGGTCAATGCTAACTGTTGATTCTAGGGGAGGGGTATGGGGTATCGCTGTCTTCTTTTAGGCATTTCCCACGTTCTAAATGCTCTTTATCCAAAGCTGTGAAAAGAACAAGTCCGCCTCTCAGCCACACTGTCCGCACTCGTCTCCTAGCCTGCGCTTCGGTTGACGAGCCCCGCTCTGGCAGGACTGCCCTCCCTCCAGCCGGACGCGAGCACTCACTGGGTCAGTTCTCATCAGGGAGCCGCGCAGGCTCCCTCACTCACAGCTCAGGACGGGGTGAAGGAACCAATCGCCATGTGGGAAATACTGCAGGTGGAGGCGCGAGGACTCGGGGCTGGCAGGTGCTGGGGGAGCGCAGAGCAGAGACAGCTGACCCAATCTGAGAGCAGTGAGGGAAGGGCAGGGGTGGCGACATTAAACCTGAAGCATGACCCGAAGCTGGGCCCGGGGGCTGTTCGTAAGGGACCGCCGCCCGTGCAGAGACCTGTGAGAATGACCATCTCAAGGAACAAAACGCTGGATCCGGCTGCAGAGTGACAGGGTAGGAACAGAGATGGGGTTGTCAGGGGGTCTAGTTCGCCTCTGGGCCACGTGGAGTCGGGTTGGCCAATAAGACACTTCTCACAGGCCGCTGAAGCAGCAAGTGGAAGTCCTCTAGCTGCTGCCATGGAAACGCCCTGTGCAGGGCGAGCCTGGAGGCGGGCACCACTTAGGAAGCTGGTGCAATTTAGGCAAGAAATGTCTGTGGTGTGGAGAGGGGTAGGGCGACAGGAATGAAGGTAAGTTGATGGAAATATGAGCGACAGACATTTAGGAGACGGGATCAGTGTGAGTGGCTGACTGACTGGGTATGTGAAAAGGGGGAGGGGCAGAGAAGAGATGGCCCCAGGGGCTGCAATTCCATGAGACTGGCAGGGGCTGGGGTGGGGTTGGGGGCGAGGAGGGGTGTGATGGGTTCAGAACATATGGGCCCCTGAAGAACTCCTGAGTGCAGATGCCCAGGGGGCTTAAGAGAGGTGGGCATGGACCCAGCGGCGAGCCAGGGATGGGAAGAAGGCTTTGGGAGTGAGAGGGAAGGAGATGACCCAGGGGAGGCCCTCAGGGGGAGAGGAGCCCCATGTCACGCCAGGCCCTCCTGGGGGAACCTATGACGGGACGCCTCTGCATCCTCACCCCCAAACCCAGCACCCAACAGACGTCCAGGAAACACTGTTAGCCCTTCCCTTGTAGAGATACACAATGAAATAGCTACAGAGGAATGACCTCTGGTATTTGCTTCCAGGGAGGAGGAGGCGGGTGGAGGGGAAGCAGTGAGGACGGGCCCTATTATAACCACTGAGGCTCATATGGGAACATCACGCGGTTCATTCCAGTCGTAGAAGAACCACTAGATGAAAAAGGTGGACAGCTACCTTACGGTAAGACCGGGTATTCTAAGAATTTTCTAAAAGCCTCCGAATTGAAAATTTAAAAAGGTAATTTGCTAACATTACCACACAACCACTTAGTTCAATCTCAGTTTTAGGGAGTGTAAACCAGATATTAAACTTTCTTACAAAGTCATTACAATATTATGACTAAACCTTACATTGCATGTTTACTTAAGATACAATTCCTGAATCGTCAACCTGGACACCAGACAAATTCACAACACCTAAAACCAGACACCATCCCCCCTCCTAAAATGTTCAAGTTAACATAAATGTTTCTAGAAACTCAAATATCAAATAGTGAAAGTCTTAGGATCAGCCCCACGTAACGGGCACTGACAGCGCAAGGTGAAGCCACAGGTGCCGGTCGGCACGGCTGACGATAGGCGATTCCCTTCACGCTGTGACACACTCCATGGCGCCCAGTATGAAATGCTTACCAAGCAATTAGTGGGGGTACAGAGAGTCCACAGAGCATTCGCCAATTTCCAAATCGTGATTAGAAATTGTGTGTATGATTTTTTTGTTACAGCTTCAAGTTACATGAAATCACTGCGAGCCCGCTGCCTCCCATGAGGAATCTTACAAGGTCCCCACGACACTGACAGAGATTAAAGCGACCTGCAGTCTCAACAAACAGAATTTCTCCAGTTGTATATGACCCTCTCTCACCTTCTGAGGAGTTAACCATAATTAATATGAATTTCTTTTCTAGTCTTTTTGGTACTTGAGGTTTTTATATACATTCTATTAATGCACTGACCAGGCCATAACATTGAGTTAGGTCAAGCCCAGTGTTTTGGGTGGCACAAAAAGGTGCAGCTTGATGGTTATGGACAAGGCTCCTTGCCAAGCTGCCTGGTTCAAATTCCTACTCTACTGAAATGACTCTGTGCTTCCGCTTCCTTAGGTACACCAGGACGATGACAATGACGACGGAAAACGGCCGAGTCCTCACACGGAGTCAGTATTAGAACGCTGCCTGTCACGGAGCTGCACTGCATAGTATCTGTGTTCGCTGTTATAGGTAAAATGAATGTCGTGAATGCCGTGACAGGCACGCATGCAATGAATTCATTCCATTAAATGGAGGAACCAGAAAACAGAGGCTCACACGAAGGCCTTTTCCCACAGGCTCCATCGGTCTCTGTCTCAGGTTGACCATGGCCCACCTACCCAGCACCTGTGCTCTCAGAGCCGGTGCTGTGGATTGCAGTTCCCATGGTAGGGTCACTGGGGGAGCACAGCTGGCTGCCAGTCTCAGGAGGCCAGAGGGTGCGAGGGTGGCTCCCCACCAGTGTCCATTCAATGCCTCCAGTTCAAGCAGGGGTATGAGCGGGGCACTAGCTGACCCTCCTTACCTGGAAGGAGCCCATGGCAGTGCCTGGGAAGCAGGATTTTTGGTGATTTGATTGGCAAAAGCAATGACCAATCAGAAGTCAGCAGCAGCACTGGACTCGGGTCCTAGCTGCGATGGCAATGTAGGCGGAGATCCTGGGGAGCGTGACTGTGTCACCTGTGCTATGGCCGCACCAGGGCATGTCAGCCATGGGACACTGCCATCTCGGGATAACCTGATGACCTGTGCTCAGAGCATCGGAGTGCTCAAGTGCTTACAATAAGCCCAGGGCTCACTAAAGGTACAGACGAGAGCGAGCTCCTCACCTTGGGCTGCGTATCTGCACGAGCCGTCCTCCACCAGGACGTTGTAGAAAGGCTGATGGTGGCCGTGGGGCAGGCTGTGGACATTCATGTTGCGAATCCACTCGTGTCCCATCATGCAGGTGGGGTCCCAGCCATAGATGACACAGTTATAGCCATACCTGATGAACATACGAGCAAGGGCAAATCAGTCCCTGGGACCCGGTCACAGCAGCTGTGAAATGCAGAAATAGTGGCTGGGCTTCTCTGAAGCTCCTGTTCTTACAGATTTACTTGCTTTTACTCCGTGTTGAATCATGCTCCAGGATCCGCCTGCCCCTCTTTATAAACCCCTCTCACTATCAATATAGCCCTTAGAAAAGAATACACTTTTTGACAAAGAGTGACGAGACAAGTGATTATCAATATGGAAAAAGGTATCAGGACGCAGGCCTGACAATACACAAAATCGGCTGTTAGAACAGAGACCTAGGTAAACAGCAGAACTTTTAAACCATCTTTGTGAATTGGGACAGTGAATGATTTCTTAAACAAGATACTAAAAACACAATCCATAAAGGAAGGGATTGATCAATCTGACAGCACTGAAGGACCCCAATTCAAACAGACTGTGTTTGTGTATACACACGTGTGTGTGTGTGTGTGTGTGTGTGTGTAAACAAACAATTGGGGAAACACAAACTCTTGAGTAGATATTCGATGAGGTCAAGGAGTTGTTTATATTTTTTCTTAGCTAAAATACATTTACAGGATGGTAAACAAAAAACAAAAAAGAGAGCCCTTCCCTTGTAGAGATACACAGTGAAATAGCTACAGAGGAATGACCTCTGGTATTGCTTCCAGGGAGGAGGGGGCGGGTGGAGGGGAAGCAGTGAGGACGGGTCTATTATAACCACTGAGGCTCATGTTAGAACATCACTTGGTTCAGTGCGGTCATTCTTCTACTCTTATATATGTTTGAAATTTCCATAATAAATAAAAAATAGAATGAAAACAGCAGCCAAAACCTAGGAAAAGGTATCTGTAACTTTTGTGCACACAGAGACCAGTATACAGGAAAAACATGATTAAAAATCAGTAAAAAGCCTAAGCACTCAATTGAGAAATAAACAAAACACTCAAAGAGGCACTTAATAAAAGGAACCGTGAATGGCCAGGAAACCTATGAAAGAAATCTCAATCTGCATAGTAACCAGGGAAACGGAAATTAAAACCACAATGAAATACCATTTGCCATTTACTATGGAAGTGCATTTTTAAAGGTCTGACAAGCAGTGCCCAGCCTGCTGGTGGGATGTAAATCAGTGCAATCACTTAGGGTAGTTTAATCCTACCTAGGAAATCGACTAGGGGCACGCCCTACCATCCAGCAAATCCCTGCCCACAAGGCAGGTTCAAGGTGGAGACTGAAAGAAAGCTGCCTCCATCTTCCCACCATGGAAAGGGTCAGACATCAAAGGTCACAAAAACATTAGGAGAACCTCCCAGTCAGGAAAGCCAGTTCCTTCTCAAAAAGAAAAAGGTTAAGGACGGAGACGGCTCAGCTGCGGGTCCTTCCTGGGGTGAATGCTCAGCTGCTGCTTGGAGTCCGGCCCCCTTCAGGCACGTGCGTCCCTGCGGCTCCTGAGACGGCTCACAGGCGCTGGGCTGGGCGTCCTTGGCAGCCCTGCCCGCGTGGGACACTCACCTCTTATGCTTCATAATGAGCCCGATGGAGTAGCAGACGTCCCGGTGCTTCTCGTGGGAACGCAGCTTCACCTCTACGCCCACATCCTCCTTCTTGCGCTCAATGTGCTCCAAGGTGTGCTGCACCAGGTAGCCCACCGCCCCGTGCTGCCCGGGGTCTAGGGTTTGGATGTGCTGGAGTATGTCAAGCACCTTCAGGACAAGACAGAAAGACTAGGTGATAATATTTTTATTTAGGCCTTTTCTCTTCCACTGCACTGGACCTACCTAACCTGATAAAGGACGGCAAGGCGGGGCTCTCCCCAGTCAGTGCGCCCTGCGTAAGTCCGGGCTTGGCGCACTCACTCCTGCAACTGGGAACTGGCCCCAGAAGTCGAAATTCAGCAGTGTGAAGGTAAGCGGTGGTTTAGAGACACGGAGGGCGGAATCAGTGTGGGGTATGGAGGCAAGGGTCTGCTATCCACGGGCACATCTGGATCAGGTGAACTCTCAAAGGGTCTTGCCTTCTTGGTCAGTGTGGGGTTCAATGTTTTAGACACAGAAAGGAAACAATCTTAAGCTGCCACTCATGAGTGGGGAGGAAAACTAAATGCCAAGCTGCTTCAATCAAGATCAAGAGGACGTTTGACAAGCTGTCCCAGTGCTGGGGACATGGAAGAGTCACAGAGAGAAGCCACTGAAGGGATGCCAAGTTTAGTTTCTGATGTTAAACATGGTACCGGGGCTCTGAAACCCGACTGGTCATTTCCATTATTTTTACTCACAATGGAATTTTGTATTCACGCGGGCAGTGAGAACCCACATCTCCGTGGGATTTACACGAGTTGGTGGAGGCAGAATTCAAGGTTATATTCTTCCTACTGTACCGGATGTCTTCTCCATGGGCAATACAGGTCCTAGTAATGTGAATACGCGCCCGGACGCGCACACACACAGTGACGTGACAGCCTTAGCAGAGGGCCTCCAACACTCTGTCCCTTGGAAAAGGCCTCTTTCCCTATTCACTGGGTCCTAAGACAGAGCAACCTGGATTCTAGACCCAGATTTCTCAAACTCGCTGTTTTTCCCTTTGAATTCATTTGCTTATCAAGTGATGAGTAATAACAGCCCTATCTATTTCCTGACGTATTTTGAACCTGTCAAAGCGTTGTGAAAACTACCGTTTTATGCAACGTGAGCTCTTATTCTAACACCCAATCTTGCCTTCCAGGTTGAGATTCGCAGGACCTCAATCTTGACTGAACACTTATTCTTTGCTGGTCGTTGTGCCACGCCCATCACTTTCTTATTTCATTTATTCCTCTCAACCTGAAGGTCAGCAATACATTACGTTTCACAATGAGCCCCGTGGAGGAGCAGGCGTCAGGCTCAGAGAAGGGAAGGAACTTGCCTGTGGGTCAGAGGGCTATGAAGATTGGACTGACGACGGGACCGGGGCTAACTCCGAGCCCTGGGCCTCACCCCCATCACACCAAAGCAACACTAGGACTACTTTAATCACCTGTTATGAAGTTTCAAACACATACAAACAGACAGAATGGAGTTGACACCAAGTACCTCAAACCCAGCTTCAACCCGTCTGCTGAGAAACAATCCCCACCCAGCTCCCCGCTCCAACAGAGGATTTTTAACTTGGGGACTCTGACAATGTTTGTGTTTTGTAGCTGAAAGCCCTGGATTTAACAGTAAGCTTCTATTTATTGTGTTTGCGTAATGCATTCCTTGTGTTCCCCTATCAGTTCCAACCAGTTAGGTCTAATGAGGCTTCAACTCCATTCCACAGGCTCAGCTTCGCCCCCTTTCCCAGCAGCCCCTCCCACCGAGGCAGGGAAACAGGCTTAACTCTGGAAGCTTCAAAGGAGCTCCAGTATCAGAGGAGATGAGACTCAGGGGTAATCCCCTGCCTTCCCTTGATGTGTGAATGACAGGGAGAAGGGAGGCAGCAGAACTGGAGATGACGTGGTGACATGGACCGCGTATGTTCCCAAAGGGCAGTGCTGAGGGCTGGGTACCGTGATGTGTGCAAACCAACGTCTGGGTGTAGAATCCCGAGTCCACAACTTCTGGGGTAGAGAGCCTGCAACAGGGAGCCTATCACTCACAATTGGCAAACCTTCTGTAAAGGGCCAGAGGGTAAATATTTTAGGCTTTGTGGGCCATATGGTCTCTGACTCAACTACTCCCCTTGGCAGCTGTAGCTGGAAAGCAGCCAGAGATAAGTTATTTGCTGTAAAACTTATTTGCTTACTTGCAAACAAAACTTCTAAGGCCAGGCTGCCTGGGGCCCGGGCTGTAGTCTGCTGGCCCCTGAGCGGCAGTCCCCCTGAGGCTCTCTCGGAAGTGCTGGGCCCCATCCTCCGGATGCCCACCTGTCTGCGGGCTCCTCTCCTTTGGAGCTGATGCTGTACCCCTGGCAAACGTTCTAGGATGGCAGCAGGGGACTCCAGGTCCTATCAAATCCAACGTACCCCAAACTGAACACTTTCCCCTTCCCCAAAACGGGTCTGCTGCCCCAATACCCACACTTCATGTGCCACACAGTGGTTGGGAAATCTGGATATACTCTTTGAGCCTCGCCCCTTATTTGAGCCCCTACTGTGTGGCAGGAACTATGCTGAGAGGAAGGGGAACAGCTCCAATAAAGGACGAAACAGCTATGGGCCTCGTCCTTAAAAGGCAAGGGCGAGAGGAGCGAGAGGCTCAAACAAGCAGCTAGACCGTCCGGAGGAGCTCTGTGAAAGGGCAGCACAGGGCCAGTGCGACGGGAGGCCCTGGACTTACACTCATGGGACAGGGAGGGGGCGTCAGAGGCGGAAGTGAGCCGGCGATGGAGCTGAGACACAGTAAAGGGGGTCCAGGCAGAGATGCAGTGCATGCAAAGGCCTGACACCAAGGACGGGGTCATGGCAGCAGAGTACAAAAGGGGCAACCGTGAGATGAGAAAGCCCAGGCAGGGTGGGCCAGACCACCAGGAGCCTAGGAAGCCACACTGTGACCTGGAGCCTGACCTTCAGGACGGTGGGGAGCCACTCAGAGGATCCCGAGCAGTAAGGGGACACAACTGAGATTTGATTAAGATGATGCTGACAACAGAGTATGAAACAGGCTCGAAGAGTCTCAGAGTAATGGAAGGAGAGCACACCAAGGGCCTATGCAATCATCCAGGGGACAGAAGCCTGTGCGTGTGGAGGGGGCACCTGGACATGCTGCTCTGAGCCCAGGTTCCCGGCAGACCACCGAGGTCGTGGGAAAACAGGTGAGATCAGTGGGGGGAGAGGTGCAGAGTGGAAAGGAGCCGGTGGGCAGCCCTGAAGGGGCAGTCAGAGGACAAGGAACTAGCAAGAGCCTGGGAACCAGGAACCACCGAGTTGGGGAACAGAATGTACTGAGCAGCAAGTGTCCCCCAGTGATGGGGAAAGATAAGGAAAGACATTATCTGCCGGATTTGGCAACGAAGAGAATGGGTTATCAAAAAGGGGTCACTGGCTTCCTTGGCAAGAGCAGTTTGTGAGAAGCCGGGGTAGGAATGGATCTCTGTGTTCCGAGGAGTGTGTGGGAGGCGAGGCAGGTGGCTGTCCCAGTGGCATGTAGGGCCAGCAAGCAAGGATTTGTGCCCCGCGGGGGACGAGAGATAAGGAGGGAGACGCACGGCAATGCCAGCAGGGATGTCATGGGAGTGCTTTTTGGATTTTCCCCCAAAGATGACAGAGATTTTCAGTATGTTTAATGCTGACCGTAGACAGTAGAAACAGGGAGTTGAAGATATAAGAGAAGAAAGGCAAACAGCAATCCAAGAAAAGGCAGGGGAGTTGGACCAGAGCCCAGGTGGGTCTGCCTTGCCGCTCGGGAGGGCCATCTTTCCCACTGAAATGCAGAGGAAAATGAAAGGGGTAACTACAGATCCCAACGGGGACACAGGTCTGGCAGCAGCAGGAGGATGTGCCTGCCGGCTTCTTACAATCCTGCCTTCACCTACTATCCTGGGTCGGGTGTGTGTGTGGGCTTGGGTGCCACGCACACCCGTGCAGGAGACCTCGGCAAGTTACCCAACTTCTCAGTGCCTCAGTTTTGTGAAATGGCAGAAAATCAGTATGTACACCTTAGGTTTGAAGGTGTTTGGTAAGAGTTAATGACTTTAAAAGTTGACCATCCCGGGCCGGCCGAGTGGTGCAGTGGTTAAGCGCTGGCCTGGGAAGCCAGCGGCCCCGGTTCAGGTCCTACATATGAGGGCCAGTGACACTGCCCTCAAAAAAAAAAAAAAAAAAAAAAAAAAAGGGTGACCATCCCACAGGCTCTGCAGCCACAATAACCTTGGATGACTCAGACTGTGACCAGGTGGACTTGTTTCTCTTAGCTTTTCCTGATTTAACGCAACTGAAAACAAGCTGACCTTCTGGCCTTCCCAGCTTGAGATCGCTTCCTGTTAACCTAACAAGGCCAAGCAGGTTCTAAGCCCTCCACACACCGATATCATGCCCTGAACACTATTGGGTTGTCGGAAGAGTCACGATGTATTTTTTCTGTTTTTCGTTGCAAAAATGTGTCATGAGGGCTGGCCGAGTGGCGCAGTGGTTAATCGCTGGCTTGGGAAGCCAGCGGCCCTGGTTTGGGTCCCACATATGAGGGCCAGTGACACTGCCCTCAAAAAAAACCAAAAAATAAAAATGAGTCATGACTTTCCTGACAACCCCATATTTTCTCTACACACACCAATGTGTGCACACATACACGTATAGAAACCCCTTGTTAAGGGGACCTCCTCTGCACACCCCGAACTCCTCACATTTGTGCCATGCGCACACTGTTCCTGCCCGCTGGAGAAACCAACTTCTGCCTTCTGAAGTGGCTTCCCATCTTTCCACGTCCCCCTCAAACCCTTCCTTGCAGAGAGGAGCCTTTTCGGATTACCCCAGCCACCCCTGGAACCCTCCTCAGGGGGAGCCCCACGGGTTTCCTTCACTGTCTCAGGAGTCGGTTCCTTCTCCAGGGTACACAAGTTTACTGAGGGGAGTCAGCCATGCACTGGGCATGAGCCACATTCTGTCCCTCATCTCTGAATGGGGGTTGCGTCTCTGCCAGCAGCAAATGAATGGTGGTCATGAGCATCCATGTTCTGCGTGTAACAAACCTGGACCTTGTTCTATGATATCTGCGTGGCAGGAAGGCGGCCTTGGGCATTCTGCGGATACCCAGGTAATTCCCCAGCAAGCAGCGCACGGGCGCTAAACTGAGTCAGCAGTGGAGGGCAAGGACCCAGAGCTTCTGCAGACCCCTCCCCACTACGGAGATGCTACCCTCACCTTCTCTAAGGCTGACGTGCCACTTAAGCAAGGAATGTACTTATAAAGGACTTTGCTTTGAAAGGATCTCTGCATTTTACAAGTTATCATGAAATTCCTTAATGAATCTAAATTAAAAAGTGACAGGAATTAATTATGTATATCCTAGTATCAAAAATAAATAAAATGAAACAATAAAATTCAGCTATTAAATCCGGGACAGCAGGGTTCTGGGAAGAAGTGGTAAGTTTGGTGGAGTCTAGATTTCCCCTAACTGTGCGACCAGGTCACATGCCTCAGCTACCTGGGCCACAGATGCCATCTTTTCTTCAGGTAGGAGTCAAGAGATTTTCCTACTGATGTGTCGTTTCTTAAAATTATTTTAGATCTTCAAAGTGGTGAGTAAATGAGACAATTTAGATCTAAGCAACATCAAGTCATTTAGACAATTTACTTTCTCAAGAAGGATTTCATCGCTCTCTTAATAGCTCGAGCAGACGACTGGATGGGGACGTCCCCGTGAGAGCTCAGAATCCAGTGCTCTCACCTGGATGTTCTAAACGAACAAAATGGATTACTAACGTATTCCCATGGAAAAGCCAGGGGCGTGAGGGGAGCACCCAGTGGCTCCAGCTCACAGCTGGGTGTACGCATCCGCCACACCTACAGCTCCCCGAGGGGCACTTCTGGCCCCAGCACTGTGACCTTCTGAATGGACCTGCTGCTGGCCGCAGGGGCCATTACAAAACTGAGAAATCCAAGTGGAACAGTATCAAATGTGACAGTTTCTCAGAGACAAACAGTCCTTAACTAACCCAGCAGGTGGGCCCGAACACATCTAGAACTGAATGTTCCTGTGTCCAACAGGGCTGGTTACGTCCAGTCAATTTAGGTGCTAACAGCACAGCTGGAGGACGAGCATTTCAAGTTTGGCTTTCCCTTGCTAAGTCAGGATGATCTGGAGAAAATGCATCTTTGGGGCACCAGTGCGTGAGTGGCAGGGCAGGACCTGTGGTTTTGGGTACTTAAATCACTGACCACAAAGAGAATGGGCAACTCCTGGCACTATAACCAGTTTTTTATTAGGCTAAAAGGAGACAAAAGAAAAAAAATATATATTTGATTTATGGGTCAAGACTGGGAGACTGAATAGCTTTGTGTTTATCCCGATGTTAACGTAAGGATAAACCTGGGAGAGCCGCCTTTCCGATTAAGGTGTCCCTCTCTAAGGCAAGTGCAAAGCTATCAAAGTAAAATAATTACCTTCTCTGGCCAGATGCCCAGGTGGAAGTAGAGCCGGGCTTGAAGGAGCAGAAGCTGCACCTGGTCCGGGTACATTGCCAGATACAGGTCCAGCGAGTCTCGCAGGAGCTGGTATGACTGGTCGATGCCTTCCCTACAGGGGAGAGAGGCCTTCGTCTTACCCTGGGTGCTTCTGGGCAAGATCCTCTTTTCCAAGGCCCCAGAAATAATGGACACAAATCCCATACATTTTCCGATTCGGGTACTTCCTCTCTGTACAGCAAATCGTTATAACGGTCTTAATAAACACAGACTCACAAAAGAAACATAAATTTTGTGCCCCACTTGGGTGATCACGGGCACTAAACTGAAATCATAAGCATCTGCATTACATAGTCACCTCAGTAACACTGTACATAATTAACAATGAATTCTGAATAGATACAGGTCGGAGGACTTTTAGGGCAGTGAAACTGTGTTGTGTGATACCGTAACAGTAAGAGCAAGGCATTATAAATATTTATTAAAAGCCATAGAACGTCCAACACCAAGAGTGAGCCTGAATGTATGAATATAACTATGGACACTTTGGGTGATTATGTGTCAATGCAGATTCATCAGCCGCAACAAATGTATCATTTTTGGCGCAGGATGTTTATTGCAGGGGAGGCTGTGTTTGCTTGGAGGCAGAGGATAGATGGGAAACCTCTGTACTTTCTGCTCAGTTGTGCCGTGAACCTAAAACTGCTTTAAAAAAATAAAGCCTATTAAAAAAAAAAAAAAAAAAAAAGAATCCTGCTTTTAGGCAGAAAACTATTATTACAATGTACAACTTCCTATTTCCCCTGTAAGACAAATTTCCTTTAATTCAGAAGCCACATAGTTTCATACTTTCGTTAGTTTTCTTATTTAAGTGATAAAAAGTGATAAAAAGGTATCAATGAAAAGACGACAAGGCACATGGACATGAGAACATCCTGCCCCTGAAAGAGAATCTGCCAGCCTAAAACATTCCCGTTCCTGAAGAATGCTTTTGGTATTGATAAAGGACTTGGGGACGGTCCGCATCCACTGCAGAGCTCTCAAAGAAAACTCACTGGGCACATCTTAAAATCTGGATGGCCTGGTGTCACCGGAACCAGGTTTTTTCCAGGTAGGCGAGGACAGCTGTCGAGGTCCCCACTGTGCTGCACAGCACACGCTGCATCGCCGTGTCACAGGGAGGCTCATTAAATACAACTCTCTGTAAGGCACCCAGGCCTTCAAGGACACGCATCCACACAGGCATCAGAAAGGCAAGAAGACCTTACCGCTTGCCCAGGCTTAAAAGGTTCCCCACCATGCGCTGCAGCACCTTCTTGACGTTCACCACCCCATAGAGCGCGGCAGTCACGTGCTGGCCGATCAAGTATTCACACTCTTTCACCGTCAGCTGCCTGCCTTTCCCGAAAGCGTCGATGTAGATGTAGTCAAAGATGTCCAGGGTGGCCCTGTCCAAGGAACACACGGAGTCAGCCAGGTCTGATCAGAGCTGAGCAAGCCGGTACGCAAAACCCCAGCGAGCAGCTCAAATCAGGGACTGACCGGTAACACAGTCGCATTTCTACTGAGAACATCGAGGCCTTGTCCAGAGTTTAACATCTGACCCTTTATACGGGCTCTGCTGTGTTAGGACCGCAGCACATTGATGTTTAAGATTACGAATACTGACGTATGCCATCTAATGTTGTTTTTCAGAGAGACTGATCCTAAAACTCATTGCCAGGAGTATCTATCCGAAGTTTGGTTGGCCCCACAGATTAGCAGTCGTCAATATCTGTGGGTCCTGGGCCCCGTGAGGCTATGAGGAAAGTAATGGCCTGTTGCACAGGTCTTCTGCCCTCAGTTATGCAGACACGCTCAGGTGGTCACACACCTGCTGCAGACCCCAGGGAGCTGTGTCCCTGGCCTCAGTGACACCGTTCTTGTACATGGTGGGTGTGCTGAGCTGAACAGTGAGAGGCAGTCACACGAAGCCAGCTCTCACTGCATTACCACGTACACTCCATGAGCATACCTGAGGCATTCAGGTGGGTCTCTGGTCCAGAGGTAGTTGTGTTTTTTTTTCCTCGAGCAACTGTTTCACTTTGATCTTTCACTTTGATCTTATGCCCATTGCAAATCACATAACTGATTTTCTGTTGAGCTGCTAAAAAGCCCAGATTTCTTCCTTGAATCATATTAATAGGCTTCCTTTAGCGAGACATGAGTATGTAAATGTTCCAGAAACAAGGAATACTCTTCAACTCTTTTTATGAGTCTAGAAGAACCACACATATACACGCACAAATGTATAGGCCAAAATCCTAAATAAAATACGAGCAAATCAAATACAGCAATGTATTTAAAAGAATCCATATAATCAAGTTAGATGCACTCCAAGAATAAAAAGAGAGTTGAACATTAAAAAATCTATTTCAGCACAAAAAGACTACAAGACAAACCATGTGATCCTATTAGTAGATACACAAAATCAATTTTAGAAAAAAATATCTACTGCCGAGTTATCAAAAAAACTTGGCAAACTAGGAATTTAGAAGGCAGTTTTGACAAGCCCAATGAAAGTTACTGTCCCCAAACTTCAAGCTTGAGGTGAAGTTTTAAAAGGATTCCATTTACAGTCATACTGAAGGCAGGAGTGCTTGCTATCACTGTTTCTATTTAACTTTGTACAATAGGACCTAGCCAGCAGAATAAGATAAGTAAAAGAAACAAACGTATTAAGGCTAGAGAGAAGAAACAAAACTGTCCCAATTCATGACTGTCTACAGAGAAAAGCCAAAAGAGTTGACAAATTATCAACACTAATCATTTCTTCAGCAAAGGTGCTGATTATCAGACCTAAATCTAAATATCAACCATATCCTTGTACAATGTCAATATTTAGAAAACATAATTTAAAAACATAAAACAAACAAAAATTACCATTTAGAATAGCAAAAAAGTGCTGGCCGAGTGGCTCAGTTGGTTAA
Source organism: Aselliscus stoliczkanus (assembly GCA_033961575.1). NCBI lineage: Eukaryota > Metazoa > Chordata > Mammalia > Chiroptera > Hipposideridae > Aselliscus > Aselliscus stoliczkanus. The sequence continues at coordinate 11,459,666 of CM066736.1, forward strand.
GAGCTCGCTCAAGAGTGCGAGCTGAGCTCTGAGCAACAGTAGTTCGATGCCCAGCCCGAGCTGAGCTGCTGCTGAGCTGCCAATAGGTGGCAGGATGGCTCAGCTAAAAAAAAAATAAAAAATAATAAAAATAAAGTAGAATAGCAAGAAAATTTAAGGTACGTAGGAATAAATCTAATAAGATATCAAAGAGCTCAATGAACAAAATGATAAAATCTTTTCAATGATATTAAAGATTTTAACGTATGAGAGATATATTCAGACAGAGACTCAGAGTGAAAGGCTGGCATTTTTTCTCATATTAATTGATGCATTCAATTCCAGCAGGCTCCGGTGCCAACCAATATGCACCTGGGGTTTTGAGGGAACCCAATGAACTGATTCTAAACCTAGATTAGAGCAAAAGGCTAAGACAAGCCAAGGTAATTTGAAGAACTTGATGGGGGTCTCACATACCAGGTTATTGGGACCAATGATAAAGGTACAGTAAATAAACAATATGGTCTGGGTGCAGGCTGGGGAAGCCAGGAGGGCACAGAGAAAGGGCCTGCTGCCCAGCAGCTGGTGGCCAGCTGTGCACCCATCGGCTGGTCCCTGCTTTCCCTGAGGGCCCAGCCCTTGATGGGTCTCAACGTTTGTTTTAGCCTCAGGCGTGGGGTGCTAACAAATTATTTCATTGCTCATTTCTTGGTAGGGTATGTTCATTGTAGCCTAAGTAGGAAAAATGATACTGCTACCACAGACAACTGTACAGACAAGCCAGTAATAAGTGACTGTGGTCAATAATATGGTAATTGGTGTTTTGAATGCTTTATATTATGCAGAAATCCTTGGTGGATTGTTACATAGGCATTTAAGAATATTTTAGAGGTATTTGGGGACATTGGTTGGATTATTCAAGGAGAAAGAATGAGCCAAAAAAAAATCGTATTTCCATTTAAAATCACGGAAAGTGGGTGCCTGCTATCCAAAAAAGAAACCAACGAATACATTTTAGGAACAGATTACATTTAGAAAAAAGGGAAGCCTGTATCTATTATTTAAGGCACAATACATATGTAAGAAACCATAAAAATTTGCATAGAAATAACAAATACTTTTAAACTAAATTGGCAGTTACCTCTGGAGAGGCCAAAGAGATAAGGAAGAATACCCAGGAAGCTCCAACTATATACACGTTTTATTTCTTAAACTCGGAGGTACAAATACAGAGACCAGTTATACTTCTTTTCTTCGTACGCACCAGCAACTCTACTAGAAGTGTAAAGCACTGGGTCATCTCGTTTAATCCTCTGAACCACTTGATGAAAAACTTTTAGCTCCATTTTACAGAGGAAGAAACTGAGGCTCCAAGGAAGCCACGGTTTGTACCCCGTCTGACTTCAAAGCTCAGGTACTTTCTATTATATGCTCACCACCATGCCAAAGGGTATCAGAGATAGTCATTAGGAAGTAGTTTCAAAGAACAGGATATAATTAAGTAACCTAAATAATGGCACATTTAATGAGAAGATATATCTACCTATTTGATGAACTATTTCTTTCAGAACAGCTAGACGATAGCTGAAAAGGTGCTTTATGCCCAGATTTTAAAAAGAGAGAACAAAACAGAACTTCATTCACCTGGTCTACAAACTGCACATCTGTCGCCACCCTGGCCTAAAAGGAGTGCCACTGATGATGGGAACATGAATATTTGCTCTGCACACCAATAAAGAGCTTGGCTGTCCCGCTCTCTCTCCCCCGTCTCCCGCCCGCCCTGCCTCCCCTCCTGTCTCTTGTGTGGGGATTTTAGGGAAGAATAGAAAGTAAGAGTTTAAGAACTCTTTATTCTGATCTGCTTTGGAACAAAGAGACTTTGAGGCCTACGCAAGTCCTTGAACTTCTAGTCCGAGGCTTTAAGATGAAACTTCTGACTTTGCGATAATTGTAGACTCACATGCAGTTGTGAGAAATAGAGCGATACCTAGATTCCTTCTCCCACAACAAGATGATCGACAGGGAGACAGGAAACGGAACAGTCCCGGCACCACCCCAGTCCTCTTCTTAACCTCCTTGGTTACACTGCCTGCCTCTCAGCACAGTGGGAATGCATCCTTAGGACCACGGGTCATAGATGGCTCACCCTTCTGCGCCCTGGCACCACCTTAGTAGGAAGTGACTTGGGAAGTTGACAGGTTCCAGTGGGACCCCCAACTTCCGAGCAATTGTCATGTAGAGAAGAGACATGCTGATTGGGATTCCTGTCCTGCGGATCAAAACCTAAAGAACAAAATGCTTCAGTTACTAGAAATGAACCATCCGTTCTCATTCCTTCAATGCAAATTTTTATCAGGTACCTACTGTGTATCAGGCATGAGGCGAGGTTTTGCGACTTACATGGATGAGTATTTTATTTAGTTAGACCTGGGGTCTACAAACTACAGTCCATGGGCCAAATCTGGCCCACCACCTGTTTTTGCACGGCCTGTGTAAGAAGAGTTTTAATGTGTTTTAATGTTTAAAAAAGGTCAGAATGCTATTTTGTGACATGTGAAAGTTATATGAAATCTAAGTTTCCACATCTATACAAAAAGTTTTTTGGAACACAGCCAGTCATTTGTTTTTGTGTTGTCTGTGCCCCACTTGCCGCTGCCATGGCGGAGCTGAGCAGTTAGGGCAGAGAGCACATGGTCCAGTCACTTACTGTCTGGCCCTTCCCAGAAAGTTTGCAGACCTGTGATTTAGGCATTCCTTCCAGAAAGAATTTAAGGCCATTTCAAGGAATGTGTGTAAGATATGACAAAGAAAATACAAGCAGCATCTAGAACAACAGAACTGGATATCAAAATGGAGCCATAAAAAATAAACATCAATGATGTAGCTGGTCACAAATTTACTCCAACCTTCCCACAGGCCAGTGCAAAAAGAAAGACTGGATTAGTTTCATAGTTCAGTGTTCACAAGATACAAACTGACCCAACTGGGTCAGAGAAATACCTGTTTCTAATCAGGAATTTGTCTCAAGGATTTTAGACAGAGGGCACTCGTGATGAAATAGATAAATCCACAGCAATATCTTTATACTAGAGGCAAAATGAGTATCACTGAGAGATCAAAAAGATGTACTACTTGCCTTCAAAATTGCATAATTTGTCAGAGATGAGCTTAAAATACATATATAATTATTTTTAATATACCCACGTTTACCTGGTGCATATATAAGTTTAGGGCATTATAGTAATCCATCCGGTTCCCCTTGAACTTCAGTTGGTCGTAAAGGACATAGTTCATGGCATCCAACACCTGGCTCTGGAGTTCTATTTCCATTATCATGGAGGACTCACCTGAAACAGAGACCTACTCTGAGGACACAAGCACAGATAAGGCTGTGATGAGCGTCCCCAACAACCCATAACATGCGGACACTGGCCGTGTCCTAACAATTTTCATCAGGTGTCACCAGTCCAGAGTGGAGAAGACAATATGTACTTAAAGACTTCTGCATTATGCAGGTGAACATGTGGCTGTGTCATTAAAGGCTTTTTTGGTGACATAATGGGAATACACTGCAGAGTGTCCCAATAACCAATTACTCTAGGTTTCCCTTTGCAAACTCAGCAGGATCCAAAGCTATTCCACACCTGCCTTGAAGGCCAAGCTGGGGTGACGGCTGTTGATGCCCCGGAGGGTTTTGCAAACAAGCTCCACGATGCTGTCAATCTGGGTGTGGATGTCTTTGAGGCTGATTTCCGAGAGAGGATTGCAGTACTGGTCGATATACACGGCACCTGAACAGGAACAGGAACTGTGGAATTAATTCCTGTTTTTACCCTTTTCTTATTAGTTTGTCGTTTACCCCAGACACCTAGGGCCACAGCTCTTTACAACATCCCACCAGCTAAGCTTCATATCTTGGATTTCAGGCCTGGCTGCAAAGACACTGAAAAGGAGAGAGAAACATTCTCACAACGAAGGATCTTACAGGTCACTGTTTTTTGAAATAAACCAAACCTCTCTCAGAGGTCATGGACTCCAAACACCTCGTGATATGTGGCATATTTTGATATTCTATTACAAAGAGAAGTGCTACAAAGGAGATCTTTTCAGGCTACTTCTCTCTCTCTCCCTCTCTAGTTCTTTTATAGTTTGAAACCCAACAACTCTGAAAACTATAAGACAGTTCTTCAACTTAAAAAAACAGCTGAAAGCCCTCAATGAAAGATGTGCTATTTCAACAAATTATCTCGCTCAAAGGAGAGCCAATAACCCGCCTTTGGAGATAACCCGTGCTTTATTTACGTAAACAGTTCTACTCAAGGACCCTGCAGCTAAACGCTGTTCAAAGTACACTGGAGACATCATCTCTCGAAAATCCCCTCGTCACTGCCTTAGGTAATTTTTTAACCAGAGACTGAAGGGCTAACTTTATCATTTGGTTATAGGACATTTTCACTTGGGAAGCCCCGAGAGTCATTTTAAATTCAAGCAGTCTCAAATCCACTCAGAATCCTGACCCCCTCCCACACCTCAAGTAGCTAAAAGTAGCTAAATGGGGGTCAAAAGACCTGGACCCCAGTTCCAGTTTTGCCACTGGCCAGGGATGGGCTACGAGGCCTCCTTGGAACCGAGTTTCTCCCCAGAAGGAATTTCTGCAGCACTTCAAAGTCCATCCCACCCTAAGGCTATGTATGATTCCCAGACTGCGTCATTGCTATCAGATCATTTACGTCAGTCACCAAGGATCAAAACCCTGGAGCCTACTTCCTTTCACTCAACTACTTAAAAACCTTCAATGGCTACCCAATATCTACAACACTGATTTGGAAGGGTTACTTGACAATGATGATATTACTTAATAATTGTAAGATGAAAAAGTAGTATCATTTTCTTAAATAAGCTATGGAAAATAAAGCTTGTCAAATTATTCTTCACTGGAATAAACAAAGTAGGATGACTCTCAATTCCAGCATGCATATGAGAAGATTCCTGGATGGTGAGGATATTTTCATGAACTGCAGCAGAATTTTCATTTTGTTTAGGATGATATAAGACGTTCGCACAAAGGAGTCTGCACTAGGCATTGTGGAGTATATGGTGATCATATATAAGGACAAGAAACACAAGAAAAATCAGTGTCTAGTTGGAGAAACGATTTGTACACACATAACTAGAAATGATGCAATACAGGTTAGCAGTCAACGCTACCACGTGAGTTCTGAGGCGAGTAAAACTGGCAAGTGTTGCAGCAGCCAGAGAAACTCACTGCAAGTGAAACCTGACTGAACACGGGCACGGGCGAGCAGCATTTATGAGGAAATTCGAAGGAAAGGGAGACCTTGAAGGAAGATGTATTTGTAGGGTGCCAGTGAGGACAATGGCCTGGCAAGTGGGACATTTTGGAGAGTCACGGGCAAAGGCCTGGAGTTCGGGGGAAGGACTGAATTTAATAAAAAACAGGCCATCAGCTAGCTACGAGGCCTGGGGAAAAGGCTGGGTTTCATGCTGGACTGGCACTGGTGTGTTGGCAGGAGGGGTGATGATGGCAAGTGTTCCTTAGAAAGCTGCTGCTGGAGCGTGAGGATAGGAAGGGGGTGGAGACATCACTGTGAGACGCACTGGAAAGGGAAAAATGAATCGGGTAGATCTCTGGGAGCAGGGAATGTGTGCACTTCACCCATAAGTTATGGGGATGTCGGTGTAATATACTAGGAATTTAAGATCGTTTTTCAAAAATCAAGTCACATTTTGTTCTGGGTCAACTTAGTAGGAACAGAAAGTTATTCCCTTCATGGTGCCTGCCCACTGGACCTCTTTCTCCTCACCTCTCATCAGGGACAGGCAGGCTCACGGATGTGCAAGAGCATTTTGTCCTCATTAAACCCTAACCGGAGGTTATGGGATTTGCTCGAGGTCACACGGGACAAAACTGGGCAAATTTATTTCTGATTTGGAAATGATGCTTCAGAGCTTAGAAAAACAGGGAATTAATCGCATTAGCCAAAATATCAGCTCAAGCTTTGAACCAGCGGTGCATCTTTAGAAAACACTTGCCTCTTCAGCTGACAGCTAACGATTCTGACAGAATTTCAGCTCTGAATTTAACAGTTCTGCCTGCCTCAATGACCAGACCCTATAACCCCACCTCCAGAAGCCCACACGGCATAGCTTACTTTCCCACTGCTTGTACATCAGGAAGTGTTTCCACACCTGCTCTTAAGGACAACTTAGCTGCCTATCGAAATACTGTTATTTAAAGTCTTACCTTCGAGATACGATTCATAGTCATCAGAGTGCTGAAGAAAAGCCTTAAGATTATTTAAAATTTTCTGCTGCCGTAGGTAGTAAAGTATTTTTTTTGCGTAGTACTTCCAGGTCAAAGCTTTTCTGGATCCAAACAAAACAAAACAATTAAGTCAGTAACATTAAGTTACTAAAACTTTCAGTGATCAATTTCTCACTTCACACTAATCATACCATGTAAACAGTCTATTTAACGAGACAAATATAATTGGTTTGTGATCATAATAGTGCTTATTATCATGGAAGCACACAACACAATTTAGGACTTTGCATTTGTAATATAACGTAAGTTAGTCGTGTTGAAATTCAAGAAACAGTTATCTGTCTGGCTTCAGGTTTACCAAAAAGCAAAACCTGAAAAGCTAGGGGCCTGGGGCAGTCTCAGGGGAAAGGGGTGAGGGGTGTGGAATCCTTTACTGGCCCCTCCGCAGTTGGCTGAGGGGAGTCAGGCCCTGGGCTGCAGCTTTCCGCCCACGCTCACTGCCACGGTGATGTTACCCAGTCTCACGGTTTCAAAATGTTATCCACACTGACAACCCCCATTTATTCTTCAGAACAAATTTCTCCTCTGCACTCTAGACCTATACATCCAGCGGCTAGGCCACAGCCCCGCTTGGGGATCCGGCGAGCACCTGAAGGCCCTTCCCCTCCTGGTGACCAGTCGTCCTCATGTCAGACAAAGCAACTCCATCCGTCCAGTCAGGCCCCAAGCCAGGCAGCCATCTTTGACTCCTGGCTTTCCTTCATAAGCCACCTTCGATCCATCCACCAATGTTCTAGCAGGAATGTGAACACCTCTTCCTAGCTCATCTAAGCCTCCATCACCGTTGGTCTGTATCATAGCAACATCCTCCTCACTGAGAGCTTCCTGCTTCGAACCCTGCCCCTCGCCATCTACGCTCAGCATGTCAGCCTGAGCACTCCGGTGACCCTGTTAAATCACAGCACAGAAATCCTCTGCTGCACACTCTTCAATGTTTTCCGCCTTGCTCAAAGCAAAAACCCAGGTCCTAATGATGACGTAAAAGGTCCCTTCAGCTCTCACCCCTTTCCTCTCTGACCCCAATTCCCACTGTTCCCCGCCTGGGGCCAGCCACCAGGCGCGCTGGCGTCCCTGCTGGGCTTTCATCGTGCCTGGTTGGTGCTCACCTTAGGCCGCGGCACTCTCTGTTCCTTCTGACTGCAACACTCTTTCCCTGAGACCTGCAATCTGTGTCCTTATCTCCTTTCAAGTTTATGATTCAAACATCCCTTTGAGTCAGGCCTTTGCCCGCCACCCTATTTAAAACTGTATCCTCCGGCCCCAGGCTTCTCTCCTGATTAGAATTTCTCTGTAGCATTTCTCATTTTCTTATGTAATAAATATCTCATTTTGTTTAGTGCCTGTCTCCCCCACTGGAGTGTAAGCTCCGTGAAGGTTTTGTGTGTTGTTCACTGTGGTCCCCAGTGCCTAGAATAGTGTTTGGCACACAGGAGACTCTCAATACATACTTGCTGAGTAGTGAAATTCTTCACTGGATCCCCCAAATATGCACAGGGACCGCGGAAAGTAGGAAGGAGACAGTGTTTAACTTATCTGCCTGACTTCCCAAAGAAACAAAAGACTCTCAAACTTCAGGTAGTCAATGAAAAGTCAGCAGGTTTTATCAGCTTTTTAACCTTTGCATTGTAAAATGCATCCATCTAGAAAATCACTTGAAACAAATGAATAGCTTAATAAATTATTATAAGGCCAACAGCCTGGACCCATCACGCAGGCCAAGAAACAGCTCTGCAGACATTCCAGGAGCTCTGCATGGGCCCCCTCCTCCCATCTATAAGAATCAGTCTAAAGGACCGGCCGAGTGGCTCAGTTGATTAAGAGCTTGCTCAAGAGTGCAAGATCTGATCAACAGGGTCACAGGTTCAATTCCCAGCCTGAGCTGAGCTGCCAACAGGTGGCAGGATGGCTCAGCCTAAAAAAAAAAAAAAAAAAGGGCCGGCCGAGTGGCGTGGTGGTTAAGTGCTGGCTTGGAAAGCCAGCGGCCCCGGTTCAGGTCCCACATATGAGGGCCAGTGACACTGCCCTCAAAAAAAAAAAAAAAAAGACTGAACAAGAATCAGTCTAACCTCAGGGTTATCACTGCCAGGCTTTCCTCTAGTTTTCACCAAATCCGCATCCCTGAACACTCCACACCTGTCTCTTTCAAGGCCTTTTAAGTCTCTCAATCTACAGGATTCCCCTCCATCTTTGTTTCCCTGGCATTTTATTTGGTGAAGAAACCTGGCTGTTTGACCCGTAGTGTCCTAGACTCTGGAAATTTGTGGATTGTATCATGTGTAAGAGGTTCCCCTGTCTTCTGAATTTTCTGTAAAATGGATGCAGAGGCTGTACCAGATTCGGGCGTCATTTACTTGCTGGGACCACTTCATAGGTAGCAGCGGGCTCCTCAATCAGGAGGCAGCCTTGTCATGTGTCTTTTTGTGCTGTCAGTAGTCGCTGCTGCTCAATGCCCGGGTCCACTCATTTATTAGAGATTACAAAGGAATGGTATTTAATTCAACCAGCGCTTCTTCATTGGTTAGCTAGAATTCTTCTGTAAAGAATAATTTCTCCTTATCTACTACTCAGTCCCCCAATGGCATAATATCGAGTTTTTGGAAAAGTCATGACATATTTTTTCTATGTTTTTCGTTGCAAAAATGCATCATGAGTTTTCCGACAACCCTATATATTAGAAAGGCAGGATAAATGCTCATTTCTTTCATTCATCATTTTTCAGAGTAAAACTCTGGGTTATTATCCTCCAAAGGCGGCCAAGTAGTTGTTAAGTATTATTATGAACTCATGGAGCTAAACATATTTGATTATTTCCGTCCATTCTAGTTATTATCCATACTGATACTCCCTTGTCACATTTTGGGCCAATGGAAGCCTCTTCATGTTGGCCCCAAATACTTCAGACATGAAGTATTACTTTTCTTGCTATCTGGTTCCAGGCTTCCAAGATGCAACCAGCTCATCTTTTACTTTCCTGTACTGGACTCAGAATCAGCCATTTCTCCCAAAACTCTGGCTTCTCTAATGGGAAATGGTACTAGGGATGATCATTCCGTGGACAGATATAGTAAGCATAGTGCATGGATGAGTGAACACGAACACACACTCACACCCTATATATATTTAAATATGAGGCAGCTCATGAGTTGATACTGAAATTTCTAATTCAAATTCAGAACTTAAGAGTTTTTACTTTCTTCTATTTAATATCTGTATCTTTTTTTCTTCCAGAAGAAGGCTGCTTCTCCAGTTACATAATTACAGTTGACCCTTGAACAACAAGGGCATTAAGGGCATCAAGCCCTCAGCAGTTGAAAATCCGCATATAACTTAAGTTGGCCCTTCACATATGCGGATTCCCAACTGCCTGTTGACCCTTGAACCACATGGGTTTGAACTGCACAGCTCAACTGAACGCAAAGGGCAACTGAAAACAATTTGAGTACCAAGTGGACCTGCATAGTTCAAACCCAAGTTGTTCAAGCGTCAACTGTACTCATTTGCTTTATTCCACCCACCCCCTCTCCCCAAAGCACACCAGCCTCAGAATAACAAGACCAATATTCTCACCACTTTGATGATTACTGAAAAGTCAAATATTTTGCTTTTGTTCCCCCACCATTCTCTGCTCGTTTTTTTTTGAACAACTGTATTACTGGGGCCAGCCAAGTGGTGTGGTGGTTAAGCGCTGGCGGCCCTGGTTCGGGTCCCACATATGAGGGCCAGTGACACTGCCCTCAAAAAAAAACAAAACCAAAAACCACAACTGTATTACATCTACATTGTCATGGCCACTACATATAATACTTTCTATCCTACTAATGACACTCCTGTCATTTGAATTTAATTCTGCAAGTAAACACATTTAATGCTCACCACTAGTTCTTATGTCAATGTCTGACTATTTAGTTGTTTAAAGCTCATTTTCTAGCACATTTCTCAGGATGGGCTCAAAAGTTCCCAAGTTCTTGTAAGCTGGAAAGTTTGCAGCCTTTATACTTGGTAGTCTGTTTGGCTGGATATAAAAATCCTTGGCTGACATTTTTGATCCTTGAGTATCCTAAACACGTTACTCTTTTTTTCCTTTGGCACAGAGCATTGCTATTGAAAAGTCTGATGATATTCTGATTGTCTTTCCCCTATAAATGACTTTTTCTTTTTTCTTTTTTGGCTTGGATGCCCAAGGAACTTTTCTGTCTTTAAAATCCAGTAGTTAAACTGAAATATGTCTCAGTGTTGGTCATTCTGGGTCAATTTTATAAAGTCCTATGTACCCTTTTAATATGTTGTTTCAAATCTTTATTGCAGATTGTACTCTCTTTAAAGGCTACATAGAGAACACCATAAATGCACATTGTTTTCAAATATCTAGGGGCTGGGGCTTTACAGAAACTACCTTTCTTTCTTCCTAGGCTTTCCATATCTAAACAGCAAGCATTTGCCAGGAATGAAGACAAATAGGGTCCTTCATGAAAACTGGCATCCAAAATATTTACAAATGTTGAGAATATCCCTTGGTATTTAAAAACGACCCTGTTTTATGCTCAAAATATATGTTGGACCAAGGGGTAACATATCTATATTTCTAAAAAGACTGTAACAATGTATGTTTTTATTGACTATGCACATTCAGTCTTTTTTGCCAATCTGGTAAGTAAAAAAGCAGTATTTCACAGTTTTAACATTTCTTTGAAGAGTGAATTTAAAGGTCTTTTTACATGATTACCAGTCACTTGGATTTGCTCTTCGGTGAATGTCATCCTCCTATCCTTTGTATATTTTTCAATTTCCTCTTGGAAATTTTAAAAATTCTACTGACTTTTGTTTATGGTGTCTTTGGTCATACAAAAGTGTATTTTTTAGCTGCAAAATCATTGGTCCATATTCTTTTATTGCTTCTGCATTATCAGTCTTGGTTAAAGAAGTCTCCCTAGATTGTACACAAAATCTCCTGTTTTCTTGAGGGATTTTCATTGTGATAAAATGTAGGTTGTTTAATCTTTTGGGATTCAGTTTTTATATATGATGCAAGTCTTGCTTTCTTCCAGATGGATCATCAGTTATGTCTCATACCATTCATTAAATAGTCCACCTTTTTCCCTCTGAGTTTAAATATGCTATCTTTTATGCTGGGACATGTTTCTGAGCTACCCTTTGCCAAGCATGTGGCTATGAATTTTTACTTCAACTCTGTATTGTTTTCATTACTGGTAGCTTTATAATATGTTCTAATATGTAGGGATGCAAGTTTCCCGCTGTGTTGTTTAAAAATTACTTTCTTTCTGGCTTTTCTTGTGATTTTATTCTTCTATGACAATATTATCCAATTAAAACACACACACAAAACTCTCCCCTCCCAAAACTCTTGTTAGATCCTAACTGAAATGGCCATAGGTTTATGTATTAATTTTGGAAGAACTGACATTTTTACGATGGGTAAGTTTTCCCATTCAAGAATGTGCTCTTATTTTATGTTTTCCAATAACATTCTATAGTCTGACCTAGGAAGCCTATTCCCAGGAACCTTTTACTGAGAAATGAAACCACCAAAACATCACCCTGCACAGTAACACAAAAATGGAGAAGAAAATGGTTAGTCATCAATTGGGGGATAGTTAAATAACTTATGGTATATACTACAAAACAGTATTTTTTTTTATTAAATAAACTCAGTATGTATATTACATTTATGTATTTAAAAGTATGTGTATATATATATGTAAAAAAGACAGGTCACTGGGCCGGCCAAGTGGTGCGGTGGTTGGGAGCTGGCTTGGGACGCCAGCGGCCCTGGTTCGGATCCCACATATGAGGGCCAGTGACACTGCCCTCTAAAAAATTAAAAAGACAGGTCAGCTTTTATTTTTAAGGCTGCACAATAATGTTAGATCATACGCCAATTCATTTATAGATAAAGCAAAATAGAAACAGAAAAATGACCTCTACATCTGAAACCATCCGAAGCCTAGAATAGTGACACATCTTACTTCTTTCCTACAGTTGTTCCACTGATACATAAGTGGCACTCCTAAACTGCCTTAAAAACAAGAAAAATATCTCATGCCTTGTTTGTGAGATATTTTCCAATGACCTCCCTTAAGGAATATCCTAAACTAACATTCTTATCTTCTATCACTATTCAAGTTTCCAGAACTTTTAGAGCAGAAAATCTTTCTCATTGGTATGTTAGGCTGGAAGCAAGTCATCTTTTAGGCAAACTAGAAATTAACCCTCACAGCAGAAAATATGAGTCATAAAAATTTTTAAGCAACAACCAAGAGATAATGGATTCTTCTTGATTGGGAGAGATAAAAGAATGAATGGCTCAGCTAAATATCTACAATGTTCATGGCCAAAGTAAAATTATTTCCTCCCCAAATTCAGAAATCGTAAAAAATCATCCATTAAATTAAGACATGCCTAAGAAATTATTTTATAAAATAGTCAATGCATGACAGGCAAATTTGGTGACGGTAGGCGGAGAGTTGATAATAAAGGAAGGATAATTTATATTACCTAAATGACATAATAAACACAAGTACCCAGCACACAGTATTTGACCCACAGTAGGACTAAATACATACTCCTTTTCTTTTCTTTCTGAAAGGATTTTTGCTTGGTTTCTTTAAATATCAATTGTCTCAGTATACAGAATTTTTATAAACTGTAAATATAGCAACACATGAACTATTTGGAAACACATGTCCCTTGGTTCAGTCATACAAATTACAGCAATTAATTCTGGGGTTATTATTAAAACAAATGAACAAACCAACAACAACAAAAAAAATCCTTGTTATGGCTTACCTTCCTTCCATGTTTAGGATACACACCAGTTCATCCTCAAAAAATATCTCGGGTCCCTCAAGATTCTCAATGTCACTAAAACCATTACAAGGGACCTATGAAGAAGACATATACAAACAGGCCTCAATAACAAGTAATAATGTTGTTGTCACTCTCATACACAAATTTGAGTTGCCAAGAAAGATGGTCATTTTCATGGAAGTGGTTAACAACTATCCTATATTATCTTGTAACATCTACCATGGGTGGAAAGTAACATGCAAAGTAACAACTTGTTTAGATTTTGCTGTTAGTTGTAAATTAATTATATTTTCATAGACTGAAATTTCTGAAACTGGTAATTCAAGAATTCTAATGTGAAGAAAAATAGCTCTGACACAAGAACTAGAGATACAAAATTTCTGAATTCCCAATACCTATTGCATGCAGGCTAATGTTTACTCAAGGAGGGAAGGACCAGAGAGGGAGAAGTCTAGTGCTTTGGACAACTCAACCCACTGGACATGTTTTCTTCTCTATAAATTGAGGTGGTGGTACCATGAGCTTTAAGATCCACTCAGTTTAACCCTCCACTGGGGGCAACTGATCTCACAGATTCATTGCACACAAATTTTCAAATATGAAATACGTCTTTACTGTACTAAGTCACAAACATGACTGTCGACAGGTTACCGTTGAGGGGGAAGATACGGAAGCGATGAGTCACGATACTTAACTGTTAGATATTTGAAAATTTGTGCGCAATGAATCTGTGAGATCAATTGCACCCGACAAAGGGTTAAAATTCTATTACTTCTCCGACTTTTCTTTTTGAAGGTAGCCAGGGAATTTTATGTCAACCTGTGTGCATGCAGAGAACACAGGAATACAACAGGGGTCCTAAGCCAAAGTAATCACCCACCCACATATCAATCTTAAATATACTCCTGCTTTGTTCAAAGTACTTGACATACTTCTAATTAAGCAGTGGTACCAGGAAAGAGGGAGCTAAGGAGAAAACATAACAATTCATCATTATTAGACAAAGGCACAGGCTGTTAAAAATGCATACAAAACCAGCTGGACTAGAAGTAGAGGCTGCAAACTAGTAGCCCATGACCAAGTGCATCAAACACATTAGCACTCAAATATATGTATGTGCAAACATGTTCAAACCAGTTATTTAATATCTGCGATTATGCATGCTTTGAGCCAGGGCATGGTTTTTCCAAGTGGAACACACTTTTTTTTTCCACTCTAACATTAACAAACATTTATTTAGAAAGATGAATTGCACTAAGGAATACCTAGTTTTATGCTCCATATTAGAATAAGTTCAAATTTGTCCGAAGTTCAAAATTTGAACTTTCTCTTTCAAAGCTTGAAAAGCTCTGAAAGTATTTCAAATGTATGCTCTCCATTAAGTAATAGTAATTAAAATTAGAAAAATAGGACTTAATCTTCAGTAAACCAGGAGGGTACAATAAATTGGACTGGCTGTATTTCCAACCCCTCTCCCTCGCCAATCAGAAATAAATTTAAAATATTCGTGTGGATTATTTTCCAGAGTTACAAAAAAAGATAAGAATCAGGACCTGATACAGAAACTTCTGTGAATGCTTTGCGTAAGGAAAAACAAAAACAAAACCATGCAGTGCAGCACTATTAAAAAAACAAAAAACTTTTCTGGGGTAATGAACGCAAGACAATTGAGGGAGCAATAATTCTGATTTACAGATAGATTTTAATCCTGTTAGCTTAACAAATAATGCAGCCCACAACTGGTTAGAACCTGCAAAGTCAGAGAGAGAGAACCATCTTAATTTCGTCAAGCCTTCTGGGAAAACAACTGGGTGAGATTTGTAGTGTTCAATCATCAAGGATTCCCCCCCAAATCATGCAGAGGCTGAAAAAAAAAAAATATGGCTAACCCTCTGGCAGAGACATAACACCGAAGAGAAATAATCCCTCTAACACTGTGTTCCAGGTCCCTCCCTGCTTTTCCACCCCCATTCTCTCTCTGGCTTAAGAAAAAGTAAAGCTGGCAGGGCCACATGGCTTCATGTTGTTGGATGGGAGGAAAAAGGACCCAATGACTCTTGCAGCCATCGAAGTGAGGAAGGGATTGTGAGAGCACTGGAAAGGGAGACATCAACAGGAGCTGGATGAGCTAATGCCTCCAGCCCCAGACACACACACACACACCCCACAACCAGGAGAAAGCTTAGAGCTGCAGGAACGCATCTTACATGCTCTGAAAAGAACCTCTTGGAGAAGGAGGCCACAATCTTCCGGGCTTCTAACCCAGCTTTCTGCCGAACTTTGTACTCCTCCAACCAATTGACGTAGTCGGTGGGGCTGTAGTGTTTCATCAGGGAAGGCCACCTACAAGGAGAAAAACACACACACACACCCCCTCGGCTTAACGGAGACTCAGAGGCAGGCAGACGCGGCGCAAAGGCCGCCTTGGAAACCAGGGCGAGCGGGATGGCTTCGGGGTCCAGGGGCCCCTGGGGACGGACCCCTAGTTCCAATACCCACCCAGGACGCACGCAGGCGCTCGCTCCACGGTGTGACCTTGGCATAGCCTGCACTCCCCATCTATAAAACGGGGACCAATATTAGCAAGCACAGCCATCGCAGGGATGACAATAACAACCGCGGAGGTGTCCTGCGCGCCTCCGGAGAGCTGGGCCCTTTGGGAAAAAAAATGCTCTCTGCACATCTCATTTCATCAGGGCCGTCAAAGGCGGATCTGACGATCGGCAAAGTCGGAGAAGGAGGCTCAAATAAAAACAAGGGGCGTCTACCCCCCCCCCCCCAAGGTCACACGGCGAGTTGTGCCAAGGGCCCGATTGCTACCCCCGGGTGCGCCCCGGAATCTGCGCTCCGGGGCCAGCGCCGCGCAGGGGATGCTGCGCGCCCGCGCCCCCCGGGCTGCCCGGGGTCGCCGCGTCCCCAGGTCCATGGAAACAGCGCCGCGCGGGGCCGGGCACAAAGCAGCGCGCGGCGTGCGCTCGCCGTGGTGCGGCCACCGAGGGGGCCCCGCGATGCGCAGTCGGGGCCCCGGAGCGCGGCCGGCGGCCTGCAGGCCTTTGTCTGGGGGTCCGCGCGCGGGGCGGGGGGCCAGGCGGCGGCTCCGGCCAGCCCTGCGCGCCCACCCCGGGCCCCCCAGAGCCGGGGGGCCCCCAGCGGGCGGCAGGCTCACCTCACCCGGAACTGCTCCTTCCACACCTTCCCGCTGCTCTGGCACAGCTCGCGCAGCCGCCGGCAGGTGCTGGACACGCGGCTGATGTCCGCCGCCGACAGCGAGCCGCTGCACAGGATGTACTCCAGCACCTCGCCGGGCAGCTGGACCAGGCAGCTGAGGCCGGCCGTCTCCAGCGCGGCCTCCTCCGCCAGCGCCTGCACCACTTCCATCGCGCTGTCGGCCGCCGCCGCTGCTGCTGCTGCTGCTGCTGCTGTTGCTGCTGCTGCTGCTGCTGCTGCCGCCGCCGCCATCTTGTCCGCGTACCTGGGGCCCGCTGTGCGCGCGCGCGCTGGGGGGACCCCCGCGTCGCCCCGCCCACCTGCCTCGAGGGGCGGGGCGCCAGGCGGGCCCCGCCCCTGCCGGTGGCCACGCCGCCTCGAACCGGGGTGTGGGCAAGGGGCTACAAGAAACGCTGTTTTGGAACCTAACGGGGCTGCGTGCCTTGGAGCCGTGGACCGACAATCAAAACATCCGTCTTTCTCATAGTGCTTGCGGCTTCCTGTGCATGAGCGCATCGAACCTTCCCAAGAACCCTATGAACTATGATTGTCCCCAACCTACAGACAGGGAAACAAGAGAGGTCCAGGGAGAGACACAGACGTGCGCAGAGCCCCTTGTCCTAGATTCGAATGCGGATCTGCTTGACCGTGCTCTAAACTCGCAGGCTGTAATCACAGACTTAATATTGCCTGCGTGGATGCTGTGCCAAGCAGTTGTCAGAACTTCCCCAAGGACTCCTCATTGAGTCACTGAGTCCTTGAGTCCCTACCATATAGGTACCCTATTTGTACCCAAGCTACAGATAAGGAAAGCAAGGCTCATAACGGTGGGAATCACTGGTGCACAGTCACAGGCACAAAAAGCAGTAGAGCCTACATTTGAACTCTCAAAGCAGAAGTTCCCACTCGGGTGTGGGTGGGTACACTTTTCAGTGCCTGCACTCTTAAAAGAAAACCCAGGTTAGTTTAGCTCCAGGCACTGTGCTTTGTGCCCTGGGGATACAGAAGTGAGTGTCCTTGCCTCCCTGGAGCTCAAAGTCCAATTGGGGTGGGAGATGGGGAGGGGGGACATACACACACAAAGAACCATCTGTACTGTTGTCCTTTATTGTCCTCCCCCACAACCTGGAATCATCAGAACGCCCTGAGACAGTTGAACTAGTAAAGTTATTCTCGGTGGATGGTGTCAAGCCATCCATGACTCTCTCTTGCCCTGAGAGATCTGAAATCCCTAACATTGTTGCAAAGACTCAGACCCCTATCTACCACTCCAAGCCTGTCTGTAGCCATTCTCTCCAACAGTAACCAATCCCAGCCAGGCTGATGTCTTTCCCCCCACTTCTGAGAGATCTGAAATCCCTAACATTGTTGCAAAGACACAGACCCCTATCTACCACTCCATGCCTGTCTGTAGCCATTCTCTCCAACAGTAACCAATCCCAGCCAGGCTGATGTCTTTCCCCCCACTTCTGAGAGATCTGAAATCCCTAACATTGTTGCAAAGACACAGACCCCTATCTACCACTCCATGCCTGTCTGTAGCCATTCTCTCTTACACTAACCAATCCCAGCCAGGCTGATGTCTTTCCCCCCACTTCTGGCCTTCACATGTATACTATTCCCACTGCCTGGAATGCACTTTATGCTGGCACTCCCTCCTTCTGGCTGCTCTTCCCTTCCTCCCTTCTCTCCTCCCAGCCCCAGAGCCAGACAGGGCTCATTTCCAGCATTTTACAGTCATGTACTTATTTACTTAATTTCTAACTGTTCAACCTGCATCCTTCCCACTAGATCAGAAGCAACTTCAGGACCCAGGAGCGTCTGGATGCCCAGTTAATTGTCACAGGCCCTGCTCACAGCAGATTCTCAATAATTATTTGCTGATCGCAGTTATCTAACCAGTTGTTTACAGTGAGCTACTTAGCCTTTCTGAGGCCCAGTATCTCATCTGTAAAATGGGGGTAATAATAATAACGCTGGCCTCCTAGGACTGTTGAGAGAATGAAATGAGTACATTTATGTAATGTGCACATGTACAGTGCCTGACACAGAGAACGTACTTGATAAAAGTGTGTTCTGGGGGAATGGTGAGAACTGCTTAACGGGCTCAGGTTTTATTTGGGACTGATGGAAATGTTTTGGAACTAGATGGAGGTGGTGGTTGCACAGCATTGTGAATGTATAAAATGCCACTGAATCGTTCACTTTAAAAAGTTGATTTTTATGTTATGTGAATTTCGTCTCAATAAATTTGTTTGAAAAGGTGTTACTGTTTGTATTCGGTTGCTAGGGCTGCCATTACAAAGACTGAATGGCTTAAACAGAAAGTTATTTTTTCATAGTTCTGGAGGCCAGAACTCTGAAATCAAGATGTCAGCAGGGTTGGTTTGTTCTGTGGCCTCTCCTTGGCTTGTAGATGGTTATCTTCTCTCTGTGTGTTCACGTGGTGTGTGTGTGTGTGTGTATGCGCGCCCATCTTAACTCCTGTTCTTATAAGGACACCAGTACTATTGCATCAGGGGCTACCCTAATGATCTCATTTGAACTTAATTGCCTCTTTAAAGACCCTGTCTCCAAATATATTCACATTCTGAGGTCCTGGGGTTAGGGCTTCAAGATAGGAATTTGGGGAGTGAGGAACAATGCTACTGCAGCTGCTGCTACTACAGTCATTAAAACAGAAAGGTTTAGGGTAGCCCCTGGAGTCTGGCAGATCTGGGATCTGCCTCTAAATTCAGTGGACGTTTCCTGGCCTGTGTTTGCCTTCCCCCTAGCATCAGCAGACACTGTTTACCATGCTGCTGCTTCTCAAAAAAGGCTGAATCACCCTGAATCACCTTGGCCTCTGTGGCCCTACCCTCTCTCTGAGGCTGCTCCCTATCAGTCTCCTTTGCAGTCTCACCCAAATGGTTGGGGGTACCATGGGGCACAGCCACAGGCCCCCTTCTTTCAGTTTCTCACCTCTGTCTACAACTAGAATGACCATCCAAACCTAGTCCACATTTCTCTCCAGACTAGCCCTCTCCTCTGAGATCTAGCCTTGCTTAGCCAGTTGCTCACCTGACAGTTCCTTTGGACCCCTAAAATTGAACTTATCTGGGGGTTGAACTCACATTTCCCCTCCCCCCTTACCTTGCTCTCTCCCAGTGGTTCCTGCCTTAGGAAAGTCTGTCTATCCATCAATTACTGCAAAACCGGAACTCGTCACCCTCCTTGGCACCTCACCATCCAAATGCCCCCTAGAGGTTAACATCTTCGTGCCTTGGTTTTCTCACCTATAAAATGGGTGTAACAATAGATCTTCCTATTGAATAGAAATATATATCAGTTACTGTTACTGCTGTACAGTACAGTAACCACTGTACATACTGTACTTACCTCTTTCAGATCCCGCAGGGCCTGGAGAGAGTATTGGGATTTTATCTTAAGTGTGCTGGGACCAAGCACTATCGATGTTCTTTATAGATGAAAAACAGAGGTGAAGTTCTCTGTGCCTCTATTTCTGGAACAGAGAAGCAATTTTCTAAAAGATCACTCCTAACGTTTCTCAGATCTGTCTCCTCTGACACGGTCCCAGTCCATGTCTGCACTGTGGTTCCTAATTGCTCTCCTGGCTTCTGCCCTGGCCCTGAGAATGTGAAAATCAGCTCTCATAACACTCAGACCTTGAGAAACAGTCTCCAATCCATTAGGTGCAAGGCAGACCCCACAGCTGCACAGAGGATCGGTAAGCCGATGTGATGAACGACTATTGCTTTCTTATTAATGACATCCCGGCCCTCATTCTTTCTTCCTGTCTTCTGATCAAAGATGACCAACATGCTGTCAGGAAAAAATTAAAATCTCCTGCCACAACTCTACAAAAAGAGAACAGTTTTTTTATTGAATAAGCATTAAACCAGACTGTGATGTACATCACAGGTAATCTGCTTATAAGATTACAAAGACAGAGAGAAATCCCACCCTTTTTATATACAACCAAGCATTGCACTACATACTTACTCTCGAGATTAATGGTAACTTGTCAAGTAAGAGGACCTGACTACACCTTTGTTATACATTCTTTTCTAGTTCAGCCTAAGCTTACCTGGTAGCTGGGATGCCCATGGTGCTACCCAATTGCTATTGTCTCAAGGAATAAGAAAACTTCTCATCTTTATAATAAGCAGGTGATTACAGTTTGTATCAGGGTGCTCAGGCTGAACTCCCATATACAGGGAGATAGGGATACTATCTTCCTAGAACCTTCATTTCAAAGAGATGGTTCCCAGGCCCTTACGCAAACCATTCCTAGGTTGAAATACTGGCAAAAGGCTTATTTTGAAAAGATTTGAGAACAGTACAATGGACTGTTATTCAGCCATAAAAAGGAATGAAGGACGGACACATGCTACATGGATGAACCTTGAAAACATTATGCTTAGTGAAATAAGCCAGACATGAAAGGAAAATATTGCATGATTCCATTAATATGAAATGTCTAGACTAGGAAAATTCATAAAGACAGAATACAGATTAGATGTTATCAAAGGTTGAGGTGGGAGGGAATGGGGAGTTATTGCTTTCTGGGGACAGAGTTTCTATTTAGGGTGATGAAAAGTTCTGGAAAGAGACGGTGGTGATGGTTTCACAATATTGTGACTGTCCTTAATTCCATTATGAGATAGGAAAATATTGGCAGTCAGGGAAATTGCCACGGTAGAGGGAATCAGGGCAGAATCCATAACAGAGCCAGATGAAATAATGTATTAGCTAACAGATAGTTTAAGTCACACGACTCACCAGAGTGACAAACTCAGGTCGGGGAGGAAAAAGGCCACTTTTTCCCACTCAGGGATTCCCAGGTAGAATGCATATCTTCAAAGAGGTTATTTAACATAAGATCAGACTCTCAGGAGTCCTTTCTTCAAAGCCAGTCTCTGCTAACATACTTCTCTCAGAGCCAAGACAGTTTTGAGAAAAAAGCCTTCTCTGAGACAGTTTTGAGAACAAAGCCTTCTCCGAGACAGTTTTGAGAAAAAAGCCTTCTCCAGGCTAAGCAACATATAAATCTGATAATAGTGCCAAGAGGCACCAGGCAGCCCCTCTCCCCAGACATACAAAAGGTATAAAACCAAAGCTTTTGCCCTAACTAGTGGGCACTCCAGTCGGGACCCCCTCTCCTTTTGAGAGCTGTTACTTTCTACCCTAATAAACTGTCCTCTGCTGTAAACTTGACCTCTCTGCTCCTGGTGTCCATTCTTCAGCTTCATGAGACTATGATCCCGGCACAAGAAATATCCTACATCAATCACATTGAATACTTACAAATAGTTAAGTGGTAAATTTTCTGTTATGTTTTACCATCATTCAAAAAATTAGCATACACAAACCAGATTTACGTACATATATCCAAGAGACAGATAAGACATGCGCACAATTTCTCAAGGAAATGCTCTAAGAAAGAAAGGAGGGAATGGCTGTCTTTCCCTTTTGGCAACAGGGAAAACTCTAAGTTTTAAAATCTACCCTACGGTACCCTCCTGCTGAACAGTCTTCAGCCGAGACCTGGTCCCCACGATCCCTAGTTCCTGTTAAAATCACATAGCACAAGCCCAAATCCTAGAGTGAGCCCCTCTTGGCCTTGTTCTACCTGGCCCCTCAGAGCACCCCAGGGGCTCTCTCCCTGCTACAGCAAGCTAGTAGCCTTATCTTTGTGGACTAGAGGTGTAGCTCTGGTTATCTTTGATTGGAAGACTTCAGCATTCCTCTCCCGTGAGTCTCCACAATCTAGCCGGAGAGACACTTCAACTCCCTTCCACACCGTCAATGGCTTTCCTTATTTTCAAAAGAAATATCCACATCTTTTCTCCTCTGGCCCATCTCCCCAGACTCCCCATCCCACCTGAGGGTCTTTGTTAGTGCAATTGCATTTTCCTGAAATGCCTGCTTCCCACCTCCTTTCGATTTCAACCCAAGCACGTGTCTGCAGACGTCTGCTGAGCACAGCCTCCTTCTGTCTTGTGCCCTCATAGAAACTTCTGTTCATTCAGTCCCCATTCCCAGATTGTCATAATGTGAACATTGGGGAATTACTGGATTTGTCCACCAGCATGGGCAGTTCCAGGTTTCATTGGGTCTGTTTGGAGGCCCGGTTTCAGAAAACGAATACCCAAGGGTGAATTCACAAGTGAACAGGAGAGCATCTATGTAGGATGAGAAAAGAAGGGGCCTTGGATGGAGTCTTTCCAAGTGAGGGGCCCTGAAGTTCAGTTTCATTTAGCTCCACGATAAATGGGCCTCTTCCTATAAAACAGTAACATTCATGAAAGCAGGGCATGTGTCCAGCTTTGCTCAAATTTTTATTGAATGTATGCTAGGGTAGATGAGAGGGTCTCCCACTAGCCTAGAGAGCTACTAAAACTCTTCAGATCAAAGAACTCCCTCCACCCCCCACCCCTGTACAACCATAACTTCTTTCCTACCCTTCCTCAAGTTTTCCTCTTCAGTCACCTTATTGATGAGAACTTCTCTGACCACCCTATTTAAACTCTGGCATCCTGTTTTATTTCTCTCAAAAATGAATTATCAAGATCTAACATACTCCTTAAAAAAAACAAAAAAAAACCTAACTGGTTGTCTCTCTCCTTCCAGTAGAATGTGAGGTCCATTGATTGATCTCTGGTGCCTACAAAAAACACCTGACAATAGCAGGTCCTCATTATATTTCTATTAAATGCGCGAATTAATCCTGTAAGTGCAGCTCAATTGAGCTGAATGCATTTTGCTTGTGGGGTGGACATGAATTTTTGAGGGCCGGAAGACAGACTATAGCAGGCTGAATGATGGCCCCAAACATGTTCACACTCTAATCCTTAGAAACTTGTGATTACTATGGTGTGTGTTCCTCCACACCCCACACCCCCACCCCTATCACCAAGCAATTCCCCCACACCAGCTGGGTGTCCTACAATTCAACTCAATTTTGACACTATTGACCTGGGGATAGATGCCATTGGTTAAGAGTTCAATCCTACAAGACTGTCCTCCCTTCTCCCCACTTCAGAAGCCAATTGTAAGTCCACATTGTCACCTGTGCTTCTGACAAACCAGCCACAGATTGGAGGTTCCCCCAATACCGTCCTGTGTTTGACGAATTTGCTATAGCAGCTCACACAACTCAGAGAAACGCTTTACTTACTAGATTACTACTGAGAGGACATATCTCAGAAATAGCCAGGTGGAAGAGAGGCATAGGGCAAGGTATGGAGCAGGGGAGCAGAGTGGCCCTGCCCTCTCCAGGTGTGCCACCCTCCTAGCACCTCCACATTTTCACCAACCTGGAAGCTCTGAACCTGCTCCTGTCCTTTTGGGTTTTTATGGAGGCCTCATTACATAGACATAGTTGATTAAATCAAGGGCCATTGAAGATTTCAACCTCCAGCCCCCTCTCTTCCGGAGTCAAGGGGTGGGACTGAAAATTTCAACCCTCTAATCATCTGGTTGGTTCCCCTGGCAACTAGCCCCCATCCTCTGGTGCTTTCTGTAAGTCACTCATTAACATAAACTCAGGTGTTGTTGAAAGGGGTTTGTTAAGAATAACAAGGCACTGGGCTGGCAGAGTGGCGCAGTGATTAAGCGCTGACTTGGGAAGCCAGTGACACTGCCCTCAAAAAAAAAAAAAAAGAATAACAAGGCACCTTTAGAGCTCTTCACCAGAATCAGGATGAATACCAAACATGCACTTCTCATTAGAAATCACACTATCACAGGTACCTTACATGGAAAAAGGGACTTCGCAGAGGTAATTAAGTTAGGAATCTTGAGATGGGGAGATTACCCTGGACAGCCCGTGTGGGCCCAATAGAATAATCACTAGGGTCCTTATAAGCAGTACCCAGGAGGGTCAGAGTCAGCGAGAGGCGGTATGATGAATAAAGCAGAGGTTGGAGTGATGCTGGGCCATAAGCCAAGAAACGTGGGCAGCTTCTAGAAGCTAGAAAACATGAGAAAATGGATTCTTCCCTAGAACATGGCAATGAGAAACTAATACAGACTTAATACAGATTCTAGTTTTCTATTGTTGTTTTAACAAACTACTGCAACTTAGTGGCTCAAAACAACACATGTATTATCTTACCGTTACGGATGTCAGAAAACTCCAGTGGTTCTTGTGTGCCTAAAATAAAAGTGTTGGTAAGGCTATGTGCCTTTTGCAGGCTCCAGGTGAAAGTGGTTTCTTATTTTTTTGTAGCTTGTAGAGGCTGCCTGCACTCCTTGGCTCATAGCCACGCTGCTCCAACCTCTGCAGCAATAATGCAGCATGCCAGGGAGATTGTGTGATTGTTTGTGACTCAGCATTATTGTGGCAATAGCTAATGTCTACCTCGAGGCAGATCACTCACACACACGTCCTAATGCAAAGCAAGACTTCCAATATGCCAAGTGACTGGTACAAATAGACAGCACAGTCGGAGGATAAGGAGAGAGCAGGGCTGCTCTTAAAAGGCAATGTTTGAATCAAACCCTCAGCAATCGAAGTGGGCTCTGCAGAGGCGAGGGAGGGGGATGGGCTTTCCGGGTCGGGGGCGTGGCTGAAACAAAGGCCAGGTGGAAGGAGAATAAAATCTGCGTTTAGAACTTTAGGGGCAAATATGAGGAAGGGAAGGTTTGTGTGGCCTAGTGAAGGTGCCCAACCTCCAGGGGTGGGTCCTCAGGCTCTGGTCCCTGGTGGTGCCAGATGCCTTTGGGCAAAGGCATGGCTGGATGAAAGAGATGTTTTGGGAAGGGCAACATGGGGGCAGTGTGTGTGCTCTTCGAGGA
This sequence comes from Aselliscus stoliczkanus, assembly GCA_033961575.1. NCBI lineage: Eukaryota > Metazoa > Chordata > Mammalia > Chiroptera > Hipposideridae > Aselliscus > Aselliscus stoliczkanus. The sequence goes on from CM066736.1 coordinate 11,484,825, forward strand.
AGGTGATACATGGCATTGTGGAGGAAAAAAGGAACAGGTGTCTCTCTCCCCACAGCATTTGCCATCAGCTATTCTGCTCATAACTGCCATCTCCGTTAGTGACTCTTTTCTAAAGCCTTTGCAACAAAACCGATTGAATTAGTGCATGAGGTTTAATTAATGCCACGGATACTACACCTTGGTTTAATTAATGCCACGGATACTACACCTTGCGTTGACAGTACATCTCAGAGGCTTTCTCACACTTAGTTTCTTTATTGGGTCACATTCCTGTGAGACCAGGAACAGGGGCAGAGAGGAGAGCGAACTCACCCCCCTTGTAAGTGTCAAAATTCTTGGAAGCAGAAAAGGGGGAAGAGAGAGTTGGGCTTTCAATATCAACATCCAACCTCAATTCCAAGTTCTAGCAGGGAAAACAGAGATGCAGAGAAGTCAGGAGACCCCAAGTCTAATAATACTGAAGATTTGAGAGTTGTTTTTTTGTTTCTTTTTTTTTTAAATCACTTTACTAATTACTCTGGCTTTAATCTTCTGCTATTTGATTAACTGAATCTTATTTTCATCCAGAGGCCCTTGCTAAAGTGATTTCCTTTTGGTGATGTGGGGTAAGCACTATATTGACCTACCTAATTTTAAATATGGTCTCTGCTTTTGCTTTCTTGGTGATTTTGTCAAGGGTACAAAGAAAAAAAAAATACAAGGTATATTTCTACTATTTAACTGATGGTGAAGCCCATATTCTATATTGATCTGCAGTGATTTAAAAATCCTTTCCTCCCCCTCCCCACTTGCTTCCCTCCCTCTTCTTTCAATTTGTGGTTGGGAAGGTTCTGTTTTGGTGTAAACTTGGATTTTTCACCTGGTTGCCAGGCAACAAAAGCCACTCCAGTCAGGATGCGTTATAAATGTTAAATTGTCCTCAGCCACCTCTGAGGCTGGGCCTGTCAAAACTCCCATGTGTGCATGAATTATGTGGGGAAGCTGGTTAAAAACGCAAGTGGGTGTCAGACCTTATTCCTAGTGGGCAGGTGTGTGTGTGTGTGTGTGTGTGTGTGTGTGTGTGTGTGTGTGTGTGTGTAGGGGGGGAGGATGGAGAGGTGGGGAACTGACTTTTGAAACAAGTGGCTCCACTGATGGCAGGTGTTCTGAGGAGGTCTGAGAAACCCAGTACCTAAGTATCAAATGGCAAATGACCTCAAGGTGGGGCTGTTTGAGCTTCAATAAAAGTAAAGGGCTGAGCTAGGTAGAAGGAACCAGAGCGTGGGTCTTAGTTCATTTACTCGTGTATATGAAACCAAGGGTCCTCATGATTTTGATTAAATTTAGCTTTAAATCCAGTTCTAAAAATCATCTCTCTCTTTTTCTCTCCCTCTCTCCCCTCCCCTTCAGAGACCTAGCCTTTGCCCCTGATAATCAACAACCCCTGAGGCAGCAGGCAGTAGCCCGGATCTGACTAAAGATCACAAGGTCCAGACCTCTGGCAAGCTAAAGATAACATCTTGACCTAAACTACGTTTCAGCTCTTGAGCCCTAAGGTGGACTGACCCCCTGGCTATTTTCCTGTAAAACCAGACAGAAGGACGCCAAAGCAGACCTCGGAGCTGTCCTCAGGTCCTGAGGAAATGATTCATTACCCTTTATCCCACCTCTGACCAGCAGTCAGCTCCCAGCACAGCCTGAGTCCCTTAACCCATGGTGTCTTGTGATTTTGCCCTATAGAATCAGTAACCTACATGCTATCGGGGAGTTTGGGTTTCTGAGCATTACCTTCCCATTCTGCTGGGTGGCTCCATTCATAACAAAATCGCCAACCTTTCTCCACGGCAATTATTGGTGTTTAGTGTTTGGCTCTGCTAGTGCCAGTGGATGACTCGGTAAAATATAGGGCTAGTCTATCCTGTCCTAGCCTAGCCTATGTGTGTTGCATATATTAACCCATTTAATCTTATCTCCATGCAGTGAATTTGAAACAATCACGGCCTACTTTACAGTGAAGAGGTGAAGGTACAGGTTGGGTAGCTTATCCAAAGTTGCTCTGCTAGGGAGTGGAGGAGCTGGGGTTTCAACTGGACAGCCTGGGTCTCTTAAGCAGCAGCGCTAGGTGGTGGCTACGAATGCAGATTCTAGAGCCGATCCGTCTGGGTTCAAGTTCTAAACTGGAGAGAGCAATAGTAACAACTCAAAGTGTTCTGGTGAAGATTAGCACCTAATAACTGTTAGCCATGATTTTACTTACTCGTAATGACCAACTTCCGTAGGGCAGTGTGGAGCCGGGCCTGAGAAGTGCCCTGATGGCGATTCCATCTCTGACCTGCAGCTCACAAGGTCATCTTCCGAGTTCCCTCAGGCTTGGCCCACGTTTTGGTTGTGACAATATTGCAGCTCAGGCCTTCCCTCTGACTAGTGGGATTCTTCCCCTCCCTCGAGTTCCCTTCCCGACAATACCCCTTCCCAACACCACTTCCCAGTCAGCCTCCTTACCCCTCTGTCTCAGGGTGGGCTTCCTAGGGGCTGACGTGGGGGGAACAGTGGGCAAAGGTGTGAGAAATTCCCAAGCGAACCGCACAAACGACAGCAGTCAGCCACGTTGAGTCCACTTTTTAATGTTTTAACCATAATGCAAACAGGCAGACTTAGACTTTTGTGGCGTTCCATCCAATAAGATGAGAACTATACAGGAGAAGAGCATGCGGCAGACATGGCCTAGACAACCTCGCGAAGAGCGTAGGGCAGGCGTCAGTCCTTTGAGGAAGGTGCCGGGAACACTCGGGACACTTGGCGGAGATTAGCAGCATCCAGAGCTCAGAGGTAGGGGGAAGTCCGAGTTCCTGACAGCACGTGTGTGGTGGGAGGCGACACCGCTCGGCCCACCTCCCCAGTTCCCCAACCCCGGAATGAAACCCCCGGGGACAGTGGCGTGAGCAACCCAATGAGTGTGCTCTCTCTCTCTCTCTCTCTCTCTCTCTCTCTCTCTCAGCCTTCCATAAAAACCACTGCTGAGTCCCAAGGGTCTTTACAATCATGGCAACAACGAAACATCAAGGGAAACATGGTGGAGGCAGGAGGCAGGGCACTGGGCCTCCGCGGGTCTTAACCAGAGTGGACATTGAGGGCAGCGCATGTTACTGAAACGGAGCTGCCATCTTTCTGTCTTGGGAGGGAATCTGTGAAACCACCCCTCTCAATTGCTCCATCACAATCCCTGGAGTCTCAGTTGGGTGGCTGATAATGGAAACACAACCATCAGGCTGAGGAACTCTGCTAAGTCCATGATGAGAAGGCCTAGGGTAGCCAGTAGATTCTGTTGTCCCCACGGACGTCTGGCAATGTCTGAAGATGTATTTGGTTGTCATGCTTGGGAAACTGCTACTGGCATCGAGTGGGTGGAGGCCAGGGATGCCACTCAGTGTCTTCCAATGCCAAGGACACTCACCACCCCAAAGAGTTCTACAGCCCCAAATGCCAACAGTGCAGAGGTGGACAGACCTTGGGCTAGAATCTCCTATAGCTGAGGAGTCAAGTCTGAATGCTTGGATGTCCTAGAGTCATTTTCTAGAAGACTACGGAAAACAACATCTGAAGGAAGATTTGTTCCTGCCTGCTAGGGCCAGAATGGGCCCTGTCCTGGACTAGACAGATATGTCCTCCTTGCTCAGAACCACTCAGATATTCTAGGACAAGACAAACTCATAAACATAATAAGGCATATTTAGTCTTGACCTCTCCCCTTGCACGTGGCTTTGACAAGAGCAGAGACCCCACACAGATTTTCTTCCTAGGGGTGTAAGTTCACTTCGGTCCTCACATCTGAGACTCATCTGTGTTTAGGAAGAGGTGGCTGTTCCTATTGGGCCCTTTTGTCACCAGGCAGGGACTGGCAGTAGACTGACAGAGTGGGTGTGGGAGAAAGAGAAGAGGCCAGGCAGGTGTCAGCCCACAAAGGCCAAATTTAGGTTCATGGGGGTCATCTGTGTTGAGTCCCTCAGAGGCAAGACCCTTTCTCAGACTGTCAGACCTATGTTTCTTCCATCCCAGCTCCTGAGCCAAACAAGGCATTTGGATGCAGGAGACATTCCAAGGGTTGGGAGAAGACAGGGAGTATGGACAGGTCCTGTAGGAAGCTCAGATTAATATTTCTTCCTTCTTGTCACCTGCAGGCAGTCTCAGATTAACGTGCCAGTTCAGACAGAAGGCTTTGTGAATGAGGTGGGCATGGTGACATGCTGGGATCGGGGCAGTGGAGATAGAAATACACACAAGTAAACATGGCCAACTGAAACCAAAATCTTACATCCACAGTTTTCCTAATAGCAGGAAATAAAAGGCCACACTGGAAGCTGGTGATGTAGGGGTGAAGGGGCCCAGACATCTGGCTTGACCATTCTGGCAGAAACCATGTGCCCCATGATCCGAGTCAGAACAACCTCACTTGTTTTGGACTCAGGGCAAAACCTGACCTCCTTTTGGAGCCCAAAGCAGGTGGCTGCTGAGAGCCTATCTGGCCAGAAAAATCCTGTGTACTAAGTCCAAGGTCTGCTGACTTGGGGTCAATTCTCTTTCTGCGCTGCTAGGCCTGGCTGGACCTTGGAAGGATTGACCCTGTTGTTGACCCAGGGAGAAGTGGCTTATCACGTCAGCATCGCAAACTCATCTTTCCCTTGAGCCTGTTTTTTCTTTTTCACAAGGCCCCTCTTTCTCAATCGAGAGGCAAGAATCTTGACTTTCTCGTTTGTTTTCATCTTCCACAACAGATCGGTCCCAAGTCCTGTTGATTCAACGCTGGAATGTCTTTTTATCACTACATCTGCTTCTTCCCTCATTCCAGCCTTGGTTACTGCAATCGCCTCCCTGATAGGTCAACTGGCCGGCCATCATGGTCTATGCTGCAGTCAGAACATTCTTATCCAAACACTGTGCCAGTCACCTTGTTTCCTTCTTTCATAAACACTTGAGGACTCCTGTTATCTACCAAATAAAGTCAAAATTCTGTAACATGCCACTCACCTCTCCCCATCTTGTGGTCCCTGACCATCTTCCCAGCATCTCTTTCACCATGCTGACCCTCCTCAGCCTTTCAAAGCTGGGCAATGTCTGAGGCCATGCCCCATTGACCCTGCATGCCCCCTGCCCACGCCATTCCTTTCACTCTTTCTACTTCCTGGCAAACCTGTCTCCGCTTGGTGGAATCCCACCCATTTCTCAAACCCCAGACATCTACATCAATTCTAAGGATTGTGTCTCTACATACCAGATTCTAACTTGTAAGAGAGGAACTGTGCTTTGCTCTGTATGCTCCACCATGCTTTCTGATTACTGGAGAGGCAAGACATGTTGTAGATTAAATGAAAAAAAATAGAATTTGATCGTTTACATGGGCCAGGTACTGTAACTGGGCATCTTAGGGGCAGCCTCTCACTTAATCCATCTTGTTGTACAGGTGGATATGTGGACTCAAAAGGTTAACAATTCACCAGACCACAGCTGTCTGCAGAAACGGAGGGAGAGTAAGCATTTGGACTCAGGTTTGTTCCCCAAAATCCATTTTGGTGGGTCTGAAGAATTCCCCTCAAAAGTAAGCTAACTGGCTGTCTCACTCTGTAGAAATCAAAAGAAAATAATCTCCTGTCAGGGAGTTTAACTACTTTTGCTTCTTTCCCAACACTAGGTATGGGAATTACAGTCATAGTAATTATAGGAGAACACAACCGTTTCAGCTTCCCGGTGGCGAGGGATGAATGACCCATTCCTCCTGACTAAACTTACTTTTGTTAAATGAGGTTGGAGCTACTGCAGGCCAATTCAAGGGGGAAAGGGAAATAAAAAGTCTATAACCTGGATAACCCCCAAATGCCCAGTCAACCTTATTTTTGCTCACCTCATTTTATAACAGATTTTGCACCTATTTTTGGCTACTGGGACTGCACTAAAAACCACCACAAGAGGGCAGCATTTACACACCCTGGATCGGCGCTAAATCCTAAATAGGAACTCCATTCTCCGACTCTTGATAGGTTAGTCTCAACCAGGCTTTTGGTACCAGGGCTTCTGACAAACCAGAGAAACAGATCAGCCCAGTCTCCTGTCCTCTAGCCAGGAGTTATGAAGCAGCTGTGTTGGGGTTGCAAGATATTTACTTAAAAAAAAAAGTCTTGGGAACAAACATGAGTCCTGGTTATATAATCATGTCTTTGGACTCCCTGTTAAAACAAAAAAGTTATTTCCACCTGTCTACCTATTGCTAGAAGAACAGAGATATATGAAGAAGGTGCCGGGCACAGAGTGAGTGCTCACAAGTATTTATTTGTTGATGGAAAAGCATTCGTGCATCAAGCTTAATTTAGAAAGGGAAGCACACGGATCAATTCCTCTTTGAGGGAGGTTGGACATAGCAGTTCAGTCCCTGGAGAGCTTAGTGACATCTTAGCAGGTATCTCCAAAAGGCTTAAGGGGCTGGAAAGAAAGCCTCTGGTGGAAAGTTATTAGGAGTCAGAATTGTGTGGGGTTTACAATGGGCTCCCCTCCAGGTTTGCAAGGGCCGGGGAGCATGCTGGAGGTTTGTTCTCTAAGCCCACAGAAGCCTGAGCAGGAGAAAACAGGATTAAAGGCAGGCAGGGAGAGCCTAACTCTGTCCCAGGGATGGGAGCCACCAGGGAGGTGGGTAAAGACGAGATAGAGTTTGCCCTTGGACTTTAAGAGTCTTGGAGGTTGTCCCCCTCAACACTTCTTTGGCACCCCCATTCTAAGGCCCTTCCAAAGAGGGCCAGAGCACTTTCTCGTTGGCAACCCCGCCCCCCACCCCAAACTGAGCATCAAGAAAGAAATGCCCATTGTCCAGTATATAAAGGAAATGCCATCTTTCTGTGTGACCAAACCAAACCAAACAGAAGGCTGGGCTGGGACTGGCTGAATGCTTCCCTTCCAAGGCTGTGGGCCCAAGGCAGACCCCTGGAGGCAGTCCCTTGTGTGGGGAGCCACTGGGATTTCTTGGCTCTCTTTGGATGCTGCCTGTCATTGATTTTTAGCACTGCAGTTTAAAAAAGGGATGCTTCCAGTGCCATTGACTCGGAGAGGGTAAGCTCAGCAGGTTGCCTGCCAGGCAGAAATTGTCCCCGCCCTGATTCCTGCTAAAGACTGCTGCCTATTTTTGATCTGAGCTAAGGATAATTTATTCGTTAAAATTATTTTATCACGTTAAAAATTGGGGGGATCCCTTTTAGACGGCCAAAAGAGTGAAGGCCAGGTTCTTCTCACCCTGAGCTGTGGTCCTGTCATGTGGCTACCCCATTATGGCTTCCCTACCCAACTGGTTCCACTGTAACCGGCTTCCATGATTTTAGTCCCAAGGGTGAAACAGCACGCCCCATTTGGGAGAATAAAAACACAACGATAGCATCCTTCCTTCCAATCTTCATGGCTTTACAGTTTGATCCATTCATATCTTTTAGCTTTACCACATTACAACTAGGGGAGATCGGGATAAGTGACTTGTCCAAAGTCACCAGGTAGCACAAATGAGAAGATTCTTATTTCCAGCACGTTCCCCCCTTAGACACCATCACCTCTGGCCTCGAGGGTGGGGTTGTCCCGGAAGGGCCAAATCAGGTGATTCCGGCTGGGGTGGGTGGGGTTCGGGAGGGGGCTGCCCCATCCAACAGATGGGTTAACTTCCCAGCAAGGGCTCTGCTAACCAGGGCCAGAATCTAAATGCATCTAATTCGTTGATTTCCCCCTTTCGTTGGAGATTTCCCCCTTAATCATGACACACCCCTCTCTATGCCCTGACCCTTTATAACCAGGACCATTAGGATGCTTCCAAGTGTTACAGGGACATTAGCACAGACCCTTAGTTATGGAGCCAGCACAAGCCGAGGCCTGGTTCTTGGCACCTGGGGGTCTGCAGGCAACACGCCTGTGCAGGCAAGAGGACCGTCCGAGACCTCAGCCCATCGTGTGCATGCGTGCCCACTCACGACCAGAACATCATTATAAAAAGGAGAAGGAGGGACTTCAGCCGGCGTGGGACTGGCTCGGAAAACTCTTCTGTGTGGCCCCTGCAGCCTCTCCAGGGGAACCCCAGAAAACCAGCCGTGCCATGAGCGATGCCCATGTTCCAGCGCTTTCACGCTCCGCTGATGTGTCCTCGTCAGGAAGGGTAGAGGGGACAGTTTTGTAAGAGCCACTGCGGATTATAAAGGCATTGCATTGCAGCAGGAAAACTCAAGGAGGAAACCCAAGAAGGAAACACTGAGAGGCGAGAACCCAGAAGAGGGAAACCAGGACACGGCGACGGCGACGACAAGGACAAGGGGGTGGGGAGCACGCGGGGTCCCATAGGAAAGGTTCAGCAGTGTCCACGCTTACAAAACCTGCTGCCACCCCCGCAGGCGCGCATGGGGCGGCCCCCCTGCCATCCGTCTGGGCAAGAGGGTCCAGTTAGGAGCTAAAAACCCTGTGGGAAGAGAAGTGGGGAGGGCATTAGTGCTGCAGGGGCAAGGCTGCTCTGTTTCCTTAAAGGCCCAGAGAGAACCACCTAACCTGGGGGCAGTGGTTTCTGTCACTTTCATTTCCTCTGTAGTCCCAGTGCCCTGGACAGGACCTGGCACTTAGTTGGGGCTTGTCTTGAATGAATGAATGAATGAATGAATGAATGAATGCTTGCTGACTGATACAACTGGCCAGGAAGAGGGACATTTCAAGGAGCTTTGTGACAACCGCTGGAGTTGTGATCTTAATGGCAATAATGTGAGCCTACTGGACATAAAAGTATGTTTTTGAGGCTGCTGTGTCGTCCAGGGAAAAAAGCGAGAATGCTGTGTGACCTGTGCTTCTGAAAACCAGATGGCTGAATTCCTACCTAATTTAATGGAAAGGGCACACGGTGGTGGTTTCTAGGCAGTCTGTGGCAGGGAATGGGGGGACGTGAGATTACAGACAAGATGGATGTGTTGTGGCATTGAGGTCAGGTTTAAACAGTGAGACTCAATCCCAATCTTGTGGTGCCCCAAACTGTTGCCAGCAATTTCTAGAGGAGGAGTGAAATTGGCAAAAAACACCAGTTGGGATTTGCATCCATGAAGCTGTTTCCAGCAATTTGGTGGGGCGGGTGAGAGAGGTGGTGTCAAAGCTGGGAATACATCATTTCACTAGGGAGCATCCCTGGCAGAAGCTGGCATCCAAAACTGGGGTTCCCACACTTGAGGGGGCCTCATAATCTCCCCAATGGCTCGTTGAAACACAAATGGATGCACCCAAACTTCAGAGTTTCAGATTCAGCTGCTCTGGGGTGGTCTATTTGTATTTCTAAAACATTTCCAGGCGCTACTGTCCCACAGGGACCCCTCTGTGGTCATGAAATCAGACATCCCTGCCCATCTGGACCAAAACAGAGGGTTCTGCCCACCCCTTGCCCGTGGGATGGGGCCAGCTTACTCATCGATGTCTTTTTTGCTCTCCTCAATGAAGGCAATGGATTCAGATCTAAGGCGGTTGGTCACTTCATATGTTCTCAGGGTGACCCCGAAAATATCCTCATGGTAGCGGTTGTCATCCTAGGGGATAAAAATAGTCAGGAAACAGCCTCAAAGGCCAGCCAAGGTCACAGCGAGGTGGTGGACATGCTGACATGCAGGAATGGACTAGCCCTAAAGAAAATGGTTCCTAAAGAAAGGAGGCAAAACCCAGTGCCCCCTGGAGGTTCCTTAGCCTCCAAGTCTGTTTCAGCAAAACCCTCTGCCCTCCAGGGCATGGGACCTCTCTCGCCCAGATGGCCAAGAACTGGTATGCTCCTATCCAGGAACAGCGCTGCTTGCTGCTTTGTCAATTCTGAGGTCAAATGGAAACTTTGCCATTTTCCCCATTCCTCCCAGCTCCACACTCCTGCATGTTCGGACCTGGGCACAGCTGGGTTTTGTGTGAAACATCACAATTCAGAGAGACCAGCAGGGATGGGAGAAAAGAAAAAGTGCCCTCTTAGCCCTCAGGGAATGCCTTCCTCGTTGCCAAAGTGGAGGCTTCTTGGGAACAGTGACGCACAGATTTAAGTTTGGAAAGTCTGAAAGAGAGTTGTTCATTTGTAGAATAGGTTCACTTTTTTTGTTGGGTTGGTTTTTTAACTTTATTCTGCAGAGGCCTCAGGAATCGATGAAAGCCTCTCCTGAGGGTAATACCAAAGCAACTTGAGTGATGCGGCCCTCCGCAGCTCTCCTTGGATCTCTGACATTTCTACCAGAAAGTTCTTTTTTTTTTTTTTTGTAACCTACTGAGGTTAGTATCAGATTTAGAGCAAGGGCTTCTTCTGCAAAAAATGTTGATTATTACTCATTTAGGGAAGCAGGAAGAAAGATGGAATCACCCCTGGAGCTTTGCGGAGGCCTGGATTTAGTTTTTTCTCTTCGGGGCAGTTGGCCACACAGTTAGGACTTTGCATGTGGGGCCGCTCCTAAGCATTGTGCGAAATAGGAAAAGGCATGCCTCCGTCTGGGGTGGACATGGTTCCATGCCAAGGTGCATGGCTTGGAGAGCTAAGCATGGGACGTTTTCAGCTCCCACTTGTCTCCCTTGCACAGACCTTTTTGTGCAGTGCCCAACCTGCACAACTGCACAGGGGAGTGCTACTGCTTGGTTCTGGGGGCAGGACAACTTGGGTTAGGATGGTTTCTGCCTTGCTACCCAGTAGTTCACCCACTTGTTATTTTCACACACCACAGCCCCCAACCATATTGAATACATTCACCTGCACACCCCGCCATCCTCCCTTCTCTCACAACTATGGTATGGGACCACCTACATCCTCTATCCCCAGCCATAAATGGAAAAATGGGAGCAGGGATGCCATCATGGCTCCCCTAATCATTGAGACAGATGAGGTGAAGAAGAGGAGACAGGACACCGGATGCTGGGAAAGGGACCCAAGAAGCCAGCCCGTCACTCACCCTCAGCCGGCTAATGAACACGCCGGCATCCTCCACTGAGAGTTTCCCCTGCAGGGTCATGATGCGCTGGATGGCCTTGAGGACGTCGGCGGCCATGGTGACGTCCCCGCAGACGTAAATGTGGCCCCCTTGCTCCTTCAGGGCTCGGTACACGGGTTCTGCCAGTTGCTCTTGCAGGACATCCTGCACATACTTCTGTGGGGAGCGGGGCGGGCCAGTGAGGGGGAGCCGGGCTGTGGGGTGCTCCTGCGTAGCTCACTCCCCAACAGGGGCAGACCCTGACTCGGGAGCTTGTGGGCAGGTAGGATAGCTCTCCAGGTGACCCCAGGGGACTGGGGAGGGTGAAATCGGGAGGAGGGAAAGCCAACCTGAGGCTGGATGAATAAACTGCTTCCCACTTCTGCTGAGGACCCTCTAGGCAGCCCGGCAGAACGCACCCTAACATCACCCCCTGGAGGGGCATAAGGGGTGTGTGGGGGCATTCTCTAACTGCTCCTCTCTCCAATGACCAGTGGTCACGCATGGGGTGTGAATGCCCGTACTCTTGTAGGAGCAGAGTGCCTGAGAAGCCCCAGGTGACAGCAAGAGATGGGGCCAGGTGAGCAGCTGTCAGTTATTCCTGTACAAAGCCAGCTGCTGCAGCAATAACTGGAGTAAGCAGTGGGCTCAGAGAATGTGAAGTAGGCACAAGGGTGGCTGGTGGGACAAACAGCCTCCAGGGAATATGCCTAGTTTGCTCCTGATGTCTTTAAGTTGTGCCGGAAACTCTCCCCACGTGATGCTGACATTCAGCTGGTAAGTCCTGGCACGCCTGTCCTGGCTGTTAAAAGTCTTGCTGTGCTTCTACACACGTTGTCAAACAGCCACTGCCCAGGCCTCCAGAGTGCTCCCCGCCCCAGTTGTCCTGGTCCCTTTCCTGGGACCCCAACCCCCACCCGCTGACCCCAGACCTCCCCAAGTTCCAGTAGAAACAGGCTCCAGTCCTGTGTCTATTCTGACTGGTAGGGCTTCTTATGGGCTGTTAGGTTTTTTTTTCCAATTCACATTAAAAACTTTTTTTATTGTGAAAAAATGTACGTAACATAAAATTTACCATTTAAAAGTGTACGACTCATGGCATTAAGTGCATTCACAATGTTGTGCAACCATCACTTCTATCTAGTTTCGGAACCTTTTCATCACTCGCCCCCCCCCCCCCGAAGCCTCGTACCCAATGGCAGTCACTCCCCACCCCCCCACCCCCCACCCCCACTCTATGGATTTGGCTGTTCTGGACATTTCATATAAGTGGCATCATACACTATGGGCTGTTAAATATTTTAAATGGATATTTTAAGGGTTCCAAGTTTCCTGAAGCACAGAGCAATTTCACGGAGAAGCATACAGAAAGGGTAAGGGGGTTTCTGGAAGGGGATGTGCCTGCCTGTGGGCTGCGTTGGGGGACCGCGGATGGCCCGGTTACCTTTGGTTTGTCTGGCTCCCGGGAGTAGGCCGTGTGCAGTTCTTTGAAGACCCCTGTGTTCCTGGCCTGGAGGGTCTCCTCCCTGTAGAGGTGGTCTATCTTGGACTGCCGGCATCCGAAGACCAGGATCATAGGGCAGGGGCTCATTCCTGGGGACCAGGAGGACCTCATGTCACCCACAGCTCTGACACCTGATTGCGGGGGGTTGGGAGGGTGCGGGGTGCCTGGTGGTGCTGGGAGCAGGGTGCTGGAAACCTCAGTGGGTGCCATACGGCTAGAGGCACATGAACACCAGGGCAGGCTAGTACACAAGGTCTGACAATTCAGTTTGTGAACTTGTTGCAACAATGCTGCTAACCTTTTGTGATATCATAGGGACTATTCATTATGAATTTGTACCAACAGGACAAAAAGTTAACCAAGTTTACTTTTTGGAAGTGCGGAAAAGGCTGCGTGAAAAAGTTAGACCACCTGAACTTTTCACCAACAATGCACCAGCTCACAGGGCACTGTCTGGGAGGGAGTTTTTAGCCAGTAAACAAATAACTGTATTGGAACACCCTCCCTGCTCACCTGGTCTGGCCCCCAATGACTTCTTTCTCTACCCAAAGATAAAGGAAATATTGAAAGGAAGACATTTGGATGACATTCAGGACATCAAGGTTAATACGATGACAGCTCTGATGGCCATTCCAGGAGAAGAGTTCCAAAATTGCTTTGAAGGGTGGACTAGGGGCTGGCGTCAGTGCATAGCTTCCCAAGGGGAGGACTTCAAAGGTGACCATAGTGATATTCAGCAGTGAGGTATGGAGCACTTTTTCTAGGATGAGTTTGCGAACTTAATTGTCCTACCTCATATGCATACATGGACTCTCTCTCTCTCTCTCAATCTCTCTCTCTCTCTCTCTCTCCCCAACCCTCCCTCCCTCTCTCTTTGGGACACAGGTAAAGTGTGTTCAGACTCTGGCAGACCTCCCTTCTCTGGGACTCCATCTTTCCTTCTGCCCTGTGTGGGAAGTGCTAAAACCCCAGCGTTGGAGCTATAGCCCCTGGGTTCCAATACCAGCTCTGTGACAATGAGCACCTTTTTTTAACTTTCTCTGTCTACGTTTCCCCAGGTACAACATGGAAATAATAAGAGCGACTGCCTCACAGGGTCCTTGTGAGAAATGAATGTCGAACATCAGAACTGGGCCTGGGACATAGCGAATACTTAATCAATACTTTATTCCACAAGAATGACAGTTCCATAGGGGCATGTTTGTGTTTTTTTTAAAGGTGTTTCTGTCTTGTTCATTGCTATGCCTCCGGTGCCTACAAAAGTGTTTGGCATTTATTAGATGCTCAAGAAATCCCTGTTTAATGCATTCCTCTCTCCCCCCAAAGCTGAGCTGTGTGTCTCTCACACAGCAAAGGCTGCTGTTGAGTAAGAGCCTCTGAGAATCCCATAAATACACATTTGATAAGGCTTCATGCTTCCCCCTTCCAGGGCTGCTTAAATTTCAAGAAAGGGGTCCGATCTTAACAGTCAGAGAAATGTGGAATTTCAGGCCCAAGGATAAGCTGAGTGGGAGGTGTGTTTGGACAGGTCTTTTGAATTACATCATGGGTCAGGTCATTACTACGCCCCCTCCCCCGCCTCCCGGACCCTCCCCCAGACAGTGATGCAATGGAGAGAGAATGCCATCGCATCTCTGGGCTGCTGGGCCAGGGGGTGGAAGCCACGTGGCCACTGGACCGCGACCCACCTTTGTGTTGGATATCGAATTGCCGCTGTTGCCAGAAGCTTCGGAAAGGGGCGATACCGGTGCCAGGGCCAACCAGGATGCAGGGCACTTGGGGATTCCGGGGCAGGTGGAAGCTAGGCGCTCTGTTCGAGGAGGAGAAAGCCAGAAGACTTGCTGAGTCAAATGTGATCAAGAACAGCTGAGTCGTAGGTAGACCAGGTGGCCGGCTTAGGTAGAAATACAGCAGGACTTGCAGCTCTTTGGCTCGGGCCAGGTGCCCCTTGTGGGGGAGGCCCCACAGATTTGGGAAATGCCCCAAACAGGAGGTTGAGTCTGGCTATCATTCCATTTCTCAATTATCCCCATTGCTGAGCTGAGCCACAAAGGGCAGTGGGATTGATTTCACTTAGGGGTCTCCTACTTTGCACTGCTGATATTTGGGCCTGCATACTTCTCTGTCCTGGGGGCCTGTCCTGTGCATGGGAGGATATTGAGGGGCACCCCTGGTCTCCACCCATTAGATGCTAGGAACACCCTCCAGCTGTGATAACCAAAACTGTCTCCAGACATTGCCAAATTGTGTCCCTTGGGGGGCAAAATTACCCCCCGGTTGAGAACCAGTGACCTAACCATCCATGAGCTCTATCATCAGGGAGTCACAGATTTTAGTGTACAAAACAATTGCCTGGGAGGTGTTAAAAATGACTGCAGACTTCTGGGCAATGCAGTTTAAGTCTGGAAACACCCCTGATGGTATGTGGACCATCCCATGAATGTTTTACCCTCAACAGTTGAGAAAAATGGCTGGCTGAGGACACCATTCAGATGACTGGCTACCAGTCAGATATCTAGAGGGGGCCTAAGCTCAGGCATATCCTTTATCTTTTTATATTTTTAAAATTATAGTTTTTATTTGGTTGGTTGATCGTGATAAGAACACTAACCATCTACCCTCTTAAAAAAAAACTTTAAGAGCATAATATAGCATTGTTACCTATAGGCAGGAGTATCCTTTAAAACGGAGTTTGGGAGGAAAGGCTTTGAATGATGAGGTTAGCGGGAGGTTTGGATCTTCCCCACCTCTAAGCAACTGGGCACAGACGGGGTGTCTGGGAAAATGGGGATAGACTTTCCCCTAGTCTGCAAATTCTGTGAAGGCTGAGACTGCATTTGCCTGGTTCTGTCCTGTGGGCCCCCAGCATCTAACACAGTACTTGCACTTGAGACACATTTGTTGTATCGACTTGACCTTGAGTAGAAGGTGTCCTTAGCTTCTGTCTCATGATCCTGTTTTCCTTAACAACTTGGAGGGATGCAGAATGTTGACTTCCATCCCATCTGGCTCAGTCATCTCTCTAGAACCCTTCGGGCTGGTCCACCCACCCCAGCTCAGGACATCAGTATGCCGATTTGGGATGCATGCTCCTTTCTCTTCCTTTGCCACTCACCCTCTCACAAAACAGGGGACCACTTCATCAGACGGTATCCGGTTGAGCCAGGAAGAGCACACGCCGTGGTGAATTGGTCCTTCTCCATCTGGCAGAATAATCAGGGCAGTCTGGCTCACCGACTGTCCCAGGCTTCTCCATCATGGGCCTCCCCACTCCCCTCCATCCAGAAGGCTCACAGCCCCACTGCCAAGTTTCTATCTTGGAGTTCCTTCCTCGGAAGGGGAAGAGGAAATGGTCTAGCTGGGGGTGAGCTCGTGGCGTGCGCAGGGTTCTGTTGGGTTGGGGTGGGTCAGATTCAACTGCTGCCCACTGAAAGGGCCCTGGTTAACGTGCTCTTGCTGGGATCTAGTCTCAGAGCTCTCCCAGGCACCGTGCATTTTAATTGCGTTATCAAGGAAGAAAAGCACGGGAGAAAGAAGTCAGAAAAAGTCACCGACAGGCAGTGGCATATCCTGCAGCAGAGCGCTCTCTTCTCAGAGAAAATGGGGGATGGTGGCTTGTTCTAGCTCCTGCCTTGGGGGTGCGAGGGGAGGAAGGAGTAAAAAGGAGTCTCAGGATTGAGGAGTAATGCACATCTTGCTTTCTTCCTTCCTAATTCTGCTTGGAGTGGGCTCTGCCGAAGGGGACAGTATGCCTGCTGGGCTTCTTCCCTCAGCAGTTTCCTAGTTTGGGGGTGGGTCTCTGCCCAGGGGGTTGGCAGACCTGCGGAGGTCTGGGGGTTGGGTGGGGGGGTGGGGTGTGTGGAAATGCATTCAGAGTGTCTCCCAGCACCTCTGCCCACCTCGGGTGCGGTAGGAGACGATGGCCACGGTGAGGTGGACCTCATCAGGGTACATGTCTGGGGAGGAGCTGATGGAATAGTAGCGAGGTTGCAGCAGGTTCAGCTGGGTCAGGAGTAGGGTGGCGGGCATCTGGATGGACCGGAACTCCTCCAGCACCTCCACGATGGTGGGGTTCTTGCCCCATTTCCATTCCTCGTACTCCTGCAAGCCCTGTGCCAAGGAGAGGGACAGAGGAAAACTCGCACTTAGCTCCTGGCACACATTTCCAATGGAGGGCTTGAGGAGGTCCGGGGAAAGCGGCAAATAAAGATAATAATAGTTAACACTTACATAGTAATTAGTCTATGCCAGGTTTTCATTCTTGCTAGGACCTCATGAAATAAGTGGTGATTGTTATCCCTATTTTATAGACAAAAAAACTGAGGGATATAGAGGTCCCATGGCTACAAGGTGGTGATTCTGAGTTTTTTTGGTTTTTATTTTTTAAGATTTTATTGGGGAATTGGGGAAGGGGGACATTGTGTTTTTCCAGGACCCATCAGCTCCAAGTCAGGTTGTTGTCCTTCAATCTTAGTTGTGGAGGGCGCAGCCCAGCTCCAAGTCCAGTCACCATGTGGGAGTTGAACTGGCAACTTTGTTGCACACTGAGCCATGCAATGTTCAATCTTAGTTGTGGGGGAGGTGGGGTCAGCCCACCACGCTGTGTGGGTGCTGAACAGGCAACCTTGCTGCTAAGAGCACGCCCTCTCACCAACTCAGTGGCAGCCCAGCTGGGGCACAGCTCACCGGCTCATGTGGGAATCGAACCAGGCACCCTGTTGCTCAGAGCTCGCGCTCCAACCAACTGAGCCACGGAGCCGGCCCCAGTGATTCTGAGTTTTGAATCTAGGTTGGGGGTGCCAAGTTTCTACCTACAAGCCAAACCTGGCTCACCACCTGCTTAGATGTTTAAATATTGGCTAGGAGGGGGGCACTCAGAAGAAGAGTACTATTCCATGACACAAGAATGTGATAGAAAATTCAATTTTCAGGGTCCATAAATAGAGTTGGATTGGAACCCAGCCACACCCACTCACTTACGAGTATGTATTATCTCTGCTGTTGTGCTACAATGGCAGAGTTGAATAGTTGGGACAGAGACCAAATGGAGCATAAGGGATTTACTACCTGGTTAAATATTTACTCCCGTGGCCCTTTACAGAAAAGGTGTTCTGACTCTAGGTAGTCTGGCGCCAGAATCTGGGCTCCTGACCATTATACTCTCCTGCCATATGTAAAGGTCAAGAGAGGCACACCATGGAGGGAGTCATAGCACACACGCTGAGTACGCAGACCTGCGATTTGTGGGCTAGCAAGACTGGAGATGCATCTGCAGTGCGCATGCTCAGAAGGTAAATGACAGCCCTGAAGTAAGAGGTTAGGGTGTGGGGGACTGTTTTTAGGGGAATGCTGACAACCCCGCTGTTACCAGGGAATGGAAAAGCTCCTTGGGGGCTCTGGAGTTGTTTTTCCTACATCTCAGAAGCTGCCCTGGGCAGTCCTTACTGCTTTTGGGAGGCTCAGATATTGATGAGGGATGAAACCCATGATGAGTGCATTATATAACAAAGACTTTCGCCACATCTCTTAAGACCATTCTTGCTTTATTGATAGGGGATGGCATCCTTGGGGACATGCCTCCCAGACTTTGAGCCTCACTGATCTTCCACTGCAGGGGCTCTGGGCTAAAAGCCCCAGCAGCTGCTCTCTGAAACTGACATCCACCTGAAACTGACCCGATCACCTGACACGTGTCGGTCCTTCCTCACACTGCACATGCAGCCCTGGACACTTCCACTCAAACGTCCTTTCCTCTCCTTCGCTTGGGGTCACACTTGTTTTGAGTTCTGATGGTTCTCCCAGGCTTATCTGACTCCCTTCCCATTTTCCTCACACAGGTGTTTCCCGTCTTGGAGTTGGCGCTCTTCAGAAAAAATGGACTAATCCATACAGTTACATCACATTCTACTTCAAAATAATCCCATGCAAACAGTGCAAGCTCCGCTTCTTCTTTATATTAGACCCCCGCCCCTTTAATTTAAAAACGTAAGTCAAAGTTATACATGTTTTAAAAAGTTAAATAATTGCACAGCTTCTGACGAAAAATAACGCTCTCCTATTCCACCTCTTCCATCTGTTTCCACCTCCCCAGAAGTAATCATGTATGACTCTTCAAGTGTTTCTTCTGTGGTTTATTTGCATATTTCTAAATAATATGCACTCCTTGAATTAGCCTTCTCTTCGCTGACCACCTCTCCTGGACACAGCAGAAGAAAGCTAAACCATCCTTTGCTGGTGGCTTGCTTAGTGGGAAGGAGCTCCCTCTGGGAGAAGTTCGTTTTCCCAGGTAGGATTTGGGGTTGAGCAAGGCTTTGCAGTAGCTTGGGGGAGGGGAGTCCTTGGTTTCTAAGCAAGGGTGATAGAAGCTGTGTTTGTTCTGTTCAGTTTGCCGTCAGAGGCCTCTTGTATCTTGAAGTCCTGCTTAATAGTTCCTCTCAGTCTTTTTTTTTTTTTTTTTTGAGGGCAGTGTCACTGGCCCTTATATGTGGGACCCGAACCGGGGCCTGCTGGCGTCCCAAGTCAGCGCTTAACCACCGCGCCACTCGGCCGGCCCATCAGTCTTACCTTTAAAACAGAGCGCCATGGGATTCTCTGTCTTTTTCTTCTAAGCACTGGCTAATATGGAACTAGTGGAAGTTCAAGGGCTCCAAAGGAAGGAAGAATAGCAATTTCTACTGTGGTTAAAGAACTCTGAGATTCAGTGAGGCCACTCTGGTTGTGTCAGGCCTTAGAATGAGGGGAGATGGTCAGGACTAACCTAAATGGACTAGCCAATAGGGCGCCTTTCTGCAAACTGGAAAATGGCAATCCTTGCTCAAGGCTGCCATCTGCTGGAAAATTGTTGTAACAGCCACACAACTGTCGAAGGACTAGGAAGTGAAAGGCGCCCCCGGAGGCGGTAGGAGGCCAGGGACCCACCTTGCTGAGGACCAGCAGACGCTGCTTCTCTTGCTCGCTGGTGGCCAGGGAGGCAAACTGCTGCAGCTGCAGTGGCGTTGGGGGTGTGGTGATGTCCAGGTAGTACTTGAAGGCCTGGAAGATGGTGCAGGGCGGCAGGCGGTGCTCATCCGTCCAGTTACTGATAACTCCTGTGGAGGCACCATGGAGATTAGGGGAGCGCCGGGGAAGGAGAGTGAGCTCTGAGGGCTTGGGCTTAACTCAGCTCTCCATCTTCCATCTCCCACACCTACACCCAGGGTCCTGGGTACTGCGTGATTCCCTCATGTGTGCAAGGAGCATATCCAAAATCAACTGAGCAGAGTAGTCCAAAAATGTTAAAATAAACAAATATTAAAATAGCATGAGACAGTGCCCTGGCATTCCACGCAGTGAGCCACCAAATGAGTGTGAGCTGTGAGTCTATTTTGGCTCTGTCCGTCCTCGCACGGTGTCAGCCTCTCATTCTTACGAGCGGAGTGGTAGTGTTTAAAATGATAAACATGGTGAACACTTACCTAGTGTTTTCTACATGGAAAGTACTATTCCCAGCGCTTTATATTATTGACTCATTTAATCCTTCTCACCTCCCTAGACTCACAAAACCTAGGTGATAGGTGTTATCATTAACCTCATTTTGCAACTGAGAAAAATGGAAGCACAGAGTGGTTAAGGAATTTGCCCAAGGTCACGCAGCTCATAAGCGTGAAGTCAGGCAGTCTGGCTCTAGACCTTGTTTTAACTACTACACTGAGCTGATTCTGTGTACTTTTCATCTTACATAACCAATGTGGTCCATGTAGGGACACACAAGCCACTACTTCATCAGAGACCCAACCCAGAGAAGGTGTCTCTTCAAAGTGGTGCCTTCCTAAGGGATTTTGGCTTTGACTATATATTGTTTTCACATTCTGCCCTGACTTTACACCCTAGCTCCTTTGTAAAGGTGATGGATCACTGGCTGTGATACAAGGCCACTGCCATTCCTCCTACCTGAGCCCTGAGCTCATCTGCATCTATTACGACAAAGCACTGAGACCCATTTGCCTCTGTAAGGTCTTCGATGGGAATGTCAAGAATGATCACTGGCATAGGTTGGAACTTGACCTAGTGAGGGCAGAAATGTGGTTCAATTCCTAGTTGGATGACCCAGTTTCATATCGTGCCTTTTGCTGCTCAGAGGAGGAAGGGTTAGATTCCAGTTGCCATTTACTTGGGGGGCAGTGGGGTGGTGGTTACAAGGAAGGAAGAAGAGTGGGCACTGCTAACGTCAGTTTCTAGCTGAGAAAGGAAGGTAGAAGCTTCTTCTCACTGATGAACCTGGCATTATGGACAGCCAGTGGGCCAAGGTTGTTCCCACAAGAGAAATGGGGCATCTTCCATATCGTACGCCGGAGGTGACGGAGACCCACTCCCCTACCTGGATCGGCAATTGAGAGGAAGAATGGCTCTCCTCTTCTCCAGACATCAGCTGCCTCTGGAACTCTCTGGAGAAGGGAAGGGCCCGTGGGAGTGCCCCGGTGGGGTGCCCAGCGTGGCCGTAATTACCCAAAGCCGTGTTCCGCTCTTCCAGCAGCTCCACTTTCACCAGCTGGTTGACAGGGGGCGCGTCCTCCAGCCGCTCGATCAGCGCATTCACGAGGTCCTCATGATTGCCGGGGAAGACACCCAGGTGGTCCCCAGGCTGGTACTGCAGCTCCTGGTTCCCGTTGGTGTGGAGACGCACGAAGATGGTTGATCGGCTGGAGGGAAGGGTGGGGGACAATCCGATAAGGGCCACCAGCTACTTCCCCCTTTCTTGGCTCTTTTGTCTGTCCTGGGACTGCACGTTCCCTCCTCCCACTCTCCTTGGGGCCCATGCCAACCAGACTTCTGTCCCCATGATCCATTCATGGCTTTTAGCAAGGTCACCCAAGAGCTCCTCATTGCAAATCCAACAGCCGGTTCCCAGGGCTCGTCATGATCATGGGCGCAGCCCTGGACACGGCTGCCCGCTTCCTCCTCGGGGATTCCGGCACCCCAGGCTCCTGAGCTTCCCTCCGGCTGCCGTGGCTCAGTCTCCTCTGCTGGTCCCTTCTCATCACCGCAAACTTTGGACATTGGAGACCCCCAGGGTTCAGTCCTCAGACCTCTTTGCTTTTCTATCTTCCTGCCCCTGCTTTTCTTTCCTCCATAGCAGTTACCATCATATGACCTACAGTAGAGTTTATACATCATTACCTGGTTTGTGGTCTGTCTCCCCTGCCTGCCCTACCCCAGCCCCCAGGACAACATAAACTCCCAAAGGCAAAGAATTTGTCTGTTTTGTCCACTGTTCTATTCCTGACACCTAGGACAGTGCTTGGCACATAGTAGGTACTCAGGAAATATTTGTTGATTGAAGGAACCTCAGCCTCCCAGCTGCTGAAACAGGCTCTGTTCTCAGAAATCAAGCAACCCCTCCCACCCACCCCCGGGCCAAGACAGAGGTGTCCCCAATTTGTGAAATTCCATCTCTCTCAGGAATCCCAAGCTCCATATCCTTTTGCAACCAGGGTCTTCATATTGTCATGGATGAGGGTAAAGGACTTGGCCTTAAGCTTGGGTTCTTGTCCTATATGATAAGATACTATAAAATGGAGGGATCTAAGGAGAAACCCAGAAAGAACCTCATTTATGCCTGCCGGGTCACACCCTTGCGCATTGATTTTTGTGTTTCAAGTGCAGGAGGCCTGTGCTAAGTGAAAGGCTTCCAGAATGAATTCTCAGACTATGATTATTCTGGTCCTTTTAAACGTCTTAGTACAGGTATTGCGTTTTACACACTGCCTGGAAACGTTGGAATTGATTACTTTGGTAAATCAAATCTTTTGATCGGCCTTTTCTTCATTGCCAACTGGTTTTCAGTTGAGAGACACTTGATATTCAACACGAAGTTTGCACATTCTCTGCGGTATGTAAAACAACACTTGAATAGACTAATGGGACTTGAGATTTAAAGGAGCATTTGGCACAACCAAGAGCCCCTTTGTGCTGCAAATAGCCATCATTCTTAAAAATAGCTGTGCTGGCACATTTGCTTTTTGGGGTGTCAAGTGTTTTCTTGAGGCAAGGAACCCCTCCTGTCTTTAGCATGCTGGGGAACTTGGTGACTGAAATTGTGAAGGGGGGGTGGTGTTAGGGTCTGGAATCCCCTTATGCTGTCCTGGGCAGATTTTGCCCTCTGTGGGGCACTCATTTTGTCAATTAGATGGACTTGCCTGGCTGATTCTGCTCTGAGCTCACACCAGCCTGGGTTCCTGGAGAGCAAAGACCTCCCTCCCCCTCTGCTAGCTCCAGGAAGAGCATTAGAGGAGGCCCACAGCCAGCAGAGGGCACTGTGGGGTTGCTCATTCGGGACAATCCTGAGACACCCACAGGAAGCCTTTGGAAGGCCCGCAAATCAATCCCCACTTTCTCCCAGATCATCACGATTCCTTTCAGAAGTATATTTGCCTCTGTTCTTTTGGCCGGTACAAAATAGAAATGCGGAGGACCCGGACTTGCTGAGCTGGCTCGCGTGCACAGCCACTTCCCCCAAGTCCTCCGTGAATGGTGGCAGAAGGTGGTCAGGCAGGTAAGGGGCAGGAGTGGGGATGAGGCTGGCAGGTTAGCTAGAAGGTGGGCCCAGGCTCTGTCTGCGCTGGGAATTTAACCAAGGGGAGCAAGCCACTGACCAGGTATGGCCTGGATAAGCTGGCCCCTGAAGCTTTGCAAGAAGCTGAAACATGGTGGGTAGCACCAGCCTGGAGGCTGGTTGTCCTAAATCTCAGTTCTGTTGGGGGTTTCTAAGTATAGGATTTTCCAGGCCATCCATCCATCCATCCATCCATCCATCCATCCATCCATCCATCCATCCATCCATCCATTTATAAAGCTTGGGGCACATATAGACCATTGAAAGGAGGAAGGGAGGAAGAAAGGGCAGTATTGGAGGTTAGCATCCATTTGGGCCCTTTCCACTGCCCCCTCAGAGTAGCTCCGGCTTGTGATATGTTTATATCCACATACAGAAGCATAACACACACATGCATATGTGCGTGCACTTGGCAGTGGTTCAATGACAGTTTCCCAGATGAAAAGAATAGTTTGCTATCGTCCAGCATTGAATGGGGGGGGGGGGAAAGCTAATAGTCATTCTTCAATGAAAAGGGTAAACATTGTCCTTTGTGAGTGGTTTGAGTTAATAAGGTTCATTCATTCAATAAATTTACATTAAGAGTCAGGCACTGTTCTAGGGGGGAGAGGCTGATAGAAAAAGACAACAAAGTACCTCGTTCTCATTGAGAAGTAACTTAAAAAGATCTCAGATGGGGTTGGTGATGTGGATGGGTGGGTGGTGATGGGTTGGGGGGGAGTGGGCTAAGAGACCATCAGATAGGATGGTCAGAAAGGCCTCTCTGGTGATCTGACATTTGAGCAGAGACCTGGACAATGAGGAGTGTCCATGCAAAGATCTGGGGGAGGGCCGGCTGAGTGGCTCAGTTGGTTAAGAGATCATTCAAGAGTGCGAGCTCTGAGCAACACGGTTGCCAGTTGGATTCCCGGCCTGAGCTGAGCAGCTGCTGAGCTGCCAACAGGCGGCAGGATGGCTCAGCTAAAAAAAAAAAAAAAAAAAAAAGATCTGGGGAAAGAGTGTTCCTGAAAGAGGGAGCAGCATGTGCCAAGGGCCTGAGGTAGGAAACATTGTGACATGGTCAGGGAAGAGAAAGGAGGCTGGAGTGTTTGGAGAATGATCAACACATGGGTGAGTGGTGGGACAAGGGGGTCAGAGGCCAGATCGTGAGGGGCCTTCTCATGACCTGTGATGGCAAGGAGTTTAGAAGTTTCTGACATCCAGTGGGAAGCCATTGGAGGGTGTGAAGCTGTGGAATGATAGGCTTCAACATACATTTTAATAAGATCACTCTGGGTGCTGTTTGGAAAGTAGATATTTGAGAGAAAAGCCAAGAAACAAGGAGACAGACCAGGTGTCTGTGGCAGCCCCTCAGACACCAGACATGCTCATGGTTTTGCTCAAGGTGGCAGCTGAGAGTTGGATGAGCAGTGTGAGAGGTAAGGAAGAGACTTGAGGTTTTGGCTTAAGCCAACTGTTAATATCCTGTGGCGAAGGCTGGGGAGAGGCAATTTACTGGAGAGGAGATGGAAATCAAGAGTTCTCCCATCAATAACTCTCCATCGTAAGGTCCTGCCACTCTCCAAGACTGCCTGACATTCTCTTTCTAGATGTCCCTCCTCCATTCTCATTAGCATGTCCCTTCCTCCTTCTGCCTCTTAGGACTTACATCTCTACCCCACCCACTAGTGCTCCATTACACTCTCTTCTGTATTGTTTGCTAATTGGTGTTCATACATTAGAAAATTTATTTCTTGGCCAGGCACTCACTGTGGTCACTTTTCTTTGTAGATTTGATTTGCAAGGACCACCCTCAAAAGGCTGTTTACTTCCTCTTAAGCACTTTGCTTGCAATTAAGGGTCTCTAGTGCGATGATTCGTGATATCCAGCCAGACTTTGGCCTTCGGTAGGGGAAAATGGGAGAGAATGTCATGTTTTTTCACTCAATTATTTCTCAAAAGAAAAAAAAAATAACAAAACCAAAAAACCAAAAATCTTATAAAGCTGGAAATGGTAGTAAGTCTGCAAGTAGTGTACAGAGCAGACTTTTAAAGAGATAAACGCCTAGACACAATTTGATCCTTTTTGTGCTAATTCTGCTGTCTTCCAGTTTCTAATCTTATTGAAATAATTTCTTGTAAATCACTCAGTATAGAGCCAGCTGCCCTTTCCAGAGGCGGGAGGGGCGTTTATTCTGCGACTTTGGTCCAGCTTAGCATCAAAACATTTGCAAATTAACTTGCTTTTTATGTCCTATAGTTTAGGGAGTCATTTTCATGTCTTTTACAGTTTGTTGCTGAAAGAAATTTCCAGGAGATTTTCCCTCCCTTCTTTTATAATGCTCCTTGAGTCATACCTTTCCACGGGACAGAAATGGAAAGTAAGATGTATAGTATTTCAAATGCAGAGTCCTTCTCTATGTCAGAGATTGTTATACTCTGAATATTGCATTTAACTAGTTCTTCAGCGGGATCAATGTCCCAACCCATTTCTTTAATGTTTGAGAACCTAGGAGAGAACACAGAAGCCCTGGGATTTCATCTTGTTGATCACTTGATCAAAGTCTTGAAGTCTGCATAAGAAAGCACGCACACTCAATTTGCAGGTTATAGAAAGCTGGGATGGATAGGAATAACAGTGGGAACACATGGTACACTGTTGCTTTGTGTACCTCGAATGTAACACTCACAGCAGCCTTGCAATGCTGTGGAGGCCGTAAGTCTAGGCACTCAGACTACTCACTTTGGAGTCACAGAAACTAAGTCTGTGTGACCTTGAAAAAGTCACAACCTTGCATATTCTAATTGTCATTTCTCATATTTAAAATGTGGATGATAATGGCCCTCACTTCTTGGGCTGGGAAGAATTATGGGAGATCCTGCACAGAGTGAACTCAAAATGGTGCTTGGAACACAGAAAGCACTAGACAAACGTCAGCACTTTTTATCGCCACTATTTTCATTGTGGGTAAGGAAACAGGGGCTCAGAGGACCCAAAGGACTCGCCCAAGGTCACACAGCTGTTGCATGGCAGAGCTGGGGTCAGAACTCAGAGCTGTCCAACTCAACAGCCCACTCTTTGTCCTATGCTTTGCAAAGGATCAAGATTTCAAAAGATTTTTCACGGGCTGTAACTGCAAAGTGAAAAAGATTCCATTCAATAGGGATCAATGCCAAGGTCTTCATTAGTACTACAAAAATTACTTATACAAGTGGAGGGATGGAGCGACCTGGCTGGATCATTCTGAACAGACCTGATAGCTAAGAGTAGCAAAAATATAAGCTTAATGGGAGATCAGCATGGCTGATAGAACAAGGCTGCAATCTCGGGCAGGATCAGTGTGTCGCGTTCAGATCAGGGATGGTAATAATAGCCTGAGCACACTTGGCAGAGATCACACGGCTGCCACTGCACCGTGACCAGGTCTGAGAAGGACATTCCCAGCAGGACAAAAGGTGTCCTTTTACTAAAGCAAAAGGCTTGGGAAACAGGTCTTTAGGAAGAATGACTAGAAGAAATCAGGACCCAGGAGAGATTGGTCAAGGTCCTTGGCTCTTTGGAGGTCTCTTGTCTAAAATACCTGAATTTGTTTTGCTTGTCACTGGAGAGTGTAACTGGGGTCAAAATGAAGTGCTAGTTAGATATGCTTTGGAGCTAAGCCATAGTAAGATAATGACTCACAACAACGACTTGAAAACACAGAGTGGGTGGTAATGAGCCTCCTGTCATTCCAAAGGGATTTAAGTAGCGTCTGGGTAGCCATTTTTTCAGGACTCCAGAGAAGAATCATCCACAAGGAGGAAGTGCCTGGTCTAAGTGATTTCTGACGAAGATACTATGGTACAATTAACAGTTCTACAAAGGTGTGGTCTATATAAAAAATTCATCCTAAAACCATTCCTTTTCCTCTTTCCACAATGATCATCACCGTCTCCTTTTTCTGTCACTGCAGGTTGGAGCTTGGCCAATGGAAAGCGGGGAAGCAAGATGCTACAAAGCAGGGCCGGCCAAGTGGTGCGGTGGTTAAGCACTGGCTTGGGAAGCCAGCAGCCCCAGTTTGGGTCCCACATATGAGGGCCAGTGACACTGCCCTCAAAAAAAACCCAAAAAACAACAACAAAAAAAGATGCTACAAAGCAATAAAGGAGTCTCAACGGCACTTGGGGTGGGAACAAGAAGCCAGTCCTTAGAGTCGACAAGGACTCCCCTCTTTTTGTGGGGGCATCTGGAGCAGAGGTGGATAACCTGAGTGAACTAGGTGTCCCTACCTGGATTTGAGACTCTGAAGGTTTTGACGGCTCAGGAGACGAGCGGCCGAGACCCGCTTTTTGTGGACATTGGATAGACCTGCGGGGAGAGAAATAACACCTTTCTAAGATGGCTTAAACAGTTGTCAATCAAAAGTCTTCAGCGCCTACTGACACTCTACTCTCATTTCCACTGTGTCCTGGGCTCAAGGGAAGAGTTGAAATGGAAGAGGTCAGGCAGGCATTGGGTGGGGTGGGTGGCGTGGCTGTGGACAGTGCAGGACATAAAGCAAATCTGGTTGGACTTATTGAGATGGGGATGGTTCAGGGTAACGCGCAATTCTGCTGGAGAGAGACGGTTCCGTGCCTGTGTTTTGCTGAGCGTGGGGCAGTGGCAGTTCATCCATTGTCAGAGGACCGCACTGAAGGGAGAGCAAAGCAACTACACCCGCTTTCTCTAAGCACCTTTCAGAGGTGAGAACTCCTGTCTTTCCTTTTCCTTCCTGTCATGAATGCCTCCCCAGCAGGGGGGCGAGAGGTACCTTGTGTAAGTTCCGGAGCTTCTGCCACATAGGTGAGGCGGAACTTGTTTCTCTTCCAGCTGCGGTCATTGCTGATGAGGGAGTTGTTTGCCTTCTCAATGTTGACGTCATCTCCCACGCAGAACACATCGCAGGCTGCCTGTGGCCCACACAGGGCTTTCAGTGACCTCTTTCAGCCAAGAGGGACTCCTTCCCAAACAGCTCCAAGGCCCTCCCTCCACCCTTCCCTCCCTCCCTCCCTCCCTCCCTCCTTCCACTTACCCAGCCATCCATCCACCCATCCTTCCACCCATCCACCCATCCAATTATCCATCTATTTATCCACCCATCCATCCATCCACCCCTCCATCGGTCCAACTACCACCTACGTATCCATCATATATTTTTTGAGTGCTTCCGATTTGCTGGACATATCACCTTACTGCTGATTTTAGGACTTAACCTCTATTTAATATGTAACTCTATGTCATTTATTTCTAAAACCAACATGTGCAGAGGCCTAATATTAAACAAAAAAGTGAATACTTTAGAATTTCCTACCTGTCTTCCTCTAAAGATTTAAAATATTATATTAAAAGCAAAATATATTGAATGTCTGGATATCTGCATGTAAATTTTTTTCTTTTTTTTTTTCTTTCTCCAAACTCATTAGTTCTCCAACTTTAGTGACCCTAAGAATGACTGTTCAGAATTATTTTTTGAGATAAAAGTCATGGATAATTCCAAAGGTTTTCAAGGGTAGCTTTTACCTTTCTTGGGCCTTGTTGATTTTCAGGCAATTCAAATGTCCATCAACTGATGAATGGATAAACAAATTGTGGTATATCCATACAATGGAATGTTATTTGGCCATAAAAAGGAATGCAACTTCATTGAGTGATCAAGGCTAACATTTCCAAAATAAGTCATGTTGACCCCATGCACCCTGGTGTGATGTGATGAGGACACCTCGCTTCTGTGATAATCTTCCCCCAAATCAATAGCCCCACCCTAATCTTGAAAACCATGAGACAAAGTCAAAGTGAGGGGCATGCTACAAAATACCTCACCAACACTCTTCAACAGTTTCAAGATCATGAAAAGAAAGACTGAAAAACACAGCCTAGGAGATAAAAGAGACATTGACTGAATGCAATATGGTATCTGGATTTGATCTTGAAACAGAAAAAGAGCATTAGTGGGAAAAATGGTGAAATCCAAATAAAACCTGTAGTTGAATGAATATTATTGTATCAGTGTTCCCAGTTTGGACAAATGTACCATGGTTATGTCAGCAGTGGGGCAAGATGAGTGAAGGGGACATCCTTGCAACTTTTCTGTAAATATCAAATTACTATAAAATCAATATTTTAAAATGGGGAAAAAACAAGGAATGAAATACCAATGTGGATAACCCTTGAATACGATGCTAAGGGAAAGAAGCCAGTGCCCAAATACCACATATTATATGATTCCAATCATATGAAATATCCAGAAGAGGCAAATCTACAGAGACAGAAAGTAGAGTAGTGGTTGCCAGGACTGCGAGTGGGGTAGGAGCCTGGGGGAGGGTTGATGCTAAAGGACCTGGTGGCTTATAACAGACCCTGCTTCTGGGATGCTCAGGGTTGGCTGGCTGACGTCGAGAGCCATCTAGTTGTCACAAGGTATGAAAAAAGCCAGTTATGTCTCTTCTCCTTGTCTAGGAAGAAATGTAGGAACAGGCACCCTACACAGATATCATTATAGCTCTGGGGCCTCAGTTTCCCCCCTTGCTCTCTATGATGAAAAGTGTCCGTTGAATGACAGAAGAATGCATAGTTCCCTTGCTCTGGGGCTGCTGATGATAATGTATCTCAGGGCCCAGGAAGGAGCAGTAGAGGCAGGTCCACATTCATTGCTTTTTCCTGTTTTTGCCCAGGGAAGACAGTTGAGTCATGTCCCACATGCGGACAGAAGACCATTATTCATTTATTCTCCTGTCACCTTACATCTAGAACAGTTCTATCCAACAGAACTATGATGGCAATGTTTTGTGCTGTCTAATGTGGTAACCACTTGCCACTTGTGGCTGCTGAGCACATGAAATGTAGCTAGTGCTGCCGAGAAATGGAATTTTTAATCCAATTTAATATATATATATAATCCAACTTAATATGTTTTATATATATAAATTAATACAGAATATATTATAATATGTTAAGTTAATATAGAATTAATATATACTATCCAAATTAACTATATTTTTATATAGTTAACATATTATTATATATATATAGACAGAGCGAGAAGAGATAATTCCTATAACTTAAAATTCACCATTTAAAAATGTACAGTTCAGGGCCAGCCGAGTGGCGCGGTGGTTGAGCGCTGGTTTGGGAGGACAGCAGCCCCGGTTTGGGTCCCACATATGAGGGTCAGTGATACTGCCCTCAAAAAAAAAAAAAAAGTACAATTCAGTGGTTTTTAGTATACTTACAAGGTTGTGCAACCACTACCACTATCCATTTTCAGAATATTTACCCATTAGCATTTCCACTCCCACCAATACCTTGGCAACCACTAATCTACTTTCTGTCTCTATAATCTATACTGGACATTTCATATACATGGAATAATACAATACATGGTCTTTTGCGATTGGTTTCTTTCATGGAGCCTCATGTTTTCAAGGTTCATCCACGTTGTAACATGTATCAGTACTTCATTCCTTTTGATGACTGAACAGTATTCCATTGTATGACCATACTACATTTTATCTATCCATTCATCATATTTTAATGTGAGGTACTTTGCCTTGACATTTAAGGAGCCCCACGTGGCTGGTGGCTGCCATATTGGTCAGTGAAGCTCTAGTATATGAGGAATAAAGAAGCTTGTCAAAGTAGACAAATGGGTGAGATCTGAGGGTCAGGTTAAGGCATGGCCCCTGGTTTGGTTAACCAACTCTGTGTGTTTCGTCTACTTGTCTACCAAGTGTGAGTGAGGGATGGATTCCTTCCAGCCCTAAAATTCCAAGACTCTCTCATGTGTTTTTACAGGCCAGCCCCTCAGCCATAAGGGTGGAGAATGTGTGTTTTACAACCACCGACATGTATCTGAGTTGGTTAAGGTGTCTCCTGGTTGGATACATGGGGGAAGTACCAGGGGCTCTCTCGAGTTTCTTCCATTTCTGATGGCTTGGGGACTCTGTCTCTGTGGGTGGTGGGGGACACGAGTTCCCCCCTGGGGTCTCTGAGGCCTGGGCAGGTGGTTACCTTGAAGACTTTCTTGGCCCAGGTCCTGAAGGCCTCTTCCTGCCCACAGAGCTCATCCCCCTCCCTCATCTTCAGGATTCTCTCTCCGCCCAGCTCTTCCAGGAGGGTGTCTACGGCGTGTCCAAAGGCGCAGAAGTGAGGGTACGCCCGTGAGCCAAGGCCGAACACCGAGAACCTGCCAAGAAGACAACAGAAAGTGTATGCGAGGGGACTATGGAGGTGCTTGGGGTGGGGGCGCTGCCTGGTGTTACAGACAGAACTATGTCCCACCCCCAAATTCATATGTTGATGCCCTAACCCCACATTAAGAGATGGAATCTTTAAGGTGGTAACTGAGGTTCAATTAGGTCATAACATTAGGGCCCTGATCAATTAGGACTGGTGTCCTTATAAGGAGAGACACCAGAGACTGACTGACTCTCTCTCTCTCTCTCTCTCTCTCTCTCTCTCTCTCTCTCTCTCTCTCTCTCTCTCTCTCTCTCTCTCTCTCTCTCTCTGCATAGTGGAAAGGCCATGTGATGACACCGCAAGGAAGTGCTGTCTACAAGCTAGGAAGAGAGGCCTCACTAGAAACCAGTCCTACTGGCACCTTGATCTTGGACTTCCAGCCTCCAGAAGTGTGAGAAAACAAATTTGTTGTTGAAGCCACCCAGTCTGTGGTGTTTGGTTATGGCCACCGGAGCAGGCTAATACATCTGGTATCTCCAGAAGAACTATGTTTAGCCCAGGGGGGGTCAGACAACCCCAAGCATATCGGGGAACGCCATCTTTAAACCTGGGAGCCCCATGGCTTCTTCTCTTTTCCTCTGGTCTTTTTGCTGGGCAATACTGTCCTCAGAAGAAAGTCCCAATTGGTTCTAAGGAGGACCCAGAATCCTCTGGGGTCCACGGCGACCCAGAATCATTGGCTGTTTCTTGTGTATCTGTTTCTAAGATGGATTAATTGGGGGGGGGAAATGAGTGTACATTATTGGAAGAAGGCTTGAATTCTACAGGTTTTGTAATTCTACATCACTAGATCAGTTTTAAGTACAAAGATAATGAAAACTATAACATAGAGGTGACATAGAGGTGTTCAGGAACCTGTATTAATGAGATCAGGAGGACGGTGAAACATATCCAATAATGGTGTGCAAACAGGTTTTTCTAAAAGGGGATGGAAGATTTATAAATGTGCTGGCTCCACCCCTTGCAATGTCTGTCAAATTAATCTGCCTCATAAACCTGCTTTGCATATATACCTCCAAGAAAACGTCAGTGTTTGAATCAATGGGGGTCAAGTTAATAAGATTTTTCTCTATGTTGAGGTGGGGCTGCGGTGAAGTATGGGGCATGGAGGGCTGTGACCGAGATGGCCCATCTTGCTGGTTCACTGTGTCCTGCAGACACTTTATGTCTCACTTCCAGGGCTTGGTTCTGGCTGTAGTTCTCAACTTCACTGGGTGACAGATTCTCAAGTGGGACAAGAACCCCCCACCCTACTTCTTTCCCATCCCTTTCAGGATGAGAGGGCCAGATAGTGAAAGATTGGGATGGGGGATGAGGGAAGGAGGTGGGAAAGTGGGGAAAGGCCACTCTGTCATTGGAGAAGGACCTTGAGTTGGATCCCGGTGTCCCACAGATCAAATGAAGATGAACCTAAGTTAATATCCACTCCTTTCAAATCCACATTCCTGCATGCGCATCGCATCTCCTCTTCTTTCCTGCCCTCCTTTTGTTCCTGGAATGCCAGAGCCTCTCTGATGAAAGTGTGTGGAATTAGGCCACACTTTTTCCCCATCATCACTCTTTCACCTATGCTCTTCCTGGACCTGGCTTCCTCACCTTTTCCTCAAAGGACAATAGCCTGATGGGTAGAGAGCTGGTAACCAGGAGTGGAATGGTTTGAGGGGTGCTCTTAGTCTAAGCAGAGTTGGGAACTCTTAGCACTAGTCATGCTGTGTGGCTAAGGCATCGCTCCCCAACCTTCCAATTGCTGTGTTTGCTACATCCATCTACTTGACGTCCGCCAGTGGCATTCGTTACATATTATGCTGTTTAACTTGCTTTTCATTTGTGCTTACTGGCTCATCAAGCCCACTAACAGATGGTTCAGGTGATTAATTCACTAATATGTTTCCCGATATACCTGAAGATCTGTATCATCGTCACTACCTAGACTCCACGTTTCCATCACGATCTTCGCCTGGTTTCAGAATTCCTATTTTAAGCCTCCAAACCAAAAGTTGGCAAACGTATTATTATCCAGGGGGCCAGATAGTAAATATTTTGGCTTATAGGCAAAGAAGAAAATTTCAAAGCTATTATGTAGATACTTCTATAAAAAGGAAGAAAACAAATTCCTGCCCATTTTGTATTGACAAAGTTAAAAATATCATAATAATGATAATAATTATAGTTGAGTGCAATTTTTTAGTATTATATTTCTACTCATGAGAATGTAATTCTCTTTTGCGGGGATAACATTGTGCTTCATTGGGGCTCAAAGGTAGTGTTTTTTTAAATCATCAAATGAATTGCAAATGTACATCTGTAAAAACTGTTCTTAGCTCATGCTCATGAGTCATATCAAAAATATACAGTGGCCAAGCTGGATTTGGCCTGTAGACTGCAACTTGTCACCACCTGCTCTAAGCCACGGTAGATTTAATAAGGGAAAAATGGGTCTGACTGTCACACTACAGAACGGATGTTTCAGTGTCAAGCTAAAAAAAATGTACTGATGTCAAAACCTATAGAATGTACAACACCCAGGGTGAACCCTAATGTAAGCTATGGACTTAGCGTGTCCATGTAGATGCATTAATTACAGAAATACACCACTGTGCTGTGAGATGTCCATAGAAGAGGAGGCTCTGTGTGTGTGTGTGTGTGTGTGTGTGTGTGTGTGTGTGTATGTATACGTGTGTGTGTACGGGAAAGGGGCATGGGGGAGGGGGATGGCAGGGGCAGGGAGTCGATGGGAAACCTCTGTACCTTTCCGTCCATTTTGCTATGAACCTAAAACTGCTTTAAAAATTTAGTCTATTAACAAGTGTGCTTATGGACACAATACCTCAATATCTAGGAACCCTGTGCTCTGTAGCGTCTACTAAGAATTGGCCTGAGCAGGTATGGACAAGGTTCAGTTAATGAAGGTCTGAGAGATTTGTGTCCAGGCCAGGCCTGGACACACTGCTTATATCAGCCTCATCTTGACCAATATTTGTGAAACTAAGGGCTTGATGTCCAATTTTATTTCCTTTCAAATACCCACTAAACTGAATACACAAAAACCACACAATATTTGTCCAATTACTGCCTAAAATTATCTCATGGTATGAGACTTTGCTTTGGAGAACATGGGGTTAGGCTAGTATTTTTTTTTGTTTTTTTGAGGGCAGTGTCACTGGCCCTCATATGTGGGACCCAAACCAGGGCAGCTGGCTTCCTAAGCCAGCGCTTAACCACCGCGCCACTCGGCCGGCCCTAGGCTAGTATTTTTCAAATCTGACTGTAAATTAAAGTCAATTGGGGAAATTAAAAAAAAAAAAAGAAGCTTGGGCCCAATTCGAAACGAATTACACCAGGAACCAGGAACTCTGGAAGCGGGGCTTGGTTACAAGTAGACTACAAACATCTCCAGGTGATTTGGCTGCGCATCCAGGGTTGAGAACCACTGGGACATGGATGGGTGTCTCCAGAAGCTTCTATTAAGTGTAAAACATGTCAGTTGGGAAGAGACGCTTCTTGAGTAATTTCTAGGGGTCAACATTCTTCAGCACAAATGATGTGCTGATGATGGAGTGAAATTTGTGTGATAGGGTGAAACGTGGATGACGCAGGTGTGTGTATAAGAAGAGGAGTCAGGTGCAGCCAGGGTGCTGGCTGGCTGGTTGAGGGATGAATGGCTTGGAAGGGAGACATCCCCCCCCCAACAAAAAGCACACTAGCCCCTTGCTCACCTCACGTTCGCCAGGGGGCCAGCGCTCTCAAAGTTGTCTCTGACGTCTGGCCCATCGCCTGATGATTTGCGGGCATCAGAATACGAGGAAACACTATTGAACCTCACCTTATAGCTTCTGTCAGAACGAAAGAGAGTCATGAGCTCTAGCTTGGAGCACCCCCTCCTGAGATCAACACCCCAACAGATCTTCAAATGACTGGCCCTGGTTCTAGGACCTTCTCTTGCATGTTGAGTGAGACCACAACCTCTTCTAGACTGTATCAATGTACCCTTGCCTGCCACAAAGATAGGGCGCAACCTGCACTTGATGCTACCTGTATTTAAAAGGTTTGTGACCACATTCAACTCAGGAAACTTGAGACCCCAACAGTCAAAATGATTTAACTGGCAGGAAGGCAGGAAGAGAACCCCCTAACCATTAGACCATGCTATCATGCTTCCCAAATTTCAAGGTGCGTAAGAATCAGCCCAGGATCTGGTTAAAATACAGATCTTGATTCAGTAGATCACAGACAGGCCCTGAGATTCACCTCCCAGGAGATGTTGATGCTACTGGTCCCTAGATCTCACTTTGAGCAGCAGGAACTACCCCTGGGTTGTCTACTGTGGTAGCCATTGGCAACATGGGTCTATGTAAATTTAAATTAATTTAAATTAAATACGATTAAAAATTCTGTTCCTCATGTGTACTAGCCACATGTCCAGTGCTCAATAGCCACCGTGGCCAGTGGCTGCTGTATCGGGGGGCAGAGATATAGGATATTTCCATCATCCTAGAAAGTCTTATTGGATGGTGCTGGACCACCCCATCCAATACTTGCTTTCATAAAGTGACGGTCCTTAGACATTTCAAGGGTCTGTCACATTCCGTACTTCAAGTCAACATGAAAAATGTTCAGCACTGACACACGGCATGAAAGTAGACTGGACTTCTTATTAAATTGTTTTGAAGGAGAAGGAAGATGTCACTGGGTCTCAGACCTCAGCGTTAGAGGCTCAGGAGCCTTGAAGTTTGAAAAGAAACAACCAAACCCCAGTTTTCTCCTAAAAGTGGTCATTTCTGTTCTCAGACAAGGTAAAAAGGAAACCTAAGACAAAGCAAAACCAAAAAAATCTTAAGGCCAGCCCCCCAAACAAACAAACAAACAAAAAAACCAAACCCCAAAACAAGACACAAAAACTCAATACTCAATACTCAAAGCTCCAATCTGAGTGCAAAAGGCAAAAAAAGCCATCACGCATTCTGGCAGCAGGGTTTCTAAACTGGATGCTCTTCAAAGTTTTTTGCTCCGGCATCTGGAAAGGTCTAAATATATGTAAGAGTATTTTCTGCCCTAAAATAGTCTCACGTCGAGTCACTTCTCTAAGTCATGCAACATTTCAGGGGATGGCTGTGTTGTTAGTGTGGGAGGGATGGTTGATGGTTGTGGGGTGGGAATAACAGCACATGGATTTTTATGAGGTTTGAGGCTTTCCCCAAATGCTTTCCTCTTCGTTGTTATCCTTTGAGCCTCACAACAGCTCCCAGAGGTGGTCAGGGCAGAGAGAGTTTCTCCCCATTTGGCAGATGAGAAAGACTGAGGCCCAGATGGGTTAGGGGACTTGCTCAAGGTCGCTTAGTGAGTTAGTGGCACAGCCTGGGTTAGAACTCAGGTCTCTTTGAGACCCGGACGTAGCCTTGGATGTTCTGGCATTGGGCATGCAGGCACATACCTGTACATACACATCTCCATGCATGCACGCACACGCACATACATGTGCACACGCACACACACATGCGCGCACGCACACACACGCTCTACCTGTGCTGGCTGTCACGGGCTGTAGCCAGACCACGGACTTCTGTGCCACCTCGGGAGAGGGGAGACCCTTTACGGGGAAAGAAACGCAAGGGTTCCGGGTACCTAGAGGGGAGAATGGATGGTGCCCTATCTCTCCCTGAAGGAGGGGTGAGGGGAACCTGCTGGAGGTCACTGATGGGGTGGGAAGGAGAGGGGCAGGGAGCGTGAATGCTGGAGTTGCCCCCAGAACGAGGGCTGACCACAAGGGACTTGGCGATCTCCAGATATGAAATGTATATGAGCTTGGCAACCTGTGCTTGGCTAAAAGAAAACCAAGAGGGATTTTCTGCATAACACAGCCTCTACACACCAGCCAGCTATGGAAGACATTTGATGCTCAACTGAAGACGCGGGGGTCTGCTCCACACTGGAGGAAGCACTGTGCTGGCCTCATTGAAAGGCAGCTCAGTAGGTGCGTGCCATATATTCTCTCCTATATGGGGGGATTTAAGGGCTTTTCAAGGGTAATTTTGATGACAGGTGTTTTTCACCTTGCGAAACACCTTTGGAACCCAATTCCAGGTTAGATGCAATTTCACCAAGAATGCCTTTTGACTACAGGCATATTTGTTACCTTCTTTTTTTTTTTTTTTTTTAAGAGGGCAGTGTCACTGGCCCTCATATGTGGGATCTGAACCAGAGCTGCTGGCATCCCAAGCCAGCGCTTAACCACCGCGCCACTCGGTTGGCCTTGGACATCTATTTTCTAATTTCATTCTTACAAGTTAGAAAGTTCAGGCAGGTATAATAAACTCTAATTTGATGGAAAAAGAAACTGAGGCACCAGGGCTGTGATGTGACCAAGCCCCAAAACCTTCTAGCCAGAGACCAAAATAGCAGCTCTAGTGGGGCACAGACCTCCACCTGCTAAAAACAGTAACAAATGGATTTCAGGTCGCAGCCACCATCCACCTAGAACTCAAATGTGAACCCTAGGTGCCAAAAGACAATTTTCAGTTATCCCTCCCCACATGGGGTGTCATGTGACACAGGGGGATCATTCACTTACTTCCTTTCCTCTTGCACAGAGTTGGGGTGCCTCATTTCCATCAAAGCACAGCCGAATTTCTGGAGGCCAAAAGAGATGAGTGAAATGTGAAGCCATGTATTATTGAATTTGGAATAGGGTCCAGCACTGAGGGTCTGGGGTCCTGGCTGGCAAAAGAGGAGCCTGATGCTTGGGGATCAGGACATCAGAGATGGCCAGGGGCTCAGGCTGGGCAGCAATGCTTGAGCTGCAGTTGCCCATGGAAGGGCCAGCTGTTGAAAGGACTGCAGGTGTGGACTCCCCCACCCCAGCACACAAATCCCCTTTGTGGCTTTCTCTCCATAAAAATGTTTGTCCTCTTTTCTGTCATCTGGAGCAGGGGACACCAAGCTCTGGGTTGGAGCATATATTCTAAAGAAGTCACTCACTCAGGTGACAGCATTTTCACTAGAGACCGGCTAGTCAGTGGACACCAAGAGATGGGGGACCTGGAATTGTCCAACCTTTGCAGAACTTGGGTCCAAATGGAAATCACCGGCCCTGAGGCTCTGGGGGGATTTGCTACTGAATAGCAGGTGTAACTGCTGTCCCTCCTTCCTCCTGCTGATGGAAACACCTGCCAGGACAGGTGAACACTCATCTCACCTCCCCGTTCTCAGGGGGATCACCATTGCCAAAGGTGCTGGTGACCACCAGAACCAGAGTTTCATGCTCCAGGTGCACAATATCATATTCTTCCATGGACATCACCTAGGTGGGAGAATGGTGGAGAGAGAAGAAGGAAGAAGGTGATGAGGAGAGAGAGGAGGTGGGAGAAAACAAGACATGATGGGGAAAGGAGAGGAGAGGAGAGAGGAGAGAGGAGAGAGACAGAGAGGAAAAGAGGGAGAGAAGGAGAGAGGGAGGGAGGGAGGGAGGGAGGGAGGGAGGGAGGGGGGAGAGAGAGAGAGAGAGAGAGAGAGAGAGAGAGAGAGAGAGAGAGAGAGATGAGTCATCTTGAGCCATCTCCTTTGGAAGGAGAACCAAGAGTCCTGGGTGTCACTCTTTCAATGGGATCAAGAAGTGGGGTGAACTGAAAGCTTTTTGGTAGCGTGGGATCTCTCTGCGGTCACTGCAACCTGAAGGACAATAGAGAATCTGGGGCAATGGTGTAAGGGGTTGGTTGCCAGCAAAGACAGATCCTGTGTGTGACCCTTGGGCTTCTTATAACCAACTGATCCTGGAATCTTCTTGGCCACATCTGGGAAGGACCTGACTGGCTGTCTCAGCCTCCTTTCTAATCCTCCCTCCGGCAGTGAGGAGGACCTGGACCAAACAAGTCTGAGACACCTGCTTTAGGGAAAGATTGCTGCCCTATATCTTAGCATCACTTGAGCAATATTTCTCAAAGGAGGTTCTACGGAAGCCCACAGGAGGTTCTATAGATGTACCTTGAAAGTAAGTGAGCCATATACAAACATGCTTGGGAAACATTTATAGTCTCTCCCCTTCTCTTTTGGAGATTATAACACATACTTGCAGATTAAAGGCTCTGAGAAGTCCTGCAGCAAAGAAATCCATGGAACTGTATGTAATGT
Organism: Aselliscus stoliczkanus; assembly: GCA_033961575.1. Taxonomy (NCBI): domain Eukaryota; kingdom Metazoa; phylum Chordata; class Mammalia; order Chiroptera; family Hipposideridae; genus Aselliscus; species Aselliscus stoliczkanus. The sequence goes on from CM066736.1 coordinate 11,524,226, forward strand.
AGAGTTTCTCAAACTGACTCCAGAATTGATTTTCATAAGACCCTCTAATATTTTACTCTAGAGATGGGGATTTCTTTTTGTGATTCTGGGGCTCCTGGAGGTTTTACAGGGAGAGGGGCATCACCATGCCCTGATATTTATACAAATGAGCATGTGTGCGCTGAAGGGCAACTTGGGATGTGCTTTCATCCATTTTCAAAGGGTTCTTTTTTTTTTTTTTTTTTTTGAGGGCAGTGTCCCTGGCCCTCATCTGTGGGACTGAACCGGGGCCGCTGGCTTCCCAAGCCAGCTTGTAACCACCGCGCCGCTCGGCCGGCCCTTCAAAGGGTTCTTCTCATTTGACTTCCCTCTCTGCCCTCCCAACTTTATTTACCACGAGGGGCTGGAGAGTTGGCACTGCCCCCTACTCACCTTGGCATCAAAGGCGTGCTTGAAGATCTCACACAAGGTTTTGGCGTAGGCCTGTGATTTGCCTGTCTCGGTAGCATAAAGGATGGTTGCCTTGACCCTCTTGGCCATTGCCTGGCCCATTAGTTTGGCTGAGAACTTGACGGCTCTGGGAGAAAGAGGATAGAGAGGAAAATGGGAAATGTGAGGCTGGGACTTTTGGACAAAAACCACGATCCATAAAATATAATAGTAGAGAACTTACTCTCCTGATCTCCCATGGCCTCTTTCGAAGCCAGAGTTTAGGCACCACATTGAAACACACCTCTTGACCCTTTATTAAATCACTCCAGAGCAACTATTAGTCATGAGCTAAAATGGTTGGTTAGTTTTATTAGGTTGTTCCTTGATCGAATCCAGTCTTGAGAATCTTGCTTTGCCAAGCATTGTCCCCAAAGGATGATTATTCATTCATTTCCTCCTCATTCATTCATTCATCAAATGTGAGTTGAGGGCCTAATGATGTGCCAGGCATTGTTGTGGGAAGTGAAAAACACAGAGAAAGTTGCTATGGACAAGCAGCTGTCATAGGGTAAGGGGGGTGGGGAAGAGGGAGAGAGAGAAACAAATCACTAATGAGCCATCCGGTATTGAGTTCAAAGGGATTTTAGAGGTTTATTGATCCACAAAGGAAAATACCAGGTGTGGTGTAGTTGGCCAGGCATATTCAGGGTCTTGCATAGAGCCTGGTACCTAATAGGGACTAAATACACACAAAGGAAAGAATGTATTTGAAAGATGCTGACTTGGGGCATTTAAATGTCAAGTCTAGGCTCTTTCTAGCTAAATTGAGCATTCAGAATCTGTGTTCCCTCCTTCCCATCCGGGAGGGCTTGGGGCTGGCAGACAGGTCAGAGGCTCAGGAATGCCTGTGCTCACCTTCCGAACAGCCAACCCTGTTCTAACTAGAAATCTCCACGGAGAAAAATGGCTAATTACTCCCACCTGGGGATTATTGGTGGTAAATGCATCATTTTTTTAGAATCAGGGAAGCCACCCACGCTGCAGGAACGCTCTGGTTAAGGGGATGGGGGAGCAGAAGAATAAAAAGTGCCTGGAGGGTTCCCGTTGAATGATTGCAGAATAACAAAGCCGTTATAATTAACTTCCATTGTTTCTGCCCCAAACTTAATAGCGCAATTAATGTTTTAGATTTCCCCCTTCCTTCTTCCCTCCGTGACAGCTGAACTGAACAAAGCCAGAGGCTGCCCTCCCAGAGAATATTTGTAAAATGGCTGCTGATATGTCCTTGCTGGGCTGGAAAACGGGGGTAGATGGAAGGAGAGGGAGGAATACAGATGACAATGGGCCATATTAATGGAGGCAGGACCTAGGTTTGAGTGCTTGGAAGACCTACTCATGTCTTGCTTCGGGGGGTGTGGGGCATTTGTCTGTGGCCTTGATGGCAACTTTTACACAACTGGGTACCATACATAGAGAGTTCTGAACCCAAAGGCACTGAAGAAAGAGAAGAGGAAGCTCAGTGCGTACCTAGCTCATCTGCAAGGAAAGTTAGCTCCAAACAGGGATGTCTCAGAGTGGATCTGTGGAGCTCTTTCCTTAGGAGAAGGCTGGCTTCCACAGTCAATCATTTCGGTTGACTCTTCCTGACTTGTCCGCTGGTCCCTGGGCTGGTCACGAGTTCTTCAGGATAGTTCCTCTTCAGTGGGCTTGGTCCATAAACCCCCTTGCCTCCCTCATTTTCTCAGTTGTCTTATTCATCTTATTCTTCAGCTCAGTTGTCATCTCCTGCAGGAAGCCCTCTCTGACTTCCCATACTCAGTTAAATCTGTTTCGTGGCACCATGAATCGTTCCTCAATGGCACTTGCAGCATTTGCTATGATGTGTGATTCTTGGACAGATGAATGGCTGTGAGCTTCCTGAGGACAGGGGCCATATTTATCTGGCTCATGATGGCATTATTTTTTTTTTTTTGGAGGGCAGTGTCACTGGCCCTGATATGTGGGATCCGAACCGGGGCCGCTGGTGTCCCAAGCCAGCTCTTAACCACTGCGCCACTCGGCCGGCCCTCATGATGACATTCTTGGAGTCCGGCACAGCGCCTGGCACAGAGCAGGCACTCAGTATTCATTTGTTGGCCACATGAATAAATGAATGAAGGAGTGAATGAATGAAGGAGTGAATGAATGAAGGAGTGAAATTAGAGTTCAGCCCTAGACAAGAACACTCTCTGGGCAGTGGTGTGTTGGAACGAGTTCATCTCAGGTCCTTTCGGCTATGGGGTCAGTGACTTCCTGTTGGTAGCTTAAAATGGGCCACAACGGGAATATTTGCACCATGGAAATTGGCAAATGTTACAATTATTATTACTACTCTTAACATTATTATTATTAGGAAAGCTAGTTTGCCAACACATCACTGCCTCCAGGACAAGAATTTATGAAACTGGGGTGAGGAAAGTAACATTGGGAAGGAGAAAAGTTGTGGTAACGTTCACAGCTCACACTCTGAGACAAGAAAGGCATGAGGACGTCTCAGAACATGGAGACATCAGATCACAGAAGAGGTCAGAGCCATGATCATTAGCCCAGCCTCCTTTTCTGGGGCTCTCCGAGTTTGGGGGGCCCATACATCCCTCCACCTATATCAGGAGACTTACTCTGCCAGCTTCTTGAAGCCAATGGCTCGCCTCTTCGTGGGTGTCCCGTTGGTACCTTTCCAGACATGGGTGTTCCAAGGGTCAGGCTGGGAAGAAAGCACTATGGTCAGTGCATTGAGGGAATGTGGCTCCTCTTGGGAGATGCTCAGGACACCTGTGGGTATGTGGCTGCTCAGCCATGCCCCACCCTCAGCCCTTGAAGGGAGCAATGCTGCTGGTGATGACCACAGGGGTCCCTGCACAGAATGGCTAGTCCAGCGTTGTCCTGCTAGACCTTCCCACTCAGTTCTCAGTACCTCTCCAACACTTGCCCTATGACCCCAGACTACTCATTTCATCTCCATTCGTCTTTAAGCAAAAGCTGTGCTGTCCAATACGGTAGCCACCAGGCAAGCATGGCTATGGGGCACTTGAATGTCCAATGAGCTAGTCTGAACGGAGACATGCTCACAGCCTCACACAGGCAGAATATTGAAGACTTAGCAGAGATGGGCAGGGAGGGGGCAGGACCTGGTATTCGAAGGAGGGAGTGAGCCGGTAGTTGAGCATCTCCTGGTGAAAGACAGGAGTGATGCTGCCGGACATGGGGGGCACAATCCACACCCAGTCAGCAGGGCAGCCCCCTCGGCAGCGGTACTCATTCTCCATGTGCTTAATGAAAGACTCGGTGGCAGAGTGGTGGTCCACGATGGTCACTTTGTCGCTCTGTGGGTGCAGAGGGGACGAGGAGTTAGGAGGTGAGACATGCTGGGGTGTTTCGGGACTCCCTCCCCACAGGGGACCCTTTCCTACAGGGTAGTCCTGGAGATGGTTTGAGTCAGTGTCAAGGGCTTCTCTGCTTTTCTCTTTCAATCCTTCTGACTGTATCCAGGAGAAGGTCTCTGTTTGGGGCGAAGGTATCTTTAACATCTCTCTTGCTAATGTCCTTCTCCACCCCATCCTTTTTTTATTTTTATTTTTATTTTTAAATAAGAGAGGGAACCTCTCTCTTATGGAGTTAGAATTTAACAACATTGTTTTGTTATTCTGTGTGTTTATTTAAATCTACAATTCTCTTCTGTTTATGGCAACTGATATTGGCTTTCCATTTATGGTGGTGATACAGAATCCTCTTTAAAATCAAATTTTTAACTAATGAAGTTTTAAACATGAAGACAAGTGAGTCACAGCAGAGGTGGGTGGGCTGACTGTCTGGGTACCCTGGCTGGTTTGGAGTCATACCTCACCCAGGCAGCTTTTCCCTCTCTGCCCACAAACTCTTGCCCTCTGCCTGCACTTTTCTTTTTCAATCCTTCATCTTACTTTCACCTCTGCTATCTCTGGCTTGTCGGACTTCATACCAGTCAACCAAACCACGTTCCATCATTTTCAACAAACTGAAACCTCCTCCTCCATGACTGAGAGGGAAAAGGGAGGGAGGGGCCTCCTTCTCGTAAACCCATCTCAACTTATCTTTTCCCTGGGATCTTCCTCAGTGTACCCCTTCTCCCTACTCCTGATGTGGGGACCTGTGGTTGATATTCATGTCTGTCCATGACTGGATATGTTCATTCTACCGTCTGTGTATGTGCCTCCATGTGCATCTCTGAGGATCTGGCTTCCCAGGCTGGCAGCCCCAGAGGACAGAGCTGGTCTCAATTATAGGGCATGCCTTCTGTTCTATAGGTCTCCTGGTTTGCCAGGAGAAACCTGGCTTATGCCCATTGTCCTGACACAATTATTAGTGGTGTCCCTTTTTTGCTGTCAATGATACATTTTATAGCCATCCTACTATAATACCATTTACCATGGGGACACATGCATTGAGGTGCCCATATGCTTCCAATAATGACCATGAGGATTTGTCTCTGTTAGGCGGTAGTCCGAGTCCCTAAGAGGTGGCAGGACACAGAGGATGCCTGCGATCTCAATTCCAAACCATCATACGTCACGATCTCCCTTCCCCCCATCTATTAATCTCTTCTTCACCCAAGATCCACAATGGAAAGGAAAGCATGCATAAGGGATGTAGACCTCATTGGTGGACAGACCGCCCCCCCAACCCCCGCCAAAGGCAGATCCTGGCACGTAGAGCTCTTGACCTTCTGCTTCAAGGCTCTGAAAGGTTTAGTTCCCCTCTGAGGCTGGACAGCCTGGATCTTGGTGCTACCTGGAAGCTGTAAAGAACTGCAATGTTGATCTCCACCAGCGCCTGGTCCTTCCACAGGGAGGATGTCTTCCTCATGTCCAAGTTCATCTTCTTGGCCACTTCCTGAAAGGGGAAGGAAACAGACTCACAGGCGGGAGCACCTCGAACCAAAGAGGGACAGGGCTAGGAGCTAGTGCCACAAACGCATGTCTTAATTCATCAATGAATCAATTCATCGGTGGACGGGTGAGCTCATTCACTCTAAAGACTTTTTCATGGAGGATCTACTGGTAGCAGGAAACTAGAAAGACTTGGTTGGCCCTTTATTATTATTATTATTATTATTATTATTATTATTTTATTTATTTTTTAAGGAGGGCACAGTTCACAGTGGCCCATGTAGGGATCGAACCGGCAACCGTGGTGTTATCAGCACCACGTTCTAACCAACTAAGCTAACCGGACACCCCAGGCCGTTTATTATTGAGTGTACCTTCCAGTGGGGAAGAGAGTTAATATTGTGACGAGGGCTAATTCCTAGGAAGCAAATGAGACAAGGAAATGGGATGAGGAGGGATATGAGGGCAGGATTAATTGAACCAGGATAGTCTGGGACGGCTTAGTGTGCAGAGGTGGCACACTAGGTGAGACTGAGATGAGAAGGAGATAGCAAGACATTTGCAGATGGAGGGAGAATTGCCTATTCTAGGCAGAGAGATAGCATGGGAAGGCCCCTGGCTGGGAGTTGGGACTTGCACCATCTGAGATACACAAAGGCCAGTGTATATATGGAGGGTGGTGAGCCAAGGGGAGTTGGTGAGAGAGTAGAGCGGGACTGGATCGGGCAGGACAGGGAACGGATGTGCCCAGGAGCCAGGATTTTATTCCAAGTGTGACGGACGGACGAGGAGGCTCTTTGTGGGGTTTTAAGCAGAGGTTGGGTCAGGGAGTGACATCATCAGCTTCCTAGTATGAAAAGCTCCCCTCCCAACTTGCTCCACCCGCAGAGTGGTTGCTACTTAAATCTAGACCATGGATGTTTTGAACTTATAGGGACACCTGCCTGACTCCGTCTGACAGAGGAGGACACGGTGGCTCAGAGGGGTGCCTGGACTTGCTCCAAGTCCATAGAGCCAGCTGGCCTGGGAGCTGGAACCCAGGGACATGCATACTGCCCAAGACCTGGGAACTGCTCCCGACCAGCTGACTCCTTTGGCGAAACTACGTGGGAAAAACAACCCCTGACATTCATGTTGTAGCTCAAGCTGGACTAGGTGCTGATGTCAGGGATGGGGAAGACCCAACAGCAAATTCACTAATTGGAGCCTTGTTTTTCACTTACTCTGTCAATTCTAGTTACTTGTGGGAACCCAGGCCTCATTATGGGGCTAAAATGGGACAATTTCTCAGCTTTGGGCAAGCCCAGCTCCAGCTGTCAACATTTTGTATATAATAGCAGTTGGAATTGGAGAGCAGGGGTGGGAGAGAGTCTCATTTAAGTTACCCAGTGACTCTTTGCAATCGAAATGTAAGCAGAGACCATGGAAGCCAACGTATTAAAACTCACTCTTTGAGGCCAAGGCATTCGGAACTGCCTGGGGTCTTAGCAGCGACACAAATGCAGAAAGCGAGACATTTGCCGCTTTATGTAAATACAGATAAGACTTGAGTTCTTTTATAAAGGGGAGAGTGTGTACAGCCAGTCCTGCTGCAATTGTTCAAGGTCTACAGCATTATTTTGGTTCAAAGAATAGAAATTAGTTGCAGGAAAAATACAAAAACCTTACACGACTTAAAAAAAAAATCCCCAAATGTGACTATAGCCACATCTATGGAAATGGCTTGAACTGTCTTTTCCTTTCCTGCCAGAAGTGGCTGCTGAGGAGAATCTTCTAGGGAGCTTTGAAGAATGCTGAAGCCCAGGCCCCACCCAGGAACAATTACATCTGAATCCTGGGGGGCTGGAATGTGGGCATCATAAAACTCCCTAGGTAACTGCAGTGTATAGTGTGGCTGAGGGTTTCCCAGGCTAACACCTATGGAATTTTTTAGACATCGAGATATAATTGACATGTAACATTGTGTAAGTTTAAGGTGTACAAATTTAAGGTGTGGGTTTGCTACATTTATATATTGCAATACGCTTGCCACGGTAGCATACTTAACACTTTTGTCATATCACATAATAATGGTTTCTTTTTTTTGTGGTGAGAACAATCAAGAGCTAGCCTCTCAGCAGCTTTGAAGTTCCTAACACAGTATTGTGGACTACAATCCGGGTGCTGTGTATTAGACCCCCAGAATTTACTTACCCTGTGTGATTTAAACATCATCTCTCCTGTCCTCCTCCACCCACCACCCGCCAGCCCCTGGGGACCACCATTCTACTCTGTTTTTACGAGTTCAGCTCTTTTAGATGCTACATATAACGGAGATCATACAGTGCTGACTTAGCTCACTTAGCATAACGCCCTCAAGGTCCACCCGTGGATTTTCACTACATAAACCCAGTGCTTGGTTCACAGTCCTTAATCTTGACTCTGTGCCGTATTGACTGTGTGATGTCGGCCCAGGGCTCAACATCTCTGTTTCTCAGTGCCCTATTTTGAAACAAGGCCAAGTGCTGCCAACGGTTCTTAGGAACAACATTTGCTGACAAAACCACAGCAATCCTGATGTTGTCATCCAAGTTGAGTTCCGGGAAGCACTCCGCCCCAGCACTTTTTAGAAGATAAGCATGACTCAGCCTGGGAGGAAAACAGAGCCTCCACTGAGAAATGCACGTGGTGGGGAACGACTGTCAGCCTTCCTCCCTTGGCTTTCAGAAAACAGACAAAAAATGTCCCAAGTTTATGGGTCCTTCTCAAACCCTTCGAGAGTTTGACGCTGAGAAGCAGTAAAGCAGGATGGTGATGAACTAGGACCATAAAGCCAGGCTGGGTTCGCATCACAGCTCTGCCACTTGCTTGTTCTTGGCATGACCTTGAACTTGTTTCATTTTATCCCTCCTAAAGGCCCCGGTTTCCCTGTATTAACTGTTAGAGCCACGGATGCCTCTGAAATTGCCAGGGACTTCACCGGGATGGCAGGTTCTGTTTGAACCCCTTCCAGTTTCCAAGCCCCAAAGCTCAGCTGTGGGGAAGGACTGCCGAGCCCACCTCATCCGCCGTATCCTTTCCTGTCATGGTGACTAAGGAAGGACCTCACCTCAAGGATGTTGTATCGAGAGTTGTCACAGTAGTCACGGACGCCAATCTCTGTGCCCATGTACCAGCCACTGAAGGGACAGGCGCTGAACTCCAGGCCTCCAATCTCCAAAAGCATGTTGGCCACAGCAGGGAGGCCATACCACTTTAGCCCCAGGTCCTTGAACCACTCGAACCTGCAAAGAGCAACATAGCTCAGCTCACTAGGGGGCAGACGTCTCATAGGCAGACACATGGGTGAGACAGTCTTAGTCTGGCGATGCTGAAATGCCAGGGATGGGCTGAGACTACCTATGTTAGAACCCGATTCCTGGGCTCTGTGTCAGATCTGTAGAAATCACAGGTTCCAGAGCAGAGACCTGAGAAGATGCATTCTTAACCTGTTTCCCAGGTGATCTGGATGGACACCCAGATCTGGGAACCACGGCCTTGGGCTCCTGTTTATCTCCCAGACTCACTCTGAAAGTTGGTCCAGGAGAACGTGAGAGTCCTTCCTATCCCAGGGCCTTTGCATGGCAGTTCTTTTCTCCTGGGATCTTTACTCTTCCTTTTGTGTCTTTCTAGCTTTTGCCTACAGTTTAATTCTCAGCTAAAATGTTGTTGAGTCTGGGAAACCTTCCCTGATGACCTGTCTGGGTTGGGTCAGAGGACTTTATGTCTCTAAGCACCATAAAATTTCTACTGCCACTTTAGGGAGTTAAGCAGTTATTTGGGTAATGTTAAAACTTTAAATAAAGACAAGATCCCACCTTGTACTTGCATGACTCACCTGGTTTGCCTCACTCTAATCTCAGCCATGAACTGGATCCTGCCTTTATTAAAAATTTTGATATATTGTGCATCATAGATTTCTTTTTAGAAGTTATTTTTGATTTTTTAAAAACTACTGCATTAAGATATTATTTAACCTTGATTATTGACTTTTTTGGTACCTGCTTCCATTTTGCCCCCCAGGCCAGTGCCTCGCTGTGGATTTCATTCACTCTCACAGTGTAAATTTTGCTTGTGCTGCTGGCCCCGGTTGTCACAGCTCCTTTCTGGCTCCAAATTCCTTTAGGACTTGACCCATATCGGGTTATGGAGCGTTTTAAAATTTGTGTGCACTACAAAACAGTAGATACTTCTGCTCATTCAACCCTTAGGGCTAGGAAAAAAGCAGGGCCTGGTGAAAAGCTTAGGAGTGGGATGAGAAGGGAGGTTATAGTTCTGAAAGGATGGTAGTCCTCAGGCTAGTCAAGTTTGGGGGGAACTGTTCTGCCCAGGCCCCATCGTGGGCATTGGAACCAAGACCCCCTTTCAGCCTTTGTCTAGGCTGGAAAGAGAGCCAGCAGGGGCGATGGGGATGGGCAGAAAGGGTACTGGGCAAATCCATCCCCCTCCCCACCCGTGGAGTCCGTCTTACTTGGGGTGCCTGATGGGCACTTCCAACACCAGCTCTGGAGGAATCTGAAAGAGCTCAGGGTCGTTGCCGTTGGCCTGGAGCAGAAGTGGCAGGACATCGAAGCGGCCTCTCGGGGGTTTCCAGCCTTGCTGTATGCAGATCTGCAACCAGACCCAGCCAGGTCAGGCCACCGGGCCCTCCAAATACCCGGGCTATGGCGGTGGGCGCAATCCCGCCAGCAGCCTCATCTCTGGAGGCTCTGGGCCAAGCCGCCTCCTTTACCAAGCTCTCCCTCCATCACCACGTAATTAATATCACTTCTCGGGGTTCCACGGGACAGTGCAAAACTGTCCTCCAGCACTGCACCTTTTTATAGTTTTCTGGATCTTCCCTGCTCACTGGGAGCCCCTGGAGGGCAAGGGGTGAATCTGACTGTTGCATCAGCAGCAGCAGTGCCCTCATGCACAGGGCTTGAAATGTTTGGGTATTGGGTGCCCTGAGATATGAAGAAAATCTACTGAAGTTGATGAGGGCGGATCTATTAGAATTAGTGAATAAAACGCATCTGTTAGAGCAGCTGTCTAATCGAAATCTAAAGTGAGCCATACAAATAATTTAAAATTTTCTAGAGGCCACATTTTAAAAAGACCAAACAGGTGAAAATAATGTTAATAGCATATTCATTTAAAATAATATATTTTAATTTCAATAATATTTAACTATTAAATTATTAGTCATAATGCTTATATATTAATTATAGTAATATCAATAGTGATGTATCAATACTGTATTAAATAAAATATTAATATCAACATACTTTGACATATTTGGAATTAAAATTAAATATGTAATGTATTTATTAATCTAACAAATACACAAATATATAAAATATAATTAAATGTATTAAATATCACCATTAACTTATTAATGACAAATTATTAAATGTTATTAATAGTAATATATTTAACATAAAATTAAATATATTTATTAATCTAATATATATTAATTTATTAATAAATAGAATACATTTGCCCAATATTATCCATAATATTATTCTTTCAATATGTAATCAAGATAAAACTATTTATGAAATATTTTCCACTCTTTTTTTGTTCTCTGTCTTGGAGATATGCTATGACAAGATCGCGAACTTGTTGCAACGATGTTGCTAACCTTTTTTGATATCAAAGGGATATCATTATGAATTTGTACCAAGTGGACAAACAATTAACCAAGTTTACTATTTGGAAGTGCTGAAAAGTCTACATGAGAAAGTTAGATGACTTGAACTTTTTGCCAACAATTCACAGCTCTTGCATCATGACAAATGCACCAGCTCACACAGCACTATCTGGGAGGGAGTTATTAGCCAGTAAACAAATCACTGTATTGGAACACCCTCCCTACTCACCTCATCTGGCCCCCAATGACTTCTTTTTTTAACCCGAAGAGAAAGGAAATATTGAAAGGAAGACATTTGGAAGCCATTCAGGACATCAAGGGTAACAAGACGACAGCTCAGATGGCCATTCCAGAAAAAGAGTTCCAAAATTGCTTTAAAGGGGGAACTAGTCACTGGCGTTGGTGCATAGCTTCCCAAGGGGAGTTCTTCAAAGGCGACTGTAGTGATATTCAGCGATGAGGCATGTGACACTGTTTCTAGCATGAGTTTGCGAACTTAATTGTCAGGCCTCGTATTTTACATTTAAGCTTGTCTTTGGACACACCACATTTCAAGTGCTCCCTAGCCACATGTGGCCAGTGGCTGCCATATTGGATAGATACAGATATATGGTTCTGTTTGGGTGATTCTTTCTGCTGTGTTAGTAGAAAGAGGAAGCATGAAATTAGGGGCTTAGGAGAACATGTCCTATGAGTGAGGCTTCTGGAGACAAAAGGAGAGGAAGAGGCTGGGGCTTTTATGTTCTGGTGGCCATGAGGACAAGGGCAGCCAAGTTTACAGTTAGCACACAGCCAAGTGGAACAGGGTCTGGCTGAGTCTAAAACGGCACAGGTGTGACTCCTGGTCGCTCTGGTTATAGCCCCCTCCTCAGGATAATAACATTTCAATAAGAAAAGTTGCATGCATGGGCCGGCCGAGTGGCGCATTGGTTAAGTGCTGGTTTTGGGATGCCAGCGGCCCCGGTTCAGATCCCACATGAGGGCCGGTGACACTGCCCTCTACAGCTAACAACAGCTCCACCTGGAGCTGGGCTGTGGGAGCCCCGGTGATGGTGTGGGCTGCAGCCCCTGCTGCAGTGGGCTGCCATAGGCTACAGTGAGTGGCCCGCAGCCAGCGTGAGCGGCTGGCAGCCAGCGTGAGCTGCCAATAGCCGCGGTGAGCGACATCCAGAGGCCAGCGACCGATCTGCCTCATCCGGGAAGAGCGCAATGACGATACCAACAGTGAAGCAACATCCTCCGCAACTAAAACTGAAGAACAAAAAGACAGCAACTTGTCTGTTCCCCTTCCCCGATTCCCCAACGCTGTTCCCTTCTGCCAATTCCCCAGTAAAATATTTAAAAAAAAAAAAAGAGAAGTTGCATGCAAATAAAGTCAGCAGCAACTGAGGGAATGGAACAGCCCTTGCCATGCCAGCTCCATCTTGCAGGAGGCACTGGGTAGAGTTTGAGGGCAGTTTGAGGAAAGGCCAAACATGAAATTCAAGGGGTACGGGTGGATGATCAATAAAAGGGGGTACCAGGTCTGTGTGCCTGATCATAACAGGCATGGGGTCTGCCTGTGTTGCCTCTCATGGGCATAAATGCTATAAGCTACCATGCCTTAGCTGTGCCACCTGTTTGCAGCACCTTGAATGGTGGTATTTGTGTTCCTGGTGGCTTTTATGAATTAACTTGGGCTGCCAGCAATTGTGGTCAGGCTGATAACATAGAATCCAGCCCACCCAAAGATGGGTGGGTTGGTGGGTAGAATAGTTGCATGAACTATTAGTTGAATGAATGAATAAATAATATGAGTTTGATGGGGCTGGCCGAGTGGCGTGGTGGTTGGGCGCTGGCTTGGGACACCAGCGGTCCTGGTTCAGATCCCACATGTGAGGGCCAGTGACACTGCCCTCAAAAAAAAAAAATGATATGAGTCTGACATATTAACCAATTCAGAAAAGGTGGATGCCAGACATAGCTTCCATATGTCAACTCCTGTCTTCCAGGCGAGAGGCAGGAGACCTGGGCTGTACTTCTAGCTTTCCCTCTCTATTCCTTTATAGCCTTAAATAACTCATTTGGCTTTGGTGAGACTCAGTCTACCCATCTGTGAAATGGGACAATGGTTTCCATCATGAAGGTCGGACAAAGTAAGGGCATGAAAATGACCAAATGACCAGCTGTAAAAGAACCAGCTAGACTGGGGGCAGCCAAAGGGAAAAAGAGATCCAGGGAAGAATAAACTGCACCCCATTTGTTGCTTTCCCTGTGATGATAACATTAAACTAAGAAAAGTCTGTAGATAAAGACGGTGTGGAGGGATGACAGCCCAGGTGGGGGCAGGGTAGGGGCCTGTACCTCTGTCAACTCGGCACTGGCTGGGTCCCCCAGGATGGAGCCGTCGGGCTGCTTGTAGCCGGCATAGCGGATGAGCTGGGAGTTCCAGACCCGGAAATCATGCTTGCTGTCAATCCTCTGGGGAAATATGGTGATGGCAGACCTGTGGTAGAGAGAGGGGTCCACCTGGTGTCAGGGCAGGTCTTGCACGTTGGGGATACACTGGAAAAGGCGTTGCCCACACCAATGATTGCATGAGGCTCAGGGTGGGATTACATCTGTGCCTAGGTCTCCAGGGCCATGGAGCAGCTGTTGGAAGAGAGGAGCCTTGACCTGTCCCTCCATGGGACCACTGGTCTGAGGAAGGGTAGAGGATGGCAGGCCCCACGTCAGCTCGCTGAAGGAAGGGGAATGCTTCTCTAATGGAACTTTTAAACAACCTTGACTTGGGCCAGTTTTCCAGGGAGTTCTTTGGCAACAGGTAATCTCCAGAGAGAGAACATCAGAGCTTCCCTTTAAGAATGCTCCATCAATTTCCAGTTCCGGTCTTTCTCCTAACGTCATGACCACCAACGTTAATTCTTGCCCAATTTGCCCCGCCCCCCCCTCCCCCGCCGGCCATACGACACCAAAGTCTATACAGACTTACAACTAGAAAGAAATCAAGTTCCATTTGTACTCACATGTGTTTACTTTAAAACTATAGATCACCACTGGCCTCATCTACCTAAGTAGGCAACTAGGAGACCGTATAACATTATTAAATTGTAGAAAGATGTTGCCTGCAGAAGGCATCTCCTAGCTGGAGCGCTGCTCTCTTTTTGTTAAAAGGAGATCAGCAGTGTCAAAAAGGCGTTAATGATGGTTAAGCACCAAACTGAGACTTTCTCCTTGGCGTCATCAAAAGGATTCCAAACAACTGAAAGGGAAACAGCTCTTTCATGATGTGGTTCAATCCTATCTCATTCCAGGAGCTCCTGTCACCTGGACTCATCAGTCCCAGTCGTGGACTGAATCGCAGGCTATGGGAGACACCATCCCAGCTTGTGACAACACAGAGGTCACATGGTGGGTCTGACCCATCACTCATAGATCTTCTCCCGTACGCATCCTGCCCCTGGAACTTTGCCTTGCTCTTTGTCCGTGGCTGAAATCCCTCTCTGTGGCCATGCATCCAAACTCAAGGCCAGGGTCAAATCCACTTTCCCCACTTAGCACGCCTTTGTCTCCTCACCTAGTTCCCAAGGTCTTTTTTCTCTGAGCACATTTAGGTCTTACTGTCTGTCTACACAGGACAATGCTGCATTTAGTAGTTCAGGGGTGGTTCAATGCGCCTGAGGGTGAGGCTAGAACGGGGCTCAAGGTGAAAGTCACACAGAATTAGGGGTGCTCTTAAAAACCTTAGCAATTGTTCTATAGATGGGGATGAACACAGAATGAGCCAAACCATCAGTTTCTCCTCCGGCAGCAAAACACACTGCCGTTTCTTTGGTTGGGCACCAGATTAAGGGTGTTTGTGTAATATATATATATATATATATATATATATATATATATATATATATATATTTATTTAAAAAGCACATTTAGAAACACCAGAATCATACACAGCAGGGTGGGATGTTGCCTCCATGTGCAGGAACCAAGACCAATGGCAGAAATATAACACAGTTTATGCCTCTCTTGTCTCCTGCGTGCATGTCCTAAGCATAATCTCACTGAGTGGCAGGTTGAGTGCCCTGCCCTGTTTAAATTACATCTCTCTCTCTCTCTCTCTCTCTCTTCTCTCTTGCCTGCCTTCCTCTCCTCTGTTTAGATGATTCCTATACATAGTATACATTCTTTCATGGCCTCTCACAGTGGCTGGATGTGTGGTTTAAAATGTTTTTATTAAATAATCATCTCGCTCTTTCCTTTAATAGAAGATCTGATGAAGACTCCCCAATGGATAACTGATAAAAGTGGAGGTGCACTGCCCGACTGTGAGCCTCCTCCCCACCCCAATGTCACCGGTCACAGCACCATTTGCAAACTACCAGAATGGCCCACGAATGCCTTGAGGCCAAGTTCTCAACCCTGCCCTCCTGTCTTGCTCAGGCTATGTAGGATGTTCTCTGAGGGGTAAGGTCTTTTAGGGAAAAGATATACAGTTAACCCTGGAACAATGCGGGGTTTAGGGGTACTGACCCCTTGTGTAGTTGAAAATCCACATCTAACTTTTGACTCCTCCAAAATTTAACTACTAATAGTCTACTGTTGACCGGAAGCCTTACCAATAATACAAGCAGTCAATTAACATATTTTGTATGTTATATGTATTATACGCTGTAGGCTTACAATAAAGTAAGCTGGAGAAGAGAAAATATTATTAAGAAAACCACAAGGAAGAGAACATACATTTACTGCATTTCCTGAAAACAAAACTAAACTGCATATAAGTAGGCCCATGTGGTTGAATCCTGCGGTGTCTAAGGTCAGCTGTGCTGGTTCCCCTGCAGGCCCTGAGCTTCGATTATAGGCCCTTTCCTTATGGTAGGCTTAGCTGGCAAACAAAGCCATGCTTAATGCTAACAAGCCACTTTGGGGATGAGCTCAGTGCAGCCTCGAGATGGGGCTGGTCCTCGGAAGCCGGGAACAGATGCCAACACAGGACTGAGTGAGCGGGATAAACATCTGTAACCGCCTGTCTGGGAGGCCGCAGCTGTTCCCCTCCGGCTGCTCCTCTCCCAGCTGCGGCCTGCCGGTGTGGAAGCCACCAGCTCACACCGGTGCCTTCCTGCCTTGGCGTGCTGCTGGTGGCTTTGTTCTTTGGAGGGGGCAAGAAGAACCCAAGGTGTGGCCTGGCTTGGTGGAACCCAAAGGAGCGGTCCCTACAGCAACCCGAAGAGAAATTGCCTTATAAACTGAGGGAGGATTCAGAGGTGGCTCCAGACAGTAGAGCAGGGAGCTGGTAAAAGCAGGCCACCACGGCAACAGATTTCCTGATTCCTGGGGATGAGAAACATGCCTTCCTGCCCCTTCCGTGGCTGGTCACGAACTGTGTGGGTTGAACGTGATTTTGGTTGTTGCAGCTTTGCAAACCACACAGGAGTCTGTTTCTCCCAGAAGAGATGGGACATAGAGGGTGGAACAGAGATGCCAGGCCACCAGGAGGGGAGAAAGGGAGCATTTCCAGACCCAAGGGTTGGCGCTGCGGTGACATCAGACTCCCCTCCCCCACGCTGGTCAGCTCACCTGAGGTTCCCTTTGTTGGTGGCATACTTGATGTGGTTGCAAATATAGTTGAACATCCCGTGAGCCGTGGTGCAGTCTCGGGCATCGAACACCTGGAAGAGGTGCATTGTGGGATTGGTGGCTCCCTCCGTCCCACCTCAGCTCCCCAAGGGCCGCTTTCCATTGGAAGAGAGCCCAGAGCTCACACCGGCTGCTGCCCCACTGGAGTCGTGAGCATCTCACTACTCCATCCAACCAGGAAAAATCCCCCTCAAAGTCGGCATGGAGTGCAAGTGATGAGGGAAAGGGATGGTGAGTAAAGGAGAGACTTAGTGGGCTGGTTATAGTTCCTGTTAGGTTATTAGGGATTAAAAAAAAAAAAGCAAAAAGCAAACAAATGAGCTTGATAACTCATCTACTTTTCACTTTCAACTAGTCCCTAGAGAAAAAAAATCATGCCAGGGGACACAGAATCTGATGAGGGATTAGGTAGATATTATAAATCAACGGAGAGTAGGTGTAAGACAAAAGGGAGTAGTGGGGTCTAAAGTAAACTGGAGCATATAAGCTCTACTGAGAGACATGCAAATTCATTAAAAGCAACCAACCAACCAACCAACCAACCAAACCACGTGTGGTCTAAATGAGACATAACTTAAACCAGGCTTGGTCATGATCTGAGAATTTAGGAGCCCCATGACCACCATCTGGGAGTTCACCATGGACTCCAGATGCCCTTGGTAGAAGCTGAGCCTTTTCAAAGCTCTCCCCTCCTCCCATCATCCCCTCCGCCCAAGGGCCCATCAAAGTCGCTGAGCCTCATCACCTACCTGCAGCTTGGACCACTGGATCCTGCCGACGCAGCGGGAGGCATTCCTCCAGGCGTGCTTGGCCCCATAGATGAGCTCCGTGTCTCTGAGCTGGTAGGTGCTGGTGGTTTCAATTTCTTTGTTCACCTCCTCTAGCCTCTCCATGTGGGCTTTGGAGCCAAACCTGAGTGAGGAGGGAAGGGACATGAGAGCATCACCTTCTCTCCAAAATTAGAGGTTGGTAGAAGGTGTGAGCAGCTCTTCCAGGAAGCCAGAAGCCACAAAAAAGTCCAAGTTGAATTCTGACCGCAGTAGTTCACGCACGAGGCAGAGACCCCAAACTCAAATGCCCACAAAGGCCCAGCCATGACTAACTGGCTGACTGGGGGCTGCGGCTAACAGGTGAGTGCCTGCCTGGTCCAAAGGGGACCAGCCACCACTCTGTTCCAGCCAGTGTTCACCTGATAGGCATGGGGGCCCAGTGCTGCCAGATCTTCTTTCAAAAGAAACTGGAAATCTGACTTTTTTAAAGAAAATGCTTCTAATGTTAAATGATGATAATGAATTCAATTTTAGAACATTAAAATAATTGTTATGAAAAATTTCAGGCTTTTAAAAAGGTATAGAGAATAATATAATGAACACCTATGCCCCAAGCCTAAGAAATCATAAATAAGAAATAATAGTATAGTTTCTTGGGGACTATTTCCCATCATAGCCTACTGTCTTCCCAGAAGTGATTGCTATTTTGAATATAGCATTTACTATTCTCATGTTCTTACTTATGCTTTTGCCATATGTGTATATATCCCCTAAATCATGGACAGTATTATTCTGCATATTTAAAACTTTTATATAAATGGTGATGTTCTGAATGTATCCTTTTACAACTTGTCCTTTCTTTCTTTGGCTCAAAGTAAGTTTTTTTAAAAAAAGATTTTATTGGGGAATCGGGGGAGGGGAACAGCATTGGGGAACTGGGGAAGGGGAACAGACAAGTCGCTGTCCTTTTGTTCTTCAGTCTAGTTGCAGAGGACGTTGCTTCACTGGCCCATGTTGGCATCATTGCGCTCTTCCTGGGTGAGGCGGATCGGTCGCCGGCCTCTGGATGTCGCTCACCGCGGCTCTTGGCAGCTCACACCAGCTGCCAACCACTCACACTGGCTGCTGGCCTCTCACTGTAGCCTATGGTAGCCTGCTGCAGCAGGGGCTGCAGCCTACACCATCACCGGGGCACAGCCCCGGTAGTTCACCATCTTAGCTGTAAAGGGCAGTGTCACTGGCCCTCATATGTGGGATCCGAACCAGGGCTGCTGGCGTCCCAAGCCAGCTCCCCACCAATGCGTCACTTGGCCGGCCCTCAAAGTTGGTTTTGAGTTTCATTCCCACAAACATGCAGGATTCCAACCCATTCACTTTTCACTGCTGTATAATATTCCATTTCAGAAAATATCACATCTTATTTACAGATTCTCCTGTCAATAGAATTGTGGAGGTTTCCAGTTGGTTCTTTACTTTAATTTTGTTTCCTATTATAACAATGTTTCAGTGAACATTTTTTTTTTAAATTAACTTTATTGGGTGACAATGGTTAGTAAAATTACATAGGTTTCACATATACAATTCTGTAATACATCATCTATATATCTCATTGTGTGCTCATCACCCAGAGTCAGCTCTCCTTCCATCACCATATATTTGAGACCCTTTCACCCTGATTTACCACCCCTTTTACCCCTTTACCCTCTGGTTCAGTGAATATTTTTATGCATGCCTTCTTGTGAACCAGGGTGAGAGTTTCTTTAGGGTATATACCTAGGTGTGGAATTACTAACAACACTTTGGAGGCCAAACAAAAGCGTTGTAGGGAGCCAGGTTTGGCCCTTGGGGTCACCAGTTTTCAACCTCTATAGATGGCAGGCAGAGGCCTTATGCTCAGGCCTTGGTTCAATTGTCTGCAAAGTTGGAGCAGAAGTCTTTGTCCCCAGTACCTAGTCCCCAATACCCGGACTCCCCAGAGTCAATATAAACTTGCCTTTTAATTGACAAGTAGTACTGATCGATAAACTCTTTGGCGAGAGGGAAGAGCTGTTCCTTCGTGCGGATGTCTTCAGGCCTTCGTACTTGCTGAGAAGAGTGCATGATGGAACCCATGCAGATGTGCTCGCTGCATCCCATTTCCTGGAAGGAAAAGAGATCGTTGGTGTATCACTTGGTTCTACCCGAGGGTAGCAGGCACTGGGCTGCAGACCTGGGTCTGATGTTCACAGTGGAGTTTACATGGGCTTTGTCCTAAAGGGGATTGCTCAAGTACCAGCTTCAAATCATTGTTGGATGTGGTCATCAGCCAAAGCAAGGGATGATAAGCAGCGTGTTAAGGTTCTGAAAGTGTTTGATTGACTCAGTTGGGGGAAGAGCGGCTTTGTGACAGAACCACTGGTACTGTAGGCCACAATATTTTCTCATCCAATGTTAATCAAGAAGGAATTAATAGAGGGGTGACCGGTTAGCTCAGTTGGTTAGAGCATGATGCTGATAACACCAAGGTTGCCGGTTCGATCCCCGCATGGGCCCCTGTGAGCTGTGCCCTCCCTAAAAAAGAGTAGACTATGCCATTGTAGCATGAAAGCAATGTGTAACCAATGACCATGGCCATTCCCCAATAAATTTTTTTTTTTTTAAAGAAGGAGTTAGTAGAATGGTTTCAGTAACTCGTTTGAACACATCTATGGTATGTTGACTGCAAACAATAGTCCCAACTCTTCACTACCCTGTATTTTATAGCAACTCTCCATCATGAGGTGGAATTAATTCCCTCATCTCTTGAATCTGGGATGGTTTGGTCAGTAAAATGGGGCAGAGGTCACACTGTGCCCATTTTGAGCTTAGACCACAAGAGATCTTGCAGGCTTCTGCTCATTCTCTTAGAGCCCTGCAAACACCATGTGAACAAGGTCAAGCTAGCTTGCTGCAGGATGAGAAACCATATGGAACAGAGTTGAGATATCCCAGCAGAGTTAAGGCCTGCCCTTAGCTGACTGCTCAGATCACTGCAGATACATGAGGTCCACTGAGATTGGCAGGACCACCCAGCCAATTTGTAGAAAAATAGTAAGTGGTTGTTGTTTGAAGCCATTAAATGTGGGGGCAATTTGTTACATTGCAATAGCTAACTGATACAGCGTTCCTCTGGGAGGCCCATTTTTAACAAAAAATTTGAAACAATACATTGTTGACTGTTACAAATATGATATAAAAATTTAGAGGACACACTGTGACAGTAAGGAAGAGTTTGTTCAATCCTCCCCCAGTGGTCAATATATGAGGAACCAGCAACCCCTGAGATTCTTTTGGGATTCAAGGTACACAAATAAAAGTATTTACATGAGTGACTAAGGGTCCAACAGTAGTTCTCAAACGGGGGTGAATTTCCCACCCAGGGGACAACTGACAATATCCGGAGACATTTGTGGTTGTCACAACTTCGGGGGGCTACTGACCTTTGGTGGATACAGGCCAGGGATGAGGCTAAATATCACACAATGCACAGGACAGTGCCCAGAACAAAGAATTATTCGGCCCCAAATGCAGACAGTGCTGAGATTGAGACATCCTGGCCGACACCCCTCCTGAGATACTCACCAATGTGCTCTTAAGGTGGAGAGTGTCAGTGAGAACTATGTCAGTCTCCCAGTTCTTGACCTTGAGGAAGCGAGGGCACTTGGAGGGGCTGCCGTTCTTTGGGGGCGACTGTTTTCCTGAAGCTGGGGGCTGGGGGAGAGAATGAAGATGGGATGTTAGGCAGGGTTGTGAGGGCACTGGGACACTGTCGCTAGTGGGGCGGGGAGAGGCGCTGCTCTTACTGGGATCTGCTCCGAGTCTTCACAGAGAGGAGGACCTGACTCTACCTGGTTGACACGTGCAAGGTGGCTGGGAGCCTGGTCCCTCCACCTATGCAGAAGGAGGTGCTGTGGAAGAGCTTTAGGGTTCTGCTCTGGGAGCTGTGTCAGGGACTTAGCGGTGGTCTCTGGCATCTAGCACAGGGTCCGGCACATAGTAGGGACTCCATGAATGTTTGTGGAATGAATACATGATGAAAGGATACCATTAGCCTCTCTGAATAGCAACAGCTCTCAGGGTCGCAGACTCAAACCTGAGGATGGGTCAAGTTGCTTGGAATTCTGGCCCTTTCTGCTACAGCTCACACTCACCATTTCTAGCAAGCACTGGGAAAACAGAAGGTTTAAATTAGAAAGGTTTGAAGCATGGAACATTTTCCCCAAATTCCAGGTTTTTGTCTTTCAACAATGTCAAGCGTATCCGTGCCTCAGGGCCTTTGCATGTCCTAGTCCCTCGGTCTTGAACACCTTCAGTCCTCCAGTTCTATTCACCTCTGTAATAAAATTACCCAGTAGGTGAGGGAAGGGACTGAGTCCAGGGTAAGTCCCGGGCTGACGAGTGTTGGCCCCTCTATTTCAGATGGATAAAGATTGCATTCTGTCTTGGGTGTGTCTGGGTACCTGTCTACCTGCCTGGGCAGAGGTGTGCCCATGCATCAGACACACATTGGTCACTCAGCAACTGTAAGGGAGAGGCCACAGGCATACCCTGATGTGACTACTGAGCAAGGGAGGGGAAAAGAGCCGATGTGTAGTGATGCTCATGCTGAAGAGGAGAGCAATGGGCAATGACCTTGAGGCAGGGCATTCATACATTCAACCAGCATTTATGGGGCCCCTACTATGTGCTGGGTGCTGTTTGGCACTGGGGACTCTGTGGTGGACAAGACAGGCGGGGTCCTCGCTGTTCTGCAGCATTGTTGTGGGAGAACTAGAAATAGTAAGTAAATGAATACACGAACCTAATTTCAGATGGTGATAGGAATATCACCAGAGGGAGGGGATGGTGACTAAGTGGAGGGGACAAAGGCCAGTGCAAAGGTCCTGAGGTGGGAATGAGCTTGTGAAGCTCAAAGGACCAGCAAAGAGGCCAGTGTGGCTGGAGTATACGAGTCAGGGCAAGTGCAAGGAGATGCAGTCAGAAAGGAGGCAGGGTCCACCTCTCATCAGCTTGGAGGAAAGTAGGTGGGTGAGGAAGGTGTGAATTACCCTTAAATGGGCTAAGTCCAGGACAGCAAGCACAGAGAACTTTGAGGGACGACTGCTGAAAACTAGCATTCTATGAACACTGCCTATGTGCTATGCACCAGCCTTACCATCCCCATTTCAGAAATGAGGAAACTGAGGCACAGGGAGGTTAACTAAGTTGTCCAAGATCACAGAGCTAGTAAGCTGGAGCCAGGAGTCAAATCCTGGCAATCTGGCTCTCAACTTTTTTGATGGTCCTGCCTCTTGGCCATTAGGCAAAATTTACTCATTTATTCATTTACGCATTCATCTGTTGAGTATCTCCTATGTGCCAGGTGAGGCACCAAGGGCTAAGGCTACAGTGACAAAGTGGACAGATGTGATCTCTGCCCTCATGGAGTTCACAGTCCAATGGGGTAGGATCAAACTGAATGACTCATAATTGAGAGCAGTGGGTGCCATACCATGCAACTTGACGGCGGGTAGGGGACTGTGCAAGCACATAGAAGAGGGACTTGACTCAGAGCGTTTGGCTTCTAAGTCAAGACCTAAAGGATAAATAGATGTTAACAAGGCAGAGAAGGGGGAGCAGGGTCTGGCAGGCAGAGAGATCAGCTTGTGCAAAGGTCCTGAAGTGATAGGCATACCACAGCCACCTGTCAGGCCAGTGGCCAGCTCTGTGCTAAAGTATCCATACTGTCACATTGGAATTTGGAAAACAGGAGGCAGGTGAACAGCATAATTATTAAAGATAACTCCAGAACAGAGCAGTAAGCCATAGCAGAAAACAAAGGGAGGATACTATGACTCATAACCTCCCACTCCTCCACGCCCTGGCCAGATCCGGTCATCCCCAGTGGTTCCCATTTCACCACTGGTGTCACCATCCATCCACCTCTGTAAGCCACAGGTGGGAGTTGGCCTGTATATCATCTTCTTTACCTCCCATACTGCATCCATCTTCCACTCCCATCCATTTAAACTCTCTAAATAGCTCTAGAATCCATCCACTCCTCCATCCAAGTCTCCATCATCTCTCACTTGGATAACTGCGATCACCTCCTAAATGTTCGCCATTACTTATTACAATTGGTGTGACTATTCTGCTAACCCTAGTACAATGTCTAGTATTATTACTATTAATACTACCCTTGCTGGAGGTATTATTACTCTACCACTACCGTATTGGGAGCAGGAGAAAAGGAATTTGCAGGAGTTCTTCCCTTCGATCCCCGTTTGCACTTTCCATCCTGCCAACCTCTAAGGTATTTTACTTGTGCCAGGATGAACAACCCTGCTTTCTTTGGGGGCCTGGAAAGACATCCTGAATGTTTCTTTAGGCCTCTGTTTCCACTGCGGTCTCTTCCAGCAGACACGCAAGTGATGGAGGTCACATCCGGGCAGACCTTGGTCATCACAAATTCCCCTGATGATACTGACAACCTGTACCCATGAGCAAAAGCATCCCTACCTCGCCCATCTGGGAGGCACCAGCCATCCTCCCTAAATACTAGGCATCACTTAGCCAGCTTAGAAACTCTCTGGACCATGGGCATTAACACCCTGGAGGCTGAGAGGCAGCTGGAATGGGGGAGGGGGGATAACAGAAGGGGTGCTGGCGTGGAGGTTGGGCCCAAGACTTATGGAGAGGGTGGGAGGGCAGACACGGGTGGGGTGGGGAGCACAGCGAGGCAGCAGGAAGAGGTGTGGGGTGTGGCCAGTGGGTGGGCAGCCGGCAGCATTGATTGGCAGGGAGCAGAGGGAGCGAGCTAGCGGGCCTAATAAAAAAGGCCATCTGTTGAGGTTCCAGATGTGTGAGGGGTGGTCATTACAAGCCAAGTAATTAGGGGCCCAAGCGCCAGCCGTGCCACTCTCCACTCTGGGCTGTGCTGAACTGCACACTCAAAACCCAGTGTTAGGAGGCCTCTGGCAGGGCTGTTGTACTTGGGGCTTTGATGTTTTAATTAGCCAGCAGTAATATTAGATGGCTCAGGAGGGGACAAATGGGAGATTAATATAGCAGTCAGGGGCCCTGCATGGGGGATGCAAATGACTTTTCTGAGTGGAGGCTGAAGTGCTTGGGTTCAAAGTGCAGATTGGCGGCACCTTGTGAGTTATGAGGCTGGGGACAGGGCACATGTGGCTCCATGTGTCCTTTTCTGGATTTGTGTCTGAGGTGGACCACAGAAGCTTTTCAGGTGGCAGGAGACACTGACTTGATCTCGAGAGTTTTGTGGGAAGGGGGCCTGGGTTGCCTGCACCTAGATTTGGAAAGAAGGCTCAGAGTATACGGGCATTTCAAAGGCTGTGTCAACACCTCTTCGCTTTGGAGCCTGCCAAAGCCCTGAGGAAATGAAAGGAACCGGTCTTGTGGTCCCAGAAGAGACAGCCAAGGTGAGGTCATGTCAGCCTGGGGCTCTGAGCTAGGAATTCACGTCTTAGGATTTCTGACACCCTGATTCATTCTCCCCTCTCCTTCCCTCCCTTTTTCCATTCCTTCAACAAATACATAGGGAGCACCTACTATGTGCAAGCAACTGTGTTCTAGGCCCCACTGTGGTCCCCACTCTCCTCCCATAACTGGGAGAAGTACCTTACAGCTGTGTGCTATAAAACAGAGGTCTGCAAACTGGGAACCGCAGGCCAAATCTGGTCAGACCCTGGTTTTGGTACGGCCTAAGCGCTAAGAATGACTTTTCCAAGTTTGTTAAGTAAAAAATAAAAAAACAAAACAAAATCAAAAGAAGAATAATATTTCATGACCCATGCAAGTTATAAAAAGTTCAAATTTCAGTGTCCATAAATAAAGCTTTATTGACACACAGCCACACTCATTTGCTTCTGTATTGTCTGTGGCTGTTTTTGCAATACAACAGAGTAGGTGGTTGTGATGGAGACCAAGACTGTATGGCCCACAAAGTCAAAAATATTTCCTATCCTGTCCTTTATAGGAAAAGTTTGCAGACTCATGATCTAAAGGACTGAATTCCAGTGGTTGAACTCTAAGTTATTTTCCATTCTCCATCCGCTTAAATGTTGCTGCATTAGAGAACTTTCCTGATCATTTGTTAAAACACTGCACCACATGTTATTCTCTGCTTTCTCACCACCCTTACTATGCATTATTTTTCTTCATAGCACTTATCACTGCTTGCGATTGTTGTGAGTGTATATGTATTTGCATGTATATATCTATATCTCTATAGCTTACAGATTTGTACATGTAGCTACGGATATTTAGATGTAGGGATAGTTTTCTGCCTACCCACTATTCACTTTGCTCTATCTCTAGTCCTAGACCAGTCCCAATGCGTGGTACATGTTCAACAAACACTTGAGGTCTGCTGTGGGCTGAATTGTGTCCCTCCCAAATTCATATGTTGAAGCCTTAACCCCCAATATGACTATATTTGTAGAGCAAACCTTTAGGAAGTAATTAAGGTTAAACGAAGTAATAAGAGTGGGGCCCTAATCTGATAGGATTAGTGGCCTTATAAGGAGAGAAAGACACCTGCCTCTCTCTCTCTCTCTCTCTCTCTCTCTCTCTCTCTCTCTCTCTCTCTCTCTCTCTCTCTCTTTCTCTCTGTCTCTCTGTCTCTCTGTCTCTGTCTCTCCATGTACACACAGAAGAAAGACACAGCAAAGGTGGCCATCTGCAAGCCAGGAAGAGAGCCCTCACCAAATGTGACCATGCTGGCACTGTGACCTTGGACTTCTAGCCTCCAGAACTGTAAGAAATAACTTTCTGTTGTTTAAACCACCCAGTCTGTGGAATTTTGTTATGGCCGCTCGAGCTGACTCCTATAAGGTCTAAACGCATTTCAAAATCATGGAGTCCGTTAAAAAGTAAGCCAGAGCCTTTGGTCTTGATTGAGTAGAGAATGGAGACCTCCTGAAGCTGCCTGACTGAGGGGGTGACCTTATCAAAGCTGACTTTTGGGAAATAGGTGACTGCCAGGACTGCAGGGGGGAGGGGAGAGGGTGAAGGGAGAGACCCCTGAGGGAGCTCCTGCAATAAGACAGGTGAGAGGCCACGCAGCTGGAAAATACAGCTATGGTAGCAAAGGGCAGGGAGGGCGGAGAGGGAGGTTGGAGCGCCAGAAGCAGGATGAGAGCTTCGGGGAGGGAGAGAATGGGAGGGAAAAGGACAGCGCTGACACTGACTCAGCCGCTTCCAGTGTGCGTCAGGGGGAGCCTGTCGCAGAAGCTGGGAAGCAGGGAGCAGGAGTGATGGGGAGGTGCAGGGAGGGAGGATTTTCAGGCAGGAAGACAGACGGCCTGACATTGGAATCTGGAAGATCTAGAAAGCGAAGCCAAGCACCCTGCCCTTCCCCAGTTATAGGCTGTCACCACCAGGAGCCTCACAGTGAAACTGGGACAAGAGCATGACAGCAGGGACAGAGGCACCTGTGAGACACAGGACATCTTAGGAACTGTCATGGGTTGAACGGTGTCCCTTCCAAATTCATACCCAGTACCTCGGATATGACCTTATTTGGAGTCTTGAACAAGGTAATTGAGTTAAAATGAGTTCATTAGGGTGGGCTCTAATCCAATACGATGGGTGTCTCATAAAAAGGGGAAATTTGGAGACAGACATGCACCTAGTGAGAATGCCATGTGAGCATGAAGACAGCCATTTACAAGCCCAGCAGAGGGGCCTGCAGCAGATCCCCGCCCCCACCACGGCCCTCAGAGGGAACCAACCCTGCCGACACCTTGATCTCCGTCTCTGGCCTCCAGAACTGGGAGACAATCGATTTCTGTTGTTTAAGGCTCCCCATTGGTGGTGCTTTGTTAAGATAGCCCTAGGAAACTCATCCAGGAGCTAAGGCCCTAACTTGTACAATGCAAGTAGCATCTTATTCTTTCACTGCTGGTGCCAACCACAGGTCCTCCATTACAGGCTGGCAGCAACCTGCCCTGCTTGGCTTGTCCTAAAACGAGGGCAGCGCATGGGGCGCTGAGCCGGGCGCAGGTCACTCACAGCAGGGACCCGATGCCACACGCCGTGCCCTTAGCTGCAGCTCTGGGCAGCACTGCTCCAACCAGTGGGTACCACCTCTTCCGGGCAGCACATGTAACCCAGTTAGGAGCTGTGGCAGCCCAGGGTCCAGGACCACAGACCTGCAAACCAGCAGGTACTCACTCATCCATGCAATTAAAAAATTGTTACATATAAAAATCAACTGTGTTTAGTACCTTGGAGTATAATTTCCTTGTAGTGTATTCAAAGCATTATTTCTAAAGTGATTCGTTCTTTATAATAACTCCAGAGGAGCTTGACATCGCTTATTCTCTCTCTCTCTCCTGATTTAGTCAGCGGAGGAGGATTGAGGGAGGAGTTGGCCCCATCAGAGTTTGGGTCCATAGAAGAGGCCTCTGGGGAGTAAGGGTTTTTAAGATACCTTGATGTGGTCCCCAAAGGGATTTAAGCTTACAGTCGCAAGGATGTCACAAGATAACCAGATGTTATTTGACAACTTTAGACCTGGTCCCATTCCCAGGCCAGAATGTATATGTGCACTATAAATTCATTTTTAGAATAAATCCTGTAATTATCTTGTGGCCTACCCCCATTATATTGCATTGGGCTGTGTGCGTGTGTGTTTATTAAAAACACTAACTTGCTAAGTGTAAATATTTAAATGGCACAAGCTTTGTGCTTCTGTGTTGGCCTTTTTACCTTTTAAAATATCCTGGGATCTTCAGAAAATGGAAGTGGGTTGGGTCTCTGTTTGACCTCTGAGAATCCCTGTTGGAGGGGGTTTTGGTCACTGATACCAATTTGCAAAGAGAGGAGGAAAAAAAATGACTTTGACCCAACTTGGCCCATCTGGGAAAAGAACTTGAATATGGTTTGATGCAATGAATGAACATGCAGAGTGGTGCCGTTGATTCCTGACTCAGAATGTCATTGTCCAGCCCAGAAAACAGTTGGGACAGCTTGCGTTGAATATGCTCGCTATTAACACTTTGTAATTGGGCATTTGAGCTATATGACGAGTTTACTCGTTTCCCGCAAAAAATGTGTTAAAATAAACAGCAACATAAGTGGAAATTTCAGCAGGGTTGAACCTAAACACCCAATAATTCAGGCTTCACTTCCTGGCTCCACCCTGGCTCTGACCACCCAGGGCAACAGGTTATGGGAGACTTATCTCATGGCTAAGTCATCTATAAAGATCCTGAGGGTCATTGAGAAACTGATGGCTTGTGGGGAAGGATGCGACATGTCACCAAGATTTGGATTCTGCTGCCCCTGGGGCCTGAGGGAGACTCTGTTCAATAAAAATTCCTGAAAAGCATCTTTGTTGAGGGTTCTTTGTCCCCTGGTTGAGGGCACCCAGGAATACTGGATAATCTGAGAAAGGGGACGGGACTATGCTTTTGGGAAAATCGAACCTGGGTGTCATGTCATGAGCCGGATCAAGATAAGGGGGGCAAAAGTGAGTTTAATAGCATCTTATAGCTTGGGATTGGGGGGCATGCTCCCACAGAGAGAAATTAATCTCAAAACACAGGAGGTTTTCTCAAGTGCTTCTAAGAGGCTTAGGGGAGGGCATAATCAACAGGCACTCCAAGATGCCAACCTGAGCGGAGCCAACAGAATCTGTCAGGGCGAGCAAGGTGGGGAAAGTCTGTGCATGGTTCTACCGAGCCCCAGTTATCGCAACGTGATAACTGCTGTGTGTGCGTCTTTGTCTGCAGCTTGGCTTGGATGTTTCTGGAGGTCGAGGCAAATATTTAATGAAAAGATGATGCTTTGGCTGGGAATGTCCCAAGGGCATGGATCATGTTCCATTTCATTTCGCTGTGAGTACCATTTAGTCAATCCTATTTTGTGCCTGATCTGGGCTAGGTCCTTGCATATCCACTGGTTCACTGAATCCTCACAGCAACCCATTTTTCAGATGTGGAAACAGAGGTTCTCAGAGGTAAAGTCACCAATTTAACAACGAACAGGCACCAGGGCTGGGCACGGACTCCAGGGCTTCCAAGTTCCTCTGCTTCCCCCTCTGTGTATTCCCAGAGCCTGGCCACCAGGAGGCATGCAGAGCACACGCTACATTGATTGGAATGAGCAACAAGGATGCTGATGTGGTCCTATGATACCAGCAATAATTAATACTACTACTACTACTACTACACAGTTTTGCAGCACTTGTTCTGTGCCAGGCTCTAGAGAGTGAAGTGTAGTCTCTGGGGTTCTGGGTTCAAGTCCTGTCTCCCCCCACTTACTAGTCATATGACCTTCATTAAGCTCCTAAACCCTCCGTGCCTCAGTTTATTCATCTGTAAAATGGGGATAGTCATAGTGTTTCATTGGGTTAGGCTGAGGATTCAATGAGACCGAGGACCTTGAGTGCTTAGTGCCTTGTCTGACATGGCTCAACTAACATCAGTTATTGTTACAGGTCATGCTATCATCTCATACATGATCTCGTTTCATCCTCCCCACAACTTGATGAGCCTATTAGTCCCTGTTAGGAAGTGAAGGCACAGCACAGATACTAATTAGCTCTCTGACCAAAGTCACCAGCGGGAAAAGGCTGAACATGGGCTGACCTCAGAGCTGAGTGCTTGTCCCAGGACTGTGGGTGAGTGAGTTGGGGGGTTAGAATGGTCACCCCCCCACTGTTATCAGTGTTCTTGTTATTTTTATCCTGACATCATTAATTCTCAGGGAGTCAAGGCTGACTTAGGTTTCCCTGTGGCACGCTGGGTTGTCATCGAGAGGCACAGTGTTTCGCTGATTTGCCTTCAATTGGACACTGCGTGGCTGGGTCTGGTTGCCCCCTTTTTGGTTTTCAGCAAAGCCAGCACCAGCTGACCAGTTTGGGGTGTGTGCTCATGTCGAGAGGGGCCCTGGTGGCCTCTGATCCTCTAAAGGCTGGAGACCCACAAGCACGCTCAGCCTGCCTCATAATTTGGAGCTCTTGAGAGGCCGGGGGATGCTGACACTTACCTGGAAGGAGAGAAAAGCTTCTCCACAGATTTTGACGTTTGGAAAGCAGCCAGCAAGCCCTATGTCCCCAGGGGTGAAGAAGTGCCAGGCACCTGATGAAGTGGTGGGGGTGGGGAGAGGGATTTCAATAGAACTCATCTACCTGACCATCTGATTGCCCTTGTCAGCAGGAGGCTGGAGAGAGGGGCAGCAGGCTGAATAAGAGAGAAGAGCCCCAAAAGGAAATCTCACTTTCCCCAAGCCCGAGACCCCCTTCGCATCCACTAAGGATTAGACTGATGCTTAATTAGTATCTGAAAATAGACAAGCAAAGCACAGGTTCCACCCCTTATCCCTTAGGAAAGCACATAGATGCTTACATAAGAAGGGAAGGTGAGAGGGCTTGATTCAAATCCTAAAGTTTTGCAGGGAGAATGGACAAACAGCAGTTTCTCATGACCTTTATCCAGGGTAGCCTTTTCACTTAAGAGGATTATTACAAATGATGTCAAAACTCAGTATGTGTCACAGATGGTATTAGTACTCAAGACAACCTCAGAGATCTAATAATTCCCCTTAGCAAGAAAAAAAAAATGCAGTATAGGGCCGGCTGAGTGGCGCGGTGGTTAAGCACTGGCCTGGGAAGCCAGCGGCCCCGGTTCGGGTCCCACACATGAGGGCCAGTGACACTGCGCTAAATAAAAAATAAATAAATAAATAAAATGCAGTATATCAGCCACAGCTGTTCCTTTTGATATACTGCCTTTTCCTACTTTCTTCCAGGCAACTCCTATGTAATCTTCAAAACCCAAATGTCACCTCCTTGGGTAAACCTTTCCTGATGCCTGCTGAGATATTTATGTTCCCACATCATTTTGTGTCCCTGTCTATTTTAGGATTAATTGTACTGTATCCATGTCTGTCTCCCCACATTCGTCTGTGAAGGTCTCAAGAGCAGGGAGGACAATGTTTGATCTATGTACATGGCAGGTATTGGGTGAATGGTGATGGGCAAACTGATTCATTCTATCTATCAGCCCAGGCCAGATTCAGTTTGCAAGGGGATGTTAAAGATGAATGTTTATACACTGTGTTCTAGTGACCAGGGGCTTGAGTTTCACTGGCCCCACCCACTGCTGATTCAGACTGTTTAGCAAGAGAAATGACCAGTAGATAAAGATGGACATCTCAGGCTTCTAAGACTTGTTTAGGAGAAGGAGGTACCTCGATGGCTGATTTTCCTTGAATTTGGACAAACAAGAGCATCAAAGAGGATGGGACAGACCTCACTACCGTGTTTCCCCCAAATAAAACCTAAGTGGAAAATAAGCCCCAGCATGATCTTTCAGGATGCTCGTAATATAAGCCCTACCCCAAATATAAGCCCCAGTTAAGATCGTCAACCAGACATGACTCTTTGGATAAATGTAGATTTTTGTACGTGAATCAATGAATACATGTAGATTGCTAGAGCAAAAATTAATATAAGACCCGGCCTTATTTTTGGGGAAACACAGTAGTCCTTCAAAGAGCTGACAGTCTCTAGAATCAGGAAGTCCTTTCTGAAGTCTAACCTTTATCTGTCTTGCTTCTCTTGGGCTCTGTTGCCTTTTGCCCAGTGTTTGGAGAAAAATGCAGAATCAGCTGCTAGTCTGCCCCCTCCTGTCTTCCTGACTCAGGAAAGCCAGGCAGTAGCTGGGTCTCTCTTTGTGTTATGAACAATGCTCCCCTCTCCCCTCCCAATGGGTGCTTAAAAAAAGCAGCAAATGTGGGTTACAACTGGGAGGAAGGAGACTGACGCCAGGAGCTCCAGGTAAAGGGGCTTTGAGCAGGTAGAGGGGAGGCGAAGCCTAGCAGCTGGTCTTTCAGGTCGGAAAGAGGAAGAACATTGTGTGTGTGTGTTGTTTAATTTGCTCAGAAATATTTCTGAGCCCCGTATCTACAGAGATGTCTTAGCAGGAGGTAAACCAGGCTGCATCCTTAGCCCTGGGACACAAATATAACTGAGTGCTTGGGTCTCTGCTCCTTTGTAGGAGCATTTGGGAAGCTGAATCTCAGACAACAGACTCAGTATGATCTCTCAGACCAGTGGTTTTACACCTTTTTTGGTTCATAGACTACACTGAGGATTTGATGATGATAAAGGGGGTGAAAGTAAATCCCAAGCACTGCTGACCGGTGTTGTGTGCATCCGGGAGCTAAAACTATTGGGCCGTCTTAACCTCAGGAAGCCCACTGTCTCCAGAACCCTTCCTCCTTCTCTGAAAACATGGAATTGTTTTTGAGGGGGCCCTAAAGCAAGCTCTCACCACCTCTCCCTGATTGCTATAAACTGAATGTTTGTCTCCCCCCCGAAATGCATACGTTGAAACCTAATTCTGAGTGTGACGGTATTAGGAGGTGAGGCCTTTGGGAGGCGATTAGGCCATGAGGGTGGGCTCCTCATGAATGGGATTAGTGCCCTCAAAAAAGAGACCCCCAGAGAGCAACCTCACCCCTCCTTCCATGTGAGGACACAGAGAGAGGACCTCTGTCTATGAACCAGGAAGCGGGCTGCACCCGACATTAAATCTGCTGGCGCCTTGATCTTGAACTTCTCAGTTTCCAGAACTGAGAGAAATAAATTTATGTTGTTTATAAGCCACCCAGTTGATGGTATTCCGTTACAGCAGCAGCTGGACTGAGACGTGGATCATTTCACCATGATGCCCTGCAAAGGTGGCCAGTGATCCTATGAATCACGCCTGCCCTGTTCCCAATATCGAGCCCCCTTCCTCAGGCCTGAAGTTCAAGGTTATGTTTTTCAGGCTGTCACTGTCTAACCAAGGTGGACGGCATGAAAAGGACTAACAAGAGTCCTGCTATTGCTCAGGTTTCAGAAGGACTTTAAGGGTCCTTCTGGTGGGGTCAAAGCCCCAGGTCTCAGGGGTTACTCCAGACCAGCAATTAAATTCTGATACCTAGAGGTGCAGGTAGGGAAGGTAGATTAGCAAAGCAGTCTGGGTAATTTTAAGATGGAACACTTGGCTGCATATTAAACACATTAAGAATATTCTTCATTTGCATAAAACATGAAATCATTCTCATCTTTCCTAAAACATATAAACCTCTTTGTCGAATGCTATCTGCTGTTTACAATACAGACCTGGATACACAAAGATTTAACTTTCACCCTAACTTAATGAAAGGGGCATAACGGGAAATGGAGATGGCTGTGGCAAACCAGCAAGCCCACGCCTTGTATGGAGGGGTCAGCTGCCCCTCAATCCAGGAGGTTATCGTCCCAGAAGAATATAGGCCCAATGTGGTCAGATTATCCACATTTTTAAGAGAAGTTGTCAATATGATATTTATATAAAATTTTTGAATTTATGGGCAATGAATTCAAAGCACAAATATGAACTGTCTCTTCAGGACAAGACAGTGCAGACCTAACAAACCATGTCTACAGTCTGGATCTGGCCTAAGGCTGCCTCTTTCTGTCCTTTGTCTTGGGAGGGTTTGCATTATGGCAACACCTGTTTACTGTCAACTAAGAAAGAAAATATTTACTTTACTTGTTCATTTAATCGTTAATGGATAACGGTCCCGTCATGCTCACAGTGTGACCTTGATTTTTTGAGACAGCATCATAGGAACCTCCTAACACTCCCAGATGTCACTGTGAGAGGTGGGGTCCTTGGCCAGGTGGTGTGGATCTGACCTATTGCAGCATCCCTCATGTTCTTATCTTCTTGGCCAGCCATCGGCAGCTAAGGAAAGCACTCCCCAATGAGGCTCAGCAATGTCCTGTCCTCCCCTGGGAAGCTAGGTAAAGAACCTTTGAATCATTGCTTAGGAGAGCTGGTGGTGAAAGGTGCTGTAGATGAGGCACCAGAAGAAAGAGATTGGCAACCTGGCCTGTGCCATCCAGGGCTTGGGACAGGTGGAGGGAAGGACGAAGATGACCTGCTGAGTGACCTCCTGCTGGTCGGTCCACCTAAATTCACACACTTTGCTAGGGTTGTTTTCGCTTAGCCTGTTAGCTGCCTGGGCAGGTGAGAAACAGGCACTGATGTTCTCTAGCCAAATCTAGCCATTCTTGGGAACGATATCTACTCAGCCGCCAAAATACATCTTGGCAAAATGGCAAAGACTGAAAGTTTGATAACACATGGAGCTGGTGAGGCTGTGGGGAAACGATCATGCACCTACTTAGCTGGTAGGATCGGTACAGTCTTTACGATGAGCGATTTTTCCGTTTCTGCCCAGATCACAAGTGACTATGACCTTTGACCCAACAATTCCACTTTGAGGAATTTATTCTATTCATAAACCTGCCTGTGTACCAAATTAGGCATTTATACAATGCCATTCATTAGAGCAATGTCATAGCAAAGCATTGTCAATGACCTAAGTGTCATGGTGGAGGACTGGCTCAATGAATACGGCAGAGCCATGCAATAGAAAATTATGCAGCTGTAAAAAAGAACCAGGACCCTCTTTACCTACTAATGAGGACTCACCTCCAAGATATGTTGATAAGTGAAAAAGCAGGGTGCAAAACATGTATAATGCGCTTTCACTTGTGTAAAAATAATATGTGTGTATTTGCCTGTGCATAAAATATTGCTAAAAGTACCACAAAAACAATGCATATTGCTTGCTTCTGAGGAGGGAGACTATGTGCCTGGGATTAGGGAAGAGAAAAAAATTTTCACCGTGGATATTTTATATCTTTTAAATTCAGAGCCACGTGAGTGGCTTTAATGCAGAAACAGAATTAAAATGTGAAACGCGGCAAGCTCACAAAGAAAACAAAAGAAAGCAAAGCCAAAATCCAGACCCTCGAATAGGCACTGCTGGCCTCCGCTCCCCGCCCCCACCCTCCAGCTGGTACCACCCGCTTACCTGCTCCTTCTCTGAATAGGGGTTGTTGAGGACCACAGGCACGGTGCCCTTCCCCCAGAGGTCATTGAAGACTCGGTCATTCTCCACGCTGAGGGGCAGAGGTTTGTGTGACTTGCCATCCAGGTCTCTGAAAGGTAAGGTGGAGGGAGGTGAGGAAAGTGTGGCATCAGGAGTGACAGCTGGTGGCCCTGGTCTGGAAATCTGAGTCAGTTCACAACCTCCACCACTCACCCACATGATTCTACATGAAGCCAACAAACTTTGGATGCTCAGCCTGTTGCTTCGTAGGGTGGCCAGCAACAGGTGGGAAGGCAGTCCCATTGTCAAACACAAAGGCGAGCTCATCCAAGCTGGCACCGATGGCTGACCCACACCCATCGTTGTGGACATCGTTTCAGGATGGCCATGACATGGTTTTGATAGATCTAGGAACCCAGGAGGCCCATCTCCTAGCAGAACCCATGGACAAAGTAATGGCTGTCAGGTTTCATGATGTAAGAAGTAGGAGGCAAGAGGGATGAAGAAGGAAACCAGTCCTGTGAGCCAAGATATAAGTCATTCCAATCCTGACTAAGTAAGGTATTGCTAACAAGATGAATAACACCAGCCCAGAGTAACAGGAATGAGTCTAAAAATAATGGGAACAGGATCACAAAAATAATACTATTGATAATGATAGCTAGCATTTATTAAGCATGTCCTATGTGTTAAACACATGACATATGTTTTAGTTAATTTAATCTTTGTGATAACCCTATGAGGTATGGATATTAATCACCACTTTACAGATGGCAGAGGTAGGACAGAAGCGAGGTTGCTCAGAGTCATATAGTCCAGCCCACCGTTCACACCCATTCCGAAGTGGAGGCTCTCATTATCGTCACCACTGCCATCACTGCCATCGTTCTCATGATCATCACCATTGTCACTATCATAGTCATACCACCCAACTTTCCTTCATCAGCACAACCGTCATCATCACCAGTGTTATGATTCTCAGTATCACCATCACCACTGCCATGATCGTTCTCATCATCATCGTCAGCATCATCACCACACCACCATCCTCCTCCATCATCACCATCATCAGCATCTTCATTACCACTGTTGTCATCCTCCCAACCATCATCAGATGAGGACACTGAGGCTCAGAGGGCTTAAATCACTAGCCTAAGACACACGGCTGGTGATGGTGGCGTTCGGTTCAAACCCAGGCTTGTTCCGGACTGTAGAGCCTGACTTCTGAACCATGAAGCTTCCCTCCCTTCCAGGCTTTGAATTTGAATAGTTTCAGGAGGGGGCGATCTCAGCTTCGTTCCACAGCTTGGCCATCCTCTGAGACGGAGAGAAGTCATGGCTGAAGTGGGACTGACTGCGCATGAAAATCCAGATCTCTCGCTCAGCCCTGCCTTGCCTCTGTTCTCCTGCCCTCTGAGCCCTGCCTTCCTGCTCTCTGACAACCTACCTCTTTTTAACCCACTTACCCAGATTTACTCTATCATATCTGTCTGCTCCCCAGTTTTGGGCACTGTGGCTTGCTCTATGGCCCATTTTGGCTTTGGTCCCAGGCATCCAGGCTGGCCCTTGTCTAGCCCTCTGTGCTATGTTCCCAGCTTTAGGGACTCCTGGTCCTGGCTCGATCATTTCCCCTGACCCACAGCCTGGTGTTGACAGTCAGTGGGGATGAATCAGAAGCCAGGGCCCCAGGGCTGGCCGAGTGGCGCGGTGGTTAAGCACTGGCTTGGGAAGCCAGCGGCCCCGGTTCAGGTCCCACATATGAGGGTCAGTGACACTGCCCTCAAGAAAAAAAAAAAAGAAGCCAGGGCCCAAGTGAGTGCCCAGCCCTGAGTGGCTGCTTTGGTTGCCCCCTCCTCACTGTGTTTCACATACTCCTGGTGGCCCGTGTCAAAGCCACTTCTGCTTTTCTGCTTGGAGAGGTCTGCCATTGTCAGAGGGAACATATTGCTTTACTCTCTTTTAAAATGTCACCAAAACACACCGGGAGTGGTTCTTGATTACAGAACCCAAGTCAAAGGTTTACCTACAGGGTGATACACAGAGGAATTGTCTGTTGAGAGGGCTGCTCTAAATGTCACTCAGCTCCCTGTCAGCTCTGAAACTCCTGATTCTGTATCAGATGACCATAAATGGGGATTCTATAGAGAAGGGAAGAGATTAATATTGTTTGAGCAACTATAACATACAAGGCACTTGCACAGAAGTTATTTCACTTCACCTTCACGGGGACATTAAAAGCCCAATTGTACAGATGTAAAAACTGAGCCCAGAGAGGTTATGTAAGTTCCTCAAGGTCCCACAGTAAGCACATAGCAGGACTGGGATTAGAAACTAGGTCTGATTGATGCTCAGCTCAGAGCCTTCCTTTTTTAAAAACAGAGACAGGAAAAACTAGTCAGGAGGCTCACACGAAGCCAGAGGCTAAAGAGCAAGTAATCCAACATCTCTTGCCTGCATGAGGCCGGTTTACAAAAATTGCAGGGTACAATTACCTAGGCAACTTTGAAATGACTCACATGGCTTGTCTTGTGTGAATCGGCAGGAAGAGCTGCTTTTATCATTAGCCTTTTATTTTTTTTAAGCCTGTAACAACTTTGTTTAAATAATGCATTTGAAGTGTTTTGTCAACACAAACTTATTTAAGAGTCCTGCGTGATGAGCAGGGAAGAATATTTTTAATATGGCACCACAGGGAACATTGCAGGTTGAGCTGTTTGGCTTCCATTCACCCTGGGGGCAAAATTAGAAGTAGATTTAGGTGGATTTGCAATCCCCAGTCTGTCAGTGATAAGCAGGTCTGAGGGAAATATCTGGCTTATTGCCATGAATTGGCCACCCCTGGGACCTACCTGCTTGATGGGCTGGTTAATAACATGGGCTGTCGGTTGGGTGAAATTGGGTCCAATTTCTTGGCTTTGCCAGTTATAAGCTGTGCAACTTTGGCTATTCTGGGTATATCACTGTTCTAATTCTCAGCTTACTCAGCTCTAAATAGGGTTAATAAGAATACCTAGTTCATGGGATTGCTGCAATTGTTAAATGAGGTGAAGCTTATAGCACTTAGTGGTGTGGTACCTGCTGTCAGAGTTACTATAATACTAATTTGCTTATGGGTTGATTGGACAGAAACAGAGGAGAAAGCAATGCTTGTTCTGCACAAAACAGTCAAGATTCCTTTAGTCCAGTGTGGTTTGGCAGAAGTTTCCGGCACGAAGGAAACGTTCTCCTGTGCTGGGCAGTATTATAGCCACTAGGCACACGTGGCAACTGAAGACTTGAAATGTGGTTATTGTCGGTGAGAAACTGACTGTTTAATTTTGTTTAATTGTAGTTCAATTTAAATAACCATATGTGGCTAGTGGCTATAACACTGGACAGTGGCGTGTAAAGTCTTAATGTGCCTCTGAAGACTGGGACATGAAGGGGTAGATGGCTCCTAGCTAAGAAGGGGGCATCTTCCCTCAAAGTTAGGGGGCCATAGGCAGTGGTGTCTGTACTCAGACCCTTTCTGAGCTGTCTTGTTCATGGGGCCCCCAAATTTGGGAATTCTCTGCTTCCCTTCCAGATTCCCACTTCCCATTATTCTCGGCCCTCATATCTACTCTCCTTTCTTTCTGAGGAACGCACTCTGTCCACTCCTACATTTATATTTGCCCTTTTGTCTTCGGTGTGCTGAGAGCTAACTCCTACTCATCCTTCAAAACCCATTCCATGCCCCACCTCTCCAGGGGATTACATGAGGTCACGCTTGGAAAATGCCTAGCACATAGTCCATATTAATTAAACATGCGCTATGGTTTTCATCATCGACAAGGAAGAAAGTGGAAGCTCAGCGAGATTGGGTAACTTGTCAAAGGTCACACGACCTGTGAGCAGTAGAGGAAGCTTGAAAGTCAGGTGTCCCCTTCTTGTTGTTCTAGCTGAGAATCACTGAAAACAGGGCTCACTGGGTGGGCAACAGAGGGGAGGGCCACTGGCTCGGACCTCACACTTGTGAAGAATTTCAAATTTAGATACTGGATGTTTCCTCCACATGAGGTAAAGGTATTGAATGTGTTTTTCTGTTAACATGCAATTTTGGTAACTCCAATGTATCATTTCTCCATTTAAATACGTACATTGGGAGCTCACAGATGGAGGTGGACGGGGTCTGCCTTGACTTCTGAGAAGCCAGGATGGCGCCTCTCCTTTGCCGGTATTCTTGAGTCCTGGTCTCGCCCGGCTGCCTGGAGTTTTCTCAGTTTAGATCTGTTTCTCAGGCTGGAACTGTTGGGGCTGGATAATTTTTTCTAGTAGAGACTGTCCTGTGTATTATAGGGTATTTAGCAGCATCTCTGGTTTCTACTCCCTACTCACTAGATGCCAGTAATATCTACCTTTCCATCCCTCACCAGCTGTGCCAACTGAAAATGTCTCCAGACATTGCCCAATGTCCCCTTGGGAAGGAGGCAGGAGGTACTCCTCTCTATTGAGAGACAAGGCTTAGATGTGGCTGAGGACCCCAATCTCATGCTTCCTAGTGCGTCCCATCCTTGCTCTGTCCGACCCAAGGCCCTAGGAGGATTTATTTCCTAGTGGTCCCTTGTTCCCAGATGGGATCAAGGAACCTGCCTTCACTAAGTGGCTCCCACCCCCTCTCAGGTGTCCTTACCCCCCTGGAAAGGCCTCCAGTGGCATTCTGGGTGGCCCGTCATGTGGTCACACTTGGTGATTCTCAAACGTTAGGGTACATCCAATTCAACTGTGGGGCTTGTTAAGATTTGCCCGAGCTACCCCTGGAGAGTCTAAAGTAGTGGGTGTAGGTGGGGTCCTGGAATCTGCATTGCCAGCAGCTCCCTACATGGTACAGGGACAGCCTTGAAGAACCATCTCCCCAGGAGTGTCCTGGGCCCCAGCAGGCTCTCTCCTGGTTAGAAATGTCACTCTCCGTGTCCCTTCATTCTTCCAGTCCCCTCCCATCAGTTCCCCCATAAGACCAGATGTGGGATTCTGCCTGCCACCCGGCGAGCCTTTTCTATGCTTTCCGGCAAGGACTATACAAAGCTTTTTTCCTTCTACTTTGCCAGCTGGGAGATCACACCCAAGCCAAAAGTTGGTCGTGCATCTCTAAACCTTCTGAGAACCCTTCCCACTGCCTTCCCGGGAGCCTGGACCCGCTAACCTCTCAGTGAGCACTGGGGTCTGGGGCCTGACCCAATAGAAAGTCTGGAAGGGTTGGTCACCTCAGTGCTGACTACTGACCAACCCCGAGAACCCAGGAGGAAGAGCAGCTGGGCCAGGCCTGGGTGGGGGGCACAGCCTGTAGGTGGGGGCCGCCTGCTCAGGCCCAACCAGGCCAGGAGGCCACTGAGGAGCAGCTGGTCCTGGCAGGGAGCCCTGCCCATGGCAGACACCACACTCCCCAACACCCCTTCTTGCCCTCCACACTCCAATAGCTTTTGGTTCCTGCCTCCACCTGGTCACTGAAGCTGGCAGCTGAGTTAAAGCAAGGAGAGACTTGGGCACTGTGGAAACTGAGACTCGGGTCCCCACAAATAGTTTCTCCTAGATGGCCTCATGCTGCGCCCTTCCAGCTCTCCGTGAGAAGACAAGTACGCTCTCGGGAGTCAGAATTCTACAGTGAATGCCGCAGCTGAGAAGTGAGGTGAGGGCGTCTAATTGCATCCCCCAAAGTGGGCAGGATTCTAAAACTCCAGTGCCTACAGGGCGAGAGGCGTTCCATCTATTGTCCTATCCAACCCCAAGCCACTTGCCTCCAAATCACTTTTCTATTTCCTTCATAGCATGTATCACTAAAAGGATTGCTTGTGTCTTTTTGTGTAGTATTCATTTCTTATCTATCATCTGACTTCATCATGGCCAAGGGTCATTAGTGGGTCCCCAGTTCTGAGGACAGCATCTGGGACAGAAGAGATGCTCCAAAAGTATTCGTGAAAGTATGAGTGAAAGACTGTGAGAAGCCTCCGGGGTGGGTGTGGGGCTTATTCCATAGCTCTTCCCCAGAATAAGGAGCTGGGTGCCCACGTGATAAGATGACAAGGGCCTCTGCTGGAAAGAGGGTTTAATACAAGAGTAATAACTCTAGAAATAGGACCTGTCTCCCCTTACCCAGGAAAAGAGGGAGTGAGGAAGCCACTCACATTCCAATGATCAAGGTGAGAAGGGGCAGCTGCACTGAGATTTGGTGTAAAGGCAACACTGTTGGATTAAATTTTTTAGCTGAAAAATGCCGCTAGAATGATTTAAAGCTATGATCCAGTGCATCCGAGGATCTAAGGCAGACAGACCTGGAATCAATGCTGTCATTGGCCGGTCTAGGTTAGCTCTCCAGGGTGCTGTCTCTAGTGGATGGCACCTTGGGGCCTCGGTTTCCCTTTTGGAGTCTGAGAAAATATTCTGATGTCCTCAAGGAACTTGATGGCTAGTGGTCAAGCGCACCATGGCCAACAGGGCCATATACAAAGCCAGCAGAGGTCAAGAACATGGGCTGGAGTCAAGTCCTGGCTTTGCTGCTTGCTAGTTGTGTGACCTGGGCAAGTAGCTGCACCTCTATGAGCCTTGGTTTCCTTCTGAGCAAAACAGGGTGCGATGAGGAAGAACAAAGGAATCGCTTGATGGAAAGACCTTAGCATGGGGCCAGGACCCCGTGGAGTGCCCTGTAGAGGTTGAGCATGATGATGATAAAACTCAGGCCATTTGTGGCAACACAGATGGACCTTGAGTGCGTGATGCTAAGTGAAATAAGTCAGATGAAGAAAGGCAAATACCGTATGATTTCACTTATATATGACACCTAAAAGAACAAACAAAATAAAAACCAACTCATAGCCCCAGGCAGCAGACTGGTGGTTATCAGAGGGGACTGTGGTTGAGGGGAAGGGCAAAACGGCTCAAAAGGAGCAATTGTCTTGGGCCGGCCGAGTGGCACGGTGGTTGGGCGCTGGCTTGGGAGGCCGGCGGCCCCGGTTCGGGTCCCGCATGTGAGGGCCAGTGACACTGCCCTCAAAAAAACAAAAAGAGGAGCAATTGTCTGCTGCGGGATGGTAACTAGACTTACAGTGGTAAACATTGTAAGTGTATACAAATAGAGAATTATGTACACCTGAAATATAGACAACCCTGTATACCAATTTTACCACACACAAAAAATCCCCTAAAACAAAACTCTGGCTCTTCATAAAAGGAGGCCTTTTCCCCCCGAGTTAAGCTGATTCTCTAGCAGTGGAAACTGACTTCCATTCCCCCAGCCACATTCTCTGGTCTGGCTCCTCTGTAACTCTGGACACGCATTGTGAGATTTCTAGGTAGAACCACAATCATGCTGTGTGACCCAGGGCAAGTTGCTTCACCTCTCTGAGCTTCAATTCCCCTCATCTATAAAAGGGAGTTAAAACCACACGTCCTACTTAGGGAGCCCGATTCATGCAAGGAGATAATCTGTAAATAACCGAGTACCCTGCAAGTGGAGAAGTTATCAGAGTGCAGGGTGAGGCTGACCGGCTGGTCCAGATGGATGCCGGGCCAGGGACCTTGGCCTCTTTAGAACCCTCCTTCAGGGCAGCAAGCTGACAACCTGGATATATTCTGACATGCAGCACTTTAAAGTGACCGCTCCACAGTGCAGTAGGTCCCGGATGACCCAGGGTTTCTCTTCCTGACACTCCCTCCCAGGTGTCACCCCCT
This sequence comes from Aselliscus stoliczkanus, assembly GCA_033961575.1. NCBI lineage: Eukaryota > Metazoa > Chordata > Mammalia > Chiroptera > Hipposideridae > Aselliscus > Aselliscus stoliczkanus. The sequence continues at coordinate 11,567,161 of CM066736.1, forward strand.
GTCAGGGCCGCCTCCCCCCTGGGATGAAGGGATGAGGCTGTGTCTAAACGAAACATCGCTTCTCCTCCCCAGATAATGCCTGCACGCCCAAACAACAGGGCCACGGATGCCCCATGAGGGAAAGGGACTAGATGGAGCAGTAGCATAAATCTGTGTCCAGGAAGAAAGAGGGCAGGAAGGAAGAGAATGAGGCCAAGAGAGCAAAAGGTCAGGAGAGCTGCTGAGAATCAGTGATGGCGTCAGCCTCTGCTCAGACCCCAGAATTTACAGACTGTTGAGTGTGACCCAACTGTGGGGCTCTGCCTCACTGTCCCTGGTTCATCCAGCATCCAGGATACTGGCTCTGACCCCCACCCCAAAAAGCAGCCTGGATGGAGAAACCCCTGGGAGGATGAATAATTTCCAGGCAACAATGCGCTCTGAGGGGCCTGAAACATCCCAGGCCTGCCAGCCCTGAGAGTGACCCCAAAAACATTCTGTCTCTGGGCTTCCTTTTCCTGATTTGGGACATCTATTTTTTTTTTTTTTTTGAGGGCAGTGTCACTGGCCCTCATATGTGGGACCCGAACCAGGGCCGCTGGCTTCCCAAGCCAGCGCTTAACTACCGTGTCACTCGGCCGGCCTTGGGACATCTATTCTTAATGAGGCACTTATTTCAACCCCTAGAGGCAGTTTGGCAATTTGTGGGAGGTAGTTTGGGTTGTTATGACAATGGCAAGAGTGCTTCTAGCATCACAGGAGGAAGGAGGTGACACCTGGGGTGGTGGACATCCTGCAACACCAGGGACAAAGCCACACAAGGAAGAAGGGTCCTGACTGCCATGCAACCTTTGGACAGCCACACATCAGGAAAAAAAAAAAAAAAGCCTACAGTCTTGAGCCACAGTCCCAAGTCGGTCTTACGCGTATGTATAAATAAAACTTTAAAATGTACTGAATTTTCCATGCATGCTGCTATTGCAACGAAATCTAAGGAAGACAGGACATGGCTCATCGGGAGCTGTCCACCATTTCAGAAAATCGCATCATCAAGGCGACGCTGCTGGTAGCATCTGAGTTGCCCAAACAAGACACCTATGCCAATCTGTACTCGACGCTGCTGTGTTTGCAGCAGTTCTATGTTTAGGTGCAAAGATCTGACATTTCTAGGGGGGGTCATGCCTGAGCCCTGATACCTTAAATGATAGGTTCATTTATCATCAATTACTTTTATGCTCTCTCGCCTTTATTTTATAGTTAGGACATTATAGTGGTTTTAAAAATGCAATGTGTGGTTATATGATCCATGAATTAGCTTCTGGTTAGTAAAGAGGGCATTTAAAAAATATTTGTTAAGAAATGGGAGTGGGGCGGGGTTGTCTGCGTCTAGCACAGGTGTGAGCCGCTGAGCTTGGGGAACATGTGCTATTATTAAATAGTCCTCATCCTTACAGCCATTTACCTTAGTGGGTTTTGTGAAGCTCTGTGGTTGCCCTGGGTCACTTGGTCCCAAATCTTACTTCCTCTGAAAGAATTTTTTCTGCTGCTTTGGTCAAACAATGGTACCAGGTGCAAGGATGACACAGGATAACCAGAGGGAGGACCATGATGGATGAGGGCAGGCTGAGAGCCCAGGTGTGGCCTCCCACATTGGAAAAATAGGTCCGACTGCATATCAGATGCGCGTGCCCCTCCCTCATCTCCAGGGGACAAAAGAGGCTTTCCTGGGATGGGGTTTGGGAGGCAGCTAGGGCCTGGCTGATAAAAGGGCTCCCGTTAAAGTCCTTCATATTTGACACCTCATGCAAGCCTGGTGTTCTGCCCCGGCTTTGGTGTCCCACGTTGATGGCTGGGAGAGAGAGTCACATTGGCTCCTCGGAGGGAGGACCCAGCTCCCGATTGTGGGAGGGACTTCCCCATGCCACACACGGAGATTCGGAGCCCTGGGGCATTCTGATGCTCATGACCCCCTGCCCACACCATGCCCAGCTGAGAATCAGAGTCAAGTATCTGGAGCAGTAGGTACAGTCGGGGTTCAATGGCCATGCAAAGTAAGACAGCCCCCACTCAGTGTCTTGCTGCTTCTCTTGGGAGAGGCAGTATGGAGGATTAGGGAGGCATGGACAGGATGGGGGGAAGTGGGCTGGAGGGCAGCAGATCAAAGGGCAGTAAGTGACCCTTATAGCCCCCCTGTCCAGGGTCTTCTGACAGAGCCTTGTCTTCCTCTTTGGGGGGTTCTGGAGTCTTGCTGGAATGGGCTTGGTTTTTGCCCAGGTGTGAGAAGGTGGAAAAGCCCAGGATGCCACAGGTGGGCTGCCACAGACTGAGGGGCTATTTTGGCGCTGCCCCATCTAGAAGGAGGACTAGATTCCACGCTGTTCCCCAAACATGCAGGCAGGCTCGCACCGCAGGACCTCGGCACCTGCCGTTCCTTCTGCTTGGAATGCTCCTGCTCTGTAAAGCTACTTGGCTCTCTAACCCTTTCCCCAGGGTCCCCCAGGGTTGCCTTCCTAGTGAGACCTGCCCAGCCTTGCTATCTAAAAGTCCACCTGCCCAACACTTCCTAACTCCCTGCAGTTTATCCCTTTAGCAGGGATCACTGAGGGGACAACGTATTTTGCATCGTTATCCTGTTTATTCTTCATCTTCCCTACCATACTGTAAGCTCCACCTCTGGTGCCCAGAACACTGGCTGGCATACAGTAGACCCTCAATAAATGTTTGTTAAATGAATCACTGCAGGTGCCTGCAGAGCTGCTTTAATCAAGGCCCCCGAGGGACTTCTTGGTGACCTCTAAATGCTCTTGGGACACACAGGGGTCCTTGGGGGAGGGGGCTGGGAAATTTTGGCTTGGATTTCTGGAGGCCTCACTCTGGTAGCATTGGGGCCAGAGGGTCAGTACTGAACCAAAGCTGAGCATGGCAGGGGTCAGAGAACAGCTTCTCTTTCATATCTCCTGAGCCACTATTCTCTGACCACCTGGCCCAGCTGCCGATGCCTCCCCAGAAAAGGAGCTACCATCACCCACTGTGTTGCCAGCCTTGCTCCCCACAGAATCAGAAAATGCCAACCTGGCAAACACAGAGGGACTGGCACTGAATTCTTCAAGTTCCAGCCTTGGCTCTCACATAACCCAAGCAAGGTAGCTGTTTGGGGGAGCTGGGGCCAATTCTCTACCTTGATTCTATTCCCGTCTTTTAGACATTTCCTTGCCCTTGACTGGCTGCCCCAAGGAGAGAACAGGTTTAAGCTGAGGGATGCCGAGTACTCAGCTTTTCCTCTCGCTTTCCAGGGCCTTGACACCATCCCACCCCCGAGTCTGCCATGCACACGTGCGTCTCACTCATGGGGTGACCTCAGGAAAGGCCCGTCCCCTCTGAGCTTCCGTCTTCTCACCTGTGAAATTCCAATTGTAAACGTACCCACCCTGTGGGGTTGCTGCAGGATTATGAGGGATAAAGATTGGAAGACATGACGCCAGCTACCGCGATGAATAGCTCTGGGATTCATGGCGAGAGATACATCCTAGAAGTTATGCCCATTCTACTCATGCAGTTGCAATGTTAAGGGAGAGAGGTGAGGGAGGGAAATGCAGATGTCTGGGACAGCTCAGGTTGGCTTCTGGGCTGCAACATTGAGTTGTAGGACATGCTCACATGCAATAGACACACATACACAGGTGCATGCACACCTGTGGAGCTTACCTGTCCACCTGGACTTCTGCATCTTTTGTCTCTGCCTTGGTGGGTCCACCTCCGTTGATCCCTCTGTCACCACTAAGCAGGCTCAGCACAGGCTCTATCTCTTTGAGCAGTTCATTGGGCTCCCCGCTGCCGGGGAGGGTGACCCCGGCACTTTTCTTGGCTGGGTCCTGGCTTGGGGGTCTGGGAGCCAGGCCGTTGGTGTGAGACAGCAAGCCAGGTTCCTGCCCATTGTTGTGGGCATGCTGCAGCCCATTGCCAGGGCCTGTGGCCCCGTCCACTGCCAGTGGCTGCTCTTTGCAGGCTGATGACTGGTGTGATAGATCGACGGCGGTGGTGGGGGGACCCAGGGGCCGTGTCACCCGGATGGTCTTGGGGGTCCCGTCCCCAGTGAAGGTGGTCTCCAGGTGCGTGGTGAAGCCCTCGGGGCCCCTCAGAATGAGGACCACGTGGGTCTCGGAGGCAATGCCCCTGAGTACCTCCAGGGCGTTGTCGTAACTCAGGTCCACCAAGGGCTGGCCGTTGACCGCAAGAATGATGTCTCCGGCCTGGATGAGGCCACTCTGCTCTGCGGCACCCCCTCGAATCAGATCGGAGATGATCACGGGGGGTTTGCTCACGCGCTCCTTCACCAGGAATCCCAGGCCCCCGACTTTGCGCTTGAAAAGGCGGACAGAAATCACGTTGGGCTGGATCTGCTGAACACTGAACATGTGATTCTCCATGGCGGCTAGTGTCTAAGGGTCTGAAGACCTCAGACCAGGTCAGGCCAAGACGACTTTACCAGGAGACGCCCAGCGGCAGGCTGTGCCAAGAAGGAGCTGGTGATGCAGGGGCTGTGTCGAGTCTCCAGAGTGAGCTGTTCTTGGGCTCGATCTTGTCTGTCTTTGACGTCAACTCGGTGTCACCCACTCATTGCTGTTCGACTATCAGTGGCATGATTTCCTGCGTCTGCTTCCTTCTTTGTTCTCTAAGGAAGCAATGGTTGATCAGACAGACGTCAGAAGAAGCAACAGGTCAGACGGGCTGGGAGGAGAAGTGTCTGGTGGATGTGTCTAGAGGTGACGCATGCTCTAGTGGGCCATCCTTTGGGCATTGGCAGCCCATGAGATGCAGATTAGATCTGGGGCTTCCTGAGCTGAAGAGAAGGGGCAAGGGAAGGAATGGAGATAATTAAAAATGAGAGATGAGTGGGGAGTGCCCACCACCACCTTAAAAACTAAGATGGGAAATGCAGCCAACTGAGAAGTCGAGCTATCAGATGATCTGGAGTTCTGAAGCCGACCTAGAAACAAAATCTTTCTTCCTTGAGGGGGATAGCTTCCCAGTTAGCTGCAAATTGCCTGGGTTCATCTCCATGATCAAAGCCCTGGGGGAAACCATTGACAGTCCCAGGAATCAGAAAACAAGAATGATAAGGCTGCTCTTATTTCTTTTCTCAAAAAGTCACCCCTCCAGTTTGTCATGGGGCCTTTGTCTCCTGTGTTTCACAAACATTTATCCATCCATAGGTCTAGAGCTCAGCCAGCATGGCCCTCTGGGCTCTCCATTCTGGCCACTCTCAAAGCCCCGTAACAAGCCCCCTGGAGGGGGAATGACGCCACCATCCATGGAACTGCCTACGAAAGATGTCAGTTAGCCTTTAGGACCACTTTTGTAATTATCAACTTGTCCCAGGTTCAAGAGGACAGACTTCGCCAGATTAAAAACCATTATAGGGCAGGGCCGGCCGAGTGGCTCAGTTGGTTAAGAGCTCGCTCAAGAGTGCGAGCTGAGCTCTGAGCAACAGCTGTTCGAGGCCAGCCCGAGCTGAGTTGCCGTTGAGCTTGCCAACAGGTGGCAGGATGGCTCAGCTAAAAAAGAAAATATATTCAATCATGTAATTAAAAACCATTATAGGGCGGTCGGTTAGCTCAGGTGGTTAGAGCTCAGGCTCATAACACCAAGGTTGCCGGTTCGATCCCCACACGGGCCACCGAGCTGTGCCTTCCACAACTAGATTGAAACAACTACTTGACTTAGAGCTGAGGCCTCCTGGAAAAACACACTGTTCCCCAATAAAATTTCTAAAAAATAACTGAAGAAAAAAACAGACCCAAACACGAAACCATTATAAACTAATCTGGATATAATAAATACCAAAGATATGGGTCCACACAAAACTTTGGAAGCCATATGTACTCCACAGACCATCTGAAACTCTAAAGGAGAAACATTATGAAAAATGCACTGTGTACCCCAAGGTGAACATAAGCACGTAGTAGGTACTCAATGAGTATTTGTTGAAGGAAGTAGAAAAATCCCCAAAGACGAAACATAGTGGGTGCTTGCTGAGCGTGGACACTCTCCTTGGATACACACTGTAACCCTTCAATATAGGAGAAGACCCAAGCTTGGGAAGAGTCAGTGACTTGTCCAAGGTCATGAACAGAATGGGGCAGAGAGAGGGTCTGCACTTAGGTTTGGCACTCTTGAGCCTGAGCTTTTAAACGTATATGCTAGTTTTAAAAGTTTTATAACTGGGAGAAGCACCTTACAGCTGTGTGCTGTGAAACAGAGGTCTGCAAACTAGTTAGTTCTGCAACTCCCACCAGCTCCCCCAGGCTTGGGGACATGAGGTGTGGTTGGGGTACCAAAGGCCAACAGGGGGCCCAGCCGGATGTTATGCCCCAGGTGAGGTGTGCACACCTGTGGCACATACACAGCAGGCAGTGATGTATGCCTTATGCATCTGGGTTGGGGCAGGTGTCCATAGGTGTGGGTGGAGTGGGGGAGCGCGTGGGTGTAGCAGAGAACCCCTCCACCTCTTCCCCTAGCCCCAGTTCCATCTCCACCTCTGCACCCCCTTCAGCAGGCATCTTCACCATGCCTTAGCACAGTGAGGGGGCTCCCATCTGCCACTACTAACAAAGTGACACTCCCTCGTTTCCCTTTTAGCGGCTGGCTTCCCAGGGCCACCCCAGGGCTGAGGCAGCTGACAAGCTCCCCAGGCCTCTGAGAGCAGGATATGGGTGCAGACACCCCCCATGAGAAGGAGGCGCCCTTTCCTGGATCCCCTGGAGCGGGGATAGCTGCTGAGCAAGTTCAGCCTCCCTCTTTTGCAGCTTGCCTTACGTAACTCTGCCAGTCCCCATGTGTGGGTGAGGGAATAATGACTACCCGGGCCCAGCCTGGGCTGCGTTCTCCATCTGGTGTTGCTGTGTGTGTGTGTGTGTTTCTCTCTGTGTATTCATGCATCGCCCTTGTGCTGTGTCATTTCTCTGCTGTGTGCGTGAGCGTGAGCGGCCCATGTGTCAACCGAGTGTCTTTCGGCGTCTTTGTGCTGGGGTTCTGGTTTGCAGAGAAAACCATCCAGAACCACTGTGTCCTTCCTCACTGGGGAGAAGTCTGGTCCACCCTGCTGCCCCGCCTTGCTCCCTTAATTCTCCCCGAGTCCCATTTTTACCCCGGTACCAAACCCAGGATGTTCACTGTTTAGTTGAAGGCAGAGACAGATCTGGGACCTGCAGATCACTTGAGTGCCCCAGTTTGGCACTGGGATGTGGTCTCTTTAAGAAGGGACTTGCAGGCGAGGCCCCAAGCTCTCTTCTGCCACACGCTGCCTTGGGCCAGACTGTACGTACACAGGACAGAGGCTGGACTTGGCTTAAGAAAAAAGAAGTAAAGCAAATCCCTGAACCTCCCCAGCCACTCTCAGCCTTGCCTCTTTCTCAGCTGCTTTTGAAATTAGAGTGGGCTGTTAGCTAGTGCTTGGGAAATTGGGGTGCTGTTTCTCAGACTTTGGCCCTAGAAAGGCAACTTGATCTTTGGAAGAAATTGCAATAAGGCTGGGCTTGGGAGAGGCAGGGATTGTCAGTGTCTGGAGAGAGAGAGAGAGAGAGAGAGAGAGAGAGAGAGAGAGAGAGAGAGAGAGAGAGAGAGACAGAGAGACAGAGAGAGACAGAGAGAGACAGAGAGAGACAGAGAGACAGAGAAAATGACAATATGCAAGCCCTGGGTCTAAATGACTGGATTCTGAGCACGCACCTTGGTCAATCCTAACCCCAATAACAGCCACACCACACTAGGTCACCCTCCTTTTCCTCCCCAAAGCACAACCTCCTCTACTGCCATATTTTTATTCTCACCCTACTCAGTGTCAGGTTTGATTATCCCCATTTTACAGATGAGCAAGTTATGCTGCTATAGGGAGATCCACTTATCCCAGCCTGCCAATGTCTGGCGCCCAGAAGGCTCTTCAGTCCTGGGCCAATCAGAACAGCTGGCCACCCTCTGCCACAGGGAAGATATTTTTTTAAGGCTCTCTCCGTGTGTTTCTGGGTGAGTTCTTTATTTCCCCTGAAACACAGTTTTCTCATCTGTAAAATGGGGTCATTAAGTAATTACCATCTCCCTGGGTAACTGGGGGGATGAGATAGAACAGTGAATGCAGAGTGAATGCCCAGAAAAAAATGGCTTCCTGATTTATTGTTATATATAATAATATGTAATGATCTGGGCTTCCTGGCTTTTAATTCAGTGCACTTTCTACTCCATCACAGTCTGGCCAAAGGTGCTTCATGTGCGACCTAACAGAAGGGGACCCTTTGCTTGAAATCACACTGAGGAATCGCGGCGAGCTAGTCGCGGTATGGGGCCCTGACTGGAACCCAGCCCCCGCCCTCTGGAGATGCGATTTTAAACACATCACATGTGCGTACACGCCAGATTATATACCATGGAAATAATACTTGGATATGGGCCTCATTCGAGGAGTTCCATGGTTTCACTGTACTTATTTCAGTTACCTTGCTGCGAGGAAATTAGTGGCTGACTTTCAGGGCTGACTGCCAGCAAGAAGGAGGGAGCCAAAATAGGCCAGCGTCTGCTGCTTGTACCCTCTTGCAGTGTGACCTTGGGCAAGCCACTCCTCATCCCGGACTGCAAGATTTTCTACAACCCCAGGATTGGTAACAGCAGCAGTTTTGAGTGATTGAGAGTTTACTGTGTGCTAAGTCTGGTGCTCAACCCTCTGCAGGGGTATCACATGAAGTCACTTAGCTGTTTTTATCCCCTCTTAGCAGACAGACAAGGTGGCTGAAGTTCAGAGAAGTAAACCGAGGAGGCAGCCTTGGGTCTGAGTGGATTCTGAGTACTCGTCAGGGTCCATCGCAATAATAACCCCACAAACCCATGCCTCCTCCTTTTCCTCCCCAGAGCACCTCATCATCTGCTGTCATTCTCTTTATTCTCACCCTAACCAAGGTCACGTTCGATTGTTCCCATTTTACAGATGTGGAACTTAAGCTGCAGTAGCAAGACCTGCTTTTTTTCTGGTTTGACCATGGCTTTCTATGTTTAGCACTGAAGGTCAGAGGATGTTAGGAATCAGAGACAGTTGTGGGGGTCTACAGCTGTGCCATCGAATAGGGCAGCCACTGGCCACCAGTGGCCATTGAACTCCTGGGCTATAGCTGGTTCCATTGAGATGTGTGGTATGAGTAAAACGCACATTGGGTTTCAAAGACTAGTAGGAAAAATGGAACGTAAAATATGTCAATAATCTTCCAATAGAGGTACGTGTTGAACTGAGAATGTTCTAGATATATTGGGTTAAGCACCATTACGAAAATTAGTTTTACCTGTTGCTTTTTTTTTTTTTTAGCTGAGCCATCCTGCCACCTGTTGGCAGCTCAGCAGCTGCTCAGCTTGGGCTGGGCATCGAACTGCTGTTGCTCAGAGCTCAGCTTGCACTCTTGAGTGAGCTCTTAACTGACTGAGCCATTCGGCCGGCACACTTTTTTTTTTTTTTTGAGGGAAGTGTCATTGGCCCTCACATATGGGATCCGAACCGGGGCCGCTGGCTTCCCAAGACAGCACTCTACCACCGCACCACTTAGCCAGCCCTCTTTTTACACTTTTGAATGTGACTACCTCACAGTTAAAGATCACATGTGTGGCTTACATTGTATTGTCATTGGGCAGCACAGGTTTGGAGTCTGAATTCTAGAGTCAGTTCTTGGACCTGGGCTCTTCCTTGTATCCCATTGTCCCTTAAGTCCCTTCAAGAAGCTACTGATAACTTAGCTAGGCAGAAGATACTTCATTCTAAAGAAACTGAAAAAGTGACACAGGGGGTTAGCAAACGTTTCACAATTTTTTGAGGTTTGAGGTTGACCGCTTGGAATAAGCCCGATGGGAGTAGAATGGGGGAGAGAAAATCCACGTAGAACCCTGTGAAGAGACAGGTAACAGGAGGGTGACACCTGGGCTAATAGTCCAGTGTCCAACATCCTGCTGCCAGAGTGTCATTTGCAATCTAACCTATCTGTGCAATGGATGTTTCATTTAAAAATAAGGCAGATCCATGTTTCCAGGTAGGAAATGATGTACCTTTAGGTGAACAAAGAAAGGTGCAAATGTGTAAATTCTGCACACGTCAATGCAAAGAACATTCTAGAAGAATGAGTATCATTGGTTGCATCTTGCAGGTGCATAACACTGGAAGTCAGAAGTAGGAGGAAGCAGTGACTACTGTTTTTCCAATGTGAACATCATTTAAATTATTTTTATCACATGTGTATTACCTTTTAAATGAACAATAGTAAAGAAAACAAGACCCAGCCTGTGAAAGCCGAGGTGTTTTCAGTTCGCGCACCCACAAAATTTCTGATGCAGTTACAGCCCTGTTTCCCAGCTCCCTTCAATCTCGCTTAAAAACAAATTCAAGTCCCCCATGTCTAAAAAAAACAAAACAAAATACTACCACCCCCAACACAAACAAAAGACCAAAACCGTAATCCAACTGTGCTTTAAAACAAAACAAAACAAAACACAACAAAATAACCGACATCCTTACATCTCCTGAACAGCTCATTTGCAGGCTTTCCCCAGAGAGAACACCACCAGGAATCAAGTGGATGTGTTTTCTCCCTCGCCTGCAAATCACAGCTACAAACCTGCCAACCTCTGCCAATCAGGGGTAAGTTGGCATTCTGTGTCTTGGGGATCCCAGAAACAAGAGCACCCTGGTCCCCTGGGGTCTCCCCAGCTGCGTAATTCCCTGTTTCATGGCGACATTTCGCCTGTGATGACTTTGATCTTCCCAGGTCTAATATCCATACCTCAGGGGCAGGAAGAAGGACACAGTTAGGGGTTTGAGGGTTAAGGATTAAAGTTTGACAGTATATATCCTGTCGCTGGGGATTGGGGAAACTGACATTCTCTTCCATTGCTGCTTTGTACAATCTCTTTGGCGATTTGACCATATCTATCCCCAAATTGAAAATGCACAGATCTGTGGCCTGGCAATTCAATTTTTGGACTTTTTCCTGCAAATAAACTGGAAGGAAAGTCCTTAAACATCTATACACGACTCTTTCTTGCAGTGTTGCTCAGAACATCAAGAGACTGGGAAAATCTGAGTATCCATCAGTAGGGGATTAGCATATCCATACAATGAAATTCTGTGCAGGTATTAAATAAGGGAGGATTAGATCTCAAAGGATCAGTGGGGAATGGTCTTCAAGATACAGAATTGAATTTAAAAAGCAAGATGAACACCGATAAATATATTTCTATATTCACCCTCTGTAATTCATCCATACTTTCATAGAAGCTTGGAGATGCATTCACCATCTCTGGGAAAACATTCCAAGATATTGGTACCACTGGTTGCTTCTGGGAAAAGGGACTGGGAGGCTAGAGGTCGGGTGGGAGAAAAGCCTCCCTTTTATTGTATATTCTTTTTTGTGTATTGCATATTTAGAACACCAAAAGAGCAGGATTTGGTGTGTTGGAACTTGGAACTCAAGAGACGCAGTCACAGGGGCCGGCTGGGTGGCTCAGTTGGTTGGAGCGTGTACTCTTAACAAGGTTGCCGGTTTGACTCCTGCATGGGATGGTGGGCTGCGCCCCATCCCCACAACTAAGATTGAACACAGCTCCTGGAGCTGAGCAGCCACAAGCTGCTGACGGGTGGCCAGATGGCTCAGTTGGCTAGAGCACGTGCTCTTAACAACAAGGTTGTTGGTTCTCATTTTTTTTTTCTTAAGAGGGGAGTATCAGTGGCCCTCATATGTGGGATCCAAACCCGGGCCGCTGACATCCCAAGCCAGCTCTTAACCACCGTGCCACTCAGCCGGCCCTCAATGTTGCTGGTTCGACTCCCGCATGGGATGGTGGGCTGTGCCTCCCCTGCAACTAGATTGAAAGTGGAGACTGGGCTGCACCCTCCACAACTAAGACTGAAGGACAACAACTTGACTTGGAACTGATGGGTCCTGGAAAAACACAATGTTCCCCTTCCCCAATCCCCAATAAAATTGAGAGAGGAAGGGAGGGAGGGAGAGAGAGAAAGAGAGAGAGAGAAAGAAATAGTCACAGATTCAGGCTGGAAAACTTGGTAGTGAATCCACACCCCTGGGGTAGGGTGGGGATGTCATGGGTGCAGCCTATCACCAGGATGGCACTATAAGACTGGCATCTCTATGTTGGATCTGGGGAATTATGGGGCCTTCATTATATCTTCATTTTGCAAAGCTCATTTTTATGAGCTAGTTCAGCCAAATGTCAAGCACTATATTCACTGTACAGACAGAAAAATTCCAGGGTTTGGGACTAAGGTTGTTAAATTTCTTCCATCCACAGACCCCTCAATGGCACAAAAATCCACAGAGATGTATCCCTCTCTCCAACCTCGCCGAACATGTCCCATCGCCGTAAGTGCATGTAGGGGTCAAAGGCAGGGGACTTGGCACCAGAAAGACAGGGCTTTGACTCACCTCTACCACCTATTAGCTTCAGATCCCTCATGAAAGGTTCCTTAAAAATCATTAAAAAAAAGAAAAAGAAAAAGACAGCATGGATATTCTACCCCCATTAAATCTTACCCTCTTTTACTTTCTTTTTATTCTTCCCCTTTTCTCTCCTTCCCTTACTGTCTCCTTTCCTTTTCTTTCATCCACATCACCCATCCATTTACTGTAATAACTCTTCCATAGCTCCTTCTGGGTCAGCAAGAAGCTTAGCCCTGAGAATATAAGGATGGACAAGAGTGGCAGCATTCCCTGTCCTCAGAGCTCACAACCTGGGGGGCAGAACGGGTAGACAGAGGTATTAGCAACAAGTAACGTAAGTGGAACAAACTGGAAACACAGGGTGCTGATGGGAGTATGGACAGGACAGCTCACATAGTCTGGGTGGTTGTAGTGAGGGAAGGCATGGGTGGTGGGGGTGAGGGGTGGAGGGAAGAAGGTCCTGAGGCACTGGACAAAGTCCACAGGGTCAGGAGAAGAGAGTCACCGTCCGAGAAAGCTGGAGAGGTCTGCAGGAGCTGCATGGTGCACTTTTCTCCAGAGCCAAGTTAAAGATTTTGGACTTTGTTCTTAGGGTGATGGAAAGCATTGGAGGGTTGTGAGAAGAGAAGTTCGGTGGTCAGATCTGTATTTTGTAACGATCACCCTGGCTGCTGGATGGAGAATGGGTGGGAAAGGCAAGGCTTATCTAGCTAGGAGGAGTCCAGGAAGGAGGCTGCTGCAGGCCAGGGACGAGAGATGAGGCTGGCGAGGGTTAGGGTGAAAGGGAGGAAGGAGGGAAGTCCGTAGATTGAAGCGATATTGAGGAGGTGGAGTCAACAAGATTTGGTGACTGATTGGATGCAGGGGGTAAGAGAGGAGGTAGTGTCCACAGTGACCTTCCAGCTTCTGGCTTCCACAAAGAGACAGAATGGGAGGGTGGGTAAAAGTGGGGTAAAAGAAAAGATAAGAAGAAATGAAACTCAGGCAGCCGGACGGCTCAGCTGGTTACAGTGCGTCCTCGTAACAACAAGGTTGCTAGTTTGACTCCCGCATGGGATGGTAGGCTGAACCCCCCCTCTCCCCTGCAACTATTGATAGATTGAAAGCAGCAACTAGACTTGGAGCTGAGCTTGCACCCTCCACAACTAAGATTGAAGGACAACAACATGACTTGGAGCTGATGTGTCCTGGAAAAACACAATGTTCCCCTTCCCCGATTTCCCAACACTGTGCCTCTCCCCCAATTCCCCAATAAAATCTTAAAAAAAAAAAGAACAAAACTCATTTGATAGAATTATCTTTCCTGAGTAATTAATTTATCAGTGGTTTAACATATTGCAAGAGTCAACATTTCCTTACGTCATTATTTCTATAATTTTGAGCATTAAAAGGGGGTGACAGAAGATACCCTTGATTTGACTTATTTCCCAGCTGTGCCATATACTGGCCATTTGATCTTGGGAAATCCATTTAACATTTTGAATCTCAATTTCCTTTTGTGAAACTGAAAAGGTAAAAACAACTGCTTCCCAAGGTTTTTGTGAACATTACGTAAGACGGATGCTGTAAAGAACATTTCTTTGCAAACTGTAAATGTCAACCGTAGTGGTAATGTTGAGTCTTTATTTTTAGGAGGACATCAAGGCCCAGCACCTTCCAAATTACAGCTTTGGATTAACTTGAGACTCAACCAAGTCTCCCCTCTCACGCCTGGCATCCTTGGGTGCCCCTGGCTCAGGGAGGCTGAGTCAAGAGGATGGTAAAAGGTGCTTGTGAAAGGAAAATGAGGAATGGTTATTGTTAGGGAGAGTGATAATATCTGTTCCTTTAACTTGCAGATTCCCTGCAAATAGATCTCAGCATCCACACAGGCCTGAATCTGTTACAAGTGAATTTCAGAAAAGGGAGGACACATTAAATAGAAAACACAAACTACAATGGCAGGACTAACTCCACATGTGTCAGATATGTCAGTAATAACAATAAATGTAAATGGTTAAACTTGAGTAAATAATCAAGATTCTCAGTTTCGGTAGATGCATTTGAGGTTGCCCTATGTTAGCATGATAGGGAGTGGGGGGAGGGGAGGCCAAGGGCCAAGGATGGGAGGGAAAAATAGCTCACTGAGGCAGGTATGAGCTTGGTGTATACCTGCTGGTCACCTGACTCCAGGGCAGCACAGGTCTGCTCTGATTTGAAAGATATCATTGACCCTCTTAGCATATGTTAGCACCTAGTAAGCACCAATTACATGTTTACTGAATAAATGATCAGGTACCCACAGCAATATCTTTCACTGAATTTTATTAGGTCAAACTATATGAAATTAGCAGGTTTGCAGATGATCAAACTCACCAATGTACTACAGTTCGACCTAATATTTTGAACATTTTTATATGTAAGCACATAAGTGAATTATCTAATGTCATTCTTACAACAACCCTACGATGAGCACGATATTATTATTCCCACTTTATAGATGCCGAAACTGAGACTCCAAGATGTTAATTAAGTCATAGATATTTATCCAGCTAGTGCCGACGATAGAGACTCAAACCAAGTTTGTTGGAATTCAAACCTTTGCTTTTTTAAAAAACTTACTAAATGGTAAGTTTAGTAATGCTTTTCACTTGCAGATTTTTAAGTAGATAATCATATAACCTATAAATGACCATTCAAAGTCCTTGGCTTTTATCACTTCAAAGTACTACTGTGTAGTTTTGTTAGTTGGCCTGACTGATCACCACCTATAATTTTCATCACTCGAAGTTGAAAATGACCATAAGGGTTTTCTATTCAAATGGTTCACAATATGGAGTCTATGAACCCCAACAGGGCTCAGGGGTGCGTGAAAATCCTGGAATTGGGCACCAAAAGTGCCCAACCTTTGTGGCTACATGTATATGTGCATTTATATGGAGAGACAGGCCATAGCATTAATATGTTTTTCCACGCACTCCATGACCCACTACGCAATAAGAGTGGAGGTCACTGGGTCAGCTCTACATTTTACAGATAAGGAGTTTGAGGCTTATAGATGGGGAAGGATTTGCTGAAGATTCTTAGAAATGGAGTCGGAACTAGTAGGATTCCGGTCTCTTGCATGATTTCTTCCCAAACTCAAGTTACATGCTCATTTTTCATTGCCTTCCCCATGAAACTGGGATGTTTACTCAGGATCCTCTATTCAACAGTGATGCTCAGCTCAGGATGTGAGCTTTAGCTTTCTTGGTAGGTACTCTTTCTATCTATTTATACTGTTTCTTGATTATTCAAAATAAACCCACGGGGTCAAGTTACCTCCCAAACCCTCCCTTCCTGGTAAACTACCTCCAATTATTATCTATCTCTTTAGGATTGATAACAGGGGATCTGAGAATACTGACAGGTGGAGAGAGAGGGCAAATTGTCACAGAGTTGTGTACACAATTCCAGGATTTTTCTGGTATCCCAAAACCCTGTAGGGGTCCATAGAGCCCATACTAGTTGCTTATCGGGGTAAATGTTTAAAAGATCAATTTCATAATTAGGATAAAAAGCTGAGTACAATTATCTAGTGTTGATTAAAGGAGCCATAAATGATAATGTTGTTTTTAAAAATAAAAAAATCAAGTAAGGATCACAGTATTAGAGATCCCTGCTACAAGTCCTTCATTTATTCAGCTTTTGAGTAACTATTTTGTTCCCAAAACGGGTCATCCTAATGAACTATGAGGCTGTACACTCCTTGGTGACAAAGATTGCACGGTTCCTTGGTTGGCTGTTGCACCCTCAGTGCACAGCGAAGTGCATGGCACACAGTAGGTGCTCAATAAATCAGAGTCTCAATCTCCAAGTCTACAGCTATCGAACGACATAGCCAAGATGGGAGGTGGGAGGGAGCAGTGGAGACTGCAGAGAACTGGGGGGCCTATGTCACATTTAGAGCACCATTCTGACTGGTGGTGCCATGCAGGAAGGCAGGGCTCATATCAGTTCACTTCTGGCCAAGTGGCGGCAGGGAGGGCATAAAAGGGCCCACGACAAATGAAATAATGAACGACTGAGTCTTCACCTACTTGGGTAACAGCACTTGGATTCAGAAAAAGGAGAGCTAAAGAGGGTGTCGCAATGAAATTTGTAAAGTGACCATTGAGGGACGTGATCTAATGCCTTGCTCCAGTGGCTCAGGGGCCAGCAGGCATCCCCTGAGAGTTGCTTAGAGATGCAGTTTCAGTCACCACCCCAGAAACTATGAATCAGACTGCACTGTATGCAGATCCCCAGGGGATTGGTGTATGTACTATAGTTTGAGAAACCAGTCTGCCCCGAACACCTGTGATATATTTTTTTGCAGTTCCACCATGCTTCAAGCAGAGTACTTCAATCTAAGGAGCGTAATAGTATTTAGGTTGAACCGTGTAAAATTGCCGATATTCGACTATTTTGTGACCTACAAAAATGGCAGTTTCAAGTGAAATTTCAGTTTCAACCCAAACTATAAACTGTTCTGCCCCCAAAGTGCTGTAGACTCAGGTTATCGCTTGCTTCAAAAAGGCTTTGGTCACGGGGGTGACTGGTTAGCTTAGTTGGTTAGAGGTGGTGCTGATAACACCAAGGTTTCCTGTTCGATCCCCACATGGGCCACTGTGAGCTGTGCCCTCCTTAAAAGAGTCAACTATGCCATTGTAGCATGAGAGCAATGTGTAACCAGTGACCATGGCTGTTGCCCAATAAAATTTGAAAAAAAGGGCTCTGGTCAGATTCTGCAAACGACACCCATCGGCATACAGATGACTTTTATTTGGTTCACACAGTTAAAAACTAGAAGATTCCCATGAAATATCTGGTGTTCTTGGAACATTGGGAGGTATGCTCATGCTGGGTCTGCTTTCCTGAATGTCAGGCCCCCTGTGATAGGGCACGGGCTCTCCCACTGCACTTGCTCCCCAGGGAACCCCTCTCACTCATTTGTTTCTTGCCAGGACCCTGTGGGTATGTATCTGACTGTGGAGTCCCTGCTAGATAATGAGTTTTAAAGGGAAGCAAGGGAGGTCACCCTTAGAAAATGCTCAATGAAGAGACAGATGTGCTTAGTGACTTGAGTCCTGCCATAGAGGTGCCCCCCAGGTGACCCAGCTCCCCACCTTCCGGAGAGCTCGCTGCATCTGTCCCTGCATCTTGTTCCCTGGGGCTGATGCTTGGCCTGCCCTCATTTCCCTGGGTTACATGCAGCTACTGAGAACGGTGCAGCCCTTCACACAAGAGTCATCCTTAACTCCATATCCACTTGTTCTCTCACCTCGGTGTGTTTACAAAAAACCCTTCCTGGAGTGACACCTTGCTCTCTAAATAGAGCTTTTGCTTTTGATACCAAACCAGTCTGCACCTACTCATTCCAACACCAGCCGAATGGAAACCAGCCTCCTTCCTCCATTCAGATGGAGCACACAGTCCCACATCCTGTATGTCCTTAGTGACTGTGCCTTGGGGTTACCGGAACTCGCTGGGCCTCAACTCCTGTCGCACCAGGGTACCTGCTCTGCCTGTAGAAGATAGTCAGCCCTTCTTTGGCACTGAGTGACATTCTCCCACCCGATTCAGCCTTCCCTAACAGAGCTCTGCAAATTTCAAATAAAATCACAGAAGAAAGAGAATGACGTCACCTTGAACAGCATCTAAGCCGATGTCACAGAGGTGGGAAGGAAGGCTTATAAGGCAGTGTCATGGTTAAGATAGTAGGTCCTGGGTTCAAATCCTGACTCTACCATTTACTGACTGTGTGGCTTTGGGAAGACATGTAGCATCTCTGTGCCTCTGTTTCCCCATCTGAATAAGAACAGTGTCTACTTTGCAGGGCTCTGGTGAGGATTACATGAAATACTGTCATATTTCCCCATCTGGTTTTACTCCCTTCATATCTTTGTGTCATATCTGTATCTCATTGTGCAATTAATTATTTGCTATTTTCCCTTAAAGCTGACTCACTTTTTACCTTAAATACTATAATCTCATTGTAAGGAATGATAATATCCATGAAATCATAGTACGAAGGTACCAGCTACATTTTTCTATTATCTATCAAGACAAATGTTTAATGAATAAACTTTAAAAATGGATACCAGCTCACTGCAATCATGAGGAAACATTGAACAAACTCAACTTGAGGGACATTTTATAAAACAACCGACTAGTAACCTTTGACGGTGTCAGACCCATGAAAGGCAAGGAGAGATTTATAAAGTGTCACAGCTCAGAGGAGACTAAGGAGAAATAAGCACTAAAAGTGGTGTGGGATCCTGGGCAAGACCCCGGAACATAAAGAAGTTCATTAGTGGGAAAACTGATGAAATTCAAATAAGGTCTGTAACTTCTTCCTTCCTTCCTTCCTTCCTTCCTTCCTTCCTTCCTTCCTTCCTTCCTCCCTCCCTCCCTCCCTTTCTTTTTTCCTTCCTTCCTTCCAAGGATTTTTATTGGGGAACAGTGTGTTTTTCCAGGACCCATCAGCTCCAAGTCAAATAGTTGTTTCAATCTGGTTGTGGAGGGCGCAGGTCAGTGGCCCATGTGGGGATCAAATCGGCAACCGTGGTGTTATGAGCACTGCACTCTAACCACCTGAGCTAACTGGCTGCCCCTGTAGTTTAGTTAATAACAGTATGTCATTGTCAATCTCCTGTTCTTGATCATTGTACTACGGCTATGAATTATGCTTACATTAGGGGATACTGGAAAAGGGGTATAAAGAAACTTGTTGCACTATTTTACAACTTTTCTCTAAGTCAGATTATTTCAAAATTAAAAAAATTTTTTTTAATAGGTACTAATTAAGCAGTCTTTCGCTTTTGCCCCCTCCCTTCTGCACCTGGCAACCACCCATCAGCTTTTGTCTCTATGGATTTGCCTATTCCAGGTATTTCACAAATGGAACCCTATACTATGTGGCCGTTTGCGTCAGGTTTCTTTCACATAGCATAGCACAGTGTCTTTCAGGCTCATCCATGCTGCAGCACGGGTCAGAGCTGCATTCCTTTTTTATGGCTGAATACTATTCCATTACATGGATGGACCACATTTTGTTTATCCACATTTGGTGATGGACATTTGGGTTGTTTCCACCTTTCAACTATAGTGAATAGTGCTGCTGTGAACACTCAGGTACCAGTTTTTGTTTAAACACTTGTTTTCAATTCTTAATGGGTAAGGAGTTTCCTATTAGGGTGATGGAAATGTTTCAGAACTAGACAGAGGTGATGGTTGTACACCATTGTGGATGTACTAAGTGCCGCTGAAGTGTACACTTCAATATAATACATTGTACGTTATGCGAATTTGACCTCAATAAAAGAAAATGGTGTCACCAATGGAGTATCTACCACATTTTGAAAAACCTGTGTTTCTGTGAGCCTAGCACTTACCACAATGTCAGGCCCTTCGCAAGTGTGCAGAGAATGTTGGCTTGTGTCACTATCGTTGCTGGAGCCACACGGGACTCCCAGCTCCCACTCCAGTGTCCTTTCTACAACACCACACTGCTTTTACCAAGAAAGTTCCTCCAAGTTTAATCTACTATTCTCCTTGAAGGTCAGCAATAAAATTCCAGGGTCTCTGGGGACCCACCATTAGAATGCCTTGCTTTGGCATCTGAGAACTTCTCCTTTCAAGAGAAGTGTGCCTGCCTGGCATGACACAGCTGGTGGTGGCCCTGGGGATCTGTGCTCAGAACAACACAGAGTAGACATTCAACAGACACTGTACTGGTTACTTGTTGATGGAACACCAAACCTATTTCAGCAGCTTATTCAATAAGCCTTATCTACTCAATAGACTGAATGCTTTATTTACCCAGGACTCTACCCTACAATTTACTGGTTACGTGGCAATGCCTCAACAACTGTTTATTTAGTTTTATAATGCCCCATCCCATTTCCTCAAAGTACCTGGGGGATACATTTCAGTGTTTGAAATGAAAGAAAAATGCCTTATTTGTGTTGATGATTCCATGAGGATCCTACAGAAAACTGGAGACACTCCAGTACATCCCAGTTCGGGGACGTGTCTTTCTGCTCAGAGCTGACAAATGGGGGTTGGTTTTATGGACAATTACCAGCGAGTGCTTCCTCTTTCCCCCTAACTGTGCTGGTTGTTCTCCATCTTCTATATCCAAATGCTTCTCTACCCATCTTCTAATGTATCTGGGCCCCCGGAGAAGGCTGACCTCTATGGATAGCAATAGGTTCCTTGCCCTCTGGCTTCTGACTGGGTGTCGCCAAAGGATGGCACATAGGAGGTGGGAGATGGAAGAGAGAGACGCTGTTCCTCCTTCCTCTGCTCCCTCCTGCCTCAGAGCTCGTGCTGGGAGGGCCCCACCGCCACCCCCATCCCTTGGTCCAAAGGGTTTCAGCCCTGCTGTTCCCTCCCCGGCTTTATCAGGCCCCGTGGTCATCACTCCCCTTCTTGCTGATTCCTGGACACTTCACCTTCCTTTGTTGGTATCTTAAACTGTGTCCTTAAGTAATTCTTTCGTTAAATTGTCTTGGAAATCCCAGCGGCAGGGGCCTTCTGTTTCCTAGCTGGACCTTGATGGACAAATCTTCATCCATTGCACCTGGGGTCTAGACATAAGGACTATCAGAAGCAATCCTCATGGTCAGAGGTGTAGCATGTTTAAGTGGAATTATCCTAACAGCCCTCTTCATCTGGACTAATAAACTGATGGAGCCCCCGATATGCATCAGGCAGTTACGGTCCCAATAACCCAGTGAAGTGGAGTTATCCCCATGTTTACAGGAGAGGAGGTTTAAAGAGAGATTCAATAACTTGCCAAGGTTACAGGGTGAATATGTGGCAGTGGCTGAATTTGAACCCAGTTTAGATGGGCTCTAAAATCCTGCCTCCTCCTCACCTCGCAGCTAGAGGGGTCAAATTCCTTCAAGGGCCAATGTCATGGCAAGTCAGACCCCTGTGCCTAGGAGAATAGCTTGCTGACCCCCAAAAGCATGTCAAAGCTGCAGTTTTGTAGCGCTCCTTGGAGCTCCAACGCACTCAGACATGCCAAGGCTATAAAGCCGGCGGTGGAAGAGGCAACTTGGGACGCTATTCCAGGGACGAACCTCAAGCTGATTGCTCAATTCCTCAAGAGACCCTGAGCTTGCTATGCCATGGACAGAGGAAACTGTCCCTGCTCATTGCTCAGTGCACCGCGGAAGAGGGCTCGATCGGGATGCTGAATAGCTCTAAATGACATTGTCACCAGCCTTCATAAAGCACAGTGACTCACAGCTCTAATTGAAATGCTGAGGGAAAAATGTAAAGAAAGGCTGCCATGGAAAACAGTGACATTCTGCAGAACTGCAGGATTATTTCTTCCAGGCAAAGAGGTGCTCATGAGTGTGTGAGTGTGTGAGTGTGTGTGTGACAGTGTGTATGAGTGTGTGAGTGTCGTGTGTGTGAGTGTGTGAGTGTGTGAGTGTGTCATGTGTGTTGTGTGTGTGAATGTGTGTCGTGTGTGAGTGTGTGTGGGAGTGTGTGTGTGTCGTGTGTGTCGTTTGTGTGAGTGTGTGTGTGAGTGTGTGTCGTGTGTGAGTGTGTGAGTGAGTATGTGAGAGTGTGTCGTGTGTGTGAGATTGTGTGTGTGTATCATGTGTGTGAGTGTGTGAGTGTGTGTCGTGTGTGAGTGTGTGTGTCGTGTGTGAGTGTGTGTGAGTGTGTGTCATGTGTGTGAGTGTGTGAGTATGTGAGAGTGTGTCGTGTGTGTGTGAGATTGTGAGTGTGTGTATCGTGTGTGAGTGTGTGTGTGAGTGTGTGTGTGAGTGTGTGAGAGTGTGAGTGTGTGAGTGTGTGTGTGTAGAGGGGGTACAGAGAAGAGAAGGCTGAACATCATTCTCTTAAGAAATGTGAGAAAATTTAACACAGAGGAAAGTGTAACTAAAGCTATTCCTGATACCCAACTTTTTATTTTGAAACATTTAAATGGAGAAAGATCTAAAAGACTCGTACAACACCTATAAACACCTGTATCTATCTATCTATTTATCTATCGATTAATCCATCCTTCCATCATCCATTGATCCATCATTTCTCTCTCTGGCTTCATCTATCTAGCCATCTACCTACCCTCCTACCCACCTACCTACCTACCTTCCTACCTATCTTCTACACTGAATCATTTATTTTATTTTATTTTATTTTATTTTATTTTATTTTATTTTATTTTATTTTATTTTATTTTATTTTATTTATTTTTTGAGGGCAATGTCACTGGCCCTCACATGTGGGACCGAACCGGGGCCGCTGGCTTCCCAAGCCAGCGCTTAACCACCACGCCACTTGGCCGGCCCTAACACCGAATCGTTTTAAAATAAGATGCTTTGGCTCTAAATTCTTAAGCATCCATAGCCTAAGAAGTAAGACAGTCTCCCACAAGACCCCCCAGTACCATTATTTCACCCAAGAAAATGAACTATGCTTGCAAAATTTCACCAACTATCCAGTTAAGGTTGTTGTTGTTTTTTTTAAAAAAAAAACAATGGTCACCTTAGTAGTAATCTAATCCCCACTGCCTAGGAAACAGCAGTCAATCAACTACACAGAAATTGGTTGTCAAGGGGTTCATGAGCAGGAGATTTTGGGCTTCGTGGAAGCTGCTGGTTCCTGTCAACAGAGTCTCAAGCTACACTGTGTCACTTAGACACCAGTTTGGAACCAGACAAGAAATCCAGCCTGATCATGTTGTTTTGAAAAAAAGAATCCTCCTCCAAACTAAACCTCCACATGATTTCGTCCAATGAAATCACCCTTATTAACCACAAAATGTGGCTCCTGATGACATCTTACTGTTTCTGAATTGCACATATACCCTGAAAAGCCCAATATGGTATCACCAGTAGGGAGATGCAAAAAGAAATATAATTTCCAAAGGCAAGTCTTGAAGAAGGTACCCCTAAGAAATCCTAGGCAGTGAAGGTAATAACATTTACCCATAAGCAGGAGTTTTGCATGTTTGTTAAGAAATAATCAAAACCAATACAAAAATCAAGCTGAAAAAGAAAATCCATCCGGCTTCATTATTTCATACCAGCTTTGTGACCAATAAAGGAATTTCAATTCAGTGGCTATCATAGGAGGAGAGAAATGACACGCGAAGGTCTTTCCAGCTAAGATTTCTCTTAATAAACTAGCACATAGATATTATTCACTCTTTTCATTACCAGGATTCTGGTACATGAATGTAATTGGTTTTCAGTTTCCTTATTGAATAGTTTAGAGCCAAGAGACGACTTCAAAAATCAAAGGGAAAAATATGCCCAAAATATGTCAGTTGCTATCGAGTGTCATTCTGATCAATCCCTGTAGGTTATATTTTCATGTTTAAAATTCCTGGAATGAAATACAGCACAATGTGATCCACACAGCTCTGGCCAAAGAGGATGGACTGACCACATGCCCTGCCCCATTGCAGTTATTGGCAAGTTGATCACTTTTCTCAGACACCAAGCATACTCGAGGGGCAGGGATGGTATCTTCCATTTCTTTATGCCCCAAGCCTCTGACACAAGAGCTGGGAATCAGGGCTTGCTTGTTAGATGAAACAGCGGCTTTCCTGACTCTTGATGACATAAAATCCTTTGGCTGAAAAGCATTGGCTGCTCATTGATATGATCTGAGGTTGGGCAAGCTTTTTTTTTTTTTTGAGGGCAGTGTTACTGGCCCTCATATAGGACCCGAACTGGGGCCGCTGGCTTCCCAAGCCAGTGCTTAACCACTGCGCCGCTCGGCCGGCCCAAGGCAAGCTTTTTGAGTTTACAAGCTCCCTTCTTCGTTTCTACCTGGAAACAGGTCCCAGGAAGTCCCACCGTTTTAATCCCCATGGTAGCAATTTAACTGTCAGGTTTTGCATAAAGAAGAGATTCCTGAGTATTATCCAAAGCTGGTGGGCAAAGATTCCAGCAGAGGCTGGGACACTTCTGCACACCCCTGCAAATCTGAGGAACTGCTTTCAGGTTCCTTTAGTCTAAGGCTCTCAAAGCATCTCAAATGGTCAAAAAGAAGGCCTGTGTTTTCTGGGGTAATCCCCCTTGGGAAGAGGTGGTCTTATGATGGTAGGTGACAGAATATCCCAATCATTGGTGGGGAAAACCTAGGGTGGAAATGGGGACTCTGCTCCTGCAAAAGGAGCTGTGTTTTCAGTCCCAAGGGAGCAACCTTTCTTTCAGGAACTGTCAGCAGAAATTACAAATGCAACTAATGGACAAGAATTGGGCAAATGTTTTTCTTAAGTGAGGCAAAGAATGTTATGGTTAAAAACATCTTTGAGGGAACATAGTTTGGGGGTTGTAAGCTGAACTGCCTTGAAGCATTTGGCAAATGACATAAACAGTATTTAATGAAAAGGACCTGTGACCTAAAGGCAACAACAACAAAAATGAGCAAACCAAACGAAACCAAAACGTAAGCCCTGCCAAACAGCCAAACAGAACATCCCAGCAGGCTTCCGAATGGAGACACCCTTGAATTCCAACTCCTTCGCTTCACAGAAGAGAAAATTCGGGCTGGGTGAATGGAAGGGGCATGACCCACATCGGCTGGCTCACGAAAGGGGTCTCTCTTTTTTTTTCATTTCTTATGTTCTGATCATTGAGACAGGCCTGGTGCTGTCCCGTCTCCAGAGTTACACATACAGCACCTCCTGGGTCCTTCTAACAGCCCCATGCAGTAGTTACAATCCCCATTTATGGACGACATGCCTGAGATTCAGAGAGGTTAACACGCACTCCGAGTCACAGATTCCACAAGTGCCCGAGCCTAGAGCCAGATGCTTCCCTGAATGACGTCCTCTTTTCATTCTTACTGCGACGCTCTGCCTTTCAACGGGGCTGCACTTGACCCAGTTTGGCACTGGAAACCCTGTCACTAAGAGGATGCTACACGACAGAAGGCTCCAATTAGGAAGCTCCAATGCCCTTTCCTCTGAGAAGTCCTCCCTGATACCCCCAGTCACCCATCCTAAATGTTGCAGCAGCATTTCAGCTCTGCCTCTCATGTAGAACCTTCGCCCCTGATTCAGGGCTTGTTTGGTGCCCATTGCCGGACCAGACCGCAGGCTTTGTCAGAACACGGCTCTCATCATCTTAACCTGGCCACCTGGCCTTGGGGCCCAGGCCTGAGCCTTCCATGTAACACTCATCATTACACATTTGACAAATGTGCTGACGTCTGCCACAGAGCCACACATAACCGCTGCTCGGCTTCAGCTTATCACTAAATACGGCTATGCCAAGATCCACTGCCCAACTCTACCCTGTTAGCTAGGCTTTTATTTGGGACTTAGGGCATTTTTCTGTTGACAGATAATTTTCATTTAATAGAGTCAAGTGGACTCAATTTTCCAGCAGGGCAGGATGCTGCTCATAATTCTTCTGTCCTAGGAAAGGGCCTAGGGATGACATAAACATACACAGGACTTGCAAAGGTTGGATGGGGAACCGACTCAGCTGTATGACTTTAATCCAATGGCTTTGGTGAAACCAATGGTAGTTAGACAAGGTTGATTAGCTCCTAGGATCCCTTGATTCCGAAAGTTATACCAGATAAGTCATTTTTAAAGGGGATTTTTGCTCTGAAAGGACCGATGGTCAACCAATGGGGTTAATGGGGTCTCAGAGCTGATGTGTGCAAGGTCAGGGTGGGAGGAAAAATGCTCATTCTCTCTTTCAACAATTTGTTTAATCTATGACAACAACTGGGAAAGAGACAGAATTAATTGTCCTTTAAGTTCAGAATCTATAGGGCTTCTTTATACTGAATTCAGTGTGACATTATCATAGACACTGAGGTTCTATCCCAAC
This sequence comes from Aselliscus stoliczkanus, assembly GCA_033961575.1. Lineage (NCBI taxonomy): Eukaryota > Metazoa > Chordata > Mammalia > Chiroptera > Hipposideridae > Aselliscus > Aselliscus stoliczkanus. The sequence goes on from CM066736.1 coordinate 11,593,442, forward strand.
TTGCTCTGTGACTTTCAGCAAGTTACATCCCTTTCCTGGGCCTCGGTTTCCGCATCTGTAAAATGAGGGTGATGGACAAGAGCTGAGGGCACTCGACTATCCTGAGGAGGTCTCATTAAAAATACAGAACTTCAATCTCCATTGGGGACACTGATTTGTTAGATCTGGGTGGGGTCTCTCTGATTTTAACCAGTACGTTGGGGGATGCTGATGTTGATGGTCTACTGGGCTGACGTTTTCGCATTTGCTAGATTAGATGATGTCTAAATGCTGCATAAATTAGAATGAGGAAAACGGTCACGTCTACCGTGGTTGCAGTCTTTGTATGTTTAACTGCACAAACCCATACTGATTCATGGTGGATAGCATGTCCCTTTGTTCACACAGGCCATATGTCCTGGAATACCAAGTTCAACTTCCTTGCAGTCCTTTTTCAAATAGGAAAAAGCTGCAGTTCTAATGGGTACAGCGAGTTGCCTGTGGCTCTCAACCACGTTGCAAGGCTCACCAAACTGCGCACGGGCTCACAGAAAACTGAGGTACAGGCAACACATCGAGTCTCGTCATAAGACACCCCAAAACATACACCCAAGAAGGCAGCACAGCCAAACCGGTGTGTACTCATAATACCCAGGAGAACTGACCCCCAAATCTTCCTGCATCCTTGGAAATCGGCACCCCCACAGCAGGGACGTTCTTTGGACAACTGTCTGGGTGGTACCTTGGACAGCTCCTGGAAGCTCAGCTCAAGAGACCCTGGAAAAGCAGACCGCTCCCAGCCTCCGTGATAGACCCTTCCTGGCGTGGTCCTTCCCCATGGGAGACTGACACTGGGGTGGAGGGGTGGCTTTGGCCATTTGGGGAAAATGAAGAAGAGGAAGGAAGAGCAAAGGACAGGCTAGTCTGAACAACACATCCACCCTTATTGGCCCCAAATGGTTGCCTTCCTTCTGGGGTCCCCTTACTTGTACAATCACCAATCTTGGCATAAAACTAGTTTCCAGAATGACTTTCACATACATCATCACAAAGCAACCCCTTGTGGGAGTTACTGTTCTCATTTTGCAAATAATGGAGCCAAAGCTCAGAGAGGTTAAGTGACTAGCCGGAGTTCACACAGCCACAGAGTGAACTAAACCTAGCCCCAAGCAGAGATCCTTACCAGATCTCTTTACTGTGTTGCTTCCTCTTTCCCTTCATGGTCTGAGACTTTGGGAAATCGCCCCAGACAGCAATTTCTGGAGACACAGTCATGCTCCTGAGTGTTGGGGTAGCCGCTGGCTGAAGAGATGTAACAGGAAATGAGGCTGCAGGTGCTATGGCAGGAGCACATGTCAGACTGCTTATATGCCCAGAGCTGTGCAACTCCCCCCCGCCCCTAAATTAAGAAGCCAAAAACCGGGACAGGGGTCTCCAGTTGTGCCACTTACTAGCTAGGTGACTACGGGCAAGTTGCTTGGCTTGCCCTGCCTCAGTTTCCATATCTGCAAAATGGGGTTTGGATGGCTCTAGTGGTGACCTGGAGGAGTTCGGGGATATTCCAGGACTACCTTGTGTGTGCCAGTACCTTGGGGATGACACAAAGCTGTGTGCCCTTCGGGGCTTCTGGAATCCGGGCTGGTGGAAAGAATGGGGGGGGAGGGGTGGACGTGGTGGGTCAGAATGTCTCCCTTCGGAGACCTGCCAAGGCTTCTGAACTCTGCTGAGATGCCTGAGGGCATAGGAGAATGGATGCCACCTTTACGGGATGGAGCATGAGAGGTTCCTTCCCTGTTTTATCCCAAGTTCAAAATAACAACCGGGAGAATCAATGCTCCCTGGTGTCCTTGTGAATCTGCAGTGTCTGCCCAACGCTGATCAGAGAAATCAGGAAGAAAAGCGGGGAGGCTTTTCTTCATTTCCCTGAGGATCTGAGTGGTCAGCCCCTTCCTCCCTTATCCCAAGGTCCTGGGCCACCAGAGGAAGAGGTCAGACGACGCCTCCCTGCAGGTGCCGGCCAGCACTCCCCCTCCGGCCAGGGACACCCTAGGGGCCCTTCGTCCTACCCCTTGGCGTTCTCCTGGGGCCTGAGCTCCTGGCTTGAGGTGGGCCAGAAGGCTCTCATTTGCAGGGAAGAATGTATGCGTCTTCCTCCCAGGCAACTTGGGTCCCGCTGGAGGTGAGCACTACCTACTGTAGCCGGGGGACCATCAGGGGCGGACCTCAGGTCCTACTGGCAGGAAACCCTCAACCATCCCATCTCCCAGACCTGGTCCCACGGCATTAAAATAATAAGATGCCAACAACGTTTCCTGAGAATTGTGCACTTGTCCAAGGCTTTATATTCAAATGCCTGATTTTTTAAAGGTCCTCACTACAGTACCACGAGAAAGGTACGCATTGTTTTCCTCGTTTCATAGACAAGAGAACGCTGGCTTAGAGACGCAAAGGGACTTGCCTAAGGCCAGACAGCAAGTCAAGGGTAAATCTAGGACTAGAACCTAGGGTTGTCACTTGAAAGTTTGCTGCCCTGCTTCTACCGCCTTCTCAGCGCACACCTCTCCTCGCTGGGCGTCCGCCCCAGACAGCGAGGTCCGAGCACTCGGAGAGCCGCGAGCGCACCGGTCACAGTGCCCTGGGGGTGGGGGACAAGCGTTTGGTGGTCTCTAGGCCACAGTCCGGAGAGCCTCATCCGAGGCCCAAGGGCCCCTAGGGTGGCCCTGGAAGTTGGATCTCGCGGGGACCTTGCTCCAACCCTTGCCTCCTGGGAGCAAACATACCGCGCGCAGTGCACTGTCTGGCTCCGAATCCCACTGAAGCGCGCCCCTCACCCGTCAGAAAGACGCGCTGGGAGCCCTGCAGCCTCTTTCTAGCGGAAGGCACAACTTTCCTAGGTTCTGGAAACCAGCGCGCTTGCACAGCAATTCCATTCGGACAGAAGAAGAGGTGCAGGCGGCCCTGCCATTACCACCGGAGCGCAGTGAGGATCCTCGCAAAGTTGGAAGCCAGGCAGAAGCAATGTTCCCAGGAGCAGAGCCCACCCAGTCTCGGGCCCCCCGCCGAGGGTGGCGAGCAATGCCAACGAGTCCACCATTAGCACGGGCTCACAGGTGCCACACCGCGGGAGAGCTGGGCACGGGGGAAAGCTGCAAGTTGAGGTTGGGCAGGTGCATCGATTCCCCAGGGAACCAGCGTCCCCCAGCCTCGGGCTGTCCGCCGGGGGTAGCAAGCGGTGCCAAAAGGCTCCGCCATTACCGCCAGCGCGCGGCTCCGAGCTGCGTCGTGGCTGGAGGGGCACGCAGGCTCCTGCAAAGTTGGAGTGGGGTGGGCGTGAGACCCCCACGACCGGGGCCCCTGGCCCGAGGCCGCCCGCGGGGCGGAGGACGAGGCCGCCCAAACCAAGTTGGGACGCGGCAAACCCCGCGCTTCTCGCGCGCCCTGGGGGCTGGGGGACACCAGGGGGACCGGGAGGGAACGCGGGACGCTTAGGCCGAGAACTCACCTGTCACCGAGCTGGGCAGCCCCGCGGCTGCCGCTTCGCGCTGCGCACCCGCCCGCCCGCTAGTCCGCTCGCTTGCCCGCCTCTTCCTCCTCCTTTTCCTTTCACCTCCTCCTCCTCCCCCTGGTTCCGAATCCTCTGGGTCCTCCGACCCGCGCGCCTGGAGGGCAGCAGTCGCACCCACTCAGCCCCGGGTAGGCGCCGCGCACGTCCTTCCCCCTGCCCCTCGCTTTGTGCCTCTCGGATCCCTCCCCACCCCGTCACGCCGAGCCCCCACCCTCCCTTGTCCCCTCCCCTCCCTCCGCCCCAGCGAACCCAAGTTCGGGATGGAGGCTGCGGGCTTCCCCCGCGCAAGGCCAGGTGCCCTGCGCGCGCTCCTGGCTCACCCCGTCCACCCGGAGCTTGCGGGCCGCCGGGCTGCCCCTCGGAGGAGCCGCGGCGCTAAGTAGCTCCTCGCCCAGCGGCTGGAAACGCGGCATAAATATGTAGGGACTGAGCCGTGAGCTCAGCGAGGGTCGTGAGGGGGAATGTATTTCTTAATGTCCCTCCTTTATCCTATCATCGCTGAAACGAATTAGTGGTGACGTCCAACCCGGCTGGTTTATGGGTGTGGGGAGGGAGACGTCGCAACCCTCATTAAAAGAGCCGCTCCGGGCTCCAAAGCATACATCTTTTATATAACCTAATTTCCATTTTTTTCCCCCTATGAGGAAATACACACACACACACACACACACACACACACACACACACACACACCATGACAATTTCTGGGAGCCTGGAGGGGCTGAATGTAGTGGCCACAAGGGCAGCTTTCTTAGGCAGAGAGGGCCCCATGGGAGGCAGGGAAGGTGATTTCTGTCTCCACATCACTGTTGGGATCACATTCCTTCATGGGACAGTGGGGTGCACAGCCTCCCAGGCTGGGCAGGGCTGCGAGTCCCCAGGAGCGCCCAGGAGGGTATGCCTGTGCTCTGGCCCCGGCGCTTGGGTGGGCAGACACAGAGGCTGGCAGCCAGCTCTGGAAATGCTGCCTGGTTCTGGTCTTCCCCGGAGCAGCGCTTCCGCCCGGCAGCTGGCGAGGCTGGAGCAGGGAAGGGATGGGCTCACCTGTGGCCTGGGAAACCTGCAGGCAGGGAGAGGCCCAGGGCTGGGCTGGGGGAGGGGCCGCCGCTGAGAATCAAGCTCTCCTTCCTTTCTTAGGGGCCCTAACATATGGGTAACCATATAAACCCGTCTGAAAAGCTGTCTTTTCCTGGGCAGATTGCAAAGGATTTTGCATTTGCTGCTGCTCACACACTCTTGGAGAAATGGGGGAAAAAAAATCAAGGAAAGGGAAGTCTCTCTCTCTCTCTCTCTCTCTCTCTCTCTCTCTCTCTCTCTCTCACACACACACACACACACACACACACACACACACACACACACACTCATTCATACTCAGCACCAGGCTCTGAGTGGCTTGATCTTCCCCCTTCCCAGCCTCACCAAGCGGAACAAGCCCACTCAGGCCTGGAGTATGCAGAGAAGATGCCAAGAGGAAACCATCAGCCCCCTTTGTCACTAATAAACACTTTTCAGATTGTCTTGCACTTCAAGCATGAGAGAAGGGGGTGTGAGTTTGGGGGCAGGCAGGGGGGTGTGGGGGATGAGGAAGGAAGGAAGGATGAAAGAGTAAGCTGGTGGGGGTGCTTGGAGGCTTGTGTTGTCTTCAACACGCTGGAAGGAAGACTGGAGAAATTCCCCCTCTGTGGCCCTGGGCTCTGCCACTTCCTGACTGTGCCCCATGGGGCAAGTCCCAGAGCCTCAGTCTCCCCAGTGGTGAAAGGGGCCTGGAGTCATTGTGAAGATAGATACCTACAATAAGATGATACTGGCCAAGCTCTTAGGCATAGTGCCTGGCACATAGTAAATGCTCAGTAAACAGGTGCCGGAAATAATAGTAACCATGATGATGAGAATCAGAACAGTGACATAAAGGCTGGGCAGGGCATCCCAGACAAGCCAGGCTGCAGCTGAGTCCGTCTAGCCTAGGTCCTGCTTCCCCTGAACCATTTCAAAGTTGAGCGTTGGGCTTCAGCGGTGTCAGACTCAGAACACTGTGCCCCTCAATTACCATGGCAACTGGGAAAATCAGGAAGCCAGGGGGAAGGGAAGCTGTTCTTCCACTGGGCTGGCGGTTCACCTGCTCAAAACAGGGACCACGCCTGCCCCTGTGCGGCTCAGGCCAGAAGAGGCCGGAGTTGGGGTTCCTTGTCTCCTAGAGCACCAGCTGTTTTGAAACTGGGGAGAAGGGTGGTTGGGAGGGAGCAGGCAGCCATGAGGTGCTGGGGTCAGGGCGACGGCTGGGCTGTGCCTGCAGAAGGCAGAGTTGGCCTGGGTTCAGGGAGAGGGGGACAGAAACCCCATCCCCCAGTTCTGTTCTTACCACCAGGTGTCCTGGTGCAATTGAGAGCAAAGCACTGTAGGTAACATAACTCTTGAGGTACAGATTTGCGAAGACAGGGCCTCTGAGCCCAGGGTAGGAGCTGCTCATCACAAGGGGTCCTGTGTATGGGTATGAGAGGGAAAGATGGGCAGAAAGAAAAAGAGGGTAGGGGCGGGGGAGATGGAAACCCCCTTCCCTTACTCCGGCTGTTTCCGTAGGGGTAGGTAGAGAACCAGTAATAACATTAATTGTGGGAGTAGAAAGAATGGCAATCTTGTATTGAACGCTTAACAGTTTGCCAGCCTCGAACCAAGCATCGTACAGGGATATCTCATTGAATCCTCATAAAAATTGCAAGAGATGATTCTTTTTCTCATTCCCATTTTACAGAGGGGAAAACAGAGGCTCTGAGAGGCAAAGTAACTTGCTCCAGGTCACCCAGTTCATTGGTGGAAAAGCAGCTATTAGAACTCCTGTTCTAAATGACCCTAAATCAGGGCTCTGCCTGCCTCCCCACGACTGCCTTGTGGAGAGAGAGGGGGAGTGACGATTCAGAGCAGTCTTTCAGGGTGGCAGGGGAGTGTTCGGCTTTTGGGGAGCCCCCTTTGCTTGTGCTGGGCCGTGACTCCAGAGCAGAGGGCTTCAACAACTGGTGCTGAAACGCCAGAGATTCATAGCTCTTAGGTGGCCCTCGGGCTATGCAGAATGGGTTCCCCAAAAGCTCCTGGGTGGATGCCTTGTGAAGTCTTTCAACCTTCGAGGCTGCCGAGGCACTCACTCTAACCTGATTCCACCAGGAATCCCTTGGTGTTCCGGGCGAGATGTTGATAAAGCCACCCTTCTCCGGGCTTCAAGCAGCAGAGACACATCCAGGGGTCAACACAGAGCAAGCTCTCCATAAATGGTCACCATGATAACAATGATTCTTGGATCTTCCCTTGGGTCCCCACCCTCCATCCCTGTGTGGATGGCAGATGGATAAAAGGCCTCTCCCAACCGAATAAAGGCTTTCCCCTTGCCCCACTCCTTGCCACCTGGACCCTAACCAGCCTCCAACCGAGCAGCATAGAAGTGGCCTCTTGGGGTGGAGGGATGAGGGGGTTGTGCCCTGGCAGAGCCAAGGGGAAGAGAGGGAAGAAGGAGGTTTGCCGATGTGGCTGCCACCAAGGGGGTAATACATTATCCAGGGCTAATGAAAACATAATTATCTTCTTTTGGCTGCAGAGAGGGGCTAATTTAATAGGCTGCGATCGAAAGGCATCTGCTGAATTCACCCAGCAGTGAAAACACTTGAAGGGCAGCAGAGGGTGGAGGGAGCCCGCCGACTGCAGCTGGCCAGACCCTGCAGCGGTGTCAATGTGGCAGCTGCCTCAGGGCAGGGGGACATTGGGGTGCAGGCTAGAAGCGGCAGAGGGGGTATGGTAGCTGACAGGTGTCCTGTGAACATAGATTGGGCTGCTGTCTTGCTATGTGATCTTGGGCCAATTTTTTGCCTCTCTGAGCCTTGGTTTCCTCATCTGTAAAATGGGGTTAATTCTGCCTCCCTCCCATTGTCTGGGAGGAACAGATGAGAACTGATGAGGGGGTCCTGGCACATTCTCAGCACTTGTTTAACAAAACTGTTCCCTTTCCTCTGCTTTGCTAGGCTAGTTCTATTTAGAGGTCCTAGCACAGACACCCTCTGTTTGGAGACACCCCTGCTCTGAGGCCCCACAATGCCCTGCACCTTCCCTTTCATAACACAATACACTTTAGAATATGAACTTTATTTAGTGCCGGACTGAGAAGCGCTCCATAAGGATGGGGAGGGGTCTGTGTCATTTGTGCCTTGAAGCCAGTGCTCCTCAAAGCATGTGCCCTGGGCCACAGGCCTCAGCATCCCCTGGGCACATATTAGAAATGCCAGTTCTTGGGCCCTGCCCCAGACCTGCTGAACCAGACTCATGTTGGGGCCCAGTGATCTGTGTTTTCCATAAGCTCTCCAAGAGACCCTGATATATGCTCAAGTTTGAGAATCTCTGCTCCAATCAAAAAACCACATTGATGTTTGTTGAATAAATGAAGAGTTTACTGGGGTCCAGCTAAGTAATAACAATACCTCTCTCTTATTAGCCAGCCACTGTATACCAAACCCCATGTATTATGTCACTGGACCCTCCAGACACTCCCTTATCCATCTCTCAGCATCCCTCACACTCCTCCAGCCTCAACAATGCTGCCCTTTGGTCTGCTTCTCTGTCCTGAGCTGAAGACCCACGGAGGTTGTGGAAAGACCCAGGGGTTGTCTCCTCTGTGTCCCCGCTGGTCCCATTGCACCTAGACCCCGCCCCCATCCCTTAAGTAGTCCCTACTCCACCCACCCAGGGCCTCTGATTCTGGACAATAATTCAGCTTTTGACCCTGACCCTGAGTGCTTGGCTGGGAAAGTCACTGAGACGTACTTATGAAAGATTGTGCCCATGGGTCAGTCAGTCTTGCACAATTAGAGTGAGAGAGGCAGCACCGTGGAAGGGCCTTTGGAGATGGCTGCACCCAACCTGGGCATTTTACACACGGGGAGGCCAAGGACCAGAGAGGCTCAGAGATTTATCCAAGGGCAACAGCCTTTTGGTGGCCGAGGAGACAACTGTCCTGGCTTCCAGATCAGGATGCTGGTTCTGGGGTCCCTAAGTGGCTGATGGTGGTGGGGTCATCACAGTGGGCCTGGGGGCCCTGGAGGAAGGCAGGCCAGCAGGGAGCAGAATTGTCCGAGAACCTAGAACCTTCAGGAGGGGTGGGGGTGCTGCAGTCCCCAGGATGGCTGCTGACTGGCCACCCCTTCAATCCCTGCAGACATTCACAGGACTGTGGCCGGGAAGAAAGATGGAGGAGCCCTTTAAGGCTTAAAGAAGTAGCCTGGGCTTAAGAAAGAGCACTGGATTTGAAGCTACAATAGAACATCTGGCTTCCAGATCTGGCTCTGCCACTCATGGACAAACCCCTAAGATCATCTCGGTCTCAGAAGGTGATCTGAACGGGAGGGTGGCCAACTCCCTGGAATTATATGCAAAATCAAGCACAAATGTGTTTTTCTGGGGGAGACGGTTTATACAGTGTTCAGTGGCTTATTAAAAGGGTCTGAGATCTTGAAGAGGTTAAGAGCAACTCAACTAGATAGTCTCTCCCGGTGCTTTCACGGGCAAAAAGGAGGCAACTCCTTACGCTGGCGGCCGGCAAAGTGCATTTTCCTGAATGACTGACAGATGGCGCTAAGCCTTCACTGTAGCCTTTCTGTTTTCCTGAGACCTGCCAGGTAGGTCCCAGCTTCCGTTTACTCAGCTTTGGTGACTTCCAGGCCTGGGTCTCCACTCTGCTCAGCTGACTTGAGTGGGATGAGAGGGCTGGGCCACCCCCGGGGACTGTCTGTCTCATTTGATTGCCGCCTTGTCTTGCAGCGTCTGTCCATGGAGGAGGCATCGACAAGGATGTGAGGGTGAGGGCATTAGGGTGTGGATGAGAGGAGGGGTGGGAATCTGTAGCAGCCCAGGGGACTAACTGAAAAATAAGAAGGAGCTCTAAGTTTGCGGTTCACACCCCCCAAATTACTCCTTTCATTATCCCCTGCAACCCCATTACAGGACTCCCCCTATCCGTGCTTCCCCCATCTCAACTCGGAACACCTCTAAACCTGGAGTATCTCACTGGGCTGTGAAGGATCAATCAAAATATGTGCATTTTGCAGGCAATGACAGGACGAAGTTAAAGCTTCCAGGGAACAGATGGCTTGGACTGGGTCTGAGGCATCTGGGGGTGGCAGGGCCTGTGGCTACCCTGATGCAGGTCCCTCCCAAAGACATCCACATCCATATGTTTTCAAAGCATTGTTCCACCAAACTAAACCACTTTGGCCACTGGCGTGAGAACTCTGACCAAGAAAATGGGATTTCAGTGCCTGTGAGTGTTTGAGTTCAAGAAAGGTCTTAATCAGAACATAAAGCAGGCGCCCTTTGCATAAGGAGGAAACCAGGGTCTGGATGCTGCTTCCCAAAGATGATCAGTCCATAGGTCTCAAGTGGGACCCAAGAGGTTGTATTTTTAGGAAGCTACTCAGGGGAAACTGAGGCAGGTGGCCTTCTGGTTCCTAGTGAGCTCCTCTGTGCCAGTAAGGCACCCCAGTGAGTCGGCTGGGTCCTCATTCTCAGCTTGCTGATGCTTGGAGTTTAAGGATGCAGTCTCTCAGCAACAGTGGCATCCCCCTCCCCCATCAAAGCAGAGGCCTCTTATGACTCAACCCCTCCCCATCATACCACAGACGGGCACAGAAAAGATGACACGCCTGGGCTTATCTCTAAGGGTTAGGAAAGTTCTGAGATAAGTCCCTGGGAGAGAGTACTAGGGAGGCAGTAGGGAGAAGGGCAGGTAAAATTCCAGCTAAGTATTCTGGAAAGCTGCCCAAACCAGGGTCAAGGCATTAGACTTCTCGTCCTCCATCCACTCTGTTCTCCATCCACTCTGTGACATTGGGCAAGGGCCCTTTCCTCCCTGGGTCTCTGTTTCCCCGTTTATAAAAGTAAGGGGGGTTGGACTGAACCATAACTTCCTCCTCTGTTCTAGAAGCCCCTTGGGTTCTGCATCAGTCTTGGTGCCCTTGGGTTGTGTAGGTGGAGTGGGAAGGCTGGGGAAGGGTACTGTGGAGCCCCCCTAGTTTCCCCCTCCCTTCAGAGTTGACCTGTTTTTCATCTATGTATCTGGCTTCCTCATTTAGCTTTCCTTTGAAAAACCGACTTGAGAGCAACTGGTCTGGGAGCTCTCCGTGGCATCTTCCATCATCGGTTTGTTTACTGCCCCCTCTTTTTTGGTGGGTCATGTGCCAGGCACTGTGCCAGGGGCTGGGGTAACTGAGACCCCCCCCTCTTCTTGCCCCCCTCCCCTCCCTGCAGGATTTCTGCCTCCTGGAGCACTCGGTCGATGGCGAAGTCAGACAAGTTCACCCTCCATGAGCAGTGACAACCCACCCTGCTAGTGTGCTGACTCTTGGCAGTCTCTACTACTGCCCTGAGCCCCGGAAAGGGATCCCGCTGGCCTCACACTCACTTGAAAAGCCTTAATGAGAGAACCCACTTTTTTCTCTCCAGCTGACAGCCCAGAGCTCAGTTAGCGTTATGTGCTTTGGCGTTTGATTTATTCAAACTGACACTCGGGTAAACTGTCTCATACTCTTCTCTAATTGTGTGGAAGAGGGGAGCGTCCAAGAATATGGTGTGACTTAAAAGCTTTGAAGTCAGCCTTAGGTTTTGCCCCGTCTAGCTGTGTGACCTCAGGCAGGGTAATTACCCTTTCTGAGCTTCGGCTTTCTCATCTGTCCAAACTGGGGATGATGAGAGTCCCTGCCTCGTAGGATTGTAATGATTAAATGAGGTTAATACCTGTGAAGCCCTTCCACAGTCCTTGGCACAATGATGGCTCCTCCTCTTCTTATTCTTATTCATTTGTGTGGGGTTCTTATCTCTGTTTGGAGATTAGAAGCTTTTTAAGGGGTACAAGCCATGCCTGAATCCATTTTTTTTTATGCTCTCCAATATACCTAGTAGTTTGCACATCCCATGCACTTAATAACTCAATGGCAGGGAGGAATTATTGGGTTGTCAGAAAAGCCATTATGCATTTTTGCAACGAAAAACAGAAAAATACGTCATGACTTTTCCGACAACCCAATAGAACAGTGGTTCTCAAAGTGGAGTCGCCAGACCAGCAGCATCAACACCACCTGGGAACTATGGAGACATGCAAATTTTCTGGACCTACCCCCGACTATATATGAACTCTCACCCATTTGGTAAGTGGCAGAGCCAGGATTTGAACCCAGGAGGACAGGCTCCGTGGTCTATACAATTAAATACTACATGATGCTTGCTGATGTTGGGAGGAAGGGGGTAGAGGAAGCAGTTTGGGGCACAGAAAGATGGGGTAACCACTGACAAATAAGCTAAGCATCACTGCTTCAAGTTCACCATGGCTACCATTTCTTGAGCACTTACTATAAGCCACGCTAATAATCCTCCTTAGTCTTCACAGCCACCCTGTGAGTTGGGTGTTATTGGACTACGTTGGGGAGAAACTGAGACACAGAGAGGAAGAATTATTTGCTCAAGGACATACAGCTCCGCAATTTGAACCCAGGTTTATTGGACTCCAAAGCCTACTGATCTTAAGTCTAAGGTGAGGCACTGGAGGCTTGGAATGACCTCAGGGGAAGAGGGTCCATTGACTAGACCTTGGGACAAAGTTGGGCTGACCCAGACCTGGAGACAAATAAGTGACAGGGAGGTAAAGAAGGATGGGTGACAAAAGTGGGGCCCTTCCTGAGCTTCCTAGCTCAGGGCATCCATATTGCTGTTGTTCCCCAGCAGCTGACACGACAAAAGAGAGAGACAGAGTGGGCACTGAAGCCCGATAAGACAGCCAAATCCAGGCTCTGCCTCTTGCTTGCTGTGTGACCTTGGGCAAGTTCCCTAACCTTTCTGAGCCCCAGTATCTACCTGCCCTTCAAAAGCTTTGAAAATCCCAGTAACAAACAGCTATAAGATACCTGATATGTAGTCAGCAGTTAACCAATGCCCGTTCATACATTTTTCGATTCATTCAATAAATATTTACTGTAGCACCTCTGGCAGTATCCCACCCGTATCCTTGGCACCTACCATTCCCATACACGCGAATCCAACTTCCAGCTGGTGGTACCTGCAATTCTTTTGCAGAAGAAATGTCGTTGCCTTAGAATAACCCCCTACAAGTGCCCTCAACCAATGACTAATGGGAGTTGGGATATAAGTACCCTGGAGTGGGGTAACTCTGAGGGGGGTGGTCTACACTGGCTCCCAGGGCTGCCCCACAGGATTCGGCTTCCGTTGCCATTGCTGACCGTGGTAACTTGCCTGATGACACACCTTTTCCTGGCCCTTTTCCTTCTCTGTCTCACCTCCCCATTCTCCTCCTGGTGTTTTCTGGGGTCACCTCCCAAAGGAATTCCTTGCACACCAACCCTTGTCTCAGAGTCTGCTTCTCGGAGACTGAAACAAAAGCTAAACTAAGATGTTGACTAAACTCCTACTATGTGCCACACACCGGACTCCATCTTGTGCCTAGAATAATGATTCACGGGACAGGCACGGTCCCGCTGTCAGCATACAATCTGCAGTCAGGCAGAAAGCAAAGTAGCCCATAAGGAAGTAACTGCAGTCAGTATTTGAGGCCTTTTTTCCTTCTCTCTCGCCCTGTCCTCGGAGAAAGTAAGGCCCCTCTCTTACAACACACCCAATTCTTTCCAGAGTTATAATTATTTTTCCTTGACTGCCCAAACATAAGGATTTTAAGGCCAGAGTCTGCAATACATCTTACTGTTCATATATATATATATATTTCATTTTCTCTAAAATGCCTGGCCCAATGCTTTGCATTGATCCATCTAATAAATATTCGATGAGCACCCAGTGTACATTCTAGACTGTGGGGACCGACTTAGCCCTGTCCCTCAAGGAGCTGACATTCTCACTGGGGAGGCTGACCACCAAACAATAAAGACATTAATAATACAAAAATCGACCAGTAAACAAATAAATAATATGTCAAATTGTGATAAACACGATGACAACGATCACAAAGCAAGGCAGCAGAGAGGGGCTGGACTGGGGGTAATTTTAGATAACGTAGCAGAGAAGGCCTCTTGGAGGTTAGACATACAGTTGGTGCTCAATAACGGGTTTTGAATACAGAAAGGAGAACCTTTAGGTATCTAGCCAATGAATAACACCACAGATGAGGATAACACCTTCCATATTAAAAAGAAGAGTTTTTTAAGCACTTCAAGGGCCCCTGACCCCTCTCCGAGTTGATGCCGTTGGAAAGGTATCAGTGGCTCCATTCAGAAATCTGTTATGTCCCCAGCATGTAGTTCTTAAGCCAATTAATACCCCCCAGAGAAAAGCGGCCTTGATATTTGATCAATACTAGTAGGAGAGTTGCCAGAATCAATGAGACCTCAGGAAATGACATGGCGATGGAAAAACAAGGGCTATGGCAGGTTCTGCAGGAAGCCTCATGACCAAGAAGTGGCTACGGCCAGTAGCTACTAAGATCTCTGCCTGCTGACCCGCTGTAGGCACCATGCTAGGCGCATTGCAAGGGCCACACGTTTTAAGGCTCACGAAGACCCTGCTAGGTGGCTACTGTTATAACCCCATCTTCCCGAGGAGGAAACAGAGGCTCAGAGAAGGTTAAGTGACTCACTCAAGGTCATGCAATGACAGTGCAATGTGTCAAGGGCGATGATGGGAGGTGGTGGTGGGAGCACAGAGAAGGCATGCCTACCCATCTTATGGCAAAGGAGCTCCTACCTCGTCGGGGAGCTCCTACCTCGTGGGGGTGCAATTTCCAAGAAGAGGTCTGGAGAAGATTGGAGTTGGCCCAGGGAAGGTGGGCAGGGAAGAGAGAGAGGAGATCATTCCAGAAATATGCAAAGGGCTGGAAGTGATGGCACATTCAGGAAGATCTGGGAGGTTGTATTTTGCCGAAGGAAGGATTAACCCCTTGCTTAATTTGGTGTGTCTCAGAGTTTAGCTGGATGGAGGTCACATTTCTGGAGCCATTGTTTAATTCTGGGCTGCCCTACACTCCCCAGAAATGCAGTGTGGAGAGTGTGGGAATATTCTGGGTGATTCTGGGTGATCAACAGCTGTGGTGGGTTAGGGGGGTGACTGCAGCATCTGACAAGTTTGCCAGCACATGCTGCTAGCATCGAGAGCACCTCATCCCCTCACCCAGGGCTGCAGCCCCCCACCCAGGCCCACCGATGGGGATCTAAGCTGTATTTAACAACTTGATGAACTATAGGTATATAGTCTCCAAGGCTCTGACTGTGCCCTGAGTTCCCAGATTGCTTGACATAACCCTATCTTTCCTTCTCTGTGACCGCTCTTCAGTCTGTCACCGTCTTCCTCACCTGGTACACTCCATCAGCCCCAACAGGCTTCATTGCCCTCTGCAATCCAGTCTCCCCTCCCAACTCAGGGGTACCTTTCCAAAATGCAAATCTGGCCATGTCGCCTCCCAAGCTTGAAGCACTTCAAAGTCTCCCATGCCCTCTGGATGAAGCCCAAATTCTCTAGCACTCCTTGCTTCATTTATTCTTCCAACCCACAAATGTTGATTGAGCACCAGTGGATGATCCTTCCAAGGTATGATGAGGCATTAGCTTTCCAACTGACTTTGTTCTATTTTCTTCCTGGTAGGAGTGAGTCTTGGGAGGCCATCTCGCTTTTGTGGACCCAGCATTCGCAGTCCTTCTCTGGCAACTGTGCCTCCATTTTCTACGGGAGCTCCCCACCCACTTCACATGCAGTCTTGGGGATCTAGTTCTTGCCCCCGGAGGCTCAGTGGTTCAGTTTGCCCTTGAAACCTTAAAGCTACCCTGAATCCCTCCAATACATTTCTCGTTTTGATGAGAGTCAGTTTATGGTGCTTGCAGATGGATGGGGCCATCTCTTATCTTTCAGCCTGAAAGCTTGTAGGCTGGCTGTAGTCTGTTTGCTCCTTCATGTCCACTCATCCTTGCTTCTGTACCTCCCTTGGTGCCCTTAGAGGCTGATCCAATCAGCAGAGTCCCTTGCTTTTGCTTTCTGATTGGATTCAGCCAACAGAAAGCATCAGCAGGACAATGGGGGTGGGGTGAGAGGAAAGTGAGGCTGGGTTCATTGCCTCCTAGGTCCCTCCCTATGTTCCTCTTTTAAAGGCAGCCCTTCCCACACAGCTCACTCCCAGGTTCTGCCAGCTGCTCCCTCCTCCTGCTCTCTGAGGCTCTCTGTGGTTCTGGGGTCTGCATTACCCCTTGATCCGACCACGCCTTTGTAAACAGTCCCTTCATGAATCTCCCTGTTGTTTCGCAGTCTGAGTGTGCCTCCCTTCTTGTCAGGACCCTGACTGATACAGGGAGGTGTCCACCGTGGTCTGTGCCTGCTTAGGATCAAGAGGAGGTGGGAAGCAGTAGTGAGTCGCACAGGGTTCTGGGAGGAGGGTGGGGGATAGATGATCTGGGGGAAGACAAAGACAAATCTCCCAAAGTATCCCCAAATAGGAGTGCTAGGAAGAGACCCAGCTAGAAAGAGCTCTGAGCTATAGGTCCATCATTTCCTTGCTATGTGACCTTGGGTTAAAAAAACACTTCCTGTCTCTGATCCTCGTCTTCTTATCTGTAAAATGGGAATAATAGGATCTACTGCATTGGGTTGTGCTGGGGAGTCTATGACCTCATGTCATTCATTCAACAAATATGTACTGAGAACCTATTATGTGCCTGGCAATGTGCCAGGTGCTGGGGACACAGCAGTAAACAGCTCTTACCCTCCAGGAACTTACAGCCTATGTGGGGAAAGGGACATAAATAGGAAATAATACAAATACATATCCAACTATTGACTGTGAAAAGCCCTCCTATGAGGGGCTCTAAGTGGATGGAAAAGTCCCCTCTGAGCAAATGGCTAATGTTTGAGCTGAGTCTTGGAGGAAGAGGCAGGTCAACCAGGTAGGAAAGGTGATCCAAGTATAGATAATAAAGTATGTAAAGCATAGAGGTGGTTGTTGGGGAAAGTAGAAGACAAGGTGGGAGGTAGCAGCGACCAGGCTAATCAGAGCTTTGTGTGCCTCAGTGAGGCGGTTTGTTCTTTGAGTGTGAGGAGTGACATGGATGGTCTTATTTACAGTTTGCAAGATCAAGCTGGCTACTGTGTGAAGAACAGACTATGGCAGGGTCAGGAACGGAGTCAGCGAGACCAGAGGGGGACTGCTGCAATCCTTTGGGTGAGACATGATGGTGGCATAGGCTGGAGAAGTGGCAGCGAGGGTGAAGGAAATGAACTGAAGCAGAGACTGCTGGCTGTCCACCAAAGCTCCACTTCCATAGTGTATAGTTGTGGCTGGGAAACAGCTGCCCAGCCAGAGACTACATTTCCCAGTGCCCTTTGCAGCTGAATGAGGTCATGTGACTGGTTCTCATCAATGAAATGGGAGAAGCGATGGCATCATTTTGGGGCTGAAGTAGTTAAGAGACGTGTGTCTTTCCTGCCTTCTCTTTTCCTGTCCATTGGTTGGAAGCAAAGGCCGTAGAGGATGGGGGAGTCATAAGATGGAAGCTCCCTGGATCCCTGAATCACCATCTGGATGCTTATTTAGACTTTATTTGACCTAAGAACCCCTTTCTATTCTATTGAGTCACTGAGATTGTAGGGTCTGTTATAGCAGCTAGAATTACCTTAACTAACCAATGGGCAGATCAGCTAGGAGAAAGAACCAACAGGACTTGGTGATGGATTGGCTGTTGTGGATAAGTGAGAAGGAGGTCAAGAATAACTTCTAAGTTTCAGCTTGAGCAACTGTGGAGATGAAGTTGATGTTTCCTGAGCTGGGGAAAAAGTGAAAGAGTGCTTTTTTCTTTTCTAGAGGAGTAAAGATTTGAGTTTAGAGCACGATGTTTGCAATGTCTGGGAGACATCTGAATGGAGATGTCATGTAGAAAGTTAAATATAATGATTCAGAAGAGGTCTGAGCTGTTGACATAGTTTAGGAATGCGTTGCCTTGCAGATGACATTTGAAGTGTATAGTAGGTACTCAATCAGTGTTCTCAGGATATGAATCATTTCTTCCTTATTTCTACTCAGCCTTTGGAAGCTGATGGGCACAAATTGTCCAAAAGTGATTAAAGAGTCCTCACCCTTTCTAACCTTACAGAAACCAAAGAACCACCCATTTCTTGCTCTGCCCTCGTATGCCTATTGAAGAGGCTCTCTGAGCTCACACAAGCCTGAGAATCAAGCTATTCAAAGGCTGAATGAAGATAATTCTAATGATACTTAAGACTACCTTCCTTTCTTGATGGGTAAAACATTCACTCATCTTTGATGCAATAAAAGCCACTTGAATCTCTGCCTTTTATTTCTTCAAGAAACTTCACATAATAGGCTGGGGTTTGAAAACAGAGTGTGAAATAGGCAAGGTTGGGCTTCACCTGCCTCTGGATGAGGCCACTTGTCTCTCTCTCTCTCTCTCTCTCTCTCTCTCTCTCTCTCTCTCTCTCTCCCCCCGCCCCCCTGGGCTTCAGGTCTTTTATTCCATGGAGGTTTTGGAGAGGCTGCTGCAGAGGGAAGGGCTTCTGGACAGCTGGAGAAGCAGCTTGGATGGGAAGAGACCCCTGGCAAAGCTGAGATTTTCATCCAGTGGCCTCTAATCCCAGGGTAGCAAACTCAAATGCCTGCAGGAGCCAGCCAGTTAATGACTCACATAAACAAGTCACATAGGGGAACTTGGAGAACTGCAGAGCCCAGGTCTTGTTAAAGGGGTGGACACAACATGGCTCCAGCCGACTGTCACCATGTGGAATGCAAGTCCAGTATCACTAGGTCCTTTGGCTTCTCTTGAGATTACAGTAATACCTTGGTTTGCGAGCATAATTCTTTCTGGGAAACAAACTAGTCGTATTGCAAGACATAGCTCATTTACCATGTTAAAATGTATTGGAAATGTTTTCTGGTCTTACGAAACACTCACAAACCAAGTTACTTGCAATCCGAGGTTTTACTGTATATAGGAAATCTGAGTTTTAAATGATGGGAACTAATTACATGTAAACAGGGCTCTGTGGACCAAAGAGCACATACACGGTGCTAAGAAATTGCCTGAGGGGGAAATATGTAATAATTTTGGAATTGTTAGTAAACAAACACAAGTTCACTGACTCAGCTACATACACAGTTTGAGCTGAGTCTTGGAGGAAGAGGCAGGTCAACCAGGTAGGAAAGGTGATCCAAGTATAGATAATAAAGTATGTAAAGCATAGAGGTGGTTGTTGGGGAAAGTAGAAGACAAGGTGGGAGGTAGCAGCGACCAGGCTAATCAGAGCTTTGTGTGCCTCAGTGAGGCGGTTTGTTCTTTGAGTGTGAGGAGTGACATGGATGGTCTTATTTACAGTTTGCAAGATCAAGCTGGCTACTGTGTGAAGAACAGACTATGGCAGGGTCAGGAACGGAGTCAGCGAGACCAGAGGGGGACTGCTGCAATCCTTTGGGTGAGACATGATGGTGGCATAGGCTGGAGAAGTGGCAGCGAGGGTGAAGGAAATGAACTGAAGCAGAGACTGCTGGCTGTCCACCAAAGCTCCACTTCCATAGTGTATAGTTGTGGCTGGGAAACAGCTGCCCAGCCAGAGACTACATTTCCCAGTGCCCTTTGCAGCTGAATGAGGTCATGTGACTGGTTCTCATCAATGAAATGGGAGAAGCGATGGCATCATTTTGGGGCTGAAGTAGTTAAGAGACGTGTGTCTTTCCTGCCTTCTCTTTTCCTGTCCATTGGTTGGAAGCAAAGGCCCTAGGGGATGGGGGAGTCATAAGATGGAAGCTCCCTGGATCCCTGAATCACCATCTGGATGCTTATTTAGACTTTATTTGACCTAAGAACCCCTTTCTATTCTATTGAGTCACTGAGATTGTAGGGTCTGTTATAGCAGCTAGAATTACCTTAACTAACCAATGGGCAGATCAGCTAGGAGAAAGAACCAACAGGACTTGGTGATGGATTGGCTGTTGTGGATGAGAAGGAGGTCAAGAATAACTTCTAAGTTTCAGCTTGAGCAACTGTGGAGATGAAGTCGATGTTTCCTGAGCTGGGGAAAAAGTGAAAGAGTGCTTTTTTCTTTTCTAGAGGAGTAAAGATTTGAGTTTAGAGCACGATGTTTGCAATGTCTGGGAGACATCTGAATGGAGATGTCATGTAGAAAGTTAAATATAATGATTCAGAAGAGGTCTGAGCTGTTGACATAGTTTAGGAATGCGTTGCCTTGCAGATGACATTTGAAGTGTATAGTAGGTACTCAATCAGTGTTCTCAGGATATGAATCATTTCTTCCTTATTTCTACTCAGCCTTTGGAAGCTGATGGGCACAAATTGTCCAAAAGTGATTAAAGAGTCCTCACCCTTTCTAACCTTACAGAAACCAAAGAACCACCCATTTCTTGCTCTGCCCTCGTATGCCTATTGAAGAGGCTCTCTGAGCTCACACAAGCCTGAGAATCAAGCTATTCAAAGGCTGAATGAAGATAATTCTAATGATACTTAAGACTACCTTCCTTTCATGATGGGTAAAACATTCACTCATCTTTGATGCAATAAAAGCCACTTGAATCTCTGCCTTTTATTTCTTCAAGAAACTTCACATAATAGGCTGGGGTTTGAAAACAGAGTGTGAAATAGGCAAGGTTGGGCTTCACCTGCCTCTGGATGAGGCCACTTGTCTCTCTCTCTCTCTCTCTCTCTCTCTCTCTCTCTCTCTCTCTCTCTCTCTCTCTCTCTCTCCCCCCTGGGCTTCAGGTCTTTTATTCCATGGAGGTTTTGGAGAGGCTGCTGCAGAGGGAAGGGCTTCTGGACAGCTGGAGAAGCAGCTTGGATGGGAAGAGACCCCTGGCAAAGCTGAGATTTTCATCCAGTGGCCTCTAATCCCAGGGTAGCAAACTCAAATGCCTGCAGGAGCCAGCCAGTTAATGACTCACATAAACAAGTCACATAGGGGAACTTGGAGAACTGCAGAGCCCAGGTCTTGTTAAAGGGGTGGACACAACATGGCTCCAGCCGACTGTCACCATGTGGAATGCAAGTCCAGTATCACTAGGTCCTTTGGCTTCTCTTGAGATTACAGTAATACCTTGGTTTGCGAGCATAATTCTTTCTGGGAAACAAACTAGTCGTATTGCAAGACATAGCTCATTTACCATGTTAAAATGTATTGGAAATGTTTTCTGGTCTTACGAAACATTCACAAACCAAGTTACTTACAATCCAAGGTTTTACTGTATATAGGAAATCTGAGTTTTAAATGATGGGAACTAATTACATGTAAACAGGGCTCTGTGGACCAAAGAGCACATACACGGTGCTAAGAAATTGCCTGAGGGGGAAATATGTAATAATTTTGGAATTGTTAGTAAACAAACACAAGTTCACTGACTCAGCTACATACACTGTAAACCATTCTTCATGGTTCTTTTTATCCCCCCTTTGGTGACGTAAACGTTTTAAAATTTTCAACAGGTGAGTAAAAAAGTGTAAAGGGAAACTGTGACTGAGAGTGAGCTAGGCTTTGAGGGTGAGGGGCTATGTGTGTCTTGTTCATGTGGAATCCTCAGGCCTGAAAATGTACCCCAGAAATATTGTTGAATAAAGTAATGAATGAAAGATAATGGGCAAACAAAAGAAGTAACATCCCCAGAACTGACTTTGCATGTTTCAGGGTCTGGGAACCCATAGTAGCCCAGTCATCCCCCAATTTACACATTTGAGTTCTGCTACATTTAAGTTATTCTCTAAAGAGGACACCTACAGGATGCTGGTGCAATGTATGATGGTCCCCAGTGAGGCACATGAACTTAGCATCGACAAGATCCGTGTAGCTGGCCTCGAATTCTCTTTTCACTTCTCTCCCTACTAGAACCCTCTCAAGACTTTAAGCTGCAGCTTCAGACTTCTCTACAAAGCTGTCACTGACCCACAGATAATAGCACCAATAGCGTTCGCATTTAATAAGCAACTACGAAGCACCAAACACTGTCCTCGGTGTTTATAATCGGTTTTAGTAATGTTTTAGTCATCTTTCCTCTGATAATATATATCCTACAACCCCTGGCCATAGCGATGAGTACAAGACTAAGGCCTGGCCAGTCATAGTACTTCATACCTTTCCCTCAAAGTGATTGGTCCAAAGAGTAAGCAAGTGATTCAAGCAGGACCAATCAGGGCCTGGAACTGATATACTGTTACTGGGTGAAGGAAGCTCTCTCTCTCTGCTGAGGCTGCTAAGCTGAGGCTGTGGGCAGCATTGTCCATGTCATTTGGAAAAGGCTCATCTGTAGGAGGAGAGGCTGAGGTTTCCAATGCAGAAGAAGAAGAGGCAAGCAGAGAACAGAAGGAACAAGGGATGCAATGCGCTCCCTTTTCGACCTGGCGTTGTGTTTCTGTCACTCAACCAAAGGAGTCCTGATTGATACAGCCCTTTATATACTGTCACACCTAACTCTCTCAATAACTCGGTGAAGCTGGTATAAATAACCCCCATTTTATAGGTGAGGAAACTGAGGCTCAGAGAGGTAAGGTGACTCGCCCAAAGCCACACAGCCAGCAGGAGGCAGTTTTGATGACTCCAGAACTATGCTACTCTACCTGTTCCGAGGAACCAACATCCTGGGTTGGCGCTTATATAATATTTTGTATTATTAATGCAAGCTCCTGTAGGGCAGAAATGTCCTCTACTAAGAAATCCATTACGTCAGGACTTAGAAGGCACTTCAGAGGTCAGCTGGATCTCTCTGGAAAGAGCAGGGCACCTGGAGTCAGAAGGCTTCCAGGGCGGCTTCTGTCTTTTATTAGCTGGAAAAGTTACTTCACTTCTGTGAATTTGAATTTCCTCATTTGTAGAAAGGAGATAATGCTCAGGATACTACTCAAGATACAAGGTTGTCATGACAATTAAAGGAGATGAAGAATATGAATCTGTCTTAGAAATGTAACGTCCTATACAAAAGTAAGGTACCAATCCTGTTGTTTACCCATATGATGCTTAATCATATGTCAGTCTGTGCTTCAGTGCCCCCCAATATGAAACACTCATCACCTCTAAGGCTGTTCTTTCCATCTTTGGGCCATTCTGATTATTACAAAAAAATTTTTTCACATTCCAAGTTGGAATATTTCCTTCTTGAGCTTGTGTTCATGGTTTCCATGGGTATCCATTCATCCATTTCCTTCCTTCCTTCCTTCCTTCCTTCCTTCCTTCCTTCCTTCCTTCCTTCCTTCCTTCCTTCCTTTCTTCCTTCTCTCCCTCCCATCCATCTACAGTTCTGTGCTGCTTAATAATGGGGGTACATTCTGAGACATGCATAGTTAGACGATTTCATCATGGTGCAAACACCACAGAGTGCACTTATTCAAAGTTATTGGGTTGTCGGAAAAGTCATGATTCATTTTTGCAACGAAAAACATAGAAAAAAATACGTCATGACTTTTCCTACAACCCAATAGATGGTCCAGCCCACTACACACCTAGGCTTTATGATATAGTCTATTGCTCCTAGGCTACAAGCCTGTGCAGCATGTTACTGTACTGAATACCATAGGCAACTATAACACAATGGCAAGTATTTGTGTATCTAAACATATATATAGAAAACATACAGTTAAAAAAAAGGTATAAAAGATAAAAAATAGTACACTTGGCAGTTGCTCTGTGAGTGAGTGGGTGGGTGGTGAGTGACTGTGAAGGCCTGGGTCATGACGGTACACAACTGTTGACTTTATACACACTGGACACTTAGGTTATGCTAAGTTCATAAAACAACAGGAGCTTAAATGAAGCACTAGAGAAAATGATGCAGTCAACAGATGCAGTAAACGTAAGATGGATGAGGCTGCTGCCAGTGGAACATGGCATACTGTTTTACAGCACACTTTTTTAAAAAGTATAAAGAATACACTCTAAAATAACCATAGGGCCGGCCGAATGGTGCGTTGGTTAAGAGTTGGCTTAGGACACCAGCTCTGAGCAGCAGGGCCCCAGTTCAGATCCCACATGGGCCAATGACACTGCGCCCTCTACAGCTAAGATGGTGAACAACAGCTCGACCTGGAGCTGGGCTGCCTTGAGTCGCCGGCGATGGCGTGGTTGCTGTGGGGTTGGCCCACAGCTGGCGTGACCTACTGTGAGCTGCTGTCAGCTGCCTTGAGCTGCTGTGAGTAGCCTTCTAATGGCCGGCGAGTGTCTGCCTCACCTGGGAAGAGCTCAATGATAATACCATCATGGGCCAGTGAAGAGACGTCCTCCACAGCTAGACTGAAGAACAAAATGATAGCAACTTGTCTGTTCCCCTTCCCTGATTCCCCAATAAAAATCTTAAAAAAATATATATATATAACCATAAAGTATAGTAAATACATAAACCCGAACACAGTCATTTATTATTATTATCAAGTATTATGTATTACACATAATTGATCGTGCAATATGTTTATACCACTGGCAGTGCAGTATGTTTGTTTCCACCAGCACCACCACAAACATGAATCATATGTTGTGCTACAAAATTTGCATGGCTATGATGTCACTAGAGGTTAGGAATTTTTCCACTCCATGACATTCTTATGGCATCACTAATGTGCATGCATTCAAAATGTCATTATGTGGCTCATGACTGTCCTGTAATAAGTACTGAAGATAATCAGAGCCTCAAGAAGACACACAGTCCCACGTTCACAATAGTTTCATCCCATCCATTTGATCCATCCTCCTCACAGCAGTGAGAGTAATGTTATTCTAAGTACTTCAAGTCCATCAATGGCCTTCCATTGCCCTCAAGATACAATGAGCTTCAGACTCCTATGTGGTCTGGTCCCTGCCCACCTCTCCAGCCTTAACTCTCCCTCTCTCACCCCCTGACCTAGGTTCCAGCGAACAACAGCACTCACCATTGGTAGCCTGAGCCATTTTCTTCCACCCCTGGACCTTTGCACAAGTTCTTCTTTATGCCTGGAATACATTTCCACCCCTCTTTACCTGGTTAATCCCTACTTAACTTTCAGATCTTAGCTGAGATGTCACCTCCCCCAGGAGGCCTCTCTTACCCCTCTCTTTGTTTCCTGAGTCCCCTGGCCTCACTTCTAACCCTGCGCAGATCACACTGCTCTCTGCTTGCTTGTCTGTCTCTGCCTCTGTGTCATGTTCATGACTGACTGGCTTTCCAATGCCTAACAGAGTTGCAATAAAGAGTTTGGAATGAATATCCTGTCTCCTTTCATCTCTGCCTCCTGTCCCCTTCTGCGATCCCTCAGCACTCTGGGAATTATAAAGAGAGTTACTGGTTCTCCACATGGTAGGGAGTGAGGAGGGGCTTGGAGGAGTCTCCTGCCTGCCTTAGCTCTAACAGTGCCAGAAATGCCACCATTAGCAAGTCATTATCGGAGGGAAGCACTGATCCCTCTTGGGGATCCTCAGGTAGAGACCTCACAATGAGTATGTGACACATCTTGTGTCAGACAAATATCCCATGGAACAAAAGACCCAGAAAGGTGTGTGTGTGTGTGTGTGTGTGTGTGTGTGTGTGTGTGTGTGTGTGTGTGTGTGTTCCACACAGCAAAATACTTTGCAAGGCTCCCAAACTCAAACTTGCCAACAGAAATGCCACCAAGGTCTGGGTAAGAAGCTACTTCTACAAGGCCATGTGGCACAATGGTTACCTTCTCTGCCTGTGGTGCACAATATCCTGGATTTAAATCCCGACTCTGCGGTTCCCAGCTGGGTATCCTTGGCCAACTCATTTCACTTCCATATGCCTCAGTTTCTCCCTCTATAAAATTGCCTTAATAAGCAAAGTACTAACTTTTGGGATCAGGATAGACATGATGCCAGCAACATGTTCAGTGTGGGGCTGGGGTGTAGTAAGAGCTTGATAAGCCACAGTTATTATCATTATTGTCCTTTAAATTAAAATGCAAGGTCTCTTGCTTATCCCGAAGACCTGGCCTCCGATCCCACGGCTGCTGCTGGCTCTCTGGGTGGCCCTGAGCAAGTCGCTTGCCTTCTCTGGGTCTCCCCAGCTGTTCTCTGGTTCTCCCGCCTGGGGTTGGAGGCCTTTGACCAACAGCTGGGGAACAGCTGTTGGGCTGGCTGGCTTTCGTCTGCCCTCTCAGAGGAGGGTGAGACGGATGGTGGGTTGGAAGGTGGCTCTGAGTCACCCTGGGGCTCATCTGCCTACAGAAGCCCTGAATGGCAATAGGTAAAGCACCAGCAAACTGAGGAGTCACAGGTAGGGTGACCACCTGTGATGGTTTTCCTAGGACTGTCCTGGGTGTAGCACTGAACAGTCCATGTCCTGGGAGGCCCCTCCATCCTGGGCTACCGGGACCATTGGTCACTCTAGCACAGCTGATGTCCCCTGAGCAGGATCATAACATTTAAGGGGACACCGAGGTTGAGGAGGGAGCAGATGTGGCTACTGGGTGCCCTGGAGGGGCTGCCCCACTCACCGGGCACTGCTGGCCTTGGGGCAGGGGAAGGCAGAGGGAAGGCTGCTGCTACTTCCCTTTCTGTACCCCCTCCCCCCAAATATTGCCGACCCTGTGAAACAGAAGCGAAGAATTTTCCAGCCACCTTGTCCAGGCTGTCCCTTCTCCTTGGCCCTCCCTTTCTCCCTCCTTTCCTTAAAAGAAATCTTACTAATGGCTCACAATCCAGCTCCAAGTCAGCCCCCTTTTCCTGACCAGCTGGCAGAATGGTGCCCGAGGTACCCTGTGAAAAGCCCTTCATCCTGTGGTTGCTGCTCACAGGCAAGTTACCCCAATAATAGCCCCATCCCCTTGTCTGAACACCAGGAATAATCAGAGAAGCAACCTCTCAGGGTTATCCGGACGATTCCATGAGATAATATGTTTCAAGTTCTTAGAAGATTGCCTGGAGCAGGGTGAGTGGTCAGTAAATGTTAGTGAGCATAATAGGGAGAGTAGCAGCAGCAGTAGCAGCAATATTTGACAACCAGTGATTGTGAAAATCATGCTCAGTTTGCATTTCTGCTGTCTCCCCTGGTCCCTTTCTCTTATACCTACTTAAGACCTGGGCCCACATAGGTAGCCATTCCAGGATGACCTATAACTCTCCATTCGTGTTTGATATATGAATGATTTCAAAACCTCCTTTCAAAGGACTCGACAGGTCCTTCGGCAAGACAATGACAAGAACAGCTATAACGTTTGCCCTGCATTTACCACATGCCAGGCTGTGTTCTAAGCGCCCACCATCCTGTTGCCTCTTTTAAACTTGGGAAACAGTAGCTGGTCTGGGGTGGCCTCCACCTATCAAGTGTCACTGCGTGCCGGGCATAACATAAATCACCCCACCCCAGCGATTCCCAGTGGGGGCAATACTGACCCCCAGGGGACACGTGGCAATGTCTGCAGACATGTTTTGGTTGTCACAACTAGGAGTGGGGTGCTACTAGCATCTAGTAGGTTGAGGTCAAGGGTGGCGCTAACCCCCCCTACAGAGCACAGGGCAGCCCCTCACCACCAAGAATCATCCAGACCAGCATATCAGCAGTGCCAAGGTTGAGAGGCGCTGCGCTACATGTGTTATCTCCTATTTCGTCCCCGCAATGGCTGCAGGATGCAGGGATCAGAGAGGAAGAAACAGGCTCAGATAGGTCGCCCAGCAAATATCAAATGGAGCCAGGATGTGATCTCTGCTGGTCTCTTGCCAGACTCAGGGGAGAGCGGAGCCAGCTGCTCTTTCTGGAGGGGAGGACCCTTCTGATTAGCTAAGCACAGCCCTGTCTGAGGGTCACAGGAGAGTCGTGTCAGGGGAGTGCGACTTGTCCAGAGCCTGGAGCCAGCCCATGGGGAATTCTTCTGGCCAGCCAGAGCAGGCACCAGATGCGAGGTTGAGTAGAATTTAATATCCGACCATCTGCAGTCAGCAGCCCCCAAACTCGGCAGGCAGCCCTCCGGGCAGATGGGAAGGCTCTTCCGGCAACCCTGCAAACCTGTGTGCCCAGTTGATTTGCTGCGGGTCCTGGAAGATCTGACGGAAGATAGAGTGTCTCATGTACCAACACCCTCCCCTCCCGCCCCCCCCACACTCTGCCTTTGTCCCCAGGTGCCAGGACCCCGGTGGACACTGAAACCACCCATCTCTCTGTCATACGCCTATGCCTCTCTCAGTGCCTCTGCTGAAGAAACCTGTGGCTGCTGAGCTATGATGGAGGGTCCCTTTGTCTCCTGTGCCATGCTGAGGGGAAAACACCAAGATTTCTGTGAGTGGCAGCAAGATGCATCCAGGGAGGACATTTAAAGGCGGCAAAGTGGGGAGGCTCCCTCACCTGCACCCAGCCCAGCCTAGTTCCCTCGCCCTCGTGTGAACTCCTAGCCAAGCCAGTGCCTGCGCCTCCTTCACCTGCTTCCAAAGAAAAAACAACCAGCGTCACTCCTTGGGACCCGAGAGGGTCCTTAGGCCATTGCAGAATCATCCTAAAGAAGCACCGCTCTCAATAGCAATGCGAGCTTCTGGTAATTGAGGATTTATATCAGGCACCAGGCACTGTGATTCATGTGTCACCTTCAAGTCCTTATGACAGCTCTGGAGGTGCTGGTATAAACCTCATTTTCTGAAGCTCAGAGAGGTTAAGTCTTTCTCCCAAGGTCAGAGGGCCAGTACACAATTTCAGGGTTTTCTAGTACATCGAGAATGGCCGCAGGTCAGCAGAAGGGTCCAGCGTAGAGCTGGTATACGGCAGGCACCCCAGATTAATCCTCGCCCCTGTGGGGTCTCAGCAAGCCCCTCTTCAATGAGAGACAAGTGCTGCTTCTAACCAGTTTTGTGCCTGGCTGCCTGTCAGGTGTTGGGGACACATTATTCTTCGGAGGTGGTTGAAACACACCGGATTGCCAGGCAGGGTGTTAACATCATTGACTGGTGTGGTCAAAGCTTTCTTTAGAAATAGGGCCACGTGCAACCCATTTCACATCGACTCCACATCTGAGAATGGTTCCAACTCCTGTATTTGTATCTTCCAAGCCCTCTGCCTGTTCAAATGGTGACTTCTTCCTTGATTCTCCAATTGATTAGCCAAATGTGACTAAGGGCCAAGTGTGTGCCAGGCACGAAGGAAGCGTGATGGTGGCCATCTCTGCCTGGCGTGTCCCAACACCGAGAATAGCCACTGTTGGCTCGGCACCTACTCTGTACAGGTACAGGATGCTTTGCGCACCTTATGTTTTCTCACCTTCACAGGAGTCCTGCAAGGCTGGATGATCATCGCTTCCATTTTATAAGTCTGGAAATCGGAGCTTAGAGGGGTTTGTGGCTTGCTCAGGGTCCTACAATCGAATAGTGGCACAGGTGGGGGCAGGGAGCCAGGCCCAGCTGGAGCGTAAGTCCCCATCGCTTCTGGGTGTGAGCTTGGCCCACGTGGGGAAGGCTGCTCTGCCCTGGGCTCGTTGGGTTTAGGGACAGGCCCACTTCCTTTTCCTCCTGGGTTTTGCCACTATGCTTGGCCGCTTTTGGGGATTGAAGGCAATGATCCCAATGGGATCAGCTCTGCTCCCCTGACTTTAACCTGAGCAGATAGTGCAAGCTGGCTACAATTCTCCAGGAACTTTCAAGTCTGCTGTGATTGACCGAGCCAGACAGGCTAGGGAGTGTGCCCTGGGCAAGGAAATCGCATTACGGAATTACGGTTTGTTTGCAAGGTTCCCCTGAGCAGCCAGGAGTTGGCTTTCTGACCCCATTAATCAGACATGCAACTTCCCAAGTTCAGGGCAGCCCAGACAGTCTGTGGCTGGATCCCAAAGGACAGTGGCCTGACCTTTGAGGAATTGGATGCCAACGATGAAAACACCATTCGAATTCTAGCAGCTCTTCCTGATTTCTGGGCAAGTGACCTAACTTCTCTGAGCCCCAACTTCTCCCCTATAAAACAGGGATAATAATAATGTTTGGCAAACATTTTTTTTTGCCTCTTAGAACCCATTTTCCTTTCCTACCAGTACCCTCATTTTTTAAGGAGATAATTTGCTTCTTTCTCTGTTGAATAATCATTTGTTCTGTTTGTCTCCAGCCAAAGGGGTGGGTAATACTTACTACAGTGGCTACAGTGGCGATTAAATACGGTGATGCCAGCAAAGCAGTCAACCCAGTGCCTGGCACTCAGTAAGGACTCAAACTGTCCCTTTGGGACAGGCAGTCACCACGGTGTTCCTGATGACCTCTGCCTCCTGGTCGTCACACCTGCACCCCTCAGAACCCTCCCCCTTTGAGTGGACCTAGTAACTTGCTTCTAACAAATAGAATACAGCTAAAGGGATGGAATGTCATTTCTGAGATTAGGTTCCAAAAAGACAGAGGTTTCTGTCTTCTTGCTTGTCCTTGCCCTTGTCTTAGTGAGGATTAAATATGATGCTGCAAAGCATTTAATCCAGTGTCTCGAAGCCCTCGGCTTGGGAAAAGCTGGGGAGGAAGCTGTGAGCTGCCCAAGGGCGAGGCCCAGGTGGTGGGGAGCTGAGTTGATGGCAGCAGCCGGCGGGTCCCTGAGTCCTGCCAAGAGCCAAGCGAGGGAAGAGGGAAGTGGGTCCTCCCCCAAAAGAGCCGAGATGGCTGCTGGTCTACTTGCTTTCCTGGCCTTGAGCAGAGTCCATGGGAACTGGGGGGCTAAAGCATCCTGTAAGCTCTGAAGCCCTCCAAGGTACAGTTGTCCCCCCTCATCTGAGGGGGATAAGTTCCAAGACCCCCAAGTGGATGACTGAAATCGTGGCTAACACTGAATTCTATATACACTATGTTTGTCCTATACGTACGTACCTATGATGAAGTTTAACTTATAAATCAGGCATAATAAGAGATTGACAACAGCAACTAACAATAAAATAGGTCAATTATAACAAAATGTTGTAATAAAAGTTATGTGCATGTGGTCTCTCACTTTCTTATTGTACTGTACTCACCATTTCACGTAAAGGAAGCACTTTACGGCGTCTCTCTGGCATATCTGAATCACCAGCACCACCACTCTTGCACTTTGGGGCCCCTATTAAGTAAAGTAAGGGTGACTTGGACACAAGCACTGTGATGCCACGACAGTCGATCTGATAACCGAGGAGCCCACTAAGTGACTGACAGGTGGGGAGTGTACACAGTGTGGAGACACTGGACAAAGGGAGGAGCCACGTCCTGGGGGGGATGAAGCGAAACAAAGTGAGATTTCGTCACGCTGCTCTGAACGGTGTGCAATTTAAAACTTATGCATTTTTCATTTCTGGAATTTTCTATTTAGTATTCTCACACTATGGTTGACCACAGGTGACTGACTCACACTGAGGAAAGCGAAACTGCAGATAAGGAGGCACTGCTGTTTTTGCTATTTTTCTGTGACGTGTTACTCTGGCCACAGCCAACAGTAATCCCCACTGACTAATGTGCCAGGCACTGTGTTAAACCCATTTATCCACTTGTTTTTTTTTTGTTTTTTTTTTTGAATCCCCATTTTACAGATGTGAAAACTGAGCCTTGGAGAGGTTAAGAGATTTATACTTGGTCACCCGGCCTGTACGTGGCCAACCTGGACTCAAACCAGTCAGCCTGGCCACTAAGCATTTGCTCAGGTTGGGCCTTCTGAGAAAAGTGCCCCGAGGAACCCTTTGCTCTCTCCTGGAAGCACCCCTAGCCCGTGCCAGGGTCAGTGGAACATATCAGTGTGGGCTTGCCCCAAGGGTCACCCCAAAACTGAGACCAGTCCCAAGAGACACAGAGATAAATGGGTTTGCAGCATCTTCCTCTCAGCTGAGGAGCATCCTGGGGCAGCCTTGGGGGAGGCAGGGAGAAGGCTGAGGTGGCCTGTCTGAGCTCTGGGTGACAAGTGTTCCTCTCACACCCTCTTGGACCTGAGCTCCGAGGCCCTGGCCTTAGGCTTCTGGCTGTGGGTCCCTGGAGGCCCCTGGTGGAGTATGACCCCCATCCGTGTGACTGATGAATAAAGGACCCCCCACCATCAGCCCCTTTCCTGGGGAATCTCATCTGAGCCATGACCTCATCCCTGATTCCCCGTAATTTACGTTCATGTCCACATTAACTGATGTTGCAGAGGCCGTGAACTGGGCTAATTGTTTGCAAACAGCGGATTGCGAGGTTTCTTGGCTGATTATGGGACATTAGCAGGGGAAACGGCAACGTTCTGCTGTATGATAATTAATGAAGGACTTGGGGGACGCCATCTGCCCAGACGGGATGCAGAGGCCTCTGCGTGGCTTGGTCACCCAGCAGCCTCGGATGCCCTCCAACCCCAGAGCACAGGAACGTACGGTACGTCTCCTGGGTGGAACAGGGGGAACTCTCCCCTGTGGAGGTTCCTTCAACATCTCCCGTTTTCATGTAATGACATGGCAGAAAGAAAGGGACTCACAGCAAACTTTCAGGCCACAGAGGAAATAGACCCTAATCATATGGACTTGCTAGAGCATAGTAAGAGTTATTACTACTACTGTTATAATAGTGCCAGGGACTGTGCCAGTGGTTTCCATACATCTCATAATTATAATTAAAACATCAACTCTGGAAGGAAGGCACCGTCACCACTCCCATTTTACAGATAAGCAAACCGAGACTAAGATGCAGAGGGGTGACGTCACACAGCCAGTAGGCGGTGGAGCTAGGCTTTAATATCATGGAATCTGGCTCCAAAACTCATGCTTTTGCCCACCACTCCCAATGGCCTCTCCAGCAGGTGATATGCCAGCCTGACAATCTTGTATCTCCAGTTCTGGAAGCTTTGAGGCTGGATTTTTTTTTTTTTAACTTCCCACTGCTTTCCAATTTTTCCAATTTCAGCTCATTGCCAGGTCAGCCCCTTGGCACTCTCCTGATCCAGTTACTCCAGGGCCTTCACCCTCCTCTTTCCTGACTTCCCACTTCCTCAGGGTGGATGGCTATAGAGGCAGAGGGTGGCAAGAAGGGAAGTAAGGCTTACTGAGTGCCTGTGACATATGAATCATGCTGCATATATGGCCTCGTTTAGTCCTTTAAAAGTCCTATGCTGTAGGAATAATGTTATTGTTATAATAATGAGATTATGAGGAAATGGAGGCTCAGAGAGGTAGGTATCCAAGTCATACAGTGTACAGATGGTAGAGCCATGAGTGGTCTGACCTCAGAATCTGCTCTTCATTGTGACATGTGACCTCAGGAAAATCCCTCTGTGACTGCTCTGCCTCTATTTCTAGCCATGCATTTTTCACAAGGATGCCCAGTTATCCATTTGATCAGGTATTATAACTAGCTGTGCACAAACCACTATTCCCATGTCCCTGGCAGACATTACTAGTGGATCGCAGAACTCTTTCCTGCTGAACCTATATCTGTGCTCTATACTATGGCCCAGGCAGTCATAACCAAACTTTCTGAGATGGCATTTTAAATGAAAATAAGTGTTACTCCTCACTCAGATGGTCATCTTGACGACAAGGCAACATTTCTGGTCACTAATCTGAGGGCCTCAGATTACTTCCTAATAACATGAGGGAACCCCCAGGTGCTTCCAAGGTAACCAAAACAACAAACCCAACCTAAAGCTTGGGCGCCTCCCCAAACACAAGCATTTCTGGGAGTTGCCTTTTGTTGAGCAAATAAACCTCAATACCGCCAAATTGCAATTCTCAGTCTCACTTTTCTGAGACCCACAAAACAGATGTAGAGAAGCAAAGCAGTGCAAAGCTGGAGACCACCAGGACAGCCAATTCCTGCAGGTCATGGCTTCATGGTGTCCAGTGTGGTATAGCTGAACTAGGCAGATGGTGGGTGCAGACCCTCATGCATGTGTGGTGACTCCAGGATCTTCTCTCCTGCCCATGAACGTTTCTCAGTGACTGCCAGAGACATTTTTATAGGGACCTCCTAAAATCTACTCTGATGTGTCTTGAGTCAAGAATTGATATGCTGGGGTGCTCTACTGTCCCTTGGCTGATCCCAACACACCTCTGTCCCACCTAGGAGATGAGAACCACCATCCGCAGCCACGAGGCCAGAAATGACCTTGGTCCCCTCCAGTGCCGAGTCTGACCCACAATGCCTGGCACAGGGAAGTACATGGTTGAAGAAATACAATCCTGAGTTCTGAGATCCTGGGCGTGTTCCCTCCACAGAGTGCAGAGAACGTCTTCTGGGTTTATCTGACTATCTCCATCTCACCCTCCTCTGGGAATAGCACCCCATTTTCCTTTGGGGGACAATTCTCCTCTTACTCTCATTACGACGACATTGGTTGAGGAACCAGTACTTCCAGCCACGGCAGTCAGAGGCACCACATATCAACTGAGCTCTGTCCCCCTTACCTCTTGCCCATTACTCTCCAACCCTCTCTCAGATATAATTGTTTTCTTTTGGAGAGTATTGTCCTGACTTGTTCATTGTGTGTCTCCCCCACTAGGACATAAGCTCCAAAAAGAGGGCCAGAGCTCTGCCATTTTGTTTACTGAAGACTCCTTGGTTCTTAGAACAGTGCCTGGAACATGGTACGAGGTGCTCACTGGGGAATCAGTGATGACTAGACTCTGGCTGTGTGATTGGAAGGGAGCCTCTTTTCCCACCGGAGTTGCTAGACTGGTAGAACAAAAGCCTGCCTTGAGGAGGGTCGGCCTGAGGATGAAGGCAGTACAGAGGAAAGCGGAACTAAGTGAACAGAGAAAGATCCCTGATGGCAGTGACCGCCTGGATCCAGCTGAGATCACTGTTTTCTCATTTACTCTACTAAGTGTAATTATGTTCAGTGCTGGATAATACATTGGTAAATGAAACACTCATGGTCCCTGCCTTCACAGTCCAGAGGAGGAACTAGGCAGCATAAAAGCAGGCAAATGAACAAAAGCTATAATTTTAAGCCATGAGAAGGGCTATGAAGAAATGCCACAGGGTGCAGTGAGAAAGAATGATTGGGGGAGACTTACTTCAGCTGGGTGTTCTGCCACATGTACTTTGACTTGACGCTTAAACTTGAGAGTCAAGAGTGAGTCCCCATGCCCTCCATGCGATGATGGGTTATTCTTGACAGAGGAAAGAGCATGTGCAAAGGCCCTGAGGTAGAAACAAGCTCAGTAAGACTGAGGAGGTCTGAATCCTGATGGGTGCAGGCTAAGGGCCCACGTGGTTAGAGATGAGGCTGGACAGGTAGACATTAGCTCATCCCTTAGATTAGGACTAGGAGATCAAGGTGAGGCATTGAGGCATCTTCTCTGATATGTACTGAGAAGCAACGGAAGGATTTGGAACAAGGAAATGGCAGTCACCTTGTCTCTAGACAGATTCCTGGCTCACGAGACAAATGGATTGGGAGAAAGGGGGAGATTGGAAAACGGGGCACCAGCTAGGTCGTGATTTCAGGACTCCAGGGGAGTGAGGACTAGGGCGTGGATCAACATGGTGGAGCTGGACATTGCCAGATGTGGGCAGATTTGAAGCCAGGGGGCTGGCTGCATTTTCTGGCATCATCTCATGTGCACCAATCCTTTAGAATCATTCTCATAGATCCGCTCTGAGACCCCCCAGCCCCCCGCTGCTGGGCCCCAAGACACATTTGTCATTTCCAGTCACAGTCTTCCAGGATCATCCCTTTACCGGATTTTCTCTGTGTGTTTTTAAGGTCTTCATTACTTTCTAATTGTCCTGATTTCAGTTCTTCCTTGTTCTTGTCAAACACCAATTTAAGAAATGAGTCATCATTAGCTTCACGCCACTCCTCATTTATAATTAGGTCCATTTCCCCTGCTCTTCCTTTTTTTTCGTATTCCTCCCCGCTTCAAAACACGAGGGGAGAAAAATATTATCCTTTATTTATCTATTATTTTCATCTCTTTGGTAGCAGAAAGGCTATTGGCTGTCTCACGGGTCCCTTCCACAGTCTAACTGAGCAGCTGTGTACTTCTGGCTGGTTTAAATACCTCCTAAGGATCACCGCTGGGGACACTGAAAGGCTCCAGAGTGCCTCAGGAGAGGCCAGGTGGTTGGTGGCAGCCTTTGATGGCTCCTGGGTGCATTGGTCCCTGAGCCCAACCTCCAGGCCTCAGGCCTCAAGCTCCAAAACTGGGCAGCTCAGGTGTGAATCAAGCTGAGGCTGCACTACAGGAATTCCCTGCTGACCCTATGAGCAAATCTGGCCTGGCTTTGAGTCACCCCTGGGAAGTAATCCCAGGTGCTTGCAATGCAGCAACTCAAAAGACCAGCAAGCTTTGAGGGGGTTCACTTCATTCAGTCAGTCATCAAACATTGATGGCAGGTCTACTGAGTTGCAAGTCTTCAGTGGGAGGGAGGTGGGATGGCTCAGTGGTTATGGGCAGGCTCTGGATTAAAACTGCCCGAGGCTGCTGTTTACAGGCTGTGGGACTTGGAGAGAATGTCTTTACCTCTCCGAACCTCAGTTTTTTCATCTGTAAAATGGCAGGAATAGGAACACCCCCCTTTATGGGGCTGTTTTGAGAACTGAAACACATAATGTAGAAACCCTTGTCTGACCGAGGGCAATGAGAAGTCAGGGGACCTTGAGGAAAATGCACTTTACACAGAGGAAGAGGTACAGGGAACAGCAAGCGTGGACGGATTCAGTCATTCAGGCTTTCTGGGTTAAGTTTTTAGAGAAATAAAAAATAAACTGGCCACATATCAAGAAGGGGCCTATGGCACAAAAAGAATATACCAGGTGATTCTATCTTTTGAAGTTCAAGAGGAAGGGCACCATTGATCATGGCAGAATTAAAAATAGTGGTTACCTCTAGGGGTTATTAATTAGGGGGGTGCATTAGGGAGATGGCAAGGTATGCAGGAAGTGTGCTGCATCCTGATCCAGATGATGGATACATGGGTGTATATTTGTGTAAAAATCTACTATGGGCGTGCACTTTCCTGGGTGACCATTATAACTGTATTCAAAAAGAGAGCAATAAATAAACAGGGAGTCTGGGGGAGTTTGCAGAAAAGTCCGGGCAAGAGAGGAGGAATAAAAGCTCAGGGACCAGGCTGAGGACCTTGAACCCCAGCCATGCTAACGTCCCATCCTCTTAAGAAAGGAACCCCTGTAGAATAATGTGGCTCTCAGGGTATTGTTGGTAGACCAGCTGCATGGGCGTCAAGTGGGAACTTGTTAGAAAAATGTCAATTCCTGGGCCCTGCCCTAAACGTGACTCAGGGTCTCGGGGGAGGTCAGGACATGTAGCTTTTTTTTTTTTTTTTTTTTTAGCTGAGCCATCCTGCCACCTGTTGGCAGCTTAGCGGCAGCTCAGCTCGGGCTGGGCATCGAACTGCTGTTGCTCAGAGCTCAGCTTGCACTCTTGAGCAAGTTCCTAACCAACTGGGCCACTTGGCCGGCCAAGGACATGTAGCTTTTGAGGGGCCTTGTAGATAATCCAACTGGAGGGGTCACTGAAGATGTGTTACAGGGATGAGTGAGGGAAGAGGGAAGGAAGGCATGAATGGCGAGGCTATGGAATAAGCAAAGCCATGGAATATGGCTGCTGGTTGATAGGCCCCAGAGGCCCTGAGAGAAGATGCGTGGAACTAAGCTGACTCCAAGCGAGTGAAGCCCGTTCTCCTTCTTCATTACAACTACAATGTCAACGCCTCACCTACTGCGGATCATGGGCTCCTTTGAGAATCTGAGAACCACAGAATTTCTCCCTAGGAAATGTCCCAAAGACATACAATTTCACTTATAATTTCAGGGGGTTCATGACACTGGAATCTCATCCAGGGGCCCCTGGGAGAGAACCCTGACCTGGAGGACATAATGCGAGTTCAGGGATTGGGGTCTCATCCTCTTTCCTCCATTGTCCTACAATATTCAGAGAGTTGAGCCCATTCTCAGGGATTTTCACAGTTGTGAAAAGCAAAGCGGGTGAAGTGAAATCCACAGGTCAAGAAAGGGGTGAAGTGAAATCCTGAAAAGGATGCTAAGCCTAAGGCTGGTCCTTTCTGTAAGAAAACGCCATGCCTGCCCACTCTGTCCAGTTAGTTATTTCTCTTTGCTTTTTTTTTTTTTTTTTAGCTGAGCCGTCCTGCTACTTGTTGGCAACTCAGCAGCAGCTCAGCTCAGGCTGGGCATCGAACTGCTGTTGCTCAGAGCTCAGCTCACACTCTTGAGCAAGCTCTTAACCAACTGAGCCACTTGACTGGCCCTGTTATTTCTTTAACATTTATCAATCCAGCTATCCATCCTTCCATCCATCATTCATTCATTCACCATATCTATCCTTCCTTCCTTCCTTCTTTCCTTCCTTCCTTCCTTCCTTCCTTCCATCCTCTTATCCATCAGTCCATCCACTTATCCATCCATCCAACCATCCATTGTTCATTCAGAAACTAGTAATAATCTTTTACAACATGCCAAGCACTGAGCCAATGATGAAAATCATCATCCCTACCCTTTCTTAGCTCACAGTGTAGGAGATGGAACCCAATTCCACATTTACTGTGCACTGTGAAAGGTGCTAGAGTAAAGGAAAACAGAGCTCTGTACTTATACATAGGGAGGTGATACCTTACATAGGGGAGGTGATGCCTCAGATGAAATGTGAAGGGTGAGCCTGTGTTTGCGAAGATGAGAAAGGGGAAGTGGCATTCCAGAAGGGAGGAACAGCATTTGCAAAGGCCTGGAGGCATGAAGGAGCAATCCCAGTCCTGGGACCAGCATATTTGGCCTGGCCAGTGTATGAAGAGTGGGGAGGGGAGACTTCCGGGTTTTGAAGGCTATGTGTGGAGGAGCGTGTGTGGGAGCCTATGGCCCTGGCAGCATTAACTTCATGGTGCCCGGGAAAGGAGGAGACTATATCGCCTCTCAGTGATAAATGAAAGCCCTTCCAAGGGCACAGGGACTTCCCTATAACAGCTCTTCCCTTTTCTGAAAACCTGGAAGGGCCTCAGTTGTGGCAGCAAAACAGGCCCTGGACCATGATTAAACATCTACGATACGCATAGCTCTGTGAGCAATTTAGATTTAATGAGAGGGTTTCCTGGATTGTGTAATAAGATACAAGGAGCACGTTCTCAGGTGAGGTCTGATCTGTGTTTAATTAGATGCCAGCTTCATTTGGCTTCAGGGAATGGCAAAAGGACTTCTGGGCTGGATGGTGACTTTTGCAGCAGGGTTTATCTATGTTCTCTTCCTGGATATCTGCTGACATTACCAATGACATATAAAAACCAGGGAAAAGCCAGGGCCTTTATCGGTGTTGGGAACTGGGAAGCTTGGCATCCACATCGCCCCAAATAGAGTGTATATGGGATTGGACTGGAGAAAGGTCTGAATAGATCCATGAAAGGTCACGTGTAAAGGAATATATCAATGTCATGTCAGTGGAAGGGCCCCCAAAGCATACCACTGTCAGGAATGGGGAGTGACAAACAAGTTCATTTATACCCGGCTGGTGCCTCTGGGAAGGGTGCAGTATAGGCTCCATGTTGTACGGAATCCCAAGTGGACGCTGATCATCTGGGGCCATG
This sequence comes from Aselliscus stoliczkanus, assembly GCA_033961575.1. Classification (NCBI taxonomy): domain Eukaryota; kingdom Metazoa; phylum Chordata; class Mammalia; order Chiroptera; family Hipposideridae; genus Aselliscus; species Aselliscus stoliczkanus. The sequence continues at coordinate 11,632,431 of CM066736.1, forward strand.
GCCATGGCTGCTGCCACCGAGGGAAGCCACACTTGGCAAGGTGTTAAGGGCATTGCCTTAGCGATTCCCCTGAGTCCACAGCTTTCAGAGAAAAGACACTATTTGACCCAAAGCTGAACTTCCTGATGAGTTTGCCCATGGTACAAGTCTCTGCTCTCTTCTCCCAGGTGGCTGGAATCCCAAACCAGAAATGTCCCTCTGCACAAATCTGAACTTTCTCCTCACTTCCACTGCACCTGAGAGGATCAATCAGATGCATAGTCTTAGGAAAACCTAACTCAATTCCTGACATTGTATCAGCAGAGAGCTCCCTTGGGAAGAATGAACAAACAGAGGAAAACTATTAAACATAAGAAAAGATGGCACATACTGAGAAACTGGGATAATATATCCTCATGGGACGGAAGGATTCAAAGCAATCAGAGAAAACTTGGTCAAATTTCTAATTAATGTTTTTGATACAATTCCAAGGGCTGCTACATCTAAGAAACTGTAGGAAGCATTCATGAAGGACGCAGATTTGGGATTGGGGAAGGCTGTGAGGAGATGAAAACATAATTGTTGAATTAAAAACTACATTGGAAGTAGGGAACAGAAGACTAAGTATTGCAGAAAAGTAAACCAGAGAATTAAAGAAAAGCTTGAGGAATTCACTCAGAATTCAGAACAAAAGTTAAGGAGGGGGGGTTGTTGATGTAAGAAACATCCAGGGTCGGCTGAGTGGCGAGGTGGTTAAGAGCTGGCTTGGGAAGCCAGCGGCCCCGGTTCGGGTCCCATATATGAGGGCCAGTGACACTACCCTCAAAAAAAAAAAAAAAAGAAACATCCAAACCTGTAGAGAATTTTTATGTTTATTTGAGCCAAATGCACAATTGCCAGGAAGCAAAATCTCAACAGATTGAAAATATGTTCCAGAGAATGGCAGTATTGCAGCTTAATTTATACATTAGAATCAAAGGAGGAGATGTAAGGAAGGTTACATTAAATCCATTGGTGGTAGATTAAGGCGATGTGAGAAAACAAAGTGGGGAAATCTCTGGGATTGGATAAAAAATAAAAGGGAGAGACACATATTTCTTTTACGTTGCCGAGTACATAGTAGTTAATAACTAACATTTACAAGAAATGGTATTTGAAGAACAAGGGGTTCTGTGGTCTCCTGCTCTGGTGTGGTGGGCTATACCTTGAGGGGTCTGGAAAAAGGGGTTACCTGACATTCCAGGGATATGTTATCTTAGATGCAAAAAAGACAATAAGCAGGCTCGCTTAACGTAAAGATTGACCTTTGTCAAGGAAGCTACAGGCCAAGGGTATGACTATCCGCTTTTACAATAGTTAGAAATTTTTATGTTTAGACCATTCTATGTGGTTACTTTCAGTCTCTGGGTTTGTAGGGTCCACCATGCTGGCCTCCCGTGAGCTTGTCAGGTTTAGTTATGTGGCCCCTTTTCTAGCGACAAGATTAATAATACAATGAAAGAAATATACATGGAGGATCAATCTGGAATCACAGAAGAGGGCACAGAAAAAGTAGAGTAACATAATAAAAGAAATAAAAATGGAAAACTGTCTTTGGCTTTCAGTCTGGGCTGAGTGAATATCAGACAAACCTGACACATATCAATGTTAGCAAATTTCAGAGATAAGAAAAAAATTCTACAAATATTTAAGAAAACATAAAGCAAAATAAACCAAAAACAAACAAACAAACAAACAAACAAAAACCGAAATCCCAAAAAAGAAAAAACCTTAAACAACAAACACAATCCAGATTATCTTTAAAAAGAAATAAAATCAGGCTTATCTCCGGTTTTTAACTCAACACCTAAAGTCAAAGAAATCAATGGACAAAAAGAGTTGAACAAGCATTTCACAAAGGTTTCCAAACTATCAATAAGCACACAAAAAGGTGTTCAACACTAGTCATCGGAGAAATTCAAATTAAAACCACAATGAGGGCTGGCCGAGTGGCGCATTGGTTAAAAGCTGGTTTGGGATGCCAGCGGCCCTGGTTCGGATCCCACATATGAGGGTCAGTGACACTGCCCTCTACAGCTAACAACAGCTCCATCTGGAGCTGGGCTGTGCGAGCCCTGGCGACGGTGTAGGCTGCAGCTCCTGCTGCAGTGGGCTGCCATAGGCTACAGTGAGTGGCCGGCAGCCAGCGTGAGCTGCCAATAGCCCCAGTGAGCGACATCCAGAGGCTGGCGACTGATCTGCCTCACCTGGGAAGAGTGCAATGATGATATCAGCATGGGCCAGTGAAGCAACGTCCTCCACAACTAGACTGAAGAACAAAGGACAGCAACTTGTCTGTTCCCCTTCCCCAATTCCCCAATAAAATCTTTAAAAAAAACCAAACACACAATGAGATCTCCCTCCACACTCATCATAATAGCTAACCCAATGCAAAACATCAACAAAATACCAATTTAAAAACACCCTGGCAATTTCAAGAGTTAATGATGTGGAATAAATGTAAAAGAATCCAACCACACTGGAAAAGTGTTTGACAGGTTCTTACCAAGTTGAACTTCACCATCTCTTTGACCTAGCAATTCCGTGCCTACAAACATACCCAAGGGAAATGAATGCAATGCCCACAAAAGGGCCTGTATGAGAACAGCAGTCCCAAACTGGAAACTACCCAAATGTCTTCTACAGTAGATGAGATAAACCGAACTATGGTATGTTCATTCAATGGACTACTACTCAAATTTTTCAAAAAAAACAACTAGTGATGCACACACCAACATGATGAATCTCAAAACCATTATGTTGAGTGAACTAAGCCAGACAGAAGGGTCCATACCTTATGGGTATGGATTCCATTTATATGAAATTCAAGGACAAACAAAACTAAAGTACGGTTGTATCAGGATATATCATCTGGTGAGTGGAAGAATGACTGAAAAAGGGGCATAAAGGAACATGTGATGGTGGAAATATTTTATATCTTGATCTGGTTGATGGTTACATGGGTAAATAACTTGTCAAAATTTTGTTGAGCTGTGCACTAAAGATTTCTTCATTTTACTGCATGTTCATGATAGCTCTATAAAGTACTTTCATGTGTGCTCACCCTCACCCCCGTACCCCACACACTCACACACAACCCTGGGTAATGTATTGTGGTCCAAATATTATATACCCTTCATATTGCCTTTATGTGCTAAGGTACCAAAAATACATTCTCAGACATGCAAATACTTAGAAAGTTTGCTACTACGTGTCCTCAAAAAAAAGTGCTGAAATATAAGCCCCAGTTGACCAAATGACAAATCAAAATAATCCAAGAATGGGGGAAACTGTGGTTTCTAATTACTGATAATAAGTGACGAAACCAAGAAAACAAAAAGATAAATCTATATAATACCGGGGGTGCGAAGAAAAATGTAGGCACATGACTTGTATTCATCTTTTGTTATCGGTATATATTGAGTGTTACAATTTCTTTCCTTTTTTTTTTTTTTTTTTTGAGGGCAGTGTCACTGGCCCTCATATGTGGGACCCGAACCGGGGCTGCTGGCTTCCCAAGCCAGCACTTAACCACCGCACCACTCGACTGACTCAAGTATTACAATTTCAGTACAGTTTTTCCTTTCTTAAAAAAATATATATACATTTTTGGGGCACTGTGTGTGTGTGTGTGTGTGTGTGAATTTATATTTAGTGGTTGTTGGCAATGCAAATATAAAAATAATGATCTAAATTGAGATCTCTTCAATAAAACTATTTAATAATAAACTGAATCTATGCCCCAAGAATACAGGGACAGAAACTGGGGAAAGGAGGGAAGAAATAAAATCTTAATAAACAAATATAGGAAAAAAGATGAATGTACAAGGATGGTCATCAAGTAGAAGGCCAGAGAGAAGAAACAATGTGAATGTTTAACAATAGAGAACCAGATGACAGACTATTCTGTGGTTCATAGAATTATGTCCTTTCTCATCTGGACTCTTCTACTTATGGTGTGGGAAAGCTCAAGGGAGTCCCTTCACCTCTCTGAGCCTCGGGTTCTTCATCTGTAAAACAGGATCATTCATTCTGATCTAACATTCATTCATTCACCTACTGAGTGCCAGTCACTGTGCTAGGTCCCAGGAACACAGGATGAGCACACCAGGTCCCTGAACTGATGAAGCTGACATTCTAGTGTCAGGGGGTAATGGTGCCATGGGGAAAACTAGAACAGGGTAGGGTGACAGGGATGGCTGGGGCGGTCAGTAAAGGCCTCTTTGATGAGATTGAAATGAGACATATGGATACATGAAGGGAAGAGATTTTCAGGCAGAGGGAACAGTCAGTGCAAAGGTCCTGAGGCATAAGCATGCTTGGTGAACTGAAGAAATAGCAGTGTGGCTGGAGCGAAGGGAGGGTAGTGGGAAGACACCCCAGAGATAACAGAGGTGGGGGAAAGGCCTTGGGACATGGTGAGATCTTTGAACCTCATTCTGAGGCTGTTGGGGAGCCACCGGAAGGCTTTGAGCAAGAGGCTGATGTCACCTGACTCTTACTTTAATAGGATACTTTTATGTGGGAGAATAAATGTAGGGTGACTGTATGATACAATGGACCACTGAGGGTCCAGAGGTGCATATAGAGCTCGGCACACAGCCATCACTCAAGAATGGTTTTTAAACCTGACTTTCCTTACACCCAGGAGAATGCCAAGTTCTTTTTGTTGTAGGGAAGCCCCCTTAAATGTCCATTTTGTCCACTGTTTCTAACTGCACTCCTTCCAGTGGGCTCTGGCTAGGCAGTGTCTGCTTGCAAGGCCCAATGGATATGGCATGCCTCACTCTTGTGGTTGTGGCCTTGGCCAAGCTCTGTGCAGCTCCACTGGTGGAAATGGAATCCACATGGGCTGAATCCAAGTTCTCACTAACATAGCGTCTGGTGAACCTTTGCACAGAGGGTTCTGACCACCCCTTCCACCCTGAAGCCCTTTGATCTTCTCTGTCCCACCAGGAAAGCTGTCAGTGCCCCAGGAGCAGTGGCCAGCTGAGACCCCTCCCCAGGGGCTTAGTAAGAAGATGATGCTTCCCCAATAAAATATTTCTCCAGGATTCTGCAGCCTTGCCCCATTTTTCAGCCTTTGAAACCAACTGCTTTAGAGCTAAGACTTCTTAGTAACTGACAGCCCTCCCCTCTTACTGTCTCTGGAAATGGGTGCTGGAAGTGCCCGGAAGCACCGCACCCCCCCCCCACTCATTCATTCACTCCTTCATTAATCTAATCACTCAATGTCACGTAATGTGCATATTCAACAGGTTCACCCACAGGGGGAGTGATGGAACACAATGGTAAGACCATGGACTCCAGGCTTAGCCAGCTCTGGGTTCGAATCCTGGCTCTGCCAATCATTATCTGTGATTTTGGGGAAGTCACTTCACTTCTCTCTGACTCAGTTTCCTCCTCTGGAAAAATGGAGATCATAATGGCCCCTACCTTACCTATAAGGTAGTGTGAGGATTTGTGCATATCAAATACTTAGCCTCTGCTTGGCATATGGTAAGAAGTCAAAATGTAACTGCAGTCATGATAAACATCATAATTATGATGATTATTAAATCTGCCTGGGCATGAATCTTAGTGACACCACTCACTTTGGGATGACTTGGGAGAGTTATAGGATCTTCCTAGGGTTGTTGTAAGGTCATTGTAAGGGGAGGTGCATGGAACAGTGCCTGGGACAAGTAAGTGTGTAATACTTGTGGAATCAGCACAGAAAGACCAAATTGGTCCTCGTTGCTACATGCTGCATTGGCTCTAGGAGAAGAAGGGCAGGGAGTATTTGATCTGGAGGAGGGGAGAGAGAGCAGAGGTTTGCCCCCCCCATACAGGAAGAAACCCCCCATCTGTTTGAGGTACATGCCTTTATTTGTACCCCTCCTGCACCCCGCTCATGGCCTACACTGCTATGGGGCCAGCAGAGTTGAGGGGGCACCATGTAGCTTGTTAGAGTGCAAACTTCAGAGCCAGACAGACCCACACTGATTTTGGACTCTGCCACCTCCCAGCTGTGTGACTTGGAGACATCCTTTCCCCTTTCTAGGCTCCAGTTTCCTCACCTGGAAAATGGGGATGGTAATAACGGTACCTGTGTGGGTGGGTTGTTGGAGGGTTCAATGAGATAACTCCTCGGCACCCTGCACCTCCCAGACGAGGCCCATGCCGGGCATGGGAATGCAATACTGAATGGGACAGAAGCGGTCCCCAGCCTGGGCCAAGGGACAACATCACAGGTCATCATTCAATAACTGGGATCAAATCAGTCATAGTCATTAAATGACAATGTTTGTCCTCTCTCCTCTGCCTCCAACAACCCCAAGACCCATTATCCCAGCTGGGATAATCCTGCTTTTAACGCCACTGGCCTCAGTTTCCCCTGGCTTGTGGGATACTTGCTGGCTGCTCCCTGGGGTCCTCTGGCAGGAGGGCCACCATGCACTGAACCAGCCTGATAGTTTTCCACAGACATGGCCCCATCCGAGAGGACACAGTTCTTTCCAGCCCTCTCAGAACCTGTGGCACCTGAGACGTCTCAGAGCACAGAGGCTGTTTCTACTGAATGAGAGTGAGGCTTTTGCTGCTGAGAACAACGGATTGAGACCAGTTCAGACCAAGACATCTCAAAGTTTGCTTTTAGAGAAAAAAACAAAAACAAAAACAAACACCATTAAAAAGACCATAAAAGGGGCTCTTAGCCAATGCTTAATATTTGAACTTGAGTGAAAAGAGTCCTGAGAGTTTCTGGCAAAACCACTTGGGTTTTCCCTGGGAAAATAGACAGGAGGATTGATGGAGATCACCGGGGGCTTGTCAAGCATTGCTCCTGATGAATGACAGGGGACACAACTCAGGGGGAGAGAGGCTTGTGCCCAGTGTAAAGCAGCAGGGCCTCCTTCTGTTTCAAGGACAGAAAATAGAATAATAGCCCCTTCTTCCTCCACTCTCTCTTTTATTTTTTTAAGAGGGCAGTGTCACTGGCCCCTCATGTGGGATCCGAACCGTGGCACGGCTGGCATCCCAAGCCAGCTCTTAACCACTGCGCCACTCGGCCGGCCCTTCCTCCACTCTCTTATTTGAGCTTTATGACAACCTGTGAGGCAGGCAGGATGGGTATATTTTGCCTGGAATAGAAATGAGGAAACTGAGGCCCAGAGAAGTTACATACCTGCCCAAGGAGGCCAAATAGCTAAGTAATTGACAGTTTCTAGAACCAGATTAAGTGCTGGCACCACCAACCATGCAGCCTCTACATGAAGAGCTGACCTCGTCCTGGAAAAAAATAATACTTTAGGTGAAATCTATTTCCCCACCCCTTGGATCTGGGCTGGTCATGCAACTTGCTCTGGCCAACAGAATTCAGCAGAAGTGACATTTCCCCCAGTTCCCAGTATTGGCTTCAAGAGTCCTTATAGCTCCCTCATGCACTTAAAACCCTGCCACTGCCTCATGTACAAGCTTGGACTAGCTTGCTAGAGGATGAGAGGCCAGGTAGAGAAGAGATGAGCCCTCCCAGGTAAAGGCCTTCTAGATAAGCCAACCCCCAGCACACCCGGTAGCTGAACACAGATCCAAACTGCCAACTTGCAGAATTACGAACTTCAAAAGTGACTTACAATAACAAGCATTTACGTTTTGGGGTGGACTGTTACACATCAAAAGCTGACTGATACATCACACACACATCGTAATGATCAAGGCGATCATTGATGTGACATCTGTCAGACTTGGATAGGGATAGGACCTTATCCCCGCCTCATGAGGCTAGAGCCCTGAATTCAGGCTGTCTCATGGTCAGTCCTCTTGGGGACCCACCTGACCTGACTCCAAAATTGGGACCACAGATGGCTTTTACACAATGAACAAATGTACTTGCATCAGCCCATCGGAAGCAATAGTTTTATAAACTGCTCGTTAGTTGACTAAATCTAGCATAGTGTTTAAGAGTTTGGGCTTTCTGCAGGCCGAGTGGTGCGGTGGTTAAGCACTGGCTTGGGAAGCTGGCCGCCTCGGTTCGGGTCCCACATCTGAGGGCCAGTGACACTGCCCTCCAAAAAAAAGAGTTTAGGCTTTGGAGGCAGACAGACAAGTCCAGGCACAACTCTGATACTCAACAGTCACTCTACCACTCTGTTTCTTTTACCTACAAAATGAGGAGCTGTAAGAACTCCCACCTCATAGGACTGCCAGGAGGCTACAAATGACCAAATAATATAAATTGCTTGATATAGTCCTAGCACAGAGAAAATGACACGTGTTTGGCACTGTCACTTCTGGGCCTCTCTCTCATTGTAAGCTCCAAACAGCAGGCCACATCGCGGTTTGACTGCTTGGCTTGTATTTAGAAGAGGAGAATGTGACCTCTTCATACTGTAATGAAAGATCAGAAGCAGAGAAACACACAGCCAAGGCTTCTCAACCTCAGCACTAGTGACGTTTGGGACCAGATAATTCTTGGTGGTAGTGGTGAGGGGGCCTGTCCTGTGTATTGAAGGATGTTTTTAGCAGCATCCCTGGTCTCTACCCACTAGATGCCGGTAACACCCTCCTCCCCAGTTGTGACATGCCAAAGAGTTCTCCAGGCATTGCCCCATGTCCCTTGGGGGGACAAAGTTGTCTCCAGTTGAAAACCACTGACATAGTCACCCTCTGACACAGCACAGAATGGTCCCCGTCATGGAGGACAGCCGAAGGTGGAGAGAGACAGCTAAAAATAACGGCTGTCCAATCAGGGGCCATAAATCACCACAAAGGGAGCCCTCTCACCCAGATGATGCCATCTGCTTCCAAGGTGGGGTGGGGAGGCCAAGCAGTGGGGAGAGACGGTGAGAGCAAGGAAGAAATGGAACCAAGTGGGCAGGGAGGGGGGCTTGGAGGGCTGAGATGAAAAGAGATAGTGTCTTTAGTTGGGTTCCCCAGAAGCAGACCCTGAGATGAGGAATTATGTGGTGGTGATTTACTGGGAAATGTGTGCAGAAAAAAAATGGTGGGGTAGGGCCGGCTGAGTAGCGCGGTGGTTAAGTGCTGGCTTGGGAAGCCAGCGGCCCCGGTTCGGTCCCACATATGAGGGCCAGTGTCCACAGCAGACAGTGTAGACAGCACCCCCAGGGTTGTCCCCATTAGGACATGAGGGAGCTGCACCCCTCAGTCCCTGGTTAGGGGTCAACCCCAGGAGAACATAAACCCAGCAGAGGCACTCGGGTTCTCTCCCAGGCAAAGCGGGGAGCTCGTGTGCTCAAACATGGGGCAGCATCTTAGCAGATATGCAAAAGGCACTGACGGTGTCTGCTGCAGGGCGCTCAGAGAAAGATCTAGATTGAAGGAATAGTAATACGCCTGAAGTGCCAGGTACTATGCTCACCACTTAATGTATACGACTCCATCTCATCCCCACACTAACCCCATGAGGTGGGTGCTATTATTGCGGGGAAGGAGAAGCAACTGTCCAAGTCATATTGTCCTCAAGCACCAGAGCAGAATTTGAACTCAGCTCTCCCAGCACCGAATCCTGAATTGTGATTACTAATGTTTTGGATGAGGCAACAAGCAATGCCGGGCCTTCCCTTTCCACCTCCCCCATTCTCCTTGCCCTGCTTTCCTCTTCTGGCCCAGTTAGAACTTCCTTGAACCCCTCTCAGCCAGCCTGGCCCATGGAGCAGGCCAGGTCAGCCCCTCTCGGTGTTGGTGCTGGAAGCGGTGGCTGAAGGATTAGGACCCTCCATACGACCGCCTTGGATGCCCTGTTGCACCAAGGGGATGCTAGACAAGCATTGGGGGTGGCAGGAAATAGGGTGGCTTGTGGGGTATGTTAGAACCCTGACCTGGAGGGTTCCAAGGCAGGGACTCCAGGCCCCAGTGCCTCCTGGGGCCGGGCTGGGTGTATATGAATGAGGAAGTGGGCTGAGGACAGGAGCTGGGCTGAACCCAGGCGCTCATTGCCCCGTCTACTGGAGCACCCATCGCTGGCTCTCAGCTCTGGCTGACGGTTCTGGGCGGAGACGTGGAGGCTCCAGTGTGGCCAGATTCCCTCATGAAGCTGGAAATCTGGCACATTTTTTTTTTTTTAGCTGAGCCATCCTGCCACCTGTTGGCAGCTCAACGGCAACTCAGCTCGGGCTGGGCATTGAACCGCCGTTGCTCAGAGCTCAGCTCACACTCTTGAGCAAGCTCTTAACCAACTGAGCCACTCGGCCGGCCCTTGGCACATTTTTCTAAATGTAAAAATCTCCTGAATTTTAAATCTGGCAACCAACTTCAAAAAGCAAACCCAACAAGATGTGCCACAGCAGTCTACATGGAATATGCCCACCAGTGTGAGACAATTTTACATCATATATATCAGATCTCTTGTATACACTGATACCTGGCACCCAGTTATTTGGCAACCATTATTTTTAACATTAAAAATTTGGGGTGGGGAGAAGGCCACAGGCTGCCCATGCATTTCCCAGCCCCTGTGCACATTTTCACACTCCTGGTGACAAACACGCTTGATCATTTTGCTTTTCTGCATTTTCCAATGTGTCTACAAAGAACAGAGATGCATGCAATTTTTTTAAAACCATAGGGACAATATCAACGAGGCAAGCAAGTCTGGCTGAACTGACTTCAGGTATCCAAGTCCCTGAAAGTACTTGAGGCGCCTTCCTTCTTGGCCTATGCCTACCCACCTCTCCATCCTCAGGTCTCATACCAAGGGCTCCAGTTCCTGCTATTCCTTCCTTCTCGCTCCCCCATCTTGCCCTTCCTTACCTGGCTCATGCTCACTCATCCTTCGGGTCCCAGGTTAGAGCTGCCTCCTCCAGGAAGTCCCCTTGGCTTCCCCAGGTCAATGAGATGCTTCCTCCATGCTCCCAGGGCGCTCCGCCTTATCCAATCACATGTCCCAGGTCCCTCCACCAGCAGGCCCGCCCCACAGGCCTTGCTCTGTGGGGAGCCGGAGCCTCAAGCTCAGACACCCGACACTATGATCATTCATATGGTCACCAAGATACAGAGACAGGCTGTCAAGCAGATGACATTCATCACACAACTTTCAGCTTCTGCCCCTGCCCCAGGCTATGCCACCTGTGGTGCTCTGTGAATCAAGATTTAAAACACATCCTTGCCGGCCAGTGGCGCGGTGGTTAAGCGCTGGCCTGGGAAGCCAGCGGCCCCAGTTCAGTCCCGCATGTGAGGGCCAGAGACACTGCCCTCAAAAAAAAAAAAAAAAAAAAAAAATTAGCTAAAACACATCCTGTCCTTTTCCGAGGACCGACTTACTTGTACTGCCCTGTTGTGGGTGGGTGTTCAATGCAGCCTCATTAGTTAATTGCAAGCATTGAACTATAGCAGTGGGTTTTTTAAGCTGTTTTGAAATTTCCTCATTGTTCTGCTGGGCCTCAGGAAATGAGGTGTGGTCTGGAGCTCTCTCTAACCCAGAGACGCCCTGTTCTTGGCCCCTGCTGTGGCTGCCACTAAAAAGGCCCTGCCAACCCTCTCTGCCCATTCAAACCTGCTCTGCCACCTCCGGCGCCCACAATGGGCGATTTCCTAAAGGAATCTGGCCTCTGCCCAGGACTGTATGGGTGGGTGGTACCAGGGCGGGGCCTCACTGAGGGCTGTGCTGTCTTGGTAGAAGGACCTTCCCGCTGGGCAGAATGGTTGGCATCCTCCTACCTGCTGAGGCTGCTGAGACCCTTCCAGCCTCTTCCTCCTCCTCCTCAGGAGCCCAGTGGGTCCAGAGAGCACCTCTCCTTTTGCTCTCCCAGAGGACTGCCCTCCTTGGGTTCTTGGAAGCCTGGCATTGAGCTGCTCTGATCCCGGCCTCAGTGAGCCCTCCCCCAGGGCTCTGGACCATGAGAATCAGCCCAGGTGTGTCCCCAGGGCCCTGTCACCTAGGCCCAGCTGTCCCCATGATCCAGGGCTGCACAAGAGGCTTTGGAGTTGCAGCTGGGGTGGGGCGGGGGGAGAAGAAGGTGGAGCTGAGACACAGCTCACGCACCTCTCGGCAGCCCCACTCAGCTTCTCTGCTATCAGAACGGGGAGATTGTTAAAACACTCAGGTTCCAGCTCCCACATGAGTACTGCCAGGAGGGTTCTAGAAATGTGTGTTTTTTGTTTTTTTGTTTTTAACAAGCACATCAGCAATTCTCATGGCTGGGCAAGTTGGGACAAAAGTGAAGGAAAATTCTGGGAGGGAGTCTCTGGTGAACTGGGACCCACGGGGCTGGCCCAGGATGTCAGCAGGACACAAATGAATTGAATGCAAGAAGAAATGCAACAAGTGGTAAGGAAGGACCAGTAGATGGGCGGCCAGCAGGGTGGTCAGACAGCCTGGTTGTCTCCCCGAGTCTTTGCCCAACCTGATTATATTTATTTGTCCGTTTACTTGTGTTGTTGTGTATCCCCATTAGAATGTGAGCCTCAGGAGGGAGGGCAGGGAATGTGTCCCAGCAATGTCTCAGGCTTACTACAGTACCTGGCACACAGTAGGTGCCTAATAAGTATTTACGGAATAAATGAATGAAATGGGTGCATGAGAGGAGGCATAGGCAGACCTGCAGATAGAAAGGTGGATGGATGGGCAGATGAATGGATGGATGGATGGATGGATGGATGGATGGATGGATGGACGGACGGACAGGCAGAAGGACAGAGAGATGGACAGGTAAATGAACAGGCATGAGAGTTGGCATTCCCGGCAGCCTCCTGCCCACTCTGCTGTCCTATCAATCCACCCAAGAGACCCTTTGAACTTTGAAGTTGCTCCACCTCCATGTACCAACCTGGCCTAAGACATTTCTACCTCCCAGCAGCCTGGCTTCTCCTCATGTCCACCTCCAGACAAAGAGAACTTACTCAGAGAGAAAAGCTGCCTTTTGAGTCACGCCAGAGAGTCCCATAGGCCAGGTCAGGGCTCTCCTGAGCAGACGCAGAAGCGTCAGACCCAACGCTGAGGAGCGCGCTGAGGGCTGGGCCCTGTTTCAGCCACTGAGGCCCCCAAATGGGGAGCAGATCAGAATTTTTAAAAGTATAATACAAAGACTACAGTGACTGCTCTGTGTATTCCCACCACCCTGCATTAACCTTGGTTAACATTTTGGCATTCCAGGTTGTTTTCTAGACATTTGCTTTTTTTTTTTCCCCATAGATTTTATATTTTAGAGCAGTTTTAGGTTCACAGCAAAACTGAATGGAAAATACAGAGTTCCCATGTCTCCTGCCCACCCACCAGCACAGTCCCCCCCCATCATCCCCCCGATCAGAGGGAACATTTGTTACAATCAATGAACCTACACTGACACGTCACTGTCCCGCAGAGTCCGTGGTTTCTGTTTGGGTTCACTCTTGGTGTCGCCCATCCTATGGGGTCGGGCAAATATGTAGTGACAGGTGTCCCTCACTGTAGTGTCATAGAACATCGTTCTCCTGCCCTAAAAGTCCTCTGTGCGTCACCTGTTCCTCCCTCTCTCCTCCACAGCCCCTGGCGACACTGATTTTTTTACTGTCTCCCTAGTTTTGCCTTTTCCAGAATGTCCCACAGTTGAAATCACACAGTATGTAGCTTTCTCGCTTAGTCCATGTGTATCTAAGGTTCCACCATGTCTTTTTCATGGCTTGATAGCTCATTTCCTTTTTAGCACTGCACACTATTCCACAACCTGGATGGGCCACCGTTTATTTATCCATTCACCTATTGAAGGACATCGTGGTTGCTTCCAAGTTTTGGTTAATTATAAATACAGCTGCTGTAAACATCTGTCTGCAGGTTTTTGTGTGGACAGCAGTGTTCAACTCAGTTGAGTAAATACCAGCAGTGGGGTTGCTGGATCGAATGGTAAGAGTATGTTAAACATAAAATACGTGTTTAGACATATATTTTTTTTTTTTTTTAGCTCAGCCATCCCGCCACCTGTTGGCAGCTCAATGGCAATTCAGCTCAGGCTGGCATCAAACCGCCGTTGCTCAGACTCAGCTCGCACTCTTGAGCGAGCACTTAACCAACTGAGCCACTCGGCCGGCCCTAAGCATATTTTTTTTTAATGACAGTATTAGTATATGAACACACTGTCCCTCTAAAAACATAGCTAACATTTACTGAGCAGCTACCATATGCCAGAGGGTGTTTCTATGCTTTTTATACAATGATCTCATGTCATCCTCACAGACACTAACATATTACAGAGCAGGAAACTGAGACTGGGAGAAATTAAGTAACTTGCCTAGTAACAATCTTGGAGACAAGATTTGAACCCAGGCAGTCTGACTTCAGAGTCAGCATGCTCTTAGCCACCATGCTGGAAAAAATTAGACTGTTACAGGTAAAGCTAAAGTCCTCTTTGACCCCCAGCCCGGCGCCTGGTCCCTAGTCATGGGATACCAAGGGTGTGGCTGTGGGGGGGCCCACCCTAAAAGCAGGCAGGAATGAGCTAAGCTGTCTGTAGGAAAATCTACAATATAATAAAACCGACTAAAGTCAGTCTCCATTTTATTATCACCGTGCACTGTCTATTCTAACCAATGCTAGTGATCAAATACCCCTTCCTGAGAAAGTATTTTGTTTGTATAGGTCCTAAACCATTGTCGCATTACTGTTCAGTTTTAATAATAAGCTTCAAATTAGCCTATTTTTTATTGCTTATTCTTTAATGAATGTAGTATTCTACCTGGAAGCAAATTCAGAGAACCCCCAATTATATACACTGGCCCCGACACAGGCAGACTCAGCTCCCTGTGATTGTTTTGACAGTTCAAAAGTATGTAAGATTTTTTTCAAGTCACTTTGGGCTCTGTTTGTCTCTCTGTCCCCTGGGATAACAGATATCCCCATGTTTAAACAGTAGATTCAGAATAAACAGTGACTATAGACACAAAGAAACAAACAGCATCTGAGTTACTTCTGTCATTCTTTGCCACGACTTGGAGTGGCATTTAAAATCTATTTATATTTAGGGCCGGCTGAGTGGCGCATTGGTTAAGAGCTGGTTTGGAATGCCAGCAGCCCCGGTTCGGATCCCACATATGAGGGCCAGTGACACTGCCCTCTACAGCTAACAACAGCTCCACCTGGAGCTGGGCTGTGCGGGCCCCGGCGACGGTGTAGGCTGCAGCCCCTGCTGCAGTGGGCTGCCATAGGCTGCAGTGAGTGGCCGGCAGCCAGCGTGAGCTGCCAATAGCTGCTGTGAGCGACCATCCAGCGGCCGGCGACCGATCTGCCTCATCCGGGAAGAGCGCAATGACGATACCAACATGGGCCAGTGAAGCAACGTCCTCCGCAACTAGACTGAAGAACAAAAAGACAGCAACTTGTCTGTTCCCCTTCCCTGATTCCCCAATGCTGTTCCCTTCCCCCAATTCCCCAATAAAATCTTTAAAAAAAAATCTATTTATGTTTAAAAGTATGACATGGAGCGCCAATCGCTAGGACAATATTTTCTGGGTTTTGTTAAGCACACATTTTTAGTTCATTTTTGACCTGTTTTACTGAATTTGAATAGATCTTTAAAACTGAAATTTATTCTTCTGAAATTATTGGCTTAAAACCAAAGAACAAACCATGAAAATAATGCTTATTATTATAAAATTATTATTGCAAATAATTTTGTCATCTAGAGGAAGGGAGTGTTAAAAAATGATCCATTGTAAATATCAAACATCCTCTAAATTTACTGCTTCTTAGAGGTACTTTATGCTCTGAGCCTCCTGTGTACCTTTTCAGCATTGTTTTTTTTTATATTGATACATATAAATATATGTATCGAAGTATACATAGGGTGCCAAAAAAATGTATACACATTTTAAGAAAAGAAAAAATTGCATTAAAATTGTAATACAATGAATGATGCAAGCATTCATTTGATTAACGCCATTTTTTGAGCAAATGTCATACTACACATTGCTACCGTAATTCAATTCAACTTCGAATGGTAATACACAGATAACATCCCTTAAAAGGTGGACATTTTTGGCACCCCTGGTATATAGCATTATTTTATATACGTACAAATATTTATTTATTTAGTTTGTTTAGTTTTGTTTTGTTTTTGAGAGCAGTGTCACTGGCCCTCATATGTGGGACCCGAACCAGGGTTGCCAGCTTCCGAAGCCAGCGCTTAACCACCGTGCCACTCAGCCGGACCAAAACCAGATTCTTAAAACCATTCTTTGACCCCCGGATCCAGTCAGTGATGCCTGAAGCCCCGCCTGTTTTTTTCCATTAAAATTTCCATTCTCTGACTAGTTCTTTGTTTTAAATCACTGTATCTGTTAAAGAGATTGCATTTCACGTATCCACTCCTTTCCTGATGGGCATTTAGGCTGTTTCCAGTTTTTTGTTTGTTTGTTTGTTTGTTTGTTTTTTAGAGGGCAGTGTCACTGGCCCTCACATGTGGGACTCAAACCCGGGCCGCTGGTATCCCAAGCCAGCGCTTAACCACTGTGCCACTCGGCCGGCCCAATCCCTCCAGTTTTTTGTGTTATAAACAATGTGCCCTGGGATGGAGTTTCTCTAGAAGTGGCAAAGTCAGTGGCAAGCAGGGTTTTCAGTTTTATAGATCCGTCATGTGCCCTCCTGAAGGCCATCCCAGCCTGCGGCTTCTAACAGTCCAGGGTTATTTTCACCCTTGCCCTTTCGCTGGAGAGCCCAAGGCCACGTGAGGCCTGAATGTCTTTCTCATCTCAGGTGGCCCCTCCCGCATGGGTCCCGTGACCCTGGGGCCATCACAAACCCAGCACCACAAGCCTTGTGACCTGGGCTACTTAGGCAACCTCCCCTACCCTAACACACACACACACTCACTCACTCACTCATTCACACCTAGCCCTTGGTCTCTCCATGCCAAGGAGAGATTTCCATGGCCGATCATATTACTCTGCTCTGTTCCTGGGCTGGCAGATGGAGCTGGGGATCCCAGGGGGAGTTCTCACTGTGTATACTTACAGCTTTTTCCTCTCTCATCAAACATTCCCCTGGCCATTGACTAACCCTGCCAGGACCACCAGGAACAACAAGGAATGCCTTGTTGGCTCCACTCTTCCCTTTAGATATGCGTCTGCATCCCCAGCTCGCTTGTGACATCCTTGAGGGTAGGGACAGCATCTTGCTTCCTGGGTCCCTAGAACACGGCACAAAGTAGGTGTTGGGTCATTAAAGAATTAACAATTGATAAATGAAATAATGACAGCTACTCTGTGTTGGGTCCTTCCTCTGTTGGGTACCATTCTTTATGTGCATTTTTTCATTTAATTCTCACATGGCCACATGAGTAGATGCTGTTATTTTTCCTGTGGGGTAGATGATTATCCTTATTTGATGGTTGGGGACACCAAGGCTCAGAGAACTCAAGCACATTGCCCAAGGCCACACAGCAAGTTCCTCCCTGGCCAGCATTTGCACTGGGGTGTACCTGACCTCTGCTGGTGACACACTCCAGCCCCTGACAGCTGAGCAGGTCAAGTTTGGCAGGTCAGTGGTGAGACAGGCATCATTTTTATTCTCAGTTCCTTAGCTGTATTAGAAAGCCTTAGACCACCACAGTCTCTTGTCAGGATTGCTGTGCATGCCTTACTGGTCTCTGGTCCACTCCTCCACCCAGCCAGCATGATGTTTCTAAAGTACAAATCAGAATTTATCTCCCTTCTCCCTTTGCTCAAATCTTTCCCTAAGTGCCCATTGCTCACCCTCCTTCAGGTGTGTGCCAGGCCCTCCTGGTCCCACAGCTGCCTTTGACTCCAGGCTCATCTGTCTCTACCATCCCACCTGCCCAGTGTCCAGCCCCTGGTGGATCAGATTTAAGCTGAAGTTTAAGAGCTGTAGTTCTAGGGAACCTAAAGGGTGTGTGCGTGCGTGCGTGAGTGTGTGTGTGTGTGTGGCGACTCAATTCCCTTGTTCATAGGGTGTCTTCTTTCATATAAAGGAAACATCTTCAAAATGACCAAGCACCTCCCTCTCCACTTATTTGAAGGAAAAGAGGACGGACAAGGGAGAGGGAGACGTACAACTGAGTTCTGCCGACAGGCCTTGTGTGCTGTACACTCCCAGTCTGAACACTCATTCATAATCACATTCTCTCTCCACGCTCCTTTCTCCTTATCTAGTTATCTGTCTGTTGGCCACATATAGACGAGATGACAGATTCTAAGCCATTCTGACACTTTCCGATGAAGTCCCCTCTTGTTGTGGGTTGAATTATGCTCCCCGTTGCCTTACCTCCAATTCATATATTGAAGTCCGAGCCCCAGGACTGCAGAATGGGACTGAATTTGGAAATAGGGTAGCAGGTGTAATTAGCTAAGATGAGGTCATAGGAGGATGTGTGTCAGGGGGAACTCAATATGCCTGGTGTCCTTATAAAAAGAACACCATGTGAAGAGACGGACACGCACAGAGGGAAGATGATGTGAAGCTTGGGAGAGTGCCACTTGTAAATCCAGGAAGCCCTGAGGCAGCCAGAGCTAAGAGAGTCACCCGGCAGATTCCTCCCACCACCCTCAGAAGGAACCACCCCTGCTGACACCTTGATCTTGAACTTCCAGACTCCAAAACTGTGAGATGTTTCTATTGCTTAAGCCACCCAGTTTGTGGGAGTTTGCGATGGCAGCCGTACCAGGCAAACACATCTCTTATTCAAAACGGTTAATAGCCCACAGCCCAGCCACAAGGAGGATTCTTACTGCACCTTGAATTTCAGAAGTGGGGTTACTGCACCCAAAGAGGTCAATAATGTGCCTGGCCTCCCCCAGAACTCCCGGGCCCCAAAAAGGGGTAGACTTGGAACATTTCCAGGCTGCCTCTCTCTTCCTTTCTGCTTTGATGCATCTCCCACATTCCGTGGGTGGAGACGACAGAGGGACACAAAGTGTCCACTGGCGAGGGCTCTCATTGGCATGAGCTGGTCATTCAGGCGAACCCCCATGAATGGCAGCCAAGTCCCTGGGAGGGGCCAGGGACTCAAGCCACTAACGTCAGTGGGTCTTGTGGCCTCGTATGTGGGAGTACACCGCCATCAGGTTGTCAGCCTGGTGCTTCTCTGCCTATCAAAGTCGGGGGGTGGGGGAAACCCACAACCGCATTCCTTCTGGGAGATAAAGCCGCTGGGCAACCAATTTCTGATGACTTCAAGGCCCACTGGTTTCTCCTATAATTAGACAATCTCAGACGTCTAGGAATGGACCGACCATCCAATTAAAGGACATGTGCTGTCATTAACAGGTTGTCCTGCTGTTCTCTGCCACTGTGAGCCGAGCAGCCCACATGATGCCAACCAGGAGAATCCTGCCTTGGAGGGCTTCGGGAGTGATGGGCTCAGGGAGGTTCAGCTTAGCCAGTGGCCCCCACAGTGGGCGCAGAGCACACGTCTTGGTCAGGGTCATTATGGCTACCTCTGAGGTCTTCCTGGGACGTTTCCACTGCATCCACTCTGCTTCTGATCTAGCCCTGTGAGATCTGGTCCAACAAAGACACCATCTTACTCCATGTATCTCTGGGATATGAGCAACCACTGGCCCTTAGTCAAAATGATCCTCTCACATTAGGAACACAACTCTTTGAATTCAATAGACCCAGGTTCACAGCCTGGCTCTGCCACAGACTGAATAGTCCTGAATGAGTATCCTCTCCTCTCTGAGACTCAGCGTTTTCATCTGTAAAAGGGGCATTACAGGTGACATTGCTTTGTTTGTTCAAAAATGCTAACGCGGGCAGGCCGAGTGGTGCGTTGGTTCAGAGTTGGATTGGGATGCCAGCTCTGAACAGCAGAGCCCCAGTTCAGATCCCACATGAGGGCCAGTGATACTGCGTCCTCTTCAGCTAAGACAGTGAACAACAGCATAACCTGGAGCTGGGCTGCCATGAGTTGCCAGCAATGGCGTAGGCTGCAGTAGGGCTGGCCGGCAGCTGGCGTGAGCTTTCGTGAACCGCCGTGAGAGGCCGTCCAATGGCCGGCAAGTGACTGCCTTAGCTGGGAAGAGTGCAATGACGATACCAACATGGGCCAGTGAAGCAACGTCCTCCACAACTATACTGAAGAACAAAAGGACAGCAACTTGTCTGGTCCCATTCCCTGGTTCCCCAACATTGTTCCCCTCCCCCAATTCCCCAATAAAATCTTTAAAAAAAATGCTAATGCATGTGGGAGGCCTCGTGCAGTGCTCAGAACATGGGAAATGTCCAAATATCAGTGGTGGTGGTTGCTCTTATCAATTCATAGATGCTTGAGAGTATTTTGTTGCTTGTCCATAGAGAGACATTGAAACCTAAACATCTATGGTTCCTCTGGTTTCCCAAATCCATGATCCCTAAAATGCTAATGTGGGCAACTGCATGACAGACACCTTGGCCCTGAGACCAGGAGGACTGAGCCTGGGCCCACGGTGGTGTCACACCTCCTGAGATGGCACGTACAACTCAGGGTGCATGTGCATTTTTCTTTAGAGAGAGGTTCCAGCTGCTATCAGATTCTCAAAGGGGTTCCCTGTCCACAAAGGGACCACCTCTGAGAATGGTCAGAGCAGGTTGCTTGTGCCCAAGGACCAGGAGAAGGGATCCCTCCTCCCCCATTTATTGAGCCCTGCTCTGTGCCAGGCTGGCATATACTATCCCTATATTTACAACTGGGAACAATAGGCATTATCACTCCCATTTTCCAGATAAGGAAACCGAGGCTCAGAGAACTCAAACTGGGAGACGGACACTGGACTTGTCACTTGCTTGTCCCACGGCTGCCACAAGCCTTGAATTCCAGCTCAGGACTCGCTGATCCCAAGCTGGGTCCTGTCCTTGGCATTGTGCTGCCTCTGGAAACCAAGGAGGGTGACCTAGCAGGGAAATGTATGCCATGCCCTTGGTCAGTCTCAGCTCAAGCTAAGCACCACGGAGCTCACCAGCACAGAGGTATCAGAGACCACGGGACAAGCCCTCTCCAGTGTGAACTACGCTCAAGTCCACGGAGAACCATCTCCCTTGGAAAAGTCTCCCCCTCCCCTCCAGGAAGAGCTCACTTCCCTTTCTGCCGGGTTCCATGCTACCTGACTTAATCCACGTGTGGCCCCTGTCTCACAGTCTGCTTCAGGCTATGCCAGAGGCCTGGCATCCTGGAGGCAGGGAGAATTCCGGCTTTGCCACTTCTCAGCCCTGTGGACTTGAATTATTCAGCGGACCCCTCTGGGCCTCACTTTCTACATTTATACCATGCCGCTCATGGACCTACCTCCCATGATCTCACATTATCTTTTTCCTTTACTTTGTCCCATCAGAACAGCTCTCTTCTTTCTCCATCTGTGTCCTGTTCTATTACTAAGAACTCAGCCAAAGGCTGCGATGTAGACTGCTATTGTTGTCACTGAGCTGCCATTAGCTGAGTGCATATTAACAGCCCCTACCTTCCCCGCCTGATGCTCTGGGCAGGCAGTGTTGGCTCATCTCCACATCCATAGCACCTCCAATAGATCCTCAGGAAATGTTTGCTACTGAACAGTAAATTCAAAGAAAAGTCCTGCTTACACCATTGATAGAAAACATCTAAAAGTCCCAGGTTCCTGGGCTGGCCGAGTGGCGCAGTGGTTAAGCACTGGCTTGGGAAGCCAGCAGCCCCGGTTCGGGTCCCACATACGAGGGCCAGTGACACTGCCCTCAAAAAAAAAAATAAAATACAAATAAAAGTCAGAGGTTCCTGGGGTTCAGAGACATTTTTGAGTGAAGTGGGGTTACAGGGAACTGGGGAAAGTTGAAATGTGAACTTAACCTCAGGGCTACATGCAATAAAGTCATCCGATGGCACATGTTTTGATGTCTTCATCAACGCTGGAATTTTATGATGAAAGAAATGTGAAGTTTGTTCCCTGTGGTATTTCTTATTATTTACAGCTTTATCAGGGACCAAAAGGTTATCTACCTTCCATCTTTCCAGCCACTAACCTTTTTACTCACCCATCCAGTATCCATCCCAGTCTTCCAGTTTTTGTCTATTCATCTATCTATCTATCTATCTATCTATCTATCTATCTATCTATCTATCTATCTATCTATCCATCTAAATATCCATCCAATCATTTATCTATCTGTCCATCTATCCATCTATTCATCCATCCATCCATCCATCCATCCATCCATCCATCCATCCATCCATCTATCCATCCATCCACCCATCTATCCAAATATCCATCCAAACATCCATCTGTCTGTCCACCCATCTGCCCATCTATCCATCCATTCAATCCATCCATCCTCCCACCCATCCATCAATACGTCTATCCACCCATATGCCCACCATGAACATATTTATGGAACCCTTGCTAGCTTCCAGGCACTGTGCTAGGCACTGTTGTGACCTAACACTGAATAACAAACCTATGGATCCCACCTTCAAGGAATTCACATTCTAGGGGGGAGACAAACACATAGATAAGCTTGATTCAGTATGATATGGGTTATGACAGGGAGGAGTCCAAGAGGACAGAAGATCTAGGAAGCTCAGGCCAGACTTTCTGGCAGGGGTGATGTTGAAGCTGAAGTAGGAAGGACCAATAGGAGATGCTATGAGGGAAGGAGGGCCTTCCAGGTAGAAGGAACAGCATATTCAAAGGCAAGAGAAAAAATGCTGAGGAGGGGGAGTTGTGAGGGTTCTGTCTGGCCAGGTTATGGGAAGGAATGAGAGAGCTGGCTAGATTCCAGGGCCTTGGGTTGAGTTTGAGTTTGCACTTTATCCCAAGAGACTGGGAAACCTTGAATGGATGTTAAAGATTCTCGAGTGAAGAGAGCAGGCGTTGGAAAGATCTTTCTTGCAGGAGATCTCTTTCACACACAAAAATGGATTCCATTTTTGAACAGGGACAGCATGTGGGAGGCAAGTCATCAAACCTGGAAATGATACAAAAAAGCCTCTTCCTCTGGAAACTGGGTCTTGCTGTCGTCTCCTTCTCCCAGAACCATTTCCTGCCTGGCTGAAAAATCTGGTGATGCTGGAGGGAGGGAAGCTAATGATTCAGATCGTCATTAATATTTCCCCTGAGGAAGCTTCCTTGAAGTTCTAATGGGAAACTCAGACCCAAGACCAGGAGAGAACTCCTGTAGTGCAGAATTATGGGCAATGATGTCTTCTGGCCAGTAGGGATGGATGGGTTTCACTGCATCAGTTCCACTTTCTCCTCTGCTCATGGTGGTGGCTGGGGGCTCCTTGCACAGACAGGCAGCTAGGGGAGGGGGTACATATTATAGCCAAGGGGCAGAGCACAGGACATATACTTACTGCTACTGACTATGTGCCAAGCACTGTGCCGGGAATCAAGAAAAACCCAACCAGGTCCCTGCTTTCCAGAAGCTTATAATTATAGTAGGTACACAGGACCTAACATAAAAAGAGTGAGTTATCAACCCTGAAAATGCAGGGAAAGGAGGAGAGGAAAGGAAGGTGGAGGCCCAGTATCTCCTCCGAAATTGTGTGGCATCAAAAGTTACCGCCTGGACTGGCTGAGTGGCGCGTTCATTAAGAGCTGGCTTGGGACGCCAGCAGCCCCGGTTCGGATCCCATATATGAGGGCCAGTGACACTGCCCTCTACAGCTAAGATGGTGAACAACAGCTCCACCTGGAGCTGGGCTGCTGTGAGTCCCCGGGACGGCATAGCTGCAGCCCCTGCTGCAGTGGGCTGCCATAGGCTACAGTGAGTGGCTGGCAGCCAGCGTGAGCGGCTGGCTGCCAGCATGAGCTGCCAATAGCCGCGGTGAGCGGCCATCCAGAAGCCGGTGACCGATCTGCTTCATCCGGGAAGAGCGCAATGACGATGCCAACATGGGCCAGTGAAGCAACATCCTCCACAACTAGACTGAAGAACCAAAGGACAGTAACTTGTCTGTTCCCTTCCCTGGTTCCCCAACGCTGCTCCCCTTCCCTAATTCCCCAATAAAAATCTAAAAAAAAAAAAAAGAAAGTTACCTCCTGTAGTGGATGTGAAATAAGAAATAAAAGAGTAAAGGCATTTCTGAAAGTTGCCAAGGTAACCAAAGTGGAACTAAAAATAGTGGTAGACCTATACTGGGAGGACAGGGCAGGAAATGCCAATAGATAAGGCCTGCAAATCAATAAACCTCAACTAGAAGCATGGATTTTAGAGATTTAGACATAATCACAGAGGAAACAGTTAGAAAACATAAGAACAGTTGCCCCTGGGAAACAGCCAAGAGGAGGGAAAGGTGGCACGGACAACTGCTTTCAAATGTAAGGCTTTCGGTCTTGATTATTTTTCAACCATGTATATATATTTGGATAAAAGATTTTGAATATTCAAACAGAGATAAACCTTAGCTTAACCGAGGCAGTGGTGAAAAAGGTAAATGCATGGCACAGGCAGTTAACATGACCGAATTTGGAGCAAGGGGTCTCTGTATAATTCAGGGGTGCCGTGAACTTGGATGGGAAAAATAATCACATCTTGATTTTACTAACCTCTCACTGAAATTTAGCATTTGCTTTTCTTACCAAATAGACAAAAAGCCATGTTGGTGTTATCAGACACCTGTGGCTTTACCACAGGTAGAAATCCTGGGTGTTTTTATATCACCTTACAATTGTTGCAAATATCTTGAAATATGTATGCTCCCCACTACCTCAAAAATACAGTTTCTGTTAGACTCCTTGCTGCTCTGGTTAGTTAAGCAATGAATAAAGAAACACATATATTTCCGTACCACATTTGTTTCTTTAAAATACAATTTGGGTAACTGCCTTTCAATATTATTGGTTCCTTTGCAAATCCTGGGTGTTATTTTTTTATGCCTTGAAAAACATACATCTGAGAAGGGGTCTGTGGGCTTCGGCAGACTGCCAAGGAGTATATGGCATGAACCCGGTTAAGAACAGGCTTTAGAGAAAGGAGAGCCGCTGGCGGTTAAGGCTTTTGGTAAAGTCCTCACAGGAACCAGGAGCCACAGGTTGAGGGCAGCCAGGACCCATGCTGATGGAGCCGTAGACAGAGGGTGCTGGGAAAGGAATGCTGCAAGTGGGACAACGGTGCCATCGCAGTAGCCACAGTAGCAGTAGCTGTAAGTTACTGAGCTCCTAAGGTTCCAGGCGCTGCCCAAGCCCTTTGCAAACACTATTGCATTGAACCTTGATAATAACGGTAGCAAGGCACTAATGCTACTTCCCCTTTCCAGCCTAGGAAACACAGCCCCAGATGTGGGCTAATCTGAGGTCCCATAGCTGCTAAGTCATGGAGTCAGAATTCACACTAGTCTACTTGCATCCTTGCTCAGTCTTCCACGTTGCCACATATGGTGGGAGGTCTTATTCTCACATAACTGATAAAAAAACCAAACCAAACCAAGGCTCAGACAAATCAAACGAAGCCAAGCCCAGGATCCCCAAGTGCTTGGGAAAAGCCAGCTGAGGCTTTCTCCTTGCCCAGCTGCCTGCTGATTCTTTCCTCATCCCCTGTGGCACCCGGGACTCTGGGAGGCTCAAAGAACCCCTGTGCCCATTGTCTGGGCATCACCATCCGGGCTCAAATCCTGCCTAATCTTCCTGAAGGATGAAGTGCACATCATTCAGCTCCTCCTTCCCATGTTTTCCCTTTGGAGCACCACTGGCATCAAACCTTAATGTCACCACCGTAACCTCCTAATTGAGCTCCCCAGCTTTCATGCATGCTCTCCACGACTGCTGGACAGATGCACCTGAACTTGAGTTCCTGAGACTGCGGTCCCCTGAGGGTTCATCAAAACACCATGACCACGCTCTAAGTGTTATCGTTGTGTCTTTACTTGGAGGACATTGCCGTCAGCTTCCCTTGGATTTGCTGATAACTGTCTTATCACTAAGAATAGCCGCATGATTCCAGTGAGTGTTCCGTTCTGATGGCAACGGGGCTGAACTGTCCTGTTCTAATTACAGCGTGATAACGAGAAAAGGCCGTGGATGTGATACAGAAATGAGCCTCTTGGTGCCTGGTTGAAGGCCAAAGACTGGGACATCACGCTGTATGCATAGGGCTTGCAGCAGTGTGAGGAGGCTACAGTGGTGGGAAAGCAAGTCATCACAGGACCCTCGGCGGCAGAGGCCAGCGGAGGGCCAAAGAGCCCTCTGGACAGCATGTCCGACACTGACACTGTGAGCAAAACATCACTGTCCATGGCAGACATGTTTTGAATTTGAATTGGATGTGTTTCGCCATTGTGATTGTAGTTCACCGGTGGATTTGTTCTGGCTTTGCAGTGATAGAAGTGTGAAGAACTCATACCTGCTGCTTGGCCACATTGAAGCAGTATCATCATCAAGGTTTTTCCCGGCAATGTTGACAGAGAAGTGTCTGTAAAAATATGTGCCCTTTCAAAGTAGTCCATGTTTGAAAGACACGGAGTCACACAATATTTTGGAGGCCACGCTCATGGCTCAATAACTGTTGCCTATTTGGAATGAATCTCCCAAAAGTTTAGCCCGGCTCCTGTATCCGGGCAGTCTTCATGGAGAGGCCAGCCAAACAGGCCAATTTCATATTTTTCAGCTAGTCTGTGCCAGTTTCCAGCCACGGTAGGTAAGGGTGGGGTGTGCCTATTCCTCTACCGAGCATCTAAAACACTGACCAGTGCCTGATAAGTGGTAACCACTGCTAATACTAGCTGGGAGAGGTGGGGTCCTGGAACTGACCAAGAGGGGGCAGGCCCCCCATCCTCTTCCCACGCTTCACTCTGAAAGCCCAGAGCCCTGGTGGAGCAGACCATCTCCTTTTCCAGGTTTCACACCCTTATTCATTCATTCATTCATTCAACAGATATTTCTTTTTTTTTTTTTTGAGGGCAGTGTCACTGACCCTCTTATGTGGGACCGAACCGGGGCTGCTGGCTTCCCAAGCCAGCGCTTAACCACCGCGCCACTTGGCCGGCCCTATCAACAGATATTTCTTTAGCATCAATTATGCACCAGGCTAAAAGCGTGCATTTGTGAATGAGACAGGAAGGACCCCTACACTTTTGGGGATCAAAGTTCATGGTGGAGCCATCAAATACCAAGAACAGGGGACAAAAAGAGGGACATTGCCGAGGGGTCAGGACGATGAAAGCACTGAGCAGTTTCTGGGCATCACAGGCAGAGGCCTGGTGGCAGGGCTGTGAGGATATGGACTCGGCTTGGAGGTGGACAGAGCCTGTGCGCTCTGCTTTCGACCGGAGTCCAGCTGGGAAGGGGAGGAGGGTGTGGATGTCAGGAGGGACCGTCTCATTTGAAGGATACAGCGTGTGTGTGAGGGTGTATGCACAGGGCTGTGTATGGAAGGTTGTGGGGGTGTAGATGTGAGGTGGTATATAATAGGCACTGGAGGGACACGGGTGAGGGTGTGGGGTGTATATGTAAAAAGGGTTGTGTGTCTGAGGGCTTACGGGGAGCTATGTGCAGGAATGTGGGTGTGAAGGTGTGTATGTGTGTGAGTGAGAGTGTGTGTGTGAGAGAAGATGTGTTGGAGGGTTGTGTGTGTGTGCAAAGGTGTGTGTGCGCAAATGTATATGCTGAGGGTGTATATGTGTGAGGGTGTATGTGTATGACAGTTTGTATGTAAGCAAGGATGTATATAAGGGCGGGGGTGTAAGAAAGTGTTGAGTGTGTATGAGCATCTATGTGTGCGAGGCGGTGTCTCTGAGGGTGTGTGTGAAAGAGGAGTTGTGTGGGGGTATATGTGTGAGACGCATGTATTTAAGGTGTGTATATGGGTGTGGAGGGTGTGTATGAATGAGCTTGGACATCATGTGGTACATGTGAGGGAGTGTGAAGGATTGTGTGATGGGTGTGTGTGTGAGTGTACATCCTACCTGGTCGTGTGTGTGATGTACTTTTCCCTCCAATTCTGGATTCTTAGAGCTAGAGAGTGCCTTGAAGTTCCTTCAGTCCATCCCCTCTCCCCCTCCCTTGCTGGCAGAATAATAACAACCCCACCTCCCACATGCACAGCACCCTACAGTTTGCACTTCCCCATTCATTATTCCGGGGTGTCCTCACAGCAGCCCTGTGAAGATGGCTTCATCCCATTCTACATATGTGGAAACTGAGGCCTAGGGGCCCAGAGGTCACAGTATCTAAGTCCCAGGAATTAGTCTTTGGCCCAGCCCTGACTCTTCATTTCTGTATCTCTTCTAACTCAAGTGCTTATGCGTATCACAAGATACCTATTCCAAGCCCACACACATTCATGATATTATTTCTTTTGTCCTCTGATTCTATTACTTTCTTTTCTTATTCCATTTCTCCCCTGGGTTCCACTTCCCTTCCACTTCATTAGGAATAAATGAGACTACATAACTTGAAGACATCCCTCAGCCCCCTCTGCCAAATGCATTTTAAAAATCACTTTTCAATTAAGAGGGAAATTCTTATTAAAAAAAATCTTTAAATCAAAGTGGAGTTCATTCTTCAAGAAAACACAGTTAGGCAAAAAAGATTGGTTTGTCACGTTCACCGCGATTCCCCCAGAATGCATTATGAAGAGACGTTTAATGCTTACAAAGAAAAACGAACAACCTCAAATAAAGACAAAATATTTTCACCAAGTCGAACCACAAAGCAGAGAAAACAAATTTGGCATTGAGGAAGCTGGCCGAGCTGTTGGCTAGCCAGTCCCACAGATTTGGGGGACAAAATGCATTCTCCTGCCCACTTGGTCCTGCACCCTGAGCGGATGCCCCCAAATGACCTTCCTGTTCATCGTGGGGGGTGTAGCCCTCCACATGCCCACATGAGTATTTGAGAAGTGGTGACTTACATTCTGAAGGTCAGTGCTGAGCAACAGGCCCCCACTGAGCCCTGTGTGGTCTGAGCTGAGCCCAGCCCAGCCTTGGGCATCCCCCTGCTCTGAGCAGCCAATGCCGGGCTCCCCGCACCCACCTAGGTTCCCCCTCCTCTTCCAAACATGACCCTTCCAGCATTCCAAATGGGACCTCAGCTGCCAGCAAGGAGCTTCAGCTTTGTGGGGGAAGCTGGGAGGGAAATCTTTTGGGGACTGTGCCTGAGTTAGCTCTGGGAAGGGGACAGAAGATAAAGGCGGTGGAAGTGCTGTCCTCTGTGTCTCTGTCTCTGTCTTCCCCTCCCTCCCTGAGCATCTCTCTGCCTCTGCCTCATCACTGTCACACTAGCAATAATAATACAGGTAGTCCTTCCTGTTGCTGTCACACCTTCCCCATCCCTGACCTCTCTGATTCTCCCATCTGCTCCGTGAAGTGGGCAAGGCCGGAAGGATCCTTTGTCCTATTTCATATATTAGAGGCTCAGAGAGGCTAGGTGGCTTCTCCAAGGTCACACAGACCTGGGCTTCACCTCAAGACTGTGTTTTCCCATCTGGAATGTTCTTTCCCATGGCATCACGGAGGCTCCCCCATCTCCTTCCCAGGTGTTTCTCCACTCTGGTTGACACCGTGCCCCAATTTCCCTTCTGTTCTCTTGACCAGGAGGTAAGATATAGAGACAGAAATATCAGGAGAAGATGTTTTTGACCCACCAGACAGCTATGCCCCAGGCCCTTCCTGAACCAACTCTGCCCAATCCACACACAGCCCATCTTTGCCCCCTCCTGAAGGACCCAAAGGACCAATAATATTTGGGACCTGCCACCAGCAGCCATTTCTGGTTCACCTCCCAGGTCTGGGCCTCCCAGATCCCTCTGGAGTTTGTCGGAAAGGACCTGGATTGCCTCAGAACACAGGCGCTTTATAACCTGACCCAGCCTCCGTATTCCACACTGCCATGGGCATCATCGCAGTCGTAACCATGTGCCAGGAAACTAGGCTATGTGGTTTGCACACAAACCCTACCAACCCTTCTAAAAGGGAGGCCCAAGGAGCATCTGCGTCCTACAGCCGAGCACACAGAGGCTCTAGGGGAGAAGTAATTGGCTCAAAGACAACACCTGGCAAGTGGCAGGGCTAGGATTTGAACCCAGGACATACACTCTTCTTCTTCTTTTTTTTTTTTTTGAGGGCAGTGCCACTGGCCCTCTTATGTGGGACCGAACCAGAGCCGCTGGCTTCCCAAGCCAGCGCTTAACCACCACGCCACTCGGCCGGCCCTTGGACTTACACTCTTAATTCCACGTTTCCCTGATTTCCCATGCTGGGTCTGGCGCCCCCTCCTGGGCTCCCTCAGCCCTGTGCTTCTCCACTGGGGCAATTCAGTCCCTATATTGTCCTTACCTGCCCAATGCCTATCCCCCTTTTCCCCCTTAGACAGGGAAATACTCAGGGGCAGTGTGGGCAATGATTTTGGTGACTGTCCCAGGTCCCCTTTCCCAGGCCAATGCACCCATTCCCCAGCTGCTGATTTTTTATCTGGAGAATTGCCTTATGTAAGGAAGCTGGCTTGCCAGGAAAATTATGACACCCCTCGACCCAACTGGGGACAGCCTGAGCCAACGATTGGCTGGCATGAAAATACCAAAGGCCCGTCCCCTTGTGTAGGGGGGATCAATTCTGAAATGCTATCCACATTCCAGAGCTCCCATGCAATCAGGTGGAGGCCTCTTCAGCTGAGACCCCAGCCTTGCTAAGCCCCTCAGCTGCCCTTTTCTAGAAAGTACTCCCTCCAGACACCACATACACAGGATGTCACATCTCAGGCTCTCCTTCTAGAGAACCTGACCTCGCCTCTTCATCGCTGACTTAGGCCAAGTGGCCAAAAGGAGCGTCACATGCATTTATTGAATGAATAGCCATTTCTCCTGTCTGCCATCAGAGCCTCTGCTCCAATCACATGGGACTCCTTGGTCAGGCTGTGCAGAGAATCAGTTGTTGGCCAAGGGGAGGAGCTTGGTTTTCTACAGTCACCACTTTATGCCTAGTGCCTAGACCAATGTCCCGCACATAGTAGGAGCTTAGTGAATCTTTGTTGAGTGAATGAATGACTGCTTCCTTTTGCCCCTACACAGATGTCTGCCCTTCTCAATTCCTACCCAGTTCCTCCAAACCTTCAAGACCACCTCAGCCATCACCTGCCAGGAATCTTCACCTGCCATATTCACCCTGGCTGGCTTTGACTTCACACCGAAGGACTTTGCTAGCTGCTCATGGACCTCAGGGGTTCATGGAGGGGCCTCAGGGGCCTCCCAAGGGCAGGGATCAGAGAGAGGCTGGGCTGGACAAGACCCCCACCCTAGTTTCACCCAGAACCTTTGATCTGTTCCCATGATGCTTTGTTTGCACAAAAACGCACTGTGGCTACAAAGACTCAGCAACCCTCTGCCATGTTGCTTTTTCTATCTGCCCCACTTCCCACCCCCAAACATGGGCCACATCCTCCCTCAGGCTGCCCCATCCAAATTTTGTGTGTAGATGTCCGCTTATGTCCCTATCTAATCCGGAGCTCCTTGAGGGCTCTAGCCTAGAGGTTTAAAGCACAGGTTTTGGCATTTGAAAGGCCTTGGGGGGCCGGACGAGTGGCATGGTGGTTAAGCACTGGCTTGGGAAGCCAGCGGCCCCGGTTCGGGTCCCACATATGACGGCCAGTGACACTGCCCTCAAAAAAAAAAAATTAAAAAAAAAAATTGAAAGGCCTTGGGCAAGTTACTTAGCCCGTCTTAGCCTCAGTTTCTATAGCTGTAAAATGGGAAAGCAACACATGTTTCATCTGAGAGCTGGGCAAGATTTCAATAAGAAGAATCATGTAATGTGCAGTGCATAGCTCCTGGGAAATAATAAATGGTACCTTCCAGTATTTATTAATTACCCAACAAGTGTTTTGGACATAAACTTGCTAATGAATCATCAAAGTTAGCATACTTTCCTTTGGATAAAGAAGTTAAACCGTGGATGTGTGTAAAGCTCATCTTATCCTGGAGTGACTAGTTCCCGGAGACCTAACGGTATGTCAGGTTCATGATCACTGGGCTCTAGGGAAAGCCACTCATTCCAGGTAGACAGGAAGCTCCGTGACTAAATAGGGTCCTCATTTCTTGTTGCAACGAGACCAGTGAAGGGACCCCAATGTCCCTCGGCTTCTTAAGCATCTGGCTTTCTTCCAGATCCAGGCTCACTGTGTAGAGACAGCAGGGAAAGTTGGAAGAAAAAATTGCTTCTGATTTCCAAGATTTGCTGGTGTACCTGCCGCCTGCATAGGGCTGGGTGCACGGTGGATGCTTGATAAATAATGTGGAGTGAAGGAAGGAATAAAGGGACAAATGGATGTGAGACCCACCATGATACTTCAGCACTTAGTGTAGGTGTCTCTCCATAAACCTTTTGCAGTGAATGAATGAATTCCAGGTTCACTATCCTATGTGCAGTCCTCGCCCAGAGGAGGCCTGCGATGAATATTTATGGAGGAAATGAACGAGATCCAGCATTTCCCAGAAAGCAGCTGAGCCTCAGCTGTGGTTGCTCCAGCATCTCCCACTCGCCCCAGACTCACAGACACGGCTCCCAGAGACCAAGCCCTCGCGTTGGCCTCTGCCAGGTGGGGATGGGGTCTGGGAAACAGCAAGCTCCCTGAGGTGTACAATTGGGAGACCACGTGGTTGGTCTGCTGGGGGGCTCATGGCTGCTGCCCTTGGGAAACACTCACCCCCGAGATGGACTACGCTTAAAAAAGCAGACCGTAATGGTCCAGGGAAGCTGCCAAGGAGCCCTTGTCTGCACGGCATTGGCTTCAATACAACCACACACGCACATACACACATGACACACAGATGGGGTCACATGGCCGTGCCCTGCTGGGCACTAGGCTCTCTGCCCATGACCCCTCCTTCCTCCCCAGTCTGTAGGTTAGAGCCACTCTCCAAACAGGCTCCGAAGATCCACACAGGTGCTCCTGCTTATCTCTCAGATACACCCCAGGTGGCACAAATATGTGGACACGCACCCAGCAATACTCCACCTCCCTTCCCAAACACACCTTGCCTTCACCCCAGGCAGATGGTGGCCACAGACCATCCCCTTGTATCTCCGAGAGATAACACCATCTGTTACAAGGGGTCCCTTTCATGGATAACGGAACTCCTATTAGCCTGGAGCTTGGGGCTCAGAGTTCATAGTGCAAGCCCAGGGACTAGTCACATGTCACCTCATTGCTTGTAAGTACTAGAGCTGTATCCTCTCCTGATTCCCTCAGTCTGAGCCACGGGCAGGCAGCTGGCCCCTCCTTTGCCACTGCTGGGACTGACTCCCCACGGAGAACCAGGAGGCAGCTCAGGCTCTGCAGAGCTGCCCAGAAGCATCTGTAGGCCCGGGCCCTCCTTGGCCCCTGGCCATGCTCCAGGACATGTGGCACTCTGAAGCCAGAGGCCTCCTCCCGAGCGCCAGCCTTCAGTGCAGCAGCTCCCCGAGGCTTGCATCCTGCAGGGGTCTCATGCCAGCCAACCAAACGGGCCGCCCCACAACACAAGCTGGCAGGTGGGAGGAATGCGGCCTTAGATGCCCAGACAGGCCGACTAAGAACCAGCTCCATTAGGGGTGGCGAGGAGGGAGTTCAGACCCTAAAGCCTCAATCTGGGCTGACTGGTCCTTCATTCATTCATCAGATCCCTTTTAGCCATGGTCTGGGGTGGCCCCTGCAACTGTACGACATGGGGAGAGGAACACTGGACTGGCATTTGGCCCCCTTGGGTATCGTTCAAGTAAGGTCAAGGCAAAGGGAGTCAGAGATGCTGGGAGGCCCCATGACACCCCAGGAGAGCAAACCTCACGATAAGCCCCCTCCCCAGGATGCCCAAGCTGGGCTGGCCAGGCGCCCCTGTCTGGGGAGCAGAGCCCCCAAGCGGTACTCACTGGCTCCGGTGAGACCTCACCCTGGTGTGGCGGCAGCCGCCCCCTCTCAGGCAGTGCTCCCCATCTGGAGAGGCCAGCAGCACTAATCAGCTGCCGGGTGTGGTGCGGCTGCGGGGCTGGGGTTTAATTGACACCAGGTGGCCCCTCCCCAGGGGCAGGCTGGGAGGCGGCTCTGCTGGGCTGGGAGGCCAAGCCCTGGGCGCACCCAGGCCTGGCCGGTTCAGGCCTCTTCGGGAGAGATGAGGGCAGTCAGGCAGCAGCCGGCCATCCCCCTCTTCCCCTCCTGCTGCCACCTCCATCGTACACCCAGCCCTGCTTCTCCAGGCTCTGACCTTTCTTTCATTTCAGAGGCAGCAGTGGCAGCGACAGCGACTGCCCAGAAGGAGGGTGGCTCAGGTTTCCCCCCAGCTGGCTGGGGGCTGCCAGGCATGCATGCACTGGGTCTGCAGTGGCCACCCTGGGCCTGCTGGGTCCTGAGGAGGGTCACCCCCCTGCGGTCACAAAGGATCCCCGAGCCATCTTTTATTGAACACTTACTACATGCCAGGCCCTGTGTGGTGCCCACCTGTCTCCCACTAAACTTCTTGTGCTCCAAGAAGTGGTTATTTACTAACTCCGCTTTCAGATGAAGAAACCGGGGCTCAGAGAGGCTAATCTTCGTCTCTAAGATCACACAGCAGGAGAGACACCAAGTCAGGGATTTGAACCACCACCTGCAAAGTAGGCCGTCATTTTTTTTTTTTTTTGAGAGCAGTGTCACTGGCCCTCATATGTGGAACTGAACCGGGGCCGCTGGCTTCCCAAGCCAGCGCTTAACCACCGCGCCACTCGGCCGGCCCTAGGCCATCATTTTTGAGATAAGGGAACCACGGCTCAGAGAGAGGAAGCCAGTTCACAAGGCCATACAGCACAGTGTGGATAAAACATTGGATGTGCAATCAGAAGACCTGTGCTGAACTTGCTGTGTGACCTTGAGCAAGTTATTACTCTACCTCTCTGGGCTTTTCTGCAGCTGCAGGGAACATCAAATGGGATGCCATGTTGAAAGGGCTTTGTGACTCGGACTCACTAGGTAGGAGTGGAGTGCCAAAGTGGTCCCAGTTCTGCCCCAGTGGGCCTTCTCACAGGCCTCCATCCCTGCCCTCTCTCCTCACTGCTAGAAGCAGCAGGATCCAGTAGCTAAGAGCACACATAGGCTCTGCAAGAAGAGACCTGGGTTCAAATCCTGCCTCTGTGCCTCACCAACTCCATGACATTCAGAGGTCACGTCACTTCTCCAGGTCTCAATTTCTCACCTCCAAAACACGCTAAAGAGTACTGTCTCTCTGCCTGGGCTGTGTAAGGATGAATGAGAAAATGCCCAACATCCATCTCTTTACTCAACATTTGTTGAGCATCTACTACGTGTGGGTCACCATGCTGGGGTATAATGGTGGACAAAATAGTCAGTCTGTGCCCTGGTGGTGGACAGGCTATTAAATATGTAATTTCTTAGAGTAAGTTCTTGACACATAAACATAGCTATTGTTGTTTGTGCATTTAACAAAAGAACTCATTGAGCAGCCACTATGTGCCAGGGACAGTTATAGGCACTGGGCATACAGCAGGGAACACTGCCGACAGGTCCCTGGGCACAGGAAGTTGGCATGTTCCAATAATTAACCACGATGATATGTGGTAACAATTATTATATTACCATTCCCAGGCAGGACAGGTCCCCATACACATTGTTTTCTCACTGGTAGAATAACAGGCCTGTCTGCTGGATCTGCCCCTCAGGGATCTCCAAGGAGGAATGTGGGATTCCAGAATGTTCTTAAGTCTAATCCTCAGTGAGCCTCACCGTCTCTTTTTGGTCTGACTTATGGCTATCCTGGCAGGAGGCTCATCCCCCTGGCCCAAACCCAGACCCCACGTGGGTTAGGAGAAGCCGAGCCCGTGACTCAGCCAGCCTGGCTTGTCAAGTTGAGAAGGGAGCAGGCAGCTGGCCGGGCCGTCAGCCATGGGGACCTTCTCAGTGGGGCAGGTGATTAGGGCACAGACTGGGGCTTCAGGGTGACAAGGGAAGGGCCCTGAGCTCAGGTGACTGCACCCTGGTCCCTGGTGGTGAGTGTCACTAGGAGAGAGAATATTCTAGTAAGAAGCAGTGCAAAAATCACAGAGAATGAGCTCCCTGTCAGTCAAAGGGTTCCATGCAGGATGCTGTAAAGGTGACTCCAGAAATTGGGAGAGCTCTAGAAAAGCTAGTTGATTTCTATTCCTCCTCTACACCTAATTGTGGATATCACCTTCTCTTGGAAGCTTTTTCTGAGTCCGTCTCCCACCCCAGGCAGCTGTTTTCCCTGAGCTCCCCTGACCCCCCAGGCTCACTCCTGCCCCAGCACTGACCTCACGGCACCAGAATTGCCTGTTCACTTGTCCACTTTACCCATAAGACTGAACTCCACTTTCTCCGTCTAGTCCACACCATTATACCCCAGTGCCAAAGCACAGAGCATGTCGTAGCAGGTGTTCAGCAAATGTTTCTTGTATTAATAAAAGTGCAAACTGGGTCGATGATCTCCAATCTCCTTTCTAACTTCAAGTGTTTGAGACTTTGACAAGGAGCCTTGCCATTTTTTTTCATTCCTTCATTCATTCACGCAATAAATATTTCCTGAGCATCTACTATGTGCCAGGCACTGTTCTAGGCACTGAGATTGCTATAGCAGTGATCAAGACTGACAAAAATCCCTGCCTCCATGGAGCCCAGCATCTCGTGACTGAACTTTTAACTAGATAATTTTCAGAGGTGTAATACTAATAACAATAACAGCCAATGCCATACATCAGGATTTCTCAACCTCAACACTATCGGATAATTCTTTGTGGTGGGGACTGTCCTGTGCATTGCAGGATGTTTAGTAGCATCTCTAGTCTTCACCCATTAAATGCCAGTAGCAACCTCCCCACTCTTGTTGGGACACCCCAAATGTTTCCAGACATTGCCC
This sequence comes from Aselliscus stoliczkanus, assembly GCA_033961575.1. Lineage (NCBI taxonomy): Eukaryota > Metazoa > Chordata > Mammalia > Chiroptera > Hipposideridae > Aselliscus > Aselliscus stoliczkanus. The sequence continues at coordinate 11,669,143 of CM066736.1, forward strand.
AATGCCCTGGGGGAGCAACACCACCCCCGGTTGAAAACCACAGTCATATATTAAGCACTTACTGTGGGACAGGCATTTTGCATTCATTCGTTTACTTAATTTAACCTCTAAAACAACCTCAGGAATAACGTACATTTTACAGGTGAGGAAACTGAGATTAGTCTCTTGCTAACGGCCCCAGGTCTGTGCACCTAACTCTCTGATGTGCAGCTTCCCAGCACACCTGTGCAAAAGGCAGGGCTGGTGGATGCTCCGAGTCCGTGTACCAGCTGCAGAGATCAATCTCAGAGTAGTGTGTCCCTTGTCCGGGCTGTCACAGGCGGCTGCCATCAGTTGGGAACTGAACTCTTTCCTGGTTCTACTCTGTGGCCTCTTGTGGAGTGCAGGGACTGACACACAGTAGGCCCTCTCGAGCAGCACCAACCAGTCGAAATGCACTGTGAACTGCAGACCTAATTGTAAACTTTCCAGTGGCCACATTAAAAAGGTAAAAAAAAACAGGTGAAATTAATTCTAGTAATATACTTGAACCCAGTAGAGTCAAAAATAATCATATCAACATGTAATCATTATAAAAGATTATTAGATAGCTTACATTCTTTCTTTTTCAACATCTTAGAAATCCAGTGTGTATTTTACAGTTACATCTCAATTCAGACTCATCATATTTCCAGGGCTCAGTAGTCATATGTAGCCTATGGTTTCTGTATTGGGCAATGCAGTTCTGGAAATTTTTGTTGATCAAAGGAAGGAAGAAGACAAGAGATAGAATTTTCTCAGCTCAACGGGTAAGGTGGCCCTGACTTCACAGATTCTGTGGGTTGTCATGTAGTACTGTCAGTTTTTAATTACTCATCCCTTTATCCTCTAAGTTCATTTCTTTTTCTGTCCTTGGAGCCCAGCCCACTGCTGGGTATTTGTAGAAGTGTGGTCTGGTGGTTTGGAAAAAGTGGCCTGGGCCCCGATCCTGGCCTGACCACACAGCTACATGACGCTGAGATTCAGTTTTCTCATCTGTAAAGTGGGAGTGATGACAGTTTCATCCGATGCAGAACTGCCCAGTAGAATTTTCTGCCATGATGGACATGTGGACACTAAGGTGGCGGCCTCTACCCACGTGCGGCTACCAAGCACTTGAAATGTAGCTGGTATGATGGATGAGTTGATTTTCAAATTTTATTCCATTTTAATTAATTTAATTTAAATGTAAATAACCACATGTGGTTAGTGGCTACCCTGTCAGACAGCCCAGCTTTCGAGAGTGTGATTGGAGGATGAAGTTTAAAGCCCCTGGTACACAGGTGGCCTTCTCCACCCCCAGGCTGGAGGGTCTACCACATCCTTTGTGGAGGTCCCTCTTGAACAGTCATCAGAGTACTGATAGTGAGCTGAGTGTGATGAAATTGCCCAAGGCTGAGGAAGGAAGCTTCTGAGGGGATTAGGGTGGGCCACTTGAAATGTCCTCGACCTGGTAAAATTTACTGGGATGAGATGGGAACTAGAAGCTTCAACTCTCAGAAGCGCCTGCTCTTTCAGGGGTGCTGGGAGGCTGCAAGCTCATTCCAGCAAAAGCCGGGAATCTTGAAAGTCCACCTTTGATGGAAAGATGAGAAGGAAAGGGAAAGAAAGACATAGAACCAGGCATCCCGCAGATATGGGGTGGGCGGAGGTGGAGGCCATGGGATCGTTTAAACTATGAGAAATGGGGCTGGAGGGGTGCTTCCTACTTTGAAATAGCATTGACCTTTCATTGGGGGACCTATCATAAAACTGCGAACAGTAGCTTTCAGTTATTGGGAGCTTACTATGTGCCTGGCACCATGCTGAATGATTTGCATGCATTATATCATTTAATACTTATGATAACCCTATAACATAGAGACTAGTATATCACCATTATAAGAATGGTGAAACTGAGGCTCAGAGAGGTTAAGCAACTTACCCAAGGTCACACAGCAACAGAGCTGGGATTCGAATGCAAGTCTGGCTGACTGTGAAGCCCTTGCTCTTTTCTGATATTGTTGCCTTGTGCAATCCCCTTTTACGTTTCTATAGCTTCTCAGTAAATTTCCATCAATCTTGACATAGTCCTATAAAGTTATGTCATATCCCCATTTGGTGATGATGAAAAAACTGGGCCACCAATAGGTTCAACAACTTATCTAATAAAATATTAGTTTAAGGACACCGTTAATGAAATTGACTCTGAAATTGGTTTGTATAGTGTTTTCATATTTAAAAATAAAACCACAGTCATCTTTTGTTTTGCTCAGATCTTTCTAATTTGCTTAAAGGATCACTATCTTCATCTTTTTGGCTCTGGATGTTCTGTAATGCCCCTTTGTGAGAGGAAATGACATTAAGACCAGTCTTGGCATCACATGAATGATGAGCAGAGATCTGGGCTAGAGACCAGGTCATTCAGGCTTGTTTTGTTTGCAAGTGACAAAAACAATTCTAAGTGAGCTTTGAGGGGAAATGAAGAGGAAGGGGGAGGGTGAATTGGAATACAAAGCATCTGGAGAATCCAAAGAACCTGAGGAAGTGCTGAAACCAAGTCGCCTCTGGGGATTCCTGGATCTTCCTTGAGCTACAGATATAGCTCCTAAATCAACCCAATCCTTCCCAGCAAGTCCCAGTTAAGAATTCTAAATTCTCAGGGAAGGAAATCTGATTGGCCCAGCCTGGGTCAGGTGTCTACCTCTAAGCCAATTAGCTATAGTGGGTGGGGCAGAAATAATGAAGGCATGGACTAGAAAGGTTCTGCTGTGGATATGTATATCCACATTGAAGGGAGAGGGTAGACAGCCAGGCTGGTTGGAGTGCAAAAGAGGGACCCTTACATCTTGGAAAGAACCTTCTCCCCAAACCCAGTCCACTGTGGCTTGATGTCTTCTCACTGTCCCGATCTGAACAAACTTGTCTCCTCCTTCTTTAGAGAGTGCTGACAATTCAGGGGTCAGCACACAATTTCTGTAAAGGGCAAGATAACCAATATTTTTGGTTTCACAGACCATACTTTGAGTGTGGCTATGTTCCAATAAAACATCGTTTATGGATCCTGAAATATGAATTCCATATAATATTCATATGTCATGCAATATTCCTCTTTTGATTTTTTCAACCATTTAAAATATAAGTATCATTCTTATTTCGTGTACTATACAAAAATAGACACAGGTCATATGGAACTTGAGGGCTGTAGTTTGTGATCCCTCCTGTAATGAAAGGTAACATTAAGTACTTTGAGTAAATCTAAATTTTTACTTCAACACACAGAAATTAGCAATGAATCTGATTTCATCCCTTCAACTATGTTGCAAGTGAAAACTAAACCAGCCTTAAGAGGACTTAACATGTTCTAAAGCGACTGCAAATTGGGTCATCAGTGAGTGGTACCAGTCAGTCCGTCTCTTGTCCGAGTTCAGTGTCCAGGGGACATCACTCAGCTACGGTTCACATCTGCCTCCTGGGCAAGGTGTTATCAGCCATGCCTTGTTTCTTCTAGAATTTAGCTGTTGTTCTTTAAGTGGGGTGTGATTTTCCTGTTTTTTTAAAAAAGATTTTATTGGGGACTTGGGGAAGGGAACAGTGTTGGGGAATTAGGGCAGGGGAACGTTGTGTTTTTCCAGGACCCATCAGCTCCAAGTCAAGTTGTTGTCCTTTAATCTTAGTTGTGAGGGCGCAGCTCAGCTTCAAGTCTAATTGCAGGGGATGCAGCCCACCATCCCATGCAGGAGTCGAACGGGCAACCTTGTTGTTTAAAGCATGTGCTGTCACCAGCTGAGCCATCCTGCCACCTGTTGGCAGCTCAGCGGCAGCTCGGTGGCAGCTTGGCTCGGGCGCAGTTTACTGGTCCATGTGGGAATCGAATCAGCAACTTTGTTGCTCAGAGTTTACACTCTAACCAACTGAGCCACCTGGCTGGCCTTTTTTTTTTTTTTTTTTTTTTTTAAATAATCTCATTGGGATTAGAAAAATGTCATACAGAACAAAAACCCAGGGTGGTACTGGATAGAATATGGCAGGACTGCTATCTACCCACACCCTCCCAAGCCTAACCACACCATCAGGCTGCTGGTATGGAGCCAGGTGTTAATAAGAAAAAACAATAAAAAAAAATAAAAAGAGAGAGCGAGAAAATCAAATAAATGGGAATCCTCAGAGGTTTTGTTGAAGGCATCCGAAGCCTCTGTTCCTACTTAACACATTTTTTGCAGGAAACGAGTAAACTCGTCATATAGCTTTTTATGCCCGCTTACAAAGTGTTAATGAAAAGGCAGATGGGAGGGGGCCCAATGCGAAGGGACTGGATACTAGAACTTCAAGCTCCAGCTCCCGTCTCGGGAGTAAGTCCAGTCCCCACAGGGAGTGGGGGACAGGGGAGATGCTGGGTCTACAGCGTTCGGGTGAGGTGATCACAAGTGTGTCATGACTCCATAGCCAGTCTTTCTTGCATGAAACTGATCCCTCCGGTTTGTGAGCCGGAGAGAGCTGTTACGAACCCCAAAGACACAGAGGATGCAGTAACAACCTAGTAACAATGGCCGATATCAGCCTTTCTTGAATTGTGAGCGAGGCTCCGTGCTCAATGGTTCACATGCACCATCTCCCTGAAGTCCTCACTTCCAGTGAAGAAGGTGGATGCGATAGATTATTATCCCTTTATGACACCTGAGGAAATTGAGCTCAGAGAATTGTGTAAAGTGACTGTCTGAGTTTGGGTTCTCCCAGGAGCAGACGCTGAGATAAGCAGCCATGTTTAAGGCATTTATTTAGGAAGAGGGAAAGATGGGTAAAGGAGATGGGAAGAAGGCATACAAGGAGCGATATCCCAGCTCTTCCGAGGGCTCTTGAGTGGGAGGTCCACCTCAGAGGCCATCGTTCTTCAAAGTGAGAGGTGCCCATGGGTTTAGTATTTCTACACCAGTCAGTCATGGCTAAGGGCAGCCCTCGGGGAATGCAAACACAGGGCTAGCAGTGGGAGGACAGCCTTTCTAAGAGATCACTGGAGCTGCTGTTAGAAGCCAAAGCACACAGAGGAGGGGGAGGGGCACCCAGCATGGCAGCGACTCAGGGCATAGAGTCAATGAATGGCAGAGCTGGGGTTCAAAGCCCTGGCATCAAACTCCAGAGCCTGGGCCTTGCGCACTAAGCTTGTGGCCCCCAAACACTTGCATGTGGACTCATGCGGGTCCTTGTCAGAGTGTTCGCTGGACTTTGCAGAAATGAGAAAAATGTAAGGGTACTTTGTTTTATTCCTCAAATTATGGGTGCTCTCATTTTTTGGGTGAGCAACTAGCCTTTCTTTTATAAAACAAGGCGACAGTCAGTTGGAGAGATCTTGTCTGGGTTTCGCTTTGTTTTTTGATGTCTTGGCAAAATAAAAAGCTGAGACAATTTATCAGTGTCCGTAAGGGTTTTTTCCCTCTTTCATTTAATGGTCATCAGTCTCTACATGGTCTGCAAAGGGTCCAAGAATATATTTTGAGTTTCTCCGATTGCTGAGAGTAGTGTTTCTCAAAGAGCTCCATGGAATGTGAATCCTCTAAGATCCAGTGAACAAAGGGGCCAAAAAGTTGGGAAACTACAAACTGTAGCCCCCTCTGGGAGAGTTTTTGAGATACATGAGCACATTAAAGGCTCTGACAAGTCCTGCAGCCAAGAAACACACTTAATTTAGTTTCATCCAGTGCCCTTTTTCTGTTGATCACACTCATTAGCTTGCCATGAATATGCATATATTTCAGGAAAATTCTGGGTGCTGGCTGAAGCCACTGGTCTCAGGGCCTAAAAGTGTGTTTTGCCTTATTTGGCTTGTTAGTGGCTGAAACATTATTTCACACATGAGTGTAAATCCCCAGGAGAGCTTCCAGAGTTATAAATGGTGCAGGGGAAACAATGACCCAATTTATAGTTCCTTGGAAGGGCGGGGACTCACATTGAAGATATTATGTAGAGCTCGAGTCCCTGCTTGTTGCCTGCTGCCTCCAACCAGCAACTCACCCCAGAAGCAATAATCATGGATTAAGACAGTGACCTGTAGGGTGTTCTTTTAGAAACACAAATGCAAATGTCAAGGAAGGACTGCAGATACCCAGCCCCACCCAGAGGGAAGGGGAGGGGTGAGGGAGTGGGGTGAGTATAAGCCTGTGGAGTGAGCAGTGCGAATTTGAGCATTTTGAAAGTGGGCGAGTGTGAGTGTGAATATGTGTGTATGTGTGTGTGTGTGTGTGTAGGTGACAGAGTGTGTATCTGTATGTGTATATGTGTGTGTTTGTGTGTGCACACGCACATGACAACATGAAAGTACGCTCCTGGAAGATAAGGTGGGGCTTGAGGGTAGCCCCCACTCCCGCCCGTTCCCAACCTCACCCCTACCTGGAACTCCAGCCACCTGCACAGGCTATGCCTGTGTTACCCCCAGCATGGCTCTGCCTGGGCCTCCCAGAGCCCCTTTGAAGATGTAGGGAAGACCTAAGGGTCAGGTTTATCCCAGGGCTGATCTCGGGAGGAGAGACACACCACAGTGCAGTGTGGGATCCACATGTCTGACCACTTCCCATCAACTGACTGACAATCCCTGGACTCCCACCGCTGGTCAAGCCAAGCCTCCAAACTGTATCCTGGCATTCAAGGCCCTCAACAAATATCCCCCATTCAAATCCCCACCATGTTTCCCAGATGCCCCAAACTAAAACACACACAGAGGGCTTACTCTTTGCTAAACACGTTAAGTATTTTATGTCATGTCACTGATACTCATCACACTTTCATGAAAGAGGTGCCATTAGGATTTCTGTTTTACAGAGGAGCAGATGAAGGCTCCAAGAGGCAAAGTTACTTACCCAAGGTCACATAGCCGCTCAGTGATGTATGGCCAGGACGCGGCCTCAGATCCGGGGCTTACCCACCTGCCAATGTATTCAGGGTGCTCCTGGCTGAGACAGAACTGTGAGGGGGGTGGCAGACTCCCCGAGGTTAGTATCTCACATTTGTCGTCCTCAGCATGTGGCCCAGAAAATGACTGGAGAACCAGGTGCCAATCTCAGTGGCACCCCTCCTAGCTGTGCCACTTTGAGCATGCATCACCTCTCTGAGCCTCAGCCTCTGCAACTACAAAACAAGAATAATAGTTCCCACCTCCAAGGGCTGTGATGTGAGCAAGGCGATGGATAATGAGACGATTGCAAAGCGTGCAAATCTGTGGCCTTACTGGCACTGTGCCTGCCACCTAGGTGATTGGTAACTGTAATTGAGTCTGAATCCAGTCCTTTGAAGCTCACATAATTTCTCTTGCCACATCTGTAAAATGAACGCAGATAAACTGCCTCCTTCTTCCAGGAAAGCTTTCCTAATCGGTCCCCCGTGTCAGCGCCTGTAGTTAGCAACTTTTACAGCAGGGTTTCTTAACCCTGGCCCTGCTGACATTTGGGCTGGATAATTCTCTGTTGTGGGGGGTCTGTCCTGTGCATTGTGGTATGTTGAGCAGCATTTCTGGCCTCCGGTCATTAGATGCCAACAGCATCCTCCAGTGGGACATTGGCAAATGTCCCTAGGGGGAACACTGCTCCTGGTGGAGAACCATTGGTTCGTTGCCATAGCTTGCATTCATTGCAATCGGTCATCGCTGGAGACTGTCCAGCCTTGCAGATCAGAGCATGGGCCCAGGCTGTAATGGTCTGGTTTGGATCCTGACTACACACTTAGCGCTGTGTAACTTTGGGCAAGTCACTTACCCTCTCTGAGCCTCAGTTGCTTCATCTGTATAAGGGGTACAATGGAGTATTTGCTTTCACAGGTCTGTAGTGAGGATTAAATGAGATGACAAATGTAATGTACATCAGCCTGGGAACAGGCCGATGGGGGATGGGAGACAAGGGTGGGCTCCGGAGGGCCTCAATCTGGGCAGAGGTGAGCAGGAGCTCAGAGGCCAGAGGGGCCTGAGAAACCGGGTCCCTGGCACACTGGCAGCTGGGTGGCCTCATCCATGCCTTGTTTCTGGCTCCTGGGCACTTACCCTGCAGCCGGTGCATGGAGGTTAATGAGCTGTTCAGTTCCGATGATTTGCAAGGCCTCCTTCCCTTGGCTCCACACCTGCTGTGCCTGATTGATGGTGACCCCGAGGCCACAGAGGAATACTAGCCAGAACCGGGTCAATGAGTTCCAGGCCACAGGGAAGACTGCCCCCTTCTCTTGTGCTTGAAATATGAGAGATGGGGATGGGAGGTTCTGGTCTTGTCTCATACCTCCCCTCATATCAACATTGTTTCAGAGCTAAAAGTCAGATCTGAGCTTGAAATACCTAATGTTTATTGGTCGTTTTTTGCCAGGAATTATGTTACGTTTTTATTACAGGCTTCTAATCCTGACCGTAGCTCTCTAAAGTGAAAACAATTTTTAGGTCAATTGTACAGTTATGGAAACTGAGGCTCTGAGGTTGACGCTGCTGCCCAGCCAGGTCACACCGCTGGTCTAACTGGCATAACCCAGGACTGAAATTCAGACACTGCAAGACACTTTCACTTCTTGGAACCTCAGTTTCCCCATCTGCAAAATGGGGCAACTCATATACCACCTACCCCATTTGACTGTGGCGAGTGGGAAGAAATGATGCTTGTGAAGGCGGTTGACAGCTGAGAATGTTGGATACCAGCTGCTACTCTCAGAGAGCTACTGGGGGCCAGCTGGGACCTGGGTCCACTCCCAGCTGAGATGGAGGATTGCGGGGTACAGAAACTCAGGGTGAACTCTGCTCTTTAGTTACACCACAGCCATGCTAGTAATAAATAGTAACACGAGCAACTAACATCCATAGAGAGCTTCCTGCGGGGTGGGGGTGCAGCACTGCCCCAACTACTTATGTTAATTCATGTAAGTCTCACAACACTGGGAGGTAGGCGCTCCAGGTAGAATAATTAGACCTATTTTACAGGTGAGGGAATAAAAGGAGGCTCAGGGAAGCTAAGCGACCTGCCTGAGACCACACAGCTTGCACACGGTAGAGCTGGACTTGGATTCCAGGTCTGTCAACGAGCTTTTGCTCCTGGACTCTGTGCAGGGAACTTACTGGGACGGATGACGCCAGGTCTTCTGTCTCCCTGCAGCGGTCTCCAGGGAGGGAGCTGGGAGTTTGAGTCAGTTACCCTAGCTTCTTTCCCCAGGTCTCAGTTCCTTTCGCTTTGAAGGAGTTGAAGAGTCCCTCCCTCACGGCCTGGTTTTCCAGATCAGAAAAGATCTTGTGGCATAAAAGCACTTTGTAAAGGGAGCTTCAGAAATTCAAGGTACTTACGAGCTTGTCGTGCCATGTGTGGACCCAAAAGAGTATGAGGTTTGGGTTGGGCCACTTACTTCATCTGTCTGCACTGGCTTCCTCACCTGGCAAGTGGAATTCGGTGGTTCTGGGGATTTATGAGATAATGCTAAGTACTTTCTGGGCTGAGCACACAGCAGGTACTCAATATGCAGAGTAATATTTATGTGTGTGTGTGTATATATTTATGTATTCACATCCTATTCATCCCTAGGGAGAGAACGCATCTGTGGCTGGCCAGATGGGAGAAGACTTGGCCAGGCTACGATAACTTACATTACTGTTTAGCAAACATTCACTTTTCTCCTCCTCCCCTTCTGAGTGGCATTTACCACCCCTTTGTCTTGAAAGGATGGGTCATGTGGCTTGCTTTGGCCACTGGGATGTTACTGGATGCGGTGTGATAAGACGCCTTGATGGGTTGGTACAGTTTGGCTTGGCTCTGTCTGTTCTGCTGATCTGCTATAGGAAGGGCATGCCCCAGGGAGTTTCTCCATCAGCCTGAGTCCTGAAACAGGGAGGCACAGGGAGCAGACTTGAACCTGACCTGAAGTCTAAAGAGGAACCTCAGAGAAGCCCAGCCCAGACCTACAGACCCAGGAGGAGCACGGGGCTACATGCTAGTTGTTGTAAGCCATGCAGCTTGGGGGAGGCTTGTTACACAGCATGATTGTGGCGACAGCTGACTGATCCACTGGCCAGGGTCACATCTCAAGATTCCTTCCGTACCACAGACAACAACAGAATTCAGACCTGTTTTGGCGGCAGTGTGATGCAGTAATTCTCAAATTCTTTATTGGCATAAATAATTCAGACATTGGATTCTCACTAAACATTGCACTGAACACAAGAAACAGCAGGCTTGTTGGCACAGAGGCTCACTACCTGTCCAACAGCCCAAGTTAGAAATACTTTTTTTTTTTTGAGAAGTGTAGAAAACTTTATAAATGATTCTGTACAAATATACACAATGGACCCTCCATCTATCTGGCCACCCCTTCTTGGATGGCATCGGAAACGATTGTTCTTTCCCAGCAACGAGACGTTGGCAATGAGTGAGAGACAGAGACAGAGACGGACATAGAAAGGGAAAGGAAAGAAGTGGCCCCAAAATAAAAACATGAAACCAACTTCTTACATCAACTCGTTCTGCGACAAGTCGGCACAATCATGGAGAAAACAATATGGGCCATTGGTCCATGTTGTCTGTACAAGAAATAGTCTTTATATATATGTATATATATATAATATATATGTATAGTATTTATAGGTATATATACTTTGTGTATAGAAAAGGTAACAGCATAATTTACATAGAGAGAAAGGCTTTGTACAATGACAAGTTTTCTTAAGCTCATAACTTGGAGAGAAATCAACCGACGGAACCATGCGGTACGTGTGTGGAGTGAACCTCAGTGCAAGACCAAAGCTCAGGGAGAGAGAAACGAGAGGCTTGGGGTGGGACTTGACCACCCAAGTTTGGGATGTTCTCAGCCTGGCCCAGCCATGGGCAAGGGTGCTCACCCAGTGTGACCAGGTCATCTGGCCCCAGGGAATTCCCTTGGCCTCCATCTTGGGGCCTTGGGTGGGACTGGTCTGGCCAGAGACTTCCCAGCTCCCTGAGATTGAGACTGTCCTATGGATGCTGACCCCTACATTAGCTGAGGGTTGTCTACGAGACTTGGGCATCCCTCCCTATGGCCTCCAGGGTACAAGTATCTAAGAAAATGGGTAACACCCATCACCTCTCTATTGCTGTCTCCTGGTTTGTTTGTTTTTTGTTTGTTTTTTCAGGAAGGTACCCCTACAGGTGGAATTCCTGGGGGATATTTCACTTGATCTATTGGAAGAGAAACCATACTGACTGAGGACCTACTGTGTGCCAGGTATTGTGGGAGGCTAGTGACATTCATTATTTCATTTACTCCCTCTGACAGCCTGGATGGTTAGTGATATACTAAATGCTATGAGCAGCACAAAGCCAAGAAAATCCAAGGTCTGCTTTGGGGGAACTGCTGGCACTGAGAAATTGATTGTGAGGTCATTATCCATGACAGAGAGTGGCTCAAGAAATGCATGCCGAGTTGAGTGGAAGCAGATAAACAGGCTCTGCTAATGTACAGCAAACACACACACACCTTGGGGGTTCTATGGTCAGCAAAGATACCATTTCCTACCTTTCAAGCCCTGGCATAGATTTATAGGGACAGTGGGACACACCATCCCACCAAGATGGTTGATACATTCTCTCCCAAATTTTAGTCTCCCACACAGACTTGGCCTGTGGCCCACTAGGATCCCTAGGTCTTCTTCAGCCACTCTGTAACAAACCAGTGTTTTGCCCATCATGCCAGTGATAGTCGAAGACCCTTAAGTGTAAGGTCTTTCCATCAATAACTTTCCACGTTCATGCATGTCTCTGACCTTCAGGAAAGAGGCCATGGCAAGACAGCTGAGGGAGGTTTTGTGCTATGGCAAGACAGATCTGTGGGCCTCAGTGAGATCAGACACACGCGTCTCAGAGGAGGTAGAAGGAAAGTGAAGCAGAATCAAAGACAAGGAAGAAATGCTTCCGAGAGAAGGGCTGATGGCCAATCCATCTATAGCAGTGATGCCCACTGACTGAAGAACTCAATGGAGGGGGACTAAGGAATAGAGAGGCTGTGAGGAGGCAGGCAGCGACAGAGAGAGAGGCCCACAGGGCCAAAGGGAGATGACAGAGTCTGAGGCAGTCTAAGTACTGACTGGCCTGACTCCAGCAAGCACAAAACCCCCCTGGGACATCTTCTTCCTCAGGACACCAAGGCCAATAGCACAGATCAGGGAATGGTCTGGGGGAGAAGTCAAAGTCTCCATGACTGAGTCAGGGCACCTTCTGTTTGGGGATGGAGTCTCCCAGAGCTTGGCACCAAGCTTGGAGGAAAACAGGGGCGGGCAGGTCAGATGTCCAGGGGCAGGCTTTCAATAAATTATGATCTTGCCTCTGAGCCTGCACATGGGTTGTTCCTTCTACCTGGCACACTGTTCCCTACTTTCTATTCCCATTCCACCCAAATCTCAAGACCAAGTTCAGAAGTCCCCTCCTCTGAGAAGCCTTCCTTGAGAGCCCTTGTTGGGTTTGGGTGCTTCTCTGGGGACTTAAGACCCCATCAGAACTTCTCTATATCCTTTACTGGACTCAGGTTCCCTGTAGGGAGGGGCTGCTATTCTCTTTTTTTCCCAGAAGCACAGGAGGCACTTTCTAAATACTCACTGAATGAGTATGAAATAAAGTCTTAAGGAATGAAGGGATAGGGTTGCTTAATGCTAGGCTCAATTGAGGGTATAACAAGTGTGGCTGGGGAAACGAACTTTTAAAATGTGGGGAAAACATTTTAAAGAATCCTCCAGCTGCTCCACTGGAGGCATTTAAAATCCACCAATGGGCCAAAAAGTAGGAGTGACAGTGGCACTGGAGGACCGTAGCGCAGAAGCAATGCCTTGTGGGATGGATACGGGAGCTCGTAGGGGGCAAAGGCTCCCAACTGGATGACAGCTCAGAAGTGGGGGGGTTAGAGGAGCTGGGGTGACATTTTACCTGAAGTCACCATTTGCGCTCTCAGCTTTGGAGCTTTCTAAGGATTTATTCTCGACAGCAAGGTCCGGATGTGTATGTTGGGGGAGAGGAATAACAATTTACAGCATTCCCTGGGGGGTGGGGAGGAGCTGGGCAGGGGGAGCACAGGGCCCTCAGCAGAGGAAAGACTGCTGAAGACGGGGAAGACGGGGCTGGTTCACCATTGTGCTCAGGCCTGGCCAAAGGCAGCCCACGCTCACCGTGCCTCCTCCCTTAATGCCCCTGTCCAGCCAGGCACTGCCCAACCGGCTGCCCAGGATTTGCAGGGGGCTGCACAGCACTCCGTAGGAGGCTGGTTGGGAGGGCACGTGGGCCAGGGTGGGGACACTTGGTGTGGCAGGACAAGGACATTAGGTAGCCTGGTGTCTACACTGTAGCTACATAGCAGTTACTTGAACTTACATGAGTTCATATGTACCCATTTTTTAATTATTATTAATATTATAATTATATTATTATTAGCAACATAGATAGAAAAATAAACAGAGGACAATGTCTACATTCTCGGAGGACCAATGCATTGCATTAATTGTCCAGGACACACCCAAGCTGCCACTGCCCCAAGCCGGGCAGGGCCGGGGTGGAGAGAGGTGGACCCACCAGGGGACAGGGCCCCCAGGCGACTCAGCATCCTTCTTGGAAGGTGCTGGGCTGAGTGACCCCACTTCCCAGAACAGCTTTCCCAGCCCCAGTCCTTTGGGATGCCTGGCTGCCCCAACTCCCCAATCCTGGGCCTGCTGGAACGCTGAAATCCGATTCTGGCAACTACAGAGCTTGTCTACACCCACTGCTGCCTCCATCCCCAAATCAGCTGTGTGGGATGGGATGGAAATGGCCACCTCTTGGCCATACCGTCCACTTTATTGCTCATCTCCACCATAGACAGCAGTCATAATTCTCTTCTCCACAATTAACTAGGGATTGGAGGAAGCGGGGGTGGGGTCCCAGCTATCTGGGGCCTCTCCTTCTTGGGGAAGACAGAGTAGTCCCAAGTAGTCCTAAGAAGTCCCAGAGAGCAGCAGTAGGAATTGCCTGATGTGTCTTAAGAGTTCAGTTCATTAGGTTGCTAGAAGGACCATGGAACGGATGATGGAACGGGCTACTGTGGAAGAAACGAGGGAGAATGTGGCGGGGAGAGGCAGGCCTTGAGTGGGTGGCCTGTGGGTCACTTCCTACCCCATGAGCTGGGGTTTCAGACCTAGTCGTGTCCATGTAAATAATAAAGAACCAGTCAAGATTCTCCTCACCTAGGCAGCCATCCAACTATTGGAGATGCTAAATACTGCTTTTTAAACCCACTGACATGCCATAGTTCCTCAAAGAGCCCCCTCCTTGCGTTTTCCCTGTTGTCTCCCTCTGTTAGATTCCCTTTTTTTCTCTGATGAAAGGCTACAGATGGTGGGAGGCTGGACTTGGAACCCAGTGATGTGGCTGGGAGACAGTGCGCTCAAGACCTCATGCTTTGGCTCAAACCAGTAAAAATCAGATGGCGACATTGCCTTAAAACCTCCCAGTACTTCCCTACTGTCCTCAGAAGACCTTTGGGGCCCTTCTCCCAGCCTGGGTACTCCTCCTCCCCAGCCCATCCACTCTCCACCCTTCTCATCCACCCTGGCCTCCACACTGTCCTGTGCTGTTTCCTTGGCCTAGAATGATGGTTCTCAATGAGTGTGTGTGTGTGGGCGGGGGGAGTGGGGGGGTTATTCTACCCCCCAGGGAACATTTGGCAATGTCTGGAGACATCTTTGGTTGTCACAACTCAGGGTAGTAGGAAAGGGATCTAGTGGGTAGAGGCCATGGGCGCTGATCAACACCCTACACAACAGCCGCCCACAACAATGAATTAGCTGGTCCCAAATATCAGCAGTGCTGAGGCTGAGAGACCTTGCTAGAATGATCGTCCCTTCTTCCAGATCTCAACTTCAACGTCACCTCCTTGGAAAGACCTTTGTCAACTGCTCCCTCCCCAGTAGTCCCCTCATCTCATGTTTCTGCCTCCCTTCCTGCCATTGCTTTCCTTCCATAGGCCTCTGTGAGTTGTTGTTTATATATTGTTGTTGGCTGGCTTCCTGCTTATCTCCTCCCCTGGGCTCTAAGCTTGCTTCACAATGAAGGAGACTCTGTTTCACTCATCACTGAATGCCTGGGTCTCAGATGTAGTAGATGCTCAATAAATAACCCATTGAGTACATGGCTGATTAGGAAATAAGCCCACAGAATTCCAGACCGACCCAGACCTCAGCATCTATGTGAGAAGGCAAAACCCCTCTCCCACCTCCAACCGTCTAATCGCTCACCACTCCCAAAAGGCTTTTCTGCCTATTGTGTTTTCTTCCTGCTATCCTGGTACCAGTCTTTCCAAAATTCTCACTCTGGCACTGGAGGTCAGGGTATTTTTAAACTAAAAGAATTAGCCAAGCTGGTATGGGTTTCTTTTTTTTTTTTTTTTATGTGGTGGAAAGAAAAACTAAGATTTGTTTTTAATCATTAGACTTTCAGATCTAAGAAGGCATGATGAAAATAGCGCTCTGGCATAAACAATTGCTGCCTGCTCAATGGAGGGAGAGAGACATTCTTTGGAGCTAATTTAAGCTAAATACATGGCAGCTATTTTTCATCTCTACTATTGTGTAACTTTCTCCTCAGCTCACGGTCTGGTCTGGGGAGATGATATCTGGCAGGAGATGGTGGTGGTGGCAGTGGTGGAGAATAAGGGAGAAAGGAAATGAAAGTACTCTCAGCCACCAAGATGGGTTGTTAGAGGAGTTTCAAGAGCTCGGGAGTGGAACCGGTGGTCTACTAGGACCCCAGGGGATTCTATCTGGGTGAAAACTTGATTTTGAGCCTTCCATGGCAGGAAGAAACTAAAATGCAACTTGCAGTCAGGTTCCTTGTCCTCCCCTCTCTGTGCAAGATCCTTTAACTTCACAGATGTCCAGATTAAACAACAGAAACTCTTACAACCTTAAGTAAAGAATGGGCCTTCTCTGTTCCCCCACTCAGGACCACACTTATACACCCTTTTCTTAAAGCCCTGAGGGCTTTCCAGCTCAATTGTCACGTGGCTGCGGGAGCTGGGGGAGCATTCAGACCTTGAGGGGAAGCTGTGCCCTCGAGGATAAATGATCTCTTTCCAAGCAGGCTGATTACCAAATGGGATCATAGGAAGGGTCTTATGGACATAGTCTTCCCACACTTTTCAAGTTCCCTGATTGAACATAAACCTTTAGAGGGCCGTCAGACACTGTCCACCAGCTATAGCCAAGATTTCAAATGACTGGGCTTCTGGAACTTTTCTGCGGCCTTAGTTCTAAACCCACCTCTGCCTCGAAGAGGGGACCTAACTTGGGAGAGTTTACCTTCCTTGGCTGAGCCTGAGTTCCTTCTTCTGGGAAAAGAGGGAATGCATAAGATCAGAGATGGTCACTCATATCCATCTCAAGTGGCAACTTGGATGTCCTGAGGTTGCATCTGTGGTAGGTAGGGAAGGCATGCTGTGATTGATTAGCAATGTCTGCCAAGAGTACAGGAGGGGGCCATGGTGGCAGAAATGTCTCATATTTGCCTGCCTTGGACTACATCATCGTTCTAGATCTTCATCCTAATCACTTGGCTGAAGGTAAAAACTCAGGTGAAGACCTGGCTGACCCCTCAAGGACATGACATTCTCTGTTAATTCCACACTGGTCTCCAAGCCAAGGGAGGGTGGGGAAGTCACCCGCACACAGCAAATCTGACCCCTCCGTTAGAAGACATGATCAACCAGCATTTTCCTTTGTAGTATCCTTGTGCAGAGTACCATTGTCCACATGCATGGAACCATCGTCAGGCCTGGGTAAGAAATGGGAGGTGACGGGCAAGGTTCAAGCTTTCCGGAGCTCAGCTTTCCCTACCAGCATTGAATGGAAAAGCAGGAGGAGCTGGTGACCAGTGGCTACCCCAGGCTCATCTCTCTGCCCAGATGCATCTTGATCAGTTTCCAGGTTCCTCATCTACAGTTCCAGCCTCTGGGGGACTTAGGGCTAGATGCGGCCAATGAACTTTTCCCAAATCTTAGAAGGTCATCTAAAAATGCTGTTGTTGGACCGGCCGAGTGGCGCGGTGGTTCAGCGCTGGCTTGGGAAGCCAGCGGCCCCGGTTTGGATCCCACATATGAGGGCCAGTGACACTGCCCTCAAAAATAAATAAATAAATAAAAATTCTGTTCTTTCCTGTGGGCCGGTACATTCTGTGGGCCTTTGCTTTGCTTTCAGAGTATCTTGCAAGCTATCAAGTCTAATTCACAGAGGTTGATCTTACTGGGGATTCTGATACAGCCTGAGAAAACTTGGGAAGAGTAGCCTGCTGACGGCCTTTTAGAGGTTTCACCACACAACAGTGCCTTAAAAGATCTGGTAAGTCCTGCAACCAAGAAAGAAATTTAATCTTGTTTTGCCTACGCATTTCCAAAACACGTTGGTCCTAGGTCCCTTCCAATAATGTATATCCATCTAGTCTGCTGTGGAATTAAAGGTTCATGGCACATGCTTGGTAAACTGTGTCTAACCTGGATCATGCAGGCTCCAGGCAAAGCCCATTTCCTCCAGCTCAGTCCTCAGTAGAGAGACAGCAACCGTCTCAACCCCACTGAGATAAATACTTCATATTCTTGGTGTTAAGGGGCTGTGTGAGCTGAAGGAGCAAGGAGGGAGGACCGCTCACTGGTGAGCCCCTTGGGACAGAAGACCACAGTGAAACATCCAGGGTGAGAGAGAGAGGGAGAGAGCCAGGCTGATGGAGCAGGCCGCTTGGAGGTGGGGTGCTGGGGGAACCCAGCCAGGTGCATGTTTCCTGAAAGCCCGGCAGCGGCTGGCAGCCTGTCAGTGTGCGGGTACATGAGAGAGCTTCCATGCAAACACCCACCAGGGCCCCCAGCTCCCCTGCACCTTCCTTCAGTGACTTCCTGTTTTCCTCCCTCTCTCCCGGTTACTAGCAGCAGAGGCTGGAGCTATAATATCCCGAAGGGCAGCCGGGCATAAACCACTCAAAAGGGTGGTGGGTTCCTGGGAACAGATGAGTCCAAAGATTCATATTTAAAATGTCTCTACTACTTAACAGGCTGGTGTACATCTATTTGCCATAGTTTCTTGGCCTGTGGCAATGGGAATAATGGGACTTACCATCCAGGACCATCCCATCATGGGGATTCCATTGTAAGTGCTCAGTGAACAGTGGCTGTTAAGAGATGAATCATGACTCTGCCTGTCAGGGCCCAGATGCCTGGGGACACCTGACCAGTGGGTCTCTTTATGAGTCACATCCATGAAACCTGGCAAAGTCACTTGAGATCCATAACCCAGGGCCTGGCTACGGGAATCCCATCACTGCCCGGTCCTGCCAGCAGAGCCCCTTGGGCTGCAGGGAAGGGCGTCTGATCCCCTGTGCCAGTGCATCGCTCTTACCCAACCACCCTTGCTCTCTGCATTCTGTAAACATTCACCGAGCACCTACTATGTGCCAGGCACTATGCTAGATGCTAGCACATAGATAAGTTGAGGAGATCTGGGGGACTGAAGCCCTCTCATCAACTGTCTGGCCCAACTGGCTGGAGAATGGACATGGGTCAGGAATTTGGAGTAAGAATCAGGAATGAGGCCCACTGTGGCAGGAGGTGGGGAAGAGTCAGGAAGAATGAGGACCTTCAAGACTCTGGGTTCCCATGTTCTGGGGCCCAGACTGATCTCTATCTGCTGCAGCTCATTCCCCGTACAGGTGTGTGCAGGTAAGGGCTGGAGTGCGGGGTGAGGTGAGGCTGGGTGCAGTGTCCACCTGAGGCTGCTCAGACACCTCCTCACTTCACAGGCAAAACTGAAAAAGGAAACAACAAGCACACTGCTCACAGGTCTGTTCTTTTGTCACGGAGTCAGAGTAGGAATAAAAACAAACGCCATGTCACCAACCGCTTCAGACTGGGTTGAGCACATTCATTCAATGGTCAAGTGACAGTCACACTACAGACATCCATGAAGTCCAGGACTGTTGGCCACTGTTAATGGAGGTGTCAGTCAGTGACAGGTTTAATTAAAAGCAATGTCCTGACCCTTGTGGAACAAGGGTTCTGGGGACCAAGCTCCCAGGGGGTTCTGCCATGGAACGACCCAGGTGACCCATCAAGGCACAAGAGAAAGCTCCTTAGAGGGTGTTAGGGGTTGAATTGTCCTCCCTAAAAAAGATATATTAAGTCTTAACCCCCAGGACTTCAGAACATGATCTTATTTGGAAATAGGGTCATCGCGATGTAATTAGTTAAGATAAAATCAAGCTTGAGTAACATGGATGCCCTTATAAGATCCAACAGAACTGGTGTCCTTATAAGAAGGAGGAAGTTCAGACAGAGGCAGAAACCCATGAGGAGGAGGTTATGTGACCATGGAGGCAGAATTGGGTGGGATGCAGCTACAAGCCAAGGAACGCCAGACTGCCAGCCACCACCATAGGTGAAGAGGAGGAGGCAAGGAAAGGTTTCCTTACTGAGGGCATCAGAAGGAGTACAGCGCTGCCCACACATTGATGTCAGACTTTCAGTCTTCGGATTTGCGAATCAATTCCTGTTGTTTCAAGCCACCCGGTTTGTGGTACTTTGTCAGGACAGCCCTTGCCAATTAATACGGGCCGGGGGGAGGAGAGGATTGGGTGGTGGAATAATTGGAACAAGACCAGTCATCAGGGGACAGGTGGGTGAAGTGAAGGCTGGCAGTAGATGAGGACAGGGAGGACAAATGTGAGGACTCGAGGTTGAGAACACGTGTGGGAAAGAAAGCCAGGAAATGGGAGGGTTGCCGAGAAGGCCCCTAACATCACAGCGCCTTAGAAGTACCAAGCGTCTTTGCTGAGGACTGAGTTGTGCCCCATAACTGGGACAAGTGCTCTGCCCCTATGACTCCCACTGCTGGCTCCTGTCCTTCCGCTGGGAGTCAAGGACAAAGAGGTTTCTTCTTTACTCACAGTTCTCTAGATCAGAGGTTGACAAGTGGTTTCTGTAAAAAGCGACTGTCATACTTTCCAGCTTAATGGACCACAGTGTCTGTAGTCAACTCTGCCCTTGAAGCACACAAGGAAGCATGGTCCATATGCAAATAAATGGGTGTGGCCATGTGCCAACACAATTTTGTTTAACATTGATATTTGAATTTCATAGGGTTTTCACATATCATAAAACCTTCTCCTACTGGTTTCCTCCCGATTAGAGCATGTATAAACCAGTTGATGGGCTGGATGTGGCCCACGGGCCATAATATGCCAACCCCAGCTCTGGATCTTTCAAGATAGTGACTGGGCTTGGGCTAAGTGTTGCCCCTTCCTTCAAGCTCTTCGATGATCTGCCATAGGGGACAAGAATTTCAGGAGGTGAGGGAGCCTGGGTTTGTATGTGGGGGAGAGGGTAGGGGGGGATGTGTGCACATGGGGTGGGACGGGGGAAAGTGGCAGAACCAGGTTTCCTGAATATAGGAGTCTGGTCCCCAGAGATCCACCCAGGGACTACCAATCCAAGATAGGCGTGGAGAGAAAGGGGGGGGGGGCTCCACAGCAAGAGGAGATGTTTCTCTTTGACCAGTAAAAGGAAAACCAGGACCGAAGGGCATTCAGTGGCGACTTGGAGTCTCCAGCTTCTGTCTGGGGAGATGACATGCGGGGACATCCCCGCATAAGGCCAAGGGAGTGTGTCCCTGCAAAGGAGTCCCTGTGCTGTGAAACACCTATGGCCTGGAAGGGTTCGGTGGAATTCGGTGTGCAAGCCCACATGCCCCCCAAAGAAGACAAGGTCAAGGCTTCCTGGCGAATCTTCACTTTGTGAACTGGCCCACTCGGAAGCTGTGTATCTGTGGGTTTGCTGAAAGAGAGGCACAGATAGAAACAATGTGCTGCTGGGTGCTGGGCACCTGCCCGTGGCTGTGATGAGACAAGTGCGCGCATACACGCACACGCACACATGCACACACACACGAACACACGCACACATGAACACACACACGCACACACACACGAAAACACACACGAACACACACACACACACACTCTTTGTGGTGTGGATTCTATAGAAGTCACAGGCTACGCTAGAAAATCATGGTATAAAACACAAATGCCCCCTTTTCCTTGTCTTGCAAAAGACTGATGTCTACGACCCCTTCCCAACACTTCACTTAGTGAATAAAGGGAGAGGTCACCCAGAAAGCAGTGCTTTGGTTCCTTCTGGATTGAAATGTCTGAGCAGTAAAGGGGCCTCTAAACAATTCCGGGCGGTGTAGCCAGAAGGAGGGTGGCAGGGAGGGGCTGGAAGCCTGGGGTAAGCCGGCTGCCGCAGAGACTGAGGAAGCTGGGACAAAGGAAGGAGGTGGCAAAGAGGGAGGTAAGAGCAAGAGACCTGGGACCCAGGGATGGGCCCAAGGAACCCTGTTCAGCAAAGCAGAGAAGCTTCAAAGGCACAGGGAAAGTTGGGGCTTCTCCCTGCATCCCCCAGGCCCTGTCCTTCACCTCAAGCTGATGCTGCAGGATGGATGGAGAAGGCAACCATTGTAGACCCTCCAGGGCTCTGGGGGACCACGGTCATTAGTGTTGAGAACAACAGCAGCAAGAGGGATCAGGTTACAGCTCTAGTGAGCATTGCAGCCTCAGAGTAGCCACACCCTGCCTGCTTCTCCTTTTCTCATTTCCTTTCGGCACAAAGGTCCATGACCAAGGTCCAGGGGACCTGAGAAGTCTGGGTTGGATTCCAGGCCCTCGGGAAGCCGCTGGGAAGAGCCCAGGCTTGGGGTCAGTCCTCTGGGTGATGTTGGACAGGGAGACAGCTGCTGACAAGAGCTGCCCCCAGCAACACCAGGATGACTGGAGATTGTGCCAATGTGTGTAAAATGTCTCCAAGACACACACAGATGTTGAGCGAAGAGCCATGGAGTGACACGGTTCCCCAGAAGAGGAACATTCACTTAGGAACAGCCCACATGGGGGCCTTTAGTCTCTGGTCCCACGCAGGTGGGAGCGTAGGGAAGGCCTTCCGGAAGGTTCTTTGCAAGGCACAGGGGGTTCCCTTGCCCAGGGTCTTGGGAAGCATCATGAGTCTCATCAATTTCCCAGTCTGGAAGCAGGCTTGGCCCCCGGGACATGAAGACCCCTCTCCCCTCACCTGGTTGGATGTTGCGTCTGAGCTCAGGTAGGGCTTTTGAAGTCTTTAGTTCCCCTCTCTGGAAGGGAGATGTCTGGAGAAGGTAGCAACCCGAAAAAAAAAAAGTCAAGCCTGGGCAGTGCCCAGGAAGTAAAGAGAGGCCGTGGGCCGACCCTGGGCCTGCTGCCTGCTGCCCAGCTATTGCCCTAGTGCGGGGACAGACTGCCCTTTGGAGCCAGATCAAGTGAATGGGGTCCAGGGCTTCGGGAATGTAAGACCTACCCTTATAAGGTACAGAACATAAGGAATATAAGACAGCATCCTGCCATCCCTCTGCATGCCCCACCTGCTTCCCCTTCCCGTGGGACACTTGATCCCAAGGTGGTGGGGAGAAGCCCCCAGCCCAGATGGGGAGGGAGGTGAGGAGGCGGAAGTCAGGGGCACTGACCAAACGTAACAGACCTCTAATGGGGAGGCCACTCCAGGCCTCAGCACCAGACTAGAGTTGAGAATGTAAAACCTCCACAAACAGTCTCCCTCTTTGCCTTCCCAACAGGATGTTTTAAGGGTGAAGGGGAGGGGCAGTCCTTTGCAAACAGGATGCTGTGCGTACACCCTAGAACCCAACACACACGTATCCCAGGAACCCGCATTGGTCATTGTGGTGGACAATCTTAGCTGGTGTAAGTGCCGAAGCAGAGGGAGGGGCAAAGAATGTCCCAGAATTCCCCCCACCTCCTCCGAGCCCCAGTTCTCAGGGCCCAGACATCAGAGGGTATCATGGATGAAGGTGAGCTGTAAGGAGCCCCCAGAAGTCATCCTGGCTGGGGAATCACTGTGCTTTCCAAATGGTGGGGTGGGGCGAAAAGGGATGACGCTCACAGAACATGGGGAGAAGGCAACAGTGGGGAACCGGAGCCCAGAGAGACCCAGAACTCAAGACACGCAAGACGATTTTGCTGCACTTCAGAACTATATAGGAAGGTGCCACAAACTATGACAAGCTTGGGCTGGGACTCTGAGAATAGATGCTTACAAAGGAACAGCTTAGTCCCCCTGACCAGATCGCGGCCCCGTCACTTCCACTGAGTTGGTGCTCAGCTCTGCATCCCACCCCACCTTCCCAGAGAGCACGGCTAGAGCCCACTACACAGACACCAGACGGCCCAGGAAACTCTCCCGGAGCGGAGGCAGCCTGGCTCTTGCTTGTCAAAGCAAACTGAGAGCAGACAGCGTCGCGTACACAGACACACACGGACACACAGACTGGTCCCGAGAGCCTGCCGGAGTCTCCACGGCCCAGGGCTCCGCATTCAGCCTGCAGCCCTCCTCTCGGCACGGCCCCGAGCCTCACTGACCCATTCCATGTCTCCCTGGCTGATCCTGTTAAGTCCCAGCCCTGCCTGAGCAAAAGGACATAGGTCTGGGGGACCGGGAAGCCATCGAGCTCAGTTGTACAGTATTCCCAGGTCAGCCGGGGTCAGTACCCTCTGATGGTGAGCCTCTGGCCTCCTGAGCTGGCAAAGGACAGAGCAGGGAAGGACAGGTGGCTTGGGAGCTGAGGCAGCTGGGCGCCGTCCCTTTGTCCAACAGTCACAGCCTGGAGAGAAGGGAGAGAGAGGCAAGAGGTCACAGGATATGGCAATGCTGTCTTTTGTGAACTAACACCCTCTCGGAGGGCCAGGCAGTTCGAGGCGAGCTGTTCCCAGCCTCTACAAGCAAAAGAGGAAGGGACTGCTCTTTGTTGAAGTCCTACTATGTGCCAGGTGCTGTGCCAAGTGCTGCACATACCTGATCTCATTTAAACCCGAGAACAGTCTGCAAGATAGGCACAATATTCCCTTTTAACAGATGAGAACTGAGGCTCAGAGAGGTTAAGTGTTTTGCCCAAAGGTGCACAGCCCAGAAGCAGCAGGGACAAAATTTGAACCTAAAACTCTTCCCACTGGGGCATGTAGCCACTGGACTAGGGATGGTCACCCAGCGCTTGGGTTGGGTTGAGGCCCTGTGGTGCTGGAACACCAGCCTCCATGCTGTGTGGAGTCACGGAGAATGTTTGGTAAGGGCTGGAGGTACAGGGAGAGGGGGTGAGACCAAGGTGCTCACTACAGACTCCTGCTATGAGTAGAGGCTTTGCTGACTACTGTTGATCTCAGATCTGGGTGATCAGGGGCAGAAGTTTGTGCCCAATCTCCCAGGATGGTTCTGGAAAGAGACCCAGTAGGGAAACAGGCAATCTTTGCCTAAAAGGTGGCAGAGTGGAGGGATCAAAATCATGGCTTTAGGGTCTAGACCAATCAGGGTTCCAAGGTTTGCTCTGCTCCTTGCTAGCTGTGTGATCTTTGGGGAGGCACTTAACCTCTGTGCCTTGGTTTTCTTATAAGTAAAACAGCAATAATATGAGTGCCTATCTCCTAGAGAGCCTCTTAGGGTTCAGTGAGATGGGGCAGATAGAGTGCTTGACACAGCATCTATCACACATTTTTTAGCCAGCAATACCGAGATGATTGAAGCTGTGCTGGTGGTTGGGGTAATGATCTAGACCAGGGCCATGCAATGGACATACAATGCAACTCAAAAGAAGTGGAAGCAAGAACTTGAACAGAAACTGATACACCCACATGCACTACAGCATCATTCAAAAATAGGCAAAAGGTGCAAACAAACCAAGTGTCCATCAACACATGAATGGACAAACAAGATGGAATATTACTCAGCCATGAAAAGGAACGATGTTCTAATACATGCTACAACGTGGACAGACCTTGAAGACATTATGCTAAGCGAAAGAAACCAGACACAAAAGCATACAAATATTTTATGCTTCCACTTATATGAAATACCTATTGTAGAATAGAACAATTCATAGAGACAGAGTGTTGATGAGAAGTGATTAGGGAAGAGGGGGAGAAGGGATTGGGGAGTTGGTATTTAATGGTTTCTTTTTGGGGTGACAAAAAGTTTTGGAAAAGTGGTGATGATTGCATGTTGTCAACCTAACGAGTGCCACTGAATTGTACACTTAAAAATGGTTAACATGGCCAATCTTATATCATATATATTCTATCACAATTAAAAAATTAATAATGTAATATACCCAAACCTGCTGACTTGCATGTTTTAAGTGCAAGATTTATATATATGAACTACACCTCAACAAAGCTACTTAAAAATAAAAACCACTATGTAAGTCATCTCTGTTGTAAATGTTCCAGTCATATTTTAAAAATTTAAAAAAGTGAAATTGGGGCCAGCCGAGTGGCGCGGTGGTTAAGCGCTTGCTTCGGAAGCCAGCGGCCCCGGTTCGGTCCCACATATGAGAGCCAGTGACACTGCCCTCAAAAAAAAAAAAAAGTAAAATTAGTCTTAATAGTATATTTTATGTAACCCAATATATCCCAAACCTTATAATTTCAACATGTAACCAATACTGTATATGTAATACAACAAATTATACTATATTATTTTCTTTATACTACTCCTGAAATTTCCTGTGGATTTTACACTTGCAGCCCATCTCCATTTAGACTGAGGGTTCAATAGCCACACGTGGCAAGTGGCCGTCATTGGTCAGCACAGGTCTACACCCTCACAATTCAAAGGGTGGTCTGAGGAGCAGTGGCTGCAGCATGACCCTTGAGTTGGCTGGAAATGCAAGATCTTGGGCCCCACCCGAGCCCTACCCAATGAGAACCTGCATTTTTAACAAATTCCCTAGATGATCTGAACGCATATTGAATTTTGAGGTGCTCTGCTCTGGAATGCAGGCTTGCCCCGGCCTTGCCTCCAATTTGCCACATGCTAAGACACACTGGGATTCTAGAAACCACAGCTCCTCAGAGGTGACCCCTAGGAGAGGCAAACCCAAGACCCCAGAGGGGAGTTTTGAGTTAACCGCATGCATTCTTTGAACCTGCCAGCTGCAGCTGAGACCTCTTGGTGGGTCCCCTCTGCAGATGACAAAGCCCTAGACAGGGCCCATCTCCTGGGCCTACTTTAACCAAGCCCCTGCTGACCCAGTCAGCTTTGGGAAGGACTCTAACATTGACCATCACCACCAAGTGACCATCTCAAAGCCAGATGCATATGACAGAGGAAACTATCAGAGCTGATGTGGTGGGGAAAGCAAACTCCAGACTAGGGAGATGCAATCTGACCTGTGTTCCCAACTCTGTCACTGACACCCCGTGTGGATGTGGTTGAGGCTCTGGGCCATAGTTCCTCCATATATAAAAGAAGGAGGTTGGATAAATCTGGAATGGCCAGAGAAGGCATGCATCCCATGCACTGATGCTGAGTAACTGCTGGTAGCTACCAGGAAGGCTGAATGAGGGCAATTGTGCTGTGACAGATTAGCCATGTCTGCCATGAGTGCAGGAATAGGGCACAGACCACACACCCTTGTCATCCATGAAATAGGTAATCCCCAGGACTTTTCTACTTTGACACCGAGAAGCAAAGATGACTTCTGTCCCTTTGAGGCTTTAATTCATAGCATCCTTTCATACTTCCACTCTGAGGTAGGGGTGATGATGTGGAAGAGAGAACAGTAGCTCCAGATAATAAACGGAGGGCCCAAAGTGGGAAGGGACAGAGGTGGGAGTTGCCCTTAGATCTCAGAATGCCAAACCCAACCCCAGTGGCTAGACAAAGGGAAAGCACTCCACATCCACAGACCCAGTGTCCAGGTCCCCCCAACCTTCACTTGGTGGGTAACTCTGGGGGATGCAGGTGTAGAACCATGCAGCCCTTTGGGGGCCTTCGGTTTTGGGGGAAGTTTGTGAAAAGGTTGGTCATCCTTTGAATTAACCTCAGTTCCTACCATGGCCTGAAAGACCATGCTGACCCAGCTTCTGACCATGCCTGGGACCTCACCTTCTATTTCTCTCCCTCCTGCTCACCATGGTCCGGCCCTTCCCACTTCCTACCTGTCCTCCCACCTAGAGGGCTTCCCTTTCTGATGTGGGGGCCTGGTGTCTTCCCCAAGGCTTTGTTGTAATGTTATCTCCTCAGAGGGGCTTTTCTTGACCCCCTTCCTCCACCTAAAGCCCCCACCATCACTACCACACACTGGTTTTATTGTCTTTTCAACACTGAACACTATCTGACACGATCCTTTGTAAACATGTTTACCTGCTTATTGTACCCACTGTAGAATATAAGCTTTATTG
Organism: Aselliscus stoliczkanus; assembly: GCA_033961575.1. Taxonomy (NCBI): domain Eukaryota; kingdom Metazoa; phylum Chordata; class Mammalia; order Chiroptera; family Hipposideridae; genus Aselliscus; species Aselliscus stoliczkanus. The sequence continues at coordinate 11,696,382 of CM066736.1, forward strand.
AGGTCAAGGGCTTTATTTTGTTCACCTCTGCAGTCTCACTCATAGAACGGTGTCTGGCATGGAGTAGGTATTTCATACACACAGACTGAGTTAAAAAATGGAATGAATGGATGCATGAATGAATCACTGACCCTAACATCCCATCATGCCAGACCACAGGTTTCTTGTCCCGTTTTTGAAGTCCAATTCCACAGTGAACTATAGAAAGGAAGGCTCCTTGGCTCCCTCTCCAACCACTAAGCTTTATGCCCGTCTCAGTTGAACTCCTAGGAGGCCAGAGGCCACTGGGCGATGGCCCCAATGATATATGAGTTTTATAACTCCAGGCACTCTTGGGACCTGCCCAGAACTCTGATACTAAATCTCCAATTTGGCCAGGAGGGAGCTCCCCAGAGAGATGACACAGGTACTATCTCAGACAGAGCCACTGATATCCAGCCAGGAATAAGGGGAAGGGAGGGTCATGTAGCCTCTTAATGAGAAAGCCAGAGAGACACTCATGGCAAGGAGTAGTTGACAACCTTTCCTGTCCTTGTCTCTGTACACCAGAGAATGCTGGGAGCTGAGAGCTGCCATGATGGGAACAGACTGCCGGCCCACAGGGAAGATTTCCTGAAAGCTAGGCCTCGTGGAGTGGTATGCTGAATCCCTGACCTGTGGGGCTTGGTGGGTTCTGGGCACCACCTCACCACAAGATGCTCCGACTCATTGGGCATCCACCTTCATCAGAAGAATCAGGCAATGAGGTAGCCATGGTAACCATGGGGACCAAACCCTGCATGGCAGACTCTAGTTCCCAAACCCCAGATCAGACTCCCCGGAACAGAAACTTGGTAGGGCAATGGTGGTGGCTGGGGAAGGGAGGTGGGTATGTGGAAAGGAGAATGTCGGCAGAGTAATTGGGGAGGCGAGCAAAAAGGTGACAAAGGCCAGGGAGCAAGGGCGGTGGGGACAGAGGCTAAGGGAGAAGACCTACTCTGCAGACTTCCAGAAATGTCCGGGGTGAGACAGGCGGCGGTTTCGCTTTGGCAGTTTCTCTAGCATGTCCATGAGCTTGGTGAAGGTAGGTCTCTCTTCTTGTTCAAAGGCCCAGCAGAAGAGAAGAATGTCCTAAAAGAAACCAACAGGGGGCAATTTGACATAAATGGTGACTTCCTGATTACTCCTTGACACCTCATTGGCTCTGTCCCTTTGTCAACCTGTTTTCCCCACTTCCATATTCCTCCATCACCCATCCATCCATCATGCATCCATCTATCTCTATACATCTTAATTCATGCATTCATCATCCATCCATCCATCCATCCATCCATCCATCCATCCATCCATCCATCCATCTATCCATCCATTTTCTGAGCCCATACAGTGTTCCCTTCCATGAGCCCATACAGGTAAGCCCTATTCTAGAGGGCCTGGGATATACTGAGATCAATAAAATGCTTCTCAAAGAGTTTCTGGGCATTTTTCTCAACAGGGAGGGAGTAAAAGGAATCCTGAGGTCTTCATCGACATTCCAATTTTATAAGTAGCCTTCCAAGTCACAGAGGGGAAAATTATTTCTAGTAATCGCCTCACCTGAGAAAGGAAACCTAGACGCAGGTAATACTTAAAAACATACCAGATAATTTCCCCCTCCCTGATTCGTCTGTCTGCTGATGAAAAGAGGGGATTCTTCCTGCCATGTTTTAGTGGATGGTTATTCATTTATACTCAGGCTTCTGTCTCTGTGTATCTTTTTCAGAGTTGGATAATGCCTTTGCATTTTTTATGGAGATACAAATAAAATCAGAATTATGAATACAGGTGATATTAATGAACACCCTTTTAAACTTACAGGAAAAGAGGGATTCACTGGGTCTACCAGCAATTCATTGCTAAGAAAAACCTTGCTGGGTGCTACTGCGCCCCTGATGGCAGGAACCTGAATTGCAAGCATAGTTCAGAGGTTTTGCCTTCGAAACTCCAAATCATTATAGCACAAGGCTGTGGGCATGCATTTTTTGTCACCCTTTGGGAAGGCATTTGTAACCAGGAAAACGAAAGCGCCAAACAGCTTCTGTTTCTCCCCCTTGTCCCTCAGAGGTGGCATTATCCTGGACTTACCGAGATTTCCTTTCCCATGCCGATCTGGCTGAGGTTAGGTTTCATGCCTGTGCCCATTTGCCAGATTATTGCCTCTGCTGGTTGGGTCTTGAAAGGCCACTCCCTGGCGTGGAGTTCATACCAGATTGTTCTGTTGGCAGACATTGGGAAAGGGTTATTGGTGTGATATGTCCCTCATATCCCCTTACAACATACAACCCTTCAGCCAGGCTGCAGGCTGATCACTCTGTTCCCTAGCTTCTTCCTCAAGGGGCTGGTGTTTTTCTACCTGGGATGTACTTACAGCATTTTCAATGTCTTAGAAGTCCTATTTATCCTAGGATACCTTCTTTGGTGCCTGAATTAAAATGAATCAAAACCGAGAACATGAATGGCTTAAGAGAATGTGGCTAGGATCAAGGACCCTCTATTTGTAATTCTAGGAAAACACTGTAAATGGAATAATTAAGGATGCAACAATCATTTAGTAGGATGCTCTCTGCAGCAATATATATAATATCAAAAAAAGTAGAAACAATGTAATTATCAATAAAAGATTGCATGTATTACAGTAAGTCCATAAAATGAAATGGAATACTCTACTATTATGACAACATTTCAAAGACATTTTGCAGACATGACCAAAGTTCTCAATATATAATTTGAAATGTAAAAAGCAGGACACAAGATTGTATATGAAGGCATAAAATAATCTTTAAAAGGGCCAGAAGAGTGGCACGGTGGTTAAGAACTGGCTTCAGACGCCAGCGGCCCCGGTTCGGGTACCACATATGAGGGCCAGTGACACTGCCCTCAAAAAAAAAAAATCTTAAAAAAAACGCATTACATGTATATGGAGAGGAGACTAAAGAGATATATAGTAAAATGTTAACAATGTTAGCTAATTTGGGGTGATAGGATTTTTTTTTTCTCTTGTACTTGTGTTTTCTAAGTATGAACCATCCCAGAGAAGAGTGAAGAGGGGGAAAAAAAAAGAAAGATCTTAGAGTCAGACTGCCTTGGGTTTGAGTTCTAATTCTATTCTATAATGGTGGTATGATGCTGGGTACATCGCATTATTTCTCTGGGTCTGGATTTCCTTATCTGCCAAATCAGAATAATGATAAAATTGCATGGAAGAATATTTATCTTGGATGCTGAGTGCCGGACCAATTCGATGCCGGCCTTATTCTAGAAGGATTGATCATAGTACCGTTTGTTTCATAAATCATGACATTGTGATGACTGAAGAAAGGAAGATTGTTCAGTGAGGAGCATGTGGGGGTGGATGGAGCAATGGGCTGGGCAGGGTCTAAGTGATGCTGGGAGGTGTGGGTAGCAGTGAGGACCACCACATGCTCACAGGATGCTGGGTTGTTGCTGAGCTGTACCTTGAGGACAGGTCTCGCTCACTGAGAACAAGATTCCTCAACTCACAGACTTCTTGAAACAGTCCTAGGACTGATCTTTCCTCTAATCTATGTAAATTTGCTTTAAAAAACACGAGACAGGGCCAGCCGAGTGGCGCATTGGTTAAGCGCTGGTTTTGGGATGCCAGCAGCCCCGGTTCGGATCCCACATATGAGGGCCAGTGACACTGCCCTCTACAGCTAACAACAGCTCCACCTGGAGCTGGGCTGTGCAAGCCCCGGCGACGGTGTGAGCTGCAGCCCCTGCTGCAGTGGGCTGCCATAGGCTACAGTGAGTGGCCGGCAGCCAGCGTGAGCTGCCGATAGCCGCAGTGAGCGACCATCCAGAGGCTGGTGACCGATCTGCCTCATCCGGGAAGAGCGCAATGATGATACCAACATGGGCCAGTGAAGCAACATCCTCCGCAACTAGACTGAAGAACAAAAGGACAGCAACTTGTCTCCCGATTCCCCCCAATTCCCCAATAAAATCTTAAAAAAAACCCAACAACAACAACACACGAGACACCCTGTTATCCTCTTTACTGATCAGAGGGCGGTGTGAAACCAGCTATTTCTAGGGCTCTAGTTCTCCGGAGCACTTCCTCTCCCCTGCCACCCTCATCCTTCTGGGGTCAGGAGGGTGGTGATGCTCAGGTGTTGAAATGTCAAGTTAGATGGTCAGGAAGTTCTCAAGTTAAGGTGCTAGGTGATCATGGTTATCATAATAAACCCTAACACTTACTGAGGTTTTACCCCTGTGGTATGATGTGACCCCGCCTTTTGGGACTTGTGAATAACAAACTATCTTTTCAATGGCACTCATTTCCTGATCTCCTGGCCTCATCCTACCTAAATAAGAATAAAACCTCCTTTTTAAAAACAGGAGGCACTATAATTACCCCCATTTTACAGATAATGAAACTGAGACTCAGGAAGGCTATGTATCTTTCTCAGGGTCACACAGCAAATACAAGGGTTGACTCCAGTTCGCCCAACTACAGAATGGCACGGCTGGCCATTATGCTATACTGGAAAACCCACACTCTATCCTAGTCCAGAGTCCTTATTACCTGGGGCAGGCACAATTGGGGAAGGTAGCCCTGTAGTTGATGGCTGGGGCTTGGTGAAGAAGGCACAGGTAGACTGCAGGCCCCGCTCACGGGAAAGAGGGAATGGAGTCTCTCAGATGCTGGGTGCCTCACAGGTGTTTTTCCACTCAATCCTTAGAACATCTCAGTAGGTTGTATTATCTTTAATTTTAGGTTACGGGAAGTAGGGCTTTGAGGGGTGAAATGATTCTCAAGTGTCTGTGGTTAAAAGCACCAACTCTGGGGCGGGCCAAGTGGCGCGGTGGTTAAGAGCTGGCTTGGGATGCCAGCGGCCCCGGTTTGGATCCCACATATGAGGGCCAGTGACACTGCCCTCAGAAAAAAAAAGCACCAACTCTGGAATTCGGATGTCCCCAGGTGTGACCCCCATCTCCACCACTGATGGCTATCAGGAAAGTCACCGAGCTGCTTGAGGCCTCAGTTTCTTCACCTGTCATTTGGGAACAATGATAGCTGCTTCAAGGGGTGCTTGTGAAGACACCCCGAGACAGCACCACAGAAACCTTAATATTGTGCCTAACAAGATTTTAAAAGTCCGTTTTTTTCGAAGTCATGCTGAGGATGACATTCCCAAGCCACAAGGCACACCTAATTGGCAGGAAGCCTGAACACCAGGTCCCTTGGAATTCAACAGTGTCAGGAATAAAAGCCTCATTAAAACCGCCTTTCAAACCCAACTTTCAAGAGAAACGCACTTGAAGAAAAGAAAATTGTTAAAGAATGAAAATGCCAGGGCCAACCTAATTACTTACTTTGGTCTATTTGGTTAATTACATTCTTTTTTTCTTTTGCTTAATGTATATGACAATATACCAACTTAATTATTACAATTTGGTTTCGGATAACAATATCTAACTGGATAAAGATTGGGGCATAAACTAATCATGGCAAATGACAGCCTCTGATGAGATTCAAGTGATAGACATTGAGACTCCTGACACTGACAAACCAGCACCACCCCCATCCCCAGGGTTTACAGAGAGGACCCGGGAGCTTCTTTTCCATGGAAGATGGTCTAACATCTCTCGGTGGTGGTGCTAAGTCTATTTGTACACATTTGTACACATTTGTACAGGCCTGCAACTTTCCCAAATGGCTTCTCCAGCGTTATCTCCACCAGTCCTTGCAAGCAGCCCATGGAGGAGGTGAGGTGGGATTAGCCATTTGAGGGATGGCTAGTTCCAGGAGGAACACATCCCTCCTGGCTGTACCTTCTCACAGTGCTCTGCCCTCCTTCTTAGGGCCTTGTGTCCAGGATGCTCTCCTGCCTCTACAGTTTCAAAGACATCACATTCTCTCCCATGGCTGTGTTACTCTTTCTTTACTGATAACCCTCAACTCCTCTTTCCCAGACTCTAAATGTGCAGTTTCAGCTGCCTTCTGGCCGGTTCCATGGACCATCTCCAAGGTCTCTAACTTGGGGAATGATATCACTCTCCACCCAGGTGCATAAGGTAGATATCTGGGCACTACCCACATTCAATCCATCATCTAATCCTATCACTCCCACTTCCTAAATGCTTCTTCATTCCCAGTTTTCACTGATTCAGTGGAGAACACCAGCCTCTCTCCGCCTGGACTGGTCACCCAGCCTCAATCTTGTCCTTCTCTTTCCCATTCTCTATACAGTAGAGTGATTGTTCTAAAACTCAAAATATTATTAGGCCACTCCCCCTGCCTAATAACCATCAATGGCTCCCTTGTGCCAAGAAGGTAAAGGGAAAACTCCTTCACTCAGCCTCTAAGGCCCTGCAGGGTTGATTCTATTTCCCTCTCCAGTCACTCGTCTCACCACCCCAGTCTCATTTTCTTCTGGGTCCCCGGCGACTCAGCTCCCTGTCCTCGCCCCGACTCCCCACAGGTTCCTCCATTGTGGGCAATTTGTTTCCTTTCACCCTTGTGTCTTTTCATGCGTTCCTTCTATCTGGGATACCTCATACTACCCCCACCTGGCCTACTGGTAGCTAACCTTTAACTTAGGCTCAGGGGTCACCTCCTCCAGGAAGCCCTCTCTGGTCTCCCAGGGTGGAGTTTTCCTTTATTCCCATAGTCCTGGTGTTTATCTTCAGCATACCAGTTATCCTACTTTGTTAAAACTGTTTTGTCTGTCTTCCATTAGACAAGATCGAGTGGAGACCCGTGGTCATTTTAAAATATGTCCAAATTCTTTGACACTCCTTCCAGCAAAAAGTAGACCTCAGTTCCCCTTCCCTTGACTGGATTTAGTGATTTGATTCTAACAGACAGAATATGGTGGAAGTGATGATACTGTAATTTCTGAGACCAGGTCATAAAGGCAATGTGGCTTCTAGCTGCCATGCTGTGAGGTCAGTCAAGCAGCCTATGGAAAGGTCCATGTGGTGAGCAACTGAGGCCACCTGCCAAGAGCCATGTGACTGGGCCACTTTGGAAGTGGAGCCTCAGCCCATCAAACCTTCAGTGAGACGGCAGCCCTGGCCAACATCTTGACTGCAACCTCATGGGAAATGGTGAACCAGCTCAGAACCACTCCCCCTCAGCCAGGCCACAGAAACTGGAGGTAGCAAATGTTGTGTTAAGCCACTACGTTTCAGATGTGTTAATAGGAGGCATCCAGTAAATAGCTGTTGTATGAATGAGTGATGGATGAATGAATGAAAGGAATGAGGGACTTAGATAACTTGTCATGGTCACATAACCAATTAGAAACCAGGCATGAAGGCTGGCTAGGGTCACTTTCTACTACATCCCACTCAGATTGCCCCCAATCTCACCCAGAAATTCAGCCACCTTTGCCCCCAGAGGCAGGTGCCCCAATTCTGAAGGAAAGGCCCCTCTGCCCAGGCTGGGGCTCTCGAAGGCCAGTGTGGGCCACCTACCCGAGCGCAAAGACGTCTGAGTGCTTGGAGAAAGGGAGCTTGTCCTCCTCTGTGTCAGGCGACAGCTGGCGGATAATCTCCGGTGCCAGGTGGCAAAGCCAGCCATTCTGGATGCGTAGCTTGTCTTCCCGCCTGCAGAAGCAAAGCAGAGTGAGCCCCATGTCACAGCCCAGGGAGGACCAGTCTCCCCCAGCACTGACCCAAGTCCCTGGACCATCTGGGCTGGCTCTCTTGCATCCCCCTGTTGGGCACTGCCTGACCTTGTACTTGAGGCTGAGACACAGTGGGAGGTGGTCTAGAGAGAGACAGGCAACACCCCAACCATCATCGGGCTCCTTCGTCTCAGGGGCACCCCCTTCTCCATCTCTATTCCACAAATACAGCTGATTCTCGTTATCCATGGTACGCACATTCTAAAAAGTCTCTGCAAAAACTGAATTAGCAAATAGGGGATGGTTGCTCCTAGGGGAAATACGTACATACACATGAACTTGCACGCACCCATCTTGCACAGATCACCTTGTTCAATCCTAAAGACAGCTCATTCTAGTCCCTGCTATTTTATTTTACACAAGAGAAACCGAGGCTCCGAAGTGTTAAGTGACTTGCCCGGAGGCTGCCCAGAACCAGGCGACAGAGTTGCAGAACCCCGTCCCACTGGGCTCAGTGCTGAAGCTTCCTGCACTGCATGGCATCACACGGCCCCGTCGCCTCCCATCTCCATCCCGTCAACTCTGTGTGGCTGAATCAGGAAGGAAGAGGGTCCCCTTGCTGTTCATCCTCAGCTGGGAACACGTGCGTCAGGGGACTCAAATTCCCCCCCGCCACCCTGTGCATGCTCGTAAATGACTGTGACTGTACCGAATGTTGGGGTTGCCAATAAATTCGAGTAGGAGAATTGGCAAATATGGAGTCCATGAATGGTGAGGATTAACTGTATTGATGGAGCACCTGTGTATGCCTTGGCTCTGTTCTCGTCCCAGGAGCACAGCGGAGAATAAGACCAGTAACAGGGTTGCAAGCCCTCCCAGAGCCTGACTTTTGGGGTGGGAGAAGGTGACAAATGAATTCAACAAATAGGAAAAAATACAGTGATGAAGGTTATGCAAAACCTGTAAAAGAGGCTGTGTCAAAGATAAGAGGGGGTTTGCTTGAGGTAAAATGTGAACTAAGATTGACATGACATAACAGGTTCAGCCCTGTGAACAAGGAGAAAGGTCTTCTAAGCAAAACTAGGGAAAATTAGGACACAGGCCCACGGCAGGTCCTGTTTGGGGTGTTCTAGAAACCTAAAGAACATCAGTGTAATTGGCACACATGATGCCATCTTATGCATCTGTTAAAATGTATACATCCAACCCCTTGTTGATGGGCCTGAGGTGGTTCTCCTTTCATCATTATAAATAATGCTGCGATGACTATCTCTGGGTAAGTACCACGAATATATCCCTTTACCCGCATCTGATTAGGATAAATTCTTAGAAGAGACTGGAAGCTGGCTCCCTCCTTCACACTGTAAGTCTTTAGCAAGTACTGAGCTTTCCATTTGGGACTGAAATATGACCTCCTACGAAGCTTCCCCTGAATCAAGACTCCCAGGAAAGGGCTACTTAATACAGGGAGAGTGGGCAGGAGGGGAAAGAGGGGATGGATACCTTGAATCATCAAGAGCAAGACTATGAAGAGAGAGCCTCCAGCATGTGGGGACCTGAGGCTGGCTGAATCGTGTTGTTCTTCCCGGGTACACTTCTGAGCTACATAAGGTGTGATGCACTCTTTCCTTAACTGCGTTCGTTTGTATCCCATAATGATTCTTACCCGATCTGAACACCTTCCAGGGCAGTGCTGTCCAACAGAACTTTCCACAATGATGGAAATGTTCTCTATTTCTGCTGCCCAATATGGCGGCTACTAGCCAGCGTGGCAACGGAGCAACTGAAATCCAGCTAATGCAACGGAAGAAGTGAACTTTTGATGTTACTGATTGTAATTAAAGTTACAATAGCCATATGTGGCTAGTGGCTACCATACTGGACAGTGCTGCTCTAGACTATTATTCACGACAAATAGGTTTTGTTTTGTTTTGTTTTTTTACTTATATATTTAATAGGTTACTTTTTAATGGGACCATTAAGTGGAAAGTTGCACTTTTTAAAGTACTCATTAAAGTTAATATGGAAAATGTGTGTTCACATCTTCCCTAAAGGCATCTTGCAGACTGTGACCGGGGGAGGAGAGAATTGTGACGAGAAACGTTCCAGGAGTTTAGGGTCCTGGCTTTGGTTTGGATGACCGCTTGGGTGGGGGCTCTTTTGTGTATTGTAGGATGGACGCCAGTAGCATCTCCTCTCCCCTGTTGTGACAACTAAAAATGTCTCCAGACATCACAAATGTCCCTGGGGAATGGGAGAGCCCCGCTGAGAATCACAGGTCTTATTTACACCTAAAAATAAGAAAATGGTCCACTTTTCAGTCTTGCAGCATTAGTGATGCGTAACCTGCTCCTGGGCTCTATGCAGTGGACCCGATAAAATACATCCTCTGCTAGAAAACGGGATTCAAATCCCTTAGCCAGCCCTTGACTTGGCAGGATAATGAGTTCTTGCTTCTAGAATCGGGGACACCTGCAGGGGTGTAAGGATCCATCTTTGGTTTACTAGCTCTGTGACCCTGAGCAGACACGAGTCTCCATGTTTCCCATCTGCAAAATGGGCACATTAATTTCACACGGCTGGTGCAAGGATGGAAAGGAGACGATGCAGGGTACAGGGCTGTGTCAGCCGCCAGGCCAACATAATTAGTGGACATCATTATAACTTATGGACTTTTTTTCTGTATTTTGACTCAGAAATGAAATTGAGACTAGAGCCAAAACTAAGAACAACATCCAAAAGAGGGGCCGAGGCATGGCCAGCTGACATTCTCTGGCATGACTGGGCCATTGGGATGGGGTGCGGTAGGATACTGCCACCAAAAGGGCAAGCTTTCCAGCTTCCATCTCTTTCCAGCCACCCCTGTTGCCTCTTCCTGACTCGCTGGGTCAGTGGGGAGTTGGGAATTGCAGGGCCAGGAGGAGGAGTGGTGACCACTCGATAACCATGAACCTAGGGCGGACCTGTGCACATGCCTGGGAGGGGGCCAGGAGCCAGGCCTAGGGGACACCCCAGGGTGTCCCGTTCCCATGGCACTGGGCCCACCGGTGACAAACCCAAATCATCTTCATTATGGTTATTATTATGATTAATAACAGCCTGTGGCGGCTGGCACAGCACTGCTGGCATCGAAGTGACACCTTTTTTGAGGATGGCAGAACAGCTGTACACTGGCAATGCTGAGATATGCTTGGGGAAGCCCTGGGATATGTTTGGATATTCAGGGCATGCTGCTCGCTTCACTGGGTGATCCCCACCCCCACCCCCACCCCAGGCGCAGGTCTCCTTGTGCTGGGCACCCAGTGCTGTGACCATCCCAAACTCTAACTGAGAGGAGGGCAGGATGGCAATGAACTCCTCTGGAGCGCCTACTCTATGCCAGGTTGTCCAACCCACGTCATCCTCATAAACCCACAACCGGAGGGATTGTGGATCCCTGTTCTGCGGATGAGGAAACGCGTAAGCGACCTGCCCAATGTCGCACGAGGAGTTTGTAACAAGTGGCCGAGCTAAGATTGATTTGATTGCAAGTTTTTACAACCCCAGGGAGCCGGTTCCTAGTCACAAGTCCACAGGAATTCCTGTAGAAGTAAGGCGCACCCTCAGGGAGCAGAATTCTAAACCAAGCCCCAAGGGCAACTGCAACAGGGATAAAAGAGCAGGAAGCCGCTGATGGCTGCTCGTCAGTAACCAGGAAACGTGGATTTCTGATAGGGAGTTGACGCTGAGGACTCCCTGGTCCCTCCAGACACAACCAGGTTTGTGTTGACAACCAGGCTGGGGGTGGGGGTGGGGTGCTGTATGGGTAACAAGGCCACCTTGCCCTTGACCTGAACCAAAGAAAAGAATGCCTATGTCACTCCATTTCCTTCCCTCCTCCACTTCTTTTGGCTTCAGGAAACCCAGAATCCGAAAAAGGAGGAACATCAGAAGCCCCTCCCCCTTTCCTTGAGTATGGACATGGCACTAGGAGAGAGGAGCCCGATCTTTTTTTTGAGGGCAGTATCACTGGCCCTCATATGTGGGACCCGAACCGGGGCCACTGGCTTCCCAAGCCAGCGCTTAACCACCTCGCCACTTGACCGGCCCTAGGAGCCTGATCTTTTAAAAGAACCTTGACGGAGGTCAAAGAAAACTTTTACGGGACCTCTTTTTGTCTGGACACAAAGGCTTGCGTTCACAGTGTTGTCACCAACTGCTTCCTCTCCCCTTAGCCTGCAGTGATGGCAACAGAGGCCTGTGCTGGTCCCCTCCCAGCAAACCTCAAACACCAGTGCTTCTGGGGAGTCAGAGGGAAGAAAGAATTCTGCACAATCCAGCCCGCCTGGCCTCTTGGTTCTGACTTGAGGTGTCTGTCCATCTACCTATGTGTTGATCTATGTGGGTTTTTTTTGTTTTTTTTTTTGAGGGCAGTGTCACTGGCCCTCATATGTGGGACCGAACCAGGGCCGCTGGCTTCCCAAGCCAGCGCTTAACCACCGCACCACTCGGCCGGCCCTATGTGTTCATTTTCTGCCTATTTATTTTCTTATCTTAGGTGCTGTAGATAGCTTTGCAGGCTGTGCTGAATTTGCAGGGTGGGTGGGAGGGGAGCAGGTGGACTAATACCTGAAAAAGAAATGTAAGCTTCCGTTTGTTACTACATTACACAGAACTAGCCAGATCAAGTTTCACCAAATTTTAGACAGTCTGATTTAGATGCAAGGTATTATAGTGTGTGAACAAAATTCACTTGGTGTGTGTGTGGTGGGGGCGAGGGACAGGGGCTGGGGTGTATCTCAAAGAGATCAGTGGTTCTCAAAGCAGCTGAAGGTGACATAAAATGACAGAAATTGTGAGGCTGCCTTTCTGAAGACACAAGATAGGAGAGAACACACAGGATGTAATGCTTGAGTGTGTGTGTATGTGTGTGTGTGTGTGTGTGTGTGCGCGCACACACATGGGCACACACACACACACACACACACACTCCAAATTAAAAATCACAAAGGGTATAGACTTCCTGAATTATGGGTTGTTTGGGATCAAGCTGTGTTTCACAGGGTCAACTCAAGGCAGCTTGCTCTAGGGTGAGGGGCGCCTGAGAGTTAATTACTTAACGATGGTTAATGATTCTCCTGTGTGATACTGATGAGATATATGCAAATTAATACTAATTACAACAGCTCAGCAGCAGCTTCTATCTGTGGTACTTCCTGTGCTCCAGGCACTGGGCTGGATGCTTGATGTGTGTTATCTGATTTTATCCGCAAGGTCCCTAGAGGCAGGCATCCTCCTGCCCATCGCTTTTCTCACGTGGAAACTGAAGTTCAGAGAAGTTCCACGACTGGACTAAAGTCACGGTAAATAAGTGGCAGAGCCAGCTTCTTAACTATATTCCTGCTCTACTAAAATCAATGAATTCATGAGAAAACTTTGAGCAAAGCTGCTGGGTGATTCCTACTACGGGGTGAGTACTTGGGGGTAAAGGGAGAGTCCTCCAGTGGAAATTCAAGGGCAAGGGCTTTGTAGGATTTGAGGATGCCCTGTGCCCACTCAAAGGCACCATTTGCAAGTCGGGCCCCACAGGAATCAGAGCATAACCTGGGCATCAGCGCTGCATCATCACACAACAGCCTAGCCGCTCAGCTAAGGAATCTCAGGCCCAACACCACGTCTAGGTCACTAAGGCCATTTGGGATGACTTCCCTTCTGCCCCCACCCTCCCCCCGACATGTTCCTCAAGAACCCTTCTGAGCCCTTCCACCACCTCTCACCTGCCAGCCTGCAGCACCCCGGAAATGCTGAAGAGCCCAAAGTCTGTGATCACCACTTTGCCATTGTCATAGAAGACGTTCTTGGACTTGAGGTCCTTATGGAGGATCCCCTTGGCGTGCAGGTAGCCCATGCCCTGCAGGGAGCAAGGAGACAGGAAATTACCAGGACACCCGAGCGCTCACCACCATGCCGGCTGGGGGTATGGGTCACACTCCTTGCCTTGCCAATGAGCCTACACTAAACAGCTGCAGAGCTGGGGCCCAAATGCAAACCTTGCAGGTAGGGTGGGAGGAGGCATGGCAGCTGGGAACAGGCAGGGTCTCCCAGACACAAATCTGTCACTACCCTCCACTGCGACACAAATCTGCCACTACCTTCCACTGCAAAACAATCTCCATCTAGCTCTTCTGCTTCCTGAATTGGAAAAAAAAAGGACATGTCTAGAGGGAAAAGCACAGGGACACATCTAAGCCAAGGTCCCCAGAAAAAGGAATTCCATCAACCATCTTCCCCCACGTGCTCTTTGAAAACTAACTCCCCTGCAGGGGCCTTGTTCCTGATGTCTAGTTGACCCATGCCGCTGCCAAATGCACTGTGCTCCTCCAGAGACAGATCATGACACGATCATCAAGGACATAGAGAAGGTCTACTGGTCTACTGGTGGTCTCGCTGAAGGGTGAATGTCTAGAATTTTTTTGGAGGGGGCCTTTATGAGCAGTCACATTCTTATTTCTTCTCACAGCTCAGTCCTGACACTTCCCATGGAAAGAAAAGGCTGAATACAACTGACTAATGAGGCACCTGCTAGGAAACACAGGACATTCCGGTTTGTTTGAATCCCAAACAACACCCAATAATTTGATGTTTTCCCAGCAGCTGTGGGGAGGGCGATGGCTGACACTCCTGGGAATTCACGGATCTGAGGGGTAAGGGATTTTAACAGCGAGAATTTCTTCCTTCTGGTCTCTGTGCACATCTAATTATCATGGTGATGAGGCACCCGAGTGACAACAAACACTAGTAGACCATCCCTAACGATGGTATCTTGGCAAAATTCTTATATACACATGGTCTGGCATTTTCAAGTCAAGTTTAATTCCTTTGAAGTCCAGAAGATTGGTCTGCAGACAGACCATGAGGCTCAGGAGGGGGCAGCATCTTTCAGGGGTTCAGGGAGGAGGCCCCAGACCCTATGGTACCTTCACAATCTCCTGGGCAATCTGCCTGGTTTTGTTGACATCCAAGACGATCTTGGCATCCCTCACCACCGAATACAGCGTGCGTCCCTTACACAGGCTGAAAAGCAAAAGGACAAGTCATTGGCAGCTGTTAAGATAAGGGTGACCCACAGCAGGTATTAGCAGTGACACGTGATAGCGTGGACTCGTGGACATACCCCTCTTATTCCTATGAGATAATAACCTGGGACTGGACCTCAGATCTGGTTCTGGGGTGCAGGTCTGGGAGCAAGTGCTTCTGGGTTTTTCAGGATCTCTCTCATCACCCCACCCCCACCCCCAGCATCCAAGGACACCTCCAAAATCGAGCCACAGTCCAGCTCTCCCAGGGTCTCACAGGAGGGAAGCTGTGCACAAACCAACAACTTCTGGGATCCTCAGACACTCCTTAGACAGCACTCTGCTGGCCACTCGTCTCAGCTGCTCCCACTTGCCAGGAGCCACTGTTGTGTGGGGGTAGTGATAAAGGATCAGCGAATCGGTGGCCTATGTGTACCAAGTACCATCAGCAAATGACGCATTTGAGCCTGTAGACGGGGGTTTGTAAATACCACAAATACTCCCCGTATGCCTGTATAGATCAAGGGTTTTTCAAACTATTTTCAGCCTCATTGAGTTCATTTCCAGGACCAGATGAATGATAAGAGGAAAAGGGACATTACGTGTTGACAGGAACACCTTCTCATTTAGTTGCCAGCATGCTCATCCATCCTTTTCCTCTACAGGAAGCCCAATTCCTGGCACACACATAGCCAAAACTCAATATGCAGTCACTGAATGAATGAGTAAAGGAATGAATGAATGAATGACATCAAATGAATGAATGAGTTCTAGATTCACCAGGACATTTCCAGCCCATGCCTGGCTCATAATATCCAATGGTGGTTGAAAGAAGGAATGACATTAGCCAAGTTTATTTTCCATCTACGTCAAAATAAGGGCTCAAATTTTGCTTTTGATCTATGACTTTATTGCTGAAATATTCTAGGCATTTTATTCATTGCTTCAGTATTTAGACTTAGCAGATCATGTGGTTGAGGTTAGAACTCTGGTAACAGAGGAGGGTCTCAGTTTGCATTCCACTCTGTTCCTTACTTACTGTGTGTCTTTAGATGGGTTACTTAACCTCTCTGGGCCTCGGTTTCCTCATTCATCCAAGGAAACTAATGATATCTACCTTTTAGAGTCAGAATGTGGACAACATGAGGAAAAGAGCTCGGTACCATGCCTGGCACCTGGTGGGAAGTGTAACAAGGTGCTTAGTTAGAAGCAGATAGGCCGAGAGTCAGACTCTATGGGTTAGAATCCTGGATTGTCAGTTAGTGGCTGTGTGACCTGGGGCAGGTGAGTGAAGCTCTCTGAGCCTCAGTTACATTGTTAGTAAAATGGGGCCCACAGTTCCTGCTTCCTAGGGTTGTTAGGAGACTTGCAGGAAATCAGGCGCGTCCAGGTATCAGCATCTCTCCAGGCCTGACAGATAGTAAGTCCACAGGAAACGCTGGCTATTGTGAGAGGTAGTAGACGATCAACATGCATACGCACTTGGGTCAAGATGTCAATTATATATCACCTAGGTCTAGTATCTATCCATCCATCCGCCCACCCACCCACAGGTGATGCTACCTATCACCGCCCATGGTCTTGGACTAAGGTTCTCTTCTTCCCCTGCATCAGGTGAGAGTCCCAGGGTAGCTGACTCATCGGGAGTCTGATTCACCTGTCCCTGGTCGCCCTGTAAGTCAGCAGGAAGCTGCTAGGATGATTCAAGGCTTGTCCCTAGTTGGTGGCCCAGGCAGCATGTTTGCTGTGGGGCTACTGGGGAAGAGGTGGGGGTGGGTTGGGCTGCACAGCCAATGAAGCTATATTGACATTTAAATATTCGGGATGGCAGAGACCGTGGGTGGGTCCCCTCCCCTGGATACTCTGTTCTTGAACAGCCACCCACACTCATTACAGGCCAGAGCCAAGAAAATGCTGTCCCCACTCTAGATGGCAGAGCAAACATTGCAACAGCCTCCAAGGCTCGCAGGCTCTTCTGCTCATGGTAACGGCATACATACCAAGTTGCAGGCTTCAAATGTCCAGATCTGCCTTCTTTTCTTGCCCACATCCTCCATTTCAGAAGCAACTGCCAAACCTCTGCTTCTCTTACCACCCCGTGGAATCTGGAGCCACCTTACCAACAAATGCTAACTGGTAAGATGTAAATGGTACAACCACAGCTTACTTAGCACATTTACTAGAGCGAAATATACAAATAACCCACGGCTAGGAATACCTCCCCTAACTAAACATGTACCCAACAGGCATGCACACTCACATTCACCCACAGACATGCACTAGAAATGTACTAGAATATTCTAGCATGTTCACAGCAACCCATTTGTGATAGCCCCAAACTGGAACCAACCCACATGTTCATCGATAGAAAAATGGACACTTTTAATGAGCAAGACTCACACTGAATTTACATAAAGTGCAAAAGCAGATGAAGCTGATCCATGTGCTAGCAATCAGTATAGTGGGGACCCCTGGGGGCCTGCCGGGGGCAGGAAAGGGCATGAGGGCATGGGGGAGGGGACGACGTAATATTGTATTTTGGATGCTGGTCATATGGAAATGCATTTAGTGGAAATTCATCGGGCTGTACTCGTAGGATCTGGACACGTTAGCAGGTATGTTATCCTTCCAAACAAGCTTAAATACTTTAAAAAAGAACAACACAATACCAGCAAGAAAAGGATGAACAAGCAACACCTGGTGTTGACATTTAAAAGGAAATACTAAGCCAATGCTGATACCCCTGGTATCCATTTCCAAACTCCTCACTGTCCCAAGAAGCAGTGTCTGCAGTGGAGTTGGGGCTCCAGGTCCAGCTGGGTCCGCCTACCAGTAGGTGTTTATGGGGGTGGGGGGTCGGTGCGGGGGCTGAGCCGCAGGAGCAGGAGTTAGGCAGGTGTCCAGCGTGGCTGCGGCTTGGATCATCCAACTAAATTAGTCCAGGTGTCCACAGCAACTGCTCTGAGCTTGGGATTTCTGTAACTAACATGAGTGCCCTAAAAGCCACTTGCAGGGGGACAGTGGGGAAGGGAGGGGGACAGGATGAAGGCTTACTGAGCACACGTGTGGGACCTATCCCATGTCCACGAAACCTCGCAATGTCCCGCAGGGTCCCCATTCTCACCCCTGTCTTACAGGTGAGGATACGGAGGCCCAGGGGGGCGGAGGACCTGTTCGCAGACACACTGCCGTAAGGTCAGCCTGTACCTTATGTTTTTCTCATTTTATCCTCCTGGGTGTGAGTGCCCAGTTATTGGACATGATTTTCGAGCTGTTAAAGAGACATGCAGGGAAGTGAGCCCACATCCAGCCTCTACCAGTTATTACTTGCTGGGTGATTCCGGGAAGTGACTTTGACCTCAGTTTCCTCATCTGTAAAATGGGGATAATAATGACAATACCATCTAGTGGGTACTAAGCCCTTTCTATGTCAGACGCTAGCCTAAGCACAAGAGCCCCACCAGGTGGGTATTGCCACTGTATTTCATTGATTCTAAGATGCGGATTTCCCTGCATTTTAATAACATCTCTGAAATCAGAAAGTGTCTTGTGAAGGCTGACAGGTCAGGTTCATGGGCACTGATTTTTCTTTGTAGTACATAAAATAAGTGGTACACATTCTAATGGATGACATCTTAGATTCAGTGATGTCTGGGATCGACCCCATTTTACAGATGAGGAAACTTAGGCTCAGAAATGTTAAATGGAGCTGGTGTTTGAACCCAGGCAGCCAGGCTCCAGAGCTTGGGCTCCTCAACCCCATCTTTCACTTCTTAATAGCTGGCATGTCATAAGCCCTCAGTAAATGGTAGCTGTAATGTCGCTATGAACAACACGTGTGGAATGAAGATGAATGAGGCCCATTGACCTTGGTGGCAGAATCAGTTTGGAGGTCAGGAGAAGGTGTTTTCGTGACTCAAGGGCATATTTAGTACCTCTCTAGCTTCTGGAGTAGGCACATGCATATGCATACACACACACACACACACACACACACACACACACACACACACACACACATCCATCTTCCCTCTCTCCCTCTCAGCATCTCTCTCAGCAGCCAAGATCAAGTTTCTCCAAGAAGAGGAGCAAGGACCCGGAGTTTCTCATCTCATCTGCAGGCCACCATCTCTCCCAGCCCTGGCCCCAGGCAGCTCATATAAGCTGGCTTTCAACCCCACATCCCAGGTGACATAGAGAGACTTTTGGCTAAGACGGCACAAAGTGTAAGATGTTTGTTGTAAATCAGTCTAAAAGAGGCTGTCAGAAACAATGAAATAAAACCATCTAGAAGGTTGATCTCCACGGGCCTCTGTCCAATCTGACTCATGCTGCCAAAATAGTGGCTGAGACAGAGATCTGGCCACGCCTGGCAGTCACTTCCTTTCCCTCCTCCAAACTCCTTACCCAGGCCAGGGTCCAGGCTGATAGGAAGGTGGGGGGCGGGCAACCACCTCGGAAAATACATCAGCTCCCAGTCCAGTGCTGCCACCTCTGTGCTCACTTGGCCTTGGGGTCTCACTGGGCCTCACTGTCAGGATGCTCATCATCTCCACATTTGTAACTGTGGGTGACCCCCAATAACGACTCCCACAGGTATCCATGTCCTAACCCTGAGAACCAGTGACCACGTACCCTTGCATGGCAGCCGGGGCTTGGCAGCCCTGCCTGATTGGCGCTCTTCAGGCAGGTGGTTTCCAAGTCAGCTGTTATGTTGAAAACACTGGGTTCTGTCAGAAGGGATTTACAACCCCTTGTCTCCTTGCTCCCTTCTAAGCATTGCCCTCTCCAAACTCAAAACCCATTTAATTGTCCTCTGCTAGTTTCCTCTCCCTTGAGCAAATAAATCCCATTACAAGGGACAAGTGGCATGCTCCATCAAACTTCCAGCCACAGGCAATCTCTAATTTCCAAGTCGTTTCATGAATCTAACACTGAGGGTGTTAAACCTTGGGACTCCGGGGCTTTATAATGAAAAATGCCAGGTTAGCTTCCTATAAAAATGGGAAGTGCCAGAAAGTGAGTGAGAAATGCCAGCCGTTGGCCACCTATTTAACCTGGCTATGCATCCAGGAAATGAAGAGTTATGGAGGTCCATTAAGGAAAGGGGTTGGTTGGGGTAGGCTCGTGTCCCAGCCCGACGAGAAAGACGATAGTGGAGCGCCAGGCATAGAAAGATGCAAAGCAGGAGCCTAGCTGCCCAGGGGAGCAGGGCTTAGTTTTTTGCTAAGACATGCCCCCTTGTTCTCCAGCCTTTCATATTGTTGCAAAGCTCCGAGAAGTAGGGAGGGGAGAGGAAGCTTAGACTCTCAGTGTTACTGGACTCTTCTCTCCAGAGCCAGGTCTGATTTTGCTAAATGCAGAGGCCAAGGGTTGGTTGGCTATTCTGAGCCCTTCAAGGACTGATACGGGGGTTGTACCCATTAGGGGGCGCTCCTGCCTCTGACTGCGACCCATGCTTCTGGGCACCCTGTGACATGCTGTCCTCCCTGGTTGGGGCTTTACAAGGGAGGAAGTGTTCCAAAGGGCACAGGCAGCCAGCTGAGGGCGGCGTGGACCTCCAGCTCACTGCAGGAAGGACTTCCAGGAAATGGTAGATTGGCCGGTCCTCTGCCTCTTGTCGCATTGCATGGTCCAGCCACCATCCGAGACCTGCTCTTCTTGACCTTGTCCAAAGCCATCCCGGGACGTCTCCTCCCTGACTCTGCAGTGTATTTTCTCAGCACCTCCTAAGGGTCAGCCTCGGCGGTTCACACAGTATCCCTCACATTGCAATCGTTCCAGGACCACCTGGAGATCTTTGCCAATCAGCCAACTTGCATTATTTATCATTTGCTAACAGTTTTCTTTAGAGGGACCGCCTTTGAAAAATAAGTGAATTTAAAAAAAAAAAAGCTTTCGATCATTATCTTTTATTGTTACCAGATGGAAAGTCAGAATCCCTAGCCTCAAATAAATGTAAAAATAAATACAATGAAAACAAACACATTAAAAAAACAAAATTAAATCTAAGCTTGGCATTGGGGGTCTGCCAAATGCTCTGAGCTTGAGGCCTTGTTTTTTGTTAAAACAAAACAAAACAAAACAAAACAAAACAAGAACCAAGTTTAGAAAACAAGGATGAGGACGGTGTTAAGTAGAGGCTCTGCAGAGAGACTGTCTCCTTTATGTCATCAGGAGGATGGAGAGAATTGAAGAGGAAAATCATTGTCTCACGAGGTGATTCCGTGTTATTTGGGGCTGGTTGTACCTGACCTACCTTCTGGGACACCCTGGCTCATTTAATCCCCATGCCGGCAAACCCTCCCTTCCTGCCCATTACTATTAACGGGTACTACAGGTCAGGTGAATGCAATGACAGGAGGGCCATGTCTTTGCTCTGACAGAGCTGACATTCTTGTAGAGGAGACCGACAGTAGCCAATAGAATTACAGTAATACCTCAGTTTGCGAGCACAATTCATTCCAGAAACAAACTCCTCGTATTGCAAGACATCGTTCATTTACCACGTTAAAATGTATTATTAGATTGGTGCCATTACGAGTAACGGCAAAACCCGCTGTTACTTTTGCACCAACCTAATAGAAATGCTGGCTGTCTTGCGGAACACTGGCAAACCAAGTTATTCGCAATCCGAGGGTTTACTGTATTTAAAAGTTATCATCAGGAGAAACAAACATGGAGAAACAAACATGAGGTCAGGTGGAGAATAAGAGGACAGAGATGGGGTGTCTCCATTAAAAGAGCTCAGCATGTCCAGAGAGGGCCCTTCTCACCACATCATATTGCTTCAGAGCAAACAAACACTCTGAGCTGATTTCTGGCAACTTCTAACCAAACGCTCCGAAGAGCAGGCATCCTCTTGTTTAAGATAATGACCATCTCCCGAAGGCCTACCAGAGAACCAGGACAGAAGCAAAAGGTTTCCAGGCATCGTTTCGTTTCATGCTTCTAATAACTCTCTAAATGGGTATGGTTATTTTCATCATACAAATGAGGAAACTGAGGCAATAAGTCAGCCTGGATAGGAGCAAACACTCTAGAATCAGACCCACCTGAGATAAAATTCTTCCCCTTTCTAGCTATGTGATCTTGGGCAAGTTACCTGAAATTGTTGGCACTCACAATGCTTTGTGAACTATGAGGTGGGGTGATCAGGAAAGACGGTTTGTTATACAAAGTCGGACAACTATGTTCGTGAACTCATCCTAGAAAAAGTGCTACATGCCTCATATACTGAATATCACTATGGTCACCTTCGAAGTACTCCCCTTGGGAAGCTATGCACCGACTCCAGCACCGAGTCCACCCTTCAAAACAATTTTGGAACTCTTTTTCTGGAATGGCCATCAGAGCTGTCATAATATTACCCTTGATGTCCTGAATGTTATCAAAATGTCTTCCTTTCAGTATTTCCTTTCTCTTCGGGTAAAGAAATAAATCATTGGGGGCCAGATAAGATGAGTAGGGAGGGTGTTCCAATACAGTTATTTGTTTACTGGCTAAAAACTCCCTCATAGACAGTGCTGTGTAAGCTGATGCATTGTCGTGATGCAAGAACCATGAATTGTTGGCGAAAGTTCAGGTCATCTAACTTTTTCACACAACCTTTGCAGCACTTTCAAGTAGTAAACTTGGTTAACTGTTCAGTTGGTACAAATTCATAATGAATAACCCCTGATATCAAAAAAAGGTTAGTGACGTCATTACAACAAGTTCATGAACTAAATTGTCACACCTCATATGTGTGAGTATGTGTGTGATCTGTGTGTCCAGTTTTCATACCCACTGCTTAGCACTGCTTGGAGATGAGGTAAGATGATAGCCTCTGTTTAGGGAGCTCTCTCCACCAGGCACTGAACTGAGAGCTACTAAGGCCAGCATTCCTAGGAGGGGAGGCACTGTATACAAATAAGGAAATTCACGTGCAGGATGGTTAGATTACTTACACAGGGGCCCACAGTCAGTGAGGTCTGAATCTGAGTCCAGGTCTCAAAGCATCACATCTTTCCAGGATTTCTTTTTTTTTTTTTTTTTTTAAGATTTTATTGGGGAATTGGCGGAGGGGAACAGCGTTGGGGAATCGGGGAAGGGGAACAGACAAGTTGCTGTCTTTTTGTTCTTCAGTTTAGTTGCGGAGGATGTTGCTTCACTGTTGGTATCGTCATTGTGCTCTTCCCGGCTGAGGCAGATCGGTCGCTGGCCTCTGGATGTCGCTCACCGCGGCCATTGGCAGCTCACTCTTGGCTGCCAGCCGCTCACGCTGGCTGCGGGCCACTCACTGCAGCCCATGGCAGCCCACTGCAGCAGGGGCTGCAGCCCACACCATCACCGGGGCTCGCACAGCCCAGCTCCAGGTGGAGCTGTTGTCAGCTGCAGAGGGCAGTGTCACTGGCCCTCATGTGGGATCCGAACCGGGGCCGCTGGCATCCCAAAACCAGTGTCCAACCAATGCGCCACTCGGCCGGCCCTCCAGGATTTCTTAAGATCCCTTGGGAAAAGATAATTTAGCTAAGGAGAAAGTGTCTGAGCGCAGCTCAGAAGGCCTGACCTCTGGAAACCCTTGTTTGTCCACTGAGCCTAGCTGATATGCACTCCTCCCCCAATTCTAGGCCTTTCTTTCCACCCTCCAAATTCAGGACCAGCCCGAGTTGGTCTCATTGTCTGTTGGCTGCTTCTGTTTGGAGAATGCCTAACTGCCATCTGGAGAGAAGCAAGACTGGCTGAAGAAGGCTAGGCTGGGGGTTGGCAAACTGCGGCTCGCGAGCCACATGTGGCTCTTTGGGCACGTACATGTGGCTCTGAAGAAAAAACTGAGAATGAAAATAAAACTATCATAGTTTCATTTATCAAAATTTTAAAGGATATTATTCACATAATGGTGATTTCATTGTTTTTTATGGCTCTCAAATAATTTTTAAATTGTTGTGAGGGACAGGATTGGCTCTTCCGTCTCAAAAGTTTGCCAACTCCCGGGCTAGACCATCTGAGAGGGTCTGCGTGCCTCCTCACAGGTCCAGTGGGCAGCTGGCCAGGCCCAGGGAGGCGCTTAGGAATGAGGGAATGAAGGAATGAAGAAATGAATGAGTCCTACCTGCTTCCTTCTTCCCATTGTCCACTGTAGCTGGGAGTGATGTGTTTAATGGCAACGCAGGTTTCACCCTGCTGGCTTAGTGCATAAAAATGACCATGAGCCAAACCACATCAAAGTAGCAATGAAGCTTCTAGAATCCTCTGCGCCCAGCACCACGTGGCGCCAAAAGACCAGACAGGCCACTGCCCTGCCCTCCAGGGCTGGATATCAAAACATATCAACTCTTGCTGCTTCCTGATCAGAACCACATTTTTTTTTTTAAAGCTGAACAGTTGACTGAATTACTGTTTTAAAAATGTATACACATACCACCTAATTTATATGCATTAAAAATCCACAGAGAGGTTTGACTCTGAGGGTGTTAGTAGAACTATTTCCGGGTAGTGGGATTAGAAACTTTGCAAGTGTTTTTTTTTTTTTTCTTGCTGCTTATCTCTCTTTTCTGATTTTTATCCCATAAACATGTGACTTTTGTAAAATGAAAAAAAAAAAAGAAAGGAAAAATGCACCCCTGGGTCAAGACTGAAACGAAACCAGACACACGTGTTTATGCAATAGATGGTTTGGAAAATATTGAACCAGCGACAAACTGAAATGAGAAAGTACAGTCTGAACCGAATTCATACTCCAAGTAACTCAGACTTGCTCAAAAGGTTTCCTGGCTGTGACTCAAGGGCAGGAAGCAGTTTTTGTTCTGCTTTCCGCACAGTGTTTAGCATGGTCTGGCACACAGTAAGTGACCAGTGCTACTTAAAAGTCCCAATAGCATCCTCCCACTGGGAAAGTTCAATCTCTATTTGGAAGACAATTTACTATTGAGTTTTCAAAATAACTGTGTGGCTGGTAAGAGGAGAAGGGGCAGACAGTTCAGTGGTGGACACACCCTCAAAAATGGCTGTGTCTTTTCCACTCATGGGACCCAGGGCTCAAGAGGGTGACGGGAGATGGTGAGGTGGGGAGGGGAAAGGCAGGCAGGAAAAAGATGGGAGAGAGGGGAGTCCTATCTTCCTCGGGGGTGATGGGAATGTATCTGAGTGTGGAACCTACCTGGTCATGGTATAAGAGAACACGTATAGAAATTTCTAGAATTCAGGTTGTAGACTAGTGTTAGAGATCAGGGGGTCCACATACTTCGTGGAAAGTATGAGGAAACCAAAACGCAGAAGGATGATGGAATTTCCCAAGGTCATGCCTCAAATGGTACAGCCTGGTTCGAACCCAGACCTGTCTGAGGCTGAATCTTGCATGTGCAGCCTTGGAGCCACGCTGTTTCTGAGACTAATAAGTGAACTTTCCCATGAGCACTCGGCTAAGGGTTTTACATGAATGATGTCATTTAGTTGTATTTCTAACCTGGGCCCCATTAGGGAGGAGTAATTCCTGTTTCACAGATGGGGAAACTGAGGCTCCGAGCGGTGAGGTCATTTGCTAATAAGCTCATGCTAGGATACGAAGTAGGGCTGGCATTCTACCCTCAGTCTATCTGACACCAGCCTCTTGTTCCTAACACTAGGCACCACAGACTCTTTGGAAATTGGAAATAACAGGGGCTGAGGGATGAAGGAACCAACAATTTCCAGGCTCCTGAGAGCCCTGTGCTCATTTCACCCTCACCAGAGCCCTGGTGGGGGGCAGGGGAACCTTTGCATCCTCCCATTTTTCTGAAGAGGAAGTGAAGGCTCGAGGGAATGAATAACTTGCCCAG
The DNA here is from genome assembly GCA_033961575.1 of Aselliscus stoliczkanus. Lineage (NCBI taxonomy): Eukaryota > Metazoa > Chordata > Mammalia > Chiroptera > Hipposideridae > Aselliscus > Aselliscus stoliczkanus. The sequence continues at coordinate 11,721,849 of CM066736.1, forward strand.
AATCCTTCCAGGACGTGGAGGCAGTATCTAAGTCCAGTTGGCCCAAAGCACCTGGCCTTTCCACTGCGTCCCACTTATTTTGAGAAGGCCTCTGGCACTGGGACATTACAGCATACACCCAACTAGCCCACTGTCCACATTACTTTGCAGGGTATTTGTAATCATTTGGATACATGGGCCTATGGGAGCCAGGATTCTAGGATGAGCTGCAAACTATGCCCCATGGCCACATGTAGCCAGTAGGCTGTTTCTGTATAGCTCATGAGCTAAGACAAGTTTTTACACCTTTAGATAAAGGTTAAACACATTTAAGAAGAATGATATTTTGTGACACGTGCAAATTAAATGAAATTCAAGTTACTATTGGGTTGTTGGAAAAGTCATGACTCATTTTTGCAACGAAAACCAGAAAAAATACGTCATGACTTTTCCGACAACCCACTCTGTCTATTAGTAATGTTTTATTGGCACACTGCCACACCCTTTGTTTGCAGATTGTCTATGGATGCTTTCATGCTACAATGGCAGACTTGAATAGTTGTGATAGAGACCATATGGCTAAACCCAAAATGTCTACAGAAAATGTTTGTTGACCTCTGCTCTAAGAAATTGGGGGCTCAACAAATTGGGCTGAGAGAACTAGAAAGAGTGGGACAACTCTGAACCATTCTCCTCTGCAATGAGAACTGGGTGTGGTCAAGGTCAAGTGAATTTTCCATTTGCTTACTCATTCATTCATTCATTCATTCATTCAACCATGCACCCATCCATGTGTGCGTTGAGCCAGCACCCCCAGAGCCTCTACCCTACCCAGCACTGTGCTAGATGTGGGGATACTGGCCTGGTGGGTGAGGCAGCCAGTACACATGACAGTGCCAATGTCACCGGTGCAGGGACAGATCTCTTCTTGGGACTGAACTGGGCTGTCAAGGAGAAGGAAAGAGAACTTGGGCCAGTGCAAATGCAAGCCAAGAACCTATGTGCAAACCTGGGTTTCACAACAGTGGAGACAGGCGGAGCTGCCCACTGCCACCCCAGACAGGAGAGAGGGTCCAGTGAAGGACACGCCTAAGCTACACATGCCGCAACTCAGACATGGAAGCACTGTCAGTCTGTCATGCCACGTACATGTTTCTAAGTCTCCTGCCTCTTCTTCTCCACAATTTTGCACCTAAATTCCTATACATGTCCTAACACAGCCTTCCCAGGTGCCCCTAGTCACTAAATTAGCTGGACAAATTGTTCATCTAAGTAAGGCAAATCCCAAATTGCCTTAGAATGCCTTCCTGACTGACCACTGGCTTGGACAGGGCCACCGCGGGGGACATTTCCTGGTCTGCTGCCACCACACAAAGGGTCATTGTAGTTGGGTCAAAAGCCACAGGCATGATACATGTCTAGACATATGGATATATATATATGCATTGTTTCTATGGGTGCAAATGCTTCTCTGTGTACATATGTTTATGTGCATGTGAACATATGTATATACATGTGAGTGAACTCGTGTGCATGTATGTGTGCATGGGTACAGTACATGTGTGCATACATATTTATGTATGTGCATCGGTGAGTGCAGGTGCCTGTGCATTTTTATGCATATCTATGTCTGTCTATGGGTGTGTTTTTGGTGACTGGCGCTGGGGAGGGGACAGCAATGCAGGTGTGGTCATGCCAACTGCAGAACTGGCCACAGCCTCTCTCCCCCCTCAGAGGGCACTCCACATTTCCCCTGGCCTTTGAGATAAAAAGCCAATAAAAACATCACGTCTTTGTCTGAACCCTGGAAGCTCAGGTTGCCAGGGGCTGAGGGTCGGGTTGCACAGGGTATCTTTTTGAGGTGATAAAACGTTCCAAATTTATATTTGGTGATAACTGCACAATTTTGTAAATATACCAAAAACCACTGAACTGTATATACATTTTAAATGAGTGGACTTAGTGATATGTATTTGTTTTAAAAAGAAAGACAAAAGAAACCCCTGAAAGTTCACCCAAATCCCTTCTCACTTCTTCCTGTTGTATTTACAGAGGAGCCCTGGGCTGGCAAATAGGAAACACCCTGATTTCAGAACCTTGTCAACCAGAGGAGGAATTTCCCCCAATTTCTACAACCCATGCCTCTGCCAGCCTGATGGTAAAGAACACGGCGTCCTTTGCACTTGAAGCTTCATAGACAAGGCGAGAACACCTAGGGGGTGGTAGGGCAGGCCGGAGGGGCAGGAGTGCAGGGATGAACACTGGGAAGGAAATGAACTTGAACTAATGTTTCATCACCCCCAAGAGAAATGGAGAAAATCTAGAGGCAGAGGAACGTGCTGGGAGGAATCGTTCCTCTGAGAAGCAGAAAGAGAAAAAGAGGAGAGAAGCAAGAACTCACAGGGAAGAGAGTAGCACTCCGCAGCTAAGAGCTGGGCATCTGGCCTTGGACAGAACTGGGTTCCAGATCCAGCCCTGATACTCTTTAGCGAGGAGCCTTTGGACAAGGTGCTTAAAATAAATGGTGGACAAACAAGAATCTACCTCGCAGGCGTAGGAGGGGTTAAATTAGAAAACTCTTGTGTGAAAAAGACAAAGCCCTGTTGTTCACCAAATTCGGTCTCATAGCACTTCCTCCCTGGCCCATGGGAGACCTTGCTTCCCAGCCTCTCTGTAGTGATGTAGCACCAAGTGATGGGTTCTGACCAATGACAAGTGACCCGTCACTTCCTGGTTAGGGTACTGAGAAGCCCATGACAGAATTTGCAGTCTTTCTTCTTTCATGCCACTGTGACCATGGAGGCCCTATGATAATGAGGTGGAGCCACAAGATGGGGATATCCTGGATGCCTGGGTGACTGCATGGAAGACAGCTGCTGTGGAACACTGCCCAACCTACAGCAAATTTTATGTGAGAAATAAACCTGGAGGGAGCCATGGAGATTCTAGGATTATTTGTCACTGCAGCATAAGCCTATCCTATCTTGACTAATGGAACATGTAAAAGGGTTAGTGCCTGGAACACAAAATGCTGCATAAATAATGGCTACTATGAATAATGGGTGGACCTCAAAGTACAAAGTGAGTGAGGTTATAAGAAACAAATGGAGGGCCAACCAAGTGGCTCAGTTGGTTAAGAGCGCAAGCTCTGAGCAATCAAACAGCGTTGCCAGTTGGATTCCCACATGGGCCAGTGAGCTGTGCCCAAGCTGGGCTGCCGCTGAGCTGCCAACAGTGGCAGGATGGCTCAGCTGGTGAGAGGACGCGCTCCTAACAACAAGGTTCAACTCCCGCATGGGATGGTGGGCTACACCCACCTGCAACTAAGATTGAACACGGCACCTTGAGCTGAGCTGCTCGAGCTGCTGATGGGCACCAGATGGCGACTGGACTTGGAATTTAAGTTAGCTCTCCACAACTAAGGTTGAAAGGCAACAACTTGGCTGTTCCCTTCCCCCAATTCCCCAATAAAATCTTAAAAAAAAAAAAAAAAAGAATGGAGAGAGAAAGGAACAGTAGCAAAATAAACAAAAATAAGGAACTATGGGAAGGGTCAAACTTTTACAGTGAGCATTGCCAGGGAGACCAATGTCTCTGAGACGGGAACTGCATTTCCCTCGGTGCTGAAGGAGCCTGGTTTTTTTTCTGAATGCCCACAGACATTTCCATTAGTGCGTACCTGGGCAGCACCCGGATTTTAAAGAACCAGAGGCGAATGGGGAACCTGTGCTCGGTGAGATTCAATTTCATGTTTTTGTTAATAGCTTTCTCCCACTTCTCACAGATAGAAAGCAAGTCACCCCGGGGATTGACCTCACCTCTCAATCATTTCAAACCAGAAAATAAATGTCCAGAGAGAGATTAAAACCACAGCTCCTGTGCCCCAAAAGATTGTCACGTGACAATGTGGCATCTTCATGGGGAAGATGAAAACTCTATGTAATCCTATTACAAATATTTCCATTAGCAACCAAGCCTTCCTTTGGCAATCTGCTTCAATGGAAAGTGCCGTCATTCCCCAAAACCCAATTTAGAAGGGGCAAGAAGAAGGTATCAGCTTGTGCCAACTGCTCAGAGATGGACAAAAATCATCACTTAAGTTTATATGGGGTTCTTTCTTTCCCTTACACTCTTAACTCCAGGGCACCAGATAATTCCTTCCCAATGTTTGCCCAGGCCTCCTTAAATCCTAGCTACTCTAGTTTCTATCTACAAAGCTTCAAGGGCAAAGATGCAGAGACCTTAACAAGCAAAGGCCCAGACACCTCGATATCCAAGGTTCATACGCTTAGGGATGGTCTGGTGAGGCTGGTGGGAGAGGGTGCCCCGGCCGGGGCTGGGGTGGATGCACGTTAGGACCAGCGAGGCCATGACTCTACACAGCTGAGACCCAGCATCCCGGCCTCATGTCAGTCCGTGCACTGTCCTTTCCACCTGTAAAACGTCATGTCAGCCACACTGTGGGGGGCTGTGTACAGTGGACCTCATTGTATATCGAGGCAATGGAGGGTCAGCGTTTAACCCAAACCCCAGAGCTAGCGCACGGTGATGCTGCCCCTTCTGCCAAGACCGGGATCTAGAATTGCTGCTTTCGTTCTTTGTGTTTCACCAGAGCACACCAGCCTCCTGTTCAACCTGAGCTGTGCTTTTGTTGCTTACACTCAGGGAACACCGGGCAGGTAACAAAACTTCTTAGAGACTGTTACAGGGAAAATATTTGTATCCCCCTGCCCCCGAGTTCATAGGTTGAAACCCAATCCACAATGTGATGGTGTTAGGGAGTGGGGCCTTTGGGAGGTCATGAGATGGGATGAGTGCCCTTATAAAAGGGACCCCAGAGCCTTGGCCTTGGACTTCCCATCCTCTAGAACTGTGAGAAATAAATGTCAGCTGTTTAGAAGCTACTCGTCTATGTTACTTTGTTATAACAGCCTGAAAAGACTAAGACAGAGCCTGATCTGTCAAATGGGGACACATAATCATTGTCACCTCTCAGAGTGGCTGTGATCTTTAATAACGTGCTCATGACAGTGCCTGGCACACAGGAAGACTCAATAACTGTCTGTTCTTATTACAATTACTCGTCTTGGAGGGTGCCCTGTACAGCCCCCAGTTGGCACCGTTTGTTCCAACTCAGCTGAACTATTAGTATTTTTCCGAATGCTACGTCTTCTTTCTCCTGCCTTCTTCCCTTTGTCTGTACAGCCCCTCCTTCAAAAAACACCCTTCCTCCATTCCCCATTTCTTCCGAAATGTCTTATTCTTCAAGAAATAGCCCATCCCACTTCTGAGTGCTTATCATACCCTTCACATGCCTCTCTTTCAGCCCTTTCTATTTGGTACAATGATTGCTGAGTTTCTTGTGTGCTAGATGGGTGGACAAGGTGAATGAATGGATGCGTGAATTATTAACAAAGCCATTTTTGAAAATTTCGATTGGGGACACCGCTCTTGAGTATCGATGACTGGGAAAGAACCTTCCAAATTGATACACATGCCACCATGTTGGGCCAACAAAACAGTACGGCTATCAAAATTAGAAGCTCAATAAATGTCAAGGCTCTCAGATGTAGTTTCATAAATTATTTCAACTAAGGAGCCCAGAAGAATTAGATGATGGATTTTATTGGTTCTCCATGTTATGTGGTCACACTCTTTTTGGCAGTCTGAAAATGACATTTCTGTCCCCAGCCAGTTATCACCTCTTTTCCCACATAGCAAACATTGATATATATATTTTTTTCTGACTTGTCAATTTCAGGTTGCAAATTCTATTCCTGTTTGGTGCATGCGAGTGAGGGTCTGTTCACTTCAGAGATTCAGAAATACCAGCGTTTTGATGTCAACAGCCTGCGTTGTCCAAAAGCCTGAATGTTGCCTCCCAGGGCAATTTCAAAACCAACACTGGAGATGGCAGCCAGGAGCCAGGTCTGGGGGCCTTTCCAGGAGAAAAATAGAGAAACAGGCTTTGGATTTTCTCCTGGAACAGTGGAAGCTGGCTAGAGGCCCAGAAGAGAGAGCTATGGGCTTCGGCGTAAATAAAACACAGGCTTGGGCGCTTGCTAGTTGAATAATCCATGCACATTATTTATTCTCTTTGTGCCTTAGTTTCCTCTCTGCAAAATAAAGGTGATAATATTATCCTCGGAAGGAGGCAAAGAAATGTCCACGTGTGAATCCTGCCTCGACCACTACACGTTGCTTTATATTTCTGAGCCTCTGTTTTTTCATCCATCAGCTGTTTTTATTTTTAAGATTTTATTGGGGAATCGGGGAAGGGGAACAGACAAGTCTCTGTCCCCTGCTCTTCAGTCTAGTTGTGGAGGACACTGCCCCATCAGCTCATGTCAGCACTGTGATCATTGCACTCTTGCGAGCTGAGGCAGATCGGTCGGCTGCCAGCCTCTCATGGTAGCTCACGGCAGCCCACTGCAGCCCCACTGCAGCCTATGCCATCACCGGAGACTCACAGCAGCCCAGCTCCAGGTGGAGCTGTTGTTCACCATCTTAGCTGCAGACAGAGCAGCATCACTGGCCCATGTGGGATCCGAACTGGCAGCCCTACTGCTCAGAGCCTGCGCTCCCAAGCCAACTCTCAACCAGCGAGCCACTCGGCCGGCCACATCCATCAGCTGTTTTTTTTGTTTTGTTTTGTTTTTAATTTATTTTATTTTTTTTAGAGGGCAGTGTCACCGGCCCTCATATGTGGGATCCGAACTGGGACCACTCGCATCCCAAGTCAGCTCTTAACCACTGCGCCACTTGGCCGGCCCCATCAGCTGTTTTTTTGGGGTTTTTTTTTTGAGGGCAGTGTCACTGGCCCTCATAATGTGGGACCCGAACTGGGGCTGCTGGCTTCCCAAGCCAGCGCTTAACCACCGCACCACTCGGCCGGCCCCCATCAGCTGGTTTTAATTAACCTGCCTTACTGTTCTGAAAATTAAATAATGCATCTAAAGTGCTTCCTGCTGTGCCTGGCTCACAGAGGGTGCTAAATGAAATGCTGCTATTCATTCTAAGGATAACCACAATAATAAGGCAGTCATTGCCTCTCTCCCTTTGAGTAACCACCAAAGACATAAATTAATACAGTGGACTGGGTGACTGTCTCCTGGGTCCCAGGCTGAGTGCTAGGCTTCGGGGGTCACGCAGTTCAACGAGACAGTCCAGGACCCCCGGGAACTGCCAGTCCAATGGAGGAAGCCGGTGTGTTTAAGCACCCGCATCCAACTCAGGCCTCACACGTGAGGATGGGCACAGAGGAGGGGTCGCAGCTCATCAGAGCCGCCTGCTGCCTGCAGGGAGGGCAGCTGTGGAGGAGGGCTTCCAGCAGAGGTGCAGAGAAGGCAAAGGGAAAAGCGTCAGCCAGGGACTCATTTAGACACCGTCCCAACATCAAGGTCACTGGGGGTTCAAGGAAGACCTCCCACTGCTGTCAGGGAGTTAAGAGCTTTTCTTTACATTGGACCCCAATGCCTCTTAGGGGTCTCCCGTCTGCCAGTTTCCCTCCCTCCAATCTGCTCTCCACACAACAGGGGAATGAACTTTGTGACTCCAAAAGGAATCATGTTACCCCCTGTCCAACACCCCAATAAAAATCCTTCAAGAGTTTTCCATGACAGAATGATGACATCCTTGCCCCATGTGACCCGGCCCCTGCCTACCGCCACTCTGGTCTCCTAATATGACCCTCGTCCCTCGTCCCCAGTGGAAAGTGAGCCCAAGATTGCTGCTGGGGGCAATGAGGCAGTTATTCCTCCTAGGTACCTCTGGGGCCCATGCGGACATGCCAAAGGGTTTACAGTCTTCATGCAGGTAATCCCCTGAGTGGCACCTAAGTGATGCTCAGGGCAGTGTCCAAATCCAGGGGAAACACCAGCCAGAGTCACATCTGAGCAACGTGTGGGGATTCTGACCAAGTGGCACCTCTTCTAAAGGAGGGAGTAAGACCACTCTGTCTTAAGACAGACAGGCAGACAAAGGAGGCAAAGTCTTGACCAGGGCTGATTTCACAAGTCATATCACAGCACATCAAAGCCGCTGGACGTGCATAATGGTGGAACAGCCAAACTGCTGTGTGTGCTAAGACATATGTGGGCCACCGGGCAGCTAACGGTCATTCATCCATTCACTCATTCATTCAAGTATTTACTGTGATGCCAGGTACAGTTCCAGGTAACAGAGAGGTAAACAAGCTTCGGCACTCAAACCACTTACAATTTAGAGGGGAAAAAATCAAAATAAATGAATTAGGAATATATTAATGACAACAACCGCTAATGCTGAGATAGGCCCTATGCTATTCTAAGCATCTGCATATGTTACATCACTTAATCCTCAATGACAGCTCGATGAGGTGAATACTATGTCGTCTCATTGTACACGTAAGGAAAGTAGAGGGTACAGAGAAGGTAAGTCACTTGCTCAAGGATGCACAGTTAAGTGGTTGAGAAAATGTTTGAGTCTGTGCAAGACTCCATGAAAACTACCATGGCTAAAATCATCACCGCCTTTCCCTAGCATTCCTCAAGCCCATTACAGGCATCATCGCCTTCGATCCCGACATAACCCTGTGATGTAGGTATTCTCATCATCCCCACGTTACAGGGTAGACAACTGAGGCTCAAGGAAGGGAAGTGATTTCCTGAGCATGCTCAGTCACTACGCTGGGAAGTCCTGCCTGGAACCCCGGGCTAGTTTCTCTTGAGAAAAAAGGTATGAGGATGGTCCCCTCTTTCAGCAGTACCTAACAGGTTCCAGGCACGCGCCTGACCATCCAGGGTGGAACAACCATGGTCATTACCTGCCTCCCACCAATTCACAGCACAGAGGTTCAGGAGTCTGGCTGCTGGGCTTAAATCTCAGCCTCCCTGCCTCCTCCCTGGATGCCTCAGCAAGTCACTTACCCCGGGCCCTTCCTCTGTAAAATGGGAATAGGTCATACCTACTTCAGGGGGGTAGCTGTAAGATGACCCCAAAACCATTCAAATAATGGGTTTTGAAGGACCCTGATACCTAGTTAGTACTCAATAAATATTAACTATCATTACAATAATTATTTCCACGCTTCCAGTAAGAACTATTCCTATTACCACAGCATCAGCCTCTGCTATTCTTTGGAAACTGAATTTTGAATTTTGTTCCTCAGTTTTGTCCCAGGGAATCCCCCAAAAGCCACTAGCCTCTGAGATCCCTCACAAGGAACAACAGTGATATTAGCTACCATTTGTTGATTTCAAATTGTATCTTAGGCATCACAGAAATATATTTCACTTGTGTCATCACATTTCCTCTCCTCAATAACCCTGATAATTAAGACATATCTGCCCTTTTTAGAGAATGACTAAAGCAGTCAAAAAGTTACTGAGGTGGGTTGCACCAGTCTGTAAGATTCCAAGGTCCCTGTCAAGATGCTCTTCTGATTCTGAGAGGGGAAAGAAGTTTGACGTAGTTCATTCTGGGGATTGTACAGTGGTTCCTAATCTTGCTTCCATGACAGAATTACCTGGAGAGTGTAAACAAAAGGACACCCCAGGTCCACTGAATCAAAATCTTTTGGGGGTGGCGAGTCGAATCCAGGCATCATTCGTGATTATAAAGCTGCCTAGGTAACCCTGATATTAAGCCAATGTTCAGAACTCTACTGGAAAAGCGGAAACCATTCATTGTGACTCAATGAGAGAAAAAAAAAATCTCGTTTTCATTGAAATAAATCTGAAAAAACGATCTACCCCCTCAAATTTGTTTTGAAATTTTTTTGGTTACAAAGCACTTTCATCTTCTGGTTTAATCTATTGCTTGAAACAATTCTGTGGTAGAAGGATCAGTGCGCCCAGTCTACAGATGAGAAAGCTGAGAACCACAGAGCCCGAAAGACTTGCTTGAGGCCATCCTGCACCAAGATGGGAAACCAGGCTCCCAAGTCCAAGTCCAAGGGGCCTTCCTCAAACAAAAGTAACCAGAGATTTAAAGAAATCTTAAGGTATTTAAAGAAAGCCAGGGGTATTCATCTCAGACAGGGGAAGGCGTTCAAGGGGCCTGGTTTTGACACCTGACCCCAAAAGGTATTCTTACTAGGATTGACAGATGGTTTTTATTGTGATAATGAATGGTAACATAGAGCCAATTTTCAAATTTGGATTAAATGGGGCAGGAGAGGGGATAAGATGTGTTTCTTAGAGAGAGACCATTTTAAGATAAAGTGAAGGATTTTGGAGTTGTGAGACAGAAGCCATGCGGGCTGGGGGTGGGGGAAGTGTGTCCCTCTGTCACCTGCAACTCCAACTCGCTGCAGATGGCGAATGTGCTGAGGCTCATACCCTGGTTGGTTTTCTTGAGGGGGTTAAACTTACCCCCCTCGATCTTGTTTGAACTACTGATTTGCTTAGCAAACACTTTCTTTATAAATAATGAGTAAGTAACCTCCATTCTGCCACTGATAAATTATGATGAGTTGTGAGTTAATGGGGTATAACGTAGGCAGTGAATAGCGCTGCCTTTTGGTCTGCAGCACCCACCCCACTGCCAATCTCTGGAAAATGTGCTAAGCTACCTCAGAGCCTCCTAAATTGGTACCCTCTTCCCCTCACGTCACTACCGAAGACCATCTCTTCTGATCACCGTCTCCTCAATTTATTACCAGGGTCTCAGCTTCCATGCTCATCAGCATAGCGTTCCACAAAAATTAGAACCAAGGAAAGGAAACATGAAGGCAAAGGTGATTCTGATCCTCTTAGCCCTGCTGCCTGGTTTTCCATTTGGGGTGATCTGCTTTCCTACCTGGGAATATGACCCACAGTTTATTTCCATAGATGTGCAGTCTGCTGAAATTCCCAAATATGGATGCTTCCGTATTCGTTGTGGGCTCTAACCCAGTGATACCAGAATGATGCTGATCATAACCTTCCCCCTCAACCCTGCCATCTTGCCTTGCTTCAAGGAGTTGACTTAATTATGACCCACTGTCTGCCTCCATCATGTCCCAGAAGTAAAGCTCCAAATAGTGATTCCCAGCAATTAGCAGTACCCCACAGAGAGCAGGCTCTCAACAACTATTTGCTGAATGGCTAGATGGCAAGATTAATGATGAGTGGGGGGGATGGGTGCACGGATGGATAGGTAGAAAGGTGGAAGGATGAACTGATGAATGGATGGATGAGGAGTTGAGTAGGTGAATGTTGAATGCGAAGAAAAGATAGGTGAGTGGGTGTTGGCTGGATGGAGAAATGGGTGGATGATTGAGTGGTCATGCCCTTTTTTTTTTGAGGGCAGTGTCCCTGGCCCTCACATGTGGGACCCGAACCAGGGCCGCTGGCTTCCCAAGCCAGCGCTTAACCACCGCGCCACTCAGCCGGCCCTGGTCCTGCACTCTTAAAACTTCAGCTTAGGTTACCCAGTCCCAGAGAAGAAGGTAAATGACCCAGCTACGGGCGAAGTATGTTATAATCATTTCACAAACAAGAGAACCGAGAACTAGAAAAGCTAAAGGCTTGCCTAAGGTCACAGAGCAGCAGAAGAACTTGAACTCTAGGCTGCCCCCTCCTCCCTGCCCTTTCAGTGCTGTGCTCAGCACCTGATGGCGGCCCATCCCTCTGGATGCCGTGTAAACGGCACCTGTTTTTCATCTCTAACTCTGTAGCCGGGTGATAAAAGAAGCCTCAGGGATGTGTCAGCACCAAGGCTGAAGGCAGGAGGAAAGGAGAGAGGGGGGCCAGAGAGAGCAGAGTGCCTCCAGATGGAGAGGCTGCAGGGCCAGCTGAGGAAAAAGCTGGGTTACTGACAGGATGGAATCAGGACGCACTGGGCTGTGGCACAGCACCTCCCGTTTGGAGGAACTGTCAAAGGTAGCCTTTGCTGCGCGCAGCGTGATCGGATCCCAGTGACTGAGACGCGCTGACAGTCCTCACTGGTCTGCAAACTCTTCCAAACAAGCCCGCTGGGAATCCCTGATCTGTGCCCCAAAGTCCCGAAGGATTGTGCTAATAACCGCCTCAGACTGCCTGGGAAATTCTGAAGACGGTTGTGACCCTTTCCTTGCCTTTGAAGATACCTGAGCTGTTCCCTGCTTAGCATTCGTTTGGGGCTTTCGAACACCTGGAAAAAAAGGAAGTCCTCTTTTGAAGAGGACTGGGAGCCGTGGGACTCTCTGTTCCTGTCAAAGAGAGAGGGTGACAAGAGGCTTGGGGAGAGGGGGCCCTGCCTCTCTTCAGTCACTCACAGACTGAGGACAGTCACCTCGCCGGAGACCACTGAGAATGGGGGGCTGCACGCAGGTCCTCTCAGTCGCAGTTCCAACTTTAAACTTGGGTCCCTGCCACCTGCCAATTCCACCAGAAAATTCTCTTCAGTAAAGTGCTGATGTATACCTGCCTTGACAGCAGCGGACGTGAGTTCAAATCTCAGCTCCACCATGACAAAAGTACCAGCCTCGTGTGGAGGTTGGGAAAAGTCAAAGAACTTAGAACAATACTAGACATGAAATTAATGTTTCATAAACTATTAATACTGTTTTATTATTATTATTATTATTACTATTATATGATTTTTCAATGATCCCACATGACTCTACCCCTGGTTACTTTATGAAGTTTTCAGCTTTGCCATTTCATTTGCTCCTCCTAGCCATCCAGGGAAATATACACTGCTATTCCCATTTTACAGATGAGAACATGGAGGCTCAGAGAGGTGACGTGATTTGTCCAAGGTCACGCAGCCAGCAAATGACAAAGTTAAACCATTTATTCAAGACTCTTCACTCCATACGCAACGTTCTTGTTATAACAGCACAGGACAAGAGTTGTATTTATGTCACCTCCCTTGGGTACCCATGGTGAGTGAGGGGCTAGTAGCAATAGTAGCTGCAACAACAATAAATGCCAATACTTCTATGGCGCTGGCTCTGTGCCAGACTCATTCTCAGTGCCTTCTATGTATGAACTCAATCTGTACAACAATCCTACGAGTTAGGGATTATTATGATCTCCACTGTACAGATGCAGAAACTGAGGCCTAGAAAGGCTAAATAACTATCAATACAAAAGAAAAACTTCTATTGGCAAATCTGCATCACCATCTAATGACTCCTATCCAGACAACTGGCCAAACAAGCTTTTCCCCACTGGCTATTTTGGTGATCACCAGATTGCATTTCCTGATGACACCACAACGCCAGGCACTGGAGGACACACAGAAGCCTGACATTTTCATGGAAGACACTTTTATTTCCGGTTTAAAATTTTTTCATAATGGGAAATACCCATCAATTGTACTCTGTACACAAGGGCAAGAAAAGTGGCCAGACCATGACAATGAGCTATGAAACTCATCTGCAGGGCCTTGGAGCATGGCCCCAAAGAATATTCAAAGGATTAATTCAGTCTTTAAAATGACACAGTACAGCCTGGTGGCTTACGGCTCCAGCTCTGGAATCAGAGAGGTCAAAGTTACACCCTGGCTCAGGCTTACACCAGCTGTCTGTGTTTGGAAGAGTCACATCATCTCCTTAAGTCCCAGGCTCCCCCTGTATAAAGTGGAGACAGCCATGAAATGAAGCAGGACCTATAAAGTCCTTAGCATGGAACCCAGCACATAATAGATGCTCAACAAACACATTCCCCTTAATAAATATTCAGAGTGCCATCTTATAACAGAGCCCTCTTTCATATGAAGCATGATTCAACCACACAACCAACTTCCGTTCCTTAGTTTGAAAGTAGAGTGATGGCGAAATACCAATGGCTGGTTTTGAAAACAATGCTTCACAGCGCCCAGAGAGAACGTCTCCCAAGAGTAGTTTCCAGCTTCGGTGACTCCACAGAGCCGTTCGGATGAATTTCAGCTCTTTCCTGCTGGGAACTGCTCCTAGGACTGGATCTTCCAGCTGTGCCTCAGTCCCCTCTGATGACTGTCACTACCATCGTCCTTCCAGTTTGAAGGGCACTGAGCTGCCTTTCCACCTGAACCTTCGCCCTAACCTAGAAATGCCCACGGGAGGCACCTGGGATTACAGGTGGGGTTGTCAAATGTCACTGGGCAGGTAAATAGGGAAGTCTGCAAACAGGTGTCAACCACAGCCAACAAACTGTTAAGGCTGGAATTGCTCCGAGGGGCGCTTTTCCATTTGCATCTTGCCTATATCCTTTCCATGCTAGTTTCTGAGACTGCTGACCACATCCTCTTGCTGACACACTGTCTGCCCCAGGCTTCCATGACAACAGTCCCTCCGGGTTTTCCTCAACCCCCTGGCCTTCCTTGCAGGAACACTATGCCCTCTTCTCGCTTTATTGTGTTGCCCCAGGGACACTGGCTCTCAGGGGTTCGCACACCTGTACATCACCTGGGAACACGTTAAAAATGCCATTTCTTAGGTCGCCGGCCAATAGCTACCGAATCAGAAACTCTGAGGGGGCTGGGGGTGTGGAACCCAGCAATCTGGGGTTTGCACAAAGCCTCCGGGGGGATTCTGATGTGTGGTTGAGTTTTGAGAAGCAAGGCCCCAGGCGTTCTCTCCAGGTCCATGAGTCCTAATATCTCACAACACAAATGGCTCCCAGTTTTCTGTGCCTCATTTAGAACTTGTCTCTAAATAATGATATTATAGATATCTGCATGCCTACTTGATATCACTTCTTGAGAAACTCAGCGGCACCCCTTACGCTCCACATACCACCCAAAAGCCTGATTTTGCTCCCTGAACCGGATGTTGTTCTATAATCTCTATCTTTTTTTTTTTTTAAGCTGGACCATCCTGCCACCTGTTGGCAGCTCAGTGGCAGCTCAGCTCGGGCTTATGTAGGAATCAAACCGGCGACCCTGTTGCCAGAGCTCACACTCTTGAGCAAGCTCTTAACCAACTGAGCCACTCGCCCGGCCCTTCTACAATCTCTTTTTTGGTGAGTGCTGCCAGCACCTAAGTAGCCTGGTCTCCCTTCCCCTCTTCACCCCACATCATGTCCAATCCTTCCCTTCTCTGGTTCCTTCCCCCTGAAAGGCCAAACATTAACAGAACAATGCAGCCCAGGGGCAAGAGGGTATTTCTGGGCACACAGGTGCCCAGAGAATGAAAAAAGGAAACACCAAATACAGTTTCTCTTTAAAGCACACCTCTCCTTGGATTTCTGCAGTTCCTCCCAAATCGATGAGCAACTATGGTGTTCAAGGTTCCGTGCTTGAGTCTAAGGATGCTGACAGTCTCTCTCTGTGGGTCCTCCCCTACTCTCTCTTATTCCCCTTGGATTCCAAAACAAAGTCTCATTTCACATTTGAAGATATATGCTCCCAATGCATATATTAATGTACCTATTGATTTTCCTGTTGCCAGTCATTATCAAGATTTATTAATCCCCCTGGCTCCCCATTGATTGAGGAAAGCAGTATTCCCAGTGGCCAATCAATCCTGATAGACTCCCTGAAAAAGAGTCAATATCAATTTATTATTTGATTTATGGGCTTAATTATTGTAAACACGATCAGGCAGGGACAAATCAGACTCTGTACAGTGACCAAGCAACTGGAATGGGGCTGGGAATACCTCAAACTAAAGCCCAGGGCCAGCAAACTCCCGGGGCAGTGAAAACACACTGGTCTCTTCTCCCGCCTCGCCCCAGACCCCGCCCTGCCCACTCATGGATCCTGGAGTCTGCCACAAGGAGAGGGAGGGAAGGGGCCACCTGCTAGAGTTTCACCTGGCACCTGTTGCCAGCTCAACAGGTCACAAGCAGGCAGGTTTGGTGGATCGAACAATGAAACTGATTTGGAAGTAGGCAAACCACTGTCCTCACCACCAAGAAAGGGGACCCAGCAGTGGAGGGTTCGAAGGCATTAAAAAGTCAGATGGACGTAGGTACAGGTGGGGCGGGAAAGAGGGCCAGAGGATGGTTGGATGCCAGACTTTGGTCTGAATCAGACAGTCTTAGGTTCAAATCCTGCCCCTTCCTTGCTTTATGGCCTTAGGCCCAGTCTTGGTCTCTGTTTGCTCACCTAGAAACGGGGGGTGGACTGGTACCTACTGCAGAGGGTTGTTCAAATGATTCAAAATGCAGAAAACCCAGTATTTCCACACAGGCTAATCAGGCTGCAGGGAACCAGCTTTTAATGACAATTTCGCCTCGATCCATGAAGCCACCAGCATATCCCTGAATCTCTGTTTTATCACCGCCTGCCAGTGTTGCTGAGGAGACCATCCCTCTAGTTGCTAGAATGTATGTTAGGGACTCGAGGTTGCCCACACTTGCCTTCAAAACACGGGAATGCAAGGCCAGCTAGGAGGCTCAGCTGGTTAGAGCACGAGCTCTGAGCAACAGGGTCGCTGGTTGGATTCCCACATGGGCCAGTGATCTCCACCTGAGCTGAGCTGCCGCTGAGCTGCTGATGGGTGGCAGGATGGCTCAGCTGGTGACAGCACGTGCTCCTAATAACAAGGTTGCCAGTTTGATTCCCACCTGGGATGGTGGGCTATGCCCACCCGCAACTAAGACTGAAGGACAACCACTTAACTTGGAACTGATGGGTCCTGGAAAAACACAATGTTCCCCTTCCCCAATTCCCCAACACTGTTCCCTTCCCCAATTCCCCAATAAAAAAAATCTTACAAAACATACAAACAGCAAAACAAAACCCTAAACACTGGAGTGAAGCTTACTCTTTTTGGCTTGGGTAAACAGTGAAAGCCGTTTGAAAATGTCTTCCTTTGCAAAGGACGGCCAGCTTGCCACTGGTGGCAGCTTTCTCCTTAGGGAGCCACGCCACCTATCTTTGAGAAGTCAGGGCATTTGCTCCCACTAATATCTGATTAGTATCACCACTACCTGTTCGGACATTCTTGGGGGAAGGAAACACGGCAGCCATCCTGCTACAACCTCTTCTTCTGAGACAAGGGATTGCCCCGAAGTGGTCTTGTCTAAAATGCAAACCAGACTGTATCACTCCTCTGGTTAAACCGCTCAGTGGTTTCCCAACCTTTAGGAAAAAAAGTTCACACTCCTCAGCAGGGCTCACAAGGTCTTTTAAGGTCATCTCCAGCCCCCTAGCTCTCGCTGTCCCCCACGTGGGTCCTATACTCCAGCTCACGACTCACCCACCATCCCCAAGTCTCAACCCCTCCCACCTCTAGCCCTTTGCACGTGCTGTTCCCCTTTTAGGAAAGCCAGTACTTCCTTGTCCATCTGCCCAATTCCATGGTTGGATAAGGGACGGGCTCTGGGTCCCCCACGGTCCCTTATGCTACCGTTTGAGAATCATCCAGTCACTGATCTGTCTCTGAGCTCCACGTAATCAGAGGCCATACCTTCTTCGTTCCATCCTCAGCACAGCATCACACCCAGCACCTGAAACAGGATGAGTGTCTGGGGCAAATACCCACCCCAAACCACTCAGCCTCTTTACTGTATTATTATAATTTACATCGCATAATTGGCACCTTTTTTCTTTTCAACCCCGTGAATTCTCCCACGTTCTATAGCCACCTCCCAGCCAGTTTGTACAATGTTTCACTGAGGTCCCACTCATTTCTCAGGGATTCTAAGTAAACAGCACCATTCATTGCTGGCTGCTACATCTGCCTAGAGGAGCAGGCTGTGATAATGTGTGTGACTATATTTTTGGAAACTGTTATTCACATACACAACGATTATTCAAGGAGGACCTAACATTTTAAGGGGCTGGGGATACAGAGGTGAGTCCCTAGCTGAAATCCTGCTTTCCTGGGGCTTATGTTCTAAGGTGGAGGAGGGGATGTGGGGAAGAGTGATATGAAGCAAACAAACAAATTGAGGAACAAAAGAATTGTCATCTTCTGGTGAGAAGAACCCCAATGAAATTAAAACACAGTGATGTAAAGGGAGAGGCTATTGGGCAGTGGGGACCGCCATGGATTGCTTTCGTGACTCCATGCTCCTCTCGTTGCCCCTACTGCCTTGCCTGCTTCTTCTCAGTCCCGTGTGCAGGGCGACCCTTCCCCACCAGGCCACCCAATGCTGGAGGTGCTCCAGGCTCCATCCTCAGGTGACCCCTTTCTCTTCCCTAGGTAACCTTGGTTTCCATTGAATCCCATACGTCAATCACCACTTCTATGCAGATGACACACAAATTTCCAACCAGTCATCTGAGCTTGAGACCAGTAGATCCTGCTTCCTACTCAACATTTCTTCCTGGGGGGCTCGAAGCCTAAAGAGGTTAAGAAACCTGGCTAAGGTCCAAGCCAGGAGCTGGGAAATCAATTCAGGTAGTCAAACCACAGCCATTGCATCGTATCATTTGATATTGAAATAAACACAAAACACCTGCTGTTCGTCGTGCCAAAGGCACCAGAGAGGAAATATACGACTCCTCCTAATTACTTCCATCGTGATCATTATTGTTAGAATATCATCTGTATTACTATAACAACTGGGAGATACAAGGTATAGAGCAACTTCACTTTCAGGAGGCATTAAGCTGTAGACTTTCCATATAAGAGCTCTGATTCTTATCACTACCTTGCACAAGAGATATTATCCCCATTTCAGAGATGAGGAAACTGAGGCAAACAGGAGTGAAGAGATTTGCAGTAGACTCAAAAGAAAATAAAAGGGAATGTTCATACCTATAGTGTCTAGTGAAAATAGTGAGTCATGTAACAGCGTTGTTGGATGAGTCCACCCTGAAGGGGATAGAAGATCTGTCCAAACGTTTCTGTGACGGAGACCCTGGCATTTTACCAAAACCCAACATCATTTTCCTCCTGGGCATATAGTGAGTTATTTGTCAGCTTCCCCTATGGTTAGGTGTGGTCAAGGGGTGGTGCCAGCCCATGCCACAGGAATGGAATGACATGCACCACTTCTAAGCATGGTCACGGAGACCTCCCACGCCCCGCCACACTCTTTCCTTTCTCCACAGCTAGAAGCTGAGGACTCTGAGCCCTAGGGTTGGCTCCAAAAGATGGAATTGGTCTTGGATCCCTCCACACACGAAGAAAAGCCACCTACCATCCAGAAACGCCCACCTTGGACTATTATGTGAGTCAGAAACGGTCTTCTATTGTGTTAGGACCCTTAATGGTTTAAGGCTTATTTGTTACAGCAGCTATGGTTACCCTGACGAATACAAACTCTGAGTATGCATACACGAAATGCCCTTGCTTAACGTCATGGATCGGTTCTTTGACTTTCAGTATAACGACGTATACCGAAAAACCAATTTTACCACAAGCTAATTGATATAAGCAAGAGTTAAATTCCCATCAACCTTGTAACGAAACGACCTTGAATGAAAAGACGTTGTTTGAGGACCTGTTGTATGTTGAGAAAACTTCCTGGTTGTATATGCCCACCAAAACGTGAATGTGATTCTCTCTGGCTGGAGACATTATGGGTGAATTTTATTGACTTTTTTGCTGATTTGCATTCCCAGTACCAAACAGGTTATTGCTTGTGTGGTAAGACACACAAGTTCAGTTTTCAGCAATGACAGATGTCACACATGCTAATTCTTCAGAATCTTTGAGAGTCGAGGAAAGTGGCAGCCAGTGTCATAGTCTTCACCCATGCAAGTCCTCTGCTGGTCATGTGATCATTTACCAACAGGCATATGCAATGTACATGAGAGGATGCTAATAATAATAGTGATAATGATGCCGTACATTTATAGCGTTTCCTTCACAAAAGTCCCAGGCGCTTTACATTCCAGCACAATTAAAGGCAGCTACAGACAAAAAAACCTTTTCAGCTGTGCTTTATAAAGGGAACGCAACTCAGCTCTTTGAACATAAAAGGAAGCCGATTCCACTGGAAGATGGGGGGGATGGAATCTTCATGGGCTCAGGCCCCCCAACTCTTGTATGTTATATTTAGGACAATCAAACGGGCCCGAAGAAAAGAAAAATCATCAGAAAGCCCACAAGGACAGGGTTACAGAAACAGCAAGTCTGAGGCCTCATTTGGGCATCAAGTTACTGTCTTAGCAGAAAGCAGGCAGGGTCCTCCGTTTGTCTGTCTAGCAAATAGAGCGGCTTGGTGCTATTATGTTTGAAAGCCTGAGAAACAGGAACTGATGTGGAGTCCTGAAATTTACCCGATTTACAATGCTGTGCAAATGAGGCCCTGTGAGATTTCATTCCTACTTTGTCCCTGGGAGACGGGTTGGGGCGGGATGTCTGGTGGTGCACGCAGGCAAGGCACACAACTGCGAAATTGCATTCGGACTCAGGCACCCAGCGAAGGGACTGATGATGACACTTGCCAAATGAGCAATTTAAAAAAAAAATTCTTCGGAGAACAGTGGGGGAAATCCTGTTGTCCCCTCATTTTCTTTCCTGGGGTGCACAGCCCAAGCCCCTCTGTCATAACAAGACATTGACTGTAACCCTGTAGGTCCTGTTCCCTCTGACTCTGGTCCCTGGGAAAGCATCTTGATGGAGTTCACTGTGTTCTCAAATGCAGAACAACCATTCAGGCATTTCTTCTGAAGTCACACCCAGGTGGAAAGGCCACGCTGACAGCTGGGACACCCCAGAGCCCCACTTCCTCTGCTCTGTCCTTCAGTGCTGGTGGATGCCATTGCTGCTCTCATACACATGAGTTTTGACAATACTGAGCCAACCATTTGAGGATAAGAGGAGGCAGCAGGCAGATCATGAGGACACTTCCAGAGTGGTGTGAGCAGTTCCTGTTTAAAATCTCTCACTGGCTTCCCACTGCTTTGGGATAATCCCCATGCCTTTATTGGCACTTTTGAGGCTCTGCAGCCCCTTTCCTGGCATCACCTCCTTGCTTTCTTCTGTGCCCATTTCATTTCCACCTCAGGGCCTTTGCACTTGCCGTACCCCTGCCAGGAATGCTCCTCCTCCACTTCTTTGCATGGCTGGCTCTCCTCATCATCAGGTCTCAGATGTCACCTCCCCAAGAACACCTCTTCTGAGCCCCTGCCCAAAGTAGCCCTCCTGCCCTCCTGCTGCTCTGACACCCTCATCCCCCAACCCCCACCCCCCGTTTGTGGTCTTCATGGCCCTTAATACAATGCTTTCATTATCTGACTTAATCGTCCGCTTAACTTGGTGCTGTCTGTCTCCTGCTGGAATCTAAAGCCCTGTATACATCATAGGAGCTATGTTCTGAGCGGCTAACCTGCAGACTGGCACTCAGCCAGGGTCCGATACATGTCTGTGGAAAGCGCATTAGTGAGCTCGCGTTAGCGCTGGAGCTAAGTGGCAGCTCTCAGGACCTGCTGGTTCTCATATTGGGACATTTCAGACCTTCGTTCATTTTGGACTCTGCAGCTCGCCTCTCAGGGCCGCCTGGCAGCACTGCTCGGTGAGGGACCAAGAAGATGCAGAATACTCTTGGCAGGAGAAAGGTCAGAAGTAGGAATAGGTTTCTCCAGAGCAGTGGGTCTGCGCTTGCCTGTGCATTACAATGAACCAGAGGGCTTCTTAAAGCAGAGAGCTGGGCCCACCCCCAGACTTCTGATTGGGAGGAGAGGATAAGAATATGTATTTCTAACAAGTTCTTAGGTGATGCTGGCTAGGGATCCCCACTGGGAAGCATGGATTTAAATAATTGGGGGATTCCTGGAAAGTATTTGGGGGTAGGGGTGGGGTAAGGTGGAGTAGGGGTTTCTGGGCTATGGAAACTATGGAATCTGTTGGATTTTTTGGCTTATTTTGGGTGGTCTGCCTTTATCAACATTAAGTAAATGTGAGTTGCTGATAATGAAAGGAGTCTTTTGCCGGGGAAGTGAGAGTGAGAAAGAATGTGTTTATGAGAGGAGTGTGGGAGGGAGGAGAAGAAAGAAAGAAAGAAGAGAGCATTGGTGTGTAATTCAGAGGTAGGTGTGTGTGTGTGTGTGTGTGTGTGTGTGTGTGTGTGTGTGTGTGCACGCATGCACGCACGCACACATGGGCTGGCCACACAGGAATATACAGGGCATTTCAGAAGTACACAAACAGCAGGAAATCAAAGCTACAAAATTAAACTCAGTTAAATAAGCCAGTGGTTCTCAGACTGTGGTGTGCTGAATCCTCTGGAACATAAAAAAAAGACAGAGGCCTTGGCTTGTAGGAGTGATATGGGGCCTGGGCTTGTTCAGTTACCAGGCCCCCCAGGTGATTCTGATGTGATCAAAGGCGGAGAAATATGCTATTGCTCATGGGTTGGGCCCATTCCCCTTGAGCTGGCTGAGGCAGCTGTGACAAAGAAGGAACCTGCATATTCAGATGTACATTTGCTCAAATCCAGATTCTGCCAGCTATGTGTTCTAGGACCTGGACAAGGGTTCCCTTTGCCTCTCCCACCTCAGTTTTCCCATCTGTAAAATGGGCACAGCGATATAACGGGAGAATATCGCTGTCTAGTCTGAAGCAAAGGACTGGCTGAAGGCAGGTGGGATCTGTTGATCTTTTGGTTTATTGTGGAGGCCCTGCATTTATCAACATTACAGAAATGTCCATCAACCAGGGAAATAGTTTCAGCAATGAAGAGCAGGGGTGCCTGTTCAGTGTCAAGAAAAGGAACCCCATGATGGAACCACAGCCTGTGCGGGGCCCAAAGCTCCCCTGGTCTTCATTCCCCAAGGGAGGGATACAGCAGAAACTGAGGACAGCACTGGGACATTGTGATAAACCTTTCTGGGAAGAATGGGGCAGCTTCTCCCATCCCCCACCCATCATCCTTTTTTTTTTTTTTTAATCTAGTTGACTTATCATCTGTTTTCTAGGGACAGACACCACTGAAGTGACAATATGAGGACACCTGGAAAACGTGTCAACATGTTTGGGATCAAAACAGAAGAGGAGTCCCACAGAAAAGGCGAAAGGATTTTAAAGGGAGGGAATTGATGGATAGAAGGGTAAATATGCCAGAATGGGTAGAAATTCGAAGTAGAAAATGATGGGATAAGGCTGAAAAAGTGAAAGGAAATCTTAGTCCACCAGTGGCACTGAAGTCAGACTGAAAGTTAACCAACGGAAACCTCTTCAAATCTCCACTAACAGGAGGATGGATACATAAATGGTGGCGTGTTCACACCATGGACTGCTATTCAGCAACGGACAGAAACGATCGCTGACACACACAACACTGGATAAATCTCAACAACATTATCATGATTCAAAAAGAGCCAGACACAAAAGAATATATGCAGCATGATTTCATTTACAGAGAGTTAAAGAACAGGCAAAAATAACTGATGGGGATATAATTCACAACAGTGGGTGTGAGGGGGTATGGATTGACTAGAAGGGGGCACAGGAAGACTTTTGGGGGTTACTTGGGTAATAGTAATGGGAATGAATTTAAAAAGAAAACTCCCCTTGAGCCCGCACCCTTTACTTTGGAAGTTTGCCAATGTTTGCCCTCAAAAAACCACCAGGTCCTGCCCCTGCTACAGCCCTTCAGTGGCTGCCTGGTGCCATTAGCCTCCAAGTCAGACCTCACACCAGGCTTTTAGGTCCTACAACAGAGGGTCTCCCGGCCGCCTGACAGAGTCACGAGGGGTGTTCTGAGGCTAGAACCCCACCCAGACCAATTAAACTAGAGACTCAAGGGCAGTGGCTCTCCACTGGGGTGACTACTCCCAGTGGACATTTAGCAATAGATGAAGACATTTCTGGTTATCACAACTAGCAATGTGGTACGACTGGTACCTAGTGGGTATGGGGCCAGGATGCTGCTACACATCCTACAATGCACAGGACAGGCCCCTATATGTGAAGATCTGGCCCCAGATATCATAGTGCTGAGGTTCAGAGACTGCTGTAGGCATCACAGTGTTTTTAAAGCCCCCCCACCCCCAGCCAGGTTCAAGAACCTCTCCTCTCCCAAACTGGCTCCTGCCTCCTCTTCTACCCTTGCGCCCTCACTCCCTAATGTTCTGCCACCACAGTCTTCTTTCTGGTCCTCAAACACTCCCTGCTCATTCCTACCCCAGGGCCTTTGAATTCGCTCTTCTCTCTGCTGGGTGTGGCCAGCTTCACATCCGCACAGTGGGCACCTAGCATTGAGGTCCCTACCCAAACATCACCTCAGAGAGGCTGCCTGGATCCCCACCATCTGACGTACACACACACCTAAAACCACCCCAACACTCAAGCCCCTCTGTAGCACATCTCTCTGGTTTGTTTCCTTCAACATACTGGGATCTACTCAAAGGATCTTATTGAGACTTTAGTACTAGTCTGTCTCCCCCACTAGAATGATAGCACTCTGAGTCTGTCTTCCTCACCATTGTCTCCTAGCATCCAGCAAAGTACCTAGAACTTAGTAAATGTTCACTAAATATCTGTTGAATGAATGAATGAATGAGTAAGCACTGGAGAGGATGGGGTTTCAGATACTGGCCCTACTTTCCTCTCCTGGTCTCAGTGAACAAATCTGTAATAAGGAGAATCTCAGAACCCACTCGCTGTTTGTAACGTAGGCCCTGATGTGGCCAGATCACCTAGGTGAGCACATCATCTGCTCTATGAAAGCATCAAGACCTAAAGCTCACTTAAAATTTTTTGCATTAGTCTATTTACTTTAGTTTTTTTTAAGGGTTTTGCTTTCTCTTTGTCTCCATGGCACCAAGCTTGGCCCATGCTCTTATCACCACAAATTACCTCCCACTGAGATCCTAATAATTCTGTAATTCTGTCTGGTCTATTTTCCTCAGGGAATTTTCCATTTCCTTTTGCAGCAGCTGGGCATCATCTGGCGTCAATGGTGGGCACATAATAGGTACTCCTTGGCGATATTCTGCAGGGGTCCGTTCCCAAATGGGAGTTGGATGAGAATGGGCTGGGAAGCTTGGTAAAAAGGCTCTGCCTGCAAAGAGACTTGATTCATTGGCTCTAAGGTCATCTGGTAGACTGACAATGGCCCCCAAAGATATCCAGATCCAAATTCCAGGAAACTGTGAATGTTACCTTATATGGCAAAAGGGATTTTGTAGATGTGATTAATTATGCATCTTGAAATGGGAGAGGACCCTGGATTATCTGGTTGGGCCCTAAATGCAATCGCAAGTATCCTTATAAGAGGGAGATTTTTACCACAGAAGGAGGCCATGTGACAATGGAAACAAGACGCTAAACTGATGGCTTTGAAGGTGGACAAAGGGCCACACGCCAAGGAAGGCAGCTCTATAAGCCGGAAGAGTCAGGGAAACAGTCTAGTTTTGAGCCTCCAGCAAGGAACACAGCTCTGACTTGATTTTAGCCCCGCGAGACCCACTCTAGACTGAGACCCCCCAGATCTACAAGAGGATAAATGTATGCATCGTTTTAAGCCGCCACGTTTGTTATGACAATTAGTTATGACAGCCCCAGGGAACAAATACAGGTAGCACACAGGAATCCGTGTTCTAAACATCTCCCCCTCTTTGCTGGCTCTGAGACAGGGCAGCCAGGTGGACCACAATTTAGGAAGCATCACTCCAGAGACATTCCAGCCTGCTTCTCAAACACAGCCCCTTCTTAGAGAACTGAAGAGTTTTGTTAGAGGTGGAAGCCCCTGCAAAGAACATCTGCTTCCACCTGCTTATTTTGCAGACAGGGAAACCAAGGCCCAGGAAACTCCACAGCCAAGATGCAAGCATGAGAGAGATGCTTTCACTCAACTCCATCCTTACTGGCTTTCGAATTCCATTTGGAGGTTTTTAAAATGAGCTATTGTGCAGACTGTCAATAGCTTTGCTGTCTCCTAATGACCCAATCGTGAAACGATTTAGCAATCCTGCTAATTGCATTTGGGGATATAGCAGTTGGGTAACTAGTTGGTGATTACTCATTCCCCAAGAGCCATACACATCGCATTACAAGGAAGCTAATCTTAGAAATACTTGTTAACTTCGATGATAATTACTAAGTAATTGGCTAGAACATGCCATTGTGAATTTATCCAGAATATGCCAGGGAATTATCTGGTCTCATGTTCCCTGTAAAATAAATCCAGGGTCCAAAAATTGTTCCAGTTGGTTGGCTATCATCCAACTGTCGACCTCTGCCAGCCAACTGTGTGAAGGCAAGTAATTAAT
Source organism: Aselliscus stoliczkanus (assembly GCA_033961575.1). Taxonomy (NCBI): domain Eukaryota; kingdom Metazoa; phylum Chordata; class Mammalia; order Chiroptera; family Hipposideridae; genus Aselliscus; species Aselliscus stoliczkanus. The sequence goes on from CM066736.1 coordinate 11,747,814, forward strand.
CAAATTACTCAAATATTTGGTTTCCAATGGAACGCTGAGATAAGAAACCTGGTGGCCAACAAGTGGATGGTGAAAAATGGGAGGGGGGGTGTACACAGCCCCTCCCCCCCAGATAAATATATAACGACACAATGATATGGAATAAATGCTACCTCTTTGGGGCTCATCTGGCTTCTTCGCACAAAATATTAAACCACTTCAGAGACCAATTACATGTCCCAAAGCAGCAGAGCCTTTATCGTGGTGCCAGGAAAAGGCTGTGCTGTTTGTGAAATCTGCCGGTAGTTATGGTGCTTGGGGAGGGGGCTCTGAATTTTGTACATAATAGAAAGGGGGCCGCAACCGCAGCTGGCTCGCAGGATGAGTGACACATTTTCATAACGGCCACTCATTTTTCAAGGATGGCTGCTAACTGAATCCATCTCCTTCCAATTAGCCAGCCCTTGGAAAAGGGGTGAGTGACACTTCGGTAACTGGGTTCCACTGATAACACTGAAAAAGTCAGAGGGCGGGAGGCAGAAGGCGCTTAGGGAGGCCAGGCAAAGGAGAAGAGATGATGGACTTCAAATTTCTAATTTGGGGATGTAAAAAAAAAAAAAAAGAGGTTAGCAGGCCAGAAGGTGAGGAGCTGACCAGAAAGAAAGTTGGGGAACAGACTGGTGGGAGTAGTGGGCAGAAGGTCAGTGGTGGGGAAAAGACCACTTTTCATTCAGACTTGTGTACCCCAAGTAAAGGGCTATTGATTGCCTGCTGATGAAGAGGGTACATACTGGATAAGATGGGGAGGAGGAAAGAAAGCCAAAGGGCTTATGGTGGTAAGTATAAAAACAGCTACAGATTTCCCCTCTCCCTGCATCCACTCCCTTGCAATGTGACATTGCAAATCTCCCATCCAGAAGAAGAGTCTGTCTCTCCATGCCTTGAATGGAGGTTAACCACGTGTCTTGCTTTGGCCAATGGACATTAGCCGATGCAACACAGAGATGTGAAAGGCACTTGTCCATTAGGGGTTTGACCTCCTGCTGCACTTGGAGCAATGAGACCGCCATGGGAATGAGCCCGAGCTAGCTTGTGGGGGGGATGAGAGGCCGTGGGGAAGAAAACTGAGGCACCCCAGCTGACAGCCTGCCAGCTCAGAGTGAGGGAATTCACGACTGATCAGTCCCCGGTCTGGCCTGTCAGCTGACCACTGGCACATCCAAGAGTCCAGCTACTGAGGTGGCTCAGTGCAGAACTGACCACAGAATAGACAGAAGCTATGAAGTACTAGGATAGTTTGTTACTCAGCAAAAGCTTACTGATACACTCACCTAATCAGAACAGCTCAGCCCCTGAATATTACCTGGGCTGAATATTACCTGAGAACCCCTCTGTCCTGTTGACCCCTCAACCCCTCCAGTTGAGAAACACCATTTTTACCCTGATTTAAGGGGAGTTGAAGGGACATGCCTAGATCTCCAGTCTTTTGCAAGCACTTACTATTTGACTTGTGGGTCCCAGTCAACCCACCATCTGCAGAATCAGTGGTGACAGACAATAACACACCTTCCACCAATCACCAACATCTTATAAATGGACTCAAAGAGCTTTTGTATCAAAAGGGAACAGATCCTAGACGTATCAGCTCTTCGCTGAGCCCACAGCCTCTGCAATGGCACCTGCCAAACTGTGTTTTGTGGGGGTCTTATTTCTTGAGTAGGGTATGGGAAGGAGAGGGCTCCTAACTGACCCTTGGCATCACATGCTATACCCAGAATGCCACTGCTGAGGCCAGTCCTACCCAGAATGCCACTGCTGAGGCCAGTCCTAATGCAATAAGGAAGCAAATGTCAGAGATTAAAAACTCTCCAAAGGATTGTCCCCAAACTGTTCCACTAAAACCAAAGCTATTATTATTTTTTTTAATGTCCCGTGTCACTGGGGCAAGGCTAGAGAGAGCAAGTCCCAGAAAGTTCCCAACATCTGACATTTTCTCTTTTTTTTTTTCTTTTTTAAGGACAGTGTCACTGGCCCTCATATATCCAACATTTTCTTAATGTCGGTTCTCTACTAACCATCCCTTTTGGGCAGCTATAGACCATAGATCCTGGGCATGCAAAACAACGATGGTAAGGACCTACAAATGTGCTCTGTCGCTTTAATGAGAGATGGAATAAGAGTCATGAAAATCCTAGTCCAGACCAGCGAATGAGGGTCTGTGGGCCAAATCCAGCCCATTGCCTGGTTTTGCAAATAAAGTTTTATTGGCACATGGCTGCACACGTCCATTTACATCTTGCCTGTGGCTGCGTTCACATGACAGTGGCAGAGTTGAGTATTTGCTATAGTCACTGTATGGCCCGCAAGGCTAAAAATGTTTACTAAAAAGGTTGCAGACCCCTGATTTAGTCTAATCCAATCTACAGAGAGAGAAAAGAAGTCTCAGAGACGTAGTTTCACAAATACTTGAAGCACAGGGGGATCGAGACCCCATTTTCTGACTCCCCAAGTAGCGCTCTCTCCACGGCATGGTTCTGCCAAAGGGTTTTAGCATTAAGCGAACTTTCTGGAATCCCGAAATCTTAAAAGCCCACACACCGTGAATGGTACAGCTAGAGGCGCGCTAGTCACCAGCACGTTGAGTTAACCAGAGCCCCCATTTCTCAACTCCGCCAGAAGCAGAGCTCTGGGAACCCACGTGCGAGGGGCTCCAGGCTGCACTGACCTGGTGATGATGGCCAGGTGGGGCGGGTTCATGCAGGCGCCCATGAAAAGCACCACGTTCTCGTGCCGCGTCTGCCGGTAGGCCATGACCTCCCGCTTAAAGGCCTTGAGCTGCTCCTCGTTATCCCTCTCGATGTCGATCAGCCGGATGGCCACCTCCCCGTGCCAGCGGCCGTGGTACACCTGTCCGAAGCGGCCCTTTCCAATGAGCTCGCCGATCTCCAGCTGCTCAAAGGGAATGTCCCACTCCTGCAGGAAGATGCTGGTCTGGCTGGCCTTGCGCGGAAAGCTCCGGGCCGAGAGGAGGGACAGGTTCATCTCCTCAAAGTCGTCCTCCGACTCCTCAGCCTCATCGTGGCCCTCTTCATTCTGTGGCCGGAGGGGGACAAGGGTCAGAGCTGCTGCTGCACGGCCCCACTTTCCCACGAGATCCTGGGGGGGTCCTGTTGGGCATGTGTGGGCCTGGCCACGTCTCTATGTGCATTTTCAGCTGGCGTGTACATCTATCTCCAGGTGTGCCATCAAATGTCTCTCTATTTGTCTCGAATCATATATGATGAAGTGGCTGAAAGAGAGATGGTGATAACCCAACTCTCTTGTGCTCAGGAAAAACCTGAGGCTCAGAGAGGAGAAGTGCTAGGGGAACTACCCATTCTGGTTTGCTGGGACTTTCCTGGTTTGGGTACCAGAAGCCTCATGCCTCGGGTAACCCCTCAGTCCTGGCAAACGGGGATGGCTGTTGGTCACCTGGGAAGTATCTCATCCTAGGTCACTAGGCAGAGCTAGGATTAAGGTTCAGGGGTCTTGACTCCCAATATCCGAGGCGCTCCTGTGCCACCATGATGTTTTGACTTGCCTGGCTATGCGTGCGTGATAAAGACGATAGGCAAAAATTGGGATACATCAAGCATCTGCATATAACACGAGACAACCCTCAACATGGAGTGCCTTTTGCTTCCCCCAGGGAATTTGGAATTGATACATCTGAAGCTGGGAGAGGTCAGAGCTACTCTGTACAGGCCAGAGGCCTGGGGTCCTGTGCAGCCAGAGGGCAGGGAATATGAGAGTGAGAGGCTGATAGACTGGGCTTAAGAATCAGACCAAATGAGCTGGAATCTGGCCTCGGTGTGACCTTGGGCAAGTCATTTCACTACTCTGAGACCTCCTTTCCTCATCACAAAGAGGGGCTAATAATATCTTCCCCTGGGGGTGGTGTGAGGTTTTCAATGAGATAAAGGCCTGTTAAGTTCTTGGCATAGACCTGACCACCTATATGAAACGTGCCGAAATGCCTGTGAAAATGCAGATTCCTGGGTCCCACCCAGATCTGCTGAATCCAAATATAAGCAGGCCAGGGGCAGTGCATTTTTATCCTGCACACCCATAAGACTCAGGTACACTTAGGTGTGACCACCACAAGAGTTAAACGCTGGAGGTCTAGGAACCCGCCTTCCCAGGTATGGGGGTGCCTGGGGCTGAAGGGTACCCTGTTCCTTAAATTCTTTTGCTGGAATATAAAGCGGCAGATGCCTGAGGCAGCGGGGGGATTCCCAGGGGCTTGGAGCCTGACAGGACAGCCTGAGAAGGCGGCTCCGTGGCCGTGTCTTCCTGACCCCAACCCTGAGCAAGCTGTCTCCAGTGGCACACTCAGGAGAAACGACACAGGAAACGCCAGCTTCTTCAAGAGCCATGTTTCGCCTACTACAGTAGTTTCAGAAAAGGACATGATTTTCTCTGGCAACTCTGACTGTTCCCTTCAGTTCCATCAGGATTCCAAGGTGCTCACTCGGAACACCACGTTTATTTCTCCAGCATCTCTGGCCGATGGGAAGAAGCCCCAGAACATTCTCAACACCCCGCCAAGCCCAGTGTTTCCTCCCATGTATTCTTAAGGAGGCAGTGGGCACATCCCCCTAGGGGTTTCTCCAGCCCTGAGCTGGTTTTTCAACTAAGAATGCAAATCATTTGCCAACTTCCACACAACTAGCTTTCCCTGGATGCACACCATATAACGGCCCATTAGGCTCACTGCCGGGAGGGCCCTCTGCTTGTTACTTGTCCCCAGATTTAGAACATCCATCACTCAGGCGCCCCGCACCCCCTGGCTGCCCCGAGCACCTGCGTCATCAAAGACACCACTTGGCTTAGCTGGAAAAAGTTAGCTTCACTGCTCTCCAGTTCTCACCTCTGAGGTTGGCTCCACTTCAATTTGAAGTAATGGATTTCCTTCCAAGCTTTAAAGAAAGAAAAATAAACGTGACCCTTGGGTGCAAAGGTGGGTCCATGTGCTGAGTGTATCCCTCTATGAAGAAGTCCCCAAAATGAGAAGTCCTTGTCACCAAGCTTTTATCTCGAATTTCACTTCAAGGCTTGCGTCTGAAATAATCCATAACCTTGCCATAAAGAAGCAGCGTGCAAGGACGCTTTTAAATAGATTTTCTGGGCTGCTCGGGACTCATTTTTCTTTATTGTTTTGGTTTCCACTAATCTAGCAGCTTCCTTATAAACTGGCCTGAATGTTATGAGTGGAAGAGTCCTCAGAGCTCTCTGTGTTCCCTAGGAAAGAATTAATGAGGTCTCTAAAGTTCCCTCAAAATCAGGATCTTGTGGAAGGATCCTAGTGCTCATTTGTTTGTTGGCTCATTTGTTCGTTCGTTCATTCATTCATTCATTCATTCATTCGGTTTGTAGTACTAAGTACATATATCAAGTACTGGGGGTATATTATGGGATGGGCTCTGCACAGGGGTTGTTCTGTGCATGTGAGTTGGGTGTACATACTGGGGATGTGGGGGGCATGACGTACATTGATGGTGTCACTGGGTATGTATTCGGGATGAGAGGGAAATGTTGGGGTACATGGTATGTGATGGGAATGTGGGGCACAGTGTTCATTAAAGGATTTTTTCAGGCGTATGCTTTAGAGTAGATGATGTGTATGTGTTTATGGGGTGAGCTAGAACTGATGGGAGGCAGCCATCACAATGGCTACCATGCCCCCTTCCTGTTTTCCGAGCTTAGCAGATTCCCCCTACCTACCTCCTCATTTGGGAGGGTCTCCCCTATCCTGGCCTCAGATCCCAGGAAGCACTGACCCTCCAAAGTCTGAAAGAATGCAAAAACTAAAAGAAGGAGAAAGAAGGGTGGGTGACAAAGTGGCATTTGCCATTATATTCACCAATTATTTATAGTATAGGCTGGGAAGGCAGAATGAAACCGCTCAGTGACAGCTGATACGCTGGGAGCTTGACATCCTGGGGGAGACTTGGGTGGAACGATGCAGCTGGAGCCCCTCCTCATACCCCACAAAGCGGGGGGCCTTCCTCGGCTTGTATCAAGGCATGATTACAGCAGCCGGGGCTATTAAATTATTTCCCTTCTGCAAAGAGTTGGTTCCCATCACTCCACGCACATTTAAGCAAATCGCAGGCAGTTATTAACTCTGTTTTTCGCTGGCACTCCCCGACTGCCGGTTAATAACCTGGAGTTCGTCTTACACAAATTGTGGAATTGGTTTACGCGCAGCCAAGAAATGATCCAGAGCTGCATGTCAGCACAATACCCCTCGGCAAATTGCTGCTCTTTTTTTTTTTTTTTTTTTAAATTTCAGAGGTGTACCATGTGGGTCTTTAACAAAGTCCCTAGTGCCAGTCAGAAAGGATACAGCAGCTAGCAGAGTCAGGGAAAACCTGACGAGGCAAAAATGTGAGCTGGGAAAGAAGTTAAATTGAAATTAGCTCCCTCATATGCCTCAGACTTCAGTCACAAGCAAAGAAGTTCAGGAAGGTGATTTCACTTGGGCTGCACAAGCAACAGACCACCTGCAAAGAGGGTCAGTATCCTAAGGATGCTAAAGACGCCACACATGGAGGTGTCCATTGAGGTGCTGTTTACAACAGTGCGACATGGGAAGATGGAAGATCCGGCAACAGGGAAATGGTAAAGGGAATTATTCCACATTGATATGATATATTACAGGCTTTAAAAAGAATGTGTATGAAGAGTCTGGAATAATATGGAAAATGCGAAGTTATAGCATTAACAGATCAAAAAACAGGATGGAAACTGTGGCTTACATGTAAGTAAACTATGAATAGAAAGAGGACACATCTAAGAGTGGTGTGATTATATGTGATGATTACTTTTCCTGTCTCCTTTTACAGAATAGTCCAAATTTTCCCAAATTAACTTATTTTTATAATGGTATAAACCAGAGGTGAGCACACTTATTCTGTAAAGGGCCAGATAGTAGGTTATTTTAGACTTTTTGTGCCATATGGTCTCTGTCACAACTACTCAACTCTGCTGTTGGAATTTGAAAACCACCATATAGACAGTGCATTGTAAACAAATGGGCGTGGCTGTGTTCCAATAAAACTTTATTTATAAAAGCATGTATGGCCAGTTAGATTTGTCCCATAGGTTGTAATTTCCTGATCCCTAGTATAAACCTAAATTATACTTTTTTAAAGAGGAACAATGACATAGAATAGCCGCCCTCCCATTAAGCTTTTTACCTAGGCTATTTACCTAGGACAAGTTGTCTTTCTGATCACAGGACGGTCTGGGGGTCCTAAGGAAACGGTCTGCCCCCTGGAAATCACATGTGACAGGCGGGGCCAGACACCTAAGGCAGAGCTGACTCCCGGGGGCCAGCATTGCCCCTCTCAGCCTGGGCTGTCAAACTCTCCCTCTCTTTGCCTGGGTCATGACCTATGTTTCTCTGTCCCACTGTATCTTCTCCCGTTGCCTCCCAGCCCATCAATTCTAGGGAGAGGGAGAAAGAGGATAGGGACCCTGAACAGCCGAAAGGACCAGGGCGGGGAAGGAGGGCTCTGTTCCAACTTACATTGGATTCGAGGTCACTGGATGCAGGATGACTTGAGGCGCCCGGGTCGGCGTCTCTGGCACTGGCACCACATCTGAGAGCCAGAGATTAGACGGTCAGAAAACACACACGGAGTCCACAACCACCCCGCAAAGCCTGATTTCTGGAAGATGCTGGCAGCTAGTAACTTCTTACCGGATCATGGATCCCTGGGGGCCGGCCAATCCCCTCTCTCTCTTCCTCGACCACTTGAACTTCCCCCACTTAGATGCACCAGTGTTCTAGATGACATCCTGACCCAAATTCCCTGTTGTCACCTTGGGGACTGCCAGAACCCCAAGCCTCTGGCCTGAGGCACCCACTGTCATCTCCGAATCCTCCTCATTACTCAGTTCCCTTTGGAATGATGAGGCCACTCAGTTTCACGTCTCCCAGTGCCCAACTCATGTCCCTCTGACCACTGGTCAGGTGGCTCTGGGCCGCTCCTGCCTTTGCTCATCCTTCCTCTATAAGCCAGGGACCCTCTCAGGCCTTTCTGCTGTGCCTTGGGACCTCGTGGGTGACCTTGTGTCCTTGGGACCTCCCACGCTTTCCTTCGCCACGTCCAGCTATGACCCTACAGTCTGGTGAGGCCACCACTACCCTCTTTGAGCTTGTGTGCCCCAGTATTTGCCCCGTCCCTCCCAGCCAGTCCTGCACACCAGCAGGCTTGCTCAGAGGGGCTGAGCTCACACGAGACTCACCTGGGAAGATAAACTGCTGCTTGTATTTGTAGTAGTGGGATGCTGGCGAGGGAAAGAAAACACCAGAGTGAGTGCCACCCTGGGGCTGCTCCTTTGGGTACCCAAGTGGGCTCCCACAGCCACCACGTGGGTTCTCTGCCCACTCTCAGGGGTTTTCAGGCTTCTGCAGACACCCCACATTCCCAAGGACTGAGAACAGGTGTAAAGAAACCAAAGCTCTAAATATCTAAGCCAACCCTCCCATTTGATGTTTCCTGAAAACAGAGACCCTCAATTCAGAGAGTCATCCTGAGCACAACTGCATTTTTGGTAAATGCATAAGAATACACAGAAGGGCCAGCCGAGTGGCACGGTGGTTAAGAGCTGGCTTGGGACGCCAGTGACGTCAGCGGCTCCGGTTCGGATCCTACATATGAGGGCCAGTGACACTGCCCTCAAAAAACGAACAAAAAAAGAACACACAGAAAAAAATCTGTAGAGCTATAATCTCAAATATTAATTCCCTTCCCGCCCCCCCGCTTTTTGGCAGTGATTACCTTAGCTTTTAAAAACAAAAACAAGAACCTTCATGGGTTTCCTGTGTTTTGCTGCATTGAGCATTGTATTAATTTTCTTGTTGTTGCTGTAACAAATGACCACAAACTTGGCAGCTTAAAACAACACAAATTTATTCCCTTATAGTTCAGAGGGCAGGAGTCTGAAATAAATCCTAAGGGCTAAAAAATCAAGATGTCAGCAGGGCTGGTTCGTCCTGGGAACCCTACAGGAGAATCTGTTCCTTGCCTTTTCCGGCTGTTGGAAATGCCGGAATCTCTTGGCTCATAGCCCCATCACTTCAATCTCTGCTTCGGGCCTGACATTGCCTCCTGCTGTCTTAGGCCTTCTCACCTCCCTTTTAATAAGATTCTTGTGATCACATTGAGAGTCCACCCAGCTAATCCAGGGTAATCTCCTATCTCAAGGTCCTTAATTTAGTCACAGCTGCAAAGTTCCTTCTGCCACATACGGTAACATAGTCACAGATCCCAAGATTAGACCACGGTCATCTTTCGGGGACCAGTATTCTGCCTACCACCAGTATGGGTTAAGCTCCATATTTAGGGAAAAAAAATTACGTGAAAGACATTTCCTTAACTTCACTGCTGATTCTCCTACGATTCGTTTTACTTCCACTCCAGTCCCTGGAAGGCCAGCTCGTGCAGACAATGCCCAGGTTGCTAATGCTATCACTTACTCTAACGGGGTGGGAGGCCTGCAGCAGGGGACCAAGGGGTGCCAGGGGCAGTGGACAAGTCACACAGAGGTTTATATCCCCAAGTAAAGGAAGTGAGCAGGGATGGGGTCAGATATGGGTCTGAATCGATGAATATCCATCTAGAAACAATTTTATTTATTTAGGGACATGTCACAGCTTGTCCAATTCTTGGACAAGTCACCAAGAATTGGCATAGTGTTTCTGAGCCTGGGGGTCTAACAACTGATCCTTCACGGTTGACTCCTTACTCTTCCTTTGGCTGCTTGTAAAACCTTAGGCAGCTCTCTGCAAGTCTCAGTTTCCATGTGTGTACAATGGAGATAACAATAGTCTCTCCCTTACAGGCCTGGGTTCATCATGACATAGGAGTGCCTGGTAGGTGTGGAATACATATTCTAAGTTCTCTTAACTAACAGACAAGAATGCATTTTAATTAAGAGACAATCAGATCGTTTCAAAGTGCCAAGTCATTAGCTGCCCCTGAGGCTGGCATTGATTTATAAACTCCCCCAGGATACAGAGCAAGTCCTGGCATCTCAGGTTCCCCAGCCCTGGTTTGGTGCCTTGTACCGGTGACTCTGCCAATCCTGTTAAATTAATACACTCTCTTTTAGCACAGCCATTTCCAAACATCCTGGACAGTTGGAATCCAACTGATTCTGGATAACAAGGTGCCCAGGATGAGACACAACTCATTCAAGGTCACCGAACAGAATTCTATTTATTTATTTTTTTAGAGGGCAGTGTCACTGGCCCCCATATGTGGGATCCGAACCGGGGCTGCTGGTGTTCCAAGCTAGCTCCCAACCAACCACCGCGCTCCTCGGCCGGCCCAAAATATACATTGTGTTTTTTTTGTTTTTTTTTTGAGGGCAGTGTCACTGGCCCTCATATGTGGGACCTGAACCGGGGCCGCTGGCTTCCCAAGCCAGCGCTTAACCACCACACCACGTGGCCGGCCCCAGAACTTTAAAAAAAACCACCTCCATGATTTCTGGGACTTATCTTCTGTTAGGTAACCTAGATTTTTTTGTTTGTTTTTTCATTGCACGCAAGCATTTTGCTGTCAACAAGGGGCTAAAATTAAAAGAAGAAAAACTCGCCAGGGCTCTCAGGAGGCTTAGCTGATCTCGTTCCTCTCTAACTGGAATGGGGGATTCAGTGTCTGCAGAAAAGGCTGGCTGGCAGTTACAGTCTTCCGAGGAGGAGGGGCGGTGGAGAGCAAGCCCTGCTCTGAGAAGGGGACAGGTGTCAGGCAATGGGACACCCAGCAAATGGCTGCACACACAGCGTCAGCCACTCCTTGACCCTGCAAACCCTCCGCATGTAGGACAGCAGCTGTTTCTGATGACTGAAAGGTGGGGAGGGGCCAGGGAGGTGGAGAGGCATCCCTATGAGCCCTGCTCTCGCTGATGACAGACATCAACGAGAAGTGGCTCCAAGGGGCAGCTGACGAACCCGAGTGGCCTGCTCAGGAGAGCTTGTGGATCCTGTCTCTCTGGCATCAAGAGGACTTGGAGACTGGGAGGCTTCAGGTGACTAGAAGTCAGAGAGACCAGGAGGCCACTTGGAAGGCACTTCCGCTCTGGAGTCCCCACTGCCTCCCTCTGGCCTCCCAGAGAGCAGCCTGAATGGTCTTATGAAAGGAAGGATCTAGAAGGAAGAAGGGTCAAGTCATCCTCCCACCTCAACCTTTCAATCGCCTCCCCTTGTGTCTTAAATACAATCTAAATTCCTGCCACACCCTGCAAAGCTCTGCCTGGCCTCACCCCTGCAGCTCTGAGTCATGCTTGGCACCATTTTCCCTTGTTGATGGCACTCAGGCCATTGGGACAGCTTTTCTGCAGGGCCTTTGCACGTGCTCTCCTCTCTCTGCCTGGATCACTCGACTGCATCTGCGACTCAGCTGCCTCTGACCTTTCAACTTGCGCTTGTCCTCTTCTTGAATTTGCTCATATCACTGCTCTTACCTTTCATAGCACTCAGACCAATTTATTGTGCCATTTTCATGTGTATGTTTGCTTGGTTAATACCTGTCTCTCAAGGGCTGGCTGAGTGGCTCAGTTGGTTAAGATCTCGCTCAAGAATGCGAGCTGAGCTCTGAGCAACAGCAGTTAGATGCCCAGCCCGAGCTGAGCTGCCACTGAGCTGCCAACAACAGGTGGCAGGATGGCTCAGCTGAAAAAATTAAAAAAATTTAAAAAAAAAACCTGTCTCTCCCACTAAGCTACAGACTCCATGAGAACAGAAACTATGATAGGCAGAATAATGCCCCCCACCACCACCAGCAATGTCCACATCCTAATCCCTAGAAACTGAATACATTATGTCACACAGCAAAAGGGACTTTTTAGATGTGACTAAGTTAAGGATCTTGAAGAGGGGAGATTATTCTGGAGTCTCGGGGTGGGTCCTCAGTGGAATGACAAGGGTCCTCATAAGAGGGAGGCAGGAGTATCACAGTCAGAGAGAGAGAGTCAGAAAAGGAGATGTGATCATGGAAGCAGAAGTCGGAAGTGACGTGGGGCCACAAGCCAAGGGATGCTGGCAGTCACCAGAAGCTGAGAAAAGGCAAAGAAACAGATTCTTCCCTCAAACCTCCAGAAGAAACCAATCCTGATAACACCATGATTTTTAGCATAGCGAAACAGATTTTGGACTTGTGAGCTCCATAAGGATACGATAATACATGTGTGCTGTTTTGAGCCACTACACTTGTGGTAATTTGTTACAGCAGCAACAGGACGCTCATACAGGGCATGTCTGGTGCATGTACCGCTTTATTGTACATAGTACCGGGTACACAGTAGATGCTCAATAAACAGGTGTTAAGGCATTGAATGGAGGGAGGCAGTTTGAGGGCTGGAAATATGCAGAGGAAAAAACTGCAGTCCTTGTATGTGCATGAATCTCAAGGGGGGAATTCGTGAGCTAGAAATACCTTTGAGGTCCTGTCCCACCTATGTCAGAGGTGAGAAAGCTGTAGTCAGAGGTGAGAAAGTTGAAGTCAAGGTCACAAGGCAGGGACATGACAGAGCTGGATGCTGAATCAAGAACTCCAGCCCACTCACTGATTCAGAGCCCTAGCATGCCATCCGGAGTAAGACTCAGAATTCAGCCTTGTTCAGGGGTGTGACCCTTGAGGTCCTGGGCACAGCATCCTGCTGCCGATTTCCAGGGATTTAGCTCATAAGACAACTGCCACCTCCAAAGCTGAAGGTGCCCCATAATTAGACTTAGGTGGAGACACTGGGGTGCTGTTTACCAAAGAGTAGGCTCAGAGCCTCAGTTTCCTCATCTGTAAAATGGCGCTGATAACACTCACCTCCTGGCTATGCTAAAGACAAGTAAGGTAATAGGTGTCAATTGCTCTGCATATGGTAAGACTCAATCCACATTCAACTCATTGCCTTCAAGTACAGACAGACCCTGAAACGACCCTGGCACGAACCCAACACCCCCTTGACTCCCCAAGCACGGAGGTACCTGGCAGGTTGAAGTTCTTCTGTTGCCTCGTGCACTGTGGGGATGGGTGCAGGGGAGAGGGTGGCGTGGCGCTGGGAGGGAGGGGGGGTGCCGGCGAGGAGGGCGTGGAGGACGTCGTGGATGAGGGATTGCTGCTAGAGTCTGGCTGGTAAGGGACAGGGATGTGGTCCTGCAGGAAGAAAACAGGGCAGGGGATAGGCAGGGGACAGAGACGCTGCAGTGAGAGTGAGCTGGGCAAGAAGAAACCCCACCCCAGCATCCTCAGCCCTCCTTTCCCCAACCCCCAGAGCCTGCCAACATCCCACCTGCTTCGTCATCCCCACCAGGGTGCATCCAGCTGTGGAAGGAACAGTTTCTGGAGTCAGATTCCCATCCACTGTCTGGACCCCCGAGCAAACGGTTACCACATAGGCGACAGCCATGCTCCCTGTGCTGCTCTGATTTTGGAAAATTCCACGCCGAGGTGGCCAAAGTGCTCCCCCCATCCTGACACCTCTCCTCCTGAGTGTTTATTAAAGAATCAACAGCCTGACAGCTCATGAGAGAGCGAGAGAGAGTAAGAGAAGCCTTCAGCATCCTCCCTTCCATCTCAGTTGGAAGCAGCTCAGTCTCTTCTCGCCCCTGAACCTGCTGTAAAGCAAAGATGAAGACAGGATCCACGTGTGCCGCCTCAGCATGGCCCTGGTGGGGGTGAGGTCAGGGGCCAGGTGGTGGGTTAAGCAGTGTCCCCCAAAAGACATGTCCACCTGGAACCTCAGACCCTGACCTTATTTGGAAGAAGGTCTTCACAGATATAATTAAGGTAAGGATCTCAAGATGAGATCATCTTGGCTTAGGGCGGGCCCCGAATCCAATGTCAAGTGTCCTTAGAGGAAACAGAAAACGAGGGACACACACAGTAAAATGTCAGGTGAAGATGGAGGTAGACATTGGACTGATGCTTCGACAAGCCAAGGATTGCCAGAGGTACCAGAGGTCAGAGAAAGGCAAGGAATGGATGCTCCCTCAGAGCCTCTGGAAGGAGCCAGCTCTGCCGACACCTTGGCTTCAGACTTCTGGCCTCCAGAGCTGCGACAGAGTAAATGTCTGATGTTTTAGCTACCCGGCTGGTCGTCATTTGTTACAGCAGCTCCAGGAAACAAATATAAGCCGGATCCGGAGTAACCATGTGTCAGGCACAGTGTGACCTTTCAATCAATGTATGCTAGACAAAGGAAAGACAAAATCAAGAAATGAAGGGAGGAGGGGTGGAGGAGTGGAAGGAAGGAGGAAGGCAGAAAAGCCATCTCCTCCTACTAGACTGTCTTACTCATCTTGGAATCTGCAGAACTTGGCACAGAAACAAAATAGAAGAGGCGGCCAATAAACGTTCAATGAATGAATGAATGAATGAATGAAAAGGAAGGAGAGAGAATTGTCTTCATGGAGAAAGGAATGATGTCTACCTTCTTGAGGGTAGGAATCAGGTCATTTTCTTCTGTTGTAGCTCAGGGTTGAGGTGAACAAACAGAACTATCAAGAGACAGCTGCATATGGCGCCCACTTTCCCTGGAAGAACTGCTACTACTAAAGGGCAAATTCCCTCTTCAGGTCTGACCCGGGCCTCTGTCCCAGTGAGACCAGCTGCTGGGGGTTGTGTTCCGTCGGAGGGAAACTCAAAGCCCACCAGGTCTTATAGGGAAAGGCTACCGGAATAATTCCTCTTCCTGAGCACAGCTAAAGTATGGAAACGCCCTTCAGAGACCATCCAGTCCAATCCCTTCATTCTGTAGACGGGGACACTGAGGCTCAGAGCAGGGGTGACTTGTTGGAGTTACACAGAGAGCTAGTGGCCCAGTCCCAACTCCTACCCCGGAAGCAGAGACACAAGGTTCTGCCAAGTAACAAAAAACTCACATTTGACCCCAGAAACAAACAGAAGTTTATGTCCCAGGATCCCCTTCACACGATTGTGCACTGAGCTGGACATGGCAATGATAGTAACTGCCTCTCGTGGGCTTTCCCTAAGGCAACGGTCCCCACCCTCCAACCCAATAGACGTTGGTGAAGGGACAGCCCTAAACAGCCACACATGTTTTGTGACCTCCACACCCCACTCCCAACACAGGGCTGTGGGTCAGGATATGATGGCGGCTGGTCAGTGACCTATGAAATGGAATGAAGATGAGCTGGGCCAATAGCTGAAAGCGTCAGGATGAAAGGTGGAGAGGAGGCGAGGTTTAGAGAGAGCCGGGGAGACCCAATAAGCCAGACAACAAACAAGCTGAGGGTATAAGGAGTAGGGACCGTATGGAGGCAGACGCAATGTCATAGAGAAAAAATGAGAGCAGAGATTGAGGACGCCAGAGAACCACGGACCAGAGCAGACCCACCAGCAGCAGCCGGGTCACAGTCAGGACGCAGGACCAGGACAATGACTCGCGGTCTCTCTGCAGGTCGGGGAGCTGGCCCCAGTGCCAGACTGCCCTCCATGTCTAGTTTCATGAGGCCCAGCTCCTAAGCTGTGACTTCCCTTTCTCTGGTTGCCACATGCCTATCCTTATAATAGACAACTCCATTTGCTGAGCTAGCCTAGGTGGGCCACGGTTCCTTGTGCCAATCTGAAAAGAGCAAGCCAGCATGTAGCCCCTTCAGTAGCCCGCTGCAGCAGGCAGATGGTCAGAGTGCGTACACCTGCACGTGGGGGGTCTCATGCCTTGATGAGGAGGCACAGTGTGGAGACTGATCTCCTGAGGGGCTGGCAGAGGCTGCTGCTGCTTCTCCATCCTCCTCCTCTTCCTCCATCCCCTCCATCCTGCTCCTCCATCCCTTCTCATCCTCCATCCCTCTATCCCCTCCATCCCCCTCCTCCATCCCCTCCATCCTCCATCCCCTCCATCCTCCTCCTCCATCCCCTCCATCCTCCATCCCTTCCATCCTCCATCCCCTCCATCCCCCTCCTCCATCCCCTCCATCCTCCATCCCTTCCATCTCTTCCTTCCTCCATCCCCTCCTCCATCCCTTCCATCTCTCCATCTCTCTCCATCCTCTCCATCCCTTCATCTCTCCATCTCTCCATCCTCTCCATCCCCTCATCTCTCCATCCCTTCCATCCTCCATTCCCTTCCATCCCCTCCTCCATCCCTCCATCCTCCATCCCTCCATCTCTTCCTCTCTTCATTCCCTCCATCCTCCATTCCTCCATCTCTCCTCTCATTCCCTTCCATTCTTCCATTCTCTCCATTCCTCATTCTCTTCATTCCCTCTCCATCTCTTCCATCTCTTCCATTCTCTCCATCTCTTCCTCTCATTCTTCATCTCTTCATTCTTCTATCTCTTCTCTTCATTCCTCTTCCTTCATTCTTCATTCTTCATTCTTCTATCTTCCATTCTCTTCATCTCTCTTCTTCATTCTCTTTTCTCATTCTTCATTCTCTATCTTCATTCTTCCCTTCTTCTATCTCTCTATCTCTTCATTCTTCATCTCTTCATTCTCTTTCTCTCTCTTCATTCTCTATCTCCATTCTCTTCATCTCTTCCTTCTTCCATTCTCTCTATCTCTTCCATTCTTCATTCTCTTCATTCCTCTATCTCTCTCTTCCTCTCTTCATTCTCTATCTCTTCATTCTTCATTCCTTCATCTCTCCATTCTTCTATCTCTTCATTCCCTTCATTCTCTTCATTCTCTTCATTCTCTTCTTCCATTCTCTTCATTCTTCATTCTCTATTCCTCTTCATTCTCTTCATTCCTCTATCTTCTCTTCATTCTTCCTTCTCTCATTCTCTTCATTCTTCATCTCTTCTATCTCTTCCATTCTCTCTATTCTTCCTTCCTTTCATTCTCTATCTCTCTTCATTCTCTTCATCTCTCTTCATTCTTCCATTCTCTTCATTCTCTTCATTCTTCATTCTTCTATCTTCATTCTCTATCTCTTCATTCTTCATCTCTCCATTCTCTCTATCTCTTCATCTCTTCCATCTCTTCCTTCCCTTTCATTCTCTTCATCTCTTCCATTCTTCTATCTCTTCATTCCCTTTCCATTCCTTCCTTCTCTCTCCATTCTTCCATTCTTCTATCTCTTCATTCTCTCCATCTCTCTCCTCCATTCTTCCATCTCTTCATTCTTCATCTTCCTCCTCCATTCCTCCATCCTCCATCCCTTCTATCTCTCCATTCCCTCCATCCTCCTCCTTCCATCCCTCCATCCTCCATCCCTTCCATCCTCCATTCCTCCATCCTCCTCCTCCATCTCTCCATCCTCCATCCCCTCCCTCCTCCTCCTCCATCCCCTCCATCCTCCTCCTCCATCCCTTCCCTCCTCCATCCCCTCCCTCCTCCTCCTCCATCCCCCTCCTCCATCCCTTCCATCCTCCATCCCCTCCATCCTCCATCCCCTCTATCCTCCTCCTCCACCCTCCTCCTCCATCCTCCTCCTCCATCCTCCTCCTCCATCCCCTCCACCCTCCTGCTCCTCCTCCATCTCCATGTCCTCCTTCTCCATCTTCCTCCTCCTCTTTCTTCTTCTTTCTTCTCTTTCCTCCTCCTTCTCTTCCTCTTCCTCCTTCTGCCTCTTCTTTCTTCCTCCTAGTCTTCCTTCTCTTCCTCTTCCTCTTCCTCTCCACCTCCCCCTTCCTCTTCCTCTTCCTCTTACTCCTCCATCCTCCTCTTCCTTTTTCTTTCTTCTTCCTAATCCTCTCTCTGTTCCCTTCCTCTTCCTCATCCTCTGTCTTCCTCATCATCTGGCTATTTCCATGCTCTGAGTACTCAGGGCTGGATTAAATTCGTTACGCATATCACTGCATAGAATCCTCTCTGCCATCCCAATAATGTCTCCTATTACTCTGCCCATTTTACAGAGGGGAAAACCAAGGCAGAGGGATCTTGCTCTGATCACATAGCAAGTGAAGGAACAAACTTTCAAGACTTCTGACTCCAAAATACACGCTCTAATCGTTATGCTGGGTGAAAAGGCTGGGCCTCTGTGAACCTGGATTGACTGAGCTAGACAGGAGAGGAGACAGACGGAAATGAAAAGGAAATCTTCAGACCAAATTGGCTCAGAAATCTATTGCACTAACCACATCATTGCCTGACAAAAAGAATCTGCGTGAAGCCCGTGAGAAGAGGAAGAGGGGAAAATATGACCCATCCCTAAGTTAGATCGCATCCACCCTCACGTCAAAGCTGCTTTCTAAATAGAGGTTAATTTATTTCTCTTATCAAATTCTCCTGCTGGCAGACAAGCAGAACAATGTCACAGCCATTGATCTATCTGACCCGTGTTTCTGTCCCATCTGACACCACGAGGCTCATTGTGTATAGAAAGCCAGAGAGAGAGACAGGTTTTGAGATGGCTCTGAACTCCTTGGCCCCCCAAGATGTCGCAAAGGAAAGGACCGTTATAGGCATGCACTGTTACTTCCCCGGAGCCTCACCATTCAAGCCCCCTCATCCCTTCCAGAGGTGGGGATACCCTGTCCTAGAGACCTATATGAATGGAATTTGGACCCAGCCTGAGATTTTTACTGGAAGCCCCAAGGTTTCAACTGATGGTAACGGCTAGAATTTCCCTGATACTTACCATGTGTCAAGGAACTGCACTAGGTGCTTTTAATGTTAGTGATTTCATTTCAACCCTATGAGGTTGGTGATTTTCTTACCCACCATAGACATTTTTAAACACAGCCACAAATTCCTTGGACTCTTCCCATCAATGGGATGGGATCTACGTTTCCTCCCCTTGAACTGGAGTAGGCTGGGATGGCTTCCATCAGTAGAATACAACAGAACTGACACTGCCAATGCTTGACTAGTGGCAAGCCAAGATACTGCATAGGTTTTTACTGCTAGGTTATAAAAGCCTATGTAGCACCCACCTTGTTTGAAAAACAGTTGCTGTTTAAGCCATGAGCTGCCATGTAAAAAGCCCGACTATGCTGAAGCAGCCATATTGGGAGGAGGAAGTCCAAGCCACGTGGCACAACCCCATGATAAGTACTTCCGTTGAGTATCCGTTGAGCCTAGTCTTTGACTCATCCCAGCACAGGCACCAGACATGTGAGTAAAGGAGCCTCTAGATTTGGGGTTCGCAAATCCTTTCCTTGAAATGACCAGAAGGTAAATATATCATGCTTTGTGAGCCATGTGATCTCAGTTGGAACGACTCAACCCTGCCACTGTAGCTAGAAAGCATCCAGAGACAATATGGGTGCGGCTTGTTCCAATACAACTCGAATCACAGAAACAGGCGATAAGCTGGATTTTGTCTATAAGGCATAGTTTGCCAATACCTGTTCTAGATGATTCCAGCCCTTGGTGGTGTGATTTTTCCCACTGGAGTCCCTGGACATCATGGAGCTGAGACCAGCCATCTCCACTGTACCCCTTCTTAGTCCCTGATGCGCAGACTCCATGAGCATAATTAAAGGGTTGCTGCTGTACACCACTAAGTTTGAGGGCATTTGTCTGTGAGGCCGTAGATAGCTGTAACATAACCATTTTACACAGAGGAAAACTGAGGCTCAGAAAGAGTAAGCGATGTGCCTGGAGTCTCAGCTGGTGGTTAAGTAGAGGAAGCCAAGGCTGGTTGGCAGGTTTGCCTGACTGCAGAGGCCAAGCTCTCTACTGCTAAAATGATGCCACAAGGAGCCAGATGGTGAACAACAGAGACCTAGTAGTAAAAACGGTGGGTGACAGCACGAGAGAGAAAGAACATACGGGCTTTGGTGGAGCGTCATGGAAAGGGAGGTCAGAGACAGAAAGGGGGACCAAATTATGCATGGCTTTGCAGAATGCAGTAAGAGTTTGATTTGTTTTCTAAATGCACTAGAAAGCCGCTGGATGGATTTTAAGCAGAGGGTGACGCGATTCAAATTACATTCATTAAGAATTGCTCTGGCTGCTGTGTGGAGAATGGATTGGGGAGATGACCATGCCCTCTCTAGCCAGAGAAATGAGGCTGTGCCTTGCCAGTGAGAAGTCACGTGGCCATCATGATCCGGAGCGCAGGTTGGGGGCCGGCCGTGCACTTGGGTTGCTCTACAGTTTATCCACCTTCTACGCCACGCAGGAAGACACTGTGGGGCTGGAGAAATCACCTGCTGGACCGTGCGTAACTTTTGGCTTCCGGCCTGGGGCTGGAAGCTTTGGTGCAGGCTGACCAAAGGACTAAACAAAGGATGTGGAAATTACACTGGAAATTTCCAGGCCAGGTTGGAAAGAAAGATGCACAGAGAGGCCTGCTGCTGACCAGCATCAGAAGGCCAGCTGGAAGTCAAACAAACTGACTGCATGGCTCAGCACGCAGGGTACCCGGACATATCCATCCACCCAGTCTCCAGCAGGAGCTCAGAAATAGATCCCTGTCCCTCGGTGGCTCAATTCAACAGATGTGTCAGAAAGTCCAGAGTCATCTGCAAAGCTCATCCCAGCAGATGGCGAAACATTTCGCAGAGCCAAGAGTGCGGGGTCTAGCCCTCTAAGGGGCCCTTTTCCGGTTCTCCGGCTATCCCTGCTGTACCCTCCTTGACATACTCATTCATTCTCATTTCTGTGTGCCCGCTCCCTAAATCACAGCTTCCTGGCATACTCACTTTCCACTGATGGCTGGATGCCCCTCAAGCTTGACTCAGCACCAACCACACAGCAATCGGAGAGCCCAGCTGGGCTGGGAGGTGAAAGCAACGCTCCCAGATCAATCCACCAAGTCCCGTTCCAGAACCTTCCTCTCCCCTGCAGTGGCAGCCCCAGCATGCCCCGACCCAGCAGAACCCCAGCCTCACCTTGTTGATTTTGTTGGTTTTGGGGAGCGTCTGACTGATGTGCAGGTCCGAATATCGGGGTGGCTTTCGCAGAGGGTTGTTGATGTCACATGGGACCGACTCTGTCCGGACTAACCTTGCTGGATCCGTAGGGACAAAAACAGCGATTTGGGAGTTTAAGTATCACTTTGGCTTCAGATTGCCATGTCAGGAGAGCTACCTCAAAGGCCCACCCCCAAGGCTGGAAAGAATTCACTAAAAAGGATAGTTGTGCCACAGTAGAAACATCGGGTGCTCTCTGTCTTTGTGTGTGTGTGTGTGTGTGTGTGTGTGTGTGTGTGTGTGTGTGTGTTGTCAATCTGTGACTTAACAATGACAAATTATCATAATAACACAAGAGATCAGTTTGTTTATTCTCAATACCATAATTGCTTCACATTGGGGCTCATTTCAGAATTGAACCTCCTGAGCAATGCAAGAGGTTCCTGATTTCTCAGGCTCCATTAACAGTGGACAAGCACATTAGGGCCACCTGTCCCTGTCTCCATTTAACCTTTGCATGAGGATCATCTTTCATTACTTGTGGGATTCCTCAGGCTTCAGCAGCCTGTCTCATGTCAGAATACATTTGTCCTAACCAAGGCCACCGTGGGTCCCTGAAGGAGAGACTTGGCTCTCCCACCCTTCCCTTCTGCATCATTCTAAAGACCCCGCAAAAATCTGGGCATATGGTGGATGCTAAATAAGCGTTTCCTGATCCAAGCCACACCATCCCAGCCCCTCTTCCTGTTAGCCCGCTGTTCTTCCTACTACTTACGGGGACCATGGGAGAGACAAAAGTGAGAAACTCAAACTCAAATTTGATGCCTGGCAGTGTTACTCATTAGCTGTTTTTTATTGTGGGGGTGTTGGTGGAAAAGTTAAGCTTTGGACTGACCCAGGGACTTAATTTCTCTGCTTAGCCTGAGCTGCCGATACCATGGAAACCGATGATATTTCCAAACACCCCACTAACAACATGTGGGGGGTGGGGAGGAATGGCAAGAAGCCGGCGGGCTTCTGGAAAGTTCCGTTTGCGTCCAATGGGGCACGGCCGTGAAGGTGGGCGGGGGGGGCCTTTTGTTGATCTCTGAGAGCGGGTCACCCTCCAGCAGGCTGCTCCTGGTCTCCATACGGGAGGTGGGCTCCCAGGGAACCCACCAGGGGGAGGAATTGGGGGGCAGGCGATTTCCCCAGTGGAGGCAATCCATGCAGTGGCTCGAGAGCAGTGAGAAGTCAGGTTTTAAAGAGACTCACTGAGTGTATGCAGTTATTCAAGGAACAGATGGTTCTTAACTGAGGGTGGGGGTGGGAAGGGGTACGAGGAGAGGGCTGAAGGCTTTCTCTTCACTCGCAATTTCCTCTCCACATGGAGATAAGCAAAGCAAAGATCATCGAAAACCAGTGACCCGTTCACTGTGGCGCACATCCCAGCACTTTCAGTGGCAATTCGCCTCCTTTTTTAGGTTTCCCTTGGGTTCATTCTAAAACGGGGCAGATTCCCCTGAGCGTGCACTGACCAGGCCAGGGCGGGGGACGGGGGTAGGCTGGCAGGGGTGTAATGCGTGGGCGAGGAGGGACTCAGTCTCCTGATTAGCAAGTGTCTGTTGGAACCTTAGCTTCATCCAACCTGTAGATCGGGGGTGGCAGGGAGGTGGCCAGCAAGAATTTTTGAACTCTTAATAAAGCTGCTACCATTTTAAAATAAGCGCATGGCACAGAAAGCTTTTTTTCGAAACAGGAGAAATGCTGCAAGGCAGGTTGCTGGCATGGCTGTCCTCTCCGGACGCCGCCGGGGCGTACTCTCCACTGTGCACGGCCCCATTGGGCCAGTTAGGGTACTTGCTTGGCCCGGGAAGCCATCTGAGTTTGTAACTTCTCCTATAGAGCAGGACTTCTCCATCTCAATGTGCATAGGAGTCACCCGCAGATCCTGTGTAAAATGCAGGTTCTGATTCAGGAGGTCAGGGGTAGGGGCAGAAGCTTTGCATCTCTAACCAGCTCCCTGGAGATTCCAGTGGTGCTGGCGCTGGGACCACACTTCTGGGTGGCAAGCGAGGCCCAGCAGAGCTTGCTGCCATGATGATAGCGTTCCTTATCTGCGCTATGCAGAATGGCGGCCACACGGGGTTACTGAGCCCTTGAAATGCTGCTGGTGTGACAGAGTCATTTGATTTTTATTTCAGTTTAATTAATCTAAATGTAAATAGATGCAGCTAGTAGCTAGTAGCTACCATGCTGAACAGCACAGGCCTAGTGAGTTACCCAGTGGATAATGGAGTATGGGGGTAACACCCCACAGGACAAGAATCAGAGCAACCATTTTGAAAGTTGGGCTGCAGGGCTCCCCAAGGAGATGTCTCCTATTGAGCCTTTGGGCAGACAGGGGAGAGCCTTTCCTTGTAGTCTTTACTTCCGTCTAAATTGGTCTTGCTTTTTTACAGTAGACAGCTGGTATGGCTAGCCCAAAGGTAGCTGCTTTGTCCCTCCCTGGACAATTTGGCTCAGATACTTCCAGGATTCCAGGGACACAGAACACAGATGGCCCAAATCAACAGGTCCAAGCCAGACCCCTCCCCATACCCACTTCTGCAGGGTGAATTGATTGCATCTAAAGAGCACATACTGGAAAAACACTCCGCCAGCACTGTTTTTAAGTGGGAAGGAAAAGCAATGGGATCGGGGGAAAGAAGGGAGAGTGGAAATTGGGAGAGGAGACAGGGAAGAGAGAAAAAGATTTAGGGAGGAGGACCTGAGTCTGGGAGCTAAAGTATCAGAGAGACAAATTATAGTGGGGAGAAAGAGGGAGAGCAGGGATGGGGGGTGGGTTAAAGAGATAGATGTCTCAGAGGATCAGGAGGTATCCAGAGTTGGCCTGGATGGGACAGCTATCTCAGGTGGCCTGCAGGACCCCCCCCCCATTCCTGCCCCTAGGGCAGCGAGTGTTAAATACTTACCTCCTCGGTGGATGATGAGGAGATGACAAGGTGGGGCTTCTTTGGTGCATTTGTTGTGGCACTTTAACCTGAGAGAGAGAGAAACAGAGAGATGATGGATGGATGGATGGATGAATGGATGGATGGATGGATGGAGTGCCCCAGGGGTTCAGACAGCTCTGAGGACTGTGGATACCAGGATGTGAGATAAGGCGGGGCAGTGACTGATAAGGCATATCCTTGGCACCCAGGAAATTAACTCTGGAGACAGTTTGCTGCAATCCCACTCTTACAGGTCAGCCCTGTGTGGCCCAAGAGTGGGTAGATCTGTTTTCCTAACAGTTGCGTTCATCATTATCATACAATCCTAATAATCACCTACCATTTACTAGAAGACTCCTTTGCCAGTCAATGTATTAAACATTTTACATAGCCTATGCCGTTGGATCTTTATAACAACCTTATGAAATGGGTATTATTATCATTCTTGTTTAACACTAAGATGAACTGGCATGTGCTGGCAGAAAACCTGTGTCAGCAGTACCAAAATATGGCCTCTCATGTTTCTTAAAGGTGCTAGCTATGGAAGAGAGCCGGCCAAGGCTTTCACTTAGGATGAGATTAGTAACAGGTATTAAGTTTCGGAGGTATTAAATTTAAGAGTTTTGAGTCAAAATGTTTTCCTTTGAGACCAGCCTATGAGTAAGATGTCACCTCACTCTTCTCCATTCTACTGCCTGACTTCAACAGGATAATAAAAATCCCAAGTTAAGTTACTACGCCTGGCTTTGATTCTTTCTTTTCTAGTTTTATGTCAGTAAGATGGAAACACCATGGCAAATGCTATCAGTGCTCCATCCCATACCCTTTTCGATTCCCAATTTTGTGCACAGCATCCTGACTTCCAACAGCCAACATCTTTGCCAGAGGTTGCCCTGAGGCTGCTCAGAGGTTTAATATTAAAATATTCTATAGAGAGAAGTGGAAACTTTAGATTTGTCCTCTACCCTCTTGCCCTCCAGGGGCTTGATAGTTCTCTTTAAAAGAATGATTCTAACGCCCAGACATAAGACTTAACATCGATTCTCCCCATTAGTCTAGCGCAGTGGGTTCTCACAAGTAGAGTTCTCAGACCAGCAGCATCAGCACCACCTCGGAACTTTTCAGAAATGCAACTTCTGGGCCCCAGAGCTGATGAATCAGAGGCTCCGGGGTGGAGATGCAGCAATCTGTTTGAACAAGCCTTCCAGGTGAGTCTGATGCACTCAAGTGTGAGAACCACTGGTCTAGCTGATGGATTGGGAACATCTGTGCATATGTCCTCCATTTTTCTTATGTTCAGTCTTTGAGGGGCCTAAAGGGCTCTGAATTCCTTTCTGATATGGAAAAGTTAGACCTAGGGCCACCGGGAGCAAAGGAGTGCAGAGGGGAGCAAAGAGGGATGATGGCAGCGTGAAAAATGCATCAGAGAGAGGGGTTCTTGTGCTAACCTTGTGCAAAGAGATGTCTTTGCATCTCTCTACCACATGCTAAGTCCAGTCCGAGACTTGCACAGGGAACAGTTTCCACAGAGAATTTAATACACTTATATTTTCCATTTGAACATCAATTTTTTCTGGTTGTCTTACATTAATGACAAGTGATGTTCATTTTCCCATTCATGACAATAAGATACATTTTCATCAGTAAATACAATTATGTATGTTAAAAAGGCCATAAATAGTAAATAAACACACACAGCTGCTACCTAAATAAAATAAAATCATGATAAGGTGGTGAGCAAATCTCTGAGTTAAGAGTAGGGAAAAGTTGGCTTAGACAATTTGGAATCTTCAAAGGGAGGTGGCAGCTCGTGGCACCCAAAAGTCTACAATGGTTGAAAACAAAAGATCGCCTCTTGGTCTTTTGGCCAAGATCAAGTGTAGTAAGATGGTTGAAAAAAACGTTAGGAGGTACCTATGGTCATGAATGCCATAAAAACTACGTGATTCTGAAAGAAAGAAGAGCTAACATTTCTGCAGTCCAACAATGTATCAGGCATTATTCCATCCTTGTTGCACCCCTAAAAAGTAAGATCTGTTGTTATCCCCATTTTACAGAGTGAGAACCAACTTGCCCAAGGCCAAACAGCCAGTAAGAGACAGAGTTACCCAGTCCAGCTCTAATCACTGTGCAGATCCCTTCAAAGCCTCTATTCTTCTTGCTTTACATCTTGGGGTGGGGTGGGGGCGGTTAAAAAAGAGGAAGGTTCCTGGGGGTCTATATCCAGCTGGGTCAAAATGTCCTTGAGACACACCTACGAGGTCAACTTGCTCTTCCCATTACAGTTGCCTGACTTCACATGTAAAATGAAACCCCTACATGACTGCAGACTCACTTTGTCTTTTTCTTCGCTGAGGTCCCTGGACTCTCAGACCTGTTGCGAAGGTCCCAGGCTCCCGGGAGATAACCCATGTTACATCCAAACCCTGATGCAAAACTCTGCTGAATTCAAAAGTAGCCTTTTATTTGTTCAACAAACACATAACTGGGCCTACTCCACCCCAGGTCCTGGGATATGCAGGGAATAAGGTGGATGAAGCCACTATGTGTACAGGGAGGGATAATAAACGGGTAAACAAATATCAGGTGATTGCAGGAGTGCTCAGGTCACAAAAAAATAATAAAAATACAGG
This sequence comes from Aselliscus stoliczkanus, assembly GCA_033961575.1. NCBI lineage: Eukaryota > Metazoa > Chordata > Mammalia > Chiroptera > Hipposideridae > Aselliscus > Aselliscus stoliczkanus. The sequence continues at coordinate 11,774,219 of CM066736.1, forward strand.
GAAATGGGGTGGAGAGTGATGGGCGCAGGAGAAGGTTTTCCAGCAGGGGCGAGAGTTTGGGGACAAGATGAAGCCTAGTGGGTTCAGAGGTCAGAAGTTAAAGGTCAATGAGGCTGAATTGATGAGAATAAGAGTAATGAGGACATGAGGAAGGGGGGTGGGGTGGGCAGAAGCCCAGGTAGCCCCAGCAAGGCGTCTGTATTACACTCCGCAGCACTGGGAAGCCCCTAGAGGCTCTGGGCGGCTGTGACTGACAGTCAGATGGCTGTGCAGGAAGCCTTGAGCTGGGGAAACTGCTCATGGCAAGTGACAGTCAAACCAAGAACTTTCTGCACTCTGTCCCGTTTGAAGTAGCTTGACTCCATCCTGGAAGCTTCTAGAAAGAAATCGTTCCTTTCTGCCACCTCCACCTACGAGTCTTCTCGAATAAGCCTGGCTGAAAGGATGAGCGCTGATGTGAAGAAGCGTGTCTGTTATCATGGCAGCACCACAAGCAGCGACAAGCAGTTTAATGTAACCTTTGGACCACGTCCGATTCAGGAAGAGATAGGTGAGATGGCCAGTGGCCTCGGCCCCTTTCCTGTCTCCCCCTGGCATTGTCCTCCACTGTCCGTTTGCTTTCTCTTGCAGTCATGGAAAAGCCCTCCTTCATCTCTGGCTGAGGGGTGGGAGATGGGGCTTCAGAGTGGGAATACAGCCACAGCTCCTGCAGAACCCCTGAGAGAACCAGCTCCGAGGCCCAGACACTTCACCTTGCACCAAGGTTCAGATGTCAAGAACTAGCGCCCACACCTCCGGGATCTACTCATTGAGCTGGTAGAATTAAACTAGTGCTGAGATCGCACAGACCCTGGAGAGAGGAGGGTATAGGGAATGAGGCCAGGTTTTTACACACTGTGGACACACTATGACCCACTTACGGTAAATCATTTTTTCCAGTGGGAAATATGCACGGTTCCACCCACATTAGACTTTTTCTTTTCACTGCCCGTGAAAGAAAGAGCTACTAGTGTACATTTTATCAGCAGACCACCTGCTTCAGAATTGGACCCGAGGCACTCCCTCCAAAGTTCTAACTCGGTAAGTGAACGTGAATGTCTAGCGAGTGTATTCCAGAGCTTGTGAACCACTATATACAAGGGGTGCATACTTCTTCCTAGAGGAGAGATGTCTGGGAACCCAAATCTTGCAGAATACAGCATTCTACCCCCATTTAAAAGCGGGGAGGGCAGAAGGAGCTGGCTGAGTGGCTCAGTTGGTTAAGAGCATGAGCTCTGAGCAACAGGGTTGCTGGTTCAATTTCCACATGGGCCAGTGAGCTGCGCCCAAGCTGAGCTGCCAACAGGTGGCAGGATGGCTCAGCTGGTGAGAACACGTGCTCCTAACAACAAGGTTGCCGGTTCCACACCCGCACGGGATGGTGGACTGCGCGCCTCTCCACCCCCCGCAACTAGACTGAAAGGGGCGACTGGACTTAAAGCTGAGCTTGCACCCTCCACAATTTAGACTGAAGGACAGCAACTTGACTTGGAGCTGATAGGTCCTGGAAAAACACAATGTTCCCCTTCCCCAATTCCCTAATTCTGTTCCTATCCCCAATTCCCCAATAAAATCTTTAAAAAAAAGGGGGGGGCAATGAGGTCAGGATAGCATACAGAACAAATCTGGATTCAAGTCCTGACACCACCACTTCCTGGCTATGGCAACTTGGGCAAGTGGCTGACCTGCTCTGAGCCTCAGTTTCCTCATCTGTAAACTGGGACAATCATAGAAGCTGCCTCACAGGGCTGCAGTGAGGACTAATGACATGACACAAGGGCAGATATTTGAAGTGGCAGGCGCTACCCTTTTTATGATGGTAATAATCATTATCATTACTCATTCATACAGCAAGCCCCGAAGACCTCTGCTGCAAGACTTTCTCTGGCTGTAAATGTGGGCTGGCTGGAGTCCTGGGGCCTGGAAACAGCCATGGTGAGAACTGGGTGACGAATACCCCAGTCTCCTGTGTCTTAGGTAGGACAATTCAGGGGTGTGTGGGATTGCACCCCAGTTAACCCACCGCTGTAACCGCTCTTTGAGGCACCCGTGCTGGCAGCTTGCCTTCCTCTGTCATATTGCTCCACCCTCTACTGCTGTGACCTGGGATGGTCTCTCCAGTAAACCAGCCGTTTGCCTTGAACCCTTGTTCCCAGGTCTATAGAAGTCCTTGTTCCCAGGTCTGAGATGCCATGATTATTCCCAGAGGTTCCGAACACCAACATGGTCTGTCCTGAAGCTCTCATACCAAAACCAAGCCCTCTGCTCACTGCGGCTCACGTGTCTCTTTAGCCCATAGTCCCTAACAAATTTGGTTCTACAGGCATTCTGTTCCACAAGGAGGAAAAGGGGGAGCTGGGGAGGGCACAGCTGATGGCCTGGGACAAACCTCCGCCCTCGACATGGCCCGGAGGAGCACGGTGATTTAGGATGGTGGCTCTGAGCAACTCCCAGGCACAGGGAAAGACTGCGTGGTTCCAGAAGGGATGAAAAGCTTGGGCTTCAGAATCAAGCCGACCTGAGCTTGAATCACAGTTCCACCCGTCTCAGACCAAGGGCCATCCGTCTGCTTTGCCGAGGTCCAGGATCCTGATCTGCCAAACTGGGACGGGTGTCAAAGGACAAAATGACCAAGTAGCGCCCATGTGGGCAGCCAACAGGCCAAGGTTTCTGCCAGCAAGACTGACACACTGGGAATGCCAGGTGGGCAGCATACAGGCTGCAAACTTAGAAAGGATTTATTTCAAACTTTCATTGAACATGGTTCTTTTTTTTTTTTTTAAACTTCCAAAGCTAATAGGATAAGCTTCAGTTACCAAGAGAAGTTGCTTACGGGGAACATCATCGCATTCCTCAGAGGAGCTGCTGGCTAAATGAGACGTCCTCTCCATCTGAAAATTAAATATGCAACTTTATCTGGAGGACAGAGTCTGGGTCTTTCTTATCTTTGCAGCACCCCCTTCCCACCCCACTTTCCGTGGCTGGCCTGGTGGCTGGTGCATAACATGATGAATAAATATTAGAGGGCAGGGGGAGAGAGGAGGAAAGGAAGAAAAAGAAAGGACCAGCAGGAGGGAAAACCTGTCACATGCTACTGATGGAGGAGCAGGAATAGTCACTATCAAAATCTTTTTGTTGAAAAATGATTTGTATTTCTTATAAATTGCATCCTTGAAGTTTGTGGAATGGAAATACTCATATGTCCTTCTCTTCAATCTCTTCTCTCTGCCCTCCCTCACATGGTGGGGTACAGGGATTTGACTAGAAGCAGACAAAACTTCCATGGATCTTGCCTGGGAACTGTGGAGATAAATGGCCTCTTTATGAGCAGCTCTGCTGTTTCCTTAATAGAGTTGTCATGCCCCCAACAGTCCCGAGGAGCTGACACAAGCTCAGATTGGAACTAGCCTTCCCGTAAGAAGGACAGGCAAGACGTTTGCTGATAAAGACAGTCGTGTCCATTTCAAATGGTTCACTGGGCGATTCTAAGCAATTTATCAAAAGTTTGCTCTGAGCAGCCTAAATCCCTGATTTCTTCCTACTTTCTCTCGTCCCACACCGGTTCGGTCTGTATTCCATCCGAGCAGGACACAGCTTTTCCTTACAGAGTGCAAACGGGACGTTTCAAAAACCTGGCCCCTAACATCCAACTGAGGAAATGTTAAGCAAACGCCAACGTGGGGCCAGCCGCTCTTAATGACCTGTCTACTCTGAACAACAAAGCCGTGAGTGATGGATATCGCTGGACCCATTTCAAAGTCAGAAAGACCAAAGCTCAGTAAGCAGCCCAATCACACAGATAGTAAAGGACAGAGTCAGGATAACTCATTCATTCACGTATACAGAAAACATTGTAGCCTTCCTACTCTGTGCCAGGTGCAATGCGAAGCACTGGGTTTGTGTGATAATAAAATAATAAAATAGGGAGAGAATTCCTCTTTAAATCATCTTTCTTACAGCCCTCTAGCAAGGAGTTTACCACCGAGGTATGTAAACCCATCTCTTATCATTTCAGGCATGAAAATCTTTCCACGCATCCCATTGCCTTAAAATTGCCTCCTAGAAATGATCCCATCTAGATGGGAACCAGGTTCTCGGGTCCTGGGCTTGGCAAGAACCATTTTCCCTTCAGAAGGTCCTTTGGAGGTCCACCAAAAAATATTTACAGAACCCTTGCCATGTGCGGAGTACTGTGCTGGCCCTGGAGGTGTAAACAGGGAGCAACCCAGAAACAGCCCTACCCTCAAATAACTGAAAGTCCGGTCAGGGCCACAGCCAGGTAAGTAGACAAACCCAACATCGTGCGTTCTATGGAATCACAGGGAAGGGTAGGGTGTGGCACTTGGGCTTTGAGGGGTGTCATGGAGGGCTTCCTGGAGGAAGTGATGACTCAGCTGAGCCTGAAAAATAAACGAGGGTTCTAGCAGAGGTGTGCAAGAATGATCCAGGCTGAAGCAATAGGGTGCAAAGATGTGTCAGTGAGTGGGCACAGGGTCTGCTGCAGAGGCCGATGGCTCGATGAAGCTGATTCTCTGGGCATGAAGAAGGGAGTCATGAGGGGGAGGAAGGAGAGGTAAGCAAGGGATAGTGCAGAGGCTGGCCGAGTGGCGCGGTGGTTAAGCGCTGGCTTGGGACGCCAGCGGCCCCGTTTTGGGTCCCACATATGAGAGTCAGTGACACTGCCCTCAAAAAAAAAAAAAAAAGGGATAATGCAGAGGCTCATCATGAAACTGGTTTTTATTCCGAGAGTTATCTCAATTGATGGTTCACAAACCTTTTACACCTTTCCCAGTCCCTCTCAATCTGTCTCTTTATTTTATTTTATTTATTAGAATCCATAACCTCCAAAACCTTAACTTTTTCTGACAAACAAAAACAAACAGTTAGCATTTTTACTGGCAAATCCAGGCAGGTATTTTGTAACCTTCAAAAGCATTCACTTTTGTAATAAAACACAGGCTTCAAGAGAATACAAAACAGGATTTTTGGAGGAAGGCCAGTAAAATGTAACAGGAACGGTGGAGACTGGGTGGGTGTCAGCGTCCGGGATCTTGTTGGCCCCTGGCAGAGAGCAAGGGAGGACCAATGAGGGATTTTTAAACCGGGAGGTGAAGGCTGGATAAGCATTTTAGAAAGACCCCCTTTGGCAGCACAGGTATTTACCATTTAATGGCACAAAGTCCCCCTCTCTATCTTTCACAGTCCCTGCCTCTGCTTTCCTTTTCCCAGGTCACTGCATGAAGTGCTCCTTAAGACTTCTTGCAAAATCACTAAACCAAATCATTACCCCCTTTGCGGTGGCGCTTGTTTCATTGAATGGCCCAATCCAGCAGTTCTGTCTCGTTTTGGTTCCCCTGTGGTCTCCTATTTGTGCCAAATGCTTCTAGAAATGTCTCCGTATGTTCTCAGTGGAGGATATCAAAACACCCCTTCCCTCACTGCTGACAACTCAGTGGGGTTGAACTCTTTGGCCTATAACTCATATGAAGAAAAACCCAATAACATAAATGAGGTGGGGAGGATGAACCTATAAATCAGACCGCAGGCGCCAGCAGCATAATGAAAAATAATCAGGAAATCCCCAGCACTTCCCTCCACATGCCACTGTAGGGAAGCCGGAGGTTTAGTAGCGATTGGGGATGCCCCTCCCCCACTCCCCAACTTCCCCCCTAAAAGAGACAGTGACCAGGGTTGTCTTGGCTCCCAGGACCTGGAGGTGTTTATCAGAACACAAAGACCCATTTGTCATCTTTCAATTCAAGAAAGGAGGGTGGAACAGGGTAGCAGGCAGGAGAAGGAGGGCTGCAGACAACGCTAATAGCTCTGGTCCAGGGTCAGGCTGAGATCAGACTCTCATCTCCCATTCTGCTCGTTTAGTTCAAAGAGAAGCAGAGTGAGAACAGGCATTTGCTGCTGCCCTACTGTGTAGCCAGCCCTTTGCCCTGGTAATGTGGTTACGAGTCTGGGATCCTGAATCAGAGGGATCAGGGAGTTTGAGGAGCAGATCCACCCACCATGAGAGTCTGGGTCAGCTACCTACTCCCGAAGGCCTCTGGGGATAGTAATATACCCCACCTTCCATGGTTGTTGCAAGGATTAAATGAGATCATGCATGCAAAGTGTGTAGCAAAATGTCTGGAATTTAGTAAGCACTCAATACTTGATATCATCATCACCATCATCATCACCATCATCCTCAACACCCCAATCATCATCACCACCACCACCATCACCATCATCACCACCATCATCACTTCCATCATTACTACCATCACCACCATCACCACCATCACCCCCACCATCACCACCATCATCGCCCCCATCACTATCATCATCATCACGTCCAACACCCCCCCACCTCAGCTTCCAGTAGAATTATAATCATCCCTCCCACAGAACTGTAATTAGACCCACATTTTTTGCTTATAGTAGGTAAAAGAAAGCAATAATCATAAAAGTATTATGATTATTGTAAAAACTGAAGTGTTTCTATTAATGGAAAAGTAAGTTCAGGCTTCAAGCTGGTGATCACTGAAATGCACGCTTATAATTATATCCTGCCAATATCCTGCCCGTTGTACAAATTCCTGAAGCTTCCAGGAACTTTAAGCAGCTGCAACATCAGTGTTCATCATTTCCCCCAGTTTTTCATGAGCTGGGAACATGAGTACACCCAGTGGCTCAAACCAACCATGGCTTACTTCACACTTCTATCGCCTCATCACCTGTGGCTGCAGCCATTTTGCAAAACCAGGCAATGTTCAGATAAAACATTGTAGTTGATACAACAGTACAGGCTAGGGGGACATACAGGGCAAGTAGGGAACCAAAAGGTTCATGGAATGCAAGCAAAAATATCTACAAACAGAGCAAAACTGGATAAAGGGATATATGGTTCATTTAAACAAAAATTAGTACAGTGACCGCTTATGTGGAAAGAAAGAAACAGAAGCATATCCAGCTAGGCTACTGCAGGCAGGAGGAGAAGGGACTTGTATAAAGTGCATTAAAACACCACTGGAGTCAACCGGCAATCTTGTGCAGGTTAACTCAGGTTTCCAAACACCATTCTTTACCTTTCTAGGAAAATGCTTATGTGTCTCAATCCTACAGAAGTGGGCAGTGACCTTCAATGAACACATAAAATGTTTCTATTAGCATAGACCTGCCTCGACCAACTTGAGTCACCTGGGACATGGGACTTTCAGTGTTCAACCCAGGAAAGTCCAGGCAAACCAAGATGTTTGATTTCTCTATAATCTGTTGAATATTTTAGCGGTCTAATGCTGCCATTGAATAGCGGTCTAATGCTGCCATTCTAAAACTGAATAATGCATACCACAGTCCCACGGGTTGGGAAGGAGCGATTTATGATATAAACCAGTGGTTCTCTAAAAAAGTGCAATTTTGCCCTCCACCCCCACCCCAGGGACATTTAGCAATGTCTGGAGACCTTTTTGGTTGTCACAACTGAGGGTGGAATAGGGGGACTACTGGCATCCAGTGGGGTAGAGGCCAGGGATGCTGCTAAACACCCTACAGTGCACAGGACAGCCCCCCAAACAATTATCTGCCCCCAAATATCAATAGTGCTCAGGTTGAGAAACCCTGATAGAAAAACCTTTTAACAATGTCTCCCAAGAAGACATTGGCTGGTTCAGAAAATCTCAAAAGAGAAAAGGAGAACAAGAACTACAGAAAAGGAAAAAATGTGCTCAATTTTCCAGACCTTTGACCTTGCTTCACTCCACAGAGGTGACATGGTGAGTACGTGTCTTTTTATACCTTGTATTAATAGAAAACGCATGTCTACAAGGAAAGAAATGCGGAACCACCTATTTAAAGATTCCAAATTGAAGGAATTCCCAAGTCATGAATGTGATTGGGGCACTCACATGTCAAATCGCATCAAATGAATGTATTAGCCTCATTTTCCATCAGAGAGGTTTAGGAGCTTTCTCAGAGTCACACAGCTGGGAAGTGGCAGAGGCAGGAAGGACCTGAACTCAACTCTCTCTGGCTCCAGAGTTTGGGTCCTGCTCTTGTTTTACTGTCCTGAGTTGGCTTCAGGTGACTTCTAGTCTCAGCCTGATCTGGCTTGAGGCTCTGGATGGTGCATAAACTGCACCTTGAGGGAAGCAGTGTGAGCTGTTCCATACCTACACCAGTTAGTCCCAGCTCTGAGCCACCTGGGGGAGGGGACCTAGTCCCTCACACCTCAAGGTGAGGCAACTGCAGTCGCCCAAGGACAAACCTCCAGAGAAGGTCTCAGGAATGAGCTGTTAGCAGCAGCATCCGTAGCAGCTGCTATATGAAGTGACTGGGAATGCGGGCAGGTCATGTAGACACACATGAGGCACGGGAGGCTCACAGCAGCCACGAATTCTATCATCCTGCCTTCAAAGCTGGGGAGTGAGTCTGCCCTGGTCCTAGAGAAAAATGAGTCTTAGTATCTGCAGGGTATTCTGATGTCCATACCTTTCCTGTCTCAGACCCTAAGAGCAGGTGACTCAGAGAACATCAGAACTTCTGTCTTCTGCACCCACCCCCGCCCCCACCACCACCCAGAGGAAGCCATGGCGACCCCAGCATTCTCCTCCCCGGGGCCTTGTGCTTGACAAGTGACCCACTCCAGCTCTATGAGAGCTCCAAAGTCCAAGCCTGCTTTCCCGGGAGTGGGGCCAGATGGGCAGTGAGCGGTCCCCCAGCCCAATGGGGAGCCTCTAAAAGCAGCAGCATGAGTCATAGCAGCAGGGCCCTGAATTGTGACTGCATGCAAAGTGGCATCAGTCTCCTCTGATCCCCAGGCCCCGCCTGGTCCAAACAATTGCAAAATATGCTCAAACCCTTTCTCTCCTAATCCCAGCCTTTGCCCGCCTGTCTCCTCAGCCCAGAACGCCATTACCCTTGCAGCACCTGACCAACTCCCCCTCTTGCCTGAGGACTCCCAAGTCCGATGGGACAGCTTCCCCTGAGGTACATGATGGATCCTCCACCCTGGTGCAGCCCTGGGCACTTCCCCAGGACAGTACAGTTGACCCTTGAACAACACAGGTTTCCACTGTGCGAGTCCACTTATATGCAGATATTTTTCAATAACTACGTACAGTCCTGCAAATGTATTTTCTCTTCTTTATGATTTTGTTCATAACATCTTCTCTCTAGCTTACTTTATTGGAAGAATACTGTATGTAATACATAAAATATGTGTTCATCAAGCGGCTTTATTATCAGTAAGGCTTCTGTTGAACAGTAGTAGGCTATTAGTAATTAAGTTTTGAGGGAGCTGAAAGTTATACACAGATTTTCGACCATGCAGGGAGTCAGCGCCCTTAACCCCTGCATTGTTCAAAAGTCAACTGGCATTATCTACCCTGCTTATCCTATTTCTCCTTCTAACCATGTTCTTCACTCACACCTTAATACATATGTGAGGAAGTCAGAGAGGAGACTTACTAAACATGTGGATCTCTAGGCCCTATCCCCGGAGTCTAAGCCAGGAAGTCAAAGGAGGAACTCAGAAATGACAGTTTTAAGCTTCCACCATGATCCTGGACTTAACACCTAACTAATTAGAGTTTCAGGGAATGCCTTGAGAACTGGTGGTGATTGTGGGCAGCCATCATGTCTTTTTCACCCTCATCCGGAGCACAGAACCCCTCACACAGCAGGCACTCAGCCGGCGCCGCTAACCTGAACACAGTAACCAGAAGCAAAGCACAGTCTATGAAAGGAGACGACAGGGGTGGCTAAAATACCCATAAGAGATAGTGACGAGGCTACTTCTTCTCCACTGGTGGTTTTAGAAGACGCCCCTTCCCATCCAAACTGAAGCCTGTGCAGAAAACAAGCACCTTGGTTCCAACTCTTGTTTTCTAGAGCACCAGCACAGATGGGGCAGACAGATGCCAAGGAACCAGACCTCAGCTCTCCAGAAACTTGTGGAAGGACCCCGAGAGGGAGGAAGGATGTGGATAACACACAACTGAGGGCTGGGAAACCCATCAGCATCTTCCTGCAAAAGCAAACTTCAGCCAGCTGAATCCATAGTAATCAGACAATACTTGGATTGTGCTGACATCCAGCCCCTTAGAATGAGACTCCATTCCACGCGCGTGAACCTATTAGATGAAAACGCCTCCATTTAGATAACTGCAAATTGCTTTTGGAGCATAATTTCCTATTAGTTCATTAATCTCTCTATTCAGAATGCCAACAAGACAGCTGATGATAATTCCGGAGGAAGCGGGTATTAAACCGAAGCAAAAGGGAAGGGGATTAGACATTTGGTAATATCCTGGCTTCCTGGGTGGAGGGGTACCCCAAAATTAATTCAGACAGTTAATAACACTATTCACTTTTGCTGATGAAGGTCTTATCATGGGCCAAGTAGTTACTAGGCTGAGTATTTTACCTTATTTATCTCACTGAGTTTGTTTCTTTTGTTAAATAAATAAATAAATAAATAAATAAATAAATAACCAAACAAGTAAAGTAGATACCATTTTCCTCTTTCTACGAGGAAGAAACTGAGGCTCAGCAGTGGTCACACACTAATTAGGGGCAGAGTTGGGATTCAAATCTAGGTGTGTGGGTCTGACCCACAGCCTGGGTTCCAATTCATTCCTTATCTTTTTGACTCATCACACCAATATTTACCGGATGGATTTACTGCAGAGACAATGATGAACAAGACTCAATTTTACAGAGTAAGTCCAAGGGGTATAACAGCAAAAGAGCCTGGAGAGCAATGAGTGAAGAGTGCCCATCCTGTAAAACAAAAGAAAATCTCACACGCTGAACTGCCAGGCTGGGAACTAAAGTTTGGTTTTTGTCAAACTGCTCTTTTTACATAGAGCAGTTGTTCTCAAAGGTGGTCCCAGGACCAGCAGCATTAACGCCACCTGGGAACCTGTGAGAAATGCAAATTCTTGGGGCCCCACCCAAGATCTGCGCCATCAGAGACTCTGGGGGGAGAACCCAGGAATCTATGTTCCTGGGTGAACCCAGGGGATTCTGATGCACGCTCAAGGTTGAGACCTATAGTCTAGAAAAAAAGAAAATCAGCTTTGCAAGGGACTTTGGAGCCGTGCTTCTCAAACTTGAATGTGCCCAAGAATCACCAGGACGATCTTCAAAATGCAGATTCTGACTCAGCAGGCTGGGGTGGGGCCTGAGAGCCTGCATGTCTCACCAGCTCCCACGTGGTGCTGATACTGCTGGCCCAAGGACCACACATGGAGTCAGCACGGGTCTAATCCAGTCCTGGTCACCCGGGGAGCTCCTGGCAGTCCCAGAACCAGGATCATTCTAGGATATATAAATATATGGATACATCATTGCCTTCAGGGCAGATTCAAATTCAAGCCTCTGGAAACGCTTTAAGAAAACAGGAAATGACCTGAGCCACACATTACTGTTTTCCCACAGTTCCCACTCAGGTGTGAGACCTTCCCTGAGCATCTGCATTGAAACTGCAGCCCCTTCCCTGGACCTTGCTGTCTCCCTTCTGTGCTTTGTCCTTCTCCTTAGCACTTAAGCATCATCTGCACAGACGCTCCATTTCGTGAATGTACTTGGTTTACTGCCTGTGTCCACCCCCCATTCCACCCGCACGTAAGTTCCGTGAGGGCAGACATATTATCTCTTTCATCCACTGTTATTTCCCCTGTGCCTAGGGCAGTGCCGGGCACATAGTAGGTGCTTGATAAACACTGGTTGAGTAAATGAACAAATGGCTCCGCCCATTTTCTCTAAGATGCTGCCTCTCCGGTCTTGCTGCCACCTCTCTGAAATGTCACCTGTTGCTGTCCTTTCTGCACGCTCTTCAGTTTCACTGAAATTCATTACTTTGTACGTGTGTCTTCCTCAAACTCCTTGGCACTAGGGTCTGTGTATTTCCCGTTTCTGTCCTTCTTCCAACCCTTCTATCTGCCCACAAGTGTGAAAGTTTTACCAATCTTTAAAAACACATATAAATGACCGTCCATTCTCACTATAATTAATGCAAAAGCTGTAGGATTCTATTCATAGAAGAATAAGTTCAAACTTCAACTGGTGATAATCAGTAATGTGCGCTCATCGTGATGGCCTGGAAATACTGTACCTCTAAACTCTGTTGTAGTTACACAGATACAATGTCAAAATTCCTGAAGTGTGCTGAAAGCCTGTAGCAGCTACAGGACTCTGCTTTCCCTGTGTTGGCAGTTTTTCTAAGGGCTGAAGCAAATTAGCATGAACAGGGGCCAGCCGAGTGGCGTGATGGTTAAGCGCCGGCTTGGGAGGCCAGCGGCCCCGGTTCGGGTCCCACATATGAGGGCCAGTAACACTGCCCTCAAAACAACAACAACAACAACAAAAACAAACAAACAAACAAACAAAAAATTAGTATGAACAATGGTGCAGTCCAACCATGGCTTGGTTTGTCTGCTGTCCCCTTTCAAACCAGGAGCCACTTTTGCACAAGGTAGAGTGAGGAGGAAAGTTCTGGGAGAAAGCATTGTCATCTGGGGTAAGGACATTTTATTGACTCCTTCCCAGTCCTGTGCTGAGTGCTAATATCACGCCCACTTTGCAGAAACAGCTTCTAGGTGGCAAGTGTCTTGCTCAAGCTCATACAAGTTCAGCAGTGAGCTGGGACTCAGACAGTTCGGGCTGCTTCTAAAGCCTGTGTTTCTTGCAGCCATCCCTCTCCCCCAGGTCCCCATCCCTCCCCTTTGGCAGGGCCTGAGCCTTTGCTCATTACTTCTAGAACAGAGGGCAGAAGCAAAGGCCACCTCAGAGTTCTGCCTTGAGTGCTGAAAATTAAAATGGCCCAGGAAGTATTCAGCCTTGCTGACTCCTGGCTGTGTCCCTGTCATCTAATTACCTGACTTCAAAGCCTCCACTCCACAGGTGTGAATATCTGAAAGCCGCTGTTCCCCACCACAGAACAGGGTGTGACTACACACAGATGAGACAGGCCCCCCGAAGCAGCTGGTATATGGGGGGGAGATCAGACAGCCTTCCACTTAAACCCAAGGGCCTGGCCTTGTGCCTCTCAGTGTCAGAAAGACCAGGGGCCACCAGCCTGGGGCCTCACCTGAGGGCCCTGCGTCTACAGAGGACCAAGGTGGGGATGGGGCCTCCAAACACGAACGCTTGGTAATTACTGCTCCCTCCCTCCTGTACGCCATAGAGCTTTAGGCGCCTTACAGGCTGGGACTAATTAATCCTTCCCACAACTCCAGGAGGGAAGGGAGCCCTTAGCCTTACTTCATTAATCAGGTAAAACCTCCAGCCTCGGGGGAGAGTGACTACTCGCCCCTGCAGCTACCCAACTTCCATCATCACGGGGCAGGGATGCGGGGAGGCTTGAAGGAGCCCAAATGAGGATTCCCAGCCTAGGATGGACAGGCAAGGAGCAAGGCTACAGGGGAAAGAAGGCTTCCTACAATCTTTTAAACCAAGTGGCTCCTATAAGCAAGCATAGGCACAGTCATTTGTAGCTCTCGGATGCAGTGGGATGTCACTATTTTACAGTAATTGGACCAGAGTAGGTAGTTTACAGAGTAAACAGAGTAGTACAGAGTAAACAGGTAGTTTACAGAGTAGGTAATACACGTTTACAGAAGGAGAGAGGGAGGCCAAACATGTGTGACCTTTGACAGAGGACAGAACTCTGAGCCTGGAACCGTGCTATGCACCTTTGTGCTGATTTCTTAAATGCTGACTGCCACAAAAGGTGGGTATGATGAGTATTCCTTTCATGCAGAGGAAAATACCAGGAACAGAAACGTGAGGTGACTTGCCCAAGGTCACACAGCTAGAAAGTAACAGAGCCAGAATTTGAATCCATCTTCGTCTGACTCCAGAGCCCACCTTGGGCACCACAGTTTTTCTCCGGCCTCTCTACCTATTGCCAGCCATGACCTGGAATGGGTATGAGAGGGCGAGACCTCAAGACCAACATGACGCCACAGAAAGAACAGGAGTTACGGGACCAGGGTCCAAGCCCTACCTGCCACTTCCTAACTGTGTGACCTCGGGTAGGTGGCTTATCCTTGCCAAGACTCAGCTTTCCCATCTGTAAAATGGGGAGAATCATAACACCTCCCCACTTCCCGAGAGGAGAAAAAATAAAGGAGAAAAGGACTTCACAAACTCTAACCCAGGGATCGTCAAACTACGGCTGAGGGACCCAAGCCAGCTGTCAACATACTTCCATAAATGATTTATTGGAATAAATAAATTGGTCACGTCCCTTTGTTTGTGTATTGTCTCTGGCTGCTTTTGAGCTACACGGCAGAGTTGAGTAACAGAGATGCTATGGCCCACAGAGCTATTTACTGTCTCACCAGCTTGAGAAAAAGTTTGCCAACCCCTGATCTTAGATGCTGTAAAAATGCAAGATGCCCCCACACCTCATCAGACAGCTTTGTGCATTTCAAGCCTTGTCTATCAGCTTGGGTTATTATCCAGAAGGGGTCTCCTTGAGCCCTTCCCCAAATGTACAGGTTCATTTAAGATCTATTTCTGAAAAACGGACCAAGCAACTCTCTTGAGAGTCAAAAAAAAAAAGCCAAACTCCCATAAGGTATTTCAAAGTCCAGTAGGGCTCTGACATCAGACACCACGAAAAGACGCTGCCAGGTACAGCCACTTACTTGCAATTTTTACACTTGAGGCCAAAAAGCATCCCTTTCCCACAGACTGTGCACGTCTGAGACATCCAGTACTTGGTGGAAAACCTGCGGGAAAGAGACAGAAAATGTTCAAAGGCAAGGTGATGGCGACTGACCTGTATCTAGAAGGATGAACCACTAATGGGTAAGCACACGTGTCCTGGCTTCCAGGCCCCCTTCTTCCGAGATATGCGACTTAATCAAGTGGCTTTCACCACTGGAGCCTCAGCCTTCTCATCTGTAAAGTGGGGATCATAACAATATCGACCTCACAGGTTGTTGGGATAATTAAACAAAGTCACGCATGTCAGGGGCTTCGCACAGTGCCTGGCACATGGTAAGCACTCCATGAATTAGGTTGTGGCTATATTACTACTTGATTGTGTGTAAGAGTCATTCATTCATTCAACAAATATTGCCTGGTTGCCAACTATGTGCCAAGTTCATTTCCAGGAAAGAGTGATGGATGAGGCTAGAACTGTCCCTGGAGAACCACAAAGCAAAGTGGGCTTTCCAGGAGTCTGGCGAAGCCATTCACCACCACTGCCAGTCATGTCACCTGGGAAGCTTCAAGAAGGGGCCTTCCCCCACAAAAAAAAGTTGAGATCCCACACTTAGTAGCAGAATCTGCTAAAGTAAAAGCCTTTTCAGACCATCAACTCTCCCCCGTCCCTGGCCATCACCACTTGCTGCAAACAAGGCTGTTTGGAGGCCTCCAATATGTAGCTATGAACCAGCAGGAAGAGAGATACACTAGATTAACTTCCTGAGCCCCCATTGCTGCCAGGGTACTTTCTTCTCCAAGAGATACCAGGCAAGAGCCGGGCTCAAGAAAAGCACTGAAGGTTGCTAGGTCAGAGTTAATTTTCATTTTCAATTTCTGTCACCTTCAGCAGGAGTCGTATCTAATCTCTACTGCCTCAGAGTGTCGAAATGAAAATCGGAAGTGATTATGTAACTTGGAGCTTGAGAATTCTGAGGGCAAGTTTGCATCCCTCTGCTCCACCATCCTGCCTTGTTTGGGTAAGTCACTCTCCAAACAGAATAAGCCGCAACCCAAACCCTCCATATCTAAGCAAATTGTAATATTCTGAACAGAGAGATTCTTGTGGCCAAAAGAAGTCCCTCTCCAGTTTTGGACTGGGGGTTGGGTTAGCCCCTTTCATCCCCTCGGGAGGGCCAATGAGTTTGGGAGGGTCTGTTTTGCAGGATTTGGCAGCTATAGGGGATGGCGTTTCACCCACCAGCCAGCAGCATGGAAATCAGTGGCAGGCAGGGTGAGAGGTAGGAGGGAGTTCGCTCTCCTTTCCAGCCCTCTCCCACCCCTGGAATCAGCTTTCCCTCTTCCCAAGCTCTGGCTGAGGTGATTCTGAGGACAGTAGATGGGATGGGATTTTAACTTCATTTTTTTTTTTAACCAAAGCTCATATGAATCCAGGTCTCTCCCTCGTGGCATAGAGCCCAGGGAGAAACACAGGGCAAGACTGAAGAGTCCCAGCTCTTCTAAGAAGACAGTCCTGATGTTCAAGATCATTAACTCATTTTCTGCCTCTAGCCATCAGCTTTTGAATCTGAGGTACCACCAGGTGCTAAAGCCTGGGGGTGGGGCTGAGCCAGGGGTGTGGCCAATTGAGGGGCAGGGCCAATCCAGGGGAGGGGCTGAGCCATGGGTGGGGCTGACCAGGGTGTGGGGCTGAGCCAAGGGCATGGCCAATTCAGGGGTAGAGCTGTGGCATCCAGCAGCGCAGAAAAAAGAAACAAACAAAAAGGTCCTCCTATTTGATGCCTTTCTCTCTGCATCTTACTGTCTGGCCATGACGTGTCTATCACATATTTCTCACTACTTCCTCCACCATTTTCTTGTTTGAGACTTAACAACTATCCTGTCAACATGCTTCTTTCAAGGGCTGTTGAGATGCTTTTCCGGGAGAGTGTGCTCATTGCTGACTCACCCCGGTTACAGGATGGGTCTGCCCCTGTTATCGCTCCCCACAGCCAACAGCCCTGGTCTCTCCATACTGTTAGGGTCTGGTAACCGTCTAACCCTCCACTAGACCATGAGCTCTCCGAGGGCACAGGGCTTACCTCTTGCGCAGGGCTGCAGCCCTGGCATAGAAACCCTGTACAAATATGAGTGGAAAGAGTCCATGAATGAGTGAACCAGTCCCTCAGCTAGTTCCCGGAGGCATCGGTGCAAAGAAAACTCTCAGCGGCGTTGTTCAAAGAACACGAAGTGCTGAGGTCAATTAGCTTGTAGACCCATCACTTAATCACCCAGGGCCTCAGTTTTCCTGTCTGTTAAATGGCCGTGACCACACTTGCACTGCTTGCCCCACTGAGTTGTGAGGAGATTATGAGGATCATGAAATACAATGTGGAAAGTTCAAGAATTTCTCATAAGGGAGGACTAGTAGATATAAATCTCCCTCCTGAAACCCATGGAGAGGTTGTCCCATGAACCCAGCAGAGCTGGAGCTCTGGACTGGTTTACACCTCAGCAGGGAGTGAGCCTCTCTGAGTTCAGTCTGCACTCATGTGTCTTCTGGGTGGGGAAACCCAAACTTAGGACATAAAGCATTTGTCTTGACAATAATACCATTTATTGAGTGGTTATTATGTGCCACAGCCTCTGCTTAGCACTTCAATATATTATTTCATTTAATCCCCATGACCACCCTATGGGTAAGGAGAATTATCTGATGAGAAAATTGAGTCTGAGAGATTAGGGAACCATCTCAAAGTTGCAAAGCTTTATTTACCAGCTGGGATGGAAATACAAGTCAGTCAGACTCCAGAACTCTGGCTTTTAACCATTATGTATTCATTTTATAAGGTCCCAGTTAATAAGATGCAGACATCTCAGGCCCTGGCTGCCACATTGAGGTTTAGCCTGGCACCAAAGAGAGGGGTATGGTGACAAAGAAGCTGGGGCAACACTTCTGCCCAGCCTGTCTCTACTTCAGGGGCTACAGTCTCTAGCCCTCACCATGCTGGAAGGCGGGCACCCAGGAATCCAGCCTACCTGTGCTTGATGGAGTTGCCAAGGTCTCTGCGAGGGATCTGAGGGGACCAGCGTGGCACTGATAATGTGTCTGCAGGGAGAGAAGAGAGAAGGAGATGAGCCTGTTACACAGAGGGTCGGAGGCTGAGGTGGGCTCCAGCCAAACCCTAGAAGGAACAGGGAGGCTTGCTGGCCTTAGTAAAGGCACTGACCACATCACTTGTTAAACCAAAGCCAAGAGGAACACTGGTTTAGCTTGTGTTATCTTAACCCAGGCAAGGTCCCCTGGGGACTTTGGACGAAGCCAGCTGTGCAAAGAATAAAATTGAGCATCACTTTCATTAACAGAGTCCTTAGTGTATGCCAGGCATGTGCTAAATGACCCACATGCCTTAGCTTGCTACATCAAAAGGACCCCAAGGATAGGGGTTGTTAGTATCCCCACCTTACAGATGAGGAATCTGAGGCTTGGAGAGAGGGTCATTTGCTCAAGGCCATACACTTCGGAGGCTGCATAGCAGCTGTGAATCCAGGTTTGAGGGGCTCTAGAGCATGTGTCCTTGCATGCAAAGTTCTAATGAGGTGGATTCCAAATGCCAGTCATGCAAGTACTACTTTCCTAATTTTGGTCATGCTTCTGTACAACCCAAAACTTATCTGCTTACTATTTGAAGTTGACTCTTTTTGTTTGTTTAAATACACTTATTTTAAAAGCAAATGCTATATGGAAAACTAATATCACTCTGTCTATATTGCAGGCAACTATTTAAAATACGTCCAACCATGTATCATATAAGCGCATGCTAGAATAAGGGGAAGGGCTGATGAGAGGATAGGTGAAAGATAGATAGATGGATAGGTAGATTGGCAGGTGGGTGAATGGATGGGTGGATAAGTGGATGGATAGATGGCTGGATAATGGATGGATGGATGGATGGATACATGGATAGACAGACAGACTGGTAGGTGGGTGGGTGGATGGATGGATAGATGGATAGGTGGATAGATTGGTGGGTAGGTGGATGGATGGATGAATGGATGGATGGATGATGGATGATTGTTTGGATAGGTTGATAAATGAATGATTGGATAGGTGGGTGGGTGGACAGATGACTGGATAGATGGACAAATAGGTGGGTGGATGAATTGCTAGGTAGCTGGGTGGGTGGGTGGGTGGGTGGATGGGTGGATGGGTGGAGGGAGGGATGGATGGAGGGATGGATGGATGAAGGGATGGACAGATGGACGGATGGAGGGTAGGACAGATAGATGGATGGATTGAGAGATGAATGGAAAAAAGGAAGAATCAATAAATCACATAAACTTCAGAGGATGACTGTTCTCATCTGGTCTTTTCCTGCATGCTTAGGCTAAATCCCAGCCACCTCCACTCTCACTCTCCCAACTGTCTGACTGTGGGTACCAGCCCCCACTTTCACTCCACTAGCCAGCTGCCAGCACCACCCTCCTCACAGACCTTGAAGTCCCTGAGAGGTGTGAAACAACACAGAAATGAACTAGGGCTGCCTGTGAAATCTCCACCAGCTAAGGAGAGAAGCAGCCAGGGGCTGACCCACATGCCAGCCCCCATTTTCTCAGGCCAGATGGATGGAGCCAGCTCCCTGTTTCCAAGCTGAAAATGCACGCCTCATTTTTCACAGCAATTGTTATGGAGTGGCACCCTCATCAGGGAGCCGGGCTTGTCCGAGCCGACCAGGGAGCATTTAACCTCCAAACCATTCACTCCTCTCTTCTGTCTAATGACATGTCTGCAGCCATCCGAACACTGTTTCCAGAAACCCCAATTCTGCCCTGGTAAAGCTGGGACCCTTTCTGGGAGAGCTAATGATTTTCCAAGATCTAAAGGGCAGAGAAAAACCCAAGAGGGAAACAGCATAATATATCAGAATCATAACTAGCAGAATTTCCTCTCGTTTAACTAAAAACTAAATGTCATCCAGTCCAAGCCCATTTTACTACTTGTTTCTGTTTCTGAGGGGAACAAAAAAGGCAAGAAAGAAAAACAATTTTAAAAAGGGAAAGCATTCTTTCTACTCCCATCTCCTTTGGGGACTGAATTCAGATGTGGAAGGGAGAACTCCACCTGCTAACTCCTTAAACTTCTCTCTTCAGTGCCAGAGGTGGGCGGAGGTCTGACAGCTGTGCTGGAGAGGAAGTTAGCTCAGATACACAGCTCCCTCATGGGGAAATCTACAAAACTAAGAACGCCAAAGGAGTTTCATCATGTGGGACATTCGTAGTGGCTGTCTAGAAAGGTGTGTTGAGAAGGAGTCTGAGGCTTGATAGGAAAGCCCCGAGATCGATTAGCAATGTCTGCCAGGGGTGAAGAATGAAGTAGTACCTACAAGTCTGCATAAATTTGCCCCTCCGGCAAGGAGGGGCCACATCTTCATTTTTGCCTCATTGCCTCCTATTAAGTACTTCATACATGTTTGTAAGTAAGTACTTAATACATGTTTGCTGAATCCAAGATATTTATAATATAAACGCCGAGTTTCTGGATCACTCCACAGGTGTTAGGCGTTATGCTGTGAAGCGTATACCCGGCAGCTCCATGCACTCACTGTTGTCATTATTCCCGCTGGACAAAGGAAGACACAGGAGCTTAGACGGGTGCAGTGGTTCACTAAAGGTACTAGGAGAGCTCCAAGGTATAACTGCAATTGTTCACAAGTCCTCCAAAAGCGCCTGCACCAGTATTTCCAACCAGGAATGCTTCTGGCCCCCAGAGGACATGTGGCAATGTCTGGAGGTATTTCTGGTTGTCATGTGACGGTGTGTGTGTGTGTGTGTGTGTGTGTGTGTGTGTGTGTGTGTGTTGGGGGTGGGAGGATGCTACTGGACCTAATGGCAGAGGTCAGGGATGTTGCTCAACATCCTACAACACGCAGAAGACCCCCACATCCAAGAATTAACCAGCCCCAGAAGTCAACAGTGCCAAGGATGAGAATCCTGGGTTCGGGTGGTTTTCACTTCTCTAGCCACCTACCTGCCCCCATCACCTCCAAAAAGACCAAGACGGGCCTTTTGAAACTCTAGTCAGCAGAGAGCAAATCCTTTTTTATTATAAGCACATCTCACAGTTAGATTCATACGCTTGTTCTCAATTACTGCACCTTCTCCAGAAAGTCGAAGTAATTAAGTTTAGTAGTTTGGTTTCATTTCCCTGTATCTGGTTGAAGGAGTGCATTCCGTCAATTACATTAAGCGGCTGCAGCATCGTTAGTCTCAAGCAATAATAACCTCCACAAGGCCTCGTACGTGGGTGTGAAGCGCTGAACTTTGAGATCCTCTCTTTACTTTCATCGTCTGGATTTCATTAAACTTGCCAATGCCAGCCTTAACGCAAAGGAACACTGTTTCAAGGGTTAGGGAGGGAAAAATCTATGAAAATCCAGGCCTCATCATAACAGAGAAGGCAAACAGCATTTACAGCAATTAAACTGATATAGACACGTCTGCTTGACAGTCAAAGCACCTATTAAGATGTCTCCACTGCTGAACAAAAGATTCTTTTCTGCTCTAATTTTCTGATAACAAGTCAGGCAGACACTGAGGCAGAACTGTGTGCAGCTCTGGTGTCTTCTGTCCCATGGGAAGAATCACAGACAATTTCTTAGATATTTTCATTTCTAGGGCCTGGAAAAAGAAAGTGTGTGTGGAGAAGAGGGTTCTTCCTCCTTCTACAGATCCTGCTGGCGATGCCCTCTCAAAAGTGCCTCCTTCTAGAAGGCAATAAGCCAGAAGCCCTGGTCTTTGCAAACACCTTGGTAGCCAGATAGACAAACAGAAGCTCCGACAGAAGGCACCGACATTCATAAAACATTCATGTTATCGAGAGCTTTCAAATGAAAAACTCGGGCTCTGACCTGGTGAGATGGAACTCAGGTTAACAGAGGAATCAGACATGGGAAACACATTTTAAAACATTTACCACAGCTACGACACCAGGTAAAAACAGGTGATGATAAAGTGAAGAAGGAAGAGGAAGAAGAATAAGAGGAAAAGACATAAGAATAATACTATGAAGAAAATAAGAAATAAAAAACAGATACGTTTTTGTTGAGTGTTATCATGTACCAAGCACTACAGCCAAATAAGCCCTTTCTATATTTTATCTCATTTAATTTTGGACGCATGCAGGTAATATGTCAACTGTTATTAGCCCCATTTTATCACCAAGGAAATCAAGAAGTTATGCCATTTGCCCAAGGCTACACAAGCAGGTAACGGCCAAGATTTGAATGCAGGTTACATAGCCAGGGCTTAGTAAAGGGCAACCAAATTCATCCCCATTTCACAGATGGGAACACTGAGGCTTAGAAGAACTAAGCAACTGCCTATTAGCTAATAAGTGACTGAGTGGGGATTTGAATCACAGACAGGAACCAAATAGATGCTTCTAGCCCAGTCTATCTTCCAGATACATGGAGTTCAACCCATCCTATACTGTCCATGCCTCCTACCTCTGTCTGGGGGATGGAAAAGAAACAATGAATATTGACCCTTTTAAGCTCAAGGAACGGCCTCAGACGCCTGGAAGGTGATGTAATAGTATATTGTTCACTCCTTCTGTCACACTCACGCTGTTATTCAAGACATATTTTGTTGAGCAGAGTGACACCCTCTGCCCCAAAATGGCCACGTCCTAGTCCTTGGAACCTGTCAGTATGTGACCTAACAGACAAAAAGAGATTTTACAGACGTGATTAAGATAAGGATCTTGGGATGGGGGAGATTACCCTGGATTATCCAGGTGGGCCCAGTGCAAGAATAAGCGAAAGAGGCAGGCAGGAGCGTCAGAGTTAGAGAAGATGTGACGATGGCCGTCTGTGAGGACAGAAAGGGGCCAAGAGCCAAGGAAGGCAACAGCCTCCAGAAGCTAGAAAAGACATGAAAAAGGATTCTCCCCTAAAACTTCAGAAAGAGCCAGCTCTACCGACACCTTGATTTTGGACTTCTGACCTCCAGAACTGTAAGATAATAAACGCGTTGTCTGAAGCCCCTGTGTTTTGGTAGTTTGCTATAGTAGCCATAAGAAACCAATACAGCATGTTATTTTGTGTCAGGTATGGTTTTAGGAGCTGTGGGTATAGTGAATAAAATAATCAAGTTTATCTGAGCTTACCATCTACAGGAAGAATAAGAAAGTGACACATTCCATGACACAGTGAGGGCTTTGGGGTTTGTTTTCAGTCCATGGGAACCTTGAAATACATTAGAACAGAGGCAGAATGCAAGAATGCTGGAGGGACCCAGCGGGGCGGAGCTCTTAAATCACAAATTTAGGAGCGCCGCCTGGCGGCCGAGGAAAGAACAACCCGCCAGGCTGTGACAAAAACAGGATGAGCCCACCCTCCCATCTTCCAACTCTCCACACCCATGAGATCTAAAGCATCAGCCCTGACCCTTACAAGACCTTTTGTCTCCCAGCCCAGGCCTTTCCCACTCCAGCTGTCAGGATTCCACCTGCAGCCCCAATAAAAAATCCGCACCCTACAGTAAATTAGTCCACTGACTGCCTGTTAAGTTCGCCAACTTGTTACAACGATGTTGCTAACCTTGTTTTGATATCAGAGGGATTATTCATCGTGAAATTGTACCAACCATCATGAATTTGAACCAAGTTTACTATCTGGAAGTGCAGAAAAGGCTGCGTGAAAAAATTGGACGACCTGAACTTTTTGCCAACAATTCATGGCTCTTGCATCACGACAATGCACCAGCTCACACAGCACTGTCTGTGAGGGAGTTTTTAGCCAGTAAACAAATCACTGTATTGGAATACCCTCTCTACTCACCTGATCTGGCCCCCAGTGACTTCTTTTTTTTACCTGAAGATAAAGGAAATATTGAAAGGAAGACATTTTGATGACATTCAGGACATCAAGGGTAATACGATGACAGCTCTGATGGCCATTCCAGAAAAAGAGTTCCAAAATTACTTTGAAGGGTAGACTAGGTGCTGGTGTCAGTGCATAGCTTCCCAGGGGGAGTACTTCAAAGGTGACCATAGTGATATTCAGCAATGAGGTATGTAGCAGGGTTTTTTTTTTAAAATATTTTATTGGGGAATTGGGGGAGGGGAACAGTGTTGGGGAATTGGAGAAGGGGACCGGCCAAGTTGTTCTTCAATCTTCGTTGTGGAGGGTGCCAGTCGCCATCTGGCTTCCTCTGGGCAGCTTGTGGCCTCTAAGCTCAAGATGCTGTGTTCAACCTTAGTTGTGGGTGGGCATAGCCACCATCCCATGCGGGAGTCAAACCAGCAGCCTTGTTGTTAAGAACACACGTTCTATCCACTGAGCCATCCGGGTGGCAGCTCAGCTTAAGATGCCAGCTGAGTTCAGTCTTAGTTGTGAGTGGGCATAGCCCACCATTGAACAGGCAATCTTGTTGTTATACCAGCTGAACCATCCTGCCACCTGTTGGCAGCTCAGCAACAGCTCAGCTCGGGCGTAGCATCACTGGCCCATGTGGGAATCGAACTGGCGGCCCTGTGGCTCAGAGCTTGCGCTCTTAAGCCAACTCTTAACCAACTCTTAACCACTCGGCTGGCCCTATGTAGCACTTTTTCTAGAATGAGTTCGCAAACTTAACTGTCTGACCTCATACACACCCCAAGGTGGGATATGCCTCTTGGAGCTGGCTTTTTTTTTTTCCATTTAATTCAAGCAACCCTATGAGCTTGTATCTCCAGTTTACAGATAAGGAAACTGAGGATAAACGAATTGTTCAAAGTCCTATAGCTAGTATTTGGTGGACTTTAGAGTCGAACCCAGATTCTTATAAAACTAAAGCCTTGTTATCCTCCCTACACCATACTATTTTTCTATACTATGTCTTTTTCTGAGATGAGTAGAAAAATTATTGTTTAAATCATGCAGTCCTAGAGTTGGAAAGGACCACAAGAAAATGTTGAATGCCATCTCTGCGTCTCTAAACCCTCTTGAATAGAAGAGGAGCTATCCTATCCTTAAGTGTTTCCATGGAGACAAAGACCACTGAGCACATAATGCTATTAATAACAACAGCTAACATTTAGTGAGCACCTACGGTATGGCAGGAGTCAGATTAAGTGCTTTAGACGTAGTATTTAATTTAATCTCCATAACTTCATTTCAGGCGGGGGTAGAGCTGGGGTTGGAGCTAGCAGAGTCAAACCCCAGAGCTCATCCTTAGAAATACAACAAATAAAATGGAAGTTCCAAGCTGCCCTTAAGCTCCCAGCTCTGAGACATGAGAGACTAAGAGTGACAACTTAACAAGCGTGCTGCATTAAAATCAACTAGCAAAGTCTTTGGGCCCAAATATACCTGAAACGAATACAACTTAGACCATTAAACTCTTCTTTTAGGGCCGCAGGCCAGGCCCCAGCTTAAAATCCCGCTGCTTTGGCCAAGGTGCCAAGCAATCCTTGACTAAAGCTGCTCATGATATTATTCACATAGCTGGGAATAACTCTATTTGCTTTAGCATCCAATTCAAATAGATCAGATATAAAATTGCTTTAATTACATGCTGTCTCTAAAGGTTACGGCTCCATGATTCTTCAAGGCCAAATTGAGTTTCTTTGTGCATATGGACATATTTTTTTTTCTCCCAAAGACAATTATAACCCACTTCCCAAGATCCAAATCTCATCATCTGGGGACTGTGACAGCTATAGAGGTATCCAAGGAACGACTTAGCACTGGTGAGTATATAGATGAGAAGGGCCCGGATGCCATGTCATGGGGGACAAAACAAGGCAGAGGGGAGTGACAGGGACAAGAGATGCTAGGGGTGAGCAAAGATTGTGCTGCTCACTCTTGATGGAAGAGACCATTCAAAGGAGATTCTTAGGGAACCCCCTGGCATTGCGGCAAAACAAAGAGCAACGGTGAAACTACCTGCCTAGAAATATTGGGTTGTCGGAAAAGTCATGACACATTTTTGCAACGAAAAACATAGAAAAAATGCATCATGACTTTCCCAACAATCCAATAGAAACACTGCAGGACATAGAGGTCTTGGGGTCAAACCAATCTGCATAGATGTGGGGGTTTAAACTAGAGACAAAACCTTGAGCGTGGACCTCCTTTGGAGTCAGATCAGCAAACTTCCTTTCTGAACAGGAGGGGCCTCCAAGTACTCAAGTTGCCCAGTGGAGTGTGGGGGGCGAGACCGTAGGAGTTTGACAGTGGCACACCTATGTTCACACATCAGCGCTGCCACTTACTAGCTATGAGACCTTGGGCACTTGAACCTCTCTGAGTCTCAGTTTTGTTTCCTATAAAAAGGGGGCCATAATATCTCCCTTGTAGGATTGTTGGGAGGATGAAGTGCGG
This sequence comes from Aselliscus stoliczkanus, assembly GCA_033961575.1. Taxonomy (NCBI): domain Eukaryota; kingdom Metazoa; phylum Chordata; class Mammalia; order Chiroptera; family Hipposideridae; genus Aselliscus; species Aselliscus stoliczkanus. The sequence continues at coordinate 11,800,270 of CM066736.1, forward strand.
TAATTAACTGGAAAAAGGCTCAGTTGAGTGACATATTATTGTTATTACTGTTTTTGTCATTGTCATCATCACTCTGCCTCTAGAATTAACACACCAGTGAGAACATGGCAAAACTCTCCTTGGGCTCTGATTTAGAACGGTTGGCCTACCATGACCCCCAGACCAAATCCAGCCCATCACCTGCTTTTGTTAATAGAATTTGATTGGCACACAGGCACACCCATCATTTACATATTATCTGTGACTGCTTCTGCACTAGGACAGCAGAATTGAGTAATGGTGTTGAGTAACAGAGATATGGCTCTCAACACCGAAATAATTACTACCTGGCCCTTTAGAGAAAAAGTGTGTCAACCCCTGATTTAGAGCTCTGTAACTCATTTCCTTGGCTGATTAGTTAGGATTTTTTTTCCTTTTCATTTTTTCCCCCCAGCTTTATTGAGATATAATTGGCACATAAAATTGTAAGACATTTAAAGTATACAACATGACGATTTGATATATGGACACATTATAAACGATTTTTTTTTCTCTGAAGCCAGAAGACTTGGATTGAAGACCCAGTTCTGCCAATTACATGGCGGGAATCCTTGGACAAATGGCCTGTATTCGCCAAGCCCAAAAGAGCAGGACCACTGGGTGTCACCCCTCTGCCCACCTACTCCTAGCACCCTGTGGGGTGTGTTGCTTCCATGCCCATTTTACAGAAGAGAGGAGCCAGGCACAGCAGAACCTCCAAGCAGTCCAGCCAAGACTCTAACCCCTACCAGTCTCGCCCCCACCCTGCATGCTTCTAGCCCTTGGTGTCTCCTGCAATGTCTCTGATTACATGCCACTGCTGAAATCCCTGTCAGCGTGTGAAGGCAGAGGGCAAAGAAAATTAACTCTCTCCTCTCACGGCTTCTGTCTGGGCTAATTAATACAATTATCCACTTGTCACTGTAACAAAGCAGAGAAAAGACCTTGAGGGTGTGTAAGTTACACACGGGTGGCGGTGCTGGTCATGGGCGAGGGGGATAGATAGAGAAAGTGCCCTCCTGGGAGTGTCTCCAGGTAGAAGCCCACCTTGGTAAGATGGTGAGCAGTGAGGACACTGAGCAAAAGGGAGCATAGCAGACAGAGGGCTGATGTATGGGGCAGGGGCAGGAAAGTAGGCTGTGAGGGGAAGACATAGAAAAACCGCAATCAAAGTTCTCCATCACCCATTCCACTGGCCCCAGACCTGGTTAAAACATGTTTTAAATCATGAAGCCAAACTGGGAGCGCCTTCAAAATCTAGTGGGAAAATGAGAGTAGATTTATTGATTTATTTCAATGTCCCTCTCCAGAATCATTCTCCCCTTTTTAGAAGACCATCACCTCATGTCTGAGTCCTGGCAGGTAACTTCCGAGCTGGGATCCCCTAAATCCCCCATAAATCAAAGCGTGTGGACAGTGATAACATCATGCGAATCCTGGAGTCATCACCTGAGAGCTATTTGGGCCCCCTTGGATGGCCTCAATTAAATTTCACTGCCGGTAAAGAAAGAGAAGATAGCTGAGGCATTTAATTACATTTTATAGTGTGCCCACTGCTGAATTTATTGAAGTGTATCAAGGATTTTTAACCTCGTAACCAAACAATGGGATGCCACACGAGTAATAATCTTTCTTGTGGGGGTGATAGATGGAGAATGCAATATGTTAACAGGAGGTTGGGTAAGCATGCCAGGGTGTGTGGGGGGACAATGGGGGCTGATGGGGGTGTGTATGACAAGAAAAGTGAGGCAGTGGGTCTCTAATTCTATAAGACCCCACCCCACAGATTACAGGGGGAGTGGCATTAGTTATCAATGTTCCTTCAATTCTAAAAATGAGACATTAGGGCATCTATCTTTCTTCCCTCTCCCTGCATCCCTACTCCAAACCTTCCCCTTGATATAATTTTATTGCTAAAGTCTGGAAAAAGGAAGGGATCATCTTGAAATGTCAAAATCAGTTTATGTAATAAGTTAATAATGAATAATAGAAAAAAGGAAATAAAATCCTAACATCTAGAAAATCCAGAAGAATCTCCTTAGAGTAACTGATCCATCTTGCTGTGGTTGACAAGTGCTTGGGAAATATAATCAATAAGGAAATATGTGCAGTGCTTCTGGAATTAGGTGTTTCAGGTAAATATCCTAAGGGTGGGTTTGGTGTATCCAAAAGCATTGTCTCAAGGACCTCCATTACAACATCACATATACTCAAGTGACCAAGAAAGGTCAAATGGGGAGGAAGAACGTGCTGATCCCAGGCAAAGAGGAAGAAAGGCCCTGTGCATCTGAGGAAAGAGCAGGACAGCACTAAGGGCCAATCTTGGGCTTAAATTCGCCGATGGCCCCATTACTGTCTCCGGCCCCTGCCCACCTTTCCCTGAGTCATGTTCACACCATGGATCTGCTGTTTTGCACCTCCCACCTTCAATGAAGCTGTTCTGTCTAAAACATTCTCCTACACACCCCACACACTACTTCTCTTAGCCTGACTCATGCCAATTCTTCTTCCAAGACCCAGTTCAGGCACGGTTCCTCCAGGAAGCCCTCCCAGAATGCACAGGGCAGACACCCCTGCCAGGCCCCCTCCCAGAGCATCCTGTGCGTATCTCTCCAAGCCACTTGCCTCATTACACAGAGAGTCTCTGCTTACATACCTAGTCTCCCCACCACCCTTGACCATGAACTCCTGGAGAATATGTGTTGCCAATTACCCATCTTTATGTGTTCAATGTCTGAAGCAGAGTTTGGCTTAGAGATGAGAGGTGAAGGGTTTTTCTTGCTAACTCCAGCAAAAATAAGCCAGAAGCCCAACGCTCTGAAGGGAGACTTCGGGGGACCCAGTGAGTCAGAAACCCCACTCTGCCCTGACCACCCACCCACACCTCCAGCCCAACCTCCCAGACAGAGAGCTCAGCTGAGGCAGCTGACCAAATGAGGCCCATCTATTCAAAGACGGAGCCCACCACGTCCTCTCCCATCCTTCTCCCCATGCCTGTCTGTCTGGGGCCCCACAGTTTTCCCAGCCACCTGGGTCAGGGCCCCTGAAATGTCTTCAACTCCTCCTGAATGGGTGTCATTGACACAGTCCCTTCCAAGGGCAGGCTTGCAATTTATATCAATTTTCACACTCAGTCCTCTCAGCAATCCTGTCAGGGAGGCCCATATCGATCCCACTTTACAGACGGATAAACTGAGGCTCTGGAAGCTTAAAAACAGAGAAGCAGAGTGATCAAATGAATGGGGTTTGGAGTGAGACAGATCAGGGGTTTTGTCCTGGCTCTGCCCTAACTGGGCAAGTTACTCAGCTTTTCTGAGCTGCAGCAGGTTAATAATGATTACAGCTGACATGGCCGGTACTGCCCAGTTAGGAGTTCCCCAAATCATCAGCCTGCTGGAGTCATCTGATGCCTGTGCCCCTCCCTCATATTGTGCTATAATTCAAGTGTCAGCAAACTACAGCCTGTGATCCAAATCTGGCCCACAGCCTGTTTTTGTAAATAAAGTTTTATTGGCACATGGCCATGCCCATTGTCTGTGGCTGCTTTTGCACTGTAAGGGGAGAGTTGAGTGGCCATGACAGAGACCATATGGCCCGCAAAGCCTAAAATATTTACTATCTGGATCTCTAATTAAAAGTTTACTGACCCTTGATTTAATTGAGCTGCGGTATGGCCTGGCTTTGAACATTTTAAAAGGTCTGCAGGTAACACTAATATACAGACAAGTTTGGGGTCTATTGGCCCACATGTTTTCCAACATGAGCTCATTGACTCTGTAACAACCGCGTCTGTTTCATTCCCTCCTGTGACCTCAGCAACTAGCACAGTGATGGGCAGAAACTGCCATCTCCACAAGTATTGAATGAATGCATGAATGAATGAATGAAAAACCCACCCTGTGAGGTAGGCACTGACCCCATTTTGCAGGTGGGAAAACTGAGGCTCAGAGGTCAGCTAAGGAAATCCTTCCAATCCTTCTGGGATTGGAACCGAGATCTCCCTGACTGTGAAGCCCCATTTGTGAGCACAATGGTCTCTCTTTTCTGAGATTCAGAAAGGAGGAGAGACCACCAGCAGAGTTGACAAGGTGCCACCTTCCAGGGAGAGAAGCCCTGAGCATGAGAAGAGGCAGGCTGGAGACCCCAAGAGGCTCGGGGGGGTCCAGCCAGTAATGTGGAGCCATCTCAGGCCACACAGAAACAAAGCCTGTCTCCCTGACCCAAAGAAAAACGCTAATTGGAAGAGGCTGGCTTGCTGCAGCCCCGGCTCAGGCTTAAATGAGGACAAAACAAGAGTTGACAGATAGAGGCCCCATGCTACCATCACCATCAATGTCCCTGTGAAGGGAGAAAAACAGCCAGCCCTGTGCTCCATCGATTTCAATTGTAAATGGTCTCATGTTGAAAGGAACCAACGGAAACAGCAGTACCAGTGACAGGCACTGGGTGGGGAAGGGTGGGGGATGCGCACACCACAGGCTGGGGTTCGCAAATCGGGCTTGACATCCGGACCCAGAAACAGGCCAAAGGAGGTGTTTGTTCAGGGACTGCATAGTCCACAATCCAGGCAACCCAGGGGCCCAAACCCTTTGCCTAAGAAGCAGGGGGCAAAGATAGAATCAATTCACAGGCGCAGACCCGAGCCCCAATCCTGACTCTGTCCTTGTGCTTCTTCTGTCTTCCTCTCTTTGGACCTCCTCTGTGAAACGGGAATGATAACCCATATGCCTAGTTTCCCTAAGAATCAAGCACTAATACATGAAACAAGTGCCTGGCACATAGTAGGTATGCAATCAAAGACAGCTTTCCCCTTGAGTGACTCAGGTACTTGTTTGCAGATTTCCTTCACATCTCCTTCCTCTAGCCTGAGAAACAAACCTGGGAAAAAGGCTCTTTTCGGAATGAGGCCACAAGTCTTTGGAAAAACAGCGGTGAGTTATAGGGAGGGCAGAGCTGTCTAGGTCCTTCTGACCATTTATTCCCCTCCTATCATCCCGATGTACATAGTCCTTGCTTGCCTGGATGTGATGGATGGGTCTTAAGTTCCTCGCACACTACATCATCAATTACTTTCATATTTATTGCCTTGAACTGAGTTTATGGATCTTAAATCAGAGCCTTTCAGAGTTGCCTGAGCTGAAATTCTCCCCCAATGGAAATGGAGCGTTTTTTTTCAAAAATTATGCAGCCACCCTGTAGATAATGTTTGGTGGGAGTTAATTGCTCACAGAACAAAGGGCTGCTGAGAAGTTCCCCACGCAGAGTCAGTCCACAGAATTTATTGCCTGAGTGGGCTCAGTGGGAACAGACCAGGCAAGCTTGCTGTGAGAAACCCTGGTTCAACTTTAAGAAACCCTAGGCACCAGCCATCCTCAAGTCTGAACTTTAGGAAATAGATTTCCTTTCTCTCTCAGTGTCCTAACACCCAAAGTGCCATCTAAGAGGTGTCACACTGTCTGTAGTTTGCAGACAATGGTGGAGACAGCCATGTGATGGATCTCATTTCAAGGGCAAGATGGGGCGTCTATATCCCAAAACATCCCTAAGTGGGGCTAAGGGGACAGAGATGGGACAGAGGTCCTGGTCCTGATGTGGCAGCCATGAAGTTAAGGCCACTGAGACAGGGGACTTCTGTTGTACCAGGGCCATGGTTTATCAGTGACAACTGTTGTCAGTGTTGGGAGTACAGAGGAACTGCACCCCCAGAAACTTGGGAGACAAGGAAGGAAGTTGATCCTCTAAGAGTGAAACTAGCCCAAACCTAATGGATCCGAGGACAGAAAAACAACGTTAATCTAAAGCAGTTATTCTCAACAGTGGTCTTTGCTGTCCCCAGGGGACATATGACAGTATCTGGAGACAGTTGGGGGGAGGGGGTGTAATGGCTGTGGGGGAGGTGCTGCTGGCATCTAGTGAATGGAGGTCAGGGACGCTGTTAAACATCCTAAAATGCACAGGATGGCCCCCCAGCACAAAGAATTATCCAGCTCCAAATGGCAATCATTTTACAGTTGAGAATTCTTACCAAAAGAGCCAGAAGGGAACCCAGATCCAGAGCCTGATACAATCAGAATAAATATACAGACAGATCGAAAGAAGAGCTCAGTTGACCATGAAATGAGAGACAGGGAGAATCACAGGGGTAGAAGATGGTTAGATCCTTCCAGCCTTCCAGGGGACAGGCATCCTTGACACTGGCGCCCATCTGTTCTTCTTCTAGTAAGAGCTGCCTGGTTTTCCACTGGGAAATTACCCCTCTGGCATCTCAGTCCTAGAGGTGTGGGGCATACTGAGCCTCCCTTCCAATTCTGACCCAGGCATGGCAAGTCCAAAGCATTCCAACTCCTCAACCACTGTGATTGGATCAGGGATAGGCATGTGACCCAAGACAGGCCAATCAGAGTCCACAAAACACCCTGGGACTTTTTTTGTTGTTGTTCAAGATATCGTCCATTCCCCAGAGTAGCTAAGCTGGTGGGCTGCACATCTGAGCACCCAAGGGCCACCTGTGGGAACGATCTATCTGAGAAGGTAGCCGACACACTAGAAAAGCAGAACGCACAGATACAGAGAAACCAAGGGCTGATATAGCATCTGAGCCTCTAGAGCTCCTCCAGTTATGATTAAATTCTCATTTTTAAACATTAAAAGCAGTTTGAGTTGTTACACTTAGAAGCAGAAGAATGATGGCCTACACAAGGTCGTGGAGACAGACATAGCCAGCAGACTTCCAATATGTCCAGTCCATAATGCAATCCCACCCCCACCATGAGATGGTTAATCATCATAAATGGTGGTACCCGCCATGTACGGGCAACATACTAGGCACTGGTGCTAAATATTTTACAGGTATTATCTCATTTATTAGGCACAACAATCTTATGACATCTTCATTATTATCATTATTATTTATCTCAAAATTATAGAGAAGGTACATGTAGTTCAGAGAGGTTGAACAACTTGCTTTAGGTCACACAGCTAGCAAGTGGTAGCCAGCTCTCTACCTGGGCAGTTTTCCCATACTCTCTCAGTTACCCTGCTCAGGGAAAGCAGCTTGTCCCAGCCTGAGGCCTTCAAACATTCCCCGCAACAAACGTCCCTTCTCTCTATTCCACGTTCACCTGGAAACCTCTTAAAGAAAATCTGGCTTTCAGGGTAGGCTGGCTGCGGAGAGGAAATGGCTCATCATCTGGCCCTGGGGAACCGCAGAACCTGTGACAGCGAGTTCTCATTGTACATTGAAAAACAGACATTCCAGTTTTAGACATCCGTCCCCGAAGTATTCGGAACTGGCAAAGCAAGACCCAGATTTCTGGATTCTCAGGAAGTTTCTATGGCAGTGGTTCTCCCACTTGACTATTCCTAGCAGCATTCTTTATAATAGCCCCAAAGTGGAAACACCCCAAATGTCTATCAAGTGGATGAATGGATAAACAAAATGTGCCATAGCCACAAAATGGAATATTACTCGGCCATAAAAAAGAATGAAGCACTGATTCAGAGATGAGCATGCAACATATGATGCTAAGTGAAAGAAGCCAGGCACAAAAGGCTACATACTGTATGATTCCATTTCTGTGAAATGTTCAGACTAGGTAAATCCATAGAGATGGAAAGTAGATTCAAGTAGACAGGGGCTTGAGGGAGGGGCAATAGGGTGTGACAGCCAATGGGTGTGGGGTTTCTTTTTGGGGTGATGAAAATGTTCTGGAATTCGACAGTGGTGATAGGTAACTGTGAATATACTAAAAACCTCTGAATTTTTTGTTTGTTTGTTTGTTTGTCTGAGGGCAGTGTCACTGGCCCTCATATGTGGGACCCAAACCGGGGCCACTGGCTTTCTAAGCCAGCACTTAACCACCGCACCACTCGGCTGGCCCACCCCTGAATTGTTTTAAAAGGGTAAATTCAGCAGCTCCGGGTGACTGGTACATGCTCAAGTTTTTTAAAATCACTTTATTTTTAAAAATTTGAGTGAAGGGGCAACCAGTTAGCTTAGGTGGTGAGAGTGCAGTGCTCATAACACCAAGGTTGCCAGTTCGATCCCCACATGGGCCAGTGAGCTGCGTGCTCCACAACTAGATTTGAAAGAACTACTTGGGGCTGGCCGAGTGGCAAGGTGGTTAAGCGCTGGCTTGGGACGCCAGCGGCCCCAGTTCGGATCCCACATATGAGGGCCAGTGACACTGCCCTCAAAAAAAAAAAAAAAGAAAGAAAGAAAGAAAGAACTACTTGACTTGAAGCTGAGCTGGTGGGCCCTGGAAAAACACACTGTTCCCCAACAAAAAATAAATTAAAAAATAAAGATTCCTTTAAAAAGGAATGCACTTGAGCATGCATCAGAATCACTCAGTGCTTGTTAACATACAGGTTGCTGGGTTCTGCCACCGGAATCAGATTCAGTTATATCTGAAACGGGGCCTGAGAACCTGCATTTTAACGCTCTCCCAGGTGACGCAATGCTGCTGGTCCCCGCAACTCACTGTGAGAACCACTGGGTGGCGCTATGCCACCCTCATGGGCCATAAACTGAGGAGGTACGGGAGGAACAAGACCCACACACCCTGTGACCACACCTACTCGTACGGACTTTGCACTATTGGGTCACCTACAGAAGAATTTATTTATAGAGTTGCCAGTGGCTTTCGTCGCCATGTGTTATGGACTGAATGTGTCCTGCCCACCAACTTCACATGTTGCAATCCTAACCCCTGATGCAATGGTGGAGCCTTTCGGGTGATTAGGCCATGAGGGTGGAGCCCTCATGAACAGGATTAGTTCCCTTATAAAATGGACCGCAGAGAGCCACCTTGCCCCTTCTGTCCTGTGAGGACACAGAGAGAAGATAGCCACTCATGATTCAGAAAGCCAGCCTTGATCTTGGACTTCCCAGCCTCTAGAAATAAGTGGGTGTTCCAGCCATCTCGTCTGTAGTATTTTTTGTTATAGCAGCCTGAACATATCAAGACACTGTGGTAGGCTGAACAATGTGCCTTCCCCCAAAGAGAGCCACATCCCAATGCCTGGACCTGGTGAATGTGACGTTAGGTAGCAAAAGGGACTTTGCAGATGGATCTTGAGATGGGAGATTATTCTGGGTTATCTGAGTGCTACATGTAATCACAAGGGTCCGTATAAAAGGGAGTCAAGAAAGTCAGAGGAAGAAGGCGATATGGCCATGATGGGACCCGGGGGAGAGAAAAATGATGAGATGCAGGCTAAGCACAGCCTTTAGAAGCTGGATAAGGCAAGGAAACAGGTCTCCCCTGGCAACTCTGGAAGGAACCAGCCCAGCCGCTATCTTGATTTTAGCCTCATTAGACTCACTTTGGACTTCTGACTTCCCGAACTGTAAGAGAATCAGCTTGTGTGATGTTAAGCCACGAAATTTAAGGTCATTTGTTAGAGCAGCATTAGGAAAATAATACAGCCGTGTGCCTCCCAACTCTCCTTTCAAAGAAAAAGGTGTAAATTTAGGGCACTTATTAAGGTTCTACTCTGTGCTGGGCACTTCATATCCGGAATCCTCACAACAACCAGACAGATGGGGATTATATCCCATTCACAGAAAAGTACAGATCAGAGTTCAATACTTGGCCCAACACAGCTACTGGGGCGGGGGAAGGGTGGGCGATTCTTGCTACTTTGTTTATCAGGAATTTCCCACAGGGAAAAAGAAATCCGTGTATCCACCTAGCAGCCTGAAGCAATGGGGTTGGCACAGTAATACCTGTGAATAAGTCTCAACATTTCATAAAAGTCCAAAGCCCATCCTTGGCGTGAAGCAATTTCATCTACGAGGTCCTAAGAGCAGGCACTATCCGGAAAAACCCAAGGTGTGCTCCCACCTCGAATAGTCCTTTTGTGGTGTTTTCATTGACCTCGAAAATTATTTGGCCTCTCAGACTGACACTAGGGCACTGATGTGGAGCCTTAGCTGTTTCTAATCTGACACAACTTCAAATAGGACCAAGAGGCAACAGTGACAGAGATCGTGGGCTCTGGAGTCACAAGACCATCTCTGCCTTATAATGAGACCTGCGTACCAACTGCCCCTCTTGGACCTTTATAACATCCATTGCTCCAGGTCGGTGGGTCTCAAATTTCATGCTTCACAGTCACCTGGAGGGCTGGGTAAAATACTGATTTCTGGACCTTGGAATTGCTGATTCAGTGAGTCCAGGGAGGGGACCAAGAAATCTGTACTTCTAACAAGTCCCAGGTGATTTTGATGCTTCTGTAAGTTTGGGGACCGAGCTTTAAGAACAACTGCCCTAGATAAAGGCTTCTGGACCTCGGCACGAATGATATTTGGGGCTGGATCATTCTTTGTGGTGGGGACTGTCCTGTGCACTGCAGTACATTGGGAAGCATCCCAGGCCTCCACCCACCAGATGCCAGCAGCACCCTGCTCCCCAAACAACATCTCCAAACGTTGCCAAGTGTCCCCAAGGCAGTGGGGCAACATTGTCCCTGGTTGACAACCACTACTGTGGATCAAAATTATCAAGAATGCACGAGGAGAAGGGAACTACACTGAATACCACCCCCACACATCTTGGGGTTCTTGACCACGGTCCCAACTATTTATCAAGCGTGGAGTGGTGAGTGTGGGGGTTGGGGCAGGTTGCCTAACCCTGTCACTCTTGCAGACACCATGAGGTTAAATAAACAGGTTCTGCAGCCAAATGGTTCACTGTCTTCTCAGTTTTCCCAAGTTCTCAGGAAAGCCACTGCGCCCAGATGCAGTGACTCGGCCCAGTCACTACAGACAGAATGGCCAACCCTGGCTAATCGCTGAGGAATGAGGCAGAGCCAGCAAAGGCCAATGCTCAAAGGCGATCTGATTGCAAATATCAAGGAGGAAACACATTCACAAAGCGGCCCCAGGTTCCCAATTCTCAAGCTCAGCAAACCAAATCCGAAGCTGCAGTCCTCTCAGGGTTTTCAAAAGCCAGGTGAGGACAGCCAGCCAGTGGGGAAAGGCAGGGGTGCCAAAGGCAGGGCTGATGGATGGGTGTGGATGCAATCAGACGCATTTACAGAGCCTTTCTGCTCCGACACCTGTGCCCTTTCTCAGGGGAGTTTGGCTCTGAATGGGCCCCTGGACCACACCCTCCGTCTTCTCTACCTGGTGCTCCTGTTTTTATAGAGAGGAACACAACCTAAGGATGGATTGGTTCAATGTGATCATTCTCGCTTAGGCACAAAACAAAGGCAAGATTGATGAGCTCCCAGGGAGCGCATTCACCAGCCTGATCTATGCCTTTTACCTTGGGGCAGGCAGCAAGGCTTCCAAGCGCATGCAAGACGCAGGCTCTGCATTTATCAATAGGACCTTGATTCTCTAAAGATTGAAAGGGGTTGTCGTGGGTGAATGCTTGGAGCCAGCTCAGGGTTTTCGGAGCCTCTCACTCAAAGCCTCCAGGTGACTCTTTTTGCATCTGCTAGCTTCTTTCATCCCTAGATAGAGCACCCTTGAGTGAGGGCAGGTAACAGAAGGAATGGTCAGGTGATGTACAATGCATGGGGGCTGAGGGGTGCTCCTGTGTGCTGGGAAGGGCCAGGTCCTGCTTCCTGAGTTCACGTCTCAGCTTTGCCCCCTGGCCGAGTCTTTTCCCCTCTCTGAGATTGTTTTACTTACTTACGGTAACGTGAGGATGTAAATAGCACCACTGCGAGGGGTGGATTCAATAAGGCCCTCGAGGCCTGCTGCCTGCTGCCTGCCTGGGCATCCTGGCTCTGCTACTTGTCAGCTCTAAAACTTTGGGCAAGTTCTTGCTGCATCTCTTTGTGCCTCACTAGCTCCACAGAGGAGCAGCCAAAATGGTGCCTAGCACGCAGAAGGTGCTTAATTAATGTTTCATTTAATGTGTAATTAACATCCGTCTCCACTTACTTCTACTCAGCCTCAGAGTGCATCAGATAAGGCATGAACAGACTGTGCTCACTCATTCAGAATCAAAGATCTTGGGGGTGCCTGAAGGCCTGAGTTAAATAGGGTCCCCCCACAATTCACATCTACCCAGAACCTCAGAATGTGACCTTATTTGGAAATAGGGTGCTGGCAGATGTAACCAAATTGAGATTATAATGGGTTAGTGTGGATCATAATCTCATGGCTTACAAGGAGAAGGGGTAATGGACATAGAGACGCACAGAGGGAAGGGGGAATGACATCTCCCGCAGGGATGACACAATAATGACAGAGGCAGAGGTTGGCGTGGTGCATCTACAAGCCAAGGAGTGCCAAGGATTGCTGGCAGCCCCCAGGAGCTAGGAAGAGGCAAAGAAGGATCCTCTCCCAGAGTCATCAGAGAGCATGGCCCTGCTGATATCTTGATTTCAGACTTTCAGCTTCAGATTTAGGAGAGAATAAATACTTGTGGTTTTAAGCCACCCAGTCGTGGTACTTTGTTAGAGCAGCCTTGGGAAACTAAAGCCTAATATGGTGGGAACCCTGTTTGTCCCTTCCCCTGCCTCCAGGCACAAGCCCACCAACCACTCCAATCTCTCAGCTCTTGCATCTGACTTCTATCACATGGTCAAGAAGGATCTAGAGCAGGGGTCAGCAGATATTTTCAATAAAGTGCCAGGAGTACCAGGAGTAAAGACTTCAGACTTTAGACTTGGCGAGTCACACCATCTGTCACAACGACAAGGCTCTGTCATTGTCCCTCGAAGGCAGCCCTGCAGATCAGACGTAAATGAATGGGCATGGCTCTTTTCCAATCAAACTGCCTTTATGGACACTAATGTTAATTTCATATAGTGTTTACACATCATTAAATATTCTTCTTTGGATTTGTTTTTCACTTATTTAAAAATGTAAAAGCACATTCTTAGCTTGTGGGCCATACAAAAACAGGCAGTGGGCCAGGTATTTTCTTTAATTGAGGCAAAACACCCATAACATTAATCATTGGAACGTGTACGATTTAGTGGCATTTAACACATTCACAGTGCTGTGCAAACAGTACCTCTGTCTAGTTCCAAACCATATTCATAACCCCCAAAGGAGACTTATCAACCAGCCAACCCTTGTTTTATACCCCACACAGCCCCAGCAACTACCAATCTGCTTTCTGTCTCGATGGCACCTCGTCTAGGCCTATCAATACAATCACACACTATGCTGCCTTTGCATCTGGCTTCTTTCACTTGGCATCATGTTTTTGAAGTTCATCTCTGTTGAAGCACGTGTCAGCACTTCATTCATTTTTCATGGCTAAGTAATATTCCATTGTACCCACCCATCAACCGATGGGCGTTTTGGTGGTTTCCCCCTTTTGACTACTGTGAATAGAGCTTCTGTGAACATTTGGGTACAAGTCTTTGAAACCCTCTTTTCAATACTTTGGGGTACACGAGGTCAGGCGACAAGTTTGCAAACTTAATTGTCAGGCCTTGTATATCTAGGAGTAGAATTACTGGGGTTGTATAGTCGTTCTAGGCTTAACATTTTGAGGAACCGCCAACCTGCTTTCCACAATGACTGCACCATTTTGCTTTATGTGCCAGATTTGACTGGCAAGCCATAGTTTGCCAGTCCTTGATCTAGAGTGAGAACATGAAATCTCAATGCCTATAAACCAGGCAAATGAAATAGACAGGTTAGAAAGTGAAAAGACCATTTAGAGAAATGAAACATGGGCCCTATCAATCTATCCACAGTTGATCCAATTTTTATAGAGACACTGATAAGGAATTTCATGAACATTAATACAACTAATATATATATATATATATATATATATACACACACACACACACACACACACACACACAAACACACACACACACACAAACGCATGTAGTGCTAGATGGCAGCTAGCATTCTGCCTCATTCATGGAGGGACAATGGGAGTGGTTGGGGGTGCAGTGGAGAGTTGGGGACCATGTACCAATCTATGGGGGTGACCACCACTCAGCTCTAGTCTTCCGTGGCCAAGCTAAGCTGGAATGCGGGTCCAGTGCTGCTGGATTTTTGATTCTTCCAAGAGAAACCAGAAATTCAGATTTTTATATGAAATGCCCAATTTTTAAATTCAGGGCAAAGCAAAAAAATTAATTCATTTGCATGGGCCACGCAAAACATATTTGCAGTTCATATGCAAGGTTTCTAATCTCTTGTATTTTCTTCTAGTATTGTTGGTGGCATCTTCTAAAGAAGAGTCAAATGGACTCACTGGGATCTCAGTGAGGGTTGGGCTCTTGAAGAATCGTGTGTTTTGAGGTTCTCCCAAGTGTCTGCTGATGGACAGATCTGCACACCCTGAGTTTGGGTGAATGCTACTGCGACAAACTTGTTGATGTGGGTTTCAAGGACACTCTCTCCAAGCCAGCAAGGCTCCGACATCCAGTTGGGCTCCTTCAGTGCTGCTGGCAAGGACCCTAAACTTCCTATCCCGTCACTCAGAGGAGGAGGGTCCATGGGACTAAATTATAGTGGGCTTATTTTATGCCTCAGCTAGATTCCAGAAATAAGGAAGGAAGGGAAGAAGGGAGGAAAGGAGGGAGGAAGGGAGGGAGGGACGGAGAGAGGAAGGGAGGAAGGAAGGAAGGAAGGAAGGAAGGAAGGAAGGAAGGAAGGAAGGAAGGAAGGAAGGAAGGAAGGAAGGAAGACAAAGTGAAGAAGGTTTGTACATAAAAAGACAAAAGCCCCTTCTCAAATGTTATAGCAGTGAGTTGGGAACTCTGCAAGGAAGTTCGCCTGCTGCCAAGAACGCAGAGCTGGGAATCAGGCTGGGGTTTAGGGGATGCTCTGCTAGTAACTAGGTGTAGTCGTAAGGCCAGTCACTTCACTTCTCTGTGCCTCAGTTTCTTGCCCGTTAAATGGAGACCATGGTACGCATCCTTCCCGCTTCTCTGACTTGCCAGTTCAAAGTGTTTTGGGTGATAAGATATAATTCGGCTTCTCCCAATACTTATTACCTATTCCACACTAGCCCTTTGAGATGCTCCATGAAAAAAAAAAAAAAAAGGCGAGGGCCGGTCGAGTGGCGCGGGGGTTGGGCGCTGGCTTCGGAAGCCAGCGGCCCAGGTTCGGGTCCCACTTATGAAGGGCAGTGACACTGCCCTGAAAAAAAAAAAAAAAAGAAATCTCCATTTAAAAAAAAAAAAGGTGATTCCATGGTCACTAAGCTTTGAAAAGTCACAATGGACATTCAGATTATTACAAGTTTTGAAAAGTCCTGTAGTAAAAGAGACCTCATTTAACTTGTTATAACCCAGATTTTCCAAGTTTGTTTGGCCGTGGAATTCTTTTTCCCCCCATAATGCCTATTCACATCCCATATAACTAGTACTCCGGAGACACATGACGATGGCTCAAGATTACCACTCCTTGTTTCTGGCTGGTCCACTGAGGGCCAATGGAGCTGGCTGGCCCCAAGAGGCCAAGAGCCCCGGGTGAGACTGCAACCCCTCAAAGCTTCGACACAGCTTCCTATCTGCCCCATTCTGGCTTCAGTCTTCCATCCCAGCCCCTGGCTCCGCTCTCCAGCCATGATCCTCACTCCAGAAAAGGAGGGAAGGGCCCCCTCTAAGGAAGAGCAGGATGGGAAAAGGCCCCCAGCTCAATCCATTATCAAGAGTGACATCAAGAGGGCCGGCCGAGTGGCACGGTGGTTAAGCGCTGGTTTCGCAAGCCAGCGGCCCCGGTTCGGGTCCCACATATGAGGGCCAGTGACACTGCCCTCAAAAAAAAAAAAAAAAAAAAAGAGTGACATCAAGAGATCAAATTCCTAGTCCGGTGCTCTGGGCAAGTTACTTCTCTCTGTTCTTCTGTTTCCTTGTTGGAAATCAGTAATGTCACACCCCGCTGTGGTGGACATGGCTGATATAAGATGCTGTGTTGCGATAATGCATGCAAAGCGTTCAAGACAGAACCTAGTGCATGGGAGAGCTGAACAGATGAAAGGTGAACAGTAAAAAAAGGTTTAAATAAAGCTGCAAGGCCTGTATCCAAGGAAAACATAGGCAGTCTCTGCTATGGACTGAATGTTTGTGCCCTGCCCCCAAATTCACATGTCGAAATCTTAACCAGTAATGTGATGGTATTAGGAGGCAGGGCCTTTGGGAGGTGACTAGCTCATGAGGGTGCAGCCCTCATGAATGAGATTAGTGCCCTTACAAAAAGATCTCAGACAGCTTGCTTCCGCTCTACTCTCTGCCATGAGAGGATACAATGAGACGACAGCCATCTGCAAACCAGGAAACCGGCCTCATCAGACACTGGGTCTGCTGGCACCTTGATCTTGGACTTCCCAGCCTCTAAAACTGAAAAATAAAATTCTGTTGTTTAAGCGTGTCGCCCCCAACTGCCAGTCTGTGCTATTTTTGTTATAGCAACTCAAACAGACTAAGCCTGTCTGCTTGGTGATTCCTGCTGACTTTCACACTGCTTACCTCCTGCCTGCCCTCCCTCCTTCTGCCAGGGAGCACTTGCTAACTGCTCTCTCTGGCTCACATACTGGGCTAGGCTCTGGGAATATGGAAATGAGGGTGAGATGAGGTCTCTTTCCTTAAGAAGCCCACAGTGCCTTCTGGACATGTCCCTTAAAGTGTAGAAAACAAGGAAGAAAATGATGAATGCTATAGAGATTCACACAAATAAATACAGGAGTGGGGGCAGAGGAAGACAAGGGACCCTGATAGCTTCTCTCTGTCTCTGCTCAGCTTCTCTGTTTGCCTCCCCAGACGTCTGACCGCCCTGGAACCCACGGCCAGCTCTGTAGGTGATGGCGCCCCATGCAGTCAGGCCTGCCCCTGAGTGGCACTTGCAGGCTGATTAGTGCTGGCTCACTGTGCTCAGTGCCAGGGAACTCCTCAGGAACAAAGGGCATGTCTGGTTCATCTCAGTCTCCCCTGCGGTGGCCCAGGACCCCTGTCACTCTGAATGGTCCCTACTGAAGATCTAGTTGCATTAAACTAAGGTAGGGCTAGGCCATTTTGCACACAAAGAAAATCCCTCCCCTTGTAATTAATGGCAAACACAGAGATGCCTCCACTGTACCAAGAGCTTAGGATGTACAACCCTCATTCGGTATTCCCAGTGACTGTGGGGAAAGAAGCATACATCTCCCCTTTTGCAGATAAGGAAAATGGGCTCAGAGAGATGCACAGCCGGTCGGCAGCACAGACAGACAGTGGAGCTCAGAGCGAACAGCCTCGGAACGCTCCAAACCCCGGATCTGCACCATCCTCAAGGGGTTTGTGCTCCTGCCCGGCTGGGAACTCTGGCCTCAGCCCCTCCCTGAGCCCCCAGTTCTCTTTCCCAATGGGAGACTCTCCAAAGGGAAGTTGGGCAAAGCTCAAAGCTGCCTGGGCTGATGCTCTCCCACCCCGTGGCATCCGCAGACCTCCCCAGAGAGAAATGAGCAGCAGGTTTGATGGGCAGGGGGTGACGGTGTCAGGCATACGGCAGACAGGAGATTAACCCGGGGGTTCTGCAGCTCTGAGACCGACAGACAGGTATGACAGGAAGGCACAGGGTTTCTGACACCCCTGGCGCCCTTCTGGAAAGAGCAGGGCAGAGTCTGGGCACAGCTGCTGTCACATATGACACTGGGCTGTCCCTGCGGTCACTGAAGTGTGAGTGATGGCTCCTTAGGCACAGATGCCCAGCCCACAGGAACCGTTGCCACAAGGGCCAGCTCAACTCTGCAAGGGGGACACCACACTCCGTGCTTTCCAAACTGTTGGGACGGCAGCAAGGAGTTGGAGTGAAAAAAAATCAGGGCTTGCATCACTGGTGCACGGCTTACAAACAGGAAACATTATTTAACTTCTCTACGCCTCAGTTTTTGCATCTGGACAGTGGAGCAGAAAACAGTACCTACTTCCTGGGCTTTTGAAATGACAAACTGCCTATTAAGTTGTCAGCGTTTTACTAAAAGCTTGCCTAGACCACGCGTTCCTTGAAGACATGGCAGTCTTACGCAGTGCCTCGAGAGGTCTCGGGCTTATCATATCTGCTCAGTTAAGAAAAAACTATCTGGGTGGCCAGATGACTCAGTTAGTTAGAGCACAGTTGGTTAGCGCAAGGTTGCAGGTTCGATCCCCACATGGGCCAGTAAGCTGCGCCCTCCACAACTAGATTGAAGACAACCACTTGAACTGAGCTGCAGCTGAGCTGCCAGTGGGTGGCCAGATGGCTCAGTTGGTTACAGCATGTGCTCTTAACAACAAGGTTGCTGGTTCGATTCCCACATGGGATGGTGGGCTGTGCACCCTCCTGCAACTAGATTGAAAACAGAAACTGGACTTGGAGCTGAGCTGTGCCCTCCACAACTAGATTGAACAGCTAGATTGAAACAGCTACTTGACTTGGAGCTGATGGGTCCTGGAAAAACACACTGTTCCCCAATAAAGTTTAAAAAAAAACAAAAACTATCCACCAAATAAGGGAAAGAGCAAACTAATGAATGAAACCTCAGATCGTTTTATCATTGCCTCCTGATTCAGATTTACAAAGCGTCATTATTACTTTTAAAACAAAGAGATTGCAGCTGAGAGAATAAAGAACTTTGCTCCAGAATTGCAGATGGAACTTGACTTCAGAACCGGGGGAAAAACATCAGAGCAGCTACCCTGCTCAGCACCAGAAGGACAAGGGTCCATGAAAAGTCTTTCACTTTCATGTCTTTTTAAATTGGAAAAAAAAAAAACATGAATGTACAAACAATGAATAAATAATCATGAATCCAGCATGGGTTACAGTTCTTTTGATGCCAAAGGAATCACAAAATATAATTTTTAATTTTATTTTTCATGGAGGAAGCAGGGCTTGTGAAGGCAAAAGTGCCTCAGGCCCACACTGGACAGTACGCACCTCTGTAGAAACAGCATGGAGCTGTGATTTGAGGCTAACTGATGCAGCTAAGCACTGTGAGGCCTGGGCATGGGTGGGTAGTTATAGCTCAAACTGGGAGTGAACAGGGAGCCCTAGGAGGCCCCCCACAGCCTGGGAGCCTCCTCTCTACTTTCTGGGAACAGGAAGCCATGCTTTCTCCCAACCTTGTTACCTCCGCATGCCACATCTCTGCATTCCTCCGTACAACCCTGTCGACATGTATCCCTCCCTTTATCTACACCTCTCACCTTGGTCCCAATCTCAGGCAGACACATCTAGGCTTGGAGGAGGGGCAAGTAATTGTGGAGCCAGGTGGCCTGTTGATTTCATGTCCTGGCTCCAGAAGGGGCCATGCCTGGGTTCAAATCCCGGCTCCACCGCTTTGTAACTGAAAGATCTCGGATAAGTGACTTCATCTGTTTTGGCCTCAAGTTCCACATCTTTAAAATGAGGACAAGAAGTGATTCCCCGTGATAAATCTAGTACTCACCTGGCACTGAACATAGTTATTAAAATACTCTTGACTATATTCCCTATGCTATACTTCACATCCCTATGACTATTTTATAACTACCAATTTGAACTATAATTGAAAAAAAGAATGATCCTAGCCAATTAATGAATTAATTAATTAAAACATAAGAACCTTTCACAGAGTTGATGCCAGAGTAAACAAGAGAACAATCCATGTACAGTGCCTGGCATATAATAAATGCTCAGTAAGTAATACCTGTTGCCTCCTTCTAAAGAAATCCCAAGACTATT
The DNA here is from genome assembly GCA_033961575.1 of Aselliscus stoliczkanus. Taxonomy (NCBI): domain Eukaryota; kingdom Metazoa; phylum Chordata; class Mammalia; order Chiroptera; family Hipposideridae; genus Aselliscus; species Aselliscus stoliczkanus. The sequence continues at coordinate 11,819,909 of CM066736.1, forward strand.
CTTTCAGGGATCATTTCTATAGTTCGTTAAAGAAATCCCACACTGTAAAGTTCAACTAACCCAGAGGTCTGCTGGCTTGAAGACCAACTCCAGCCCATCCTCTCTTTGTGTGTGGCCTCAATCTAAGAATGGCCTTTACATTTTAAAATGATTTTAAACACTTTTTAAAATTTAATTTAAAAAAAAAACTTTTTTAAATGAAAAAAATGTTTTTTGATATTTTATGACATGTGAACATTATACGAAATTCAAATTTCAGGGTCCATAAATAAAGTGTCCTTGGCACAGTCACACCTATTCATTTCTGTATTGTCTGTGGCTGCTTTTTTTCCTATAGTGACAGAATTGAGTCGTTGTGGCAGAGACCATATGGCAGCATTTCTCAACTGCAGCACAGTTGACATTTGGGACTGGATAAATCTTTGTAGTAGGGGCTATTCTGTGCATTATAGGATATTGAGCAGCATCCTTGGTCTCTACTCACTAGATGCCCATGGCACACGCTCCTCATGTGTGACAACCAAAGATGTCTCCAGACACTGGAAGTGGAAAATCACCCCCAGCTGAAAACTACTGCCATATGGCCCACAGGACCTAAAATATTTGCTATCTGGCCCTTTATGGAAAAAAAGTTTGCCAACTCGTGAGCTAACCCAACTTCCTTGTTGCACCGATGAAGAAAGTCATGGCAGAGAGAAGACTGTGCCATTCCCAGATATACTCAGCTGGATTGTGGCAGCGCAGGTACTGCTTGAACAGTTTTCTTATTTTTATATTTTTTCTCAGCATTCTTTGTACTATATTACCCAGCCTCCAGAGTAGGAGGATGTTTAGCTTTTATGGAGTATAAATCAAGACCATTTTTATAGGGTAATTTGGCAATATAATTCAATAGCTTTATAAATATGCACACTCCATGACACAGAAATTATTCTTCTAAAATTGCCACCTAAGGAAATAATCATGAATGCACACAAAGCTCGGTAGTTATGTAGATTGTTTTGCAATTGTAGAATTACTCAGAATGCCCCCAGATTAGAAAACAACCCAAATAAAATACAGGCCATATGATGACAAGATACTAGGCAGCCATTAAAATTGATCCCAATTAGGAAAAACGTATATTCCAAATTTGAGAGACAGAGAGAGAGAGAGAGAGAGAGAGAGAGAGAGAGAGAGAAACATTTCAAAACATTAATAAGAACTCTAAGTAGTGAAATTACTTGTGCAATAGGCCATTATCAATATTGTCTAAAAAATAAGTATTGTTAATTCAGTTTTTAAAAGAGCCTGAAAATCACCTCTCCTCCCTTCTCTTCTCCTACCTTCAGCACCAGGTGTGAGCTTGGAGTGGCAAAATGAAGCAAACCTGCAGGAAGTACAAACCCTGGGTAGGGGTGGGGTGGTCTCAAAAGGAAAGTCGAGCAACTTGGACTTAGCTCCGATTTAGGAAAGAAAGCTTAGAAAATCACACAGGGTGTGGAAAGGATTAGCATATGGCTTCTGTTAAAGTTTCCATACTGGTCAAGTCAAGGCGTGTACCTGAGCTGGACAGAAATTTGTCAATACTTGAAAAGATGTGCGAACACACACACACACACACACACACACACACTCCTGTGTATTTATCGCATACTACCTGCTATCAACAAGCAAGGTGACAGGTGGTTGGGTCATGGCATAGGTAGGCACCAATAAAGCTTATGTTCCCAGGGAAGTGGAGTGGGGAAAGTGAGTGGACACTTGGGGACCTGGGAACCATGATTCATGATTTGGCCAAGGACAGGTCCTTTGCAGAAATGATGGCTGAACCCAGTGCTCAGATAGCAACTTGGAGTCTCTTCTAATCCTCACTTCCAAAAACCCATGGCCTGATGGAGGACCACAGATCATTCAAAATCATATTTGTATTCAGCCTTCAAAAGGAAGGAGATTCAGATACATGCTATAAACATGGGTAAACCTGGAAGATATCACAATAAGTGAAATAAGCCGGTCACAGAAAGGACAGGTATTGTATAATTCCACTGATAAGAAGTAGTCAGAGTATTCAAACTCAAAGACAGAGGGAGAATGATGATTGTCAGGGAATGGGGGTGAGGGAGGAAATGACGAATTAGTGTTTAATGGGGACAGAGTTTCAGTTTCGGAAGATGAAAAAGTTCTGGAGATGGATGGCGGTGATGGTTGCACAATGTGAGTGTACTTAATGCCACAGAACTGTACACTTAAAAATGGTTAAAATGGTACATTTTATGTTATCTATATTTTATCATAAGAAAAAAAATGAAAAAAATCACATTGTATTTGATTTGGGGAAGAATGATACAATTCTTTTTGGCAGAAAGTTTCCTTTCTCTGGGATCATTCAGGACAGTATTTAAAATGCCTTTGTACTTCCTAAAAAAAGCATCTAGTAGCTTGCTAGGAAATAGAAAATTGAACCTGTTCTAAGACATACTAATGACAAATTCACAGAAGAAAAATACAATGGCCAATATATCTACGAAAAGATGCTTAACCTCACTTATAATTAAATAATTACATATTAAAACATAACCATTTGTCTCTGACCAAGTTGGAAACCCTTGGTAAAGGCTGATAATACCCAGGTTGACGAAGATACAGGAAGTGACTCACTCTGTCAAGGTGAGACGCTAAATGAACATGACCTTATTGGAAAGCAATTTGTTAAAATCCATCAACATTCTACATGCATACACCCTTTAACCTAATAATCCTATGTCTAGTAATATATCTCATAGAACTACTAGTTTATCAGACGCATTTCATTGACTTCCCCAAATTCCCCAAGCCTCATTCCCTCAGTTGCTCGCTCTGCTTCAGCTGTCATCCTGCAGACTGATTTCTGGTTTAGCCACATGGAGGTGGCATATCCAGAATCTCTGGACGCCCCCACCCCCAACACACACACACACACACACACACACACACACAGACACTGTTCTCAGATGAGACACCAAGCCACGAGGCATGAAATCCAGCCTCTATGAGCAGCTGCCAAATGGGCTGGATGACACAACCGAGCAGAATGGGAGGGTTAATGAATGAACTGTGACCACTGAAGACAGTGAGAGGCAGTTGGACAGATCCACTGTCTCTCCCTCCCTCATTTCACTGGACTGTTTTTGAGGCACCGTTTCCTGCACAGATTGTCCGAGGACGCCCCTGCTGAACGCACCCGCTGAATGATGGCTGTGTCTCTTTAAGGCTCACAGTGAACTAGTGGTCAGGTGGTAATGCATCACCTTGCATTGCTTCTTCTTCCCTGCCTCACTTCCCTCATCCCTCACTCTCAGTGCCCTGGGATTACACCTCCCACATAAAGCACCAGCACTTAACCCTTGCCTCAGGCTCCATGTTCTGAGACAGGCTAAAGCAACTAGCATTGTGCTCGGAGACCAACATACAAGACATTGTGGAACTAAAACAGTGAAAAGTTCAATAAAATATGAGAGTGAATGAATAAATGATGGTGCATCCGAAGTATGAAATTTTACATTATTAATGCCATAAACATTACTGATATGAAAGGATGTCCTTAATATATTTTTAACTGAAAATATACCAGGTATAGAAAAAACACATATGTCATTAAATTTAAAAATAGGGCAGACTAGATGTATAGAAAAATATTCCAGAAGGTTACACTCAGATTGGATGAAATGGACATATTCTAGTGGGGGGAGTTACCCTTTTTTTTTTTTTTTTTGAGGGCAGTGTCACTGGCCCACACATGTGGGACCGAACTGGGGCCGCTGGCTTCCCAAGCCAGCACTTAACCACAGTGCCACTCAGCCGGCCCCAGGAGTTACCCTTTTCACTTGATATTTTTTTATTGTTTCAATTTATTGCAATAAGCATAAATTGTTTTGAATTAAAAAACTAAGTTTCAAAAATCTCAAGAAAACTTGTTCTAAGACACAGAAGAAAGTGCACAAATGGGTAACTGAGAATTGACTGCACTTGTTCAGGCCAGACCCAGGCTAGATTAAAAAAACACTCTTATTCTCAAGAACACATCTCTCTGGAGGCGGGGGCTGCTCAGAACTCTAGTTCATTTCATTATATGATAAAATGTAACTTTAATATCATCATTAGGAATAAATGATTGATCCCGTTGAAAAGGAACCTAACAGAAGATAAAAGGGAAGGCTGTTGACATCTCCATGTGGAGAAAGGTCTCTTAATATCTTCCTGTCATACTTTTGTGCGTTCCACTGTGGCAACTTGGGGAGAAGAAAATGAATCAACATTACAGGGCTGACTTTTAATTTATACCCGTGAAATAATTTTGACAGTCGTTCATAAGTGTTTAATGTTTATTCTGGAAATGTCACCACTGCCTCTGAAATTTACTTTGAGATTCTCCAAGTGTTAGCTCTCCATTTAATATGAGTGTGGAAGGATTTATTCTGTTTCCTATCCTGACATCTTTTTTGATATTTGAAGACTTGGACTGAATTTGATACTAGTCGTAAGTCGTTGCACTTAAGATAAAATTTATTTTTAAAAAAAATCTCTGGTTCTTTTCTCCTCCCACCCCAACATACACACTGGGGATACCCATGTACCCTTAGCCTCTGGGGTACTCCCCACTCCAGTCTACCTGTAAGGGTAGAATAATCTTGGGGTGACCACCTACTATCTCTTCTCCTGGTGAGATAAATTCAAAGTGCTGAGAAATATAATATGGTCCTTTACCTCTGGTTACACACATCCATATGGGAATCACATTTCATTTTTGTCTAGACCTTGTTGTGTTTTAAAGATATTGGGGCAGCTCAAGCTCAGGGGTTCAATCCTACACAATGACCCAGCACCTTCAGGAAGAGTATATCTGCTAGCCAATGCTAAATGCTTTGCTGTTCCTTGCTACTCCCTCTCCCTCTCTCCCATTACCTGTTCATCCCCACATCTTCAATCTTCAGTAAAATACCAGCTTATGACTACGTTCGCCTTGGAACAGAGCAGACTGGAAAGACCAACGCAATGGGAGTAGACAGTGACTAGTTCCTGTGAAACTAAGGGAACCATGTCATGATGACACTTAAACCCTATAGAAAGATTCACGTGGGGAGGGATGCAGGCCTCCTGCCAAAAGCCACTGCCAACTTGCCAGCCATGTGAGTGCACCATCTTGGAAGTGGATCCTTCATGAAGCGGATCCTATGCTCTGAATGTGTCCCCCCCAAATTCATATGTTGAAATTCTAATCTCCTAAAGGTGATGGCATTAGTAGGTGGGGCCTTTGAGAGGTACTAAGTACTGGGTTGGCGGAAATGTCATGATGCATTTATGCAACGAAAAACAGAAAAAATACATCATGACTTTTCTGACAACGCAACAGAACTCTCATGAGTAGGATTAGTGCTTTCTAAAAAGAGACCCAGAGAGATCCGTAGGTCCTTTCACCATTAGAGAACACAGCAAGAAGGCTATGAACCAAGAAGAAGGCCCTTATGTGACCATGCTGGCACCATGGCCCAGGACTTCCAGCTTTCAGAGCTGTGAGAAATAAATATCTGTTGTTTATAAACTACCGAGTCTGTGGTATTTTGTTATAGCAGTCCCAAAGGACTAAGATTGCCTCAGTCAAGCCATCAGATAAGGCTGCCTACCTACCCCCCGAAAAAAAATCTTGAATACATTCTCAAGAGATACTCTTATGCAAAACTGCCCAGCTCAGCTACTCCAAAGTTACTTACATAACTGTGAGATAATAAATGTATGAGGTGTGATTGAAAAACATGGTGTTCAAATTTTAAAAAATTATTATAGTAAAAAAACACATTGCCATTAATCCCCCTCAAAGTATTCCCCCTCACTTCATACACATTTATCCCATCATTCTTGTCACTTTCTGAAGCAGTTCTGGAAGTCCTCTGTCGTGAGTGTCTTTACTTCATCCTCCATCATGACAATGCTGTTTCACACATCGCTTCTGCTATATGGCAATTTCTGTCAAATGAAAACATTATGGTGTGCCCTCATCCACTTTATTCACCGAATCTGGCACTGTGTGACTTCTGGCTCTTCCCCAAAGTGTCGAAATGACCATGAATTGTAAACATTTTGTTTTTTGAGGGCAGTGTCACTGGCCCTCATATGTGGGACCCGAACCGGGGCTGCTGGCATCCCAAGCCAGTGCTTAACCACCGCGCCACTTGGCCGGCCCTGCATTTTGAATTGATTCAGGACATCGAGGCAGCCATGACAGCACAACTAAAGACACTCACAAAAGAGGACTTCCAGAACTGCTTCAGACAGTGGTAAGAACGATGGGATAAGCATGTTTGAAGCGAGGGGAGTATTCTGAGGGGGATTAATGGCAATGTGTCTTTTACTGTAATAATTTTTTAATTTAAACATTCCCATGTTGTTGTTTTTTTATCACATCTTGTATCTCATATGTCATTTTAGAGCCCTCAATGAACAGAAATTGATGTAGCCCACTGGACTTAGCAGTCCTACTAAGATGTGCTTAGGTGTAGTTTTCTTTGTATTCATTGTTGGGGATTCAAGGCAGTTCTTGTAGCTATAGCTTGATTTTTTTTTATCAGTTTTGGAAAATTCTCTGTCATTATCTTTTCAAATTTAGTGTTTGTCTCTTTCTTTATTTGCCCCTGCTCTGGAGTCCCAATTACAAATATAGTAGAACACCATGTCAACATACTCCATGTGTCTCACACAAATTCTGTTCAGTATTTTCTATCTTTATTTTCCCTTTTTGCCTCAGTCTGGATATTTTCTTCTGACCAATATTCAGTTCACTAATTCTCTCTTTAAATGTGTCTAGTTTGATGGTAAATTGAATTATTAATGCCAGCTACTATATTTTAAATTCTATAACATCCATTTGATTTTTCTATAGTTTCCAGATCTCTGCTGAAGTTATCTATCTTGTTTAATTTCTTATAGACCTTAATCATAGTTATTTACATCAGTGACTTACAATAAAATATAAGCAAAAAACAAACAAATCACTGATAACTGCAACAATACAGATGAATTTCACAAACGTTATGCTGAGTGAAAGAAGCCAAACACAAAAGAGGACATACTGTATGAATTCATTTATATGAAATTCTAGACAATGTAAAATAGTCTACAGTGACAAAGGGAAAATAAGTGGTGGATGGGACTGGAAGATAGAGAGACTAACTGCAAAGGGATAAGAGAGAACTTTTGGGGTGATGAAAATGTTCTGTACCTTCACTGTGGTGGCAGTTACACAGGTATATACACTTGTCAAAATCTATCCAGCAGTGAATTTAAATAGGTGCAATTATTATACCTCAATAGTATTGGGGTTTTTTTGTTTTTTGGGTTTTTTTTTTAATCTAAATTAGACCTAGACCAGTTGGGGAGACAGCTCCTAATTCTAGCCAATCCCAAAGGCCATGAATTAAGAAATTAAATAATGATACAATAGAAGATGAACTCTATGTCTCATAACTCACATATATGGATCTCCTCTGGGTCTGTCTTTCCCTTCTGGTTTTAAGTTATATGGTTTTGCTTTCTAAAATGCCTGGTAATTGTTTTATTGAATTCCCAAAATTGTGTATGAAAATGGAGATAATTTGAGTTTCTGGCTGATGTTATCTTTCTCCAGAAAGGGCTGAAATTCTGCTTTTGGCAGGCAGTTAACAGAGGGGCAAATCACATTAATCCAGTCAGGAGTGGAGCAGATTTGAAGCGAGGCTTCATTTTATAAGCACTGGTCTATTTCTAGTTTATCCTTGCTCTTAGAATGTAGACCCTAGGGTCCCCATTGGGCACAATGGTATTTACCACAGTCCCCTTGTTTGTCTGGAGCTCCATTTTTTGTTCCTCAGCTCCTCACAGTGCAGTTTCTCAATCTCCCCACGGCCGTTTTGGAATTAGACAATCAATACCTTGAGGGAAAAAGCAGCATTGAACTTTGGACAAACTTCTCTGTGTCTCCTTTTTTTTCTGGGATCCTTACTATCCAAGTATCTTGCTAATGGCTTTAAACATATTTTCAAAAATATCTTGTGCAGCATTTCTGGTTATTCCTGGCAGAAGGGGTGGTCCACAAAAGAAGAGCTCAGTATTGCGGGAAGAGGGAATTTCTGCTGGACCCTGTAGCAATACAGACCATATGGCCAGCCTCTCCCTTTAAGAAACTTACAAGTTTCATTGAATTGCTACAATGATGAGACTGCCAGGCTACCAAGCTAGTGGAACTGCTCTCCCCCAGCAATATTTCCTGTGTGGCGTTGGTCTCAGAGAACAGTCAGCTTCCAACTTTGAAAAGTCTGATGATAATGCACATGGGTATAGAATGTCCGAATATTCTAAGAGATTCATCACCTCACTTGAGCCTCACCATCAATGCTGTTTGTTTGTTTGTTTGTTTGTTTTAGCTGAGCCGTTCTGCCACCTGTTGGCAGCTCAGCGGCAGCTCAGCTCGGGCTGGGCATCGAACTGCTGTTGCTCAGATCTCAGCTCACACTCTTGAGCAAGCTCTTAACCAACTGAGCCACTCGGCCGGCCCTCACAATCAATGCTTTTTAAAAACAGCGTTACTGAGGTATAACTTACATATTGTAAAATTCACTCATTTTAAGTGTACAGTTCAGTGACTTTTTTAGTAAATGTACAGAGTGGTGATCATCGTCACAATCCAATTTTAGAACATTTCTGTCACCTCAGAAGATACCTTTGGCCCATTTGTAGTCACTTCCTTTCCCATCCACAGCCCCAGGCCACCACCAATCTACCCCCTGTCTCTACATATTTGCCTTTCCTGGACATTTCCTACAAATGAAATTGCGTGGTATGTAATCTTTTACATCTGTCTTCTTTTATTTGTCACAGTTGATCGTTAATGAAGGTATTACTATTCTTACTTTACAGATGAGAGAATGGAGGGTCAGAGAGGTTAAGAGACTTGCCCAAAGCTGGTCAGCTGGTTAATGACAAGGGCACAGGAATTTGAACCCTTGTCGAAAGCTCTTTCCCTCTATAAAACTGCCACCGTCATATTCAAGGTGCGTGAGTGAGCGCCAGAGCTAGTCTTACTGGTCCCTAGATCCTGAGTCTCGAGCACAGTGTCTGGCCCACCCATCACGGGTGCACCATAATTATTAGTTGAACTGAAGCCAATTTATCCTATTTAGTCCCTGCACCGACCCTAGGCACTATCTCTAGGGACCATTTTGAGTGACCTCATATTGCCTCCCATTAGTTGGTATTTATCTAGGGACCACACATTTTTGTTATGGCTGACCAAGCGAAAACGAAGAAAAAGGGAAGAAATTGTGGAAGTACACCCAGCATAAATAGTTTGTGGATTAACTACTGTTGAAGCTTATACTCCAGAACTCCTGGTGAGCAGATATCTGGGATCTGGCAGAAATAAGTTAGGTCTGCTCCTAGATCCAGAGTGGGCAGCACAAGGTAGTTCTCATGACTTAGACTTATCAGCAAGTCTAGGCAAGTAGGGAGAGAAAAAGATCCAGTCTAGTCATACTCCATAGTCCCCAAGTATGTATGCAGAACAAAACCTAAATATGTCATGAGCACCTACCATCTGTAAATCCCTTCAGTTAGAGTAGGAGGGCACACAATCTAAGTCTCTATGTTAAGAAGCATTATTACTAAATTGGAAGGCAGTGTCTAAAAGAGGTTAAGAGCATAGGCTCAGGAGTCAAGTTCCAGGTTTGCATCACAACCCAACCACTTACTCGCTTAGGCAGGTCATTTAACCTCTCTGTGCTTCTGTCTCCTCATCTGTAAAACGGGAATGAGGATCATCCCCTACCACCATCAGCTATACTTCCATGATTTAGCTTCCACAACACAAACCTGCAAAGGGAGAGAGATGGAGGAACCACAGATAGTCCATGGTCATCTTGAGGATACATCTGCACATCTTTTTTTTTTATCAATTTAGAGAGCTAAGGGATGATCTCATTCAGTTCATGAAAATTACGTAACTGTTGACCTCATAAGCAAGATGGCGCCAGTTGCAGACTCAAGTCCGTTTTTATGGAAGAATCTGAGACCATTCCAGCAATGACTTCCAATGCCATCTTAGACATGTCAGCATACCTCTCTGCACTTCTGATTTAAAAAACAAAAGTGGCGGGGGAGGGTGAAAAAAGTTTCCAGTCCTTTGGGAATCAGGGGTTTGGAATATGATCTGCTCAAGATTAAATCATCATTTCTTGCATCTTATTTCACATGTGTAATTCAAGAGCTCAGAGAGTCAATGCTGTTAAGATGTACAATCAGCCTTCACAGACTCTGTGCCCAAAACATCTGCAAAGCAAAAGAAAGATTCTCTCGCAGAGAACCTCTTTGGTTAGACAACAAAAATGACTTTATTCAACTGGCATCTGTTTCTCAATGAACCTATTTATGCAATTTGAGTGTTGTGCAATTTAGTTATCAAGATTCTTTTTCCCCTGTCCCCAGCAGACGAGGTCAACACATAACATCTTCCACTTCCTTAAACAAAGGTAAAACCATGTCTAACTCATACCGGTTGGAAAGTTTCTCTCATATTTACAGAAAACTTCCAGGTCCATTATATAGTAAAAAGCTTCGATTAAATAGCATTTTAAGAATCTTGCATTGTTTAAAAATGTTCTTTATGTCAATTTTAGGAATAAAAGGAAATTGTTCCCCACACCCAGCCCAAGCTGATACCAACTCAACAAATATGATTGAACCTCTTCTATACTCCAAACTTGGTGTCAAATGCCCGGGATACAGGAGACAAGCTGAGAGCATCACCCTCCAAGAATACACAGGTATGGGAGAAAGACAAGTGGCCATATAATTACAATGCATTGAGGTAGGCAAGTGCTCCAGTGGAGGAAGCTTTAAGTATTGGGTTGTCGGAAAAGTCATGACATATTTTTTTCTGTGTTTTTTGTTGCAAAACTGCGTCATGATTTTTCCAACAACCCAATAGTTCTCCATCAACACTTAGTGTTTTTGTTTTGTTTTGTTTTGTTTTGAGGTCAGTGTAACTGGTCCTCATATGTGGGATCCGAACCGGGGCCGCCGGCCTCCCAAGCCAGCTCTTAACCACCACGCCACTTGGCCGGCCCCCAATAGTTCTCCAAAGCACAAGTTTTACAAAACAGAGCTGACATTAAAACTAGAGTCTGACAATTGCTGGTCTCCGATTCTGGGCAAGCTACCCAACCTCTTTGAACCTCACTTTCTATTTCTTTAAATGTCATAATGCAAAATTTGATAAATTAGCCCAGTGCCTGGCACATGGTAGATGTCCCATGGACCCTCAGGGGTGAACAATGATTGAATTATATAATGATATCTCACATTTACACATTTATTTATGTATGCCTTCCTTTATTCCACAATGTATTTAAAGCTGTTTACATTCATATATTATAGAAGAAAAAATGTTTTTTTGAATGAGCAAGTAAAAAAAGCTGGGCAAGAAGGAATGAGAGTAGGCAATACATGTGAAGCCAAGAAGGAGAACAGACATAACACCTATGCCGACAATTGCGAGAAGGTGGCCAAAGATCTGGTTTTGAGCTTCCTGGTAGCCAGAGCAAAAAAGGAATCACAATTAGTCACCTGACTCAGTCACTGGTTCCATAATATAAAAAACAAGAGTATATAACCATCACAACCCTTCCTGTTCCTGACACCAGAAATAAATTACCCCAGAGGTCCTAGCAGGATACTGGTTACTATAGCAATCAACGTCCTCAACAAAACCCTCTGGGGACTATCCTGCAATGTCCCTCAATTAATGATGAAGAAGTATAAGCACCAAAACGTAGGTCAGTGAAAATAATTCTCCCGGAAGTCCAAATGATGAAGTTGGCATCATCACAGAGATTTACTTGGCATTTCAAGAAGAACTACATATATCCTCCATAATCCCTACTATCTTTGGTCAAACTTTCTGCAAAATAAGAAACATTAGTGAGTCCCCTATTGAGTGGACTGTCCAAAGCTTTGCTGAATATGCTACCATCTGCTTTATTTTTCAGCCCACTGAGCCTCCACAGAAGTGGATGATGGGAGTCGCTTGTGGATGGGCCAAGGAGATCCCTCTCAGTATCTGTGGATTCCTGCCAGCACACAGAGGAAAAAGCAAGGAAGACCCTACAGTTCTAAGGAAGTGGTGCTACACGTGTCTCATGTACTCCCATGAGTAATGTCTCTCGGTATCTCCTTATGGGAACTAATCTACTGCAGACCGTGGGGTGACACATGTTGTGGGTGTTCAATTGCATTCCAGACTGAGAGAACAGCATGTGCAAAGATCCTGGGGCAGGAGAGAATATGGTGGTATGAGGGACTGAAAAATCAGTATATAGCTGGAAGAGGGAAAGTGCAGGTGAAAGAGAGAGAGAGAGGGAGAGGGAAGGAGGGAGGGAAGTAGAGGGGGGTAGGAAGGGGGGGAGGGAGAGAAATAAGGGGAAGGAGTTGGTACCAAATGAAGCTAGGGAGGTAGGGGCCAGAGCACACAGCCTGGTGGCCACGTTAAGGAGTTTTGTCTTTGACCAAAGAACGATGGGAGTCATGGAAGGGTTATAAGCAGGAAAAGCGGGACAGATCTGCCTTCTGCACAGATCCTGTCTGTCGGCTGCAGTGTGGGCAATGAACTGGAAGAAGGCAAAAGGAGAGGAGGAGTTAGGAGGCTGTGGCTGTGGTGCTGGCTTTAACCCAGCAGTGGAAATGTGGATGGAGAGAAGCAATCTGAGAACTAACAAGGGAGTAAAAATTGGCAGGAGCTGGAGACATAAGGTTTTGTGGGTGTTGTGGTCGTTGCGTGGATGCAGGAGAATGGTGCTGATGGGCACGTGAATGGGTGTGATTGACAGAAAAAGTGCTGGTGGGGATTATGTCGGGACTATATCTCCTGCAAACAAGCAGTAACCCTGCAGAAAAAGGACGATGGTACTGTTTCCTGTTGCTATTGAGTCACCAAGACCTGGGGATTTGCAACCCAGGCAGATGTCATTCATGAGAAGTGAAAATGCTGCCTAAACTAGTGACAGGTGGTAGAATAAGAATCTCAATAAATATTTGTTGAAAGAATGAATTGAGAGTAGCAACCAGGGAGCTGCCATTTTAAAATGACAAGCCTATATGATGGTCTGACCCCCTATAACTATTTCTGTGTTTGAAAAGATGTTAGACTCTTATTTTATGATCAAAAAAACAACTTCATGATTCTTCTTCATGATTTTCATTCATCTAGGTCTTTTTCGTAAGAAAAAAATCTTGACTCTTATCTATATTTTTCATGCCTAATTATTTTTCTTCATCTATATTCCATTATGCTAAATATTATGATAATAAATCTAGATAATCTTTAGTTGGTTCCTTTTTTATAAGCATACTAAGTGTTAATTAACACCCGGAACCCAATGAAACCTCAATATTTTTTTATGTCTTCACAAATAAGATGTATCAAGTTACTGGAGAGTAGGGTGGGATAATTATCATTATTCATCAAATGAGATAATACACAAAAAGTACTTTTAAGCCAAAAAGCACTGTACAAAATCTGAGCTCTTGTTATCATTTGTTAAACAAAATTCCAAAGTTAGGGGGGAAAAAAAAAGCCTTCATAAAACATTTATTTTTGAGCAGCAAAATAGCTTCCTGGCACACCCACAAAACATAAGCTAGTTGTAAATAAATCCCTAGACAGCTGGATGGATTAATATAGTGTAAAAGAATATTAACTGAAATCAGTTCTATAGCAGAGGTGGACTGCCAAAATTAAGACTAAGTTTTTCATAGCTGTCCAGCAGCCCTGGATGTGGGCTAGACTTAGACAGAGGGGCTAGTTGCCGAGTAAGACCATTCTCAATTTGCAGCATTACAACTGTGTTATTCAACTATTAATACTTCCTTTAACCAATATTTGAGCCCTGTTATATGCTAGGCACCAGAATGCTTGTTTTGTTCTACTCATATTCTTAGTTGCAAGACAGCTGTCATCTAACTACTTACTCTAAGAGTGACAAAGTCATCCAGGTACAATTTTTCAAAGGCTGGTGTACACCCTCTTTGGTGGCTCCTGAAAACAGTGATTGGAATTATCAACAGACCTCTTTTATCAACTCCTGCTTTCATGGTGTTCTTTCAGTTACCTTCGTGCCACCTTCCTCCAGGGACAGGGATTTCCCTTCCTTCTTTAAACATGCAAAGCTCTTACCTGCCTCAATGCCCCTGAAGTTCCTTATTTCTCTGCGTAAAACATTCCTCACCCAGTTCTTCCCACACGTGGCTCCTTCTTTGCGTTCTGCAGCAAAGCCCTCGGGACAGTTGTGCAGTGATGCCCCTGCACAACGGCTCCTGGGTGAGGGGTGCATTTGTGTATCAAGGCTGCTGTAACAAGTACTACAAGCCAGGTGCCTTAAAACACCAGAAACTTACTCTCTCACAGCTCTGGAGGCTAACCTTCGGAAATCAAAGTGTCAGCAGGATTGGTTCCTTCTACAGATTCTGAAGAAGGACATGTCCCCTGCCTCTCTCCTAGCTCCTGGGGGTTGCTGGCACTCCTTGGCTTGTGGCAGCATCACTCTAGTCTCTGTCTCTGTCTTCACACGGTCTCTTCCCTCTGTGTCTCTCCACGTTTTCTTGTAGGGACACCATCAATTGGATTTAGGGCTCATCCGATCCCCTACAACGTCGTCTTAACTAATTACATCTGCAAAGACTCTATTTCCAAAGAAAGTCACAATCTGAGGTTCTGGGTGGACATGAGTTTTGGGGGATGCTATTCAACCCAGCACAGGTTGGAGTCCCACCAGTGGTCTGCTCCCCAGTGTGGGGTGATACTGTCCAGAAAGTTCCTTTTCTCCTTCACACAAAGATGGTTCTACATGGACCAAAAGGCAGCCCTGCCTGACTCTGTTCTACACGACTGGGAATTATCCAGGTCATTTGTTGTACTGTTTCCTGTGCAGCTATCACCCCACGAGGACAGCGATTGTGTCTGTCCTATTCACGGTGAGTGAACAACGGTTCAGGTTTTATCCCAGGGTCAATAACAAAGAGGCTGCCTTGATCTCTGATAGCTTATCCCATACGAATCTCTGTCTACAAAAGCCAGAAAGCAAGATCAGTTCCGCTCAGGCAGGAAAAGGGAAGGATCCTCATTTAGAGGGATGCTCTGTGCACTGAACTGGTTTAAAGTATCAGTGATCCGATGAAAGAAGAAACACAGGGTGTGCAAGATGGCCTCACACAGCTCAGAACCCCTGTGGAGTTTGAAAGCCAGAGTCCCCAGGCCTTTCTCAGCCACCAAACTTGCAAAGGCCAACCATGAATGCAAACAGCTGCCAGGTCAAGATTAAAAGGAGGAGAAAATCCACTCCAAGCAGAAGGGGGCTGGAGTAAGATGCCCCCAGGATGAAGTCTCACAGGAGTTCTCTCTCCCCAAGGCTGCTGTTCAAATATACACACTAGGGAGGAGGAATTTCCATTTCAAGTCATATTCCCATTGCTGTGCCACTGGGAAGGCAGGAAATCAGGGTTGGGTCCCTCTAGACTAACCATGCCTAATATTCAGAGCCCCAGACGTGATCTGCCTGCACTGAGAACCCTGGAATCATCTAGGTTACCTCTGAGGAGATGGTCTTTTTCTTGGCAAGGAGAATGCAAGCATTGAGATCAATCCTAACCACCTTTCTGGAAAACCTGAGTTAGGCCCCAGAGCAGATGCTGTGGCCAGTCTGAAGCCAGGGGATATAGGAGCAGTGAGCCCAGGCCCATCCAACAGAGGTGATAGAGGCACAAATGTGATGGCTCCAGACACTGACCATGGCTTTTCAAGGAGGTGACATCACAAGACCTGCCCAAGGTGTTATGGATGCTGCTGTTCTAGCAAATTGCACATGCCATCTGCACATGGAGCTTGCAGCCTGCAGGGGCTGACCCACAGCCAGTCTCCTAGGGTTGTGGAAAAGCCAGAATCTGCTGCTAAAACTCAGGGGCGCCCAGAAGCAGGTGTCCCATCTCTCCCGTTCATGATGGCTTGTTCCTCACTGTCTCTCATGACCAAGTTTTTCCTGTTATAAACACAACCAAAAATAAGAAAAAGATATTCAGGAAGAAGCAGAGGAGGGAAGCATCATATATTTTAAATAATGAAGGGAGAATAGATGATGATGAAGAGATCAAAAGCCGACAGCAAACTAAAAGAGATGAACCATCTAAAAGGTAAAAATGAGCTAGAATTCCAATAAACAGACGACATGAAGAATTTTTACCTTAAATTGTGAGATAAAAGAAAGAAGATTTAAAATAAGAAAGACTGCCTGCCAGTGAGCAAAAATTTAAACAACAGAGGGCAAAAGAGATAAAAAATTAAGATAAATGGTTTAAACGGAAGAGATGATAAAATTAAAATATAAAAGTGATGGGTTTAAGGATTAAGAGAATGCGTTAATAAAAAATTTCTTAAAAATTTTTTTAAGAAATGAGGGACGACTGGCTGAGTGGCTCATTGGTTAGGAGCTGGCTTGGGACACCAGCTCTGAGCAGCAGGGCCCCGGTTCGGATCCCACATATGAGGGCCAGTGATGCTGCCCTCTACAGCTAAGATGGTGAACAACAGCTCCACCTGGAGCTGGGCTGCTGTGAGTCCCTGGGGACACCATAGCTGCAGCCCCTGCTGCAGTGGGCTGCCATAGGCTACAGTGAGTGGCCAGCAACCAGCGTGAGAAGCTGACAGCTAGTGTGAGCTGCCAAGAGCCACTGTGAGTGGCCATCCAGAGGCCAGCGACCAATCTGCCTCATCCGGGAAGAGCACAATGATGATACCAACATGGGCCAGTGAAGAGACGTCTTCCACAACTAGACTGAAGAACAAAAGGACAGCAACGTGTCTGTTCCCCTTCCTTGATTCCCCAAAGCTGTTCCCCTCCCCCAATTCCCCAATAATAAAAATCTTCAAAAAACAAACAAACAAGGAATGAGGGAATTTTTTTAAATCAACTGTTTCCATTGGAATACTTTTCAATTTCCAGAAAAATTACAAAGATAGTGCAGAGTACCCATATACCTTTTGCCCAGCTTCCCCTCGTGTTAGCACCTTATATACACAAAGAAACCAATGTTGATACATTGTTATTCAGTAAATGATAGAGTTTATTTGGATTTCACTAGTTCTTTCACTAATGTCCTTTTTCTGTTCTGGGATTCCACACTGCATTTAAGAGGGAAATATTTTTTTAAATAAACTATAAGCAAACACTTAAAAAAATTATGCAGATACAGACACATGAAAAGGAAAACTGAAGCATAGAAATGAATGACAACCAGTGGAAAAGAATAAAGAACACAGGAAGAGTCCTGAGTGAATGTAGATATCTGATAAATGACATGTTGACATGGCAGATCAGTGGAGGGGGAAAGAAAGGCTATATGATAAACGGTGCTGGGTGACTGGTTATCCATTTGGGAAAAAAATAGGAACCTGCCTTATATCATACACCAAAATCAATTTCAGATGAATTAAGAACTGAAACATGAAAAGTAAAACTGCACAACTTTTAGAAGAATATATAGGACAATCTGTTTATGACCTCAGGGCAGAAAGAATTCATTAAATAAGATTTTTTTTGAGAAGCCAAAAAAACCATAAAAGAAAGAAATGATGCATTTGGCTGCATTAACGTTAAAAACTTCTATTCATCAAAAGAGACAATAAAGAAAGGAGAAGATATGCCACAAATCAGCAGAAGATATTTGCACACATATAACAAAGAATTAGAGCCAGGAATAATGTTTTTTAGTTCCTAAAACTCAATACGAAAAAGAGAGATAACTCAATAGAAAAAAAAAAATCAGCAAGAAACAGACATTTCGCAGAGGATTAAACGCAAGAGGCCAACACACTTGTGAAAGGGCCCTCAACTTCATCAGCCATCAGGGAAATGCAAGCTGAAAATAAGCTGAGACACCATTTGGTTCTCAGCAGATTGGCAAAATAGTTAAGCAGTCTGACCATATGAAAGCTAGCAAGAATATGGAGCCACAGGAACAGCCATGCAGTGCTGGTGAACATAGAAATTCTGGCAATCAATTATGTACCATGTAGTCCAGGGGTTCTCAGCCAGGGGCCATTCGGCAATGTCTGGAGACATACTTTCGTTCTTTCGTTCTTTCTTTTGTTCTTTCTTTTTTTTTAAAACCGGGAAACTGTTTTTTCCAGGACCCATCAGCTTAAAGTCAAGTCATTGTCCTTCAATCTAGTTGTGCAAGGAGCAGCTCAGCTCCAAGTCCAGTAGCCGTTTTCAATCTAGTTGTGCAGGGGAGGGGGGCAGCCCACCATCCCATGCGGGAATCGAACCGGCAACCTTGTTGTTAAGAGCACGTGCTCTCACCAACTGAGCCACATGGCCGCCTGACATACTGCTTTCTTAAATGTGTTTGAGATGGGGAGATCCTCCTATTGGCATCTCAAAGGTGGAGGCCAGGGATGCTGCTAACCAGGCTACAATGTGCAGAACAGTCTCCACCAGAAAGAATTATTCGTGCCCAAGTATCCATAGTGAAGCTGAGAAAATCTGACCTCATCAGACTGACGACTCTTGAGCAGACTCTCAGATCCAGCAGATCTACTTCCAGGACTATTTCCTTGCTCAGTCTTTCCCATACTTTCCTGATAAACACTAAGAAGGGCACTTGTATGCAGGACTAAATCCCAGGCTTCTCTCTGGAAAGACTGATTGGAAAGGTGCAGGATGAGACCCAGCAATCAGGATTTTTACACAAATGCCCCAGGCACTGGTACCACCAGAGAAATTTGGGGGACTGTTCTAGATGTTCAACTAGAAGAACACCAGAAGAATGTCCAACAATGCTTCAAAGTGAAAAACAAAAAACAAAAAAACAAAAACAGGAAAGAACCCAAGTGTCCCTCAACAGAGAAATGAGTGCAAAATTGTGGTCTATTCGTACGATGGACTATTACCATATTTCACTGACTTAAGACGTCATTGAACATAAGGTCATTAATGTATGAACCACTAAGAGAGAAAGAGGCAGCCAATTAATCTATGACACAGTGCTTTCTTATACTTAACATTTTACAGTTAGTGTAATTTTAAAAATCTCTTTTAGATTTACTTAGACATGTTTTACCAGACATTGTGCTGCTCTGTCCTCATGCCTTTCTATATAGACAATATGCAATTGACAGTCTTTTGGTTTCAAGGCCGCACCATAGTGTAATATTTTTGAAGACCTTTTAAACTCCAGTGAAATTCAGCTCATGTAAGATCAACAAGGCACAATGCCTCAGAAGTGACGCCAGTGAAGAGCCACGTCTGTGGGCACTGGACAGGCAGGGAATGACGACGTCAGCCCAACCCTGCCAGGCAGACAGCATCAGTGAGATGCCACAGGTTGCAAAACACAGCCCAGTCCCAGAGGTGTTAAAATGTGCAGAGACATGTGTGTCTCGGAACTGGTAAAACACAGTATGTGACGGCCAAATAATGAATGAACTATGATCCGCATGAATGTCAAAACCAGAACATTCAGTTTTAAAAAAGCAGAACACAGGGGCCGGCCGAGTGGTGCGTTGGTTAAGAGCTGGTTTGGGACATCAGCGGCCCCAGTTCGGATCCCACATATGAGGGCCAGTGACACTGCCCTCCACAGCTAACAACAGCTCCACCTGGAGCTGGGCTGTGCGAGCCCCGGCGATAGCGTAGGCTGAAGCCCCTGCTGCAGTGGGCTGCCATAGGCTACAGTGAGTGGCCGGCAGCCAGCGTGAGCGGCTGGCAGCTGATGTGAGCTGCCAAGAGCCGCCATGGTCGGCTGTCCAAAGGCCGGCGACTGATCTGTCTCACCCGGGAAGAGCGCAATGATGATACCAACATGGGCCGGTGAAGCAACGTCCTCCGCAACTAGACTGAAGAACAAAAGGACAGCAACTTGTCTGTTCCCCTTCCTGATCCCCCTATGCTGTCCCCCCTACCAATTCCCTAATAAAATCTTTTTAAAAAAAATTAATGCAAAAAAAAAAAAATCCATGATGAACAAAATATCAAACTTTTATATGAGAACAGGAAGTGACCCTGCACTTACATGGCCTTGCTTCGCCTGCCATTCTCTAACCCTAGCCCTGATTCAAATAAAACTTTATTAACAAAAACAGTCATCCAGCCCAAAGTCCATAGTTTGCCCACCTGATTTTTTTAAATATTGCATTAAAATTCTATTATTATATTTTAAAATCTATAGAGATTACAAACATATACGTATAAGAGTGCACACATGTACACACACACACACATACACACACACATACACATAGTGTATTGCAAAGACACTATTTTTAAAAAATATTTTACAGGAAGGGAAAACCAATGAGATGAACACCCATAACAACATTGGGCTGGGAAAGCACCGCTGCGGCAGCCATGCTTCTGGTGGAAGAAACATGTTGTTGCTCAGCTTTATCAGTCATCACCAGTAAGACCAAAGGACGCATCCTACTGCAAACTGTGAACAGAGGGGCAGGGTTCTGCTCCCCTCAAGCCTCAGCAACCTGGCCTGGGATCCCAATCCACCTTCCCCAGTGGCACACTTCGCCATCCACTCTGGAATGTAGTCTATACCATACTGCTGTGGGGCACATAGAAGAATCCTCACTTTCCAGATGGGGAAACTGAGTCTCTGGGAGGGTGACTAAACCCCCCCACACACACACACACACACATACACATTGCAGTGAGGGATGGCCAAAATGGGGTTTCAAATCCATTTCACACCCATTCCATCATAGGCAAACGATCAGTGGCCTTTGTGAATGAAGACGTGCTTTACCTCGTTAAATCAGAAAGTGGGGTGACAACAGTAAGCAAAGGGGGTCCTGATAAAGCTCTTTGGGCTGGGAAAATGGTTTCCTCCAAAGCGCCTGGTCCCCCAGTGGTGCAGACAGGATAGACTCGTGTGCCTGAGGGTGGGCGGGAACAGCTGTGTTTCACTGGCTCCCACCCCAACCTCCACCAAGAGCCCCTGTGGGCTGTGCGTCCAGGCTCTCTTCCCTGGCAAACAGCCGTCCAGGGAGCCAGGGGCCATTTTGGGAAGCAGCACTTAACTCTTTATGGTCACTGGGAGGCCATCTGCCAGGCGCTCACTCGAACATGTTGATGGATGAGCAATTTCACAGCTGAGAAGCGCTCATGTCATTTTCCCAAAAAGCACCCAGCTTACTCCCAGACTGATTATGCAGTCACCGGGAGACTAACTTATCTGCATGGCTAACTCGCATACTTCAGGGCTGAAGATGGATCCCTTATAGATGCTTATTAGTATCTTAGGGCTGCCATAACAAAGCATCCAAAACTGGGGGTTTTGGAGGCCAAAAATCAAGGTGTCCGACTGAGACTCCAGGTAGAAGCCTTCCTTGCCTCTTCTAGCTTCTGGTGGTGGCTGCCAATCTTTGGTGCTCCTTGGCTTGGAGCGGCATCCCTCCATCTCTGCCTCCATGGTCACGTGACTTCCTTGTATGTTTCTGTCTCTGTGTCTGAATTTCCCTCTTCTTAGAAGGACACCAGTCCTGTTACATTAAGGTCCCACCCAACTCCAGCATGACCTCATCTTAACTTGACTACATTTGCAAAGGTCCCCTTTCCAAACGAGGTCATGTTCTGAGGTACTGGGGGCTAGGACTTCAACATATCTTTTTGGGGAACTTAGTTCAACCCATAGCAGACCTACCTGTCAGACAGCAGAAGTTGCTATTGAAGGGAAGTGTGAAAACAGCACCTGAGTCAGTACATGAGCCCGAAGCTTCAAAGCTTCCCTCGGTACTGAGATGAAGCCCAAGACACTAAACTAAAGTCCCGGACCTGCTCATAAACCTGTCCAAGTCTTTCAGCACAGGCTGTTCCTTCTGCCTTAAATGCATGTCCATCCCATTTGTCACCTGGCTAGCCCTACTTAGCTAGCCATCAAGTCTCAGCATAAATGGCTCTTGTTCATGGCAGCCTTCCCTGACCCTCTCATTAGATCAGGTGTCCTGGTTCCTCCCCGTCCTAGCATCGCTCCCCTGTTTTCATTTTCACGGCATCCTGGACCTTCGCTTTGCTGCTCTTACTGCCAATTTAACTGGCTCTGTCAGAGCTGTCTTCCCAGCAGCCTGGAGGTTCCACGAGGAATGGATGTTGAATATCTATTCATCCTCGTATCCCTGGTACCCACACAAAGAGTAGGCACTCAAAAATATTTTCGGTTGGACGGACAGATGGAGGGATGGCTCTTGAAGGGATTGACTCAAAAGTTACACTGTCGGAAAAGCCATAGTTCCCCAGCACTCCAGAGCCAGCTTTGTAGCATAAGAAAAGAGGAAAGAGCTCAGAACCACCAGGTTACACCACAGTCCCGGGTCTTCCTCCCTCTTGGACAGGAAGAGGTTTAGGAAAACAGTTTAATCTGCAGAACCTGTTCCCACAGGCTGAGACCCTGAGGACTAGGGCGTCTCCTCTTTTTCAATGTAAGAAAATCAGACCCCTGCCTCCCGGGGTTGTTACAATAATCACCACAACCCTTGATACCTACCAAAAGCGAAATCCTTCTTAGGGTTGGGGAGAGGGGTCTTTTTAATTCATCAGTGAGATGTCAGCCTTGGGATGATGGAACCCAATCAGGAATCATAAGTTTGGAAAAATATTCTCCCTCCTAGGGCCTCATGTTACCCATCCTTAATATTTAAAGAAATTTCTAGGATAGCAGTTTCCAAACTGAGTTTCAAAAAAGTGTTTCGGGGGCCACCACTGTCAGGGGACAGGAGGGAGGGGAGACCCAGGGGATGGGACCCTAGGCCCCCTGCCACACATCACCCAGAACAACTCTGCTATTATCTGCTTATTCAGACATCAGGGTTTATATAAGATTCTTTTGGAAGAAGGAGATTTGTTACTAAATAATATGAATAATCAGCCTTTAAAACTCCAAACGAGAAAAAGGGTCTCTGACTTGAATTTTACGGGCCCGTCAATTGAAGAGTAAATACAGGACCTCGTCGAGTTGGCAATGTTTGTGTCCAAGTCAAAACGCTCATAGAATACAATCCCCATCTATAATTACAAACCTTTTCACTGTACAAAGGGCATTTAACACCAAAAAGATGTGAAGGACATTATCTCAAACTAAAGGGATGTTCATCAAGTTCACTAACATACTTCATGGAAACAATGTATGTTTTTTGTCCTTTTTTTTTTTTTTTTTAGTCTGGCTGGCAGCTGGTTAAAAACATAGCAGGGGGCCGGCCGAGTGGCACAGTGGTTAAGCACTAGCCTGGGAAGCCAGCGGCCCTGGTTCAGGTCCCACATATGAGGGCCAGTGACACGGCCCTCAAAAAAAAAAAAAAATCAGCAGGTCCCACCCTGGTCTGGGGGCTGGATCTCTGTATCATAATTCCTTGGGGAGCTTGTTCAATACCCAGATTCTAGGCCCCAACTGAGAGCATGGCATGGAAAAGAGGTGCTGATATAGCTGGTCCATCGTGCGTAGGACTGCCAGGGTCTCCTCTTGTCCAGCTTCCATACGGGCTCAACAATTTTATTCTGACACCACCACACAGCACTTGGCTTTGCAGGTCTCCACTAGCATCTGTTGAATGAATGAATGACCCTTGGGTAGGGAGAGGTGATGTTTTAGGCCCCTCTGGACAGCTGTCAAAGTCTCCTTGTTGGCCCTGTCCCCATTGCCTGATCTGTCATCTGCCTGAGGAACCCCAGTTCTGCCTGTATTTCACACCTGTCCACCCACCCACTTCCTCCACCCCTGCAAATGTGCATTCAGGGGCCTGAGCAGATGCCTCCTTCATGCCAGCTCAGCTGAAGATGCAGCCAGGGGACCAGGTAATCTGACAGTCATCAGTGGGTTTGTAAGCAGGAAGAGCACTGATGAATTATGGCCCCAGCGGGACCCCAGCACCTGTAAATCACATGGGATCACATCACAGTGCAAAACCTATCTTCTGTTTATTTCTAGCGTTTAAGATGAGAAAAGCAAGTTCATAGCACCTACACTGAAGTCATTCACAGGAGTTCAGCAAATCCTACACGAGCTTAGCTTTACCTAAGACAGCTTCCAAAAATGCTGGCTGGATCAGGGGTTCTTGACCTTGGCTGCACACTGCAATCATCCAGGGAGCTTTAAAAAATACTGATTCCTGGGCCCCA
Organism: Aselliscus stoliczkanus; assembly: GCA_033961575.1. Taxonomy (NCBI): domain Eukaryota; kingdom Metazoa; phylum Chordata; class Mammalia; order Chiroptera; family Hipposideridae; genus Aselliscus; species Aselliscus stoliczkanus. The sequence continues at coordinate 11,844,118 of CM066736.1, forward strand.
TCCTCCAGGGACTCTGATGTCACTGAACTGGGGAGCTGCCTGGAAATCAGTATTTTTAAAAGCATCACCACCGGGTGATTTCAGTGTACAACCAAGGCTGAGAACCACCAGGTTAGAAGCTGTTCCTTTTTGCTTCATGGCTAGCTGAAAGCTGATGGTGAGAGGGGAAAAAGAGATTGCTGATGGCCTCTGAAAGTGGGACTCTCAAGTAAGCAGTGAGGGGAATATCTATCAACATGGTCCATGTTCCTCTTCTGAATTAACAATCATTCATAGTTCTCCCTGGCTACTCAATGAGGAGAGAAAAAGTGAGAGCCGGAGCCACAGGTGCCCAGCCTACAGACCAGTGGAGTTTTACAGGGGGCAGTTGTTGCTCTTGCCAGCTCAGCATCCTTATTCTGGGAGTTATGTCACCCTGGTGTTCCTTAGAGATCCATCCCCCTTGATCACATCCCAGTGGGCTCAGTGGGGTTGGCTCCATGCTGCAGCTTTAGGAGGGGGTCAGTGATTCAGGCTACATTGCATATCCCATCTAACTGTTCCGGATAGACATATGTATGCCCCATCAGACCAATCAGAGGTAATACTTGCACTGTTTTTCCTGATGCACTTAGATCTGTTCAAATGGAAGCTTGGAGTAGCCAAGGGCCACCATGAAAGGGAAGCCTCACTAAGAATGAAATCCACAAGGAGGGAAGCAGGGCTGTGAGACAGAGAGAGAGAAAGAACATGTCCTGGCGACACTGATCTCCTGGATCCAGCAGTCCTGAAGCCCTTGTTTGTATGTAGATGTTTGATTTTTTTCCCCCAGTACATGAACCAGCAAGTTCCCTTTTGTTTGCTGAAGCCTGTATGTGGTGGGTCTGTTGCTCGTTTCAGAAAAAGCCCTGACAGAGGCAGTCTTGGAGGTGTCTAAGCCAGGCATCCCTTTTCCCAATAACCCCCCATGCCTCTGTCTAGGTTCTGTGGAACTTCTAAAAGGAAGAAAAATGGGGTAAGTAAGGGCTGGCTCCTCTCTCTAGACCACTGGGCCCTTCACACCATACATCTGCTCTCAGAATTAAGCTTACACATGTGCAAAGGCCATATTGTCCCTTGGGCAAATCTCAATTTCATGGTCTCCCTCCCCACCCACTGTCCCTGGAAACAGAATCCCAGACTGTTTGGAGGGGGTCTGATGGAGCAGCCGCCTCAGTGTGGATAAACTGAGCTGTAGAGGAAACAGGCCTTTGGCTTCTTTTGAGGGCCAACTGTGCAGTGGCCTCTTTAAATACGGTGAGTGGAGGGCCGGCTGAGTGGCACGGTGGTTAAGCGCTGGCCTGGGAAGCCAGCGGCCCCGGTTCGGTCCCACATATGAGGGCCAGTGACACTGCCCTCAAAAAAAAAAAAAAAAAAGAATTGGGTAAATATGGTGGGTGGAGAAGCCTCCCTGAAAACCATTCTGCTTTGGCTCTTCTTGCAATTCTAAAACCAGCACAGAACACACTAGTAACATTATGGAAATAACAATTACTGGTATCTATTTTCTATTCACCACGTGCCTGACACTGTGCTAGTAGCTTACATGCATTCTCTCGGTTAATCTTGCAGCCACCCTGCAAGGGAGGCCTGACTCCGTTCTAACGTTGCTGATGAGAAACTAAGGCTCAGGGACCTCACTTACCCAAGGCATCACAGCTTTCAGGGGACAGAGCTGGGATCTGAAACCAAGTCTTGTTTAGCTCTGAAGTCTGAGCCAAACCCGGCCCACTGCCTGTTCTTGTAAATAAAGCTTTATTGGAACACAGTCCTGCCCGTTTGATGACACAAGGCTGCATTCATGCTCCTACAGAAGAGGTGAGTAGCTGTGACAGAGACTGCTGACCTGTAAAACTGAAAACACTTGCACTCTGGCCCTTTAGAGGAAAAGTAGCTGATTCCTAGACTAAACATTCATACAACAGTTTACAGCCTGTTACAGCTCACGTGTCTCATTGGCTCATTTGATCCTCTCTGTAGAGGTGTGAGGTTGGCGGCTTACATGAGCATTAGCCCATTTTATAGACGGGAAAACAGAGAGTTTCAATGATGTCCCTGCTGCTCAGGGCCAGGCTGAGGTGCAGCCTCTGGGCATTCTACTACATTATGCTGCCTCCAACCCCATAGGGTCCTGATGTGTCACTAACAGGCTTAGTGGCCTCCCAGCAGCCCTCGGGTGCTGGTGCTACCCGCAGTGGTTCCTGGGGGATAGAGACAGATTCCTGACATGAACTGAGCCCCTAGACACACCCATGCCTGAAGCTTACACAATCCCTGGACTTTTCAGTTACATCTGCCAATAAGTGACCTCCATACAAAAAATAAATAAATAAATTATATATATATGTCAAGTTTGGGTATCTGTTGCTTATAACCATGAGTCTCAAGCTACATGTTGGGACCATCGTGCAGTTAGAAAGACCTGCTTATTTTCCAATCAACAAAATGGTTTTTTGGCAGTTTTTCTTGGATGCCTGCTTCTCTGGTCAATTAAGGCAGGAGAACCATCCATAAAACCGCACCAACTGCATCCAAGTCCAGCAGCTTCATTCAGTCCCTGCCTCGATGATGCCCAAACCAGCCAGCTCTGCAGCTCTGGAGGGCAGCAAGCGGAATCCTTACTCCGTTTGCCCTCTAGATCCTGAGTAGCTGAGGGCTCACGGTGCTGGCCACGAAACGAATGCTTGAAAATGTTACTGTCCATTCAGAATCATCTGTGTGTGCCAGCTCCAGGCAGAGCACTGCTGACCCAGTAATAAGCAAGAGCAATATTATCACTGCCCTCGTGGAACCGAGACTGGGAGAACAGGCCATTAAACAGACGGCTGCAAATTGTGATCAGTGCTTCTGAAGAAAAGTATGAGGGATGAGAGAAGGTATGACTGATATTTGGGGAGCTAGGGAAGGCTTTCGCAAGGAAGTGGTGATTGAGATGAAGTGACAACAATGAGGGTTTGAGGCAGGACAGAATACAGTTCACTTAAGTAATTTTTTTTTTTTTTTGAGGGCAGTGTCACTGGCCCTCATATGTGGGACCGAACCGGGGCCGCTGGCTTCCCAGGCCAGCGCTTAACCACCGCGCCACTCGGCCGGCCCTACACTTAAGTAATTACACAAAAACAAGGCTAGTGGGGCAGAGAGGGCAAGAAGAGACTAGAGGGGTCAGGAGCCAGCTCACCTGGGGCATTGAAAGCCATGTCACACCTGTGAATGATAGGAGATCATGATAGAATTTTAACCTGGGGTTGGGGGCCACATTCTCACTTGGACATCACTTTAATTGACTGGATTTGGGGTCCAAGTGGAGATGAAGGACCCCTGTGGAGATTGTTTCATAGTTTGGACCAGGGTGGCAGAGATGCAAAAGGAGATGGGAAAAAAGTAGAAGAACAGAGGTCGAAATTTACATCCTGTCAGCCAAATCTGGCCCCTTGCTGGTTTTTATAAATAAAACTTTATTGGAACACAGCCACACCCACTTGTTTTGGTGTTGTCTATGGCTGCTTCACGCTACAATGGCAGAGTTGAGTAGCTGTAATGGAGACCATATGGCCTGCAAAACTGAAAACACTCACTGTCTGTTCCCATACAGAAAAATGTTCCCAATCCCTGATTCTGAACGGTAATTCAACAAAACCTGGAGATGGGCATTACAGAAAGAAAGGGCCAAAGATCACACCTAGAAAAATACAGATTTGCCAAACCCAGTAGATATACAAGATGGGACCACTCAAGAAGAACCAGTTTTGTTGGGGAGGGGGAGAAATTTGATTAAAACAATCCATTATATCCCAATCCACTGTCCCAAGGAAATTAGGTCAGGTCAAGTTATATGCAGAAAGGGGCTGTGGTTTCTATTCCTGGCTCTGAAGCACCATGTAACCACAAGGATTTCTCCTTGTGGAATATCAGTTTTCTCATCTGCAGAAGCGGGGTGTAGGAGCACAGACAAGGAACAGGAATGCCTGGTGTACACGGTATAGTTGCACCTCTTACCCTTGTTACTTCTGGTCTTGTTGCTATGAAATCGGCTTGAAGCAGAGAATTCCTCCCTGGGAGGGTGTTACTGCGACAAAGGCAAAGACAAGTCCTGAATGCAGGGAACGGGACTGCCCATGTTGACATTGTGTATCTGACCAAGGCTTGGGACTCACTTCAATAGATGCAAATGACCTCCCTGCCCCACCCCCCACCCCCAGCTCCTAAAGCCAACCACTGAACCAACCAATTTTTGTTGCCACCATTCCTGATGGCAGCAATCATAACAAAAGGTCCAAGGTTGTATGTTGCACGCTGAGCCAAAATTGTGGGTACTAAGGCAGGAATGGCAAAATGTGCAGGCAGACCAAAGGAGAGTGGATGGTAAAATCCCAGAAGTGGCCTCACATTTCACATTGAACACACACCCCACATGCAAGCACCACACACACACACACACACACACACACACACACACACACACACACACACATCCCTAGCCCTCCAGACACATAAAACACACCTCCTTTTAAACAAAGACTGTTTCCTTTCCCTAAAGCATCTTCAGCAGCTGAGGCCATCATTTTGCAACTCTTGTGGCATAACGGAGAGAGCTGTTAGCTGGGTACCAAGTCCTGGCTTCAAACCCGAGTTCTGCAACTCAGAGCGAGTCCCTTCCACTCCCTGGCCTCAGTTTCCCCATCTGTAAAATGAGGGGTTGGACTCAGTGAGTTCTGAGGCCCCTACCAGCTCTGACCTCTATGATTCTAGAACACAAGTTAAAAATTGGGAGCCCCAAGATCAGACACAACCCACAAAACTGTGGGGTTATTTAGTACTGCTTCACATAGTGTTGATAGATTTTTCACTGGATGCTAACATTTTAAAATTGTGCAATTTCTCATACAAGTCACACCGTCTTTGACTTCTTTTGGAAAATTCAAAGATCTGGCAGCCCTGGTCCCTCAAAGATGGGGTACACCACGTAAGTAGAAGTCCTGCCTAAGACCGCACAACCTGAGTCTAACCATGGGGGGAATATCAGACAAACCCAAATTGAGGAACATTCAGTCAAGTAGCTGGCCCCTGCTTGTCAAAGATGTCCAAGTGACAAACAACCAAGGCTAAGGGACTATTCAAGCTTGACACAACTGTTAAATGCAATATGTGATCCTACACTGGATGCTATGTCAAAAACAAAACAAAACACACAATTGCTGAAAAGGACACTATTGGGACAATTGCTGAAATTGGAATATGGTTAATGAAAGTATTAATTCAATGTCAAGTTTACTGAATCTGGTAACTGTGTGGGGTTATTTAAGATAAGAGGGTATGCAGCCTAGTCTCCAATGGTTCATAAAAATAAGAGAGACAGAAAAAGGGGTGGAGGTGGGGGATTAGAGAGAGGAAGTAAATATAAGGAAACATTAAAAACTGAGGACTCCGAGGCAGCCGTTTAGCTCAGTGGGTTAGAGCACAGTGCTCATAACACCAAAGTTGCCGGTTCGATCCCTGCATGCTACTGAGCTGCGCCCTCCACAACTACGTACATTGAAACAACTACTTGACTTAGAGCTGATGGGTCCTGGAAAAACACAGTGTTCCTCAATAAAAAAAACCAAAGCAAAATAACTGATGACTCCAAGTAAGGGGAAACAGGTGTCCTCTGCAGCGTTCTTGCAACTTTTCTGTAACTTTGAAATTATTTTAAAATAAAAAGCTAAAAAAAAGTCACCCCGAGAACAGAGTGATTCTTAAATGTGAGCCTACAGAATCCCCTGGAGAAATTCCCAAAATCCACTGGTGAAAACTCAGAAGGCTGGACCCTCCCCAGAGCTTTGGTTCAGCAGGTCAGGAAGGAGGAAAGCCAAGACTTGGCATTTCCAGCAAGCTTTTCAGCTGATGCTGACGCGGCTGGTCTAATATGACCTAGTTAAAATTGTGGAAGTGACCACCAAAAGAATTAGATACAGAAAGAGTGTTTTTTTAAAAGCCGGATTGGAAGAGGGGTGGTGCAAGGGAACCCAGGTTTTTCTTTAGGAACCTTTCAGTATCGTTGTATTTGTTTCCGGGTGTACATATTTTGATGCCCACAAAGCCCCGCCTGGCAAGTGGCAGACAGTCAGGTCAGTATGTGTTAGGGACCTGCTGGGACCTGGGTTTCTAAAACAGCACAGATGCCAGGCAACAGAAGTGCTTTCAATGTCTGCTGGGGTGAGACAGAGCTGTGGAGGGTGGGGCGCAGCACTGCGGCTTGCTCATCCTCGGGGAGAAAAATTCTTTGGGTGACTCCAATGATATATGCTGAATTGCTGCCAAGTCAGGTCAGCCCCGAACTTCTCAAAATCTCTCCCGATTCTGAGATGAGTATGTGGTTCAGGCAGCAAACTCCTGTCAAGATGCGCTCTTTCGCCCCCTCATACAGGGTGGGTAATGAACCTGGGCCGTATTAAGCCCCATTATATAACCACCCCCATCCTGAGTCTCCTTATAACCCTTCCAGTGGCTGGTTTCTTGGGAGTACGCAATTCGGCGTCATCAGTCTTTATTGCTACCTGCTGCTACCTCCTTCAACAAATCGGGCTTCTGACTCTGCCTCAGGCACACGAGACCAGGCCCTTGTCCACAGGCCTAAGAACAAGGAGCTACTTGGAGAAGGGATAAGGAGAGGGAAGAGTAAGACGGAGCAAGGTGAGAGCATGCCATCTTTCAAGACACCAGGTGAAGGACAGTATTTCAGAGGACAGGGCCTTGTATACTACTCCAGCTGGTGTCATTAGGACCAAGATGGGGAAGTCCAGGAATCATCAGTCACTTGTTCCCTTGGGTATCTGCTGCCCTCACATGCTCGACCCCCACAGGCAGCTAATAAAGAATCACCAGAAAACTGCAGGTGCCAGAGAGGTCCAGGATGAATGCGGTGCAGACGCTGGAACTGACTGCATCTCAGTTCTGGGCGCCCTGAGGGTTGAGGCTCAGCCACTCTATGGCCAGATCTGCCTAATGTTTCCACAGGCATTACAGTCAGGGATAACAAAATGGTGTATCACCACCCTTCACAGTGAAGCCACAGCCAGAGATGACAGTGACAAACGGGCAGACAGGCTCAGTTTGGCAGGGACACAGCCCCAGGGTCTCCCTTGGCTGGGTCAGCGGAAGGAAGGCTGGCACTGGGGCCTTCTGAAACTCAGAGTGGCAAGAGAACAGGTTTATTACACACAAGGGGGAGCCTGTACCTGGCAGCGGTGCTCTCCCAAGAGCCCCAACCAGGATCTCCAAACTCAGCATCTTAAGTGAGTCCGAAGACGTGCCCTGAAAAAGCTCACTGGATAAGCCTTAGAACCACGGAGTTTCTGAGCTCTGAAATGGACCCTCATGGAGTCTCTTACTCGGCACTTGGGGAAAGTGAGACCCAGATAGAGAAAGAAACTCACTGTACTGAAGAGAAGGAATGCAAGCTAGAGTCAGGTTTGGGTTCAAAACCTACAATATGGGCAAAATCATTTGCCCTCTGAGCCTCAGTTTCTTTGTCTGTAAAATGGGAACAATCAAGCCTGCCTCCAAGATTGTGGTGAGGCTTAACTGTGACAAGGCAGAGACAAATGTCACACAGGCAATCGGTGGCAGCACTGAGACTCCAACAGACAGTTTCCCATTTCCCCATCTGAGCCTGGGCCACCAGGCTGCCTCCGTTTCTGCTATTGGTTAGGATCAACGGAAAGGGGACTGGTCCATGGGGTTCCAGCTACTATTATATTGGGGTCACACATCATTCTCCCAGTGAGATTCAAATGCTATCTTTTTCCTTTCTGGGAGATCAAAGAGTGACCTCTTTGAGTATAAAGACCAGGACTGTCCAAAGAGGCGACTGTGCTTCTGTGGCCTCTTAGTGCCAGAGAGGCTGCTTTTAATTAGGGACTTCGCTTCCACCCACAGGCACACAGAGAAACCGCCCTCACAGATGGGGACCAGGGCAGGCGTGAAAGTTGGGAGCCCTGGTGAATCCTCACAATACTCTTTGGCATCTAAATGTGCACGTTTGTGGTTTTTTAAAGTCAGCTACAGATGTTTCTACTCTGGGCAGAACTAAAGTGCAGGGCTGCAGCCAAAACCCTCAGAGGGGGCTGTGCTGACATTCACTCATAGGATGGTGATGGCCAAAAGCAGATGGCTGCTGAAGACAGCCGCCCAGCACCATGCCAAGGTCAATTCCAAGGGCTCTTAGGGTCACGGGGAAGTGAGGGATCAACTGAAAGGCATTTAGCCACAGCCCCCAAGTTAATCATGAAGCCAGAGAATGTAAATGCTACCAGGGAAAAGGAGCAAATAATTACCATAACAACAGCTACCATTTTATTAAGCACTTACTGTATGCCAGGCATTGTGCAGACAACTTGACATATACACACGCTGATCGAATCCTTGCAGCCATCTATGAGATGGATCTATGATGATCCCCCATTTTACAGATGAGGAAACTGAGGCTCAGTGAGGCTCTTAACTGGCTTGAGGTCAGGCACGCTGCTCAAAAGTGACAGAGCTGAGCTTGGAACCCTGGCCTCTCTGTCAGGCCGTGACATCCTGCCTCACCCCTCTGCTGTTACACACTTGATTATGTCATCACCCCTTTTCCTCACTGGTGGCCATGTAGGCCCACTGTCATGGAGCACCATTTCTGGTCTCTCTGACATTGATTGCTCTTGACAAGTTGATAAATTGGCCTTCTGGTGTTGACGTGGGTGGCAAGTGCTATTTTGGTTTACTTGATTCACGGCCTGCACCCCCGAAGCAATAAAACAAGCCAGGCTCTGGAACGTCTCCACTGACGTCACAGGGCAGTCCCAGCCCTCAGCTGCCTGCACGACCCACACGTGTGGACCGTAAACAGAGTTTGCTGTTCTACCCCAGGCCAACCGTCCAGGGGGGGCTAAAGCTCAGCTTTTGAACCCAACAGGCTTGACACTGCACACAAAAGTTGGGCATTTGTTACGTGCATAATTTTCCAGGGAGAGAATTCATAGGCTCCGTCAAAGTCTCAAAGGATCCGTGGCCTCTCTAAATATAAAACAAAAGTTTTAAAATCCTATGTAAAGGTAAAGAATAAACCCCCACATGTAGAGAAAGGCATCCTGCTGCCTAGTTGAGGGGTCCTAGTTACCAAATCATGGGTGATGACTAAGCTCATATACTCTGGAGTTAGAAAGAACCAGGTTCAAATCCAGGCTCAACTACTCGGTAGCTGTGTGACTTTGGGCAAGTTCCTTGATGCCCCTGAGCCTCAGTTCCCTCATCTACACAATGGGCACAACCCAGCTGGACCATGGGTCCTTCCAAGAACTAAATGAGATCATGCATGAGGGTGATTAGCAAGTGCTGGAGCTCAGTACACATGACTTATCACTGGTCAGAGCAGCGACACAACATGGACACTTTGTAGCTATTTCAGGGCCTGGGCTTCTTCCCTCCAGCTCCAGCAGCCCCACTCCTCCTGAGTTCCCAGCCAATGAAAGTTTTTGTCTTTGCTGGAGGGCTGGTTGGCCTTTTTTCAGGGGCCTCCCTCTAACCATGGCTCTGCCTGTTTAGCAAAACGGGCCTCTGGGCAGAGAAGATTAAATGCGGTCTAAGACTTCAGCCCTTGATCATTACAAAGCCCCATTTCCACTCTGAGTAATAACTGCTTTTGTCTGCAGCAGGATTCATGGGAGCAGTCTGTGAGCACCCCAGGCCACACTCAGCCCAGTGTGAACCCAAATACATCTTTGAGATATAAAGGTTATACGTGTTGACCTGCGCATGCGCGTGCGTGCGTGCGTGCGTGCGTGTGTGTGTGTGTGTGTGTGTGTGTGTGTGTTGGGGGGAGGGGGGAGAGATGGAATTACCAACTGTAATTGCAAAAGCCATTTCCACAGCAGAAAAAGAAAAAAGCCTGTGACTGGGCATCCAAGAAGCAGAAATGTGAAAAAGCTGATGTTTCTTTCCTTGAATGCCCTGCATGCTTGCTTCCTTCTGTCATCCCTACACACCTGCAGGTAAAACGAGTAGGGAGACAAGGGACCAATGACAACAGCCCAGTCACCCTCCAGGGCGCCAATTACATCGCCCTTCCCTTCAAAACCATCCAAAGGGGCGTGAGTGGCGCGGGGTCGGGGGTGGGCAGGCACGCGGATGAGGACCCCCACGGAGATGAGACCACCAATGAGGCGTGTTCAGGGCACGTCTCAAGAGCATTTTTCACCAAAGGAAGAGGAAGGGGACATTCGCCTGGCACAGCGGAAAGCTGCGCCCAGGTGCCCGGTGACTTACTTGAGGAGAAGTTGGCCTCGGTGTGGACCGGAGGGGTGGAGGGCAGGAAAGGCCCGTGGCCCACAAAGAAGGACCGCAGGGAGCGCTCAGACAGGAGCGGGGAGCGCTGCTGCGAAGGAATGTTCTCGCAGCTGCCCACGCTGCTATGGATCTTAAGGTTCAAGGGTTTGCTTTTCTTCTTGGCTCTAAAAGGGAGACAGAAAAGTGGGAGAGAAATGTATCCATACGCATACAAAATGAGAGCAGGGGGCCCGTTTCCTTAGCACGGCCCCTAATCCCCACACCCCCAACCTCCATCTGGCCTTGGGGCCCTCTCCATTTCCCTCTCAGTGAGCTCCCGCCACGTTTCGGTGCTGTTTCTCACCTCCAACCGTTCGCTTCTTTACCTGGTTGATTATTAGCAGTCTTTGATGATTTAGCCCCAGTGTCCTCTCCTCCAGGAAGCCTTCTCCAATATCCCAATCTTTCCCAGCCAGAGTTAAGTGTGCTTCCTCCAGGAAGCCTTCCCCAATAATCCCAAGACCCACGTGGAGAAAGAAAAAGAGCCCACAAGCTTTCTGGCATGGATAGGTAGAAAGAAAGGGGCTCAGCTAAGGGGATTCACCCTTGCCCTGTGAAAAGCCTATTCCACCATGGGGTATAAGCAAATAGATGAACAATTATTTTTCACCTGGGTCCTCAGAGACGCTCTGGAGAGATGGAGTCAAGTTCAGCTCCAGACTCTAACCTGGTGCCTGCCTGCACATCCTGAGTTCCCAGAATACCCCCTGCCCATTGGCCAACTGCCCTCTGCCCTTTGGCCATTGGAGGAAGACAGCAAATCCAGGGTGACCTCAGTGAGTCCAGGGGATCTGTGTCAAGGTGGCTTCCATCCCCTACATATTTTTATCCTTCAAATTCACAGCCTTCCATCCATATAAAAACAATAAGCCCATTTCTGCAGAAGTTACACCTGATGACTTTCAAGAGCTCCAAGCAGAGAGGCTAAGCCTTAGGCAAGACCCCAGCACCCCCTTGGTCAGGACTTCCGGCACCAGCCCCCTTCTGCAGAGCACACCCATGAACCTGGCTGGTTCTCACTCTAGACTCTATCAGGAGCCCCAGAGGGTACCTGCCTTAGGAATAAAGAACGAAGGGCGCCCACCTCCCCAAACCATAGGCTGGATCATATGGGGGCATCTCAGGGGATCTGCAAGGGATGTGGGGGAATTATATAATGAAGAGGCTCTGAGAGCCCCCCACCCTCTACCCCTCCACCCACCATAGCAGTGTTGCTTGTTAGCGGTGGAAGGTGAGGGGGGTCTGGCAGCCTGGTGTTGTTGAATGACACGATTCTGTGGCCAGACTCCAGATTCAAATGCTGGCTTCACCACCCTTGGGCGAATCGGTTAAACTCCTGCCAACCTCAGCTCCCTTATCTATAAGAGAGCCTTCTTCATAGGGCGGTGGAGAGAATTAAATGAAATCATCCCTGTAAGTTACTTAATACTAAGTGCAACATTACATGGTATTGTTCCTTTTGTTATATAAGGAGAACCTGTCTGATATTGCCTTTAGATGAAAGAATCTGAGGCTAAGACAAAGGGGAAGCTTCTGGCAATTTTGGTCTTTACTCTTAGGGACTCTTCAAGACCCAAGAGATCAAAGGTATTCTGTGTACACCTGGTGCTTAGCAAAGTGACTTTGCTGAATGAGGAAATATTTGTTGAATGATCTCTAACTGGCAAAAGGGGGGAGGTTGGGGACACCTGTCCTCAGCTCACAGTCCATGGTCAGCTCTGAGTCCATTCACAAGAAGAGAGAATCTGGGCGATGTTCCCTCTCAACCCTACACACGGGCACGGGTTCTACCATGGAGTGATTTGTCTTCCACCTAAGCACGGGGCATTCAGGGCAAATTCTGGGCAAGAATGAGGGGAGGGGGCGCTTAGCGATTATCCATAGGTCAGAGCTGAAATAAAAATACCAGGGGAGTTCATGATGCTTTTTGGATTAGTTATTTTTTTTCCTGGACAGCTTCCTTGCAAACAGAGAATTAGAAGATGAAGCTATTCAATTTCCAACAGGACTCCTCATATTGAGAAAAGGAGGAGGAGGAGATACCAAAAGCTAAAGGTTTCCAGGCTACTGCTGATAAAGCTTTGATCTGAAATGAAGGGGATGCATCTCTGAAAGTATAAACAGAAAACAGATTTTTTTTTTTTAATTTTCACTTTACCAAACAGGGGGAGTAGCCATAATATTAACAACACTGCTATTACTGCGATTTTGATTCCAGTGCTGACTATGTCTAAGGGACTATATATCAAATGCTTTTCACGTATTATCTCATTTAAGTGTACAGTAATATTATAAGGGAGGTGTTATTATTTTCTTTCCGCTGATAACCCTGAAACATTGAGAAGGTATGAGGTGCATATAATGTCGTGTCGGGATTTAAACCAGGCCTTGTGACTCCAGGGTCCATCTCTCTATCACCCCCCAAACTAGACTCTCCAGGTGAATCCTGACCTCAGAGTGCCATCTATTCTGAGAAGGGCTGTCCCTTGGAGCTTGATTTTTGACACGTTTAGGCCAGAGGCACTGGAATGGCTAGTACCGAGCTCAGAGTCTTCACTTTAGCTCCAACCATTTCTCCTGTTTGGATCCTTTCTCCAGAACCATCCACAAATCATTCCCATACTGATTTTCCATATTCCCTTCTCTCTCTAGCTCCAAGCCCTGTCATTTGCAGACAGTAAGAGAAAAATGTAACAGAAGAAATAGGAGGGACAAGGAACCTCGACAGTCCCCACTCACTGGCTCCCAAGGAATAGCAAAATTGCCCCTTACAGACTGTTTCTACTGTCTCTCTCCTTTCTCTGCCTGGTGAACTCCTACACATACACCACAGCCCAGTTCAAATGTTCCCACATCAGTGATGTCCTCTTCCTCCCCCACAGAGTCAACTTATCATGTCCCTCACCTCTTGTAGTATCTGCTTCCCCATCATAGTCTGGATAAGACCCAATCTCCTTACCATGGCACCCAGTACCCACACCCCATGTCGATCTGGCCCTGTGGCCCTCTCACTGAGCTCTGTGCTGTTTCTCACCTCCCCCACAGCCTAGAATACCCTCCCCTCCTAGCCTGGGTTGATTGTTCCTTCTCAGTTTCCTAAAATATTCTGTATATATCTCTGTGGCTATACGTTCCTATTTTTTCCAAGTTCATTCTTTCCATTTTTGTCTCCCACGTGGACTTCGCATCTCTGAGGACAATGATTTTTGTGTTGTTCATGCCTCTGTCCTTGGCAACTAGCACAGAGCCTGGCACACAGTAGGTGCTCGTTAAATGCTTATTCAGTGACCAGTGTGGATGAGGACTCTGGTACTTAGCACATTACATCCTACTACTCTTGTCTTCCACACGCAACTGTGGGCTCCCTGAGGGCAGGAACCTCTGGTTTTCGTTGTTAGAGCTCTCAGCCCCGAGCTCTGCACCAGCTACACAGAATGAAGCTCTCAAGCTGATTTTGAAACATTTCCCAGCCCCTCCCAAGGATCCTGGGTGATCATTTTAAGAGAGTTTGGTTTAAAACTGCAAATAAAATGAACCTCACTGCTCTCCTCCCAACCCTCCCCAAAACCCCGTTATCAGGTCTGGCCAGGAGTTGGGCGCCCTCTTGTGGCCAATGTAAACCCTCCTTGCAAACGTTCACAGTTCTGGATGGAGCACCCAGGAAGGTGTGTTAATTGAAGACAGGAGGCCTCCCACACAAGCAGCCTAAAGGTGGCCCGGGCTGGCAGCGTTGTTTATCATCTCCCCAGGGGCCTGCGATGAAGCCCAGGGAGGTACCTCCCGTTACAGCAGCGCCTGCTGGCTGGCTCTCCCTGCCCATGGCTGGAGGAGAGAGAGAAGCAAAGAAGCGGTGGTATTTCACTCCACACGTGTCCAGTGGTGGAACTTCCAAGAGGCATCTACACCAAGTCAGTGTAATTTATGAGTTAGCCTTGTAGGCTTCGGGGTCAGGGAGACCGGGGCTCGGGTCCTGACCGTGACTTCAGGAAAGTGATCTCACCTCACTGTGCCTCGGTTTCCTCACCTGGACAATGAGGACAATAATGGCACCTGCCTACATAGGATATCATGACAATTCTATGAGAGCATATGCTTGGCACAGGGCCCAGCACAGAATGAGGGTTCGGGTTACCTGTTATTCATGTCAGTGAGACCAGGTTAAATTGGGTATCTGTACAGCATGGAAAGAAGTTTGAAGAAGCCGGAAATGGAAGCCACGCTCCGTTTTTCACCTGAGACATCCAGCCACTCTCTCAACCCACTACCCTTGGCAAATGAAGAGGATGAGGTCAAACCCTTTAGCAATAGATACCACTGTCATCTCCAAACCACAGATGGGAACCTTGAGGCATGAGGCCACCAAGTGATGAGGCCAGCTCCTCGTACAAAGAGAACCAACTCTAACCTAACGACAAGTTTAACAGTAGCTCAATGAGAGTCTATTTGCCTGACCAATTCATGGCCACATGAAGTGGAGGAGAGAAGGAGTGCATATAAATACAAATGGATGGATAAAAAGCTGGGTGATGAAAGGATGGATAGGAGAATGGGGAAAAGGGTGCAAATGAAAGGATTAAATGAATGAAGGACAGAGAGGATGGGAGGATGGAAGCATGGATAGAAGAAACCGAGGAAGTGGGAGGAGAGTGAGAGGATGAAAGAATGGGGGGACAGATGGAGTGAAAGAGAACGGGAAGATAGAAGAAGGGATAAAAGGAATAGAGGAGGAGAGCAGGATGGATGGGAGAATGGATAGATGGAGGGATGGGTGGGTGGAAGGGTGAAAAGATCAAAGGATAGAAGGATGGTGGATGGATAGAGCAATAGATGGATGCAATGAAGGGAGGATGGTAGGATGGAAAGATGGAAGAGAGGACAGAAGGAAGAGATAGAGGGAGGATAAATGGCTATTTGACCAGAGGAGGTAGGGGGAAATCCTGTATCGCTTCCCGCCCACCAATGAAGTCTCCGTGGACAGGATGTGGGGTTCACCTTTACCAACTACCCTCATTACCCAGGTATGCTCAGAGAGGGCAACAGACACCCATGATCATGTCAATGACTCTGACTGTGTACTAAGATGTAGTGAATATTTTGCAGTATATCCTGCAGATGCAATTTAAAAAAACATCCTCTCCATGATTTTCACAGGACATTAGATATCTATTACATAAATATCTTCTCTGGAAATGGGGCCAATTCCAGAGAAAGCTGAAAAATGAGGTGGCATGAGACACTGGCAAGGGCAGCTCCATCCTTCAGGGCTGTGTGAGCCCCAGGCAGACCATGCTGCTTTCTGGGCCAGCGGGCAAGTCAGGACTCCCTGATATGGCAGGTCGTGCCGACAGCAGCCTCAGAGCCAGGCTGAGCTCTGAGGAAAAGACATCCAGCTCTGGGGCCATCATCTGTACTGAGGAAAATGCACTTATTTTACCAAATACGGCAAAGGACTATTTCAGTGTTGGAATCTAGGAAACCTCTTCCAGATTTCCTGATGATCATTTGCATAGACTATCCGAATTAAAAGGGTCCTGAGAACTCGCACCTCTTCTTTGAATCAGTTCATGTAGTTCCATCTTCCATCCTACCATTCTAGTCCAAGGCCCCTTCCTCCCTCCCCTGAGCTGCTGCAGCTACTGCCTCTTGATCAGACTCCTGATCCCACTTTTTTGTTTGCTTTTGTTTATATTGTGGTGAAATTCACGTAATGTAGAAGTAACCATTTGAAAGTGAACAACTCGGTAGCGTTAAGTAATCACGATGTTGTGCAAGCCCAACCTTTATCTAGTTTCAAAATATTTTCCTCACCCCAAAGAAAACCCTGTACCCATTAAGGACTCCCCATTCCCCTTCCTTCCAGCCCCTGGCAACCAACAATCTGTGTCTTTGGCCCTATGGATTTGCCTATTCTGGATATTTCACATAAATGGAATCATACAATATGTGACCTTCTGTGTCTGATATCTTTTGTGTCGTTTAATGTTTTTGAGGTTCATCCATGTTGTAGCATGTGTCAAAACGTCATTCCTTTCGATGGCTAAATAATCCCATTCCATTTTGATTCTCTCCAATGTGTTGTCCACCCAGTTGCCAAAGTGGGGTTTTAAGAAGCATGCATTACACCATGTCATTCCCCTGCTTACACTTCCAACGGTTTCCTATTGTTCTGCCTCTCTGTGGCTTACAAAAGCTTCACAGGACCCCCAAGGCCCACTTTCCAACTTTTCCTGGAACCATCATCACCTTGTCACCCTCTGACTCTGGCCACTCTGGTCTTCTTCCTGGTCCTTGACCACACCAAGTTCTCATCAAGGCCTTCGCACATATTGTCCCTTCTATCTGATAGTAGAGACTCACTCACCCTTGAGGAATCACTTCCCTAGAGACGCAGCCCTCAACCCTCAGAACGAATCAGACATTCAGGTCCCGTGTGCTCCCAGCGCCATCTGCTTTCTTTTTCTTTCTTTTTTTTTAAAGATGGTATTGGGGAACCAGGGAAGGGGAACAGACAAGTTGCTGTCTTTTTGTTCTTCCGTCTAGTTGCAGAGGACGTTGCTTCACTGGCCCATGTTGGTATCATCATTGCACTCATCTCAGGTGAGGCAGATCGGTCGTCAGTCTCTGGATGGTCGCTCACTGCAGCTATTGGCAGCTCACGCTGGCTGCCAGCCACTCACTGTAGCCTATGGCAGCCAGTGCAGCAGAGGCTGCAGCTATGCCATGCCAGGGCCTCACAGCAGCCCAGCTCCGGTGGAGCTGTTGTTCACCATCTTAGCTGTAGAGAGCAGTGTCACTGGCCCTCATATATGGGATCCGAACCGGGGCCACTGGTGTCCCAAACCAGCTCTTAACCAACGCGCCACTTGGCTGGCCCGGAATTTTCTTTCGCATCTCAGTTTGAATTCTGCATTTACTTGTGTGGCTCCTGAATGAAAGTCTGTCTCCCCCAAGGCCTGTACCCACCACACACACACAAGAAGGGGTTGCATCCCTAGCACCTAACACAGAGTAGGCACCCCAACCAGCCTGTGTGCCCCAACTCCAGCAAGGGTAACCTGGCATCCTCCATCATGTGGGGAATTCTAAAGGAATGTGTCTCAGTTTCGATCTGCGAGTCAGGAGAGCTTGTTTCATAGGGTCTTCTCGGTTGGCTTTCCAACTATGGGCTCCTTGAGGGCACAGACACACCTGATTCCTTCTGCCAGTCCCTGGCCACCCCCGGCCTGGGTCTTTCACTGGCACTCACAAGGCTCTTGACCGACGCACATGTGCCAGCTCGCCTCTCAGAGCCTGCATCACAAACAGGTGTTTCGTCTTTGCACCATTTCCTGTTGCAAAAGTTTGTTGGGGGCCGGCTGAGTGGCGCATTGGTTAAGCGCTGGTTTTGGGATGCCAGCGGCCCCGGTTCGGATCCCACATGAGGGCCAGTGACACTGCCCTCTACAGCTAACAACAGCTCCACCTGGAGCTGGGCTGTGCGAGCCCCGGTGATGGTGGGCTGCCATAGGCTACAGTGAGTGGCCCGCAGCCAGCGTGAGCGGCTGGCAGCCAAGCATGAGCTGCCAATAGCCGCGGTGAGCGACATCCAGAGGCCAGCGACCGATCTGCCTCATCCGGGAAGAGCGCAATGACGATACCAACAGTGAAGCAACATCCTCCGCAACTAGACTGAAGAACAAAAAGACAGCAACTTGTCTGTTCCCCTTCCCCGATTCCCCAACGCTGTTCCCCTCCGCCAATTCCCCAATAAAATCTTTAAAAAAATAAAAAAAAAAAAAAGTTTGTTGGGCTTTGAATTCAGCAGAGCCCAGGGGCTCACACTGCCTCTTCACCCTCAGATTCCTTGAGTGCAGGGTTGTGTGCCCTTGAACTTGAAAGCCTTCACCAGGCCAAATCCCTTAGCGTCTCATTAATGGTACCTGGAGCTTCTGGCCCAGCCAATTGGGAGGAAATGACAGGGCTGGGAACAGACGAGCTCCTCACAGGCGTGGTCACGGGCAGACATGAGCACACATTCCACATTCTCGCACACCTCCCTGTGCTGCGAAGCGCTAATCCGGTAACCATTTCCCAAAACAGGAAAAAGAGCCCATTGCTTCACCACGGGGCTGAGTGAACTGTCCCTCCCTCACAAACAGGGCCCAAATCCTTTACAGCTGGTCTCATCTGATTGCCTAAGAGGAGGCCTCCATAAAGACTCTCTTCAAAACCAAAGAATAGCACCAATTCTTGGGTGAAACGGGAAGGGCAAGGGTACTTTGGACCCTCGACTCAGCTGCTCAGATTCCAGGGCAGGGGAAGGTTTGGAAAAACAAGGCCCTGGTAAGTCTAACACTGGGAGGATGTTTAGTGAGACGCCACTCTGCTCCTTGGCCAGAGGTCACAGCCCTCATTTCTGGGTTGAGCAAACCCCAAGCATGGCATTAATCACCCAGGGCCCTGGCAAGAAAGGGGCACGGATGACTCAGTCAAATGGCATTAAGCATCAGCTTACAGCATAAGCTGCCTTTCCCCCATGTGGAGAGGAGTGTGCAGTGCTTTCAGATGAGACACAAGTGACACTGCTGCATTTTAATAGTTAAAAATTTGAAAAGTAAACTGTCACTATTTGGAAGTGCTGAAAAGGCTGCATGAAAAAGTTAGATGACCTGAACCTTTTGCCCACAATTCATGGCTCTTGCATCACAACAATGCACCAGCTCACAGGGCACTGTCTGTGAGCGAGTTTTTAGCCAGTAAACAAATAACTGTATTGGAACACCCTCCCTACTCACCTGATCTGGCCCCAATGACTTCTTTCTTTACCCGAAGATAAAGGAAGTATTGAAAGGAAGACATTTGGATGCCATTCAGGACATCGAAGGTAATACGACAACAGCTCTGATGGCCATTCCAGAAAAAAGAGTTCCAAAATTGCTTTGAAGCGTAGACTAGGCACTGGCGTCGGTGCATAGCTTTCCAAGGGGAGTACTTCGAAGGTGACCATAGTGATATTCAGCAATGAGGTATGTAATGCGTTTTCTAGGATGAGTTCGCGAACTTAATTGTCATATTTCAAGTGCCTAACAGAGTATCTGGGGAATATAAATATTTTTCCAGGACCCATCAGCTCCAAGTCAAGTTGTCCTTCAATCTTAGTTGTGGAGGGCACAAGCTCAGCTCCAAGTCCAGTTGCTGCTTTCAATCTAGTTGCGGGGAAGCGCAGCCCACCATCCCATGCGGGAGTCGAACTGGCAACCTTGTTGTTAAGAGTACACACTCTAACCAACTGAGCCACCTGGCCACCCATCGGCGGCTCGCGGTTGCTCAGCTCAAAGTGCTGTGTTCAATCTTAGTTGTGGGGGGCACAGCCCACCATCCCATGTGAGAGTCTAAACAAGAATCATCAGGCCACCCGTTGGCAGCTCAGCAGCAGCTCAGCTCGGGCACAGCTCACTGGCCCATGTGGGAATTGAACCGGCAACCCTGTTGTGCAGAGCTCGTGCTCTAACCAACTGAGCCACCCAGCCGGCCCTCACTTGACCTTTTGCATCTAAATAATGAACACTCTGCCGTCCTATTCCCTTCCCTCCCATAGCCCAGTCACAAATGGCCTGAATTGTTCAGGGCTGGGCATGGGTGATATCCTTCAGTGGTAACTATAAAGTCCTTTGCCTAAATCTAGGCTGTCCTATACAGTAGCTGTAGCCACATGTGGCTACTAATATTTCATTTAAGGAAAATAAAATTTTAAATCCTGCTCATCAGTCACCAGAGCCATAATTTAAAGGCTCAAAAGTCACAGGTGGCTCGTCGTTACCAGATTGGACACAGCAAGTAATCAAACCTTTCCATCATTGCTGAAACTTTTTTGGGACATGGCTACTCCAAACCAGCCCAGATCCCAGCGCTGCAGGGTAAGGTATGCACTGTGTTGCTCCATCCCACCCCATTGCTCCGCTCCAAGTCTGATGCACACCCCTCTCTCCCAATAGTACAATCAGCTTTGCTTCGCAAAAGACTGAGAAAAGTCAAAACAGGCATCGCAGGGGGCTGGTCAATTAAGTTATGGAGCTTCCAGGTGAGCACCATGTATGGTGCTTCCATGGGATTATGGAGGTGTTCCAAAGAATGGGGATGGGGAGAATGCCAACGCTTACTATTAAGTGAAAAGAAGAGGCAAAACCAGTGTGTATGCTATGAGCTCATTGGTGTCTATAAAAGATAGGTATTGATTCAAAAACGTAATCTAATAAATATCACCAGGGACAATAAGGTGACTGGACTCAAGCAATGGAGGGGGCAGACAAGAGCCATGCCCTCCCTGGGCTCTATCCTGGCGGGGGATGAAACAATAAGGAAACACAGGTCGGTGATAAGAGATACATGGAGACTTAAAATCAGGTGATGCGGTAGTGAGTGGGTGGTAAGGACTCTCGGGGGACCTGGCATTTAGGCTGAGACCAACCAGAAGGTCAAGAAAAAGCCAGACTTGCAAATTTCAGGAGGGTGGGGGGACCAGGCAGTGAGGCAAGGTCAATGCCGGAGTGTCAAGGGTCAGGACAGGTCGACTCATAGTCAGTGAGGATCAACGTGGACCCACTCTTGCCACTGGAAGGAGAGGCGGTTTGATTTTGACAGCAGTGAGATACTGCTGGAAGGTTTTGAGAAGGAAAACAATGAAATCTGACTATATTCTTAAAAGACCACTCTGCCTGATGTGTAGAGAGTTGACTGTGATGAGAATAAGAATGGAATTAGGGGATCAGGAGAGGAGGCAGTTGGAGTCACCCAGACAAAAGTTGGTGGTAGCTTGGACCAAAGTCTGAGCAATGGAGTGGGGAGGAAAGGGTGGCATGTGGAACACCATTCTCCCAGGACTTGCCACCCTATTCAATGTGGTGGAGGTGAGAGCGGGAGACATTAGGTGTCTCCTAAACTGGTGTGTCACATAGATACTCAGTCTTAGATGGATACACTCACAGGTGCATAAATATTTTCCAGAAGGATACACGAGAGGCAGTTGGCAGGCAGGTGACAGGACTGTGGATATCAGGGGCAGGAACTTTCTTACTTTTTGACTTTTCTTTGCCATTTGAACTTAGTAGCACGAGTATTCTTTTATAACAATACAACGATTTTTAAATGGCATACAGTATTTTTTGCTTGGGCTTTTTTTCTCTTTATTTTATTAAAATGAAAAAAACCTCTGGAAAACAGAGATGCAGACATGAAATAATGTGGTCAATCGTTATTTAATATTTCAATGATGTTTCATTATTTTTTTTTAAGAACTTTTAAATTGAAGATCAAATTTGAGATGGCTTTGGTTTCCCAAATGGCTTCTCTCAGTTGGCAACCTGTATCTTAGATTTAGTTGACAGATATAAAAATATGGTTGTTTACAGATTCCTAGAAATTAAACATATATATGTTTAATTATATATAATATATATTTAGATATAAATTTATAAATTATATGTTTACACACTACATATAATTAAGCATATGTCATACATAAATATGTCATTATATAAAAATGTACTTGAAAAACATAAAATGTCTTAAGAACAGATACATAGGATTTATTTTTTTTTTAAAGGTTAAATTTTGCTCAGTAACAGATCAGCTCTCTACATCAAACAGACCTTCTACCAAGACTTGATTTGTGGGAAGAGTAAATTGTTCTATATATATATTGTACACATATTACACACACACACACACACACACACACACACACTCCCCTCTCGTCCACTAAGATACTGCTTCAGATCCATGGCAAGTACAAGAGATGGGAACAGGACAGGAAAGGAAAAATGTTCCAGTGCAGAGGTCAGCAAATTTTTTTCTGTAAAAAGCCAGACAGTAAATATCTTTGCCTTTTCTAGTCATCTGCTCTGTCTCAGCTACTCAACTTGGCCAGGGTAGCACAAAATCAGCCACAAGCAGCGTATGCATGAATGAGCATAGCCATGCTTCTATAAAACTGTCCTCAAAAACAGTCAGCGGGCTGAACAGGGCCCCTGGGCTGCAGCTTGCCAACCCCTGTCCTGGTGGCGTCTGTACTTACCCGGAAGCAGGAAAATTAAAACAAACCAAAGTAACCCCCAAACCCCACTTCCCATCGCCCGATTCACGCCCCCAAGAGCTGCCACCCCTGCCTCCTGGTGTCTTTCCCCATCCTGACCCCTTCCCTCCTGGGGTAGGCTGGGTCTCGTCATAACACCTATAGGTGTCTTCAAGCTCTGGCCACAGCTTTGAAGTACACATATGTTTTTCTGATTATCTGATGAGCATGGGCCCACTTCTGCCCATTAAGAAGCACCATGAGGGCAGGGATCGCGTATGGCTTGTTCTTTGTGGATCCCCGGTGCCCAGCACAAGACGTGGCACGTACTGAGAACCCAGTTAACCAAATGAATGCAAGAGCTCCCACTGCACCATCACATGAAGGCTACTCATGGACGTGAGCTGGGGAGGGGGCAGCCCTCCAGTGCATCTACTTTGTCTCAGTGCTATGGGAAGGGGCCAGGCTGGCGCCCCACCCTGTGTGTGTATGTCTAACAGGGGCGTTTGCTGCACAGAGTGGCTGGGGGTGGGGAGTGGTAATGAACCTTCAGGAAAGGTAAGGACCTGTACTAGCCCATCTGGGTGTGTGTGTGGGGGGGTGGGGGGTGAATGTGAATTCCAGGACTCACAGGACTGCTGATGTCAGCACTGAGAGCCATCTGGCTGAGAGGCCGGGAGTCAGTCAGGCCCAGCTGTGGCAGGGTTATATTATCTCATTTGGGGAAGGAACAATTATGACCCCATCTTGTCATTAAGGTACCTGGGGTTCTCAACAGTTAATGGACCCGGGTCACAATTGAATAAAGGCCCAGGGTGTGAGCACCGATTTCACTGATTTCAAAGCCTGTTCTCCGTCGCTCTACTAGTGCCTCTGAAAGAGCTCATCACCTATACTCCCATTTTACAGACGTGCCTGCACTGACCTGGGGCTGTCTCAGCTCGATTTCAGGGTTCGCTAGGGAGAAACAATCTTTCACCTGCAAAATGAGCATCTTTTTTTTTTTTTTTTGAGGGCAGTCTCACTGGCCCTCATATGTGGGACCCGAACCAGGGCCGCTGGCTTCCCAAGCCAGCGCTTAACCACCGCACCACTCGGCCGGCTCCAAAATGAGCATCTTTCCAGAAGGCTGGTCTCAGCCAGTCCTTGACCCAGACTTGGAAAAAGCTGCCTCTGCCCCATGGAATAATCCAGAATCCACAGCCCCCTCTCCAGGCACACACCACTGCACACCCCCTCCCAGCCTCCCTACCCCGCCCCGCCCCACCCCCTCTGAGCTCACCCAGCCAGCCAGCCTCAATCCTGCCTTCCAGGCTTCATCTGTGCTGTCCAGGCCCGCTGACTTTCCTGCCTCCCACTGATTAGCGACTAATCTTATTTTTTGGTTCCCCAACCCATAAATCAGTTACAGGCCAAATATTTACACAGGCCATCATTTCCGACTGGACCAGGGCTCATGACAGCCCTCATTATTAAAACGGGTGATTGATTTTGGGCAGAGATTGCATGGGCATGTGGCTGGATGTTTTCTTTTAGGTTTCTTTCTCCTTTTCGTTGCCCGAAGAAAAGGATCATTTCCAAGATAAAGTGGCACAGAGGTCTGCTCTCACTGTCCCCCTGGGGCCCAGTGAACAGAAGCAGCCTTCCGCCAGCCCAATAAGTGATGGCCCTGTGCTGGCTTCTTCCCCCTTCGCTTGACCTCCCCCTGAGCATGGAGTAGACTCACAAGCATCCCCTAAAATCAAAAACCCTGAGGACAGAGGGGGAGGGGTTGGGAAGGGGAAACAAGGCAGCATCGTTACCCTCAGCCTGTGACACCCGCCCTCCTGGGGATGGTTTGGCCTGACCAGGGTGACCCTGAGCTGATAAGATCATCAGGTGGCGAAGCAGGAGGCTGACCTGGCTCTGTCATTACTTCGGAAGTCACCTTGGGCTGAGGCTGGTGTCCTCTCCTGTCAAAAGCAGGGATTTACTGAGTGGCCTCTGTCACTTTCTGCTCCACCGTATCTTGGTACAAATTGTGACCAGTGATGTTCATTGAGCGTTTACGATGTGCCTGGCCTTGTGCTAAGCATTTTATAGGCATTAACTCATTTTGTTCTTCAAGAAGGGGATTGTCCTCTCTAGGTGAAAAAAAACAGAGAGGGTCAGAAAGGCTAAACAACTTACCAAGGTCACACAGCATAGACAGAGCGGAGCCATGATTTGAACTTGTCCTGTCTGATTCTGATGCTCTCAGTCTTAAAATATATTGCAGCTTCCCTAGGACCTGTGTCTGCTTGGCACACTTTGGAGACGAAGCACAAAGCACACTATCATTTGAATTGTCACCCCAACATCTCCACATGCATGCATCCAGGGTCGGCATCCTAAGCAAATGCAGAACTGACCATTACTGGGGTCATAAACCAGCAAAGGGCCTTCTCTCTGCACGTGAGAGGTCAGCTGGAAATATTTACCCAGGGAAACTGTGAATATTTTGCCACCTATGGAATGCTTCAGAGAAGCTTCCTTTACCCTGGGAAAAAATGAACTGAGAGTCAATCCTTACAGACACGCCTAGAGAGGCGTCTATTTCAATCTGGTAGTTCTCTGAGAGCCACACTGAAATATGTCCATCACAGCCTGCAAGACAGACATCTACCCTCTGCTGAGAGGCTGGGAAGGACTCAGACGATACTGGGGCTGGCTAGGTGCCGGGGGTCAGACATGGACCCTCGGTTGCCTCTCAGCTTCCTCACTTGCAAAATGAGGGTTTGGAGCAGGTCATCCTTAAAAGCTCATCCATCCTCACCGTGGTGCTGCTCCCTTCCCACCAGACTTATCGGCGTGACCTTGAGCAGGGCAGGATCCGTGAGAGGCTTCGAGCGTTCTTATTTAGACAATGGGATAACCTCTGCAGACCCTCCACCTGCCGCCTGCTTGCATGGGGGCAAATGAGTCAGCATTAACTGAGCACAGGGCACAGTGAACTTCAAAAACGAGTGTGATTCCAGCAGTGTGGAATTTCCAATAAGTCGTTTGTGATGGTCCTACAGTGACTCTGAGAAGAAAAGTCTGAAACTCTTTTTCCATGTGCATGTAGAGAATTATTGCCTGAAATCAGTGTTGTTGGGTTTTCGAACCCAGGCCTTTGACCTTCCTTCAACATTTGCTTCCAGTGGTAACGTGTTATGATACGAAGTTTGCTCATTTGGGATCAAATAACGTAGAGGGTAGGCCCACTGAGAATTATAACTCAACATGCTCATTCACGTATTTATTCTTGCTCATCGGGACTCACATATTGAAATATCTTAGCCAGCGACCTGTCTCACTGCTCTGCAGGGGCCATTTTTTTATGACCATCCAGCATTCTGCCTCCTCCCCCACCACACACACACACCCTTTGAAGAATTCTCTCTCCACAATCTTATTGGGGCGTCAACCAGGGGACGGATGCTGTCCTCCCCAAGTCCTCAGGTGCCAAGTCAGACCAATCAGGTTATCTCTAGAAAACATGAATCTTAATGGAGTGATGCATGATGGAAAAATCTTTGAAGCTCAGTTTATCTACTGCTGGCTCCCCCCAAAACCTGTCAAGTCATTCCTGCTACTGACAGCCATAAGGTACTCCTTTCCAAGATTTCCTATCGATCCTGAAATTTATCCTGCAATCTTCCATGTGGGTTCATTGCCTGCTTAAGCCAGCTAGAGGTGACTTCTGCTGTTTGCAACCAGAGACCCCGAATGCATCCTAAAGGTTTCTAACACTGAATTTCCCTTGGGGGAAAACAAAAAGTCTACAGCTCGATTTTTCTCTAAGTCCAACTGATATCCTCAACTCCACCGTTTCTCAGATCATTTGGGGTGGGGCCCAGACATCTGCATGTTAACAAGCTCTGCAAAAATGCCTCCACACTCCTGAGAACCACGGCTCTGCCTGCCTGGGAATTCTGCGTCGGTAACACTTGCCTGCAGGTTCGGCCCAGGCTGACGCTCTGGAACAAAACACCAGTCCCATTGCTAGCATCTTCTCAGGCTTCCCATGGACCAGACTGAGAGTGTAGGCCAGACCAGGGTGGGAGCATGGCAGAAGAAAGAGGACATGGATACCACCAAAGGACATACGGGGACAGCCACAGGGACACAAGTGCGTATGCCACAAAGGCCATCACCAATGAAAGCGTCGAAGCCTCAGGGGCCCCCGCCCTCCCCCTGAAAGGTCCACAGTGTGTATGTCAAAACCAAGGCACCCCGGGGACAGCCCCAGTTAGTGGGTCTGTACTGCAGCATGTAGAGAGAGTAAAGCAGGGGAATGTCTTAATAAGGGGGTGATATAATAAAACAAGGTACATCCACACTTTAGAATACTACGCAGTTGTTAAAAAGAATGAGGTGGCTCTGTAGCCAGGGTCAACCAATTTTCCCATAAAGGACCAGACAGGAAATAGTGTGGCGTTTGCCAGCCATACAGTCTCCATCACAACTGCTCCACTCCGCTATTGAAGCACAAAAGCCATCCTAAGCGATACACAAACATATGGGCACGTGTCCCAATAAAACTTTATTTACAAACACAAGGAGTGGGCCAGTTTGGCCCGGGAAGGGGGCCATGGTTTGCTGACTACTGCTCTCCATGAGCAAATGTATAAAAACTCTGAGACATGTTGATGTGGGAAGAAAACTAGCTGCCAACCAACATGTATGTATAGTATGATCTCCTCTATACCAATATAAATATAAACATAAATATGGGTAAATATATTTTCATAATGTTTGAATACATTTCCTATATTTACCTGTGATGTATTTCAGGTGACAGAAAAAGAGCTGGGAGACTTTCCACTGAGAAAGACAGGGCGGGGGTAAGGGGGTTGGAGGTACTGCCACGTGTGTGTGATTATTCTACAGTGATAACGTGTACCATGTGTAATTTGTAAGGAAGGAGGGGAAAGGAAGGAAAGAAGATGGGAGAGAGGAAGAGAAGGAGGGAAGAATGAATGGGGAAAAAAAGTAAAGGGAGAAGGAGGGAGGAAAGGAAGGAAAGTAGGAAGGCTGCGTTCCAATAAAACTTTATTTACAAAAACAGGCAGTGGGCAACATTTGGCCTATGGGCCAGGTTTCTGACCATTGGTTAGAATATTAACTCCAGGAGAGTGGGGACATGGCGGCTTTGTTAATCACTATGTCTCTTGTATCTAGAGCACACCCTGATGCACAGGAGAAGCTCAAGAAATAGTTGTTGGAAGAAATGAATAAAAACCAGCCTTTCTCTATTGACCCGGAAAACTAACAATTCAGCTATTATCCTACACCCTTAGCTTGAGCATGTATAAAGGGAATTTGGCTGTGTTCCTCAATTAAATGTCTTGAACTAATTGCAGCCAGCACACAGGTTAATTAAATGGTAGCGATCTTTAAAAAAAAAAAAATTCAGTTCTCATTCTCACATTATCACATCAAAGGGGTGTCCCTCTGTGGCACTTGGCTGGCTTAGAAAAAGAGAAACATACAGGGCTGATGGCTTCAGCCTTTGCATCTAGAGGTCTATTTTCCAGTCCCCGCCAGGCATAGATGCTGGTGTGTGGTCATGCAGGTTCCCAGATCTGCCGGCAGATGTTTCTATCTCCAAGGAAACTGCATCTCTAAATGCCACACAGTATTTTCCAACCACAGGCAAATGGATTCTGAGTTGGAGGGAAACCTAGAAACCTCTCCAAAATAGACACAGGGCTGCAGGGGGCCTCCGATGTGGGTGGGCAAAGCAGCAAGGGTGACTTTCCAAAGAATCAGGTCGGTGTTTCTGAGGGGATGGGAGGAGACATGGGAAATTGTGCATGTGGGTTTTTTTAAAGCAGAGAGAATATTGCTGCATTTTTGGACACTGTGTTCCATGGTACCCTGGAATCAAGGGCAGTTGGCATTGCAACTGGCCGACTGGGGGAGTCATGTCAAATCCCAATCTTTAAGTCTTTGGGGAATGACACGAGCTGGTGTCTTACTGCTGTAAAGAAAGGTGGCAGCAGTGGGCACTGAGTCACTGGCCCTCCCCTTGCCCCTCAGGCACCTGGGACACTGGATAAGAGGCTCCCCTCTTCCTCTGGAATCTGCAAATGCACCTGCCCTTCGGGTCCTGCTGCCTTCCGTGTGATGTCAGCATCAAGATGAATTATGCATCAGGTGTGGCAGGCTGGCGGAGACAGGCGGCTGCCCACCAAAGGCCATGCTGGGTGCAAACAGCGCCAACACATCAAGATGTTCCAAAGGCCCCCTCCTGCCCCTGTTCTCCTCAGCACAGAATCCCTATGCTGTGTGACTGTCTCCATCACTGTCTACAGCATCCATCCCAGGTCTTTTATGGATGCAAAAGCATCTAGGAAGGGAGTATAAGTCACAGGCCAAGCCATGAGCTGCAAATTAAATCAAGGAGCAGAAATAAGAATCAAGCTAATAAAGCGCTTTGCCATCTGTAGGGGTCTCCCCCTGCTGGGCACTGGGATATACATTTCTGGTACATTACATCCAATCTTCAAGGCCCATGTGGGAAGTAGAGGATCATGCGTCCGTTGTACGGAAGAGGAAACTGAGGCACAGAGAGTGGAAGCTGCTTCCTCAAGGGCCCACAGAGGTAGCATTCCACCCAGAACTGGCTAGTTACAAATCTATGCTCCCTCACCTCTGCAGGTTGTCACTGGTACAATCAGGCTGGCGGGGCACAAGAGAAGGAGAGATTCCAAATGTGGATCAAAAGAGAGCGTGGAACAAAAAGACAACCAACCCAATGAAAAAACGGACAAAAGACTTGAGCAGACATCTCTCCAAAGAAGATCCACAAACGGCGGCTAATAAGCACATGAAAAGATGCTCAGCATCATTAGTCTAGGGAAATGAAAATCAAAACCACTATGAGATACCACCTCACATTCACAGGGTAGCTATTATAAAAATAAAATAAAATAAAGGAAAATAACAAGTGTTGATGAGGATGTGGAGAAATATGAACCCTCACACATTGCTGGTGGAAGTGTAAAATGGTACAACTGTTGTGGAAAACATTGGTGGTTCTTCGGAAAGTTAAGCAGAATTACCATATGACACAGCAACACCACTCCTGAATATATACCTAAAAGAATTAAAACTGGGTGTTCAAACAAATATAAATACATGAATGTTTATAGCATCATTATTCACAATAGCTGAAAAAGGTAGAGATAGCCCAAATGTCCATCCCTGGATGGATGGATGGATGGATGGATGGATGGATGGATGGATGGATGGATAAAGGAATTGTGGTCTATCCATACAATGCAATATTATTCAACCCTAAAAGGTAGAAAATTCTGACACATGCTATAGCATGGATAAACTTGAGGCCGTTTTGTTGAGTGACATAAGGAAGTCACAAAAGGACAGATCTTGTATGATTCTACTTATATGAGGTGGAATCTCAAAGTCATAAAGAAAGAAAGTAGAATGGCAGCTTCCAGGGGCTGGGTGAGGGGACAATGGGGGGATTACTGTTTCATGGGGACAGTTTCAGTTTGGGAGGATGGAGAAAGTTCTGGAGATGGACAGCAGTGATTGCCACAGAACAGTGTTAACGTACTTCATGGCTGTACTGAACTGTACACCTAAAAATGGTGAAAATGGCAAACTGGATGTGACATATATATTTTATCACAATTTTCAAAATGTGTTAGCATGTGGATAATGTACCTTCTGATAATGGAGCGGTGAAACGGGGAGGAGGGTGCTGTGGGGCAAGAGAGAGAGAGAGACACTTGGAGAGGCTGCTGCTTTTCTCTGATTAGACTGAAAGGCAGGGCTGGGGTACCACTCCCTGAGAGAAGGACGCTGAGCTCGTGGGAGTGAGAGCTGACAGCCAGCAAGGCGACAGAAGCCACCCGCCCGCTGAGGCTGGTTGCCTTCCACCTTCCCCACCGCTGGTACATCTCTTCTCTAGCTGTGTGCTCTCCACCTGCTCAGATACGATTTAATTAGAGGTTCAGGGCTCCCCAAGTACCAAAAGCAAATGCCACGTTTAAGACCATCAGCAGCAAAGGAGCTATAAAACCCAGGCCCGCTGAAGTACAGCACAATGCCACCTGCCAGCTGCCACCCTGGGGAGACTGCCAGCCTCCAGCTTGGGCTTCTTTGGGGTCCCACTCCACTCATGATCAACACATTATCTGGATCGTAAGAAAACCAGTGGACGGTGAACCCCAAATGAGAGTGGAAGGCTCACAAGCACAACTTGTACAAACTTTCAGAAGTCATCATCGTCCTGGAATAACCAGAGTTGTCTTTATAGCTAAGTTTGGCAGTGAATGCCAAAAAAAACACACAAAACAAACAAACAAACAAAACCGCAGATTGGGATCAGCTGAGTGGCTCAGTTGATTAAGAGCACAAGCTCTGAGCAACAGAGTCGCCAGTTCAATTCCCACATTGGCCAGTGAGCTGCGCCCGAGCTGAGCTGCCGCTGAGCTGCCAATAGGTGGCAGGATGGCTCAGCTGGTGAGAGCGTGCTCCTAACAACAAGGTTGTCGGTTCAACTCCCGCATGGGATGCTGGGCTATGCCCACCCGCAACTAAGATTGAACATGGCACCTTGAGCTGAGCCAACACGAGCTGCCGATAGGCGGTCGGAGACAACTGGACTTGGAGCTGAGCTAGCTGCGCCCTCCACAGCTAAGATTGAAGGACAACCACTTGTCTGTTGCCCTTCCCCAATTCCCCAACACTGTTCCTCTTCCCCAATTCCCCAATAAAATCTTAAAAAAAGAAAACACATATTGGAGTCAGATAAACCTAGAGTTTGCTTCTCCGAACCCTGGATTTCTCTTCCGTAAGAAGGGGTGACTTACATCCCAGCATTGTTACAGGTAGTATCTCAAAGTCATCTGGGGTGTGGTCACAGGAGTGGCAATAAAATTCAGACCCTAGCCCAGCAGGTGACCTGCTATTTCTGCGAAGAGGTTGCCTAATCTCTCTTGTAAAGGGACTGGATTGGGACAGAAAGTACTCCCAAAAGGAGCCTTCTCATTCCAGTCCTCCCTGCAACTAGCTAGTATGCCAACCAATGAGGGACGGCAGACACCCAAAGACAGCCATGCCCTCCCCTCGCCACATCCAGGGGACGTCAAGAAAACTCCAAAACTGACCTGGGAAGCCACCTCAGAGCTTCAGCCTCCACACCTGTAAAAACCATGGCACCTGCCTCCCTGGGTGGCTGGGAGGGTTTCCTGAGGTGGCATGTGTCAAGCTGGGCTTCTCAACCTCTTCCACCTCATGGCACACACGGAACGTGATACAACTGGTATACCAGAACAGATAGACAAGGGGGCTCCAGCTGTCCCCAGGCCCCCAGGGACAGAGCTGATCAATACTGGGGGGCACCTTTAACCATTTTGCGGGTCACAGGTGGGAAAGCTCCAGTGAAAAGCACCCAATGGAGACAGCAAATGATGCTGCTCTCCATCCCCCTGATGAGGACGCTATGGCAGCCCTTTCTCCTCGGATGCCCATAGACTGGAGCTCTTTGTTTTTAAGTTCAATTTGGTTCAGTTTTGAAATGTTAAAACAGCCTAGAAAGGTACCTAAGGAAAAATAAGGGGCCCCTCTGTAGGGCTTCTGAGGAGCTGATAACTTTCTGATTTTCAGCCTGAGTGCTGCTTCCACAGGTGTGTTTATTTGATGAAAATTCAAAGAGCTATACCTTTACCCAGACATTTTAAGTCCCCCCTGAGATGGGTTGAATTGTGTGGAGTTCCTAAATATGTTGAATTTCTAACCCTCGGTACATCAGAATATGACCTTATTTGGAAATCGGGTCGTTGCAAATGGAATTAGTTCCATTTACAGGAGGTCATATTTGAGTACGGTGGGTCCTTAATCCAAGATGACTGGTGTCCTTACAAAAAGAGACACGTTGGACAAGGCTGCACACAGAGGGCAGACGATGTGAAGAGGCACAGGGAAGACGCCCTGTGAAGATAACAGCGAAGATGGGGGTGACGTTTCTACAGGCCAAGGAATGCCAGCAACCACCAAAAGCTAGGGGCGGGCCTGGAAAAGATTCTCTCCTCAGAAGGAACCAATCCTGCCCACATCTTCATGTTGGACTTGCAGCCTCCAGAACCATGTGACTAAATTTCTGTTGGCTGAGCCACCCATGTACAGTCCTGGGAAACTAACAGCCTCTCTGTCCCTTCCTCTACTTTTTCAATCAAGCTCCTGAGAGGTCCCCACTGTTAATGGCTTCTCTCATGTGTCCTCAAAGAGTATTTGTTTCAATTGCTACATCTGTATTCCCGTCCTAGCTTTGCCCATAGCTCTGCTGTGGATGGTCACACACTCACATGTGGGGTCAGAGCTCCAGGCCCACTTCACATAGTGGAGCCTGGTGGGACCTTTGGAGCAGCCCCCACACATAGCTAAGAGCAGCACCCCTACACCCACCTAGCGAAGATCACAATCACCCTCAACACAGAAGAGCAATGAGGATGCTACAGAGCAGCTCCCAAATACTGGCTTTCTAGAACATACATAGCCCTGATATCAGGATGCTCAGGAAGACCCTCCTTGACCACCCCCATCCCCCCAAAGCTTCCAGTGGTCTCATGTCACATCCTGTCCCCTCACCCACCTTGGTTTTCTCCTAGCATCGCCTGACATATTACTTCTCGTTTATTAATCTCCTGCCCTGATTGGGGCCATCAGTCTTACCAGCTGCCTCAGGGCCTTTGCACCTATTGTTCCCTTAGATCGAAATATTCTTTCTACAGAAATCCAGAGAGCTTATTCCATCATTTCATTCGGTTGTGTGCTCAACAGAGAAGCCATCCCAACTGCCTCATCTACAATGGCAGCCCTGTCCCCAGGACTCTCTATACCCATACCTTGCCTCTCGTTTTCTTTACAGCCGTTTTCATCACCTGACACTGGACCTATGTATTGGTTTCCATGCCTATTGTCCATCTCCTCTGCCAACATGAAGCCTGGGCTCTTGGATGTTCTGTTCTGCTTTCAGCTCAGCATCTAGGACAGCGCATGGCATGTGCTAGGCAGTCAACAAATACCAGTGACACAGCTTTATGTTAAATATCCGTGGCGATTATCACCATCCTTTGACTGAGTATTGTCAGTGCATCATCTCACTTAATTCTCCCAACAGCCCAATAAAGTAGGTATTCTTATTCTTCCATTTTTCAGATGGGGTACAGAGTGGCTAAAGTGACCGGTCATACAACCACAGGTGGTGCAGGACATCAGGTCCGGAGCCCAGGGGCTGAATCATCTGCCTTCCTCCCTCTGCTCACCTCCTAAGCATTCTACGTGACAGTGACCATCACTGTCTACCTGCCACTTCGTCTCCCCAGCCATGATCTGACCTCAGCATCACAGTGGAGTGGGGTCCTTCATGAAATGCAAATTGAATGCAACCAACAGGAAACACCCAATTACCCTTCTTATATATTTGTCCTGTACAGGACTGGCCTGGTTGTTATTAAAAAAAAATAAATAAATCATAAGTCAGTGAAAAATAGTGATGCTATACAGATGCTATGGAGATATATGAAGATAGATAAAGACTGCCTGTGCTTTCATTGGCTTCCTGCCACTGTGTGTGCTTAACCAGGTGAAGATGCTATTAACTGCACTGAAGAAAACATTGATTCACAAGAAAGTCATGTAACAAAGGGGATCGTGGGTGTGGGGACAAATGTTGGCATGTCTCAGGTAACAGAAGAAGGTCCTTCAAACTGCTGAACCATCCTCTTCTCAGGTTTTGGTACACCTCTCAACATTGGGGCCATCATGCAGGGCAACACTGAATAAATGACTCTAGATAACAAAAAAGGAACTTCCAGTTTCTTTCCACTCACTTCTCAACACCCTTCCCTTTGCCACTCCAGGACGAGCCATCATCATCTCTCGCCAGGTGACTGAGAAAAAAAAACACTTAGCTGCACTTGAATGCTTCTCAGGCCTCTTTCTGCACCACAGAAGTGAAAATGTCTGAAAAGCTTAATGCTGATCATGCCTGGGAGTGGCTTCCCAAAGCTCAAAAACTGAATATCAAATTCTTTACCCTCACCTCTGTAGTGGATTGAATGGTACCCCTCCCAAAAAGATACATCCACTGGGACTTGTGAATGTTGCCTTATTTGGAAAAAAAAGGTCCTTACAGATATAATTAAGTTATGATCTTGGATGAAATAATCCTGGATTACCCAGCTGGGCCTTAAATCCAATGGCAAGTGTTCTTAAAAGAGAAAGGCAGGGCCGGCCGAGTGGCGCGGTGGTTAAGCGCTCGCTTGGGAAGCCAGCGGCCCCGGTTCAGGTCCCACATTTGAGGACCAGTGACACTGCCCTCAAAGAAAGAAAAAAAAAAGAGAGAAAGGCAGAGGGAAATGTGACACAGGAGAAGAAGACACAGAGAGGCAGGCCATGTGAAGATGGAGGCAGAGATTGGAACGAGGCTCCCACAAGCCAGGGGATGCCTGAAGCCACCAGACGCTGGGAGAGGCAGGAAGGATTCTCCCTTAGAGCCTTTGGAAGGAGCTCAGCCCTGCCAACACCTCGTTCGGACTTCTGACCTCAAAAACTATGAGAGAATAAATTTCTATTGTTTTAAGCTTTCCAGTTTGGGGTGATTTGTTACGCAGCCCCAGCAAACTAACAGAGGCTCTAAAGTCTCCATGTGATCTGGCCCCCTCACTTGCTTTGTCTCTTCCACCAGCTTGCCCTTCTTCATTCACTCAAATGCAACATGCCTCCTGTGCACCCCCAGGGCCTTTGCACAGGCAGCTGCCTCTGTCTGCTCCCACGTTAACTTCCTCTCTACCTTCATAGAGCAATTCAGACATAACTCCGCTCAGGAAGCCTTTTCCGATGCCATTGGCCGACAGTGACTCTCCATCACAGACCATCCCAACACCAAGCACCTCTCCTGAGTGGCCCCTGTCAGTTACCACTGCAAAGGTGTGGGGTTCAATCATCTCCCTCATCAAAATCTGCTTCTTCTCTCCTATCCCCAGAGCTATGCACACAGTGCCTGATATATACTATTCAATCAAATACTTGATTGAATGCTGGAGGGAGGAGTAATTTATAGAATCTCCAAAAACAGGTTCTATAACCAGACATCAACGAGACTCATCAAACTAAAGGGGGGAGGGGTGTCTCTGGGGGAGCAGACTCATTTTCCTAAAACCACATCAAAGTTTCCAGAAACAACTTCCGGAGCTCATGGATCGTGTCAAACCAGGGCTTCTTGCCTTGCAGATTCCCCACTGCTGGTGGAACTAATTCTATCCATGCATCCACCAACCTGGAACATTCCCACAAGACCAAGCCAAACGCTCAGATCACTTGCAGAACGATAGAGATTCGGTGAAACTCCTAGAGCTAGTGGCTGGCACACCTGGGGCCCCTTCTAAAGCTCCTCTCTGGCTAGTGAAACGTTTAGCTCTGAATGAGGCCTTCCAGAGTTCCATTATTACACATTCCAGGTCATTTTTCTCTTTTCACTGCTGAACAATTGACTGGAGGGAAAAACAGCCAGTTCCCCGGGAGACTCAGGCAGAAGGACAGGTTTCCAGCAATGGACTTTTTTCCTTCTCATTCTCTCCGAACTCTGACTAAACAACCCCCGACCAGAAACCAACCCAGACATGAAAGGGAGTAGAAGCAAGCCAGGACCCGGTGGGGTCAGGGAGACGGAGCAGTAGATAGCTCTGGAGTCAGGCCTGGCTTGGAATCACAAAATCAGGATTTGTCAGGTGCCCGGCTGTTATTTAACCTCTTTTAGTCACACTTCCTCACTTAGAGAGCAGGAATTCATTTGTCCTGTTCAACAAATATTCACGGAATGCCAACAATGTGCTGGTGGGCAGGGTGGGATTAGGGTGAGATGAGGAGGTGCCTTAGGGCACAGAATTTAAGGCAGCACTAATTATTTATTTATTTTTTTCTTTGAGGGCAGTGTCACTGGCCCTCATATGTGGGACCCGAACCGGGGCTGCTGGCTTCCCAAGCCAGTGCTTAACCACCACGCCACTCGGCCGGCCTAAGGCAGCACTAATTCTTAAGCAGTTCTCCAACCAGGAGTGAACACCTCCTTCAAGGCTGCCCCCCACGCCCCTCACTCGCCTGCCCATGGCTCTGGTGCCAGGTGCCGGGGTCCACTGTCCAACACCCCCAAGGCCACTGTGCTGCATGAAGCCTACGAGCTGACGGGGACAAAATCGGACCACACTTCCTGCCGCCGATCCCCTGTCCACAATGAAAACAGCAAAGACATTGCACCTGGAAGTTCTTAAAGGCAATTCCACCTCCAGCTGAAAAGCCACTTAGATGTCCCAGGCTGGGATGAATTTATCAAACACACACAGCTACTGAGCAGTCTTCCCAGAGAGCAGGATTACAGGCCAAAGGAAATGAAGGTGAAATGGACCCCGTAAATACCAGTGCCTTCCAGACCTGCTCTGCTGGGGTTGTCCATCCTCCCAATCAGAACACTGGGTGCTCCAAGGGGGTCTAGATGATGAGCACAGAAATTACCCTGCTCCATGTGGTGGACATAAAGCACGATGAAGTCAGCTAGTCTCTTTGCAAAGCGACTGTGGAGAAAAAGGGCAAAACAGCCCATTCCTACCAACGGGATGCAGTAACATAAACAGAAGGCATTTGGGGCAATTTCTGGGTAAAATGCAGAGTCTCATTTCAGGGCATTATTTGATCTCTGTGCTGCTTCCTATGGGGTTCCCATAGAAGCCCTATAATTTTCTGGAGTATCTGCATCTGAGGAGGACATTTCATATTCACAGATGGAGGGGATTCATATGCACGCCTTTGTGGTGAATGGTTCCTCAGCTGCAGGTGCCCCTGAAAGGTCTTTCCCATCAACCGGTTTCAGTGAGGGAAACACAGCTTGCCCAACAGCCACAGCCCCTAGGACTGTCCCTTTCCCAACAGCCACAGCCCCTAGGACTGTCCCACCCGTCGCCGGCTCCAGCCGAGTGGGGCAAGTACAGAATTGCGTTGCCAGCGTACTAGCGGAAAATGGCGCTGTGAAAAGCTGAAAGAATCCAATTGCCACTGATCTCAGAGCATTGATCTCATGGGG
The DNA here is from genome assembly GCA_033961575.1 of Aselliscus stoliczkanus. Lineage (NCBI taxonomy): Eukaryota > Metazoa > Chordata > Mammalia > Chiroptera > Hipposideridae > Aselliscus > Aselliscus stoliczkanus. The sequence continues at coordinate 11,881,644 of CM066736.1, forward strand.
CCATTGCAAAGACCACAGGAGATAATGCCCAGAAAGCCTCGGTCCCTCTAAGTGCACTACCCATGTCAGCTAGAGTATTTCTGGCCACCTGCATTAGTTTCTTTGGGCTGCTATAAGCCACAAACTGGGTGGCTTCAAACAAAAAATATTTGTTTTCTCAGAATTCTAGAAGCTGGAAGTCTAAAATCGAGGCATTCGCAGAGCCACACTCCCTCCGCAGGCTCTGGGGAAGGACCCTGCCTCGTGTGCTCCTAGCACTCCATGGCATTTCTTAGCGTGTCACTGCTTTCTCCAATTTCTGTCTTGGTCCTTACATGGCCTTCTTCTCTGCGTCTCTGTATGTCATCTCCTCCACTTATAAGGACACCAGTCGTTTAATCCAGAATGACATTATCTTAACTTGATTGCCTCTGCAAAGACTATTCTTCCACATGAACTCACATTCTGAGGTTCCAGGTGGGACATGATTTTGGGGGGGACACTATTCAACCCATTCATCGCTCATGCTTTTCTTAACCCTGAAAATCACCAGGAAGAGACCCTAGCACCTCCTTTCAACAGATATTGTTTTCAAGATACCTCAACAGCCCACATTCTCCCACCACCTGGAGCTGCGATGGTAATGCATAGACAACAAGCAATTGGATGAGGGTGAGCACCTGACCTAGGATGGGCCAATCAGATTCTCTGTCCTGAGATTTTTTTAGAGTTGGAACCTAGGGCAACTGGCTGGTTAGCTGCAGACACCGCACTCTGAGAACACATGAACTTGGGATGGGGGCTGCCATTCTGAGGTGCCCATCTTCTGCCATGTCACAGAAAGTCAGGGAAGCTGACCTGCAAAGGGACAGAGATTACACAGAGGGACAGAGAGGCAGCAGCCATGTGAGAACCCAACTCTGCTTCCACTTGGGTTCCAGGCCCTACTTATTTCTGGGTGCAACTTCAGCCCTCAGATTCCCTGGGGCACCCCTATAATTCCAACAAATCTCACCTTTTTGTGTTCGTTTGTGCATTTTCTTGAAATGCAAGGATTTCTGCTCCTTGCATTCTTTGGAGCCCTGAGACACAACCCTTTCTAAGTCATTACTCCTTCAGGGTCAAAATTCTTTATTTCCAACTAGAGCCTAACTTGGGCCCATTTCACTTGTTCTGGCCTCTACAAAGGAAGTCGTTGCAGAGGGCCTGCTGTGTTGCAAACACACCACAGCAAAAACAACCCCTTTCTAAGTCCACAGACATGATCTGCATCACCTTCCTCTTCTGGGCCCAAGGCTTTACAAGGTCAGATCTTCCCATTTTTGTCTTCTGTAGTCCTCTACATCTGAGGTCAGCAAACAGTGGCCCTCTGGCCAAATCCGGCCCACCAGCTGTTTTTGTAAATAAAGTTCCATTGGAACACAGCCAGATCTACACACTGACATGTTGTCTATAAACGCTTTTGTATGGTAAGTGCAGGGTTAATTGCAACAGAGACTATATGGCCCACAAAGCCTAAAATATTTACTGTCTGGCTCTTTATGGAAAAGGCTTGCTAACCTCTACGTCACACAACAGAAATGGATCGTAAGCTGGGATGATTTTAATTAGGATCTACTAAGTGTACGTTTAAAGAGTAGGGTAAGGTCAGAAGGGCTATGTGTCTGGCCTTTTATTTAGTCACCTGTCCCGCAAATATTCCTTAAGAGCCTACAATGTGCCAGGCCCTGAGCTAGAGGCTGTGAACTAGACCAACTGGACCCTGCTTCCAAGGGGCTCAGAGTTCGTTCCATAAAGGATGGCTCAGTTACCATTGTGGGGAGTGCTAATGGAAGTGCTACAGACGGGCAGTGCTGGGTGCTCTGAGAGCTGATCAGAAGCACGTAGCCACACAGCCTGAGAAGGTTCCCTGAGGAAGCTAAGACCAGATGGGAGGGGCAGAAGACAGTCCCAGAGTGGAGACACATGTGCCGTTCGTTTCTCAACCTGCACTGAAAACTGTCAGCTTTGTCCACTCACCCCAACACTCCCAGTTATGTGAGAGGCCCACTTATGTATAGAGGAACTATTATTAGGTGTTTGGAGTCAGGGACACAGGACAATGAGGTTAGGGATGCCCTTTCCTAGCTCTCTATGCACAGTGGCAGGTGTTCTGATGGAACCCCAGGAGACACCAAGCAGAGGTCCCTAACCCAGTTGTGACCCTGCTAACTTCCTGTCCTACAGCGCCAGCCTCACGCCCGGCCTTGGTTTGATGGCAAACAGCTGCCTTTTGCGACTGGGTGAGAGTTTCCATCTGCTTCATTACCATCATTACCCAGAAACCACATTGGCAGCTAAGTGCTCGCAGCCCTAATTGGTTCCTGATAGATTGGGTCATAACAAAGCACTTAGAACCCACCAGGCATGGCTGGGGCCAGAGCTGGCCCTCCTTGTCGGAAATCTGGGCAGCCGATGAGGTGAGAGGGCCCAGGCTCCGGAGTCCACCGGTTTGGATTTCATTCCTGGCACCTCCACCCACTGCTCTGAGCCTCAGCATCGTCATCTGTAAAATGGGGACGACGCCTGCTTCACACAGCGGTTGGGACAAAGTGAGAGGATGACCATAGCGTCCAAAATTCACTGTCGCAACCATGGGAAGAGCACTAAGCGAGTGTTTTGAAGGCATTCACTGGTTACAACCTCAAATCCTGTACACCACCTGCAATGATCAACCCCATTTCACAGATAGGGAAGCTGAGGCTGAAAGAGGTGAAGTCACTTGCCCAAGCCACCTGCCCACATTCCCATAATGAACACGCACTGAGACAGTGTGACCTCTTCTCTCCCAGTATTAGCCATACTGCTTGGAAAAGAGACTTGAAAGAGGCCCAGTTGCACGTAGAGAGACTGGTGGTTGCCTGAAGCTGCGACAGAAGCAGGGATGAATAGCAAACAGCCACAAACGATCTTTTGGGAGTGATGGACGTGTTTAAAAACGTAGTATGGTGAAGATGGCACAGTTCTGTAAAACTCATAAAATTTATTGAACTGTACTTAAAATGGGTGAATTTTATAGATGTAAATTTAAAAAAATATAATTTTGCTTCCAAAAAACGTGGCTTGGTCCATGTAATGGCTATACATATGAAATGTCCATGGTAATGAATAGGAGGGTTAACGTAGATAGGAAAACACACGTCCACACCAAAACTCACATGTGAATGTTCCTAGCAACATTATCCTTATCACCACATCCTTAACTTAATCGCATCTGCGAAGTCCCTTTTACCACCTAACATCACATAATCACAGGCTCCGGGGATGTGTATTTCTTTAGGGGGCGATTAGTTTGCCTACCACACCCATCTTGCTTCCATCCTTCTCTCCCCAGCGGTTGGTGCTACACTTCCTAATATGGGCCCTGTACCCTCTACTCCATCTCAGAAGCTGCTTCTCAAAGAGCCTGACCCCCACAGCTAACGATCACTGGGCTAACATGCTCTTTCTCTTTACTTCAGTGACCCAGTGGGGAGAACGCCATTTTTTTGTAAACTCCCAGGAGTCATGTATGTGGTATAAGGTCACCAGGCTAGCTGGTAGCCAAGTGGCTTGACCTCAGGCATCCATAGTGGGTTGAATTGTGTCCCCCAAAAGACATGTCCAATTCCTATCCGGCACAACCTGGAAATGGAACCTTATTTGGAAATAAGGTCTTTGCAGATGTCATTACATTAAGGATCTCAAGCTGAGGTCATGCTGGATTTGGGATGGGTCCTATATCCAATGACTGGTGTCTTCATAAGAGAAAGGAGAGGGAGCTTTGAGACACAGAGATGCACAGGGGAAGGCCATGTAAAGACAGAGGCTAAGGTTTGAGGGACACGCTGATAAGCCAACGAATGTCAAGGATTGCTGGCAACCACCAGAAGCTAGGAGAGAGGCATGGAATGGATTCCCATTCAGAGCCTCCGGAAGGAACGAACCAAACCCTGAAAGACATCTTGATTTTGAACTTCCAGCCTCCTGAACTGTGAGAGAATAAGTTTCTGTTATTTAAGCCATGCATTTTGTGGTCGTTTGTTATGCCAGGCCTGGGAAACAAATATAACTTCCAACTCCGGAAATCTCAGCTCTTAATCTCTGTGTCATTTTTTCCCTGAGAGGGAACTTCTAGGGGATGGTGATCAGCAGGAACAGGAAGCAGGGTCAGGAGGTGGCGGGTTACAGTATAGATGGGACACTTGGGAGAAAGGAGCTGCACCTCTCCACAACTTGATGGATTTCACAGTGAGGAGCACTGTGATTGGGTGAGCAGAGAGGGTGATGGGGCTTAGAGGAGGAACACCAGCCAGGGGGAGTTAAGGAAGGCTTCCTGGAGGAGGTGACACCTGAGCTGAGTGTTCAGGAGTACATGGGCATTAGCCAGGGGAAGAAGACAAGGAGGGGCAGGAAGAAAGGAACTAGTAAAGGAACTACATACATATGGTTGGGGGTTGCTAGAGACGGACGTGGAAGAAGCAGAAATGCAGATGGAGAAGCAGATGGAGTCATCCCCAAACTCCCAGCTGAGGACAGCCAAATAGGATCATTCATTCAACCAACATTTACTGCAGCTCTACAGAGTCCCTGGCAACAGGGGACCTGGCCGTGAACATGACAGCTTCCACAGGAATCACAGTCTAACTGATGGTCCCTCAGCCTCAGCACTGCTGACACTTGGGGCCAGATAATTCTTTGTTGGGAGGGGCTCTCCTGTGTGTTGTAGGATATCAAGCTGCATCTCTGATCTCTACCCACTAGATGCCAGCAGCACCCCCTCTTCCCAACTGTGACAATTAAAACTAACTCCAGGGCTGGCCAAGTGGCGTGTTGGTTAGGAGCTGGCTTGGGATGCCAGCGGCCCCGGTTTGGATCCCACATATGAGGGCCAGTGACACTGCCCTCTGCAGCTAAGATGGTGAACAACAGCTCCACCTGGAGCTGGGCTGCTGTGAGTCCCCGGGACGGCTTAGCTGCAGCCCCTGCTGCAGTGGGCTGCCATAGGCTACAGTGAGTGGCCAGCAGCCAGCGTGAGCGGCCGGCAGCCAGCGTGAGCTGCCAAGAGCCGTGGTGAGCGGCCGTCCAAAGGCTGGCAACTGACCTGCCTCATCCGGGAAGAGCACAATGATAATACCAACATGGGCCAGTGAAGCAACGTCCTCCACAGCTAGACTGAAGAATAAAAGGACAGCAACTTATCTGTTCCCCTCCCCCAATTCCCCAATAAAATCTTTTAAAAAAAAAAAAAACTAACTCTCAGCATTGCCCACTGTACGCTGCGATGCAAAATCACCCAGATTGAGGACGGACCACTGGCCAATGGGAGAGACAGATATTAAATGCACTTGATTGTAAGGAGCCTGAATTCAAACCCAGTTCTCATCCTAAGAAAAAAGGTCCCAGAGTAAGTTGGCTTCCACCTCTCCAGGGGGTTGATCTGGGCAGGACCTTGGCATTTCAGAGGTATTTGAAAAATCATCTGCAAGTAAGTTATAATATTGAACCCAAGCCCTGAATCTAAGGAGAGCGATGAGTGAATAAAACATAGTGAGGCCCGACAGGTAATGACGCCATTTGAATATGGCCTCTTGCTCCAAACCATCAAACCATCACTTCTGTTTTGTTTAAAGGAAAAAAAAATGACTGACAGAAAAATTGGCAGGTGACATCCAAGGCCTTGAGGGCATCTGGATTTTATTATCCACCTCTCATCTTTTATTTAACAAGGAAATGAGCAAGTTTCTGAGCATTCTGCAGGGAAGGAAATAACAGAGCGTTCAAATGCATTACTGAGAAAAGTACAAATTAGGGCTGAGCAGGAAACGGGGTCCTGGGTAGATTATGGGGCAGCCTGGGTGCTTCTACCTCCACACACCCCAGGTGGCCTTGAATGCTGGGGCAGGGGAACCTGATTTCAGAACACAACACAGACAGAAGTGTTTCATGACATTTAAAAGCTTTGGAGTCCCTGGGTTCAAATCTTGAATCTGCCCCTGCAGTCTGTGGGGTTGGGGCTTTGAGCATGTCACTTAACTTTCAGGAGATGCGGCTTCTTCATCCAAACCCTGAAAATAATCATACCCAAGGTTGTAAGAATTAAAGGGACTATAGAAAGCTTTTAGCTCAGGGCCTAATATATAGTAGCATAGAATAAATGATAAGTATCATTATGCTGATTTTTACCAAATGCTAGTTCTGTCCCCTGCCTACCCTCCCAGAGCCATGTCACATCTTCTCACTCACCACACTTCATCCATGCCAACCTTTCTTTTTTTTTTAATATATTTTTATTATTATTATTGGGGAATTGAACAGTGTGGGGAATTGGGGAAGGGGAACACTGTTTTTCCAGGACCCATCAGCTCCAAGTCAAGTTGTTGTCCTTCAATCTTAGTTGTGGAGGGCGCAAGCTCAGCTCCAAGTCCAGCAGCCACTTTTAATCTTAGTTGCAGGGGGGCGGGGGAGGGGGCATAGTCCACCATTCCATGTGGGAGTCTAACCAGCAACCTTGTTGTTAAGAGCATGCACTTTCATCCGGCCGCCTGTTGGCAGCTCAGCAGCAGCTCAGCTCGTGCACAGCTCACTGGCCCATGTGGGAATAGAACCAACAACCCTGTTGCTCAGAGCTCGTGCTCTAACCAACTGAGCCACCTGGCCGGCCCCATGCCAATCTTCTTCCCATGAACATATTAAAACTGTCCCTGCCTCAAGACCTTTGCATGTGCTGTCCCTTCTGTGTAGAACAGTTTTCACTCCATTCTCCACTTGGCTAATGACTACATACCCCTTAGAGCTTGTCTTAAATGTCACTCAATCAGAGACACTTTCCCCAACTGTCTCGTCTAAGTCATATCCTCCCAGCTGCATCCCTTGCTGTGACTTCCTATCCCTTATCACAGTTTTATGATCTGTTTAATCCTTTGTGCAATTATCTGTTTAAAGAATATCGCTGCCTCTACATTCCAAGAGGGCAGTGACATGAGTTGGCTAACAAGCTCGCCATCAAATAAACAAAATCATTCCAAAATGTCCCAAGAGTTATGAAAGAAACACACAGGGTGCTGAGACTGAGGATGATGGGGGAGTCAGGAAGGACTATCTGAGCAGCTGAAACTGAGGCTGGAAGGATTAGAAGGAGTCAGGCATGCAAAGAGTGGGAGTGGAGATGAAGAAGGTATTCCAGAGAGAAAGAAAGCATGTGCAAAGGCCCTGAGGTAGGAAGTGCTTACATGCTCCAGGAACTCATTGAAGGCCCATGTGACCAGAGCTCTCTGGAGAATGGCTTGAAGAAGGGCAGCCATGGCTGTGGGCAGTCACAGTCAGCCAATGGCGATGCCAGTGAGAATATTCACATGAAGGGTAGATGGAATCAGACAGATTTCAGAGGTGGGGTTGACAGGCCTTGCTGATGACTATTGTGTTGTGATCCTTCCTATGAAGACAGAAGTCTAGGATGGAGAGACCTATGGATCATACAGATCAGAAACTCGGGGGACTTGGGCTAGACCTCTTGCCTTTCTTTTTCTTGGCAGGATCTTCCTGAAATTCTCCACGGTTCTCTCTATTCATCATCACCTTAAGCAGAGATGCCCTCTGCTACCTCCCTTAATATACAAACCAGGGGGCAGTCCTGTGGTTAGGAAAGTGTGAGGACCCTCTTGTGGTTGGGTGTGTGCCATGACTTGGCCCAGGGGCACCGGGATCAAGGAGACACAAGTAACCCACACCCTTTCTCTGCTTTCCCCACAACCATCTGTGCACGGGGCAGCCAGAGCTCAACTCAGGGCGAGGATTTATCTCCATGTACGCTTAGGCGGGAGGCACCTAAGATCCAGGTTTGAATTACCCCCATCAACCCTTCCAGGCCCAGAAAGGGGCTCCCAGCGGGCTCCTAAAGGTCTCATCCCCATGTCCACCATGACCCGACCTCTCGATCCTCATGCTCTTTAGCAAGAGGTGACAGGTCAGGAAGAAGCCCAAGGCACCTTCCTTAATTCCCCAGCAGCAAAAACTCATCTCCACTAACAACAAGACGCTCCCAAGCTCCTCTCCAGGAGACGCCTCTGCCTTGGGAGGTGAGAGCAACTCTTCCCAAGAAAGGATGAAGTCTGGGGACAGCATCTCAGAGCAGGGCTGGGGAGATGGGAAATGAGGAGGAGCCATGAAGGCCATGCCCAGGAACACGGGTGAGAACGGCCAGCAAGGCCCTCATAAATACCACGGGCTGGAGGCCGAGGAAGAGGCTGCCCAGCAACATGAACACAGCCACCGGCTCCCGCCTGGGCCTCATTCCCTCCATCTGTGAAATGGGGCAATGAGCTGGGTCTCTACCTCCCAGAGTGCTTATACAGGAGTAAATGACAAAATGCTGTTAAAGGGCCCAACAGAGCACCTGTCACAGGGGAAGGAATTCTGCCTCCAGGCTGCCTCCGGACTCCAGATGACAATATCAGCTCCTGCCGGAATTTCCAGCCTGCTGGCCTGCCTCGAAGATTTTGGACTTGCCAGCCCCCCAACAATTGCAGGAGTCAATTCTTTAATCTCTAGGTAGAGATACAGATGATATAGAGATACAGATAGAAAGAAATAGATGTATACGAGTAGAGACAGACGCACACAACCTGTTGGTTCTGTCTCTCTGGCGAACCCTGACTAATACAGATTTGGGCACGTTAGCTACTTTTCTCCAAAAGGATGCAAAGGAAAGGGTTAAGAGCAATTTTGAGGACTAAAATTGGGGCTGGGAAGACTAGGGCTCTTTTATTGTTTCACTCTAAGTAGTTTTGTATCATATGTATTTTACACCAGCCCAGATTACCTTTATCATTTAACACATTTTTTGCGGGAAACGAGTAAACTCATCATATAGCTTTTTATGCCCGCTTACAAAGTGTTAAAAGAGGGGGACAAGGAACAGAAAGAGGGAAGGAGGGCGCACAGGACACAGAAAGTCCATCCAGCCTTCACAATCATCCCTCTGCCCTCTCTTCCTTCCCACTTTCTGTACCCCCCGATGAGCAGGTGCCAGCCATAGGGCTGCGAAGTGAGAGGTGAGGTGGCTGCTCCCCGGGGGTGAGGCACAACGGCACATCGCTCCCAGAGGCTGACTCTGTTTCAACCGCCTGGGCTCCCTGGATGCGAGCACCCCATTGCTTCTAAGTCAGAATTAAACGAGTTCGGCTCAGCATTACTTGTGACGTGTGGGGGCTGGGAGGGCATACTAGCCCCCAATATTTTACTTCCTCCTTTTGGTGTTCATCTAAGAGGTTGGACAAAAGGAGAGAAAGATTCCTTCCTGACTTGGGGGCAGACGCAGGAAAGCAGCAGCTCTTCCCAAGTCGGCTCGTTAAATATTCATCCAAACGCCTGTTACCAGGGGGGCAGGGGGATGCGCAGATTTAAGGTTCCAATCTCACTGATCTATTATTCTTTTTGGAGCCGCAGGTGGAACTCTTTCATGCAACAGCAAATTATAAACCCGCAGCATTCTTTGAAGGGAACTTGAAGTAGTCAAGTGCAACTTTTTTCTTCAGCCCAACATGTGCCCCTCCTATGTTGAAATTCCTGAAGAAATGCAAGGAGCAGGCGGCAACCTGGAGGGCAGCATGCACCCATTTTCCCTAGGGATCAGTTGGGGTGGGGATGGGGGGCAATTCTCAGGGCCTGGGGAGAGCGAGGAGGAGGGGAGAGGGGCAGCTGGGTAGCAGGGAGAGAAAGAAATCAACACGCGCAGAGTCTGCCTTGTGACATGATCCCATTTCATCTCTGCAACAACCTTTGAAACAGCAATTATGCTCCGAGAGGTTAAGTGACTTGCCCAAGGTCACACAGCTAGCACAGCACACCTTGGGGATTTGAATCCAGTCTGTCTTATCTCTAAGCCCTGTGTCCTGTAGCAGCTACCTCCTGCCACACACTGACATGGACATCCGATGGGTCCCCCTGTCACCAAAAATCAGTTGGGGACAGTTTTGCCCTGTCAGGAGACATCTTTGGTTGTTTACAACTTGAGGAGGTGGTTGCTACTGGCATCTAGTGGGTAGAGACCAAGGAAGCTGTTCAACACCTTCCAATGTCCAGGGAAGTCCCCCACAAAGAACCACATGGCCCCAAATAGTGTCGGGGAAGGCATTATTGGGAGGGCATCTCAATCACCCCCATGTAGTTGGGCTTCTGGCTTTCACCCTGGGACTCTAGAAATTCCACCCAGTGCTCTTCTATTTTGCCAGCCGCCCAGGAAAAACTCACCTGGTAGTGAGCAGGTATTGGGGGAATTCTTGCCTCCCCGGCGTTGCCCCTGGATACATAAATTCTCATCTAAATTCACGCTCACGCTCACAATTTCACGGTGGCGGGAGCAGTACAACTTTCTCATTAAGGGGCGCAATCTAAGTTTCTCTCCACTGAGAGCAGGATGAATCTGTGCTCCCTTGAAATGAAGCGCGGCCATAATTAACGCTAATGAAACCCTAAGTCGGCCACTCGCCAGTGCACAGGGATCACTGCTGCAGGGTCTGTGAGCTACAGGCCACCCAATCCTACCCCCACCCCCATGCAATTAAAAGACAACATGCAGGAAAAAGTGTGGGATCCAAAGGGGAACTCCATCCCCCATTTCAGCTGCTAGGGAACATGGAAGGTCCTCAGCAGCGCTGGACATGGAGCTCCAAGAAGGGCTTGGGAGGACATTTACCCCTGAGACTAACTACTGGGGCAGGCAAGGGACAGCCTCCTCTCACTTATCCCCACAATTGTTTGAAGAAGCTAATGTTATTGTGGTCCCCATTTTATAGATCAGAGGTCAGCAAACTTTTTCAGTAAAGGGCTAGATAGCAAATATTTTAGGCTTTGTAGGCTGCAGCTCTTCGCCTCTACCATTTTAGCACAAAAGCAGCCATAGACAAGACGTAAAGAATGCACCCTTCTATCCATCCATCCATCCATCCATCCATCCATGCAATAAACATTCACTGACAATCTACAATGTCAGGCACTTTGGATATCAAGGCAAATGAATCTCCTCCAAGCCATTCTCCAGATCTCTCTGGCTTAATGTCCCGGAACATGCTGATGAATTCCTGCCTCAGGGCCTTTGCATATGTCCTCTCTCCCCATAGAATACCCTTGTCCACCACCACCCTCAACTCTCCATATAGCTGTCTCTATAATCCTTCTGATCTCAGCTTCAGGTGCCCTGAGAGGCTATTCTAACCACCCTAGCATTCTCCATCTCTGCACCCTGTGTGTTTCTTTAGAGAACCTGGGACACTGAAATGATTTTATTTATTTCATGGCAAATTTATTTTGTCAGCCTCCCCCACCCATTAGATTATGAATTCCATGAAGGTAGGGATCAATTCTTTCTCATTTGCCATGAAATCCTCAGCATCTGGCACATAACAGATGCTCCAGAAATAGTTATTGAACTGAATTAGTGGATTTTAATCCAGAAAAGTTGGTTCGAAAGTATGGCCTCCACTCATTACATGAAGCACAGTCCAGGCTGTGCCATCCAATATGGCGGCCATTGGCCACATATGGCTAGTAAGTACCACAACCGTGGCTAGTCTGAATGGTGGTATGCTGTAAGTACACAATACCTGCCCAATTTTGAAGACTTCATACAGAAAAAAAATACCATAAAATACCTCATGTTTTTATATTCATTATATGTTGGAATGATGTTTTGGATTTACTGGGTAAATGAATGATTAAAATCATCTGTTTCTTCCTACTTTTTAAAATACGGCTACTAAAGTTTTTAGCGTTACCTATATGGTTTGCACTGTATGTCTACTGAGTAGCACTGGTCTGAAACTTCCCCAATTCTAATGCCCAGACTTCTCACTAGTTAGCTCTATGACGCTGGTCCAGTCAATTAACCTCAAAAGGTCTTGAAGCTTCTTTATGCAACAAATGAATATAAAAATTAGTGACCTGCCAACCACATGGGTTGTGGTGTGGCTCAAATGAAATGAAAGTGCCCTCAAGAAAGGAGATTTGCTTTTCCCTCTGGGCTGGAGACATTGAGTTGGAGAAAGCAAGCCACCACCAAAAAAACAAAGCTATTGTAGAGAAAGAATCAAGACAGAGTCCCTTCAACATTGCTTAAGCACCTAGATCAAGCTATACTTGAAGCTAGTCATCTCTCTGAACTTTGCAGTCACAAAAGCCAACAAATACGTTTTTGTGGGAAAAGCCAGTTTGAGATTTAATCATTTGCAACCAAAAGAACAATGTCTAATGCAAGAAGAGGTCAAGTACAGTGCATTTTAAAAGAAATTTACTTTTGTGACTTTTAATGCAGTAAATTCACCTGGGTTCACAGAATAGTGTCTAGAGGTGCTGTTAAGAATCTCTGATAACTAGATTTTGAATTAAATATAAACAGATGCATCTAAAGTTACTGGGAATGCACGGAGGTTCATGAGATGTACACCTTTCCTGGGACCATTTTCCTAAAACCCGATTATTCGTGGTCTATGGAAAGAAAGATGCTGCTCAGCAAAACTAAACTTCAAACATGTCCCTCCAGGGAAAATAACTCAGAATTAGATGGATGGGGCTTTAAAATAATGTGGGCTTCAGGGTTTTATACTTGTTACTTAAGAGAAACCGCTTTTCAGAATGCAACCACCTTCAATGTCGGGAAACCTCCACCTTCACCCTGAAAGTCCCACCCTGGATCACCTTGTCGACCAGCCCACGAGGTTGGTGAGTGAGGGGCTCCTGAGCAGATGGGAAAACTGAGGTCACACATGCCCAGTCAGAATGAAGTGTATGAACTTCAAAGTCCAGCTTTGCCCTCCAAGCCAGGCTCCCTGCCATGAAGACTAATGAGATGATAACCATCAAAGGCCTGGAGGTAGTTAAAACGAAACAGCCACCCAAATACCTGAGACTATTTTTAGGCTCTTCTGCATGGGGCTTGAATACATATGCCAACAGAAGCCCTGGCAAAGCATGGCAGGGTGTCACAATCTCCTGAAAAGAGAAGTCTTCTAACCTCCCGACCAAATGCCATGCCATGGACCCAGAGGGCTTTCTATTTTGGTGGACTTCAAGGAAAACATTTATTAAATGGGTTTGCAGGGTTTAAATTTGTGATGCAACGTGGTGACCTGTGAAGTAACATCTGGACAGCAGACAAATTGCATCTGGCTTGTAGAGGCTTAAACTTGGATTGAGATATTTCACATTAAACATTCGATACCTCTGGCTTCTCTTGATAAATTGAAACAAGTCAGGGCTTACCTTCTGCATGGCAATAGTCAGCTGGAGATGAGGAATGGCTGATTTCTGCAGATGGAGTGTGGGCTGGCCTGTTTGTCCCACTCTCCACCATGCCCTTTAGTCTCCTTGAGACTAAAGCAGAATGTTGACAGCCACTGATCATCTTATACGAGACCCTCTGTGTCCATCGGAGTTTCCTGCCTGGCCCTATTAAGAACTGGAGTTTGCAAGCTCTGTAAAATATACATAAATGAACTACCCAGTACATTGTCTAGGTAAAAATCAAACAAGCAAGGAGGTAATATAAGAGGATGCATCGAAGGTCCCTTCTAACTTTGGCTTTATATGATTATATGAATAGGCAGGGTCAGAGAATATGAGAAATGGAAAGAAAAGATGTGTGTATGCAATACAGGTGAAATGTAGAGGTGTTGACTAGAGAACCCCTTTAGGTACCATTCAGCCATCAGACCTGCAATGACTGTTGGGGGGGATGGGGGACTAATTTAAGTTCTGACAAAGAGTTAAGAGGTTTGTAAATTCAATCCCACTTTCCACTTCTGGGAAAATGACTCCAAAGGGAAGAAATCATCAAAAGCTAGGAGTCAGTTATATGCACCAAGATGCTCACAGCAGTGCTATTTGTAACATCAAAGATCTGGAAGTAATGGAAATCTCCAACTAAAAGAGGAATCTAAAGAACCATGGGCATTAACACAATGCAATATTATGTGCCGATTAAAAATGGAAATTCTAGTCAAAGTAGAGATTTGGGGAAATACTTACAGTAAATGGACATATACATGAATGTAGACAAGAAAAGGAAGGTTGTATATGTCCATATTTGTAGATAAGCCTAGAAGGTTATAGTCAGAATGATACTATTAATAATAACAGTGTAGGGCCAGCCGAGTGGCTCAAGTTGGTTAAGAGCGTGAGCTCTGAGCAACAGGGTGGCTGGTTCGATTCCCACATGGGCCAGTGAGCTGCGCTCAAGCTGAGTGGCTGCTGAGCTGCCAACAGGTGGCAGGATGGCTCAGCTGGTGAGAGCACGTGCTCCTAACAACAAGGTTTCCGGTTTGACTTCCCCATGGGATGGTGGGCTGCACCTACCAGCAAGATTGAACACGTCACCTTGAGCTGAGCAGCCACAAGCTGCCAACGGGTGGTCAGATGGCAATTGGACTTGGAGCTGAGCTAGCTGTGCCCTCCACAACAAAGACTAAAGGACAACAACTTGACTGTTCCCCTTCCCCAATTCCCCAACACTGTTCCCCTTCCCCAATAAAATCTTTAATAATAATAATAATAATAATAATAATAATAACAACAACAACAGTGTAATGGGATAACAGTAGGATTTCTCCTATTATCCCAGCACTATGGTTAAAGCCCAAAGCTAAACACAAAAGACACAACTCCACTTGCTAAAGAGAGCTGCTCATGAGCCAAAGTTGGGGCCAGCCTCCTTCCCACCAGGGTGACAAAGAGGGGGCAGAGTCAGCCTCCCATCCCAGTGATCACTGCCACTTCCTCCCAGTCTATGGAAGAAGAAAGGGATGGTTTGAGTTTGGGTCTTTGATCTTGTATGGATATAGGATTCACAAAGAGAACGCATCCTGTTTCCCAGAGGTGCCTGCAAGACAGAGAGACTGGCACCTTGTTTCCTAGCTAGAGGCCTACTGAAATCTTGAGGCTACTACATGCTGCCACCATCCAAGCTTCTTAGAAGAGATTAACATGGGTGCCTGTAAGACAGAGGACCAGCAATGCCCAAAGGAACGTTCTGTGACAATGGAAATGTTCTCTTTCTGTGCTGTGCAATATGGCAGCCGCCAGCCACCTAGGGTTACTGAGCACTTGAAAAGTGGTTAGTGCAAACCGAGGAACTGAAAGATTCATTGCATTTCATTTTAATTAATCTTACTCTAAATAATTGCCACCTGTGACGAATGACTACCATATTGGACAGTACAGGTCTAGAAATTTCCATAGGTGGGAGATCCCTATCATATCTGAACAGCTGGATGTGGTGATGAGCATGGGAAAGAAATGGGGATATTTTCCACTCAATCCCAGATCTCGACCTTCTCAGGGCCTGTAAGGACCCCAGTGTTTCCATGACTCCAGGGGAAGGAGCAAGGAGGTGACCAGGGTGGCATCTATCTATGTCTAGGTGGCCACGAGGGAAGGGGCCGAAGGCAGTGCTACTTAAAGGTCCAATGAGGTCCTCTAAGAAGGGCTGTTCTCAGTGCCAGCAGAGGCTGTCAGGATGAACCTGACAACAAGCCATGAAAAGCACGCTCACCATTTACAGGGAAACCACTCACAACAGAAGATTCAGACCAAACAAGGGCATTTCCACAGAAGCCTAGTCTGGTTGAAGTTTTATCAGCCCAAAGTGAATGAATCTGGCTAAGTTGTCAGTGACGGTGGGAAAGGTGACATTCAAAATACGTCCGTTACAGCAAAAACAAACTGCCTCCTTCAATGAGTTTAGCTTTTCAACAACCTATTGCAATAGTTCCCATGCATTATATGCTTACATAAGTTATTTGAGCCTCACAATAACCCTATAAGGCAGCTCTTTTTTTTTTTTTTTAAAGAGGGTGCAGCTCACAGTATCCCAGGCGAGGATCGAACCAGCAGCCTTGGTGTTATCAGCACCATGCTCTAAACAACTGAGCTAACTGGCCATCCCAAGACAACTCTTAACACTCCTGTTTTATGGAAGAAGAAACTGAGGCTCAGAAAGTTTAAGTGAATCACCCACAATCCCACGGACAAGCAGCAAAGCTGGAATTTGAAACCGGGTCTTCCTGACTCCAAAATTTTCTTTAATTTTGTTAGGTCATCTTTTGGACAATGAGATAATTATTTTTAAAAAGAATCTCAAAAAAATTAAAAAAGATAAAAGAATGCATGTAAAACTGGTGAAATCCGAATAAGATCTGTACCTGTGTCAACAGCATTGTACCCACGTTAATCTCGTGGTTTTGACATAACCATAGATAATCTGTACCACTGTTATGCAAGATGCTATTATGGGGGGAAGCTAGGGGAGGGGTACCCAGGGATTTCTGCACTACAACTTGTTGGGAGATCTAAACTATTTTATAATGAAAAGTTATTAAAAAAAAAAAGCTAAGATTTTTTTTGAAGTTGTGGAAAATGATGTTTATTGTATATTTCTGACACAAAAGTACTAGTATATGCTTTAGGTAAGGAAATCATTTAAAGATACCAAGAAAGTCCTGAATTTTATAAGTATTTCAGACTCCAGCTATCTGTAAAGCCCGCTCCTACTATTTATTTCCGTTTTCTCTTTAACATATGTTTGTAGGATTTAATGTATAACTTTTAAACTCTCCCTGGAAACGAGCAACAATCCTCTAACACCAAGGAATCAGTACAGGTTCTGCTTGTCATTTGCAAATACAAACACTGGAGGTTTCCTAAATAGCAGTGCAATAGGCAATATAGCTTTTCCATTTCATCCTGGGGAGACATGAGACGTTAGGTCACTTTGCTGCTGGTTGCTACACAACAAGCATCATCTCTCTGGATTATTTGCAAAAAAATAGTCTTATCCCCACCCCTTCTATGCAGTTCTGGGCTGCTAGGTATTCCATGATCCATGTCAAGTAGGCAGGGGGTCTGCACTGCCAGGACATAACCAGCAGCATCAGCCCAGATGCCCCCAAGAACGTGCCAAGAATAAGTGAGAGAATCACCAGAGACAAGAAACATTTTTGATCCCTTGTAGGGATGGCTGTTTGGGAGTGTTCAGTCCTGGCTTGATAAGTCACTCATTAGAAAAGGAAAAAACATGAACCTTTTCTACTGATTCCAGGAAGACTTGGGAGTGAAGGTGGGTGGTATTTCAAGAAGTCAACAGAGCCAAAGACAAGGGGAGGAATAAGGCCTAGCCAACCTGTTTAGCTGGGATGTTCTTGGGGCATGTGAGAACAAGGGTGCTGAGTGAGAAACAAGAAAACTGGTTAGCTGTTGGGTGCAGTCGTCTAATGTTTTCTATTCCCGACTAAATCAGTTTTCACAGACACACACACACGCACACACACATGCACACACACACACACACACACACGCATGCACACAAAGGCAAAGGAGATACACTGCAAAGCGACATGAACGAAGAAAAAGAAAAAATTAGCTTCACTTTTCTCTTCCAACGGCCCTCATCTCAAGCCCAGTGAAAGAGGGGAAGCTGACAGAGGAAAGAAACAGAAGAAATGGATGAGGAGAGAGGAGGCCAGGGAGCCTGCTATAACAGTGGGGGACTCGCATAAGAATAGAACAGAATAGAGTCCTGAAATAGACGCACCTATCCATGGCCGAATTATAGTCCACAAAGATGCCACATAATTCAATGGGGAATAAGTGGTCTTTTTGGCAAACGGTGCTAGAACGACTGGATATTCATGTGGAAAATACTGAACTCTGACCCTTACCTCATACCGTATGCAAAAAAATAATGTGAGATGGATAATAAACCTATCATAAAAGCTAAAACTGTAAAGCTTCTAGAAGAAAACAAGAGACTAGCTTGGCATCTGGGATTTGTAAAGATTTCTTAGGATATAAAAAGCACTAAGCATAAAAGAAAAAAAGCACTAAGAAAAAAAGAAAAACTCCATTAAAACGGAAAACATCAGCTCTTTGAAAGACAGCCATAGCAAATGATAAGGGACGCTACAGATTGAAAGAAAATATCCACAGTACATAACCTGACATGATCATAAGACGATAACCAAATCAAAAACAAGGCAAAAGACTTGAACAGATGACTCACATCAAGAAAGAGAGAGGGGACCGACCAAGTGGCTTAGTTTAACACTTAAGAGTGTGAGATCTGAGCAATAGGGTCACAGGCTCAATTCCCATATGGGCCAGTGAACTGCACCAGAGCAGAGCTGAGCTGGTGAGAGTGCATGCTCTTAGCAGCAAGGTTGCCGGGTTCGACACCCATATGGGATGGTGGGCTGTGCACCCCACCCCACCCACACACACACACAACTCAGATTGAACACGACACCTTGAGCTAAGCAGCCATGAGCTGCTGACAGGCGGCCGGGTGGCTCAGTGTGCAACAAGGTCGCTGGTTCGACTCCCACATGGGATGGTGGACTACACCTCCCACAACTAGGTTGAAAGCGGCGACTGGACTTAATGCTGAGCTTGCGCCCTCCACTAAGATTGAAGGACAACAACTTGACTTGGAGCTAACGGGTCCTGGAAAAACACACTGTTCCCCTTCCCCAATTCCCCAATAATGTTCCCCTCCCTGATTCACAATCAATCAATCAATCAATCAATCAATCAAAATAAGTTAAGCCTCATTAATCTTTAAAAAAAAAAAGGAGAGAGAGAGAGAGAGAGAGAGAGAGAGAGAGAAATGGCCAGTAAGTCCATGAAAAGTCCATTCAGCACCTTTAGTCATCAGGCAAATGCAAATTAATTAATTAATACAAATTACAACACAATAAGATACCACTCCATACCTATTAGACAAAATAAAATTAGAAACCTGACAATATCAAGCAGTGACAATAGAGCACAGTTTCTCAACCTCGGCACTATTGATAATTTGAGTTGGATAATTCTTTCCCTGGGAAGTGAAGAGGGCGGGGCGCTGTGTGCATTGTAGGATGTTTATCAGCACCATTGGTCTGTACCCAGGTGATAAATGCTAGCAGCGCTCTCCCCCGCAAAAAATTACACAACCAAAAGTGTCTCCAGACATTGCCAACTGTCCCCTGGGGGACAAAATTGCTCTATGCTGAGAATACTAATACAGAGCCACTGACTACTCACACATGGCTGGTGGGGATGTAAAATGTACAACCCCTCTGGAAAACAGTTCGGCATTTTCTTATAAAGTTAAACAAATATATACACTATGACCTAGGAATTCTACTTGTAGGTATTTACCCAAGAGAAATGAAAACATCTGTAGACAAAAAAATAAAACTTGCATGGAATGTTATCAGATTTATTCTCAGTAGCCCCAAACTAGAAACACCCCAGATGCCCATCAATGTGAGTGTAACGGGGCTGTGTCCTTAAAAGGACATTTTGAGTCCTGACTCCTGGAACCTGTGAGTATGACTTTATTTAGAAATAGGGTCTCTGCAGATGTAATCAAGTTAATAATGGATTAGAGTGGCCCAAAATCTAATGACTGGTATCCTTATAAGAAGAGAGAACAGGGGCCAGCCGGGTGGCTCAGTTGATTAAGAGCACAAGCTCTGAGCAACAGGGTCACCAGTTCGATTCCCACATGGGCCAGTGAGCTGCACCCGAGCTGAGCTGCCGCTGAGCTGCCAACAGGTGGCAGGATGGCTCAGCTGGTGAGAGCACGTGCTCCTAACAACAAGGTTGCCGGTTTGACTCCCACATGGGATGGTGGGCTACGCCCCCCACAACTAAGATTGAACACGGCACCTTGAGCTGAGGTGCCCTGTGCTGCTGACAGGCGATCGAATGATGACTGGACTTGGGAGCTGAGCTGGCTGTGCCCTCCACAACTAAGAGTGAAGGACAACACTTGACTGTTCCCCTTCCCCAATTCCCCAACACTGTTCCCTTTCTCCAATTCCCCAATAAAATCTTTAAATTAAAAAAAAGAAGAAGAAGAGAGAACATATGGAAAGAAGAAGGCCATGTGTAGACTGAGGCAGAGACTGGGGCGATGCATCTACAAGCCAAAAAACACCAACAATTGCCATGAGTCCCCAGAAGCTGGAAAAGGCAGGGAAGGATTCTCCTCTAGATCATTCAGGGCAAGCACGGCCCAGCCACCACCTTGATGTGGGACTTCTGGCCTCCGAAACTGTGAGATGATAAAGTTCTGTTGTTTTAAGCCACCAAGTTTGTGGTATGTTGTTACGGCAGCACTAAGAAACTAATACAGTGAGACTGGAATAAAGAAACTGTCACACAATGAAACATTAGTAATACACAGCAACAAAATAACACAGAAGATGAACTACTGATCCATGCAACAACATGGATTAGTCGCAAAAACGTCATGTTGAGAGAAAAAAGCCAGACTCGAAAGAGTACTGAATGCATGATTCCAACTATATGAAGTTTGATAAGAGACCCAAGCTGTATGATAAAAATCAGAACAGTGATGGCCTTCAAGGGAGGGAAGATGACTGGAAAGACGGCAGGAGGGAACTTTCCAGGGTGGCTAAGAAATGTTCTATACCTTGATTGGGATGGTGGATATCTGGGGATATACATTTCTAAAAACTCATTGAACATGAAAGCTTTGTTTTTATCCTGTGTACATTAATACTCAATCTTAAAAACTGCAAATAAAGAGGCTAAAGAGAAGAGAAAGGAGGGCCAGCCGAGTGGTGCGTTGGTGAAGAGCTGGCTTGGGACACCAGTGGCCCCGGTTCGGGTCCCACATATGAGGGCCAGTGACACTGCCCTCAAAAAAACAAAACAAAACGAAACAAATAAAATAGGCTTTAGGGGCCGGCCGAGTGGCGCGGTGGTTAAGAGCTGGCTTGGGATGCCAGCGGCCCCAATTCGGGTCCCACATACGAGGGCCAGTGACACTGCCCTCAAAAAAAGAGAAAGGAAAAATGGGAAGCACATGACCTTTACCAATAAGAGGCAGATAAGAAAAAACAAAGATGGAGAAGGTCATGGATCATACAAGAAAAAGACCAGCTTTGAACACAGGGGCAACTCTGTCCCCACCTCCAGCAAGTTCTGTCATTTTGTTACACCTGCACTCGCTATGGTTAAGTAAACTCATAAATTCTTCACTGGAGGCCAAGTTTGCAGAGCTGCTCACCACAGATTGGCCCAGGCAGACAACCCAGCTGCTGTCCATTAGAACCTGAAATGGAACATTAACTTCTGAGAGGCCCCTCTGGCTGCCAGCGAGCCCCTAGCGTCCCACACTTCAGGAATATTCTTGAAAGCCGAAATGGACAACTGAGAAAAACTCGGAACATAGTGAGCAACCCCCGAGGTCCCCCCGGGCCATGAAACCCTCAGAACGCTCCGGGCTATGCAGCCATCACTCCCCAGGCACAGAGCTCTCATTTCATACGATGCTGGGGACTCGGCCTGAGAGAACTGCAGACATCTGAGGGCTCCGGTAAGCAGTAGCAGCAGCCTGAGGCTAAAGTCATCTGTGTTTCCCCCAAACCATGGCGGGGCGGGGGGGGGGGTCACTGCCAATGTGGAGGCAGGCCAAGATCATTACTTTTGGCACCGGACAGTCCAGAGACCATCATTTCCTCATCTGAGAAACAGAGAAAATGTTAAAGGGTGCTAAGAGAGGCATGCAGGTAAGGATCTGGTGCTCAGTAAATACCAGCTTCCTTTTGTGAAATGCAGTGAGCAATACCATTAGGTTCTAAACACCAGTGAACTATAGTCCTTGCTGACCAAGAAGTTCCCTGCTGGAAGCTTCATTCTCTGTAGCCTCGGCATTTGACAACACTTCTGTGCCATGTCGATGAGTGTGGCCCTGGGACAGCCCTTTACAGAGAGCGATGCTGCTCTGCCTCTCCCTGGAATTCCCACTGACTGAGCCAAAGCGCACCCCTATTCCTGCAGACCTATTGCAGCAGCTGAGGAGGGGACCCAGTGAATTCACATCCAGGACTGTGCTTGCCATGGGGGTTGGTAAACACAGCTTGAATACAATCATGTGTTAGTGGCATTCAGCATATGAATTTCAGGCAAGCACAACACTGAGAGATTTGTCCAAAAGAACAGTACAGGATGCTTCCTCTAGCATTGGCCAGGTGCCTCCACATTATTCTGCCTGGAAACATGAGGCAGGTGTTGTCAACAGGACAGTGTCACTCACCTCCATCCCTGCCTTAAAGGAGCATAATTGGACATGGGTCCTTCTTGTGCAGCCTCTCTCACATTCACTATGTAATAGGGAAAAAGCAAGGCTGAAAATCAGGAGGGATGATTCCAGCGCTAGGGAAATCACCCACCCATCCATCCATCTATCCATCCATCCATTTATTCTTCCAGCAAACATTCACTGAACCTTTAACTATGCACCCAGTGCTGTGTTAAGCACAGAAGTGACAGAGACGAATAAGACAGGGTCCCTACTCTCAAAGAACTGATGATCCAGGAGCCTGGAAAGCAATAGGGACTCAAAACCTCGTGGATATACAAGTGACAGGCATGGCCATGGCTGCTACAGAGACGGCCTAGGGTATATGTATGGTCATGAGTCCAACCTCTGTGTCATATTTGTATTACATTTGCCACTAATCAGCTAAGGACAGGATTCTGTAAGCATTTTCTGAAAGGGTGAGAGAGCTGATACTTTTAAGCTCTGCTGAGCATATAGCCCCTGCCATTATGACTCAACTCTGCCACAGTAGTATGAAAGTCATAGATAATATGTCAATGAATGACTGTGTTTCAATAAAACTTTATTGACAAACACAAGTGGTGGGCCGCATTTGGCCCTCAGGCAATAGTTGGTCAAGTCCAAGGTAGGAAGATGTGATCTTAGGCGAGTTATATAATAATCTCCTGATATCTCAGTTTCCTTTACTACAACAGAGAGGTGGTGATAGTAGGTACCTCATAAGAGGACAGAAGGTGATACTACATGCAAAACACTTAGCACCATGCCCGTAACATGGTAAGGACACAATAAGTATTAGCTGTCTCTATTATCATTATTCACTGCACGATAGTATGATAACACAAGTGTGCAGGCAGAGTCAGAAAGGAGTGGAGGGTCAGTTTGGTGTGAGGAAAATCACAGCCAATTTCATCTGTGAGAGCCTCTCTAAATAAACCTATTAGAACAAGGACAAAGCCCACCTAAATTTCCCCACAAGGACAAAAACTCTCTGAAGACTGGAAAATGCTCTGGTTCTCACCAAGAGTTTCTACAACACAAAGCACATAAGAAAATGAATCTGTATGTTCCCTGAGCAAAGAACGTGTTTCTTAGATATTCCTCCTCGATGTCACTGAAAACAAAATGTTTTAAATCTCCACGTTTTGGAAAGTAAAATCAAGGTGGGTGCCAACCTCAGGTTCCATGAGGTGGCATCCTGACACAGCTCCATCTCCACCCCCAGAAGCATCTCGCTCCGACTCAGGGGTTCAGACCCAAGTGGGTGGGGACATAGCTGCTCCCGCTGTACCTCACTCAGCTGACAGTCACAGAGAGCCATCTCTCTCATTTTTGTATGATTTACGATCCCGAAACACGACCGGGGCTGGAAGGAAGGGCTCGGTGGCTGCTTCCTGAAAATCACGAAGCACCACTCTAGAAAATGAACATGCCTGCTCCCCTTGGGGCTTCTGGGAGCCTGGCCACAGTGGAAAGGGGCCCCCGCTGGAGGCCTAGAGAGTGGTTAATGTTTTTATTCTTCCTCTATTAATTCAAGTTAATAAATACCTCCAGCCTAAGCGGAGCAGGAGGAGGGGGTGGAGAGCTCATTGCTAGAGACCAGACAGCCCCTAGCCGTGTTTATTTTGAGTTACAGAGTCCCAACAGGGTCCATGGGGAACTATAAGGTCAGGAGGCCATCGGAGGTGACGCACGCGGGGAAGCGAGCAGCACTAGAAGGTGCCATCAGCCACCAGGAGCAGATGGCACAGCCTTCCATTGACCTGTTCAGCTGTGTCACCAGAGCCACGCTCTCCTGTCTCCTGGAAGGCACACAGCATACTTGGAAGACTTAATTAATGGAAAACAGGAATAAAAAAAAAAAAAGGGCTCAGGGCAACTGAACTGAGGTCTGGAGGCCAAAATGTGCCTGGAGGAAAATGACAAGTCATGCCCCTCCACGCTGAGAGCCTTCCCAGAGGCTCCCCCACTGACTACTTTCAGGGTAAACTCCAAACTGCCCAACAGCTCCACTTAATTCCCCCTTTGCACCCACACCATACCACACACAGGCTAACATCTAGTCCCACAACTATTTTTTGTTCCCCAACCTGCTATTCTTCTGCCTCCATACTTTTTCCACTCTCTTCACCTAGCTAAGTCCTACTCACTCTTCAGGTCTCTGTAGTTAGGCAAACTACAGTCTAAAGGCCAAATCCGGCCCACCACTTGTTTTTGTAAATAAAGTTTTATTGAAACACCATCGTGCACATTCATTTGCATATCCTCTATGGCTGCTTTCACATATAACTGCAGCATTGGGTGGATGCACGAGAGACCGTAGGATAGCAGAGCCTGATGTATTTGTTACCTGGCCCCTTAAAGGAAAAGTTTTCCAACTCCTGTCTTAGAGGAAGCTGCTCCTTCAGGAAGCTGTCCCTGGTTCCCTTGAGTGTTTGAAGTGACCCTCATCTGGGCTCCAGCCCTAGTCTCACTTCCTCGACTCCAGAGCTTTCCCCCACTGTGCTATGCATTAATGTTTTCAGTCTGTCTCCCCTAAACTCTGAGTTCCTTGAAAGGAAGACCTTTTCTTTTTTTTTTTTTTTTTTGCAATTCTGCCTCCCAGGCTTCTCATACAGACCCTGCGCATCACAAGCGCCAAATAAGAAGCTTACAGACTGAAAGAATGAACAAATGAGTGAATGTTTTGATGCTGTGCTGGAGAGCCCGATAACACCACTGAACCGAGTACAAACTCACTCAGGCTGTTGACCACTCAGTAAGGAGTCTGCAAGGCGGCACTATTTCTCTGGGATGAACAGAGAGAAGAGAGAAGGGCCACGCATTAGCCTGTTCAGCGCACAAAGTGGCCCAAAATATGTCCTGGGGAACAGCTCTCAGACCAAACACAGGGATGAGATGGAAGTTGCACTAACAGTTGGGTCCACACTATTCCTAGTGGGACCCGTACTCTAAATCCTACCGTTTCTTCCAAGATAGACCCCCTATAGCCCTCTTTATCCTGCTCAGCACACCGTACTGTTTTAGTCTGCTGACTTGTCATTCTTTTCAACTGTACACTCAATTGTAAGCTCCTGGAAAGTTGGGGCATTTGCTCACCAGAAATCCCCCACAGCACTTGACGCCATCTAGACAAAAAACATATGATGGGCCAGCCAAGTGGCTCAGTTGTTTAGAGAGCGAATTCTGAGCAACAGGGTTGCCCATTTGATTCCCACATGGGCCTGACCCTCCCCAACTAGACTGAAGACAATGACTTGTGCTGAGCTGCCACTGAGCTGCCGGTGGGGGGCCAATGGCTCAGTTGGTTAGAGTGCATGCTCTTAACAAGAAGGTTGCCGGTTCAACTCCCGCATGGGATGGTGGGCTGCGCCACCCCCACCACAACTATATTGATAATGGTAACTGGACTTGGAGCTGAGCTGCGCCCTCCACAACTAAGATTGAAGTTCAACTTGACTTGGAGCTGATGGGTCTGGGAAAAACACACTGTTCCCCCAATAAAGTTGAAAAAAAAATGTACGATGAATAAATGAATGGAACACAATCATCAAATCCTTCCATCTAGCATACAATGGTACAGAGTGCCAAGTGGGACCAGATTTCACTTTGGGGTGGACCCAGGACTGGCCCCTGAACCAATAGGGAACCTAGAAGCACCCCGTTGAAGGATGGGCATCACTGTTTCATGACTTCCTTTCGTCTGGTATGCTGAGTCCACACACTTGGCTTTGAGGGGCTTGTCTGTCATGGCCTCTCCAGTTTCTGGAGGCATTTCTGGGGTCTCACCTGTGCCCAGCCTTGAGGGGCTTGTCTGTCATGGCCTCTCCAGTTTCTGGAGGCATTTCTGGGGTCTCACCTGTGCCCAGCCTTGTTTCTAATCTCTGTCTTGGCTTGCAAAGGCCTCACTGATCACTGGCTTCTGTGTGACTGTTCCACTCCATGCTGATATCACTCCCTCATCCTGGTCCCCATTATCTTAAATCAAAGTGCTGGGCAGCTGCCCTCGATGACTCAAGCTGCCAACCAGGAGCCCATGCACAGTGGAGAAGCTGGCTGGCCCTGGAAGGAATGTTTATATCTCCCCATCTATCACACTAAAAGGTTCCTTTCAAATTCTATCAAATAAGTCAAAAATCAAGACAGAGAACAGTGCCTTCTCTTTGTCTGTTCCAGAAATGGCTACCCACTAGAGTGAATAGATTTCAGGCATTTAATTTGGCAACCCAGTGGCATGCCCTCCCAGAACGCTGGCGCCTGCCAGTGGCAGAGCAAAGAGACGGGAGGAGAAGCAGCAACAACTCCACAAGATTACCACAAAGAGAGATAAAGAGGAACCATAAATCCTACCCAAAGAATGAAGTCCCTCAGGAAATCCTGCCTTTGCCTGAACACCAGACGAGCTTTTATTCGTAGGCACCTCAATCCTGAGTCTAATTCTAATGTTCTTCCTTTTATTACAGTAATAACAATAACTATAATTATGTATTCAAGATATCAGTGCCATGAAAAACGTATCATTCCACTTGTAGTTAAGCAGCCCTGGGTTGGTATAAACACCGGGCCTGGCAGATGACACTTCTGGATGATTTGGGGAAAATGCAGCTATAAAATAATCACAGCATCATCAAACCACAGGGTGCCCTCTAACAGTAGCTAAGCAATACGTTTCGCAGCTTAAGGATGACACTCTCCCCCCAGCTTTTCCTTACCTACCTTTGTTTCATATTCTAAGTCACATCCTCATCAAGAAGAGAATCACTGGCTCTAATCAATAGAACGAAAGGCTTTGAGAAGAGATGGAAATCAGATTAATCAAACATTCTGGTTTTCATTGACAGATAATGACTTTCCCAGAGGGTCGTGTTGGGAAGGATTCTGAAGTCACACGTGAGGCTGTGAAAAATGCCCGCCTCTGGGACTGAAGGAGGAATGGGCAGCCTTACACATACCACATACGCTGACCCTACCTTCAGTCGTTTGACCATAGCTGAATCAGGTCAACATGGGTGCTGAAATTCATCCCCATCCTCTGTGCCCAGCCAATTCAATCACACCCACAAGGTCCCATGAAAATGTCACCTACTTATTCACTTCTGCTTTCCTTGACACCGTTCCCTTCTGCTCAGGGAAAATATGCACTCCTTTGTCTGTTCAAAAATGTCAAGTGACCAAAGCTGTAAACTCTACATCTTTCTCTACTCTAGCAGTTTTGACACTGACTAAGGGATTTTGCCTCCACACTCATCGCTGCATCCCAGTGCCTGGTCCAGGGAAGGGGCCAGTAAATATTTGTTGAATTTATGTTCCATTCAGGATGCAAATCCAGGCCACCTGGCTTCAGAGCCTATGCCATCCCTCAATGCCACCACGGACTTTGGGTGAGAAGGAACCCAACTCTGGTACTTTGCTAGTCTAGATGAGTTTAGACGAGGCATGTACTCTCTTAAAGCCAATTTCCCTGCCTATATAGTGGGATGTTGGAGGATTAAGTAAAACAAACCACATAAAGTACCAGCATACAGCAAGCAATACAATACAGTGACAGCTACCATTCCTATTATTATAACAATCATTCAATCAACAAACCTTTTAATTTAGTGAAAAGGTGTTGCACACAGCTATGTATAGAGCATCATGCAATTACTTTTATTCCTGTCTTAGTTGAAGTTCCCCCAACATCAGACCCTGAGAGAAGTTTTGGGGCAACAAGTGCTGTATGTGGGAGGTGGTCCCAGGAAACGTGACAAAATGGAGAGGTGAGGCAGGGAAGGAAGGAAAGCCCATAAAGGATGTGTCATGGGGGTATCTGTGCCACCATGGGCAAGTGGGGCTCAGCACCTCTGAGGATCCTCCGAGAAAGTGTGCAAAGCACATATCAGAATGGCCCCACTGAGGGCATGTTTAGGCACTAATTCTTGTCCCACTGGTTGAAGCTTGCTCCTGAAGGCATGAACTCCCTGGTATTTCCAGCCTGCCCTGCCCTCAGGACAAACATGCCCCACTGACCAAAAAAAGGCCCCTAGGAAGAGACACAGGTAGGACCTTGGTGTGAACAAGGTGACATCCAGCATGGGCCTCCGGGGGGTGGGGGGGGACCTCGCCAGCCCTGGGCAGACACCGTTTCCTCTCTATGGAAGCCACAATTCCTATGTGACTTGTTTGCAAGTCACAAGGATAGTTAGCAGCCACACTGGGACTCACCTTGGCCCCTAGGAAACTCGCAACTCCTTAGAAAGAGATAATAAGAGACAGAGGCAGGTGCTGGGTGAGCAAAACGATACACTTGGAACAAATCTCACCAGAATAATCTCTTCAGTTATTGCTTGTACATAACAGGGCACCTCCAAGGAAAGGCCCTGCTACCCAACTCACAGCGCACCTCATCACAATAATTCATAATAGAATAAGCACATTGTTAAGCTAATTTTCCACCAGAGAAATTCAGAGCTGCTATGTCAGTAGGAATTTGACAATAAGTGATTCATCAGGGGTGTTTTTATAAGCCACTGGGGCAGATATAATGAGGTGGTCCCTTTGATATTTAGAAAGCCAAGCTTATTTTAAATGAGTCTCACTTAACTCATCACAGGACTGGAAGATTCAGGAGCTAGAGGGGAAGGGTGAGGCCTCGATAAGAGGAAGGGCCCATGCTTGCTCCAGACCCAGGAAAGAGGCTCTGGAATCTAGCTAGAATAGCAAGTACATGGTCAGTGCTGAACGGACCTGTGATCAGAACTTTCCTGTGCAAAGTAATGACAGTATTTCACTTAAAATCTGAGAAGCATACATTTTACTTAGAAAGACGTATAAATTATATTATGGATAACATACATTATGTATTATTTATAAAATTATAAAGCCCTCACTCATTCAAAATAAGAAGAAATTTGGTGTGAATTGGCAACAAGTCCATACGACAAGATTTTTAAAGAGAAGCTGTGGAAAAGGGCGAACAGGCCCTTTTCATCTTCTGCCAATAGGAGTTTGACCTTGGGTTGACTTTCGAGCTCTGACCCTCTGAACTCTGCTAAAGGGGAAATGTCCACTGCTTATGGATTGGGAGTTCTTGGTATGAACTTGAAATACATGATGAGGAATCCAGCAGCTTTGGGGATCCTTGAACCATGACTGTTATAACTGGATATGCCTCCTGGAGGGACCCTGGGAGTTGACACGGATGGAGTTGTTACAAGAGCTACTGTCCCCTAACCCAGGATGGTTCCCACACCTGTTTCACATGGATCTCATCACCTTATACCTGAACTGCCACTTGGAGCGGGGGCGGGGGGTGGCAAGACCCACACAGGAGACTCCTGACACTGCCTTGCATCATCCTAGGTCAATCTGACATCGAGTGTGACCTGTGTTACTCTCGTGTGTCTGAATGCTTAGTGAGACTTAAAAGGGCCCCCTGTATGGGCACAGCAGAAGCCTTCCTATTTTAATGAACATCCAATTGTAGACAAACTAATCACTCCACTCTTGCCCTTACAAACACATTATCGAGTTTGTTGTAATAATTAGCAGATTGATTTGTAGGTGTGTGTCAGTGAGTTTGAGTTGCTGGCATGTAATTAGTTTTCTAAAATAAACAAAAAGATCCCCCTTGAAATCTTATTTACATAATGAATCCTCTGAGCAAAGGCTGTTCTCATTCAAGCTACAAATGATACAGATTTCAGATACAGAAATCCGGATTCATTGGAACTGAGAGAAAGAGAAGCTTGAGTGTGGCTCTCACCCAGCCTGGTTCTCTCTGCTCCCAGATCGGGGGAGGGTTTTCACAGCCTTCCTCAGAAGGGCAGGGGTGAAATGTGTTCATGCATAAACAATACAGAGGTCTGAAAGCAAAGACATGCACGAAGGAACATTCTAGATGTGCTTTGGGGAAAACAGAAGAATTTCTAAAAGGGCTAACGGGAGAGAGGTCATAAATGGAATATTCATATTTAGGCAGAATTAACAAAGGCAAATCACATTAGTAAAGACATAGAGTGTGGTTCCTATTATGAAGAACGGGAACTAGATATGTAATATATGTACATATGAACGCTATATATGAATATGTACACAAGGATTCCGACTGTATTAAGAGCAGCTATAGTTGTTCTCTATGACAAAGGGAAGGTATTTGATCTTGCATGGCTTACATTTTCTACTGCTTGTATTTCTAAAACAAAGATGTAGCTAGGAATTACTTTTGTAAGTAAAACAAAATTGTAATCGAAAACTACCTTTAAAAAGCATTTGCAGGGCCGGCCGAGTGGCGTGGTGGTTAAGCGCTGGCTTGGGAAGCCAGCGGCTCCAGTTCGGGTCCCACATATGAGGGCCAGTGACACTGCCCTCAAAAAAAAAAAAAAAAAAAAAAAGCATTTGCAGGGGTAGTTGGTTAGCTCAGGTGGTTAGAGCACAGGCTCATAACACCAAGATTGCAGGTTCGATTCCCACATGGGCCAGTAAGCTGTGCCCGCCACAATTAGATCGAAGATAACTACGTGACTTGGAGCCGAGCTGCCAGTGGGCAGCCGGTTGGCTCAGATGGTTACAGCATGGGCTCATAGCACCAAGGTTGCCAGTTTGCGGTGCTTGTACCACCAAGGATGCTGGTTCGATTCCCACATGGGCCAGTGAGCTGCACCCTCCACAACTAGATTGAAAACAATGACTTGACTTGAAGCTGATGGGTCCTGGAAAAACACACTGTTCCCCAATAAAGTTTAAAAAAATTTTTTTTTTAAGTATTTGCATACAGCATAAGGAATATAGTCAATAATATTGTGATAGCATAGTATGTGTCAGGTGGTTGCTGGACGTATCATGGTGATCACTTCTTTAGATATATAAATGTTGAATAACTACAGTGTACCCCTGAACCTAATATATTGTATGTTAGCTATATTTTTAATAAAATTATTTTTTAGAAAATATTTGCAAAAAGTCGGGGATGGGGCGGTTTACAACAGAAATCCTTTTTAATACCAAGCGTCTCTATGCATTTAAAATGCGATCTCTTTTCAGAAATCCAGTTTACCCTTTCAGAGGCTGTGACAGGAGAAAGCAAGTCATGTGTATCATGGGCAGATAAATGAAGGAATCTACAGACAGACAACTCATTGCACATGTGTGAATTGTTAGGTCTTTCTTCTTCTAACACCGTGGCCATGGGGTCCTTGGACTGAAGGTCAACATGGCCGAATCCCTGAGATCGCTCCCTCTTAACCTTCCAAATGGCTGACTAAGGAATCAGTGCCAGTTTCCCCAGGCAAGTGTGGCCGTAAAGCCAGAGGGAGAAGAAAGACTCATAAGAACATTGGGGAGACTCTTGATAACCCCCGATGTTTATATCTAACTGTATCTATAGGATTATATTCATAGAGATATATCCGTGTTTCTCAACCATTTCATTTTTCATTGTGACCTACCAAGGAACCTTTCTGGATGTCTTTTTCCTAATTATCACCTCCTAACTCTCAGTGAAATATTAATACCACAGATATACTATATATCTGTTTATGCATGTGGCTCTTTGGAGGGTCACAAACTATCGCAATATCAAGACGTTATTTGTTGTTGTTGTTGTTTTTTGTCTCCCTCCCCCAAGAACCAATTTTTGCCCCATTGGGGGTGATTTCATCCCAGTTGAGAATATACACTGTATCTCTGTATCTCTCTCTCTCTCTCTCTCTCTCTCTCTCTCTCTCGCTCTCCCCCCCCCACCCCACGCTCTCTTTTTCTCTCTCTGTAAAACAAAGGACCAGCATATACTTTGCACTTTCTTTATCATATTTCCTGTGTTGTCTCAATTTTCACAGTAATCAAATATTACTTTTAACTTTTACCAGGGAAAAAAACAATACAGTAGCCCCCCCCCATTATCTATGGGAGATACGTTCCAAGATCCCCAGTGGATGCCTAAAACTGTAAATAGTACTGAACCCTTATTCACTGTTTTTCCCTATATACATACCTATGATAAAGTTTAATTTATAAATTAGGCACAGTAAGAGATTAACAACAATAAATAATAAAATAGAGTTATGACAATAGACTGTAAACAAAAGTTAAGTGAGTGTGGTCTCTGCCTGAGAATGGTTCCGATAACTGAGGCAACTACTAAGTATTGGATGGTCAGAAAAGTCGTGACGCATTTTTGCAATGAAAAACATAGAAAAAATACATCATGACTTCTCTCACATCCAATAACTAACAGGTGAGGAACATATGAGCTTATCTGGTAAGGGGTGAATATTCAAAATATATAAGGAACTCCTACAACTCAATAGTACAAAAAACAAATAATCTGATTAAAATAGTGAGCAAAGAACCTGAATAGACATTTTTCCAAAGAAGAGAGATAAATGGTCAATAGGGGCATGAAAAGGTTCTCACCATCACTAATCATTGGGGAAATACTAGTCAAAACCCCAATGAGGTATCACCTCACACAGTCAGAATGGCGATTATAAAAACAACAAGAGACAACAAATGCAGGCGAGAGTGTGGAGAAAAGGGAACCGCTGTGCACTGTTGGTGGTAATATAAATTGATGCAGCCACTATGGAAAACAGTATGGAGGTTCATCAAAAAATTAAAAATAGAGCTCTGGTTATTTGATTAATGTCAGTCTTCACCAGGCCAAGGAGTTGTCTCTTTTTGCTTTCCATGATACCTACCCCACCAACTAGGCCAGAGCCTAGAACATACCACATTTCATCGCTTCTCAGACACATGTCTTTATATTTATTGCAGAATGCAGCTTACAATCAGTGTCTTAGAGTCACCCACATACAGCAGTGACAGTTGAGGACATACTGGCTGAATTGGTAAAGACCCTCACTGCCGGGCGCTACTCCGAACCCCCTAAGGGCAACTGCTGACAAGGACAATAGGAGAATCCCAGGACCCTCACCAGGGCTCAGCCAGCTCTATGTCACAAAAGCAACACGTCACAGGCACACGGGTTCTCTACTGCTCGAGGCAGGAGGAAGGAAGCGAAGGAGGCAGCCTGAAATTGGGGCAGACCCCTGAGCCCCTCTGCATAACTACCCCCACATAGTGCCCCCTCGTTGCTACTCTTCTCTTGGTGTCACCGGTTCAGTGCAGTGGTCCCTTTTGTCCCAACAATGAAGGCTACAGCTCCCCGGATGGAGCAGGATGTGCTGCCTGCAGGGGGCATGGGTACAAAGGAGGAATGGCAGCAAGATGCCCCCAGGCCCACTCCCCACCGGCTAAGGCCACCGGCACTACCTACAGCAGTCACTGGCCTCCCCTCACTGGCACTAACGATTCTACACACAACAGAGAGCCAGTCCTAGATAAACGCCCGAGTCAAAGGTGAGTGGGCACAGCTGCGGGGAGGACCCCTGAGAGTCTTTGCAATGTCAGAAGAACCCAAAGTAAAGGGCAGGTTCAGCCAGGGCCTCTGCACTTGACGTTCGCTACAAAAGGTTGGGCCAGCCCTGCCTGCCTTTTTGCTCATGCCAGGGTGCCCTGTGGGATCTCTGGCCGGCCTCAGCCCTCAGATGGGCCCTCATACACAGGAATTACAATGATGTGCTCCCCACTGTGTCCCCACCGCGGGAGCTCCCAGAGCGTGGGTCTGGGCTTCTCACACACAACGAATTTAGATTCGTTATCGTATCTCCTAATAAGATCATACATAACCATTTCATCTTCTATGCCTTAACTGCAATGTTGAATGTAAATATTTGAGACTTGCTATCCACTTTTATAACCCTGTTTAGCATTTCTTCCCATCTTTAATACACCGAGAACCTCAAAAAAATGCAAGGGACCCAGGCCACAGTCAGCCTCTGAGGGGCTCTGCAAAGACCTGCCTGTCTCTCCCCCTAGCTGACATGTAGCCACAGATACCATGTCACCCTCTGCTGGCAGCAAGTCCCCCCCAAACCAGAGCCTGGCACACACTCACCCGTTTTCATGATTTTTGTACCCTGCATGCCTACGACCCAACCCTAAGTTTGTGTATGACATCCTTTGCTCTGACAGTCCGTATCGCCACTCCCTGAGCCACCCCCACCCCCAACAGACCTGGACGTGCCTCCGAGTTATAATCACTGAGCGTGACACATGCGCAGGGTCGGTCTAGAGCTGTCCAGGACAGAGGCCACCCACCTGTGTAGCCATCCCACTTTGAATAGTCAGTCCGTACTGAGATGAACCGTGGGTGTAAAATACACTCTGGATTTTAACACCTTTTTTTTTTTTTTTTTGAGGGCAGTGTCACTGGCCCTCCTATGTGGGACCCAAACCGGGGCCGCTGGCTTCCCAAGCCAGCGCTTAACCACCATGCCACTCAGCCAGTCCTACACTCTGGATTTTGAACACTTAGTAGGAAAAAAAACAATGCAAACTATCCCAGGAATAATATTTTACATGAATTCTATGTTGAAGTGATAATATTTTGATATATTGGGTTAAATGACATATATTATGAAAATTACTGTCACTTGTTTCTTGTTGCTCTTTTTGTTTTCTTATTTTTTTTATTTTTTTTGAGGGCAGTGTCACTGGCCCTCATATGTGGGACCCGAACCGGGGCCGCTGGCTTCCCAAGCCAGCGCTTAACCAACACACCAATCCACACCACTCGGCCGGCCCTCTTGTTGCTCTTTTTAATGTGGCTACTAGGAAATGCAAGGTGGCGTCTGCAGCTCACATCCTGTTTCTAGGGGCTGCACTAGGACAGATCTTGCAGGGGTTGGCACACATCGCTGTCATGGCCCGGGTGGTAAATATTCCTGGCTTTGTGGCCGGTGCTCAGCCCACCATCGCAGCAGGAAAGCAGCCACAGACACAACCTTCAGGGATGAACTTGGCTGTGTTGAAATACATTCAGATTTGGCCCCTACACTACAGATGGCCCACCTCTGCTTAAGAGTATTAATAGTCGTGCTAAGAAGGGTCATTTCTGGAAAATTCCATTCTATTCATTTTTCTCACGGGCCCTCAAAAAACTCAAAACAAAGCAAAAACAACAACAATAACAAAAAAAATACAAAACACCACCACTTTCATTCCACTGGAGGAAGGTAACCCAGTGGATTGGAGGCTTGGGGGCCACGAGGCAGCCCCTCGCAGCCCCAGGCTCAGCTCTCCCAGGGCCCCCACCATGCACTCACTTGGGCGTGTGCGCCTCCTCTACGCGGTGCGCCAGCTGGAACTCATGGGACTTGCTCCGATGCAGGGCCGTGAACCCCGGGATCAAGTGGATCAGCTTTCGGGAGGAAGGCGGAGGGGTCCCCGGGGGCTTCAGCTTGTTCTTCTTCCTCGTGGGCGGCGGCGTGCCAGGCGGGGTGGCGGTGGTGACGATGTTGGGGGTGCGCGGCGGGGTGCGGACCGCGTGCCGCTGGCGGGGCGATGGGGGCAGGGAACGGTGGCCCGACTCCAGGGGCGGCGGTGGGCACAGGCCCGGGTAGGCGTCCACGGTGAGCCTGTCCATGTGGGTGGACACGGGGGCCCCGGGGGTGGGGCTGGCGTGACAATAATGCTGGACGCACTTGGGCTGGACCCTGGGGCTCTGGGAGAGGTGGGTGCGGATCCAAGGGGTCGGCTCCGCAGGGCACACAGGGTTGTTCTCTTTCCCCGTCTCCGTGGTGGGCCATTGGATGGTCCAGTCTTGTTTGGAAAGGTTGCCTCCTGAGTTGGAACAAAGGAGCAGAGAGACGGGGGTAAGCTCTGAGAAAGCCAGCCGAGTCACACCATCTCCATGTAGGGACGCACCTTATACAGCACACACACTAGGCAGGTTCCAGTGCCTGCACGCTACACTGTGTGCACATTTACATAAACTCAGCCAAGCCACGTGGCCCCTCCCAAGAGAGAAGGACGCCCCTTTGCTGGCATCTCATCACAACCCCCCCTTCAATAGCCTTGCCCTCCATTGTCCCAGGGTTGGGAAGCCCACAACTCAAATGTCCTGAAAGGCAAAGAAGTTACATCTTGCCTTTTAAGCTTCCAAGGGTCTTAGTTCCAACCATCTCAAGGCGATGTAAAGGATTTTCCAGGATAACTTTTTCCTTACACAGCAATTTTAATACCCAACCCCCACGTGAGATGCATGAATTCCGCAGAAATCAAGTTCAGCCCCAGTCACTCCCTGGCCACCTTTCTGCCACTGCATGCATCTTTCCAATCTACGCCGTGGTGTGTCCACCATGCATTCACCCAACACGCACTTTGTGAATGTGCCAGGTGCTGCGCTTCGAAAAGGCACAAGAAACCATGCCCAGGCCAGGCCCTGGTCCCTAACCTTCCATTCCGCTGATGGAGAGACATGACAGACAAGAGAACACACTCATGAAAGGACTGAAGCTGTTGTGAGTGCTGGGAGGGAAGCGAACAGAATGATGTGATCAGAAGTGTACTGACAATGGTGAGTGGGTAACCAAACACTGGTGCACACCAGCCACGGAACTCCCTGGCCATCAAGAGGAAGGAACGATTGACGCACTCAGCAACGTGGTGACTCGGCAGAGACCATGCTGAGTGACAAAAGCCAGCCCCCAAAGGTTGACTCCACTGACATATCATTTCTGAAATGACAATATTTAGAAATTGAGTAAAGATTGGTGGTTGCCGGGGGCTAGGGGTGACGGACACAGGAAGAAGGGAGGTGGGGGTGGCTATGAAAGGACAACCAAGGGACACTTTGTAGCATTGGAACTGTCCAGTGTCTCTACCCAGGTGATAAAATTGCATAGAACTAAATACACACACACACACACACACACACACACACACACACACACACACGAGAACAAATAAAACTGGGGAAATAACATGATTGGTGGGTTGTAGTCATATCAGTATTCTGGTTGTGATATTACAGAATAGCAGTGCAAAAGGTTACCATTGGGAGAAACTGAGCAGGTTGTGCAAGGGACCAACTATGGACTGAATGTTTGTCTCCTCAAAATTCGTACATTGGAATCCTAACCCCCAATATGATAGTATTTGGCAGTGGGGTTTTGAGAGTTAATTAGGTTTAGATGTGGCCTTGAGGGTGGGCCCCTCCTGATGGGATTAGCGCTCTTATAAGGAGATGAGGAGATGAAAGCTCCAACAAAAGACCACGTGAGGTTATGACGGTAGCTGTGTGCAATTCAGGAAGGGGGCCCTCAACAAGAACCTTGATCTTGGACTTCCAGCCTTTTTTTTTTGAGGGCAGTGTCACTGGCCCTCATACGTGGGAGCCAAACCGGGGCCGCTGGCTTTCCAAGCCAGTGCTTAACCACCGCGCCACTCAGCCGGCCCTGAAAGAAACGTCTTTTGTTTGAGCCACACAGTCTATGGTATTTGTTACAGCAGCCCACGCTGACTACGTACCTCTCTGTATTATTTCTTATAATTGCATGTGAATCTACAGCTAGGCCAATACAAATTTCAAATGAAAAACGTAAAAATAAAAGAGGGTGGGAAGAGGAGGGCTTACTTTAGGAAGTGCAATCAGCCTTCTAAGGAAGTGACATTTGAACTGATAACAAGAAATACATCGTTGTGCTAAGAGCCCAGGAGGGAGCATGGCAGGGGTGAGGGGAGGGGAGGAAGGGCAGACGCAGAGAGAGAGGGCAGGGCTTTTTTAGGTTTTACAACCGTTCATTTGGAAAAAATGGAGACAGTAAAAAAAAAAAACATCCCCACTGTCATGACTAAAACGTTAGGTTTTCAGGAATGTCATAAGCTAAATCAAAAAATAAAATAAATCCAACCTACATTCACAGTTCTTCCCTCCTTTGCTGTAAGAGTACTGAGACTGCAAATACAAATCTGGGTTATGTGTTCAGGCTCTCAAGCTACAATGTGCAGCTTTTCATCCTCCTCGCTGGGAGATAGAAAAGCGTAAGAGTCAAATAACACTGAACGTACAGGCTCCATACGATCTAAGTTAGGGCAGGCACTTTCCTAGGTCCCTTTCCTGGGTCCCTTCTCGGGGCAGTGTGCCCAAGGTGTGGTGACAATGGGCTGAGTGGCTCAAGCAGAGGCTGAAGGGATGGGTAAGGGACAGACCTCCAGACCTATGGCCCAAGGTGCAATGTGAAGTTTATACCACATACAATCCACTGAGGGGTTTGATCCGAACTTCACCTCCCAGAGATCACTCGGGCTGCTGCTTAGACAAAGAGAGCCCAGTTAAGGGCAACTACAAGGCTCCAGAAGAAAGATGATGCTGACCCGGCTGGAGAGGTGACAGCAAAGGTGGAGAGAAGTCACTGGGGGTTAACAGGGGAAAAAAATGGAGGACCTGGCCAAAGGTGATCGAGGGGGCCCTCCCATTATGGGCCAGAAAGGGAGATTTGGGCAGAAATAAATTCCAATTCGTAGCCGACTAGCAATAACAATAATAATTACTGTAATATAAGGACCATAACAAGAACTAATATAGAGAGCATTGGACAGTTCACAAAGTGCTTCCATGAACACTAAGTCACTGCCCCATTTTTAATTAAAACAGCTCATTTTGTGATTATATATTCATTATAGAAAAAGTAGAAAATTCACAGAAGGAAAAAGGCAGTGTTGTTCTACAGCCATTATCCCTGTTACCAGTTAGTTGCTGTGGAGCCGGCCAGATGGTTGTGTGTGTGTGTGTGTGTGTGTGTGTGTGTGTGTTAAGAAATACCATAAGATCTTATTTAATGGTTTATCATCTGCTTTCTTCATTTGTTATATTGGCATCATTTGACATCTTACTTAACGTTCGTTACTCTGCGTTCAAAGGATGATTTTGATCTCCACTTTGGTAGATTAAAAAAAGGACGTGCAGAGATGAAGACATGCCCAAAACAGAAACAGGTAGCAGGGTATCAAACCCAGACCTGGGCCACCTCCGCAACCAGAGCACAGGGGTCTGTGACAGAGAGCTGGGACCTACATTTACTGGAGACCACTGACCATCATAATCAGCCAATTGGGAATAGAGGCCAGAGCATTTCTGGCAAGAGCCTCCCTTTGTCCTCCTCCCAGACTTTGCCAGAACATTCTACCAAAGTCACCATCACTATACTATTTATTCTCAAATACCTACATATACACACTAGCGCAGAGACTAAGGGAGCCAGCTGTGCAGTCGGATGATTTGGCCGTTAATTCTAGCTGCCCCACTTACTGTCTGTGTGACCTTGGGCATGCGTCTAACCTCTCTGAGTCTTAGCTTTATCACCTGTGAAATGGGGCAGGAATAGGACCCACCTCAGGGGAACATGAGGATCAAATGAAATAACACAAGTGATGTCTTGGCACACAGTGGGTGCTCCACAAATGTTAGCTACCCTCAGTATCATTCTCAACCCTACGGTAATATGGCGCCTTCCATTTAAAGAGTGCACTTGTGCTAGCGCTGTATGTGCAGCAGATGCCAACATCATCACCTCTAGGAAGCTGATGCTCAGAGAGGTAGGACAGCTCTGAGAGCCAGGGGCAGACAGAGAATCAAGCCCAGGTCAGCCTTCCCATCACCCAGCCAGCTCTGGACATGTTTGCTCCGGGACTACAAACTCATTGTCCAATTAGCCTAAGTAAAACATGCTTAAGGAAGTCAATCTGTCTTTTAAGTTATCTTAATGATACACAGAAGCTTCGGACATGATCACTATAGCTCTTGCCCTCCCAATGAAATAGGAAGAATAGGGGACTGGGAGTCAGAGAGATCTGGCTTAAAACACTGGTTTCACCAGACTGACCAGCTCTGTGGCTCTAAGCAAGTTACTTGACCTCTCTGAGCTTGTTTTGGGTTTTGTACAATGAGAATGATCATGGCTTCCTTGGAGGGTGCAGTGAAGAGTAAATG
The DNA here is from genome assembly GCA_033961575.1 of Aselliscus stoliczkanus. NCBI lineage: Eukaryota > Metazoa > Chordata > Mammalia > Chiroptera > Hipposideridae > Aselliscus > Aselliscus stoliczkanus. The sequence continues at coordinate 11,921,579 of CM066736.1, forward strand.
TATTCATTCAGTCCTCCAAGTATTTCACAAATATTTGAACATCTCCCATGTAGCAGGTACTATTCTAGGCACCAGGACAGAGGAACGCATACACGTTAGCTATTTTCCCCTCCTTCCCTTACACCCCGTCAATCCGTGTCCCCATCTCCACCACCACAGCCCCACCCCAGGTCCTCATCACCTCCACCCAGTCACCTTCCGCAGCCTCAGGCTGAGCTTCCACTGGTGCCCTTGACCTGTCCAGTCCTTTCTCCATCTATATTTCCACAACGCTCCTCTGATCATGTCCCTCCCCTACACACAGTGGGTCCCTTTGAGCAACAAGAACGGGTGCCCGCACCCTGTGCACCAGCATCTCTGAGACCCGTTTAACCACAAGGGACAGAAGGAGTAGCAGGTGTACGAGTGTGGCTCGGGGCCAGCACCCTGGGCTCCAGCAGGACTCTATGGCAAACGGACCCCACCCATTGAGCTAGGGAGCATTCAAGCCACAGCATCAGGGAAGCACCAGCCCCTCCCCTGGTGTGATCAGGGGCTGGATTGTAACAGTGATATTATGGGCAGAAACCTGACCTCCGGGCCCAAGCCCATTTCTCAGCATTTGCCCGTTAAGAGATTCATCCCTCCCCTTGGCATGAGCAGGAGCGTGGGGCCCAGTCGTGGGGATTTAGCAGGAACTTAGCTTCCATTCCATGGTCATTCACAGTTGCGAGAGTGCCAGCCCCTCCCTTGGCATGACCACGGGGCTGGGGTCCAAGCCTCGTGCTCACAGCTGCATGATGTGGGGGACCAGAGCTCCCACCTGGTCTGTGACTGGGTTTGACAGCTGTGAACCTTGGCTGCCATGCTTCCCAGGAGCTCCGCTGTAGGCCAGTCCCAGGGGATCAGTCGTGCTGAGCCCTACCTCTCAGCATCCGTCCCCTTCCACTCGGCAGAGCCAACCCCTGCTCCTTAGCTCTTCTTTCCAGCCTCCAGGCTTGAATTCCTGCCTCCCTCCACACATCGCCAGCCACACCGAACTACTTGCATTCCCCAAGCTTGCCAAGTCCTGTCATCGCCTGGCTTTCTCTGACATTGGATTCCACTTCATATTATTCATTTATTTGAGGTGAAACTCACAGGACACCCAATGCACTGTTTTAATGTGAACAATTCCATAGCATTTGGTACATTCACTGTATGGTGCAGCCACCACCTCTTCCAAAGAACCAAAACATGTTTAGCTCCTCTAAAGGAAACCCCGTGCCCATTAAGCTGGTTCTCCCCAGACCCTCCTCCTTCCCACAGTCCCTGGCAACCACTAGTCTGCTTTCTGTCTCTATGGATTTGCCTCTTCTGGGCATTTCATGTAAACAGAACCATACACATACGTAGCGTATGATTCGTGTCTGGCTTCTTCCACTCAGCATAATGTTTTTGAGGTTCATCCGAACAGTGGCACATGTTAGTACCTCATTCCCTTTTATGGATGAATATCATCCCATTGTATGGACATACCACAGTGTGTTTATCCATTAGTCAATCAATGGAATTTTGGCTGTTTCCACCTTTTGGCTACTGTGACGAGTGCCACAGGGATTATTCACATACAAACACGTAAGTGCCTACTTTCCATTTCTTTGGGTCTCTAGCTGGGAGTGGAATTGCTGTGAACCCTGATTTCATTATCAATCTTTCCACCAGACAGAGTTTGTTGAGGGGAGGGGCATGAGTGACAGACACTCACCCTGGGGGCTGGCACAGTGAATGGCTGCAGAGGAAGCCGGATGAGTTCCAGGCATCCAGAATAGATGATTCAGTCATCCTCCATCACCTGCCCATCCGTCTGTGTCATCGTGGTGGTCTAGGCTCTGTGTTGATGGCCTTACTCCTTTTATCTCATTAACTCGCTCCTCACTTCACTCTGAGATTGGCTCAAATGTCCATTGTCACCTCCTCGCCCTTCTCCCACTGACATGACCCCCAGCACTGTTTTTTATAGCAGTCCCCTGCTTTTGTTTTCTCCAGAGCACTTATCATCACTGACATAGCACAGATAATACATTGCACATGACATATTACAGATAATGTCAGTGTCGTGTATTTGCTCATCCCCTTCTTTCTCGGTTTCCCCGCTAAGGATGTGAGCTCTGTGAGACGCTCGGCCAAGGACAGCAGCAGGTACTCAGTCTGCGATAACGAGGAAACTGAGGCACAGAGCGGTTCAATGACTCACTCAAGACCTTACGGCCAGGAGGGACAGCTGGGGTTTGGGTCTGCACCCTTAACCATGACCCTGAGTCAAGGCTGACATCCTGGTTTCCAGCCTGGGTCCCGCGGTGGCTGGCGGCACTGATCGCAGTGATCAGACACACAGGAGAAGGAAATGGAGCGGAGAGGGGATGGTGAGTTCAGGGTTCTGCAGGACATGTAGGAGAAGATGGGATGCAGGAGAATTTCACCTGCTCCTTCTTCTCCCTGGAATCCTGGGATCACTTCTCGGGAAGGAGTCATTTTCCTAGCCTGAGAAAATTGATCTTGAGGGTCTCAGACCTCCCAAGCCTATCCCATAGAGCAGGGGTCGGCAAACTTTTGAGATGGAAGAGCCTCCAGGGGTCAGCAAACTGTGGCTCTGAAGTAAAATTGAAAATGAAAACAAAACTATCATAGTTTCATTTATAAGATTCTTAAAGGATATTATTGACATAATGGTGATTATGTAAAAATATATTTATGGCTCTCGAATAATTTTTAAATTGTTATGAGGGACAGGATTGGCTCTTCCTGGGGTTGGCAAACTTTTCAGATGGAACGTACCCAAAGAGCCGCATGTGGGCAGTTTGCTGACCCCTGCCATAGAGTGTCAGGCTCATCTCAAATTTTTTTTTTTTTTTTTTTTTTTACAAAGACACGACATGGCTTAATCGCGTTCACCTGTCTCCTCTCCCATCTGATCCCTGAGTCACCAGGGCAGACATCCCATAACACTGAGTGACAAGTCAGGGAGGGGAGGTCTGAGCACATCACCCACTGCCTGGCTCTCTCAGATGGAGAGAAATCTCTGCATTTACAAATCTTGCTTTCTGAAGCACAAAATAATAAGAATTGATTCTAAGTAAACATTAAGCAAATAACTAACAGGTTTTATACGCACAGCATCCCCTGAATTTTGCATCGTGATGCTCAGAAATTACCTTTCCCCAATCTTTCCTCCCTGTGACTCAGTTTCATCATCCGTAACATGCAGATAACGCCTCAGATTTCCCCCAGGATTGTGCTGAGGATTAAATAAGACCATGCACGTAGAGCATTTAGCATCATCTCGGGCACACAGTCAAGGCTGATAGAATGTCAACGTAAAATGGCAGTAAAACCATCTATCTCCCATGGTGCTGGTGAGGATTAAATGAGATAAGCATATAAAATGTCTTGTATTTAGTGCTTATATCCCTGACTGGGCCCTACAGAAAGCAAACCCATGAAGCAAAAGCCTTTATTGTAATTGAACTATATCCCTTCCAAAGACATGTTGAAATCCTAACCCTCAGGGCCTGGGAAGGTGACCTTATTTGCAAATAGGGTATTTGTAGATGTCATCAAGGTAAGATGAGGTCATCCTGGATTAGGGAGCACCCTAAATCCAATAACAGCTGTCAAAAGAAAAGGACAGGACCCACAGAAGAGAGGGCTATGAGAAGACAGAGACAAGGACTGGAGTGACTCAGCTACAAGTCAAGGAACACCAAGGATTGCAGCAACCACCAGAAGCTGGGAGAAAGGCACAGAACACACAGTCCCCTAGGGCCCTTCTGGGGGAACGTGGCCCAGCAACACCTCGATTTTAAACATCAAGCCCCCACAACTGTAAGAAAGTATGTTTCTGCTGTTTTAAACCACCTATTTTGAGGTGGCTTTGGTACAGCAGCCCTAGGAAATTAATAGATCCCTCAATCAGGAGTCAGCGACACTCACGGAATACAGACTGGGGAATTATAGTATAAAAGTTAGGCGCCTGACAGACCCAGTTAGGGGATTCAGTGCTTATCTTGCCTGCTCTGTAAGTCTGGTGCTATTGATCTGTTTTTATAAATGAGTTCTGGGTGAACTTGGCTAAAGTGCCATAGGTGGTAGTAACCTACACTCTCACTCTTCCCCCTTTATCCTGAGCCGGACCCGCTGCCTCCCCAAGCCTACAGTTCACACACACACACACACACACACACACACACACACACACACACACCCGTACCTCTACTGGATTCAAAGAAGCACTGAGCTTCTCCCAAGAACCCCTGTCCTAAAGTTGTTTCGAAGTCTGAGAGATGAATAGAGGGAAGAAAAAGCTTTATCCCCTTGCCAAATTCCCACCTCCATCAAATTCTCTTCTCTCCACCCCTACATCTCAAAATCAGAAGTTTGGGGTGAAGAAGCAAAGCCTCATTTCATCTTCCAAATTGCCAGCTGCTCGATTGACAGGGATTCAACTTCTCTGCCACAGCTTCAGAAGTGTTTCACTGATGGACTATATTATATCAATTCTTCCCCCTCTCTCTTTTGATCCTCTTTTTAATAAAGTCTGAGGGGAAAAAGGTAATTTTTCATTTTAAATAGGGAAGGTGTGTACCAAGGTGCTCTGAGGGTTATTAATCGTAACCCTTGTTATCTTGCCATCCATTTTTGAAAAACCATTTTATTTCAAGTCTTGAAATGGGCGGGGAGAGAGGAATTGGTTTTAAGAAATGAAAGGTCTGAGGATTGATTAAAGACATTTCAAGGTATAGGGGTTTTTCTTGTGACATTCTCTGATAAGGGACTTAGAAAAATAAAAGGCATTCTCACAGGAGAAAATGATTTCAGGAAGTCTAGGCCGGTTTCTAACCTTTTTGTTCCTTCCCGTTGATATTTTATAAACAGGTAAACAAGTGGCTTAGAATTTGTCTGAATTTCAGAGCCAGCATCAAATGTGTATATACTTTAGGCCTTCACAGGCAGAAATGGCAAAAAAAAATAAAAAAATCTGCTTGTAATTTCTGTGACTAATTTCAAAGCCCTTGCTGGTTTAATCCTCAAAACTTTCCGACAAGAAACAGAACTTTGAGATGCTGGTCGAAAATGTTTGGCGTCCCTGGTAATGCAAAAAAATAGTAGCAAAAACAGATAGTATTAACACTAGTAACAGTTGCTGTTTATTGAGCATGTACTATATGCCAGATAGTAGTCTAAGTCATCTATATGCATCACCTCACATTATCCTCACAAGACCCCGATGAAGAAAATTCTGCTATTGTTTCCATTTTACAGTGGAGGGGAGGGAGGATTATTGAAGAAGCTGAGTTGTCCAAGGTCACACAGCTAGTGAAGGGTAGAGTTCGGCTTCTAATCCAGGTGTGTACCCCTCACCACCACAACGCTCCCAGGAGACTCCCCCCTCCCTCAGGAAATGAGAGACCCATCCAGAAAGCCCTTGAAAGGCTGAACCATTTTACACAGACTTTTCAGATCAGCCCCAAATACGACCCTTCTGATCCTTCAAATAACGACACTCGTTTTAGCCACAATCCCTCAAAGGGTGAAACCTGACATCCAGGAAGAATTTTCAAGTTTCTAATTTGCAGGATGTGCAAAACAGAAGCGAACAGGGACAAACGGAAGCCATACAGTTGCCAAAGCAATTCACCACTGGCAGGACTCTTCATCTAAGACCTCATTCATGAGCTTGGCATCCGGCCAAACAGTGGGTCCCGCTGAGCATTGTCCCCCATCACAGGACGGCCCCAAGTAGAGCCAAACAAATGCACTGGCCCCAGTCTGTGTAGGTCAGTCACCTGGGAGGTGGGCCAGGGCAGGGAGCTTGGGTTCTGACCCAGTAATGCTTCCCAGGTCCTGCTCTATTAGGTACTCGTAGTTTTATTATGTGCCAGGAGATCTGGCCAGATTAATTTCCAGTCACTAACTTTAGGACAGCTTTTCTGTTTTAACAAAGCTTTTTTTTTTCTAATTTATTTTTCATTAAGGTGAAAGTCACATTAACCATTTTAAAGAGTAGAATTCAGTGGCATTTAATACATTCACAATGTTGCCTCTATCAATGTCAAAAAAAATTTTCATCACCCCAAAAGAAAATCCCATACCTATTAAGCAGCCACTCCCCATCCCCTGTTTCTCCCAGCCTTTGGCAACCACTAATCTGTTCTCTGTCTCTATGGATCTTCCCAGTCTGGATAGTTCATATAAGTGGAATCATGCAAGATGTGGTCTTCTTTCACTTTGCATAATGTTCTCAAGGCTGTTCCATGGTGTAGCATGTCTCAGAATCTCATTCCGTTTTGTGGCTGAATACTATCCCATTGTCTGGACAGACTATCCTTCGTGTATCCATTCATCAGCGGATGGACATTCCGAGTGTTTCTACCTTTTGGCTATTATGACCAGTGCTGCTAGGAACATTCGCATACAAGTCATTTGTTGGTACAGCTGTTTGTGGTTCTTTGAGGAATTGCTGGGTCATATGGTCATTCTATGTTTAACCTTCTGAGAAGCAGCCAAACTGTTTTCTGCAGTGGCTGCACCATTTTACATTCCCACCAGCAATGCATGGTGGTTCTGGTTTCTATACATCCTAGCCAACTCCTGTTATTTTTCTTTGTTTATTATTATTATTATTATTATTATTATTATTATTATTGCTATCCTGATAAGCACTTTTAATGACGGCCATCACTAACATTCATTAAGCCCCTCATTTTCATGCCCTTCATTTAATTCTCACAATAATCCTGTAGGTTGGTGAGCAAATTAGGGCTTTGGAAAAGTTGAAATACTTGTCCAAGGCCAAGGTCTAAACCACAGAGCATGTCCTCTTGGCTGCCACGTGACATAAGGCACATGTGAATTAATCCTTACAGCCACCCAAGGGGATACATGGTATCAGCCCCACTTTTCAGATGGAGAAACTGAGCTCAGAGAGGAGTACGGACTTTCCCACAGATAGGTCCACCCATCTAGAAAGTTCCATGTCCATCCGATTCCACATGTTCTTTCCCCTGACTCTGTAAATACTTTTTTACAACGTTCAGTGTTTTAATTGTCAAGTACGATTGTGACTACGCTATATCCAACCTCCAGAATGAAGAAAGCAATTGTCACCATCTCTTGGATATTTTAAACTAAACAAACAAACAAACAAACAAAAACCCCAGCCCTTTCTGGTTAATAACACAGAATTTCCATCAGGAGTGTTGCAATAATATGCCTTCCAGAGAATATTGTGGTCTGATCGCACAGCAAGCTTTGGAAGGATTGACTAAAGCCCCAAATCACATGAAGCCAGATCTGGGGGATCAGGGATGGAGGCAACGCTCAGGATACAGCCTTCAGCATTATCATGTTGCTGGTGGTAACTGGATCCGCCACTGTCCGCAGCAGCAGTCAATCCTTGGAGACATGGTTCCGAACCCCACTGACTATCGCTGTCACACTGCCGCTCTGCACAGCCCAATATGGACAGCGGGCAGAGCGGATAGCACAGTGCACTGGACCTCAGATCCCTGGGTTCCACGCGGCCTTGGGCACAGCCCTCCCCTTGCTTCCCACGGCCCTCGCTGCCCATCATCATCCTGGAGTCGCCACCTCCTCGCTCCTACCCTGTCTCTCCTCTCCTCCTATTTCATTTTCCTCACAGCCCTCACCACTCAGCAGAATTATTTTGTCATACAAGTATCTCGATAAAGCTGGGGAAAAATTTTAATGAGTATATTTTTCTCAGGATGGTTAAATTGTCTGTTGCTTCAAGAAACATTTGTGAACTGAATCGATTCTTGAACTCTCATCAATTGTAGTTGCCATGATTGATAATATGATTTGTACCATCCTGTATCCAGGCAAGAAATGAGGTAGGGAATGCCTTGTGCCATAGCCAAAATTCCACTCACACCCAGGGTTGCCCTGGATGGAGAAAGTGCTGAGAAATAAAGACCTGGTGACCAGAGTAAGGGGATAGGACGATGTCTTCTCTTGATCCTGCCTCCCTCTGGTCCTACATCCTCTGAGAAACAGCTGTGCCTCTGTCCCCTCCAGCCCCTTGTAGAAGGATGGCCTGCCCCATGGGCCTCTGGGAGAAGAAGGAGGTGAGATGCCAGGGAGGCCCATCTGGCTCGGACCAGCTCCCAGGGATGGGGCAGGAGAGGGGCCCTGTCTGGGGAAGCCACACTGGAAAAGGATGGTCTCTGACACTTGTAATTCCAGAACTCTCTGTTTCTCCACCACTCGGCCTCTTTTCGAGTGACAGGCATTACATGAGTTTTATAACCTCATGTGTTGGCAAATTGAAGAAAGCTGGAAGCAGCACTCGGTGACCTGAGGTGCTGCAAAGCACCCTATTTTTATGTCCAAACACCTGCCTTGGGGAGCAGGTTTTCCCAATCCTTCTGCCTTTTCCCTTGCTGTGCGGATTCAGTGGGCCCACATCTGCCCTGATTTCTCTCCCAATGTCCCTTGAGAAGGTTTTGGAACCTGGCGTGGCAGGAGGTAAATTTGTTCGGGTTATCCACATAGCCTTGACCCAGGGGCAGAGAGAAAATGTGGATGCATCCAAGAAAAAGAAGTTAGATAAACTTTTCTCATTTTTCTTCACCAAGACATGTGGGTTTAGCACCTCCTCAGACAAATCCTGGCCACAAGATGGCAGAACCCAGCTGGGTTGGAATCCTAGCTCCACCACTTACTAGCTGTGTGACCTGAGACAAATTGCTTAACCTCTCTGAACTGCAGTTTGTGCATCTCAAAAAGGAATGATAAAAGTACCAAGTTCATAGGGTTATTCTGAGAATTCAGGAAAGTAAACAGTTGCCTGTCGTGGTAGTAATTCTGCTTCCTTCCCCAGGCAGCTAGGCACAAGCACCCTTTGATTCGACACCCGCTATTGCACAGGGTACTTAAATCCACAAGATGGACGGCTTCTCCACCCACATAGAATTGATACCCTACATTCCAGATCATGAAGACATCGCATGAAAAACAAGTTTAAACGCTCGTTAATAATTTTTATATTGAGGACATGTTGAAACAGTACTTTGGGGGGAAAATACTGGGTTAAGTAAAATATACTGCAAAATTTAATGTCATTCCTCAAAAAGTTAAACACAGAATTATCATGTGATCCAGGAATTCCAATCCTAGGGATACACCCAAAACAACTGAAAGCCGGGACTCAAACAGATACTTGTACGTCAATGTCATTGCCGCATCACAACAGCCGAAAGGTAGAAAAAACCCACGTGTCCATCAATGGATGGATAGGTAAACAAAGTGTGGAATGTCCATGCGACAGAATATTATTCGGCCATAAAAATGGTTGAAATTCTGACACATGCTACCACGTGGATGAACCTTGAAAATATGCTAAGAAACAAGACACAAAAGGACAAATATCATTATGTTTCCACTTATCTGAGGTACCTAGAATAGTCAACTTCATAGAGACACAAACTAGAATGGTAGTTGGCAGGGGCTAGGGATGCTTCATGGTTACAGAGTTTCAATTTAGGACCATTAAAAAAAAAAAAAGTCTGGGGAAGGGCAGTGGCTATGATTATTCAACACTGTGAATCTACTCACTGCCACTGAGCTGTACACTTAAAATGTGAAAATGGGAAATGGTACGTTATAAATGTTTTACCATAAAAATAATGTCAACTGTTTCTTTTCATATTTTTTAAAGTGGCAACTAGAAAATTTTTAATTACATACATGGGTCGCATTATGTTTTCCTCATACATATACTATTAAACGCAGAATCACCCTTTAATTACTTAGTTACCACAGAATAGAGGGAGCTGAGAACTGGGAAGTGGCTTCCTGGAGGAGGAACCTTTGAGCAGGGTTCTGGAGGCTGAGGCGTAGTTAATTAGGCAAAGAAAGAGGGACAAGTGTCCTAACCAGAACCAGTATGTCCACGGATGGAACCCACTGGAGAAAATTCCAGGGGCCAGTGGGACCAGAGTACAGACGATGGAGACTGAGGCAGGGGGAGGTGGGCAGGGCCCTGCAGGCCAAGATGGGAAGCTGAGGATTTATCCGGAGGACAGTGCCATCGGTGATACGGCACAAATGACAACCCCCTTAGGAAACAAGCCTACTGCATTTGAGTTGTGGATGTGTCCGTGTCTGCAGTTAGACCCTGAACTCCCGGCACTTTCCATCTCCTCATACCATCACAGCCCCTGGCACAACACTGACACCCACAAATATTTGCTGACTTGATTTGAAGGAGGACACAAGTGGGTCCGTCCCCCCAAAAGCTAACCTTCCCTGGCATCAGCCTGCCCCTGGAGCCCAAACATCATGTTGACGATGTCTCCGCAGGATATTTTAGGATATATCTGAAAGGAGACACTGCCAAGCCAGAGATACAGAACAAAGGTAAAACCGGACAGTCATTAAACCTTTGAAACTGATAAAAATCACAGACGCGGGTAGAGCGAAGCATGTCTAGAAACTAGCCACGCTTGCCGTTAACATCATTCTGTCCTGAGTCCTGACCCCATGGGGCAGTCTTATGGTGGCCGGTGAGGCACCAAGCTTGCGTTGCTCAGTGGCTTTTGTGTCCCGCAAATATTTATTGGGCACTTGCTATGACATGAGTACTGGTGAGGGGCTGGAAGCCGGCTTAGCATCGTGCCAGCTGTATCTGGCCCGTAATACCTGTCTTATATCTGGACTAACTCCTCGGACACTGCAGTAGGAACTTGCAGACATTGTGCCATCAAGGGTTAAAAAGGAAACAAACGTTTTTAAAGGACTTACTATCCACCAGGAACTATGGAGAGAGAGAGAGAGAGAGAGAGAGAGAGAGAGAGAGAGAGAGAGAGAGAGAGAGAGAGAGAGAGAGCGCGCGCGAGAGAGAGAGAGAGAGAGGAACTGGGATGGGGCGGAGATGGGAAAAGAACACGTAGACCCCCTACAGGCATCTGTGGGCAGTGTCAGTAGATGGGGGAAGAGGGCAAAAGAAATAATGGCAAAACATGCCAACATATGTACGAAAGAGAAGTGACAAAGTAAAATCCACTGTGTTTAAGGATAAAATGGTTTCACAATGACTGGACTCAATAAACATTTACTGAGCACTACTGCACACCAGGCTCTGTGCTGCTCGGCGTTCAATATACAAGGGAAAAATAATGATGACAGTGGTCGCAGTTACACTTCATTAAGAGTTTACTGCGTGCCAGGCACGACTCTAAATATACTTACATTACCTAATCCTTACAAAGGTGCTACAAAGTAGATACTAATATTTTCCCCATTTTATAGATGAAGGACAAGGAGGATGTGGCCTCTGACCCCAAGGGTCCCCTAGGGAAGTAGGGGAGATGAAGTGCCCAGGTAAGGGGCTTCAATACCACGTAGATACATTAAGTAAGACACCAGGTAGCATGATGATGGCAGTCAGGTGAGGGTGTGGATCCTGACTTCACCTCTCTGAGACTCAGTTTCCTCATCTGTAAAATGGGGTAATATCACCTCCCTCATAGGGTTGTTTTGAGGGTATAGCGAATTCACATTTATAAAATACCCACCGATCCCAGTTCTGGGTCTGACCATGATGATATTAGGAGCCTATCTTTTCCAGTGATTACAGCCAAAAACTCTGGGGAAAATGCAAATAGCAACTATCTGAGGATTCAAACAAGGGGAGGAGAGTAAAACTGTGCAGAATGACCAATTTGGCAATGGTGAGTTTCTTCCATCTCCCACTTTGGCCTCGAAGGTAGGCAGAATCTAGTAAGTATACGCTGGGCATGGGGAGCAAAGATCCCAGAGTGACCCATCCTTCTAGCCAAAGGACAGGAAAATGGGGCCCTGTGAGCAGAAGAATGTGGAGAGAATTCTCTCCTTTTTTCTCTTTCTCCTCTCCCAGCCCTACTCCCCATCCCAGCCACAAAGCTGGGACACAAAAACAACACAGGCCCCTGGACCCAAGAAAAAACCCATCCCTTTGGACCAATGGACTGGGGATAGGGGTCAATGTGATGTGGATCCTGTGGGAGGGATCCATGGGTATTTTCCTCTCTCTTTCCTCTCTCTGAAACAGGGCCTGGTTGGGGCCCCCACAAAAGAGGCCTGGCAATGTTCCTGGCCTTGCCTCTCCCTGCCCTGGAGCTTAACAATTGATCAACCCCCTCCCTGTGGTTTGAGCTTGGAATGTCCCCTGCCCCAGTTCCTAAGCTAGCATGCCCCCTACCCCAGTTTCCTGCTTTAGATAATTACCCCGAAATTTAGGCTTGCTTACTGGTCTCAGTGTTCCCTGTGCTTGCTGATCACAATCTTTATGGCCTAGCACTCTTTCCAAGTTACTGTCATCACTGCTCCTGGGTTGCTGATACCACCGGAGAGACACATTGCCGGAGGGGAAGCTCCATACAGGCTCCCCAAAACCATCACGTAGCCTCTGGAGGTATGCCCGGATTTTCCTTTAAATATCCCAGGCTGGTCTGAGAATGGTAAGGCAGTTTTTGGAGGTGTGAACCTGCTGCCTTCTCAGACCACCGGTGGTTTGATAATAAACGTTTATTCTATGACCCAACTGCTATGTCGGGGTATTGACTGAACGGTGCAGGCAGCACGAGCCCCGGACTCGTTTGGCCTCCGGTGTCATCACCACTTCACCCCAAGGACAGGATCACTCCTTCAGACTGTGCAGCTGGGCAGGAGGCTAAAACTCCAACTGAACCCACATCTTTTTGGCCAGGCAAACAGGAGAAAGGAACCCTTGGGAACCAGAGAATGTGGAAAATAACCCCTAAAGGAAAGAGCTGGAGATGGGGGGGGGCCCTATTCTGTGTGTGAGATGCTGTACGTGCTCTGAACAAACTCCTCCCACAAAAAAAAAACAACAGCAAAACCTTTCTGAGACACAATCTGGCACTGGATCGCTACCCACAGAAGGCAAGACAGAACATGCAGCCTGAACCTCACCAGACGGACTGCTTAAGAAAATCAAAACAAAAGAAACAAACAAACAAAAACCACTATTCTCCAAAGAAGACCCAGAATCTCACAACAAATATCCCAGATGTCCAAGAGATGCTCCAAAACTACTCTAGTGTTTATTGATGTAACACATACGACAACGATAACAGGGAGGAGAGTGAAAACTCAGACCAAAGTACACTTAACAAATGACAACACTATTCTGATATGGAAAGAAAGAAAAGAAAGAGAGAGAGAGAGAGAGAGAGAGAGAGAGAGAGAGAGAGAGAGGGAGGGAGGGAGGGAGGGAGGGAGGGAGGGAGGGAGGGAGGGAGGAAGGAAGGAAGGAAGGAAGGAAGGAAGGAAGGAAGGAAGGAAGGAAGGAAGGAAAATACAACGGCTTGTGGGTTGCTTTCCCACAGGGAGAGAATTGTTCCAACCACATAGGAGATGTCCAGGTCTTCCCAACATCGACCACAAACCCTGTCTTTATACTATGCACAGTATGAAAATCTAGTCCCCGCCCTCTGGGTCCTTATAATCTAAGGCTGACTGTAATGATATAAACAACCAAATAGGGTTAAAAACCAAAGTGAATGGTTATGATCATGTACATCAGCTCTCAGCTCAAACATCAAGCATGCGTCCCTGACCACCTTTTATATGGGTTGGTCCGCACTGCTTGTTATTTTCCATCACTGCCTTTCCACTGAGTACAAGCTTAACATGTGGACTGATGTGTTTTTTTCCATTTTATCATTGCTCTCCTCCCCACAGGCTGGAAGGTCTGTGTAGATCATATTCGTCTTTTTCCTTCAGCCTGGGCTCTAGCACCACATAAATGCCTGCCACAAAGATGTTAGAATGAATAAATGGATGAATGAAAGGAAGGAAGTCGATCAATTAGTTCACTAGTCATAGTGAAGTGCAAATACAGTTTAGGAATGAAAGGGTAAGTAAACCAGGAGATTAGGCATACAGGAGCTTTCAGATAAGCAAAACTACTAGACTTCACCAAAACAGACTAATGAGAAAGACTGTGGTCTCCCAGGTTGGACAATTATCTGGCTCAGGTAAATAGACTGGGGATAAAAGACAACAGAATATTCTTGAAATACCTGTCGGCTCAATGAGAACCATGGGTTCTTTATAATCACCTCTATGAAAGAAGCCACTTTTTTTTTTAAAGATTTTATTGGGGAATCGGGGAAGGGGAACAGACAAGTTGCTGTCATTTTGTTCTTCAGTCTAGTTGAGGAGGACGTTGTTTCACTGGCCCATGTTGGTATCGTCATTGCACTCTTCCCGGGTGAGGCAGATCGGTCGCCGGCCTCTGGATGGTTGCTCACCGCGGCTATTGGCAGCTCACACCGGCTGCCAGCTGCTCACTGTAGCCCATGGCAGCCCACTGCAGCAGGGGCTGTAGCCTACACCGTCAGGGCTTGCACAGCCCAGCTCCAGGTGGAGCTGTTGTTAGCTGTAGAGGGCAGTGTCACTGGCCCTCATGTGGGATCCAAACCGGGGCTGCTGGCATCCCAAGCCAGCTCTTAATCAATGCACCATTTGGCCGGCCCAGAAGGCACTTTTAAAGAAGCAATTTCCCAGCACTTCACTAACTATGGAAGTCAGACTGTAACTCTAAGATGGGAGCTGGAAAAGAGAAGTCTGGGAAGAAATGATGAACGGACAGCTATCTTTCTGCTGCCATCTGTAGCAGAGGTATTAGATTCGTCCTCGGTGTTTCCAGGGGTCAGGGCTAAAACCACTGGGAGAAAATTAAAAGCACAGATTTGGCTTAGTATAAGTCAAATGCTAAGAGTTACCAACAACTCCTTGTATCGAAAAGCTTTGGAAGAAAGTCTGAGTAACCAGAAATTTACAGACAGGATTGCCCATTTGATGAGAGATTGGACTGGATGTATGTTTCCCAAATTGTGTGCCATGGAATATGAGTCCTGAAAGCAAATTTGAAAAAGACTGCCTGCTAACCCCCACCCCCATTGGAGATTCACAAAGTACATTGGATCTTAAAGGCTCTGACAAGTCCTGCAGTGTAGGACTTGAGCTCTGTGAAACACAGCATTTCTTAAACTTATTTGATCACAGAATCTAAATTACCTAACTTCCACCACGAATGCCCAGCTAAGACATTATCTAGTGTCTAGTAATGTTCTACAGAACACATTTCAAATAACCTGGCCTAAAAGATAATGCTGGTCTTCTCCACTTGAACTTTCTGGTTCTCTCTCCATGGAAGGGAAAGAAGTAATGGAGGCTGGACGTTCTAGACCAGGGGTCTCAAAGTTGAGCACGGCTCTAAATTCTCCAGAGGGCTGGTTAAAACACTGATTGTGGGCCCTACCCTCAAGGCTCTGATGCCTTGGGTCTGGGATGGGGTCCGAGATTTTGCATCTCTGACAAGTCCCCAAGGGACGCTGATGCTGCTAGTCAAGGGGTCTCACTCTGAAAAACACTGATTTGGACTTCGATATTAAGACCTTTCGATGTTTCAACCAACCTGGAGTCGCAAAGTTGCATACATCTCACTCTGACTTAGTCTCGAAGCCTTTATAATTCTGACCTTTTCTATTCACTCCGTGACTGGGAGATTGAGAGGGAAGACAAAGCAGGATCTGATCCTTGATGGTGCAGATACAGGCTGCAAAGCCCTCTCTGCCAGTCTCTGTGACCTCAGAAAACCCAGGCGATATTAGTAGAGGAGACTGACGCCAGCCAGCCCTGCTCAGACCCCCAGGCATCGTGTAGAGGCTTCCCCTCAGGCTGTCTCATTTACCCACTACAGCAACCCTGCCAGGCCCACTACTGTGATTCCCTTTTTACTGATAGCAACACTGAGGCTCAACCCAGTAGAATAGGTCGGCCAAGGTCACACGGCAGGAAGAAACAGAGCTGGGATGTGAACTCAGATCACTGGAGCCCTTGCTCAGAACTCTTTGTACTATATGCTCTCTTCCTGCCAAGCGACATGCCCTCTTCTTTTCTTTCCTATCCTCCAATCCCTATCTCCCTATAGGGAATATAGTCTTGAGGGAAGCCCTTCCCTTCCACTAATTCCTCCTGAAATCAATTCCGTTCAGCTCTACAAAGAGCTTACTAAGGGTCAGGTACCTGGAGACACAGCGGGAACAAGGCAGACAGGGTCCCCTTCCCTGGAGGTTCAGAGCAAAGTCACACAGACAATTGTCATAAAGCGTGCAACGCCTATCCAAGAACAGACGAGTGGCATACCTGGCCGTTTAGACAGGGTTTCTGAGAGGAGATGACATCTTAGCTGAATCTCAGAGGGGAAGTCAAGTTAGTTGGAGAAAGGCACATTCTTCCAGCAAAGCCCTGGGTAGACTCCTCTACTGTCACCCCTGGACCCCCGTCATTCACTCATGGCTTCCCAGCTCCACACAAGGCACTGCCATCCACTCAGCTGCTTGGCACCAAAACCTAGGAGTCCTCCTTGGTGCAGCTTTTTCTTTACATCCCCACCAACCTTCCCATGCTACTCCCATACCGCGTCTCTAAGTCGCCTACTCTCTCCATCGCCACTGCCATCACCCAGTCCAAGGTGGCACTGTCTCATGCCTGGACAATGGCAGTAGCCTCCTGGCTAGTCTCCTTGCCTCCCCTGCAGTTCCTCTACACCCATTCTCCAACGACAACTGATTTTGTATAATCATAGAACAGACCTTCACTCCACTATCACGCCACTACTGTAAACCTCAGTCGCTCCCTGTGACCAGAATCCAAATTCTTTCCTGGGGCTTACAAGCCTCCCCCAAATCAGAACACAGCCCCTGTCTCTCCCTCCTCATCTTCCTCTCTCCTCCGCCATCCCTCCCTCTCATCTCCTGCCACACTGGCCTGCCTTCTTTCCCGCAAACACACCACCTCAACTCAGGGCCTTTGCACTTACTCTTCCCGATTTAGAAAGCTCTTCCCCCAGGCCCTTCAAGAGCTGGATCTTTGTCCCACAGATCATGAGCGTACATGTCACCTTCTCAGGGAGGCCTCCTCACCTCTCCCAGTCACGCCCTCTGATATCAAAATTGTATTTTCTTCACAGCAGTGAGTTAGTCTCTGATATTTTCTGGTTTACTCATTTACTGTCTGTCTCCCCCAACTAGAATATAAGTTCCATGAATGCAGAACTTTATTTACTTTGTTTTACTTTTCTCCCACCTAGAACTAGGCTAGGCACATAATAGGCCCTCAAATATGTACTGAATACGTGAATGAGGAGCAAAAACAAAACAAACAAACCAACAAAAACAGCTCCATGTGACTAGAACATACAGTCTGTCAAAATGAGGCTGAGTGACTTCTAGCCACAGTGACATGATCAGAGGTACTTTCTAACTTAGACTTTTTTTTTTTTTTTTTGAGGGCAGTGTCACTGGCCCTCCTATGTGGGACCGAACCAGGGCCACTGGCTTCCCAAGCCAGCGCTTAACCACCGCAGCACTCAGCCGGCCCCAGAGGTACTTTCTAGAAAGATCACTCTGGCTGTTGGTGGAAGGGGGTGGATGGGCCAAGCTTGACAGCAGGAAATCATGCGGAGACTGACACGGAACTCCAGCAGAGACACTAGGGCAGCAAGACTAGCTGTGGCCGTGAGGGAAGTGTGACGCATATTAACTCAGGGGCCATTTGGACAGGGCATGTGATTGATGAGATGTGAAGAAGGCTGAAGAGAGGAAGCCTCCATGATCAAAGGTCCCATCACAGCCCATCCCACTGTTTCCGCAGATATCAACATGTTGTCTCCCTAACCAAACTATTCTATTTATTTACAACCTGGAAAAGCCTTTTCCATCTCTCTCTCCATGCTACATTCCACCCCAAAAAGATGACTTGTACAGCTTGGTGTCCACAAAAAGTGACCATTTTATAAACACATGGGGTTTATAGCAAGGGAAGGATCTGACTTTCCCTCAATAAGACACAAGGAAAATAAGATATTCCGGGGCCAGCCAAGCAGCTCAGTTGGCTAAAAGCACAAGCTCTGAGCAATAGGGTCACAGGTTCAATTCCCACATGGGACAGTGAGCTGCACCTGAGCTGAGCTGCTGCTGAGCTGCCAATAGGTGGCAGGATGGCTCAGCTGGCAAGAGCACGTGCTCCTAACAACAAGGTTTCCAGATGACTCCCACATGGGATGGTGGGCTATGCCCCCCGCAACTAAGATTGAACACGGCACCTTGAGCTGAGCGGCAGCGAGCTGCCGATGGGCAGCCGCATGGCGACTGGACTTGGAGCTGAGCTAGCTGCGCCCTCAGCCTAAGATTGAAGGACAATACCTTGGCTGTTCTCCTTCCCCAATTCCCCAATAAAATCTTACAAAAAAAAAAAAAGATACTCCGGACAAAGCTGGTGACCCTCCGTGTAGCCCCTCATCAGGCTGCTTAACTTCTGTGCCCCAGCATCCGTACCTGCAAACAGAGTAAACGGGACCCTACCTGTACTGGCCCACAGAGTAAACGGGACCCTACCTGTACTGGCCCACAGAGTAAACGGGACCCTACCTGTACTGGCCCACAGAATAAACGGGACCCTACCTGTAGTGTGCTCAGCACTGTGCCTGGCACAGAGCCAGCCCTCGGCCAAGGCTGCTATTATTAGGAATCCCGGCCACTTCAACCAGATCAGCAGCCTCTCGTGGCCCCTCAGCCCCGGGTCCTCGGGCTTTGTCCCCGTGTCTGACTCACTTTGCTCTATTTCCATGTCTCAAATGCTGGTTGGCCCCTACTTCTCCAGAGCTGGGCTATGTCATATTGTGATTGATACACCCCATCGTAAAAATAGCTAGTTATTTTGATATTGGGTGCGTCATCCCTAAAAATAACCTCGTGTCTTGGAAGTGAAGGCGCCACAGCAAATGCTGGATTGTATTAGACACGTGAACACTCATACACACACACACACACACACGCGCGCGCGCGCGCACACACACACACACACACACGTCACTTTAAATGGAATGGGAAAACACACCAACTTGAACCAAGACCGGGAAAAGTCAGCTCGCTCCTTCTTTATCATTCTCACTGCCAATTGATGATGGTGCCCTTTTCTTAGAGGGCTTGTGTCAGGAGGCAGCCCAGAGAGCGTGGGAATGAGGCAGCCTAACGACAGTATCAGAGAGCACTGCTGGCTAACAGGTTTCCCCGAGCTAAGTCACTGAATTCCAGCTCCGCCACCCTCCCCGACTTCATTTGCCATGAGAGCATCTCTCCTTCTAAGCTGGTGGCACGCTTCCTTCCTGTAGCAGAGAAATGGCCCCCAGACATACCATCACCTTGACTTGCGTCACAAAGGGACGTGGACTCACCATTCTTCGGCGCCTGGAAATGTGTCCCTGGACTCTGACAGTCCCCGTTTGTTTCTCCTCTGTACACTCCGGGGACTACAGGCATACAGTTTAAAACCCTCTCTTCTTTTCAGAAGATAGATGAAGCCCAACTTGCCAGTGGCATCATCGTGCCATTGATGACACCCTCCCTTGCCTCCTGTGACACCTGCTCTGGAAAACAATGCCACCTTTTCCTATGCCAAAAGGACAGGCTAGAACACCAGGAGAGGACAACAAGGTCTGGATTCTCGGCACATGGTGACTCGCTGGGGGCAACCTTCACAGAGGCCCCTGGCGCCCAGCGAGTAGCACTGGCCTCCCAGATGCAGGAGGGAGGTTATGCCAGCTTGACGGCAGGAGGACGTGGGTTAGGATGTGTGGAGCTAGGGTAGGAAGCCTGTGTCTGAGCACCAGCTCTGCCTCTTACTTGATAGGCATTTGTAAGCAAGGGGACTGTGTGAGCCTCGGCTTACTTGTCTGTAAATTGGGGAGAACGATATCTGCCCAGGAAGGTGGTGGGTGAGGACTGAGCTGATATAAGGAAATTACTCAGCACCATGCCGGGCATATATGAGGTTGGACAATTAATTTCGCAGACTCATCCTAGAAAAAGTGCTGCATACCTCCCTGCTGAAAATCACTATAGTCCCCTTCAAAGTACTCCCCCTGGGAAGCTATGCACCGAAGCCAGCACCTAGTCCACCCTTCAAAGCAATTTTGGAACTCTTTCTAGAATGGTCATCAGAGCTGTCATTGTATTACCTTTGATGTCCTGAATGTCATCAAAATGTCTTCCTTTCAATATGTCCTTTATCTTCAAGTAAAGAAAGAAGTCACTGGGGGCCAGATCAGGTGAGTGGGGAGGGTGTTCCAATACAGTGATTTGTTTACTGGCTAAAAACTCCCTCATGGACAGTGAGCTGATGCATTGTCGTGATGCAAGAGCCATGAATTGTTGGTGAAAATTTTTTCACGCAGTCTTTTCAGCACTTCCAAAGAGTAAACTCGGTGAACTCTTTGTCCAGTTGGTACAAATTCATAAGGAATAATCCCTCTGATATCAAAAAAGGTTAGCAACATCGTTGCAACAAGTTGGCAAACTTAATTGTCAGACCTTGTATAAGGAACCTGGTAACCCCATCGCCGTCATCATCAGGTTATTCGTCACTTTGGACAAAATGTGGAAGGGATGGAAGCTGCCCTGTACGTTTCTAGACCCCTGTGACATTCCCGAGAGTGTCCAGTGAAGCTTTTTACCCACAAGAACACTGTTGTGTTAGGCAAAGAGTGTAACCTTCAGAGTCAAACAGACCTGGGTTCGAATCCCAGCCCTGCCGCTCACCAGGCGTGTGTCCTTCATTCACACTGAGCCTCAGTTTTCTCAGCTGTAAAATGAAGCCGATAGTACCTAGTGCCAGAGTAGGTGTGAGGATAAACATGGAGTTTCTCCCATCATGTGCCAGGTACATAGTGAGGGCTCACGCGATGAGGGCTCCCTCTGCTTCCCCTTAAGCCCCTCAACTTGACCTCCCTGCAGATCTCCCAACCAGCCCATCTGCCAACAGACCAGATGCTTAGCCCCCAAAATGCCCGGGAAATACCCTTCGCAGGGACATCAGCTTAAGGTCACTTGATTCACTGCTCACTCCTTTGACAAGTATTTGCTAAGTGCCTACTGGGTGTCAAGTTCAGAACCAAGAGCAGGCCGGATAGCTCAGTTGGTTAGAGCGCGAGCTCTGAGCAACAGGGTTGCCGATTCGATTCCACATGGGCCGGCTGAGTGGCTCAGTTGGTTAGAGTGCAAGCTCTGAGCAACAGGGTCGCCGGTTCGATTCCCACATGGGCCAGTGAGCTGCGCCCAAGCTGAGCTGCCGCTGAGCTGCCAACAGGTGGCCGGATGGCTCAGCTGATGAGAGCACATGCTCTTAACAAGGTTGCCAGTTCAATTCCTGCATGAAATGGTGGGCAGCGCCCCCCCCCGCCCCTCACTCCCCCTCATCCCTACAACTAAGATTGAACCCAGCACCTTGAGCTGAGCAGCTGCGAGCTGCCGAAGGGGCCAAGGGTGGCCGGATGATTCAGCTGGTGAAAGTGCATACTCTTAATAACAAGGTTGCCAGTTTGACTCCTGCATGTGATGGTGGGCTACGCACCACCCCACCACCACCACCACCCCTGCCACAACTCAATTGAAAGTGGTGACTGGACTTGGAACTGAGCTGCGTCCTCCACAACTAAGACTGAAGGACAACAACTTGACTTGGAGCTGATGGGTCCTGGAAAAACACAATGTTCCCCAATTCCCCAACATTGTTCCCTTCCCCAATTCAGAACCAGAGGCTGGGCAACCTTAAGATAGCCCCTGCTCGCCCAGGACATATGGCAAGACAGTGAAAGAAATCCTCACACAAAGACTGGATTATGGTTCTTCAAAAAGCTACACACAGAATTACCACACGACTCAGCAATTTCACTCCTACAGATATACTCCCCAAGCTGAAGACAGGTGCTCAGACAACCCCCCGTACACTAATGTTCCCAGCAGCATTATTCCCAATAGCCAAATGGGGGAAAGAACCCAAATGTCCATCAATAGAAGAATGGATGAATAAAACATGGTCTATACATACAATGGAATATTATGAAGCCATGAAAAGGAATGAAACGCTGACACAAGGTAGATAAACCTCAAAAAAAAAAAAATGTGGCTAAGTGAAAGAAATCAGTCACAAAAGGAAAATACTGAATGACTCCACTTACAGGAAATAATTCAGAATAAGTAAATCCATTGAGTCAGAAAGCAGACTGGTGGTTGCCAGGGGCTGGGGGAGGGGACGAAATGGGGATACGAGGTTTAATTTGAGAAGATGAAAATGTTTTGGAACTAGATAGAGGTGATGTTTGCACAACATTGTGAATGTATAAATGCCACTGAATTGTTCACTTTAAAATGGTTAATTTTATGTTATACGAATTCCACCTCGATAAATAATAATATTTTTTAAATGCTGAATTAGGTATAATAGGGGTAAATGCTTTGAAGCACCAGGTGTTGTGGGCAACACAAAGCACTAAGCCTTGTTCATTGTGGCATTAATCACAATAGCCAAAAAGTCGAAACAACCGACAGCTCCATCAGCAACTGCGTGGATAAACAAAATGCAGCCCATCCATACAATGGAATAATTGTTCAGCCATAAAAAGGAATGAAGGGCTGACACGTGCCACCAAGAGGATAAATAAACCTGGAAAACACTATGCTAAATGAAAGAAGCCAGTCACAAAAGGACGAATGTGTGATTCCACTTATATGAAATGCCTAGGATAGGCAACTTTAAGAGACAGGAAACAGAATAGTAGATTAGCCAGCGTTGGGAGAGAAAGGGGACACGGTACAGAATTACTGTCCGGATGATGGAAAAGTTTTGGAAATAGTGGTGATGGTAGCACAACACTGTGAATGTAATCAATGTCACTAAATTGTATCCTTTAAAACTGGTCAAAATGGTAATGTGACGTTATGTATATTTTACCACAATAACCAAATGTAAAAAAAAAAAAAAATCATAGATGATGAGCAGTCATTGGCCTTATTCTCCCTGAAAGCAAAATTCAGAGGATATTTGGAATCAAACAGGTCAGTATTTGCAGCTTTGCAGTTCAGCACAGGCACCTCCAAGCTGTGTGACCGTGGACAAGGCCCTTGACATCTTTAAGCCTGTTTTCTAATCTCTAATGGTACCCAGTGCTGAGGGCTGTTGTGAACATGGGTACTAACCACAATGCTGGTTCTTAGTGTCAAATAAATAGTGATGATTGTTAAGAATGGGGGATAGCTCAGAGGCACCAAAATTCTACCCCACCTCCTGAGCCATACCTTGTTGAGAATAGAGACAGGCAGAAGAGGGGTAAAATGGGGTGGGGTGAGTAATCTGCCTTCACATACCTGCAGGAGGTGATGATTCAATGACAATGGCTCTGCCTAGAGACTTAGGAGAAACATCCAAAAGCTATATATGGATATATATGAGCCTCAGCCTCTCTAAAAAGCCTCAGGCACTCACACGCTCCCTAGGCCCCACCTGTGATTAGGCTGCTTGGAGAGGCCAAAAGCTCACCTCTGGGCAAGGTCAGGAATAAACAAGGGAGGGCAGGAGCCCCAGAGGCATGCTGGACACCATTTCAGATGGTCACAGGACCTGGGAACCGAGATTGTTGGTGGGTGGCACAAACTGGGCCCTCGCCACGTGCCTGACCCTGGGGGACAGGAAGCTCTGAGAACAGAGTTCCTATGGGTGCTTCGTCCTCTGCTATCCCTGATTACCAAAGCTTAACTCCACCTCCCCAACCCCCACTTCCAGTCACAGAGGCCTGCGTGCATATTCCCTGGGGAGTTGAGGAGGCCAAACCCCACTGACCACTCAGCTGGAGAAAAGCAAATTCCAACCCGAGGGAAAAGGGCCAGAATACGGGAAGTGCCTATGGCTGAGTAAAGGCCACCAGGCAGCTGGCCTGGGGTTCCCGAGTGGCCCCAGGGCTGAAGAATTTGATACGATCCCATTTTCTCACCATAGAAACTTGTCCCCAGGAAAAGGGTGGCTGAGAAGGTAATAGAAGCATGTGGAATATGCTTGCAAAAGCGGTGTTGAGGGCCGGCCGAGTGGCTCAGTTGGTTAAGAGCTCGCTCAAGTGTGGGAGCTGAGCTCTGAGCAACAGCGGTTCGATGCCCAGCCCGAGCTGAGCTGCTGCTGAGCTGCCAACAGGTGGCAGGATGGCTCAGCTAAAAAAAACAACAACAAAAAGCGGGGGGAGGGGTGTTGAGCACAGCCACTCACCAGCTACATACATAACCTCAGCCAAGCTTATTTGTGTCCGAATGCTGCTGTTACTAATTACCACAAACTGTGGCTCCATGCAACACACATTTAGTATTTTAAGGGTTCTGGATATCAGAAGTCCAAAACGGTTCTTACTGGGCTAAAATCAAGGTGTCCTCAGAGCGGAGGCTCTAGGGGAAAAATCGGTCTCCTTGCCTTTTCCAGCTTCGGGAGACCTCCCACCTTCCTTGGCTCCTGGTCCCTTCCTCCAACTCCAAGGCCAGCCGCATGGCATCTTCAAATCACTCTCTCTCTCCGACTCGGACCCTCCTACCTTCCTTTCTCTTATAAGAACCTTTGTGAGGACTTCGGGCCCAATGGCTAATCCAGGATCCTCTCCCCAGCTTAAGACCCTTAACTACATCTCATCTGCAAAGTCCCTTCTGTCATGTAAGGTAACATAGTCACAGGTTCCAGGGAATAGGGCAAGGACATCTCAGAGAGGGGAGGGCATCTGCAAGCAAGTCCCTTCTCCCTCTGAACTTCAGCTTTCTCACCTATAAAATGGAGATGATGGGGGCTGGCCAGATGGCTCAGTTGGTTAGAGCACAAGCTCTGAGCAACACGGTCACCAGTTTGATTCCCACAGGGGCCAGTGAGCTACACCTCAGCTGAGCTGCTGGTGAGAATGCGTGCTCTTAGCAGCAAGGTTGCCGGTTCGACTCCCGCATGGGATGGTGGGCTGCGCCCCCCACCCTGCAACTAGATTGAAAGCAACAACTGGACTTGGAGCTGAGTTTGTGCCCTCCACAACTAAGATTGAAGGACAACAACTTGACTTGGAGCTGATGGGTCCTGGAAAAACACAATGTTCCCCTACCCCAATTTCCCAACACTGTTCCCTTCCCCGATTTCAAAATAAAAATCTTTAAAAAAAAATGGAGATAATGGTTAATAATAATAATAATAATAATGGCACCAATGTCCTAAGTTCGTATGAGGGTGACAGAAGGAACAGAATAATCTCTTCGCAGGTGACAGGGCAGGTGGGGAAAGAGGAGTCAATGAGGGTCCGACCCCTTCCCTTCCTGGTAAAGACCCCACTCTTTACCAGAAATGCCCCTCAGGAAGCTCATTGCATCTTTGGAATCAGGGTTTGCCAAACTCTTTGTCCAAGTCTGAGGCTCAGGAGTAAGTTACATCTTGACTCCCAGCCCCACGTCTGACAAGAGGGTAGTATCACTCTTCATATAAAACTGAAAAATGGATCTTCACACCCCCCCAATCTGGGAGAAACGGGCTTCTCAGGCAGGTTTCATTATGGTGTCTCGGTGCCATTTGACTGATAATTGCATTCAGTAGCCTGAATTGATAAATGGCCCAGGCCTTGTCACGACTGGATGTTTTCCTGATCTATTTGATGAATATTAATTCACAAAAAAAAATATTTCTATTCCTGAAGCAATTCTGGACAAAAAGGATGCCTTTCTCAGTCCCCTTTTCCACCAGCAACTGCCAAAACAATGCACACACAGAGGTAAATAATCACAGCCCTTGTCAGAGTGATTTATTGGGCGTGAAAACAAAGAGAGAAAGGACTTCAGCCTCTTTCTTCAAGGCGCACCTGGGGAAGGAACTCCCATTCCTTTCCAGAGCCAGGAGCGCGCCAAAGAGAGGAGTTAGCAGGCCATCGAGAAGGCAGGTTGGATAACATATATTGCCCGTTTGCCACACTCCCTGAAAGAGGTACCAGGATGCTTCCTGCATCCCTCTTGCCCCAAGCTGGGGAGCTTACATAAAAGAGAACTTTTACAAAGCACTGGCTACGATGCAACTCTACATTTAAGCCTCACTACAAATCTGTGAGATAAGGCCCACCCTTGTCCCTATTTACAGATGAGCACCCTAGGGCTCAGAGAGGTCAAAGTTATATGTGCCCCAAGGTCACACTGCTAGAAAGTGGCAGAGCTGGGTCTGGAACTTCACTCTGACTCCGAAAGACCATTCTCTTTCCACTACACCGGGGGCAGCCAATGGCAGGCCAAGGGCCGGCCATCTACTTTTTGTGAGTTTGATTTTATCG
Organism: Aselliscus stoliczkanus; assembly: GCA_033961575.1. NCBI lineage: Eukaryota > Metazoa > Chordata > Mammalia > Chiroptera > Hipposideridae > Aselliscus > Aselliscus stoliczkanus. Next base: position 11,947,788 of record CM066736.1, read on the forward strand.
GAACACTGCCACATTCGTTCATGTAAGGATTGTTTTATGGCTAATTTCACCGTGCAACAGCACAGGTGAGTAGCAACGGAGACCACATGACCTTTGGAAGCTTCAACTATTTACTCTCTGGCCCTTTAAGAAAAAGTTGGCTGAAGGCAGCCGGTTGACTCAGGTAGCTGGAGAGCAGGCTCATCGCACCAAGGTTGCCGGTTCGATTCCCACATAGGCCAAGGAGCTGCACCCTCCACAACTAGATTGAAGACAACTAGTTGACTTGAAGCTGACGGGTTCTGAAAAAATACACTGTTCCCCAATAAAATTTCTTTAAAAAAAGAAAATGTTATTTTAAAACAAAGTTTGCTGAACCTGCTACCATAGCATGTATCAGCATGTTTACAGTCCATTTAGAGACCCTAGACTATGTACATACTTAGTACATGGTAGCCAAAATCATCATCATCATCATTATTGCAGATGTGATAAAATCACTTTTATTATTGCTGTGATTATTGTGATGCTTTTGTCATCTTCGCCTCCTTAAGAAAAGACAAAGAATAAAAGCCATATATGATGAACCTACAGCTAACATCATACTCAATGGGGAAAAGCTAAAACCATTCCCCTTAAGATCAGGAACAAGACAAGGCTGTCCACTTTCTCCTCTTTTATTCAACATAGTGCTGGAAGTTCTAGCCACAGCAATCAGACAACAAAAAGAAATAAAAGGCATCCAAATTGGCAAGGAAGAAGTAAAATTGTCATTATATGCAGATGACATGATACTGTATATAGAGAACCCCAAAGACTCCATCAAAAAACTATTGGAACTGATAGACGAATTCAGTAAAGTAGCAGGATATAAAATCAATGTTCAGAAATCGGTGGCATTTGCATATACCAATAATAAACTAACGGAAAGAGAAATTAAGAAAACTGTCCCATTTACAATTGCGTCAAGAACTATAAAATACCTAGGAATAAATTTAACCAAAGAAGTGAAAGATCTGTACTCAGAAAATTATAAGACACTGAAGAAAGAAATCATAGAAGATACAAATAAATGGAAACACCTACCATGCTCATGGATAGGAAGAATTAATATAGTTAAAATGTCCATACTGCCTAAAGCAATATATAGATTCAATGCAATTCCTATCAAACTACCAAGGGCATTTTTCACAGAAATAGAAAATATAATCCTAAAGTTTATATGGAATCATAAAAGACCCAGAATAGCCTCGCAATTCTAAGGAATAAAAACAAAGTCGGGGATCACGCTACCAGACATCAAAACCTACTACAAGGCCACAGTAATCAAGACAGTTTGGTATTGGCATAAAAACAGGCACATCGATCAGTGGAACAGAACAGAGAGCCCAGAAATAAATCCAAGCATTTACGGACAGTTAATCTATGACAAGGGAAGCAAGAATTTACACTGGAGTAAAGATAGTCTATTTAATAAATGGTGCTGGGAAAATTGGACTGACACATGCAAAAAAATGAAACTGGATCATCTCCTTACGCCTTATACAAGAACAAATTCAAAATGGATTAAAGACTTAAATGTAAGACCTGAAACCATAAAAATCCTAAATGAAAATATAGGGAGTACATTTGCAGACATTACCCGGAGCAATATTTTTACTGATACATCCCTACGGGCAAGGGAAGTAAAAGAAAAAATGAACATATGGGATTATATCAGACTTAAAAGTTTTTTCACAACAAAGGAAACCATTAATAAAACTAAAAGGAAGCCTACTGAATGGGAGAATATATTTGCCAACGATATATCTGATAAGGGGTTAATATCCAAAATTTATAAAACACTCATGAAACTCAACACCAAAAAAACAAACAACCCAATTAAAAAATGGGCAGAAGATATGAAGAGACATTTCTCTAAAGAGGACATACAGATGGCCAACAGGCATATGAAAAAAAGTTCAACCTCACTGGTCATTAGGGAAATGCAAATAAAAACCACCATGAGATACCACCTCACTCCAGTCAGAATGGCTATCATCAATAAATCAACAAACAACAAGTGCTGGCGGGGCTGTGGGGAAAAGGGGACCCTGCTGCACTGTTGGTGGGACTGCAGATTGGTGCAGCCACTATGGAAGTCAGTATGGAGGTATCTCAAAGAACTGGAAATAGAGCTACCTTTTGACCCAGCAATTCCACTCCTAGGTATTTATCCTGAAAAAACCAAGACACTTATTCAAAAGTTATGCACCCCGATGTTCATAGCAGCACAATTTACAATAGCTAAGACTTGGAAACAACCAAAATGCCCATCAGTAGATGACTGGATTAAGAAACTGTGGTATATTTATACAATGGAGTATTACTCCGCTTATAAAGAAGAATGAAATCGTGACATTTGCACTGATATGGATGGACCTAGAGACTATAATGTTGAGTGAAATAAGTCAGTCAGAGAAGGACAAATACCATATGATCTCACTTATATGTGGAATATGAAAAACTGTATGAATGAGCAAAGTAAACAGAAACTGTCTCATAGATATAGAGGAAAAATCAGGGTTGCTAATTTGGAGAGGAATGGGAATGAGGGAGAAGGGGAGGGGATTAGACAGCAAAAATAGGCAACTACAATATTGCTACTGGGATAGGAAAAACAGTTTGGGGAATATAATTAATAATGTTGTAAATATTCTGTGGAATGTCAGATGATCATAGGTCTTGTTAGGGAGACCATTTCATGGATGGAGTAGAGGTTTGATCACTGCACTGTATTACTAAAGTGGAGGTGGTATACCTACTGTAATTGAATATATAGATAGTCACGGGATGTGGATTATACTGTGGAAGAGAGTCAGAGGAAGAGTAATAGATATATATGATATGGGGGGTTGTGGGGTGGTGTATTGGGGGTGGGTGTTTTGTCACTTTGAGGGGTAAAATGTATAACTATTACACTGTGTTGTACACCTGAAACTAATTAAAAATAAAATAAAATAAAATAAAAAAAAGAAAAAAAAAAAGAAAAGACAAAGAAATCTTTCCAACTACTCCATCAAGAGAAAAAGTGTTGTGTTCCCTGCAAGTAAATCCTGAGATCCTTCAACTATTTAATAATAGTTTAAGTCCTTCCACGTCTCCAGGTTCTTAATGAGAATTGAAATCTCAGTTGCATCCTTCGACAAGCTCTTTTGAAAATGGGAGCTGCTCCCCTTTTTATCACAGAAGAATTCCAGGGCTGTCCAAAGGCACACCGTCAGAAAAGGTCAATGTTATTGTCCGAGAGAGGCCATGGGTGGGAATAGTCAGAGCAGAAGCATTTCAGACCTCTTGCCTCACTGTCCACTGCAAACCTCGCATCCTCGGAAGTCGTGAAAGAACACCTGAACTCTGATAAGTCGGTGGGCCAATCAGCCCAGTTTGCCAAGGACCAAGGGACCCTCAGGGATGCAGGACTTTCAATGCTAACCAGATGAGCTGGTCACCTTCGCCACAAGGCATTTGGCAGTCACCTCATCAGAAACAGACAGGAAGCCCTGCTGAAGTCAACCACAGAGCTCTGAATTTAGCAGACCTGCTTGTTGAAGGCCAAAACTTAAACACACCTTTTTATGGAGTAGCCTGGCTGTGCGGAATGTGGACTCTGAATATCTCCTGAGCCACCTTGGAAGGATCTTGGCCAAGCCACACAAACCTGGCCCTCTCCATCCCTTCTCCAGAGGCAGCGAAGGGCAGGGGTTGAGAGGACAGACACCAGATCCCCCACTCGCTAGTCGTACAGCTCAGGTAAGTTACTCCCTGCCTTGGAGCCTCCGTTTCCTCATCTGCAAATCAGGGACAAATGAAATACTTGCTTCATAGAACTGGCATCAGGATTAGATGAATTAAAAAGACCAGAGGACGTAAACAGAGCTCAAGACTCAATAGCTGCCTTGTGCAATATGCTTTAAAAAGGGTGCGTGGGGTGGGGGGAGCAGTTAGCTCAGGTGGTTAGCGTGTGGTGCTCATAACACCAAGGTTGCCGGTTCGATCCCCACATGGGCCACTGAGAAGCACCCTCCACAACTAGACTGAAACAACTACTTGACTTAGCGCTGATGGGTCCTGGAGACACACATTTAAAAACAAAAAAAAAGTCTTGCAATGTGAATGTTAACCATGTTGGTCTATTTGCATGTTAGACCCTGGCTAAATGTGATCCCTGGACCAGCACGTGGCGTCAGCCTCCCCGACCCAGGGGTTGGTTAGAAAGGCAGTTCTCCAGCCCACCCCAGACCGGCTGAGCCCCAGCTTTCAGTGTAACATGCTTCCAAGATGACGGGTGTGCATTGAAAAGTGTGAGGAGCACTGTTTTAAACTTCCAGCATTCCTGGGCCAACTCTCAGGACGTGGGTAGGAAGGGACGTGGGTATGAAGACAGAACATTGTACAGGAGAGTGGAATTCAGGAGACACCTGCTCTGGCCCTGCCTAGCTGCTCCCCTGCCACAGTTTCTAATCCCGGCTTCCTGCTGCCCAGGCGCCAGCCCAGAGCCATTAAATCAGCTCTGGGGGTACCGCCCAGGCCACCAGGCTTTTCAAAGCTCCCCAGGTGATTCTAACGGTAGCCTTGGGGGAGGCTCCTTGTTCCCATCTAGACCAGATCCAAAAACTCCCCTAGGGATCCGTTTTGCTCTCGCTAAGTTAACGGAGTGAGACTAAAGACCTTTAAAAAAAAAAAAAAAAGAGGTGAAATTCACATATTACAAAATTAACCATGTTAATGTGTACAATTCAGTGGTATTTGTATTCACAATATCTGGCAACCACTACCTCTATTTAGGTCCGAAGCATTTATATCACCCCCAAAGGAGACCCTGTACCCCTTAAGCTATCACTCCACATTTCAGTCTCTCGCAGCGCTCAGTATCCACCCATCTGCTTTCTGCCTCTGTGAGTTTATGCGTTCTGGATATTTCATAGAAATGGAACGATACACTCTATGGCCTTTTGTGTCTGGCTTCTTTCAAGGTTCATCCATGTTGTATATATCAGAACTTCATTCCTTTTAAGTCATATTCAGACTCAAGTGCTCTACAACTCAAAGCTCAAACTAATCCCTGTATAGGTTTAAAGACATTGGCGAGACCTTGAGAACAGACTTCTTACTTCTCCCACACCTGTCACCCACCTTCCCCAACACTCTGTCCCCTGTCAGGATCCATTACATAGGGACGCAGGTAAAGGGGCCACGTCACGCCAACCTGTCCTGTTCGGCACCACTAACTCAGCCGGAGCCACTGTGACACCTCCTTTCCATGTTGGGGACTCTGCAGTGCCACAGGGAAGCTGCAAGGTCCTGATAAAGAGTGACAGGGAGGGGAGCTGAGTGGTGAGACAGTGTCATTCTCATCCAGCTCCCTGCTCCAAAGACAAAGCAAGGAGAAAATGAGGCAGATGATGCCTGGACCTCTCAGGAAATGGAGGCTACACTGTAATTTAGAAACCCACCTTCAAATTCCACCTGACCACTGGGTGTCTCCCCCCCGCCACCTAAAAACCTCAGAAAGAGAGCTTGAGTGTGACACATAAGAAAGAAAGAGAGAGGGAGAGAGAGAGAGAGAGAAAGAGAGAAAGAGAAAGAGAAAGAGAGAGAGAGAGAGAGAGAGAGAGAGAGAGAGAGAGAGAGAGAGAGAAACCATTATCACTAGAACATTCTCCAAACTGGGCTCCGCAAACAATACTGCCCCACAGTGCATTAACACGTGCTGTGGGAAAGAGAGACCTGGTGCTCTAATAAATTCAGGTATTACTGAGCTTCCCCTTTTGGAGATTCACCAAGCTGGTTTCAAATTAAAGGCTCTGACAAGTCCTGCAAGAAAAATAACTGTACTGCTTTAACTTAATGCACCCGGTCAAGGAAACATTTCTGGGGCTGTGGGGGGTACCCTCACCTATAAAATGCATTTTAGAAGTCCCCACACATATTGAATTCTTTGCCCAACAAATGTTTATTGAGAACCTACTATATGCCAGGCAGGACTGGAGGGATTGAGGATGTGATGATGGAAAAGATATTATGATCTCTGCATCCAAAGACCTTCCATTCTAAAAGGTGGAGACACATAGATATAGAGGAAAAATCAGGGTTGCTAATTTGGAGAGGAATGGGGATGAGGGAGAAGGGGAAGGGATTAGACAGCAAAAATAGGCAACTACAATATTGCTACTGGGATAGGAAAAACAGTTTGTGGAATATAATTAATAATGTTGTAAATATTCTGTGGAATGTCAGATGATCATAGGTCTTGTTAGGGAGACCATTTCATGGATGGAGTAGAGGTTTGATCACTGCACTGTATTACTAAAGTGGGGGTGGTATACCTACTGTAATTGAATATATATAGATAGTCATGGGATGTGGATTATACTGTGGAAGAGAGTCAGAGGAAGAGTAATAGATATATATGATATGGGGGGGGAGTGGGGTGGTGTATTAGGGGTGGGGGGTTGTCACTTTGAGGGGTAAAATGTATAACTATTGCACTGTGTTGTACACCTGAAACTAATTAAAAATAAAATTAAATTAAAAGGTGGAGACAGACACTAAATGAGCAAATAAATAAACAAGAATAACAACCCCTAAAATCCACTCTTTCGGTGCCTGCCTCAATGATGTTTTCATTCAAACCTTCACAGCCCCCTCCAATCAGGGGGTGATGTCTCCCTTTTTTGAGCACCTACAATATTGACGGTCTGCACCATTTAGGAGGTAATTAATTGTGTTCTGCCTGCAGCAGTTCCCAAATAATTATGTTCAGTTTTCATAATCTCTTGGGTTGTTATTATTCCCTGTTTTATGTCGTGTTTTCTCAGGCACATCGTAAACTTCTGGGGGACAGGAAGGGAAGCTGTGTTTCTCCCCTCCCAACCCCCAAGCCTATGTTATATTCATGGCACTCTCCTCAGGCCTCTCCCCAACCTGCCACCCCCAGACCTATCAGCAGAACCACAAAAGTGAGGTCCAGAAACCTGTTTCAGCACCTTCCAGATGGTTCTGAGACACTCTCAAGTTTGAGGATCTAGGGTCCCCATCACTGCCTCTGGGGGCCAGGAATTAAATCCGATCCAACCTCTATGAGCTGTATGATGGTGGGCAAGTTATTTAACCCCTCCAAGCCTTGGTTTCCTCATCTCTGAAATGGGAACAATAAAAGAGACTACCTCAGAAACCTGGTGTGAGGGCTAGAGGCAATTTTTCATTGAAAGAGGCTTAGCCCAGGGCCCAGTCCCTGCTAAACCTCCCTGGCCAGTATTCCTGAGAAAACAGCATCTCAAATGGAGGCCCCTGCCCACCTTTTGAACGGAACTCCTACACTCTCCTCTCTCCCACCCCTTCCAGTCCTGGTGAACTACTTGCTGGGCCTCCAACAAACCCTGGCTGAACACAAAAAGCCCGTCTTCCTGTAGAGCCCACATCTACACCACATTTCCCAGCCTCCTTTGCAGGGAGAGGTCTGGCCAGTGGAATATGGATGGAAGCAAAGGCACAGCACTTCCAGGCCTGGTCCATCATAACCTCCCATGCAACACTCTACACCCACCCCCACCCCCAATCTACCCTCTGGGTGTCAACATCCAAGGCAGCCTGGTAGCTACATGTTACAGATGGTGCCTGGGTCCTGCATCCCAGCATGGAGCAGAGCCCCCGCCCCGCCTCTATCGAAAGCATCTGCCTTGAACTTCACTGGGTTAGAAATTAACTTCCACTACAGTTAGCTGCTGAGACTGTGAGGTTTACCTTCTACAGTAACCTGCATTACCTTAACTAATACAGCACTTTAGGGGCTTATACGTGTTCCGTCTCCCTGGGAATTTCTTCTCTGAGATCCCTACATGCCTTGCCTCTTCCTACTGTTTCTACCTCTACACCAGGGTGTCTGAACCTTGGCAATGCTGACATTTGGGGCTGGAGAATGCTTTGCTGTGGGGGACCGTCCTGTACATTGTAGGACATCGAGCAGCACCCCAGACTGCTACCCACTAGGTACCAGGAGCTCTCCCTTCCCCTGACAACCAAAAATGCTTCCAGAGTTTGCCAACTTGTCCACTGGGGAGGGGGTGGCAAAATCAGCCCCAGGGGAGTCACCGTCACCTTCTCAAAAAGCACTTCCCTGGCCACCCGATCTAAAATGATCCCTCACCTCATCGCCGTCACTCGCTATCCCTTTGTCCTGCCTGATGGCTGTTGTACCGCTCGCTGGGATTATGTTATTCATCAGTCCACGTGCTTGCTGGCTATCTCCCTGCTCTAATTTAAGTCCCCCAGGAGCAGGGGCCCTGCCCATCTTTTCTCTACCTTATCCCTCACCCCTAGCCCAGCTCCCAGCACCAGTAGGGCTCCATAAACATTTGCTGTGTGAATGAGAGGTGAATGGGATACCAGCAATGGGAAATGGACTGAGATGCGAGGACTAGAACTCAGGAGGAAGATAGGATGGTTTGATGCCAATTAGTGATTCTGGGAGCGCAGGGGATTCAAGGCGATTGGAAAGAATGGGGAAAATTCAACATGAGGGCATTTGCGAGGTTCAGTTACCACGGCTCTGTCAACAGCAGCTCCCAGCTGGGAGGAGGTACAGTCCAGACTGAATCACCACTGAAGCCACTGCCCCTCAAGGACTGACCATGTGAGCTGCTGGCCAGTGGAACTTGGCAAACTGACCTGGTTTTTTGCCTCACTGCAACTGATCAAACGGGTCCATATAATTCACAAGCCATCACTCCCTTAATCCTGACCTTGCAGTATCTCTATCAAATGCCGGTTTAATACTAAATGAATCCTCTCTCAATGTCAAAGGTGATGCCTGACTGACAATGTCATTGCCCTCCCCTTAACATTCCCACATAATATGCAGAGGAAATGAAAGACATCTACTGCAGTGTGACGACGGCTACACCCCGTTTCACCATCCCAGACCTTTGGCTCATCTGCTTTTTGTTTGTTTTGCTTGGGGGATATTTTTGGATGCTGGTAGAAGAAGGAAAAGAGAAATTTAAAAAAAAAAATGAGTAAAGTTAATGAGCTTATAAATACAAAGCTAAACAAATGAATAAATGAGAATAATGTTGTGAAACCAAATACAATTAAATCAAAATTTAAAATGTGTCGTGATGTTTTTAAAAGGATATCAAACTTAATACATGGATGAGTCTTCATGGAATCTACCAACAAAAAGGGATTTTCTTTTTTCTCCTGCTCTCCAATCAAAGCCAGGCATCAGCTCCCACCCTGTCAGGGACCGGTGTTTCCTAAGTCCCTTACATGGAGAGCAGGTCTGGCTAATTCAAAGTTCTTCCAAATCTGATCAGGATGATTTCTGCCCCGCTAGCCCTGCTCTGCCCTCTACAGCACACAGCACAGCCCCTCCGCCCTGTGACAGCCCTTCTCATCTGTGACATCTGGGTGTCACTATGTCCCTCCCCTTTCTGCTTCAGGATAAGTATCTTTAGTTCCTTCGACCATTCTGTAAGGGAAGCAACTTGGGGGAAGCAAAATGTGCCCCCCCCCGACCAAAACCAGCAGCATCACCTTGGAACGTGTTACAAATCCAAATTCCCAGGTCCCACCCCAGACCTACAGAGGCAGAAATTCTGAGAGTGGAGCCCAGCAATCTGTGTTTTCACAAAAGGGATTCCGAAAGTTTGAAAATGGATAAAATTAGAAAACCCCTGCTTCACTCTAAGACAGATCTTAGCAAGTTACTTAACTTCCTTCTGCCTCAGTTTCCCCCCGCTATAAAATGGGAATATTAGAAGTAGCCACGTCACACGGTGGTTGTCTGGAATAGGTGAGATAAGGTATGTGGTGGGGCTAACACGATACCCATCGCCTGGTAATGGGGATCAGAAAAAGGTAGTTTTAGTTACTGGTGTTGTCACTGCCTATTTGCTAAGGTTTGGCAGCTACAGAAAGGGTGGGACCTAAATTTGGTTGAGATCTTCTTAGATGTGCCTGGTCAGGAAGAGAGATGTTGTGGGGACCCAAAGCTTCTCCTGAGACATTTCACAGCCCTTGTTTGGAATTCAGCAAAGAACATGATTATTCTCGTCTTCTTCAGCAAGCCCACTTAGAATGCCAAGCGGCAGCCCCTGCTGGGGATCAGAGCACTGAGCTTGGGGTTAGGGAACACGCAGACAGAATTCTGTCTGGAATAGGTTAAAGTCCCCAGTGTGATACGTTTCTTGTTCATTTCCACAAACTCCCACCTTGGACAATCCTAAACTGCCCTGTCCAACAGGGTAATCCACCACCACGTACAGATGGCTATTGAGCACTAGAAATGGGACTAGTTGAACGGAGATGGGCTATGAGTGTAACACATACACCAGATTTTGAAGAGTTAGCACACAATAAAGAAATGTATAACAGCTTAATTTTTATCTTGATGACATATTGTAATTTACCTTGGATATGTTGGGTAAATAAACACATTAGAATGAATTTCACCTGCCTATAGATTCAATGCAATCCCTATAAAAATTCCAATAGCATTTTTCACAGAAACGGAGAAAAAAAAATCCTAAAATTTGTATGGAACCACAAAAAAAAAATCTCAAATAGCCAAAGCAATCTTGAGAGAGAACAAAGCTGGAGGCATTGTGCTTCCACATTTCAAACTGTATTACAAAGCTATAAAAATCAAAACAGTGTGGTACTGGCATAAAAACAGACACACAGATAATGGAACAGAATAGAGAGCCAAAAAATAAATCCTCATATATGTGGTCAACTAATATTTGACAAGAGAGCCAAGAATACTCAACAAGGAAAGAATAATCTCTTCAACAAATGGTGCTGGGAAAACTAGATATTTACATGCAAAATGATAAAATTGGATCCCTCTCTTACACTACTCACAAGAATTAATTCAAAATAGATTAAAGACTTAAATGTAAGACCTGAAACTGTAAACTCCTAGAAGAAAACATAGGAGAAAAGCTACTTGACATTGGTCTTGGCAACAATTTTTTGGGGATTTGACACCAAACATACAAGCAACAAAAGCAAAAATCAGCAAGTGGGACAACATCAAACTAAAAGTCTTCTGCACAGCAAATAAAACAATCCAAAAAATAAAATAAAAGGGCAACCTACAGAATGGGAGAAAATATTTGCAACTCATATATCTGATAAGGTGTTAATATGCAAAATATATAAGGAACTCATACAACTCAATAGCAAGAAAATAAACAATCCAATTTAAAAAAATGGGCAGAGGACCTGAATAGACATTTTTCCAAAGAGGACATCTATTTGGCCAACAAGTACCTGAAAAGATGCTCAGCATCACGAATCATCAGGGAAATGCAAATCAAAACCACGAGATACTGCCTCACACAGTCAGAATGACTATTGTCAAAAAGAAATAAACGCAGGGCCGGCAGAGTGGCGCAGTGGTTAAGCGCTGGCCTGGGAAGCCAGCGGCCCCGGTTCGGTCCTACATATGAGGGCCAGTGACACTGCCCTCAAAAAAAAAAAAAAAAAAGAGATAAATGCTGGTGAGAGTGGAGAAAAGGGAACCCTTGTGCACTGTTATTGGGCGTGTAAACTGTTACAGCCACACTGGAAAACAGTATGGAAGTTCCTCAAAAACTTAAAAATAGAACTACCATATGACCCAGCAATCCCACTTCTGGGTGATTATCTAAAAAAGATGAAATCAGAAGCTCAAAGAGAACCCCCTCTCCCTCGCCAATATTCACTGCAGCATTATTCACATGGAAACAACCTAAGTGTCCATCCATGACTAGATAAAGAAAATGTTATATGTATCCATAAAAAAGAAGGAATTCCTGCCAATTGCAACAATATGGATGGACCTGGAGGACATTACGCTAAGTGAAATAAGTCAGACAGAGAAAGACAAATGCAGTATAATCTACCTTATAGGTATAATCAGAAAACTTCCAACAGAGTAGAATGGTGGTTGCCAGGGACTGAAGGTGAGGAAAAAGGAAAGATGTTGGTTAAAGGATACAAACTTTCGGTAATAAAATGAGTAGTTTCCAGGTATCTACAGCATGGTGACTACAATTAACAATATACTGTACTGTCTACTTAAAAGTTGCTGTGAGAGTAAAGCCTAACCTTCTCACCATAGCAACGAAACAACAAAACGGTCATTATGGGAGGTGGAGGATGTGCTAACTCACCTTATTGTGGTAATCATTTTACAATATATACATGTATCAAGTCATCACACTGTACACCTTAAACTCACACAGGTTATATGGCAATTATATCTCAATAAAGCTGGAAAAAATTCATGTTCCCCGTTTCTTTTTTCTCTTTTTAATGTGGCTACTTAGAAAATGTAACGCTGCATTTGTGGCATGCTGTGAGGAGGCCCAAGCAGCCACACAGCAAGGCCATGGCGAGGAGTCCCACTGAGGACCCCAGCGGAGGTTTCATAAAAAGCCAGCCTTAATCTCCAGACATGTAAGTGTTTGTCGCCTTATAGATGATTCCACTTCCCAACCAGCATGGAGCAGGGACAAACCATCCCCATGGTACCCGATCCTAGTTCCTGACCCTCAGAATCCACTAGCACAATAAAATGATTTAACACCAAGTTTGGAGCCATTTGTTATACAGCAGTAACTAAGCAAGTAACATTTTATAAGTGTCAGTGAGCTGGCTTTGCCATAGTCATCGTGGAAGCTTTGTTAGGTCACGAGGGTTCAGGGAGTGAGGCCTGGACCAGTGCAGGGATAATTCTTCATTCTGTCTACTATATTACTGTACCCATATATCTCCTCCAGCAAGCTATGTGTGCCTTAAAAGTAAGGTCCATGTCGCAGTTATCCTGTATCTTCATGCCCATCACAGAAACTGGCCCAATGGGACAGCTGCCTTCACTGGGGGCCAGGCACTGAGCTAAGGGCTCTAGACATACCATTTTAGTTAATTTGCACAATCGCCCTGTGACACAGAGATGACCACCATTTTGCACAGAAGGCGACAGGGCTTAGAGAAGTGAATTCACCTCTGGCTCATCAGCTTGTAAATGGCAGAGCAGAAATGCCTCCCCAGAGCTGTTCAAGTGGGTCCCCTCCCCTGCACCCTGAATCGTTACGTTACGCCATGCAGCATAAAGAGGCCTCAGGAAAAACGAGTGGCCAAATGGATACATTTCTGTCTGCAATGGCTGGGCCATGGTCCAGAACTCAGCTTTGAACCAAGTTCAACTCTCACTCATGAAATTTTTGATAAGGAGTGGCTGGATGGCTCAATTGGTCAGAGCGCATGCTCAGAACAAGGTTGCTGGTTCAATTCCCGCATGGGATGGTGCACTACTCCCTACCCCCCCATCCCCCCGCAACTAGAATGAAAACAGCAACTGGACTTGGAACTGAGCTGTGCCCTCCATAACTAGATTGAAAGACAACCACTTAACTTGGAGCTGACGGGTCCTGGAAAAAACACTCTGTTCCCCAATAAAAAAATTTTTTTTAATTTTTTTGATAAGCCATTTAAGGACTTTCAGAGCCTTTCTGGGAAAGTCTCTTCCTCTGGAGGAGAAAGTTGGCTGACAGAGAGAAGTCCCTTAGCACCCAGTGTCTGTTCACATCTGAATTTCTAAACCATTCTAGCAAAACTTCATTAGACTCTAAGTGTGGCAGAAGAGATAATGATCTGAGGTCTCGCTCCCTCCACCACCCTCCCCACATTCCCAAATAGAAACGCCATGGGAAATTAGATGGCTCTAGTTAATGACACAATAAATAGAAAAGGTTGGCATGACACTTATTCCGGATCACTGATACATATTTGGAGGGTAGTGAGTTACCTTCCCACAGTAGGCTCACCACTCGTGAAAGAAAGGGCACCCCCATTCCAGACCTGAGCTATGTAGGGCTCTCATTATCAGTGGCCCTCTCCATATTTATGGGTGAACACTGATGTTACCCCCAAGACCTGGAATAGATTCCAGGGGGCTATGACAATGGGTAAAGAAAGAGTCCTTCTCCCTGAAGGAGCTGGGACCTCACTCACCCAACGTCCTTTCCTCATGATGTTCCTCCAAAGAGAAGGCAGAACGGAAGAGGGACTAAGGGTGACCTCTGGGGTCACACTGCTGAGGCCAAATCCCAATTTCACCATTTGCCCTTGGGGAGATTCCCTACCCTGCCAAACCTTATTTTCCTCAGCTGGACCAAGAACCATAGCAGAGCCAGTATCGCACTTGGTGGCTCCAGCCACTGACTCAGGGTTTGATCCTAGTTCTATGGCCTGGGGCGAGCTGCTTAACCTCTCTGTGCCTCAACTTCCTCATCTGTAAAGTGGGACTATCCTACCTTATCGGGTTGCTATGAAAACTAAGTGAGCCAAGATGCATAAGCCACTCACGACAGCGCCTTCACACCATCCATGCAATAACGGGCTGGCTCTTATTGGTGAGCTTATGCTGTCGCTGGGAGAAATGAGTGAATGTGTGCGTGGGATGTGCTTAGCACAGCACCTGCCACCTGAAAAGCATCTCATAAATGTTCGTGGGTGCTGTTGTTCCATTGTGGTTATTGTTGCTTCTAAGCCAGGCTTGGATCCTGCTGAAAATTTCCTGTGACTGGAGGAGGACAAAGTAATACCATCATTGGCTGCATGATTAGGCAAATAACGTCCTCAGAGACAGGGCATTCAGTGTTCGCCAGTCACAGGATGCAAAGATAACAAACAGCAGGTGGGACTGAGAGGCCTGAAAGTCCTGCCCAATGAGAAACAGCCAAAGGAACTGAAAATGTTTGGTCCGGAAAAAGAAACATAAGATGCTATCTTCCAATAATCAAAAGCCACATTAAATGTCACTTTCCATGGAGGTCTTCCCTGACCATGGCATTCCCCCCCCCAAAAAAAAAGGTCAGCTCCCCATTATAAGCTCTCATAGTTCCTACACCCCTCTCCTTCAGAAAGTCACTCACCCTGGGGTGAATCATTATTTACATAATGCGTTGCTGAACCGTCCCCACCAAACCATGAGCTCTGTGGGGTCAGGTGTGTCCCACTCGCCACTGTGGTCAAAATACTTAGCATCAGGCCCCACAGAATGGTGGGCAGGGAAAGTCATAGTGGCCAGGAGGGAAAGGCAAAGGACGCACCCTGAGAAGGCTGGAGGGCAGAATTAAAGCCAGAGAGGGAAAGCTAAGCTAGGGGGGCCAGTTTGAGATTGTTCACAAGTGGAAGATGCAGAACTAGCCAGCCGTGGAAGGGGGCTGACTTACCTGGGAAGGGGGCATCAGTGAGGGCGCCCATGGCAGGTAGGTACCTACACCGGACGAGAGTCTAAGTTGCATCCTTTCATTGGCACATTTACTAAGGTATCGTCTAGGTGCAGGGCATGTCCTGGGGGTGTGTCCCGGGTACCACGAGGGGATCCAGAGATGCTAAGAGCATCCTAGGCCACGTGAGGTCATCTTAAAGTGCAATGAGAACAAAGGCACTCGAGGACAGTTTGGGGGTGACGGATGCGTTCCCTGACTTGAATCATGATGATGGTGTCCCGTGTGTACACATATGTCAACACTCATCAAACTGTATACCTTGTGCAGTTTATTATATGTTGATTACATCTCAGTGGAGCTCTTAAAAATGAATACCATCTTTAAAAGAAGTGGCAGGAGAGTACATGATACGAAGACCAGATGAAACAAAGACGTTCAAGGAAGGTGTTAAATCAAAGATGTGAATAACAGCAAAAAATCCAAAGCACAACAGAACCCAAACCTATGGCGATGCAAATTCGCCATATCCACAGGAAGAAATTGGATGTAGCTATTAAATGTGATATTTTCAAAAGCTAATTAATGACACAGTCCAACAAAAAAAAAAATTTGAGTGAAGGAGAAAGGATATAAGAGAATCTATATAATTTGATACCATTTCTATTTCATTAAAAATGAACGGGGTAGAGGGCCAGCCGAGTGGCGCGGTGGTTAAGCGCAGGCCTGGGAAGCCAGCGGCCCCGGTTCGGTCCCACATATGAGGGCCAGTGACACCGCCCTCAAAAAAAAAAGAAACAATGAATGGGGGAGGAAAAAAAGCCTGGGAATTATCACAAGTAAAATGTAACCCTGAGTCACTCAATTTCAAAAGTATTTTTAAATATTGAAAAGACTCACCATAAAATGTAAATATGGGCACAATTATGGGTGATTTTGGTTTTCTTTTTTTATATATATACTTTATTTTTCCAGAACTTTTACAAATAAAAATGAGTTTAGTATCAAAAAAGAGAAATAAATGTTACTTTAGAATAATAAATAAAAGGTTTAATCCCTAACTAGTTTAGTGGGAAGGGAAAACCCAGAGGAGCATTAAAGTTGAGGTGACCTTGATCCCCTGAAGACTGACCCCTGCGACCTTGTCTAACAT
Organism: Aselliscus stoliczkanus; assembly: GCA_033961575.1. Classification (NCBI taxonomy): domain Eukaryota; kingdom Metazoa; phylum Chordata; class Mammalia; order Chiroptera; family Hipposideridae; genus Aselliscus; species Aselliscus stoliczkanus. Next base: position 11,964,180 of record CM066736.1, read on the forward strand.
CCAGACAAAGGTTTGAGGGGCACTGAGGTTGTGGCAGGAGGTGGGGTTGTGCTGCCTACTGCAGATGCCGATTGGATTAGTGCCGGTTCTGTTTTCCTCTAAGTAGATTATGCTTTCTTGAACTTGCTCCAGTGGGTCCCGGAAATTCAGCCCAGGACAGTCCTGCGGTTCGTTTTCAGAGCTCACCGGAATATGTTTAAGCATGTAATAAATACATCTAAACCTAATCAGATAAATCACCAAATCAGATCGTTATCTTGCAATTTGAAAACCAGGCTCTGCCTCCAGACCCTCAGGGAAGGAGGAATAGAAAGAAATAGAAAGGCTCTGGGCAGACGGCAAGGTCACGTGCCTACTCAAGGTCACCCAACACGAAAGGTCGAGAAGTGTACCACCACCACCCCAAAACCCAGATGCTCATCAGCTGCCGATCAGCCTCAAATTTGGAACAAAACTTGGCAGCAGTCAAAGCAAGTGTGAAAAAACATCTAGGTACTACCTACAATTTAGGACCTTTCTTTTTTTTTTTTTAATTAAAGTTTATCGGGGTGACAATTGTTAGCAAAGTTACACAGATTTCAGGTGTACACTTCTGTAATACATCATGTATATATCACATTGTGTGTTCACCACCCAGAGTCAGTTCTCCTTCCATCACCATATATTTGATCTCTTAACTCTCATCTACCATCCCTTCCCCCTTACCTCTGGTAACCACTCAACTATTGTCTGTGTCTATGAGTTCATTTGTTTTTCTTCTTCTTTTGTTGTTTTCAGTTTTATATACCACATATCAGTGAAATCATATGGTTCTCCACTTTTTCTGTCTGACTTACTTCGCTTAGCATTACAATCTCAAGATCCATCCACGTTGTTGCAAATGGCACTATTTCATCTTTTTTTATGGCAGAATAGTATTCCATTGTGTATATATACCACATCTTCTTTATCAAAATATCAATCAAAAGACATTTTGGGGCCGGCCGAGTGGCGCGGTGGTTAAGCGCTGGCTTGGGAAGCCAGCAGCCCTGGTTCGGGTCCCACATATGAGGGCCAGTGACACTGTCCTCAAAAAAAAAACAAAAAAAAACCACTTTGGTTGTTTCCATGTCTTGGCCACCGTAAATAAAGCTGCAATGAACTTTCAAAGAACACCAGTGCTAGAGGCCCAGGTGTGGCTCATCCCTGCCACAAAGCAAAAGAACTTTCAAATTCTCAGCCAAGACCACTGGAAGAGCCAGTATCACCCTTTTTCAAGTCTGGAAATATGTTCTTGAGCTTTTGTTAGGTCAAAGCCCTGTAAAGTTGAATCTAAGGGGCAAGAACTTGAGAATTAGACAGAGCTGGGTCCAAATTCCAGCTCTGCCATTTAAGTGTGTGTGAGACCTTGGACAAGTGACAGCCTCGCTGTGCCTCAGTCTCTTCATCCGTCAAATGGGGCTAGTATAATAATAGCACCTACCTCACAGGGCTGTTGGGAGGATTAAATGCGGTAATACATATGAAGAACTTAGTACAATGCCTGGAACAGAGTAATCCATGTTAGACACTGTTATTGTCTGACTTATTTTTATAGAACTTCCCACTTAGTCTTTTCTTTATGTGGACATACAATATCCCTATCATATATAAGCTCCCTGAGAACATTTTCATTTTATTTTAATAAATATTAACTGAGGCTCTGGGAGAGGTAATAGGGACATTGGTGAACAAAACAGAGATCTTTGGCCTCAAGGAGTCCTACAGAATTATGAAACAGATGTTGCATGGATCAGCATACAAATAAATATATAATTAAAGACTGGGACCCATGCTACAAAAAAGAACAGGGTATGCCAACAGAAAATAGAGGGGTGCTACTTTGAGTTGGGGGGGGGGCAGGCAGAAAGACTCTCCAGGGGCAAAAACTTTTAAGCCCAAATATGAAAGCTCAGTAGGGGTCAACTAGGGAAAAAGAAGGGAGAGCATGTTCGAGGCGGAGGATAAAGCACGTGCAGGTCCTGGGGTAAGAAAAGCGTTTAAGGAACTGAAAAAAACGGTCAGCATGACTGGATGGTGCTGCATGAGAGAGAAAATAGAATGAGATGAGGCCATTGAGGCAGGTAGGCATGAACCCTGCCTTGTAGATGGAGAGTGTTAAGCAGGGGAGTCACATGATTTGATTAAGGATTTAAAGCGATTAATCCAAGTAGAGAAAGCATTGGAGGAGAGCAAGTAGGAAAGCAAAGAAATCAGACATGAGGCTGCTGCAGTCATCCAGGCAAGACTACGTATTAGTGGTGAGAAGTGGGCAGATTTGACATACACGTGGAGACAGAATTAACATGGCCTGGGGACATGTAGCATGTGAGAAGTGAGGATAGGAGTCAGAATGATTCCTAGAATCAGAATGACTCGCAGGTTCCCAGCTTAAACAACTAGAGATGGTGCTGCCAATTACTAAGAAGAAGAAAAATCTCATAGAAAGGGGGCCGGCCGAGTGGCACGGTGATTAAGCGCTGGCTTGGGAAGCCAGCGGCCCCGGTTTGGTCCCACATATGAGGGCCAGTGACGCAGCCCTAAAAAAAAAAAATCTCATAGAAAGAATTTGCTGGGAAGATGGGTCAATTAAGTTTTAAGCATGCAGGGACCATAAAGGTAGGAGTAAAACCATGGGAGTGTGCTTTCTTTATAGCCAAGAGAAGAGAACCTTGCCAAAAGGAGGAACTGGTCAATGATTATATTATATATGCTACTAAGAGAACAAGAGAAGATAAATGCGCCTGACATAATAGCTTGTCAATCAATGTCTGTTGGATGCACAGATGGATGGATAGATACACGGGTGGACAGATGGACTCATGGATATGTGCATGGGTGCATGGATGGATGTACATGGGTGCATGGATGGATAATTGATGGGTGTATGGATGGATGGGTGCATGGATGGGTGCAGAGGTGCATGGATAGGTGCAGAGATGCATGGATGGTTATGTGCATAAATAAATGGATGGGTACATGAATGTATGCATCAGTGCAGGATGGATATGTACATGGATGATGGATGGGTACACAGATGGACAGAGGATAAATGCATGGATACATGGGTGCATAGATATGCACATGGATGAATGGGTGGGTGCATGGATGGATGTGCATAGATAATAGATGGATATTTAGATGCATGGATGTATGCATGGGTAAATGGGTACATGGATGGGGGCACGGATGCGGTGGCCCCAGCCACAGAAAATTCTGGTTAGTTCCTCAGCAAGGAACTACTTCTCCCCTTCATACAACCATTCCCTCTGGCTAGAAAACTCTTTATGCCACTTCTTCTCCCGTTCACATTCTTCAGATCTCAGTTCAAATGTTACTTCCTCAGAGAGGCCTTCTGACTACTCTAGCTAACATGGTTCTCTCGTTACTTTCTTCACAATGTAATTCTCAACTCATCTCATTTCTTTGTTTAAAGGTCTCTCTCCCTCATTAGATGGTTCAGTCCACAAGGGCAGGGGCCTTGTTCATCATTTCTAAATCTTCAGCACTCAGCATAGAGAGACTCAGTACCTTTAAGATGGATAGATGGATGGATGGATGATAGATGATAGATAGATAGATAGATAGATAGATAGATAGATAGATAGATAGATAATAGATGGACAAAGGGATGGATGAATGTGTTTGGATGGGTAGGTGGATGAATGAATGGGTAGGTGGGTGGATGAATGAATGAGTGGATGAGTTAATGGAAGGGAGAGAGGGAGGGAGGGAGGGAGGGAGGGAGGGAAGGAAGGAAGGAAGGAAGGAAGGAAGGAAGGAAGGAAGGAAGGAAGGAAGGAAAGAAGGAAGGAGCAAAGGGAAAGAACGAAAGAGAAGAGGTTGGGAGGAAGAAAGGATAGATGAATGAATGAATGAATACACCCAACTCCCTTCTGAACTAGAATCAGGACAACTGCCCCCTGACCTAGTCTCGCTCCACCTCTCCTCAGCCAGCAGCTGCAAAAGCCTACAGTGCTCACAGAGAAGATGCCCAACCCTCCCAGGTGCGAAAGGACCTAAATTCTCTCTTTGCCATCACAGTTCTACTGTGCAGCCTCGGTCAGAGCTGCAACAAAATCTGTTAGCTTGTTCCTGTTTTACTGTCTTAGATAAGCGAGGCCGGGTCAGGCTACTGGTCACTGGGAAGGGGGGAAAAACGAGATTTTAAAAGACAAGGAAGAAAGAAAAAAAAACACTCTAATAGGCAAACACCAAACAAGCACTTTTAAAATACACTGCTTCTGGGAAGAGGGTCAAGTGCCCAACTCCAAATACTCAGTATATGACAAGCGGCAGACACATGAAGTCTGAAAGGTGACCTCTATGATGCGCTGCCTGACATCAGCAGAGGCAGGTATTAGCATTTGGCAAGATCTTTTTAAAAATATACATGCACACACACATAAAACTGATGAACATGCTAGGGCTCCCATTTTTCTACACTTTTTATTTAACCCTTGAGGAAAGTACCTGTCTCTTTTATAGATCTGTTCTCAGGAGCCCTGCGCTCACTGGCCTTAACACTTACTAGCTGTATATCTTTGGCAGTGGCTTAGCTATAAGCCTCAGGTTTCTCACCTGTTAAATGGAGATAATAATAATAATTACCAAGTCATTCTGAAGAATAAGTTAGGCAATCCATGCAAAGGGATGGTCCACCCTTTGAGGTTATTGTGAGTATTTAACGAGTTAGTAGCGTTCTCATTTTGTAGAAGAGGAGCTAAAGACCCAGAGAGGTTAAGGAACTTGACAAGGTCACACAGCTACTCAGTGGCAGAGCTAGTTCTCCAACCTCAGCTGACTGATTCCAGGATCTATGCTCCTAGCTCCTGCATTACACTTAAGTATGACCCTTCCACAATTCAGCTTTATTAACACATTGTATGTGGGCATTTGAGCGATATGACGAGTTTACTCATTTCCCACATTCACATTGTAAGCGGGTATTTGAGCGATATGACGAGTTTACTCGTTTCCCACAAACAATGTGTTAACCCCTGCCCAAGCCAGTATCTCATATTATCTTTCCAACCTCCTAGTGAGATAAAATGCAGCTGGAACTCATATTGTTCCCATTTCACAGACTCTGACACTGAGGAGCAGAGCAGTTCAGAACTCTATTAACTCTAAGAGCTATCATTGAAGTCCATGAAGCCAGAACTCTGTGCTTGTTCATTCTTGTGTCCCCAGAGCCTAGCATGGTGCCTGGCACAGAGGAAGTCCTCAGTAGATATCACTCCAATACCAACTCTTCCCTTAAATAGCATTTCCCAAAGCCTGCTTCATGAGACACTGTCTCATCACAGGCTCAGCGAAAAGAGAAACCACAGCCAAGTTCAGGTGGAATCATGAGGTTATAAATAAAATCACAGTGCATAGCAACTTACTAACTACACCAAAAAGCACTACAGGAAAGAAACCTGTTTGATTTTTTTTTTTGGGGGGGCGGGAGGTAAGTACAACCCTTCAACATCTTTAGAAAATTTTGCCCTGGATAGTAATTTAACTACTAAGTCATTTTGTTGAGTGTTTATTGTGGACCAGGCACTTTCTCTACACTGGGGGTGTCAAAAAAATGTATACACACTTTAAGAGATGTTATCTCTTAAGCTGTCCTTTGCAGTACTCAGAAGTGTCTGGACGCTGATGGTAACCACTTTGAGCATCTCTTGTAATTGCAGAAGTCAAACATGACTTGTATTCATCTTTTGTTATCGGTATATATTGAGTATTACAACTACTCAAAAAACTACAGTTTTTTCCTTTCTTAAAATGTGTATACATTTTTTTGGCACCCTCTGTATATTGTAACTCATTTAATTCTTAAAATAATCCTAAGAATTGAGTTTTATAATTATCCCCATTTCACAGATAAGGAAGCACAGATCTCTAAACTTCTTTATCAAAGCAAATGTAAAAACCTTGGACCTGCCCTTGTGGCCAAGCTGTCCTGAGTTACAAAGTCAGCAAATATCTGAGGTCAATTGGTCCCTCTGGGGATCTCTGGGATCGCTCATTGGGGACCTCTGGGATCTCTCGTCCCTGACCTCAGGCCCTTAAAGGGTATTCAGACAATATGGCTTTCCAGTGGTACTTGCCCAGACACTCTATGCAATGCACTTGCCGGCAGGTCCTTCTTCCTTGGCCAGTCTACGCACCAGCCATCTGTAGTCCTCTGTGAAAACAGGAACTGTGCCCTTGGGTAACACTCCCATTGGCCTCAGAAGATGGGGAGTAAATTTCAAAAGGATGAAGAAGTTTTGGCGGGTCTGGGAGACATTTGAGATGGTTATAAAAATGGAAAGGGTCCATATCAGCCAGCGCCAAAGCTACCTGCAGATGGGGTGACCTTCTGATACCATTCAGTCCAATAAATCCAGTCAACCACCCACCACCGTTAAGCTATGGCTTGAAGCTAATCACCATGGACTGAAGACACAGAAGTCACAGTTCCTGTCCTTAGGGTGCTACCCACATGGCCCCTCACCTCTCTCGCTAACCTCATTTCCTTCCCTCATCTTCTCAAACCTCCTCCAGGTTAGTTTCCAACTCTCTGAACTAGTCATGCTTAATAACAATGACATGCCTCACTACAGGCTATTCCCATACCTAGGAGGTCATGGTCCCCCAGCCCTTTGATAACTTTCCATTTTTATACCCATCTCAAATGTCCCCCTTCTCTGTGAAGGCTTCCCTACCTTTCTCCTACAGTCTCAAACACTTCACTTCCTCCTTCATGTTACCACTGTAACTGACAAGGTCCTCTGTACCTTACTTCATTAAGATAATTCCTTAAAAACAAGAAATACCCCTTGTACCTAATATGGAGCTTAGCACCAAGAAAGGGTTTCCTAAATGCTTGATGAATGAATGAGTAAACGAGCCAAGTTGTTCACAAGCATACACAGCAGAAACAAATGAAAACCATGGACGACCAGAGTCAAGGACTAGAACTGAAGTTGGTGAACTTTTCCTGTAAAGAACAAGGCAGTAAATATTTCAACTTGTGAGCCATATGGCCTCTGCTGCAACTACTTAACTCTGCGATTATGGCACAAAAGCAGCCATAGGCAGTACATAAATGAGTAGGTATAGCTGTGTTCCAGTGAAATTTTATTTTAAAAAGCAGGTGGCTGGACGGATTTAGCCTGCGGGCCATGGTTTGCTGACCCCAGGATTAGATGATTTCATACATCTTAAAATGGCATGAAGGAGACAGGCTCATTCTTAGCAAGTCATCCTCTATTTTCCCCTAAAGACAGTTGGCTAGGCTAGAACAGAGAAGGGAAAGGAGGGAAGAGGAGGAAAGGGAAGGGGAGGGAAGGGAAGGGGAATAGGGGAGGGGAGGGGAAGGGAAGGGAAGAACATGCCATCTCCTAAGGAAAGCCTGAATAATTTCTGGATGATTAAAAAGATTTTCTCAGAACTCTCTCATACCTGAAGCTTCAAACCCTTGAGGCAGACATGAGAAGTACAAAATCTAAGCAAGCAATGAGTGACAGATTCCTCTAAAGAGACAGATGTGACCTCAGCCACAAACTTAAGATAACAAAGGAGATGGTGCTCTTTGGCTTTTTTTTTTTTTTGCCATTTTTACCATTATTATTATTAATACTGTCATTTCTATTGATAAATTCTGCCCATCTTGGGAAAGAAAGAAAACAGAAAACTCACTCAAAGGAAAGACCAAACTCAAAGGAAATTTAATTAAATAAATAGATTTCTTGACTGGAAAAGAAAAGAGATGTGACATGCCCCCAAAATCTAACTTCCTCCCATGCCCCTGTCTCCTGGGGAACTAGCAGAGCATGAAAATCCAAATGCTTCCCCCAGCACAAGAAACCCTAACATTATTATCAATATGCCCCAGCCACATTAAATCATGTCCACTCAGGCAGAACTTGTTTCATTTTGCTCTCTCTTTCCCCTTCCCAATAAATGCATTTGGAAAGAACGTTTGGGTTCTTTCTTAGCTCTTTCTTCTTCCATCCTACTTTTTGACTGATATCTCTCCACCAGCATTTGGTGATTTCTTGCCTTAGCTAAAGTTTTGTATAAGCGTCACCCTGGCAGAAATCTCCAGCCTGGCCCATCTCACTAGATGCAAGGGAGGGACAGCCCAGGACTCCCCTTCTTGGCCTCTCCGAGATCTGGACATTGTGGCTTTGGTGCCTGTACTTCTGTCTTCATCTATAAATTTGGGCCACAAACTCCAGGCACTTAATTCACACAAAAAGAGAGTATGGAAAAATAAAGTGGTGTTGAAAGAGAAATACAATAATGCCTTTGTTTGAGAGCATAATTCATTCTGGAAACAAACTACTCATATTGCAAGACATCGCTCGTTTACCACGTTAAAATGTATTAGAAATGTTTGCTCGTCTTGCAGAACACTCGCAAACCAAGTTACTTGCACTCCAAGGTGTTATTGTAGAATAATAATCCTGGAGGAAAGCCGGAAGCATTAAAAGAGATCAGATAGGAGAAGAAATCCAAGAATAATAATGATAATTATCCAATAATAACAATAGCAAGGTACCAGCTATCAGGCACCCATGGTAACTCCATGCCAGGCCCTGGACTTTGCATATTTTAGCACATTTAAACCTCATTACAAACTAAGAAGTCGGGACAATTAGGATCCGAGTACTCGGGCCAGGAAATGAAGATTCAGAGAGATGCAATGACTCACCCAGGGCTACAAAGCTGGTACCTCTCATACAATGCCAGGAAAACAGTAGGTATTTAATAAATGCTGGTTAAAGCTGAATGTACAAGTGAGCTACACACTAAAACAGTGTCATCTTTTGATTACCACAACCTCTGTAGACAGCTTGTCTGGCTCTATTTTCAAAGACACATTATTAAAGGTACTTGACTGGTTTTGCATAACGTTTGTATAACGAGTCTGTATGGCCATGGTTTGGGGAAGGACAGCAGAGCTCCAGGGAATTTATTTTAACAGGGATAAAAGAGATCCCACCTCTTCTTTGCTAAGGGCCCCAGATAAAGCTGGTGCTTCAGATCCAGCTGTCATCAATAAAAGTAATGGCCCCTCCCAACTCAAGGTACGACGGGCAAAGCACTTTTTGGACCTCACCTTGCTCCATCCTTACCAAGGACGGCCCCCTGCAGGTAAGGAGAACAAGAATTCCAATTTTCTTTTTTAATGGGAGAAACTGAGGCTTGAGTGATGTGACTTCCTTTGGTGATCTGGGAAATAGGCAAGAGGGATTCACGGTTGGTCCCGGGTCCAAACCCAGGGCTCCCTGCTCTAAGCTGAGTCCCCGTGAGGGACTGTGCCCTCTGCCCACGTCTGTGAGGAGGTGGTGGGTCCAAGAGAGAAGCAGCTGGTGGCTGTGAATCCAGGGACATTCTGTGGCCTGAGAGACCATCAAAGCTGCAATGCAGGCACCAAATGCGGAGCAGAAGGCCAGCAGTACCGACGCTGAACCTTGTCCCTGCTCACAATGATATTCTGCCACCCCAGCTTATCCCTTTTTATAAGGATAAAGGAGGCCATCCATAGAAAGTCTTTGCACATAGTATGTCTAGCCCGTCGTACACATGGAGCAATGCCTGTACACAGGAGGGACAATAAACATCTGTGCAGAACGAGACACATGGGGTGCCACATTCACTGGCACCCTGACCATTTGGAAAATCCCACTGGACACCAAGTCCTTCCTTCATAAGGACACCTCCAATCTGCTCCATCTCAACCTTTTCTGGCCCTGCCCTGAGGTCCTCATTCCCCTTTGCTGAAATCCCGGTGTCTCCTCAGAGAATTGGTATCACCAGGAACCTGAAGGCCTTGCTGACTGAAGCCCATGGTCAGGGGTTACAAGGAATTCCACTTAAATTCCTCTTCCACCTTCCGGTCATGGGTGCAAGGCTCAAAGGAAAGGAGATGTAGTTAGGTAAGGTTCCACCATTTTCCCTATGGGCTACATCCTTCTTTCCAAAAAGAAAAATCCACTTTTCCCAAAACATGTACATTATTGACTTTAGCAATGACCATCTACAGACAGCTTTAAAGCACAAAATGATCCAAAAAGATACGGGGGGTGGGGGAAAGGCCCCAAATGTATTGAAAAAAAAATATTTTTGAGCTATGATGATTTGACAGGAAAAAAAATCCACCCTGAGCCAATCTGAGATTTGGGCATTTGATGGGCAATAAAACAAAATAATCAACCCAAGAAGAAAGGGAAGAAGCCCAAACACAGACTGTCATCCTTGAAGCTCAGGGCGGCCATTTCTTCCTCTACAAAGCACCCCCTGACCTCACTGGGTCCTCCCAGCCGCCATGCTCCCGGGTCTATGAAGAGAAACGATAAAGAAGATGGTCACGTTAACACCATGAATGAGCAGTTCCTACAGCTTCCGAGCTGAGGCCAGATAACGAGAAGGAGCCAGCCCACGAAAGAGTGTTGCTGGCAGAAGAACCATCAAGTGGCAGGAACTGGTTATGTTCAAAGAATCCAAGAAAGGTGCCACTGAGTTGATATGGGGTTCAATGCGATAATAGCAACAATTGGGAGACAGGATGTGAACCGTGGAGCTGTCCATGAGAGTGGGGACATGATTACTGCTTCAGCTCACTGACCCTGCGTGAAGGTCAAACCCGAGACACGGAATCATGGCGGAAAGGTTTATGGACGATCCTTCCTGTCCCCAGGCATTTGACAGACCAGGGCACCAGGCTCAGCCAGGCCATGTGGCTTGTCTAGGCTCCCACAGGCAGAGGAGCCAGGGCAGGGCAGACCCCAGGCGTCCAGCCTTCAGCCCTGAGCTCTCTTCACTGCTGTCCCCTTTGATGGAATATTTCAAAGGAAAGTGATTGGGAGCTGTTTACCTGCAAAACTGAAGGTTTAACAAGGCCCTTAGGAAGGAAAGGAGAGATTATACATGGGAGTGGGAGTGTGTGTGTGTGTGTGTGTGTGTGTGTGTGTGTGTGTGTGTGAGCACACACTGTTGGGAGGGTGGCAAGGCTCCTAGCTTTCATCTGGTTCCTGTAAATTTGACTAATGACCCCTGGGAAAACCATGCTCTGGGCCTGATAAGCCAAAGCCCAACTCAATTACAGTTTTCTGTGCTTTTACAGAACCTCAGTCTTCACAAAATTTCCTGGCTTTCATCTGGCCTCAGAATTACTTAAGTTGTCACCATCATGGATGTCATTATCCTCATCATCATCTTGTAAGCCAGAGCATCATCTGCGAAGCGAAGCCTGGAGCAGTTCAGAGAAGCCAAGACAGCAGTTCTCAACCGGGAACATTTGACATCTGGAGGCATTTTTGATTTCAGGACCAGGGGGTTCGGGGATGAATGCTATGGGCATCTGGAGAGTAGAGGCCAGGGATGCTGCTAAAACCCTACAGCGCACAGGACAGCCCCCACCACAAACAACTATCCATCCCCAAGTGTCAACAGTGCCAAAGTTGAGAAACTCTGAGCTAGCCCTTTACATGCTATCACTGGAGACCCCCAAGAAAATCTCCCACCTGGAGCCTGAGAGCTGGTGAGCGTGGCACCCAGTGGCATTCACAATGAGCATTGTGCTTAAGCATGGCTCCCCCAGCCCACAGCCTGCAGTGAGGAAGGAACAATGTCAACCTACAAATCTCCTGCCTCAAAGCCCCTTAGTGTAGAAGCTTGCTCACTCTAAGAGTATAAATAGAGTCCCACGGTTCTATAAAAGACTGGGAACTTTTCCAATCACTCACGTACATACTCCTATGTCAAAGGAAGACTGTGATGGATTGTTACCCTTTTTCTGCTCCAAAATACTAAGAAGGGTTACAATGCCCTTATCCATGGGGTATTAGCTCTGTTAAATTCAGGGGCTTGATCTGAGTTCTGGGGAAACCCTCAGCCTCCCACACCCATCACTGAGCAGGCTTCACCAGCTCTGGGGCCCCATCACCATTCAGCCCCTGAGCACTCTGCCTTCTGGAAGGAAGCAGGCTAGAGGCAGAACAGGGAGCAGGGAGGGAAACCTTTGGCTCGGCCCATTTATTCGGGTTGTCTGATTTCCAGTTCGCCCCAGGATAAAGGATCAAAGTCAGGTCCCGCTCAAATGGGAGAGGCAGCCCCAGGCAGAAGCAAAAGCTCACATCATCTCACTCAATCCTTGAGGCAACACAAAATGGTTAAGTATGTATGCCTGTTTCAAAGACTGGGGCTCTGATGGGGTAGGGCCTAGACCGAGTTCACTACAGCTCAGTGGGCCAGGCTCAGACCTTACATGCTTTCATGACTGTGCCACAAACTGACCAGCCCAGCTGGACAAAGATCCAGGAACCCAACCCCTTGCTAACTGCGGCCCGTGTCTTTTTTTCTTTTTCAAATCGATGTGCTGGGCATGGGCAAATGCTAAGACGTAGATTTCATTTGAACCAAGTCCTGCTGCTTCTCTTCATAGCTTTTCTGTTAACAAGCTCTGGGAGGGCTCCCACAGAGCTGGAGTCACCCCAAATTTGGCACCTAGTTCTTTCCGGATGTCTCCCAATGGAATGAAACTATAGTCTCTTTGGAGCTCTCTTTGCATCTCCACAAGTTATTATTTGGAGGCTGTTCTCCAAGGTTTCTTCTTTACAGTTCACTTTCTTCTCTTAACTGGTCTTCGGTGTGGCAGGGAGACCAACAGAGCTTCTGTGATGTGAATGCTGCAGGAAGGTTAGGGGCAGCAAGACCCCATTGGAGCCAACTGGAGGGGGGCGGAAGCCATGATCCTGCCTCGAAGAGGTGCAGTTCACCCAAAGCCATTAAGGAAAAGAAATTAAAAGTGCCTCCCCTCCAAGCGTTCAGCCTGCCCAGGATGCTCAGAATTAAACCCACACTTATTCCCTGCCGTAGCTGGGTCAAACCTTTCTCCTCTCCGGGACTCAGTTTTTCCTTATCTGACTGAGGAGATGACTAGACTGAGGTTCTTTATGGTTTGCACGTCCGCGTAGGTCTTTTTCCGTGGCACATGAGCGAAGTCTTCGGCCTCTCAGCTAAAGGAAGATTATCAAGCAGCGCCTCCTGGTGACCATCAAGAATCATGAGGTTGGATGGTGTCCAAGGCAATAAATACGGGGAGGAAAAAGCATCCAAGTGTTCGCAGCCAGCCAGCCATTTTGCCCTAACTTTTCCAAGTCAGGCGCTGAGGGTTTACAGCAAAAACACAACCCTGCCACTCAGCTTCTCCGCCATCCGTGACGAGGCGAAGGTCTTTGGAAGGTAGGGCTTGAAAAGCAATCTGTCAGCCCCAGTCACCCAGGGCGTCCTGGTATCCAGTTACAAAGCCTGTCCGCCTCATTTCTCTTCCAAAAAGTACCCGACGGAGAAGGGAAAAACAAAAGTGCTAAAGAAAGAAAATGATCAGATGATGGAGCTAAACTGAGCTCTGTTCCCAAGGACAGGGCTGACGTGGGCTTGGGACGTATCAACAGGTCTCTGTGTGACGCGGGGAAGGGAGGCCGTGTCCGGTTTCCTTTTCCAAGTGAGGAGTGGGGTCCGTGGGGAGATCTGGAGTGGGAAGCACCTCACATTCAGAATCTCATTGGGATGGTGGAGGGACAGTTCCCCCAAAGAGAACCACAGACCCCTACATGGGAGTGACCCTCCAGGGATACCATCCAGACATCACTCCAGAGATGAGCTCAGTCTGGTGGGGAACAGACAAGAAAAGGTGGCATGACCTGAAACTAATTTAAAAACTAAAAATAAATAAAAAGATAAAAATAAATTTAAAATAGAAAAGAAAAAAAAGAAAAGGCGGCAAGTAAGACACTGCATAATGAAACCACATGTTTGGGGTGAAACTGAAGTGAGTTTGAGCACAGACTCTACCTAGTACTAGCTGTGTGGCCCCGGGTGAGTTACTTAACCTTTCTGGGCATGTCCATCCTTCCAGACCTTTCTCCCTTCCCCTGAGCACTTAGTATAGTACAAACAGTAATTCACCCTCGCCATAGAGTTCACGGACAATGTCTCCCTATGTCTTTATTTATGTACTTATTCCTCTCCTCCCAAAACAAGTGATTCATTATATGAGACTGCGAGCTCTCCTAATTTAGAGTACGTGTGTGTGTGTTGGTTTTAGCTAATACTCATCATTTCTTTCCTGGTCTTTTACAAGGGATAGCAAACTTTTTCTGTAAAAAGCCAGGTAGTAAATATTTTAGGCTTTCTAGATCATATGGTCTCTGGCACATGACTCAGTTCTGCCTTTGTAGTGTGAAACCAGCCCTAGACAATATGTAAACAAATGGGTGTGGTGATGTTTCAATAAAACTTTATTTACAAAAGCAAGCAGAGGGCCGCATTTAGCCAGTGAGCTGTAGTTAGCTGACTCTTGTTTTAGAGAGAATTATCTCTCATTATACATTCGTATAAGGTCTATACTACTATAACATATTCTTTTTTCCATTCCCCCACAATGTTTCTGCTCCCCAGTTAACCTCTTACTGATACAGTTACCAGCAGAAACAATACCATACGTGTTCCAGAACTAGGTTTAAGACAACTGGCAGCTTCCATGTCCTCCCTCTTGGAACACTCACTCCCACTGTAAGAAGCCCAAGCCACATGCAAAGGAAGCATGTGGGCACTCCAGTAGACAATCCAGGTTGAACTCTCACCCAACAACCAGTGCAACCATGCACATGCACCATCTTGAATGTTCCAGCCCAGTTGAGCCCAAACACATGGAACCAAATAACGGCCGAGCTGAGCTCAGCCAACCCAGGCTATCATAAGAGATAACCAAACGGGTCTCATTCTAAGCCACTAAGTTTGAGAGTGGATTGTCACCAGCAACAAGTCACCCGGACACTCCCCATGGTTCAGCAGCACGGGCCTTCATTCTGCTTCTTAAAAGCGCTTGAGAGATTTGCATGACTCAGTTTCTCTGCTCAAAAGATTCTTCTCCCCAATCTCCTCATATCCAGTTCCCTCTTAATCACTCAAGTCTTAGTTTAATGTCATCTCCCCCAGAGAGGCCCGTTGTGATGGTCATTTCAGTGTGTCAACCTGGCTACACTATAGTCCTCCGTTATTCGATCACATGTTAATCTATTAATCTAGGTATTTCATAGATGTGATGTAAAGTCTACAATCCGTTGATTTTAAGTCAGGGAGGTTATCCTTGGTAATCTGGATGGGCCTGATTCAATCCATTGAAAGGCGTTACAAGAAGAAAGGAGGCTTCCCCGAAGAAAACAAAATTTCACCCACAGACAGCAACTTCAACTCATGCCCAGAGTCCAGCCAGCCCTATGGATCTCAGACTTACCCAGCCAGCCTCCACCATCGCCTAAGCTGACTTCTTGCACTAAATCTCTTATAACATTTATCCTACAGAATATGCTTCGCTGGTGGAACACCAACGGACACCACCCACTGTGACCACCCCATCAAAGCTAGCCACTTCATCACCATCATATCCCTCCATTTTAATTCTCAGCATAAAATTGATCTCAAGTCGATATTTTTTCCCTCAGTATATTCTAGAGCAGCCCTGGCCCCTAGCACTTCCTGTGACGATGGAAACATCCTACACCCGTGCCTATTTCCAATAGGGTAGCCACTGGCCACGTGGTTATGGATCACTTGACATGTGGCTAGTGCAACTGAAGGGGCGAATTTTTTTTTCCTTTTTTTTAAAGATTTTATTGGGGAATTGGGGGAGGGGAACAGCGTTGGGGAATCGGGGAAGGGGAACAGACAAGTTGCTGTCTTTTTGTTCTTCAGTCTAGCTGTGGAGGATGTCGCTTCATTGGCCCATGTTGGCATTGGCATTGTGCTCTTCCCGTATGAGGCAGATCAGTCGCCGGCCTCTGGATGTCGCTCACCACGGCTATTGGCAGCTCACACTGGCGGCTGGCCACTCACTGTAGCCGATGGCAGCCCACTGCAGCAGGGGCTGCAGCTATGCCATCACTGGGTCTCTCAGCCCAGCTCCAGGTGGAGCTGCTGTTAGCTGTCACTGGCCCTCATACGTGGGATCCGAACCGGGGCCACTGGCATCCCAAGCCAGCTCTTAACCAATGCGCCACTCGGCCGGCCCAGGGGCGAATTTTTTATTGTATTTAATTTTTAATGAACATAAGGTTAACTTCCACGTGAGTCGCAAGGCTGCCCCGTTGGACAGCTCAGGTCTGGAACACAAGGTCCATGGCAGCAGGAAGCTGGTTAGCCTTAGCCACCACCATGTCCCTTGTCCCTGACACGGACCAAAACAGAGGTAGTTCAATCAATATTTGCAGGGAATGAATGAGCCGTTTGTGGGTGAGTGTGGCTGCATTGGGTTTCTGTCCCTCGCACTGAAGAACACTAACGGGGTCCTATATCTATGTACCCACAGAGCAGGGCGGCGGGGGAACATACAGAGGAAGGACGTCAGGGCCGGAACATTCCAGTCTGGGGCTCTGGGCGAGTGGCTCTGTGCAGCTGCCCAGCCCTCCCGAAGTCAAAAGCAACTGGAACAATAAGACAATCAAGACCGCTCCTGCTCTTTGTTCTAGTCAAAGGAAGGCGGGTCTGGTGGGCTTGATTCACTGCCCAAGCTGGGAGGCAGCACAGGAGCATGTGAAGTGGTCTATTTCGGGGCCACTTTGCATCCTGTTTCCTCCTGGCTGACATTTCTCCTCCTGGACATTCAGGAGAGGAGGTGCTAGAGGGGGTCCAAGAAAGGAAGCGCCCGGGAGGCTTCCAGGGGGTGGGGGCACCTCTCTGCCAGCAGGACCCTGGTCTTCTCTCTCTCCCGCCACATGGATCCCTGAGCCTCTTCTCAGATCTACCAGCACCTCGCTGTAAGCCACTGACCTACTCTGCAGCCAGTGTTTGTTTCAAAGCTGGACAAGTGGTCCAGATATCTTCTGCTCAAAGCCCTGCAATGCAAGCTCCATGCCATGGTCTGCCATGGGGGACCCATCTGTCTGACCCCATGTCCTCCCATTCTGCCCAGCATTCTCAGTGGGCCAGCCACACTGGTCTCTCTGGTACAGGCTCCCTCCCGCCACAAGAGCCACAAGGCATTTCATTGCTCTCACTGTCCCCCAGTTATTAGATGAACTCCTCCTTTCTTAGGTCTCAGCTCCACCCTGAAGCCCCAAGAGAGCCCCCAAGCCCTGGAGCCAAGCACGGTGCCAGATGCACAGTGAGAGCTTGATAAATATGTATGAGAGGACGGCTAGGTCTTTCATTATGTGCCACCTGGGTTTTTCCTGGAGAAAGTGAAAATGCAAATGACTACACATTATTATTAGGCTGAAAACAATCAAAGGGCCACGATCTTCCAGCAGCCAAATCAATTTCACCTTAAGACCTACGCTCTGTGGTGACCACTGCGGGAGGAGGGCTGTGGGCCATGGAAAAATTGCTTGGAGTTCTGACTTTAGTTTTTTTGGCCAGGGAAAGGTGGGTCACCTCTAGGGAACAATCAAACTATACTGGGGGTGTGGGTGGGGAATAGTTTCTAAAGATGCAGCAATGTTGAGCGAGACAGTGGTTCAGAGGGAAGGGAAATCAAAGAGAAACAAAGAATTAGACAGCAGAATTATAAAAGCAGAAGCCCAGGAGCCCTTTGGAGAAAAAGAGAGGGGAGAATAGAAAGAAAGTGAGAGATAGAGTCAAAGAAAGGCTAGGGGACCCTAGTGATGGTGGTGATGGTGGTGATGGTGGTGGTGATGGTGGTGGTGGTGATGGTGGTGGTGGTGGTGATGGTGGTGGTGGTGGTGATGGTGGTGATGGTGGTGATGGTGGTGGTGGTGGTGGTGGTGGTGGTGATGGTGGTGGTGGTGGTGATGGTGGTGGTGATGGTGGTGGTGGTGATGGTGGTGGTGGTGGTGGTGGTGGTGGTGATGGTGGTGGTGATGGTGATGGTGGTGATGGTGATGATGGTGATGGTGGTGGTGGTGGTGGTGGTGGTGGTGGTGGTGGTGGTGGTGATGGTGGTGGTGATAGTGGTGACAGTGGCGATGGAAACTGATGATGGTTGTAGGATGGGGCTCAGGAGGGTGCTGATGATGAAGATGACAATAACAGTAACAATAAGAGTTATGTACCTAATTCAGGCTAGACTCTGTGCTTTGCCTGCATCATCTCATGCAATCCTCCCCACAACCAATGGGACACAAATGGTCATTATCTCCATCCTACTATTTATGAAGCTCATCTCGGAATCAGGGGACCCTGTACTCAAAAATCTCATAGCAGGCCGGCCGAGTGGCGCGGTGGTTAAGCGCTGGCTTGGGAAGCCAGTGGCCCCGGTTCAGTCCCACATATGAGGGTCAGTGACACTGCTCTCAAAAAAAAAAAAATCTCATAGCTAACACGGTAGCAGACCCAGAATTTGGCAACCAAACCCAAGCTTGACTCCAGATTCCTTATGTTTAGCAAGTGATTGAGGGCTGAGGAGGAGGAAGTAGGAAGGAAAACCAAAGAGGGTAGCGGCCTGGCCTGGCCCCTCTGTTTAATAATACAACCTGTGCCCCCATTCTCAGAGGTCACGGCTGACCTCCTCCCCTTTTTCTTTTCTCCACAGCACTTATTCTAACAGGCTTTATAATGTCCATGCTTATTATGATTATAGTTTATAATCTGTCATGCCCCACTAGACTATAAGCTCCATGAGATCAGGTATCTCAGTGTACATTTTCAGAGGTTACCATAGTGCCTGGCATACAGCAGACATTCAATACATTTTGCTGAATGAGCAAATAAATGCTTTTTGGTTTCAGGCCACAGCTGATATGATAAGGAAAGGTTAAGATACCCTGGCTTTGGGGTCCCTTGAGCTCATTGAAGGTATGATTAAGTATTCTTTGGTTTCAGGCTAAGGGTGATCTAATGAGCTAAGAG
This sequence comes from Aselliscus stoliczkanus, assembly GCA_033961575.1. Taxonomy (NCBI): domain Eukaryota; kingdom Metazoa; phylum Chordata; class Mammalia; order Chiroptera; family Hipposideridae; genus Aselliscus; species Aselliscus stoliczkanus. The sequence continues at coordinate 11,983,053 of CM066736.1, forward strand.
AAGAAAATAAAGGGTTAAGTTTTCCTACCTTTGGGGCTTCGTGGACACTGGGAAATAAAGATATCCCCAAAACTCAAGGGGAAAACTAAGACTAGAGTCACAAATCTAAAAAAAAAAAAAAAAAGCCACCCCTATCCTCTAAAGGGGGGAGGGGCAGAGATCACATATATTCTTGGTCAGGTATAAAGCTTCCTTCTCTCCATAAGACTTTCTCAGTACAACTTGTGTTTCTCAGTCATTAACAAACACGCATTGAGCCCCCACTACACAACTGATATTAAAATACCTGATTTCATCACTCTAGGCTCCAGCGGAGAGCTGGGGCTACCAAGATGAATACAATATGACCCTCTGGAAGCAAGAGTCCAGTGGGAAAGACACTAATTTGTTCCCTAGTTTGGGGTTACATTATTGGTTTAGGATGAAGGGCAGAACATGATGGAACCATCTAAAGTTAAGACGCTTTAACCATCGATGATTTTTGAAGAAGAGAATTCAAACCAAGGACCACTAGAGGATGGCTCACTGCTTCCCCCTGGTGGAGATCGGCGGCAAGCACATCACCTGGCTTCCCCACCCCGCGCCCCACCCCCCACTTCCTTCAACAAGCGTAACCTAGGGGAGATGCTGGAACAGAGGAGTGAATAGCAGCTTACTGCTTTACTGCGCATGTGCTCAGGGAAGTCACAGGCAGAAGAGGGAGTGAGACGAGGAAACTGACAGTCACTATAAGGATGAACAGCTGGTGATACATAGAAGCATTCATTCATTTATTCATTCATTCAACGAAGTGCAGAGCCCTTGAGGCAGGAGCCTGAGGATAAGCACAATTCATAGCGAGGACAAAGCGGGAAGCGAGTTCTAGGCACTGGGAGGAATATCAAGATGTGAAATCCATGCCTGATGTAGGAAACCCTACGAAACTGGGAGATTTATCTGCCATTTAGGGCTTGAAGAGGAAATATGAACAGTGGGGTTCCCAACAGAAGCCTGAAGTGCTTTGCCATTGGTTGGCAAGGCTGTGTGTGTGAAGCTACTGGTGAGTTTTTCTGGGCTACACGAGGAGGGAAGTGTACTGATTCAGAAATATTTACTGAGTCCCTACAATGTGCTGGGAATACAATGGCAAGCAGAAACGGTACGACCCCTGCCCTCATGCAGCTTACACTCTAGTGGGGGAAAACGACATCCATTTTTTTTTTTTAGCTGAGCCGTCCTGCCACCTGTTGGCAGCTCAGCGGCAGCTCAGCTCGGGCCGGAAATCGAACCCGCAACCCTGTTGCTCAGAGCTCACACTCACACTCTTGAGTGAGCTCTTAACAACTGAGCCACTCGGCTGGCCCTTAGGCATCCATTTTTTTAAAAGAGACCACTTCCCCAAAAGGTTAAAACTAAAATGTGAAAAGTGTCACTGCTACATACAGGAAGGGCAGAGGGAAAGTATGACGGTAAGGAAATCAGAGCGGAGTAGACAAGGCTTTGCTAAGATGAGCTTCTCTCCATGCTGACCTCGGTGCTAAGTGCTGTAGGAACTAGGCAAAAGTGCAGCACTTGGCACTGCTTTCAAGGACCCAGTGGCTCTCAGGTGGGCATGGGAGGCAGGACATCCCAGATGGAAGGAAACGGAGTTGCCTGAGAAGAGCTGGTAGGGGCAAGAGCGTCAATGAGACCAGCATTTTTCAACCCATAAGTGAAGTGTGAAAAGAAAGTGGTAGGTCATTACCAGCATTTGGTAAATGATATAGGATAAAATGTACAATATGCATGGTGAATACTGTCTCATGAATCTCGTTTCAGTTGTATATGTGTACATACATGTGTGGTGTGTGTGTGTGCACACACGCACACGGGATTGCAATATAAATCATATTTGTTACTGTAAGTCTTGATCCAAACAGCTTGAAAAACCCCAGATGAGAGGCCCTGCCTCTCAAGGTCTCACCCAGGCCAAGAAGTTGAAACGGACAATGGCTGCTCAGCCCGCAGAGGGCTGACATATGTGCCCCTCTTGGGCAGAATGGGACCCCAGCTGCAGTTATAAGGATTTTGCCAAACTCAGTAGCCCCACTCTGAGGAGAAGCTAGGAACTCTGAAAAACAGTGAGGAACCTAACCTCAAATGCTCATTCTCATGCATTACGGGGGGGCAGGAGTGAGGGAGGGGAAAAGGCATACATTTGTACAAACTTTTTGGAAAGCAACATAGCAATGTTCACCAGAAATCTTAAAATATGTAAACTCTTTGCTGCCAAAACCATGCTCCTATGAATTCACACTAAAGGGATCGCCAAAGATAACACTCAAAGCTGTTCACTGCCACCTTACGTGTAATAGGAAAAATGTGGATACAACCTAAACTTTTAAAAATAGGAGGCAGGTTGAATAAATGGTGGCCGTGTTCAGGCCTCAAAAATAAGGAGGAAATACATTTATTGACAAAGAAGATGTTTATGATATAACACTGTAATTCAGTGCAAGGAATTTCAGTAAAGGAGAAAAAACTGCCAGCTGCCTCACTACTGGTGAGAGACCTCACCTGAATGAAACAGGTTTTGTCTGTACTGCCTGACTGAGAGGCCGCTCTTAGCCATGTTAGGTGAGTCAAATGTTAGGTGAGTCAACAGCACTGGACCAGAGCAAGGGCCGGCAAACTGTGGCTCGCGAGCCACATGTGGCATTTTGGGTACGTACATGTGGCTCTGAAGTGAATTTGAAAATGAAAATAAAACTATCATAGTTTCATTTATAACATTTTTAAATGATATTTAAATTTTCCTTATTTGTAAAAATATATTTATGGCTCTCGAATAATTTTTAAATTGTTGTGAGGGACAGGATTAGCTGTTCCATCTCAAAAGTTTGCTGACCCTTGGACTAGAGTAAGGAATAACATAACCTTTATAGTCAGTCAACTGGGGCGATTCTGTTGTGCTACCCCTCCCCCCAACACATGAAAATATTGAGACATTTCTGTTTGTCAAGATTAGGATTGGCAGGTGTGTGGGGAGGGCGAGGTTACTGATATCTAGTGCATAGAGACCAGGGATGCTACTAAACATCCTTCAATGACAGCCCCCAACTCATGATCTCTTTTGACGCTGATTATAACGCTGATCAGAATCTGCTAGCAAGAAAGAATACAAAAGGGAGGCAATGCAATGGGGGATCTAGGTCAAGGACCTGTTTCAAATACGCTCTGTTTTGTTCAGTGCTGTAGCCTCAGCACAGCTGGCACAAAGCAGTCACTCAAGAAATGTTTGCTGGATGTTGCCTGTTGAATTCAGTGAGGGCCTGTATGGATAAGCATCTACCAGACTATGCCAGAGTCATGTACAACAGTGACACCTGGTGACCAGAACTGAAACAACCGCGCAGGTGGACCAGTAACACTTCTTTGGCTGAGGGTTCTGGTATTGAAAAGGCCCAGAAATTTGTGGGAAATTCATGAGGCTAGAAGCAGGGAGCCTAAAGACGATGATATTTGATGTCCTTCTAAGAAAGGCAAGTGGGGTTTGAGCAATTCATGGAAAAGATCAAAGAAAGATAACAATATATTTGGGCCCCAAACTGATTTTAAAAAAAACAAACACAGAGGTTTTGCGTTAGATGAATTAAAATAAAACCACATTTCAAAATAATATGTATGGATAATCCTAACTCTGTTGTCTAAAGAAAGTATACACATACCCACTGGCCTGGAAGAATTATACCAAAAATAATACCAAAATGACAACAGTAGGTTCCTAGAGGGTGGAGTTTGGGGTAGCTATTTAATTTTTATCTGTCTTCTGATTTATTTTACAATGAATGTATATTATGGACGCAAAAAAATAAGAAACTAGATGTCGACTCAAAATACAAAGGCACTTCAGAATGTCTAAGATAAAACAATTCTGTGAAAAAGGGGAAGGGATTAAGAAGTACAAATTGATAGTTACAAAACAGCCACAGGGATGTAAAGTACAGTATGGGGAATATAGCCAATAATATTGTACTAATGTATGGTGTCAGGTGATTATAGATTTATCGGGGTGATCACTTCGTAAATTATGTAAATGTCTAATCACTATGCTGGACACCTGGAACTAATATAATATTGTAGGTCAACTGTCATTGAAAACTTAAAAAATTATTAAAAAATTAAATTAAATTGTGGAGATTAAAAAATAATAATAAAACGCCTCTAGTCTCCACACACTCAATCTTTTCGTATCTGGACCCTAATTATCCAGGAACAAATGCTCTCCAATTTCAGGTCTCCCTTGGGCCAGAGTTCCCCAGAGCTGCCCTGACCACTCGGGCTTCCGAATCCAGGCCCTCTCCCCTGCTGGTGAGCGGTATTTACCACTCAGGGTTGACTCTGTCTTGTTCTGGTCCGCAGCTACAGGGGCGGCGGCAGATGTCCGCCCCCTGGGCCTGCTCACCTGACATGTGGACGTTCCGGAGGCAGGACAGGGAGGCATTGAGGCGGGCACACTCCTCCGGGTTGGCTCCGTATTTCTCCACGGTCTCACACACCTGCTCATCCGTCATCTCCAAAAGGTCTTCCAGGCTCAGCTGGCCCGGAGTGATTTCCTAGGGAGAGAAGAGGGTGGTAAATGGGCTTCCAGTGCTTAGAGGGGAGGAACGTCGTCTGCGCCTCCACGCTGCCCTCTAGTGGTACCTAGAGGAACAATGGCACAGTATGGAGGGTCTATGATTCTGAGGTCAGTGAGGCCTGGGTTTGATCTCAGCTTTGCCACTCATTATTAGCTTGATGACCTAGAGCGGATCATTTAATCTGTCTGAGCCTCACTTTACTCACCTGTAAAATGGGAATCTTAAGCACATACTTTGTAAGGAAGCACGAATGCTTAGCACATGGTGCTCCATAAATGGTGGTAGCTAATTATGGCTCCCCATGCAACTTCTGAACTCATGTGCAAGGTTCCAATGTACTCATTTTTGAAGGGCCCTCCATGCCTCCTGCTCAGCTTGGACTGCAGTGACTTGTCCCCAATTCGGGATAAACTCAGAGCAGAGCAAACTGGACAACCCAAGTCTCTTGATGGTTGTCCTCCGCTCTTTACTAAATGTTTGGGGCAGGTATGTCTTTACCCATAACCAAGCCCCCTTTCCCAAAACGATGTGTCTCTAGACACCTTAATGTGAATACACCTGGAAATTTGTCAAACTTCTGTATTTATGCACAAACAAAGAAAGAGCCTTCACTTTATAGCACTTAATAGTATCCAATGTTTTTACATTTATTATGATTACTATTATTTTTATTACTATTTAAATAAGAGTTTCAGATAACTAAGGATGGAGATTTTTGTCTAGGGCAATATGTGGAATACTTGTGCCCTCTCGTGGCCAAATATGTGTATTACAACAAAACCAGACCTACCCGACCGCCCCCCACCCCCATTTAAACTGGCAGCCAGAAAGAGGAAAACTGCATCAGCACAAAAATTCTATCAAAAAAAAAAAAAAAAAAAAGAGGCAGAGCAAAAGCCACGAAGCCCAATCCGTGCCTTTCTAACTGGTGCCTTTCCAACTCAGTAGGGCAGGGGCAGGCAGAAAGCAATAATTGGGTCACTTAGAGGTTTTTTTCAAATAGGGACACCCTGCAGGTAAGCCCTACTTTTAAGAAAGTAATGGACCAGGATCTGAAAGTAAAAAATGAATCAAATTTAGAAGGGATGATTCCCAACATAAAATAATTCTCTTTGCTGCAGGATTCAGTTGTGCATTTTATCTTATAATTTACTCCCCATCCCCCCCCCAAAATACTCAATTTACATGGATGTTTAGGGTCACACACACACAAAAAAAACAGAAGTAATAATGACATCAAAAATGGAGAAAGCCTTCAATGAACCAGGACCCAAAAAGCAGATGCACTGGTATTTGATAAAATAATAGTAATAATAATAATAATAATAAATGAAATGGATGGAGCCCTGTTTTAAGTGCCTTTCATGAATTTTCTTTTACTGTCACAAAGACCACATAGCATAGGTGCATTTATCATCATCATTAGTCTGTAACTAGGACACTAAAATTCAGAGAGGTGACACTTGCCCAAGGTCAAGCAGTAAGTTTAAACCCAGGCAGTCTGGTTTGCTGCTGGTTCCTCCACAGAAAGCGACCTCTGGTGGATGCACACATGAGCTGCAGACAGAGAGCTGGAACTCGAGCTCCGTCCCCACCTCCTGGCTGGTGGCCCTGGGCTCAGGACTCTCACCCACTAAGGTAGGAAGAGCCACAGCTCAGGTATCTGCAGGGCAGGTCAATGTCAAGGAGCAAAGCAATGGACTTGGGAGTCTGCGGGAGCCAAAGGGATAGCGGAATTCAGTTCTCTGCCACCAGACAGGAATTCAGTTCAATGAGATCAGCGATCCCCAGTTTTTCAGGAGAAGCCAGAGATCTGGAGTTTTATGCAAATTCTTTCAACTTTTAAATATTGGCTCAAAAAAAATTTTTTTTTTTAAAACACTATCAGCCAAACAAAAAACTGTGCATCAGATACAGCCTGAAGGCCACCAGGTTTCAACCCTTGAATTAGAAGGTTTGTCTCTGCCTTGCTTGCCCCACTTGATAAATAAATGGTCCCAAAAGTTTCTGAAAAGCATACAGGGCCACGCAAGTAAAATGTACTGTCTATACTTATACAGAGTACTTACACGGGGCCTTCCATTTTAAGGATATTCACATGAAACTGCCATCCTGGGAATGAAATTAGGGAATATAGACCCATACACAATCTGGTGTGCATGTGCAAGATGGGTGGGGTGGGGTAGGGGGGATGGAGGAATGGGGGTGTCTAGGTCAGGACTGTGAGATCAGTGGCTTCAGGCAAGATCACATTGGGACAAGGTCTGAAAAAAGACAAAAGGTGAACAAGGATCTACCAGGCCTCTTCAAGCAGGAAGCAGGGAGCACCTTGAAAAATGGTACTTGGCCTGGCAAGCAAGGGAGTACTCCCTCTTCTCCCCAGCTTGGGAAGGCCCCAGAGAGGGAGTGGCTGTCCACCTTGGGCTCTGAAGTCCATCTGAGCTGGTCTCCTGCCAGCCCTGCCCACTCACTAGCCAGGCTAGTCACTTCTCTGAGCCTCAGTTTCCTGCTCTGTACAATGGGGACAATAGTTGCTTCTACGTCAAAAGGTCATTGTGAGGGTCTGACCAGTCTCAGCAGTTGAGAGCTTGCATGGAAAGCCCTTAGTAGGACACCTGGCACCAAAGATGCAATGAATGTGAGCTGCGTTTGTGAGGAAGGGCTCAGCCCAGCCATTGGAAACAGTGGGGACCTGGGATCTGCGAAGGTAAGGAGACCCCACCACCCCAGAGACCTTAAGAATACGGTCCACTCCTTGAGGGTGGACACAGGATGGCGTGTGTTCTTGTTTCCTTTTGCTGTTGGAGAACCTTCTATTTCTAAACAGCAACAACAACAATAACAATAAGCTGATGTTTACTGAGTGCTACTAAGTGCCAGAGCTAAATATTTTCCATGGATCCTTGTCTTTTACATGCCAGCTACTTAAGAAGAGGAGAGAATCAGGCCGGCCGAGTGGCGCGGTGGTTGAGCGCTGGTTTGGGAAGCCAGCAGCCCTGGTTTGGTGCCACATATGAGGGCCAGTGACACTGCCCTCAAAAAAAAAAAAAAAAAAAAGAAGAGGAGAGAATCTGTTCCCCATTTAACAGATGAGAAAACTAATGCTCTAACACTGCGGTGTCCAATATGGTGGCTGGCCCCTGGCCACCATTAATTAACATTAAACACAATTAAAAATTCAGTTCCTCAGTCACACGCACTAACCACAATTCAAATGCTCAATAGCTCCAGGTGGCTGGTGGCTACTGTGCATCAGACAGATATAAAATATTTCTGTGGTTGCAGAAAGCTCAGCTGGACAATGCCGGTCTAAGAGGTTGTCATTTGACCAAGTGACGGAGTTACTAAGTGGCAGAGATGAAAAAAGTTCTGACTCAAGAACCACACTCTTTTTTTTTTTTTTTTTTGAGGGCAGTGTCACTGGCCCTCATACGTGGGACCCGAACCGGGGCCGCTGGCTTCCGAGGCCAGCGCTTAACCACCACGCCACTCGGCCGGTCCCAAGAACCCCAATCTTAATAACCCCTTCAGACAGCATCTCTGCGTCTTCATCCAGTACATATTCAGGGCCTACTATGTGCTGGGCACAGCCAAAACCCCACCGCTGCCCAGGGGGCTGACTACTGGCCGGTAGGGAGCAGGGGACGGGGTCCGCCTCGGTCACCTCCAGAACTTCCTTGCGCACGTCCACGATCCGGAACCAGTGCCGCAGCTGGGGGAAGCCGTCCAGCTCAGCGTTGCGTTCCTGCAGGGCCACCTTCTTTTTGCAGGATAGCTGCCGGCTGAAGTATTTCACCAGCTTGCTCTGCGGAGACACAGATGAAGACGCGTCTCTTAGAGGTGCTGGTACAAGGAGGAGTGGCAGGCACCTCCCCACCGCCCTCTCCCACGTGCAAACCCCCAGCCAACTCCGTATTCTAAAGACGGGTTCAAGCGCAGGGAGCGGGGACACGCATTGGTACAGCTTCAGTGGGGTGGGGGCGGGGAGGTCTCTGGGGCTGCATCCATCTCTGCCTCCACTGCACAGAGCTTGGACCCAACAATTCTAATTCTAGGAACTCATCCCACAGACACCGCGCCCTGTGCCAAAGGGCTGTGTAGAAGGGTTTCTTACAGCTGTTTGCAATGACAAGAGATTGCAAACACCTTGAGGGTCTGTCAGGAGACTCACACATGACGGCTCATGCACACACAGGAACTCTGTGCAGCTATAAAATAAAACGAGGAAGTGTGCTATGTACCAATACAGAACGGTCTCCAAACTATGCTGATGAAGAAACGCACCTCCCATTCACATGGGGAACTTATATATCTTCATAAAGGCAGCCACTTTCCAGACAGGGAGGGGGAGGGTTGGGAACAGAGGTGGGAGACATCTTTTGTTTAAACCCTTTGTTATCATTTGAATCTTAAGTCACGTGCAAGTATTCACACATCAACAAATATTTTTGTAAAATGAGATGGGCCTGAACCTATGTTTCTGGATGAATGCCATGACATGAGATAGGAAAGTGCTTTATTGCTAGTTACGTAAAAGCAAGCAACCTGGGGGAAGGGGGTTGTCACTTTGAGTGTAACTAGTGCACTGTGTTGTACACCTGAAACTAATTTTTTTTAATGTTTATTTAACAATAAACATTAAAAAAAAAAAAAAACGAGCAACTTTAACAAAAGAAAGGCAAAGCGTGTCTGTGTGAGCAGGGAAGAAAGTGAGGAAGACACACCCCAGGGTGCTGACTGGGATGGGAAGGTTCTATAAACACAGTGAGGGAAAAAAATGTTTAAGTGATTCTTTATATATTTTTGCTTTGTTTCAATAGTTGCCCAAAGCATATTATCGTCTTTGTAATTTAAAATACATTGAATAACATAATTTAATGACACAAACAGAAAACCTTTAGGTATGTAAGCACCTTCAGTATTTCAAAGCACTGTCCATCATTTATCAAGAAGATAGTCCCAGGACACCCCGTTAGCTCAGGTGGTTAGAGCACTGGCTCATAACACCAAGGTTGCTGGTTCAATTCCCACATGGACCAGTGAGCTGTGCCCTCCACAACTAGATTGAAAACATCGACTTGGCTTGGAGCAGATGGGTCCTGGAAAAACACACTGTTCCTCAATAAAGTTTAAGAGAGAGAGAGAGAGAGAGAGAGAGAGAGAGGCAGTCCTGGAATTCTAGGATCACAAAATTTGGAGAGGGCGATGACAGCCACGAGCACCGGTTGCTTCTCTCCAGCTGGTCTCCACTGCCCCTTTGCTAAAAGAATATACAACTTGCTTTGGGGGAATGCGCCTTCTTTAGCTTCTAGTCCTATGGTTCAGGTAAGGCTGGTCTCACTCACCCCAGTCTGCTGGTGGGCACGTGACCCACGCCTGGCCACAGCACTGGGAACAAGCGAGCCACCTGGGCCACCAAGAACCCTGCCCCACATTCACAGGACAGCCCTCACTTCCCACTAGAGTTGTCGGGGGCGGGGGAGGCGGGGGACGCTGAAGCCAAGAGCAGCCCAGCCCAGCCCGGCTGCCATCTGGGAGAGCCGACCTGAGACTGAAATCCACAGCAACCAATCAGAAGACTGGTATTTAGGTTCCCATTAATTTGATTCACCTTATTAATGAAATCAAAGTTGCCATTCTTTTTTTTTTTTTTTTTATCATTTTTTTTTTTTTTTTAAAGATTTTATTGGGGAATTGGCGGAGGGGAACAGCGTTGGGAAATCGGGGAAGGGGAACAGACAAGTTGCTGTCTTTTTGTTCTTCAGTTTAGTTGCGGAGGATGTTGCTTCACTGTTGGTATCGTCATTGCGCTCTTCCCGGATGAGGCAGATCGGTCGCTGGCCTCTGGATGTCGCTCACCGCGGCTATTGGCAGCTCACTCTTGGCTGCCAGCCGCTCACGCTGGCTGCGGGCCACTCACTATAGCCTATGGCAGCCCACACCATCACCGGGGCTCGCACAGCCCAGCTCCAGGTGGAGCTGTTGTTAGCTGTAGAGGGCAGTGTCACTGGCCCTCATGTGGGATCCGAACCGGGGCCGCTGGCATCCCAAAACCAGCGCTTAACCAATGCGCCACTCGGCCGGCCCCAAAGTTGCCATTCTTGATGAGCCTACTTCCCATTGCACTAGTGGAATGATTTTCATGTTACCCTAATGTACTTGGAACACTTGAAATCTCCATTAAGAATTTAGAATAGGAAAAGTCAAAAAGAAGATTGTTTTTCTATAACTGATCTCTGGATGAATAGGGTCTGACCTATTGAGTCTTCCGAGAGAGGCTCTCAACTAAGGACTCTTACGTCTGTCTTTTGTTTTATTTTCTGACTTGTTTTAACCATTTTCTTTACCCAGGGACAGCAAAACCACACAAAAGAAATCTACTTTGACACAACCCCATCATTCTTGGAACAATTCCTCACTTTCCAGGCTCACTTTGTTCTTTCTGTGCCCCTACTCTGAAATCAGTCTTTTCTCGGACAATAGTATTTAGAAGCCAAGATCTGGGAACTCGGTGTGCTTACTGATATTGGGGTCTCACTGTTTCCAGCCTCCTCATTGAACAGCCTGGGCACTATATGCACATTATATATAAGGTTTTGTGGTTGTTTGTTATGCAGTCTTACTGGGACCCATAACTAACTGATACACCACTGCATCAATTCATGGAAATCTGACTTTTTCTCCAAAGTCCATCTCAAATGTCACCTTCTCCAGCAAGTCTTTATCAATTCTTCCTTAGCATTTTATTTGTATGTACTCTATTATAAAGTGGATCACAGTTTTCCTTGTGTCATAACGGGGTGATAACAAAGACACTGGATATCGTAAAGGGTTAAGAAACCCTTTCCAGATTTGGAAGAGTAAATGAAGGAAGTGCAACAATAACGATAAAAGAACCATCACTGTGCACTTCCATATGCCAAGCCCAAGCTGAAGGTCAATGTATCCTCACATCCTCCAGAGTTACATGCTATTAAGGCCTACATTTTACAGATGAAGACATTAGGCACAGAGCAGTTAAGTCATTTGCTGACAATCACACAGCTAGTAAGCAGAGAGCTAAGACTGCAGCCCAAGTATGATCCCAAAGCCCTAATGTTGCAGAAAGGATAACTTTATTTAATAAACCCATGTATATATTTTCCTTGTAAAAAAGTTGGAATATTTCAGATGAACTATTCCCCCTTTGACTGTCATCCCCTCTAATGCTGGCCTCTTCTCCCTGCAGATAATGAAGGAACCTACTGAGATCAGTCTATATCTTTCCAGACCTTTCCCTATGCACTTCCATACACATGTACATACGTGTAGAAACTATAGTGTGGTTTGATGTGTAGGCTTGGGTTTTTTATTTTCCCCACATAAATTGTATCATGCCGTATGCATTTTTCTGCAAGTTCACTGTTTTCATTCAGTAGTAAGCCCCAAGGATCTTTCATATACAGATCTGCCTCTTTCTTTTTAATCTTCTGCATGAGGGATTCCTTTGATACCAGGGTCAAAAGCCCACGAGGTGAGCAGGTCTATGGTGTCTGCTGGGGGTATCTTTGTCAGCTACAATAAAGAATTTTCGGGAAGAATACCCATGATAGCAGCCACCATTTACTAGAAGCTTGCAGTGCAACTGGCACCAGTGGGATAAGTGGTCGGAATGTGTTTGTTCATTTTGAATCTATGCAATGATGCCAGCTGTGAGGCTAGTCATGTGAGCCCATTCCGTGAACCTGAATACTGAGACGTCAGAAGGTTAAATCACTCATCCAGTTCCACAGCACTATTTAAGTTGGCGAGCTAGGGTATGACCCCAAAGCTCCCTGTCTTTACCAGGATGCTACTCTAAAAGCTGCTCATGGGTCTTTCACACTGAACTGGACATCCAAAAGCATCGAAAAGCATCCTCAAGGGCAGAAGAGGGTCTCACTCATCTTGGGGAGCCTTCCGGGTATTATGGGAGAAGTTTCTGAATTCCAGTTCTGAGGCCTGGGGCAAGTCACATCAGCTCCCTGAGCCTCCACTTTCTCATCTGTAAAATGGGCATATATCACTTTTCCTTACGGGCCTACTGAGGCATCACATGAGATAATGCCTGTGCAAAAGACAGGCTGAGTCCTCTCCACACAAACATCATTTACTAACTAGTTGTGGAAGGAATGCTTGGATGTTAGGGAGGTGTTTCCATGGTCACCCTGAAACCGGACCTCATATACCTGCCCAGCGGCAAGACTCCCCACCATGATGCATTAGCAATGGGAGAGTGAGAGTTTAGGATGCAGATGGAATGGGAAGACAGGTAGGGAGGGCAGCCACAGGTCCAGCTCTTCTCTTTGAGGCAAAGGAAACTAAGAATTGCCTTTCGGGAAAAGAACACAGTTAGTCCTAGCAGAGAAAAGCCCAGAAAACTGCCCAGAGTATGAAAGGGGGCTGGGCGGAGGCTGAGCAGTGCTTCCCGGATCAAGGCCTTGGGAATCAGCAGCTGTTCCCACCAGTTCCCCAAGCCTGGTGGCGTAGAACAGTCGTGGCTGTCACCTAACAGGGATTCACTCTGAGCCAAATGATGTGGGAAGTGCTTTTTATGAATTACCTATTTAATCTGCAAAGCAACCCTGAGATATAGGTCCAATTATTGCCCCATTTTACAAGTGAGAAAATTGAGGCCCAGAAAGGTTAAATAACTTGTTCAAGGTCATTGAGTGACTCAGTGGATGAATCAGAATTTGACCCCACATTTTAAAAATTCTTATTTATTGGTTGGCCAAGTGGCGTGTTGGTTAAGAGTTGGCTTGGGATGCCAGCTCTGAGCAGCAGGGCCCTGGTTCGGATCCCACATATGAGGGCCAGTGACACTGCCCTCTACAGCTAAGATGGTGAACAACAGCTCCACCTGGAGCTGGGTCTGTGAGTCACCAGCAACAGTGCGTAGGCTGCAGTGGGGCTGGCCGGCAGCTGGCGTGCACTTTCATGAGCAGCCATGAGCAGCCGTGAGCTGCCATGAGCGGCCATCCAATGGCCGGCGAGTGACTGCCTCAGCCAGGAATAGCGCAATGATCATAATACCACCATGGGCCAGTGAAGCAATGTCCTCCACAACTAGACTGAAGAACAAAAGGACAGCAGCTTCTCTGTTCCCCTCCTCCAATTCCCCAATAAAATCTTTTTAAAAATAAAATAAAAAATTCCTATTTACTGACATACAAAGAATGGTACCATTTACTGTCAAGCGAGAAAACAGCAGCCAAAACAACAGATACAGTATAATCCTATTTTCTGAATATAAAATGAATGTGTGTACGTGCATGCATATATATAAAATAATAATATATATTAAATATATAGTATAACATATGTGTAACATATACCTATATTATACATACAAATATACATATATAATACAATAAACATTTAATATATGCACGTGTATATGATACATATTTAATATTTTATGTATATTTTATATTGTGTATATATCAAATAATATGTAACATATGTATATATACATTTAATAAACACACACACACAAAGACTAGAAGAAAATGCTCCAAAATGTTAGCAGCTGCATCTCTGGGTTATTACAGGTGACATTTATTTGCTCGCTTCTGTGCACGTGTATCTTATCATTTTTCTAAAAGCTTGAATTACCTATATGATAATTAGTTAAAAATCTCCTAAAAGCAGATATTTGTCAACCATAAAGATATGTGGGACACCACACACAATGTCAATTATCTCATTAAATGCGCTTTAAATATATACAACACATAAATAATATGACAGGTTTCCTGCTAAGCACTTCATATACATTATTTCCCTTAACCTTCACAATAACCACAGGAATATCCATATTTTACAGAGGTGCAAACAGGGCCGAGTTGCTGAAGCAGCTCTCCCCTGGTACTAGATGCTGTTACATGTCAGTTCCCTCTTTCCCCAGTTTCCTGGCCATCAGAATTACCCGGAGGTGTTTGTTAAAAATCTGCCTTCTGGCCCATCCCCTAGAAATCCTGTTTCAGTAAGTCTGGACAAGAGCGAGGAATCTGTAAAAACAGAGCACCCCAATGATTCTGAGGGTCAGGCAAGTGGGAGCAACATCCATCTACGGTCTGAATTATGTAATGGAAGCAGTTCGTTTCTCAGAGGTGCATAAGCATCCGGATCCTTGAGCCATAAACCAGGGCAGACACCCCATTCTGGAAGCCAGACTGCAGCCCCCTTTGTGGGGTGAGGTACGCAGCAGGCAGTCCTGGGCAGCTCCAAGGGACAAGACCTTGTTCAGAGCCTTGTGAATTCAAAGGGCAGCCTGCACCAGTCCGGGCCTGATGGGGGGCTCCCAGTGGGACAGACGAGACAGATGTGCAAACACCAACCACAAGGCCAAAGGACAGGAGCAAGAACAGGAGGGCAGGCAGGGTTCAGCGTGGGCACCCGCATGCCAAATCAAGGGAACAGCCTCCGAGGGAGTCATGTTCCAGGGTCACGGGATGATAATGATGGGGGGCTCTATGTTCATTTGAATTCATTCATTTCAAGTTCTTTTTAGGTGTTTTCTAATTACTACAAAGAACTAGGGATACAAAATTAATTATACCCCTCCCTGCGCAGAGGCAGGGTTATTCCAGGTGAGGCCTGAAGACATCTGCACTGCAAGCCAGCCCCCTTGGGTTATAGGTACCGAAACCGAGAACATTTAGACACGTTAATAGCTGTTTGACAAATGATGTCTGTTGCATTTAGTATTTTCAAAGTGAGGCTTGTATTTTGTGCTTGGGTTTTTTGTTTATTTTTGTTTTTGTGGGGTGTTTTGGTGCCTTTCATTTTTCTAGTAAATCATTTTTATCATATTTTACCAAAGTATTGGTTACAAAGTACCAGGAAAGAAATAGCTGATTTTTCACCACAGAAGGTATGAGAGGCACTGACCTCTGCACTCAAGAAATGTCAGGTATTGAGCTTACCCACCCTACATCACGAAGTAATGTTCCAAAATGGTTCCAACGACACTGCCTTATAAACCATGACAATGCTGAAGTGGGTGTTAGGTTATTAACATTCTACAGATGGGAAAACTGAGGCTCAGGGGTGTTGGAATCATGCCCAAGGACATACAATTAAAGCAATACCAGGATTTGAACTCAAGATCTGCTTCCCAGCCCTGTGCCCTCTTCGTAAGAGCTCTTGGCTGACACAGATGGTCTAAACAGCCTAGAGGTCAACTCAAGGTGAGGGAGCGCAATTAGAAAAGAGCCTTCCTGGTGCCTCACCCTACCTGGTGTCCTAATTTATTTTTAGATCACTCTCAATTCAAGTCCAGGCACAGCTGGACTGCAAAAAGTCCAAAGGTTCCATCTTCAAGTGCAGAAACACAGGACTTCTAGAAATAGCACACCCCATGCTGAGCCCACTCCCTTACCCCCCCCCACACACACACACACACACACTGCTCTGGAGCAAAATAAAGTCTTCTGGGCCTTGAGTCAGAAAGACGGATCCGCGGGCTCTGAGCAAGCAAGAACCCAGAGGTGTAGGTCTCCCTCTCCACACCAGGGGGCAGCCTGGCACTTTCCACGGCAGGTGGAAAATTTTTCAGACAGGATCTGGGCATCCTCAGTGCCTTATTATTGTACTCCGTATTAGCATAATGGTAAATTTAGCAGCATAAACAAAAAAAAAAAAGTTTAAAGTCAAGACATGTGACAGAGCTATAAATAATCACGTCTGAAATTTCTACTGTGAAACGGGGAACTTTTCACTCATAATCTAAACCAAGATAAACCCCCAGACATCGATGGGCAAACCCCAGGGGAGGGAGAGGGTTGGTTTGTTGGAGCCCAAAACCATCACCGCTTAGGAGCTTTAAAACAAAACAAAACAAAACAAAACAACTAAAGCAAAGTCCGTGAAAGCTGGAAGGGAGTGAAATACAAGATTGGGGACCTTTGAGTGATCTCTTGTGTAAACTTCATGACAATGCGGGGGGAGGGGCTCCCCTCTCCCACCCATTTTACACACATGAGGAAACTGAGGCTCAGGAATGTGACATAATTGACCTTAAAATCACAAGGATGAAGAGGCAGGCTCCAGACTCCCCTGTACCCTTCAGGGCTGTCTGTCAGCAAGCACCCCATCATCGCTGCCTCCTCTTTAGCAGGCACAGGCTAGCAGCTCAGGGTTCAAAGCCATGAACCCACAGAGTCCAGCCTCTGCACGGCTTCCTGCTGCACAGAGCTCCCTCCCTCCTTCTAGCTTTGAACCTAAATGACACTTTCCTATCCTTCAGGTGTCATCCTTTCCCAACCACCCCCAAAGTCACCATCACAGAATCCTGCTCCCCCCCCCCTTGGTAATATTTATCGCTGGCTATCCCACAAATGATCCTGTTTATTGGTTTCCATGGTTAAGCTCCCCCCATCACCATCACACCCCCCCATCAGAATATCAGCTCAAAAGAGCACAAGCTTTGCCTGTCTTCCCCACCCCCCTCCCCCCACGAGTTCAGAGCAGTGTCTGGCATACAGTCGGTGCCCAAAACATTTTTTCTTAGGCATTTGATAAACCGACATCATGGGGGCAAGGGGTAGGCCTCTACCCCTAAACCCCAACTCCTTTTCCAGCAGACGGCCGCTGCACGTTCAGAACCAGGGCCCTGGCTCTGCGGCCAAGGCTCTGGGGTTCTCTGAGCCCGCTGGCGGGAGAGGCTAAGGAAATCTGCGGCAGCCGCAGCCAGCGGCCCCAAGCCTTCCCACGGTTGCCAGGGCGACCATTGTCATAACATCCCCAGCGCACGGTGGGGCCAGCTGACAGAAGAGACAATTATTTGACTCGCTAACGTCTCAAGTAACCTGCCGATTTGCATCCGCAGGCAAATTTCCCGCTGAGGGCTGGTGGCCTGAGTGAGAGTCCTTCCCGTCTCCCCACCCTGGATCCGAGTTACAGCCAGAGCCCTCTGGCCACGGCAGACAGGACCCACCGATCTGGGGCTAGGCCCCAGGGATGCAGGAACACAGGCAGGCTCCCTCTGCCCACTGCTTTGGGTGAAAAAGCCCTCAGTGCTGCTGGTGGCTTTTCCTCTTCTTTACATTATTACTGCTAATGAATATTGCCCACAACAGAGGTATAAAAAGAGTTCATAAATTGAATGAGCACTGACTGGATGCCAGGCCCACTGGTAGCTTCCTCAAATAATCATTATTCTAATGTTAATGTTATAACAATACGCTGTGACAATATATTATGCTATAACATATTTATAGTATATCTAGATGCTGTATAATACAGTCATAGATACAGATAAGAGCTCATAGATGTATAATACATAATTTGAAATATAATTTTATATTATATAGCATTATTATATATTTACAATACCAAAACTGATATTTCTTGATACTTTTTATATGCCAGCTCTGTGTCTATTGCTTTAGGTATGTTAATAATGATGCTATTATCAATAAACTATTACATAATAATAGATTCATAATCATAGCTAAGCTTTATTGAGCACTTACTATGTGCCAGGCTCTGGGATAAGTGCTATATTAATATTATTTGGTTGTCACATGCACCCTAAGGGCTAAGAACCCTATTATTCCCACTCTGGAAATGAGAAAACATATAGTGACAATAAAACTTGCCTACAGTCACAAAGATAATGAGCAGGGACTGAGGTTGCCCCCAAGCCTGATCCCAATCTTTATTGTTACACCACCCTTAAAAGTTGTTGCATTTTAGCTGGCAGCAAAACGCAGCTAAGGGAGCTTGTTAAGAATACATCCCCCAAACCCACACAGGGGACTCAAATACTCTTGAGGGCAGGAGGATTTTCTGCTCATTTCTTTTGAACCCAGATAGTCCTAACAAAGGCAAAATGTCCAGAACCACTCACTGCCTTAGGATTCTTTATCAGTAATTACCACTGTGGTGCCCACTAGGCAATCTGGTTAAATGAATGAGCCTTCAGGGACTGAACATGCTGAGAGGGCAGAGGGCTACATGTAGGACCCAAAATCCTGAAAATGAAGAGGGAAATGGGGAGTGAGGGGGGCATAAAATTGCAGGGTCCCCTCAGGCTAACTTAGCTGTGAGTCCCCAGGTGTAAGCACTCCCAACCTTTCTGGAACAAGGGGAGAGGGGGCTGCCTGAAGATTAATAAATAATAACACACTCTTTTGCCCAGGGCTGGCGTTAGGGAAGCAAAGTCATTCTAAATTACCTCCCACTACTCACCTCCCTGCCCCCTCTTAATCATTCACCAGGGACCAAGCTATACAGAGAAATATAAGCTTGTAAGGGCGGAGGCCCATGCTTTGCACCTAAGTTTTGAACCCTGAGACCTCCTGGCAAAGGACATGGAGTTGTTTGGTTTTTTGGGGTTTTTTTTAGCTGAGCCATCCTGCCACCTGTTGGCAGCTCAACGGCAACTCAGCTCGGGCTGGCATTGAACCGCCGTTGCTCAGAGCTCAGCTCGCACTCTTGAGCAAGCTCTTAACCAACTGAGCCATTTGGCCGGCCCTGACATGGAGTTGTTTTTAAAAAGTGGGGATGGAGGGGCTTCTGGGCAGACACTGCATTGGAGGAGGCGTGTCTGGGGAGGGGTGAGGCAGAAGTTCTGAGAAGCCAAGCCTGTGGTCCCTGGGCAGCTACCCGGAATGAGATCTAAAGCCAAGTAGCAGCTAAAACATCTATGGAGGGTCTGCCCCAAGCAATATGTTGCCATTTTATCCACCGCCTGAACCATAGGCAACAGAGCGCTAAGAACCCAGAAATCAAGGAAGATCAGATGAACCAAGGAAAAAACACATCAGCCCTAAAAGCAGCTCTCACGTGGGCAACGACTTCACTTTATAAATACAGTTTAATTGTTTGAAGATGTTCAATTCACTAAGGTTGTTGATGGAAGCAAACATTATATAAAATCCCCTTAGATGTAATTACTAAAACATGACCATGGAAGCCTGTTCCATCTAAAGCTACACTACCCAACAGCACACCCACTCAGCACATGTAACTATGTACCAGTAAATTTAAATTAGGCAAAATTACATAAATAATCAATATAGTGAATAAGCAGTTTGAGCGTCTTATGGGCACCCCTGAGAAGAATCCAGAAAACATCCCTACTGGTCATTATGTGATCTCAGGCCATCAGAGAATCCGAAACCTGTCATTACAGTTTAAGCTTGGAATTGTGTGAGATAAACTAGTTTCCTCAATGGGTTAGCATCTTGAAGTTTTGGGAAAAATCTAGGAAGAATAATGGACGTATTTAAGATATTAATAATGAAAACTCATAATGTTAATATTTGAACTAAAGCGTTTGTATGTTTGGAGTATTTATTTTATATTCTCTTACTGTTTTAAAGAATTTGGCCACTTAGGATAAAACTGTACCTTTTTAACTCTAATTTGAAATATGTGATTGACGAGCTGATTGAGACATACATTTTAAGTTGAAATTGTACTCAATTTACATACATTAGGAAGTGGCTTAAGGATCAACATATTTATAAGTTTAATTTTTAGATTTCTATGTGCTATATATGTGGAAGCACAATTAAGTTCGGGAACTTTCCACTGTGCACTTATGTGATGAAAAGTTCGCGAACTTAATTGTCTGACCTTTCATAAGTCGTTGGGAAGGCTTGCCTGTCAACAATTAGAGTACTTTAAAACAAATCCCTGTATATCAAATTTAGAAATATAAAAAGTTTAATTGTTTGAAGATGTTTAATTCACGAAGGCTGTCAAGGGATACACGTTATACAAAATCCCCTTAATATGTGGTTGCTAAAACTTGCTAGACTTACATGCATAGAATAATACTATATGTAAACTGAATTAAAAGCCTAAGGAGAATAAGGGTACTGGGGATTTTCTTTGCTTGAATAAACTGAATATGAATTTCGAATACCAAAAAGTAATTCTATGAAAGTGAAAATTCAGTTCTTCAGTCACACTAACCACATTTCAAGGGCTGAGTAGCCCCAAGTGGCCATTGGCTACTGTATTGGATAGCATACATAGGGACTATGCCCATTATCTCATAGGATCTTTCCTCTAAATCACATGTTCGATTTTTAGCAAGTTTCTTTAGAAACGAATATCCCAGAACCTTTTCCCCCAAATAGACAACATGAGTCTTTCCAAGATTTTCAGGATTGTCCCAATGGAAAATGCAGGCTCCTGAAGATTTCAAAATGGCCTGGGTGAAAGAGGTGGAGGAAAGTGCAGGGGGTTGCTGGCTGTGAAATTTACCCCAAAATGAGGAGACTCCATCAAAATAGGCAGGAGGGAACATAGAGACTATAAATGCATTTACTAACCCCTCTTCGTTTTATTTTATGATGGAGTTCTGCCAAATTCTTAGTGTTACTGTCAGCTTGATACTTGCTCAATACTGAGCAGCTTCAAATGGGAAATCAGGGAGTGGTTTAATCGATTCTGATTTTCTTCTTTTTCCATTTGGTAAATTTCACACACAAGCTAAAGGATTCTGACCCAAAAATACAGTTGGAAAATTTCAATTTAGCCAGAAAATGGTCCAACAACAATGAACCATACAATATCATCATGCCCTTCGAACATACAGGTGAAGAAAGACAAAAATCAAAGTCAGGAGCCCAGCATTCAACATCCTGCTCTGCAGTGAAGAAGCCGTGGGACCTTGGGTAGGCCACACACTCTCGCACGGACTTGTTTTTCCATCTATCAAATGAGAGACTGGAAAAATAAGATACTCTCCAGAGTGACTCCAAATTCAAAAATCCCAGGATTATTCTTAGAGGTGAGCCTGATGGGGGAAAGGCAAAAGCATCTTACATAAGACTAGTCTGGGCTTTGTTGAGCAAGGGAAACCATTTTTGTGTGTGTCTCCTTTTGTTGGGATCCTGACAACAGGGTCGGTGGTCAGTAGAGAATGGTAACCAGGCAAGTGGTGCTCAGGGTTGGGCATGAGCCTCCTGGTTTTGTGTGCAAGCAAGAAAAGCCACACGCAGGGAGACACCAGCACACATGGCTACCATTAATCCGCAAAGTGAAATCATGGAGCAAAAAGTTCCAGGCTGGGAATTGTTCAGGAGACCAGCTTCCCATCTGACTCTCTCTGGAACAAGCTGATAGTCTAGAACCTCGCACAGCAGATCTTTTAAGCCGGCGCTGTCCAATAGAACTTTCTATGATGATAGCAGTGTTCTATATCTGTACCATCCCAAGATGGTCGCCTCTAGTCACATGTGGCTAGTAAGTACTTGAAATGTGGCTACTGTGCATAACTGAGGAGCTGGATTCCAAGTTTCACTTCTTACTAATTAATTTAGCTTTAAATAGCCACGTGCAACCAATGGCTCCCATCTTGGACAGCGCAGATGTAACCCATTCTCCATGGTGTGTCTTGTCCCCATTTTCCTCCTCCTCTGCAAAAAGTCATACCTGATCCTCCCTACCTTTCAGGTATGTTTAGGGGTTGAACAAAGGGATTACTACGGAGAGTTGAGGGTTTGCTGAGAGATGGTCCCTTCAGAGGTGTGAGGTGGTACTGTCCAGCTGAGCTTGGGGCAATCTCCTACTCAGGTCTTGCTGTGGCCATGGATAAAGACCCAAGGTCTTGAGACTGTCAACCAAGACCTTCCTTTCCTGTGGCCTAAACCCTGTCCACTTCTCCCCCGAGACGTGCATTTGCTATGTTCCCAATGCATGCTGAGTACCATCCAAATGCCTTACCCTGGCCTGCAGGGGCCTGCCCACTTCTCCCCGCATCGTGAACCCCACAACACATTACTCCAAGTCCACAAGAAGGTTCTTCTACTCCTGAAATGAGCCAAGCTTTCTCCTACCCCAGCGCCTTTCCATGTGTGGGCCCCTTCATCAGGAACCCTCCCCCCACACACCTGGCCAGCTCCGCATTCTGCAGAGCTCCACTCACGTGTCTTGTCCATTCCAAACAAGACAAATGAGACCCTGCTCCATTATTCTCTCCCATATTGCCATGTTCTTTTCTTTCATAGCACCTATCGCAGCTCCTAATCATATTTCCCTGGTTTCCATTTCCTTAACATCCTTCTTCCCTGCTCAACTATAAGCACCATGAGGGCAGGCACCAGTCTTTTTTTGCCATCCTCTGAATCTCTAGCACCGAGCACAGTGCCTATACACGTACTAAGTGCTTAATAAATATTTGTTGGATGATGAAATGTGTGAATGATCCCTTATACTTTCCTCCTCTGCCCTTTTGTCTTCCCCAGGGGTTCTCAAAGGGGGATCCCCAGACCAGGCCATCAACATCAGCTGGGAACCTGTTAGACATACAAATTCTTGGAGCCCCAGGCCCACTGAATGAAACTCCGAGAGGGACACAGCAGCGTGTTTTCACAAGGTGATTCTGATGGATGTTCAAGTTTGTGAGCTCCTGCTCTAGACCCCTCTGTGCTTCTGAAATGACCTCCCTGCCCTTTGACCTCTTGTTCATCCTTCAAGTTCTAGCCAAATACTCACTCTCCCTGGAAGCCTCTTTTGTTTCTCACCCAGGAGAATAATCCACCACCTCCAACTACAATGGTCATGCTTGACACCTAAAATGTGTCTCCTTGCACTAGAGTTGTCTGTAGTCACATCTTAATTCCCCCACCAGATATTAAGTATTTTAAGGGCACGGGGCCTTGTCTTTGTCATCTTTGCATTCTGCCAACAATGGACATGGTGATTTCTCCCTAGGAAGTAATTAAAACTGTAGAATGGATTTATGAAGGAATGAATGAATGAATGATGAGCAAAAATGACGAAAATAAAGGCCTTCTCCATGCACAAACCCCACAACTGCCTCATCGGTCCTGGGTTCAGATTCCCTGTCTGAATTTGGGGTTACTTTTTGTTTTGTTTGTTTTGATTTGTTTCGGGGTGTTGGAGGGGGTTTGGTGACTAAAAGATACCAACACAACAGATCGGCAGTTCCAACCATCTGCTGCCAACCTAGGGATGAGGTTGTCAGCAGAGAGACGTGAAAAGCTCTTCTTTCCAAAGAGAAAGAGAGGAGAAAGATTCTTTGACTCATGTCACCCTCTTTAGTATGGTAACTGTCGCGCCATCACTGTCCTACAGCCCCTGCTGTTCATTTCTCCCAACGCTCTCAGCGGCTAATCCATGGCAACAGCTGTCTCCATTTCTCAGGCTCTTTATGTGTATTTTCTCAAATCCTTATCACAAACCTGAAAGGTTGGCCTCATTGTCGCCATTCACAAATGAGGAAAACAGGACATCCCTTGATTTTGCCTGGCCCAAGTCTAGATGGACAGCTGACCGCACGGCTGTCTGGCTCCAAAACTGTACTCCGTCCACAAGTCATGGCGGCCTGTTGAGTTGGTAAGAGATGAAGCCAGAGCCCAATGCTGTGGATTCATGTCCAGCAGGTACTCGTCCAGTTAGCGATTATACATCTTAGAACAGTTAATATGTTCAAGGTCATGAGACCAGGAGGCTGAATGACGTAGGGCCTCCCACCCCAGTACCCCAATCCTATTCAAGGGGATGCTGGGGTATTCTGGGTGGATTTATAGAGGAATTACACGTCCCTGAAATCCCAGAAGTTACAGGCTTCAACAGGGAAACACTATGGCAGCTATAAAACGCCAAACAATCTCAAGAGGAAAGCATCTCGCAGCTCCCAACAAGGCCTCACTGTCAAGGAGTTCATAGTCAAGTGCGGTGGACAGCTCCCTCAACTGACTGCACGGGCAATGGACAGTACAGTAGAGGCAGAAGCCACGTGCTCCATGGACAGAGAGGACCTCTGAAAAAATTCTCTGGAGGAGGTGGCATCCAAGCCAGGCCTTAACAGACACTCATATGAGTGTAATTTCCTGGGTTCCAAATCACCATTCCACTGTCCCCTACACACAGAAACACACCCACACCAGCTTCCACTTGAGTAGAGGGGAGTCCCGTGTGGATGGAGATTGAACTGGACGAATATTGAGGTTCCTTTCAACCATGGAATCCTATGATTGCAGAGATCTAGTACCTAATCATTCTTCTATCCATCCATGAAACTCTCCATCCAACCATCCATCCATCCAACCATCCATACCATCCTTCCATCCATCTATCCACCCATCCATTCATCCATGCAACCATCTACGCAACCATCCATCCATCTAACCATCCATCATATAAGGATTTCACGCATGGTACCCGCCATATAATGAAAACACAGGGAAGCCAGGACCGACTCCTATCTTGAAAGCCAATGCCATCACCCTGAGCATATCAGCCTATGTATATCTGTTACATCCAAATGATATGAGTTTCTATTACTAGTCTTAATAATAAAGTTAGTTTATAACCAACTGCATATTAGAATACAATAAGATCGTGTTTTACAAGTGCGTCTCAGTGCCTGTCAGATAGTAGACAATAAACAGTTGACTTCCTGCATGTGCCAACCACTGTGCCAAGCCCTGGGATAAATGGCAAACATGTAAGGCTCGATCGCTGCCCTCATGGAACTTCTTTTTTTGCGGGAAAGAGAAACAATAAGATAACCACGGATTGTGATAAATGCTACTGGTTGCAACAAATTGCTTAAAGTACATAACAGAAAAGGACGGTTTGTTACCTGGACCAGCCAAAGGAAGTCTCCCTACTCAGGGCTACAGGCAGCCAAGCACAACATGTGCAAAGGCCCTGAGGTGGGAAAGTACCTGGCGTGTTTCAGAAACTGAGAGCCGGAATACCATGGGCAAAGGGAAAAGAAGATTAGGGGCAGCCAGATGGCTCAGTGGTGAGAGCGCATGCTCTGAACAACAAGGTTGCTGGTTCGATTCCCGCATGGGATGGTGGACTACACCCCCCCCCCATAACTAGATGGAAAACGGCAACTGGACTTGGAGCTGGACTGTGCCCTCCACAACTAAGATTGAAGAACAACAACTTGACTTGGAGCTGATGGGTCCTGGAAAAACGCACTGTTCCCCTTCCCCAATTTCCCAACACTGTTCCCTTCCCCAATTCTCCAATAAAATAAAATTAAAAATTTTTTTAAAAAAAGGAAGAAGAAGAAGAAGGAGTTTAGGTCCAAGATGCTAGCAGGGGTGGGCCTAGCTGACAGGGAGTTACTGTTTACCGGGTACAGAGTTTCTGTTTGTAATTATGAAAAAATTCTGGAAATGGATCATGGTGATGGTTGCACAACAAATTGTACACTTAAAATGGTTACAACAGTAAATTCTATTTCATGTTTTATGACTTTTTTTTTTAATGTGTTCCCACAGAAGCCCCTGGTACCATAGATTCCATTTCACAGATGTGGAAACAAGTGCAATCAGGCGCTCTGACAACTTCGCCTGACATCTGCTGTGCAAATTAGCGGCGGAGGCAGAATTAAAACCCAGGCCACCCAACTCCATGGCACCACCCAGGGACGGTACCCCGCTTCCAGCCTCAGACGCCCCTTCAAACTCAGGTCACACGTAGAAGGAAAATCCAGGCACAAGAGACAGTTCACCAGAAAGGAAAACAGATCTCTCCTGGGTATTATTAGCAGGTGAGGCAGCTGGGTGTGGAGGGCACCAGCTCTGTGGCTCTCACAGGAGATGAGCCCCAGGTAAAGCGGGGGGACTGTGTATCCACACATCTGAGCAGCTAACTCTGTACTCATGGCCGCAGCCTGAAACTTTCCACCAAAATCCCCACGTGCAGCTATTCAGCTCTTGGGGGAAGAATTAATGCGGGTCCCCAGGGCTGAGATTTTCCGCGTTTAGCTTCAACCCAGAGGAAAATTTTGTTAGAAAGTTTAAAGGGTGTGACTATTTTTAAATAATGAGACATTGGGGCCACCATGTCAGCACACCGGCACAAGTGAGAAAGGCTTGCATTGCGCCTCTTTTTTTCTTTTTTCCTATTACAATTCAAATGACTCAACTGCAAAAGAAAGTAAAGAAGGTTAATAATTAAGAGGTTGCCATAGGCCAGGAACTTGCTTTATCCTAAATGAGTGGTTCTCAACTAGGGGTGATTTTGGCCCCTGGGGGACATATGGCAATGTCTGGAGACATTTTTGGTTGTCGCTGCTTGGGGGTGGGCAGGAGGGATTGCTACTGGTATCTAGTGGGTAGAGGCCAGCGGTGCTGCTCAACACCCTATAACGCACAAGTTGCCCCACCCCACAAAGAATTAGCCAGCCCCAAATATCAATAGTGCAGAGGGTGAGAAACCCTCTCCTAGGTTCTCCAACTTGAGCGTGGATTCAAATTCCTCAGAGGGCTTGTTAAAATAGGTTGCTGGGCCCCACCCCCAGAGTTATGATTCAGTGGTCTGGAGAGGGCCCCAACTTTGCATTTCTGACAAGCTCCCGGGTGATGCTGACACTGCTGGTCTGGGGATGACAGCATGTGGGGCACTGTCTTGGGTCACCCTCACAAGTCTTTAGGGACCGACACTGTTCTGATCTTACAGATGCAAGACCTAAGGTTCTGACAGGGAACAAGCATTGCCCCAATGCTTGTGACAGAACTAAGTGACAGAACCAATATTCAAGCCCATATAATACACTCTCCAGCCTCTATGGGCGCCCATACGCTATGGTGCTCAGCCAAGAAGGTACCTTTGATGTGCATTTTCTCCAACCACGACCCTGCTCCAGCAATGGGGCTTATAAATTTCAGATTAAGGAGATCAAGCCCAGAATTCCACCATAGTGCCGTCCTGGAAACACTGCTTATAAATCCAGTGATTTAAATAAGATAACTATTTAAAGGTCCTCTCTGTGATCAAGTCTTTTGGAGGTTCTAGAAACGTTTTATAGAAGTATTTTATCCATGGTTTCATGCCCAATTTACTTTATTTGGGGACCCCTCCCTCATCCTTCATTCATATCCATTTTATTGCATTTGAAGTTGTTTATAGATTCCCTAAACCAATTTTGGTTTTTTTTTCCTTCCTACTTGGGTTCACCCTGGGACATCTTTCTGCCAAGCCTTGCATCACACTTGCATGGTGTAATGGAAATAGCGCTGGTCTGGGAGCCAGGAGACGGGTTCCAGCAGATGGGAAAAGGAGGTCTCAAAGTAGAATATTGCAACATCCCATCTTCTACCTCAGAGGGCTATTGGATTCCCTTGTTGACAAGGACTCACTGTTAGGTCACTTTGCTACGTGGTTAAGTACCATCATCCCTCAGTTCAGAAAAATCGAATCATTCAATGGTCACATGAGAAGCGTGTAGGTCACGTATCATATGGTTCCATTTCTATGAACTGTCCGGAAGAGGCAAATCCATAGAGACAGAAAATAGACTAGTCGCGTGTCCAGGGGCCGAGGAAAAGAGGGTTTGGGGAGTGGACTGCTAATGGATATGGGGTTTCTTTTGGGGTGATAAAAAGAAATCTGGAATTGGGTAGTGGTGATGGTTGCACAACCTTGTGAATATACTAAAAACAACTGAAGGTACTCTTTGCAAGGGGGGATGTTGTGGTATGTGAATTATATATCAAATTTTTTTATTTTTAGATTTTTTACTGAGAAATTGGGAAAGGGAACAGTGTTGGGGAATTGGGGAAGGAGAACATTGTGTTTTTCCAGGACCCATCAGCTCCAAGTCAAGTTGTCCTTCAATCTTAGTTGCGGAGGGTGCAGCTCAGGTCCAAGTCTAGTAGCTGCTTTCAATCTAGTTGTGGGAGAGCGCAGTCCACCATCCTATGCAGGAGTTGAACCAGCAACCTTGTTGTTAAGAGCATGCGCTCTCACCAACTCAGTGACAGCTCAGCTTGAGCACAGCTCACTGGCCCACGTGGGAATTGAACCAATGACCCTGTTGCTCAGAGCTCGCACTCTAACCAACTGAGCCACTCAGCCAGCCCCTCAAATTTTTTTTAAAGCTTCCCACATGATGCTGACACACAGCCAAGGAACTCAGTCTCTATCTTTATAAAATGGGGGCGCTGGTGTAGCCCCTGCCTCAGCAAGGTCAGAGCTCCACTAGTGTTGCGATTGGGAGAGCTTCAAAGGGCAGGTGCTGTGTCAAGCAAGGCTGTGACACTTCCTCCACTAACCAGGAGGTGTGAAAAGGGAAGTGTTTCGGGCTGGCCGAGTGGCGCAGTGGTTAAGAGCTGGCTTGGGACGCCAGTGGCCCCGGTTCGGATCCCACATATGGGGGCCAGTGACACTGCCCTCTAAAAAAAAAAAAAAAACACACAAAAAAAAAAAAAAAAAAGAAAAGGGAAGTGTTTCTTCCCCTCTGCCCTGTTCCTCTTTGCAGGGAATGGTGCTCCGTGTGTGGGGAGGGCAGCCTTACCCTGATAATTCGTTATCAGAAATGATTGCCTCGTTAGCATCCATCTTTCAAGCTGTGGCAGATGCCAGTTTCAAGCCACATTATGTACCGCAAAACTGATCTGGAGGGGGTGGGGAAAAAATACCAAGGCATGGCTGCCAAGGAAATACACACAAACTAAGAATAGCTTTGGTGATCAGCCCACTGTGCAGAAAGGTGAGATGGTTGCTTTCTCTGACCCAGCAAGTCTGAGATCTCGGCTTCTTTTAAGAGAAAAAGAAAGCCCTTCCGTCCGCCCAGCGGCCTCTATTATCAGGCAGCATGAAAGGTTGACTAGGAAACCACATCAGCTTTGCAGTGTCCAAAAATACAATGCAAGCTTAGCTGGCGTCTCCTGTGATTCCCAAGCAAGGGGACGCACTCTGGCTTCCTTCTGTCATCATGCTGTCCCCATTACCTGGCTGAACAGACATGCCTTTGAGGTAGCAAAGGCCTTTGGAGGGGAGGAAAATTCTCCCCCCGTGGAAATCCCCTTTGGTACAAAAATAAGCACTGGGTTGGTAATTTTCCTATATACACATTTTTTTTTTTTTTAATGTGAGCTAGCTGACTTAGGTGCTAGCTTTTTGCAGTGCCAAGAAATGTGGTGATGCCAGATCATTAACACAGCAGAAACCACCAAGCAGATGCCCTACAAATATAATGGGCTCAAGTCCCCAAATTGTTGGGAATATTGTTTTATTTTGAAGTCTCCTATGAAAACACCCCCGCAGAAGTTTCAGCTGGCTTGAGAATATGGCCACCCACACGAATGGGTTGGCAGTTTACTGGGCACACCATGTGTGCGTGTGTGTGTGTCTGTGTATGTGTGTGTGTATGTGTACTCTCCCGCATGCAGACATCCATATATTACACTCCTCTCAGCAACTTAGCACCTCCCCCAGGTGGCTTCCTGCAGGCTCCTGCCTTCTGCACATCAACCTCCTGCAAAGGAGTTCCCCTAGTGAAGGGTTGCAGAGAGTCAAATGCACTTCAAAAGGGGGATGGGATTGTGACTACACACACTGACAGTCAAACTCCCCCCTCAACAACTGTCTTAGCACAGAGCCAAGTGCAATCACACTTCAAAAGTCCTCCAGCTTGAGAAGAGGTTAGTGAAGCTTTTCTTTTTCCACTTTCTTTAAGAAAATAGTAGAAGGGTTTGATCAGGCTCTTTTGTCTCCTGGCTTGTTTTTGCTGGGGTGAGGTAAAGGTTATCTAGAGAAAAACCCTGCTTGGAGGCGGGAAGCAGGATCAGATGGCCTTAGGCGCTTCTTCCTTGTGTGTGAACTGATGTTAAAAGTCCCTGCCTTGATACTTGGGATCCCAACATCTTGTAAGCACAGATTATCTCAATACACAGTTATACCAATGTGATTGGTACAGCATGGACACTTCGGGTGTGATAAAACCATAGACAGCTCTACTTATCCCAAAGGCCACACTTCCAGCAACTCTACCCCACCCCAACTTGGGCACACAACCATAAAATAAACTGTAGATAAAGTCCTGTGAGAAGCTGAACATTTTCTCAAAGCCCAGACACTAATCTCTAAGAGTTTTCTTCAAGGAGGCTGTGGTAGGCAGAATTCTAAGATGGCCACGTGATCTGTTACTCCCTGGCACAACCTTTGCCCTTGAATGTGGGCAGAACATGTGACTTGCTTCTAGCCAATAGAATGTGGCAAAGGTGATGGGATGTCATTCCCCTAATTAGGACTCATTATAGAAAACTCATCTTAGCAGACTGGAGAGAAAAACTTTTCCCTTTTGACCTTGAAGAAGCAAACAGCCATGCTGTAAACTGTCTACAGAGACAGGTATATGGTTAGGGAACTATGGGTGACTTCTAGGACCTGAGGGTGGCCTCGAAGGCAACAGTCAGCAAGAACTATGGGGCCCTCCGTCAAAAAGCTGTTACAATCTGAATGAGCTTAGATGCAGAGGCATCTCCAGTCAAGCCTTCGGATGAGAAGGCAGCCCCGCCAACAGCCTGATTTCAGCCTTGTGAGACTGAGTACAGGACCCAGGGAAGCCATGCCTAGACTTATGGCCCATGAAAACCGCGAGATAATAAATGCGTATTGCTTGAAGCTGCTAAGTTTGTGATCATTTGTATGCAGCAATATAAAACTAACACAAAAGCCCTCAACGACTTGCTCACAGCTTTACTGATGCTTCTTACCCAATATTCAATACAGAGGGTTACCAATGCTTACTCAATACATAAATTCACGCACGTATTTTTCTGGAACACAGCTAATAAGATACGTAATATTTACTAGAAATACATAGCCATCAGGAACACACCCTGTACGAAAGAGACTCTTTGACAGCTGCCCAAGGTGCTGTAGTCGGTCTTTTAGCACACAGTGGGTATTCAAAGAACATTTAATGGATGCGTCAAGGGAATGGAGAGAAAAACAGAAAGCAGACATAAAACTCTAAATCATAATGACTCCCATGTATTGAAAATCCAGCACATGCCAGGCACAGTATTAGGGACTTCATATATGTTTCATCTTCACAGCAGGCATAACAAGGTGGCTATTACTAATTGGGTTTTTGAGATGCTTCAGAGAGGCAAACCCTACTTAGAGCGTGTAGCCCACTGCTTTGTATTATCATTCCTATCATAAGAACATCAGCATCACGCCCAAAACCCATAATGAAGAAGGCACCCAACATTGATAGGGTGTTGAGTCAACTGGCATTAGGCCATTCTACCAGCTGGGAAGAACAAACGTGATTGGGTCAGTGTGTGAGGTGGACAAGCTCTGGGTTGCACAGATGCTCAATCTGACAGTCAATTCCCACGCCTCCAAATCAATAGAGATTTTGGTAACAGCATCTTTTCTATTTGAAATGCTTAGAACTGCATGGCAAGATGTCAGATCATAAACAGCAAGAGGTAGCTTCCTCTTTCCCAGAAGAGAACCTGTTGGTACAATAGACCGAGAAGCATCAAGGGCTCTTCCAGAAAAGTCACCTTGACATCGGCAAAGAGACTATATGGTGACAAATGCTCAAGAACGGACCAGCTCGCAAGGACGTCAGTGAAGTGGAGGGAACTGGCTGGAGTGGGGCAAGTGAAGCACTCCTCTGGGGTGCGAAGTTTAAGAGGTGCCAAGAAACTCAAGCATATAATAAATAAATATAAAGAAAACACACAATATAAATATATAAAAATATAAACAGGATTGGCAGAGTGGTTCAGTTGGTTAAGAGTGCAAGCTGTGAACAACACAGTCACTGGTTCGATTCCCACATGGGCCAGTGATGCTGCGCCCGAGCTGAGCTGCTGGTGAAAGTGTGTGCTCTTAGCAGCAAGGCTGCCGGTTCAACACCCATATGGGACGGTGGGCTGCGCCACCCCAACCCCCCCTTCCCCGCAACAAAGATTGAATGCAGCACCTTGAGCTAAGAAGCCTGAGCTGCCGACAAGTGGCCGGATGGCTCAGTGTACAACAAGGTTACCGGTTCGACTCCCACATGGGATGGTGGACTATGCCCCCGCAACTAGATTGAAACCAGCAACTGAACTTGGAGCTGAGCTTGCGCCCTCCACAACTAAGATCAAAGGACAACAACTTGACTGGGAGCTGATGGGTCCTGGAAAAACATAATGTTCCCCTTCCCCAATTCCCCAACACTGTTCCCCTCCCCAAATCCCAAATAAAATCTCATATATATATATATATATATATATATATATATATATATATCTTATATATAGATATACATAGATATAGATATAGATGTATATGTGTTTATGTGTTGGTATATATATATATATATATATATATAGAGAGAGAGAGAGAGAGAGAGAGAGAGAGAGAATATATATTATTTTAATGTAATATTTTTAAAAATCAAAATCAATGCAAAATAACTCATGATGAATAAAATAGTCAATTATTTTTTTAAAAGATGGGGTATGGTTGATGGTTCATGTTAAGACCCTGTGTTTCTGTGCAATAGGAATCGTCACTTTCAATCAGCCCACTGCTCCTAGAGCCAGGAAGATACTGCGTTCCCTCACGAGGTGGGTTTATGAGGGTTGACAATGACATGCAAACAGATTGGACAATGCAGGGCTTTACCCATGGTCATGGTTTTTTGATTGCAGAGCTCTGCTAACTTTCTCACTTGGCTCAGAATATGGGACGATCTTTTGATAAGGGTACATAAGTACATAGGGGCACATATTTTTTCTTCTCCTCTTGCCCCAGTGTGGCTCTGCTCAGCCCTAGAAGAAACTGTCCAAACTCCCTTTCCCCAGCCAGCACTAAGGAGTCAAAGACGTCCGTCCTCACAAACATGAAACAGCAAAGGAACATAATGAACATAATTTTGAATTCAGTTTGAAAATTCTCGATGCCACAAAGTATGTCTCTGCTTG
Source organism: Aselliscus stoliczkanus (assembly GCA_033961575.1). Taxonomy (NCBI): domain Eukaryota; kingdom Metazoa; phylum Chordata; class Mammalia; order Chiroptera; family Hipposideridae; genus Aselliscus; species Aselliscus stoliczkanus. The sequence goes on from CM066736.1 coordinate 12,016,342, forward strand.
CTAACGGTGAATTACCAGGAAAAGAAAGGGACTCTTCAGTACAGCTGTCAATAGACTCCTATTTTAAGATGTTTTTGCCAAGGCAACCATGATAGAAAAATTCCTCCAAAGGTTCCAAACGTTTTATTTATGGATTCATCCCAAACACACACTGAACAATTCAGACAGGTCAACAACAGTCGCGGGATTTGGACTGCTTAGATTCAAATTCTGACTCGACCGCCTACAAGCTGTGTGACCTTGGGCAAGTTCCATAATCTCTCTGAGCTGAAAAATGGAGGATGAACATTGCATGCCCAAATAGTGCATGTGCTATACTTACACTAAAAAAATCATCCTCTGTTTACCTGAGATTCAAATTTAACTGTGCATAATCTGGCATTGAAAATTATTTTTCAAATATGTACATTTGAAAAAAAAAAAGCAACTTTGAAATGCTTTGTCAAAAATGGTCCACCTGTTCGCCCCTGAAGAAGCAGGCATCATATGTCAGGGAAAACCACTTACAAGGAATAGAACGGTGTCCCTGACACTATACAAAGAAGGAAGAGCTGTAATCATCAGGCCCTTTAAACAGAACGTTTGCTGGTTTAGCCAAAGTCACAGAGCTGGTAAATGGCAGATCCTGAATTCCAACCCAGCTGTGTTTAACCCCAAAGATGATGTTCTCTGCCCATGGGCCAGTGTCTCCCAAACGTGTCCCCTGCATCCCATCTTTCTGATCTTTGCCACAACCACCGCGGTTTATGTAAAATCACAATTGCTATTTCTTTAAAATCTGTATTCAAGTTAAAGCAGACCTACTTTCACTCTTCATTTTAGCCTTGTGCTACATCATAATATCTGTAAGCCAGAAGTTTGAGATGCGCATTATATATTTTCTGATACAAATAAAACACGTAGCTACTAAAATGCAAAATGTTTTTGCCCCCATGCTGGACCCCATCCCCAAACCACCATGTGTACGCCTAGTGGTCAATGTGCCACACTCGAGGAGGTTCGCAACTCTAGAATTTGTGAAAACAAGGAAGGGAGGCAGGCATTCAGAGGAGGAAAGAGAAAAACTAACATACTGTGGGGCTGGTCGAGTAGCTCATTGGTTAAGAATTGGCTTGGGAGCACGAGCTCTGAGTAGCAGGGCCGCCAGTTTGGATCCCACATGGGCCAGTGATGCTGCGCCCTCTACAGCTAAGATGGTGAACAACACCTCAACCTGGAGCTGGGCTGCCGTGAGTGGCTGCAGCCCCTGCTGCAGTGGGCTGCCATAGGCTACAGTGAGTGGCCCGCAGCCAGCATGAGCAGCCGGCAGCCAGAATGAGCTGCCAAGAGCCACGGTGAGCAGCCGTCCAGAGGCTGGCGACTGATCTGCCTCACCCAGGAAGAGCGCAATGATAATACCAACATGGGCCAGTGAAGCAACGTCCTCCACAACTAGACTGAAGAACAAAAGGACAGCAACTTGTCTGTTCCCCTTCCCCTATTCCCCAATTCCCCGATTCCCCAATTCCCCGATTCCCCAACACTGTTCCCTCCTCCAACTCCCTAATAAAATCTTAAAAAAAAAAAAATACACAAAAAAACCAACAAACCTAAAGGACTGTACCTAACATACTGTGTAAATTACACACCACAGCTATGGTATGTACGCAATGAAAAATTATGCAGGACCAAGGACTGCTGTGAACGTATTCTCTCCCCAGTGAGGACAGCATCTTTCAACAGAGAAAATAGTCTATTGAGAGGGATGTGACAAGGCTTGGAATCACAGCTCTGCCTTACTCCTGGGGACAGGACACTGAGAATAATAATAAAATAACCAGAAAACAGGAACTGTATATCCTTATCTTTCTGAAAATATTTGGACTAAATTACACCAAGTTCCCCCTTTTCTGATCTGATTCCATGACTCCAAAAGTAGGAAGACAGTATGTAATAATTAGCAGTAAAAATGACAGTTGGGTGATCACGATAACAGTTAACTTTCATTCATTCATTCCACAAATATTTATTGAGTACCCATTGGGGACCAGATACTGTTCTAGGTGTTGGGGACACATGGATGATATAAAAAAAATAACTTGTCTTCACACCACTTCTCTTCTAGGGAGGTATAAGCTTTGGAGGTGTCCACAATTCTCTCACTGGCTCCTTCCAGCAGGATTCTCATCAAATTCCCTGGAGAGCTTGTTAAAACACAGATCCCTGGGCCTCACTCTCAGAGTAGCTGATTCGGTAGGGATGGGATCTAAAAAATTGGTCGTTCTAACAAGTGCCCAGGTGATGCTAATTCATGCTAATGGTCAGGGACCCCACTTTCAGAACCACTGCCTTTCGACAATTCTATGAGGTGGATACTTTTATTTCCCTCCCTGGACAGATGGGGAAACTGAGGCTTGGAAAGGTTAAATTACTCGCTCAGATTAACACAGGAAGTGACAGCACCAACGTGCATACCTGGTCCTTTCTAACTCCATCTAGGAGATTAGCCTTTGCAGCAAACTGTCTTTATTCGGGATGGGGAGCCCTGCCACACTGGTTCCGCAGAGAATGAACAGGGGCACTTCTTTCTGCCAGAATTTATAAAACTTAAAGAAACAAGTCTTGGGCCGGCCGAGTGGCGTGGTGGTTAAGCGCTGGCTTGGGAAGCCAGCGGCCCTGGTTCGGGTCCTACGTATGAGGGCCAGTGACACTGCCCTCAAAAAAAAAAAAAAAAGAAAGAAAAGAAAAGAAACAAGTCCTCCATCCTGTGAACCTGGACGTGCCAGGTCTGGGAGCTCACGATGACGCTCGGCAGGTATCTCAGGTGAGATCTGGTCTCCAGGTGAAGGCACAACAGCTGCAGCCTTCTCCCAACACCCTTTCTAACTAATCTGCAGGGCTGGACTGACGTCAGCCACCATGAAAACCTGTCTCCGCCCTGACCTGTTTAGAGATTAAGAGAGCACAGAGCAGAGAGAGAGAGAGGAGAGAGGAGAAAGAGAATATCAAAAAAAACGAATGGAAAAATCTGCAAGCAAACCAACCACCTGTAAGAGTACAAGGTTAAAGTAAATTAACCTCACCTTGTTTAGTCAAGAAATGTAAATGAAGAGAAATTAATGTGCTAGCTTTCCAGAAATATCTGGAGGGGAAAACTGTAGCCACGTCTTTAATATTTAGATATTTCTCCTTTTTTTCTTCTGATAAAACTCTACGATGCTGGCTTCATAATAAACCTTTCACCACCCTCCTTTGGGAGCTGCCAACTTAGCGAAAAGGTATTCAATATAATCACACTACTTGTCTTCTAGAGAGAAAAATATCAAGTGGAAGCTCCTAGTGAGAGCTGGAAGGTGCTGGAAGATTCAGGTTGGGTAAAAGTAAAGGATAATTAGCTCCCAAGAAAGGCAGTAAGAAAAAGAAACATTTGGAGTAGGTATTTGCAAGAGGGAGTGGCTGACAATTTGTAGAGTGGGATTAATATCTTGCATTTGTATTTCGTGTTGAAAATGATTCGTATGTGAAAAAGCAAAGCATAGACTATATTTAAATGAACCTGTCACGTACCCTTTTACATACATTTCCAAATAAACATCAGGAAAAAATAACTAGACAACTCATCTTTGGCTTCGTTTATGCTTTTTTTTTCTCCAAGACTAATTATTTACTGAGTTTGGCTTTCTTCTGGATTACACTGGCATGTTTATTGAGCAAGGCTGCTTTGTGAGAAAAACAAGGCTTCTGAAATCTGAACAAATGTGGAAATGCACACCCACCTTCACCTTTAAGGGCTGTCATCAAGGCAAAATATTCCTAAGCAACGAGCCTTAGAAAGATAACAGTAACCCTGCCCTTTCTACCACCTTGAGGATATCTACAGTTTAACAATTTAAGTATCTCTGACACAAACACACAAAGACAATGCTTAGTCTTTGGGATCTCAACGAAGGATCCAAAGAGGTCAATGGTAAAGGAGACTTCAATGTGCCCTTACGAGAATGGGGGTGCATGGCATATGACATCATATACAGCAGACAACAAACAAACATTCTAACAAAACATAGAGCAGTCACGGACTTCGAACAAGTCACACTTGAGTTTCCAAAGCAAGTTGCAGGATAGTCCTTTGAATTGTTAAGGCAATAAGACAGCTGGGCAATGAAATCTCCCGTTCAATCCCAGTATTTAATTCACTGTAACCTATCGCCATATAAAATATTGAAACCAAAAGTGAGCCTTAGAGGACCTCTCAGCCAACCCAATTTTGGGAGGAAAGGAAGACACAGAGGGGTGGCATGAACATGCAAAGCCAGGAACCAAGCTGGTTCCAGAACCATGACTCAAACATGGTTCTGACTCACAAGACAATATGCATGGCCTTATACCAGTGGTTTTCAAACTGGGTTCCATGGAACTTTCCAGGGTCCCGTGCTGGAGTTTGGTGGGCAAGATTCCAATATTGCCAACTACTTCGGTCTAGTAGTTTTCCTTTTACCTACTTTTTATATTGGTGTCTTCAGTAAGATTTCACTTGGGAAAAGGGGCTCCACAGCCTGAACAAAATTTGGACACCCCTTCACTACCCCCATTGCCATCTCCTATAAAACAAATTCACTCTGAAGCTAGTTCCCTCCGTACCAGGTCTAAGTCGCCTGACCTTGTTTATCAAAAGGACAGTGGTGAGATGGGGGACGATGCCTCTCTGCCTCTCCAGCTCTCCTTCCACCGCCCCCCACCCCAGCTCCCATGTCTTTCAACTGGCGTTGGCCTCCGGCACCATTATCTAAGATGCTATTTACCAAAGGGTGCTACGTGTCCACCTGTCGCTGTCAGGAAATATTTTAGGTGGTGTTTGCCCATGGAATTAAAGCCTGAACCACATGGTATGAAAGTTATTCCCGTTTTCCAATTCTTCCTCAACTACATCAAGCGTATGCCAAAAAAAGTCCCAGGTGAGTGCTACTATAGCCTTCACAATTCCCAGCGCTTGCTAATCGCCTTCTCGGAATCAAGAAAGAGCTTCTATTTCCTCATTTGTAAGAGGAACACCTGCCTCATAGGATGGTTGTGAAACGTGCCCAGCACAGCATCGAAAAGAGTTCTCACTGGCTAATGGGCTCTCGCTTCGTACCTTTTCCTGTAGAAGGCTCAGAAAAGCAGGGCTGAATAACGGCCCTGCCCTCAAACGTATTACTCTTTCTATTACTCTTAAATCACCATTTAAACTTACTTTTCTTTTTTAAAAAGCATCAAGATGTCACAAGATCCCCTGGAGGTGACCAGAGAAATGCCCTGAGTAGTACGGACAGGGAAGACGAGAACCCCACCTGTATCCTCTGAAGACAGTGCATAGTATTAGCCGCCATTGTGGGATTCTTGAAAAAAGATTCTGGAGTGAACTGCTTTGGGAACTCTTGGATCAAATGTCAGCTTAGAAGATGGGCATGCGTCTAGCATGAAGTGAGCCATAGCATGGGCATTTGTGAGCTCACCTGTGTATGCTGCTTTGTCACTGGCAAAGGGAAGACTGTCGTTCCCAAAGACCAGAGGGCTGGCCATGTTTGAAATTCACTACCAGATGCTCCTGCCATCGAGGCCACGTAGAAGCCGCCACAGCCAAGTGATCATCGTACCCACTACTTTGCCTTTAAGATACCACATGTTTCCAGGCCTCCATACACCAGTCATGCCTGATGAACTTGTATGCATCCTTCAAAACCTAATTCAAAGGTCATTTCCTATGTTGAGTCTTCTCTATGGTAGATTGTATTATTGATCTGCAAATACTCTCTCTTTCTCTCTCTCTCTCTCTCTCTCTCTCTCTCTCTCTCTCTCTCACACACACACACACACACACACACACACACACTAATCCTGCTGCCCCCCACACACACACACACCTTAAAGATGGTCTTGGTCAGGTGACTTGCTTTGGCCAGTGGAATCTGAGTGGAGAGGATGTTTGGTCTCTTGTACCCCTATGATCGGTCACAAGAAGAGGAAGTCCAGGTAGTGGCAGTTCCTACAGGCTGGGTTCCAGAATGAGAATCCCATGGAGCAGACGCGAACCCATGCCACAGCCTCCAGCGGGGCTGCTACAGTGACTTACAGACTAATGCGCAAGAAATAGAGTGTTCATTGTTGTATATCAAATCGAAGTTAGGGATTATTTGTTACCGCAGCAAAAGCCTGACTAATACATTCTCCCAACAAAACCTCCCTCCTCTGCTGTGGCAGTACTTGAACATATCTCTACCCAAGGACTTTTTATCATCCTCTAGATTTTTTTCTATAGAAGTCCATGTCCTCATGAGACAATTCCTTAAGGGCAGACACTATATCTCTCCCACTTTCTTTTTTTTTTTTTTGAGGGCAGTGTCACTGGCCCTCGTATGTGGGACCGAACCAGGGCCGCTGGCTTCCCAAGCCAGCGCTTAACCACCACGCCACTCGGCCATCCCTTCTCTCCCACTTTCTTATATGGCAGACATTCAATACACTGGTTGAATAAATTATAGTATTAACTGGACAAATCATGATGTTCACATGCTCTCAACCACTGCAGGCCTAAGCAGCAAACACGAAGAGAATTTTAAACATCCCAACACATTGCCTTGCAAGAAGTCAGGGCTTATGCTTCTTGGGCCAGGAGGCCCACTTGTCCAGAGCCTCAAATCCAGAAAGGACTTCAAATTCAGACACCTGATGCCACTCAAAAGGCCATGAAGCACAATATCATGTGTGCTACGTGTGTTGATTTCCTAAACGGAAACATTTAAAGCGTATCACCAACTTGCATAATTCTGTGTCAGCCTTTCCTTATTTTCTTCTTTTCCAAAATACCAGGAAACTTAAAAAATGAAAGTGATCTACATCTCGCTCAATCTCTAGGAGGTGTTGCAATAAACAGGAGTCTTGGATTTCCAATGCCACTATGTACTAAATATGAAAATTAAGCTCTCCCAAGATCAAATTAAGCTGCAAAGCTGAGTGGGAAAGGCTGTTTCCTGGGTTAGTTGTTGGGATCTATAGCCCTGCTTACTGCTATATCTTGACTTCCTTGTTAAACGTGGAGATTAATATTCCACAAATGGTGCTATGTCATATTCTTCTGGGAAACACAAAAAAATAATTCCTGCGTCCCGAAGACGCTGTGGAACCTGAGGATTTACAGCAAAACCTTGCCACTATAGAGAATTATGTTATTCCAAAAGGGTTTCGTAAATGCTTTTGGGTGATGAGATTATGAAACTGGTTTATACTTCTCAACACTTTTGCATGCTGTCCAAAAGTTCAACAAGGAGCCAGATTTAAACATATCAAGGAGAGGGAAAATACAGATTAAAAGGAAGAGTGATTTGAGTTTAACACGTTAGAGGTAGTGTTTTCTCCTCGGAGGGTATATTTCAGGAAACTAGCAAGCGGGGATCTGTAAAGACAGTGAAATGCCAGCTAGGCGCTTACCTAGTCTAAAAAAAAAAAAAAAATTCATTGGTAATCAGTCCCCTCAGGGCAGACACTGTTTCCAGCAGTTCTGAAAACAGTTTGTTCCTAATTAACCTTTTGGTAAGAGTCTCCAGCAGGCCCAGAGGTGAGAGGCCCTACCGTGGGCAGGGGGGCCAAAAATGGGAGATGGGGCGACTGCAACAGAGTCATCTAGAAAACGAATGACATAGCTTGTGCCCACCAGGGGCTGGCCTCAGAAGCAGAGAGCTCGATCCCTCGGTGGCCCAAAAGGAGTAATATCTAGGGATTTGTACAGTGCGTTTCTAGACCAGGACACAAGGACCTGGTTTCTTAGGGCTCTGAGCTGCTCACATGACAGGGGGTTAGGAGAGCTTTGAACGTCTCCCCTGAGGAAGCAGTCACCTCTTCCAAGTGTCATGGAACCATAACGATACCCAGCCTTGTCTGCCCCCACCCCTGGCACGCCTCTCACTCACCCCTGTAAACCTGTCAATCCTACTATACTGGATCAAATAGCTTCTTCCCAAAACTCAAGTCCCCCCTGGAACCTCAGAATGTGACCTTATTTGGAAATAGGGTCTTTGGAGATATAATTCAGGTGAAGAATTGAGAGCAGATCATACTAAACTGGGTTGGGCCCTACCTAAATCCAATGACAGTGTCCTTACAAGAGATGGAAGCAGGACACACAGAGACACAGAGAGGAGAAGGCCATGTGAAGACAGAAGCAGAATGGAGTGAGGCTGCCACAAGCCAAGCGATGCCTGGAGCCATAGGAAGCTGGGAGAGGCAGGAAGGATTCTCCCTCTACAATTTTCGGGAGGAGCATGACCCTGCTAAGACCTTGAACTTGGACTTCCAGCCTCCAGAACTGTGAGAGTATACACTTCTATTGTATTTGTGAAATGTTGTTTCAGCAGGACACTGATACACCCACCTCACCCAGGTTTTCCACCCTGGCCTCTTGAACCCAGCTCCTACACGCCACTCTCTCCCGTGACTTTTCTTCTCTGTCCCTCTCATCACTCTAAATGGGGCAACTGGCTCCAAAAGGGTACAAGGGGGTCTTGCCAATTACTGGCTCTGTCACACTGGATATATGTTACATCAAACTCTTGGTTCATCAGATTTCCCGTCTGAAAACTAGGGAGAATAATATTCTGGGTATACACTGTTATTATAGGATCAAACAAGTGCACAGCACTTCAGTACAGCACCTAATCCTGAGGAAACACTCAACTGACTTTATCTGTCATACTTGGTAATGGTTTCAACTCAGTCGCAAAGCCCCTTTTTTTGGCACTGCCTCGTAAGTTGATCTGCACAGACTTGGATAGAAGTGGAGCTAAGAGAACAGAGGAGTCTGGGGTTCCTGGAACTATGCAGAAAAATTGGCGGTTGCTAAATAACAACAATGTCAGCACTTTACAGTTTGCAAACGACTTCTTCCACTTTGTGATTTGTTCTCACAATAACTTTGCAAAGTAGAAGTGATTGTCCCTGTTGTAAAGATGAAAAAACAGAAGCTCAGAAGGTTGAATTCAGATTCAGCTAACACTGATTAGGCATTGACCTCCAATTTCTTACAAGTCAGATTTGTAAAATTCCAGAGATTATAAAATCTCTGATTTCTTTCCCTTTGCATCCTTGGGTCTGTCTTAGGGCCTGACGATAGCAAGTACTCAACAATAGTTTTGTTTTTTTTAATTCAAAAAAATTTTTTTTAATTGGGAAACAGTGTGTTTTTCCAGGACCCATTAGCTCCAAGTCAAGTAGTTGCTTCAAACTAGTTGTGGAGGGCACAGCTCAGTGGCCCATGTGGGGATCGAACCGGCAAACTTGGTGTTATGAGCACTGCGCTCTAACCACTTGAGCTAACTGGACACCCCTCAATAACACTTTTGATGAAAGTGACAAGTGATACAAGTTCATATGCATTTGCTAACTATAATGTGAATTTAAGGATCTCGAATCGTGGAGAACTGTGGGTCAGCATCTCAGAGACAAGCCCAATAAAAGACACATTCAAGTACCCAGGATTTCAGCTGTACACTGAAGGTCAGCGAAAACAAATGTTAGCTGGGCTACAAGGTCACCCAAAGCCATTACTGTACCATCCACAGTCTGTGTGTCTGCAGTGACTCTTTTTCCTACCCAAAAGTCAAGATGCAAGATCTGATAAACCCCACCGCACTTAGGGAGACACTGGAGCAGAGAACTTTCAGCCAAGATGACCATGCATTCACTCTTTGAACCAACACTGAACTACATACTGACACATCCTAGGCAATGAGTGACACTGACGTGGCCTCTGCCATCAGGCTGATCACAGACTAAACTCATCCTGCGAAATCCAAGGAAAACCATCATACCTGTGTCTTCCATGTATCCTGATAAATTTAGAAGCTTTGGGATATATCCTAAAAAGTTTTCCTCTTTTTTTTCAAGACCTGATTCAAGTATCTCCTCCTCGAAACCTTCTCCAAGACCTGAGGAAGACTAAAGCTCTCTCACCTGCCCACGCAGATCACCCTCCCCTCATCTCCCCCACATACGGAATTACCAAAACCTCTACCGTTAAGCTATCCTGTAAAGTGTTAAGCTCAAATCACTCTTCCTCTTAATCTGTGTTTTCCCTCTACTTTATATTTTTAAATCTGGCTCCTTATAAATCTTCTCTTATAAATCTTTTCGGGTCCTTCAAACCAGACTTTGAGGAAATGGCCAATGTATCATTTTGTCGACTGAAAGATTAGCAAACAATTCCACTTCGGTTTCTTGCTTTCCCCGCAATCCATCACATTCTGACAGCATCCGCATTAGTGTTCCCCAAACTAGGGTACATGAAACCCCAAGGTGCCTCCGATGGATTCTCGGAGTGGAGGGGTCTAAGTGTATCAGCCAAGAATGTTTAAATTTTTAGTTTTTACTTCAAAGGTCATTTTCTTAATGGTACATGGACATACTACACCTGCTGGATCACATGGCTGCCCACCATGTAAAACAACCTGGCCATTTCAGCACCTGTCATTTGTGAGCTTTTTGGTGCCACGCTGCTCTGCTTTAACCATCACATGCTGATGAGCATAGAACTGAGGCGGATTTAACACACAAGATAATGGGTCCCCCTAGTGAAGGTCAAATGAAGTCACCCCTGCCACTCTTCCTTCCCCAGACTACAGGCAAACTAAGCCACCAGAGGTACACACCGGAGGCTCACCAAAGACCAAACGACCTGGGCAAGAGTAGATGAGTCCCGTGCAAGTTGCAGTGAGCAATTGGCTTTCAGGAAAATGTCATTGGCCCCACTGGTGTTATCCACTGGAATATGCTGGGTTTGCAAAATAGTTAGCATTAGATTGTTGCAAATTTGTTTTGTCTTCATAATTCTCTAACATCTGTAAGCATAAGATGTTGACACCTAGGATGGCACAGGGGTTCTTCTCCACCTAGGCACTGCTGATATTTTGAGCAGGACAATTCTTCGTTGTGGGGGCCTGTCCTGTGCATTATAGGATGTTGTTGAATATCCTGGCCTCTACCCACTAAATGCTAGTAGCACACCATCCTCCCTAAGTCATGACAACCCAAATGTCTCCAGACATTGCCAAGTGACCCCTGGGAGGAAGCAAAGCCACCTCAGTGAAGAACTAGTCTTTTGTTGGTAGAGATTTAAGTAACATTAAAATAAGTCCATATATTGAAAAGATGTGTTCCTTTCTAAAAGGGACATTCTTTATGTTTGAAAAACCCCAGCTGACCTAGCACCAGCACCCATCGGTTGTTATATCTGTGGATCTACTGGAATATAATCAATATTCAGAATCCGTACTGTGTATGGCTCTCTGCGCTCCATTCTCTCCTCAGCATCAGAGGATGCAAACGGGCAACTCACAGGCCGCCAGATCCGGCCCACAAAAGCGACCTTTCAATGGTGCATGAGTTGCCAACATTTGAAATTAGGAGAAATCATGTCAAAGCTGAACGTCTGGCTTCTCTTGGAATACACACAGAAGATCCAGCAATTCTGAACCCACATTCCTGCATGGAAACCAGGCTGGAACACAGCAGTGACTGTCCCCACTTTCCAATCTGCCCATCTCCTCCCTACCCCCTCACTCACTCCTTCTTACCTCACACCCAGGCAGGCAATGGCAACTCTATGAGGGATGGCTTTCTGACTGAAAGGGAAGGCTGACAATTGATCTGAGCTGCCCTGACTCAGGAAGGAAGACTGCTGTTATTTAGACTGTATGTTTATGTCAAAGGACACTGCCTCGTTCATTACGATGACCTCTTTGGCACCTCTCAGCATTTGAGTCTGCGAGCCTAAGCCTTCCATGGTGCCTTGTGCAGCATCCTAAAGTACACCTCTGACCACACCTCTCTCCTGCTCGTAAACTTTCACTGGCTCCACTGCCCATTGAGCAGTGTTCCAGGCTCCTGACCATATGACTTCAGTCTTGATGGGCAACTTCCACACACTCCAGCTACAGACCCTGCATGTCCCTGCCCTGTCACCTGCCTACTCACCCTATTACTTCTCCCCTACCATCTCCTCCTGACCTTTCAATACCCATGTCAAATGCTGTCTCTTATAAACCTTTTCAGGTCCTTCAAACGAGGCATGATCTTGTCCCTGCTTTAAACAGTCCCTGGGCTTTAACTGTAGCTGGTTGGTGAGTAAGTCCCAGAACCCGAGGCTGCTCAGACCCCAACAATGAAGAGATAGTTCAGATTTCTCCAGATTTCTCCCTTGGTCCCAAGCACAGGATTGTTTGGCAGGACCTCTGAGTCCCCCTGTAGCTGTCAACAGCCTTGAATAGAATAATAGGTTCACAGGAGCATTCTAAGGCATACATGGAGATATCATCAGTTTTAACACAATGTAGCAGGAGGCAAATCCTCAAGTAGGCATGTGCGAGGCTATTTGTTGCAGAGCTGTTTGTAATAACAAAATAATCAGAAATATCCTAAATGACTACTCATCAGAAAACGATTAAAATATGAAACATCCATATCATGGTTGTCATTAGTGCTATTCACAAATTCCTAGTTCATTTTTCATAAAAGTCTATACTTCCCCATATCCTTTAAAGTAAGGCAGGGCTGTATGACCTGCTCTGGCCAATGGAGCATAAGCAGAAGTGGCACGTGTCACATCCACATGGAAACCTTCAAGAGCCAGTATGGGTGTCTCTACCATCCCCTTTTTCTGCCTCAGTGACTGTGGGATTGAAGCCTCCATCAGCCTAGGCTCATGGGCAACTCTGATTTGTAGAAATCCCTGCTGACCTGCCTTGCACATGCAGCATGAAAGAAAGACAAACTTTTGTTGGGTTGAACTGCTGAAATTTGAGGGCTGTTTGTTACTGCAGCATATCTTAGCCCATGCTGACTCAGTTTCCTCATTCTGTAGCATAGAATGCAGCACTCTTAAAAGATGAGACTGGGCCAGCCGAGTGGCGTGGTGGTCAAGCGCTGACTTGGGAAGCCAGCAGCCCCAGTTCGGTCCCACATATGAGGGCCAGTGACACTGTCTTCAAAAAAAAAAAAAAAAAAAAAAGATGAGACTAACCACTATAAATAATATGCACCTAACAAAGCCCCAAAATATGTGAAATAAAAACACACAGAATGAAGGAAAGAAAAAACTTAATAATAATAGTTGGAGACTTCAATACTCCACTCTCAATAAATGATAGAAGAACTAGACAAAAGTCAGCAAGAACAGAGGAGACTTGAAAAAAAAGTAACGAATGATAGGACCTATTACTAAATGAAGAAAGAACATTATAGAATGATGTGCATAGTACAGGTATAAAATACATATTTATATACAAATAAAACAATGGTACATGTTTCCTATAAGCATATACATGTGTATGCACACAGAAAACAGTCCATAAGAATACACAGTGAACTGATCATACTCTGGGGGATAGGGAACATGTCCCAGTATTGAAGGGGTGCTCAAGGGCATTTTAGTGCTATCTATACTTTTTTTTTTTACCAGGGGAATGCATCATGCATTATATAAATAATTTTTTAACAACTTCAATGAAAGAAAAATAAAGGAGGTCCTATGATAGTGGCTATAACCTGGAATAAAGGAAGAATAAGACCATTGCCTAGACTAAACTAAAATAGATGAATAAGAGTTATACACTGATACCATTAACTGAGCACCTACTCTATGCCAGGCCCTAAGCCAGCTACTGACTCTGGATGCATCAATTTGAAACCTCACAAGAGCCCAGTGGGAGAGATACAGTTATGATTTGTGGTAACTTGCGGGGGTGAATGGCCATCCCTAAAATTATATTCTATAGCATAGTTTTTTAACTTCTATCAGTAAATTCCATGCTCAGGATGGACATGGCAGGTTCCCAGTGTGGGTGCCCACACTACAAAACAGGGTATAGGTGAGGAAGGATCGGAGAACAAAGAGGCAGAGTTTCTGAATCTGGGGCCCACCTGGCCTTAGGAAGGCTTTGCAGCCAACAGAAGGTAAACTCCTGGGGAGTGGGCAAATTTATGAAAATGTGGATTCACTGCAGGTGGCAACACAACAACCCTCCTCACTCTAAGTCACAGCTATCTGTGTCCTGTTCTTACGCCCATCCTCGTACTTGATCATTGAGTACTATTGAGTACCATCACAATGTGGTGGCCCGGCTTGGGGACCCCGGTACTTGGTGTGAATCCTGGCTCTGTTTAGTCATTGTATAACTTTGACTTCTCTGGACCTCAGTTTCCTCATCTGTAAAATAAGGGTAATAATAAGATCTCCCCAAATGGTAATTACCATAATTACATGAGCCAATATGTGTAAAATCCTCAGAACGGCATTTGGCACATTAAATGCTATGTAAGTGCTGGCTGCTACTGTTATTCTTAATTCCACAAATGCCAACTGTGCTGTCTGGCATATGATAGATGCTCAGTAAATACTAAGCAAGTTGAGGAAAGCCATCTTGGAGGCCACACTGTGAGACCTTATCATAAAGAGGCTTTTGGAGACATGTCTAACCAAGGTGATTAACACACAATCTTTGGAGTCAGGCTGATCTAGACACTGCTGCAACAGGCTGTGTGTCTCTGGGTAGGTTGCTTCACTTCTCTGAGCCTCAGTTTCCTCAACTGTAAAATGGGTATTGATCCTATCTCCTCAGAACTTCTGTAAGAACTAAATGCAACCAATATAAAGCACTCAGCACCATGCCTAGCACATAATACATGCTCATTAAGCGACAGTAATTATTGTCACAACTAAGTCTCTGCATTGGGCTCACTTTACCCTACTTCTTTCCCATCACAAATACTGTTAGAATGGCATCCCCAAGAGGATCCATAGCTAGTAAAGTGGTTTGAACCTTTCAAAATAAAAAGAAGCAATCGGTAAATAGTAGATGCTCTTCTTACGTACATAAATGCAAATCCCCAGAGTTTAGCAAATGTATGTTTCTGTGACAGCTCTTTATGGAGGCTGCATACTTTTATTTGCTGAGCATTTGATGCGCTAAATGTAAACAAAGAATGATGAAGACTCTAACAGCAATCCTCAGACGGAAGCCAGGGCTCCTTCCCAAGCTCCCTGGAAGCTTAACTCTTCGGCAGGCATGTTGATGCGGTATATTTAGGCTGCTAATCACACCCAGAAACGTTCCCACCTATCTGAAGACAGGGCAAACCCAGTGAGGCTCAAATTAGCAACATCCTACAAAAATCTCATCAGGCAATCTAATGCAAATGACTTAACTTCTCCTCAGAGAAATACTGTGAGAAAGTCTCCCTCACAGGCTCAAGTTCACTGCTTCAGATCAGCTATCAGGACAATAGAAGGAGCCTCTTGGTCAGAGACTGCGTGGCTAAAAGAGTATATGTCAATCAACGAGGGGTAAATGAAAGCAGTTGGCAAGAGTTCCCTATTTAAAGAAAACCTGGGCTAGCCGGGTGGCTCAGTTGTTTAGAGCGTGAGCTCTGAGCAACAGGGCCACCAGTTCGATTCCCACATGGGCCAGTGAGCTGCCCCGAGCTGAACTGCCCCTGAGCAGCCAATTGGCAGACGGATGGCTCAGTTGGTGACAGCGCGTGCCCTTAACAACAAGGTTGCCGGTTCGACTCCGTCCCCCACCCCCCAACTAGATTGAAAGCTGTGACTGGACTTGGAGCTGAGTTGTGCCCTCCAGAACTAAGACTGAAGGACAACAACTTGACTTGGAGCTGATGGGTCCTGGAAAAACACAATGTTCCCCTTCCTCAATTCCACAACACTATTCCCTTCCCCAATAAAATCTTTTAAAAAAGAAAAAGAAAAAAGAAAATCTGGGAAGATCATATGGTAGGGTGAACAATGGTCACATTTAAAACACGTGGGAAGGGCCAGCTGCGTGGCACAGTGGTTAAGAGCTGGCTTGGGACGCCAGCAGCCCAAGTTCGGATCCCACATATGAGGGCCAGTGACACTGCCCTCAAAAAAAAAAAAAAAAAAAATTAAAATACGTGGGAAATTTAACATGAGCTTGACTTCATGTAAGAAGTTATTTTTGAAGACCCAAAATCAATAGAGTTGATAGATTTCATGATTGATGTACCAGACCAGTGCCTGATTGACAAAGAACTACTATTTCAGAAGAATGGAAACACTTCTAAACCAAAGTAAACATTAGTATTTAGAGCTATCAGATCCTAAGTAGAAAACATTCATTCTCACTCGGGGATTCATTCATCCATCATTATTACACTTGTACCACGTACAAGACACACACAAGCATGGACTCTCTCCTCATGGAGCTTACAACTGAGTGGAGAGTAAAGGAGAAAGAAAATACAGATAGACAAATGAAATACAATCTATCCTCATTATTCACAGATTTGCCTACTTGCTAAAATGTATTTGTAACTCCAAAATCAATACTCCAGGTGTTTTTACGGTCATTTGGGAACATATGCTGAGCAGTGAAAGCTCTTGAGTTGCCCGCTGTTTGTTGTCAGCAGAGGTCGAAACAAGTGACACTTTGGCTCCTTGTTTCAGCTTCCTCCCATAGACAAGTGTCCTTTCCATGGTCTATTTACAGCCACATTCTCATGCCTTTTTTTTTTTTTTCGTGATTTCACTGTTTAAAATGGCCCCCAAGGGCTGGCCGACTGGCTCAGTTATTAAGAGCTTGCTCAAGAGTGCGAGTTGAGCTCTGAGCAACAGCAGTTCGATGCCCAGCCCGAGCTGAGCTGCCGTTGAGTTGCCAACAGGTGGCAGAAGGGCTCAGCTAAAAAAAAAAATGGCCCCCAAGGTTAGTGCTGAAGTGCTGTCTGGTGTTTCTAAGCTCGAGAAGTCTGGGATGTACCTTATGGAGAAAACACGCATGGTAGATAAGCTTTCAGGAACAGGCTATGGCCGTATTGGTGGTGAGGCCAATGTCCTGATACATTAAATGAGGTATCTTTAAACAGAAACACACACCAAACAAGGTTATCTATTGATCAGTTGGCGAAAACGTGGCCAGACGTTCATAGGAACCTGGGCCTGTAACCTCCCCTGGGGCAGTGGTTCAGCATTCATTAATTCAGTGATGACTTTCTAAAACTACTATGAATAATGAGAATCGACTGTACTTCAAATCTATACACGCAATAAACAAACAACTAAGCTGAAATAGAGCTCAACGGGGTGCCCTACTTTAGGTTATTAGAATACGGAGCGCATAAAATAATCTACCTTTTGTGTAAGAAAGGGGATAATATTAATTAGCATATTTGTTAATATTATTGGTCACATAAGTACATATATGTATACATACATATATGTTTGCCTTTTTAATGGAGGTTAAAACTAAAATAAAAATTGTTAAACTGAAACAAATGAACGCATCTGTATATCAAGTTGGTGACATAACTTATACAGAGAAAAAAAATTTATGTGACTCTAAAACATAGTATTTTGACTACATCTAGCAGGACATATCCTAATGACAAAAAAAAAATAGTACTGCAAAAAAATTTTTAATTATATTCAGTATTCTATTTACTAGTAGCAGTATAAATATCATTATTTTGAAACATGTAATAAGTATTTAGGTCAAAATTCTTAGCTTAGGAGAAAAGATATGCAAATATAAAATCAAAAGTTAAATAAAATCATATAATCTTATATTTAAGTTGGAAATATCATTATGAATTCATTTCCTCACTCTAAAATATATTTGTTTTCTAACTCTGTCTACTGAAACGATAACCCAGTAGCAATGGTCACCTCTAGTGCCCAACTCTGGTGTCTAGACATCATTGTCACTAAAAAGTATTAGGGCTTCTTTAAGAAATGGCCAATTCCAGGTCTGGAGGCCAAAATAATCCTGGGACCAATTCTTGTGCCAGAATTCAAGACCATTAAGACCATATCCGGAGAACATGGGAGGCAACTTAAAATGTCTCCCATTAGTCAAAGGTAGGACATTTTGAGTTTCAAAAAGAGTCATGGCTGCAGTGGACTGAAACACATCAAGGAAATTATTTTAAATCCATGAGCTCATAATAATATTTTTCTAAACAACTGGCCATCTTTGGGTGTTGCTAGAATATCAACTATATATTTGAAAAACTGATAAGTAAAGGGAAAGAATCAGCATTTATCCTGCCTTTCTATATAAACTGGATTTCAGGATAACCATCACAGTGATACGCAAACGTTACGTACAAAATATTTCTAGATTGGGCTGGCCGAGTGGCGCATTGGTTAAAAGTTGGTGTGGGAGAGCGAGCTCTGAGCAGCAGGGCCCCGGTTCGAATCCCACATGAGGGCCAGTAATGCTGCGCTCTCTACAGCTAAGATGGTGAACAACAGCTCAACTTGGAGCTGGGCTGCTGTGAGTCCCCGGGGACAGCATAGCTGCAGCCCCGGCTGCAGTGGGCTGCCATAGGCTACAGTGAGTGGCTGGCAGCTGGTGTGAGTGGCCAGCAACTGGCATGAGCTGCTGTGAGCCGCTGTGAGCAGCTGTCCAATGGCCAGCAAGCAACTGCCTCACCTGAGAAGAGCGCAAGGATCATAATACCAACATGGGCCAGTGAAGCAATGTCCTCCACAACTAGACTGAAGAACAAAAGGACAGCAACTTGTCTGTTCCCCTTCCCCGATTTCCCAATGCTGTTCCCCTTCCCAATTCTCCAATAAAATCTTTAAAAAAAAAAAAGTTTCTAGCTTATGATGTAAAAGGAATGATAGAATTGGGAAAGCATCCTATTGTAACCCCTCATGGAATAAGGGATCTAGACAGGATCATCAGCGGATGTCAGTTATTAGGTCAAAGATTATTAGAATGCATTATAATGGGTACATCAGGTTCACAACACCCAAGCCCGTTTGATCCATGTTGGCATGACTGAATGTGCAAAGCCCAAATATCATGTGCTTTCTGGTGTGATCAATACAAAATACACAGCAGCACCTATGAAGTATTATTGCAAAAGGACATAAATTAATACACTGGAACCTAATCAACATCTCTAGGTTTAGTTATCATTTGATAGGAAATATGGGGGTAGAAGAACACGTTAAACCACCCCGCCTCTCCAAGGAAGCGTGAAAATTCTACAGGACAAATGATTCCGTTTCTTAGCCATGAAAGCAATATTTTTAAAAGGGAACAGGAATTATAAAGATGAAGAACTGAAAGAGACCTATAAACCAAATGCAGTGTGAGATTCTTGAATGACTCCTGACTCCAACAAATCAACTTCAAAAAAACAAAAACAAAACCATTTTAAAAACATCTGGAGAATGTGAGCATAGACTGTGTACGAAATTATATTAAGAAATTAGTTTTTATTTAATAAGGTAGGGGAGCAGCTTTATGGCTATATTATTTTAAAAGGCCTTACCTGTTTGGGATGCATACTGAAATATTTACAGGTAAAAGATTACAATCTTTGGGCTTTGCTTTAAAATATACCTGTGTGCATGCACATGAAAACACACACACACACACACACACACACACACACACACACACACACAGAGGAATGGAGACAAATGAACAAGATTGCAAAATGTTGATTACTGGTGCATCTGGGTGATAAGGGCATTCTACTATTTTTTTCTCTGATGTTAAAATTTTCCATTAAGAAACGTTTTTAAAATAATAAATTGTCTCCTGTGGACCTTCTTTTTTGAAGGGGAAGATAGTTACTGATGACAATTTTAACACCTGGTGGTATTTTTACATGATAATTACATAATAATGACAGCAGCAGTAGCTGTTAATATTATGACTTCCTACATGCCTGATATAAGGCTAAGCATTTTACCTGGATCATCTCATTAAATCCTAACCCTGAGAAGTAGGTCCCATCATTATCTGTATTTTACAAATAGAAAAACAGAGACACAGTGGTGCTGAAAGATGCACAGCTGAGAAACAGAAACCCAAGCTTTGAACCCAGGACTGATTCCGGAGTGTATGTGTGCTTATCTATTATGGACACTGCCCAACATAGCCTTTTCAGAACCAAAACAGTGGCTGCCTATCGATCTTTCTCACGTAGATCTGGAATCAAACAACAGAGGGGAAAAAAAGAAGAAAACCAGCTCTCCCTCCATCCTACCTAAGTGTCCTTCTTAGGGAACCATGCAAAGCATCACTAGCCCATTTTATTTTCTGCTACAAAAAACAGGACCTTGTTGACAGAGATGCTTTGAGCACCGAACATCATGTGCAAAGCACCCCCAAGGATGATGAAGGCTCCAGAATTCCTAATGAGCATCCCTCAATTAGGAGACTGGAAACCGCTCCTTTGGAGGTAAATTACACGTTTGATTTGCATAGGTTGGGGCTGCTTTGCATATGTTGGCGGAAACTGGTAGGTCTCTCCCAGGAGGGGCTTGGGTACCGTTTCCAAGGGCTCTTTCCAACCCTGAGGAAGGTTCCCTCAATGTCCCTTCTCCTGGTCATGTGTTTAGACCTAGCAGAGGAGGAAAATCACACAGCACCCACCGGCAGTAAAAGCCACAGATGACCCTGCACCATGGAGGCACGATTAAAATCTGAGGGTGCCCCTGGTAGATCACCATTGGCTGGGCATCCTGGGAGGAATACAGCATGGCTTGTGGGACAGCAGGTCCTGAGGCTTCAAGTCCTGCCTCCACCCATTAATAGCTGTGTGTCTCCCGGAACGTTATTGGATCTCTCCGTTTTGTCAGGGGTCGAATGTGATGGCACCTACCTCTCTGGGTGGTTGTGTGGATAAATATAGGATCATATATGGAACGTGATTCACCCAGTCTCTAGACCACAGTCAGCACCCAATAACAACGTTGATCATTTATAAATAATGATTTTATCACCATTCTAATATATTTTTTTTTTAAAAAAAAGACCAGGACTTTCTCAGATACCAGTCAAATGCTGGTATGAGAAAGCAAGGTAATCAATGTATTCTGGTATAAAATTAGCACCTGGAAATGTCATTTCTCCTTTTCTGTTCCTTCCTATTTTTTATATTGTAGAATGTACATAACATAAAATATAGCATTTCAACCCTTTTTTAAGTGTACGGTTTAGCACATCCATATTGCTGTGCGATATCACCAGCACCCATCTTCAGAAACTTTTCATCTTTCCAAACTGAAACTCTGTACCCATTAAACACTCACCCCATTGTCCCCTCCTTCCACCCAGCCCCTGGCAACCACAGTTCTACTTTCTGTCTCTGTGAATTTGGCCATGCCAGGCATCTCATATATGTGGAATAATACAGTATTCGTCCTTTATTGTCTGGCATATTTAACATAGCATAACGTTTTCAAGGGCTATCCATGCTGTAGCATGTGTCAGCACTCCATTCTTTTGTCGTTGTTTTTTTAGTTTTTTCCTTCATTGGAGAACAGTGTGTTTTTCCAGGACCCATCAGCTCCAAGTACAGTAGGTGCTTCAATCTAGTTGTGGAGAGCACAGCTCAGTGGCCCATGTGGGGATCTAACCAGCAACCTTGGTGTTATGGCACTGTGCCCTGTGCTCTAACCACCTGAGCCAACCAGCCGTCCCACTCCATTCCTTTTTATGGCTGAATAATATTGCATTGTATGGATATGCCACATTTTGTTTACCTATTTGTCCATCAATAAATATTTGGAATGGGCACATGCATAGGGGTAGAAAGTAGGATATTGTAGATTACTAGGGACTGGGGGAGAGGGGAGGGGAAAGCTATTGTTTAATGGGTACAGAATTTTGTAGTGAACAAAAAAGTTTTGGGTATAGCTAGGGGCAATGACTATTCTAACCTGTGAATGTGCTGAACATCACTGGATTATACACTTACGAATGGTTAAAATGATAAATATTGGGCGTATTTTAGCACAATAAAAATGTTTTAATGGAACTAATAGTACTGGGGTGGTTCTAAGGACTAAACTGGTGCTTCTCAAACTTTACTGTGCACACAACTCACCTGATTGTATCAACATGCAATTCAGTGAGTCTAGGCCAGAGCCTGAGACTCTGCATTTCTCAACAACCCCCAGGTGGCACCAATGCCACTGGCCCATGGACCACACCTTGGGTAGCCACAGACATGAAGCTCAGGCAAGAGCCTCGGATACAATAAGGACCAGGTCAATGCTACTAGCTCCAGCTACAAGATTGACACTGAAGCTGATAGAGACTTTTCAAACAACTTTTGTCTTTCACTGGTGAAATGTTCATTTCAAGAAGAAAGAAGCACATTTGATCAGCCTCTGAAATTCCATTACCCCAAGCACACTCTTTTTTCCAGAAGCTATGAGAGCTTTGCAGATCAGACTTCAGCAGCTGTGAGAGTATCTCCCACAGCCATCTAAAAACATTTCTCTCAAAGCAGCATACGGATAAAAACATCAAGCTTGAAAAACATGTCCATGTTAAATGATCTCAAATAAGAAGACGCATGTGTAACACACAGCGTGAACCCTGGTCTAGCCCTGTCCGCGCCCTGTTCTTGGGCAGCCCTTAAACACTTCTGATGGCCCAGGAGTTTTGGGTTTTTACCTCTCCCTGACATGGGCTCAGGGCCTGCAGGTGAGGAATAGAGAAACAGTTAGGGACCGGGGCTGCAGAGAGGACCCAAAAAGGAGCACATTTCCATGGCTTAGGATCAAATGGGGCTCCTATGTCTTTCCCCCTTGATTAACAGGGCATGCCTGCTTAGATTTGGGGCAAAATCTAGAGTCAAGATTGCCAAAATCACGCCTATCAAACCTAGGAACCACCCAGTCCAGATCACTGTTAGAAATTCTCCCTCCCCGTCTTTCCCCATCCCTCCAATTTGAGCTGAAAGACGCCCATATGTGTCAAGTTCAACATGGCATCTTGTTACTCTGCTTCTAGGGCTTGATCTGCTAGGTATGAAGCCCAAACCATAGGAACAATTCACCAAGAAAATTTCCAAATAGAGCTGAGACATTAATTTGGAAAACCACACACAGCTTATCCCGGACCAGCCAGGTTCATTTCTACAGATTTACTATAAATGCAGCAGCTAACATTTATCGAGCACTTGTCATGTGCCAGACACAGAGTTCCACACTCTGAACGCATTATCTAATCCTCATAGCAATATTAGGAGGTCTTGTTTTTACAGATGGGGAAACTGAGGCACAGAGATTAAACCTAAGGTTTAATCATAACTGGAAGAGCCAACACTGTTACCCCAAACTTAAGTCTATCTTAAAATGAGAGTTTTTAAAATGTGGTACGATAGGATTGACATAAGTATACAGTCAAATTCAAGAATTCAAACCATGCCATAAACGCATAGACAAAAAAGAGAACTAAAAGCTCATTCGTGTCCAATCTGAAAACGCTAGCGATATTTGCAGTTTGGAGATTGTTCCTTGTACTGGCATGCAGTGGTTATTGGGGTTCGTCGCGAGTAATCAGTGATAATAACATGCTTCCTTGTTATGACCACCTACTGCTGCCAGATTTAGCAAATAAAAGGATACTCAATTAAATTTGAATTTCAGATAAACAGCGAATACTTTTTTAGTGTAAGTATGGCCCACGCAATATTTTGGATATACTTACACTGGGAAGGTATTCATTATTTATCTGAAATTCAATTGTAACGGAGTATCCTGGATTTAACGTGGTGACCCTATGACCAGCAAATAGAATGCGCCCCTTAACCAGGAGCAGGGCAGCCAGGCCTTGCCTGGTGGGTCCACAGTTTCCTGAGCACTTTGATCCTCCCAGCATTTGCTGGAGTTTTCTGCATTTGCTGGAATTTCTGGATTAAGAATTCCATCTAGGTTGGGACAATGGATGGTTTCCTCCAGCCAAGCTGACTATCTTTTGGAAATAGCATCCCAGCTTTCGTTTGGAGACCCTCTCTGCTTGGTGCATGGATCTTGGGAACAGCTGACCTCTCTCCCTGGCTCCAGAACTGACCTCTAAGAAAGCTGTGCCCTCCTGACCCCAGGAGCAGAGAAATGAACCAAGCCTGACCAGTGAAAAGGACACCCCACACATTCACTGGAGCAACTGACCAATAATGCTCTTCCTCTATAGTCGTTAAGACAACAGAAGATAAGTGTGGAGCTTCCGGTAACCGTCCTACCGCCATAAGTAAAGATGGCCTGAATGAAAGCAACGCAGAAAGAAAGAGATGGAGAGGAAGGTCCAGGCCTACAATCCTTTTTTTTTCAATTGGGTAACACTGTGTCTTTTCCAGGACCCATCAGCTCCAACTCAAGTTGTCCTTCAATCTTAGTTGTGGAGGGCACAAGCTCAGAGCCAAGTCCAGTCGCCATTTTCAATCTAGTTGTGGGGGTGGGGGCCAGCCCACCATCCCATGTGGGAATCGAACCGGCAGCCTTGTTGTTAAGAGCACATGCTCTAACCAACTGAGCCACCTGGCAGCCCTTTAAGTACTTAGACCCAACCATGTTGAAGCTGGGGCTACCTATATAACCTTCTCAGTTACATAAGCCAAAGAAATCCTACTTTTTGCATAAGCAACTTGAGGTCCACTTCTGGCACTTGCGACCAAAAGAGTTTGGATTGATACAACCAGTAAATGCCATCATTTTTTTTTTTTTACATTGGTCAACAGGCATGGTCAAAAATATCTAGAAATCTGGGCCGGCCGAGTGGCGCGGTGGTTAAGCGCTGGCTTGGGAAGCCAGCGGCCCTGGTTCAGGTCCCACATATGAGGGCCAGTGACACTGCCCTCGAAAAAAAAAAAAAAAAAAGAATTATGAGCCGGCTGAGTGGCGCGGTGGTTGGGAGCAGGCTTGGGACGCCAGCGGCCCCGGTTCAGATTCCACATGTGAGAGCCAGTGACACTGCCCTCTAAAAAAAAATAAATCTAGAAATCCCTGTTTGTTGTCATTGTTAAATATAACCAAAATCCAACCACAGCTCAACAGTCTGCTGTGAGTCACCACCATCTTTCACCTGTGATTGTCTTCTAACTCATCTACCTGCTTCTCATGTCCCTTACTGTTTATTCCCAACCATCAGCTGGAAGGATGCTACTAAAACTCAAGTCAGATCACGAACGACTCTGCTCAAAATCCTCAAATGCACTTTGTTTCACATAGTAAAAGTTTTTATACTGGTCTAAAAGGCCCTGCCAAATAGGTCCCGCTTTGCTCCCCTGACCTGATCCTCAACCCTCCATTCTAATTACACAAGTGTCGGGCCGGCCGAGTGGCTCAGTTGGGTAAGAGCTTGCTCAAGAGTGTGAGCTGAGTACTGAGCAACAGCAGTTTGATGCCCAGCCTGAGCTGAGCTGCCGCTGAGCTGCCAACAGGTGGCAGGATGGCTCAGTTTAAATAAATAAACAAACAAACCAATTACACAAGTATCCTGGCTGTTCCTCCAAGACCTCAGGGCCTTTGCACGAGCTGTTGCCTCCCTCTAAATGCTCTTTCCCCTGCCCCAGATATCCTGCTGGATTGATCACTCCCTCACTTCCTTAAGTCTAGGCTCAATGCCACCTTTTCCATGAAGCCTGCTCTGCTTTCTCTTTTTCATACTACTACCTTCTATCAAGCTTTTAGTTTCCTTACTCTTTATGCTGATCTGTGTATCGTCTGTCTCCCCTGGCTAGAATGTGAGCTGCCTTAAGGCTGGGCTTTTTGCCTGTTTTATTCACGGATGTATCCCTAGCACCCAGAACACTGCAGGGCACATTGTAGGTTCTTCAATGCCGGGAAACCAAGAGCTGGGATGCAGCAGACCCAGGCAGGGGGAACTGGGTAGGAAA
This sequence comes from Aselliscus stoliczkanus, assembly GCA_033961575.1. NCBI lineage: Eukaryota > Metazoa > Chordata > Mammalia > Chiroptera > Hipposideridae > Aselliscus > Aselliscus stoliczkanus. The sequence continues at coordinate 12,042,028 of CM066736.1, forward strand.
ACTAGGAGGACAATGTCAGGGACGCTAGACAAAAGCCAGAGTCTGTCCAGGGACTCTTCCTCCATGGGACCTGGGTTTCAAGGTGGCATCTCGGCTCAGCCCACCCTCTGCCGGCCTGGTTCTACCTTTGCAAAGATTCTAGTTCCCATCTTAGCAGACAGCCAAGGACGACTGGCTGTGAGGAAATGTGATTATACATGTATGACTGAATAGTAGTGGGGCAGAGTCCTCCTCTTAATCTGAGTTAATATAAGACTGCTCTCATTATCGTTAATCTGATCAAAGAATGACCAGCTCTCAGACCTGTAGCACGCTAGTAATGAATTTTTCATAACTCTGTAAAGACATTTTCTGCACAGCTGTTAATAAGAGGCCACAAAACATAAGCTTTAATGCATTTCCATTTCGCCACCTCTTTTCTCCTGGTTCCATTTTCCCTCCCTGCACCCTACCCTTCCCCAGGTCTTGCCCATCTAGTATTATTATGGGATGGCCTGTGTTTGTGGTGGTGTGAAAGAATCTGTCTCCACCTTAGGGGACCCATAAATTCTTGTTATGCTTTCAAATCGCATTTGAGAAGTGGAGATCAAAGATTAGAGAGTTTTATTCAATCTGGCAATGAGACCGCCTCCTTTTTTCTGTAATGAGGAGGAGATGAGGCAGGAAAGGATCCTAGTTTAGAGACAGGAAAAAATGCTGTTCCCACCCCATGGCCTTCAAACGGGCCTGTAACACTCTACACTCCAGCCATGTTGGATTTCATTTGGTTCCTCAAGCGCCCACGCTGTTTCCTATCTCCAGGCTTTTGCACATACTGTCCCTCTGCCTGGAACAGCCCTTTCTCGTCTCTAGTTAATGCCATCGTCCTTCAGGTCTTATTTTTAACATCACATCTCTAGATCCCTGAGCAAAATATTCTGTGTCTCAGAATCTAGCACACTGCCTGATGTGCTATATACCGGGGATGCCAAAATAATGCATACAAGCGCACACTTAGGTCAACGTTGCTCAAGCAGTAGTTCGCCGTCATCAGAAGTGTCTGGATGGTGTGGTCACCACTTTGAGCACCTCTTATAATTGCAGAAGTCAACGTGACGCATACTCATCTTTTGTTATTGGTATCTATTATTACAATTTCAATACAGTTTTCCTTTCTTAAAATGTGTATACATTTGTTTGGCACCCTCTGAATATTTGCATGCCGTAAGCACCATATGGGCAAGACTTCAATCCAGCCTAATGTACTTAACACAAAGTGCAATCAATGAGTGAATGAAGGCAGGCTGACACTAATCAACCAGGTCCCCTTTCAGAGTAGATGTTGGAAATGGCTGACGACTTATCCAGACACCCAAGCTCCGAGTGTTGTTCATTTTGTCCCGTCCAGACACTGTGCCCAGAACGCTGTCAAGATCATCTTTAATGGCAACACATCTTGTTTGTTGGGAGTGGACTTGATGATACATTTTAAATGGACAAAAGGCGCTGTCCATCATCAAACGGCCATCATGAAGGCTACCATTTGGGGTCAAGAAAAAATAAAGAGACTTGTTTTCTTATAAGTGACTCTGAAGACAGTTTTCAAGAATGTTTTCAGTAATGCCAACAAAGCAAGGGCAACGCTGTTTGATTTATTATTTAGGTAAATATCTAAGGAATTATGGGTATGATAATAGTAATCTGGTTATGGTTTTTAAAACAGGGTACTTAGTATTTATTAGAAATACATATTGAAATATTTGAGGATTAAAGGTTATCATGGTCTTAGAAAATGCTTCAAAATAATCCAGAGAGGATGGGGAAGGGGATTATTGGCCATAATTTGATCATTGCTAAATTTGTGTGATGGGTATGTAAGGGTCCTTTATACTATTCTCCTTGTTTTTGTATGGATTTGAAATAAAAGAGTGTGTATGTGTGTGTGTGTGTGTGTGTGTGTGTGTGTGTGTGTGTGTGTGTGTGTGTGTGTGACTGTCTGGTCCCAGTCACATCTCTTCATTGGAAACAGAGAATAGTCACCCAATAAGCAAACATTATAAAATCAACAAGTAATTGGTTCCCCCATCTTCTCCAGGCTAAACAATGTAACTAACCTTAATTTTTCCAACCCATGGATGAGTAGGATTGGGAAAAAAATCTGAAACAGCAATCATCAAACCACTGGCATTCACAAGTTATTTCAGTAGTGTTGACTACCTGTGCCTTCCTTTTCCTCACCCAACACTGTTTAAACATTACACCCACATCTGAGTTAAAGGGGAAAATGGTGATGCTTTTGATCAGATAACAATGAGGCAATGTCTGCTTTTTATTTATAGCTTTGATTTCTGGGTTCCATTGGAAAGTGGAAATATCTGACCATATTAGGCCCAAATCCTATACACTGGCTACACGAACATCTATAAATGTGACACATGGCCTCCAGTTCACCATGGCCCTTATGACACCTCCCAAGTATCTTACTTCTGACCTATTTTCCTTCTGTGGGTTTCCTGCCTGGCCCCAGAAAACAACTGCCTGTGTGGCCCCTGTAAATCAGACAGCTGCATCTGTAAAACTCGTATCCCTTTCTGATGTCATCTCCAAAAAATTTCATCTTCAATTAGGCTTCCATGTCATGAACATGATTCTAACTCTGCATTTATTTCAACTGAAATGTACAATTTTTTAAAAACCATGCTTGCCTCAAGTTTCTTAGCTCATCACAAGTTGATTCACACATGTAGTAAAGTGGCTTTAGATGTATTTTTAAGTCGCAGATTTATTGGAAACATTTACCTCTCACAGTTATCATTCCTGAAGATGCAAAGCCACAAACTATTCTTGTAAACTCTGAAAGGATTATAAATGAGTACACTCTTTCTAAAGGACCATCAACCCACAGATGAGAAAAAGCCTTACAAGCATGCAGTAATTCTACTTCTAAGTATATTTGTTAAGGAAACAAATAAGAATGTTTTACAAAATTTCATTTCAAAAATAGTCATTAAGTTGTGTTTAGGAGACCAAAAGGAATCAGAAATAATCTAACTCACCAAAGGGGTTTGGGTCAACTCAATTATGCTATAACTTTATGCTGGAACGTTAGCCATCATTAAACGCTATTAAAAAATAGTTTTGGGGCCGGTCGAGTGGCTCAGTTGGTTAAGAGCTCGCTCAAGAGTGTGAGCTGAGCTCTGAGCAACGGCTGTTCGAGGCCAGCCCAAGCTGAGTTGCCGTTGAGCTGCCAACAGGTGGCAGGAGGGCTCAGCTAAAACAAACAAAAAAAAAAAAACTAATTTCGTCATCTAAAAAATAGTTTTGGCAGGGAAAGACATTCATGTCTTAAGTCAACTTTTAAGAGGAAAAGTGGAGAGTACGAAATATATAAAATAAAGTTATTCTTAAAAGTCACATAAAAATACATATTGGCATGAGGGAAAGCCTGTAAGAACCTATAACAAGGTATTAACAATGTTGATCTGTGGGTGGTGGGATTATAAGTGTGTTCATTTTTTTTTTTTTATTAAACACTCCATTTTTTTCAGTAGTGACTACACTAGGAGTGTCTTTAAATTGCTATCTTCTTTAATGACGGCCATGTCTGAAGTCAGTGTGAATGATTCATAACCTGGCATACAGAACCAGACCAGCCAACCAAGCAGCTGCTAGAGCTCCGGGGAACTGTCACGTAGACCATTGTGTCCAACCACAAAAGGTATGGGAGGAATTTCTGATTCTCCAGGTCCTGACTGTGGGGACGTTTCTTTAGTTTTTGGCAGAGGAAAAACAATGTCCCAAAGGGTCCCCATCCTCCTAGCAAACAAATGTTCACGACAGCACTATTTCCAATAGCCACAGGTGGAAACAGCCCAAAAGTCCACTGAGGGATGGATAAACAAAATGGGTCTATCCAGCCAAAGGACTTTTATTCAGCTACAAAAGCGAATGAAGTATGGACACATGCTGCAACACGAATGGACCTTGAAGATATGATGCGAAGTGAAAAAGGCCAGGCATGAAAGACCATGTATTATATGATTTCATTTATATGAAATATCCAGAATAGGTAAAACTATAGCAACAGGAAATAGATTAGTGTTTGCCAGGGAATGGAGGGCAGGGAAACGGGATTGACTGCCAACAGATACAAGGTTTGTGGTGTGTGTGTGTGTGTGTGTGTGTGTGTCTGTGTGTGTGTGTATGTTGATGGAAATATTCTGGAATTAGACAGGGGCAATGGTTGCACAACAATGAGCATATACTAAAAACCATTTAATAATTATATACTTTAAAATAGTTAAAATGGTGAATTCTGTTATGTGAATTGTATCTCAATTTTTAAAAGCCTTAAAAACGAGAAGGCTGGGGTGGCTATATTAACATCAGAGAAAATAGTTTTCAGAGCAAAGAAAATTACCAGCAATAAACAGTAACTTTACATAATGATAAAGGGTCAGTTCACTGAGCAAACCACCATCCCAAATGCGTATGCACTTAACAAAACAGCTCAAAATAAATGAAGTAAAAATGGATAGAACTACAAGGAGAAATGGACAAATCCACAATTATAGTACAAGATATTAACACTTTCTTCTGTGTAATCAATAAAAACAACCTGAGAGAAAATCAAGCATGGATATAGAGGATCTAAACAATAACCAATTGTGTTTCATAAGAAAAAAATAAATAAAATAAAGTTGAAAACATAAAAACAGTAGAGAATAAATAAAGCCAAAAACTGGTTCTTTTAAAAGATGAATAAAACTGATAAACCTCAGTGGGGGGGGGTTAGAGCACAGTGCTCATAATACCAAGGTTGCCAGTTCAATCCCCACATGGGCCACTGAGTTGCACCCTCCACAACTAGACTGAAATAACTACTCGACATGGAGCTGATGGGTCCTGGAAAAAAAAACACAACACTGTTCCCCAATAAAATAAAATAAAAATTAAATATATATATATATATATATATATATATATATATATATATATATCTTTTTTTTAAAGAAATTTAAAAAACAAAGAAAAAACTGATAAACCTCTAGCCAGACTGACAAACAATAAAAGGCAGAAACACACATTACCAGCATCAGGAATGAAAAAGGGAAAATCACCAGAAATCCCACAGACACTAAAAGGATAATAAGGGAATACTACGAGTAACTCCATACATGTAAATTCAACAACTTAGATAAAATGCACCAATTCTTTGAAAGCCACAAACTATCAAAAGGCACCCAGGAATAAATTAAAGAAATTGAATTTGTAGTTAAAAAAATCTTCTGGAAAAAAAAACAAAGAAACCTAGGTCCAGGTAGTTCCACTAGTGAATTCTACCAGCATTTAAAGCATATGAAGATGAAATAACACAAATTCTACACAATCTCTTTCAGAAAACAGAAGCAGAGGAAACATTTCCCAACTCATTTTACAAGGCTCGTATTAGGCTGATACTGAAACTAAACAAAGGCAGTACAAAAAAGGAAGCCACAGGCCAACATCCCTCATGAACACAGACACCAAAATCCTCAACAAAATACTAATCAAATCCAGCAACATATTAACAGAATGCAGCACCATATTAAAGGAATAATATTGCTTTGGGGACTGATCACAAAGCGCTGTTCTCCAAGAAAAAAAAAATACAAAAAGTGGCATCTAAACTTGTTCTGCTTCTAACTAATCAATACCAACCCCCTGCACGTGCCCTTGAGGGATTCTTTTTATAGCTGTCTATTTGCCTCATTGCTGGAGTCCAGGCCACCCTGCCCTGCCCACACTATCCCAGTGTCCTTATGGATGGGCACACAGAAAAACATTCACTTCTGACTGGCATGATACTTCAGGGAGAGGAGGTGCCCAGGCAAAGGGAAATTTGCCATTGCCAACCCCAGATTCCAGAATTCCCTAAGAATGGGACCCACACAGGAGAGGGCAGGGAGATGGTGGCTGCAAAGGCTGGGTCAAACACTTGTCAGGAGTCTGTGGGCGCGTTTATCTCTTGTCTCTACCTGGCAGATTCCAGATCAAGATGCAAACTCCCCTGAGACTATTTCCTCAGCCAAGAGGAAGGGCTGGCCTCATTCTCTCTTCTCGAGAGCAGAACCAAAGGATAGAAGTCATCAAGAAGCAGATCCAGCTCAACAGAAGGATAATCATTCTAACCATTATAACTCACCCAAATCAAAAGGTTGCCTTGTGAAAGGCCTTGAATAGATATTTACCCAAAGAAGATATACAAATGGCCAATAAGCACGTGAAAAGATGCTTAATATAATCAGTCATTAAGGAAATACAAATCAAAACCCAAGGATACCTATACCAACAACAAAAAAGAATGTAAAATAGTAAGTGTTGGCAAGATATAGAGAAACTGGAAACCCTGGTGCATTGTTGATAGAAATGTAAAATGGTGTAGCTGCTGTATAAAACAGTACAGTAGTTCCTTGAAAAATTAAAGATAGAACTACCAGAGCCAGCTGAGTGGCACAGTGGTTAAGAGCTGGCTTGGGACGCCAGCGTTTCCGGTTCAAATTCCACATGTGAGGGCCAGTGATACTGCCCTCTTAAAAAAAATAAAAAAGATAGAACTACCATATGACCCAGCAATTCTACTCCTAGGTGTATGCCCAAAAGAGCTAAAAGCAGGGACTCAAACAAATACCTGTACATTACTGTTCATAGCGGCATTGTTCACAGTAGCCAAAAGATGGAAACAAGCCAAGTGTCCATCAACAGATAAATGAATAAACAAAATGTGGTTTATCCCCACAATGGAACAGTATTCAGCCATAAAAAGGAATGAAGGGGCTGATACATGCTACAAAAGGGATGAATATTAAAAACATGATGTTAAGTGAAATAAGCCAGACACAAAAGGACAAATCTATGATTCCATTTATAAAAGATACCTAGAGGGCCGGCCGAGTGGCGCATTGGTTAAGAGCTGGTTTTGGGATGCCAGCGGCCCCGGTTCGGATCCCACATATGAGGGCCAGTGACACTGCCCTCCACAGCTAAGATGGTGAACAACAGCTCCACCTGGAGCTGGGCTGCTGTGAGTCCCTGGGATGGCATAGCTGCAGCCCCTGCTGCAGTGGGCTGCAGTGAGTGGCCAGCAGCCAGCGTGAGCAGCTGGCAGCCAGCGTGAGCTGCCAATAGCCGTGGTGAGCGGCTGTCCAAAGGCCGGCGACTGATCTGCCTCACCCAAGAAGAGTGCAATGATGATACCAACATGGACCAGTGTAGCAACGTCCTCCACAACTAGACTGAAGAACAAAAAGACAGCAACTTGTCTGTTCCCCTTCCCTGATTCCCCAACGCTGTTCCCCTCCCTCAACTCCACAATAAAATCTTTAAAAAAAAAAAAAGAGATACCTAGAATAGTCAAAAGTCATAGACAGAAAATAGAATAGAGGTTACTGTGCAGCCGGGGAGGGGGAAGGGGAGTTAATGGGTATAGGGTTTCTGTTCGGGATAATGAAAAACTCCTGCAGATGGAGAGCGGTAACGGCTGTACCGCATTGTGAATGTACTCAATGCCACTAAATTTTACATTTAAAAAATAGTGACAAGGGTAAATATTATGTTATTTATATTTTACCACAATTAAAAAAAAAAAAGATTAAAAAAAAAAAGTATGTCTTGGGGCAGCCGGTTAGCTCAGTTGGTTAGAGCACAGGTCTTATACCACCAAGGTTACTGGTTCGATCCCCACATGGGCCACTGAGCTGCGTCCTCCACAACTAGATTTAAACAACTACTTGACTTGGAGCTGATGGATCCTGGAAAAACACAACTTTAAAAAAAAAGACGTGTGTCTTGTGAGATAGTGCTCACCCCAAATCACCAAGACAAAGCAGGGCACTGGATGAGAGGTAGGCCTAACACCTCTTAAGGATTCTACTACCTTGATAGGATACGCTTTTCAAGCATTTGGATATCACAGCTTCCGACTGTTCTCTTCACCACATAAAACTTAAGACAAGCTCAGGCGTTGTAAGGCCCAAGTCCATAACTGGTACACTCATGCACCATATATATTACAACTCTTAGGTCAGTGACAGACTGCATATGCAGAAGTGTTCCCATCAGATTCTAATGGAGCTGAGAAATTCCTATCACCTAGCAACGTCACAGCCAAGGTATGGTAGAGCCTAGGTGTGCAGTAGGCCAAACCACCTAGGTTTGTGTAAGCACCCTCAATGATGGTTTTACCATGATGAATCATCTAACGACACATTTGTCAGAATGGATCCCTGTCGTTAAGTGGCACATGGCTGTACTTTGTTATCCAACTTAGAATGGTGATGAGTATATGGTTTAAAGGCTAAAGTCTGCCAGGCACTGAGGGGGAGTGAGTCATCTGTGGGCGGACTCAAAGGTTCAGACCTGAGATGAGAATCTGGTTCACTTATGTTACCTGCAGCCCAGCAGGTGTGCCACCATCCCATAGAAAGAGTCTATGGGTTCTTCCTCTCACGCCTTGCTATGTTAGCCCCCTGCCTCTCACAGGGAACTCAGTTAACATTCATTGAATACATGATGATCCACTCAAGGATCACATCTCCTGGAATGGCTAAAACACACTAACCACCACATAGGGTGGAAATAGCCTAACCCCCACCCCCCCATGCCAATCGATTGGAGGGATGACCATCAAAAATACCAAAGGTAACTATTAAGCATTTGTCATGTGCTCAGTACTCTGCTCATTGCTTTAATGCATGATTCCATTTAATCAGTATAACAACTCTATGTAAAATTACCCCAATTTTATAAGCAAGGAAACTGAGGTTTAGAAAGGAGAACTCATGTGTCAAGGCTGGAACACAGGGTGTTTTACTATATAAGTCCAAGCCCTCCTAACTACTTGGCTATAGAGTTTCGAGCACCCACCCAAAATTTCCCAGGACTCCAAATTAAGTTATTTTTTTTTTTCTGAGTTGTCATCGCACTTTTCTACTGGTCCAGGGAAACTGGAGGCACCCATCTTTGGAATGCACCCAGTGCTTTAATCAATGGCTGCCTAGGCACTCCAGGGCCCGGCTTTCCAGCCTTCATCAAAACAAGGTTTCTAGGGCCTGCCGAGTGGCATGTTGGTTAGGAGCTGGCTTGGGACGCCCGCTCTGAGCAGCAGGGCCCCAGTTCGGATCCCACATATGAGGGCCAGTGACACTGCCCTCTACAGGTAAGATGGTGAACAACACCTCCACCTGGAGCTGGGCTGCCATGAGTTGCCAACGACTGCATGGGCTGCAGCCCCTGCTGCAGTGGGCTGCCATAAGCTACAGTTGAGTGGCCGGCAGCCAGAGTGAGCTGCCAAGAGCCGTGAGTGGCCGTCCAGAGCCCGGCGACTGATCTGCCTCACCAGGAAGAGCACAATGATGATACCAATATGGGCCAGTGAAGCAACGTCCTCCACAACTAGACTGAAGAACAAAGGACAGCAACTTGTCTGTTCCCCTCCCCCAATTACCCAATAAAATCTTAAAAAAACAAAACAAGATTTCTATTACAGCAAAACAGAGAAATCACTTCTATGTTCAAAATCAGCACAGTCCAGTAGAAATATACAATGAGCTACCTAGATCATTTAAGACTTTCAAGTAGCCTCAGGGAAAAAATGTAGTAAGATACAGGTGACATTGATTTTAACATAGTTCATTTAACCCAATCTATCTAAAAGAGTATCATTTCAATATGTTAATATAAAAAATCGTAAATGGGATATTTTAGATTCTTTTCCTCATCCTAAGAGTTCACGAGCTGGTGTGCATTTCACACTAATGGCACATTTTAACTGGTCAATAGCCAGTGTGGCAAGTGGCTGCCATATTGGATACCTCTCAGGTCTAAAATTCTGCCTCTCCGTTTTCTCATCCTTCCTGTTTCTTTGAATGGCTTACTTTGTCTCCATCAGTCCTACATTGCTCTTCAATAGGTGTCATCTATAACAGTGACCAATGAAAGCATGTCAGCAAGAGTATTCAGTCATTATGATCCTATGGTTGTCACCTCTAATCACATTACCATTATCGTCGGCCCTTCCCTTTCACCCTCTATTTGCTTTCATCTTCCTTTCTTCTCTCCCGGGCTATTGTACCTTTGGGGAATCTACAGTAGAGCAGTAAACCTCTTCCTGTATCTGTGACTGCCTTAATTTGCAGTTTGGGTCAACTCAGTGACTCTAAACCTCAGTAAACTCACTTGTAAAACAGGAACCACCACAGTTGCGGTCACTACCCATTGGAGGGACGTTCCCAGGGTAACAAATGGAAGAGTCATTCTACTTTGACTTTCTCAGCCCATGTTTGTCCCTCTTCCCTTCCCATGCCTCAGCTTTTCCACCTGCCTTTTGATGCCATGTGTCCCTCCTCTTTCTCAGCCTAACACCTCCCCATCCTTCAGACACTGGGTGCAAGGAGGAAGGCCACATCCCAACAGTTGGGGCCTGGTGGGTGGGAGCCCAAAAAATTGCTGATTCTCTAGGGGAGGAAGACTCCCCAGTTTTCTTCCCTTTGGAGGGGGAAGAGTAAAAAGTTCCCCAGTAGAACCCACTACAAAAACACAAAAGGGTAGTAAACACTTCAGAAAAAACTTTTGCCACTGACCCAGAATGGTGAGACTCCCTCTCATCCATATCTTTATGAGAACAGGGCAGAAGGGAGAAGCTAAGTCTTCACAGGCTGGCCACTTTGTGCAAAAGCAATACGTACTCATCCTATCACTGCGGGTTCCCGGATCCTTCCCAATTAGAGACAAGAGAGATGAGATTCTAACCTGCCACAACTGCCTCCTTAACCTTGAGCTCTCAGTCATCAAAATATAAGCAACCAAAAAATGAAAGCAAACATAAACTCATGCTGAGGACATGGAAAAAGGGGCCCTTTCCCACAGCGTTGGTGAAGGGCAATTTGGAAAACCTATGAAAAGTCCTGAAACTTTGCATATCCTTGGATCCAGCAATTCCACTTCTAGGAACTCAAAGCAAAGACTTCTACAAGCCACAAGGATGTCTACCACAGTGTTGTTTATAATAATGGAAAATCATAAACAAATACCTGACAATAGAATTTTAGTTAAATAATAGCACATCCATGTAATACCATGCAACTATTAAAAATGTTTCATAATATGAAAAGCTGTCCCTGACATATTAAGTAAACTTCCTATCTCCAGCCTTCCTCAGAGTTCCAGGCTCACATACCCAACTGTCTATTTGGCAAATGTAACACATCAAGCAGCACTTTGACTCTCAAGTTCGACCTACCCTACCCCCAGTCTTCACATTTCAAATAATGGCACCACCATTCATTCACTCAGTTCTTAGGCCAAACACCTAGAAATAATCCTCAATTCTCTCTTTTCCTTCACCCCCCAGCCTCCAAATCTAATCCATAAGCATCTCCTGCACACTTGAATCTAGCCACTTGCTCCATCCCCCCAGCCATCACATTAGCCCAAGGCACAGTCATTCCTAGCTTTGACGTCCCCACTAACCTCCCAACCTGTTTCCCTGCTTCCATTCTGACCCCCTACAGTCTATTTTTCCTGCATCAATCAGAAGGATCTTTTAAAAACATAAATCTGTCACCCCTGTGTTCACAGAACAAAATCCAAGGACCTTAGGTAAGTCCTCCATGAAGCAGGGCCCTGCTTCTCTCTCCCTCTGTGTCCCTCGTCCCTCCCCGTCCACTCACTCCACGCCAACCACAGTGAACTCCTTGCTGTTCTAGTAACATGCTGAGCACATTCCCGCCCAAGAAACTTGCATCTGCTGTTTCCTCTGCTTGGTGCATTTCCCAAATTATTTCATGGCTTGCTTCCTCAAGTAAGCAAAACCTCCTCGAGGAGGCCTTGTGGATTATCCCATGCCCCTTCCTCTCTTTTCCATGCTCTTTTGGCTTCACTTTGGGGGTTTTAAATAGCAGTGCTACATTGTTACATTATACTGTTCACTGGCTCCAGTGAACTACGCCTGCTGGAATCTATACCCTTAGATAGTAACTTCCACATTGACTCTGGGTTTATTCACGTGACTTGCTTTGGCCAATGGGACATCAGCAAAGGTTATGGAAGCAAAGGGGCTGTAGGCTGGCGATTGCCCTCTTGGAACACTGCTGCTGCCACCATGTAAGAAATCTGGGCTGTTCTGCTGGAGAAGCCATGTGGCAGAGATCCGAGGCACCCCAGCCAACCACCAGCCATGCAAACAAGGCCATCTTGGACCATCCAGCCCCAGTCAAGCCACCAGATGGCCCCAATCACATAAGTGATCCAGGCAAGATTGGCAGAACTGGCCAGCTGGGTTCAGCCGAATTGCAGACTCATGAGCAAATAAATGATTGTTGTTTTAAGTCACTACATGTTGGGGTGGCTAGTTGGGTAGCAATAGGTAACTGTTACAATAGCTTCTTATTAGCTGTGGTAGAGGCTCCTAGCTATTCAGCAAACTGCTTTCTTTTCTTCCTGGGCCCACCTCCCCATCTTCCTTGCAGTGACTAAATGCTAGCCAAGCAGAACTGATAAGGGCAACTTCCAGGATGAGGCTTTTGAGGGGCTTTGCCTTCTCCACATTTTCTCCCCTTTCTGGATGAAAACAATGATGATGTTGCAGAACGTCAATGCTTTTTTTTTTTTTTTCAGAACGGAAGGGGCCTGGACTATGAGAGAATGGCTCACCAACCAAGACCACTCATCTTAAACCATTTTGTGAGCAAGAAAAAGGCTTCGACTATATTAGCGCCATTACATGTGTAGGGATCTGTTATAGCCTATCCTAATTAATACACTAACCGACATGCTCCGTCCACTTGTCTATTGTCTGTCTGCCCTTGCCCCACCTTGACATTTACACATGAATGCAAGCACTGTGAGAGCAGGGGCCCCACCTGTCTTGTTCACCACTGTGTTTCCAGTGCCTAAAACAGTGTTGGGCACACAGTGAATGATCACTAAATATTTACACCTGTTGTAAATCAAGTATGGCCACAAATACTTTGCAGCTCCTCCCACCAAGAGGCGGAGTCAATTGTTAAATCCACCCTGGCCATGTGACACACATTGACCCATAAAATGCAATGGAAGTGACATTGTGTGACTACCAAATCTTAAGACACCTTGCAACTTTCACTCTTGCCCTCTTGGAACACTAAGGACATGTAAGAAATTCGGGATATCATTCCACTGGAGAGGCCACATGGAGAGAAAGGCTCAGTTGTCTCACCCACCAGCCCATTTGCCCGCTGAATGTGGCTACATGTGTGAGCCCAGCAGATCCACCCAGCCAATCCCAATGCACAGAATCATGGGAAATAACGAGTTGTTGTCTGAAGCCCAAAGTTTCCCGAACATGATTAAGTCTAGGGATGGTTTGTTACACCACAATCAATAACTGAGATGGAGTACATGAAGAACGTATAATTAATATGAGTAAGACTACCGTGCCCTTGCTGTATGAGGAGATTCTGGACTTATCCACTGCCCAAACCAATCCCTGATATTTCCCTCCCCTCCTAATTAAACCAAGATAGAGTCCAGCTCAGAACCACCTGCACCTGGCCAGCACCTGCCATTACTAATGTCACTTGGTCACCTTTCGTGTCTCCAGGGTCTTTCCTGTCCCATCTACCATATGGACCAGGGATTGGCAAGCGACAGCCTGTAGGCCAAATCGGACCAGTGTTTGTTTTTATCAAATCCTAAACCTAGGCATTTTGAAATGTCAAGAAAAAAAAAATCAATAGAAAAATATTTTGCAACATGTGCAAATTACATTATTTTCAATTTCAGGATCCATAAATAAAGTTTTATTGGAAAATGTTCACTTAGGTATTGTCCATGGCTGCTGCATGCTCCAACAGCAGAGTTGAGTGGTTTTGATGGAAGCCATATGGCCCACAATGCCTAAAACTATCTACTATCTGTCCCGTTATGGAAAAAGTTCGATGGCCCCTGCTGCAGGCTGCCACCAGGCTAACCTATAAACACCTTTTTAATTTAATCACTGCCAAACCTTTGGAGGATTCTGTCTCCTCCCTTAAATAGATGAAACTTTGCTGATCTGACTGCTCTGTCCTAAGTCAGAGCCCAGGAGCTAGCGACCTAAATTTGTTTCGTATGACACTGTACCGGGCACTCTCCATTCTGGGCCAACGGGTCTCTGAACCGCCCCATGAAGGCATTTTCATGCCTTCATCTGGTTTGTTGTTCTTATCCAACAAGCCACCTCCTGCAATCTAAACCCTCCCCATTCTTCACTCCACTCAGAGTCCCCAGGTCCTCAACCAGGACCACTTCCCTAACTGCTCGGCCATCTGTTTCCCCAGGTGTATTCATTCTATGGAACATCAATACCGAGAGATACCCCTGAAAAAAGAAAATGCAGACTCTACCTTCTCTTGGAGTCACAACGTATGTATATGCATAGGAAAGGTTCTGAGAAGGCCTTCAGTAAGAGCACCTATTTCCCTTTGCTTAACTCAGCTGTTCCCAAACATATTAACCATGGAATTCATTTTATCTAGAGAACACTCGTTGAGTGCCAGCATCTAATACAGCGCCCGGATCTCAGCAAGTGTTGAGAAAGAATGAAAAACGCTAGCCTTCCACAGAATTAGGGATCCACAGAACATACTTTGGAAAGGCTGCTCTGGTTCCTGTCTTCTTTCCCCCTGATCTGAGCTGTTCCCTTCCATGTCATCTACTCCATACCATGTAATGTTAATCATCGTCACCATAGTAACTATTATTTATTTAGCACCTGCAGGCACAGTGCTAGGCATAGCACTAGACCCCTGAAAATATCATCTCTTTTCATCCTCACAACCACCTCTGAGGTAGGTAATATTATTATATCACTGCCATTTTGCCAAAAATGAAACCAAGGGTCTGAAAAATTAAACCACTAGCCTAAAATAAAGTAAGTAGAAAAGCAAGAATTGAAAACTATTGGGTTGTCGGAAAAGTCATGACGCACTTGCAACGAAAAACATAGAAAAAAATACATCATGACTTTTCTGATAACCCAATACATTAGTCTAACTCCAAAGCCCATGGTCTTTCGTCGCCACCAAACTATCTCCCTAGAACATACTGTGCCGACATGCTGACTATCCATCCAACAAACCTTCATGCCTTCTTCCAGGCCAGCACCACCTTGATTTTTATGCAGTGGCAATAGGTCTACTAAGGCAATGGATCAGGACCCATCAAACCAATCACAATGGTGTTCCTACTTCTCCATTTCCCAGCTATGCAGCTAGGACTAGCCAGGTGACCCAGTTCTGGTCAAGAAGATATAATTAAACATCATCTGTGGGGTAGGGAGGAGGAGGTGTCCTGGGGGAGCCAAACAAAGATATGAGCCCGTTATGCCTTCACACTCACCCAGTTCCCTTCTTTCCCACCTTGAACCTTGGTGTGATGGCTGAAGCTCCGGGTGCCATCTTGTAACTATGAGAATTTGCAAAGACATCAGCCCTGATATGATTAACTTACTGAGCCAACTCAAGCAGCTACATACCACCAGGCTTTTTGTTACATGAGAAAAAGAAACCATAGTTCGCTTTTCCACTGTGGTTGGATTTTCCATTTCATGCAACTAAACACATTCCTAATGGACCCACGTGCATGTCTCCATATTATTAACTGTTTGGACTTCATCACTATTTCACACATATATATTATCAGCCTGGTCTCTCTAACCATGCAGTATGCTTCTTGAAAGCTAAATCCGTGTTGTATATTTTTGTTTCTACAGGGGTATATGCATTTTAGTAAATTTTGCTTATTACCAAGATTTTTAGGGATGGTGTGTTCAAGTTAATATTTTATGTAGTGTTTGGGAGTAGGAAGTTGTCACCAAGAAATGACATCTATCTCCTGATAGATTACTATTTCTCAAAGTGTCAATATGAAAACATGCATTATCAACAGTTGGACTGTTCATTAATGCAGATTCCTGGACCCCCTCCAATCCCAACTGAATTTAGATTCTCTGGGCTGAGAATGTTCATTTTTAACGAGCTCCTGGGGTAGTTCTGATATACAAAATTTGACAATTGTTGGGATAAAAAGAGAAAAACACCCTGTGGGTTCAAAACCTAACTGAGGTTGGGCAGCACGTGGCTGGACCCTGAGTCACCAGCCCTCCTTAGTGACCCCACCCTAGCCCTAGAGATCTGGGAAGCCTAAACTGTCGTAATTGTTCGAGACCCTTCCTTGGGCAATATGGATAAAGTAGTTGTTGGCATGCTCTGAGGCATATTGGGACTAGGCAACTAACGAATAGATGCAGTCCCAATAACTGTAACCTCCCTCCATGCCCATGCTTCCATCCCCCAGCTTAAAAAAGAGAACCACCAGGCAGAAAAGACACCACCGGTTCCAAGGCCCACTGCGACAATCCCCATTACCCAGGGACTTGTCAGCGGATGCCGAACAGAGGAAAACTGGAGAAACTTACACAATAATACACAAACTAGCATGTGGGACTCCTGGCTCAGAGGGACAGGCGAGGCCGCAGGTGGCCCTTAGGGTTATTTATTTATTTACAGCATGCAGTTCTGAACAGAACCTTATCTTGGGCACTGCTCAGACAGACAGGTGGCTGGGTCAGGGCCACCCTATGCTTCTTTCTCCCAGCAGCAGAGTCCTAGCCTCAACTGCTCTCCCAAAGCTCCCAGAACGAAAACATTTGTGCCTCCCAACAGAGTTTCCACACCCCTGACCCCCCTTGACATTCATCTGATTTCATTTCTGAGGATCACTTTCCCAGGTGACAGGTGCACAGAGACACATATTCTAGGGTAGCAAACAGCATATTCAACACACCCACACACACGGCACTAACTCTACTTTCAAACTGATGACCTCCCTGCCTGCTGCCGTCCAGCTGCATCTAAAACCATGGAGGAAAAAAACGTGAAAGGGAACCAGAGAGAGGTACTCATCCAAGCTAGCACGGGGGCAGGAGGGCGAAAGGACTCGGTAAAGATGAAGAGTTCAGGCCTCGGAAAGTCATGGGCTGCCAGCAATGCACGTGCCCACTCCACCACAGGAAGAGCCTCGTTCCTTTGCTCCCAGCCTCAGTGTCACCACCCTCAGCAACTGGCAGCTAATGGGAGTTCCCAAATGTAATCAAGCCGTGTGTACAGCGGGGCCAGTTGGAGGAAGGGAAGGGAAGTCGAGCCCTTCAGATGTTTCAAACAACCTGGGTGCCCCATAATTTGGCAGACACCAGGCATAGGCTAAGGCTCTTGAGACCTTCCTCCTTTGACCAAATGGCCTTCGCAAGAAGCAACTTTTGCCATCTTCTTTCTGGGTAACTTTACATCCACCACCACCACCCCACACACACAAAACTGCTTCAAACTCCCCCTCAAGTTCTGTTGGAGAGAATGTTACAACACGCCAAAGATAACTCCTCCTCCGAACCCTTTCCTCCCTGCTCTTCTGGGTTCCCTCCTCCTCCTAAGAATACAGACAGCATCACCATCACCTGGTTTGCTATCCCACCGAGATCCAAGCGTATTTTCCCACACCACTTGTGTGTGCTGATCCAGGCTTTTTTGTTTGTTTGTTTAATCTTTATACACGTTGTAGGCCTGCAACAGCTCCCTGCATCAACATGATGTGACTGGAAATGGGGAGCTCAAATGAGGATTTTTTTTTTTAATGCATCTTGCTTCCTGACATGTTATATCACTGGGGAAAAAAATAAACTAACAAACAAACAAGAAAACGCAAAACCACAAAATCCAGGGAGCAAATTGTGGCTGGGACGGAAGCCGGGAGAAGAGGTCTATATTTATAGGCCACCCCATTCTGCGAGCAAAAACCACCTTTTGACCACCTGCAGAATGCGCAAGATCACGTGAGCTCTCTGCAGCGCCCTAATGTCTTACCCAAGCACACAACCCCCCGTGGCATATAAACAAATCCACAAGCGGAAAAGAGCGAGAACTCACTCCTCGGAAAGGAAGCGAATGGTAATAACAGCCGCAAGAATAATAATAAAGAACGAATAACAATTACTACTCCTACTACCACCACCCAGCCAGGCGGAGACGACAGCGGTTCAGTCAAGGGGCATCCAGGGCAGGCTTTGCAAGAAGATAAATCACAGAAAACCACATCATGCCCCCCTTGCTACCCTCCCACCCCCACCCCCCCACCCCCAGCAAACGGAATCAAAGGAAAGGGGATGGTGGAGAGAAAGGGGAGGGAAGGCAAGATTGCTTTCCCCCAACCTCCGCCCCCCTCCCCCCCTAAACAACACCTACCTCCAGGGTCCGGATTTCTTTTTGTGTGAGGTCGTTGGAGGTAGCACATTTGGTCCTAAGCCCTTCCAGGTTGGAGATACTCAGATCTATCATGTTTTGGACCAACTCGCACTGCTGTAAGGCTTTTTGCAAACTCAGAGGCTGCTGCTCCTCGCTTTTCGTCATGTTTTCCTCATCCATCGCTTGCTCTGCAAGCCCCCTTCCCCTCCTCCTTCTCCCAGAGAGAAAAAAGGGGGGCGGGAGGGGGGGGGACTAGAGGTAGTCTACCCCCTACGCCTCTCCAACCACTGCGACTTCTCAACAATGTCTCATGAAGAAGGAACCCAACATCTCACACGGGGTTGTAGGGGGGGATGGGGGGAAGAGGGGACAAGAGCCAAAATTTATTATTTTATTTTGGGGGGTATCAAGCCGACTCCATTAGAACGTCTCGTCTCTCTGAGTCTCTGGTCCCTTGAAAAGGAGAGATGCAGTTTCTCAGAAGCAAACCAGGTGATGTGATGCTGTCCCTACACTTAGGGAGGAGAAGGAGGAGGAGAAGGAGGAGGAGGAGGAGGAGGAAAAAGCGGAGGAGGGGGTAGGAAAGGACGGGGGAGAGGCGGAGAAGAAGGAAAATAGCGCTCACTCTTTACACACCGGCTCCGTGAAGGGCAAAATTATATATATATTTTTTGGCTGGTTGGCTTTTATGTCAAAAAAAATCTGGTTTGCCCCTCTCCCCGTTGCAGGGACACGGCATTGTCCACTGTTTGTGGGGTGCTTTAGCGCGTTCTCAGGATGCTGGCTGCATTGCTCCCGCGGCTGCGGCGGCGACTGCGGCTGGCTGCTGTCTCCTCGCGCTGCTGCTGCTGCTGCTGCTGCTGCTGCTGCTGCTGCTGCTGCTGCTGCTGCTGCCGCTGCTGTTGCTGCCGCCGCCGAGCTCCGGGGGTGACGGCTGCTGCATGCGCTCCTGCCTCGCTCCACACCGACATCTTGCCTGTCAATCAAAGGGCGGGGGAAGCGAGGGAGCGCCGGCGAGGGATGGAGAGCGAGCGAAGGACCTGCCGGGGAGCGGGTTGGTGGAGAGGCGCCGTGCGCGCATCCGCCCCAGCCGGCCCCGGCCCCGGCGCGCCAGGGACCCGCCGGAGGAGGCGGAGGACGAGCGCGCAAGCTCGCGCACCTGGCGGGGCACAGGGACGGCTTCCCAGGGGGAGCGGGGCGGGGATTTCTAGGGGATGCGGAGCTCGCGCGGCAAAGTGAAATTACTACCCGGCGTGCGTGCGTGCGAGCGGGCGGCGGGCGGGGCGCGGGGGAAGCGCGCGCGGCGGGCCCAGGCTGCTCCCGGGGGCGGTGGAGATGGCAGCGTGTGTGCCCGAGCGCGGAGGCCGGGCAGGGGGGCGGGGAGAGGGCTTGGGTGGAGGGGTGGGGGTGGGGGCCACTACTACAGCCCCGCTCTCGCGAGACGAGGCCAGAGGACTGCTCAGCAGGTGCGTGCTGCCTGGGAGCAGGTGTGCGCCCAACTTTAAAAGCCTAAGTGCGTGCTGGAGAAGCATCGGCGTGAACCTGGGCACGTCCTGTCTGGCTTTCTGGCTCCGTGTGTGTGTGTGTGTGTGTGTGTGTGTGTGCGTGCGTGCCTGTCTTTTTGTTCGTTTGTCCTTTCTTGTTACTGGGGGGAAATAAAAGAAACCAATGAGCTTCCGCGAGCTGTAGGAAGCGGCCTCCCAGAACGGCTACCTTGGTCTGCAGTTACCCTGATGGGTGGCTTTCCAAGTGGAAAGGGAAGGGGGCTTTGCCTTAACCTGATTGTCACCGTGTCCTATGTCCTGCATGACCTAATCCCAGCCTACCTAACCAACCTTATATCAGCAAACGATGGCCCCAGAGCTAAGGATGGATTCTACACTTTAAAATGGTTGAGGGGAAAAAAAAAAAATCAAAGAAGAATATTTCAACACGTGAAAATTATAAGACATTCTCATTTCAGTGTCCATAAGTAAAGTTTTATTAGAGCGCTGCCACCCATTTGTTTATTGTCTGTGTTTACTTTTGCATTGTAACAGCAGAATTGAATAGTTGCAACGGACACTGTTATGACTTGCAAGGCCTAAAATATTTACTCTCTGGACCTTTACAGAAAAGTTAGTCGACGCTAATTAAATCACCAAACATATTCTTGCCTCAGAGTTCTTTGCCCTCTGTATCCCCTCTGCCTGGACCGCATTTCCCTCTAATCCTCTCCTGGTTGGCTCCTTGTCACTCAGTATCATCAACTCAAATGTCACCTCAGAGAGGTTTTATCTCCCTGACCATCTTGACTAATAGTACTGCCAACACACGTTGCCAAAGAATGTATTTAGGGTAATTAGCAAAAGGCACCTCTTTCTCCAGGTGAACACAGTTCCATGCCAGGGAACTGGGCTTACAGGGCAGAGTAGACTCAGAACATATGGTGCAATATGTGTCCCTTAAAGGAAGCCGCTTGAGAAGTAGAGAGAACAGCAGCCAGTCATGGCAAACTTTCTTTTTAGATTGTGGGCCATGGGTTTTGTAGCTCATACAGAGCTGAAGCAGCATTTTCAAAATCCCTCAGTTGATGAGAAGCTCAAGTGAGTTCCATGAGCTCTCAATCTTTTAGACTGTGAAGTTTATGAATTCCAATTCTCTGAAAAAATTTTCTTTTCACCTATTTTTCCCTTTTTTTTTTTTTTTGCTTTTTTTTTTTTAATGATGATGGGGTTTTTTAAAGAAATTTTATTGGGGAACAGTGTGTTTTTCCAGGATCCATCAGCTCCAAGTTAAGTAGTTGTCTTTAATCTAGTTGTGGAGGGCGCAGCTTCTTGGCCCATGTGGGAATCGAACCAGCAACATTGGTGTGATGAGCCTGCACTCTAACCACCCCCCACTCCTCTGCTTTGTTTTTCTTGAACATATTAATCAAGATTAAAACTCTTGTCTAATTCCAGTACCTTGGTCACCTGCGGGGTCTGTTTCTATTGACTATTTTTCTCTTTGTTTTCAGTAATTTAGTCCTGTCTTGGCAAGCCTTGTAATTTTTTGTTGAATACCATACAACCTATGCATGAAAAAAAAATATGTAGAGGGACGGCCAAGTGGCGTGTTGGTTAAGAGTTGGCATGGGAGTGTGAGCTCTGAGCAGCAGGGCCGCCTGTTCGGATCCCAAATAGGGACCAGTGAAGCTGGCCCTCTACCGCTAAGATGGTGAACAACGACTCGACCTGGAGCTGGGCTGCCATGAGTCACCGGTGACAGGGTAGGCTGCAACAGGGCTGCAGTGGGCTGCCGTGAGCTACCGTGAGTGGCCAGCAGCTGGCATGAGCCACCATGAGCAGCCGTCCAATGGCCAGTGACCAACTGCCTCAGCCGGGAAGAGTGCAATGATCACAATGCCAACATGGGCCAGTGAAGCAACGTCCTCCACAACTAGACTGAAGAACAAAAGTATAGCAACTTGTCTGTTCCCCATCCCCGATTCCCCAATGCTGTTCCCCTCTCCCATTTGTCTGTTCCCCTTCACCAATTCCCCAATAAAATTAAAAAAAAAATGCAGAGTCTCCAGGTGATGCTATCTAATTTTAGAGAAGGCTCACCCTTTTCTCTGCAAGTCTCAGATGACACAGGGACTGACCATCTTAATCCAATCAGAGGCTGAGCTGGAAGGAGGCTGGGTTGCAGTTTTGATAACACAGCACCTAACTTTGGTCCCCACCTCTATGGCTTTCCCTTTCAGGGATTCCAACTGAGAACTTCAGGTGTTCACTGACCTCCTGGTCCTGAGCTCTAATCCTTGTCTCCATAACATGGCAAGGCTGAACACTGCTCTATTTTTCAGAAACTTTCTGCTTGGCTTCTTAGCCTCTTGGCATGCACTGTTTCAGAATTTGCCAAATGTTTTAAGAGGAAACCACCATCTATCAAGCTCCCTTTTCTGCCCCTCCCTTCTCCCTAGGATATTAGCCTCTCAAATCCCAACTGTTATCTCTCCAGCCCTATGAGACTGCCCAAAGTTCTGCTGGTTTCTCTGTCCCCCACCAGCATGAAAAAGTGGCTGCAGGGTGTCAGCTCACCTCAACACAATTCCTCTCTCTCCAGAATCTTGGACCCTCCAGTCCTGGTTATTTCACAGCTCTCTGAATGCCTTTAAGTAGATGATGATGATGATGATGATGATGATGATGATGACGATGATGATTTGATCTGGCTTTTCTAGTTGTTTTCAGAGGAATTGGTGTAAGCAATGAAAGTAGCCCATAGGTCAGCAATCATCAACAGGCAGTGCTATAAACAACACACAAATACATTGTTTGATGCCCCCCCACATTGTTTTCAATTGATTGCTATCGTGGACAGTTGTTATGCTTTGCACCCAGCCAGCCTCCTTTGAATCCCCTTCTTATGTTTGGAAAATGCCCCCATATGATGAGTCCCACCTCTCCCTAAGTAAAACTGAAGCACTTTTCCAGAAACTTCCTTCCAAAGAGGTTTCATGTGATATACGCTGTCCTACTGCAACGTGAGCAACAAAGCAGAGGAATCTATCTGATAATGAACATGGCCATCGATGTACTTGCTCACAGGTGCCCTGCCCCTGTGTAAGCTCGGTGTCCCTGCCAAGAGACCTGGCATAGTGTTCACAGGAGCAGCCCCATGGTGTGGTTTGGGCATCATCCCTGGCTGCACAGAATAAGCCTGGCTCTCCTCCCCTCCTAGAGATTCTATAGGTTTTTCTAGCCAGCTGTCTTAGTCTGTTCAGGTTGCCACAACAAAATACCACAGGCTGGACGGCTTAAACAACGGAAATGTTTCTCTCAGGGCTGAAGACTGGGAATCTGAGCTCAGGGTGCCAGCAGGGACGGCTCTGGGGACAGCTCCCTTCCTGGATTGCAGATGGTACCTCCATGCTATGTGGCAGACATGGCTCATACGGCTTCCTCTTCTTACAAGGCCATGGCCCTATTGGGTTAGGGCTTCAGCCTTTTAACTTCATCTAATCTTAATTGCCTCCTAAGGACTGTAAAGATACATTGCAGGTGAGGACTTCAACATAGCAATTTGGGGGACACAATTCAGTCCATGGCACTGCCTGACTAAAGCAATTCTTTTTTTTTTTTTTTTTTGAGGGCAGTGTCACTGGCCCTCATATGAGGGACCCGAACCGGGGCCGCTGGCTTCCCAAGCCAGCGCTTAAGCACTGAGCCACTCGGCTGGTCCGACTAAAGCAATTTTGCTTAAACTACCTGGAGTAGATTGTATCATTTGCAACAAGGCACCCTGACTAATATTCTTGACAATAATTCAGGAGATGCAACAAAAAATGGAGATGTCTGGTCTTTCCGGGGAAAGAGGAACATCCAGTCACAGTGGGGAACAACTGACTAGGTGTAAGAGGCAGCTATCCCTTTCGGATGGGGCACAGGCTCTCCAGTTCATCAGGAGCCCACCCAACCCCCTTCATTCATTATTTATATTTCCCGCCTGGTTCCTGTGGGCATCTGC
Organism: Aselliscus stoliczkanus; assembly: GCA_033961575.1. Taxonomy (NCBI): domain Eukaryota; kingdom Metazoa; phylum Chordata; class Mammalia; order Chiroptera; family Hipposideridae; genus Aselliscus; species Aselliscus stoliczkanus. The sequence continues at coordinate 12,065,793 of CM066736.1, forward strand.
ATTTGCAGCCTCTGATATGGCTTACGGTGGGTGGTTTGCACTGCAGATTGATAAGAACCTCCCCAATTTCACGCGTGGAGACCTGGAGCTACCTGATGAGAACTGTGCTATGCGGGGGGGATGTAGTGCATCCCCAAAACTGCATACTACCTCTGGATGACACATGTCTCTGAGTGGTTTTATCAATAGTGGGAATAAATTATTGTTACTGGGCTACTGCATCCGCTGAACTTGGCAATAGCTTATTAGATGCCATAACTTTTAGTTTCAACTGTAAGAACAGTCTCATAGTCGGGTATCAGAAGTCTGGTTTAGTGCAATCAAAACTTCTTTCTCATGTCTAGTTTGATACCTTCTTCCCTGACCCTCTGGCTCAGCAATGAGCAACGGAGACTAGAGCAGGTGTGTCCTTTCCTGCCTCCTCCATAGCTCACCTTACTACAGGAGCAGAGGAATGAGTGGGAAAGGGACCCTATGCTACGAACAGGTGAGCACAGGTATAGTTCTCTCTTGAGTGCCTGACGCTCCCTACCCCACCCCCATGTCCTGGCAAGCTGGCTTTTTTGCGTGGGATGCCCAGGGGCCAGGGGGCGGGGGGGGCGGTGGGAATCTTTGGAGCCTCCCTGAGGACCTTATTAGGAACCCAGTGGATATGCCGGGTACCTGCTGGCACATCCCTTTTACATTCATAACCCAGGAAGTACTTCCACATCCTCTTTCTGAGTTCCCCTTGCATGGTAGCCTGTCCTCTTGCATGAGTCTTTTCAAGGTGACACAAGCCTAAGCACACATCCTCTGGCCCACGGGAAACAGGTTGTACCTTTGTCCTGCTGCCCTCTCTCCTCACCCTGTCATCACAGGCAGCCCCAGGCAGGCAGCCCTCAGCTGGCAGTGAGATACCAGACCCCCCTCCACACACACACACACACACACACACACACACACACCCCTACTTTGGGGCTCCCGGTCTCAAGAGTGAGTCTTCTTTTAACCTACCTCTCTTGACTTGGGGGTTGGGAGGGGAGAAGAAAACCCCCCTACAAAGGCCTGTCAGAGAAACCTCCTTTGGATAAGACCTTGACCTTGTCTTATGTAGGCTGAAGGTTGAGCATGATTGATGGTCAAAGGACCAGTCTGGCCACCTCTTAACAGCAGGGGAAGGATTGTTACCCACTGCCCTCACCTTTGAAGCTTTAGCTGAAGGTCTGGGTCATCAGGAAAAGCCTCATTCCATATTCCCATGTCCTTTATATGAGTGATGAGCTGACCCCAGAATTCTCTAAGTTGCACTGTGACTAGGAGCCCAGATTAGGCAAGGGCAGCTTAGAGGCGTGGCCAGTGTGCCTGGAACTGAACAAATCTGGCACTGACTTCTCGAAGGGCTCAACATACTGCTTTTTCCCATGGTATCTCTTTTTCCTTTTTCTACTAACTCTTCAAAGAGAAAAAAAAAAATCTCTGAATACTAGTCCTCAGAATACAACCAAATCTTCCGAGATGTGAGAGGATTATTATTGTTCTGTTCTAACTCAAAACATCAATGGCTTTTAAAAACTACCTTTGAGGAGTGCAGGCAGGACAGGACGTTCCTATCTTTAACCTTGTGAAATTTTTCCAGCATCAGAAAACTGACTTAGTCTAGAGTTCATCTCCTCTTGGCCTTGTGCCTCTTTGTCTCTTAATTTTCCAGTGTGAGCAAAACAACCAGATCACTCTCTTGATGGCAAGATAATTTGAGCGCACGGTAATGGACAATTTAGCCCAGTGATTTATGCTGGCTTTACAAATTAAGCGCAGAACGATGCCCTGTGAGTTTTCAGACATAGCACCCTCGGGATGGGCGAGGATGCCCACTGGGGCACTCTTCTCATACTTACAAGATGCACAGTGAAGGAGTAGCATTGAAAATTGCAGTAAAGTGATGCCATCTACCAAGCTTACTTACTTTACACCATCTTGTCTGTAAAGTTCTGCCTTCTTTGCCCCAATGGTGTCTTTGCGTGAATCCGAAAAAAGGCAACAGCTCTGTGAAGGAACGAGGGGTCACAACTTGGGATAGGGGGGACAGAGTGCAGCCTAGGTCTTAGACTTGCCCCCGCCCCTATAATTTCGGCGCCTTATGAAGGAACCAAACTGCATGGCATCCGTCTGTGGCAGCCGTGATTGAGTTCCCCCATTCTTTTGTTTTGTTCTTATTGTGGTGAAATACACACACCATAAAATTTCACTAATGACACTTAGTATATTCACAGTGTTGTGTAACCATCATCACTGGCTAGTTCCAGAATGTTTTCATCACCCTAAAAGAAAATCCTGTACACATTTAGTAGTCACTCCACATTCCCCCTTCTCTCAGTCTCTGGGCAACCGCTAATCTACTTTCTGTCTCTGTGGATTTACCTATTCTGGGCATTCCATATATGTGGAATTCTATGATATTTGCCCTTTCGTGTTTATCTTATTTCATTTAGCATAATGTTTTTAAGGCTTATCTGCATTGTAGCAGGTGTTAGTACTTCCATTCCTTTGAATAGCTGCATAATATTCCACTACATGGATATACTGCAATTAGTTTATCTGCGCATCAGTTGGTGGATATTTGGGTTTTTCTCCACCTTTTGGCTGTTGTGAATAGTGCTGCTGTGAATACCTGTGTACAAGGGGTTTTTTGTTTTGTTTTGTTTTGTTTTGGAACACCCGTTTTCAGTTCTTTTGGGTGTATACCCAGGAGTGGAATTGCCAGGTCATATGGTCATTGTGTTTAACTTTTTGAGAAACTGTCAAACTGTTTACCACGGTGGTTGCACCGATTTACATTCTTACCAGCAATGGATGAGGCCTCCTCCAAGTTCTTCACATCCTCCTCTCCGGACTCTTCTTCCATTAATACAGTTTCATTACTAAAGAAAAAGAAAAAAAAAAAAGCTTAGTAATGGTACACTTTGGAAAGCGTGTGTTTACACATACATTTCTTGAGTGCTTACAATGTGCTAGGGAATGATATTTGCATGGGACTTAAATATTGATGAAGGACAGTATATTCTCCAGGTTTCTTTTAGTTGCAAGGGACAAAACCCCCCAAAACACAAACTAGTTTAGGCCAAAAAGTGACTCAGGAAGTGAAAGGGAAGAACCTCCCTCTGGCAGGGCACTTCCTTTTCTCTCCCTGTCACTCAGCTCTACTTTCTTCCATCTTGGCTTCTTTTTTAGATGGCTTTTTCCTCAGGAAGTGGCAAAAATGGCCACAGACAGCTTAGCAGCCCCATCAAAAAGAGTTGCTTTTTTTCTTAGTTCCAACTAAGTTCTAACTAGTCCCAATTTAGTTCCAACATAAGTTGTAGGACTGATTACTAACCTGGTATACGCCTCCCACACCTGAGCCAGTCACATTGGCCAAGGGGATGGAATGGGCAGACGGGCCAGGCCTGGGCTGTGGGGTCACCCTGGAGCCTGAGAAGTGACATTAACTTTACACAAACCATGTGGTATGAGATTAAAGGAGGACTGGTCCCCCAAAGGAAAAGGAGGACGCTATTACCAGAAAATGAGGGTATGGGTGTTGAGCAAACGAAAACATCAGCACTATTCCACCATCCTTGAGGGAGTCGTGGTCTAATGGGGGAGACGCATGCAGATAAATCCGTAATTATAATATGCTCTGGGAATAAGGGAGAAGAGTATTCTAACCATAGGCAAGGCATTAAGGGAGGGGTTCTGAGAAGGCTCTATTGAAAAGGTGATTCCAAAGCTGAGACTAAAGAAGCAATGGGACTCCTCTAAGTATGCTAGAGGAACCGGCATGTGCCAAAGCACAGAGTCCTGAAATCGTTGACTACAGACAACTCCAAGGAACGTATACTTGTCACAGTGATTTTTATAGTCACAATTGAAATACTAAAACCATTCGGCCCTGCCTTGAGAAGTATTCTGCTGGTGAACCTTCATCTGCTTATAATAAGCAGCCTCTGTAGCGTGACCAACCATCCTAGTTTACCTGGGACTGAAGGAGTTCCTGGAACGTGGGGTCTTCTAGGCTAAAAGCAGGACCATCCAAGGCAAACTGGGACCATGCAGTCACCCTATGGTTAGGTCCCCAACTCATGAGCTTCGTGTGCTTCCAGTTGGGATACGTGCTATAGGAGCATATGTTGTTATGTAAGAAGGGTCCCCGTGTGGAAACAAAACATGCACACAAATGCTCACAGGAGCACCATTCACAACAACCAGAGGGCGGAAACCATCCAACTCTCCACCACCATCTAATGAGTGGATAAGCAGAATGTGGTCCATCCATATAATGGAATGTATTCAGCCATAAGAAGGAATGAAGCACTGACTGCTACATGGTACCACCACATGGGTGAACTGGAAAACATTATGCTAAAGGAAAGATGCCAGAAACATCAAAAGGAGGGCAGAGTGATTACTCTCCTTTGGGGCGGAGGCTTTGCTGTCCTCTCCAGACCCCTTTACCCCACCTTCCCCTGGAATCATTCCCTCATCTGCTGTACCTACCTGGTCCCCTAAGCACGAAAGTGTAGGATTTTCAATACGCCCAAAACAATTAGAAGACAGGCACATAAGAAAGTATGGAAATCAAACTATATGGTGACTTTCTTTTTCATTCCTTTATCATGAGATGTCAGCAGGCTACCATTTCCCCAAAAATGTTATGTGACTTTCGAAAAGTAAGGCAATTTCCCCCTAAAGCAGTGGTGAGTAATCTTAGCTGCACAAGGGAATTACCTGGGAAATATTTTAAAATATTGATGCCTGGGTCCCAACCCAGGGGGTCTGATTTATTTGTCTGGGGTGTAACCTGGGCATCAGGATTTTTAAAAGCTTTCCAGGTAATTCTAATGTGCAGCCAAAGTTGAAAGCTACTGCTCTATAGCTTCCTTTTTAGACAGTCACTCTTTTTTGGCCTCAGCTATCACAGGTCAAACTGTATACAAGTTGAAAATCTTTATTATTTTTACTAAAATATCTTTTGCTGTTCTCAATATCTACCCTTATAAACACACACTATCTTTAGCTGCCCAACAGTCATCTTGACAGATACAAAGAATGTATGACTATATCATCTTGTTTTTGGAGGGGAGTCCATTGGTTCATTATCAAAAACAGCATCTAAAGGGGCAGCCGGTTAGCTCAGTTGGTTAGAGCACGTGCTCTTAACAACAAGGTTGCTAGTTCAACTCCCACATGGGATGGTGGGCTGCGCACTCCCCCACACCCCGGCAAATAGATTGAAAAAGGCAACTGGACTTGGAGCTGAGCTGCGCCCTCTACAACTAGACTGAAGGACAACGACTTGACTTGGAGCTGATGTGTCCTGGAAAAAAACACACTGTTACCCAATAAATTTTTTAAAAAAAAATAGTTCGTTCTTTAAAAAAAACAAACAAGAAAAACAGCATCGAAAGCACCTCATAGCATCTAAAAGTTAACCCCATGTTTGTTTACTCGGTGTGAGGGGCTCTAGTCTGCAGTGTGCTAGAGCCTAAGAAGCAATCTGATAAGGAACACATGCTGTTTACCTGGGCTGGAGTCTTAATGGTTTGTCATGTGAATGCGCGTGTATTGTTCAAAGTGATCACCCCTTTCCAAAGTGCAACTGTGACGCAATTGCTGACATCCTGGCCATGCATTTTCCATGTGCCCCTGCTTATGAGCTCGCTTCCACCAGAGCGCTTCCACAGGACAAAAAAGCATCTGCTGGCAGGAAAAAAAAAAAAAAAAAAACCTGTTCCACAGCCTGGACATATTCAAGGCAAGCACCTACCCTGATACAGACCTTTGTCCGGGTCAGAGAGGAAGCCCACACCTGCCTTCCAGCTTACACATGGGCCACCTGTCTGGTCAGTAAAAGCAGGACATGCATCCTCTTCACGCCCCACCACAGCTGTCTGCACCTCGCCTTGTGGCACCCAGTTGGCTCGGCTTCTAGCACCCATCTGTGACTTGGGGAAAAAAGAAAAGAAAAAGAAAAAAAGAAATGCCTGTAGTGAGTGAACAAAATTGCCCACATTGATCCTGACTCAGAGCATCCAAAATTTGATTGCCTTCAGGGAGGCACAGCCCCTGAGTTTACTGAGCTTTTTCTTGTATTTGAGTCTGAAAAATGGAGCTGAAGTTTCTTTACAAGCCTCCTCTGCAATTTTTGGACTTTCCTTTTCCTAAGAACTGCTGAGTGGGACAGATCGCAGGTTTTCCCCTGTCTTATGTTTTTGTGCACAGAATCAGATAAATCAATTTGGTTTTCTTGGCAAATTTAGAATGCTTTTTATTTTCACCATTGGAAGTACAAGTGTTGGCTTTTTTTTTTTTTTGCTTTGTTTTCTTTTTAAAGGGCAGTGTCACTGGCCCTCACATGTGGGATCCAAACCAGGGCCGCTGGCGTCCCAAGCTAGCTCTTAACCACCACACCACTTGGCCGGCCCCCAAGTGTTGGCTTTTTAAAAGACAGACCTAGTCCATGGTTTCAGTTGAGCTGAGAAGTTAGTAGGACTCAACCCTGGGATGTTTACCCAGGCATTGATTCACTTATTCATTCAACTCGAATACCAATCAACTTCTGGTTATAAATAAAGAGTCTGATTTCCTGTTAGGATGACAAGAAAATGTAGCATTGGAGACAGCGATGAGCCTTCATCACCGCAGAGAGCTGAAGAGAGAAAGAAGACCATCCGTTGCAGGTAAGAACGCTGGCTCTGGATCAGATGGCCAGGTTTTGAATTCCAGCTCTGCCACCTCCTGGCCCTGTGACCGACCTTAGGCAAATGATTTCGCCTCTCTGTGTCTAGGTGTCCTCACCTGTAAAATGAGGGTAAGAATAGTATCTGCCCCCCTCCCAGGATTGTACTGAGGGTTAAATGACTCAACTTGTGTAAAGTGCTTACAGTGCTGCCTGAAAATTAGACATAACTGCTGCTCCTGGAAACAGAAACCCCTCCAGTAACACAAAGGCAAAAATACTTTGGTGGCGTGATGGGTTTACATACATGGAGCACTCCCACCAATCTGTTTTTTTAAAAACCGATATTGAGTTCAAATGGGAAGACCCCGTTCAGAATTTTTCCAAGTGCTAAATGCTGATCCGTTGCCTCAGAGCCACCTAGGTTGTTTAACAGGCCTCCTATGTGATTATGAGGTGCACTAGAGTTAGAAAAGTAGGAACAGGGGCCGGCCGAGTGGTGCGTTGGTTAAGAGATGGCTTGGGATGCCAGCTCTGAGCAGCAGGGCCCCAGTTTGGATCCTACATGAGGGCCAGTGTCACTGCGTCCTCTACAGCTAAGATGATGAACAACAGCTCCACCTGGAGCTGGGCTGCCATGAGTCGCCGATGAAGGCATAGCTGCAGCCCCTGCTGCAGTGAGCTGCCATAAGCTACAGTGAGTGGCCAGTAGCCAGCATGAGCTGCCATGAGCCATCCTGAGTGGCCGTCCAACGGCTGGCAACCAATCTGCCTCACCCGGGAAGAGCGCAATGAGCACAATACCAACATGCGCCAGTAAGGTGAAGTCCTCCACAACTAAACTGAAGAACAAAAGGACAGCAACTTGTCTATTCCCCTTCCCAGATTCCCCAACACTGTTCCCTCCCCCAATTCCCTAATAAAATCTTGAAAGAAAGAAAGAAAGAAAGAAAGAAAGAAAGAAAGAAAGAAAGAAAGAAAGAAAGAAAGAAAGAAAGAAAGAAAAAAAGAAAGAGTAGGAATACAGTTAACAATTACTGACACCTGTGGAGCCCAGGGACTGCTCTTATGAATCCAGTAAACCTGTCTCCAAAACGTCATTCAAGTATTATCTTTATTCACAGTTTTGTCCAATTATTTCATAATCTGTAACAGCATATGCTTATAATTTTCTGTAAAGTGACTTACTATTTTTACAATTATTTTTAAAGGGACATTTATTTCATTAGTGCAAATAAAAGATAGCCATCTTGCCATAATTCTATGATAACTGTAAAAGCGAATATAATTTTGAAAAATAATTGTTATTAATTCTACCTAGACACTGTCACCTATGGAAGCTCTGAATTTGCTGCAGCATCTTTGTAAAAAAAAAAAAAATCAGCAAGTGTTAGCTGTTACAGACTTGCTAGCACCACATGGAGACTTTCTCCTTGATGAAATGATTGGAGGGGAAATGAACGAGGAATAACTGCCTCACCGGGTGATGGGTGATTCAGTACGGCTTAGCGTTGTGTCTGAGCACCACCACGTTTCCTAGTGAGTCACAGTGCACACCCTGTGCAGAACTGCAATAAAGGCCTGGTCTGAAAGTTTACTGACTGGATTTGCCAAAAAAAAACCAAGAACAAAAAACAAAAAGCCCCAGGATATACGAGACACTGGTAGGACGATTCATGCCATCTCCATGAGTCTCTAGGACCTACCTTCAAAAGCCACTCTCAAAAAGGGAGGGTGGCGGGATCCAACTATCCACTCACTTCCGATGCCTTGCTACCTTGGGCAAGTCTCCAGAAACCTGCCTTTCTACAACATAAAAATGAGATGATACTTGTTCAAGCCAAAATGAAATAAAAAGCCCTAACGGATGACACATGATTATGTTCAGTAAATAGCAGGCTTTTAAAAACCTGGGTATCTGGGTGGCTCAGTTGGTTAGAGTGTGTGCTCTTAACAACAAAGTTGCCAGTTCGATTCCCACATGGGATGGTGGGCTGTGCCCCCCGCAACTAGATTGAACTCGGCAACCGGACTTGGAGCTGAGCTGCGCCCTCCACAACTAAGATTGAAGGACAACTTAACTTGGAGCTGATGGGTCCTGGAAAAAACATATTGTTACCCAAGAAAAATTAAAAAGAAAAAAAATTACTGAGACTTCATGTTTTAACTACTTTTGATATAACTCTTTATAATTTACTTCCTAAATACAGTGTAAGTACTTGATGACGCAGGGTTATTGCTTTGAATGTCTCTGTAGTCATCTGATTGTCACTGGATGCATTTCAAATAGCTTCCCGTATTCAACCTCCTGTTTGGCCATTTCACAAACGCAGTGAGCTGATGATAGCCAAGCTAAATGTCCACCAATCAAGAACTGGTTAAACCATAGAAAAAGTACACTGGTAGTCAATGAAAAACGCAAAACGATATTCCAACAGTAAGCAGAAAAATACAAATTTAAGCAAAGAGATATTTTTTTGTCCATCAGTATAGCAGGTATTTAAAAGTGCCATATTGGGCCGGCCGAGTGGTGCGGTGGTTAATAGCTGGCTTGGGATGCCAGCGGCCCCGGTCCGGATCCCACATATGAGGGCCAGCGACACCGCCCTCTTAAAAAAAATAAAAAATAAAATTGCCATATTATCTAAGGTTGGGGAGAATATGGCAATCAAGCACCTTCATACAATCACAGTGGGAGTGTACACTGGTACAACCCTTCTGGGGGCATATACCCTTTGGCCCCGCAATTCCATTTCTAAAAAGCTGTGCAACAGCATCTCTTCCACGTGGGCACGAGATTGTATGTGCAAACCCACACGTGTTGACGCAAATGTGGAGAAGCTGGAGCCCTTGTGTGTTGCTGATGGGAATGTAAAATGGTGCAGCTGCTGTGGGAAATAGTATGGTGGTGCCTCAAAAACTTACAACGTAGAATTACCATAGGATCCAGAAATTCCACTTTGGGGTATACACCCCAAAGAATTGAAAGCCAGGGCTTGAACTGATACATGTACATGAATGTTCACAGCAGCATTATTCATAAGAGCAAAGAGGTGGACACAACCCAAATGACCATCAGCAGATGAACAAACAAACACATCCACGTACTAGGAGAGTGATGCACCCCAACTCCACGGGGACAGAAGTTCCTGCACTCAGGTCTCTCCCAGACTTTACCCTGTATCTCTTCAACTAGCTGTTCACCAGTGTCCTTCATCATACCCTTTAATAAACTGGTAAACATGAGTGTTTCCTTGAGTTCTGTGAGGCACTCTAGCAAACTAATCGAACACAAGGGAGGGAGTCGTGAGAACCTCTGATGTACAGCCAATTAGTCACAAGTACCTGTGACAACCTGGACTTGTGATGGGCATCTGCAGTGGGAGGAAGGGAGCAGTCTTGTAAGACGGAGCCCTTAGTCTGTAGGAACTGATGCTATATCCAAATACTGGGTTGTCAGAAAAGTCATGATGTATTTTGTCTATGTTTTTCAAAGGTCATTTCTTTATATAAAGAACAAAGAGCAATCAATGATATATTGCCCATTTTGTTTGATAACTTTTTGCCATCTTTCAGTGAGCTTCATAATTCCTCATTCATGGAAGGATCTGTCTTTATTTGCAAAAAACTGAACAAGGTTTTACAGCCTCATCTGATTTACAGCCTCATCTGAATTGAACATTATGCCATGCAGGGAGTTTTGAAGAGAGCGAAACAAGTGGAAGTCTGACAGCACAAGGTCAGGCGAGTATGGTGGGTGTGGCAACACATCCCATCCAAGCTCCAATAAATTTTGACAGGTGATCAAACTTGTGTGTGGTCTCGCATTGTTGTGATGGAACACAACTCCTTTACAATTAACAAGCTCTGGACGTTTCTGGATGATGGATTCGTTCAAACTGTCCAACTTCCAACAGTACACATTCAAATTGATTTTTTGGTTCCTTGGTAGGAGATTGAAAAACACGACACCTTTAAAATACCACCACAATGAGAGCATAACCTTCCTCTGATGAATGTCTGCTTTCGATGTTGTTTGAGGCGAATCATCACGTCGGGACCAAGACTGTTTGTGCACCACATTGTTGTAAATAATCCACTTCTCTTCACCAGATATCAGTCACTTCAAAAAAGTTTCGTTTTCCTCATGTTTAATGAGCATATTGCAGATGTTTACATGCGCCGTCAAATGAACTTCTTTGCGTTCATGTGGAACCCAGGTATGGAGCTTGCTTATGTATCCCAGCTTCTTCAGGTGGTCATGAATGCTTCAGTGATGGATGTTCAATGTTTCTGCAATCTCTCGTGTCACATAACATGGGTTTGACTTGATCAATGCCTTTATTTTGTCGTCATCAACCTCGGTGGGCCTCCCTGACCAAGAAGCATCGTCGAGATCAAAATCACCAGCACGGAATTTCGTGAACCATCATTGGCACTGATGTTCTTGTAGAGCATTGTCACCATAAACTTTATGCAACTTCTCACAAGCTTGACGTGCGTTCTTCCCTTTATGGAAGTAAAACAGTAAAATATGGCAAAAATGCAGTTTGGTCTTCCATCTTGAACTTGTTGTAAAATCTCCAAAACTCAACCAAATTGCTCAATTTTTGTTTTAGAATGAAGCTAGAATTGTCAGCTGTTAAATGACATAGCAATAACATAGATGCGAATGACTCCAGTACTTCCAAAAATGAACTAGTGCCATCTGGTGCAAACATGCGTCATCACTTTTCCAACAACCCAACAGATAGTGTCAGAATCTAGTTAAATTGTAGGACACCCAGGTGGTGGTGCAGAATTGTTTGGTGTGGGGAAACCCCCCCATACACCTGGTATCACAAGTGTTGTGAGTGTAGTAGTAGTGAGAAAGTAAAAGAGAAACACAGGAGGGAGAACTGGGATTTTCTGAAATGAAGCAGAATCGAGCAGAGGGAAAAATCCAGCAGAGGGAAAAATCCAGCCAAGACGATAGGAAGCTCTAAAGTTGTCTGAGTTGGACTAAAATAGCAGTCTCATATTCCCATCCCATCCCTGCATCCTTCAACCACTAGGTATGAGCTACCCCAGGAAGCACATGACCTTGGATGAGCAGCTCTACTGCAGCTGAGGATTACATCAAAAGAGCTGACAGCAGAACCCATCTCCTGATCACACAGCTGGGCAGCAAGTCCTTCCTTGAGCAGGGTCTGGGCAGCCCACCTCCATGTGCATCCTTACTGTATGAGTCTCCTATGGCTGCTGTAATCATAGTGGCTGAAAACCATACAAATGTATTGTGTTATCTTACAATTCTGGAAGTTGGAAATTCAAAATCATCTTAGGGGTTAAAGTCAAGGTGTTGGCTCGAGGGGAAAATTGCTTTGCTTTGCCTTTTCCATCTTCTAAAGGCTGCCCACATTCTTGACTCATGGCCCCAAGACAGCAAGGCAATTCACTCTGACCTCTCCTTCCACTGTCGTATCTTTGTATGCCTCCCTCTTTCACTTACAGGGATCCTTGTGATTACACTGGGCCCACTGGAGAATCCACAATCATCTCAAGATCCTTAATTAATCTGCAAAGTCCCTTGTGTGATGTAAGGTAACATATTCACAGGCTCCAGGGATTAGGGCAAGGACATTGTGGGGGTGGGTCAGGGGACATTTTTCTGCCTATCAAAGTTACCAAAGAGATATTCTAGAGTAGCTGGTTAAGAGTAGCACCAACAGGGGGTGACCGGTTAGCTCAGTTGGTTAGAGCGTGGTGCTGATAACACCAATGTTGCTGGTTCGATCCCCGCATGGGCCACTGTGAGCTGTGCCCTCCCTAAAAGAGCCAACTATGCCATTGTGGCATGAAAGCAATATGTAACCAATGACCATGGCTGTTCCCCAATAAAATTTAAAAAAAAATAGCACTAACAAGATACATTGAATTTGAGCCCTCCATTTGACTACAATAAGATCTCGTGTGAACTGAGAACTTACTCTGTCCCAAGCCCTGTGCTAAGTGCTTGACATTAATGCTTGTCTCACGTATTTCTCTCAACAATTCTCTGAGGTAGGTACTATTATTATAATCCTCATGTTGCAGATGAAGAACTTGAAAACCCAAAGAGGTTACGCTATTTGCCTATGGTCAATGGCCAGTAAATGGAAGAGTCCCAATTCACACCCCAGTCTGCCTGACTCCAGAGCTGGTACCCTGGCCCATGTCTGTCTAATCCTCCTTCACTTGTTGCTAAGGTTACGGCTTTGAGCTGCTCAACACAACCACCTTCCCTCAGCTCAGGGTGGCACACCACAAAGGCTCAACAAATATTTGTTGAATTTAACTCCCCAAAAAGTAATCTCTTGCCAGTTTCCCCACAACCCTCAGGGCATTCCCAAATTCCCATATTTTTATTCTCGAATCTAATAAACTTTTATTGGGTATTCATGTGCCAGGCACTGGAAAAATTCAAAGATGAATAATACATGTGGTTTGAGTTCAGGGAGCTTACTTTCCATTGGGGGCCGGGGGGGTCACGATCATGACCTTGGAGTTATTTAAAATTTGTCTCCTTTTTCATTCCTTTAGATAATCAGCAATGAATTTGAAAACGTGGAGTATCACTGTTATCACTTTCCCCACTCTCCACAGTAGGGATGGAAGCGTGCAGACTTTTTATTATATTAGTATATATTTTTACTATGCGTGCACACACCCACACATATACAGGGGTGATTTTCAGTTTTATTTCCATCTCTTATATATGGAAGCATGCTTTACACATTATTCTTATGGCTGTTTTTCCATTTAGGGATGCACAGTGGGTATGTTTCCAAGCTTGCTTCCTCTGAACACTTTTATTCTCCTATGGATGCTCATCAAAATTGTTTCAAGTGTTTTCTCCCAAAATGTAAAGGAGCTCAAATCCTGTTTACCTAGAGCAGGGGTTGGCAAACTGCGGCTCGTGAGCCACATGTGGTTCTTTGGATACGTTCCGTCTTAAAAATTTGCTGATCCCTGGAAGAGCCAATCCTGTTCCTCACAACAATTTAAAAATTATTCGAAAGCCATAAATATATTTTTACATAATCACCATTATGTGAATAATATCCTTTAAAAATTTTTATAAATGCAACTATGATAGTTTATTTTCATTTTCAATTTTACTTCAGAGCTGCATGCAGCTCTTTTGTCTGAAAAGTTTGCCGACCCCTGACCTAGAGGAATGACAGGTCTACTTTTTACTAACCTGTCTGGCACCTCGTCCCCAGGATGCTCTTTCCAGAGCATAAGTTGGGAGAGCTCTCCTCTCCCAAATTTTCCCAATACCTGCAGGATACACCCAAATCCAAATACTAGGCCAGCATATAAGGGTTGTCAGAATCTAGCCTCTAGAGCTATTCAGTCCTGTGTTGTGACCTCCTGCACACACATCCCCCGCCCATAACTGGCTGCCTTCATTCTGCCTTAGTGGCCTTCTTGAGGGTTTTCCATTGCACCAGCCTGTCTGGAAACCAGGCCTTCCAACACGCTGTCTTCTCTGCCTGGACAGCTTTCCCTACTCCTTCGTCATCAGGGTAACTTCTACTCATTGTTTGAGTCTCCGCTGAACCATCACTACTTTAGGGCCCTCCTTGGCCCCTCCCAGACTGGTCTTCCTTTACTTCCCTTCTCCCTGGTTACATGTATCACATTTGTCAGTAACTCACTCAATGTCTGTTTCCCCTGCATAGTCTCTCCCCACTGGAGGGTCTGTCTCCTTTCCCTGCTGTAGCCCCAGGGCATGACACAGCCAGTGGCACGTTACAGGTATCGATAAACGTCTGCCGAATGAGTGATGATGAATGACTCATGGGGAAATTTTACTGCTTCTAGTTAATACAGATGCGTAGGTGCAGTCTCATGTTGACTGTTTCATTCCACTGACAATGATAAGAGAAAAATTGCATACCAAAATGAAGGCATCCAGGTTTCCCTTTCAAAAGTACCTTATCTATTTTAAGAGTCATTCTTTTCTTGTGGTTTTTTAAATTAATTTATTTATGGCTTTCATCACTGTGATCCAGTTTGTTTCCAACGCGTCTTTCATAATCCAATTATCGGAAGCCACTGGGATCTGTCATCTCTTACTCATGGTGGATGGTTTCCTTGTGCATTTTGTCAATTCGAAAGAACAGATCTTCATTTGTGGGGATCCTGTACGTCAAGGCTGAAGGTTCATCCTTTCAGAGTTTAACGAGTTTCTCGGCTTGGGGTGCCTCACGTATAAATTTGAACCCCCAAACATATGTGAGTTTAGTCGTATTGTGACAAATTCAGGGAAGACAGTTCTTTCTCACCCGGGGCTCGGAGCAAGACAGCTGACTGAACAGATTTTTCTTGCCACCCCTTTTCCCTAAGGATGGAGATCTTTGAGGGTCCTTGTTTGAGTGGAGGCCAAAGTTCCATTTCCCCCAAAGCTTTGTTCCCTATCCTTTGGGACCATTACAACTAAAACCCCTCCCTCACACCATGCAGACCATCCTCAACATTATGGTTTTTGCACTCTTTCTGGCTCCTAGGGATTGTCCCTATTTTCTGTCATTTAAAAGGGTTTGTTACATCTTATCCAGCATTTCTAGATGACTATTAAGTATGGGAAAGTTTTTAGATTATCTAGTCCAAAATATTGCCAAAAATAGAAACCCAATACACTAATTTTTAGATCTTTCTCTCATTCTCTGTGCACAAGTCTGGTTTTTTTCTTTGCTTTTTTTTAGCTGAGTTATCCTGCCGGCACTCAGCAGCACCTCAGCCCAGGCCGGGAATCAAACGGCGACCCTATTGCTCAGAGCTCACACTCTTGAGTGAGCTCTTAACCAACTGAGCCACTCAGCCAACCCAGAGTCTGTTTTTGTAAAGGTCACCTTGTTCTTTTTTTTTTTTTTTTTTTAGCTGAGCCATCCTACCACCTGTTGGCAGCTCAACGGCAGCTCAGCTCGGGCTGGGCATCGAACTGCTGTTCCTCAGAGCTCAGCTCGCACTCTTGAGTGAGCTCTTAACCAACTGAGCCACTCGGCCAGCCCTTTGTTCTCTTATTCTCTGTATATTTATCATTTTTCTCCTAGTCTCTTAAACAGTTACATTATAAAACAAAATGCCTTATGCTAATAATTTTTCATGTATATTCTTTTTTTCCCTTAGTATTTGGTTCACCTTACTGGTTTTTCATCTCCTTTCCTAACTATTCCTAATTTCTAGTGAACAGGCAGCAAATACAGCTAGCGTTTGATCTACATGTCACCTGCTAATTTAGCTGCTCTCCTTTAAAAAAGGAAATCAATCCCAATCTTTCAGATAAAAAAATAATAATGAAAGCTTGAAGTCAATTAAACTTCTAGCAGAGTTTCCACACTTTCCATTGTCAAAATGCTGGCAAACTTAGAAACACTGGGTAGCTAAGTTTTTAAAAATTCAGTACTAGCATTACAAGTTATATTTATAATTCAAATGAAAATTCTAATGTGCTTAAAACTTTTTGTAGGCATAGATCAATTATTTTGGTCTTAGATTTAAGTACATATGCATATAAATATTTCTATTGCTATCCAAGATATCAGTGTACTTTATACAGATAGGATTTGCAGGCTAGAAATTCTATAGCAGAGGGTCCAGTTTATAATACTGTCCATCCGTATACATGCATTGCTTACTTGGAATTTCTCATTTACATAATACCAAGTGAAAATTAGGTAAGCACTGAAGTGGCTGCTTTTGTCACTGCTCTAATCAAGATTATACATTAACTAACTCATAAATAAATCACTCTCCACCACAGAAACATCAGCAACTGAAATAGTTTATAAGCATAGCCAAGAAGCTTTTTCAAAAGAACTGCTTGTTAATTTCCTTGGTTTTGTCAGCTTTGGTTAAGGAATATGCTACCTGGCTTTTCTTCTCAGCCTCCAAACAGTTAAGAGTTTGTAAATCCCAATCTTAAGGATTGAGAAAATTGTCACTATGTTATCTCTTGCTGTACAATAGACCACATCTAAATGTAATGGCATCGAATGACCATCATTTTATTTGCTCATGAGTCTGTGGGTCAGGAACTCCAACAGGGGCTCAGAAGGACAGTTTATCTGTGTTTCTCATGGTGTCAGCTGGGGTGGCTTTATGTGGGATCCAAGATGGCCTCTCACAGGGCTGGCCCTTCAGCTGGGCACTGCATAGGAGACAGCTGGGCCTCCTTTCCTGGGGTGTTGGCTGGACTCCCTCGTCTATCTGGGGCCTCCTTCCTGGCTGTCAGCCAGGTTCCTGGAGTCCCCTCTTTTGGCCTCTTTCTTCAGCAGGATAGCCTGGACTTCTTGACATAGCAGAGAGCATCCCCTCTTGTTAAAGGAAAAACTCGTAGCTCTCGGCATGGAAGTCCCAGAACAACATTTCTACCACGTTCTAGTTGTCAAAGCAAGTTCAAGCCCAGCCTAAATTCAAGGAGTGAGGAAACAGACCACTTCTAAGGAGTGGGAGGCACTGTTGGCGGCCACCTTTGAGGACAATCTACCAGTCATTTTATCTAAATAAATAACACCCATTCCCTCTATTAAGTTGGTACAAATCAAAGGGGGAAGCTTATTAACTATAGTTCAGTACTAGTATTAGGATAAATTATAGTACTTGGACTAAATATGTTAAGGTGCTTTCCCAATATAAACCTATTTAGGGCAGTGTTTGAATGTCACCGTTATTTTTTTTAATACTTAACAACTTCAAAAGAGAAAGTTCAGTCTCCCTTGATTAATATTAAAGCTTAAGCTAAATTTACCTAGTCCTTAGGATCTGAGAGATTACTTTTAGTTCATTACTTCTGGGTGTCTTCTCCCTGGTATCACTTAGGAATAAGGGGAGGCATGAATAAATTATCTTGTTTTCTTGTTCTGATAATACCACGTTGCAGTCTTGGAATAGCTTTCTAATCCCACTAATTGTTTTTAAAGAAATAATACAATTTTGATTTTGCAAACTTTATCACACCAAGTTCTCCACAATCGGGTACACCAAGATCTTACCATTGAAACCATTCCTGGTGTTAAGCAGATGGGTAATTTTGAAATATGTATGTATGGAATTAAGTTCCATGACAATCCAAATATACCAACCACTTCCATGGCATTTGGAATTATGCAATGGAAAACATTTCCAGTGATGCCCTTTTATGTGTTAATTTTGCAAAATTTATTCTAAATTATAATTTCAAATCACCTGAGCAACAGAAGAAAATTAGAAGTTGTATAAGACCCAAGAACTTATTTAAATTTAGCATTAAAAAACACATTTCTAATTAATTGGCACAAACTAACGATAACCCATATTTAACAAGCCAGTTCTGGTTGACATTTGCCAAAATATGACATATTGAATATATTGTTTTTGTCCAATCCCCCTTAAATTGAGAAACAAAAATAAAGCAGAGGGTATAAAATAATTTACCCTCATGAGACTCAGGAAACTTTAATTAGATATCCCTTTAAGGAAGAAATTTGCTTTTAATTTTTTTTTTAATCTGTACTTTAAATGACCTTTAAATTTCAAGACTTTTTCAAGACACAATTGTCCAATCTTCATATTAATGAACATGGCAGATATTTTCATTTCCTGCACATCTGCCAAGTTCTTCTGTTTGGAACAAGATTTAATTCTAGGGTGACTCCCTTTAAAAAAAAACACACACTTTCTCATTAGTTGAAAGCATTTTTAAAACTATATTTTAACCATCTACATCTTTGAAACACTTAAAATAACTTCCAGTTTAAAAATTCTGCTCCATATTAACATGGGTTAATATGGCTTGGCTCTTCAATTTTTCAGCACTACTCTCTTGCTTTCCTTTTCAGCATAGCATTTATTTAAAATATACATTTTAAAATAACATTGCCATTGAACTTGGGCCAAATACTTTGAAAGAGTAAGTTTAGAGAGATTGGAGGAACGAGATGAAATGTCTATAAATAGCAGTTTTTTCTGCAGCATCTACTGTATAATAAAGTGTTGTGTAACTCTGCTATGCAATGTAAATAATGATAGTAATTTGCATTTTCTTATTACTGTTCATCCTCGAATTGAATCTAGAGCCTTTTGCCAATATTAAGATCTATTTCCCACGTCATTCAATCTCCCTGGGTCCCTAGTATGATGAGAGAGGGGAGGTAAACAGTACCCTTGTTTTGCATACAGATTGTACAATAGGTACACACCCAACTGCTTTCTTACTTCTGCAGGTTCAGCCTCACAAACCCAAAGGCAGTGTGTGGTCCACGGATGGACCTACACCAAACAGAGCCAGGATTACGTCACTACCCTTCCATCACCTCCTTATTAACACTTTTTCCTCTTTTTCAATCATAATGACGCCAGAGATCTCAGCCCAGGGCAATTATGCTCGATTCAAAGCAGAGAGAATCAGGAAAGATTCCAGGAGAAATATTTTTAAAAGTTTACCATCCTGGAGAGCCTATTATTAGTGGGACAGAATAATGTGATTGAGAACTTAACTGGACTTACTTTCTACTGTAGACTCATCACAAAGACTACGGGGGGATTGTTTTTCCCCCAAGCAATTAAGCCTCAGAGTCCTGGGGTGTTAGGTTTGCCTAGCTCAGGAGAGCTTGGATGCCCAGGAACTTTGGGATTTGGAGTTGAATTATCAAAATGCTAGGCCTTTAGAGGGAAGGGGGTAGGAGTGTTGTGTGAGACAGGAGTAGCCCAACTCCCTGAAGAATTCCACAAAGGGACGCAGAGCAGCAGCCAGGAGCAGGATGATGGGGATAAGAGATACACTATGTGGTACCCAGGGCTTAGCAACTGAAATGGGCACACGACTGTCCTGCAGACTTTGTTAAAATGAAAGTTTGATTCACAAAGTCTGGAGTGGGTCCAGAGACTGCATTTTACCGTGCTCCCAAGGAGGGCTGATACACCTGGTCCTGGGACCCCACACTGAGTAGCAGGGGGTGAGGAGGAGCAGGTAAGACTTCAAAGGAGGAGGGCAGGAAAGTCTAAACTTCAAACTCGGTGCCACTGGAAGCAATGGCAAAAGTTATGAGTGGCTGAGTAGTACACTGAGCGAAAGGATACTGTTATCAGCAGAGCTGCTCATCTTCAAAGGGATCATTTCAGTCTGTACAAAGAGCCATCTATTCCAACAGACTACAGAACAAACTGAAGACTGAAAGTCCTTCTCCTAAATTTCTGGCCTATTTCCCCACAACCTCTTAGGCTTTTTAAATGACACTGGGGAAAGGAAGGAACCCAACTCCCATAGATTGAATTTCCAAAATACTTTGGCATGAGGAAGGAACAGTGGAGGGCTTGAGTCAAATATATTTAATTTGGAAAAATTAAGAAATGTGAATTTTTTTTTGAGCCCAAGTATCATGGAACGAATTCATATGACTTACCCTTTCAATCTCAAACTTAAAAAAAGAATCAGATTCAGGAATCAATAAATAACCATCCATCAGTTATTCAATCAACAAATGTAAGGGGGTGATGAACGGATTTCCCTAAGCCCTGATTTTGGAACTTCTGACAAGAAAAAGTCATTGGAAGGTGCGAGTGTACCAAAAGATCTGAGGACTTAAATCCTTATCAGTCAGTAATTTCATCGTAGTCACCCAAGATGGCCCTTCCCCTTCTACACACTCTTCAAATTGCTCTTTGAGATTTTTTTTTCCTCCTTCAAGTCCTTGCTCTTCGTTTAAACATAATTTCACCAGTATAAACATATTCAGGAAAAAGACCCGGTTTGATTTTCTTCTGCCAGCATCTTCCAAAGATAGCCTTGCATCCCATTCTCTCATAAAAACAAGTCTTAAAAATAAACAAAGGCAGTAAAGTGCTGTGTCCAAAGCCAAGTTTGTTCCAAAGTTGAGAGTAATAAAATCCAGGGCTCCTTTCCCTAATTCAATTTCAAGAGCAAATGCCTTTCGTTGGTAATTTTGTTTGTAACCTCTGATACTGCCATCTCCAGGCCCCGATGTTTTATTAAAGCATTTCCAAATCTGGTTCTGATTATGTAAGAAAAGTTTGTCCCTATGCTCATCAGTGTCACAATCCATATGGAGATACCAGCTTGACTTGCCTTTAATCCAGCAAAAGGTCCAAAGCCGAAACAGAAGGTAAGAATGAATTAACTATGTCTTTTGCCTGATCATCTGTCTTTGAGAAATCAAAAGTCACAAAGTGATCCTATAGTATTTTTGCTTGGCTAGCAGTTTTGGGTTTTTGTTTTGTTTTGTTTTTTAATTAGATGCCAACGTTTAACACACAGGAATTTCACATAAAAATCCAAATTTCTGGTTTCTCTTGAAAAGTCTGGCAACATTTAGTTGCCGTCCTGAACACTGAGGTAGTGGACATTTGTGATCCTTTAGCTGCCGGCATCTGAACCCCTCTCCTATGTTCAGTGATTGTTCCCAGTTCACAAGGCTTGGTGGGAGGCAGATGTCTTTCCCACCAGTCAAGCTGTATACCAAGTACTCATTCACTAGCATGCCACCCAGGCCTGGCCATTTTGACATGTTTCCTAGGCTTTTAAATGGGGCGTTAGTTTTAGGAAGAATCCAGTCCAGGTTAGAATTGATTAATTCTTTCTGATAGTAGAAATGGTGAAAGCAACATCCAAATTCTGGGGACCAGGGGGGTCCGTAGGGTCCAAAGGTCTGCAGCTGCAAGTGTCCTTACTGGCTTGGTTCCGTGGAGCAATTCTGACCATGATTTCAGTTCCATGGCCTGCCTTTGTCCCATTTTTCAAATCAGGTTCTCTAGCCTGCCTGCTCATTATGAGCTATTTAATATTTCGTTGCTAAATTGCTTTTCTGCTTAAATCTTCGATCTATAAACTCTGCCCCCTAGAGGCATAGTTACCACATAACCCTCTTCCTTTACGTCTTCCCTTCCAGGCTACTTACAGACATGTGAGCTTGTAACCCTGGTCTTCATCTCTCTTTCTCTTTAAAGCGACAGAATTTTGGCACCGGGAGAGACGCTAAAGTTCCTCCAATGCAAGAATCAGCAAAGTTACGACAATAGTTACCCAGAGGAGCCCTTGCTCCCATTTCCCCTTATATGTCATTGGCCAGCACGGGGTCACATGCTCATCCTGTAAGCCAATCAGAGGACTAGGGGTTGCTGCGATTGGCAACCCTAGGGTAGTAGTTCAACTTTGGCTGAATATTAAAATCATCTGGGAAACTCTTTAAAATGCCAGTGCTGGGTCCTACCCCCAGAGGCCCAATTTAATTGGTCTGGCTGGACTTCTGGCACAAGAATTTTTTAAAAAAATCCTCAGATGCTTTTAATTCCTCTCTCTAGTCTAACCTCCCA
The DNA here is from genome assembly GCA_033961575.1 of Aselliscus stoliczkanus. Lineage (NCBI taxonomy): Eukaryota > Metazoa > Chordata > Mammalia > Chiroptera > Hipposideridae > Aselliscus > Aselliscus stoliczkanus. The sequence continues at coordinate 12,087,826 of CM066736.1, forward strand.
CCTCTCTCCATTTTACAGGTGCTAATACTGAGGTCCAAAGAGATACTAAATAACTTGCCCAAAGTACTATACCTTCAAGTAAGAGCAAAAACAGAAACAAACAAAACCACACACACACACACACACACACACACACACACACACACAAATTACATTTAATAGGACACAATTGTTTTTCTGTAATATGCATGTGAGCACACATTCTTTTTCTTAGAAAGTGAAGTCATGAAGAGCTCAAGGACTGAGAAGTAGCAGGCAGGGCAGTGGTTCTCAAACCCGATTGCATCAGAATCCCCTGGAGGCCACACAGGTGGCTGGGCCCACCCCCAGAGTTTCAGATTCAATGGGTTTGGGGTTGCGGGAAAGAATAATTAACATTTCTAACAAGTTCCCAGGGGATGCTACTGCTGTTGGTCCCAGGACCTCACTAGTGTAGTGGCTAAAAGCTGAGGCTATAGAATCATAGTATCTTGGTAAGATCCAGTTCTGCCCCTGATACCTCATCAGAACATGGGCAAGTTACTTAACATATCTACAAAATGGGGCCAATGAGATTAGCTTGGGCTTATCACAACAATTAAATGAGTATAATACACCTAAAGGACTTAGAACAGCGTCTGACCTATAGTAGCCGTCTAATGAATAATAGCTATTATCATTCATTCATTCACTCACTGAACAATTGTCAATTGAGTTCTTCCTTTGAGCTAGTCACCAGGAGTCCGGTGGTGAGTTAGTCAAAGCTTAGCCTCTCAATGAGGGGCTTTCAATCCACAGGGGAGGCACACCATAGATAACCTTGTTCATACATAATATAATGGCACACAGAAGAATTCTGCATTCCAAGGAAACTGAACAGCAGGTGCACACAGGATTTTATGAGAACTTGGTCCAGTCCTGTTTGCCTCCACCAGCTCAAGGGATGGGTGGCATCATGTTTCTAATGCAAAGGCCCCATAACAAGATGGCGTTTACTATAGTGATTGAACAAAGCCCAGGCTATGGCATTTTAGTCATGGTTCTCCACAGAGATAAAACCAATAGAAAAATGTGTGTGTAATTTATATTTACACTTAGATTTATGTAAATTTTAAACATATGAGTATTTCTATATTTTACATTACACAATAAATATATATTATTAATATATAACACATATAATATATTAATAATATAGTTATATAGCTATTTTATATTTTTTAATATTTTCTACATTCACATTTATATTATATATACCACAGGAATTGGCTTACGTGATTATGGAGGCCGAGACCTCCCACACTCTGCCATCTGCAAGCTGAAGACTCAGGAAAGCTGCTGGTGTAAATCAGTCTGAGTCCAAAGACCTGAGAATCAAGAGTAGAGGTGTCGCAGGGCAGACGACGGGTGTCCCAGCTCCAAAAGAAAGCAGATTCACCCTTCCTCGGCCATTCTGTCCGGTGATCTTTACTTAGTGTACCGGTTCAAATGCCAATGTCTTGCGAAAACACCCTTAGAGACAGACCCCCAAATGTTTTACCAACTCCCTTAGCTCAGCCAAGTGGACACATAAAATGAACCATCGCAGGCATAGTCACACCAGCCAATTCCTTAAGTTTTGTTTGAGAGGAAACATTTGAAGCAAGAATAGATGGGCAGCATGCGTGTTAGAAGGGAAGGAGAGAGGAAGGTGGCCATGCACCAGATGCTTTACAGAAGGTATTTCATTGAATCCTCTCCATCATTTGGGGTAGATATTACTGGAGAAGGAGAGAAGCAACCTGCCCCAAGCTACGTGGGAGAAGTAGCACGCTAATGACCTGAACAACTAGTGTTAGAGTTGGCCTGGGGGGAAGCAGAGGGTAGAGGCACTGTCATGCCACAAGCCACATCTGACCCCCTTATTCTGAATCCCCAGGCAGGCGCTAGGGTGAAGCCATACTGCCATCATGTAGTTGCCCACTGTCCCTCTACTCTGTTCCTAAAGCAGGTGACAGTGATATCATAAAATGCAAGGAGCAGCTGCTTCGGAATCAGAACAGTATGACCCCAGGTCAGCCTCATCTCCTCCCAGTATTGTCTTTCTCAACATGTAAAAAACAAACAAACACAAAATTTTATTATGAATGTAATAGACACTCATTGCTGGGAAATACAGACCAGCAACGTAGAAGAAAAGTAGTTCATAGTCCCCTCACCTCAGAAAAAACACTAAACATTTGACACCAATTTTCAGTATCTTCAGTTGTTAGGGACCCTAGCCTCTATGCCATTTAAGTAGCCCTTTCCAGTGACACATATTAACCTAGTTGGAAGTTTATTTTTTTTTGTTTTCCCTCTGGATTTGTTTCTGGAGGTTGGTTCTCTAAATTTTGTTGGGTGAGGGACATGGATTTGGGAGACTGATTGGAGTTGTGTTTGTTTGGAGTTGTTTTTCAATTCGAAGTACTCACCTCCCAGCTTTGGAGCCCAAAGGTTTTTCAAGCCTTTTTTCACATGGCATTTATATTCAAGAACTGGCGTGCCATTTGGGTTATTTTTTAGGGCTGGCCAGCTTTCTGTTCCTTTGAACGGCAAGTGTTTGAACTTCAGTGATGGCAAAATTGGTTTGGGCCATGACACTTTAATTTGTAATGATGACTGGCGGTTGCAGGGGTGGCCTTACCTCTCCCTGCCCACCCCCCATTCCCCCAGTCTCACTAGGCTCAGGGAGCCTCTTGGCACCGAACAGAGGGCAACGCAGGCTGGAAGAGGGGAGCAGGAGGAAAGCCAGAGGCCCGCGCTTCGCGGTAACTAGGCAACCGGCGCCTTGGCAACAGGGAGGGGGCGGGACCGAGAGAGGAAGTCGGAAGGCCGCGGCTAAACCTCGCGAGAGTGGCTTTTGCGCGCGAACTCCAAGAGCAGAGGGCCCCGGGTGAGAGTGGGGCTGTTCGTGGTGCAGGATCCTGGGGGTCGCGACCACCCCCGCAGATCGGGTCACCTTCATCACCCCGCCATGGAAGCCTCAACGCAGCAGCAGCAGCAGCAGCCCGCGGCGACCAAGATCAGGAACCTGCCATGGTAGGAGGCGGCCTGCTGCCCCGGAGAAGGGGGTCGGCCCCGGGGCCCGCGGTCCGGGTGGGCCCCCGTCGGACCCCAGCCTGACCTCAGAGGCTCGCCTCGACGCCCCCCAACTCCCCAGCCCCCCTCCGTGCTCTTGATGACTTTTCCCCGATCTGCCTGCTCCCCTCTGCCGCGTCCCTTTCACGGGGGAGGAAAGCGGCGTTCGCACCTGGGAAGCCGCACAGGGGTTTGATCCCGCGTCTGCGAATGTTGCGTTGGCCCCCGTGCCAACATCTTCGAGGCGATTGGTCAAATTCTAACCTAAAATAACACTCCTTAGTGAACATTTACTTAAACGACTTCTATTCGATTATCTGGCACTCTATTGGATGTTTGATCTTGACAAAGACTCCAGGAGCTAGGTATTCCTAATTATTCCCGTTTTACAATTGGCATACAACCAAAAAGTTAAATGACAGAGCTAGAAAATGGGTTTGGATTTGAACCCAAGTGGTCTGAATTCAGAGCTTGCACTTACTTCCACAGCTATGTTCTAATGATCTTTCAAAGGCTGATGGGAGTTGGCTTGATATCAGAAAACTTGTTCTTGTCTAATAACGGGTTCGATTTGTTTTTATTATGGTAAAATCACATAACGTACAATTTACACTGTAACCATCTGAACGTGTACAGTTCCGTGGTATTAAGTACATTCAGAATGATGTGCAACCATCCCACTAGTTCCAAAATTGGTCATCACTCCAAATGGAAATCCCACACCCATTGGCAGTCATCTCCCCCCCGGACCCCAGGCCCTGGCACCCACTAATATGCTTTCTGTTGTTATGAATTTGCCTATTCTGGATACTTCATATAAATAGAATCAGTATCTGGCTTTTAGTAACTGGCTTCTTTTCAGTTACCGTGTTTTCAGGGTTCATCCATGTTATAGCGTGTATCACACTCCATTTCTTTTTCCTTTTTTCTTTTTAACTTTTTGTTGGGGAACAGTGTGTTTTTCCAGGACCCATCAGCTCCAAGTCAAGTAGTTGTTTCAATCTGGTTGTGGAGGGTGCAGTCCTGTGACCCATGAAGGGTTCGAACCGGCAACCTTGGTGTTATCAGCATTGCGCTCTAACCACCTGAGCTAACCGGCCACCCCTCCTGTTTCTTTTTATGGTTGAATAATATTCCATTGTATGGTTATACCACCATTTATCCATTCATGTGTTGATGTATACTTGGGTAGGAATTTAATTTTGAATTCACATTGAAATAATAGGTGCCCATCCAGGTTGAAATGACAGACAGACAGCTGGAAAGGTGAAAGTGGAGCAGTTTATCAACCTCAGCATGATTGACATTTTGGGCCAGCTATGTGGGGTCAGGGGGCTGACCTGTGCAGTGAAGGCTGTTTCCTAACATCCCTGGTACCTACCCACTAGATAGATGCCAGTAGCACCCTCCACCCAAGTGTGACAACGGAAAAATGTCCCCAGGGCTGGCCGAGTAGCACAGTGGGTAAGACCTGGCTTGGGACGCCAGCGTCTCTGGTTTGGATCCCACATAGGAGGGCCAGTGACACTGCCCTCTAAAAAAAAGAAAAATGTAATGTCTCCAGATAGCGCCAAATGATCCCTGGACAACATTGCCTCTGGTTGAGGACTACAGGTCTATATTCAGATGTAAAGGGTTTTGTGTTTCTTCCTCTTCAAGCAAGGATAGGCAAGGATTCTCTGGCATGTAACAAATTGTTCTTGCATTTATATAATATGTGTTGTAATCCATGCTGAATTGTATTTCAGGGTTGAAAAGTACCGGCCACAGACACTGAATGACCTCATTTCTCATCAAGACATTTTGAGCACCAGTAAGCATCCCTGTGTCATTGCCATTATCCTAGTTGATGGACCTATATGCGTTTCTTGGTGCTGTTGTCTCTGCTGAGTAATACCTTTGAAAGATCTGATTGAGCTTCATGGAATGTTGCTGCTAGGAGTTGAATCCTTCAGATTATTTTGATTTCTGCATCTGCCTCTGATTTGCACATAAGGTTGAAGTGCATTTAGCCCAACTCAAGGGCCCACCATGAAGGAAGAAACTCCCAGAAACTGATGGTGTCTCTCTCCTTCTTCCTAATCTGCAGTTCAGAAATTCATCAGTGAAGACCGACTGCCACACCTGCTGCTTTATGGTCCTCCAGGGACAGGAAAGACATCCACCATCCTGGCTTGTGCTAAGCAGCTGTACAAAGATAAAGAATTCGGCTCCATGGTCTTGGAGGTAAACGGGAGGGATTATTTGTACTCGACAAAGGACTCTAGTCGCTTAGCTGTGCGAATTTTGTTTCCCTTTTACAAGTATGTTGTCCCCGTGGCGCTTGGGAAAGAAGCAGGCATAAGATATTTCAATTCACTTTTTCTATAACTGGCATTTCAGTCTGGATTGGCATTAGCTAGAGGGCAGTTGTAGGGCTAGGGATTTTCTTTGCTGTGGACAGTTTATACCCAAATACTCAGGGGTTACTCAGTTGCTGGCTGTGTCCCATATGCCCCTTCGGATTGCTTCTCCATGTTGCTGCACCCAGTTCTTGTCCCAGAAGACTGAGCAAGATTGACTACAGCTCTCTTGCCCTCTGGCTTCTGGTTCAGTTTAGCCAATAGGGGCCCTGGCAGGAGTCGTGGGGGGAAGGAGAATGATGCCTGGTCCTGCTCTGGGGGCACCACAGGCTGACAGCATCCCCACCTGCAGGGCAAATAACACTGCCTGCCCCAGGTGCCAATACCACTCCCCTGTTAACCCCATAAGACGTGGGGGTGGGGTAGTCCCTGAGGTATTGCATGGCTCTCATGGTTTCCCCACACCCTATCCACACCTTTAAAAATACATCTTCATGTAATTCTCTTCAAATGACTGAATTTGAGCATGCCATCTGTTCATTGCTGGAACTCGACTGATACACTTAGATTACAAAATTCTAAATATTGTCCATTGCAAGAAAAAAATGTTTAACTTGTTGGTGTTATAGATCTCAGAACTTTGCTGCCACTAATGTTCTTACCTCAATGTATTAAAAACTTGGTAACTTCTGGGTTGCTCTAGGTTTGGTAGCTAAAAGTAGCATCATTCTGCTCATGCCAGAGGTGCTGTTCATGGTGACCAGCCAGTTAATTATCCCTCCAGAGTGGGTCAGCGATCATCCTTGAAAGGGGGGAGAAAAATCGGATGTTTACCTTTCAGAATGTAATGTTATGATCTCATGCGTTGTGAAGTTTAAATACCATTGTGATCTTGTTTTTTCTTTAAAGATTTTATTGCAGAATTGGGAGGGGAACAGTGTTGAGGAACTGGGGAAGGGGAACAGACAAGTTGCTGTCCTTTTGTTCTTCAGTCTAGTTGCGGAGGATGTTGCTTCACTGGCCCATGTTGGTATCGTCATTGCACTCTTCCCTGGTGAGGCAGATTGGTCGCCGGCCTCTGGACTGCTGCTCACAGTGGCTCTTGGCAGCTCACACCTGCTGCCGGCCGCTCACGCTGGCTGCTGGCCACTCACTGTAGCCTATGGCAGCCCACTGCAGCAGGGGCTGCAGCCTACACTGTCGCCAGGGCTCACGCAGCCCAGCTCCAGGTGGAACTGTTATTCACCAACTTAGCTGTAGAGGGCAGTCTCACTGGCCCTCATAGGTGGGACCCGAACTGGGGCCACTGGCGTTCCCAAGCCAGCTCTTAACCACTGCACCACTTGGCCGGTCCGTGATCTTGTTTTTTATATAGTGATTATCACTTAGCTGTCATTGGACCTGGAGAGGTAGCTTGCGGAGCTGGACTGATGAAAAGATACATTCATTCATAGAGAGCATGCCAACATATCTTTTATTTATTCTGGCTTCTCTCTTCCACGTTTAGCTGAATGCTTCAGACGACCGAGGAATAGATATTGTTCGGGGACCAATCCTGAGCTTTGCTAGCACAAGGACGATATTCAAGTAAGAAATATTTGCATAATTTCTCTTCCTACCTATTTTGATCAGTGAGAGGGGCTTAATTTTTTTAATCCTCCCCTTTGCCAATTTGTAAAGGTTTAAAAAAAAAAAACCGACAAAAACAACCATGAAAGAGATAAAGTGCAGAGATGATTGTAAAAAAAATGTGAAAATGCAAATATTAAAATAAAATAGTATCTAAGTCTATATTAGCAAGTTCTCTGGGGAAGCAGTAGCTTCATTTTATTAGTCAGCTGAGGACTGATTACATCCTAAGCCTGGACGAGCAAGTTTCTATTTAAACAAGAAGGAATTGAGATCAGATGGATAACTAGGATGGTGGTAAAAGAAAAAAAGAAAAAGATGAAAAGATAGGCAGGAGTGAAGGTGGTGGAAAAAGCAGCGTGAGAGTAATAGGATACTGTGTGGAAGAAGAGTTAAAGGAGTGACGGGGCATTTCCTCTGTGTGACCACAGATGTCTGCTTTGGTCAGAGTTCCAGGAGAAATGAACTCTGAAACAGGGCCTGATGGCACAAATGGGAAGACAGAGGTTTGGGCCTGGGGGTTGTAGTGAGATTGAAGAAATCTTGAGATGGTACCAATTGTTTCCCTAGGAAAGGCTTTAAACTGGTGATCCTGGATGAAGCTGACGCCATGACTCAAGACGCCCAGAATGCCTTGAGGAGAGGTAAGAAGGGCCGCTACGTCCAGGGTGATGGCTGATGAGCACGTCAGGAGAACTGGGAACTGGAGACCTGAGATACTGGCTTAGTTTCCATTTTTGTTCACCTTCTGGCCCAGAGAACTCGCTCTATACCTTTCCCCATGTGCCCCACCTGATGATCTAGACAAAATGTCTCCATATTGGGGGTTTCCCTTTTGAGCAGCTGACAGACATCAGCCCTTGTTGGGACCAAACACTGGTATTTCATCCTCCTTTTCAGCTGGGTTCAATTTTCAAGGTTAGGAATTTGTATCTTTTGAGAATGTGTTTTTGTTGTTGTGTTTTTTTGAGGGCAGTGTCACTGGCCCTCATATGTGGGACCCGAACCGGGGCCGCTGGCTTCCCAAGCCAGTGCTTAACCACTGCACCACTCGGCCGGCCCCAGAATTTGTATCTTTTGATGGGAGGTTATGGAAAGTCTTTTCATTCCTAAACTGCTTAGATAGATGGTTCTGCTGTTTGGTGCCCTTTGATACAAAATAGCCAGGAGAATAATGCTGGAAAATTTAGTCACACTCAGAAAACTGACATTACTTCACTACTTGCCAAGGGAGTGCTTTGGCAAGGGAGGGAGCGGTTCCTGTGATAGGCCTGTCTTAGGGGCCGGGGGCAGTTCATTTCTGGAAAGGATGGTCTAATGTCTCTCATTAAGATTCTGAGGTAATCGGCTAGGAGAGAAGGGTGATGTTTAGGAGATCGGGGTAGGAGGAGTGGATCGTAGCCAGTGTTTAAGAAGAGGAGGAGGTGGAGGAGGACAGGATATCTTCTGGTCCTCAAAGCTTTGGCAGCCTTTCTTTGGCTTCTTGTTCTGAAGGCTGACTGTCAGTCTGGGCAGATCCCTGTGCAGAAACACTGGGTGCTTTCCAAATGAAACCAGTGTCATAAGCATGTCTGATAGTAGGTTACTGCTGTCTCCAAGGCTCTAAGGCTTTGAGGCCAGGGCCACTGGAGAGTGTGCAGAAAGCTACCCCTCCCCACCTAGTAGAAGGTGGAGCATCATCAACCTGCCAAATAGAATTTCATGCAAAAGGGTAGGAATACTGGATTTCATACCTTGACGGAATGGGATGGCCAGAGCATCAGAATTATGGCGAATCGTAAAAAAATGAAGCGTTTTATAAAATCCCATGGTGACATATTTGTCATTTTTTGGAGAGTGGCTGATTCCAGTCCTGACCACTCCCCCATTCCCCCCACCCCACCCGCACTGGCCCTCTCTCATTACAGTCACATCCCCACATGTCTGCCTGCTTGTTCCTGTACCCTTCATGTGACCAGAGAAAAGTCTAGGACTTCTGGGTTCCTTTGAAGAATCAGAATGGGTGTGAGGTGGCTTTCTTTTTCCTTGCCAGTGATTGAGAAATTTACTGAAAACACCCGATTTTGTCTCATCTGTAACTACCTGTCCAAGATCATCCCCGCCTTGCAGTCCCGATGTACAAGGTTCCGATTCGGTCCCCTGACCCCTGAGCTCATGGTCCCCCGCCTGGAGCACGTCGTAGGAGAAGAGAAGTAAGTGTGTTGAAAAGCAGGAAAGGTGAGGGCCTTGGGGACTGAGTGTAGTGGTTCTGGGATGACAGGCTGGTTGACAAGTAAAGGTGATGTTTGTAAATGACCTAGCAGGGTGCCTAGTGCAGCGTCCGCTTGCTGCTGTCATTTCTTCTGGTCGTCACAATCAATCATTCTTCATAAAAGTCATTTGATTCTTCCCTCGTTTCCATTCTCCTCCCCTGGAAGCTGTCCCAGTTCCTCCTCCTCTTCTTTTGTCATTGGAAACGGCATGCTGCCAGTTCCCTTCTGCTCAGATGCCTCCAGCCTTTTTTGACTAGAAGGAAAGGTACTGAGATATTCCATTCTGTGTAATCAGATGCCAAGCAAGTAGCCAACTTGAGCTGCTGCTTACTTGAAAGGTGGTGCTTTGGCTCTAACCACACATCTCACTAGTGCACTTTCCAGAGAACATAATTCAAAGCCAGTTGCTCAACATAGCAAGTATTGGTCCTGCGGGTCTTTCCAGACCTGGCGTGGACGGTGACCACTAATGTGAAACCATCATCCCTAAAAACCAGAGTCAATTCTTGCGCCTGTAGATCAGGAAATTATTGTTAACTCGGTCCTTCCCTTTTTTTTCTCATTGTTTCAAAACCTCAGTCATCCCAGGCCATCTTGCTCTCTCAGTGAATGCGTGTGCTCTCAGGGGCGTCTCAATCCCCTCTGCCTATTTCCTTTCAGAGTTGATATAAGTGAAGATGGGATGAAAGCACTTGTAACTCTTTCCAGTGGAGATATGCGAAGAGCTCTAAACATTTTGCAGGTATGATGCTACTCTTGGCAAATCTCAGGTCGTTGCTACGGAATAGTTTTTCCAGAAATACATAAGTAACAGCACAGCCAATCTGTTCATTTAGAAATCTAGAACAGGTCAGACCTCTATCTCATGTGCGCGTGATCTCCCCACCACCTTTGTGTTTTGATTATTGAAAGAATCATTTGTTGCAAACAACGGGATGCTAGAGAAGGATTCTGCAACTGGAACACCGAGCAGCTGCATTCTCTGATAAAGCCAGCTCTTAGCGGTGTAGAAACAGCAGGGTTTGAGCTCTCCTGTGCCCTTGTAACATTGCTGCCTCAGCAGTTTGCTCCTGACCTGCTTGCAACCTTGGCGGCTGCTCTGACAGTCACCGTGCTTCTCTCCCTGTCTGCACAGAGCACCAATATGGCCTTTGGGAAGGTGACAGAGGAGACAGTCTACACCTGCACAGGGCACCCTCTCAAGTCAGACATCGCCAACATTCTGGACTGGATGTTGAATCAAGACTTCACCACCGCCTACAGAAGTATCCTTTCTCGTGTGCTGCCGAAGGCAAATGGCGTGCCCAAGGCCTGAACTTGGCTCCAGGAGCCCAGGCTGCAGTCAGCGCCTACACCCTGCTGGCAAAAGGCCATTGGCTGTGACTCTGGGCAGCATGTTGTGGGTGGAGTGGGCATTGTCTTCAGTGCCCCGAAGTTCTTCCTGAGGGGTTCTGACCTGGGTACAGCTTGGAGCCACTTCACTCCCTGGTGGAAGACACAGACCTTAGGATGGCAGATGCACTCGTTTTCAGGCAGTCTGCGTTATTCTTGTTTTGTTGTGAAATTATATAAAAGCTAGGTGTAGTGACACAAAGCCATTTGGGGCATGTGAAAGGCAGGCAGGCATTTGGCTTTGTGCTCTAGTTGACAGGTACAGCTGTCTTTTAGAAAGCCCTTATCAAAGATGAAAACGTAAGAATTGGGGTTCAACATGTGCAGTTTCAGATGGAAAGAGACCACTGTTGGCAGTAAGAGGCCTGCTTTCGAAAGTCCCTCACCAGGGTTTGGATTGTTTCCTGCAGCAGCTTTGTTCTGGAATTGTTCCCTTTGCCTTAACTGCTCCTCTAGATATCACGGAGTTGAAGACTCTAAAGGGGCTGGCACTCCATGATATCCTGACAGAGATACACTTGTTTGTGCATAGAGGTAACTTCCATTATTCCTTGGTTTAGCAGTCATGGAGGTGGCATGCTTTGTGGCGATGGGTGGTTATTAGAGAGGGACCATGAGGCTTCATTGTTGAAGCAAAGAAACAGGAATGAAGTATAAAGCTGACCCATCATTATTATTTAAAACTTTGTTCCAAACATACTCTTTGAACCTCAAGAATTGCCGGGAAGAGAGTGGAAACTCCTGAAGGCCAACTTGATTTCCTCCAAGGGTTTGTATTTTACAGCTCTGAGTCGTATGTTTTAAGCACATTTCTAAAAGACTATTTTTCCCAAAAGGAGAGAGGGAGATGTATCTTCATGTAAAGCAAAGCGGCCGTAACCAAACCATCTTAAGTGCCACACTTGGCTCTATCTCCTAGACAGAGAATCGATTCTCAACCTTGCCAGCACATAGGAATCAACCCCCAAACCCCCAAGACCAGTTCAGTTGGCCTTTTGTGGGGAGCCGGGCATCAGTATTTTTTCAAGCTCTCCAGGTGGTCTGTGGTACAGCCTGTTGGAGCTCGTTCATCCACAACAGCCACCTGCACAGACACGGGTCCCTGAATGCTGGTGCCTTTACAGCCCCATTCCTAGCTGGCTGGCCGGCATGTCAACTGCCCAAGAATGTGATTAGCTCAAGCCCAGCTCTTCATTTGATTGTGGAAGCTGAGCATAAGCTGAGTTTTAAAAATCAAGTTTGTTTGTTTTAAAAACTGGGACAGAAAGCGAGAACTCGGCTTTTCAATTAGAGAGCTACCTAGTTGCTAAAAGAGCAGTGTTGATGCCTCTTGTGTGTTACGATCACTTTGGAATTGGCTCATTTGTTCTTACAGTTTCACTCTGAAGACTCACAAAATGGAGTGGACAAAATCTGTGACAACCTGTACAGTTGTTCTTAGTGATCTGGGGCCTCAAGAGTTTAGTGTTGCCCATCTGATGTGTTACCATCTCATACTTGGCACCTGGGACTTGGTAAATAGTAGGGAGTGACAGACCTCACTCATTGGATTTTGTTTTTCCCCCAGTTGACTTTCCATCTTCAGTTCGAATACATTTATTGACTAAAATGGCAGACATTGAGTGAGTAATTCCCAATTTGAATCTTTTTCCTCCGTTTTCCCCTGTGGGTTTGTTTCTACTTTCTTGGTTTCCACTTTTTGGTCTAAATCATTCCTGTATGGCACAGCCTAGTTTTGGGGTAGTATTGAATGAAACATGGAGAAGGGTGTGAGTTGCTTATTTAAAGAACATGAATAAACACAAGGACAGATCAGCTTAGTTACATATTTGAGATAAAGATAAAGGCTTGGTCCACACTGGTTCTGGACTGGCTCGTTATTCAAGAGGCCTCCTTCAGTTCATACCTTTAGGTTTGGGGACCATCAGCCCTCCAGTGTTAAGGCATTTTGGCATACTAAACAATATTGGGGTGAAGTAAACAAACGCAGTTTTCCACTTTGCCTCGTTTAATAAAGTTATTAGCACCCAGTGAAGATGACAGCTGTCATTTACGTGGCCAAAAGCATTGGGTTCAAAATAAGCTGTCAACGTAGGCCAACTCCAATTTGCCATCATTGGCTTTCAAATGTACAAATTAGGTGACTTCTTATCACTACTTTGTGAATACTGATTTTGCTTTCAATGACTTAGTCACTTAAAAGGTGATGACATGAAGTGCCAGTGTCCTGCTTTACATCCCAGAACCACAGATATGTCAACCACACTTCCCACTGAATTAAGAGGAAGGAAATCTTAATTATAGGTCTTCTCCATGTATTTTGTGGGTAAAGAAATAATCCTTAATTATATAAATTCTGCATATCTATATACAGCTAGGACAAAGTTAAGTTCAGAACAATGCAATTGATAACAATTTTTTAAACTTAATTTTTCCTCACCAGTTTGAATCAAATGTATGAGTATTTATGGCAGAGGAGCAAATGTTAGGGGGACACATACAAGATTGATATCCAGGAAAAAATTTTATAATCTCCTGTCCTCTTTCAGCAGGTATTCTGTCTTTGATCTCTTTTGTCTTGTCAAGAGTAGCTGTCTGATACTCTATTCTTACCTTTTGTTTGGTTCCTTTTAGGTACAGACTGTCTGTTGGCACCAACGAGAAGATTCAGCTGAGTTCCCTCATTGCCGCTTTTCAAGTCACCAGAGACCTGATTGTCACAGAGGCCTAGATACTGAGGACATTTCGCTACAGTTCTCAGGCTCAGCAGTGACTGGAGAACAGGGGACTCCGTTACAGGATGAACTGCTGCCTGGGGCCACTGGGTGATGCTACAATCACCCCAAGTCTTGGAAAACTATTCCATGCATGGGTGGTAGGTAGGCAGACGGATATAAAGTACCTTGTTTGTGGCTGTTTGGAGCAGAGATGTACAAAACAGTTATAAGGTACCAGCTGTCTTATGGCACTGCCCACTTTTATTTTATGGGGAGAGCAAAAAACCTTTATTTCAGCCTTAAGGCTTTTACCCTTTAGTTACCTGGATGACAGGAAATTGGCCTGCCCTATTTTGTTTCAGAATGTAAGACATGGCCCGCATGTCTTCCAACTCAAGATAAATGAACATCGCCAAAATCGAGTATAAATATAACCTATGGCACTGTTGCTGTATCGACTTTTAGAGTAGTTGTTAATGGATTTCTGGCCAAAATTATTACACTCATAAAATGGACCCAATTCTCTGAAAAACTGGGCTTTTTATTTCTTCTCTCAAAGTAGAGGATTTGCTAGCAGGTTCCTAAATGTGGTGTGGACAGTAGAGAAAATTTTCACTTTAAATGATGCCATTAAGGGTCAGAGATTGTACAACACTCACTTATTTAATGCAGGGAGGGCAAACGAGATTAAGCCTCACTCTAAGCCTGCCACTGCCGAAAGGCTTAGGACCTGTATACACATGTAACAATTTATTTTACAGCAGTTATGCTGCAATTATGTCATTCTTCGCAATAAAAATACAGCAGCTTTGTTGTTGGTTGTGTTAACAAGTGACTCTTCTTTTCTTACCCAGTTATAAAGACAGTGACTTACTCAACTTGCATCTAAATTAACCATTTCCCCCTCTGATAGCACGGAATCAACTCTGGAGGCTGTTCTTTATAAAGGTGTCAATTCTTATACCCGCAGAAGGGAGAAGTTGCTTAATTCCAACATTCACATAGGACTCGCTCCCCAAGGACACCAGTGAGCTCTCCCCAAGGACACCAGTGAGCTTTGTAGCTAATGACTAAGTGGGGTCCCCCAGACTACACTGATTTTTTCAAGATAACCACAGAATTAAAAAATTTGCCCAATCCATTCCCAGCTGTCCTGTTGTACATTGTAAAAGTGATTATTTTTCTTAATGGAAAAAATGCAACGGAGTGCCAAAAGCTTTTCACTTTTTCCTGTCAGTGAAAGCCGTCTCGAACAGAGCTCTTTTCCTTCAGCAACAAAGGCGGCAGTGGAGACTCCTACTTTTTCAGCATGCTTTATGTTACCCTGGTCTCCATAAAACACCTATTAGGAAAGCCAAAGCATAAGATGTTGCATTTCCTTTTAAAATAATTTAAAATATATTAAACTTTCCAAAGGCAGATTTTGTTTGAGGTGTATTGATGAAAGAAATACACACCACTGAAGGAGAACAGTTAAGTACGTTTCAGGAGCTATATTTGTTGAGGGGTAGAGCTAAAACTGGCTCATTACTCCAATGAGGTGAAGCAGCAAAGTCAGACCTCGTACGTAGGATATGGGCTGAAGTGATGACAATACCAGTCAACAATTAAGGAGACATTTTCACAACTGTTCCACTGAAGTACTATGGTTTTTAACATACCATCAAGAAAAACACGGTTGTACCTTAATATCTGTTGAGAAAACACAAATAAATATGCTAATGATGGCAAACAACTCAGCCATTTGAACAGTCATGCAATTTAGGAATACATCCTTGTGTAACCTGACAGAGGGATTTGTCATCTTCACATGCACACCACTGTTTAAAAAAAAAACAACAAAAGCCAATGATATATAGTGTCTATCAGTCAGGAGCACAGCCTCTGGGTCACCTGTGATGAGTTAACTGAAGTGAACACCTCCTCCCAGAGACAGCTCCATGAAAACTTGGTCCTGCTGGCCAGAGGGGGGCTACAGGAAGGAAAGACCTGCCGACATCAAAGCAACTCGGACACAACAGGAGAGAACTTGAAACAATGCCACCCACCACTGCACCTGAAACACGACAAGATCAGTACTAGGCCGAGGCCACACTTCCTAGCAGGGGGGAGTCGGAACCCGCCTGCCACTCCAGAGAGGCTCTCAAGGCCTAGTTACTCATCGAAACATCAGTAACTGCACTTTGAATCAAAACTACTAGAAAGAGTTCAGAACTGTGTATAAGTGGACTGAAGAGTTAAGAGAAGGCTCTGTGGCCGCAGAGTTGGAATCCCCTCCTCTCTGACGCACATAGGAGGAAGATCCGTGACTCGTCCACTGGAATCTGATTTTGCTACATTCTATTCACAGTCTCAAAGAGAAATTCTATTCATATTTCAATCGAAGACCAAGATGTTTGGCCCATTATTACAGCTCCTCCTTTGCCAGGAAGATTTCTCCTGCTACAAAAAAAACAAGTATGACTGTAGCCTTGCTTAGAAAGTCCTGTATGTGAGGAACTCTTTCATTTTCTTGGGGATTGGCAGTGCTAGCACTTGGTAGGTTGTTAGAAAACTTCGAAGGGCTTTCCGGCATAAGTGCTTCAGTGATGATAGGACCCTAGGAGCTGTCCAGAATTGGACATGACCATCCCTTGTCCTGAAACAAAACAGAAGGCAATGCGTGAAGACAGACGGAGGGAACAGGTTTGCACTGGGATGGATATTCATGTTTCTACTCCGACTTGCACTAGCAGGAGGCGGGAGAGTGAAATGTAACCCTGACTGATGAAATGGATGTAAAAGCTGTGGTGCTGAATAATTAAGGCTGCTGAGAGCATTATAAGAACTCCAGACACCTTTGATACCAAAGTGCTATCTCTGTCCGCACAGCCCTTCCTAAATCACACTATGAGTGCAAATGTAACAGGGAAGAGTGCCACCTGCTGAATTATAGATGGTCCCTGCCCTATAGATGGTAAGGTGGTCTCTGCCCTTGATGGTTTCCCATATACATTCTGCATCACCTTAACTTAGGCTTCTTTGCAGGCTTGGTCCATTCGCTGTCGTGAATTGTAACTCTTTAATTACAATTAGATTAAATATTAAAAGAGTAAATGATAACCTATATTGGCAGAATATTAGAATTTTATATAATCTTGGATTTCCTTAAAGCCTTCCTCATAGGCAAGAAAATTCTAGATGCTGTCTTTCCTTACAAAGCTACATGGTATACTCAGCAGAAATTGTTGCCCATCTGTTCAGCTCACAGATACATACCCTGTGGCAATAACTCCACCATGTGGAAAAAATGTGCAGCAAAGACCATTGGTCATAGGAGCAAACGCGATTGGGGTTTTCAGTTCCAGGGCCCAGATCCTGAGGAGTCTGGACAAAAGAGAAAAGGATGTTAGCAGCTGAGCAGACCTGGGCCCAGGCCCATGGGTACTTGCAAACACTTGCTGAGGCATCACAGAGCTTTCAATACCTGTCATCCGCCACGGTGGCAAGGTACAAGCCTTCCGGAGAGAAGCACACAGATCTCAGGGAGCTAATGTGGACATCGCTGTCGTCCATGGGGGGGTCGAGCTGGGTGTGGCTGAGGAGAAAGAAACAGGACAGGAAGCCTGGAGGGATGGCTCCCCTCCATCCTTTATCTTCATCCCCAGGCAGGAGGCCAAAATACCCTGACTATGAAAAGGCTCAAATCGGGGCTGCCGAGTGGTTCAGTTGGTTAAGAGCATGAGCTCTAAACAACAGGGTTGCCGGTTTGATTCCCATACGGGCCAGTAAGCTGTGCCTGAGCTGAGCTGCCAACAGGTAGCAGGCTTGCTCAGCTGGTGAGAGAAAGTGCTCCTAAACAAGGTTGCTGGTTTGACTCCCGCATGGGACGGTGGCTACACCCACCCGCAACTAAGATTGAACACAGCACCTTGAGCTGAACTGTCGACGGGTAACCAGATGGCGACTGGACTTGGGAACTGAGCTAGCTGCGCCCCCCACAACTAAGATTGAAGGACAATTTGGCTGTTCCCCTCCTGCAATTTCCCCCCCCACCCCCCGCAAAGAAAGAAGGTAACACCTAAAAAAAAAAAAAACAAAGGCTCAAATCGCATCTTGTACCCCCTATGGAAAAGCTAGGGATTTGCAGACTAGTAAAGGAGATTGGGAAAAAGTGCATTTCCTAAGGCTCCCAGTGTCTTGTGAAGGGGGCTGAAAGGTTAAGAACACTCCCTGTACTAGTTTCTTTTTTTTTTTTAATTTTATTTATTTATTTTTTCGAGGGCAGTGTCACCAGCCCTCATATGTGGGACCCAAACCGGGGCCACTGGCTTCCCAGGCCAGCTCCTAACCACTGCACCACTCGGCCGGCCCCCTGTACTAGTTTCTTTATGCAAAGTAGGTCAGCCCTCACTTTCATGCCACAGTGCAAACTGAAAGTCTTTTTTAGGCTAAGATACATAATTATAGGACTACCTAGTCTTTGCTTCATCAAACAACAAAGATAAAGGGGAAAAAGTAGACCAGATTTGAGAGAACATGAAAATTCATTCTGGAAATAACAGTTTCGATATGAGGATCATTCTGAACTTGTTACTATAGTTATTAGTAAATGGAAAGAAAGAGTCACTTTGAGGTTTCTTAACACTGAATCCAGAGACATACACACAGCCTCCTACCTCAGGACACTTGAAGGTACTTGGTTCCAATTTGAGAACTTAATTGACAAGGAAACGCTCCTGCACCCCAGCTTTAGAATAAGCATTGAGTCCACTGTGTCTTTTGCCCAGGCTGCCCCCTCCTGTGCCCCTGACTCTAAAAGGGACATGTCTAACCCAAGGCAGGTTTCTCATTAGTCACCCCAAAGTCGTAAGCAAGGGTTCGGTCCTTACTGGAGTGACCTCAGCCTCTCGCCAGTGTAGGGGTCCCACATGATCACGTCGGTATCGTAAGAAGCCGTGACAAGCAAGGCAGAGTCCGGGGAGAAATCACAAGACACGACACTGCTTTGGTGGCCCTCTAGCTTCCGGATTAACGTGTAGGACCGCATGCTCCATAGAAAGACCTGTGGAAAGTAACAGGAGCCTGGTGAGGGGTGGAAGTAAAGTGCTTGGGATGAGAACAGTGAGTGAAAGGCACAGCCACATCCTCTTCGGGCCCTGTGGCCAGGTAAAGCCAAGTTCCAATCCCCTTTTCTACGGATCTTCCAGAACGAATCATAGACAGGCTTAAATAAAGTAACAGGTCTGACTTTTGGAGGTGCTTAACTGATGGACATGATCAGGGGTCGGCAAATTGCAGCCCGAGAGCCACGAGGCTCTTTGGGTACGTTCCATCTCAAAACCTGGAAGAGCCAATCCTGTCCCTCACAACAAATTAAAAATTATTCGAGAGCCATAAATATATTGTTACATAATCCCCACTATGTGAATAATATCCTGGAAAAAAAAAAATTTTTTTTTTTTTTTTGAGGGCAGTGTCACTGGCCCTCATATGTGGGACCCGAACCGGGGCCGCTGGCGTCCCAAGCCAGCTCTTAACCACCGCGCCACTCGGCTGGCCCCTGAAAAATTTTATAAATGAAACTGAATAGTTTTATTTTCATTTTCTATTTGACTTCAGAGCCTTCGACTAGCAAGCCGCAGTTTGCTGACCCCTGGCAGCTCTTCCGTCTCCAAAGTTTGTCGACCCCTGGACATGATCAAGGAGCTCACTTTAAAAAGGAATAAATGGGGCTGACCTCGGGAAGACTGCCAGCTTGCATGTATCAGTAAAGGCGTCTGAGTTCTGCTTCTGAGCCCCGGGTGCAAATGAGCAGTACGTGCTGATCAAGACCTAAGCGAAGGACTATCTTGTCCTTTCACTTAAAACCAAATATAGGGGTCAGAAGTGAACTTCAGAGCTACCAACATGTGGAGGCACCTTGCCATGCCATTTTACACCCCAATGTATTCACAGGGCCATTGAAATCTGTCCCATGACTGTATGTCTGACACAGCTCATCACTTGAAACCTTGATGAGAATCATTAAAAGTATAATAGGATTTTCTTTTTTTTTAAAGAAAACACTCACTTTCACATAGTTACAAATCTCAAGTCAATGATTAACCACGTAGGCTGTACCAAATAGTGAATTCTTAACTTTCCCAAGTCAGTCACAGCAAACAGTTCCATGCAGATACAAAATTCAAACGAACTGTTCCCAAATTGTTCTTGGGTTTCTAATACTTTTTTAAAATAACAGACAATTTCAGGACAAAGTTCAACAAACAACTGTACATTACATGATTTGAAATGAAAATCCTAATTCGGTAGATTCAGATTAACTCGCAATAATCATGCCTCGGATAAACCTCATTGGCTACGATACTGCCACTGCGCAAAGCTCAGTAGATTCAGATTAGATGGCTCAAAGGAAATTTAGATCCATATATAGGCTGCAACTTTTAAAATCTCAGACACCAAGGGGAAAAGAAATTTAAAAAGCACCACTTTACCATTCGTAAAGACAAAGAGCCCTCCAAGGATGGCAGTGATCTACTTAAACACCTCTTCTCTTGGTCATGTCAAAGTGCCAATCAAAGCGGAGGCATGAAAGAGGCCACACCCACCAGCATGCTTTCTGCTGGGGCTGATTTGCAGGTGGGTTTTAAGGACACCTGGCTTGTTTACCCGCTCACACAGGAGGCCAATTCAGACCTCCAAGTCTTGCTGAGCTAAAGCAATAGAGGAAATAGCACCCACTGTGTGAGACTTACTGACTTCTCTCCAGCTGCCGAGCACAGCATGCTGCAGTCCGGGGAGATGGAGCAGCAGTACACCCACTGCAGGTGGCCCGATAACACCTGAATCTGTTTACCTGGCAGAGAAAAGGAGCAAATGGTGAGCCGACTCAAAACTACAAGGCAAGGAGACGGAAGAACTGTAGTGATGGCCCACCGACCCAGTATACCCATCCAGTTCTCTACCAACTGAGTCCCAACACCCACTTTTTAATGGAAAGAAATATGATAGACTATGTGATTTAAATGCCTGAAATCTGTTAATATAACCTAATGCCCAAGGGAAATCGCTACCTACTGTGTCACCAAAGTCCACAAAGTCATGGGGAGAAAGGGTGTACACAGATTAGGCTTGATCGATCCCTCCCTTTGATAGCAGGGAACATTCTTTCCAGGTCCCCCAACTACAAGTACTTTGAAGCATTGTTCCAAATTTGAGAGTGTTTATCTTCAATTCTCTCTGTGATGGTTTCCCCCTAGTCATAAGAATCCCACTCTATGGCTTGGGAAGCCAGCGGCCCAGGTTCAGTCCCACATAGGAGGGCCAGTGACAGTGCACTCAAAAAAAAAAAAAGAATCCTACTTTAGGGGCGGCTGGGTTGGTTAGTGGTTAGAGTGCAAGCTCATAACACCAAGGTTGCTGGTTCGATTCCCACATGGGCTGCGGAGCTGAGCCCTCCATAACTGAAGACAACTACTTGATTTGGAGCTGATGGGTCCTGGAAAAACACACTGTTCCCCAATAAAATTTCTTAAAAAAAACCCACAAAGAATCCCACTCTACACTCTCACCACCCTGCTCCCTCTTCTCACCACCAAGGTGTCTGGATGGGCAGTGCTGCAGAGCAGTTAGGGCCATGTGCTCTGGAGGCCGGCAAACCTGGCTCTGAACCCTGGCTCCACGGTTTACTTGGCGCATAACCCTAGGTCACTCAGGTAACCTCTTCAGGTGTCTGATTTTGGAAAAAATGAAACCCACCGATAGGGAGATGAATGAATAAAAGATGATATATCCACCTTGTTAATTCAGATGAAATTAAGAGTGGAGACTTTCCATGGAGTACTGTTTAATGAAAAAATATTCAGACAAAAATGTGAATGATTCCATTTCTGCAAAACAATGACCCCAAAACACATAAATGTAAAAATGTGAGTGTATGAATAGGGTTGTATAAGTATAGAGAAAAATATGGAAAGAAATGTGGAAGATTCTTAGTATCGGTCACAAGATCATAGGGGAATTATGGAGGAAAGCAATGGAGGGGAGGATGAGAAAGATGGTAGAGGAGGGGTGGGGGAAGAGAAATCAAGCCTCCCCACCGCCAAAAAAAAAAAGGAAATGGAAAAAAAAATATTTATATGGTCATTTATATGCATTTATAAATGTATGGATATGTGTGGGTAGATATAATTTTTTTTTTTTTAAGTAAGTCTTGGCTTCTTCAGCTGTCAAATGAGAGCAGTACCTGCCGCCTGGGGTTGCTGTGAGTGTTGAATAAATTGAGGCAAGTCGTGCAGGGCAGGGCCTAGATTCCCCTCCTCTCCTTAAAAAGTCATAATAACTGGCCTATTCCATTCCGCCCCCTCTCAGGTACCCTCAGGTAGTTCTTTCTTCCCAACCACCAAGTGATTTTCAAAGCCACCTCAGGGACCTTCCTTAGACGGTGGCAAGCTGCCTCTGGACACACATGAAAAATGGCACTGCCTTTGAGCAGCCTGCCCAGTCAGCAGACCTATCTAAGGCTGTGTGATTACCAGTTCCACAGTAACGGGCAGAAACTACCTCGAGTTTTCTTAGTGATTAGATGCCTTCCGATGAGGACAACACAAGCACCTCCTTAGCTGTTTTGACAACTTATCAGGCTCGTTTCTAAGAGGGTGAGAGACAGGTCTCCTGTCATGATTTGGGGAACAGTCATAGCTCAGTGAGAGTACCGGTGCCTGTGCGTTATCAGGGACTAGCGTGCCTCTTCGTGAACTGTCCACATCACCACTTCCTCCTTCTTCGTTTCCTCCAATGTCTGCAGCGCAGCCCACATGGGGAAGAAACGGCCTGGCAATGAATTCCCTGTCTCTATGTCACCAGAGATATGTGGAACTCTTTATCGGGCCGCTCCTATGTATAATTCTGCTCAAGGCAGAATTCCATAAAAGCTGACCCCCTCTAGCCTGGGAGAATTCTTCCGGCCTACATTCTATTTCACAAAGAAACTTGATTTCTAACAGGAAGTACCCAACATGGGTAACTTCTTGTAAGTCAGTGGTTCTCAACCCAGGGAGACTTGGCCCTCCCCGTGGACATGGGGCAATGCCTGGAGACATTCTGGTTGTCACTATAGAGTGTGCTACTGGCACCTACAGGGTAGAGGCCAGGGATGGAGCTCAACATTCTAGAATGCATAGGACAGCCCATAACAAAGAATTATCCAGTCCAAAATGTCCACAGTGCCATGGTTGAGAAAAACGTATTCTCCATCACGTATTTTCAATAGAAGTGATATCAGTAATAGCGAAAACTGGTTCTTGATGGCCAAAATAATCCTGCATTTTTTACATACAAAGCATACATATAGATTCAGTACATAAATAGATATATACAGTATATCTTTGGTATTAAAATCTTCAAGGAGTGGGGGGTGAGAGGATGAGTGGGAAAAATATGTCTAAAAAGGCTCCTTAGGAAGCAGGAATACAAAAGGTTGAGAAACACTATTCTGGGTAAAAATGACATTTGTAGAGAAAGGGACAAAATACAGTATTTTACAAGTTGCCCGGCAGGCCCATCACCTCCGTACCATGTTTATTCAGGTCCCAGATGCGAAGAGTCTTATCACGAGACGCGGAGACCAAAATCAAACTGCCACTGGGTGTGAAGCTCAGATCTCTTACAACATCTTGGTGGCCGGAGAGATTCAAAAGCAGAAGCCCTAGGTGGAAGGAAGCAGGAACACTCAGTCAATGGGAGAAGTGGCACCCGGTCTGCCAGTCACACCAACACCCCTCAGCCAACTGGGAGGCTGGTGGCCCCCTCAGGCCCCCAATCAGAACAAACACAAGCCTGCGGAACCCTGTGCCAGCCAGAAAGGACCTACCTGTCTGTACCTCCCAAATCTTGATCTGTCCATCATTGAGTCCCGTGGCGAGGATCAGGCAAGAGACATCTGGCACCTGGGGATGGTGGCGTGCCCAGCGCTTCCTGCTGGGCGGAGAGGGCCACGGGCTAAAGGCCAAACCCCAGACAATCTGCCCACAGTCCAGCGTCTTCTCCTTGGGGCTGCCTCGCCCTTTTGTATCATTCTTGCTACTTCGGCTTTTGGCTTCAAACTCTTTAGGGATGCTGGGCAAAGTAGAGAGTTCTCAATGAGTTTGAAATTGTCACCAAGTCAACCCGCGTTTCATCGAGGGGTATCCTTTAAAATCCTAGAAACACACTGGCTTTCACTGAATTCTGGTATGGCTTTTCTTTTATTATTTCTTTTTAGAATTCATGTAACAGAGGTTTCACCGGCCTTGGCTCCTCCTGTTTATGACTGACCTGAAACGGGGTGACCTGCTCTGGGGGACAACTAGATCACAGATGTCTTGGGAGCGATATGCTTCCTCAGAAAGTTCTCACGAGTTTCGGTGTGTGGAAAGAAAGGTGCACTCAAGTTTCCTCACAAGAAAGAAAACATGCTGTAAGGTCTGGAACTAGGACAGAACTTAGAGCCTGAATACCCATCTGCTGCTCTCCTGCCTGACGATCTCCCTTCCCCGCATCTCTAGCTTAGAACTAACTCCCAAGAAGCAGCAAATCAAACCCCTTTCTTGCCAACAGTTTGCTTGGTACATGCTTATTCCTGCCTTCACTCTCTATGTTCCAGCCAATTAATGTGGTTCTTTCCTTTACTTCCCTGACGGCGTATCCAGCACAGGCACCAACCAACGGGACAGTCAACAGAGAGAGAGAGCCCACAGAATCACTCAGGGGCGCCCTGACCTGAAAGGTCTCATAGCTTGACCCTCTCCTTTTATGTTCTACTTATGGTGAATATAAGGCCCAGGTAAGCTAAGTGAGAGTCCCTGAGATACGGGGCCTTTCCACCTCTCTGCCTAACAGACAGTATCTCAAAGGCATGAGCCATTAGACTGTCTGGGGTTCAGTCTGAAAACTTGAAAGGTTCCTGTCTGCTGTGGTACACTTTATCAGTGCAAGTATTAAGTCCTGCTTTTCTCTGTGACCCTGAACTAGGGGAAATAGAGATGATAAAGCTGGAACTCAGTCCCATGAGAAATTCTACACCTCACATCTGTGTAGTTAGACCTCTTCATGTATTACATTGGCTCCCCAAAAGTTAAGTTGATCACATTTTTTGTCAGTTGTGTGGCTGAAATCTATTTAAAATTTTTTAACCAATCTCACCTATAAAATTAGGAGGAACTGGGCCTTTACAGAAAACGTTTGCTGACCCCTGGTCTACATGGCCAAATATAGTCTGAAATTTTGTTATTCTGATAAAAGATGTGATAATGAATGTCTTTTTTTTTTTTTAACTTTTATTGAGGAACAGTGTGTTTTTCTAGGACCCATCAGCTCCAAGTCAAGTTGTTGTCCTTCAATCTTAGTTCTAGAGGGCGCAGCTCAGCTCCAAGTCCAGTCGCTGTTTTTAATCTAGTTGTGGGGAGGGCACAGCCCACCATCCCATGTGGGAATTGAACCACAAACCTTGTTGTTAAGAGCACGCACTCTAACCAACTGAGCCATCCGGCTGCCCATCGGCAGTTCAGTGGCAGCTCAGCTCAAGGTGCCATGTTCAATCTAGTTGCAGAGGACAGAGCTCACTGGCCCATTGGGAATCGAACCGGCAACCCTGTTGCTCAGAGCTCTCACTCTAACCAACTGAGCCACCCGGCCGCCCAATAATGAGTATCTTTTTGACGGGGCCTGCCCAACCCACACAGGACCCCAGCCTGCCTGTCCACACACGCTGCAGACCTGCCTGGCCCTGGCACAGGGGCCTGAGCTTCCCACCCAGGAAAGAAGCACATAACCGGCAGGCTATAGGAAGACTTTTGTAGGACAGCCTGGAACCTCCAAAGTTACATGTGTTTCATTTTTTTATAAAATCCTAATTTCTGTATTTGAATTAAGGGATGCTTCTGTAGCTACTTTATTCCAAAGAAATTAAGGCACAGTTACATATTAATTCATTGTAATATTATAATGAGATACTAACCCCTCCATTTTATTTACTTATTTATTTATTGTCTTTTTATGTATGGTCAGCCCATACACATATTTTTTTTTTTCCTGAGGGCAGTGTCACTGACCCTCATATGTGGGATCCAAACCGGGGGCGGCTGGCGTCCCAAGACAGCGCTTAACCGCCGCGCCACTTGGCCGGCTCCTAACCCCTCCATTTTGGGGTAGAGCTGACTTTCCTGGGGTCGCAAAATCAGGAGCAGAACTGGAACAAGAATATTAAGTCCTGGGTGTCCTAGCCTAGTGCTCAACAGGTCCCTTGGACTTCTGCGTTTGTCAATGAATCAAGGGATGAGTTATATGAGAGGTAAGGAGGTGCAAGCGTGGGAAGGGGTAATTAAGGGCAAGGGAGATTCATTGGGAGAGTTTATTAACTTCACTGAAATTAAGGTTTGTAAAGGTTTTATTTCTAGAAGTAGTACAATTATCTGGTTAATATCAATTATTTGCTAAATATCAAAGGTACACATGATTTTTAAAAACGTGTAACAATCCTAACAAGAATAGAAATGCCTCTTAAAGGACTATTTAAAAAAACCAATTATTTTAAATTATAAAAACAGAGAGGCGCCGGCTGGGCGGCTCAGTTGGTTAAGAGCACAAGCTCTGAGCAACAGGGTCACAGGTTCGATTCCCACATGGGCCAGTTAGCTGTGCCTGAGCTGAGCTGCACCTGACCCGCCAACAGGTAACAGGATGGCTCAGCTGGTGAGAGCACATGCTCCTAACAACAAAGCTGCCAGTTTGACTCCTGCATGGGATGGTGGGCTATGCCCACCCACAACTAAAATTGAACACGGCACCTTCAGCTGAGCTGCCCTGAGCTGCTGACGGGCAGCCAGATGGCGACTGGACTTGGGAGCTGAGCTGGCTGTGCCCACCACAACTAAGAGTGAAGGACAACACTTGACTGTTCCTCTGCCCTAATTCCCCAATAAAATCTTAAAAAAAAAAAAACCCAGAGAATGTCAATTATAATTGAAAACTCAATAAAGAAAACAATGGAAAATTTGGAAATAAGGCAAATAATAGCTAATATGGGAAAACTATACTTATATATAATAATGTATACATTATATTTAAGTACAAGGGTGATTTTCAAGAAAACAGATTTTCCATTTTATGCTTTAAAAAAGCTTTTTCAGGGCAGGCCGAGTGGCGCATTGGTTAAGAGCTGGTTTTGGGATGCCAGCGGCCCGGTTCGGATCCCACATATGAGGGCCAGTGACACTGCCCTCTACAGCTAACAACAGCTCCACCTGGAGCTGGGCTGTGCGAGCCCCGGTGATGGTGTAGGCTGCAGCCCCTGCTGCAGTGGGCTGCCATGGGCTACAGTGAGTGGCCGGCAGCCTGTGTGAGCTGCCAATAGCCGCGGTGAGCGACACCCAGAGGCCGGCGACCGATCTGCCTCATCTGGGAAGAGTGCAATGACGATACCAACATGGGCCAGTGAAGCAACGTCCTCCGCAACTAGACTGAAGAACAAAAGGAGAGCAACTTGTCTGTTCCCCTTCCCCGGTTCCCCAATAAAATCTTTAATAAAAAAGCTTTTTTGGACTATAAATTTATATCAGACTTAAGTCTAGATATGAAGTTAAGTCCCTTGTATTTAGAGTGAGGGGATCAATAAACAACGAGTGACCTTGGCATTATCATTAAACTGACATAGAAGGGACTGCAAATCATGATTTAAAAAAATACACAACGCTGAGCTCTGAGCAACGGCGGTTCGATGTCCAGCCCGAGCTGAGCTGCCACTGAGCTGCCAACAGGTGGCAGGATGGCTCAGCTAAGAAACAAAACAAAATGGAAAAAAAACACACAATGGGGGTGGGCCAGTTAGTTCAGTTGTTTAGAGGTGGTGCCGATAACACCAAGGTTGCTGGTTCGATCCCCACATGGGCCACTGTGAGCTGCGCCCTCCCTAAAAGAGTCAACTATGCCATTGTAGCATGAAAGCAATGGGTAACCAATGACCATGGCTGTCAATAAAATAAAAAAATAATAAAAATTAAAAACACACAGCAATCTCTGATAGCTGCAAAAATATATGGAAATGCCACAATATCCTTAACCATTCACTCTCTCATCACTAGATTTGAAGCAATTTCTGATTTTTAACTACTATGTAATTAATTTCAAGATTAAAATCAGTGTACAAAAATAGATTACCCCATTTCTATGATTCCTAATCACCGGAAGAACATTTTTCTGTTTTTTTTTTAAAGATTTTATTGGGGAATTGGGGGAGGGGAACAGTGTTGGGGAATCAGGGAAGGGGAACAGAGAAGTTGCTGTCCTTTTGTTCTTCAGTCTAGTTGCGGAGGATGTTGCTTCACTGGCCCATGTTGGTATCGTCATTGCGCTCTTCCCAGATGAGGCAGATCGGTCGCCGGCCTCTGGGTGTCGCTCACTGCGGCTATTGGCAGCTCACACAGGCTGCGGGCCGCTCACTGTAGCCTATGGCAGCCCACTGCAGCAGGGGCTGCAGCCCACACTATCACCGGGGCTCGCACAGCCCAGCTCCAGGTGAAGCTGTTGTTAGCTGTAGAGGGCAGTGTCACTGGCCCTCATATGTGGGATCCGAACCGGGGCTGCTGGCATCCCAAGCCAGCTCTTAACCAATGCACCACTTGGCCGGCCCCAGAAGAACATTTTTAAGGTCCTTGATGCCTATTGCCAAACAGTCTTCCTTCCAGAAAATGCAAATTTATACCCTTTGATCCCTGCAGTATACAGAGTGCCCATCTCAGAGAAGCTCCTCAGCATTATCTATTATCAAGGCAACAAGTTTCAGACTAGACTTATAAAAAACTTAAATCTAATATGCAATTTATAAGAAATGCCTAAAGCAAAACAAATGAGACCCTCAAGGGCAGGGGCCATGTTTAATTTATTTCAGGATTCTCAGCTCCTTAGTTCAGCTTCAGGCAAAGATTTGCAACAAATATTGGCTGAATAAATAAAGACAAAGAGTTGCCCTGGGACAAATGAAAAAATGCAGATGCTCGGCCATCTGACTGGAGGCTCACAGCAGGCAGACACTGGGATCTGTCCAGCCCAAAGAAAGAAAAACTAGTTAATATCAGAAACTAAACGTGGTAGATAATAAAAAGACAAATACCCAATTTAAAAATGGGCAAGGAGGGCTGGCCAGGTGCGCAGTAGGTTAAGAGTGTGAGCTCTGAGCAACAAGGTCGCCGGTTCGATTCCCACATGGGCCAGTGAGCTGCACCCGAGCTGAGCTGCCACCAGCAGCAAGATGGCTCAGCTGGTGAGAGTGCATGCTATTAACAAGGCTGCAGGTTCGACTCCCACATGGGATGGTGGGCTACGCCACACACACACACACACACACACACACACACACAACTATTGGGTCATTGGGAAAGTCATAACGTATTTTTCTATGTTTTTCAATGCAAAAACACTTCATGACTTTTCCGATGATCCAATAGATTGAAAAGTGGCGACTGGACTTGGAGCTGAGCTTGTGCCCTCTACAACTAAGATTGAAGGACAACAACTTGACTTGGAGCTGATGGGTCCTAGAAAAACACTGTTCCCCAATAAAATTTAAAAAAAAAAAATGCTTAAAAAAAACGACTGACAATAACAAGTGTTGGTGAGGATGTGAGGAATTTGGAAAACTCACACATTACTGGTGGGATTGTAAAATGGTCCAGCCACTTTGGAAAAGTCTGATAGTTCCTCAGTTAAACATAGAAAATATATGAAATCATACGTCCACACAAAAACTTGTACATAAATGTTCATAATGGTATTAATCATAATAGCCAAAGCTGAAAACAAATGTCCACCAACTGATACATGTATAAACAAAATGTGGTATTTCCATATGATGAAATATTTGGTAATAAAAGGAAATAAAGTACTGATACATACAACAACATAACTCTGAAACTCTGAAAACATTAAGTGAACAAAGCCAGTCAAAGAGAATACGTATCATATGATTCGACGAATATGAAATGTCCAGAAAAAGGCAAATCTAAAACAACAGAAAGTATTGGATTGTCGGAAAACTCATGACTTATTTTTTTCTGTTTTTCGTTGCAAAAATGCATCACGACTTTTCCAACAACCCAATAGATTAATGGCTGCTCAGAGCTGGGGAACAGAGAGGGGTTTGGAGGGTGCCAGCTAAGGGGTGTGGGGTTTCTTTCTGGGGTAATGAAAATGTTCTAAGATTGATCACGGTGACAGATGTGCATGCAACTCTGTGAATGTACTAAAAGGCACTGAGTTGTGTACTTGAAATGGGCAAACTATATGGTATGTAAATTATATCCCAATAAAGCTGTTAAAGAAAAACTTGGGGCAACATAATCTCAATAGAATTAATTTTCACATGTAAAGAACGTGGAGCTCTGGGAACCCAAATGATGGATTCCGGAACTGTTCAGCCATTTTCTCTCTCCTATTCTTGGGTAGGGAAACCCAAAAGAGTAGGGGGAAACCACACTTTTGTGGAGGGGGCATCTCAGTGGCCCATGTGGGGATTGAACTGGCAACCTTGGTGTTATGAGCACTACGCTCTAATCAACTGAGCTAACAGGCAGCCCTCACACCCACGTTTTTTGGCCCAAACTTTCAGGGGAAAAAAATCTTTCATTTTAATTTTTTAATTCAAATTTTGATTTACCTTTACGTACTTGTTTTTTGTATTATAAAGGAATTTTAGCATTTATTTTGTAACATATAATGGCACAAGAAATTTTATGTACTGGTAACAAATTATGATATTTACACATCATAGAAGGCCAAGAACTCTTCAGTTGTTGCAAGTTCGTTGTGAAGTTCAACAAAACCGATGATCATGTTCCAGGGTATTATTTTGCATATGGATATCATTACTGATTTCTAGAGTTACACTTTTAACTCATATGCATAAATAAATGAATTAAAAACATTTATATAGATACAGAATTAGTACTATCCATGTCTAATGCACATCCTTATTTTTCCCTCACATATTTGAGCAAAACAGTAAGCATTCTACATGGCAAAATATGGTAATTTGGGAAAGGGCTCATGTCCCCATCATGAGGACTCCCTCATTTCTTTCGGTGCCAAAGTACTTACAACTGTTCCTCCAAGGGCCAGGGAATCAGCTTGACAATGCAGTGTCCTTGAGACCAAGCAAACCAGGCGCCATCTGGGGAGAAGGCCACACTCCAGGTTTCACAGCTTGACTTCCAATCAAACTGGTGGGGGCGTCCAGGCTTCAGTTCAGCCAGCAGCAGTGGTTCCTCTGGGACAGGAGATGGCATGTTTCAAACAAGTGCCCTCTTTAGGCTCCCCGGCCACCTCACTCAGACACAGGAAAGCCACTGTCTGCCTACAGCCAAAGGGTGACACAGTGGACTCTGGTAGGGAGTTGTCAATTTAAGTGACCTGGGGCAGTAAACAGTAGCCATGGGCCACATTCCACTGTGGTTACTCAGTCCTGGCACTCCCTGCTGCTGGTTAACCATGACTCTGAGTAACCTTTGGGTGGGTAAAGCCAGTGAATGGAGGATTCATTTTCCTATGAATGCCTGAGGAGAAAGGAAGGAGAGAGACCAGAGAAGGCCAGGATCCTGTTAGATGGCAGCAGATTAGGAAGCTTTCAAATGCATTTAAATTCTCCTCAAAAGAACCTGCTACAGGGAAGCAGGTGAAAAAGGAGTATCTGAAACTCAAACGCTCGCTCTCACTCGCCGGCAGCCTCCCTATATCTCCCCTACCGAGGCTAAAACAAAATGTTCCACACTTGGCTTGCTTGCTTCTGCTTAGACCTCTTGGTCCGGCCTCCCACTTCTATCTCCTCTCTGTAATCATTTAAGACGCTATCCCATCTTGCCCAGGTCTTTTACAAGATTCGTTTTCCTGCCCCTAGCGACCCTGCTAAAGCTGAAACACATCACATCCCTGCATCTCTTTCAAATACATTCCACCTGCCTGCACAGTAAAGGCAGCTGGCCCAGGCTTCCACCCCACCAGCTCCTGCATCCTTTTAGTTATATCTCCCTGGAACACCACACTCTTGGCCTCTGGCCTCGCCCGGGGTCTGCTCGGGGAGCTCATTCCCACTCACACCTGGACTCATTATTTGATTATGAGAATCCTATCTGGGTTAGCAGCTGAGAAGTGTACCCTGATCTCACATGTGAAAAGCAGGAAATAAGTCCCACTCCGCTTATTTCGTTCTCTCTTCTCTCTGCTCCACCTCCAGCAGAATTTAGCACCCTTGTTTAAATGCACCAACACAGTATCATCGGGCCTAGCACAGCACTTCATGAAGAGCAGGTGCTGGACCCATGCTTCTCCATCGGCCTGAATGGCAGTTCCCTAATTCAAGTCTCTCTACTCCAGTGGGAAGTTCTCAATGGCTGACGAAGCTGGTAAGTTAAAGGCCCTCAGAACTGATTTTCTGACCACTATGATTGCGACATATACTAATAGAAAAACTGGCTTCCATTCTCAATAAGGTCACTTCCTGGTGTGTAGGTTCCACTTTAACAGTTTCGAGACTCTGACCTTTTTATTGCTGTTACCAGATAGATACTAATTTGAACAGCCCACATTTCATATATTGGGTTGTTGGAAAAGTCATGACGTATTTTTCCTATGGTTTTCGTTGCAAAAATGCATCATGACTTTTGCAACAACCCAACATTTTAGGACACATCTTTATATATCTTCTCACATTTTGATTTAGTTGAAATCAGGGTGTATCCCACAAGAAATGACTTTGCATAGTTAAACACAGTATTT
The DNA here is from genome assembly GCA_033961575.1 of Aselliscus stoliczkanus. Taxonomy (NCBI): domain Eukaryota; kingdom Metazoa; phylum Chordata; class Mammalia; order Chiroptera; family Hipposideridae; genus Aselliscus; species Aselliscus stoliczkanus. Next base: position 12,120,019 of record CM066736.1, read on the forward strand.
TTTCAGTGTACATAATAGCAATATGATCCATAATATCTTGGATTCAATGAAACACGGTCCAGATGGATGCATCTATATGTATATATTTATGAATCTACATATATTTTCTGGTATATGTATTGTAGAAAAATATATGGATATATCTTGTTTTATAAAATAAGTGTGTTGCTGAAAATTCTGTCTTTAAAAATAAAATTTTAAGAAATCACATCAAGACTTTGGTAGCTTTTCCATTTAAAGAAAATTTAAGGCACTTTCCTTTATATTCATTCCCTGAGGCTTTATGTGTAAACCTAGGTTTTAAAATATTAGCTCTTCATTGGTGTTTGAATAGGCCCAAGCAATTCCTCCTAGAAAAGTGTATGTTTGCTCATGTGATCCTTGCATTTCAACCATTCCTTGTCTGTAGAAGCACACTCTTCTGGGTGTGTGAGCATTTGCACGGTAAGAATATTGTTATATTTTAAAGCCAAAGCAGGCCTCCTAATGTTACACCACCATCCTGCAACAGTTTCTTCATTCTCATTACTTCTAGATTACTTTTTCATGGTGACACAGCCTGAATCGCCTTTATGTAGCCCAGTGGTTCTCAACTGGAGATAATTTTGCTCCCTGGAGACATGTGGCAAGGTCTGGAGACATTCTGGTTGTCATAACCGGGGGTGGTGCTACTTGTATCTAATGGGTAAAGACCACGGATGCTGCTTAACATCCTAGAGTGCGCAGGCCAGCCCCCCCCCACCCACCCATGAAGAATTATCTGGCCCAAAATGTTAGTAGTGCTGAGGCTGAGAAACCGGATGTAGTCAAATATTAATGACACTGACAGATTTGGAGGTGCATTTTCATCAGTTGACCGGGAAGAAAATGTCTTTATTCCTTCCTGACAATATTTACACTTGGCTCACTTTCTCCACAACGTGCACGCTATCCACCCTTTAGACGCCATGGAGGCTCTACACAATATAAAAAGGGGTCATCCTTGATTGGTCTCTTTTCTTAACTTCCCAATCCAAATCCATTAGCAAGTTCTATCAAGTTTGTTTCCAAAAGACTTGGCAAACCTACCTTCCTTTCATTTCCATGGCTACTATTCTAATCTATGCAACATCATCTCTCACTAAGCAGCCTTCCAACTGCTCTCCTACCCACTGCTCTGGCCCCTACCATCCATTCTGCTCACCTCCCAAAGTAATCATTTCAATCACTTTAGAGTAAAATCCCAAAATTCCTCACCCTGCCCTCAAAGTCCTGCAGCAGCTGGCCCCTGCCTTTGTCTCCCACCTGCGCTTCTGTCTCTCCTCTCCCTGTCCCTGGCTCTAGCACACTAGCCTGGTCTCACCTGGTGACTATGTTCAATTAGTTCCAACCTGAGGGCCTTTGCACCAGCTGTTTTCCTGCACTGGAATGCCCCTCCATGGCTGGCACCTTTGCTTCATTCAGGTCTCAGCTCAAATGACAACTCCTTAAAGAGAACCCTTCTCTGACCCCAAGCCAATCTCCTTCATGACGCCTCACTTTCTTTTCTTTACACCCCAATCACTAATATGATTATTATCTGTCTTCCCTCACTAAGACATCAACTCCATGAAAGCAGGGATCTTGTATGTTGATCTCCAGGACCTAGCGGAGTTCCTGGCAGAGAGCAGGCAGTCAGTAAATATTTGTTGAATAAAAACACATGGTGTGCCCCTTAAATTAGAAATTAAATGAAGCCCCTTAAACTATTATGATGCCTCTGTCAGACATTTCATGCGAAATGCTTCTTCAACATGAGCCATACCCAGATTTCACACACTATTTCTGTGATTTGGGGATTTAATCTCTCGCTATTTCAGGCTCTGGCATCCAAGAGCTAAAAGAAGAAAGAACCCAGTGACTCCTGTCCCTTGGTTTCTAGAACTAAGGAAATTCTGAAGGGGAGTCTGGGCCCCAACTAAACCTGGCTGCTGGAAAAGAAACCTGTAATTAGTGCAGAGCTTTAGTGAAAAAGATCAGCGTTTTCTAATTCAACACTGGGATATGTATGGATGCACGTACTGAATGGAAAGATATTTATGATGGCTCTCTTCTGTGAAAGGAGAGTCACCTTACACAGAAATGGAGCTAGGCCTCTAGCTGGCAGGGAGCAAGGTGATGTGTCTGGCCTCAGGGTCTTTACATTTGATGTTCCGTTAGCCTGAAAAACCCTGCCTGGCTGCTCCATCTTACCCAGGGCTGGGTGCTGATGCCACCTTCTTTGAACCCTTCCTGGCCTCACTAAAGTAGCTCAGTCACTTTGCTTTCAGTCTATTTAATTTTCTTTATAACGATTGCTCACCCATCTTTTCTTGATTGCTTACTTGTTTTTATGTACTGTCTCTCTTCCCCAATCCCCACCCCCAACTTGTCTATCTGTCCCTTGCTACTGGGGCTGTGCTGTCCAAAGAATGACTATCAGCCGTCACACGTGGCTGCTGACCATTTGAAATGTGGTGAGTCCAAATTAAGATGGACTGTTATGTATATAATATACATCATATCTTGAAGGCTTAATCCAAAAACAAAAGCATCTAAAATATATCAATCATTAAACATGATTAAATGTTGAAATAATGTTTTAGACATGTTGGACTAACAAAGATATAGTTTTGAAAGTAATGTCACCGGTTTCATTTTTTTTAATGCAACTACTAGAACTTTTTTTTTTTTTTTTTTTTTTGAGGGCAGTGTCACCAGCCCTCGTATGTGGGACCCGAACCGGGGCTATTTGCTTCCTAAACCAGCGCTTAACCACCACACCACTCGGGCGGCCCAAGAACATTTTAAATTACTTATGTGGGTCACATTATATTTCTATTGACCAGTGCTGGTCGAGAGAGTGCCGAGTGCCTGGCACATAGCAGACACTCAATAAATATTTGTTAAATGAATATATGAATTCTAACCACCCTCTGAAGATATCTACTGTTGTCCATTGTAATCCCATTACAATAGGCTTTATTCAGTTTCAAAAGAATGTAAAACTCTTAGACTTTTTTTTTTTTTTTTAACAGTAGCTTGGCAGCTCTCAACCGCTCTGCCCACACCCCAAAACACAGCCGTCAATCATCAGGAAAAACCCAGAACTGGAAATGGATTCCTGCTAAAAAGGGACGATAGCTACAGATCGCTTTCAGCTTTAACTATAAGGAGTCCATGAAAATGACAGCGGAAGCTATAAAAAGATTCACATAAGATTCAGACAAACAGTAGGGGCCATTTATCAAGAGTTCTATGGGCAACACAGCCACTGAAAAGAAAGCCCTTATCTAGATGGGAAGGCAGAGAAAGCTGCCTCTACACCTTTTACTGAATGCCTGACTCCAGCAAACAAAGAAATGTCATTTCCCAAATTAAAAAGTTACACCACCCCAGGGAATACCCTGATTTCAACCTACCCACCCACCATCCTGGCTCCGTCAGGGAAACAAACGGCAACAGTCAGAATCCTCCAGACCAGGAGGAGGCTTTTCACTTCCCTGGAAAACACAGCGGTTCTGAGCCCTCGGCCTTGACCTCTTCGGACGGGGGTGTATACTCAGGAGTGAGGACTGCCAGAAAAAAAATCCCAAACCCACACCAAATTTTTATATAGGTGAGGTGGCTGGAAAGGGGATCCAGGGGCCGTCTGGGGGGATTTGCCTCTGCAAAAACAAGCACCCCGTTCCCACGGAGATGGTAAGGTCGCTGGGGCTGGCTCTGAGGACACCCAATATTCTCGGGCTTCCCACGGTCTCCCGATGACAGCTGTTAGCAAGGACAGAGGCGAGTGTGCGCCTCACCTATGGGGTGCCCTCAACCTGCCCTGTCATCCATGTCACCAGGGATCAGCCAGCCCGGCCACACTGCGTCTCTAGGAGATATCTATAGATATATATATATATATATATATATATATATATATATATATATATATATACACGTGTGTGTCTAATAGGGACCCCAGGCCCATGTTTAGGAACAGGCCAGTTTAGGAGGCCCGCAAGCACCCCATGAGGCAGGTACTACTATTATCCCGTTTTTGCAGATACCAAACTGACACTTCGGGGGACCGGGGTGCTTACGTAGCTTGTCCTCCACCGCACAGCTTGCAGAGGGGCAGCGCCGACTGCCACCTCGACCTGCGAGCGCGCCACCGGACACCTGGGCGGCCACCCCCTTGGGTGTCACCCCTTCAGCGCTCGGTGCGCCCCGCGTGCCACCCGGGAGGCGGTGTGGGGCCCCGGGCGCCCCCCACTGTTGGGAGAGGGCGCGGATCCCCGCCACGCAGAGGCCCGATCAGCCCAGGTCCTGCCGGCGGCGGCGGCGGGGAACGCGGGGGCGACCGCTGACAGCGAAAGTGAAACAAAGCTGGGCGCCGGGCGCGCCCCCCGCCGCCTGCTGGCGCGGACGGCCCAGGCCGGGCGCCCCCCATCCCCGCCGCCGTGTCCTCCCCGCGCGGCCGAGCCTGCCCCCCACCCCACCCCACCCCCACCCCGGAGGACAGGCCTGGCCCCGCCGGGCGGGAGCCGCTGCGCCCCGGCCCCACTCACCTCCGGCCTCCATGGAGGACGCGCGCAGCCCCGCGGCAGGCGGCGGGCGCATCAGCCCCCCGGGCCGCCGGCCCTCATGCCGCCCCCGCGCCGGCCCCCGCCCCGGTCCCGGCCCCGCCGAGCCCGCAGCCTCCCGGAGAGGCCATCAGCTGCTTCCCGTCACATGGCGGCGCGCGCGGGCGGGGACGCGCGGGGGGCGGGGCGCGGGCAGGATAAAACCGGGCCGCGGCGGCGGGGCGCCGGGAGACGGGGCTGAGGGGGACACGGGGCCGAGGGGGGCACGGGGCCGAGGGGACACGGGGCTGAGGGGACACGGGGCGCTGGGACATGGGGCTGAGGGGACACGGGGCTGAGTGGACACGGGGCCGAGGGGACACGGGGCTGAGGGGACACGGGGCTGAGGGGACACGGGGCACTGGGACACGGGGCTGAGGGGACACGGGGCCGGGGGGGGCACGGGGCCGAGGGGACACGGGGCTGAGGGGACACGGGGCGCTGGGACATGGGGCTGAGGGGACACGGGGCTGAGGGGGACACGGGGCGGAGTGGACACGGGGCCGAGGGGACACGGGGCACTGGGACACGGGGCTGAGGGGACACGGGGCCGAGGGGACACGGGCCGTGGGGGACACGGGGCTGAGGGGGACACGGGGCTGAGGGGACACGGGGCTGAGGGGGACACGGGGCTGAGGGGGACACGGGGCCGAGGGGGACACGGGGCTGAGGGGACCCGGGGCCCTGGGGCACGGGGCTGAGGGGGACATGGGGCTGAGGGGGACACGGGGCCGAGGGGACACGGGGCCGAGGGGGACACGGGGCTGAGGGGGACACGGGGCCGAGGGGGACCCGCGGCGGAGGGGACCCGGGGCGCTGGGACCCGGGGCTGAGGGGGACGCGGGGCTGAGGGGGACACGGGGCCGAGGGGACACGGGGCGCTGGGACACGGGGCTGAGGGGACACGGGCCGTGGGGGACACGGGGCTGAGGGGGACACGGGGCCGAGGGGGACACGGGGCTGAGGGGACACGGGGCACTGGGGCACGGGGCTGAGGGGACACGGGGCACGGGGCTGAGGGGGACACGGGGCGCTGGGACACGGGGCGCTGGGACACGGGGGTGAGGGGACACGGGGGGGTGGGGCCACGGGGCTGAGGGGGACACGGGGCCGAGGGGACACGGGGCGCTGGGACACGGGGCTGAGGGGACACGGGGCCGAGGGGGACACGGGGCTGAGAGGGACACGGGGCTGAGAGGTAAACGGGGCCGAGGGGACACGGGGCGCTGGGACACGGGGCTGAGGGGGACACGGGGCCGAGGGGACATGGGGAGGGGGACACGGGGCGCTGGGGAAAGGGGCGCTGGGAGACTGGGGTGAGGGGAACGGGGTTGAAGGAAATGGGGCGCTGGGAAACGGGGCCGCGGCGCACACGGAGGGGGAACAGGGCTGAGGGAAATGGGGGGAAGGGGCAGGTGAGCGCGCTCAGGGTCCGAACCCGGGGAGCGGGAAGTGGCGGAAACGCAGAGAGGGCGTCAGGTGAACGCCGAGCCAGGAAAAGCGCGGGGAGGGGAGGGGAGAGCGGGAAGCTGAGGAGGAACCCGGGGGAGGTGGACATGGGGGTGCAGCGGGGGGAAGCCCAGGGCAACACGGAGGTGGGACCAAGTAGGAAGGAAACTAAGAAAAGTGAGGACCTGCAGACGCCAGGGGAATTGGGGAGACAAAAAGCGAACGAAGAGGGATGGGGGGGGGGGTCCCAGGGACACTGAGGCGCGTTAAGGGGGGAGGGGAAGCGATGAGGCTGGAGAATCAAATGAGGGACCCGAGGAGGCCGGGAGCACAGGGGCTGGGGGTGAAGTGGGGGGTGGGGAAGGAGCAAGCAGGGCCATTTTTAAAAAATGGGAACCAGAAAACCCATGGAAAATGGAGGGGAAACCCAGCAGGCCAAGGTTAACATGGGCGGTGAAAAGGGGGCGTCGAAAAAGTAGGGGTTCCCCAAAATGGGCAAGCTGGGGACCCATGGGCACGACCTGGGAGGGCTGAGGGAAAAGGGACCCAGAAAGGGGTGATCGTGGGCGGGAGGGGACAGAAGGGCCAACAGGCAGAGGTACAATGGGGGCTCGGAAAAGCGGGTTTGGGTTCAACACACATACACACAGTGAGGACGGGCCATTGAACTATATAGACGGGAATCTGTGTCACGTGGTCCACAGTGTGGTAAAATGGAGGGACGGGGTTTAAAAAAAAACCATGGGAAACAGGTTTTTTTTAGAAAACCTGTTTTCTAAACAGGCAGGACACATGGGTTTGGTTAGAAGTACCTGTGAAATGGGACAGCGTGGCTGAAGAGCTGGGGCGTTTGGAGTGAAGTAAAGACAGGTGAGAAAGGATGAGCCCAAGAAAAGGGAGAGCAACCGGGCAGTCTCAAGTGGGAGGTGAGGGGAGACATCGTGGGGACGGCAGTGCGCGGGGTCCGGTGCAAAAATCTCCAAAGTCACCACCAATTACAGGGACCGGGCTGCTGATACAAACTGTCCTTTCCGGGGCCATCCGCGCTGTATTCTCCACAGTGACGCCTACACCAGCCCTTGACTGTTCCAGCGCCTGCAGCCTGACCAAATAAAAGGCCTATGTAGGGAGGAAGAAATGGAAGAATGAGTTTCTCAGGGAGATTAAGAACGGTGACCGTATCTCAGTAGGTGTAAGAGGGTGAGGAGCATCTACAAGTCATGGAAAAGAATAAAATGGCTACAAGGACAATGCTGTTAACTAATATGGGGAAAGCGAGTCAAAAAAACAGGGAAGCAGGCCGGCCCAGTGGCGCGGTGGTGAAGGGCTGGCTTGGGAAGCCAGCAGCCCTGGGTTCGGGTCCCACATATGAGGGCCAGTGACACTGCCCTCAAAACAAAAAAAAAAAAACAAGGAAGGAAACCCATTTTTCCAAATCTTGCCGTTTACCAATCACATCTCAATCAAACTCATGAAAGCATTTATTTAAAAATAACTTTATTCCATAATCTTAAAAAAAAAAAAATCCACATTATAACCTCATGAATTGCTCCCAACTCACCTCCCCCACACCAAATATTAAAATGTAAATAATGCAAAGGGATCTGCTTATTTTTCTTTGCAGCGGTTCCTGGCCATGGTGAGAAATGCCAGTTGGCACTTATCACATCATAATAAACTGTACCCCAGCAAGGATGATTTTCCAGGTGTCAGTGCATGGGTTACGGAAATTTTCCATCCTGTGTTTTTCTGCTGCAGTCATAGGGCCTGTATGTGCTTGTGAGAACCTGGAGCTAATATCAAAGCCACAGGATTGTGAGTGTTCCTTCCCCAGTGTGCCCACTAGGTAGTGAGAAAAATGTCCATGGTGATAGCCCTGAAGTATTTCTTTTCCTGGTTCTGATAAAGAGATCTCCTGGTCTCTGAGTTCATGATAGATTCAGATAAGATTTGTTTTAAAAGCACAATGTAACAACTTGGACTTTGCCACACACAAAGTCTGTAACCCACTGTCAACATGCTTGTGGATTGGGGGGATGGGTCATCTTACAGAAGGGATTAAAAGCCCTAATGCTTTAAAAATCCTTAAAACTTTAAAGATACCCCTCCACCCCCAAGTACCTGGGCTCTTAACTGACCCAGCCATATTAATGTGTACACAGGGCTCAGATATAAGTGACAGCAGTCACAGTTCAGCTAGTCAAAGATTTATAAAATGTTTGGCATCAAGACCTCAAGCTCCCATTTGCTAGTGGAAAAACCCTGCTTTGAAGATTTCCTATCAGCTGCATGTGCAAGGGATGAGGAAGTTGGCAGAAAGCATCTCCGTGATCTTGCAAATCATTCTCGGTGTTCTCAGCTAGGAATTATTTTCCCCTACAGTTTCTTTTTTTAAAAAAGAGGGTTGCCTCTGCATAGTGGATGCTCAGATTCAGGAATGGAATCACCACCGAAGAGTCAAATGGAGAAATTAGCTCCGTGTTCAGTGATTTCAGTGTCAGAGAGTCCTGTACTGAAGTGATACTTAGACTGGTTAGAGTGGTTAAATTTAGGAGGTACCATGCAGAAGAAGACCCAGCCCAACATGCAGAACAGCAGCTCACAGCTATTCCTAGGGGTACAGAACTGCAGCCAGCTCTTGAGCTCCCTAGTTAGTGTTCTGAGCTGGGGACAGGGCTCACTTCTAGTGACGTGCTCACTTTGTCCCATCATTCAAGAAAATCAACCAACGCAAAGCACACCTTCAGGGTAACCATGCAGACCACTAGCTTCCCATCTTAGGAGTCCCAGTCCTTGTTATTGGAGAAGGGGAAGTTCATCTTCAAGCCATAAGTCTTGCCCATCAAAGCAGGATATGCAACATTAAAGACTGCAAATTCAAGGGCTGGCCGATTGACCCATTGGTTAGGAGCTGGTTTTGGAATGCCAGCGCCCCAATTGGGATCCCACATATGAGGGCCGGTGACACTGCCCTCTACAGCTAACAACAGCTCCACCTGGAGCTGGGCTGTATGAGCCCCAGCAATGGTGTGGGCTGCAGCCCCTGCTGCAGTGGGCTGCCATAGGCTGCAGTGAGTGGCTGGCAGCCAGGGTGAGCGGCTGGCAGCCAGCGTGAGCTGCCAATAGCCGCATTGAGCGACCATCCACAGGCCAGCGACTGATCTGCCTCATCCGGGAAGAACGCAATGACGATACCAACATGGGCCAATGAAGCAACGTCCTCCACAACTAGACTGAAGAACAAAAGGACAGCAACTTGTCTGTTCCCCTCCCCCAATTCCCCAATTAAAAAAAAAATCTTAAAAAACAAAAAGACTGCAAATTCAAGTCCGATTTTTATGCTTTGCACCCTTATAAGGCCCCTGACATTTAAAAGAGATTTGAAAACCAGGGGGGGTAAAAAAAACAAACAAACTCTAAACTGTACAGGGTTCAACGGGAAGCCAGCAGCAGCTTAAACTCATCACAGGTTATTTTTCATTTGAAACTTAGCATTATTGATCAGTGTATCATAATATCCTTAAGAAGGAGGAAGGAGACACGTATTCCCGTTCCCATTTCTGAGATCGAGAAACTGAGGCCAGATGAACTGGTCTGCCCAAAGAATACTTACCACCAGATACTCCCTTGTGAATCATTTCTCCTGTTTTCTTGTAAAGGAGAAAGGGAGAATGGGAAAGCCTGAAAGCTAATAGTGTTTCACCTAAGAGGCTTTTGTATAAATCCAAGGCTCTGCAAAATGTGAGGTTCTGATGAAAGGCACTTCCTCTTATGGGCCCCTACCTCTTTTGAAAAGAATTATATCTCCAGGGAAGCAAAAACAGTCAGGAGAGCTCTGATAATAGCCTCATCTGAAACCATTCTACAAAAGAAGAATGAAAGGCCCAGGCTATAGCTTGCAACTTAGGAGTTGACATTTTTTCTTCCACTAGGGAAGACAAAGGAAAAGATAAAGAATAACATCTATGGAGCACCTCTTAGACACTTTCACATCCCAAAGTACCTCATTTAGTCCTCACCGTCACCCTGGAAGGTAGGTGTGGGTATCTTTCACCTATTTTGGAGATGAGGCAGTTGAGGCCCAGGGGAGAGGTAAAGCAACATGCCCAAGCCCATGAAACAAGTAAGCAGCAAGACCCAGATTCAAGCCTGGATGTTTCCAACTCCAAAACCTAAACCAAACTGCCTCCCTCTGACTAGCATCAGTAGCTGACACCTCCTCACCTTTTCCAGTGAGCTGACCTTTTTACCTGGTTCCTCAGCTTACCTGGGTAGTGATAAAGGAAGTACCCCGATCATCCCCACACTATACCCTGGTGTGCTGAGGAAACCTGGTTACAGACCTTCCATAGTGGCAAAGGGCATTGAGGCCAGGGGCCTCCTCCCAATCTGGCTCCCCCCAAAATTAGCATCAGTCAACCTGGATAAAGCCAGGAGTCACAGCAAAAAGGGCACCTCAGATGCCAAAGGCAGCTTACCCCCAACACACTGCCCGTTCCCAAAGCTTCTTAACACTGAGAAAAGTTATAGCAAATCAAATCAATTTTTTTTTTTAAATGGAAAGAAAGGTATGTGTGTATGTGTGTGTTTCTTTTTTGCTGAGAGCCCCATACCATTTTAAGCCATCAGGCAGGGGTACAAATCAAGTCAAAGCAGAAGTAATCTTCACCGTAGCTTTCCAAGCTTTTAAGACAGGATAATGAAGGGCAGTCCTCTTCTTCAAACTGGTCTGTCTTCTTCTTGAATGACATCACTCTGCTGCTCACTGCTGTCATCTGTACAGGAGGGAAGAATAGATCTGACTGAGTGATCTCAATAGAGAGGTGACCCTGTTTCCACCACCGGTCTTCAATCATCTAAATTCCTCGTCCTTTACTGGTGAGCCTTGGAATCAGAGTTCAGGGAAGAGCAGGTGGGGCAGGCTGTGTGTTGACCTTTCACCTGTTCTTTCCACTCAAAATCTTCTAGACGTGCTTGACCCTGTCCACCCTTCATACCCTTGGTCCATGCCATTCCCCTCACCTGGAAAGCCTTCTCTCCTTTGCGCTCGTTCAAACTCAACTGCCCTGAAAGACTTGCCCCATATCCCACTTCTGCCATTAAGCGTCTCCTGACCAATGTGCCCCAAAGGACCTTTCTCCTGAAGTCCTGTAAATTTTACACATATCATCCATTGGGTAATTCATCAAATTCCTCCTTGCTACAGCTTCTCTACTGCACTCTCGAGGTGTTAGTTAAATTTTGCCTCTGTTTTAATTTTCCCCACCTTTTCGTCTGTTCACCCTATCTAGTCTCATCATGCTCCTTCTATGCAGATATTATTAGTCTTTCTTTTCTCTTCTCCAGCCTATCCCAGAGCTGGCCCTTGGTCAAAGTTTGGCCATTTAATTGTTGTGTTGGAAGTGGACAGTAGATTCTTAGGTTCCAGTTTAAACTTGGAACTATCTTCCACAACCCAGCAGAGTGCTGCTAAAGAGAAAAAGCTCACCTTGCAAAGCCTGGAGTCCATTGCCCATCAAATCTACATTCCCATTCACCAGTGCGGTCACTCTATGAATGTGGCCATGCTTGTGTACTTCTTTTGGCAACTCCTCCCTCTCATTTGCTTCCTCCTCCTCCTCTTCCACCTCTTCGGCAGCATCTTCTTCCTCCTCCACCTCTTCTTCTGATTCCACCAAAACCATGACATCACCCATGTCTTGCCCCCTAATTTCAAAAAGGGGAGAAATAATCAAGAAGAGGCCGTTTTATTTTTTCCAACATCAGCCCTTGCTGAATAGAAAACACTAGATTCTTTGCAACCCCTTTGGTAACATGGAAAATTCTTCCAGCATTCAATTTGGTTAAGTCACGAGGTGACAGATTGTAATCTCTCAAAGAGATACTGCCACTGATTGCTACAGGTAATCTTATCTTGTCCTGGGGGAGTTTTATTCTCCCCCTGCACCTTGGGGGAAGGTGACCTCATTGCCCCAGGCATCTACCATTTTAGTTCCCCTCATAGCACGCACACAAAAGTCCTATTCCTTTGCTGAAATGCCCCTATTTCTGCTCCACTAACTGAAATGTCTCCTCATTATTTAAGGCCCAGGTAAAGTCCTCTCCTTACCCCTGAAGCCCTGAGCTACCATTGCATTTGGAGTCCATGCCCAGTGGATCAACATTTAATAGCTTTTAAGTTTATTGCTGGGTTTGCCTCTCCAGCCAGACAGCTCATTTCTTAAAGAAAGAACAATGCCATGGGCCAGTCACAGTCCTAGGAACATTACATTCTGGTTTAATCCCTCCAGTCTCCTTCTGGGAAATAGATGAGGAGACAGAGGCTCAGAGAGGGTCAGGGACTTCCCATGAGTATAGGGCTTGGGGATGGGAGAACTACGATTTGAACCCAGGTCCACTAATTTCCAAAACCTTTTCCCACTATGCCTCCTCACTACCTCCTGGAAGAATTAAGCCTGGGGATGACAAACTCACTGGGAAAATGGCCCTCAAATATATCACTGTAAAGGTAATATTTTTTCCATGAAAGATGGTCCAGGAACAATAATATCCCATCTTTATGAATCGGTAAAGAGGAACAAAGAGTTCTTTGCTCCCACTCAGAATGTCCTTAGATAACAAGATACACAAATTCCATTTAGCTACTTAGCCAGTACTGAGGTTTCCTTTTGGGAGGGTCTTTGAGGCATGCTCAGACTCGTTTTCCCAAACATGCTGTCAGACTATTGAGCTATTTTCAGAAAATTAGGGAAAATAAATGCATGAATGACTGATTCAGTACATACAAACTGTCTTTATGCCTCAATGACAGCCCAACAATGTACCCCACCCTGAGGTCTGGCCTTGTAAAAAGAGTACAGACTTTGTTTGGAATTAGTCAGACGTAGGTAGGTCTGAGCGTAAGCACTGCCATTTACTTCCTGGATGAGATTGCAGAAATTCCCTTATTTCACTGAGCCTCCATTGCCTGGTCTTGAAAATCGAGATGCCACTTCCACCCTGAAGAGTTGATAAAAGGGTTTATAATGATGCCTCATGAAGCCCCCTGGCCAGCGTTGGCACATGGTGGGTCCTCCATAGCAACTGCTATTATTGTTCTTAAGAAGCGACATAAAACAGCAGTGAACACAGATCCTGGAAGTGGGTTTTTGACTTCAGTCTTGGGAACACTCACCTGAAAGTGTTTCCTACTAAAGGAAGAAAGGAAAAAGAAGAAGAAAAATTAATATCAAATAACATCCACTTCAGCCTCACAAAAGTTTTGAATCCATCTAACATTTACAAGAGAAAGGTCAATGAGAAAATGGACCCAACTTGGGAGGTGACAGGGTGTTCTAGAATGGTACTTAGGGGTTTCATTATGACAATTCAGACCCAATGTCTTAAGAAGCCTACAGAAGGGGACTTCAGGTGGGAGCATAGCCGGGGCCTTCTTCCTCCACCCACACCCTTTCAAAAAGCCTGAAAGAGAAGCAGAGGGACCCGAGGAGTGCTTACATTTCCAGCAGAACACAGGGCTGTAATACAACATAATCCCTGAGATAACGGCCAGTCCCAGCAGAAGGAGGCTCACGATGGTTCCCACAATGCCCACGATGTTTAAAGGTTCTGGAAGGACAAATCACACTGTTGACTCTTCTACCTGACACGCATGCAACTAGGAGAGCCATACCTACCCCCCTTTTGCCTGAGTTCTAGACTTATCTTAGTTTCATGATGCTGGGCAAGGCATATGACCTTTCTTTAAAGCAAGATAAATATCTCAGGGCCGGCCAAGTGGCGTGGTGGTTAAGCGCTGGCTTGGGAGGCCAGTGGCCCCAGTTCGGGTCCCACATGTGAGGGCCAGTGACACTGCCCTCAAAAAAAAAAAAAAGATAAATATCTCATCTCCCTACCTCAGACAGTGGGAATCAAATGAAGCATGTGATGCAAAAGAACATTGGAAAGTTACAGTCTCTATGTATCTACCATACATCAAGACTATAAGCCCATAGTAATTACAAGTGTGAGTTATTCAGGCCGGCCGAGTGGTGCGTTGGTTAAGAGTTCGGTTGGAACGCCAGCTCAGAGCAGTAGGGCTCCGGTTCGGATCCCACATAGAGGCCCAGTGATGCTGCGCCCTCTAGAGCTAAGATGGTGAACAACAGCTCAATCTGGAGCTGGGCTGCCGTGAGTCGCCAACGAAGGCGTAGGCTGCAGTGGGGTTGGCCGGCAGCTGGCGTGCGCTTTTGTGAGCTGCCATGAGCCGCTGTGAGCAGCGGTCCAATGGCCGATGAGCAACTGCCTCACCCGAGAAGAGCACAATGATAATACCAACATGGGCCAGTGAAGCAATGTCCTCCACAACTAGACTGATGAACAAAAGGACAGCAACTTGTGTTCCCTTTCCCCTCCCCCAATTTCCCATTTAAAAAAATAATTAAAAAAGAAAAAAAGGAGTGTGAGTTATTGGTGCCACAGTAAACTGTGATCAGTGAAACAGAATAGAGAATCCAAGGCCCACACATAAAAGGAAACTGGATATTGGACAGATTAGTGAGTAAAAGAGGAACTATTCAAGAAATGGTGCTGGAACAAATGGTTATCCAAATTGGGAGAAGGAGGAGAAAAACTTGATCCACACCATTCACAAAAAGCAATTCTAGATAGATTAAAGATTTAAGTGTGAGAGGCAAAACATTAAAACATTTAGAAGAAAATATGGTACAATATTTTTGTGACTGTGGGACAGTTAAGGACGTTAAAATACAAAAATTGCTAATGATATAAGAAGAGATTTGTAAAATCAACTACATTAAAGGAAAAAAAGCTAATCAAAGGATACCATAAAGTGAAAAAGACAAAGGAACTCAGAGAAGATATTTGTAACACATAAAACTAACAAGGAATTGGTATGCAGAATTTCTATAGAATCACTATACAAGAAAGGGCTAAATATCAAAAGATGCAAATAGGTATGATTTTCACAGAAGAAATACAAATAGCAAATAAACATATTAAATAAAACTCAACATTCTTAGTAATCAGAGAAATTCAAATTAGAACCACAGTGAGATTTCATTTTACATCTACTTGATGGATAAAAGTCACAAAGCTTGTGGGTAAAAAATGTGAAACAACTCTTACATACTGCTATAACCAATGGAAATTGATACGATCACTTTGGAAAATATTTTGGTTATCTCATAAAGAAAATAATTTGGTTATCTCATAAAGATAACCTGTAGCCCTTCATTTCTTCTCTTTGAACAATCCTAGAGAAATATTTGCCTGGGGGATCCAGCGTGTATATACATATACAGGAGTTGGGGTAAAATATTTTCATAGCAACGCTGTTCATAATAGCAACAACAACAAGAAAAAATCAGAAACAATACAAACGTCCAAGAGCAGGAAAATCAGTAACTTAGTTGTGTAATAGTGACACAATGGAAAATTATACAGTGGTAAAGAGGTGCAAAGCATAATTACACACATTGGCATGAATAAATCCTAGAAACAAAATGTGGAGTGAAAAAAACAAGTCACAAAAGACTGCATTTGTATGCTAACAAATAAAACTCAAAAACAAAAAGAAACAACGTATTATTTAGAAGTGTGTACATATGTAGTAAATTTAAAAAAATAGTAAAACATGAAATTCAGGATAGTTGTTATGCTTATCTTTTTTTTAGAGACTCAGGATAAGACTAAAAGGGGACCTATGGGTAGGGTTGCCAAAGAAAATACAGGATGCCCACTTAAATTTGGTTTTCAGATAAACAACAAATAAATGTTTAGAAGAAGTATGCCTTGTGCAATATTTGGGACATACTTAAATTGAAAAACAATTATTCTTTTTCTGAAATGCAAATCTAAGTGGGTCTCCTGTTTTTTCACTTTTGACGTTATTACCTAAATCTGGCCCCCATACCGAGCCGCCACTTCAGAAATGTCAGCACTCTTCTGTATCTTAAGTGGGACGATAGTTTCTTGGGTGTTCACTGGGCTATTATGCTTCACAACTTACATATTTTTATTTTAATGTGTAATTCATATTTCTTTTTCATAGATAGATATTCTTTGGGATAGAACAGATATTAATTTTTTTTTTTTTTTTTTGAGGGCAGTGTCCCTGGCCCTCATGTGTTGGACTGAACTGGGGCCGCTGGCTTCCCAAGCCAGCGCTTCACCACCGCGCCACTCAGCCGGCCCAGATATTAATTTTTTTTATCCCTATGCAAATAAGAGAGACTGGACATTAATTTTGCGATCCACCATGCAGCCAAGCAGATGGGCCATCTCCCAGATGGCAGCGACCCACACGGAAGGAAGCACCAAGCTGTGCTTGTGCTGGTGCCAGGTCCTCTGAGGCTCTCCACCTGCCTCCTCTGGGGCTACTCCCATCACTGACCTTTCACACTCAGCCAGATGTCCACTTCCCTCACCCCCACGGGGTTCTCGGCCCGGCAGACATAGTAGCCCTCATCCAGGTCCTGGGAGCAGTTCCGGATGGTAAGGGTGGAACTCTGGCCATTGTCGGTAATGAGAATGTGGCTGCTGGGCTGGATGAGAACCTCGGGCTGGGTGAGGTTCCTCAGCCACAGGATCTTGGCCCGGGGGTAGGCTCCAGACACCTGGCAGGTGAGCGTCACATTGCCCCCCACGAAGCAAGTCTTCATGGGCTCAGAGAGAATGGAGGGACTCCCTGGGGATCAGAGAAGATGAAGAAAGATGCATCCTTAAGGAAGATGGTTATGCCATGGCCTGAGATTTTCAAGAATATGATTTCTTTTCTAAAGAAGCAAGTCGTTCTGTACCACACCGGGTCTTATAGAATAAGAAAAGCTAACACTTATGGAGCATTTACTATGGGCTAGGCACTGTTACACTGATTAACCCAATTAATTCTCACAGCGACCCTGTCATTCCCATGTTGCAGATGGGGAAACTGAGGCACAAAGAAAGGTAAGTACCTTGCTCAAAGTCACACAACTAAATACAGTGATGCAGCTAAGATTTGGGGGGGCCCCACTATCCTGGTTGGCCCAAGACTGAGAGGGTTCCTGGAACATAGAGCTTTCAATGCTAAAACTGTGAAAGGCTTGGGGAAACCAGGGTTAGGTGGTTACTCTATGTAAGATTGGAACTCAGAACGGGGCTTTCATAGTTCACGTTTCTTCTATGCTACCTAGGCTGCTATGTATACTAGCACTGATTATATTTTAAAAATGGGCATACAGGGCCAGCCGAGTGAGTGGCTCAGTTGGTTAAGAGCTCACTCAAGAGTGCAAGCTCTGAGCAACAGGGTCGCTGGTTTGATTCCCAGCCCGAGCTGAGCTGCCAACAGGTGACAGGATGGCTCAGCTAAAAAAAAAAAAAAAAAAATGGGCATACAGCCTAACAAAGGTGTTCAAGGGGACCATAATGGAGCTTATGGATTTCCTATTGCTGCTGTAACAAATTGATACAAACTTAGTGGCTTAAAATAATAGGGATTTATGTTTTTACAGCTCTGGAGGCTAGAAGTCCAAAATGGCCTTGAGCTAAAATCAAGGCGTTGGCACAGCTGGCTCCTTCTGGAGGCTTTAAGGGAGAAACCATTTTCTTGCTTTTTCAGTTTCCCAAAGCCACCTGCATTCCTGTGCTTGTGGTCCCTTCTTTGCATCACTCCAACCTTTTTCATCTGTTGTCATATCTCCTACTACTGAGTCTGACCCTCCTGCCTCCCTTTTATAAGGATCCTAGTGATGCTATAGGGCCCACCTGGCTAATCTAGGATAATCTTCCCTAGATTAGCTTAATCACATCTGCAAAGTCCCTTTTGCCACAGAAGGCAACATATTCACATGTTCTGTGGATTGAAACACGGATATCTTTGGGAGCCATTATTCTGTCTACCACAGGTCTGCCCTAGAAATGCATATGGCATACCTGTGGTCTTGGGGTCCTCTGAGCAGGACATAAGGAGCTGCATGGTTGCCATAGCGATCCATTTGTTTTCTTTGCAAAGGAAACTTTTTTCTAAAGTGCAAACCCATCTTGGGGGATTTATAAAGTCCATATTTTCAGCAGCTGAGGGACACAGAGTGGCATGTTGGGTTCCCGCCCGGGTGAGTGAAACTGCACACTACTCCTTGGCAGTTGTTCCAAGAGAGAATCTAGGGTTTCATTGCTGGCATCCTGAGAAGAGGGAAGGGGGAAGAGGCAAAGAGAGGGAGGGTGAAACAGCCCAAAAGCCTCTCTGTTTAGGTCAGCAAAAGATCCCCCAAACCTAGGTTTGCTCAGATACTCGCATGTTGTACCCCTTCTTGGATCAACTGTCAGGTTCCTCTCCCATGTGGCTAAATTGCCCCTTCTCCTGTCTGTGGTTAACCCAAATTTCCTTTGGGGGCCACAAGGCCAGCAGGTGACAAGCCTCAGTATGTTTGTATTTTGGAGCCTCTAAACCGAATTTTGAGAAACAGCTCCCTGATCCTTTATTAAAAGCAAAACAGGGGTGACCGGTTAGCTCAGTAGGTTAGAGAGCAGTGTGCTCATAACTCCAAGTTGCTGGTTCGATCCCCAATGGGTCACTGAGATGCGCCCTCCACAACTAGATTGAAACGAGCTGATGGGTCCTGGAAAAACACACTGTTCCCCAATAAAACAAGAAAAATAAAAAAAGTAAAAAGCGAAAAAAGCAAAACAAACAATTCAGCCAATCCTCCCCAGCTCCCAAACAAAGATCATGTATGTGAATACACTTTTGCCAAGCACCTATAAGTTCAGAGTTTCACTTAAGAGATGCTGCGTGCAAACGTGGGGTCAGGGGTTGGGGTCAGAGGTTGGGGTGGTGGGGGTAGGTCATGCAGAGAACTCCGAGAGATGCAAGGAACGGTTGACATACTGGGGCCTTCACATATTGGGCTGGCTAGTGCTGCAGCTCATCATGAATTGAGTTGGTTTCTTCAATTTAGGGGCTTACATGACATTGAAAGCAATATCTGGGCAATATGAACCCCAAAAGTATCACTTTTCTTTATTTTGGGGGCTACGCTGTTCTGCATGCCTAAGGTGGGCATTAACACTACCTTTCAATGACTTACTAGTCCTCCCAGGTGAAATGACCCAGAGGCCCCTCTCTCAGCACTTCCTGGGAACTGATTAGAAATGCAGAGTCTTCGGGCCGGCTGGGTGGCTCAGTTGCTTAGAGCGCAAGCTCTAATTCCCACATGGGCCAGTGAGCTGCGCCCGAGCTGAGCTGCCAACAGGTGGCCAGATGGCTCAGCTGGTGAAAGCACATGCTCCTAACAACAAGATTGCTGGTTCGACTCCTGCATTGGATGGTGGGCTGTGCCCCCTGCAACTAGATTGAAAGCGGTGACTGGACTTGGAGCTGACTGGACTTGCACCCTCCACAACTAAGATTAAAGGACAACAACTTGACTTGGAGCTGATGGGTCCTGGAAAAACACAATGTTTCTCTACCCCAATTCCCCAACACTACTCTCCTCCCCAATTCCCCAATAAAAAACAACTCTTTAAAAAAAAAAAAAAGAAATGCAGAGCATTGGGCCCATTCCAAACCTAGAGACTTGGAATGTGCATTTTAACCAGACTCCTAGGTGAACTTGTACGCACATCAAGGTTTGAGGAGCGCTGGGCTCAAGCGCCCCTGAGGGAAGAGGGAGAACTGGCCAGTGTCAGAGCCGAGAAGGTTCCAGGCTCTTTCTTGTACCGGCTTCCTGTGCTCCCAGGATTGCGAAACCTTCCTATCAGCTTCCTTCGCCAGAAGCATGTCTTCTCAATCCTGAGCACATATTTAGATTCAAATTGCTGGCCAAGTCTTAGGGGTCACAGGAATGATGACTTAGGCAAGAGCTGCAAATCAAATTGGAAGGATGGAGGGAAAATAACGCAAAACCTGTCAGCTGCTGCCACAGTTTTCACGCTGTCTCAACATCAGTCCATCGTATATTCACTTTCTGGGACTCACTGTCTGTACCACACTCTTCAGGAGTCTTCACTATATGCCACACCGAATGTGTGCACTGCTTTCCAGTTGCATGAGTCAGGGCAAGTCTGTTGCCTCTGTTTTTCATGCATAAAATGGAGCGTAGCAGGTTGAATAGCATCCTCCCCAAATTCACGTCCACTGGGAACCCCAGAATGTGACCTTAATTGGAAATAGGGTCATTGCAGATGTAATCAGTTAAGAATCTCAAGGTGAAACCATCCTGGATTTGGGGTGGACCCGAAATCCAATGACTGCTGTCTTACAAGAAGAAGGGACACAGAAAGGCACACACACAGAGGAGAAGACCACACGAAGACACAGGTGAGGACTGAGAGATGCAGCCACAAGCCAAGGAAAGCATGGAGCCTCCAGGAGCTGGAAAAGGCAAGGGAGAATTCTCCCCTGGCGCCCTTGATGGCAGCGTGCCCCTGTCAACACCTTGATTTCAGACTTCCAGCCTCCAGAGCTGTAAGAGAATAAATTTCTGTGGTTTTAAGCCACCAAATCTGCGGTGCTTTGTTACAGCAACCCCAGGAAACTAATTCACGCAATAATATCAGCACTTGGCTTATAGGGTGACGGTGTGTGAGGATTAAACGAGGTATGTATGGAGGACACGTAGCATCGCACCTTGCACACACTTTGTACTCGGCAAATGTTCATGTCACTAATACTGTGATATTGCCATCAGACGTCTCTCTCCATTTTAAGGCAAAGTTTCTGTATTCCTCGACAGTACCCAGCACTGTGCTGAGTGCCTGCCACCTACACAAAAAGATTTGCTGGATTAGGTGTGGAAAGAGGACCCAGAAGAGACAGTCATCCCCAGGGAGGCAAGGGTTCTCCTGTCAGAACAACCTGGGCTAAGTGAGGGCTCGGGCATTTACAAGCTGGGTGGTCTTGGGTAAATTCACAGAATGTCATCATCTGCAATTTAGAAGTCATCGTGGCTAATTTGCAGGTTATTATGAGGATTATATATAACATGTTAATAACCAGGAAACAGGAAAAGAGCTTCTGAGCCCAAAAATCTAGAAGAACAAGACTGACGGAGGAGGCCCCCTTCAAAATCAGAAACTGCTTATCACTAGCAGAAACGCCAGACATGTAGCTTAGGAGCAAAATATGCCAGAAAAGTATCTATCACATGCATCGCAGTTCTATGAAATTAACTGACAACGTTAATATAAAGTACTCATATCAAATAATGAGAAAATATGAACCCAATAGAAAAATGGACAAAATGGGACAGATAATTCAGACGATATATATAGGGAAGCATGAAGCATATGAAAATGATCAACCCTGCTAGTGATCAAAGACACCGAAGTTCAATCAATTATGCTGTCTTAACCAGCAAATAGGAAAAGTCTAAAAAATTTATAACAATGTCAGGAGAAATACTGGGAAATGAGTATCCTCACACAGTCTTTCTAGACAAAGTGACTGTCAGTGGGTACAGGGTTTTTATTTTGGGGGGGGTGATAGGAAATATTCTGTAATTAGATAGTGATGAATTATACACTTTAAAATAATGAAGTTTATGTTATGTGAATTATCTCTCTCTTTTTTTTTTTTAATTTGCAATAAAAACTGTTGGGCTGGAATTGGCCCGTGGTGCGTGGTTTGTTAATCCCTGTTCTAGAGTAAAAAGTGAGTCTCGGTCCCTTCTGGTGCCCACGGCCAGGTACAGTATCTCCACAGAGGGGACTTGAGACACATGTCTAGTGAGTGAGTTAGAGGCAAGGGTCAACCAATGTCACTTGCCTCGGAAAACAACCACCTCCTGGTATAGCCAGACTTATGTCTCAGCATGTCAGCTCTCCACACTGCACCTTGGAAAATAATCCTGATAAACTGAGGGAAAACTCACCATGGCCAATAAAACCCAACATGCTCCAGGCCCTGCTTAACCGTTATATTGTTTCCCTGGGCTGAGGTAACGAAGTACCACAAACTGGGTGGCTTAAAACAACAGAAACTTAATTCTCTCACAGTTCCGAAAGTGAGAAGTCCAGAATTAAGAGGGACTTGATTCCCTCTGAGGCTCTGAGGGAGAAACCATCCCATGCCTCTCGCTTAGCTTCTAGTGGTTGCCAACTATACTTGGCATTCCTGGGCTTGTAGATGCACCATTCTAGTCTCTGCCTGCATCACCATATGGCGTTCTCCCTGTGTGTCTGTGTCCAAATCTCCCTCTTCTTAGAAGGATACCAGTCATCAGAATAGGGCCCACCCTCATCTAGCATGACCTCATCTTACCCTAATCCCATATGCAAAGATCCGTATTCCAAATATAGTCATATCCACAGGTACCAGGGTTGGGACATGAACATATCCTTTTGAGGGACACAATTCAACCCACAATACCCATATAGCCTCATTGGTACCTCAAACACAATGCTCTGGCTACACTGACCTCTCAGTTCCTCAGGTGCCAAGTATGTTTCCACCTCAGGACCTTTGCACTTGCTGTCACCTCTGTCATGAATACTTGACCCACAGATCTTTACCTGGTCAGCTCCTTCTCATCCTTTAGGTCTCAGCTCAAAATATTACCGACACAAGGACACCTCCCTGCTATCTTTCCTGTGAGAGACTCTCTTTTACACACACCATTTTATTCTTCTAATTATCACTATCTGAACCTATCTTGCTTGTTTTGGTATTTTTTGTCTTCTTCCCACCTCCACTCCACCCAGAAAAATTTAAGTTCTGTGAAAGAGGAATAGGAATGGTTTTAAAGATATGTCCAGAAATTCTTTGACACTCCTCCGTTCAAAAAACAGTGCCTTGGCTGGCTGAGTGGCTCAGTTGGCTAAGAGCTCGCTCAAGAGTGCGAGCTGAGCTCTGAGCAATGGTGGTTCGATGCCCAGCCTGAGCTGAGTTCCCGCTGAGATGCCAACAGGTGGCAGGATGGCTCAGCTATTAAAAAAAAAAAAAAAAAAGTGGTGCCTAATTCTCTTCGCTGTCCTTGAAAATGGATCCAGACTAAGTGAGTCACTTCTAATGAATTGAAGATGGCAGGAGGGATGCCAAGTGATTTCAGAGGTTAGGTCATAAAAAAGATAGCATCGGCTGACCAAGTGGCTCAGTTGGTTAAGAGCGCAAACTCTGAGCAACAGCATCGCCAGTTCAATTTCCATATGGGCCAGTGAGCTGAGCCCGAGCTGAGCTGCCACTGAGCTGCCAACAGGTGGCAGGATGGCTCAGCTGGTGAGAGAATGTGCTTCTAACAACAAGGTTTCTGGTTCGGCTCCCTCATGGGACGGTGGGCTACGCCCACCCACAATTAAGATTTAACATGGCACCTTGAGCTGAGCTGCCCTGAGCTGCTGACAGGCAGCCTGATGGCTCAATGGTTAGAGCATGCGCTCTTAGCAACAGGATTGCCAGTTCAACCCCTGCGTGGGATGGTAGGTTGTGTCCCTGCACCCCCATCCCCACAACTAAGATTAAACATGGCACCTTGAGCTGAGTGCCAACGAGAGGCTAGATGGCGACTGGACTTGGAGCTGAGCTAGCTGCGTCCTCCATACCTAAGATTGAAGGACAACTTGGCTGTTCCTCTTCCCCAATTCCCCAATAAAAAATCTTAAAAAAAGAAAGAAAGCATCTGCCTTGCTCCCTTTTGCATGACTTGCTCTGGGGAAGCCAGCTGCCATGTTGTGAGGACACTCAAGTAGCCCTGTGGAGAGGAAGCAATTTTCTGGGTGTGTGAGTGAGCACCTTGGAAGTGGCTGTGGATGAGTTCAGCCCTCCCAGCCAAGTCTTGCAGCTGAGACCCCAGGCATCGTAGAATTATCCCCACTGGGCCCTGTCTGAATTTCTGGCACACAGCAATTGTGAGATAATAAATGATTTGTTGTTTTAAGCCATTAAGGTTGGGGGTAATTTGTTACAGAAAGGAGATAACTAATATAAGAACCATTCTTGTCTCATTCACTGCTCCATTCCCAGCACTTAGAAACTGTGCCTGGCCCATAGCAGGTGCTTAATTAGTGTTTGCCAAGTGAGAAAAAGCTTGGACGAGGACCAAGAAGCTTGGTTAGGCGTCTTTAAAGGAAGGAACATAAAAGAAAAGAAGAAAGGGAAGGAATTCATTTAACTCTGACAGCCTTGGATTTCCTTCCCAGACCTTCTTTCAAATTCTCCCAGGGGAGAATGGGTCGACCCCAACCCCAGGACAAGGACAGCCAGACTCACGGATTTGCACCATGCAGCTGACTCCCGACTCGGACCCCAGTATATGTCTCCCGACACATGTGAACTTCTTGCCATCTGACAACTGGGACTGGTTCAGCGTCTCCACTCCCAGGTTTGACGTCCCCAGGATCACACCTCCTGACTCTTCTGTCCATAGGAAGTTAGGGTCTGGGTATCCCCCATCCCAGCGACAGGTGAGTTGCAGCATGAATGATGCTGGTGACACCTCTGCCCAGCACTGGAGGGCTGAAGAAGGGGGAGCTGCAAAACACCAGGGGAGAGTGGAGGCTTAATCACAGACTGAGATCAGCCATTGGGCTGGCTCTACGGACCACACAACCAGGGGCTCAGAGAAACATCGACTCCAGGTAGCGTACCTTCAAAGAGCTCCTAGCACAAATTAGTGTCTGATAACAGTTGGGTTTCCTCTGCTGGGTGTTAACTCTCTGAGGACATGGGAAGAGTTTATCTTTGCTTCGCTAACTGCATGTGACTATTGAAGTTTAAATTAATAAAATGAAAACAAATTTAGTTCTTCCATCACATTACCCACATTTCAAGGGCTCAGTAACCACATATGGTGGGTGGCTACCGTGTTAGACTACACAGAAGAGAGCATTTCCATCATCACAGAAACTTCTGCTGGACAGTTTTGGTTCCTAGGGGGAAGGAGTTACAGGTGGGACTCCCTCGCCCCATCCATATACTTCCTTTTTACTATGCACATGTATTACTAAAAGTACACAAAAATTTAACAAGTTACAAACCTATAAACCCAATATAATCCATGAGCTACTAACTATATACCGAGGGTGCCAAAAAAATGTATCCAAGTAGACACTTCAGTCAACGTTGCTCAAGCAGTAGTTCACCGTCATCAGAAGTGTCTGGACGCTGATGGTCACCACTTTGAGCACCTCTCATTGCAGAAGTCAAACGTGACTTGGATTCATCTTTTGTTATCAGTATATATTGAGTATTACAATTTCAATACAGTTTTCCTTTCTTAAAATGTGTATACATTTTTTGGAACCCTCTGTATATAAATTCATTTATATTATATGTGTATTATTTACATATTACATATGTATATATTTTTATATATTTTATAGAAATAATTTATAGAAATAAATTTGGATCTTATACTAATTGGTTGCTATGAAGCATCTACAAGAAAAATTATTGAAAATATATCAAAATGATGGTTAACATACAAGTGATTATTTTCTTTATACTCACCGGTTTCCCACCATAAGCACGTATGACTTTTGTCATTTATGATAGAGAAAGCACAGAGACTTCTAAAGGCTCTGAATAATGCATGAATTGTAACATGTCATTATTCTGCCCACTGATTTGTTCCGCTGCTCCCTTTCTTTAGCATGGAGTATGGGAACATTCTGCGTGTCTACAGTTGTTTTTGTCCAAGATATTTGTGAGCAGGTGTATTTGGTTGCTGTTTCCTCACCCCAAAAATAAAGATTCATGAACTCCTGGTTCCTAACAGTGCTAGAGGGCCCAGGATTCACAAAGACAGTGTATGAAAATTGTGGAATATTACTCAGCCATAAAATGGAATGATGTACTGATGCCTGCTTACAGCAGAGATCAACCTGATGCTGAGTAAAAGAAGCCGGACACAGACGGCCACATATCGTGATTCCATTCATATGAAATATTCAGGCCAGACCAATGCACAGAGATAGGACACGGAGTAGAGGTTGCTGGGAGGAGGAGGCGGTGGGCGTGGTTGCTTAACGGATACAAGATTTCCATTTGGGGTGATAAAAATGTTTTGGAACTACATAGAGGTGATGGTTGCACAACACTCAATGTACAAAATGCCACTGAGTTGTACATTGTATATTACAGTTAATGTTATGTAGTTTCATCTCGATTTTTTTTAAAAAGGAAAGAAAACATTAAGCTAGGCACTAATTTCCCTCCATGGTTCACAGGGTCTCTCCTGTACCCTCACCTCTCCTGTGCCTCCCTCTCTGACATGCGGCCCTGGGTGTGTGCGTGTGCGCGTGCGTACGTGTGTGTTGAGGGAGCCGCAGAGCATGTTAGGGCCCATGCAGCAGCAAGCCTCTGTAGACAAAAAAGACACAAACATGCAGTTCCCAAAGGGTCAAGGTGAGGAAGTGGGGAGGGGAATGCTTCTTACGCCAGTAGACCAGGAGCTCGGTGGTCACCTTTCGATGCCTCCCACTGAGCCTGTTCGTGGCCAGACAGGTGTAGTTCCCTTGGAGGTTTTGCGACATCAGCAGCAGGGTGAAGCTGCTGACCGTCAGGTTGTTTCCAAAGGGCTCAGTCCTGGATTCCGGGGCCTGGAACCACCACTCGACCATGGGCGGCGGCCAGGAGCTGCTGCTGCAGGTGAAGCCCACCTGGGAGCCCTTGGCTACATACAGGGTGCCATTGGGGAGCGTGCCGGTGTTGGAGATGTTGACTTCAACCTGATGGGGGCCGCCTGGGAACGACAGAGGGAAAAAAGCTTGAGAGTTCATTTGTGCCCCTACCCAGTTCTACCAATCCCATAAAGGATCAGGAAGCAGTCAACGGGGATGACAATATCTATGGAATACTTACTACTATATGACAAATACTATGCTAAGTGCCCTTACACATACAATCATTGAACCGTAAGAGATAATGTGTAATTTATCAGGGGGATCAATACTTATAGAACAGTGAAAATGTAAATGGCTCCTTTTCAAAAACACTGGTGAATGGGAAGGATATCTGTGAATTACAGAGTTAACATAGCAGGCCTGAGTTTGCTTTCCTTAAAAAGTCCCCCAAACCTAGTGGCTCAGTTTGTTAAGAACGCAAGCTTTGAGCAACAGGGTCACCAGTTCGATTCCTACATTCCAGTGAGCTGCACCCAAGCTGAGTTGCCTCTGAGCTGCCAACAGGTTGCAAGATAGCTCAGCTGGTGAGAGCATGTGCTCCTAACAAGGCTGCTGGTTCGACTCCCGCATGGGATGGTGGGCTACGCCCCCCTCCCCTTCCAACTAAGATTGAACACGGCACCTTGAGCTGAGCTGCCACGAGCTGCCAACGGGTGGCCGGATGGCAACTGGACTTGGGAGAGCTGAGCAAGCTGCGCCCTCCACAACTAAGATTCAAGGACAACAACTTGGCTGTTCCCCTTCCCCAATTTCCCAATAAAATCTTTTTTTAAAAAAAGGAAGTCCTGGGCTGGCCGAGTGCTGTGGTGGTTAAGAGCTGGCTTGGGACGCCAGCGACCCGGGTTCAGATCCCACATTTGAGGGCCAGTGACACTGCCCTTAAAAAAAAGGTAAGTCCCCTTTGTCTGGTGACTGGGAACTTGGATTCCAGGAGAGTCCCCAGAACAAGTAAGAGTGGGGCTTACTATGCGTAAACTGTTTGCAGACAGTGTGGTTCATGCTGAACACCTGCTTTCCTTCTGAGAGCCTAGAATTTTGGTATGTGCTAGGCAGAGATGATGCCTACGCGACCAGCCCCCAGTAAAAGCCCAGGGTGCTGAGTCTCTAATGACTCCTGGAAGACAACGTTTCACACATGCTGCCGGCACCACTTGTGGCTAAAGGAAAGGAGCATGTCCGTGTGACTCCACTAGGCATGGACTCTAGGAAGCTCGCTCCTCGTTTTCCCCTGACTTCACCCCACGTGCCTTTGCCCTCTGCTGATTTTGCTTTGTGTGCTTTCACTGTAATACATCATATTACATGCTGAGTCCTGTGAGTTCTAGAGAGAGCTCTCCCAGAACCCCCAGTACAATTTCACAACGAAAGACAAGAAACATTGGTTTCACTCTCAGCTCTGGACTCCACCTCCCAGCTGTGTGACTTTGGGCAAATTACTTAACCTCTCTTAGCCTCCATTGCCTCATTTCTGAAAAGAGGGTGATGCCAGAACCCACGTCTGGGGGTTGTGTTGATGATTAAATTAGTTAAATGCACACAGAACAATGCATGTTGAAAGCACTTGATAAACGCTAGATCTTATCTTGGCTCCCTTGCTTCTATGAACTTCTTTTTTGTCCCCAGAAATGCCCTCCCATTGTTGGTACCCAGTATACCCAAGATGCTATTGTCCCCTTTGCTGAAAAGACTATATCTAACACCTATGTATACTAAAGTTGTTTAGTGTGTTACCTCTCTCAGGGACACCTCTAAAGAAGAATCCAGGGAGCACGATGGTCAAAGGAATAGATCTGATTGTGGAATTTTGAACAGAAATAGGCCAGTGGGAAAAATTATTAGCGGATAGAAAAGGCTTTTCCCAGAGCCCCTGACCGTACAGCGTCTACCTCACCTATGTCTGAAACCATTGGATAACTCTAGAAATTGCGGGTTTCTGAGGACAATATTCTTGACAATATGCTTGTGGAGTTGGGGCTGGCTCCTAATAGTCGCTGCCATCTGCTGGAATCCTGTCACCTCCCACAGAGGGTCTGGGGAAAATATGAGACTGTGGTTTATTTAGGAGGTGCTCAACTGTCCCATTCATTCTGCTGGCTAGTCGGTTAGGTATGTGGCCCAGCAGGTCCGAGGGTGTGCCCACAGTTGGCGGGCACCCAATTAAACACAGGGTGCCTCTGCGGTACTGGCAACCAGCTCCTGGGCCAGCAAAGGTAATGGTTAGATTGAACAGCCTGCGTCTCCCACATTGTGGTCTGGGGGGCCACAGTGGCCTGGCATGGGCAGGGGACCCCCAGAAACTGGCTGGGAAGGGCTTTTGACCAGCACAGTTTTCAGCAAGAAACGGGGTTGAATACAGGGAATGGATGAGAAGGAAGCAGGTAGAAGGATTAAAAAAAAAAAAAATCAAATGAGAGAACCAGAAGGGCCTCCCTCCTAAATTAAGTGTTCAAAGGTTACAGCTTATGTATAAACCCCTTGGGTTGAGTCTGCTTTTTAATTAAAGTTGACACCATCTTGATTTCCTGGCGTTCTTCCCCTACTCTGACTTATTCCACCAAAGGAGGAACCCATTTATTCCCCTCCCACCTCCCTCTCCACCCTCCTGAAAGTCCTCGGCAGAAACCAGCACCCTTTTTGCTTTCAGGGTGATGGTAACAATCACTCAGAGAGACAGGGAAGGAAACAAAAATAGAACAGCAAATAAAAAGGCAGAGTAGTTACAAAGGTTCGGCATCTTATAGAGGCCTTGGCTATTGTCAGTTTCAGTCTTTAACTCTTTAGTGGACGGCTGCCTTAGCCCCGTGGGTACAAGCTTGTGCTTTGAATTCAGACAGGTCTGGGTGTAAATCGTACTGCTGCTGAGAGATGGCCAACCTTGGGCAATGCCTGGTCCGCTCATGCTCACTTTCTTCTCCCTCCCCTGAAATGAAAAGAACGGTAATAACTTCTATCGCTGGGTTAGCGAAGGATCTAATGAGGTACTATAAGCAGAACACTTAGTC
Organism: Aselliscus stoliczkanus; assembly: GCA_033961575.1. Lineage (NCBI taxonomy): Eukaryota > Metazoa > Chordata > Mammalia > Chiroptera > Hipposideridae > Aselliscus > Aselliscus stoliczkanus. The sequence goes on from CM066736.1 coordinate 12,149,675, forward strand.
TGGTAGTTTGACATGTGTTCGATGTTCTATAAACGTTATCTGATATTACAATCAGTGGTATACTTCTAGAAGGATTCTGGAACTGGCACCGGCAAACTGTTTTTGTACGGCCCACAAACTGAGAATGGTTTTTATACATGAATATTCTCAATCAATTTAATGAGAGAGAACACTAACTTTGAACCACAATTAAGTGAAATGTTACCCCCCAAAAAAGAATTCTATTCTTCTCATTAGTAGGCCTCTACCACACACACACACACACACACACACACACACACACACACACACACGACTCAATTATTATTCCATTTTGAATTTTGTCAACAAGAAATACGTGGAAATTGGTTTTCTTTCTTGTTATATAAGTACTTATATAATACCCTCAAGTTTACCCATTGGTCCAGAAAGGCTAAAATACAGAGGAAGGGTGCCAAAAAACTGTATACACATTTTAAGAAAGGAAAAAACTATACTAAAATTGTAATACTCAATATATACTGATAACAAAAGATGAATACAAGTCATGTTTGACTTCTGCAATGACAAGAGGTGCTCAAAATGGTTACCATCAGCGAAATTTTGATACAGTTTTTTCCTTTCTTAAAATGTGTATTCATTTTTTTGGCACCCTCTGTATTTACCATCTGGCTCTCTACAGAAAAAAATCTGATACCTGTTGTAGAACCACCTACCACTGCTATTGCCTGCCTCTTCTCCGCTGTCATTCTTGGCATAGGAACTCACTTCTTTCCTTCCCCCCTAACCATAGGTTGGCCAGTCAAGGGTCTCAAAGGGTTAGTTGACATCTCAGGGACTCACAAAAAGGGGAGCTCCCCATTCTCAGTGTCTTGGGTTCCTCCCCAATAGGAAAAGTTAGACATTGACTCTTACCAGCATTTTTATTTTAAAATGACCTAAGAATATTCCAGGTACTCTCTGCTATTCAGTGGGCATATTTATAGCTGTACAGTAGGATAAAATCCTGGAGGAAGCTTAGAGAGACTTGGGTTTTTTTTTGGTTTTTTTTTGAGGGCAGTGTCACTGGCCCTCACATGTGGGATCCGAACCGGGGCCGCTGGTGTCCCAAGCCAGCGCTTAACCACCGTGCCACTCGGCCGGCCCAAGAGACTTGTTTTGATGTCACTTTTAGAGGCTGAACATAGCTGCAAATGTGACAACCCCATTGGCTTCCGATCTCCCTAGTGACTACTGGTCCTGCCTAAAATATTGGGACCCAGTGGTCTTCAGCCTGTTATAAGCGCTCATCTCTACTTCAGAGGAGCTTAGCAAGATTCAAATTAATCCATTTCTGGGCAAGGATCACCCATCTTCTGATAGGGGCCAAGACTCTTTCTTCAGAGTTCCCAACAGTCCCTTTCCCGAGGACCTTATGTTGCGATAAGTCAGTGTCACCACTGCCTACAGAGAATGAGTGTAAATTGGATCGGGCCAATTAGTTGAGGGACCATGGGACTTTCCTGAGATTCCCTGGAAGTCTGGGATGGCAGTCACATCACTGGCTAGAGAGGAGCACCCCCATCCTTCAAATCTCAGCTGAACCTGAGGGGGCCCTTGGAGGTTGATACTGACCAGGCTTCTCACTGACCATGCGCCAGGTGGCCCTCGTGCTCTCTCAATACATGCCTGGCCTGAGAAAAATAGACCCAGAGCATCTGGCATTGCGTACCATGAAATCTGACTGTGGTCTTTCATGGGCTAATCTCTAGAGAGATCACTCGGCTCCCCAGTGCGTAAGAGATAGTATCTTGAAAGAAGTACAAAGTCTACCGGAATGTGTTAAGGTTTCTGCTACCTTTCCCATCCCTCCAGCCTTTCTGCAGGTAAACACATAGCTGCTCTAACCTTATACCCGCCCCAACTGGGAGGCAGGAGAGATGGCTAAGTCGTTGAAATGCACAGCCACTGCAGCCCTGAACTGCTCTGGACTGAGGGGTTTCTGGACAGCAGATCCAATTCTGATGATGAGACACTTCAACGGCGCCACTAAATTCACAAGTATCAGGGCAGGGTCTTTTTGTCCTGAGACAAATAACAAAATCACGTTACGGTGCCCATTCCAAGCAGGTGATCACCCCAGGCCTATAGAATATGTGACTCCCAAATGGGAGAGGCACCAAACGCCCACTGATCAATAAGCAGAGATCCAAGTGGGAAGCAGGGAGAAGTGACCAGTCCTCATACAGCCAGCTTTGTGCTTCCACAGCATCCCTGTCCGTGTGCACATTCAAAATCACTTACGGATCACAACCTGTCACATCGTACAATATTGTTTCCTCATTTCCAAGGCCATGTTAGAATGTTTTCAAACTTTCCTCTTAAAGAGGCTAAGTTATCAGCCACATCAGGGAAAAAGACATGAAAAGCAAGACCTGGGTACACGGAGTCCCTTACCCACAGCAAGTCCTATTTGAAAAGCCCAGATGTGAACTGATTGCTGGGAACTTGAGATATATTTTTCCTACAGGCATCACGTCATGCTTAACTATTTGATCAGAGTAAAAATGCAGACCATGTGGCTAGCTCTGTGCTGAGGGCCAAATAGATTTATCTCATGAGTACGTGCAGGGAATACGTGCCTAGGTTCCATCATTGCCCCTGGTTCCACAGATGATAAAATTAAGGTTGCAAGAGTTCAAGTGATTTCCCCAAGGTCATAATGAAAACAGCCAACAGGACCTGGATTTGAACCCAGGCAGCTGGACCTCAGAGCATATACTCTCAACCACTTAGCAATACCACTGAAACAATGGTTGGATCAACCCTAATCCATATTCCCAAATCTTCTGTGCAGAAATGAAGGTTGAATTCCAATCTGAGATGCCAAGGCCTCCCCCTCAGCCATTGTCTGAGGGGCAGGAAGGGGCTCCCTGATGCCCTGAAGGGTCTGGTGTTTATCCGGGGGTCTCCTGGAATGGGAAAAAGGCCTGAGATTCCAGCCTGTTCTTGTGAATGTGAAAGAGAAGACGTCTGTGCTAGGGACTGAAGGTATCCCCCACAAAATTCATACGTGGCAGCCTAATCCCCCGAGTGATGGTATTCAGAGACGGGAGCCTTTAGGAGGTGATCAGGCCAAAAGAGTGGAGCCCTCATGAATGGGATTCGTGCCCTTATAAGAAGAGACCCCGGAGAGTTTGCTTCTTCTCTCTTTGATCTCCACCAAGTGAGGGTACAACGCAAACCAGGAAGCCGGCCTCACCAGACACTAGACTGTCTGGCACCTTGATCTTAGACTTCCTGGCCTCCAGAACTGTGAAAAATAAATGTGTTGTTTAAACCCCCCCAGTCTATGCTATTTTTGTGATAGCAATCCAAACTGAATAAGACAGCCTGTGTCCTATATTCCCAAACACGCCCTACCCCAGTCAGGGACCCCCTATGCTTCCAAATGAAACGTTTCCATAATATGAATCATACACCACAGTAACTCGGGGAGTCCAGAGCGCCATTGGAGTTTAGTGATATCTTTTGAAATGTAAGCTGATTTTCATCATAAAAAGGCCTTGTATTTTATCTTCATACAGGGCAATAATGAAACTAATCCATCCCCTAATAATTTTAGCCAATGATTAATAAAATCAGTGTCAGATAAAGCCATCATAAACTGGGGAGAGCAATGATTAAAAAAAACAAAAAAAAACAAAACAAAACACTTGCAATGCCACCTTACTCTCTTATGGTCAAAAGAGAAGATATTTATTGACAAGACTGACATGAAGGACTTATTAATGACTGCTTGGCAGTTACAGTGAGGAAAGCTTGCCAGCACTTGTCCATGTGCTCCCAGTGGGAACTAAACAGAGCTGGGCCAAGATGGGTGACATTTTTTGATATACCCACATTCATTCCTGGCCACTCAGCAATTCATCTATGGCACCTCCAGACACTGCTTACAAATTCCATAAGCCTGGAGAGTCGGTGGAAACCTTAGGGATCGTCCAAAAATCTAGACATGTAATTGAAGCCTATCTTTCCTTCATCCTCTACTGCCAGTCAACCAGCAAGTCTTTCTGGTCTACCTCCAAAACATGTTTTCTGAACGTGTGCACTTTCACCAAGGCCACTGCTGTCACCCTGTTGCTGGCTACCAGCATCTTGTACCTCTAGTTGGCTTTCTTATTTTTATTGTGTTATCAGTCCTTCTCACAACCGCACACATACATTCTCCATGTATAATTCAAATACTACTACACCCCTGCTTACTTAAAGCTCAAAAAATCCCTCCCAGGATAAAATACAAATTCCTTACCAGGTGTATTCATTTCCTGGGCTGCCTTCACAAAGTACCACAAACTAGATGGCTTACAACCACAGAAATTGGTTCTCTCACACTTCTGGAGGACAGATGTCCAAAATCAAGGTGTCAGGAGGGCCATGCTCCCTCTAAAGACTCTACAAGAGACTCCTTCCTTGCCTCTTCCCCATTCCTTTGCTTGAAGCTGTATCACTCCAATCTCTGCCTCTGTCATTACATGGCAGTCTCCCTGTGTGTCTCTGCCTTCGCATGCACTTGCCTCTTCTTATAAGGATGCCAGTCAGTTTTAATTAGGACCCACTCTAATGACCTCATCTTAACTTGATTACATCTACAAAGACCCTATTTCCAAATAAGCTTACATTCATACATACCAGGGGTTAGGACTTCAACATGTCTGTCTGGGGGACATAATTCAACCCATACCACCAATTCCACCCAGCTCCACATGGTCTGGCCCTGCCCCCCATATCTTGCACAGCCTGCCCTCTCACACACTGGGTTCCTACCATTCCAGCCTTCTCCTCATCTGAGCATGCATCATGCTCAGCCCATTGCACTAGTTGAATTTCTGCCTGGGTCACATTCTTTCTTATCTTTGTATGACTGGCTTCTCCTTATCATTCAGCTTAAATGTCAATCCCTCCAAAAACTGCTCTCTGACCTCCCAACGTAAAATGTTTCAGAAATTCATATCATCGCATCTCAATTCTCTGCATAGCAGTTGTCACGCTGATTCCACCTGATGCATTTGTTCATTTGCCTCTTATCTGTCTTCTCCCACAAGGATATCAGCTCCATGAGGATGGGGGTTGTGTCTTGTCTTGTTCACTCCCGTGGCTCAGTGCCTAGATAGGTGCCTGGCATCAGGCTCTCAATAAATATATGATGAATAAAGGAATGAGTGAGGGAATTAAGATGAGGAAACTAAAGAGCAGCAGAGATCTCATGGGTATTTCTACTAAACAACACGCCTTGGATATAGAACGTGGGTATCCCTCTGCACCGGTGACTAGCACACTTTTTGTAAAGGGACAGAGAATAAATATTCTAGGCTTTGCAGGCCATACAATATGTGTCACAGCCACTCACCTCTGCCATTGTAGCACCAAAGGTGATCAGAGATAATATGTAAAGAGACAAGTGTGGCTGTGTTGCAATAAAGCCTTATTTGTGGACATTGAAATTTGAATTTCCGAGAATTTTCGGATGTCACAAATATTATTCTCCTTTTGAATTTTTTTTTTTAACAATTTAAAAATATGTAGCTTGCAGGTCATACAAAAATAGGCAGTAGACTGGATATGCAAGCTGCAGTGTGCCAACAACATGCTCTAAATTCGTGTATATGGAAAGATATACTAGACTTTCTGGAAAGCACGGTAGCAATAGTAGCTCGTGCCAAGCCCTGTACTCAGCACTATGGCAGAAGAACACCTACCTGGTAAGGTATCAATGTATTAGGCCCACACAATACATAAGAAAAACTGAAGCTCAGAGATACTAAGCAGTTTACTCAAGATGATACAGAACTAAGGGACAGCCTTAAAACTTGGGCAGTCTGACTCAATGAAGTGATATTCTGACTTTGTTGCATAATAAAATTATATGAACAGCCAAATGATATGAACGACTCACTGAAAGTCATAGCGAACGATTATGCCAGGAGCCATTTATGGCACTTTACAGAGATAAATTCGTATATATTCCTCACAGCCATTCTAGGAGGCAAGAATTTTTTTTATCCCCATTTTACAGATAAGGTAAAACAGGTGCGAGAGGTCACACAGTTTGCAGGTGGCAGAGCCTAGAATGAAACCCAGGCCACTGACACCAAGGCATTCCCCCCGGTCCAAGGCTCTGGGCACCTTGGCAGCCAGCCCCAGTCCTGACCCAGCCCACTTACTGGCCACCTGCAGCCACACTTGGAACCAGCGAGTCTTGTTCAGGACCTCCCAGCAGGTGTAGTTTCCCTCGTCCTCCAGGCTCAGCGCCCCGATGTGCAGGGAGCTGGCACTTGCCAGGGAGAAGCGTGGCTTGGTTGGGGGGAGGCTGGAATTGGAGGACAGGAGGAAGACAGGCTCCGAGTCATTCCGGTACCAGGTCACTAGGCCCCTCTGTCCCGAGACGTTGCCACAGGGCAGGGTAATGTTCTCGTGCTCTTCTCCAATGACAACAGCCTCCAACCCTGTACAAGGAGAAGTCAGGCTGTTACTACCTTTCTTGATCTCTGGACAGCCTCCCTTTTGCACCGTCCCTCCAAATTAGGAATAATAAAAAAAAAAATATATCAGGTGTGTGTTGTTAAGACACACTACCACACAGAGCCCCCACCCTGTCAGGACTACGGGTCAGTACTTGACATTAATCACAGATAAACCCACAATATGATACCTGCCACTGGAATGGCTAAAATCAAAGACAAAAACACGTGTTGGCAAAGATGTGGCGAAAGTGGAACCCTTATACATGGTTGGTAGGATTTCCAAATGGTGCAGCTACTTTGGAAAACAGTCTGGCATTTTCTCACAAGGTTAAATGTACCATATGACTCAGCAATTCCACTCTCAGGTGCACCCAAGAGAAATGAAAACATATAGTTACACAAAAACTTGTACATGCATACTCTCAGCAGCATTATTTATAATAGTCAAAAGGTAGAAACAACCCAAATGCCCATCAACTGATGGATGGATACATAAAATGTGGTATGTCCATACAATGGGAATATTATTCGGCCATAAAAAGGAATGAACTGCATCCTACAACATGGATGAATCTCAAAAGAATTAGGATAAGTGAAAGAAGGAAGTTATAAAACACCATATATTGGGGCCGTCCGAGTAGCGCGGTGGTTAAGCGCTGGCTTGGGAAGCCAGCGGCCCCGGTTCGGTCCCACATATGAGGGCCAATGACACTGCCCTCAAAAAAAAAAAAAAAAAAAGCCCACATATTATGTGACTCGGTTTATCTGAATGTCCAATGCAGACACATCTATGGAGATAGAAAGTAATTAGCAGTTGTCTAGGTCTGGAGGAAATGGGGTAGTGGGAGTGAGTGCTAATGAGGATAGGGCTTCTTTTTTGGGTGATGAAAGTGTTCTGGAATTAGTGCTGATAGTTGCACAATCTTATGAATATACTAAAAACTACTGAATTGTACACTTTTAAAGGGTGAATTTTATGGTATGTAAATTATATCTCAACAGCATTAAAAAAACAAACAAACCAAAACCCTGCCACCTGTCTCTGGGAATCTTTCTCATTTATGAAATAAAGAATAAGCGTTCCCTGTATTTGGCCTTTTGTCTGGTTCGAAGGGGCTCCATCTGAAAGATCTGAAATCAGCCTGGAGTCACAGGATGTTCCATTGTCTCCCCATTTTGGCCACACTGTACCCAAAAGCCAGGACAAGATGGGAAAAAAAGAAAAATTCAAGCCACTTGCTGGAAGGCACAGAATGTCATCCAATGCTAGAGATTCCAAAACAGCAAGAAATGCCTCTGAACAATGACTTTAAAAGACAAGTGAGAATTGGGCCAGCCGAGTAGCGCGGTGGTTAAGCGCTGGCTTGGGACACCAGCGGCCCCAGTTCGGGTCCCACGTATGAGGGCCAGTGACAATGCCCTCAAAAAAAAAAGCAAAAATACTAACGTAAAGATGAGGTGGACTGAGTCCACTAGGTACAGAGGAATACAGTCATTGATTAGTGATGTCCGTGACACAGACATAGAAAAGACAGTCCCTGAGGGTATGCTGGTTCCATGCCTGGTTGTCTTATAACCCCTCATTTTACACTTGAGAAAATCGAGGTTCAGAAAACTTAAGTAATTTACATCCCATGTAAGTCACTGGATGAGCTGGGATGACCATTCAGGATTTCAGTACTCTACATCACAAAGATTTACCCTGGTCTCCCAACCAGACGGGGTGAGACAATAAAACATGGTAACAGTTTGTGTTACTAGAAGTCACCCACATGGTGTCCAGAGGGTCCCCCAACCTACATTCAGAATATGGAACAAATGAGGAAGCAATATAAATGACCAATTTCTGATGCTGCGCTCATATTATCACTTACAGAGTTGGGATTGTATCCAAACATGTGGGGTTTTTTTCCTTGCAACTTTTCCCCAAGAATGACCTGGGGTTTACAATCGGAGGTGACAGTGGAGGCATGAACATTGTCTGGAATTAAGTGACAGGAAAAAGACAGTTGTTGGGTGTTTTTTTTTTTTTTACAAGAACTCCAAACTTGAAAAACAAATAACAAAAATACATCAAGCTAGGGAAGCCCCCTCAGCACCGTACACAAAGGCGATCTTGGCCTGGACATCAAAATAAGTGGGCATGTCAGTGGAGAAAGTGTTTGTGTGGCAAGCTGCCCCCAACCTGAAAGCTGGTTCATTCCAGTATGGTGATTCCAACCCCGGGTCTGATGTCCCCAGGTCCCTGGTGTCCACAGCGCAGTCCACACTGCAAGCAACTGGGAAGAGGGGAACTTCCAGAGACAGCCAGCTGCGGACTGTCCATTCTCTCCTCCTCCCCCAAGGACGGGAACCACTGAGGCAAAAGAGGGCCAGGGGTAAGTCCTACAACACGGAGAGGTGGAATGAATTTGGGGGAACATGCCCTAGATTAAAGGGGGGATCATGTTCAGTTTCAGGTATGAAAGCAGACCCGGTGCTGCCAGATCAAGTAGAAACCTAGATTATGGGACATTTTACCATTTTTAAGGATTGCTCAAAACAAAAAAATTTGTGAGGGCCTGGGCCAGCCAAGTGGCTCAGCTGGTTAAGACCACGAGCTCTGAGCAACAGGGTCGCCAGTTGAATTCCCACATGAGCCAGTGTGTTGGGTCCGAGCTGAGCTGCCACTGAGCTGGTGAGAGCGAGTGCTCTTAGTAGCAAGGTTGTCAGTTGGACCCCCCGCATGGGATGGTGGGCTGCGCTGCAGCTACCTCGCCCCCCCCCCGACCCCTGCCCCGCAACTAAGACTGAACACAGTACCTCGAGCTGAGCAGCCGCAGGCTGCCAATAGGCGGCCAGTGTGCCACAAGGTTGCAGGTTCAACTCCCGCATGGGATGGCGGACTACAACCACCCCCCACCCCCGCCCCGCAACTAGATTGAAAGCGGGGACTGGACTTGGAGCTGAGCTTGCACCCTCCACAACTAAGACTGAAGGACAACAACTTGACTTGGAACTGGTGGGTCCTGGAAAAACACAATGTTCTCCTTCCCCAATTCCCTAACACTGTTCTCCTCCCCAATTCCCCAATAAAATCTTTAAAAAAAACAAAAAAAAAACATTGTGAGTGCCTAACAGCCAGGAACTTTTCACACTTGCTGTTAGGAAGCTCAGGGAGCAATTGCTGCAGGAACCTACAAGAGATCAGCTGGCTGTGCTGGGCTAGGCAACACAGAACATTGCATTCCTCAAGTATTCTGGCAAACCACCTCACCACATAGCTCCATCTCCTTTCCCTCTCAGTTTGTCACACTGCCCTGTGCACAGCAGACACACTTCGCTGGTGAATTAAATTCAAAACAATTTTTTTTCAGTGTTGTTATATTCTGCATATTTTTGTAACCAACCCTCTTTATTGTGACAAGGCAGGGCACAGATGAAGCATTTAAGACCTTTTGCTAATCATATCAAGTGTAAGAGGTCATGTCAAGTGCAGGGGAAGTTTTAAGTAAGTCTTAAATTATTTCAAAATATTGTTTAAAAAAATTAAGTGATGTAAGAAGGCGCCGCTTAGAATGTGCTAGTACACCCTGGTCCGTTTGCAGGGGCGTGCAAGGAAACCCACAGGTTACAGGTGTAAGGCTGCGTGCAACCTTAGGCGGAGCTAGGAAAATAAAGGGGCCTCGAGTTTGAGCAGCAGTGCAAGCAGGTAAAGCCAGAACGGGAATTTACACCCGACGCTCTAAAAAAAAAGAAAAACAAACAAACAAACAAACCACTTTCTCCCCTACACCTGCCTCTTCCATTTTCCCAGCTTCAGTTTCCCCAATGTTCCCATCCCCTCTCCGCAGGCCCCTGCAGTCTCGCCGGCTGCCCACTCCCACAGAGCGGAGATAGATGTCTCGCCCTCCCGAGTGCCCGGGAAAATTCCTTTCAGCAGAGAGAGCCGAGCTGCGAGCAGGGAACTCAAGACCCACTCCGGGCGGCTTTGCGGCCGTAGCCACGGCCACCACTGGAGCCGGCGGAGTCGGAGGGAATTTGGTCCCTGGCTCCCTTCCCCGCTGCTGCCTGGCCAAACTCAACTTTTCCGTCCAGATCGTGGCCCTTACCTGCGGCGACCCAGCGGGCCAGCAGCGCCCCGAGGCAGACGGCGACCCAAGGCTCCAGTGCCCGTGCGGCCATCTCGCCCCGGTTGCGGGCAGGAGCCCCGCTCAGGAAACACAGGGTCTGGCTGGGCGGGCGGTGCGACCCCCAGAGATCCGGTCCCTAGGGTACCAAGTGCTCCTCCCGGGTCCTCAGAACGACAGAACAGCTCTCCTTTCCGCAGCCCCCAAGAAGGATGCTTAGGGGTGAGCCCGATATCGGGCTTGTGAGCTGTGCGCTGGGTGCCCGGCCCGGGGTAGGAGGGCGCACCCCGCCCCCTGTGCCCGCCACCCACTCCCGCTCGAGGAAAACAACAGGAGCGGGACTCCCTTCCGCCTCCCATCCAGGCGGGAGCCCAACTTCCTCTACCTTGGCCGGGGAGGAGGGCTTTATGCAAAGGGCGCGCGCCCCGAGCCGACTCTGGCCCCCGCGGGGGAGGAGCGCAGAGGCTGGGCCCTCCCTGAGCCCATTCCTCCCCGGGAGGCAGCCCGGAGTCTCGGGGACAGCTGGGCCAGGCAGAGCTCTGCAGCTGCCGCAGGACGATCCCCTTGCCCCTGCCTGCCGCCTGCCGCCTCTAGAGCGCTCCCGGGGCTGTAGCACCCGCATGAGCGTGGCGAGCCCGAGGGGCCCACGGCCAAGCTGCAGAATGCACGGTCCCCTCGGCGTCCCAGCTCAGCTACTCTAGGGGCTCCCATTTGTTTTCCTGTGTTGGGGCGGATGTCAGGGCCGCCATCGCTGCCTTTTCTACCCTTTGCAGAACGAAGGCAAGTCCAGAGCAGGAGAAAGATGATCCCTTAGACTTCCGAGCCAAAGGAGCCACGAGACTCCTGTCCTATTAACTGGCTGAGCCCGCACTGGCCGAGCGAGGGCCCAGGGGCCGGCGGAACTCGGTTCTCAGGAGCTTTTTTATTTTGTTTTTCCTTTTTAATTCCACCCCCCCCCCATCCAGTCTGATTCCCAGAAAACTACATTCCGGGGCTACCATCCTCTCTTCTCTGACATGCCCGCATCTCACCCTTCTGTCCTAGGGCACCCAGTTATGAGATCCTCAGGAAGGGCTGACACTTGAAACCTCACTACCAGTAATTTCCTCTTTAAAAACAAAAATTGCATTTAATGCAGTAAAATAGTAACTGTATGCTCTAGGAGGTGGAGATAAGCGTGTTTGCATTCTTTCAACTTTTCTATTTTTGAAAATTTCCCCATCATCTCATCATAAAATGTTGGGGGCGAGGCCAAGAACCAAACTGCTAATAAGAAAATTATTCATTCTGTTGCCCAAAGGCCTCTTACTGAAATACTTCTTCCATCATGAAATCCTCTTGAAACCAATTAAACAAGAGTGTTTCTCCTGATGGATTGAGCCCGAAAGTGTCACAGTTCCTCCTTTTTCTCCCCCGCTTTTTGCTTGGTGATTTTATCTCAAAAGCCAGCTCCTGAGTTTTCCTGCTTCCCCTCCACCTTTAGTTTTGTTTGTCATCTTTTACTTTGCCATGGAAAGTAAGGTCTATTCCTATATTCCCAGTGCCTGACATCTTGTCACCCAGCATGTATTTGTTAAACAAGCGCAAGCTCATCGATTTTGCCATTGTAGCTCCTCAAGCTTTTCTGACAAACACCTCACACCATCACTGACATTAACAAGATATAAGTGAATTCAGTAATTGACAAGTTTCTGGCAGAGGGTCTGAAATTTTCTGTGACTCTGGTAGTAGTGCCTTGCATGGGGGATTGCACAGATCAGGCCCCTCCTGATATATTGGGGTTGTCGCAAAAGTCATGACGAATTTTTGCAAAGAAAAACATAGAAAAGAAATACGTCATGACTTTTCCAACAACCCAATATTTGCGGAGTCAAATGCATGGTTCTTCCAACCAGTTCTCTACCCCACAGGAGGTCAGCTTCCTTCAGGATGTTTTACAAGGCTGACAATAGTACCTCACCTGTGCATAGCTGGGGCCTTTCTCCAAAGCCACTTTAGGAAAATTTAATCTCACTAGGCCCTCCCTACAACCCTTGTACCTAAGGAATCAACCTATCCCATTATTTAAGTGTGAGAAAGCCACAATTCTAGGAAGTTAAACTCCAGATCACAAAGCCCTTGGGTGTCACCAGGGCAGCAGACCTTTCTAACCCTGAGATAGGGGCTGCTAGGAATCACCCTAGGAAACATCCGGTCAGACATATTTCAGGCCACCCTGGACAGTAGAAAGTGCCCTGCCTAGAACAGTGACCAATGCGTTGGGGGTTCACTGTGGGGTCCCTAGCAAGATAGGGACCTTTCAAAGCTCTGGTTTCATTATCTGCACCTGATAGCAAACACCCACCTCATGGGATGGTTGTTAAGGTTAAGTAAGGTGACATGTACAAAGGGACTCAACAAAAGCCTCTTGGGGGCTATCATTTGAGATGAACCCGGACAGAGCCAGTCAGGGGTCTTAAATCCCACAATCACATATTAAACATGGGGCTTAAACACCTCTGCTCAAGCTGCCACACATGGCTGATTTTGTTTGGTTTGGTTTACACCTCCCATCAATTGAAAAAATTACTCTGGGCTAAGTGCTTTAAGTACATTATCAGTTCATTGAATCCTCAGCACAACCTTGAGAGGTAGGCATTATCATTCCCAATATACAGATGGCTCAGAGAGCCAGGTTACATAGCAAGCACATGGGAGAGCCCCAGCTTGAACCCAGGTGTGAGGCCCTGTCACCTGGATCAATCTTGGAAGGAGGCATAGAATGGAGCTCCTGCAGCCTGGGTCTTTGAAGACGGCAAGCAACCTATTATTTTTACCCCTTGTTAGTCTCCTCCCTAGAGCTAATGCTGAAAGGTTGCTTAGCAACAACATGCTTCTCCTGGAGATATTCTCCTGGGGGCTTCTGAAAAGGTGGGATAGCCAGGAACAACTGGGGGGTAGCAGCCTGGCCTCTCAGGCCCCTCACTTCAAGAAATATTGAGAGATAAATGACACAATCCTACCTGTGCCTCCTTGGATGAGCCTGGGACCCACAGGCTGGCACCTCAAGGAACAGGGACAAGCAAACCAACCTGGCTTGTCTTCTATAGAAGAAAGCCTGTTAAACCTTCTCCCAAACACCACCTTGTCTCACTTCCCCTCTGTCTTCTGCCCAGAAGAAAAGAATTGGAATACAAGTTGCGATAACAAGAAAGTTCCAAAAAGAAGCTGGCAGGATGAGATGGAAAAATAGAAAATGGACATTTGTCAAATGAGTCTACTATTTTTGACCGAAGCCAAGCCTCTCCTTTCTGGACTTGAGAGTAGGAGGGTGAAATTTGGTGTCTCTGAGTAGCAAAAGACTGGAAGGCAGATCCACCCCCATAAGGCAAAATGCCACTTGCAGCTGGATCAGGAAAGTGACTGTCCAGTTTCCTGGGAAATGGGCAGCCACAGACTGAAGAAAGAAGGATGACTCACCCACCCTAACAGATGGAAGCAGCCCAGAGGTGTGCTGGTAAATGTTTAACCAGAGACTCCCTGCCTTGTGGCAGTGGGGTGATTTGTAGCATTCACTGTTTCCCATGGAGTAAATACTTCTATTATAGTCAATTTCAAGCTGTCACTGTGAGGTTACTGTACTATAGGCACAATCAGCTCTCCCTAGCCAGTACCACTGGAAATGTCCCCACTGTCCCCCAATGAGACAACTCTAAGGTGGAAAACTTTTGACAGGATTACCCAGGAAGAGACCTGCAGGTAGCCAAACAGATAAGTCAGGTAGAAAACACTCTTTTATCACTCTCCTGTTCTTTGATCTCACACTCACCTATTGAATGCATTTGTTGGCCAAGATAAATGTTATTTTCCCAACTCCAACTGGGACATAGGGATTGACAACCGTAAGTGTATTTAACTTATGGGGATAGAGGAGTTTAGTACACTCAGAATCGCCAGAGTAGCACTTTTCTGAAGGTGACATACTTATTTTTTTAGATAGCATTTGCTTTTTTTCCTGATTATAAACATAACATGCTCGTTCTAGAATGAAAAAGAAAAAAAAACAGAGAAATAGAAAATAAAATGTAACCATAACCCATCTAGACATAATCACTATCATCTCTAGAAACTTCTAGTCCTTTCTGCTGAGTTCCAACGTGTGTGATTTTTTTTTTTCACAAAGTTGTAATGACATTCACACAAAGTTTTGATTCCTGCTTTTCCCTTTAACTCTATATTAGAAGTACATACTGTGATTTTTCCCCCCAGTCTTTTTAACTGGAAAAGTAATAAAATACTAATGGTTAAAAAAAAAAAAGATCCAAATGAACCTTGCAGACATTATTCTAAGTAAAATAAGCTAGTCACCAAAGGACAAATACTGTGTTATTCAACGTATCGGTGGTACCAAGTGCAGTCAAAATCCTAAAGACAGCAAGTAGAAAGGTGTTTGCCAGGGGCTGAGGGGAGCGAGGATGGCGGGGAAGAGAAATAGATATTGTTGTTTAAAGTGTATGTTGTTTCAGTTTTGCAAGATGACAAGAGCTCTGGAGCTGGATGGTGGTGATGGCTGCCCAAACACGTGCATGTAGTTAATGCCACTGAACTGTCCACTTAAAAAGGTGAAGATAGTACATTTTATGTTATGTGTATTTTCCCGCAATTAAAATCTTTTTGAATGCAGTAGAAAATGGGAAAATAGGAAAACAATGAGGGAATATGTGATTCACATGGACAGAGGACTTTGATTGGTGTTTATGAATAAAAAAGGACATCAAACAAACAAACAAACAAATCCAAGCAATTCTTTCGTGAAATTATATCTTGAAAGTAAGCCTTCTGCCCACCTCCTGCCAAGCCCGGGTCCTCTTCCTCAGAGGCTCACCAGGCAGTCTCACCAACTTCTGCAGAATACGGTTTTTGCTGGTTACCTAATATGCACCTGTTGGAATCTCATAGCCAGTAACACGTTTGCAAAGTTTATGTAATGATAGAGGGTCCGTTGGTTGTGACTACCCAGCTGTGTGAAGTTGAATGGGAATTTTTTCCGCCAGCCTTATTGAGGTATAGTCCACATCCCATAAATTCACCCCCCTTTTTTTTTTTGAGGGCAGTCTCACTGGCCCTCATATGTGGGACCCGAACCGGGGCCGCTGGCTTCCCAAGCCAGCACTTAACCACTGCGCCACTTGGCCGGCCCCAAATTCACCCCTTTAAAGTGTACAATTCAGTGGATTTCAGTATAGTCACCGAGTTGTCCCACCATCACCACAATCTAGATTTTTGTCACCTCCAAAAAGAAATACCTTACCCTTCATCCATCACCCCCAATTCTCCCCACCCCTGGCAACTACTAATCTACTTTCTGTTTCTATGGATTTGTCTCTTCTGGACATTTCATGTAAGTGGAATCAAACAATATATGTTGTGACTGGCTGCTTTCACTCAGCATAGTGTTTTCAAGGTTCATCCACGTTGTCGCCTCTATCAGTACTTCATTCCTTTTTATGGCCAAATGACATTCCACTGTCCGGGAGATAACCACATTCTTGTTTATCCATTCATCAGTTGATGGACATTCCATATATTTTTAAGCCACTAAGTGACTCAGATGACTTGGGGCACCTCTTTCCTAGTTTCCTCTGTGCCTTTCCCCCCATTCCACACATGACTCCTGGAAATAACGTGTCCTTTCTTGCCTTGCTGTTCTACTGTGAGCAGAGCAGCATTTTACAAAAGCCTGCCTCTCTTTCCTTAGTGTGGGCTCTCTGTAGACCAAGGCACCTGGCTGGGATTTGGTCAAGTAGCATTTGATGCCATTAGTTTCCTTTTATTCAAAGATGTCAGTAAAACTCCTTTGGGAATATAGCCAGGAATTGCCACCTGCTTAGGCTGCCTGCACCTGAGCACGTTTGCTTCCGTTCTTTCTCCCACCCCTGCCAAAGTTCCACCCCATTTCTCAAAGACAAGTGTATTGAACTTAATTCAACTCTAAGATTTTTTTTGTATTCCCTGTCCAGGAGAATTTGGTCTTGCTTAACTGGGAGAGGCATGGTAACTGCTTGCACACTGGTGTTCCCCGCTGATGGCTGACTTCCTATACGATGTAGATGAAGTTCCCTCATGATATATATGATCTGCCCTTGCCAGGTACATTTTCTACGGATGTCTCCTTCCATTCTTTTTTTTTTTTTTTTTTTTTAAGCTGAGCCATCCTGCTATCTGTTGGCAGCTCAGCGGCTGCTCAGCTCGGGCTGGGCATCGAACTGCTGTTGCTCAGAGCTCAGCTCGCACTCTTGCGCGAGCTCTTAACCGACTGAGCCACTTGGCTGGCCCTTTCCTTCCATTCTTTGTGCAAACCTCTGACTATTCATATCTATGTTTCACAAGTGACGACACTGAGGCTCAGAGAGGTGAAGTAACTTTCCAAATCAAGTCACAGCCTCAAGCCCATATTTATAAAATGAATCACTTCTACCCTGGGCCTCACATTTACTTAGAGTACTAAAAACTTGGATTGTGGGGGAGGGAGGACTAAAAGCCTTGGGGTGAAAGCTATGTACCCTCTTCCCAAGAAAATGCACATATTCACAACATTATCAAAGCAATCCTGCAGGTCTAAATGGGAATTGTAAATGGGTTGGCTGGGCCCAGGAAGTGAAAAAAACGGTATAAACTTGAATCACCAGGCAGTGCTCCCAAGCCTGTGTGGACGGACTCTGGGTTCCAAGCCAAGGTCTTCTAAGAGATAAGAGTTGGTCCAAGCTGCGTGGAACTCCAAAAATTTCACAGATTATTGGTTCAAACAATAACTGCTACCATCCGGAGGAGGGGAGGAGGGCCAGAATTGTTCAGCGGCATGCTCAAGGTCACAGCTCTTGGACAAAGTCAGGACTCGCCCACGTAGCCAAGTTCTGAGATTTCTGAAAAGTGCAACAGAGTTCCCTTGCTCTGAACACAGTGCAGTGTTTTCCCATGACCGAGCTTCTGGCTTGGGAACGTTGTGAAATTGGTTACTATGCAGTGCCTCCTGGGAACTAGAGGGCCTGTCTCCCACACAAAGTGGCCCCAGGCTGCTGTTTCTTTAATTTTATTGGGGAATAAAATTTTATTTTTATTCCAGGACCCATCAGCTCCAAGTCAAGTAGTTGTTTCAATCTAGTTGTGGAGGACGCAGCTCAGTGGCCCATGTGGGGATCGAACCGGCAACCTTGGTGTTATGAGCACTGCGCTCTTACCACCTGAGCGAACCAGCCGCCCCTGCTGTTTCTTTTTTTAATCCTCCTGGGGGTACAGCACTGAGCACAGGTTTTTGTCCTCCTGTCTGTCAGGTTTGCTATGTGTCCCTAGGAAAGTTAGATCCCCCTCTTTGAACCTCAGTTTCTCTGGGTTATTAAGTGCATCTCCTGTGTAAAGTGCCCGGCAGGCAGTAGAAGCCCAATAATGGGTAACTATTAATATTTTATTTTATTTTATTTTTTAGCTGAGCCATCCTGCCACCTGTTGGCAGCTCAACGGCAACTCAGCTCGGGCTGGCCTCGAACAGCTGTTGCTCAGAGCTCAGCTCGCACTCTTGAGCGAGCTCTTAATCAACTGAGCCACTCAGCCGGCCCGGTAACTATTAATAGAATTACACTTCTTACTCCTGTCAAGGAGCTATTTGCCACTTGAATTCGCTGCTTTATATATATGCTCCATCTTAGAACCCAGGTGATTAAATGTATTAGAACTCAGTGTAAAATAAGACATAGGCACTGCATGAGGAAAGTACCTATTTTTTCATGGACTTGGGGACTTTTTTAAAAACAGTGTTTTAAAGATGTTTCAGCTCTCTTGTTGACTTACATGGTTAAATCAGTTTTCCATTTTTTTAAATAAACAGGGCCCGCATTTCGCTACGCCATTTGTTTTGTGGCTCGCCAGTTCTCAGCTGGGTCCTGGAGAGGCAGGGGTGTCAGCTGGGTGCCCTTCCCAGACTATGGGGTGTTTGTGGGAACAGGAGAGGGGGCAGAAGGTCAGACTCCTGGAAAAGGAAGTTGCTCTCCGCTTCAACAGCTCGACATCTCCTCTGCCTTTTCCACATGTGCCTCTGACTGTTCCAACATAAAAGAGCCGTGAAACTGTAGTTTTACAAATATGAGACCTCCAGCGCCGGCCGAGGGGCGCGGTGGTTAAGCGCTGGCT
This sequence comes from Aselliscus stoliczkanus, assembly GCA_033961575.1. Classification (NCBI taxonomy): domain Eukaryota; kingdom Metazoa; phylum Chordata; class Mammalia; order Chiroptera; family Hipposideridae; genus Aselliscus; species Aselliscus stoliczkanus. The sequence goes on from CM066736.1 coordinate 12,168,429, forward strand.
TAGGAAGCCAGCGGCCCCGGTTTGGGTCCCACATATGAGGGTCAGTGACACTGCCCTCAAAAAAAAAAAAAAAAAATGTTAAAAACAAAAAAACAAAAAACAAATATGAGACCTCCAAAAGGCAAACCTCAAGGAATGTGAAATTTTCAGCAGATTTGGTTCTCGCCAAAATTCTTTTTACCGATGTCCATGCCCTTCCGTCACTCCCACATTCCATCCAGGTCTGGAGTCCATCTCCTCTCTGTTCTATATGCCTTTACTACATGCCAGGCACTGCTCTGGACACTGGACTAACAACGGGGACCAGAACACAGTGGGCTCTGCCCTCATGGAGCCTACACTCACCCTGAGCTCCAGCCACAGCTGACAATGGCTGTTCTGACTAAGCCATGTTCTCTCTACGCCTCCCTATCCCCTGCCCGTGTTCTTACTCTTTTCATTACCAGGGATTCCCCTTTACTCACTCCGTCACCTGACCGATTCCCAGAAACTCTTCCAGCTCAGTGGTCAGCTCCTCCAGGAAGTCTTCCAAGGTGGACACAGAAAGGACAGCTCAGTTGTGCTGGAAGAGAGCACTGAACTGTCAGGTGTCTGAGTAGCTGAATACAGCAGCAAGCCAACAATGAAATAATTGAGGCTTTGATTACTTACTGCAAAGGTATAAGAGGCTAAACCCAGAGAAAGCACCTACGCTCCCTGTTGCATTTTCCCCCATGAAATTGTGCATGGGTCAAGAGTCAGCAGGATCAGTGCAGACATGGGGGTCACTCACTATTGAGGGTGCCCCAAATGAAAGGCTCCAGCAGTTTTACAGACACTGGGGCTTGGGAGTGGGGAGGGGTGGCAGAGGGCAATGGAGAAGGACGCGGAGTGGAGAAGGACTGAGCACTGAGTCAGAGTGGGGAAACGCGTCTTCAAGGTTTCCCCCTCCTGCCCACGTAAGGTGCCTGGAGAGACCTCTGCCCAAGGCCTCAGACACACAGACCCAGGAGTGAGGGAACCAGGGCCAGGAATGCAAATCTGCAAAAGAGCTTAACTGGCCAGAGGGCTGAGTCCTTAACTGCAGCTTCCTTAGAGACGGCCATGTGCAGCTGTGGGGAGGGCAGGTCGCCCAGCAGGTCTCCAGGTGCAGCCTGTGTAATCCCTACGGTCAGGCCTGAGAAACCACACAGGTTCCTAACCAGGAACCAAGCACCTCACTCACCCGAAGGCATGACTGGGGAGGAGTCTGCTTCCAGCCGCACTTGGGGGGTGTTGGCAGGTTTCAGCTCCATGCGGGAAATTGCACCAAAAGCCTCAGATCCTCACTGGTTGTGGGCCAGAGGCTGCCCTCCATTCCTTGCCACCTGGGGCTCTCCACGTGGCCGCTTACTTCCGGAAAGCCTGCAAGCTAAGAAGGCAGTAGGTGAGTGGGTGCCAGCAAGACACAAGTCACAATGTTATGTGACCTAATCACAGGAGTGACTTCCTGTTACCATTGCCTTATTTTATTGGTTAGAAATGTTTACTGAAGGGAAAAGGATTACACCAGGCCAGGAATACCAGGAGGTGGGCATCCCTGGGGCCTTCTTAGAAGCTGCGGAGCACAATGGCTCCCTGGCAACATGAGGGGAGAGTCAATTCGAGATTGAAATCAGCCTAGAGGCAAACAAAGCTGAGAAACAGGAGAGAAACAGATATACCACTTAACCCCCTGGAATCAGACACTTCTGAAGCCAACATCCTAAGACCCAAGCTGTAGTTTTCTTCTCTAAAGATTCCAGTTCGCATTGGTTTTAGTCATTTGCAACTGAAAGTCATGATTAACATTAAAAAAGAAAAATGGCGAAATTCTTTGGGTTTCAAGGGACAGAGATGTACTGAGGTCACCTTAAGAACAAGATGCTTGCTGAAAGGATGCTGGTTGGTGGTCTGGCACCCACCTGGAGCCCTGCTGTGGAGTGGGTCAGTTCTGGAGTTCGGGGCTCCCTGTCTCTTCCAGGTACCCGTTTTTCTCTGTCGATCTGCTCTGTTTTCCCACTGCTGATAGGCCATTTCTCCTCCTTACTATATATACCTTTTACCCATACTCTCTGCTGCCTCTGATTTCCAGCCTGCACAAGACTCTTAATATTCCCTCTGCATATCCTCCTTTCTGCATTAGCTCCTACCACGTACACCTGCCTGTTTCTCTTTATAAATTAGCGTGGATTCAGGAGGTCGAATCTGATTGGTCCAGGGCATCCTGTTGAGGTAGGCCATATCAGAGGTGGTTTGACAAACCTGTGGATTGACTGTCAGGTGGATGGGGGTAGAGTCTGGAGGGCTGCCTAGGGGCTGTGGGCATGGCAGGCGTTCTGCAAATTGTCTAAGACGGGTCGGCAAACTGCGGCTCGCAAGCCACATGCGGCTCTTTGGGTACGTGTACATGTGGCTCTGAAGTAAAATTGAAAATGAAAATAAAACTATCATAGTTTCATTTATAAAAATTTTAAAGGATATTATTCACATAATGGTGATTTGTTTTATGGCTCTGGAATAATTTTTAAATTGTTGTGAGGGACAGGATTGGCTCTTCCATCTCAAAAGTGTGCCGACCCCTGGTCTAAGACACAAGGCAAGCCATTTTTCATAAAGATGGTAAACTGTCTGGTGTGAATAATCCCTAATTTCATAGCACCGAAGTCTGAATGAATGAGGCTTCACTGAGTTTTAGCAGGCCAGGTTTCTATTTCTAGTTCCTTTTTAATAAGCAGGTCACCTGTATTAACCAAGGCCTCTTTCTGTCACAAGCAAGGAACATCCAACTTAAACAGGCACAGGTCCAAGATGGAGTTTGCTGGCTCAGGTATGTGAGGTGTCCAGGGGTAAATCTTCCTTCATGCTTAGCTCCATCCAGAGGTCAAGCAGTGTCAGGGGCATCGCATCATAATCTCTCTTTCTTTCTCTCTTTCTCTCTCTCTCTCTCTCTCCCTCTCCCTCTCTCCTTTCCTCTGTTGGCTGCATTCGCAGGCAGCCTCTTCTGTCCTGGTAGCAAGATGGCCACCAGCAGCTCCAGGTTGACATCCTTTCTCCACAGCAACACTGGCTGCAAGTGAGTTCCAACCAAGTTCCCAGAATTGAGTCTCATTGGCCTGGCTTGGTTCAGCTGTGCATCCCTGAACCAATGTAGCGGCCAGAGGGCTGCAATGCTTTAATTGGCCAGCCTTGGGTCACATGACCATTGCTGGAGCCCCCCCTACACACCTAAACAACATGAACTGAGTGACAGAGGGTGGTTCCCCAAAGAAAAAGTGGGGAGCTATTTATTGAATAAAGAGAAATGGATGCTGGCAAAGCAACCCCAGTGTCTACAGCCGTTAATCTGTCTATTTCTGTGTCCTAGTCTTTAAAAGGAATAAGCCTGCAAACAACTTCTGAGCCTACAAATACATCTGCCGGTGACTTCTATAATTTGCTTTTTTTAAAAATTGAAGTAGGGGCCGGCCGAGTGGCGCATTGGTTAAGCGCTGGTTTTGGGATGCCAGCGGCCCCGGTTCGGATCCCACATGAGGGCCAGTGACACTGCCCTCTACAGCTAACAACAGCTCCACCTGGAGCTGGGCTGTGCGAGCCCCTGTGATGGTGTGGGCTGCAGCCCCTGCTGCAGTGGGCTGCCATAGGCTACAGTGAGTGGCCCGCAGCCAGCGTGAGCGCCTGGCAGCCAAGAGCGAGCTGCCAATAGCCGCGGTGAGCGACATCCAGAGGCCAGCGACCGATCTGCCTCATCCGGGAAGAGCGCAATGACGATACCAACAGTGAAGCAACATCCTCCGCAACTAAACTGAAGAACAAAAAGACAGCAACTTGTCTGTTCCCCTTCCCCGATTCCCCAACGCTGTTCCCCTCCGCCAATTCCCCAATAAAATCTTTAAAAAAAAAAAAAAAAAAAAATTGAAGTAATGGGCCGGCTGAGTAACGCAGTGGTTGGGAGCTGGCTCGGGACACCGGTGGCCCCGGTTCGGATCCCACATGTGAGGGCCGGTGACACTGCCCTCTAAAAAAAGAGAAGAAAAAAAAAATTGAAGTGAGAAGCACATAACATAAAATTAATCATTTGAAAGGGAAGAGCCAAGCATTTTAAAGTGAACAGTTCAGTAGTATTTGGTACATTCATGGCGTTATGCAATCTCCACCTCTGTCTAGTTCCAGGATATTTTCATGGCTTCAAAAGAAAACCCCGTGTCTGTTAAGCGGTTGCTCCTTCCTTCCTCCTTTTGCTTCCGGTGACTGCCAATCTGCATTGTGTGTCTGGAGATTCACTTTGGACATTTCATAGATATGGAGTCATAAAATATATATGGCCTTTTGTGTGTGGCTTCTTTCACTTAGCACAATGTTTTCAAGGTTCATCTACGATGTAGCATGTGTCAGAGCTTCATTCCTTTTGATGGGCTGAATAATATTCCATTGTGTGGATATACTAGAATATGCTTGGTTTTTATTTTTATTTTATTTATTTATTTATTTTTATTTTTTTTGAGGGCAGTGTCACTGACCCTCACATGTGGGACCCGAACTGGGGCCGCTGGCTTCCCAAACCAGCGCGTAACCACCGCGCCACTCGGCCGGCCCTTTTTTTTTTTTTTTATTGTTTAATTGTGGTAGAATACACATCACGCCAAACTTACCATCTTAACCATTTTTAAGTGTATAGTGTGTAGCATTAAGTACATTCATATCCTAGACCCAATCTTCAAACCGTTTTCATCTTGTAAAACCGAGCCCTGTACTCACTAAACAACAATTCCCACCCCCATTCCCCCAGACCCTGGCAAACACCATTCTACTTTGTTTCGTTGAGAATCTGACTACTTTAGCTATCTCATAATTATGTGGAGTCATATGGTATTTGTCGTTTTATGACTGCCTTACTCATGACCAGAATGTCCTTTAGGTTCATCCACGTTATAGCATGTGACAGGATTTCCTTCTTTTTTAAGGCTGAATAATGCTGCATTATATGGATTTACCACATTTTGTTCATCTAGTCATCCGTTGACAGACACTTGAGTGGCTTCCACCTCTTGGCTGTGGTGAATACTGCTGCTATGACATGCAAATATCTCTTCAAGTCTCAGTTTCAAATTCTTCTTGGTAGAAGCGGGATCCTGGATCCTATGCTACTTCTACTTTTAGTTTTTGAGAAACTAGAATTTGCTTGTTTTTAAAATTAATTTTCTCTTTCCTAAAAAAATATTTTATGCCAATGAGAATGCACAGGGTGTTTTAAAAATGCTTTGGAAATTCTCATAGAGGAAAAGCAAAAATCTCAATGCAAGGATCCTAACAAGCTGGAATCCTGGAGACCCATTGCAGGTCCACCGTTAGATCCATGTCTCAGTCTCGGTCCTTGGCCAACAGTGAGCACCTGGGTCCCCTGGAGTCACAATTACAAGTCACTGGCATGGCCTGGACGACCGTTTCTGAACTGTGGCCACAGGGCGGAGCTTTATTTTTGTCCAGGCCTCCCTTATGAAACACTTTCTCTAGCAGAAAAGCACAAAGAGTAAAAGTGGAATGAAGCCATTCCACTGAATAACCACATCAGTGAATTTCCTCCCCTCAACAAACAAAAACATCCTGTGGTTTTTTACAGGCTCATTCATTCGAATCTACCCAGGGCAGCACCTACAGAAGCTCCCCGCCTAGACGCGCATATAAATTACATTCCAGAAAGGCAACTGGTTAGTAGATGTGTGTCAACAAATAGAACATTTCTTTTCCGTTTCTTTTTTTAAAAGTTGCTTTCCCACCTCCTTTACTACAGGAGCTATGTTCTGAGTAATCAGTGAGCGTCTGCTATATGCCAGGAGCCCCCTAAGATCCCCCAGGGCTTGATACTTTACCTGGATGGTTAGGGCACGCCTGGGTTTCCGGAGAAAAACAAGGCTTTCCGTAGACATTTGCTGCAGTGCTTGGCTCCTCCGCTCTGGCTGGCAGGAGCTCTCTCAGCTGTCCTGCCTCTGCCCAGACCTGCTCCTGACTCCGCGGAGAGCCCTGGCCACAGCCCAAAGAGGTTCGCCTCTCAGCTGGCTGTCGGCCTTCGGCAGCTAGGTCCCTGAGCCTTTTCTGAATTTCAGTTTCCTCCACCGTCAAAGGAGACGGTAAGTGAGAAACAGTCCCGACAATAACAACAAGTGCATGATTAAATAATTCACAATGATATCATATTGGGCAGTCATTTTTGAAAACAATGTTTTGAACTGCAGTTAATATCAGAAAATGGTCAACATCGACTATTAAGAGCTATTACAAAAGCATAGATGTATGCTTGTGTGGCCCGCATAGTCTGTATCTATGGTCAGAGACATGAAAAATAAAACTTAGTGGAGTTGCCTAGAAGAAAATATAGGGAGTAAATTTGCAGACATTACCTTGAGCAATATTTTTACTGATACATCCCTGCGGGCAAGGGAAGTAACAGAAAAAATGAACATATGGGATTATATCAAATTTAAAAGTTTTTTCACAGCAAAGGAAACTATCAATAAAACAAAAAGGAAGCCTATTGAATGGGAGAATATATTTGTCAACGATATACCTGATAAGGGGTTAATATCCAAAATTTATAAAACACTGATGCAACTCAACACCAGAAAAACAAACAACCCAATTAAAAAATGGGCAGAGGATATGAAGAGGCATTTCTCTAAAGAGGACATACAGATGGCCAACAGGCATATGAAAAATGTTCAACCTCACTGATCATTAGGGAAATGCAAATAAAAACCACAATGAGATACCACCTCACTCCGGTCAGAATGGCTATCATCAATAAATCAATAAACAACAAGTGCTGGCGAGGTTGTGGAGAAAATGGAACCCTGCTGCACTGTTGGTGGGAGTGCAGATTGGTGCAGCCACTATGGATATCAGTATGGAGGTATCTCAAAAAACTGGAAATGGAACTGCTGTATGACACAGCAATTCCGCTCCTAGGTATTTATCCTGAAAAACTCAAGACACTAATTCAAAAAAATATATGCACCCCTATGTTTATTGCAGCGCTATTTACAATAGCCAAGACTTGGAAACAACCGAAAAGCCCATTCGTAGACGACTGGATTAAGAAACTGTGGTACAGGGCTGGCCGAGTGGCACGGTGGTTAAGCGCTGGCTTGGGATGCCAGCGGCCCCAGTTTGGGCCCCACATATGAGGGCCAGTGACACTGCCCTCAAAAAAAAAAGAAACTGTGGTACCTTTACGCAAGTATTACGCAGCTATAAAGAAGAAAGAAATTGTACCATTTGCAACGATATGGATGGACCTAGACAACATAATGTTAAGTGAAATAAGTCAGTCAGAGAAAGACAAATACCATATGATCTCACTTACATGTGGAATCTAAAGAACTGAATAAAAGGGCAAAGTAAACAGAAATAATCTTAGAGACACAAAGGAAAAACTGATGAGGGCTAGATGGGACGGGGGTGGGCATGAGGGAGAAGGGGAAAGGATGAGGCAACATAAACTGCTAACTACAATACTACCGCAGGGATAGAAGAGACAATTTAGGGAATATAATCAATAAGGTTGGAAATATTTTTTGGGGGACCAGATGGACTCATGTCTTGTCAGGGAGACCACTTCATGGATGGTGTAGTGGCCTGACCACTGCACTGTACATCTGAAGGTGCCGCTGTATAATATTAGATGTTGACTATAATTTAACACATATATAGTCATGGGATGTGGAATATAGTGTGGGGATGGAGTCAATGGAATTGTAATAGATATGTATGATATCGGGAGTATGGGGGACAAAGAAGGGGAGAGGGGGTAGTCACTTTATAAGGGGTGAAAAAGAAAACTATTGCATTGTTTTGTACATCTGTAACTATTAATAATAATAAAAAAATAAATTTAAAAAAAAAAAACTTAGTGGAGTTGGAAATGTTTGAAAACAACTGAGAGGGGGCCGGCCGAGTGGCACATTGGTTAAGAGCTGGTTTGGGGATGCCAGCGGCCCTGGTTCAGATCCCACCTATGAGGGCCAATGACACTGCCCTCTACAGCTAACAACAGCTCCACCTGGAGCTGGGCTGTACGAGCCCCGGTGATGGTGTAGGCTGCAGCCCCTGCTGCAGTGGGCTGCCATAGGCTACAGTGAGTGGCCGGCAGCCAGCGTGAGCGGCAGGCAGCCAGTGTGAGCTGCCAATAGCCGTGGTGAGCGACCATCCAGAGGCCGGTGACCTATCTACCTCATCCGGTGGGGAGTGCAATGACGATACCAACATGAGGCAGTGAAGCAACATCCTCCACAACTAGACTGAAGAACAAAAAGACAGCAACTTGTCTGTTCCCCTTCCCTGATTCCCCAATGCTGTTCCCCTCCCCCAATTCCCCAATAAAATCTTTAAAAAAAAAAAGAAAAGAAAACAACTGAGAGGGAAAACCTGGTTGATCACTAGGTTCCCTTTTGGCTTAAAAATGGATGAGTCACAGAGGCCCCCCTCTCAATGTGGAACTTGGTACCCCAAACCTAAAATGCCAATGTTCATCAGCCCAGTAACACTACTTGTAGGATTTTATCCTAAGGAGAAAATAACTAACCGAGTAAGTGCATGAAGGTACATGAAAAAAGATACATATCGCAGAGATATTTCTAGAGCATAATAGTGAAAACACCTTAAATGTTCCCAAAGGGGGGATTGTGTTTGTAAACAAGTGACAATCCACACACACCAGACTCCTGTGACACCATTAAGAATGTTTCTGTAGTAATTTATAGACATCACAGGAGGAAGTGAAGAAAGGTAAATTACATAACAGTGTGTAAATATAATTTGACCCAATTTATACTGAACACATACTTTCATACATGCATATTCACATTTATATTCATAGAAGGAAGTCTGAAAGGAAATACAGCAAGATGTTCATTGCTTTTGGATGGTAGGATTACTAAAGTTCTTTACTTAGTTAATTTTATGTTTGTTTGCTTGTTTATGAGTTTTTATATCATGAACATATAATAACAGTAATAGCTCCCACTTGGGGGTACCAGGCTGTATATGAAGCCCATCATATGTGCTTCCCAATGATCATCTCAGGGGTGTTGATAAACTAATTTTATTATTATTTTTTATAATTTTTTTAACTTTATTGGGGAACAGTGTGTTTTTCCCAGGACCCATCAGCTCCAAGTCAAGTTGCTGTCCTTCAATCTTAGTTGCGGGTGGGCGTTGGCCACCGTCCCATGCGGGAGTTGAACAGGCAACCTTGTTGTTAAGAGCACGCACTCTAACCAGCTGAGCCATCGGCCGCCCACTGGCAGCTCAGCAGCAGCTCAGCTCAAGTTGTCATCTTCAATCCAGTTGTGGAGGGCGCAGCTCACTGGCCCATGTGGGAATCGAACCAGCAACCCTGTTACTCAGAGCTCATGCTCTAACTGAGCCACCCAGGCAGCCGGTAAACCCATTGTAGAGAGACAAAACTGAGGCTTAGGATAAGTCATGTGCTTTAACAAATTACCACAAATGCAGTGGCTTAAAACAACACAAATTTATTGTTTTACCGTTCCGGAGGCCAAAAATCCAAAGTGGATCTCACTGGGCTCAAATTAAGGTGTGAGAAGCCTTGTGAAAGCATGGCCTTGGCCTAAAAGCAGGCTACAGCAGCTGGGGCCCTGGCCAATGTCTCTACCACGGGTAAGATCTGAGAGACGCATTCTCAGGGTTGCCATGTGGGAGTTTCCTGGTGGCTTCCCATAGGGGAAAGCTTTATGGAGGGCAGAAGCCATGCCTGCCTCACTTCATTCATGGCACTCCCAGCTAGGGTGTTTTTAAGGACTTGGCCTCTGGCCTTTGGAGCCAGGTGGGCTTTCATTCTGCTTTGACACTTACACCTTTCCAAGCCTCAGTTTACTTATTTATAAAATGGGGACAATACAGTACCGCCCATATTGGGTTGGTGTGAGAAGGAAATGAAACGCTGAGTGTCAAGGCCTTTGGTTGGGGTTTGTCACATGGCAGTGGTCAGTAAATGTTAGCCTTTCTCACTGGAGCACTCTGACCTGCACACAGTAGGTGCTCAGCATATGGTAATTGTCATTGGAGCAAACCCAGAGTAGGCGCTTGGTAGATGGTCGTTATTGGAATGAACTGAGCTGCAAAAATAGCATGCACTGGGTAAGTGGTAGTGGTCATTATTGGAGCACTCTGACCTGCACACAGTAGGCACCCAGTAAATATGGTATGGTTGGTGCCAACCATTGTTTCAGTGGGAGTGGATCCAGTTCTCTCTCCTCAGTGGAGAGAGCCACCCATGGCTAATAGAGACAGAGAAAGGTGGGGAAGATCCAGGTGGTCCCTTCCAATTACTCTGAGCCTCCATTATCTTGTCTATAAAGCAAGGAGATTACCATCACCTTCCCAGGACAGTTGAGGGAGCTAAATAAAGCCCATTAAGCATGTTGTACCCCAAAAGTCGTTCCTACCTCTTAAATGTCCAATGAGCTTCTGTGCTTAGTCCCAGAGACTAGCTTAAAGCAAGTTCTAAAAATCTCTTCCTGAGCGTTTCCTATCAAGGTTCAACCATCTCTTCAGACCAAACAGCTGTTTTCTTTTTTGTTTAACATTAACACATGGCTTGTGGGATGGCATCTATTATCTCTTGAGCATTTAATGAGAGCTGTTTAATATAAACAGTGAGAGGAAAGGTGCTCTGCTTTCTGCCACTGCTGCTAATGAAGGAGGCGCTGTTGATATCAGAATTATAGGTGCAGTGGCCTGCCTTTCCTGGATGTGGTATCTTATCAGAAAGCGAAACGTTAGTGATCTGAACCTAAAACCAACCAGATGGTTTTTTAAAAATTCACTTATTTTCTTACAATAATAATTAATGATACGATCACGTACTAAGTGTGTCAGGTATTACTTTAAGTGCTGGGGATAAGATCAGTGAACAAGAGAGATAACCCTCATAGAGTTTATATTCAAGTGGGTGGTGGTATGGTTCAGATGATAAATTTGTAATCCCAAATGCTCTGAGTATTAGGAAAGAGAAAGGACAGAAGCAGCGTGGGTGCAGAGAGCAGAGCATTTTCCCAGTCTTGATGGATGGGAGAATGTGGAAATGATCTTTGAGATGAGTGAAAATGAGCTGGGATGAGTACAGTGAGGGTTGTGGCAGGCAGTGTCACAGGAAGAGGAAACAGCATGTGCCAAGCCCAGAGGTAGAAAGACAAGTTGGAACTAAAACAAATTAAGAGCTTTCGGAGAGAATGCAAGGGAGGTGGGAGAAGTCTACAAGGGCCTATTAAGGGTCTGGATTTCATCCTGAGGCAATGGGGAACCATAGAGGGCTTTAGGGAAAGAGGAGGGGTGAGCTATGGATTGATGTGATTGACATCTGAGAAAGATGAATGGGCTAGAAGGGAAGCCTGGAGGCAGTGGTCAAGTGACACTGAAGCTGTTACTGGGAGAGGGGGTGGCATGGAGAAGTGGACCCATTGGAGGGGCATTAAAGAGTAGAATTTATAGGCTTGGTGATCCTTTGCTTTTGGGTAGGGAAGGGGCAAGAATGGTAGTCAGGAGCAGAAATATCTAGAATTTCTTTCCACCTTTCCTAGGAGGTTTTGCATTCATCACCTATCTTCTCACAGCATCATCCCTACCCTGAGCCTGAGGGTGACTCCTGAGGTCGCAGGGACCTGTCTTTTCTCTGCAGGCGTTTATCTCAGTTTGTAATTTTACTTTCACTGAATGTCATTTGATTAATGTGTCTCTCCACTGCTAGAATATACACTCCCATGAGGGTAGGGTTTGTTTCTCCTTTTGCTCCTGAGATTCTCAAAATGTATTTATAGAATGAATGATGGAAAGAACCAATAATCGTATCACTGCTTCATCTTGAAGGGGTTGCTTCTTATCCGTACTTAACTAGACACTTAACTATCTGTGATTCATCCCTATAAAGTATACATCCTTTGACTTAGCAAGCCCTTGTCTAATAAAATTTTCCTAAACCTATCCACCGGGTGTTTAAATGTCTATGTATAAAGATATTCATTTCAGTGATACTTGTAAAAGGAAAAAACAACAGAACAGCATAAATGTCCAACATCAAGAAGTTTGTTGGGCCAGCCGAGTGGCGTGTTGGTTAAGAGCTGGCTTGGCACGCCAGCGGCCCCGGTTCGGATCCCACATATGCAGGCCAGTGACACTGCCCTCTACAGCTAAGATGGTGAACAACAGCTCTACTAGGAGCTGGGCTGCTGTGAGTCCCCAGGACGGCATAGCTGCAGCCCCTGCTGCAGTGGGCTGCCATAGGCTACAGTGAGTGTCTGGCAGCCAGCGTGAGCAGCTGGCAGCCAGTGTGAACTGCCGAGAACTGCTATGAGCGGCCGTCCAGAGGCCGGCGACCAATCTGCCTCACCTGGGAAGAGCGCAATGATGATACCAACATAAGCCAGTGAAGCAATGTCCTCCACAACTAGACTGAAGAACAAAAGGACAGCAACTTGTCTGTTCCCCAACGCTGTTCACCTCCCCCAATTTCCCAATAAACTCTTTAAAAAAGAAAAGAAGTTTGTTAAATTGTGGTGCATCTAGAGTAGACTAAATCATTAAAATAATGAAGATCTATTTTTATTTATTTTAAATTTCAGTTTTATGGAGTTAAAATTGACATATAAAATTGTAAGATTTAAAGTGTACATCTGATCATTTAATATTATGTATATATTGTGAAAGAATTCTCCCAATTTTGATACAGATATTCTAAAATGGTAGAGTATAATTTAATTATTTTGGGGCATAAACAGAACAAAATTGTCTATGCTCATAGTTTTATAATTGGAAATATATACCTCAAATTGTCACCAACGTTTATATACAAGTAGTAGAATACAAATGATTTTTATTTACTTCTTTGGGTTTTTCCCTCTGAATTTTCTACAATGAACTTGTATTACTTCCTAATGAGAAATAAAAACAACAGCTTTTTAATCCCTGGGGGTAGTTATTAATGTCAAAGGCTGTCCTAGGATCAAATCAGATAAGAACTATTAAATAGTGCTCTTTATATTTAGCAAAAAGAAGGCATTTGGTGGCCTCAGTGAGTTTTAGTAGAGGCAGAGCCACGTGTCAGCAAAATAGGAATAATAGTTACGGTTAAAAAACTCATTTCCCAGGAATCTGGAGATGAGGGAGATCAATTATAGGTGCCAATATATTTGTCCGTTGAGAAAAATGTTCGCAAGTTCACTCACACTCTCTCCCGGGGCAGTTCCCAAACAAGTGAGCATGCGCGAAATCACAGAGAGGCGGGCGTACCTGGGCTTGTTTTAGGAAGTGCAATAGACAAGCGAGGCCTTACCATTTCTGAATTTATAAAGTGAGAGAGAGAATCATGCAAAAGGGTTAAAATAAAAAAAATCAAGGGTAGCTCAATTGCATTTCTTTAAACGGTCTTGCACGCTGAGCCACAGCACAGGGGAACCCCAGGACGTCGGGGTGCAGATTTCCCCCCCCCCCCCCGCACAAAGCGACAAAACCCGCTGCATTCACCCGAGGGCGTGAGGCGCCACGCGCTACCGGGTCTGACCAATCAGAGCGCAGAGGGGGCGGGCGGCGGCTCCTGCGCGTGCGTTGCCTGTGCAGCCGGGCTCACGCCGCCAGCGGCCTCTTTGCGGACGGTTCGAGTCTGCGCCGCTCACCTGGGCCTCTCCTCCCGCTCAGCCCCGCGAAGCCGATGGACCTCAGCCAGTGGTCCGGGCCCTTGAGCCTGCAGGAAGTGGACGAGCAGCCGCAGCACCCGCTGCAGGTCAAATACGCCGGCGTGGAGGTGGACGAGCTGGGCAAAGTGCTGACGCCCACCCAGGTACCGCGCCTGCCTGCGCCCGACCCGCCGCCGCGGAGCCCACGCTGCAGGCCTGCGGGTACCGCGAGCCCCCGGAACCCCGCACCCGGCGGGCAGCCGCGGCCTGCGGGAGAGATTAGCCCCTTTTCCGGACTTTTGGCCCACGCAGGCTGGGGTCTAGGCCGCGACACGGCCCGGGCCGCAGGGGGCGGGGAGGGGCCGGGGCCGCGCCGGGGCCGCCTTGCCCAGGGCCGGCGCCTGGACGCGTTACGTAACCGGCGATCTGCGTTCCCGGCGAGGCCGCCTTGGGTGTTGCGATCCAGAACGTGGTGTGGTGCCTTCAGCAGAGGGAAGGCTGTCGGCCAGCGGGCCCTTCCTTTCTATTTTTTTTTTTAATTAACCCCTTGGGCGCAGCCTCTGACGCCAATGGCAGAGGCAGGACCGGGTCCTGGCTGCTGAAAGTGGAGAAACGAGCGTGCTGGACACCGTTGCGAGTTGTTGGTCTGGGAGCTCCGAGGCAGTGATGCGAATAAACTGCTCTGAAAGGTTTTTGGTTTTGGGTATTTAAATATGAGGTGCTTCTCTTGCAGCCTTCCTTTTCCCAGACTTACTGTCCACCTCGGCTTTCTCATTTTCTGGGCACTTTTTTTTTTTAATTTTGTTTTTTGTTTTTTTGAGGGCAGTGTCACTGGCCCTCATATGTGGGACAGAACCGGGGACGCTGGCTTCCCAAGCCAGCGCTTAACCACCGCACCACTCGGCCAGCCCTTCTGTGCACTTTTAAATGTCCAGTTAATTTAGATTTCAATATAGTGGGGCTTAGATAACCTCACCAAATCCGGAGACCCCTTCGTTCCAGGCCGTGGTAAGGGTGTAGTTACGAGGACTCACTCACCACCAGGGTTGAAACCCTCACCTCATTTTGTTAATAACATGCTAGGATACCAGCTTTATTGGTGGTGTTGGGACTAAAACAAAGAGTATATTAAACTTCAACTTCGGTTGAGTCAGTACACTTGAGCTTTTATTAATGATCTATTCTGTTGTGCCTTTGAGGAACTTAAAAGGTCAAAGAGGATTGGTTTCTTGAGCATTTCTGACTTTTTAATTCTAACCTGCTTCCTTCCTACAGGTTAAGAACCGGCCCACCAGTATTGCATGGGATGGCCTTGATGCAGGGAAACTCTACACCTTGGTCTTGACAGATCCGGATGCTCCCAGCAGGAAAGACCCCAAATATAGGCAAGTTGGGGAGAGTTGGGGCACAGCAAGGCATCCACATGTGAGCTGGTGCTTCTGGCCCTGTGTTAAGTCCCTCGCTGCGCATGCTGTTACCAGTAGGTCTGGTTTGGAATGTTTACATACACACTTACGCCAGAGCGTGCATTTCTGGCCTCTTTGCTCCCTGGAACAGGAGACTAGAAACTGCAGCTGAGAGCCACATGTCCCTGAGGCCTGATTTTGTACAGCCCCAGGAGCTGAGAATGGTTTTTACACTTCTAAATAATTGGGGAAAAATTGAAAGACAAATAATCCTTTTTGACATCTGAAAATTTCATGCAATTCAAATTTCACTGTCCATAAATAAAGTTACTGGGACACAGCCATGATAACTTATTGAAATCTTGCCTATGGCTGCTTTCATGCTACAGCCAGAAAGTTGAGAGACTGTGACAGAGAGGGTATGAACTTCAAAGCCAAGAACATCTACTTGTCTGGCTCTTGACAAACGTTTGCTGATCCCTGCTCTAGACAGTCTCGAAGGCAGGTGTGGAGTCCTCTCTCCTGCAGACATACGGTGTTCGCACTGGCCACAAAAGCAGAACTGTAGCTCATTGCTGCATCCTCGCATGGAACATACTTGTTTGTTGGTGGTGTAGGTGAGTGCATACTAATTTCCGGTGGTGTTGATGGTCCTGTATTCCTCTTTGTAGGGAATGGCATCATTTTCTGGTGGTCAATATGAAGGGCAACGACATCAGCAGTGGCACTGTCCTCTCCGATTATGTGGGCTCTGGACCTCCCAAGGGCACAGGTCAGTAAAGGCTGCTTTTAGGGGGATGTGGAGGGGAGCCTGGGTGGACATTAGGACTGGCCTAAATTGCTGCAAATTTTAGTCTGGTTCTTAGAGAGCTTTATTATTTTATTTATGAGAGCCCTGATCCTAGTGGAGATGTCAGGCAATGTAGCTCACCTCCAAGGCAGTTGTTGGGGCTGGGTTCTGCTTAGGCGGACTCGGTGTAGCATTGCCTGTTAGCTGCTAGGCCTTTAATAAGCAGGAAGTTGGTGAGAAGATACCAGGAAGCAATGTTGCAGAACGCTTGGAATGGCTTCTTGCAGGGCTGCACATGGATTGAACGAAGTTCTATATTCAACTTTTGCCCCGTGTGATCTCTGAGCTTCTAGTTCCCAGAAAAGTTCTCAGAAATGATCATAGTTTCCAAATTAATTATTTAAAATGGGCTTCTTTTGCTTTATAGCTTTTTCTCCTGAAAATCAAGTGTGGTATCTTGAAAAGATTTGTAAGACATTAAGAACTATATTGAAGATACACGTATGGTGTTAATGTTTTACACACACACACACGGAGAGAACGAATGCAGTATCAAAACTCCCAGTTGGATGAGTGCTGCCTAAGCTAATGGCGGACATCCACTGTTACTGCCTGTCGTCACTATGGGATATTTCCATTTTCTGCAACAAGGAAGTGGTGGTGGGTGGATAGTGGGTGGAGCAAGGCAGCACACCCAGCTTTTGTACACATTGTCCAGCCATGAGTTAACCTGAAGAAGTCCAAGGACCATTGGCTATAGGCTCGTGTTTTATCTGTAGACCCAGAAGTTTCAGGTGGCCTTTTAGCCCTCTCATGCATCCATAAAAAGAAAGTAAACATACATCTTTCCCAGGAATCTATTAAGTTCTCTAGGGCAGTTATAAAATTAGGCAGTTTAATTATGAGAAGTATACACATGAGAATAAAGCAGTTCTCTCAAGTAGGAGCTGTGTTCTCAAAAAAAGCTTCAGTGACTCACTTTTTTTCATATTTTTGTAGGAAGGTGTAATTTATATATAATACACAGATTGTAAGGGTCTAGTTGAATTTTGACCAATGCACACACCCTTTAAGTCAAATTTTTCCAGAATTAACCATTTTCTGACACCAGTCTCCATAGATTACTTTTGCATTCATGCAAATGATATCCTGTAGTATGCATTTGTTTTTGGTGATTGGTCTCTCTCAATCAAGATAATGTCTGAGACTCATCCATGTTATTGTTTCTATTAGTAATTCCTTTTTATTGCCAAGTGGTATCCCATTGTACGAGTATACCACAGCTCATGAAGCCATTCTCCTGTGAGTGGACATTTGGGTTTTTTCCAGTGTTTGGATATTATCAATACTGCTATACACATTGCTGTCATTTTGCATAGGTTTCCATTTTTCTTGGGTAAATACCTACGAGTAGAATTGTTGGGTCATAGAAACTGCCCAGGAGTTCTCTAAGATTGAAAATTTTACACTCTAGTCTGCAGTATATGAAAGTTTCAGTGGATCCATACAATGCACCCTTCATGTGGGAGCACCCTACTAGTTCCTAGTTGAGATGCTGCAGAATTCATGAATAGCTTCATAAAGCCAATTAGATCTTCAAATTAAAATTTAAAAATCCATGTAGATTCACACCAAAATTCATCCTTGTATCAAGTGACAGGATTTCCTTTTTTAATGCTGAATAATAATATGTGCGTGTGTGCATGCGTGCACGCATAAACACACATTTTGTTGATCCATTCGTCATTGGATATTTGGGTTGCTCCCACCTCTTGGCTATTGTAAATAATGCTGCAGTGAACATGGGTGTACAAATATTTAAATAACTTTTCTTTAAATAACCTAAAAAAAAAACCTCATGGCACCTATTTGTATCCAGTACCTAATTGGAACTTGTAGAAAGCTTGCTGGCTCTTTTTAAACATTTTTTGTACTGCTTACTTGGTGTAAATGAGTTGGGGTCATTTCTTTACAAGCAGGTCTCTTCTAAAGGAGTGGTGGGCAGTGACGGAAAGGGGCAGGGCTCCTGGAGGGGGCGGGGTGAGTAGGCCAGACCCCGAGGGTCCTGAGAGGCTGCAGTGTGGGGCGTGGACTTTATCCCAGGTGCAGTGGAGAGACACTGGGCGATTTTCAGCAGGTGAGTGACCTGACTCATTCTATCTCTCTGGGTTCTCAGGGTCCTCAGAAAAGCGAGGGTGGGCTGGGTCCCTCCATGTTGGTCCATGCTATGAAAATGGGTGATATCTCCATGAGACACCCAGCTGGGTGTACTGTGGGTACACCTTCCTTCCCCCTTCTCCCTCCAGGCCTTCACCGCTACGTCTGGCTGGTTTACACCTTCCTTCCCCCTTCTCCCTCCAGGCCTTCACCGCTATGTCTGGCTGGTTTACGAGCAGGATAAGCCGCTCAAGTGTGATGAGCCCATTCTCAGCAACCGATCGGGAGACAACCGCGGCAAATTCAAGGTGGCATCTTTCCGCAAGAAGTACGGGCTTGGGTCCCCACTGGCCGGCTCCTGTTACCAGGCGGAGTGGGATGACTATGTGCCCAAGCTCTATGAGCAGCTGTCTGGGAAGTAGAGAATCGCCCCGGAGCCCAACCAGTGTTCTCAAGTTCAGTGACGCATGTAGATTTCTTTTCTACCCCGTTCCCGTTCTCAGGCGAGACCTGAGCAGATAGCGGTTTAGGGTGATTTTCCCTCCTGCCTGTCCCTTATAATTGTACAGGATCACACACCCTGGTTTATGTTTTGGTCAAGTTTGAACTCCATTTTTGGGGATATTTTGGTACTATGATGGGGTCATCAGATTGTTAATATAGGATTAGCAACCCAGAATTTAAAGAAAAATTTTTAGGTAGAATAGGTCTACAGTAATAGAGCAGAGCACTGAAAAATCTTGAAGGGAGGTTAAAAAAGAAAGATCGATTGCCTCTTGTCTTTGTGAG
Source organism: Aselliscus stoliczkanus (assembly GCA_033961575.1). Classification (NCBI taxonomy): domain Eukaryota; kingdom Metazoa; phylum Chordata; class Mammalia; order Chiroptera; family Hipposideridae; genus Aselliscus; species Aselliscus stoliczkanus. The sequence continues at coordinate 12,187,253 of CM066736.1, forward strand.
CCCGAGTCCAGAATTGTGCATGGTGGCACCTTCTGAGATGTGTTTTCCCGGCCCTGTCTCTTACCAGACAACCAGAGACTGGTATGTCCTCTAACCCCCCAATATGGGACTTCCTGGATTGGTTACTAGGTGTCAGTATCCTACTTTGGGTCCTTTAAAAAGCAGTATTGAAAAAAGCAATGGGGACTGTCGCTTTCCTGTTTGAGGCACTGCTGTCTAGACGCACTGCAGGGCTGGGTGCAGTAATCATAAATACATAAGTCTGTGCTTGTTAAATTGATCATTTTTCATTGGTGTAAGAAAAGCTGGTCTGGAGTTGCTAAATGTTGTGTTAATTCTGCTATTTGCTTAGAGTTGAATAAAAATAAAAACCCTGTGTGGACAAACTGGGCCTCCAGCTGTTTTGTGCTTTTGTGTATGGGGTTGTGTAAATGTGGGAAGTCAAGAGACAATCTCTAAGGGTGACTAGCCCTTTCCCTGATCAGCAGTAAGGATTGGAGCTTGATTCAGGGACCATATGGAGGGTCCACACTTACACACCTGCCACTAAGCTATAACAGGAGCAACTATTAATTTAAACTTGAGGATTTTTTTTTTTTTAATCACAAAGCCTTCGCCAAGTCTTGCCCAGAAAGCACCTTTGCTCTTTGTCAGTATCCCCTATGGTGTAGTTATGTGCAGACACCATAACAACGGCTCAGAAATAGCCTCCACCTCTCTTTGTTCTGACTTATAATCCATACAGAATCAGCACCAAAGGGTGGGGGTAGGGAGAGGTCACTCACAGCACTTGATGAACCAAAAGAAAGGGAAGCAGGTGCTTGAAGGTCTGAGGCACTGACCTGGTCTGAGATGGAGACGGGCTGCCTGGCAGGTGCTAAGCCAGGCTGGGCCTTTCCCCCACCTTTCACTGCTGCCCTTCTCCAAAACACTGTTGGAAATGTGGCCTCATATCATCTCTGGGGACAGATAAGAGAGAGTAGTTATTGAAGTTGAGGGTTTTAAAATTCATTTAAAAACAAAAGTTGTAAAGAAAACCACCACCCTGTTGACCTTAGAAATAAATGTGAAAAGTAAAACTTAACACAGTTAGACAAGGAGAACAGCACAGGAAGAAAATGCTGTTAACCTTCCTGTCTCAATGGCAGTTACCAGTTTTCTTTCAGAAGAAAATGTAAATGTCCCTATCAGCGTGTATCTACAGATTTACCCCTAAAAAATTAGTCTTGTTACACACACTGGTATGTATTGTTCTGCTCTATCTTTCCATACTTAATGTACCTTCATGTACTATATCTTTGGTTATCAGGTCACCACAATTAACGTCATTTTTGAACCAATATTCTATTTTATGGATATCCCATAATTAACCAGTCTAATTCCTTACTTGATTAGATTATTTCTGGTTACTTGCTGTTATAAAGTGCTTCAGCAAACTACACGAGGTGTGACAACACATTTTTTGCGGGAAACGAGTAAACTCGTCATATAGCTTTTTATGCCCGCTTACAAAGTGTTAAGTTCAAGAATTTGTTGCAACGATGTTGCTAACCTTTTTTGATATCAGAGGGATTATTCATTATGAATTTGTACCAACTGGATAAACAGTTAACCAAGTTTACTATTTGGAAGTGCTGAAAAGGCTGCATGAAAAAGTTAGATGACCTGAACTTTTCACCAACAATTCATGGCTCTTGCATTACGACAATGCACCAGCTCACACGGCACTGTCTGGGAGGGAGTTTTTAGCCAGTAAGCAAATAACTGTATTGGAACACCCTCCCTACTCACCTGATTTGGGCCCCAATGATAAAGGAAATACTGAAAGGAAGACATTTTGATGACACTCAGAACCTTAAGGGTAATACAACAACAGCTGTGATGGCCATTCTAGAAAGAGTTCCAAAATTGCTTTGAAGACTGGACTAGGCGCTGGTGTCAGTGCATAGCTTCCCAAGGGGAGTACTTCGAAGGTGACCATAGTGATATTCAACAATGAGGTATGGAGCACTTTATCTAGGATGAGTGTGCAAACTTAATTTTCGGACCCCGTATGTATAAAATACTTTTGCAAGTAATGGAGTAAATTCATAGCATTGAAATAACCAGTTGATATATATATTTTCAATGCTGATACAAACCACCCTTCAAAAAGATCACACTGATTATATTCGTATCGGTGATATGTGAAAGTAACTTTCCATACCAGTTTTCTCAGACTTTGAAAACATTTGACCATTTGTTATTTATGTATATTTAAAATCATTTATTTTTTAAAGATTTTACTCGTCAATTGGTGGAGGGGAACAGCATTGGGGAATCGGGGAAGGGGAACAGACAAGTTGCTGTCCTTTTGTTCTTCAGTCTAGTTGCGGAGGACGCCGCCCCACTGGCCCATGTTGGCATCATCACTGCACTACTCCTGGATGAGGCAGATAGGTCGCCGGCCTCTGGACAGCCACTCACAGCAGCTCTTGGCAGCTCACGCTGGCTGCTGGCCACTCGCTGTAGCCTATGGCAGCCCACTGCAGCAGGGGCTGCAGCCTACACCGTCACCGGGGCTCGCACAGCCCAGCTCCAGGTGGAGCTGTTGTTAGCTGTAGAGGGCAGTGTCACTGGCCCTCATATGGGGGATCCAAACTGGGGCCGCTGGCGTCCAAAGCCAGCTCTTAACCAATGCGCCACTCGCCGAAAAAATCATTTATTCTTTCTAAACTGTTTTCTTTGAGACTTTTAAAAAAAGATATTTTATTGGGGAACAGTGTGATTTTCCAGGACTCCAGCTCCAAGTCAAGTAGCTGTCTTCAATCTAGTTGTGGAGGGCACAGCTCAGTGGCCCATGTGGGGATTGAACTGGCAACCTTGGTGTTATGAGCCTGTGCTCTAACCAACTGAGCTAACTGGCCACCCCTCTTTGATACTTTTATCTTGCTAACCACGGTACTTTTAAAAACCATACTCAGAAGATTTATGGGGCATTATAGTAATCTGTTTCCTTATTTAAAACAGGTGTAGACTCATAAATGATTCCTAAAAAGGTCAAAAGAACCCAACCAAAAAAACCTGTGAATGTATGCATGAGTTCACAAAAGAACGATACATATGAAAAAATATATGAGTAGTGTAGAAACAATGGGATACCATGTTTCACCTCTGAAATTGAAAGGTGAAGTGACCTTGCCCAGGGACACCTCACTAGGAAGTGGGGGCTCCAGGTTCTGAAGCCAGCTCTGGCCTCAAAGTCACCCCCACGCCCATTTACACACGAATTCCCTTACAGGCTTGGTCTTGTCACATGAAAAATGGGTGGGGGAACCATTAGTCTACTAGCCTCACAGGGTTGTTGGAAAACAAAATGATTTTTTGTTGAGATTAAGTGTGAATTCATACATGTAAATAATTCATTGGATCTCACTGACGTACGAACAAAGTCTACAAACAGCCACTTTCCTCAAGGCAGTTTTCTGCCTGGCTACATGTTTACCAAAAATGTGTTTTTCAAAAGGTTTAGAATGGAGAGACACAGGAGTCTCCACTCATTGCAGTACAGCTTCAGCAGCCCTTCCAGAGCCCGGTATTTTTTTGTTTTATTTTTGTATTGTGTTTTTCTAGGACCCATCAGCTCCAAGTCAAATAGTTGTTTCAATCTAGTTGTGGAGGACGCAGCTTAGTGGCCCATGTGGGGACCGAACCGGCAACCTTGGTGTAATGAGCCTGCACTCTAACCACCTGAGTTAACCGGTCACCCTCCAGAGCCCAGTATTTCTAACACAACCCTGGAACCCTGGGAACTGCTTATCATTCTGACTTCAAGGTGGAACATAGGTCAAACAAGGCAATTCCTCTGGAACCCCTAAATTAAACCCTGAAATTAACAGACAGAACCTCATCTCAGAAACACAGGATTGGTATCTCTCTAATACTTCCGCATCATAATACGTGGCCTAAAAATCCTTTTCGCTATCAGGGAGCGAGGGACTTCTGTCCTTACATTGTCGACTTAAAGCTCCTCAGCAGTTTGCGTTGCTCTGAGATGCAGACCAGATCCTGAACATGGCCTGTCAGACTCTATATGATCTGACCCCCATTTACCTGTCCAGCTTCCCACCATTTGTTTACTGAACTTTGAATTTGCTGCCTGCCTCTCAATCCCTTGAACATACCAGGCTACTAACAGATTGGTCCTTTACAGAAGCTGCCTGGAATCTTCCACTTTCTTTGACAATATCCCATTCACTTTTTTTTTTTTAATTGGGGAAGAGCCACGGTCATTGGTTTCACATTACTTTCATGCTACAATGGCATAGTTGACTCTCTTAAAGAGGGCGCAGCTCTCAGTGGCCCATTCAGGGACCGAACCGGCAGCCTTGGTGTTATCAGCACCACACTATAACCAACTGAGCTAACTGGTCATCCCCCATTCATTCTTTATAAGTATTTCTTAACTGAGGGACTCCTTCCCTGACTGGGCTTGGGTGTCCTGTACTATGCTATTGCAACGTTACAATTGTCATTTAGAAATATGTACGTATGATTTTTAACTTAATGCTTATCTCCTCTATTAGACTGGACCCTTCATGAAGTCTGCCTTTTAACTGGACTGTGGACTTAATATTTAATGTAAATTATTGATTGGAGGGATTTCGGTCTACCCTTGTACATGTCTTCTGTTTGCCTTTCTGCTCTCCCTTTCCTGCTGCCTTTGCGATTATTTGAATATCTTGATGTGTTGGATTTTTAAGCTATTCTCTCTTTGGGTTTTCTTTTTTGGTTTTTAAGTAGTTGCTCTAGGAGTTACAATACACATAACTAATTTTTCAGTCTGCTTAGAATAAAAGTTGTACCACTTCGTGTAAAATGTAGAAGCATGGCAACCAATGGGTCCTTTAACCCCCAATCTGTTATAGTTATCATATGGATTACATTTACATATATTGAAACCCTCACCAGAAATGTTATCATTTTTGCTTTCAACAACAAAAATATATTTCAAAATAGTTCGACTATGAGGGGAAAGTCTTTTATATTTATCTAGATATTTACCATTTGTTGCTCTTCATTCCTAAAGATCCAGGTTTCCTTCTGGTGTCATTCCCCTCAGTAAGAGGAATTCCTTAATCATTTCTTGTAGAGTAAGCCTGCTGACAATGAATTGTTGTTTTTTCCATCCAAGAATGGTTTTATTTTGCCTTCATCCCTCTGTCTAGGTTGCTGTTCCACAATCCATCTGCTTTTATTTTCCAGTGTCCCCAGGTAGTTGCTTTTGCATTTTGTCTAGTTTTTAATTGTAATCAGCAGGAGTCACACTGCTCTGCCAAATTGGAACAATAAAAATGTACTTTTTGTATCTTACCATCTCTATGGCAAAGTGTATTACGAAATTAAAATCACAGTGGCATACGGAGTTCTTACATGGGCATGTTTCTGGTTGCCCAGGAATAATACCCTTTTTCTATAGATAAACAATTATAGATGCTGGTCAATTCAAGAAATGCTTTTACTCAAACATCGCTGGCACCCTGTGATTCTGATCGTTGCAGTTCCTCCCAACTCCTGGTGGCACCCAGTTCTGACATTGTCATGGCTGGCCTTAGCCCACTGTGAACCTAGTCTACTGCTGACTTGTTTCAGTGGCGATTTAAACCATACGGATCTCCAGCAGAGTGGGGACTCCGTCCGTCTGATTTATTGTTACACCCCCAGGCACACAGTAGATGCTCAATAAGTACTTCTTGAATGAGTGACTGACTGTATGCTGATCCTGCACTTCTGACCCTCCTTCCCTACTTTTCCCTTTATCTATAGCACTTATTACCATGCAATTTATTATAAATTTTGCGTTCTCCGTTTCCTCCCACCCCTAATGTACACACTCCATTAGGGCAAGGACCTTTACCTGTTTGACATACATTGACGGGTCTCAAGCATCTAGCCTGGCACCTGACATATAAGGTACTCAGTAAACAGTCACTGAAGGAATAATTGCACATCAAAGGTAACAACCCTTACTAATCTGTGTAACAAACCTGTAATAATTCTTTTTAACTCAGGGGAGTTGGGTGTATGCCGGAGTGCTGGGCACTGCTTTCCTACCTGCACGCTTGCTGCCATTCTGGTCCCTGCCTATCCCACTGCCTCCTCGTGGAGGCACCAGGAGTTGGAAGGCTCAGTGTGCCAGGTGTTAGGAGCAGGGACCCGCATTGCTTCTGGTCTTCCTTCCTTCTGGTAACACATCACTGACCAACTTGTGGAGGAAATTTCATAAAATCAGCACCTATAATCTCACAGACATAGGCCTTTTCACATGCTAGCTAGACATTTTTCACTCCAGAGAAATGGATGCAACAGACCCCATGAAGTTTTTCTGCCTTGCTGATTTTGATGTAAGGTTCTGATTGGCAGGATGACCCATGCTTAGGAGGGGGTGTTCTGAAATCAGATGAGTCTCAATACAGTCTCCACCACCACCACTTCCCCTGATCTGAGCTCATTTCCTCACCTGAAAATGTTTGGTATTGAATCCCATCACATGGTAACAGTAAGCATGAAATACAGGTTATCTATTTGTTTTGGGGGGTAAGTATGAGTCTTCTTTCAAATATTATTTTCTAATGTACCTAACAGAGAAATGTCAATGAACTAAGCTGCTTAGGAAACCTGGTGATAATGATGAAAGGCTTTAAGGCTGGGCTTAACCCATGTTGATAACAACTTTTTGAGGATACCTCTCTGCTTCCGTTTATCATGGCGATCACGACTGGTGACATTTGTTTGTGATGACTGAATATCCAGTAGGAGACAGGAGTGATGCTAAAGATCCAGGACTTGGGACTCTCAGCAGGTCTGAGGGAGGCTTTGACCCCAGAGCCATCTCCCAGAAGTTACGTATTGTGCTACTTCATTGTTACACACATAAAATGATTCTCATACAAGCAGAATATGTGTGTGGGGGTGAACGATCTATTACAATTATTTCAAATATTTGGCTATAATGTCTTCTTCATAGCCAGTCTTTTTCTTTAAGGGTGCCCAATTCTCCTCAGCAATACATACTCCCACACGCTACTGGCAAACTGTGGGGGGGAGGGGGAAGGGAGAGGGAGAAAGGAAGCGGGGGGGGGGGGGGAGAGAGAGAGAGAGAGAGAGAGAGAGAGAGAGAGAGAGAGAGAGAGAGAGAAGGAGAGTGAGCGCGAGCAGCATGGGCCTTTTCCTATTTTCTTAAGGGCAAAAAGGGTGCAGTTGACCACTTCCGACGGGGCAATACTATCTTCGATGCTGTCGGAGAACTTGGAAGATACAGCTTTACCTGGAAATCCTGAATGGCTCTTCTTGGAGCACCCGGCTCCGGCGAAGGGTTTCTGGGGGCGGTGGCTCTCCTGCCTCGGAGGTAGGAACTGGTAAACCTAGAAGGGAAACTTCCTGCTACAATAACACAGCAAGGCGATGTGATGAACACTTTTATTTACAAATATAATTAAAAGCTCTGACAGTTATCATGCTCTTCCTTGGAACCTGAAAAATGTTTTTGTTTTTTTTAAAGTGCATGCAAAAGAAGTAAAGCCTTTTTTTTTTCATCATTTTTTATTGTAAGAAAATACACAGTTTGAAAGTGTGAATAATGCAATATTTATGACCAAGATATGGGACGTAGGGAGGGGACGGGGACTAAAGAAAAAGATCAAGATGATCTGATTGAGAGACAGCGTTGAACTCCAAATACTGAATCGGAAGAGGAGGTGGGGGGGGGGAAGAGGAGGAGGAAGTAAAAAAATTTGATCAGAGAAACAGTTAAAATACAATATGAAAATAAGTAATACCTCTCCTTAAATTCCTTCTATACACAAAATACACGATTTGCCAAAGCCCAATTTGTGCTACTGGGATTCTGTGAGCTCCTTAAGTGTATTCACATTCTCTGCAACAGCAGAAAATGATTATGATACAATCAGAATATGCTGAAGACAAGTTAAACTCTTGCCAGCAGGTTCTTAAAAATCACAAGATCTCTTCACCCCACCCACCCCACCCCATCCCCAAAAAAGTAATAATATGTCACCACTGATATGTACATCACAATTAGTTTCTGTAAAATGTATCAAATTTTCAATCTTTAATAAAACTTTGTTTTTTTTTATTCCTGATGAATAAATACCAAAAAAATAAAATAAAATAAAATAATGCAGCAGCTAGTTAAGGTGTAAGGCTGCGGATATTGTGTCTCTCTCCCCCTTGGCATTTATTATATTATTATTATTATTATTTTTTATTTTTTTGCTTTACTTTCATAGATTGGTGGTAATGAGTGATTGCTTAAAGCAATATACATCCACTTTTTTTCTGTTGTTGGTTTATTGGTTTTGTTAAAACTGTCTCCAAAGTTTTCACTGAAACATTTTGAATCACATCAATACTGTGTACTATGAATAGAAGAGACGGCCAGGTTTCGGCCAGCACTGAAAGTTGACACGGGGGGAGGAAGGGGCCCCTGATGGAGTAAGAATAAACAGGCACTAGTCCGACACGATGTCAGTAAGAGTAAGAGAGAGAGAGAGTGAGAGCAACGCCCGTTAAAATGGGGAATGTGATTTTGCGGGGTCTGAATTTTTTTTTTTTTTTTTTTTTTGTTTTTTTTTTGTAAATGGCAAAAAAATTTAATCTCATCTATAGTCCTCCTTAGGAAAATCTAATGTAACCAAATTCCCAAATCCCATTCTGAGGCTCTCCATGTCAAAAGTTTCAATCTCTCGCTCTTGCCTTTCCAATAGATACTTGATTCTCTCGCTGCGTTCCTTCTGAAGGGCAGCCAACTCTTCTTCAATCTGAAAGAAGCAGGAGGAGCAGCTGTGAAGGGCAAGGATCTCCCCACGGTACACATGTGCGCACAGGAAAGGATCTCCCCACGGCACACATGTGCGCACAGGAAAGGATCTCCCCACGGCACACATGTGCGCACACACACGACACACAGGGAGAAAGAGGGAGCGAGGATGGGGTGGGCTGGGCGAGTTCTGTGATAAATGTCTTGTATCTAATCCATGGTATTTAACACTTGCTCCCAAGAATAAAAATGTTTGGGGCCCACCTGGGGCTGGCGCTACCGTTCTAGCAAGCCAAGCAGCTGGGCTGACCTCGGTCAGCGTCCTGTCTCAGCAAGACGCGGCTCAGGAGCAGCTAAAAGACACTCAAGCACAATTAGATTGTGCCGCTACCCCTTAGAGAGCCCAACGCCCCCTGGGTCATGAGCAGTTTAGCTCTAGAACAGGAGCTGGGAACACAGTTTTTTCCGTTGCTCTCCGGGAACTACCAGAAGAAAGCACAAATTACGGGTTAAGCAAATAAATGCTTAACAGCTTTGAGATGCTTTATGAAATCTTTTCTGCTTCATATTCCTTGGCAATACCTAAAGCTATGAATATTTCAATTCAGAGAACATTTATTATGCGTGGCAATATCAGCCCCTCTTCATTTTCATTTTTTTAAAGAGCCCTGCTGGTGATTTCTTTTCATTTAGAAATGGCTGAAAACAAACGCCAGTGCTGCATTTGGCTTCCTCACGCCGTTCAGCAGCCATGCTATCAGCTCACTGTCCCTTCCGTGTCCTATCAACTACCCAGGCAGCCGTGTACTCCTCTGGCTGTGAAGGTGGAGGGTTTCCTAGCAGAGTGATAGAAAGAGCATAGGCTGTGGGACCAGATTTACGCAGGTAACAGAACCGTGTGGAGCCTTAGGATCCTTAAAACGGAGATTACGTATGCCTGCCTCTAGGAGTATGAAGGCAGCCAGTAAGTGAGTTTGAATCCCCCGGTACACAGGCAGGGCTGTTAGTGGCAGCTGCCTAGGCTGGGCCTCTCCCCCACCCATGGGTACAGGGCCCATGGGAACAGGGCCTTACCTTCTGCTCAAGATGTGCTCTGCGCAGGGACACCCTCTGCTCTAGCTTCTGGAGCTCCCGTTCATGTTGTGCCTCTGTCTGCATCTTGATTTTGCTCTGGTAGGCATTGAGCAGCTCCATTTCCTGCTGGAGCTGGAGCCTCAAGGCCTGGCATTCTGCTTCTTGAGCCTCATCGAGCCGTAACTGCGGGCACAGAAGATACACACTGTGATTCCCTCCTGGCTCATGGCACTCGGTGGCTGACTCTGAGAGCATGTGTGCTGATTTGGAGTGAAACAGGTCCCCAATGAAACAGACGCCCTGGGTCCATCCCAGAGTGAGGGATCAAAACCAGCACACTCTGCCCAGTGGGCTACAACCTTCTAAAAACCCATTCTCGGGCCGGCCAAGTGGCGCGGTGGTTAAGCGCTGGCCTGGGAAGCCAGCGGCCCCGGTTTGGTCCCACATATGAGGGCCAGTAACACTGCCCTCAAAAAAAAAAAAAAAAAAAAGAATAAAAACCCATTTTCTTCTGAAAACATTCTTTCTTAAGAAAACAAAAACATTCTTACGGAAACCATGCTAGACAGAGTGAATGCTACCCACTCCAGCGACTAAACCTGTGGCTTTTGGAGGCAGACTCCCGGGCTTGAATTCAAGCTCCACCATCCACTTAGGGGTGTCATCTTGGCAAGTTACTTAACCTCTCCCTGTCTCCTTTATTTATTTTTCATCTTAGGAAAATAACAAATTCCTACGGTCTAAGATTGGTGTGATGATTAAATGAAAGAATGAATATAAAATCCTAGGCATAGTTCTTGATATATACCAAGTGTTCAATAGAGAGTAGCTGTTAACACGATTTTGGTTTTGACTAACCATTTCCATCGTTAGATATCTTTTACCCCCAATCTACCATACATCTAGATAGCCTTAGTTTAAAAAAAAAAAAATCCAATCTCCATAATCCTTGAGGAATACACCACAGTATGGCTGTACTCCTAGCAGGTTGATCCCTGTTGTTGGCTGCAGAAGTTTTCCTGCTGGCCAGCCCATCTAAAACTCAAGAGGCTCAAAATCTCTCCCCCACAGAAGGTGGCCTTGATAATCTTAAGGGGCATATTCTGGTTTGAAGCAGTGAAGTCCAGATTGTAAATTGGCCTGGTATCTTTTTTTTTTTTTTTTTGAGGGCAGTGTCACTGGCCCTCTTATGTGGGACCAAACTGGGGCCTAGGAAGCCAGCGCTTAACCACCGCGCCAGTCGGCCGGCCTAAACTGGCCTGGTAGAGTGCCCCTTGCTCCCCGCAGCACCCGAACTGGGCCAAGCCAGTCAGCAGAAACGCCAACCTTGAAAGGGAAAAGGTTTGGGGCCACGGGCAGGAAAAGGATGTTTGAGGGATGACCTCCCTGCCCCAGGCTTCGTTTTGTCTAGAGTTAGCAGGCTCTCGGTTTGGCTGGGGAACAGGACATCAGAGCCCTTGAACTAGATAGCTCTGTCTACCCTGAGTTTATCGGCAAGTTTCCATACAGGCCTCTTTGTCAAAACACTTAATTCTTGCCCTATGCTTCCTCCCCTATCTGTACAATTTGTGACAACGAACAATACATCTCAATATTGTGATGGAGAAATGAGTTTTTGAAATGTTGTTGGAATAGTTTTAAAAGTTATTTCCATAGTGTCTTCTTTAGCACTTCCGGAGACATGTACTACACCAAATGAACACAAAACAATGTAATCATATTTCCAAGGTACTTTCCAATAATTAATCAGCTTTCACTGAAACCCACGAAAGGGGACATCTCTCTTCTCATTTCCTCAATGAGTTATGAAGGGAGAAGTACTAGACACAATCAACAGGCAATCTGCAGCAGGAACAGCCTTCCAGCAAATGCCAAAGGGTTTACTGGCTCCCAGTGAGATTGTCATCAATTCCCTCTGGACGTGGGAGGTTCCTTACCAAGAAAGGGAACCAAAGTCTGACCTTTTCTGCATGTCTGCATGAACTGCTTTAAGCCCTGGCCTGGTGGGTGACAGGCTGTTCCCCTAGGGGCAGTTCCATCTGCTCTTGTTTCTGGCATGCCATTATTAATGCCAGTAACTATGTAATTCTGTACCAGCTCTGACTCTGCAACAAAGTGCTAGCTTAGAAATCAGAGGATATTCCAGTATCGAGTATTCATCACCCCAAAACTGAACATACGAAATCCATTAGAAAGTTTTTTTTTGTGTGTGTGTGTCACTGGCCCTCACATGTGGGACCCGAACCGGGGCCGCTGGCCTCCCAAGCCAGCGCCTAACCACCGCGCCACTCGGCCCGCCCCCATTAGAAAGTTTTATAGAAGTAAACATCATGTCTGTTTTCTCAAGTGGATTAAACTAAAGAAAAGGCTGTGCTAGAAGCAGCCTAATACAGCAGTGGCCAAGCATATAAGCTTATAGGCTCCCCTGAAAACGGGTTCGAATCTTACTTAACTCTACCACTAATTGGCCAGGTGATGCCCTAAGTCAGGAGTTGGCACACAGGGCCAAATCTGGTCTGCTGCCAATTTTTGTAAGTTAATTTTCACTGCAGCACAGACAGGCTCGTTCATTTATGTGTCACCTATGTCTGCTTTTGTACTCCCCCAGCAGAGCTGAGCAGTTTTGACAGAAAGCCTGTGGTCCACGAAGCCTGAAGTATGTGCACTCTGCCCCTTTACAGGAAGAGCTTGCCAACTCCTGCCCTAAGCAGGTGGCTTTACCCATAGGTAAATTCGGGTTAGAACAGTAACTACTTCAAAGGGATATCACAAAACCGAAATAACACAAAATACTTAAACTGGGGCCTGGCACATGGTAAGCTGTCAATAGCAGACGGCTGTAATTATCACACATACTTTTATCTCCTCCCTGCCTCAGAGCACAGGATGTTTCTCTCCTTTTATTCGAGGGCAATCCTGAACCTATATTCCTGACTGGCTCTCTCCCATCTTATATAACATGAACCTATATTCCCAACTGGTTCTCTCCCATCTACAAGCATTCATTGAGCACTTGCTGTATACTAGTCATTGATGCAGATGCTGACAATACAAAGATGAACGGGCCAGAAATCCTACCACCTGTCATGCCCTGTCGGCCCTCCCCCGCTTCTCACCTGCCACCCCTCTGCACTCCTCAGCCAGCACTATGGTGACCCTACCCCTCCCCTGATTGGCTCACACTGAGGTCGCTGATGGCCACCTGGAGGGGCCGTCATCTCACCCGGCCCCCCAAGCTGCACTGGACATTGTGGCTTCCTGAAATCTTCCTGGTCTTCCTAGCCTTCTGAAGTATCATACACCCTCTTGGTTTTTTCTTCTCTCCTCGCCTTTTCCAGCGACTCCCCACCTCACTGGGCCATTAAATGTGGGTTTTCCTCAGGGCTTTCTTGTGGGAAATCTCCTTCCTCTAATCTCTCTTCCAAAGGCTTTTCCAAAAGCCTTAATTACCATCTATATGCAAATAAGCCCCCATATCTATACCTCTGCATCAGGTTTCTCTTCTGAGGGCCAGTCTAGCTAGTCCAGTCTACTAGAGACATCTGCGCCTGGAAGTTTCCCAGGCCCTCACGCTGAATATGACTAATATTAACGAACATCTATATCTATGTAGTATGTATCTATAACTAATCATCTTTCCTGTCTCACTTCTCCAATTAGGCTCCACTGCCTTTCTTACCAGGTAGGTAAATGGCTCCATCATCTATCATTTTGTTCTAACTAGAGACTCAGAGTCCTCCTTAATGCCTCCCTCTCCACATTCAACCTGTGACTAAATGCTTTCGATTCCACCTCCTGCCTCTCCCCGATTCAGTCACTTTTCCGTGATCCCGACTGCCCCCTCTCTAGTCTAGCCCCCCTCCCTCATGCCCAGGTAAAAGCCCCCACTTTCTCAATGACCTCCTTAGAATGTCCTTGCTCTCTCTCAGGAGACTCTCCACCTGCCACCAGAGTGATGGCTCAAAAATGCAAATCTGATGTCAATTCCCTTCTTCATAGTACTCTTCAATAGCTTCCCATTGCTTTTAGGATCAAGATCAACATTCTTAAGAACATTTACGAGTCTCTACGTGATCTAGCCCATTTACCCTCCAGTTTTATTCTCGCATCGTCTCCTCCAGGTTCTCTTTATTCCAAACAGGATGGACTTCCATCGTCTTTAATATCTTTATAAAAGCAGTTCCTTTTGCCTACAACATGCTCCCCACACAGCTTAAATACTTGGTGTGTCTGAGAGGCCTTTCCCGGCCCTCCCGACTGGCCCAGCCCTCCGGGTTTACACTGTGTTAACACCACACTTGCTCTGCCATTACACTGAGTGGATGTTTGCAACATCTGTTTCCTCCATTCTATAAATTCCAAGCAGATACGATTGATGACTACCTTATTCAAGATAGTGTCCCAGAATGCCTGCGACACAGTATCAACACTCAACAAGTACTTACTGGATGAAGGAATGAATGAACAAATGAATGAATACACTGGCTCCTAGCCTCAGCCCAAGGCCATGTGTAAGCCTTTCCCAATGAACAGAAGTCCTCCTTTAACTGTCTACTACCTCTAGCTACAGTTCTCTTCTTTCCTTCACTGATGAGGATCTGGAAGAAGCAATCTCAGTTCGTTTCTCTCTCATTTAATAAGCACTTTGTCAATGCACTACAATGCCTTCCATGCCCACCACTCCGATGGTCTGGGACAATCAATGGACAAATCCACTGCTCGGTCCAGCTGGTCTCCCTGCAACATTTGAGATCATCCACTAGAACATTACTTCTGGCTTCAATGATGTGCTCTCTGCTTCCCCTCCCACATTGCTGATCATCCATTGTTTTTTTTTGAGGGCAGTGTCACTGGCCCTCATATGTGGGACCCGAACCAGGGCAGCTGGCTTCCCAAGCCAGTGCTTAACCACCGCGCCACTCGGCCAGCCCCCATTGTCGTTTTTGGTCCTACTTCTACTCAGCTGTCAAATGTGGGGTCCACAAATCTGTCCTTGTCCCCTCCCTCTCTAATACTACCTCCTGTCCCTAGAAGATCACAGGTATTCCTAGCAGCTTCAAGCGCTGCCATATAACAACGATGTCTGAAATTGTCTTTAACCTTGACACCTTTTTGAACCATAGATTTCCATCTCTGTACCCGCAGATGCCCACATAGCTCAAAGACCATGTCCACAACTTACCAATTTATCTTTGCATCCGAACTCACCCCTCGTTCTATTTCTGCCTTGGTGAAATGAGGAGCCACTGCACTGCTATTAAACCTGCCTCTTGCATGGGTCACTAAGTCCTACCGAGTCTGCTTCCTGAACGCCTCTCCTCTTCACCTCCATGAGCATGTTTTTAGTTCCGGCCTTCATCCCCCCCCTTTTTTTTTTTTTTTTACTATTACAATAGTTTCCTAACAGGTCTCTTTACCTCTGTTTGCCACATTTCTGCCAGAATCTTTCTATAACTCAAATCTGATCCTGTCACTTTCCTTCTTAAACTAGGCATCAGCAGCTCTGCGTTGTTTGTACCCTAATGCCCAAACGCCTGGCTTTGGAGGATCTGTCCCCTTCCTATCTACCTATTTCCTTCCGTTTATATCAACTACTCATTGTTTCTCAGGTGTGTCATCCTCTTTCAGGGTTTTGAGCCTTTGCAATGCAGTAGCCTCTGCCAAGAATACCTTTTCCTCTTCTGCCTGTTTGGTGAACCCCCGTTAAGACTCACCTTTGAAACCCTCACTAAATTCCCAGGTGAGCTACCATCTTGGCTTACCAAGACCTTCAGGACCTCTCCCTGTGGGGCTCCCACAATGCTCCTCCTTGAACTTTGGGCTCAAGAACCAAAGTTCCTTCAGTCCCCAAATGCACAGTTTACACCTTTTAGACCTTTGCCCATGTGGATCCCATTCCATGGAACCTGTTTACTCTTATAAATTTCTTTGAGCTTCTTGGCTCTTTCTAGGAAGCTTTCCCTAGACTAGCTTAGTTGTTCCCACTTATCCTCCCACAACCCTTGGCACCTCCCACTTCAAAGCATTTATTATGCTTTCTTTTCATTGCTTAATGATCTGATCTCCTTACTTGACTGACACATGTGAGGACAGGGACCCGCTGTTGTCTCCCTAGCTCATCACTCTCTCTCTGAGCCCAGCCGAGTGCTGAGCACAGATATTTAGCAAAAGTTTATTGAATCAATGTGTCTGTGTGGCTGATTTATGCCTGACATTAGTTGAGCAATCTATGATGAATAACAACGGTACTATATGCGGCATCTATCACATCTTGCCCTCCAAGACCCTATGTGCCACAGGTCTGGTGTAGCATGTTATTCCCTTGATCTCCATCTTATAAGACACATTCCAGCAAGTATCCGCATTGGCGTGGATTTATTCAGCGTCGTCCTTTCCTCAGTTCTTTGGGCAGAAAAACACCAGTATCCTAAATTTGTGCAAGAATCATCCTGGCAACCAAAGGCTGGATCTTGAGTTTTCTTGATTCCCAAAGCTCCTGAAGCCGTGGCACCAAACCTAACCACTTACCGCTTGAGAGGCCATCATTTCATTTATACTCTGTTCATACTGCTCTGCCAAAATGGCAAGTTTTCTCGTCTGCTCGTCCTTCAGTGTCTTTAAGATTGATTTGTGCTCATTCTTTGGAGTAACTTCCAACTGGTGATTCTTGAGTGCTTTATACTGTTTGGTCTGTACTTTGCAAGTGTCCTGAAACTGTTTTTTTATTTGCATTTCCATGGCCTGTGTGGGGCAGTGATAAAAGGAAAATAAAAACATATCAGTAAATACAGAAAGTCTTCCATTCCAATGGTACAATACAGGTGCTGGGACCATCTGCCTTGTGCTGCAGTGGCCCACACTAGTAGTGGCCCACACAGTAATAATGAAAATAACACATATGGCACAGACAAGAGTCAACTCTGCCAATACTTCTGGTTTATAGTAAATAAACAGAAGTGATTTTGAGTTTGGGAGTGAATTAAAAAAATGAATTGTTACAAGGGGACCACAACTCTAAGCAGATTGTGGAATACTATGAAGCTCAGTTTGTTAAAAGTTTGTTCATTATTTTCATTGTTTCCTAATCAAAATCTTCAGCGTCTTTTATTGTTAGTTGTTTTCCCCATTTTTTGTCACCCTACTCCCCTCCCCCCATTTCCCAGTGAGAAAGGGGATGGCAATGTACAAGCCAGCTCTCACTGCTTGGTGCTTCCTTGACAAGTCCACTAAACTTCAGCATAAATAAAAGTGATCTGAGTGATTTCCCTCCATTAAGAGGTTACACATGCATGTAGCAATATCAAATATGCATTTTGGCAAGGAGAAGGTGGGTGTCTGTAAGTCCGGAAGGCATTCCTTCAGGTTGCCTCATGGTCATGTGTGCATTTCACGAATACTTAGCGGAGCTGTGATTACAGGGATCACTATTTTGACACATTAGGATTTGGCTAGAGAGGAGCACGGCCGGAGGGGTCGAGGTTGGTCTCATACCTGTCTCAACACTGACTATGTCTCCCTTGACATGTGGCAATAGCTTAGTCCGTAAAACTTGCTAATTAGCTAAAATTATCTAAGGCAGGGAGGGCCAAAGGAGCTCCGTATCTCTAGTGCAGGAGTAAAAAGTGCCTGGCACATGGAGATCACCTCCTGAGTCCCATGCCCATGACAGACATCACTAATACATCCCATTCTCTCCTAAAAGCTTGGATGTGGCTTTGGCGTCTTTCTCAGCACAGGAGCACTTAAGGTAGTGACTGCTGCCACCAATGATGTGACTAGCAGGATGGATGCAATTTATCTGCCCTCTACCTGCCAGGGAACGTTCTCATTTCCTGGTTTTAGAAGCATGGGCTGCTGTCAGTCCATATGTTACACTTTTTAAAAGGGCAGATGATGAAGGGGTCAGAGAAATTATAGAACGGATACAAAGAAAAAGGGAGACATCATCCAGCATAACGGCTTCCAAACCAACGTATAATGGCAGCATCTCCTCAGGAGTTTGTTTTAGGCCGACTGTCGTGCTTCACATCTGAAGATTCCGGTTCAGTAGATGCGGGGCCCAGAGATTTGTAATTTGGCCAAGTTGCCCAGGTGACTGACAATCATCCAGGTTGTAGGAACCACTGATCCAGTCCAACTCTGTCCTGGAGCCCAAACGGGGAAATGCTTCTGTTGCCTCTCACCTTTAAGTTTTTTGGCTGTTGCCGAAGTTCCATGACATGCTTTCTGTGCAGTTCCCTTTCCCGCCTCTTATTGTACTCCAGCTGGTTTTCCAGTTCAGTCTGGTGCTGTAGACGGATCAGATCCATGCGTAGCTTCTGTAACGTGTGCAGCTGCCTGTACTCTAGCTCTCGGGTGGACTCGTCGTGCCGGATCAGCATGGCATGCTCCATCTCCTTCTGGGTCCTCTTTTTATTTAGTTCCTGCGTTCAAGAAAAAAAAGATAAATGGAGAGAGGTGAACGGAGATGAACTGGATGGGATGCACAAGTAAGTGAGGGATGGCAAGGGAGGCAGGAGTCTTTTAATCAAACCCATCAGTGTCTGGCAGCATGACCTAATGAGATTAGATTAACAGCCCCTGGAGATTTAGGTTCTGGATGTGGGTCCACCATTTACACGCTGGGCAACTTCACAGCCATCACAACTACACTATCTGTAAAATGGGATGAATTCCGTTGGAGCCCTTCTTATCTCATAGAGCTGCTGAGCCCCTTAATCAGGTAATGTGTTATGCACAGGACTAAATAAATGTTTCTTCCATTAAACCAGTGGTTCTCAACAGTGGCTGCCCATTAAAATCATGTGAGGAAGCTTTTAAAACATAAGAAGCCTAAATCCCACAACCTGAAATTCTGCTTAATTGTCTGGGGTGGGACTGTGACATCAATATTTTTAAGAGTTCTGCAAGTGATTCGAACATGCAAACAGAGCTGAGAATCACTGAATTAAACTGAAAATGTCTGCAACATTCTTCTGGGAAAGTACCCTTTTTTTGACATGTATCAGAAGTATGCTAATTACCTATTTTTTAAAAATCTCAGATTTCACGGCATGTTGGAAAAAAAGCAGAAATCTCTTCCCCTTCATTTTTTCCAGTATAGTCTTTTTGATCATTTCTAGTTCTAATCATTTTGTTCTTTCCAGTTCTACTCATGTCTTTCTTTTTTGTCAAAAGGGGCAAGAATGGAAACTAGGAAAAAAGGGGGAAGGGAGAAGTTGAGTGAAATTTTTTCATTCAGCAGATCAAGAATATTTCCAGAATGGCGCTATGTCACAGATCTGAACCTTGTGTTCTGGGTACATAAAAATGTTTACTAAGCCACGACTCTGTTCTCAACTTGCTAACACTCTAATAGGAAGCTGTAATGACATGCACTGAAGTATATGCCCAGCTCCCAGCTGACTGAATCAACCTGCTTTCCCTCTGGGAAATTTGGAGGTGGGATTCAGAGAGTTCATCTTTACGTGTGGCTGGAATTGAGGGGTATATAAAAACTACATATGTGGTAGTCATCTGCCACTATGAGTGCTGAGCATTAGAGAAAGCTGGGCTTCAGAGCGAGCCAGAAGAATGAAAAAGAGAGAAGGAAGAAGTGCAGGGAATATGTTGATGCCCAAGTTCCTGACTGGCTCTAAGCTCTTCTGTGGGTCAAGCTGTATTATTGCCATTGGGTTTTATGAAACATTCCTATATTTCTGTAGTAAATTCCCTGCTTTGGGCTTCAGCTAGATTAAATAAATTTCAGCAACATGTAAATAAAGAAGCTTAATTAATACAGGAAAATGAGTTTTATGTTTACATTTTAAAAAGAGAGAGAGCAAAGTTGGAAGTGATAAGTGCTATAAAAGAAGTAAAGATTTGATGCTGTAAGATTTCTGAGAAGGGTGGTATTACGACTAGTTTCAAAGGCCAAGGAAAAGGGAAAGCTTTTAAGCTGGACTTTATTTTTTTTTTAAGTTCTTTTTTTTTTTTTTTTAATTGGGGAGCAGTGTGTTTTTCCCAGAATGATCAGCTCCAAGTCAAGTAACTGTTTCAATATAGTTGTGGAGGGCGCATCTCAGTGGCCCATGTGGGAATTAAACCGGCAACATTGGTGTTATGAGCCTGCACTCTAACCAACTGAGCTAACCGGCCGCCCCGAGCTGGACTTCAAATTAGAGCAACAGGGTGCCTCTCTTCTCTAGTGGCATCCACTATGGAAGAAAAGTTTATTTTCATAGAATTATCAATAACATTTGTATATTGGTGTGGATGAGAATATCCTACAAACTTGGGCCTTCTATTTACTTTAAACAGCACAGCCTCTATTTACTGGAGCAAAGTCACTAATCATTCATTCATTTATCCAACGAGTATTTGGTGAGCATCCCTCTGTTCCGGGCACTGTTAGGGACAGTAGGGACAGCAGTGAACAAGTACATCCTTCTTATGGAGTTTACTTTCTAGTAGGGAAATATCAGACGTGTAACTTGCATTTGTTTTAAGGAATAAAAGATAATATCCCAGGGCATCTTCCCCCATCTCCTCTTGTAGTTTTCTTTTTCTTGGACCATCAAATGTCTTCTTTTAAAAATGACTAAGTGGCCCCTAGGTGGCACTAACGGACAGTGAGCCCTTCCCAGCGACTAAAGCGATTCTAGTCCAGTGACCAAGAGAAGGCCAAGGAAAACCCTTGAAATGGGTAAATATCCTGTTTCTGGGTCACTAAATCATTTTTAAACCTTGGAGTACCAGGACTCCCAATATTGGGCGTTTTCACATTTTACTTAACTGAGCAGTCCAAGCTGAGTCTGAGCTGCCCAGAGCCCTGAAACTCACGAGGAAAAAATAGAAGACACAAAGCAAACACTTTCAGAAGAAATCGAATGCTTCACTTTAACGAAATGCTTCAGGGTGTTATCCATGGAATACCTGCATTGGAATTACTTGGGTTACAAGCCATTGGTCTTCATAACAAACCACCCAGCTAATTCTGACATATACTTAAGTTTGAGAATCAATGGAAAAGTATTCAGGGTGTGAGTCAGTTTCAGCAATTCCACTGACTCATTATGTATGGCTTTGGGCATATCTCTGAATCTCCTGTTTTTGTTTCCACAGGTGTAAAGCGAGGATAACTTTTCCACCGTGAACTACTATTCTTGTGACGATGGAAGACCGGAAGAAAACACTTCAGAATAGATAAATATGCCATTGTTATTTTTTTCTGTATTCAGAAGTGAGTATCTGAAAACCAGTTTTTATAAACTATTAGAAAAGTGAGAGAAACATGATATTGAAATGGCTTTTCTATTACAACTGTAAGTTGTTCCTTTTCCCTTGAATTCATACATCTAAATTGCTGAGATGTAAGTTAGTCATCTGCCTATAGTATTTTATTTATTTATTTTTGTTTTTTTGAGGGCAGTGTCACTGGCCCTCACATGTGGGGCCCGAACCGGGGCTGCTGGCTTCCTCGCCAGTGCTTATCCACCGCGCCACTCAGCCGGCCCTGCCTATAGTATTTTAAACCATGGGGGGAAGGGGAACATTATTTAGCTTATTATGAGCCCAGGGTTGTGCCTACATAATAATGTGTAATGTGCTTTCAAGTTTTAAAAATCATTTCATATATTTTAATCCTAATTTGCAACCCTCTGAGGTAGTAAGTTTGTAAGGATTTACCCCTTTAATATATGATAGTAAGGAATCTGAGGATTAAGAGACTAATACAAGATCATACAGCTGCTAGATTTTTGACATTTTCCATGTTTCTTATATTTTCCTGTTTTATGCTTTTTCAGTCCATGATAGCATACGCTGAAGAATTCCTTTGCTCTATCTAGACAATGCAATGGCTGCGTCATCTGTACAAGTGACACAGTGTACAGCAGATCCTCATCATGGGCACCTTTAGCTTACATGAATTCAACAAAGTGAACTGAACAAAAGTACAAAGACCAGTGCAATGGTACAGGTGTGTACATATGCCCTGCAGGTGTGTGAGACGCCCATCTACTCTGAGCGTCATGCCAAGCTGAGTGTGTGCACAGCACAGAAACACA
The DNA here is from genome assembly GCA_033961575.1 of Aselliscus stoliczkanus. Classification (NCBI taxonomy): domain Eukaryota; kingdom Metazoa; phylum Chordata; class Mammalia; order Chiroptera; family Hipposideridae; genus Aselliscus; species Aselliscus stoliczkanus. The sequence continues at coordinate 12,209,192 of CM066736.1, forward strand.
GGGACTGTTCATACATCATGGGCCCCGCCCCCATCACCAAACTTTGTGTGTCCCCCTAATAAGCCCTTCCCAACTGTTACCCAACCATTCTACATATTTGGGCTTCAAAGGAAGTGCTGGTGACTTCTTTAAAAGCAGCTGATTTCACTCAAGTCAAGCCTTTTGTGCTCATGCCCACTGAGGTTGAGTAAGAACTAGAATTCAAACTTTTAAATAGAGATGTTGTTAGGCTAAGACATTTAATGGTTTCGCAGTTTCAGTTCTTACTTTTAAAAATCTGCTTAGAGAACAGTGAGCATCTGTGTGCAGGGATGATTGTGGAAGAGGCTCAACCTACTCTCTGGTGATCTTCTAAAATGTTTTCATTAATGAAAAGGATTGCTAACACTAGGTTTTGGCGAAGGTATAGGAAAACAGGTACTCTTTGTTGGTGAGAGTATAAACCCTTTTAGAGGGCAATTTGGCAATAACTATTAAAAATGTAGACCCAGGAATTTCATTTGTGAGACTATATCCTACAAAATACTTGCATATGTGTAAAGAGATCTATGTACAAAGATGTTCTCTGTAGACTTATTAGTGATATTGTAAAACTTGAACAAAATATCCACTAAGAAATACCTCATTGAATACATAATCTTATAGCCATACCCACCCCCACCCCCCAAATAATACCTTTAACGGTTAAAATGAGGCAGAGCTATATGTCCTAGATAGTAAATAAAAAAGAAAAGAATTACAAAACATCCCAGTGGGCATCTGGGGGTTTCTGTGTGTCCAGTAACCATTTCCCCTTCTTTTGTCAGCAGGCTCTTCCTTTTGCTCAAGAAACTACTCCACCCTCTCTGGACTCAGAGCACATTACCCAACCAAGTGCTAAGTCTCTTAGGAATCTGAATCCTAAGCAGCAATGAAACAACAATTAAACCTGGCTGGAGGAGACACGCTCAGACGCTGGGGCCTTGAGGAACGTCCGCTATTAGCTCTTGCTCTCTAGGTTACGGAAGTTGCTTTTCCAGCTTGATTCTTGATCTTTTCCAGAGTGATTCTTCAGCTCTGTCATCTACCCCTTACCCCTCCAATAAATTCTTTTCCATGCTAAGTCAGCCAGAGTGTTTCTATTGCTTGTAAATCAAATAAACCTGCTGATACTAATGTAATCTCATTTTTGTAAAGTAAAAGTTATGTATAATATATAAACTCTATGTATGTATCCATAAATACAGGGAAAAAAAAACCTGGAAATTATGTGCCAAATTAATGGTGATTATCTCGGGGTAGAGATTGGGTGGGATGAGAATATCAAGAACTTTCCCTATTCAACTTTGTATTTTTCTATATTTGTCTCTTGTCAATGTTCTTTATTACTTTTGTAAACAGAAAAGAAAAACTGAACATTTTCATGAAGAAGGCTCTGGAATAAGACTGAACAAAAGAAAATCCAGACTCTTTAGAAAAATACCCGCATGGAGCTATTCTTGACTCATTTGGTTAGAACCTGATACTAATGAAGTCATGAGTATAATTTCTATCATTTTGGGGGGAATAATTGTCTTCCGTAGCTTTTATGGGCACTAACTGTCCCCCTTAGTCTCAGACTTCTTTGAAATATGTACTACTTGAATAACAATAATAATTGCTAGGTGAAAACAGTTCTAAATATGTTATTTGCAACTGGCTATTGGACTTTTTTGACTTCTAATAAACTCAACATGTCTATCATGAATCAATCAGTTTCTTACCAACACCCCTCTTTAAGCTTCTGTTTCCGTCCAAATGCATTTCTCCAAGTCTTAAACCCTAGAAATCACTGATCCTACCTCCGTCTTTTCTCTCAGATCCTATTGAATGCCAAGTCCGTTTATTTTATAGTTCAAAATATGTTTCAAATTCACCTCTCTTTTGACAGCTACCACCACCGTCTTTGTCTATACCCTATTTCCTGACACCTATCTCTTTGCTTTTAGTTTCTTCCATCTAATCCAGTGTTTCTCAACCTTTTTTTTATTTTTTATTATTATTGTCCCCATCGGGAGCCTTTTTAGACTCTGCCCACCCCTGACCATCCCCACTCCTGAAATGTTAATTCCACAGATATACTGTATATCTGTTAATGTACAGTGTCCCTTCAGAGGGCCACAAGCCATTGCAATAGCTAAGACCCCAACCCCATAAGAACCCACTTTCACTCCCCTGGGGGCAATATCACCCCCACCGAGAATGTATGCTCTGACCAATCTGTCCATTTTCATCAAACTGGGCTGATCTTTCTAAAGTAAAATTTTAGCTATATCATAAAGTTTTAGCCTGGCTCATAAACGTTCAGCATTTTCTCCCTCTTCCAATAAGATGAGATAACACAGAAAAAGAGCCTGAGCCTGGCCCACAATTATATGTGGAATATAAATTTGAGTTTTCTCCACCCTTTTTTCTTCCCATTTGAATACTGCCCTCCAAAAAGTCAGAGCAGGGGCCGGCCGAGTGGCGCAGTGGTTAAACGCTGGCTTTGGAAGCCAGCGGCCCTGGTTCGATCCCACATATGAGGGCCAGTGACACTCCCCTCAAAAAAAACCAAAAAACTAAAAAACAAAAAAACAAAAAGTCAGAGCAATTCCCATTCCCATTACATGTACCTGAAGCGCGCGTTTCCTTCGTGCAGGCGGACACTGGGTTTTTATTAAACTTAGGTATTTTTATGAACGTACGAGCTTGTTTGTGAGGGTTTCTCCTTCTCTGATTACTCCAGGTCACAATGATTTTCTATTGAACTTTGTATCTGTAACTGATTCACATTCTCCATCCCTCATCTCACAGAATAACATCGTAGTTATTCAATTTCCCAAATTAGAAACTTTTAAGTCATTTTTGACTCCTCCCTCTTCTGGAATCCTTACATCATTTAGTCCGAATTATTTTCAGTTCTGCTTCAGAAATGTCACTCGGATCTAATTTCTAAAAGCACATATGAATCTTACAGCACTGGGCTAAAGAAGATGCATGATAATTTGAAAAAAAAAAAAGCTCCACTGTCTCTTTATTCCCATTGCCTCTTCCAGGTAGAACTACAGAAAGGGCATTCTAACTGACCTCACTGCACTTTGCTTCTCATTACTCTAGTCTACCCTCAGATTGATGCACTGTTTCTTCAAGAGAGAAAACTCATCATCACTCACTCCCCTGTTTAAAAACCTCTCATGGTGGGGAAGCTGGTTAGCTCTGTTGGTTAGAGCCCATGCTCACAACACCAAGGTTGCCAATTTGATCCCCACATGGGCCGCGGAGTTGCAAATTCCTCTGCAACTAGATTTAACACTTCGTAAGCAGGCATAAAAAGCTATATGACGAGTTTACTCATTTCCCGCAAAAAATGTGTTAAACAACTACTTGACTTGGAGCTGATAGGTCCTGGAAAAACACACTGTTCCCCAATAAAAAACAAGAACAAAAAAACAAACCTCTCATGGCCATGCAACTGCCTTGAGGCTAAAGTCTAACGGCTTTGGCTTAACAAACATGGCCTTCCACATTCTGCCTCCAGCTACTCTTACTCTGACGCTCCACTCCACACACCCAGGGTACTTCATGTCTCATCAATCCCTAGAATCCTCTAAGCCCTTTCATGACTATATGTCCATGATACTTTATGTGTCTATTAATGTACCTGTTATATTCTAATTAGTCTGTTACACGTTCTGTTTCTCCTCTTAAGAGTTGGGACCACTTGAAGGCAAGGAACAGAGCTTCTTGGAAGCCCTGGCGATGCAAGCAGAGAGCCTGGCACAAAGGTGGCCCTCAGCAAGTGCTGGATGATAGACTGAATGAACTTAATTAGAGAGCGCCAAGCTATTTTTTAAATGCTTCCTGTGGAGTCTCAGAAACACAGGTCTGTGACAACAGCTGAGAGCAAAAATTCTCTATTCTGTTTCTTTTGATTCTCCACTGCATGATATGGCTTCGAATAGGCGTTCAATAAAATTCTATTGCATTTATTTGGGAAAAGCTGATTTCTTGTTCTGTAACTGGGCTTTCTCTCCTTGGTGATAAACTCGCGCCCTGATTCTTTGTATACCTACTTTGTCTCAGGCATTGTGCTGAAGGCTATGGAGGCTAAGGGTATGGGAATGGATCAAACAGACAGACAAGGTCATGATCCTCACCCAGCTCGGGTGTCTCGTAAGTTAGTGACAACAGCTAGGATCACAGTCCATACCTCCCGAATGTTCTGCTGCTCCACCTCGTGCCGCTTGATCATTATTTTCCGCTTGAAGAAGCGACAGTTTTTGTCGTAGTACAGTCTCTGCTGAGTGAGAAGGTGGGCCTCCTCTTCGGCTTGTGTGTGCTGCAAGTTCTCTTTATGCTTGGATATCCGCTCTTGCTTTTCTTTCTTGGGTGTGCTATGGTCCTCATTCATCTCCTTCATGCAAAAAGGACAAAAACAAAACAAAACCATGCCGGTCTCATCAGCCAAAGGATCTACAGGCGTTTATTGCAACGGTAGGTTAAAATATTTGGAAAGCAAATGAGGATGTTTGGGGGTTGCACACACTCCTCAACCTTTTTTTTAATTATTATTTTTATTTTGTATTGATTAATTGAATATTAAGTGAGAGGGAGGCTTGTTAGTTTCCATGTGGCTTCTTTGTCTGGCTTCTCACTCTTGGATATGATCTGTTCACTCATTCAGTCGATACATATTTACTGAGTTCCTGTCATGTGACAGGCACTGTGCAAGACAAGGATACAACAGTGAACATAAGAACGTGATATCTCCCATCATGGGGGTTTACGGTCTAGAATACAAAATTAATCCAACAATCACAGAGTTGAACTGAAAATTACTGTGATAACTGCTGTGAAGGTGAGAACTTGGTTATAACAAGGATGTTTAATAGAAAATACTGGACCTTGGTAACAACTAAACTGAAGTTTGAAAAATTGTGGGCATTAACCAGTTAAAAAGAGGAGGAATACTCTGGGGAGAGGAAAGGGCATGTGCAAAACCCTTAGCTCCATGGAATGGTCAAGGAGCATGGTGCAGTGTCATATGAGATGAGGCTGGACAGACAGACAGGACCCTCAGAGGCCTTCTAGGCCAAGTTCAGGACACTGATCTTTCAGCAAAATGGGTTTTATATGTGGGGGGAGGTCAAAATGAGATGCATTTCCAAAAGATGACTCTGGCTTGCATGGGTAGAACACAGTGAAGAAGGCAAGAGTGTGTCCATGGAGACAGCAAGGCTAGTGCAAAGGTCCAGGTGAGAGAAGGCAGTGGCTTAGACAAAGGAGGTGGTGAAAAGATTTCAGAGACAGGAAGTAACTCTGCAAATGTCACTCATTTGAATTTTAGGAAAAAAACATTCTTCAATTGGGATTACAGGGTCAACATATCACCTATATTTTCAAAAGGACAAAACTCATAATTATTCCAGCCCATATAGGTGAAGGGAAGACAGCAGTGCATCATCAGAAGAGTTGAGAAGATGTCAGGGAAAGGAAGGTGACGACTTTTAGAAAAACAGCACTGACTCTTCTTCATACTGCTCCTACTGATGAGCCTGATCACAATGTTTGGTTAACTATTCACTCGGTTGAAATCTCCGTTAATGGCTAACACCTATTTTATTTAATGTTGTGTGATGCAGCCATCACACACTATTTAGATGATTTTTGTACTTAGTCAAGAAGTCCTTGTAAACCAAATTTCAACTTTCTTGTTCCAGTGAAGTCGTAAGGGAAATATTAGAATCTGTAAGAGCATGCTGTAAAGTGGGGTCACACCAGGAAGGCTGGGTGACTCATTTCTTGATGCTATGACATCACAACTAGGCTTGACATTAGCCACTACATGGCACACCCAAATTCAAATATGATCATGAAAATTCACTCCAAAATAAAGAATAACTAACTTCTGGAGCATCTGTCATTCTGTATTACCCACATGCCTGTGATCTATCAACAGTGGGGCTAATGGAGATCATTTTGTCATCCCAAGGTCAACACCTCTAAGGACACCAACATCTAAATATACATGCCACTTTAAACAGCCTGAATTCAGCTTTACTTCATAAGGAGTAACTAGGTTTGAACAGAAAGGCTTATTGAGGCTATCTCGAATTGGGCTTGGGCTTGGTTTTCCTCGTGAGCATATTGAAAGTTTAGGCCTGTGGTCTCTTGGACTCAGAAATCTGAGTGCAGTGAACCAAAAATCGCCTTATGTCTGAAGACTGAGTGGGGACTCTTGGATGCTGTTTTGGAGGAGAATTTTCTAAAGGTGGAGTTCATGTAATCTCCAGTACCTTCGTGTTACACAAATGGTGGCTACATGGCCAAAATACAGCCTCCAGAGCGTGAGTAAACACGTGATGTTAGAAATAAGAACGTATCTTCAGCTGAGAAAATTTCTGAATTTCTTACTGAAACATCAAAGTTATCTCTGTGATCTAGCAACATCTTTCTACTGTGATATCACAATTAGGCTCAAACAATAACTAACAGAAAATGGAAAGAACGTGAGCCTTCTTAGTTGGGCCATTTCTCTATACAGCCTGCTTTTCTAGGTCTTATGGTGTCAGAGAGTCTTCCCATTCAGGCAGTGTTCAAATACAAATTTCTTGTCAGGCCCAACAATGACCAGTGGCTCTTCCGGGCAGGGCAAAGGATCCCAAGGCCCACCCCAAACCACTTACTTTCACTTCCTAATGAAAAAAAGAAGTAGAGAGGACTCTTGTCGAGTCCCATATAGTTAACTTAGAATATGGGCTCAAATGAATGATTTCATTACTAGAACAAATGCCCCATATTAAATTTTATTAAACCTTAATATACTACTAGTCTACAAGTAAGGTACCCTAGGTCTTGTGAGAAGGAAAGTCTATGGAACTGTAGGCAAGTCCCCTGTGAGGACTGGTACAAAGGGAGCTAAAGAAATCTGAGCTTTCAGGACCAGCAGAGTGGCTCAGTTGGTTAAGAGCTCGCTCAAGAGTGCGAGCTGACCAACAGCAGTTTGATGCCCAGCCTGAGCTGAGTTGCCGCTGAGCTGCCAACAGGTGGCAGGATAGCTCAGCTAAAAAATAAAAAAATAAAAAATCAAAAGTATGGTTGGGCCAGCGGAGTGGCATGGTGGTGAAGCGCTGACTTGGGACACCAGTGGCCCTAGTTCAGGTCCCACATATGAGGGCCAGTGACACTGCCCTCAAAAAAAAAAAAAAAGGAACCTGAGCTTTCAGATCCAATTGCAGTTTCCCAGGAGGACTCTCCAAGGCCACTAGTGGTCTTCAACCAAGCATTTAAAAATCGATCACTCATTTATCAAATATTCACATAAGGATACAGACATAAGGATATTAGACAAATATAGACATAAGGATATAGTCACGGGCAAAAAAAAAAATCACAGTTTCTGCTTATGTCACTTATTTGGTAGGAGGGAAAGTAGCCCAAAGAATCACTAAAGAATGTAAAGTTGAAAACTAGTGTTATGAAACCAGAGGCTTCTGTCCTGGTGGAGGCACTCATGAAAAGCTTCCCTGGGGAAGTGACATTTAAGTTAAGGTACTGATAAACAATCCTAAATCTTACAAGGAGGAGGAGAAGGAATTCAGAGCAAGCAGAATTGTGGTCAGGGAGGGACTGGGGGTGAGGGGCGGGGAGAGCATCCTGAAAGAAGAAACTGTATGAGCAAAGACCCTGGAGAAGGGCAGAGCTTGACACATTTGAGGAACCAAAAGGTGACCATTGTGGCAGGAGCAGCGAAGAGTTGGGGGTGGGGTAAGCAGGTGAGGGGAACACTGGTGTGAGGTGAGAATGGAGGGGAGGCTGGTAGCAGGCCACGTAGGGACTTCTAGTATTTTGATCTATCTTAAGAGCAATGGGAAGTCAATAAGTGTTAAAACCATGAGGTGATAATACCAGACTTAGAGTTTGGAAAGATCACTCTGGCTGAAATGTGGAGAATAAACCAGAAGCAGGCAAGAATGGTTTAGAATTAGACCAAATGGTTCTTGAATTGTGGTCCCTGGACCAGCAGCATCAGCATCACCTGGGAACTTGCTAGAAATGCATATTTCAAACTCCACCCCAGACCCATTGAATCAGAAAAGCTAGGGGTGGGTTAGCAATCTGGTTTAATAAGCATTTCAGGTGATTCTAATGTGAAGTTTGAGAATCAATGGATTAGGCTACGAATAGATTACAATGTAAGATGAATCAATTTTAAGTTTCAACCATTCTAATTGCCAACTTGGTGACTACAAATATTGGTGCTCTTACCTCTTTTATTTTTTCTTTACAAATCTTATACTGCTTCTTCTGACTTTCTAAGAAAGTTGTCAAATCTTTCTTCTGCTGGGCCAAGATCTGTTGTTGAAACTTCTTCTCATCTGCTGCAGCTACCTTTGCCTGATAAAATAACAAATACGATCTTGGATGAGTTGTTCGTCACACAGAATTCAGCTACTTACATTCTCCAACGGATTAAAAGAGTCCATACATGCTGAATAATGCAATTTTTGAAAAAATACTTAAAAACAAAATAAAGAAATGCCCGCTCCGATGTTCCAGTATCTTAAACAAACAAACCAAAAAAAAGAAAATTTACCATTAAAAAACACATTCCCAGTTATGGGAAAAATATGAAGATAAATTCTAACCATGTTTTATTGAACACACATACATAAATACATGGGATGAAAGGTAAACTAAGGGTTATAATAAAATATTTTTAATCATATTATTAGCAGCCCAAAGATTATATTATAAAAAGAGATAAACACAACTGGCCAGTTTTATTCCAAGAATTTAATTCTAATCCATTAATCATTCCAACTATCAGATTTCCTAGTGGGGTCATCTCTAGTATAATAGGCAAAGCTAATGACATTCAATGTCTTAGTATCTGCTACACCGGAACATTTTGGGGGCCCCTAAATGGATTGAACACAGACCAAATAAAAGATAACCTAATAAACCTAATAATTTGGCTCCTGAAAGTGACCAAATCTAAGTTTCAGGGGACCGTTAGCTGAAGCACCTAAGTAAGGTGAGGTGCTTAGGGGAGAGAGAGGGAATTATGCTTCATGGTTCTTTTTATGTATCTGTTCACCTTTAGCTTCCATTATCAACAATTCTTCCATTATGGACAATTCTCTCCACATATTTACGAAGTCAAATCCCAAAGAGAGAATCTGACTGGCTTATTTACTCAACAGCATCCCTGTTTGGGCAGAGATTTCCATGCCACACTGCCCCATAGATTGATGGCTGTTGCGGGGAGGCTTCTTCTAGGACTCCGAGGTTTCCTTTCAGGTGGAGAGAGAGCGAGCTTAATTACTGAAACACTCCTGGCACTCTGGCACCAGCCACTCCACTCCCAGGGAGCACATGTTCACTCTAGCTTTTTCACACTATGTAAGTCTCAGGCGGGGAGGGGGTGGCAGGAAAGGTGACTGGTTTAGCACTGCCAGTGCCTGGGTAGGCAGGTCTGTTTAGTTTTGTTCAGTATTATTAGGTCCATTTTCCTTCAGACATAAATCACTTCTCCCATCTAACATTGATCAGTAATAAAGGTGATATTTTGACTATCTACCTTACTCTTTTGTCTGGTTTTTAAATTAGTTTAGAAGCTGGATGGAGAAAAGAGAGGTTCCCTAAAAGACCCAAGCCACAGCCAGATGAATTACTTGCAGCCACTGGTAAGGTGGCCATCCCTCGGCCAATCAGCTGCACGCAGGGATTATCACCACTAAAAGGGACTGTGTGTAGGGCAGTTTTCCTTTGAGAAGGTGGCAGGCACAGACCTGAACTGTGCAACTTTCCACAGGATAGAAGCACCTTGTTTCTTTTTATTTTACCCGGAGGCCCACTAAGGGACCGATGCTCAGAATATATCAGAATCGACAAGAATGTGGTATATACCTTCAGTTGTTATGTTCACTTTTAATGACGATTTTAAGTAGCCCCATAACCCTCCCCCAACATCCCACATCAAAGCAATACTGTTCCCCTATCGCCCCCAATCACACCCCTCCTGCCTCCTGCATCCAACAGGATGACGCTGACTGGAACAGGCCTGGCATGGCTGTGGCGTGGAGACAGACAGGCGTGCACATACTGACCTCCTTTTCTATGGTAGCCACTTGCTTCTTGGCCAGCTTCTCCAGCTCAATGGACGAGTTGTTGGCATGCGTCTCCACCTCCTTCTGGAGCTTGAGGCGGTGCTCGTCCATCTCAGCCTTCAGCTTGTTCTCCAGGGCGATCAGCTGCTTCTGGTGCTGGCGCCGCATCCGCTTATAACCTGACATCTGTTCCCGCAACTCGTTCTCCTGCTCATGCTCATGGATCTGCCGTGTAACCTGATTGGGGTTGGGGAACAGAACTCAGGTAAGCAGGGTCACGGGAGACAGGCTTTCTGGCCAAGAGGGAGAGAGAGCCCTCTGGTACGATTCTATTTGTCATTGCTACCATCACTTCACCTACCACGAGACTGACAATTAATTTTACGAACTTGTTGCAATGATGTTGCTAACCTTTTTTCGTATCAGAGGGATTATTCATTATGAATTTGTATCAATTAGACAAACGGTTAACAAAGTTGACTGTTTGGAAGTGCTGAAAAGGCTGTGTGAAAAAGTTAGACAACCTGAACTTTTCGCCCTCAATTCATGGCTCTTGCATCACGACAATGCACCAGCTCGCATGGCACTGTATGTGAGGAAGTTTTTAGCCAGTAAACAAATCACTGTATTGGAACACCCTCCCTACTCACCTGATCTGGCCCCCAGTGACTTCTTTCTTTACCTGACGATAAAGGAAATATTGAAAAGAAGACATTCGGATGCCATTCAGGACATCAAGGGTAATATGATGACAGCTCTGATGGCCATTCCAGAAAAAGAGTTCCAAAATTGCTTTGAAGGGTGGACTAGGCACTGGCATCAGTGCATAGCTTCCCAAGGGGAGTACTTCAAAGGTGACCGTAGTGATATTCAGCAATGAGGCATGGAGCACTTTTTCTAGGATCAGTTCGCGAACTTAATTGTCTGACTTGTATTTCTTTTTCTTTTCTTTTTTTTTGAGGGCAGTGTCACTGGCCCTCATATGTGGGACCCGAATCAGGGCCACTGGCATCCCAAGCCAGCGCTTAACCAATGCGCCACTCGGCCGGCCCTGACCTTGTATTTCTTGAACACTCACCTATACCATGCACTGTGCTGGGTGCTCTTTATATACTTTATCTCTAATCCTAAAATAACCTATGTCATTCATGAAGCAGGTGTTCACACACACACACACACACACACACACACACACACACACACACTCAAAGTCACACAGCTAATAAGGGGAGGAGTTGGGATTCACACCCATTTCTGTCTAATCCCAGAGCTATGCTATTCCCACTATACCAGGGTTTCTCAATCTTGACACTATTGACAATAAATCGGAGAATTCTTTGCTTTGAGGGGCTATCCTGTACATTTTAGGATTTTGACAGCATCCCTGACCTACCCACTAGATGCCAGTAGCACCTCCCAAGTTAGGACAATCAAAAATGTCTCCAGACATTGTCAAATGTCCCTGGGGTGGGGGGAGACACAACCCCTCTGAGAACCATTGTGCTGTATCATATTGCTTGTTTGTGTGTTAGGGATCATTTTCTGACAGTCACAGGAATTTTGAATATCCTTTCAAAATAGTTTGAACAAGATTTATTTCCTATTCTTAATATGAATTGAGAGAGAGAACTTTGTTCTTTTAAGTCATCTGTCTCCTCTTCCCCTTTCCTGCCAGAAATGTTAACAAATTATAATACATTTACTTCCTCTCCTAAAGAGGAGAAAGCATTTCTATGAGTTTTGGACAGCTACTTTTCTTAGTAATTTTTCCTTAACCCATTCTCAAGTGAGTAGCCAACAAACTGAAGACTGCAAATGTAAATTTTGATATCTCGTTTCCACCTTTTCTGATTTTTCAGGGCTTCCTTCAATTTATCACCCCTCTTTATTTTTCTGTCAGGTTCTCTGGTCACCTTCCTTTTCATCCTTCCTATCTTAGAGGAAAGAAATGTAACTACAAAATTATAACTTTGGTTTTGTTTTTCACCTAGTAATTTAGTCACTCCTAGCTATAGTAGAAGCCACTTCTCCTCAGCCTAAACCTCAAACAAGTTTTTCTCGAAATTTCATGCTGCTATTAATTCTCTCCACTATTTTCAGTTTATGGGTCAAAGTGCATTTTGTACAAAGAACAGTTTGTTTCTCTGCTCTTTTTAGAAGGTATCCCTGAATAGTAGATTGAGTCCTTACTATCAAGAGAGTGCTGTTCGGTAACTGGATAGTATTATCAAAGTACACCATTAAACATTAGCCGAACTTTGAAACCTTTCCAGCTGAAACGAATGCTCGGTTTCATATTCATTTCTCTTTTCTAAAGGACAATCCTCTTTAAAGTATGAGGAATAAGAGAGGACAATATTTCAAGACCAAAAAAGGGATATCATCACCCAAGAGGCACCTAACATTCTAAAAAAAATAATCTATTTTCCCATCATAATAAATTTATTTTTAATGGGACTTATTTCATGCTAAAAAGTAGTTTGAAACGTGTCTATTTCACTTCCTCATGCTTGTGCCTTCCTGAAGTTGAACTGTAGTGGAAAAAAAAGACCAATTCTAATCACCAGAAAGGATACCATTTAGTCCTTTATCTCACGTGTTTTTCAGACAAATATGGGAGTGAAGTGTCTGGTCAAGGGTAATGAGTTTGCGGTATGTTTTCTCCATGTGCTTATTTTTTCTTATTTTAGCATTCCTTCTTTAATCAGATTTCCAAAGCTGAAGCATGGAATACTTTAAAGCTATCATGATACACTTAAAACTTGCCAGCAGAATGTTTGACTGATTTCTGGTCAATAAAATAAAGGACGGCCGTTTCCCTAAACCAGGCAGCCTAAAGATGCAATGGAAACGAGTTGTGTCCAGAACTTTTCTGTCCTAATTGGTGGGTGAGTCCCTGTGAAAAAGGTGGTCCTGCTGCATACTAGATCATACAAGAATGTGGCAAAAACAAAGGACAAAGGTCAACATGCTATCACTGTAATAAATCAATTCCAGGAAAGACACTTTGCTTTTAAATGCTTCCCATGATTTGGATAATCGCCTTCTGAAATTCCTAATATCAACTCCCATTTGCACACAATTAAACTTTCTAAGTTTGAAAGTAATTTGTCTTTTTAGATACATATTGTGATAGTAAGTTTTATAATTCCATGCTCAAGCTAGCTAGATGAATTTAAATAAAAGTATAACCAGATGTTTGATTTGGAAGTCTAACATGAAATTTATAAACAAATATGTTACCTATACATATGTATGCCTGTTTTAAGTTTAAACTTTGTGTCTTATGAATACACTATTTGGTCAATAAAAAAAAACCTCATAATTTTATCATGCTTTTTTTTTTACATTATGCTTTCCCATGTAATTTACCTCTTTAATTTTTATAAAGCCTGGGATTTGAACTAAAGTCCTAGGGTTCTTGAATTGCCTGAGGAAATTCATATTGTCAAGGCAGAAAAGAAGGAAACTTTCTGTGAAGAAGTAATTGAGGGGTTCAACATCCCAACAGCCAAAGCTGGAGACAGTGGTTAAGTCTAAGTTACAAACTGAATAAGTCTAAAAATCAGAGAAAGTTATAGAAATGTAGGGGCTGTAGTTTTCACAATGGTACTCTCAAAAATGTAATCAACTAAAAATGAACAGTTTCATCCTGGCACACCCAGTAGGTTGCTTGGAGACAAATCTCATTCCATCTCTGACTACATAGCTGACCTTGGGCAAATTACTTAACCTCTTGAAGTCTCTCAATTTTCTTCATATGTAAAGAGGAACCACCAGTAGGATGAGGTCTCTGATGAGATAACACTTGTGCCTTGTCTAGCAAGGTGTCTGACACAGGAAATGTTCAATAATGTTGGTTTGCTTCCTTTTCCTGCCAGGCTCTGAGTAATATGTCTCTTTTTCCTTCCCCTAAGCATTTCTGGTGATAGGGACATAGATCAGAAGCAGTGGATCTAGGAGAAAGTTCAAGTTTAACAATAAAACTGTACTTGTATCCAGGTTGTAGATTTTCAGTATGTATAATTTCTGAATCTGAATTATTAATTATTTCATATACCTGGAATAATATATATATAAAAATAAAGAACCATAAAAGAAGACTAAACTTTTTTTCAGAAAGTTTTTATAGCCATTCCATTCTACTGGATTTAATTCCAGCAAAATTAGGCCCTAAAACACATCACTTCTCCCAAAGTGTACTATTTGCCTACTAAGTACAGAACGCTACACTAAAAGGCTAATCGGCAACTTACTGAACATAATAAAGGAGCATGGTGGCTGATGATGTTACCTTCTTACGAGATCAAAGCCAACTTATAGGTTAATTATATGTAAGAATCAAAATAATGTCTATAATAAAACTGGCCACCCTCAGCCCTTAGAACAAATGAAATTTATAGCAAGTTCTTAAAAAGAATACAGTGACTCACATTTTGGCATTAGAAATTTGACATTCCACTCTTTAGAACACATAAGGAAAAAACGTTTTAAGTTTGTACTAAAAGTAATGACTGATAACAGGCAATTCTGCCTTATACAGAAAAACTGATGTGAAGAACTTTGAAATACACACTTGTAAATTCAAATTCTCATGTGGTACCAGGGCTGGAAGAGACTTCATTCATTCATTTGCTCATTCATTCAACATGTGTTTATTGAGAGACTTTGGTGGATTGGGCATATAGATTGGGCAACACAAGTGAAAAACAGTATCAGCAATACTCTTGGTGAGAATAAGAGGTCAACAAAAAGAAAAGAGGAGATATGCAATATTTTGATAAGCATCCTCTGATAACACCATCCAGGAAGATAACACAGTTTCAAGCATTGAGAAACAGAACAGTGGGGCTCATGAGAAGTGAAATAGTAACATTTACTACTGAGGTTCTAATATTTTTATGGTTGTCTATCAAACTTATTCAGGTACCCAATTTCACAATTAGCTGAATAATTAGGTTGTGATTTTTAAAATCCAAGTGAAGATTCCATTTTCTGTGAGGTTTTCTACTGACTGTGTAAAATCAAAGTAAAAGAATCTATATTTGTATAGATAGAACAATAATAATTTTCTCCTACATGCTTTCCTGGAGAGATTATGCCCCTGTCGCTAATGTGTATTCTAACAAACATTCACCTGTGTAGTAAGACCTCTGCATTCCAGTGAGAATTCCTCATAAGACCCCCAAACTGAATTATCTGATAGATAGGGTCTTGGTCTATATTAACTATTAGGAGAAAAGCCTGTGACTCCGGACATTAAGAAATTTTAAGGAGAAATGACGTCAGATGTAACATCAGTTGAAAACACTCTCGTGGGTCATTAATCTAACTAAAATATTAGTATCTCCATTCACCAACAATAAAAACTCAAAAGACATATCTCAAAGGCCCAAGAAATCAGATGAGCAATTCTGAAAAACTATATAAACAACTCCTTTTTTTCCAGATGGCAAATCAGCCCAATGCTGATTTTTCTTACAGAACTTTTCTTACAGAAGAAAAAGAAAGGATAAAATTAAAAAAGGTTCCATGAAATTCTCTTTCCCTAATTTTTCAAAATGAGATCGATAATCTTGCCCTTAAATGATTACAATTTAAAAAATACATAATTCTAAACTTCCCTCAGGGCTTCCTCTGGTATCAAGGTTCGCAGTCCGCGCTTTTCCTTTGTTACAAATGCATTGTAGGGCGGTGCATAACATAAAAATCTGAGTTTTAAGGTGCCACAAAAATAAAAACATGAAACAATAAAAGCCTGTAGCCCATGGGCTTCATATACTTGCTAGTAACCCCATTCAAAAGCATAATGTAGAAAGAAATGTTAAGAGGGAAAGCCATAAAACTAGGCCTCTTTTAGGCTATGTAGAAGACATAGGCCAAAAAAGCAAATTTGAGAAACCATAATATATATTTTTTCAGTTTGCAAGTCTATTTAAAACATATACTCATCACTTATTTATCTAGTAATTGATAAACTATTTCTAAATTTCTTTTTTTTTTCTGTTCACTTTTGGATCACTCTGTGGCTTTGATGAGAAGATTACAGAGAAAGAGTAAAACCAAAATAAATCAATCAATACAGTATTGCTACCAGCTATGAGAAGTGAAGAGAGGTTTCAACATGGATTTCATTACTTGTTATACTGGACCTTTATTTTGCCAGGATCTTGCTCTTACTTTTATGCCATTTAAATAATTTTTCCTCCTTTTTCATTTGAGTTGGGATCCATGAAAAAAACAATAAGATTCATGATATATTTTTAAAAATTAGATACTTCTTTTTGATATCCCAGTGTCTTGGTTTATATATTCCTATTGCAATTAGCCTTTTAAATAATATAATAGGTAGTAGAACTGTAGTACATGGTAATATACATTAAAATACCCATACTAGTGGGTAGACTGTCCAAAATGGGACATGGAATCCTGAAACATCACACCACTTTTCCCTTCTATTAATTTTTTTTCTCCCTAAAACCACTAGATATAAATACCACCAAATTCTGGTGAACTTTCATCAATCCCGCCATGATTCCCAAAGCGTTACATTTGGAAAGGTTTTTACACACACAAAAAAAACAACTTATTTTGTGGCTATAGCGACAGGCTATCAGCTACTCTGTTTTTAAGTTAATAAGAGGGGCAGGAGCCTTTTAGCAAATAAAATGTCCATCAGAGAGATGGAGTCCCGCTGTTGCCTGGATGGGCACCATGAAGCCTTGGGATTCAGAGGGGCTTCCTGAGGACTTTGCCCAGAGCCCTGAGGTGGCCCAGGAGGGAAGCTGCTTTCGTTATCCACAAAGAGGAAGACTGTGATGGCTGGCTGATATGCACACAGGGTAGCTCTGGGTGAGCGCGCAAATGCGAGCGGGAGGTCCCTCTGGCGTGGCAGTAGTAATATCTTACTGGGACGTGGGAGAGGTCATGCATGGATGACATGGAATTGAGGGTGTGGCAAGTGAGAAAAGAAGAGACCCTGCTCTAGAGGGACAAACCCACTTGGTATAATGTCTGCTTCACATGCAAAGCCTGATGGTGATGCTCTGGTTTTCAGCTGGTTGCTCATCTCCTCTCCTTTCAACGTGAACAGGTCTGGATAAAGGTTACAAGTCTCACAAGAGTCAGTGGTAAGTAGTAAGACTCCATAAATACCATAATTCTTCTTTTGTCAGCATGGCAGGAAGCTATTTATTATTTAATATTTCATGCTTTATTTAGGCTCAAAAACAGGTTTTTTTTAGGTGCCTAACACTACCACATTCACAGTGGACATTTTAAGATCCATTACACAGTATTGTATTTATGTAAAATGAAAAAAAAATTGTCCATGAAGGAGATTACAAGAAACTTCTATACAAAGGAACTTAAAAGGCAGGCTTATTATTTATAAGCGGTCTACATTAAATGGCTTGCTTTTAGACAGCAGCAGGCACAGCAATATGTAGGGGCTTTAACTCCCATTTTCCTTATATTTGGGTTTTCAAAGATTATAATCCATTATCAATTCCAAAGATAGTTGGAGCCTTTAAAAGACTTGAGAAATAAAAAGTGGAAATCAGGTTTAAAAAATAGGACAAGAAAAAAAAGAATCATTTCTGGGTCGGCCTTGGATGATGTCATCATAGGCTCTAAATGTAATAGCCGAGCAGTGTACACTAACTCTTGCTGCACATGTAACCTCTAACATCAATGTGGGCAAAACAACGAATATTTCAATAATTTTCTGGCTGAGGAGTGAGATTGAGACGCAAAAGATTAAAGAGAGTTTGGAGTGCCAGGGATGAAACGCTATGAGTGTGTGTGTGTGTGAGTGAGTGTGTGAGTGTGCGTGTGTGAGCGCGCACGCGCACGCGTTGGGGACCAAGGGGAGGAGGCATGAAAACTAACTCTTCCAGCACACACCCCTTTTGCTACTACAAGGGCATCCAGCAATCACATTTGCAATAGTAAAAATGCTCAAGGATCCTACAGTATCTTTTCTTCCACCACCGTCCCTGTCCTCTCCTACAAAGCCCTTCTTGCTTTATGGGTGCCAGGAAATTCTTCAGGGGTTAAATGGGGAAGTGCAGCCACTACCATTGTTGCAATAAATAAATGAATGAACCAGAACGAGCCAGCAATCCATCGCTGGGAAGCAAGTGTTCTTATTTTCTACAATTACATACAGTAGCCGGCAACCATATATTTTTTTAAAAAATTGTTTTATCTTTTAATGTGTGTGTATACATTATAGACACACATGTATCTATACAAAAAGCATAGTGTCCTGCATACACACACATCAAATACCTTTAAAATATTTTTAGCATTATCTTGATGAAAAAACAGCTTTTTAAAAACTGAATATGTTAGCAACTTCATTTTAAAGGCCTTTTATTTTGCACATACAGCATATATAAATACACACACCACACACACACACACACACACACACACACACACACACACACACAAAGGTTGTTTTTTTCCCCCCATGCCGTAGACAATGCTAAAATATCTGAGATCAGGTTGCTATGCCAACAGATTTTTTTATAAAATGAATAAAATTATTACGAGGAAGAAAACATTCTTGACTCCTTTCCTCCCATCCATGAAACCCAGAGAGGCTCAGGGAGGGCGAGAGGCTGCCAGATGGGGAGGAGGGGAAGGAAGGGAAGGTGAGTAGAGGGGTGTTTGCTTACCAAAGATGCTGATTTGATCGTGGCAAAGCGCTCTCGGTTCCGGTAGTGGAGGGCCTGGCTCTGAACTGACTGGGTAGGCCGCGGCTCAGGCCTGGGATCGCCGTGGCCCGCCTCATCCCTTATGAATACATGATCCTGCAGAAATGGATAAAAACAAGGAGAAAGTCCAGCTGTGCTCTTTCCTCGCCGGCTGCCTCTCTCTCACCCCTCTTTCTGCACAAGCACTGCTGTTTGAAATGCATAGTTTAGCTCTCTGCTAGTCCCCGCAGCTCCCACGGTACAAAATGAATAAGCAACACATTGCAGCCTTCAGTTAGGAATGTCAGCTGATCGCTAGTGGGATGCCTTCTGAATCCCTGGCAGGCTTTTTCTTTACCTCCAGAATCACATATATGCAAAAGAAAAAAAGAATAGAAAAAACAATGCAATGTACAGACTCCTTAGAACAGTTTGTTTAAAACGCTGCAACCAAATAATTCCTTTAAAAATGTCATGTCCATGTCTAGCAAGGAGGATGCTGGTGGCTTTTAACATAAAAGCGAGCCTCCGCCTCATTCCCTTGAAAGATCTGCTTTCTCAATTTAATTTTATTTGAGATCTGGTCGGTAGGATCATCGTTCTGCCTAGAATCAGGGTAGGCTTGTGCTGAACTGCCTCTCTATCTTGTGCTGGGAAGATTCGGCAGTCACTGAGGGATCCTGCTTTCCAGTCATGATCGTACACAGTTCTAGCACCTTCTCTCTACAGCTTCTGAAAGGATTTTTTTTTTTTTTTTTTTTTTTAGATTTAAAGAGACAGGCATACAATTTTAACCAAATGATACTTTTACAAATTCTTCCTCAACTCAGGCTTGGTATGGTCACCAGTGTGAGGAAAGCTGAAATTGAATGCCCTTGACTGATTTAATCAAGTCTTATGCTTCTTGATAGGCAAAGATGATTAATCTTATTGCAACGCCCAGTGAAAAATAACATTCCCTTGAAGGATAGTAATGGATGTTTCTTAAAAGCAACTGAAATGACTTTTAAAGGGGAAAATGCTTTCAAAGGGTGATGTGTCTCTCTATAAAAGATGGAGTGGTCAGTCAGTAAGTAGCTCTAACCCTGTCAGAGAAGAAGACACTGTAATAATTAATAGCTCAAAAACATGTACAACCATGGGGGATTTTTAAATAGTACATGTTCAGGACAGTGAAGGAGAAATTAATTCTCTTGCTGCCCTAGGGTTTTAGGAGAAACCATTTGTGAGAAGTCAGGTTTGCATTTTGTCCATGACTATTTGAAATTTTTAAATAATTTCCTTCATCAGCCAACAAAATGAAAGGTTTAGAAAACACAAAATTTTATTATATAGTCTAAAATTTTGAAAAGTCAAAACACATATCTTATTCAATTTTACATTCAGGTTTTTACATAAAAGCCAAGAGCCAAAATTAAATTCATCATTGGGCTGATGATGAATTTTTTATTTCATAAATTTACAATGCTTCAGAATGTTGGGAAGGTATCTTACCATTACATCTATATTTATAGATTTCCCTCCCCCACCCCCAACATAGTGTATTGTGGTCTATTTTGTTTTCAAATAATGAAGGGATCTTAAATGCCATTGAGGGCACATTTATCAAATTTAAGGGATGTTCTACCACTGTACTGTCCAATAAGATAGCCACTAGTCACATAAATATTTAAATCAATAAAATGTAAAATTCAGCTCCTAAGTCATACCAGCTGTTTCAAGGTACACGCTAATTATGGCTACCTTACTAAACGGTGCAGATCTAGATAATTTCCATCACTGCAGAAAAGTTCTGCTTCCAAGTGCCATAGGTTAAAAAGGCACCTCAACCCATAGTTTTGAAATTTATTTAAAAAAAAACACAAAACCAAACATACTTGATAGGTCAATTAAAATTTTTCTACATTATTTTCTGGGAAATCTAAACTCTTATTTCACAGGGCAAAGGAAGATTAGGTGTGGGACTGAGATGTATGCGCTAAGTTTAGGTTCCAGAGAGGAAGGCACTGGGGTCTGCTACCATTAACACTGCTGAATATTTATGAATAAATTACATGTATCTCCAAAATTGATCTTACTTAATATTACAGTCCCAGGAAAGCAAGAAGGTTTTAAATGCCAGCAATCAGAACAGAAGACTAGGTTGAGGCCTGCGGTTTTACAGGAGGCCTTGGCACGTCATAGTTTTGGTGAGGGTTAGATAACGTTGCATCGACTGAGAGCGAGATCTCAAATGATGCGGCAGCCGCTAAGTTTCAAATTATTATAACTTTATTTACAAAGATGACCAGTGATACCAGAATCCACATTGTTCATGTAATAGAATAAAACAAAATATATTTATGTGCAAATCTGTGTAATTTTTAACATTATTCCTTTGTTTTCTCTCAGATAAAAAGGAACACTTTTGGGTTAGGACCCTGCTTATCAAATTAAAAGTTACATTACATTAGCTATGCTTTGTAACTCGGGGATATTGCGAAACACTGGAAAAATTAAAACTTGAAATCATAGTGATTTTAGTTGACACATAGCTAATAACTCAGTAACGTATATACTAAAAATAATGCTATATTAGTAGTCTAAAGAATAGGTCCAAAATTTTAATCTACTTTAAATATAATATAATGCTAACAGTATAATCTTTGCTTTACACCCTAAAAATATTTTTCCTTTTAGAAAAGAATTTCTTGTTTTCCACAGCAGCTTTATAACAGAGATCACCAACAAATACTAAGTGTCTTAAATATTATATAAGAGACTACAAAATGGGGCAAAATTTTAGGCTAACAGTGGATATACATTTCAAGTACATAGGGAAATGATTTTTAAAATATTCAACTCCTTTGCATCAAACAAATTCAAAACTCTGAAGACAACTTAAATAATGAAGTCATTTTGAAATGGGGGGATGTGAGATGTGACTTGAGAAGCAAGTATGTACAAATTAAAATATCTACTTTACTGGATATATTATCCGTTGGTTATATTGTCCCCTCAAGTAGTAGTGCCTTTGACTATGATTATAACTGGCCCCCGGAGTTTCTGATCTGAACACATTTTAAGATTAATAGCTGAAAAGGTCAAATTGCTACTTTATGTAGTTAGAAACCAGTGAAGATTATTTACAAACGATGATGAGAGGGCCAACATCTTCTTTGATGTTAAAGAATGATTTCTGAATATTAAGAACAATTACTGTGTTCTACCTTACTAAGACAAAATATATGACTTGGTTATAAATTATCTTTAAAACATTATTACCCAAGAATAAACAAACTAGTTTTTGAAATACCAATATGATCAGAGACCAGTTTTAAGTAAATTTATGTTAACCTGGTAAATTTATAACACTCTTTCATCATAAAAATAAAACTTCTGCAAGTTTAAAAAAAAGCTATTATGTTAGTTTGAAATCTTTAGTAAGAAGAATTGAACTTTTAAAAAACACAGTGAAATATGTGAAGCAAGAGGCACAAACTTTACTATCATACATTGGACAAGAGGCTCTACGTTTTTTTTTTTTGAGGGCAGTGTCACTGGCCCTCACATGTGGGATCCAAACCAGGGCTGCTGGCGTCCCAAGCCAGCTCTTAACCACTGTGCCACTCGGCCGGCCCCGGGTTCTACTTTTTATTGAGAAGATTTTCCTTAAGTGTCTGAATACTTATGCTTCTAAAATGGAGATTTAGGTGTAGTCACTTGTTCGGACTTTCTAGCTTAACTTGAAATTAGTCCTAGAAATCATTTGCCGGGGCTCTGTGAAGTTTTGGGTGTATCTTTCTCACATGAATCATACTTGTCCATCTGCACGAGATTATGGGCTCTTTGAAGGCAGAGTAAATGTGGTTTGAAAAATCTCAGTCACTACGGCATGTAGTATAGTGCTTGATACTTAGTAGGCACTCAGTAAATGTTTGCTAAATAAATAAGCTCAAGAATATAGGTCTTGGGCCAGCTGAGTGGTGCGGTGGTTAAGCGCTGGCTTGGGAAGCCAGCGGCCCCGGGTCAGTCCCACATGAGGGCCAGTGACACTGCCCTCAAAAAAAGAATATAGGTCGGACATGCTGGGGAAACGACATTTTCTCTTATATTATTTATCTGAATTCAAATCTGTATTTCACAAAAACCTGCCACTCTGCACTCTAAGAAAAGTGTAAAATAGTGACACACCACAGAAACACACCTTGACTTGACATTGGGGTCAGGTGGGGGCACAGGGGGAGAAGGGAATCTAAAAACAGCTTTTAGGTAGTGATGAGAAATCTTTTAATAGATTCCAACACTATTAATGCTGTGGAGAAAGGATCAGCAAACCCATCTCTCTTTTGTTTTGTTTATTTCTAAATTACTCCATTATTGCCCAAGCAGGTGTAACTATCAAAAGCTGGCACTAGAGGAAGGGGAGAAGAAGATGGAAAAGGATACCTTAACCTGGACGGACAGCTATTAGGGAGAAAAAATGACCAGTGGATGCTGAGGATCAAGATGTTACTACAGACAGGTGGTTTATATGGCTGCTCCTGTTTAAGAAACATTACCTTCACATGTTAATTTACCTTTACTTTGCCAAATGCGAGTTGAAGAGTCAAAGACCCGCCCTAATCTTCAGCAAAAAATAACAGGAAAGACCACTGATGCAAGTGAGAATTAAACTAGAACATCCTATCCCTTCAAGGACGTTTCTTTTTTTCTTCCTTGAAAATGGTGAAAGCTGTTATTTTTTTCAAAGAAGGAAAAAAACTGACTAATAGGAAGGGCCAAGTAAGCTCTAGGAGTTAGGACAGAATGATTTAAAAAAAAAAAAAAAAAAATCTCTAAAAGGGGGCCATGATGGCTAGTGATCTTTAGGGATACTTAAAATAACAAATTAAAGGACAAATACTTTTAATACATGAAAGTCTAATGATCTGTATTAATAGAAGGCAGCAGCAGGCAAAGATAACTGATTTTACACTTTAACAAAATAAATATACCTTTTAGTTGACAAATTAAGAAAACAGACTTTGTTGTTTAGGAGGATATTAAGATCTGTTTGCTACAGCTATAATATTTACATAATAATGCTAAAAGAGTAGGGTGGAGGCTGGGAAGCAGGCAAGGTGACAGCCAAAAACTAATCTGGATTAAAGGTTTGCACTGGAATCGCTTGTGAATAAATAATCAACCATAGGGGTGCTGAGTTGTTTCCTATAAAAGTTCACAAAACATTTATGTGACCGTCTTCCTATGTGATAGATGCTGTGCTCATTGGTTGGTGAAGAGACACGTCCTTGAGGAACTACCAGTCTAGAGAGATGGTGATAGTCTTGTTATTAGAAAGAGCAGTGTGGCAACACCAGCAAGAGGAAAAAAATTAGTGCTTACAGTTTTTGTCAGAATATACGTTTAGACTTATCAAATCATTCTTGCTCAAAAAGAAGATTACATTAGGATCCCTTCCGGGTCCAGGAAAGACCAGAGTAGAGGCAAAGACTGGAGAGAAAAGAGTAACCTGAAATTCTGATGTCCAAGGAGGTTTTTCAGTGGCCCAGTTTACATTTTTGGGGCTTGATTGGTGATAGGTCTGTCCGCTAAAATCAGGGCATCTGTATTCTGGGTGCAGAGCAGTTCACTGCAAGTCACACTGTTACTAGTTATACATGGCCTTTAAAATTAAGTTTACTTCCTATATAAAATGGTAATCTGTTTCACATCCATGATTTGACTAATTTAGGGGATGTCTGCTTGATTGTAACAATCTCGGGGACAAAAAAATTCCCCATACTTATTCTTACAGATTGACATTTATTAAGAATGTCCTGATTGTCTGGAGTATTATTATTGGAGGAACTCTTCATTTAAGTCTTTCTAACCATAAAGATGATACCTAAAATTATTTAACCCTTTTAATCCATTATGTTTAATGAATCAAGACAGCATGATGTTTACTATCTGGTGATTAATTCATTCCCTGTGTTTTGCTATTGTTGTTCGTTCATTCATTCTGCGATTATTTACTGAGTGCCTATGTCATGCCAGGCACTGGTACAGGTGTGCAGATCCAGTGCAGAACAAGGCAGCCACAGTCTCTGCCCTAACAAAACACACATTCTACTCATAAAATAATAGATAAACAAGTTAATAGGTAATATACTTTTAGGTAGTGAGAAGTATTAAATAGAAAATAAAATAGGATAATGAGATAATGGGTAGAACCGTGTTTATAATATGATCATTTAGTGACATACAAGCTTTTCTAAGATTCTGGACCTGACCCATGCAAAACTGGTAAATGTTTTGTGTAACAATATTGATTGCTTTCTTCCTAAAATAACCTTTGTGGTCACAAATGATGACAGACTCAGAAATGCACCACCCAACTCCCCCTTTAAGGAAGGACATGCTACTGGCAGTCTTTGGCTGTCAGCTTTTAGGGACTGCCTCAGCTGCAGATGGCAGCCTGGCCCTTGCCCAAGTTCACACCCTTCCCAGGTGGCTCAGATTCAGTGACTGATCTGGGTGGGGGGATTGAGGCCAGGCCATTCTGGCCCAACTCTAAAGGGTCAATTTAGCCCCAGAGCTCCTTGGGGTGTTGGTTGAGGCTGCCCCTGGGCCTACATCTCAGCTTAGCTTTGCCTTCTGACCAATGCTGCTTCCTTCTCTTCCCTTCCATGGTATTCATTTCAAAGGAAACTCCAAAAAACCCCCCAAAAAACCTAAAACAAAACCCTGCCATGCTAAACTGTCTCAGTTCTGTTTCCTGAAGAATCCAACCTGCAATATAAACGTTACCTGTACCTACATGTAATATATTGTACTTACCATGCCATCTGCATAGAGAAGAAGGGACTGATCAGGGCAGTGGCTTTTAGGAAAAATAAAAACCCTTTTGCAAGTGACATTTTAAGTGGAATCCAAATATATAATGTAAGAGAGAAGAGCAGACCTGTTCTGGGTGAGGTGTGGACGAGGTCCGCTCCTGAGGCACCTCTTTACCAAATAGCTTGAAAATCACATTAGAGATTTGCTTCTTTAAGGATTACAGGAATAGAAGCACAGAATTTTAGATCTGGAAGCCATCTCTGAAATCATACAGAACAACTCCGAATTTGACAGATGGAGTAACTGAGGCTCAGAGAGGTTTGTGACTTGACCAAAGTAAAATAAAACTAACAGCGCAGGCAGAACTATAAACTAGTTTCCTCATGCCTAGAGTCCATTATAAAAAATTTTCTATTGAGAGTTTAAGATCTTAGTTCATTTATGTTGTCGAGCGGAGAACTTTTAGGAATTCATGAAAATCAACAAATATAAACTATCCGAATAAAGATGACATATTTTTAAATGCAGGTATATCATATTTAACATTAAGTTTTCATATATAGTATATTCTATTTTTATAGCCTGCTTGTATTTCTTTCTTTTTTATTGTGCTAAAATACATATAAATTTACCATATTAACCATTTTTAAGTGTACAGTTCAGTGCTATTAAATATATTTATAATGTTGTGCAACCATTATCACCATCCATCCCATAACTCTTTTCATCTTGTAAAACTGAAACTCTATACCCATTAAACTAAAACTTTCCGTTTCCACCACTATTCCACTTTGTATCTATATGATTCTGACTACTCTAAGTACTTTATATAACGTAATCATACGGCACTTGTCTTTCTGTGACTGGCATATTTCATTTAGCGTGATGTCTTCATGGTTCATCCATGTTGTAGCATGTGTCAGAATTCCCTTCCTTTTTTATTTTTTTGAGGGTAGTGTCACTGGCCCTCATATGTGGGAGCTGAACCAGGGCCGCTGGCTTCCCAAGCCAGCGCTTAATCCCTTCCTTTTTAAAGCCAAATAACATTCCATTGTATGTACAGACCACACGTTGCTTCTCCATTTATCCATTGATGGACACTTGGGTTGCTTCCACAATTTAGCTACTGTGAATAATGTTATAATGAAGATGGGTGTACAAATATTTCTTTGGAACCCTGCTTTCAATTCTTTTGGGTATATACCCAGAAATAGAATTGCTGGATCATACGGTTCTATTTTTAATTTTTTTTAGGAACTGCCATACTGTTTTTCCACAGCAGCTGTACCATTTTACATTCCTACCAATAGTGCACGAGGGTTCTAATTTTCCCACATCCTTGTCAGCACTTGTTTTCTGGGGATTTTTTTTGACAGTAGACATCCTAATGGGTGTGAGGTGGTATCTCACTATGTTTCGATTTGCATTTCCCTAATGATTAGTGATGTTGAGCATCTTTTCATGTGCTTATTGGTTATTTGTATATCTTCTTTGGAGAAATGTCTACTCAAGTCCTTTGCTCATATTTGAGTTGAGTTGTTTGTTTTTTGGTGTTGGGTTTCAGGAGTTATCTATATAGTCTAGATATTAATCCTTTATTAAATATGCAAATATTACATATACAAAATATTATTGGTGCAATTATGATTCACAAATATTTTCTCCCATTCTGTGGGTTGCATTTTCATTTGATAGTGTCTTTTGATTAGTCTGCTTATATTTTAAAGTTAACTCAATCAAAGCTTTATTTGCAAAAGTTTTTCAATTTTCTCCCATCACATTTCCTCTATATGTCTCATAATAAAAAAGAAATACATTATGTAACTTAAATTCTTCCTGGCAAACATTTTTTGTGGACCAAATACAACTAACTTCTACTTCAAAATATAAATTAACACCTATTCTTCTTAAGTGATTACATTAGGGAGAAAAAACAACATATTACCACAAGAGAGCTCTATACCAGCACGGCAAAATTAAAATTAAACCCCCTAATGAGTGTGAGACCAAGATCTTGTTTCTTGTTGATTATAGCAGTAGCATCTTTTTTCGAATTCCGGGTGCCCATTTGAGAGGTCCTGGAGTAAAAGGATCCAACAGATTTCTCTTCTTTTGCTCTCTATACCCATGGAGCCCCAAAGGGAGTGGAAAGGAAAGTGCCAGATGTTAGCTCCATGACAGCTTCTAAAAAGAGAGCCTAGCAAAACCTTCCTTTCTACCCTTCAAATAGATGATTGCTAACCTGTGTTCAAAGGAGGCCAGGTGGCAATGTTGAGCTCTTAGCAGATTTCTGCAGCTGTCTGGTGTCATGCCTCTCCTCAAAATGCTTCCCTGGCTTTCTGTAACCTGGGTCCTTACTGTCTCTCTGGTCTCTATTGATTCTCCAGATGGCTCCCCATGCTCTGACCACTGACCTTTCCCCTCTTCTTTAAATATACGAAGTTTGTCTCAGGTACTCTGTACTTGTTGCTTTCTGACTCGCCCCCATCTCTCACCCCGTTCGCTAACTTCCACTTGTCTTTCACGTTTTAGCTTAAATGTCACTTTGTTGGGTAGGCTTGGCAACTACTCCCTGCTAGGCTAAATCCTCCTTTTACCCAGAATAAGGTTTCTAATTATATGAAATAGTAATTAGCATGATTACTTGCTTAATCGCCCCTACAGACAGTAAGCTCCATGAAAGCACCGGGACTGTTTAAGATCCTTCGTACCCACAGCGCCTGCTACAGCTCCTGGCTCATAGTCGAGGTCCTCACCAACATTAGTTGAATAAATGAATAAGTTAACCAGTTCAGAAAAATAAATGTGTATCCCTCCACTATTCACGACCAGGGACCAATATATTTTCTCCTGCCCTTCATCCTTATCTGTTCAATTTCCTTTTCCTCCCAAGAAAAATGCACAACCAATAGAAGTCTCAGTGAAAAAATTCTTAAACATGGTCTCTCACTGGAATTAGAATGTGATCGCTGCCATTTATTAAAATAAGTACACACACCTCAAATATACCTAATAAGGAAAAAATTATAAGTGATTTTTTTTTTCTCTATAATTCCATACTATGGATTTCTTACCGAAAGTCACTCAAAACACTTGGGAATTCCTCCAAAGAATTACTGATAATTCTGTGAAACACTCACCTTACAGAAACCGCTTTGAAAGAAGCTTAAAAAAATTTTTCCCCATAAAGTATTTTAACTTACGAACCATGACAGGCTTGTATAAAATGAGGATCTTCAATTGGAAAAGTAAAGTAAAAAAACAAAACAAAACCAAAACAGAATCATTCTTTTAAAAGTCAGAATATTTAAGCTGACAGAGAGCTAGTTTTAGAACTGGAAACAATAAATCCAAGAAACGACAGAAAAGAGTAGAAAGTGCTTCTAAACAAATATTACCTTGGGAATATACATTAAGAAACATACTCTGAAAGAGTACACTTCTAAGAGGGCACACCCAAGGAGTTTGACTCAGGAAGCTTTTAAAGACTACAGTCTTAAGGTTTTTGGTTTTAAGAAGGACTTATTGGTTTCTTTGACTTAGAGATTTATGGATTTAAAATTTTTTATTTACTGATGGTGGCTAACATCAAAATCACAAGAGAGGAAGAGGAAGAAACAGGTGCAGATATAGCTTGTACAGTCCTGCGTGACTTTTTTACTATAAGAGAACTAAGTATTCGGTGCCAGGTGTAGTCCCATAGTTCAGTTGTAAAAAGGTAACGTGTCTATCTGGATGCTAAGTGACCTGAGCTGGCTTCACTAGGCTGGAGAAAGCCTAGAGCCCTGAAGGGGACTGTGACACCTACCTTCTTGTGCACACCAGAGGAAGTGGAATTAACTGTGATTTCGTCATCGTGCATCATGGCAAGTTCAGAGCTGCTCTCGTCCATGACCTCTTGCATGCTATTCACACTGCTGCTCTGGCTGCCTGTGCTCACAGACACGCTGGGGATGGAATGGTTGCTGCCCAGGCTGTCCATGTCCCTGCTCAGGCTGTCCTATAAAAATGAGGTGCTCAGGTTAAAAAAAAAAAATGACTGGAGATAAAGCGCCAATCCATTGACTAAGCTATTAAACACACTAGATTTTACAGTGCCAAGTTGCTTTTCTGCCAAATCTGCAAAGAGAAACTTTTTATGTAGCAACTCCACTACTCCCCCACCATTTTCAGACAAGTCAAATTTACTTCTGTGCCTTCCCCAGGGGCCATTCTGGACATGAGTCACAAGGCTCCAAATGCTTCTGTCTTAGGGCTTTCCCTCTGTCATATGCAACTATCATATCGCTCTTCGGTAAGCAGAATCAGGCCAGGTTTGGAAGGGACCTTCAGGAACACTGAGGAGCTAGAGAAAGACTGCAGGCGACTGGGCAGGTGACCTCTAGGATATTTGCAAATACAGCAGTGGTCACTTGAAACTAAAACTGAGTGAAAAGAATTTTCAGCTATTTGACAAGCAATAGACACCTCTGCAAATCGTTATTGAGTAACTTCATATCTAAGCAGGGATATTAATTCTATTGTCCTGGATAGGTAATTAAATTCTGCCTCCCTCAAGCAAGTCTGCTTACCTCTGTAATCTTATTAAATGTATCTGTTAAATAATACTGGTAGTCATCACTACTAAAGACTACTATTTGAGAAGTGGTAAAATAATCAGAATATATAATTTATCCATCATGATGGGATATCTTCTGATATAAGATTAAATAATATAATTAAAGCAACTTAGTTGCAAATAAACCCTATTTTCAAAGTAGCATATGTACATATATAACTTTAAAGAATTGTTACTTAGCAATATAAGGAATCACTGGCATAGGTAATTGTGGTAAAATGATGGATAATACATTATATTTTTAATAGATTTATTTTCCCAATTAAAGGGGATTTTATATATGCAATCAAGAGATTTTATAGTTCAATTAAGCTTTCTGAATTTTACTTTTATAATGATTGATAAAGTTTTATTTTCTTTCATATTAAAAAGCTAAAATAAAATTCATCATTCCTTTCCCCTTTTTTATCTCGTTTTAGAATCCATGCTCTCATCCTCGTGCTCCTATCCTACGCACTTCCTGAGCTCCCTCTATCTTCAGTGCCTCTGTCCTGCCCCTTTCTCTCTGCATTTACATATGAAGAGGCCTGCCCCATATTTATGTAACTCTCCACATACTGTCCTTTGCCACTTTTCCTTCTTAGCCAGATTTATGAACCTTAAAATAACCAACTTTTGCTGTCTCTATTTTGTCACTTCCCATTTATTCTACAACCCACAGTAATCTTACTATTCATTCCAACTATTGCTGTAAAACTGCATTTACTAAGGTCATTGAGAATGCCCTACTTGTAAAACCCAGTTAACGGTTTTTTCTGGTCCTTGTCTAACTTGACCTCTCTGTGGTAGCTGATGGAACTGGCTGCTCCCTCCTTGGAGCTGTGTACTCTTTAATATCTGCATTGCCTTTATTTCCCTTTTCTGATATGGCACGGGATCACTTTTCATTCTACATTCAACTCTTTGTTTCATGATCATTTTAGCGCGCTTAACTCCCAACTAACTACCCTTTACACTGAGACCTCTTTCCAATGTTCTGGACTTTTTTCCTAGCCAACTGCTAGACATCATTGTTCAGGTATCCCGACTGCCATTACGCTTACCCCAACCAATCCTTAAGGTATTTGAAAGAGAAACCAGGAAATCATCTCTCCTTTGAAAACTTCACCTGTAATACTATGTCTGTATAAGCATAAGATGCCAGGACCTTAAACGCCATGGGCACCAAACTGAAATCATCCTAAACCTACTCTTTCCCTCCTTGGTTCTTTTTCTGTTCTTAGTACTAACATCCTCTAGTTACCTAGGCTCAAATGCTCAGTCACCTTGAACTCCTCCCCTTCTGTCACGGTCACTTGCAACGAGAAGCACCGTAGTATCAAGTCTGACTCTACAATGTTTCTCAAAACTGTTCTCTTTTCCGGCATGCCCAGTGACACTGCCCTTCTTACCTCTTGCATGGACTATTATCCAGAATGTCGCCCATTCAAATCTATCTTACGCTCTGTTGCTAGGATAACCATCCAAAGTACAGCACCTTCCTGAGTCTAAAAGGCCCTAAGCCCTCCTGTCAAAAATCCTCCATACAACCTTCACGAATCCCCACTAGCAGACTCATCTTCTCCCCACCACGGGCCCCTGCATAGTGATATCACTTTATAGCTTTTTTCATATTTTGTTTTATAAAACTTACTTTATGACTGTCTCTTTTGCAACTCGGTGTGTTTCTTAAGGCAGAGAGCATCAATTACATTTTTATCCCCAAAAGTGTTTTTGATAGTGCCCAGTCCAGAACTTTTTCACATAGTAGGCACTCTCTAAGTGCCTGCTAAAATAAATTGAACCTACTTCTTCATCCTCCTGTGACTCATTCAGGGGTCCATTTCGTGTCTCTTGGAAAAGGATTTTTTTCATTTTTCGGTACTGTAGGTTATCTAGTTCACGAACAGCATCTTTTGTCCTCTGTATGAGGTCAATCAGGACACGTAGCGGCCGGTCTCGTCGAACGAAGTCATGCTAATTGAGGAGAAAAAAATAAAAACTGATGAGAAAACCTGTTTTTAGGTGCAAGATGTAGACAGAGTACTACATGGCCATAAAACAGTTTTTTGGATTTTGTAGAAATAACAAGATATGATTTTCATTTCATGTAGCCTCTCCTATTATATGAAGTGGGTCACGAGATAACCAGGTGCTTTTCTCTTTTTTTTCAAGCCCCATTTTTGTGGACTTTGTCCTGGAGTTCACATGAGAATTCTTGAGGTTTACACCTTATCATACAAGTAATAACAATAATGGGAACTTTAAAGAGTGGCTGAGTGGCTTATAACTTTCAAATCTGAAATTATATAACAAGCAAAAGCAATGCAGAAGTATAGAGTATTCTTGTTATAGCCTGCCTCCATCCTCCTCCCACCCTATGCCACCCCTTTAAAAACAGACTTGTGTATGTTTTCTGTTTCTATGGTTATAATATGAATATATAGTATATGCTTGAAAATACGACAGCTCTTCAACTTCTTCAGAGGTCGGAATTTGGCAACTTGGTCTTCTCTTTACAGAGTTGTACCACCAGAAATAAGGGACAAGGGCCTCTGAGGAGTAAAAACAACTGCCCCCAGATCCATAAACTCTTCTTGGTATAAATGGCCCCCACTTTCAATGTTATCAATGATCTTTAACACATATTCTGGTTTCCTGGTTTTTCAGCCTACAGCAGGTTTGAAAGCGGGCATAAAAGTGGGAGAAAAAGGATTGAGAACTGTCAGAGGTAAGGTTATGTGTTGTAAAAGGAAGTACACTTTGAAAGTTCTCTGACAACCTCACAGTAAAAATTCCATGACGAACACACCTACCAACCAACAAAATAAAAATGAACAAAGGTTTGTTGGCTATTTTGCAAAGGGGTAAGTGCCCTGTGTATATTCCTTTTATACTCCAAGTAGTGTTCACAAAACACTACTGTTTCTGAGCCAGCAAGAAGTGGAATTATGTTCGTTATACTTTCTTTAGAAGGCGGGGAAGTACATCACATATTTTGATGAGATTACCACAGAAAGTGATCCAAAGTAGGAGGATAAAGTTTTGTTTTTTTAAAGGAAAAGGTTCAGTTATGTGGAAAATTCACTTATGTGAAATTATAATTTGAAGATATTGGGAAAATGAGATATAATGTGGTAGACCTTAGAGGATGGAATAGATTTAATTTCTTTGTAAGTAAAACAGATGTAAAGAGGAACAGAACCATTGTGAGAAGCAAAAAAAAAATTTTTCCATGTCACCCTGACTTTGCTGTCAGGGAGATTGTGGGTTTTGCTCCTGCTTTTATAAAATATCTCTTCCTCTGCAGAGAGTCCTTTCTGAAGATGAAACACCATCCCCGGAAGTAAGTGTAGCCTGCATATTTCAAGATGAGCACGTAAGGAAGAAAGGAAATTATTTTGCTACTCTACTGCTTGCAATTATACAAGAGCAAATTGGCTTTTGGTAAACTTCCAGCTATAATTTAGGATCGCTGAATTTCAGAGCAGGAATCGCTCTTAGAAATTCTTTTATTTTCAAGGTGAGGAAATTTAGGCTCAGAGAGGTGAAGTGATTTACACAGCTAAATAGTGGAGGAGCTAGGGTCGCAAACAGGGTTTCTTTATTTTGGGGTTTGTTTTCTGGCGGCCCATTATTTTCTAAAACATAGATTTGATCGTGTCATTCACTGTGAGAGATACTGTGTCCAATTTCTACCCCATTCCAACCTCTTTTCCTTGTCTTCCTTTGTTGTAAGCATGAGAAAATAAAAAGGTTGAACTCAAGCCTTCTTTGCAGTTACAGATAACAATGTGACTGAGTTCTGGACAATGAGATATAGGCATAAGTCCCTGAGGAAGGCTTTGTTTTCTAGAATAAAAAGGTAAGGCACGGGCCGGCCGAGTGGCTCTGTTGGTTAAGAGCTTGCTCAAGAGTGTGAGCTGAGCTCTGAGCAACAGCAGTTTGATGCCCAGCTGGAGCTGAGCTGCAGCTGAGCTGCCAACAGGTGGCAGGATGGCTCAGCTAAAAACAAACAAATAAACAAACAAAGGTAAGGCACATGAAGAGAAGGCACTTTGCCTTTTGCCCTTCCTCCTTTCTCCTGCCTGGAATGAAGACTTGAGTCCTGGAGAAGCAGGGCCCATTTTGTGACCAAGCTGAAAGCCGCATGCTAAGCATGGTAAACCAGGAAGACAGGAGCTAGAATCAGTGGCAACACTGTGAATTGCTTACAGCTCTGGACTGCTTATAACACTTCCTTTCCCAATGTCCTGGACTTCCTACTGCATGACATAATCAAACTCTTACCTCTTTTAGCCTTTTAAAACTGATACACTCAATCTCTTAAAAAAACATCTCTCTGGGCCGTCCAAGTGGCGTGGTGGTTAAGTACTGGCTTGGGACACCAGCGGCCCCGGTTCGGATCCCACATATGAGGGCCAGTGACACTGCCCTCTTAAAAAAACAAAAAACAAAAAAAAACACCTCACTGTTTCCAGGTCCTTCTATAGCCAGGTCCCTGTTTGTATTTCTAGGCTCAATCCCAGTCATTCTTACTCCTCCTTTCCCACAATGCATAGTGTAGTCTAAAGAATTCTTGCCCATGCCATGTGTTCCACGCCCGCGTGCTTTTGCTCATGTTCTCCTGCCTGAAACCCCATCTTTTGTTCTCTGAACTCTTAGAAAAAAGGTTCTCCGACCCTTGGGCCGGCCGAGTGGTGCAGTGGTTAAGCGCTGGCTTCGGAAGTCAGCAGCCCTGGTTCGGGTCCCACATATGAGGGCCAGTGACACTGCCCTCAAAAAAATAAATAAATAAATAAAAGGTTCTCTGACCCTTTTAAAAGAATGATTTTTTTGTTCTTGGAAATGGGATTACTTTAAACATTTAAATAATACAGAAAAATGCATAAAAAAAAAATCACCCAAAATTCCACCACCCAACTATAAATATTATTAAATTATGGGATATCATTCTAAACATTCTCTTTCTCTCAGAATGATGAATATCTAGAAATAATTTTACATGAGAAGCTTATTAGACTTGCTAATTTTAACATTAATCTATTAAATTAAGGTATACATAAATTTAACAGAACTAGAAGAGACTGAAGTTATAAAATAATCGATTAACTTTAGTTATAATTTCTTCACCAGGAGTTACCAGTTCCTAAGAGATCCTCTAAAGTTAAGGGGGGGAAAAAAAGATTATGGTAAAGCTTTAAGAAACTGGAGTTATTTATTTAAAACAAACAAACAAACAAAAAATCCAATGTATTTTAGTAACTATTACTGGCCATCTACTCTGAAAAATAAGAAAATTAGTACACTTACATTTCTTTCCTATCCCTAGTTTTTTTTTTACTCGTTATTTTTACGTTGTCAACGTCTGTAACGTTTACCTTCTGCTCTTTAACCACATCAGTGATTTTACCGTAGTTCTATATTTAAATGGATTCAACGTGAAGGTGACATTTTAACGTCAGGAAGAAGATGTGAAGAAAAAAGCAGATTATTTAAAAATATTTAGACTAGATAGCCAACTGGAGAAACAAAAAAATGAATTCTTTATGCCAAATTTCTGCATAACCTTCCCCCCAAAATCTGGAATAAAGAATGTTAAGAGAGAAATAGAGAAAAAAAATATTTGCAAGATCTACTACAAGTAAATAAGGAAAAAATCCAACAAGCCAACAGACAAATGGGCAAAGATCATAGAGTGTTCACAGAAAAGAACATAGAAATGGCTTTTCAATATATGATAGATGCTCAACGTAACTCATAATAAAAAAACACAAATTAAAACTACCGTGAAAAAGTTTCTCACTGATCTGAATAGCAAAGTTCAAAAAGTTTTGGTCCTCATTCTTTGTTAGTATAAATTGGTTTAATTTCTTTGGAGGACAATTTGGCAACATCTGTTTAAATTTAAAATCCACGTTCTCTGATTAGCAATTCTACCTCTAGGGATTTATTCTTTAGATATCTGTATACAGGTTTAAAACGACACATGGACATGGATAGTCACTGCAGCACAGTTGTAAAAGCAAAAGATTACAAACACCATAAATGAGTTGGTTAAAAAGGTTATGGTCATTCTGAGAATATTATGGAGCCATTAAAAAGAATGAAGTTGATCGGCATGTAGTAATACAGAACAATACCCAAAACAGACTATAAAGTTTTTAAAAAATCAAGGTAAAAGTGTTTATAGTTTGCATCACTGTGCAAAAATTACGAAGAAATTACTTCCCTATGCAAAAAAATATCTCTAGAAGGACATGCAGAAAATTGGTAAGAGTGGTTGCTAACTCTCGATAGGGATCTAGAATGACAAAGGACTTTGACCTCTCTCACTCGACCTTCCACTGTATTTGTACCTTCTGTAATTTGTTATTACCTATTCAAAATGAAAAATGTAATCTCCTTACCCATGCAAAATAAATAATAAAAAAATCCTTTCTGCCAATCTAAATTCAATGTTCACCATCAGTCCTTTTAACCAGTTTCTCCAGTCCCTAATTCATTCTTTCTTTCTTCTTCCCCAACTTTCTGTCTGTCTCTTTTTTTTTTAAAGATTTTATTGGGGAATTGGGGGAGGGGAACTGCGTTGGGGAACCGGGGAAGGGGAACAGACAAGTTGCTGTCTTTTTGTTTTTCAGTCTAGTTATGGAGGACGTTGCTTCACTGGCCCATGTTGGCATCATCATTGCGCTCCTCCTGGATGAGGCAGATTGGTCACCAGCCTCTGGATTGTTGCTCATGGCAGCTATTGGCAGCTCACGCTGGCTGCCGGCCGCTCATTGTAGCCTATGACATCCCACTGCAGCAGGGGCTGTAGCCTAAACCGTTGCCGGGGACTCACAGCAGCCCAGCTCCAGGTGGAGCTGTTGTGTTCACCATCTTAGCTGTAGAGGGTGCAGCATCACTGGCCCTCATATGTGGGATCCGAACTGGGGCTACTGGCGTCCCAAACCAGCTCTTAACCAATACGCCACTTGGCCGGCCCTCTCTCTTTTTTGTTTCATCTCTAGATTGGTTGGTATTTGCTGAGTAATTTTTTTTTCTTTTAAGAAAAGAAAGTTGCCTAAAGTGTAAGGCTTGAAAATGTCATCTGTTGGGGCCAGCCGAGCGGCGCGTTGGTTAAGAGCTGGCTTGGGACGCCAGCTCTGAGCAGCAGGGCCCTGGTTTAGATCCCACATATGAGTGCCAGGGATACTGCCCTCTACAGCTAAGGTGGTGAACAATAGCTCGACCTGGAGCCAGGCTGCCTTGAGTCGCTGGTGTCAGTGACTCAAGGCAGCCCCTGCTGCAGTGGGCTGCCATAAGCTACAGTGAGTGGCCGGCAGCCAGCATGAGTGGCTGGCAGCCAGCGTAAGCTGCCAATAGCCACCGTGAGCAACGATCCAGAGGCCGGCAACCAATCTGCCTCATCCCGGAAGAACACAATGATGATACCAACATGGGCCAGTGAAGCAATGTCCTCCACAACTAGACTGAAGAACAAAAAAAAAAAGGATAACAACTTGTCTGTTTCCCTTCCTCGATTCCCCAACACTGTTCCCCTCCCTCAATTCCCCAATAAAATCTAAAAAAAAAGAAAAAGAAAAAGAAAATGTCATCTGTCTTTATAATTGAAGAGCATCTTAGCTGGGTCACAAATCATTGGTTTACATTTTCTTTTCCTTAGAACTCTGTAAACATTGTTCTATTGTTTTCTGGCTTGAGTGTTTCAGAAATGCTAAATCTAAAGCCAATTGATTTTTTTCACACCAAAATATATTTTGTTTCAGTCTATTTGTATGAAACTTCCTTTATTCTTAGAATTCAGAAATTCGTCAGCATATGATTTGTTGATCACTGAAGATCAGTTTCATGGTCTCTGTCTTCAGGGCTCTGTTTAAATGTCACCTCCCTTGAAAGGCCTTCCCTAACTCTTTATCTATAATAGCAGCTCCTATCACTCTTTATCCCTATGTCTGCTTTATTTTTCTGTAAAGAATTTACTGCTGCCTGACATTATATTATATTTATTTGTTTCTTTTTATACTCCTTCATTAGAATGTAGGTTCCATGACTTCATGAACTATATTTTTCTTGTCCACTATTATTTTTAATGGTTAAAACAGTGCTCGGTACACAGCAGACATTCAGTAGATATTTGTTGAATAAATGGTGGGATCATTTGATTTGGCTCACCAAATTAAATAAAGATCAAATCAAATCAAAGTCCAAACATTTATTTTCAAAAAACTTTTCTTCAGGTATATCTTTTTTTTTTTTTTTTTTTTTTTTGAGGGCAGTGTCACTGGCCCTCATATGCGGGACTGAACCAGGGCCGCTGGCTTCCTGCGCCACTTGGCCGGCCCTCTTCAGGTATATCTTTAAATATCTCCTGTTCCATGTATTTTGCATTGTTCTTCAGAAATAATAGGTTGTCATATATCTCTCCTTTGTTTTTCATAGTGTCATCTTCTCTTTAGAATTTAGAATTTTAGATAATCATCTTTAGAATTTTTCTTTTGGGTTTAATTTTATTTCCCTAAGACTATCTACCATTGAAAATACCCTAAAAGGACTGGTTTGTTATATTGGTATGTTGTTTTTGATTTTAATCATTCATGTTTTGATTTTTCTCTTTTATGACTTTCTTTACCTCTCTCTGCCCACTTGCTTTTCATATCCTTTTGTTTTCTACTTTCCTAAAAGTCATTTGTGAATCCTTATAGTATCTTTTTTGTTTTGTTTTGTTTTGTTTTTTTGAGGGCAGTGTCACTGGACCTCATATGTGGGACCGAACCTGGGCCGCTGGCTTCCCAAGCCAGCGCTTAACCACCGCGCCACTCAGCCGGCCCTCCTTATAGTATCTTGAGGTTTTTGTTTCCCCCCTTAATTTTAATACAGACCAAATTAATCAATTTTTTTCTTTGTGGTAATGTTTTTTGTGTCCTTTTAAAAAAAATCTTTGCTGGGCCGGCCGAGTGGCGCATTGGTTAAGCGCTGGTTTTGGGATGCCAGCGGCCCCGGTTCGGATCCCACATGAGGGCCAGTGACACTGCCCTCTACAGCTAACAACAGCTCCACCTGGAGCTGGGCTGTGTGAGCCCCGGTGATGGTGTAGGCTGCAGCCCCTGCTGCAGTGGCTGCCATAGGCTACAGTGAGTGGCCGGCAGCCAGCGTGAGCGGCCGGCAGCCAGCGTGAGCGGCTGGCAGCCAGCGTGAGCTGCCAATAGCCGCGATGAGCGACATCCAGAGGCCAGCGACCGATCTGCCTCATCCGGGAAGAGCAATGACGATACCAACCGTGAAGCAACATCCTCCGCAACTAAAACCGAAGAACAAGAAGACGGCAACTTGTCTGTTCCCCTTCCCCGATTCCCCAACGCTGTTCCCCTCCACCAATTCCCCAATAAAAAAAAAAAAAAAAAAAAAAATCTTAAAAAAAAAAAAAAAAAAAAAAATCTTTGCCTACTTCAAAATAATAAAGATGTTACTTTATCTTGTATTATCTGGTGTTTGTTCTGGTTGCCATTTTTCCCTCCAGAAACATGGAGCTGTTACTAAGGCATATAGAATAGATACCGAGCCAAAGTACCCTTTCATTAGAAAGATAGCTGGTGTTTTTAAGCTTCACAAATTTAGGCAGTGCAATGCTTCTGAGCTTTTCTTGAATTAAACAAACAAAGAGTTAAAAAACATACATTCAGAAAAAGGTTGAAGAAATCTGGACTATTTTGGGCCAAAGAATTTGTAAGAGATTCTCACGTCCTTTACTGATATGGATGGAACACATCATCTATGTATCAAGCCTATAATAAAATGTTACATAAAAAGAGATGCTCAGAAATGAGATGTTTAAGTCAAATGAATGCAATAATGTTGATACTCTCGACACCAACATGTGATGTAATGCTGTCTAAATGTCTGCTTTATATATTTACCATATGTCTTCACTGCCTGATGATTTGACAACAACCTAAGTAAAAATCTCAGAGTTGTCATTTGAGACATTTGCAGACTCTGTCCTGAAAACACTGCACTCAACTATATGTAGATATTAGTCACAGGGACATCACAATGGTGATCAGGGCAAGGAGAAATGTTCTTTGTCATAAGTCAAAAGCAGGGCGGGGACAAAACAAAACAAAACAAGAAAAAGGCAGAGAAAAAAACGATCCACAAGGCATAGATAGCATATCCATTGCTATAATCTTGCTATTTCTATGCCTACCTAGTATCTCTGGATAAATGACCAGGCAGCACGTCCTAATCCAGTTTGTCATGATTAGCTGCGACAGGAATGATTTACTATATTCCACTCCAACATGACTTTAAATCCCCCTCCTCAAATATAAATTTGAAAAATTACCCGTAATAGTTCCGCTGACGTTGGCCTTTCCTGAGGTATTTTCTGCAAGCAGTAATCAACAAATCTCCTAAAAGAGTCTGTCCTGTGTGTACAAATACATCAAAAGAAAATAAAATCAGGCTCTGCAGAACACAGGAATTACTTAAAATAATTTTCATTCAAGGGAAAATTTTAGGAGATTTTTATTAAAATATTTTTGGAATATCAGGAGAGCTGGGCCATTTTCAAGTTTATGGTATCTAAAATTAATTTGTTTGGCTAATGAACATGGACACTTCAAGTTAGTCAACATAAACATTTTGTATATAAGCAAGTCAAATGGTAATACACATCACAAAGTAAAAATACTATATTTACATGTAATAGTTTTTTTTTAAATATACATTTTTCTCTGCAAAGATGGCTACTCTCATGCCTATATTCTTCATGACTAGTAGGTGATTCCTCCATTAACCACAGCCTGTAACGGGTACTAAAATTTGAAGCATAAAAGTCAGAGAACCTAGGAATGTACTTCCTGAATAAAAACACTTCCTGTCTTGAAAATTCCATTTTGCCCACTTTTTAAAAAATTCCCCTTTCTCTATAACTCTTGTGGCCCAAATGGTTATCAAAATATCATAATGTTCAGCAAGGAACGTTATATCTTTTGAATAGATAGTACACGTTCTGTCTCAAACATTTAAATATAAAAATAGTAAAAAAAAGAAAAATGATACCTGGAAAAATAACGACATCAAAGAAGGTACTTTCTCTCTGCTTAGAAGTGGTAAGAGCTGAGATGATCAACACAAGACTGTCCTTACTACAGAGACTAAAGTTGTTCGGAAGGTAGCAGAGTGTGTTCCCTGGAGAATTTCACTTACTACACACATTAACAACACAGTACAAGCCATAGTGAGGGCAGAAATCAAAATGTGTGTGTATGTGGCCAGTTAAAACCAATGTCATCTTTTATAACCTACAATGAAGAAATGAAATGCTTTCCAGCTCAGATATTTGAAATGAAATTTAACACAAGTGCCTAATACATATGGCGATTTCTTTAGAGATTTAAAATGATAGCAGAGTCTTACCATTCATTAGACTGTAATGTTGGAGAGTCATTCTGGGCAATGTGATATAAGGCACTCATTGCATTCATGTTGAAAAGGGGGGGCTTCCGTTCCGCTGAAAGAAGAATCACAATGAAGCAGTTCTTGAAAGAAATCAGCAGATAGAGAAATAAGGAACTATGTGCAAAGCTTTGCTGCTAAATCAATAGCTCGTTGCTGTCATCATGCCACATCGTCCATTTATTTTAATCTTGAAGGTCGGCCCAGGATAGCCACAGAAGAAGCTGCTGGTCATCTTACTGAACACTGACAGAGCTCCGAACAGACCCATTACACGAGACTGAAAGGACAATGTCTTATCCTTTTCATATGTCTTCAAAAGGCTAGCTTTTGTCTATCTTCTCACAACAGGCATGAATATTGTGAATGAAAAAGAAGCTATGTAGAAGACAAGCTCATGTGGGGGCTACTTGGCAGGCCTGACAAGCTCACTGACCAAAACTAACCACATGTGATGCTCAGATCATAAATTCCTAACTGGGCGGGTCACGGTGGGGAGTCAAGCCCCAGGCCTCAGCTTCCTTATTCTTTGCTTTCAGTGAGCCCTGCCCATCTAGGTTAACACGTCTTTGAAATGCGAGAGGAATCTGCCTTTCTGGACCCCTCCGAGGCTTAAATACCCTCACAGGAGCACGTTCACCAAAACTACTCTCCTTGTTATCTGTAGTCCTCATGCCGCCTTTACTTACTGGAAATGTTAAATGTTAACCATCCTGTACCCACCAATGTAAAAGAAGTATGTATCTTTCCATTTTGCTTCTTATCCAATCCCAGAGGTTTCCCTGCTTTGCTTTCTCCTGCCTCCTTAATCTACCACCAATGGATTTCATGTAACCTTCCTTATGTTCCCTCCTTTGATTC
The DNA here is from genome assembly GCA_033961575.1 of Aselliscus stoliczkanus. Classification (NCBI taxonomy): domain Eukaryota; kingdom Metazoa; phylum Chordata; class Mammalia; order Chiroptera; family Hipposideridae; genus Aselliscus; species Aselliscus stoliczkanus. The sequence continues at coordinate 12,251,731 of CM066736.1, forward strand.
TAAATGTATAAAAAGAAATGCCAAACTGCCATTCTTGGGAGCATTTTCTCAGTCCATTCTGATCTTGCTTCCAAGCATGTCCTCAGTTTGACCCAAATAAACTCTCATAAAAATTTTCTTTAGGTTAGATCATCTTATGTTGACAACGTCTTGGTGCATATGTTTTAATTAAAATAAAAAAATGTATATATATACATATATATATATATATATATATATATCTTGAAAAAATTCAGAAAGTACAGAAAAGTGGAATGAAAAAAATTATTACAGAATAGAACATCTTAAACATCACTAACATAGTATGGGAGATAAAATAATTCAATTTAATAAACACTGAAGGCTCATCCAGGCCAGAGAGCTAGAATGGGTGGAGGTAGAGGGAAAATGGGAGGAAGAGGAGAATAAATAATAAACAAGAGTTGGTCCATCCCATTCTAAAGAGAAACTCAGTGAATCAAGTATTTCTTAATCAACTCCATCCCAGCCTACTATGATCTCTTCTTTGGTATTTGTAAAGTTCTCTTTTACTTTACTGCTCATTTGGCATATTATCACCTATTGCATTTACATAAACATACAAATATTTCCTTTCAAAGAAAACTGGAGGTTTTAAGAGCAAGATCTTATAACCCAAATACTTTTATCCTTTTATCAATTCCCTAAGAATGCGTAACAAGATGCCATTCACATATTAGGTGCTCCATTTGTTGGCCAAGGGAAAGAAACAAGGTTCTAGTTCTGAGTACAATTAATTTTATGCTATTAGTTATATGTCACTATCTCATTCTTATCCTAATAGACTCTTCATATAGTCCCAGTTTGTAACTGATAACCTGATCTCTGGTTTCATCATAGTATCTTGGGTTTTTTTTTAATTTTTTTAAAGATTTTATTGGGGAATTGGAGGAAAAGAACAGCGTTGGGGAATTGGGGAAGGAGAACAGACAAGTTGCTGTCTTTTTGTTTGTTTGTTTGTTCTTCAGTCTAGTTGCGGAGGATACTGGTTCACTGGCCCATGTTGGTATTGTCATTGCGCTCTTCCCAGATGAGGCAGATGGGTCGCCAGCCTCTGGATGGTCGCTCAACGCAGCTATTGGCAGCTCACACTGGCTGCCGGCTGCTCACTGCAGTTTATGGCAGCCCACTGCAGCAGGGGCTGCAGCCTACACTGTCGCTAGGGCTCGCAGCCCAGCTCCAGGTGGAGCTGTTGTTAGCTGTAGAGGGCAGTGTCACTGGCCCTCATATGTGGGATCCGAACCAGGGCCGCTGGCGTCCCAAGCCAGCTCTTAAGCAATGTGCCACTCGGCCGGCCCGCATCTTGGTTTTTAGGTAAAGATTCTTCCATTAACCATTTTTAAAATGGTGAATTGAGCTTATTCTATGCAATTCTAAGAATAAGAACAAAAATTAAGGACAAAAGTAACAGGGAAGACATTTATGCTCACAGGAGGAAGAGCGTGTGAAAAGCCAGAGTGGTGCAAATCAGCACGCATGCCCCTAATCTGAATGAGCAATGCTGAGAGCAGTGAACTTTAATCACTGGCAGCACTCGGGCAGAAGGCAACCATACTTACTCATCTGCGATACTTTAGAGGAGCCTCTTCTAGACTTGACTAAATGATCTCTAATACCTTTGAACTGTGTCTACAACTCTGCAAATATTTATTCATCTCTCACCAGTATGCTTTATACTCACCAAATAGCTACCAGTATTATGGGGACATGAACAGTTAACAAGTGGAAGTTTGAAAGTTGCAGTATGGACAAATCGATTTGTATCTGTTTCAAATAAGTGGTTCCGGTTGATTTTATTTTTCAGGAAGTAGACTCTAGGAAGTTTCTAGAACTTGGCCTTCTGACAACTTCAAAGTCATGTGGAACTAGAAACGCCTTATGTAACCATCAATGGCTTCCCATCATCCTTAGGACAAAGTCCAGATTCTTAAACAGATTCTTTACTAACATAACCCTGGCTAGTAGCTCCAGCACTTCATTCGGAGAAGCAATCTCCCCTCCTTTCCCCTTTTCATGCCATCTTTTGCTTCACTGAAAGAACCAACCTCAGAGCCTTTCACACATGCTGCTTTCTCTGTCTGGACTCCCCTTCCACTTTGTGTGTGTGTGTGTGATGTTGTCTTTTAATTAACTAATTAATTTATTTATTTTTAATTTGTTTCAGGTGCTCCCCTTGTTCCCTAAAATTTACCTAGTAAATTCTTGCCAATCTCTCAGGTTTTATCTTAAATATAATTTCATTTCTGCACTAATTTAATAAATCTTTACTCAAGGCTTATTATGCTTATCACCACTTCCTCAGACTAGGTCACCCATCAGATTTTTGTCATTGCAAATTACATTTTTCCTTTCTATCACTAATGACAACCAAAATTAATTATTTGTGTAATCCTTTATTTAATGTGTGTTCTCTTTGCTAAACTTCATGAAGGCAGGAACCGTGTCTATTATATTCAACTTTGCATTTCCAGTGCTGTGCGCAGCACCCAGGACTTATTTTTAGTGGCCAAAAATACATATAAAAATAAATAAATGAAGGTAAAGCAAACTTAGGCAAAGAAGAAACTTTGTCAACCAAGAATCTTGGTGCAGCACGAAGTCACAAAGTGACTGCGAAGAGCCAATGTCATGGGGCTTATGTCAGCTACCATGTGATGGCTTCATTCACTATCAGAAGGATAGGAACCCTCTCACTCAAATAGTATACAATTCAAGCTGCTCAGAAGAACACTCAATTGTTCCAGACAAACAGCAGGGAAGAGGAACTAAAGAAAAAAAAACACAGAAATTTAGAAGGAGGAGGATGAAAGAATAGAAACAACAAAACCCAATTCAACAGGCACAAGACGGGCAGTCGCTCAGATCTGAAGCAGGGATGGGGAGTGTGACTAAGCAGCAAGCACCCCGTCTTGTGAATGAGAAGGCAGCCAATCACACAATGGTAGAACAGCTCCAGTATGGAGAAGCATGTGACTCAAGGTATTCCAAACACAGTGCAGCTCCATGGCCTGGGAAGCGTTTGCTACATATTACTTTCAGATGGCCTCACACATGTTCAAGTCCTTTGCCAGATGCAGTTCATAAATCCTCTGAGTCATGATGACGGGACTCACAGCTAATCCAGAATATGCTATAGAGCAAGGTCTGGCAAAATGAGGGACAAACTCACCTAGCAGCCCGGTTCAGGAAAGTTTTATTGGAACACAGCCACACCCAGTCATTCACGTCTCCTGTATGGCGGCTGTAGTGCCACAACAGCAGAGGTGAGTAGTTCTGATAGGGAATGTGTGGTCTCCAAAGCCTAAGGCACTTTATCTGGTCCTTTACAGAAAGTCCGTCAACCTTTACTATATAATAGTAATATGAAATGCAGATAAGCTTTTACATAGAATAGCACCGGGAGAGCTTTTCAAGTCACCCTGTGATGGATAATCTATATTTTCTCAAAAGAAAGGAACAGGGTGGAAGTGTAAAAAGCTGAATTAAGTAAATTAAAAGAAAAAATAGTGGTTTCTACTTGATTTAAAGACAATGATCAAGTTTTTGTGGATGTGTGTTTTTTGAGGTCAAAGTTCAGGAAGTTCATTTTTGAAGCTTTGGGACATTGTTCTGCCTGCGAAGCTCACGTTAAACTGGAGCGTATAGATTGAGCTTTCTTTTAATAAAGATCAAAGAGTGCCCTGTTTTAAGAAAAATACTTCTTGAAAAGGCAGTAGATTTCTTATGAGCCAATGTGCTTGACAACCATAATAATTAATGATAATAATAACTGCCACCATTTATTGAGCTCCTATTACGTGTCAGGCACTCACTTTAGGTATGTTACATATTTTATTCATAATTCTCATAATCACTTGGCAATAGAAGCATTATTACTCAAATTTCCCAACTGAAGAAACATCGGGTTGGCTAGCCTCAACTGTGAAACCAACTCACACAGTAAGTGGCTAAATTGGGAGTTCAACCCAGTTCTGGAAGATTCCAAGGCTTTTCACTAGGCTTCGGTGCCTCTTCAGTAACCCTGTGCATTTTATAATGGATAGTTATAGTATTTTAAATTAAAAAAAATAATTACAAGAAGGAGCTTTATAAGACTACATAACACAACAGCCACCACAACATTCATTTATGAACAGATAAACAATGGGTGGCTCATGTGGAAGAACAACATTCCAGGCAAAGAAACTAGGTGACAACATTTACATTTTGGTGCTTTTTTGCCCCCTGGAGACTGATGGACCTGTCTCTCTGTCAATGCTGATGGACCCTTTGTCAGCTTCTACCATGATCTTTGCTGGTGAACTGTGTCTGTAGTTTAAACAGGAGAGCATCACATTACCTCCTGAAATAGTCTCGAAAAATAAAATGTCTGGTGACTGGACAATTTCATTGTCTAACAGTTTTCCAAGGATTCATGCATTTAACTAGTTCTTCCAGTGGAAGATCAATTTAGCAAAAGATAATTTGTAAAACAGGCTTAGCCACTTAGGAACACTAGGGCTTGATCCAGAGAGAGGGACGGTGCCAGTAACATTATCCTGCTTTGAGATGTTACCTCAGCAATTCAGCTTACAGATTAGGGGGCTTTTAAAAAATATACACTATTATAGAAGAGCTATCATAAGGAAAGGGGATAACACATTATTCAGGCACTATCCACAACTTTCAATGTAATTTCAACATTAAAAGCACAATTTAGAATATACCGTTTGTGCCTGGAATTTCATTAAACCTCAAACATACAGAAAACTTAGAAAAATCATTGCTTAGGGTTATATATGCAACAGTTTAATATTCTTTCACATAAAAATACCCTTCTTTTAAATGCCAAGGAGACAGAGATATATGGTAAAGCTGTTAAAAAGGTACTTGTATGTTATATCATATTACCAATATAATAAGTTTTGAGTAATTGCTGAGAAGTTAAATGTCCTTGGTTAACAGTTTTGTTTTATGAATATTAACTGAGCAGGTACTATCATCTTTCTCTGAACCTAAGATGCCATTGACTATAAGATGCACCCCTGTTTTATGTGTAACGTAGAAAAAAAATGACGAAAACAGGAATAATCCTACATGTTAATGCAATTAGCTATAAATGAGCCTTTGTGTACTCTGTTAAACAGTTTCCATATTTTATCTTATTGAAGTCTGACAATACTTAGGGTATATGTGTTGTTATTTTCACTTAGATAAGAAAACTGAGGCTTAGGGAAGTTAAGAAATTTGTCCAAGGTGTCAAACCAGCATGTTACACAACTCCTGAGGTGTCATTCACATTCTAAACTACGTGAATGGTCCCACCAGCTAAGTGTTGGTAAAACCAAGATTCAAATCCAGGGTACCTAATTCTAAAACTTACTCTATACTGCTAACTTTGCTACACAGAAAGTAGTGTTTTATTGTTTTAATCAAAAGAATATATATTTATTTCTAATTTTTTAAGAGTTTCAATTATTCGATATTTCAAATACATACAAATTTGCATAGGGCCGGCCGAGCGGCGCATTGGTTAAGAGCTGGCTTGGGACGCCAGCGGCCTCGGTTCGGATCCCGCATATGAGGGCCACTGACACTGCCCTCTACAGCTAACAACAGCTCCACCTCGAGCTGGGCTGCTAGCCCTGGCGACGGTGTAGGCTGCAGCCCCTGCTGCAGTGGGATGCCATAGGCTACAGTGAGTGGCCGGCAGCCAGCGTCAGCTGCCAATAGCCACGGTGAGCGACCATCCAGAGGCTGGCGACTGATCTGCCTCATCCGGGAAGAGCTCAATGACGATATCAACATGGGCTAGTGAAGCGACATCCTCCACAACTAGACTGAAGAAAAGACAGCAAGCTGTCTGTTCCCCTTCCGTGATTCCCCAATGCTGTTCCCCTCCCCCAACTCCCCAATAAAAATCTTAAGAAAAAAAAAAATTTGCATAATATTAAAACAGGCTCCTACCACTTAGATTTAGCATTATTTTGTCATATTTATTTCAGATCTCTTTTCTTCTAAAAAAAATAAGAAAGCAAATACAACTCTATTCATCTTCCTCCCTCCAGAGAGTTTCTATTCTGAAATTATATCTTTTATGTTATATTTTATTAGTGTATATATATACACACACACACACACACACATACACTTGCTGATAAATAAATAAAGCTGTTTATTAAATTTTCATAATTTGCTGAAATAAAGCTGTTTATTAAATTTTCATAATCATACTGTATTTATACTTGTGCAACTTTTATGTTCACTAAATATTCAATGTTATGAGTTTTGAGGTTTACCCATGATGATAGATGTAGAACCAGTTCATTCTTAACTGCAATATAGTATTCCAGAATTAATGAAGCCATTCTTCCTTGGTAAGGATTTAGGTTGCTTGCACCTTTTCTGGCTGCTACGAACAAGGCCGCAGCCTTCCCAGCGCACATACGTAAAGAAGTGAAATGCTGGGTCCAGGAGCCCGTTCTTCACCAGCTTTACTCAGCTGCCCATTTGCACTCCAAAGTAGTTACACCACGTACATTCCTACGAATACTTGTAAGAGTCCCTGATTCCTTAGCCGCTTCCCCAAATCTATTATCCTCAGGCATTAAAACCTTGCCAATCTGATAAGTGTAAAATGGTTTTAACTTGCATTTCCCTGCTTACTAATAGGCTGAGTACCTTTTGTTGTCTATTAAGGGTTCTTTTTTTTTTTTGTTTGTTTGTTTTTTTTTGAGGGCAGTGTCACTGGCCCTCATAAGTGGGACCCGAACCGGGGCCGCTGTCTTCCCAAGCCAGTGCTTAATCGAGGCGCCACTCGGCTGGCCCAAGGGTTCGTTTTCAATGAACTGCTTGATGGTATACTTTCCTCATTTTTCTGCTGGCTGTTTGCCTTTTCTTTTTGATAAAGAAATTTAATTAAAAAAATTGTAACACATCTTTATAAGTTCTGGACCAACATTGTTGGTTAGATATTTTTCAACTACTTTCTATTATTAGTCAACGTCTTGTCTTTTAATTTTTGTGTTTTGCACAGCTTTATATTTTAAAGCAGTAAGCTACCATATTTATTACATTTTAAATATTGTTTAGAAAAATTCCTCCCTATACCCATAAAGGTATACTCCTAGAGTAACAATAACAATAATTATACTTACATAGTGCTTATTAAGTGCTTTATTAATTCATTAATGTTCATAACAATCCCATGAAGTAAGTGCTATTATTATCTCTATTTTACAGATAAGGAAAAGGAGGCATAAGGGGCCTTCTCCTAAAAGTTTTAAAGTTTTCCTTTTTGCTTTTGGATAGTTAACCACTCTGAAATCTGTTTTTGTGTATGGCATAAGCTAAGAATCTAATTTTAAGTTTTCATCCTATATTAACAAAACATCTGTAATGTCTCTTCTGTTTTATACCAAAATCAACTTTTATTTGAGCCTGTTTCTAGGTTTTCTAGTCTGTTCTATTGGATATTAGTCTATCCCTGCACCAATACCATACTGGTTTAATTATTATGGAGTGGGTTTTGATACAGTGATTCCTTCATACAAATTCTATTTTCTTTAAAATAGTCTTGGCTTGTTTGGGCCCTTTTAATTTTAGAATAAGCTTGTTAAGTTCTACATAGTATTGCGGGAAGTTCATCGTAAGTCCTTCTTCAAGTATGCAAATATTTCTGCTGAGTGCCACCAAAAACCAGTGTGGCAAAACGAGATGAATTTCCTTTGCAGTGAGAGAGAGAATAATACAATATTAGAACATACAAAAGGAAAACTACCACCTCAATACCCATTAACAGAGGGTACCTTAAATATAGTATATCCATATAATGGAATAACATACCATTAAAAAAAAAAAGAAAAAGATGTCTAAGTTACTAATATAAAACAGATATCCCAGATGTTGCTAAGAAAAAAAAATCAAAGTACAGAACCACTTGTATATGTTAACTTGGATGTGAATAGGAATATAATAAGTGTACATTCATGTTTGTTCGTATATTCATATAGAAAGTAGAAAGATACACAAGAAATTAATAACAGTGGTTCCCTGTGTGTGTTGGCAGAGGTGGGGTGGCCATTACTTAGATAGGGTGTGGGGTGGAAGAAGTCCTTTCATTGCATGTCTTTATATTTTTGATTTATAAATAATGTGGATGTTACTTAGTGAAAAAAAATAAGTAAATATTCTAACTTTCCTCCCTGAATTGTTTTGTTTTCATTGACATATACTTTAATGTAAAAAAAATTGTATAATATCTTTACCATATGTTTCTTTGTTGGAAGGGGTCGATGAAGCAATTGGAAATGCAGTACAGAGTGTCCCAGTTATCTTTGTAAGGAGAACAAGCATTGTAGGTAAACAGAAAAACCAAAGGCCTGAGAACCAAACTGAATCTCAGGAATTCTTATGGGATCCATTTGGATACCAGAATAGAAGAAATTAAACAAAAAATTAAAATCTAAATTTAAAAAAAACTAGACAAAACATGTTTTTAAACTGATTTTTTAAAAATAAATATTTTTTTTGCTGCTCTTTTTATTTATTTATTTTTTTTTGAGGGCAGTGTCACTGGCCCTCATATGTGGGACCCGAACCGGGGCCACTGGCTTCCCAAGCCAGCGCTTAACCACTGCGCCACTCGGCCGGCCCAAAAAATAAGTATTTTTTTTAATTTAAAATTTCTACAAATATCTAGAGAAAGGCAGTGTTACGCTGGAGCCAGCTCACTGGCTTTGGAAGGTTAACTATGTATACCTTTCCCCAACTCTACATTTAGAGACTCAAACTAATAGGCTGAAATTGGCTATGGTAGGAATATTTACACCATGGAAATTGGCAAATGCTACAAATTTGGGCTTTTTGTATAACCCATCATCACCACCAAGAGAGTCATCGGTTAAATTTACCAGTATACCATTGGATAAAGAGAACTTTAAGATATTTTGAAGTTCAAAATATGCAACCAGAGAATAGAGACTCCTTGGTATTTTAGATACTGCAACAATACTCGGGGAACAATGTAAAGCTGGGGGTATCTTCTAACATGAAGTTTTCTTTGGGGTTGCTCTCTATACACGTCAAATACAGTTTTTAGCGTCAGGTCTTTGATAAGCCTGCTATTACTTTTTAAAATTTCCCTTAAAGAAGTTGGTATGTAAATTAAGTAACAAATAATACATGAAGAAAGGGCACATACTACTCCCCATGGTATGGAGAATGAATATTTTTCAAATAGTAATACTTACTATTGTGTAGTCCCACATTTGTTAACTGACATATCTGTTTAAACTTTTACTTAAGTTAATAACATGAAAATGTAGCAGAGAGAAAGCAATCTTCTGATGTTATATAAGAGCATGGAAGAAAAATAATAAATTCACATTATCTGGTACACTTATACCAGTAATTCATTAAATAACGGCTGGATGAATTAATTAACAATCATGAAAAGGAATGATTCTCAAAAGCACAATGAAAAGAACTCTTTACTCACCCAATTCAATACAGGTAATCCCAAGTGACCAAATATCAACTTTCCCATCATACTGTCCTTCGTCCATAGCTAAGATCACCTCTGGGGCCATCCTGCCAAACATAATGTACAAAACTGAAGTTGCAAATAAAAAACTAAATTCGCCTAATATAGTGATCAATGAAACAGCTGTTTTTTGAGGGTATTCTAAAATCTTATTTGATGAAGATATTATTTCCTTACACAAATGATTTGGAAAAACACTATTTAAAATGCAAATAATGTACTTAGTGATTTACACGAACAATACATTATTTTCAATAAATTCTGGTTCCACCATTTCCTATCAGTTTGATCTTAGGTAATTTATTGAACCTTTCTGTATATCAGTTTCTTCATCTGTAAAATGGAGAATTCTATAGCTATCTCCGAGAGATTTATAAAGGATTAGTATGTATGAAACACTTGAACAAATAATTACTTTATGCAACATGAAAAACACTTATGAAATTATATAAAGCAGTGTAATCAGATATTTAAAAAATATTACAACTTAAAAATAAACAAACAAACATGCTATGGTAATGGATATTATTGTTTGTACATAATGGATTTTCATTAGGAGGGCGAGTGCCCTATTGGTTTAATGTGCTTTGTTCTCTATTAGTGTACTTGTAAGTAGTTGCTTAGTAAATGCTATTTGATGATGATGGAAAAAAATTCAGATAGCTGATTTTTTTAGCAGGTAAGTAATTTTCCAGGGATATGAGTCATTCTGCAAGGTACAATGAAATTCCAATGTATCTATGAAAGGAAGGAAAGGAATCTTGAATAGAATGGGGTGAAACTAAGGCAAAATTTCAGAGAACGCAATAAAAACAAAGACAAAAACCTGGGTTTCTTTCACTGAAAGATAATATTGAAGCTCAATGGCTAGAGGAGGTTAAAGAAGCTACTGTCCTTGCCTGGAGACTCTGCCTCAGGAGAAAAGTTCAAAAGCAACTTTAAATGAAATCGAAAACTTGAGCTTGGACAGCGAGTTGATAATCCTTCTCAGTTTACACACAGTGACATCAACCTTATTTGAACAATTTGAAGTCATTGGAAATTTTATACCGAGTTAGAGTGTTTCTCTTTGCCAGTGAGTTTTCTATCCTTCTCTAATTAAATCTCATTTTGAGACACCGACAAAAAAACAAACCAAACCAAAGCAATGCTGAGTCCATGTTGTTCGTATATGCATATTCTTAAAACTATGTCACGTTTTCTAATTCTGCATACCAGTAAGGCGTGCCCACAAAGGAGTTGGCGGGAGATGCCATAGAGGCAGATCCAAAATCAGCTAGCTTCACCTGACCTGGCTCAGTTAGAAGAATATTTCCTGCTTTAATATCCCTGTAGGGAAAAAAAAAAATCAGAGGGTTAGGAAATTACTTTTCCATTTTGATTACGGAATAAGGTCAGAGCATGCAATTAATAAGACAAAAAGTTTATTTAAAAAAAAATCTTGCTCAGATAGCCAGAAGGGGATTTTGTAATTACTGCATGTTGTAAGGGGGCCCAAGATTTCTGGGTGGACTTATAGGTAGGTCATGGTAATTATGCTAAAAGGTAGAGCTTTCTTCAGAGGGAGGGGATGCAGTGAGAAAAAAGGCAGACAGCGGGCAAGGAAACCTATTCAGTGACTACACTTACCAAATCATATTCTTAGATGCTAAATCCAGTCACCAACAGTATTTCTTGTGCTGGGAAAATTGGTGCTGTTTGCTGTTTATAGCTGTCTTTTTTTTTTCTTTTCTTTTCCAAATTACATGACATCTTTGGTGCCTAAACAAACCTTAAGTGACTCTGAAGTTTTACCTACCTATCAATAAACCTCCACTACACACATACCTTTTCTTTCTTGCCTGTGACCCTTTCTCTCTGCCTTTAATTGTAACTGCAACTCTAAGGCATTTGAGGGTACATGTTATATAGAAGGTGTTATTTTAAAAATAACACAGTACAGTAAAAAGAAGACCCTGAAAGATCAAAACAAACAAGGATTAGGGGTTAGGAAATTGCATTTCTATTGTATTACTGCAAAGAACCGCAAGTGGTTACTACGAAAGCCATTAAATAGTTTAGCAGCAAAAAGATTTTAAAATATGATTTAAAGAAATTCATTCTTCAGTATTATAATTTAGAATGAGAAGATGTGGATGTACTCCTTATTCTCTTTCAAAAATGGCATGAGGTGTAATGGGTCCTTAGAAGTTGATGGGCGATGAAAAGGTAAAGCAGCGTGAATGAGGTAAACTTATGTCAAACTGAAAATGATAACGTTCAAATACTTCCAAAGTAACATTTCCAAAAATCTTTCCTTGAAAATTCAGTTTCTTTCCTCGTGATGACATTAGGAATTGGCAGAGAGAACTAAAAAAAAGCATTATTTATTTCTCTTAAAACAGAATATCTTTATTATCTTCAATTACAACACTGACTTGCCTCTTAAATCAAAATAATATCGGAGACACAGTATTTATTATTAAACAAAGAGCATTCTTTAAAAGTTTTCTTTATTGTCTTTTCAACTTCTTTTACACATTAAAGTATAATATAGAATAAAACATTAATGTGCAGATTAAGATAACAAAGACATAAAAAACTGAACTGTGATTTTAACAGGAGCAGGCAAAATCATGACAAATGAGTTGGCATTCGGTAATGACACCTTATTACTAAAGAGATATCTTTTTTTAAATGGTGTCAAATTCAAAGAAATTATGGTTACATTTATTTCATCAATATTTATTAGACATGATTAGGTTCACTCATTCTTAGTCCTTGTAAATAAGCTAAATTCATGGCAGGAATTTTGGTCTGCCTATCTTGAGGAAGTTCTGCTTTTTTAGTACTAGTAACTTGTGATGAATCCTCTAATGTGATTAAAACAGAAGTAAAAGGGGAACCCATGACCTAATAGTTTCATTTCTTCTTAGCTAAGGCCTAAGTGTTTTCTTTTGTTTTTGAGCCACCCCAGAAGAGCCTTTTTACCTAACTCATATTCTGCCACCATCCATTACAGTAACTGTATTAGAAGTTGTTTGCTGAGAAAGGGACAGATGGGAAACATCTTTGCTTAGAAGTTAGTGGCGGGAAGCAGGTTGGAGGGAAGAGCGTGGGGTTGTGGTAGAGAAACTATAAGGTAGAGGGAAATCTTGGGTTAGGAGTCAGAAAACTTGTGTTTTAATCTTTATTATATAAATGCTGTGAAACTATGGGCAAGTTATTTAATCCTTTCTGAGTCTCAGTTTCTTCACTGGCAAAATAAAAACAACAATACCTTCCTAAATACCTATATGAATTACAGAAACATAAAATATTTTCAAGTGATAAAACAGCGTACATTTATATACGACTGATGACTTGTTATTTGCAATAGGATAGGGAAAAGGAACTCAGGTAGCAAATACATATATGCATGGAAGGCTAATTTTCTTTCCTTTTCTTTTTGACACAGTATCAAAAAGTTGCTGGGCCCTTCTTCAAATTTCCTTGACAACACCCTGTCTGGAAAAAAGTTACCTACAGAATGGAGATAATGTACGTCTTTGTGGGTATACGGGAGAGACCAAGAGATAGGTACTAAATTCTGGCAGCGTTACTCCTTGCATCCAGAAGCAGCAGCCGTCTATTTGCTTCCAGTAAATCTTTAAGTATCCTAAAAATCGGAGCATGCACTAATTTTCAAGATTCCTTGAATAGACAGCCCTGTAGCTGAAATGAAAATGTAACTGGTCTCTAATCTTACCTATGAATCAATGCATGGGAGTGCAGGTAGGCTAGCCCGTGTAAGGCACCGTGAGTAATGGCAGCGATCTCCACTTCCTGAAGTGGTTTCTTGTGAACTGAGGAAGAAAGAAAAAATTCGGAAGTAGGTGATCATTTCCATTCCTCTTTTTACCTTACACAGCGATATTAGACTGAATTAGAGACGTTCTCAAACAACACTTAGGGAATACATTCATTGAAATACACAGGATATATATTTTCTATAGAATAGCAATAAATAATCAGATAACAGAAAACCCACGTATAAAACAAACAAGCCCCTCCAAACAAAATAAAACAAAGCCTGCTATTCATTGGAATGAATATTAATTTACTTGCAAGTTGCAAGTCAATTGGCCAGACCCAAATTTACCAGTCCCTTCTGACATTTTAAATACCACCGAGAGTGTTTTAGGTTACATTATTCTCCTCTGTCCCAAAGCCATCTATAATTACCCCTCTAACTACAGGTTTTCATTATTTGTGAAGGCAGCTAATAAGCACTTTATATTCAGAGATCAAGAATGATATAAGAAAGTTCCTTTTAATGTAAAATTTTAACCCAGTCTCAGGTTATAACAGTATCTGCAGGGGAACTGGGTCAGTCACAATATTTGAAAGGGTTAAATATCAATATAATTTGATACCATCTACCTCTCTTTCACAAATACACATACATGTGATGTTTTGGGCTACAGATACTTTTAGCCAAACATTTTAGCAGTGCCTGATCAGGATGGCCCACAAACTAAAACAAAACAGCAGGAGGGCTGCTAATCATTACTCAGATACTTTTAGGGAACTACAGAGATAAAGTTTGCATAGCTTATCCACACAACCATTAAGTCTAAGCCATCATCCATTTAGTTCGCCCAAACTGCACTTGAATATAGGAGCAGATAACATTCAACTAGTAAAACAGAAAGGAGGGGACAGTAATTTGATTCTTACCTTCTAACAAATCAGAGGCTGAGCCTAAGCAATACTCCATCACCAACTGTAATAGATTAAAATAATAACCAGAACAATGAAGGTTAATGAGAAACTGCTAAAACCAATCAACTAAGATTACTAGAAGAATAAATATTCTAACCTACCTGAATCTGAATTAAATTTTGGTCAACTGGCCCTAATTGATTTTTGTAATTTTGATCATTTGTTTTTGTTATCTCCTACTTGGAAATGGAATTGGTTTAAGACCATGGATACGGAAATAGTCACTGCAAATGGTCAAGCTGAGGTTGCTAAATAATTTATTTACTACTAATTTCCACACCATCTTGTTTCAAAAGGATTTAAGGTGGCTTGGGTTGTGCTTGCTATAAATTAAATCTTATAACTTATAAAGTGGCAACCAAATACATGAGCTGGCAAAATCTATACTAGGAAATATAAGTTAAATAAAATAAACCAGTAAGTAGTAGGTTCCTTATTTTCACATTTAAAAAGTTCTAAACAAGAAAATATTGTTAGAATTCAATCTAAATATGCAGCCTGCTATGTCTATGTTAGCTTGAATCCCTGAAAAATATAGGATATTTAAATTTTAGCTTAAAATAATTCTAAAATAATACTATAAAATACCATTTATTGGGTTTGCAAACTTGGGAGGTTTTTTTTTTTTTTTTTTGAGGGCAGTGTCACTGGCCCTCATATGTGGGACCCGAACCGGGGCCACTGGCTTCCCAAGCCAGCACTTAACCACCACGCGACTCGGCTGGCCAGGGAGATTTTTTTTAAAAAGGAAAAATGAGAAAACTCTTTCTTCACTTTCATCTTGGATTTTTTAGGTGTCCCATTGTACTGATTTGTAGCCAAGGTCAGAACCATGGTGCTCAGTGATCAGTCTCCCCATACACACACAAACACACATTCCTATACATTTTTTGTTATTCTGTTGGGTCGCTGGGAAAGTCATGATGCATTTTTGCATTGAAAAACACAGGAAGATACATCATGACTTCCCCAACGACCCAATAAAAACCACCATATTCTCATAATAAAATACAGATTTCCTATAATCACTAAGACATAATTAGTATCAATAAATACATTGATCGCTTTCATTAAAATATTAATACAAAAACATATTTATATATTATGTACCTTGCATTACAAGAATAATTTCAGAGAATTATGAGATATGTAATATTAATATATTGCGCATTATAATTATATTGGGTTGTCGTATTTTTTCTGTTTTCCGTTGCAAAAATGCATTTTTTCCGACAACCCAACATATAACATAATTATATAATCAACATTACCATAATAAATATCATATAGCATATATAATTACATAATATAATTATATAATATTATTATATAGTCAAAGAATTATTCCAGCAATAATGTTATGCAAAGTACATAATACATATGATAATATATCACATATAATACATTGTATAATAATCAAGTTGCATATTTACATATCTAAATTATTAAATTATACATTTATGTATAAACATATAAATTATTCTATTACTGGAATAATTTAGAACAATATGAGAAGCTTCAATGTTTAAAGTTTAGAAACTTTATTATAGTTTTCTGCTTAACACTGAAAGTAAGCAAATTTATAAACATTAATCTTATTTCTTATTGTGAAATGAAAAATTCTATAGAAGTGATTAATATAATGAACAGCAGCCTTTTATGTGCACTGTTTTTTCAGCCTTACTGAGATGCAATTGACAAATAAAGACTTTTCTTTAATCAATTTTGATGGAAACATTTCTCAGTTGTATCACGTACTTTTCTAATTTCTTAAACTGAGCAACTGAATATGCATACATAACTTCCTTACACTGAGTATATAGAATATAAACATAGAACTTTAAAATCAAATGGTGTGGGGCTGGCTGAGTGGTGCATTGGTTAAGAGCTGGCGTGGGACACCCGCTTTGAGCAGCAGGGCCCCGATTCGAATCCCACATATGAGAGCCAGTGACACTGCCCTCTACAGCTAAGATGGTGAACAACAGCTCCACCTGGAGCTGGGCTGCTGTGAGTCCCTATAGCTGCAGCCCCTGCTGCAGTAGCTGCCATAGGCTGCACTGAGTGGCTGGCAGTCAGCCTGAGCGGCTGGCAGCTGGTGTGAGCTGCCAAGAGCCTGTCCAGAGGCCGGCGACCCATCTGCCTCATCCGGGAAGAGCGCAATGATGATACCAACATGGGCCAGTGAAGCAATGTCCTCCGCAACTAGACTGAAGAACAAAAGGACAGCAACTTGTCTGTTCCACTTTCCCGGTTCCCCAACGTTGTTCTCCTCCCCCAATTCCCCAATAAAATCTTTAAAAAATATATCAAATGGTGTGAATGTTTTTATAGTTACGTTTATATTTTTTTAAATTACATATTAAGCAACTCCTTATTTTTGCACAAATATCCTTTCCCCTATTATCCCACAACACAAGGGCACCTGAGCTGTGGCTGGTTGTTTGCTCTGGACTGGAATAGCTCTAGTTGCTCTGCTATTAAATTGTTGGGTCTGCTTTCTAGCTTCCCTAGCTTCTTCCTCATGGTCAAATTCCTCTTGTGGCTGTTTGTATGCATGTGTCCAGCAGCTCAGTTCCTAGAAGCTTCTTACAATTAGCCTATCAAATCTGTTGCAGACAGAGACCAGGTGACCAAGCTTATTAGCACTCTGTAATCTAAGAGTAAACAGGCTTCAAATAAGAGCTCAGAGGATTTTCTGAAGACTTGAAACAGGAGATTGAGCACTTGATTTTGTAACATTTTTCTGCGTGATCAAAATCCCTTTCTTAACTCCTTCAAGACAGCTGAGATTGCCAGATAACTGATTTCCACATACTGAGATACTCCTCTGATTAATTTCTCTTCAGAACAGAAACAATGGCTCTAGATATATTATGAGTTGCTCAAACAGAAATGTTTATGTTTAAGTATGCTGTTTGATAGTTTATTTGGGAACAAAGCTTCCATTCCCTAATTGGAGATCATATACAGGAAAGGACATGGTATGTGGTAAGCACTCAATAAATGACAGTTTAATTGGACTTCAAATTGGAATGTGCAATCTGATAAAGTACAAAGTATAACATTTTTGTGTTCTAAACAGTGCTGAATGTGCCAACCTAAAAACAGAAACACAATCATGTAAAAATATAATAAGAAGATAGAGTGGAACAAAAGACTGTTTCATTTTAATTATTGTTGGGCTCTGTTTGGTGAAACTTAGACAAGGATGGAAATACCAAGCACAGTTCCGAACTGTGGGGGGGAATTGGAGTGGAGAATGAAAAATATCAAAGATGAGAATGCTAGGATGAGAAGACCCTACCCTTTACTTTTATAAATAAGTCATTATAAAATAATGTTAACTTTTCACTGTTTATTCACTGAAGGTTCACAGAATGGAATTTCCCATAGGCTAGATATATCATTCTTACGGAATGTATACTGTATGGCAACGCTGAGATCTTCACAAACGTTAAATACTGACAACAAGTCAAATGGACAGAAATTGGACTGATAATTTTATAGATCAAAGACATAATAGAAAAACTAGAAAAAAAATGTAATAGAAAAATATAGATAATTGACTTACCCAAGCAGTGTGCTCTTTCAAGTAACAACCTTTGTACTCAATGGTATTAGGATGCTTTAACTGTCGTAAAAATTTGACTTCCTTAAGAATATCTTGCCATTTCTATTGAGATCAGAAAGAAATGTTATGTTTAAACTGAAAATAGTATTTATTTTACTATCAAGTATACATACATAATGTTTGTTTTTATTTATTTATTTATTTATTTATTTATTTATTTATTTGAGGGCAGTGTCACTGGCCCTCATATGTGGGACCCGAACCAGGGCCACTGGCTTCCCAAGCCAGCGCTTAACCACCATGGCACTCGGCTGGCCCATGTTTTTAGTTTTTAAATGGACAAAGTAAATGTTTAATGAATGAAGAAACTACTTAGTCTTGTGTTATTTCTTTAGCTTGAGTACATGTAAATATGAATCGATCATCAAACATATAATAAATCCATGATACTAACCAATGTTTTAGTTCACAAAATAGTACATTGAGCTTGAATCTTAGGAATATTTATTATGTGCTCACAAGAAGGAAAAAAAAGAACTGTGATAAACAAATGGTTAAAGAATGTTGTTTCTCCTGTCAATTTCATATTAACTTGCTTAAATCAGTTTAAGTATACAATGGTCTTTAACTTACCTCATGTGTCTGCTTCCCACTGTAGGACATTTTCTTAACTGCCACCACCTCATTGGTGTGAGCATTGGTGGCCTGTGTTAAGAGAGTAGGAAAAATAAAAGATAAAAAGAATGAATGATGCTTTGGTCAGTATGACTTAAATATTTCACCGGAGACTTTAAATAACATTCTCACACTTCATTATTACAATTTAAAGCTATTTCAACTTTTGATAGGCTCAAGAGATATTTCCACTGCATTTTAAGGAATAGCTTCTCTTTATCCCTTTCTATACACCTGCAAAGATTGTATATTAAAAAAAGAAAAAGAAAATCAGGGTTTAACAAAATATATCCAATCAAACAAAAACAAGTCATGCTCCCAAGACATCCATACTGACTTCATCATATAGAATGTCCATCAATATAAAACCAATTAAATTAATATGGTACAGTCATATAATGAAATAACTATTAAAAGAATGATGTAATCTATACGTAATATAGTAATATGGAAAGATGTAAAAAATATCACGACAAAAAACAAGTAGTATGGTATAATCTTATTTTTGCAAAATAATAATGTGCGTACGAGTATATGTATAGACAAAGTTATGAAAGAATTTATTCCAGAATATATGTTAGGGACAATCCCCAGAAAAGTTCTGTCTGATTGAACTTTCTGTGACGATGGAAATGTTCTATATCTATGTTGGATTTGGTAGCATGTGAAATGTGGCTCATGTGACTGAGGAAATGGATTTTACATTTTATTTAATTTTAATTAATGTAAATGTACATAGTGGCTACTGTATGGAACAGTGCAGCAAAAGACAAGATTAATCTTAAGGACTTTCAAAGGTACTTATATTTTATAATAATGTAATACACACACACACATTTGTGTGTATAGTCATCTATAAAGTTTGCCTTGTTTCATAATTATCTCTATATATTTTCTCCAAATCCAAAATATAACAATTCTTTGAAAGCACACTTGAAAACCATAAATAACTCAAGTAATATTCATTTCTCCCTATTTATTTAAGATATTTAAATTTTTTTTTATTTTTTTATTTATTTTTTTTTTTTTATTGAGGGCAGTGTCACTAGACCTCACATGCAGGACCCGAACCGGGGCCGCTGGCTTCCCAAGCCAGCACTTAACCACTGCGCCACTCGGCCAGCCTTATTTAAGATATTTAAAACTAGATAATTTTCTAAAAATATTCAGAAAAATAAATATAAGACATTATAAGATGATCTAATTCTGGCTTTCTTTTAATAGCAGGGATCTGCATCATACCCCTGATGTAAGTAAGCTATTTTATTTAGTTCCAAAATATTATTGTTATTGTGGACCAATGAAGCTATAGCAGTGATACTGAGGTAAAAGATTGGGTGCTCACCGATAAAATCAGGTCACCAACATTAGAGAAAGATGTATAATCATTTCCTTAAATACATCTAATTAAACAAGCTCCTCCAATATAACAATGGTTTCTTTTTTATTTAAAAAATTGTAAATTCAAACAATAAACAGTAACTTACTAAAAATTGTAAATTCAAATAAACAATAACTTACTAATATAAAATAAATTTACCTCTAGATTCCCACTGAATGTGAAAATGCTGAGAAAATGAACGCACACTAAAAAAACATTTCTTTTTACTTGCACTTAGGCAAAAGTACCTATTATAAAAACGAGGTATTCACTAGTTATAGTTTTCAAATCAGCAGGACTCCACAAAGGCATTTTTTAGATATTTTACTCAGTTAGAAGGTATGGACTGACTTGTGGAAAACAAAAATCTCTCACATTTTGCTAGCTTTTAACACTTTGTAATCGGGCATAAAAAGCTATATGACGAGTTTACTCATTTCCCGCAAAAAATGTGTTAAAATCTGGCATTAAGACTGTGCTTACATGACCAATTTATATCAACAAAGAAAAGTTGATGTAAATTCAATAGCACAATAAGGGTTAGAGGGACTATATTTAAAAAGTGGATTTTTTGGGGGGGCATGAATCTATGTACTGTGCAGTTTAAGGAAAGGGTTTAGGGAATGCTCTAACAAAGAAGAATTTTAACTTATAGTTGGGATTTAAAAAGCAAACCTTTAATCTTAAAAAGGCCACATAAATGGAATCAGATAGCATTATCTAATTCCTTATAAGGGTTACTTATAATCAATGCTACTTGGAACCAGAGACAGCAAAAAAGAACCACCCTCAAATTAAAAGATATTTCTTTACATTTACAGAGTAATCATTACTTAGAACTTGGTAAGTATACTTGATTAAAGAGCCTATCTACTGAAGTAGAGTCTTGAAATATGAAAAATATTTTCATGTTGATTTTTTTTTTTAAGATGTAAAATTTTTAATGCAATTTTATACTGGTTAAAATTCAGAACTGAAAGTGAAACTTAAAAAAAATCAATGTTTTAGTAGGAGAAAAGAATCTATAAATGGGGTCTCAGCTTTCCAGTGCTTCATACTGTATTATGAATTATTATAACCTCTAAACATTTCATGTTTTATTCTTAAAACTTACATTCATACTTAATACTTCTAATAATCTTAATGGTCTCATTAACTTTAAGCAAGATGACTGGTGAAAAAAATGTTTATTGAGAACTTACTATGCATTCTGATATTTTTAAACTATTTTCTAGCTACTACAGTTAGATTACTATCAACTTTTTGCTAGGTTATAAAGAAATGTAGCAAGTAAACATAAGCTTTTCTTTTTGCCCTAGTTATTAAGCCTCAACTAAAACTAAAATGTAATTATATCAGAAGAACAGAACTACATTATTTGCTTTAGGTGGATTATAGATTATATGCTGAGTTCAACCAGGCAACACTGGGAACCTAGAAACATTACAGCTGTGTTTAAGTGACTACAAAAATAAACGCGCTCAGCCCGTTTTTATTTTTCTTTAACACAGAGTTTCTTACTATCTCATTTGTTAGTGCTGCTAATTTCTGAATTACTTATATAAACCCAAACACAGATATTTCATCCAGTTAATAGTTTTAATTTTGTCTGAATATAATGTATACTCTTAGCGGACTGATTCTATAAGAGCTTTGCGGGCTTACAATTCACTTTAAACATATTTCCTGGCATCATTTGGTGTAAAAGCTGTAAACTACAAAGAGTCTAACAGAATTATAGTGTTTAGGTATAAAAATGTGGGTTGCTAGACTGGTCTTCATGGCTCCCTAGCATGATTATGACTCACAAAAAGTACTAATTAGCAGACAAAGTTCTCTGCGTTCTTCGTAATTTATTCATTCAACAAACATTTATTAGGTGTTCAAAATTTGTCAGGTATTTGGCTAAGTGCTAAGGATAGAAAGGTGAGTACATATGACCAGTACCTATCTCTCGTCTAGTAGGATAGACAGCAACAAAAATAAAGTAATAACAAACTACTGTAAAATTACTGCTGTGCTCTAAAGAAGGGTATGTGTTGCTTTGAAAAGCAAAAAAATGGGGGGATATGACTCAGGTAGGTCAGACACGGCTGCCCCGATGAGATGTGAAAAGCAAAAAAATGGGGGGATGTGACTCAGGTAGGTCAGACGAGGCTGCCCCGATGAGATGAGGCTCCAGCTGAGAGCTAACAGATGAACAGCAGTAAAGAAGGTGAAGATGGAAGGAGAAACATTCCAGAGAGAACATTTATACAAAGATCCTATGAGAGATGATCCAGAGGAAGCTATTACAGTGAGAGCAATGAGAATGCGAGGGAACACAGTTCAGGCATAGGTAGGAACCACATCATGAAGGAAGGGTCTTCTGGGCTGGCTACAGTAAAGATCTGGATCTTAGCCTAAAAACAGAGGAGGGCCCCTCAAGGCGTTATAGTGAATAAGATGATGTGATCACATTGACATTCCTGCCCCCAAGCTCACTGTGATGTGGACAACAGACTGGAGGGAGACCAGGGCGGACGCATGGAGATCAGTTAGGAAGGAGGCGACTGCAGGTATCCAAGTAAGAGACCATAGGCTTCTCAGTTTTAATGATATGAGTAACAAGAGGAAGGATCTACTAGCAGTGAGGGGTGAGCAGCATAAATATTACTGTGGTCAGTGAGAAAAATCCACCTTTAAGGTACTACCTATGTGACCACTATAGGTAAAAGGTTAAAGCTTTTTGTAAACTTCATAGTAAATTCCCCCTTAATCTGCTTTTTAGTGCCTTCTGGGATCATATGGGCCTGTACTACTCACTTTTTTATATGGACAATGTATAGTTAATGATGACGTTTCAATTTCAAAGCCACTCGTCTATCTTTTTTATTTCTCTAGTCTATCATTATCCACAAATAACATGTATTTAGTGCCTACTGTAAACAGGGCATTGGTACTGGCCTTGCAAGTTGTAAAGAAGTATTAGAAATAGTCCTCATTTTCAAAAGGCATACACTAGCTAAAGAGGCAGGCCTTAGCCCCCAAAGCAAATAAATCATTAGATCTCCTGCAGCCTACCACAAAGGAGGTCTCATTTTGCCCCTAGTACTAATGGTTTGCTAGTAAGTTTCCAGCCATGCTTGGTTTTTTATTACATTCATTCAAAAGAGAACTCTCGGAGGGGTCTGGTCGCTTTTTAAAATAGAAGTGTCCAAAAGAGATTGGAACTACCCTCCAACTCTGGCCAAGAGAGATTGAGAGGATGAATTAGTGATAAAATAATAGAAGCGAAGTAGGAACAGATGACTGGAGAATGGATCCCTAAGCAAAACAAACAGGTCACAATCAAATATACACAGAATGTTTCCACTTTAAAGGAGTTCAAAACTAGACAAAACCAAGTTATATTCTTAGGGGTACAGAAGTAAGTGGGTTACAGATAATGAAAAAATAAGAAAATAATCAGAAAATTCAGGGTAGTGGATTTTCCTAACATAAAAGGGGCTTCAGGGTGCTGGCAACATTCTATTTCTTGGCCTGGCTGGTGGTTATAAAGGGATTTACCTTTTAATTATTACTTAAATTATGTATTAAAATATATGTGTGTTGGGCCGGCTGGAGTGGCACGGTGGTTAAAAGCTGGCTTGGGACGCCAGCGGCCCCGGTTCAGATCCCACATATGAGGGTCAGTAACACTACCCTCTTAAAAAAAAAAAAAAAATATATATATATATATATATATATATATATGGCACATTTCTGTATGTATGATATATTTATAATTAAAAAATCTTTTTTTAAAAACGTATCTCTGTGAAAGAGAAAGACAGAACTTTGATAAGGCTTTAAGTATTAGTCCAAGCCCAAATTAACATGGGAGTGTTATTTAGAAAACTAGTACCCTCTTCAGCCATGGAAGGTCACTTAATGTTAAAATGCACTTGAGTAGGAGCCAAGTTTAGATGGGGACAAGGGAGAAATGGCGGTAGTGCTGGGCATAGACATGAAGGAATGGGAAAGGCTTGGTAGAAAACCCAGGCTGAAGTTTTGGCTGGAAACAAAAGGATGAGCTAAAGATGCAATTAGTAAAATCTCATTTGAAAGGATAATTAAGATAAGCCCTACCCAGATGGCCAAACATAAAGAACCACTTAAAAGGAAAAGTCAAATATTGTTTAAGAAAAATAAAAAATTATTTGGTAACAGGTTTGGAGGAGAAATCGGTAATAATTAGTACTTAAGTATTATGGTACTTGCTTTAATGGATTTTTTTTTTTTTTTAAGATTTTATTGGGGAATTGGGGGAGAGGAACAGTGTTGGAGAATTGGGGAAGGGGAGCAGACAAGTTGCTGTCTTTTTGTTCTTCAGTCTAGCTTCGGAGGATTTTGCTTCACTGGCCCATGTTGGTATCGTCATTGCGCTCTTCCCGGATGAGGCAGATTGGTCACCAGCCTCTCACCGCGATGTCGCTCACCGCGGCTACTGGCAGCTCATGCTGTCTGCCGGCTGCTCACGCTGGCTGCTGGCTGCTCACTGTAGCCTATGGCAGGCCACTGCAGCAGGGACTGCAGCCTGCACCATCACCAAGGCTTGCATAGCCCAGCTCCAGGTGGAGCTGTTGTTAGCTGTAGAGGGCAGTGTCACTGGCCCTCATGTGGGATCCGAACTGGGGCCGCTGGCACCCCCAAAACAGCTCTTAACCAATGCGCCACTCGGCCGGCCCTTTAATGGACTCTTAAGGAAGTGTTTGTTACTTTGATAAAGCAAACTTTGAAGGTTAAATAATTTAAAAAACTATATTTTATGTAATGAATTTCAGGTGCATGAGCTATGTTAGTATTTCAGTCATTTCTCATTCTTCTCACTAGAATATAACCACATTCTTGGAATTCAAACTGACTCTAGGTGGCTAAGCCTTGTAGCCCTTAACCTAAAATAATGACTTGATGTGATTGTTACTAAAAATCTTTGTCTGAGTAGACGAGGTGGCCGAGTGGTTAAGGCGATGGACTGCTAAAAATCTTTGTCTGAGTAGCCATCCATTTGTCCATCCATCTATGTATCTACTTATCCATCCATCATTTATTGAGTTCCTACTATTGTCAGATATTATCCTAGTTACAGAGGATACAGCAATGAACAACATAGACATAACCTGTCCTCATGGAGCTTTACTGCTTAGGGGGAGGGATATAGATGAATCAAAAGATCTCATACATAATTAATTATAACCATGATAAATGCAACAAAGTACAAACACAGGGTGTTATAAGATCAGAACAGGAAAGACTATCTTATAGATATAACACTTCAGCTGAAATCCATAGGATAAACAAGGTTTGGACAGGGATGTGCAGAGTTTTCTAGGTAGGAGGAATAGCAATATACAGAGGGTGCAAAAAAAACATATACACATTTTAAGAAAGGAAAACTGTATTAAAATTGTAATACTCAATATATACTGATAACAAAAGATAAATACAAGTAGACTTCTGCACTCATGAGAGGTGCTCAAAGTGGTTCCCATCAGTGTCCAGACACTTCTGATTACAGCAAACTACTGCTTGAGCAATGCTGACCGAAGTGTCCACTCGTATACATTTTTGGCACCCCCAGTAAAAAGGCTGTGATGCTGGAAAAAGCTTGGCTTGTAGTGAAAATGCATAGGACTCAACGTCAAACTTGTAACTTTTTTGTAACTATCTTGATAGCAGAGTCAGTTGATATAGATACCACTGACTTGCATAATGCCTAAGAATCCTGGGATTGCCTTTTCAGCAATAACTATTTGCCTCTAGTGGAGATATCATTCAATGTGTCGAATAAACATAAAAGCCAAGTGTATCGTACAAATAACAGAATGTGCACAAGTTAAACTTTCTTAAGCTGAACTATCCAAATGATTCTTTTCAATTACTTACAAAATAAACTGCTCCAAAACTTCCATGTCCAATTTCATGCAGACCGATGAAGAGTTCTTCAGGGTCATCTTTGTAGAATAGATCGGCAACCTCTGGGTCCTTGGGCACCCCTTTACGCATGGTGGCCGACCAGTGTTTGCAAAGGCTTTGCTTTTGATATCCCAGTCAGCTGGATCTCTCATTGACAAAGTTTTCTTTTTCAGTAAATTTTTAGTATCTGCAGAAAAATCAGGCTTGACATGAACTTATTTCTAACACATTTTATTTGGTGGCAATATACACTGTTATTAAAAAGTATCTTGATCTTACAACTGCATAATAAAAAGGACAAATGACCCAGAAGAAAAATGGACAAAGGATTTGAATAGACATTTCTTCAAAGATATGCAAGTGGCCATTATCACATGAAAAAATGCCTCACTGGGGCCGGCCGAGTGGCTCAGTTGGTTAAGAGCTCGCTCAAGAGTGTGAGCTGAGCTCTGAGCAACAGCAGTTTGATGCCCAGCCCGAGCTGAGCAGCCGCTGAGCTGCCAACAGGTAGCAGGATGGCTCAGTTAAAAAAAAAAAAAAATCAAAATCAAAATGCTCCACATTATTAGTCATTAGAGAAATAAAATTAAAACCACAACAAGATAGCATTTCATACCCACTAGCATAGCTATTATCAAAAAGTCAGATAATAAGTATTGGTAAGGATGTGGAGAAATCCAAATTCACCAATACTGATGGTGGGAATGTAAAAAAGTGCAGCCATTTTGGGAAACAGATTGGCAGTTCATCAAAAACTTAAACACAGAGTTACTATTTGACCTAGAAATTCTACTCTAAGAGATGTTCACACAAGAACTTATGCATGGGTATTGATAGCAGCATCATTCATTATAGCCAGAAGATGGAAACACCTAAAAGTCCATTTGGTGAATAAACAGACAAAATGTGGTCCATTCAAGCAATGGAGAGTATTCATCTATAAAAACAAATAAAGTAGTGATACCTGTTACAACATGGATGAACCCTATAAACATTATGCGAAGTGAAAAAAGCCAGTTACAAAAGACCACATATTGTATGATTCCATTTATAAAATACAAGCAGAATAAGTAAATCTATAGACACAGAAAGCAGATTATTAGTTGTCTAGAACTTGGAAGTAGGAGCATATGTGGGTGACAGCTAAAAGGTTTGCGCTTTTTTTATAGGGTGATGAAAATGTTCTAAAATTGATTGTGGTAATGGCAGCACAACTGTTAACATACTAAAATCATTGAATTGTATAATTTAAATGGGTATGTGTGGTATGAGAATTATATCTCAATAAATATGTTTTTTAAAAGTATTTTGGGAGCCAGCCGAGTGGCTCAGTGGGTAAAGAGTTGGCTTGGGAGCGTGAACTCTGAGCAGCAGGGCCACTGGTTCAGTTCCCACATGGGCCAGTGATGCTGTGCTCTCTACAGCTAAGATGGTGAACAACAGCTCAATCTGGAGCTGGGCTGCTGTGAGTTGCCGGCGATGGTGTAGGCTGCAGTTGGCTGCCATAAGCTATTGTGAGTGGCTGGCAGCCGGCGTGAGCTGCTGTGAGCCACCATGAGCGGCCATCCAATGGCCGGCAACCTATCTGCCTCACTCGGGAAGAGTGCAACGATCACAATACCACCATGGGCCAGTGAAGTGACGTCCTCCACAACTAGACTGAAGAACAAAAGGACACCAATTTGTCTGTTCCCCTTCCCCGATTCCCCAACGCTGTTCCCCTCCCCCAATTCCCCAATAAAATCTTTTTTTTAAAGTATTTTGGTCTAATTAATATTGAAATAAAAACAGCTAATATTTACTAATTACTACTATGTGTCAGGTAACACTGGGTTTGGCCTCAGATTTGTCTGACAGACCTGCAGACACTATTCTAATTCTTTTTTTTTCTCTTACAAAGTTTTCTGAATTTTAAATCGTATGACATTAGAGTCTGCCCAGATCGTCTGAGTAATATGTGCTCTTTCACTTCACCATTCTGAACTTCTAAATGTTTTATCTTTGGACATCTCTAGTCACATAAAGGAGACTATATATATTCTCCTTTAATTCCTACAACAGATCATAATGTAGGACTTCATTATTTTGATTTTACAGTGCAAACTATTCACTTCACCATTCTGAACTTCTAAATGTTTTGTTTTTGGACATCTCTAGTCATATAAAGGAGAATGTAGGACTTTATATTATTTTGATTTTACAGAGCAAACTAAGACTGAGAAGCAAAACTGCTTCCCCATGGTCAGGAAGTAAGTAATTGTCAGAACTGGGACTCAACCCAGATTTAACTGCAAAGCCCATGCTCTTAATTAATATGCAATATATACATATAGTGAAATAGGTAATTAAATAACTCTTTATGAACCACTGGAAGAAAGTGCTATAATTTAGAGACTATGCTAACTTTTAACTTAAAGGGGCAGGTTATTTTGTTATCTAAAATATTCTAAGTTCAAAATTTCTATTAATAATTTGACATGCTTATGACATGATTATCAAATTTGACATGCTTATGACATGATTATCAAGTTACATTTGTTTAGTATAAACGCTTTTTTCTTTATTTTTTGAAAAATATTGAAATTTTAACTTTTATCTATATTTTAAATTATAAATTCCACCCCCCATTCCTGAGAATCATTCATTCCAATATTTGAACTCATCACAGGATAGTTCGTGTTTCTTCCTTGATCCACTAAATAACTATCCGAGAAATTTAGTTACTGACCAATAAAACTACATTTTTCAAAACATGAGCCAATGGGTTTCACTCAAGAAGAGAAAAAGAGGGTCATTAATAAAAGGAGTAAAAATGTGCTAAGAGGCATTTTTTCTTGTGACATGACAGCTGTAGGTGACAACGTACATCACTTCACATGGTTAGTCTAGTTAAATCTTTAGTTTTATGTAGGTCTTCAATCTAACTATCTAGCTACCCACTCAACTCTTTCCTTGATTCACCAATATTTATTGCGCGCTTAATATTTGCCAGGCATTGTACTGGGTGTTAGAGATAGAATGAGATGTGATCCCAGTCCTTAAAGGGCTTAGAGTCAAATGGGGCGATAGGCATTAAACTATAATGACACAAGTGACAAAATAGTTATAATTGTTATGTGGAAAAAGCAACAAATTTTAATATAATAATAATACGGTGACTCAGTTTATTTTTCACTTGGATATGAAAAAGCATGCCCTTTAGGGAAAATGAAAGCTTATTCACTGTGAATGTATGGGAGAGTTGGAAGAAGAAAATATAAAGCTGGTGTCAAGCCAAGGAAAATCACAATAGGCCTTTTAAACCACATTAAGAAATTTAGACTTTATCGAGGATAATGGGTACCACTGAAGGTTTTAAAAAGGAAAAAGGATTCCCTCTGCAACACTGCACATCTGTAATTCTGGGCAGTCATCCTGTCAATCCAAGCATGCCAATAATCAAGCATAAAGTCAATCTATCAACACAACTGAAAAATAACTTAAATCTAGTTATTTGTCTATCAGGTAACTAAAAGTACACAATTCAAGTTCAGAAAGTGCTATTGCCTCCATTGCTTATGTTTGCAAATAGAAAAGAGAAACAATGGATTAAATCAAAGACATACCTTTTGGAGACTATGCCAAAAACGGAAAAAAGAAAGCAAACTATGAGATTTCCTTTAGGAAAAACAGAAAGATCTATGGACTAAATTTATGAGAACTAAAATCTTTTCAATCACCAAAATGTATTTTAAACTTCTGAGTATTTTGGCTTCAATGTGAATAACCATTGGACTATGGATAACAGTTTGGCAGAAACACATAGATCACTATGTCATACTATAGACTAAAATGATTTTCAAAAGAAATATTTAAATGTAAAAAATGCATAAAAACTTCTGGAATAAATTACAGGTAAATATTGAATTACTAAGCAAGATACCAAGGCAAAACCACAAACCAAATTCAATAGGCTTGACTACATACAATTAATAACTTCTTTATCTTAAAATATATAATAAATGGACTTCCGCTTCCAGCCAAGATGGAATAACAGACACTGGATTTATTCAGAAACAACT
This sequence comes from Aselliscus stoliczkanus, assembly GCA_033961575.1. Classification (NCBI taxonomy): domain Eukaryota; kingdom Metazoa; phylum Chordata; class Mammalia; order Chiroptera; family Hipposideridae; genus Aselliscus; species Aselliscus stoliczkanus. The sequence goes on from CM066736.1 coordinate 12,281,643, forward strand.
AAAACACTGGAAAAAACATGTGAAATGATGGTATTTCAAGAAGTGGATAACAGGCAGAGAAAGACAGATCCCTGACAGAAGAGCAGCAAACGAAGTGAGTCACAATTAATTGCCCAGCTTAAAACCCTGGTAGAGTTCCCAGGCCACAATGCAGAGAGGGGCAAACCTCGTTCGACCCTGGTGGACTTCCTGGGTTGACAACACAGAGGTCAGAGTCTAGGGTGATCAAAGTGGCTCGAGTTCTCAGGGCATAATGCTGAATAGAAGAGAGCAGCATAGAAAGAAGGTATGGAGATCTGGAGAGGGCTCCTCTCAAGTCTTCAGCTGAGTACAGTGCATGCACGTGAGAAAACTACCCCACGCCAGGAAAAGAACGATCTGAAAAAATTAAAGAATACCGAGAGCTCACAAAGGGCTATAAAGAGTGCCTACTCCCACTAGCCAGAATAGGAAATCTTGTAATTCATGGGGCATGTTCAGAGTACTCAGAAGAGTCTTGCCTTAGTAGCAGAAAATAATTCACCCTAGACTAAGTGCTGCTCCATGATGCCTAACACATTTTAAAAGCAAGATCTATAAGGATATAATTATTTCCAAATATCTTAACTGTGTCCCAGGAAAAGGCTCACAAATATATAGAGGAATACAAAACTATCCAGTATCCAAAACAGTAAAATTCATGTTGTCTAACATCCAATAAAATGTTAACCAAGCATCTAAAGAATCAGGAAAATATGACACAGAATGGGGAGAAAAATCAATTGAAACCAATCTAGGACTGACGTAAGTGATAGATGTTAAAATTAGTGGACAAGGACATTAAAACATTTATTATAACTGTATTCCATACATTGGAAAAGTTAGGAAATATTGAATATATAAAGTAGAGACAGGAAAAATACAGAGACCTAAACCAAACTTCTAGAGGTGAAAGCTACAATGTGTGCAATGAAAAATATACTGCGTGGGATGAATAGCAGATGAGACTCCAGAAAAAAAAAGTATAGTGAACTTGAAGACATAGCAATAGAAACTATCCAAAATGAAATACACAGAGAATAAAGACTAACAAAACAAAACAAAAACAACCAAAAAAGGGGGCACCAGTGAGTTGTGCAACTTCATGTGGCCTAGTATATGTCTAATTGGAGTTCCTGAAGAGATGAAAATGATAAACCCACAGGTCCAAGAAGGTCTATGGATCTCAAGAACAAGAAATACAAAGAAAATTACACTCAGGCACATCATTATAAATTACTCAAAACTTGTGATAAAGAGAAAATCATGAAAGCAGTCAAAGAAACAGGACATGCTATGTGTAAAGGAACAAGGACAACAATGACAGCAGATTCTTCATTGGAAATAGTACAAGAGAGAAGACAGTAGATAAACATTTTAAGAGTGCTGAAAGAAAAAAAACCTATCAAACTAGAATTCTATACCTAGTAAAAATATCTTTGATAAATGAAGGCATAATAAAGGCTTTAGACATAAAAAACAAAAAACAAAACAAACAAACAAAAACCTGAAAGAATTCATGACCTGACCACCTGCAGTACAGGAAATGCTAAAGAAATACGTTAGACATAAGGAAAATCATACCAGGTGGAAATATAGATCTACACAAAACAATGACAAGCACCAAAAGTGGAATCTATTTGGTTAAATATGTAAAATGCTTCCCCTATCATTTAAATTTCTTTAAAATATAATTGATTGTTTAAACAAAAATAACAACAATATAGTATTGTTTAAAACATATGTAGAAGTAAAATGTATAACATAAAGTCTGGGAGGAGAGAAATTGAAGCACAGTGTTGAAAACTTGTTATGCTCTAAGGGAAGCAGTATAATATCCCTTGAACATGGACTGTATATGATACATAAATATATATGCATAAATAAATACATATGGGTATATATATGTATAGAAAGACAAACAAGCTAATAAGTAAATAAGTTAAAACAATGGGAAAAGACATAACACTAATCAAAAGAAAACTGGGCTGGCTATATTAATATCAGATAAAGTAGATTTCAAAGCAAAGAATAATTTCATAATGATAAAGGGACTGATCATCAAGAGAACAAAACAATCCTAAATGTTTATGCACCTAATAACAGTTTCAAAATAATAATTAAAAACTGATGTAACTTCAAGGAGAAAAAGACAAATCCACAAATATAGCTGGAAGTTTCAATATTCTTTTCTCAATAACTGATAGAATAAGTAGACTGAAAACCAGTAAGGATACAGAAGACTTGAACAACATCACCAACCAACTTGAATACTGATATTTACAAAACACTCTACCCCCAAACTTCATAATACATATTCTTCTCTAGTGCATACAGACCATTTACCAAGACAGACCACATTCGGGGCCGAAAAACAAGATTCAATAAACGAAAAGGATTTAAGTCATAATAAGTATATTCTCTTAGCACAATGGAATTAAAGGCACTGAGATGCTGGAGACACAAATTCAAACTGTCCTGTTTCCAGACAGGCAAGGATCAAGTTTGTGGTGCTGGCAGATCCTACATAAGCTGGGACAGATTCTCTTCTCTGAAAGATTTATGAGATTTACTCAGCTTTTGCCTTCAAGAATCTATTCTACTCCCCGGAAATGCTTATCAGGGGTGAACTGTTTTACCAGAACCTGAAGTTAGCCCTGGAGGTGGCAAAGAAGGCTGGAACTTTTGGGCCTGGATCATAGGCTGGACCTGCAATGGAACCCCCAAATTCTGAGAGATCCTAAAGCAGGCAGATGTCCTGCTGTTTCTACTCTGATGGAGATCCCATCATCCTTGCTAGTGTACTTGAAAATGGGAGGATTCTGAACCATATGACATGTACTGATCTGTGAGCCTTACTTAACACCATGCGCTCTTCCCTTCTATAATGTATCTACTATGGTCCTACTTTCCAACTCAATACAGATTTATTTATGGAAAAGGTAAGCCCGTAATTGCTGTAATGAACATTCCTTTGATTTCTACGTGTCAACAGCAGACAGAATATCTGAAAAATCCCCAAATATACGTAAACTAAATAGCACACTTTTTTCTTTTTAAACTTTATGGGGGAACAGCCATGGTCATTGGTTACCATTGCTTTCATGCTACAATGGCATAGTTGACTCTTTTAAGGAGGGCACAGCTCACGCAGCTCACAGTGGCCCATGCAGGGATCGAACCGACAATCTTAGTGTTATCAGCATGATGCTCTAACCAACTGAGCTAACTGGTCACCCCCTAAATAACACACTTTTAAATTAATCTATGTATCACAAAATAAATCAAACGGAAACTAGAAAATACTTTTATCTTAAAATGAAAGCACAACACATAAAAATTTATGGGATGCTGCTAAAGTAGTACACACAAGGAATCTATAGCATTAAAATACTGTTTTAGGAAAGATTTCAAACCAATAGAGGTTTCTACTATTAAACAACTACAAGAAAAAAAAGGAGCAAATTAAGCCCAAAGTAAGCAGAGAAAGGAAATAATACAGATTAAGACAGAAACCAATGAAACAGAAAACAGAAAAACAAAAGGAAAAAAAATCAATGAAAGCAAAGCTGATTCTTGGAGAAACAATTAAATTTATAAACCTCTTACCAGAATAATTGGGGAAAAAAAGTCAGAAAACAGTTACCAATAGCAGCAATGACAGAGATGACTTTAATACAGATTTTATAGATATCAGATGGATAATCAGGGATTGGTAGGAACATTATGGAAATAAATTCCACAAGTTAGATCAAATAGACAAAATCTTTGAAAGCCACAAACCACCAAAGTTTACTCCAAAAGAAATAGATAACTGAAATACCTCTATATATCTATTAAAATAATAAACTTGTAAGTTAAAATCTTCCTACAGAGAAAACTCAGGCTCAAATGGCTTCACTGGTAAATTCTACCAAACATCTAGGCAAGATACAATACTAATTATACACGTCTTCCAGAGAATGGAAAAGGAGAAAGACTTCCTGAGGCTCATTTTATAAGGTCCGCATTACCCTGATTATCAAAGTCATATAAAAACATTACAAGAAAGAAAACAGACCAAAATTCTTCATGAATATCCATGCAAAAATTTATTATAAATTTTATGTGGCAGAACATAAAACATAATGCTATATAAAATGGATAATATGTCATGACTAAGTGGGGTTTATCTCAGGAATGCAAGGTTGGTTTAACACTCAAAAATCTATCAATGTAACTCACCATATCAGCCATCTAAACCAAAAGCCAAACGATCATCCATAAAGATGCAGAAAGACTTGACAAAATCCAAAATTCATTCCTTATAAAAATTCTGAGCCAACTAGGAATAGAAGGTAACATCCCTAACCTGATAAAGGGTATTCATGAAACATCTACAGCTAATAGCAAATGTAACTGTGAAAGACAAAATGCTTCCTTCCTAAGATCAGGAATAAGGCAAGGATGTGTGCTCTCAACACTTCAATTCAACATTGTGCTGGATGTTCTCTAAGTGCAATAAGGCAAGAAAAAAGAAATAAAATGCATCAAGAATAGAAAAAAAGAAGTAAGACTTATTGAGAAATAACAACATAATCACCTAGGTAGAAAATTCAATGGAATCTACAAAAAACTACTAGAGTTAATAAGTGAGTTTATATCAAAGTTGCAGAAGACAAGATCAATATATAAAATCCAATTATATTTCTATGTAAGAACAAACGGAAATCAAAAAAATTTAAATATCACTTACAATAACATAAAAATATGAAATATTGGGGGTGCCAAAAAAATGTCTACACATTTTTTTAAAGATTTTTTTAAATTGGGGGAAGCATACAATGTTGGGGAATCGGGGAAGGGGAATAGACAAGTTGCTATCCTTTTGTCCTTCAGTCTAGCTGTGGAAATGTACACACATTTTAAGAGATGTTATCTATGTATTACTTTTCAAAGCTAAATTGAATTATGGTAGGAATGTGTAGTATGATGTTCGCTCAAAAGACAGCATTAATCTGGGCTGGCAGAGTGGCGCACTGGTTAAGAGCTGGCTTAGGACACCAGCAGCCCTGGTTTTGGATCCCACATGCGAGGGCCGGTGACACTGGCCCTCTTAAAAAAAAAAAAAAAGATGGCATTAATCAAATGAATGCTACAGTCACCATGTGACAAGCAGACAAAGAAAATGGCGGAAGCATAGCTGTCATTTGAGAAACGCAAGACTATTTTGAAGTGGCACTTGACATTCAAGAACGTTCTCCAGACTTATCACCCCTTGACTTCTACCTATGGGGGAACCTTAAAGGATGTGGTGTAGCGTAGAAAAATGGCTACACTGGCAGTGCTTTGGAAAGAAATTGAAACGGCATGCGCAGTGATACAAGTGGACACTTTGGTCAATGTTGCTCAGGCAGCAGTTTGCCATAATCAGAAGAGTCTGGACACTGATGGTAACCACTTTGAGCACCTCTTGTCATTGCAGAAGTCAAACATGACGTGTATTCATCTTTTGTTATCAGTATATATGGAGTATTAGAATTTTAACAGTTTTTTCCTTTCTTAAAATGTGTACACATCTTTTTGGCACCTTCTGTATTTAGGGATAAATGTGATAAAGGATATGAAAAATCTGTACAATGACAGCAACAAAACAATAAAGGAAAAAAAAATTAAAGACATAATGAAAAGATATCCCGTAGTTATAGGTCAGAAGAGTCAATAATGAGTTCTCTTTGGAAAGAGAAATTGAGAAGCTGATTCTAAAAGTCATATAAAAATGCAGAGGACCCAGAATAGCCAAAACAACTTTGAAAAAGGAAGACAAATTTGGAAGGTTAACACAAGCTAATTGCAAAATTTATCAAGGCTATAGTTGCCAAGGCAGTGATACTGTTGCACAAAGAGATAAATAAACCTATGCAACCGAATAGGATGTCCAGAAATAGGTTCACACATTTATGGACAAATGAATTTTGATACAGTGCAAACACAATTCAGTAGAGAAGGTCTTCAACAAATGTTGCTGGAACAATTGCATATACATATGCAAAAAAATAAAAAAACTTCTTTGATCTATACGGACACCAACACACAAATTAGTTCCAAATGGATTATGTGAAACGTACAACTAAAAAAATTCTTGAAGAAAAAAAACAGAAGAAAAATCTCTGTGAACTTGGGTTAGGCAAAGAGTTCTTAAGATATAAAAAAATGTAAATACAGTCCATGAAAGAAAAAATTGATAAATTAGACTTCATCAAGTTTAAAAATGTATACTTTCTGAAAGACTATTAAGAGAATAAAAGACAAGCCACAGATTAAGAGAAAATATTTACAAAACATATCTCATAATGGACTTATATCCAGAAAATACAAAGAATCTTCAAAACTCAATCAAATGAGCAACCCAATTTTAAAAATAGGAAAAAGATTAGAACAGACACTTCACCAAGAAAGATAATATGGATGGCAAATAAACAAAAGAAAAAAACGCTAAATAATATCGCAATTCATCAGGAAGATACAAATTAAAACCCCAATGAGATACCACTACATACCTATTAGAATGGCTAACATTAAAAAGCCTGACCAAACCAGGTGTTGGCAAGGATGTGTAGTAACTGGATCTGTCCCACATTGCTGGAGGGAATGTAAAAATGGTATAAACACTTTGGAAAATAGTTTGGCAGTTTCTTTTTTTAAATTTTATTGGGGAACAGTCATGGCCATTGGTTACACATTGCTTTCATGCTACAATGGCATAGTTGACTCTTTTAGAGAGGGTGCAGCTCACAGTGGCCCATGCGGGCATCGAACATGCAATCTTGGTGTTACCAGCACCACACTCTAAGCAACTGAGTTAACCGGTCACCCCCTGGCAGTTTCTTAAATAAGCATACATCTACAATATGATGTAACCATCTCACTCCTATGTCTTTACTCAAGAAAAATGAAAGCATAAGTCTATACAAAGCCCCATACACAAATGTACATAACAGCTTTACTTTATTTTTTTATTGTTTTTGAGGGCAGTGTCACTGGCCCTCATATGTGGGACCCGAACCGGGGCCGCTGGCATCCCAAGCCAGCTCTTAACCACTGTGCCACTTGGCCAGCGCAGCTTTATTTTTAATAGCCCAAACTGGAAACAGCCCAAATGTCTATCAACAGATGAATGGACGAACAATCTGTGGTAAACACAGACAATGGAATGCAACTCGGCAATAAAATGAATTATTGATACATGCTACAACAAGGATGAGTCTCAAAATAATTATGCTGAGTGAAAGAAGCCAGACTCTCCCCCACCAAAAAAGTACACACTTTATTATTTCATTTATATAAAATTCTAGAAAATGCAAGTTAACCTAATGTGGCAGAAAGCACATCAGCGGTGGCCTGGGGATAGGGTTGGGGTAAGAAGGGAAGGGAGAGAGGGAGGGAGTGGAGTGATGGATGTGTTTACTATCTTCATCATGGTGATGGCTCTGTGTGAGAGAGTGTGTGTGTGTGTGTGTGTGTGTGTGTGTGTGTGTAAACATTATGGTCTTTAAATATGTATTGATACATTGATGAGGTTGTTTTAAAAAATGCAATTTAAAAACTGAAAGGCAAATAAGTGGAGACGGTTCTTGCAAAATATTTGCCAGTTATTCTTAAAATCAGGGAAGTGACCAGATACATGTACAGACACCCACTCACACACTCAAAGGACATAAACAGGACATTGCAAAAAGAAATAGCAGTGGCCACTAATGATATGAAACATATCATTTCACTAGTAATCAAAGAAGCAAAAACAATAAGACATTTCATTTCACCCACCAAATTGACAAAGTGATAGAGAAAAGATACATCTTTTGGTGAGGGCATAAAGATACCTAGCTGGAAGAATAGAATGGGTACACTCTCCCCCGAGTAATATCCCTCCAGGAATTTACACAGGGCAGTTTCTGTTTTGTTTTAGTAAGGAGGCGGGGTGTAGGGTACAGCATAGGACAGATGCCACAGTGACATGGGAATGGCTTCTTTCATCTGCGAGTTTGCATTTCTTTGCAGGCTTGTGTTTTATCTAATGTCGGTGTTGGGATTTCCGGTAAATTTTTAATTTCCTTCTTTTTGCTTATCTGACTTACTATAACAAAAAATGGCAATACATATTTCCAGAAAACAATTTGATAATAGGAATCAAGAAACTTCAGCTCATTTCTTTTAACCAAGTATGCAATTCTCTATATTGTAAACAATAACTGAGAATAAAAAATCTATAAGGAAATAATTTGAAACTAAAAAATTTTATAAAAGAATATTGTATCCCAATTTTATTAATATTTTTACTTTCCCTTTTAACATATTTCTTAAAAATATAAGAAAAATTAATGATAGAAAAACCAAAATGTACAAATTTGTTCCAATTTTACAGGAGAAAGTTAAGTTATGAATCTATGGACAATACCTTTTTGTGTATGGCACAAAATATACAGTGTTGCTCAAATTCATTTTAGCAGCAATCTTTTTCCTCTTTTGGAACTTCGGTCTTTTGTATTTATGATGCACCTACGGAAAGATAAGAATAAAATATATAATTATAGGGGCAACTTTAAAGAAGTAATCATTGATAACATCGTCGTTTTAAATATTTCCAAGTGTACTATTACAAAGTGAAAACTTCATCTTCATCTGTTTGTGGATGGCAAATGAAAAAGGGAAAACTTTTCACAGTAGAGACATAGGCTACTCTTTCACAAACAAATGGGTCATTAGATTTCAGAATCCATATTGAGGCTTCCACAGGTTTGCCTGAGTCCCGGGAAACTCAATAGAGGCTACGAGTACACAGGACTGATCTGACAGCACACAGGGGTGCTACTGATTGTCTGCCAGTAAGGCCTATATTTTGAATTGCTTTTCCAATAGTCACGATGATTTACATTGACTCCTCTATCTCCCCTTTCCCAGCCTCTCCTATAAACAGTCTCCCGCATTTTGGGAGTAATGATTATTGTTTATTATCTATTAGAGAAGTACATGCCCAATGTAGAAACTCTGGGAAATATATACTGCTTTGAAAAAAAACTCCATTATCCTACCCAGGATAAACTCTATTAATAATTTGACATACTTTTTCTCCATGCACGTATTTTTTTTCTTCATGCCCGCATTTATTTTGTGATACAGCTGAGATCATACTTATATCTACTATTTCATAGTCCATCTCTTTTATCTAACTGTATAAGCATTTTGCCATGTCATCAAACACTCTTCACAAAGATCACTTAATGACTATTCAATGTGTATCTTATGGAAGAGCCACAATTCATTCACAACCGTTTCTCCACAATTTGAACGCAAGACTGGACTCAACCCTTTATTGAACAATTAAAAATTATTGTGTTTTAAAGAGCATTGTGTGTGTTATCCATCTAGGATTTTGGGCTTTCTTTGGAATGTACTTTTAGAAGGAGAGTTGTTGGGTCAAAGGATATAACAATTAAATACTTACAATATGTATATTGAAATCACTGTTAGATGCTTAATTAACTTTGGAGATGAAGGCCTTACAGGGGCAGAGGGGTTACCAGAAAAAAAGTATCAAGCTCCATTTTCACATTTTTCCTGCTGAGACTACCCCAATCTCCACTCATGTCTATACTTATAACCTAATCTTCTTCATTATTTTTGTTATTCTATGGCTGTGAAATGCTTTGTGTTAACTGGTACCTAAAACTTGCCTGAATTCAGCATCGTATTTTACCAATCCACCGAAGAATCAACAACTGTACTCTTTGCCTGTCTACCGTCCTACTCTAATCCGACTAGAGCTTCAATGAACTAAAATATTCCTCGTGATATACTATGAATACTAGCTGTGAAATTTCTAAGGCTATAGTTTTAAATAAGACATTTACTAACATTCTGATGTCCTGACTTATTTCAAGCGTGGGAGACGTTTGCCCCTAGAAAATATTCTCATGCTATGAACATGCAGGCTTAGTATTTGGCTTCTCTCTAACTACCTGTTTTTATATCCTTTTCTTAAAATTGGTACTCTCTTGATCTTCAGTTGCATGGGTCTACAAATGTTCTAAAACTCTTTAAGGCTTCTAGGAATTAAGCTTTCTCAGTTGTACCATTTTTTTCCTGTTAGAATACTGCACGTGCTATTGAAGCTGAAAACTATACTCTGAAGTTTATCCATTATGCCTAAAGGATGGTCTCAGTTTCCTTCCATTTCACTACCTCCCTTCTTTATACATGTCTCTTGGGTCCATGAAACGGTCTTTTCTTGTTCGTCCAAATTATTCCTCCTATAGTTCTTCTACTCTCTGATTTCTAAATAAATGTGTGCCTCAAAGTATTTGCCTGAAGCCCTCTGCGTGACTGCAAGCTGCTATCCTGATTTCTGTCTATTTAATGGTTTCATGTAACACTTATGTCACCAAACAACGCAAACCTCCATTCTAAGCCTCAGCCCTCCATTTTCAAATGTCTATTTGGCTTCTCCCCTAAATGGCTCACATACACCTCATACTAACAATGACTCTTCCCTTCCCCTTGTTCCAATTAATTCACAAGTCTGCTTCACGTATTTCTTTTTATGTGTTCTTCACTTTTCATGTCTGTGAACACTCATTATGTTTCCTCTGTTCCTGCTCTTTTAGCCTCTGGTCTGTCTTTTCTGGAATTCATCTGAAAAACACTATTACCATAATCATCTTCTGGAAGCACAGTTCAGATAACACCACATCTCTGCTCAGAACCCTTCAATGTCTCCCTGTTGTCTACCTTACCTAACTAACATTTAAAGCGGGCCTGGAACCACTACTCTAACCTAAATTCTAAACTCCATAACCAGGACAAAATGAATTATTTTACAGTTATATTTCCATATCTTTGTTTTTGCTTATATGTTACCTCTGCCTGGAATATCCAATTCCCAACTACCCCCACAGTGCAGCTAAATGTCACCTCTTCTATAAGACCTAACATTTTGTCCCTTGCCTTCAGTTTTTTTTTTTTTCCCTTGCCTTCAGTTTTTAATGCACATATAGTAGGACTCAACTGGATGATAAATGCTTCTTCAGAGTAGGATACATGTCTAACCCTATGTTTTGATCAGTCATCGTACCCCAATGGCATGTTTTTTAAAAACCAGTTTTGATCGAGATATAATTCACATACCATACAATTCACCCATTCAAAGTACACAATTCGATGAATGGTTTTTAGTATATTCACAGATATGTGCAACCATCATCACAGTCAATTTTAGGATATTTTCATCACCACAAAAAGAAGTCCTCTACTCTTTAGCTGTCACCTCACCTCTTTTATCTCTATTCCTAAGCAACCACTAATCTACTTTCTGTCTCTATAGACTCCTCTATTCTGGAAATTTCATATGAATGGGCTGACATAATAATGCTGTTATTATCACTTGTGTACCAGTTTTTATGTGAACATATATTTCATTTCTCTTGATTAAATACCTAGGAATAGAACTGCTAGGACCTGTGGCATCTTTACATAGCTGATACTCTATAAAACTCTGCTGGAATAGCCTTCCCCCTTGGGTCCCAATTTTACACTAAAAATTGTCTTTAACTTCACCTTCCCCCAAAACATGAATATGGACATTTTTCCTTCCAAGAGGATAGCATTTTAAGAATTAACTGAAGATGAAATAATATGCGTAAAATTATTTTTTCCCTCTTTCTTGACCTCCTGCAAACTCAGGAATTGCATTTATGGTGAGAACTTAGAACTGTGCCAAGAATGTAGTATTTCAGGTCTTAGGCCCTTGGGCAAATTGAACCATCCAGCTAGCTTAGGGTAAATTTCATCAGGGATGTGCATCTGAAATAATTTTCTTCATTCTTTATTCTAGGAAAGGAAAATCTTCCAACAATGATAATCAAGTAAATTATTTTTCACAGACATTCTACTTAATATAAGAACACTTGAGAGAGTATAGAAATATAAATATTTTTCATAATTTCGCTTTGCCCAGAATCTTTCAAGAAAAATGATTCATGGAATCTCATAGTTGCCTTAAAATGTTGTAATCACACTTCTTCAACAATAAACCTGGAGCCAACTAGTTTGAAAAACCCACAATATTTCAGCATTAGGGAATAAGAATCCATGTATTTCATGAGGGAATTTTAGAGATCACACACTTCAACTCTTTTTTTTTTTTTAAACTGAAGCTCAGACAAGTTAAGTGTCAAATCACACCTATGTAGTAGCATTACTCCAAATTAAAATCCAGGTCTGATTTCCCATGCCAGAAAACTTTCTTCTGAATCAAGCTGCATTAAGTCAAACTTCAAAATAGCAAAAAGTTTTCCCCTTTTGCTATATTTTGCCGGGCAATCAAGAAAAGTTTAAGATTGGACTTCTGTGTTATTAGTTCTCTGAAGGGTCTCATGAATATATAGTCCTAAATTCAGTTCTTTTTTTTTTTTTGAGGACAGTGTCACTGGCTCTCATATTTGGGACCCGAACCAGGGCCACTGGCTTCCCAAGCTAGCACTTAACCACTGCGCCACTCAGCTGGCCCCATGGATTCAGTTCTTATGGGGACTGAAGAGCAAACAAATTTGGGAATCTCTTTAAGAAAAAAATCTTTTACAAAATTCCCACATAAAAATAGGTGGAGGGCCTTAGAAGAGGCTGGTGTAACTAAGGGGCTCTCAAGCTTAAGCTTCGCAATAAATTAGCCTGTGTAGATTCCTATTTCATTCATTACTTTGCTCCCCAAAGTGAGACACAGGCAGGTAAAATCTGCATTTTACAGCAGCGAAAAACAAAGTTTAAATAGGTGACAGGACTCTTTCAAAGTCAAGAGTAGTCCAGTGTCTGCTCTCCCCTAATGCTATTGTATAACACAACCTCCCATACAGAGTTGAAGAGAACTGTCCTTAAAGAAACAGAGAACTGGTTTCCTGCTGTCGGCCACTCACATTTACCTGTTATCTCAGATAATGAATCTTTCTTATGGTATAATACTTTCACTTTGAAAAGGAAACTAGATGATTGTTGTGTTTTATGCCACTCTGATCATCTTGCCCATTGTGATCATATGTCACAGCATTTGAGGGCTGGAAAGGGACTTAAAGGATCATCTCCTTAGCAAATACTAGAGAAGTGGCTGGAGTTTATTGATTATTATAATGATGATGACCTTTAGACCACTCCTGGGTCAGCTGACATTAAATATTATAAAGAAGACTCTTCCAAGCATCTTTTTAAGACTGTGTGTGCTTAAAAGTACAAATATCAATTATTTTGGTTTCTTCTTTTTTTGAGGGCAGTGTCACTGGCCCTCATATGTGGGACCTGAACCAGGCCGCTGGCTTCCCAAGCCAGTGCTGAACCACTGCGCCACTCGGCCGGCCCTATTTTGGTATCTTAGAGAGTATTATTTCCTCCCTCCTTAAAAAAAAAAAAAAAAAAAAAAGGATGTTTAGGTTGAGAGACGGATGGCAAAGGAAAAGCTACTTTGGGTTTCTTAACTTAAACACTGAAAGCTTTTGTGCTTTCTGATATTCTGATGTGAAGCTGGCGATTTGATATCAATTATGCATCAATTTTGGGGAAAATGGTACCTCACATGAGCAAAAACCAGTGCAAAAATGGTTCTGATTCATCTATGTAAATTCCAAATTATTCTAATAGATTTGACCAAGCTTTTGAAATCTTCAGTTCTCGCTGTAACTTAATCATATGTATACATGAAAACTTTAAGTAACTGTAATATATAATGATGATTTACTCATTAAAACAGGGTTTCTTAAACTTGATTTATATTCAGATCCCTTACAAAAAATACTCACAGGTTCTTAATATTTTCTTATTTTTTTTTTGGCATTCACGTATCATATATTCATCCATTCGCCAAATATTTATTAAGTGCCTAATATGTGCCTAGTACTGAACATGGCTTTAGATTCTTCCCTACTCTCATAAAACTTATATTCTAGGGGAGAGAGACACATAAATATTGATATGTCAGGTACTAATAAATAGTATAAAAAATATAAAATAAAGCAGGGTCAGTGATCACGATAATCTCTGAGAAGTTAACAGCAGAGCAGAGACCTGAAGGCTAAAGGAAGGGAAGGCAAACCCTGAAACTACCTGGCAAGGGAGAGTGGTCCAGGCAGAAGAAAGAGCAATATGGCCTAGAGTAGGCCCGGAAGAGCCAGGCCAGTGTGACTTAACGGAGTGAGCAACAATGAGTGCGGCCTTCCATTACACCATCAACACACTGGGTTTGATTGTAAGGGAGCCGGGATGCCACTGAAGCATTTTGGGAGAGAAGTGACTTACGTATTTAAAAGAAAAAGAAAAAGAAAAAGAAAACCACTTTGACTACTCTGATTAAACAGATTGTATGGAAGCAACGTTAAAAACAGGGAGACCTGGGGCCGGCCGAGTGGTGCGGTGGTTAAGCGCTGGCTTGGGAAGCCAGCGGCCCCGGTTCGGGTCCCACATATGAGGGCCAGTGGCACTGCCCTCAAAAACAACAACAACAACAACAAAAAAGCAAACAGGGAGACCTGGAAGAAAGCCATCACAAAAGTTCAGGCAAGAAAGGCAGGCAGCCAGGGCCAAGTGATGGTGGAGGCCGTGAGAAGTGGATAAACTCTGGAATAGCTGAAAAGGAACAGCCAATGGGCGTTGCAGCTTTGCCTGACTATGAAAGGAAGAGAGACGTCACCGGTGACTCGAAAGTTTGTGACCTGAGCCACTGAAAGATGAAACTGCTAATTAATAAAACATAATAAACTTCTTATAGCTTTTACTTGTATACCACTTAGATAAGACAAATTCACAACCCCTCCTCCAATCAAAGTTAACGCTGATTTAATATAACAGATGCTATTGTATTATTTTGTTGATATAATTGCTCCCCAAACAAACATGGCCCTATTCACCGTGTTTCAAGTTTTGTAGTCTGGTGTGCTTACTGAGAATGCGATGGCTTAATTCTCTCACCCCTTTTCTCTGCCTGCATTCCTGGGGAAAGGTCATTTATGCAGCCTGACTCGGTATCATCCGGCTTTCACAAGGCGAGAGTCCAACACCTGTGCATGAATTCCACTTCTGTACTTTCCTTATTATTGAGACAATGACAGTGGTACCACTTGGCACCGGGCCACGGCAAACACAAACTCGGGCCCTGCAGTAGCAGCAAACCACGGAGCTGTTTGGTAATAAGGCGGTCTTCCAGACAATCAGCTATGTATTCTTTTGTTAGGAGATAATCATCAAAATGAGACCGTAACATTAAAAAGATCTCATCCGGGGGCTGGCTGGGTGGCGCTGTGGTTAAGTGCTGGCTTGGGAAGCCAGTGACCCCGGTTCGGTCCCACATGTGAGGGCCAGTGACACTGCCCTCAAAAAAAAAAAAAAAAAAAAAAAAAGATCTCATCCAGAATGTTTAGAGCTATTTTCATACTCCTAGGAGTCTGTGGATCTACTTGAGAACACACTAGACTGGAATCACTTCTTACCGAAGGTGGGTGGGTTACAAAGGTTGACACTTAAGGCTGAACCTGCTTATAGTTCAAATTATCCTTGAAAATCCCCGTCAGTATACAGTTTCATTCATAAAACCCTTTCAAGTAATTGTCATATACAGTTAAGGTTGGGAAATGCTAGGTTAGTCCAAAGGAAAAAAAAGTTTATCTATAAAAGGAATTCGTAACTTTATTTTTGTAGCGCTGACCTCTTTGGCAGTACGATGAAACCTATGGACACCTTCACAGAATAATGTTTTAAGTGAAAAAAATTAATCACTTAAAATTACAACGGACACCCATTATACCGAACTAAAGTTATCAAAATAGTAAACAAATTTGTGATACAGCAGTATTTGTGCTTTTTTATTAATTCCTTTAGTAATTAGAGCTAGTAGAGAGTCTGGGAAGTATAATTTCAAAGAGCGATGAATATAAACAATATTTTGGGATTTGTGTAACTGTAATGTGTCATGAAATATCTGTGATTATTGAAAAAGCCTTAGGTATTGCTAATACTTGAAATGCTAAATTTCAGTTAGAGGTTCATTAACAAAACCAGTATTTTCTAACATACTCCTTGCTCTACAGAAATGTGGGCATTCCTACCACTCTCTCTTCTAGATAACCAGTATAAATGGGTAAGGAATCTAAAGAGGTCCATCCTATATGCAGAGTTCACCTATTCTGTTTTCTATCAAGCCTCTATAACCTCTCTTAATAGAAATTAATAGAATGTTGTGAGGATTAAACGAGATAATGTATGTCAGGTATGTAGCAGGTACGGCACAAAGATTTGCTAGATGTGGCTGTAATTCTTTTTTTTTCTTCTTTTTTTTTTTGAGGACAGTGTCACTGGCCCTCATATGTGGGACCTGAACCTGGGCAGAAAAACATTATTTATGGTGTGAAAATGTGACTTATAATAAATATATATTTGGTCTTCATCCTGATTCTGGTACAGAGTCCCTAAAACTCTTAGAATTTTCCTAAGTGATAAGAGCAATAAAGGTGCAAAGTTTCCTGTTATTCATAACAAACCCTTTTCAACCAAGCCTGAGTTTATGTTAATGAGGTGACTTCTAGAAAGCCTTTAAGGAGCCGAGGCTGGTTACCAGGGGGAACCAACCCAGATTAGAGGGTTGGAATTTTCTGGCCCATCCCTCAACCTCCAGGTAGGAGAGAGGATCTAGCGGTGGAGTTCTATCACCAATGGCCAGTGATTTAATCAATTATGCCAAGAAATGAAGCCTCCATAAAAACCCAAAGGAGAGGGTTCAGAGAGCTTCTGGGGTGGTGAACACATCCACCCACATGCCAGGAGGGAGGTGCACCCCAGTTCCATGGGGACAGAGGTTCCTGTGCTCAGGACCCTTCAGGACCTCACCTTATGTACCTCTTCAGCAGGCTGTTCATCTGTATCCTTTATTCAATATCCTTTAAAATAAACTGGTAAACATAAGAAAATGTTTTTCTGAGTTCTGTGAGCTGCTCTAGCAAATTAATCAAACCTAAGGAGGGGTTTGATCTATACAGCTGGTAAGTCAGAAGCATAGATAACAACTTAGACTTGCGACTGGAGTCTGAAGTGGGGGGGCGGGGGGTGCAGTCTTGTGGGACGGAATGCTTCACCTGCGGGAACTGATGCTCTCTCCAGGAAGACAGTGTCAGGATCAGGTTAATTGTTAGGCAGTGTGAGAAAACACACCCCAATAGGATATCTCACAGAATGGACCAGGAAGTTTACAGAATGGGCAGGCCCCTAGAAGGGCAAAGGCACAATCAAGATCTTGCCACAGTAACTGTCTACTGATGAGGTTGCCACTTGCTTCTGCTCTACTGGACTCTTAGCACCTTCACAACTGCCACAAATAGTCTCTGTTGTGCCCTGAGCTCTCAAGATTCAAAGTCCCGGGTGGGAGCATCTGATTGACCGAAGTCACCAGCCCACTGCCAGGCCACCGAGAAAGGAGTACCCACCTGCACTCCTTAGAATCCATAGCAGGAGGAGGAAGACTGCCACCCTCCTCTCCAAAGCAGAATAATGTTCCAGCAATGGACAACCCACACTGTAAGTATCTACTCATTAATGATCGAGACCCACATCATAGAAGATACGGACAACTAGTTTCTAATTCTATCTCCTTAATCAATGACCCTCTAACCTGAGTAATTTTATTTAAGTTTCTTCAATATATACAAAAACCTTACTCTTCTCATGGGTTTAGTAAGAGGTATGATAACCCTGAAACAGTGCTCACCCATGTATTCATTCAACATTTACTGGATACCCACTACGCTTATGACATCATGCTAGGTGCTGAACTAATATATAATACAGATATGTGTTCACAAGAAACTCGTAATCTAGAGTCAGTGAGGGTGGCAAGTACTATGGAAGCTCAAGAGGGGGCGAGAACTTCTCATTCTCCAGGGAGTGGGCGATGGGAATGGACAGGTGACTGATGGCTTCATGGAAGAGATGACACTTGGATCGCTCTGGACAGAACATGCTGACTTCTTCTAGGAAAGGGTGGGAGCAAACGATTGGAGGCTGCAGCATGTTTGGAAATGGCGAGCACCTTCAGCGGTTCTGCAGATTAGGGACAGGGCCCTTGGGAAACAAAACAGGGAGAGTATTGGGTGCCGATTGTCAAAGAGCTTGAATACCATGTACAGGGCTTAAATTTTTTTTGTGAACGATGAAACTAGATTAAATTAGAATCAGGCTTTAAGAATAATACTCTTACCACAATGAGATATCACCTCACACCTGTTAGAATGGCTATTATCAAAAAGACAAGACATCCATGTTGGCAAGGATGTGGAAAAGGGAACCCTGGTGAACTATTAATGGAAATGTAAATTGGTGCAGCTGCTACAGAAAACAGTATGGAGGTTCCTCAAAAATTACAAATTAAAACCAGAACTACCATATGATCCAGCAATTCTACTTCTGGGGTTTATCTGAAGGAAATGAAAACACTAACTGGAAAAGACATATGGACCCCCATGTTCACTGCAGCATTATTTACAATAGCCAAGACATGAAAGCAACCTAAGTGCCCATCACTGGATGGATGAACCAAGAAAATGTGGTCTCTATGTATACAATGAAATATTACTCAGCCATTAAAAAGTAAGGAAATCTTGCCATTTGCAACAACACAGATGGACCTTGAGGGTATTATGCTAAGTGAACAAGTCAGAAAGAGAAAGACAAATACCTATGATCTCACTTAGATACGGAATCTAAGACAAAACAAAACAAAGAAACAAAAACCCCTCCAAACTCATATATACAGCAAATAGATTGGTGGTTGCCAGATGTGGGGGGTGGAGGGGAGGGTGAACAAAATGGGTGACGATGGTAATAAGTACGTCATGGGGGTTATATAACGTGCAGCAGGGTGGTATAGCTAACACTGTGTTACACATTTCAGTTACTGAGTGAGTAATCTTAAAAGCTTACATCATGAGATAAAAAAATCTGTAAATATGTATGGTGATGGATATTAATTCGACTTATTGTGATGGCTTTTTGTAATACATACAAATAATGAATCATTATGTTGAACACCTGAAATAATAATAATGTTACATGTTAATTATATCTCAACAACAACAAAGGAATAATACTCTAGTTGTCTGTCAGTAATATACAAGCTTGGCTGGAAATGTTTTGTTTAAAAATGTTGCATATACATCATAGAATAAGAATTGAAAGAATATAGACCGAAATGTTAATAGTGATGATCTTTGGATATTGGGAATATTGGCATTTACTGTTTTCTTTTTATTTTTCTGTATTTTTCTATATTTTCTCTACTGAGCATATATAACTTTGTAATGAAAAAAGTTAATATATATATATATATATATATATATATATATTTCTTTTTTTAAGGAGGGCGCAGCTCAAAGTGGCCCATGCAGGGACCGAACCGGCACCTTGTTGCTCAGAGCAGGTGCTCTAACCAACTGAGCCACTCGGCCACCCCTAAAATATTTTTAAAAGGGGCCTTCCGAGTAGCGCATTGGTTAAGAGCTCGTTTGGGATGCCAGCAGCCCCGGTTCAGATCCCACATATGAGGGCCAGTGACACTGCCCTCTACAGCTAACAACAGCTCCACCTGGAGCTGGGCTGTGCGAGCCCCGGTGATGGTATAGGCTGCAGCCCCTGCTGTAGTTGGCTGCCATAGGCTACAGTGAGTGGCGGCAGCCGGCGTGAGCTGCCAATAGCCGCGGTGAGCCGGCGACAGATCTGCCTCACCCGGGAAGAGCGAAATGACGATACCAACATGGGCCAGTGAGGCAACGTCCTCCCCAACTAGACTGAGGAACAAAACGACAGAGGCTTGTCTGTTCTCCTTCCCCGATTCCCCAACACTGTTCCCCTCCCTCAATTCCCCAAGTTAAAAAAAAATATATATTTTTAAAAGGCTGAATTGGAACAGAAGGCAACTAGAGTGGGGGAGGTCAGATTAGGGATACCTAACAAAAATGGCAGTCCTATTCGAGAAGGTTGACAATGACGTTGAAAGCAGACGGCAGGTGCCGTGCCATGGCGTCCCGGGTCTGGGTGCTAGAACAACAGAGTAATCACATGGGACACAGCCAGCAATTAACTGGCTGTAGAGCCTGGAAAAGGCATGGGAGTCAAAGCCAGCTCTGAGACTCTAAGAACAAGTGACAGGGAAGACAATTATTCTATGAACAAAAATGGGAATTCAGTGGAAGGAATAAGTTAGGTGGGAGAAAGATGATGAAGGCTTCCTAGCCAAATTAGCTTTCAAGTCCTAGATGGGTATCCAGGGAGAGATGTATAGCAAGTAGAAAGAAATGGAGGTTAGAATTCAGGGAAAATGACAGGACTAGAAATTCAGATCTGCAATTATTTGTAAAGGTAAATAAGAAACTTGAGAAGGAACTATGGTAACTCAGGCAAAGAATGCAAGGAGGAGACAAAGTTGAGGATAAGATCTTGGGAGACTGTTGCAAAATTGAATTCTTAGTGAATGTCAGTGCTACATACAATGTAATAGTTCTATAATTAGGCATTCACTTCATTTTATATATAATCAAAAGGTTAAAATGATTTCCCTAAGTCTAACAAATTGAGATGAAGAGTCAGGAGAATACTGCCAGGAATAAAATTTAGATTTTTATATGACTCTGACTTTTGCTTCATGTCAATTATTAAACAAGAAAAATCCCTTGTCTCTCTGTCTTTGGAAATGTATTTTCAAAAATTATGTGCACTACAGGAATAAAATGAAGCAATTGATTTCTTTTTTTCCTGGTCTCGGGGCTAGTCAAGACAATTTCTAAGTTCCATTTCTACCCTAAATGTCTGTGATTCTAGCATGTTGCTTAGCTTTAAAATCTTTTATTCAGGGCCGGCCGAGTGGCGCGGCGGTTAAGCGTTGACTTCGGAAGCCAGCGGCCCTGGTTCGGTCCCACATATGAGGGCCAGTGACACTGCCCTCAAAAAAAAAAAAAAAAAAAAAAAGAGTAAAATCTTTTATTCAAATTCACACACACACAAATGCCCTGAGTTCAATATAACTAAAATTCCCAGCAATTTTCACTTTAATTACCCCAAAGTCAAATAAAAGAAAAACCCAAGATAGAAACACCTTTAGCCTCTGCAAATTTAACCTGCCACTGATCACCACATATGTGAAGGTACTGGGAGAGCCCTATATTTATAACTTTTGATACACCGCTACAGGATTACAATGCCACGCACTGGAGATAATAGAAGATACAGAAATAAGAGCTTTGAAAACTTTTTAGAGCTAACGAAGGATTATTTGGCATGCATTTTTTTCTAAAATGTCACAGCTATTAGTAAGTTCTTTTTTGTTGTTTATTTGACACCATTTCTCTCCAGTTTCCACTTTGTTGCCCTAAAAATAACAATTTTCATTAAGCACAATCAGATTTAGGAACCCCAAATCTACAAAATTAAATTGCATATATAGTAATACCTTGGTTTGTGATCATAATTCGTTTCGGAAACAAACTACTTGTACTGCAAGACCTCGCTCGTTTACCACATTAAAATGTATTGGAATGTTTGCTAGTCTTGAGGAACACTCGCAGACCGAGTTACTTGCAATCCAAGGTTCTACTGTACTTAAATTTATATTTACTAATTTGGAAAAAGGTCTTCTTGACCTCCATTATGATCTGGATTGTGTCTCCCGAAAATTCAGATTTTGAAACTTTAACCCCCAATGTGACTGTACGTGGAGACAGGAGTTAATTAAGGTTAAATGAGGTCATTAAGGGTGGAGCCCTAATTCAATAGGAGTATAGACTGTCCAAGAAGAGAAAAAGAGAAAAGATGTCTTGCTCCCCCCCCGCCCCCCCAGAAGGAGGAAAGGCCACCATGTAAGGACATGGCGGGAAGGCAGCCGTCTGGCAAGCCAGAAAGAGAGACCTCACCGAAACCTAACTGGGTGGCATCTTGATCTTGGACTTTCCAGCCTCCAAAGCTCTGAGAAAATACATTTCTGTGCTGAAGCCACCCAGTCTGTGATATTTTGTTATACCAGACTAAGGAAACTAAGATAGCCTCCTTAAGAAATTTTTGGATTAAGATTTAGACACTTTTCAAATGGTTACTAAATTAGTGGCCAAAATGTATTCTTTTTCAGGTAGATAGAAAAGCTGATCCTTTGATAATCCTTTTCCTTTCAAAACTATATCCTGCTAATTCAAAGAATTGGGTAGAAACAGAATTCTATGAAATTGAAGACAAAGGTTGTAATTATTTCATTAGTCTCCACCCAATAACTTAAAAACACACACACAAGGGCCAGCCGAGTGGCACGGTGGTTAATCACTGGTTTGGGAGGCCAGCGGCCCCAGTTCGAGTCCCACATATGAGGGCCAGTGACACTGCCCTCAAAACACACACACACACAAATAAGATAACTAGAGTACACACACTGAAGTGTAAAATCTTGACCTAAAAATCTGTTCCCAAAGACTCTACATTTGATCTTTCAACAACACTGCCTCTGAATATGAACCTGAAATGTGTAAATTCCACAAGATACAAGTGATTACAAGTACTTTCTTGTTCAGGTATTTAAAGCAATTTCTTCATCCTGGAGTAGTTTACTTTAAATTTAGAAGCTGAATAAACCCTACCAACTCTCTATAATATGACCTGATTTTGAAAACTCTTTAAAGCTGCTCATGAGTGGAATTCATCCTCTCTACTACTACCAGCATTATCAACTTGAAAGCACAATCTGACCATTGCCATTCTCCAGCTTGAAACTCTGTAATCCCATCAGGTACAGAAGGTAACATCCAAACTTCTTGTAGATAGATGGCAAACGAACCCCTCTGTGATCAGCTCCTGGTCTGCTCTTAAAGCCTGTCCTTAGGAACTCTCAGGCGACCCGGCTATCTCAAACTACTTCCTTGGGCTATCACGAAGCACCTGTTGGCAGCCCCTTTCTTCTCCTTAAATAACTAGAATTGGTTCAAGAATCTGCTTGATAAGTGCCACTTCAGGGACACTTTCTTGACTCTCTTAAGCTGGGTAGGTCTTTGCCTTTATATCCCGTAGAAGAATGCTATAAAAAGTTTTTTTTTTCTTTTTAGTTGGAAACATGCATCTTGTAGTTAGTATGTCACTCATGAGATGTAAACATTTCTTATATACACAGTAGAAACACAAGATTTAGCTGCCTTAGATAAATGTCTCTCTGTTAGGACCATATGCTACTTAGAGGGCAGGGGTCATATTTACATCCCCAATGCCCAACACTCTGGTTGCACACGGTATGTGGCCAAGAAATGCTGTTGAATTATTCGTATATCAAATGTATTAAGGCATTTATAATTTAGGGAACATCATGGCAAATATTTTTGTTAAGCAAAACACTCTGTGCTTTTTCTACAGGTTGCTTTACTTAAAATGGATCTGATCGGGCCGGCCGAGTGGCGCATTGGTTAAGAGTTGGTTTGGGACACCAGCAGCCCCGGTTCGGACCCCACATATGAGGGCCAGTGACACTGCTCTCTACAGCTAACAACAGCTCCACCTGGAGCTGGGCTGTGCGAGCCCCGGCAACGGTGTAGGCTGCAGCCCCTGCTGCAGTGGGCTGCCATAGGCTACAGTGAGTGGCCAGCAGCCAGCATGAGCGGCTGGCAGCCAGTGTGAGCTGCCAAGAGCCACTGTGAGCGACCATCCAGAGGCCGGCGACTGATCTGCCTTACCCGAGAAGAGCACAATGACAATACCAACATGCGCCAGTGAAGCATCATCCTCTGCAACTAGACTGAAGAACAAAAAGACAGCAACTTGTCTGTTCCCCTTCCCCGATTCCCCAATGCTGTTTCCCTCCAATTCCCCAATAAAAATCTTAAAAAAATAAAAAAATTAAAAAAATAAAATAAAATAGATCTAACCTTTATTTTAGAAATTTACTATTTTATTGAATATGGTACTGGAATGTCAATAACTTCAGAATTATCAGCACTCCCAACTTACTTAAGAGCCTATTTCTTTTAATGACCGTCTTAAAGTAGCATTTGACATCATCCCATATAAATGTCTAGAAATCCCTTTGTTTTTTTTGTTTTTTTTTTTTAAAGATTTTATTGGGGAATTGGGGGAGGGGAACAGCGTTGGGGAATCGGGGAAGGGGAACAGACAAGTTGCTGTCTTTTTGATCTTCCGTTTAGTTGCGGAGGATGTTGCTTCACTGTTGGTATCGTCATTGTGCTCTTCCCGGATGAGGCAGATCAGTCGCTGGCCTCTGGATGTCGCTCACTGCGGCTATTGGCAGCTCACTCTTGGCTGCCAGCCGCTCACGCTGGCTGCGGGCCACTCACTGTAGCCTATGGCAGCCCACTGCAGCAGGGACTGCAGCCCACACCATCACCGGGGCTTGCACAGCCCAGCTCCAGGTGGAGCTGTTGTTAGTTGTAGAGGGCAGTGTCACTGGCCCTCATGTGGGATCCGAACCGGGGCCGCTGGCATCCCAAAACCAGCACTTAACCAATGCGCCACTCGGCCGGCCCTAGAAATCCCTTTGGAGTCTGAATCAACCTGCATTGGTTTTTTTTTGTTTTGTTTTGTTTTTAAGAGGGCAGTGTCACTGGCCTTCACATGTGGGATCCGAACCCAGGCCACTGGCATCCCAAGCCAGCTCTTAACCACTGCACCACTTGGCCGGCCTGACCTGCATTGGTTTTTAAAAATTGAAATGAAATCTATATAACATATAAACAAAAATTTAATCCTGTTATACAATACTTTTTCCATGTGGATAGTCATAATACATGGTATCCTTGCATTAATTAGCTTGGAATCGATTACTTAGGCCTGTGTTTAGTCAGCAAGCCTAAAATATCACTTGTATTGGTTTATAGGAGTTCATGCAGTCTTTTATTTGGATTTTTTCAATACTCATTCATTTTTGCCTTTGACAAATGAAGTAATCTTAGAACAATCAATCAAAAAGAGAAAATCAAGAAGCATTTATTTTATACTATTATAGGCGCTAAAGACAGAAAGAACGAAGAGTAACTTTCATTAGTAGGACCCAGTTTAATGCAATCGACATCACCATCGCCGAACGAACATTTCTTCAATGCTCTCTATGTGCCAGGCACTATGTATTACCTCATTTAACCCCTAACACAACACTATGAAAGGATCAGTATTACCGATTTCATTTCACAGATAAAAATCTGAGGCCCAACTTCACACAGCTTGTGTACAGCAGAGTTGGGATTCAAATCTAGACAGTCTAACCTCAAGCCCAGTCTCTTAACCACTATGGTATAGTTTTCAGTTAAGTCACTGTATGAAAGATATCAGAAATTAATGACCTGATAAATTATAAAGGATTCCATCTAGCCTACAACATTCCTGAATACTAACCATTTAATCATTTGGATTTGCTTTACCCAAGGTCGAACCAGAAGGTCAAGCTCCTCCTATGTACAACTTTCTTTTTACTTTGTGATTTTAAAAAGAGGCAATGTCATCATTGAGACTTTCTGATCAGTGAACAGTAGTGTGTCAATCCAAGACAAGGGAAGCCTGAGGTTTCCAAAACCTGAGGTTATCCTGTGCTGGGACTTTCAGATATGCCTGCGTGGCCCGGAAAGAGAGCATTTACAATTTGAAGCTCTTGCCTAATTTCTAATGTTGAAAGGATAACTCAGCATTGTTACTCACCTTTCATTTTGCTTTGCCATTGGCAGATAGCAAAAGCATCCATATATGCCGACAGAATACATGTGAGAGCAGTTTATTCCCGTTGAAAGTTGCCTAACACTCTTTCAGCAATTCTCTAAAAGGGACAGTCTTTTACAAAAGTATATGAATCTATTATCTAGTCTAGCTGATACACAAATAAACACAAGTAATCAATATTAAACTGCTTTTAAAAAGGAAACAGTCCTGTAACAAACAATGTGGGATATCTCCCAAGTTCTTAAATTAACTTTGAGGGGTAGAGAAAGTGTAAAAGAAACTGAACTTAATTAGTATCCAGAAGAATGTTAGCAATACACAGTCAAGTCTTATCTTTAAGGGGTTTAAAACGAAGAAGGAGAGAAATGACCTACATAAGCAAATAATGATACCTATCACCTGCTAAATCTTGCTTCCAACCTCTACCATAGCTGGTCCAAACTGACATTTGGTATTTTATTTGTACTCTTATTATAACATACGAGTATACTGGATATATTATTTTGGTATCTGGCTTTTGGTCGCTCCATATTATTTTGGTATTTGGTATTATAATTTTGAGATTCATCCATGTCTTTGTATGACAGACACTAGGGTTGCTGATGGATTGGAGTAAGTATATAAGAGAAAAAGAGTCAGTGAGGATGATTTCAAGGTTTTTGGTCAGAGCAACTGGAAAAATGGAGGTGCTATCAATTTTGAAAAGGAAAGAGGTCTGGAGGAAAAAGCGAGGGAAAGATGATCAGGAGTTAGGCTTTTCATATCTTGATCATCCAAGTGGAGATATTGAGGCGTATTCCATATATAGATCTGGCGTTCAGAAGTGAGGTATGAAATGAAGATTTAAATTTGGAAATCATCAGCATATTAGTAATGGTAGTAAAGCCATAGTACTAGATGGGATCACCAAAGATACGAGATGGGTAAAGAGGAAAGGGGACCGAGGTCCAAGCTCTGGGACATTCCTACTTTAAGAGGCTGGGGAAAGGAGGAAGAACAAACAAAGGAGATAGGGAAAAAAAAACATCCAGGAAAATAAAAGGAAAAGGAAGGGCGTGGTATCCTTGATAGTCAAAGGTAAAGTTTCAAAATGGCAGGAGTGATAACTGTGTCAAATGCTGCTGAATGGTCAAATAAGAGATGAAAACTGACCATTAGCTACAGCAGCACAGAAATCACTGGTAGCCTTGACAAGGGCAAATTTGGTGGGGTGGCAGAGATGCAAGATTTCCTGGATAGGTGTAGGAGCAACCAGGAGGAAAGGAATTGGAGGGAGCAAGTATAGACAACTCTTTGGGAGTTTCCCCAAGAAGGGGAGCAAGGAAATGGAGAAGCAGCTGGGAGGCAAAGTGGAATTAAGAGTTTTTTGCCTGTGTGTCTTTAAGGTGGGAGAAACAAGGACATGTATGTAGGTTGATGGTAATGGCCCAGGAGGAGGGCAAATTGGTGTTGTAGGAGAGAAGGGTAAATTGCTCAAGTTTATTCTTGAGTTGACCAGGGAAGGTGGGATCCAGTAGATCAGTCAAGAAATCAGCTTTAGATAGGAGCCTGGAGAGTAATCTATGTGGCAACTGACTTGCTTTGTAACTTTGGCAAGTTACTTAATCCTTTTAAACTTCAGCTTCCTTATCTGACAATAAAGGTAAGAGAATATGGAGGGTCTGGACTTAAGATGGTTCTACTTAGGATTTCTCAATGAAAATGATTCGCATTTAGTAGAAACCATATTTCAAATTTTGCATTTTGATCTTTTCCCGGGTTTGCGGTATATGGTAAGACACTCCCTCATGATGCTGGGCAATGGCAGCGAGCCACAGCTCTGAGTAAGCCCCATGATTCCAAGGGCCAACCACCACGACTCCATAATGCATTCATTGTGTGAGATGGTTTTGTCCAACTGTAGGCTAATGGAAGCGTTCTGGGCATGTTTAAGCCTAGGCTAAGCTATCATAGTCGGTAGCTTAGGTGTATTAAATATGTTTTCGACTTAAAGTATTTTCAATTTAGGATGGGTTTACCAGGACGTAACCCCACAGTAAGTTAAGATGCACCTGTATCTGTTTTAGAGTGTCCTGAGGATTAAATGTCTGACCCCTGATAGATAGTCCATGTGAGCTATGTTCTGTTCCCTCTATTTATAACTTTTAAAACATGAAACTAACCAGAGTTTACCTTGTGCAATAACTTTTAAAGCAGTACATTTTTCTTCCCTTTTCAATAATAAACTTCTTAAAGGCAGGAATGGTCTTTTGGCTTTGTTCCCCTGAGCATAAAAGTCTTGACCGAAAGTTTCTCAGTAAATATTCTCTGAATTCATTTCAACAATGTAGGAAGCAAACTCTATGGCATATACAAGTTGCCAACAATGTAAGTAAAGTTGTTTAATCCTCTAATTTTTAGTCTGGTTAGTCAATCTTTTGAAAATATCTTTGCCCATTTTTGATGAACATACAAATCTCACGTTCTCTTTTTAAAAGATTTAAAAATTCAAAATAGCCCCTGCACCCATTCTGAGTAGCACATCGCATCTGCAGCATCACTTTCTAGTATAAAAATGGGAGGAATGGTCATACTGTGATTAGAGCAAGCAGCAGCGAACACATCCTGTTCATGCTCCAATTGATTCAGGTTCCCTGGAATGTCCTGGTATAATATATGATATGCTGGCAAATTCCCAGGTCACGTGTGTGTGTGTGTGTGTGTGTGTGTGTGTGTGTGTGTGCATGTTAGATTCCGCAGGGGAATGAGAAAGACAATGACAAAGCAAAGCATGGCAAAAGCTTAACATTTGGTGAATCTAGGTAGGAAGTAAGTGGGTCTTTTTGAATTCTAATTTTTCTGTGTGCTTGAAAAAAAAAAGACATGAGATGGAGAGAACAGCAGTCACCTCTCTTTAATTAAATAGCAGTTTAATTTTGACTTTGACAATATAGCAGCGAGGCCATCCATTTCACTTCTATACCTCAGTTTATTTTCTGGTAGGATGGGGGATAATTTTACTGTCTTCACAGTTAAAGGACACAACATTTAATTGTTCCATATCAATTTTAACACTTTTTAAAATGCCCAAGTCCACCCTTCCCACTCCATTTTGTTTTCTTAATCTACTACCAATAGATATCAAGTAACCTTCCTGACATTTTTCTCCTTTGATTCTAAATGTAAGAAAAGTAGCCACTGGCTTGGGAAGCCAGCGGCCCACACGAGGGCCAGTAGCACTGCCCTCAAAAAAAAAAAAAAGAAAAAAAGTAGCCAAACTGCCATTGTCAGGAGCGTTTTCTCAACCCCCTGAGATCTTGCTTCCGGCATGTCTTCAGTTTGGCTCAAATGAACTTTTATAAAATTTTTCTATAGGTTTAGATGCTCTTTAGTCAACAACACCTAAACATTTAAAAAGAATGACTATTTTAAACCACATTTAGGGCACTACATCTAGAATAGCTATTATAAATTTAATGTAGATAGGCAGGCAGAACTGGGTCATTATATATACTAGTTTTTTGGGTTTTTTAAATTCTTTTTAGAGGGCAGTGTCACTGGCCATCATATGTGGGATCCAAACCGGGGCAGCTGCTGTCCCAAGCCAGCTCTTAACCACTCGGCCGGCCCTGGCCATTATAGATGAATATGGGTTCTGAACAACTGTAATACAGGAAGCAAAATCTGATCAAGGAATAAAGCCCCTGTTCTTTGGCTGGTACCCTGTATCGGAAAACAGACAAAACCCACCTATTTGACTGCCTTTAGGTAGGACATGCACTGTTTCCTATGCCACAGTTTTTTACTGCTTCTGTGGTCTTACATTCTCCAGCTTTACACATTTACCATATCTCTCTGGTCTTGAGTTTGCTACCCCTGTAAAGATTTTTCTTTCCTGTGATAAATAAGAATTTTTAAATGAGCGATATTGGCCTCGGTCCTAGCAGAAGCGAACAAGGTAAAAAGTTGCTCTGAGAACTAGAACAGAAGGTGAAGGGCTTTAAGGCATGAGGTTTTAAAACATACCAGTCACTGGCTACATAAAGAGACATCATACTATGAGAACTATTGCTCCAGGGTCATGATGCTAAACCTTCCGTGATCTGGCCCTTCCTTAATTTCCTGACTGCCTTCCATATCACTTTCTGCTGCCTTTTCGCCATACTTCAGCCACCTTGGCTTTCTTTTCCTTCCTCAGTGCTTCGCAGGGCTGGCTCCTTCCTGATTTCGAGATCTCGGTGCCAGTGGCACCTCCCAGACCACAGTTATGAAAGCACTTTCTCTCTCTCTCAGTGATTATCATCGCCCTGTTTAAACCACCGAACTTGAACTTACCTGAAATTATTTTATTTGAGTGTTTGTATTTTTGTTGTTTCTGTCCTATCTGTCCTGTTCACTGCTATTATTCTCTCAGCAAACATTCCTTATTATGTTCTTATACAGGAATCAATCACATGGTAAAATGTGATCTGCAAAATCCTACTAAGAACGCCACAGAATGTCATAATATTCATGAATGTAGATAACATGGTTGGTCATGTCAGGTTAGAGCAGGGGTCGGCCAACTGCGGCTCGTAAGTCGCAGGCTCTGAAGTAAAACTGAAACTGAAAATAAAACTATCATAATTTCATTTATAAAATTTTTAAAGGATACTCTTCACATAATGGTGATTATGTAAAAATCTACTTATGGCTCTCGAATAATTTTTAAATTGTTGTGAGGGACAGGATTGGCCCTTCCAGGGGTCGGCAAACTTTTGAGACAGAATGTAGCCAAAGAGCCGCATGTGGCTCGCGAGCTGCAGTTCGCCGAATCCTGGGTTAGATGACCAAATATAAGGTGCTTTCTATTTTAAACTCAACTCTTTCTCAGAAACAGGGAGTCACTCCATATCTCAATCCTTTCTAACAAAGTCTCTCAAATTCTAAGGTGTTCTCACAATTTCTTTTAAACAATAGATTATTGATTGGTGAAGACATATTAGTGGGAAATCACCCCCATTAATGCTACTTTGGATGCTTACAGAGGTCACTAAAAATAAAAGGAAAGTTTAGCAACTATTCTTGAATGTATCATCCCCAAATTTTTAAGTACAACATTGGGAATTCTCACACTTTGATGTGCATCCATCACCTGAGTACCTTGGAGATTCTGAGCATCAGCAGGTCTGGGGGACGAAGATGCTCTATTTCTAATAAGCTCCCAGGTTACTCTGAGTGGTCCATGGACTCTATGGCTAGCAAGGCACATGATGAAGCTGTAAACAAGGCTCTTCCGCCACTATATTTTTATGATTTTAAAATGCATATTCACTTACATAGGAAAGGAGAAGAGCATGCTGGGCAGCTGAAAGCCCAGAGTTGGGGGTTTTCCATGAAGGTATTATGTTAATTTACCCTGGTCCCCCATAAATTCAAGTCCGTTATAAAACGAGGTTTTTTTCAAGGCAACACCTTTAATCAGAATTAACTACTAGACTTAAATAAAAGGAAAAGCAAATTAATTTAAATCTCCATTCTCTATTTCCCAATGCTCCAAATAATTTCATTTTAATCAGTATACAAAGAAGCGTTCAAGTTAGAATGGGTGCCCTAGTTTTGGCAGTAAAATTTGGGCAGTTTTCCTAGTTAAAATGTTTTTTTCATCTTCTAAAATCTTGCCGTTTCTCAGTAGGTCATTAACTTATACTATAATTTTTAAATACATAGGTTATACTGGTCCTAGTTTTCTTAAGACCAGTTAAAGATTACATAAGATTAAACTGAAAGGATAATTATACAAAAAAAGTTAAACCAAAAATAGGATCCCTCAAGTATGTAAAACATTAAAGTCTTCTCAAACCTCTGAAAAACATTCACTTGTTTTAGCACTTTGTACTCCCTTCATATAGGTAAACTTCTCCCAATTTAATACAAAACACAGACTCAAAACCTTTTGCTTTTCACAGTTATACTGAGATCAGAATATAGTACTCATTTAATAAAAAGATAATAGCCTCATAATGGCAAATCAAAAAAGGTCCATACGTGTTTTGAGATGCCTTTTTATAGGCCTAAGATAATTAAGGTTTCTCACAGTTTTGTGAACTCTTATTAACAGAGGTCTATTTGTGTTCAGTTTAAATTAGTAAAGGTTATTTTTTATTTATTCTTTGTTCCTGATAACTAGGAAAAGAAAAAAGAAAAAAAACCCAAACAGTTACAATATAAGTGTTTTCCTGCAGTCTCCGTTGAGGGAGTCAACCTGTTTTGATAGAGCTCAGTTTAGGAGCAGTGAGTATTTCTGCTTTTTTTCCCACCCACCCTCTTACCCCTGTAATTAAAGCCTAATAAGTACAAATCAAGCAGGATTACCGGGCAAGAGCCATTTCATGGCGGTATGAATTGCTTCAGTGCTCGTTCTAGAATATCAGCTGAGAAACATTATCGAAGGAAATGAAGGCGATTCCTTGGCTGATAAGGAAATTGTACAGAATCTCTTTAGAACTCGAAACAGCAAGCTCAGTAATGCAAATGTCCCGCGTCCTTGGAGAACAACAATCTCCCCATTTACTATTTAGCAAAGGCTGAAAGAGCAGGACCAAAGCTCTAAAAATGGCAGGTGTAAGAGGAAGTCTCTCCCCTGCTCAGCACCATCCCAAATTTGCATCTGTCCGATGGGTAACTTCCAAAACTCCGAGAAAGCCAACATGAGCTGAATATCAAACGACAAAAGAGAGAATTCTGAGAGACTGTGTGCTTGTGTGAGGCTGTGGGTGGAGCACGGAAGAGGCGAGGATGAAGCACAGGGAACAAAAATCTCCCAAACCTATAAGACACGCACCCTAAGTAAAGATGAATTCAGAGCAAGCTTTCTAAACAATCTCCTCATGTCAAATATACATGCTCAGAAAAACCTGTAGTAGATTGAAGGGTATTTTGCCGATTGTTCTTTTCTTTCTGATTTCTGTTATTTCTGCTTTTCCACAATTATATGTGTCTGTGGTCTAATCATTTCCTCATTCTCTGCTCATCTTGGTCCATTCTTAGCACCCTCCCTTCCTCTTTTCTTTTTTTTTTTACCTCCCTCACTTAGCCAGAAATGACCCAAACCAGTTCTCCTTCCAGTACTGATATTTTAGTCCGTTTTACATTTGGATGCCCTCTCCACTGTGACTACACCTGTGTTTCCTTGGTGCTTCATCAATGTTAGATAGTATTGGGTTGTCGGCAAAGTCATGACACATTTTTGCAACGAAAACCAGAAAAAATACGTCATGACTTTTCAGACAGCCCAATATAATGCCACAATAGCTGCAAATGTCACCATCAGGAAGGCTTGATTACAGTGGCAAAGAGGAGGAAACATCAAAGTAAAATAGCTGATGAAAGCCAAAAAAAAAAAAAATCCTAGCACTTAAGAGTCCCTGGTACAAAGGAAGTTCGATAATGGAAGTTTGCTTAAGTGTTCTGCTGAAATTTTAAGGACCTTTGTCACCACAAGCAACCTAGTACTTTGTAGCTAGGAGAATTCATGAATGGTGATTCAGCAAAGACACTTATATTTTTTAATTTGCAGTTATTAAAACCTGAAGTTGTGGTCAGACTACGTCAGAGTCCAAAGCATAACAAGAATGAGTGCATTGGAAGAAAGGCTGGAATGATCATATTCTTTTCCTCACAGACTACACTCCTTTAACTTTCACATTCCTGATGAACAAAATGTGAATAAATTCAAGTGCTTCTTTTACAATAAATATCTATGTGCTTTCTGACATTTTTCTGGTAGCTGTCTTTGTCATACGTCTTCCCTATTACTCATCTCTAAGTGGGGGAAATAAAACAAAGCATGCCTTTTTGCACAGATCAAGGCAGGAAATGAGAGTGACCCGTGTTGTCCTCAAACGTTGGTTGGTGATAACCACAGTTGGTTGGAGGGGCCGGCAGGCAGAGGGAAAATGTCAGCAGGGGAAAAAGATATAACAGGTGGAGCGCCCCAGGTCTCACAGTGAAGGACCGTGTGGGTTTTGTCACTCTCTTACCTCTACTGCCAACTGCAGAAGGCAGTTTAAGCATGCTCGTTAAAAACAGTATCTCGGATGCAAGATCACCTGTGTCTGAACGGGTGCCGCTGCCTCTGACTCACAGCATTGGTCAAGAAGCTGAACTTCGCCATGTCTCCATTTTCCCAGGATAAACAGGGAGAATACAAATACCCATACTTCATAGGTTGGTACAAGAATTACATGAGAACCTTTAAATAGAAGGCTCACTGTCCCACGTTAAATCACGCTTAATAAATTTGCTAGCTGTTATTGCTAATACAAATAAACGGCAGTTCCTGTTTCCACGTGTATTGCTTCTATAAATGGCATGTTCTTAGAGAAACAGGGATAATGCCTTTCTAACTCCTCAAAGCATCTTATGTTAAATATGTCACATATTGTAGCCCATTCTTTTCTTTTCTTTTTTTTTTTTTTAAAGGTTTTATTGGGCAATTGGGGCAGGGGAGCAACATTGGGGAATCGGGGAAGGGGAACAGACAAGTTGCTGTCTTTTTGTTCTTCAGTCTAGTTGTGGAGGATGTTGCTTCACTGGCCCATGTTGGTATTATCATTGTGCTCTTCCCAGATGAGGCAGATGGGTCGCCGGCCTCTGGATGGTCACTCACCGCTGCTATTGGCTGCTCACACTGGCTGCCAGCCACTCACTGTAGCCTATGGCAGCCCACTGCAGAAGAGGCTGCAGCCTACACAGTCATCGGGGCTCATACAGCCCAGCTCCAAGTGGAGCTGTTGTTCACCATCTTAGCTGTAAAGGGCAGTGGCATTGGCCCTCATATGTGGGATCCGTACCGGGGCTGCTGGCGTCCCAAGCCAGCTCTTAACCACTGCGCCACTCGGCCGGCTGTAGCCCATTCTTGAAGAAGACAGTCACACCGTTGACTTTCAGAAAGATGGCTTGCCGAGCTGCAGATGCTTGCCCTTGGATAAATCCAAAATGAAGAGAGAATGCGGTGGCAGACCCTGCCCCTTGGTCACCTGCCTAACGGCCCTGACTTGCCATCATTCCGTCGGCAGAACAATGCTCTGCCCGGAGATACGGGGTGAGCCTTACCTGGTACGAGCCAGTTATGGTAACCTGAACTGCCAGTGACTGGCCTAGGGGTAAGCATGTGACCCAGTTCTGCCCAATGGAGCTGGGGTGGGGGGGCAGTGTCGGCTGGGGGCTTCTGAATAAGTACCTAGCAAAACCAAAACCTTCCCTATAAAATCTTCGCTATGTGTAGGAAGAATTGGTAACTTAGCAGTGCTTGTCGTTTCTCCAGTATGTAAGATTCTGGCAAACAGTTTCAAGGAAGGAATAATGACATCGCCCAGGCTGACTTTTCCACCTGTGGGAATCATACTGTATCAGGTGATGTGAGTTAGGATAAGGAAATGGAAAAGGGAAGGAAGTGAAAGATGGCTTCAAGTCTGAGTGACTGGGAGGATGTCACTGACTAAATCACTAAAAGGGAGTCCGGTTTGAGGTAATACTGATGAGATGTATTTTACGGAGGCTGAATTCAACATGATATAGCAAGATGGCCAGTGCAGGCAGTTGGAGAAATGGAATAGAATGTGAATTCCTAAAGGCATTGATTTCAATATCACTAGCATACAACCGCCACCTGAAATCCGGAGAATGGATGGACTCGAATAAGAGAGAGAAGTGTGCAAAGAAAGAGCAGAGAGCAAATATCGGAGTCCTCCAGACCAGGGGTCTGCAAACTTTTGAGACAGAAGAGCCGCCACGGGTCAGCAAACTGTGGCTCGCGAGCCACAGGCTTTGAAGTAAAATTGAAAACTAAAAGTTTCATTTGTAAAATTTTTAAAGGATAATATTCATATAGTGGTGATTATATAAAAATATATTTGTGGCTCTCGAATAATTTTTAAATTGTTGTGAGGGACAGGATTGGCTCTTCCAGGGGTTGGCAAACTTCTGAGACGGAAGGTACCCAAAGAGCCGCATGTGGTTCGCAAGCCGCAGTTTGCCGACCCCTGGTCTAGACCAATCTCAAGGTGGCTTTACCACGTACTAGCTGATGGTATGAGCTTGATAAGTCACTAAGGAGTTCTAAATCTCATTTTCCTCATCTGTAAAAGAGAAATAACTACCATATCAAGTGGCTGTGCGAAATAAACGATATAATGAATATAAAGCCTTTAGCACAAAGACTAATATATAAGCTCTTCAGCGTATGTGTGAGGTCAAAAGGAGGAAGACCCATGAAGGGAGCCAGGGAAGTGACAGGTACACTCACACATGGAACAAATCAAAGCACAGGGAGCACGCGTTCAGCTGGAATAGAAACAACAGAGTATCAAGTCAAATTCAATTCAAATTCAGCCAACATTTGTTGAGGACTTTCTCGTGTCAGGCATTAGGAAATGCTTCCATTTATCTCAACTGATATAATGCAAGGTGGGAGATTGTCCAAAAAGATCAAGTGGGCAAGTTAAATAAAGATTTAGACAAGACCGCTAAAACTGGCAAAAGGGAAATAAAGCAATCTTTGAGAAAAATGTTTTAGTTTGCAGGCATGGGGTTGGGTTGGGAAAGAGGGAAAAAGGAAACAATCAGGGGGAACGCTTTATACCCGTGTGCACCAGGGTAAAAAGAAAAAGAGTAGCAGGGTCAAGTACAGGTTTTTGTAGATAAATGGAGGTCTGTGCTTGCCTGAAGGAAAGAGGGGAGGGGCCAGTGGAAAGGAAGAGACCAGGACAGCTAATACTTAGTCATTCTTTTGAAACTGTGCCAAAGCAAGAAATACTTAAGATACACACGAAAAGAAAACATTGTCAACACATATTTGGTCACTCAACGGATGAACAACCATTCAACGCCAATAACTTCATAGACTTGGTTTTATAAAGAGACAGGGGAACAGAGAGACACTTTTTTTTTTTTTTAAACTGTGATGACTTCTCAAGATTTTACGAGGCTACAGCAAAATTGTTTTCTACAAGTGAAAATCCCATTATCACAAATACCATTCTGTACAAGTATTCTTCATAACTGCACAAAGCATGTGCTGAGACCTCAAGAGGATTAAATAGAACTGTGCGCTACTATCAGTGATAATATCTTCCATACCCCATTTTATCTCAAGGGCTCAATGACCCTACCCCAAAATCCCCAACATGCTTCTAGAACACCTACCCAAACCAATAAAACATCCAGGACTAGCAAAGAGATAATCGAAGTACCTGACACCCTTCTCATTCCTTTACTGAATTCCTTTCACTTATTCCTTCTAGAGAGAAGAGCTTGACCTTGTTTCAACTTCAGGTTCTACACACTAACAGGATTTCAATTTTTTTTAAAAAGGTATTATAAACCCTACCCACCCTTCTTTAACTTGCAACCTCCAGCCGTGCCCTGTCCAGCTTCTCTGCGTTTTCGCTCCATAGTATTTACCACCTCATAACACACTATGTACTCTACGTAATTTGTGTCTTTTGTCTTCCTCTTCTAGAATGTAAACTCTATAAGGGCAGGTTTTTAGTGTTTGTTCACTGTTTCATCTCTATGTTTCATAGATAGAACCCCTGCAAAAAATAGTTGATGAAAGGCTACATAAATCAAATCCAGTACAACAAAAAGTTTGTGAAAAAATGTCGTTTGCATTGACTTTATGTACCAGTTTTCCTGTGTTAATGTTACTTTACAAATCTCATATTATTTCATATGAATTGGTTTGTCTCAATTAGATTATATCTTTCCAGAAGATGGCTTCACATATTATTTCTTAATTATTTCCTTATTGCTCTCATATTTTAAATGTTAGCTAATAAATACAGTAAACTCTCCTTAATGATCCTGGTCCTGCCCTTCCCTTTTGCTTCCTCATACCAACCTCACTTTGATGAAGCGAGTTTGGCGCCGTTTCAGCCAAGTCATTCTCCACACTAGTTTGTTATGAAGTGATTGAATAACTATGGCTTTAAGTTGTTGAAATGGCAAGCAGTGTTTTTCAAATGAAATTCTTTTGTGAGTTTCCAATGCAATAAAATAGTTCAGTGATTCAACTGGCTGAATTACATTTCATTCACTTACAGGGAAATTCCACTAAAGAAAGCCTACTCCTCTTTTATTGTTTCTCTCCAGAAATTTCACATTTGGTGATATTTCTCATACTAAGCACGAGAACCCTTAAAGGTATCAGACATAGGGAACAGACATAGGTTGTCTGGATATGGCTAAGTACAAAATACATTAACCAAAAAGAGGCCTTCATGAGTTGGTCCTGAATTAATTGCCTCTTCCTATCTAGGAATGGCATTTGATTATTTCTTCCTAAACCAGTTCAGGAAAATAACCACAATTTATAATTACAAGTAAGGAACTCCCTAGATATTGTTCAACAAGTTTGCATGGTTGGAATGTTTTCTAAAAATGAATGTAATTGGAAATTAGGACAATGTTAAAATGATCCTCTGATAAACATCATCTCCATTGCTTTAAGGCTTTTGAGTTTTGAAAGTCATGCGAATACAACCTGTATTTCAGTTTGTTTTCATTCGTGGCATTTTAAACCATTTGTTCAGACAACGTTCTCAAATCTTGATGTGTAATAAATTTAGGAAAACTGTACATAAAGGGATTTTAAGAATTTCCATGCAAGAATATGTTATAGTGAATTTCTCATTTTCAGTTAATTGACAGGCATATGGCAAACCAGAAAGTGCATGACACCTGAAGTTAGACAAGCATATGCTTAAATCTTACTTTCCTACTTACTACTGGGTTGTTGGAAAAGTCA
The DNA here is from genome assembly GCA_033961575.1 of Aselliscus stoliczkanus. Lineage (NCBI taxonomy): Eukaryota > Metazoa > Chordata > Mammalia > Chiroptera > Hipposideridae > Aselliscus > Aselliscus stoliczkanus. The sequence continues at coordinate 12,320,173 of CM066736.1, forward strand.
TGACTCATTTTTGCAATGAAAAACATAGAAAAAATACGTCATGACTTTTCTAACAACCCAATAGTATTGCCTTCAGCCAAGTACTTGGAAAGCCAACCACAGTTGAGAGTACAGAGTTTTGATTAAAGCAGAGCTGTATTTCTAGTTCCAGGTTTAGCTATATGATCATGGATGGTCAACTCTCCAAGGTTCAGTTTTTTTGTCTTTAAAATGAACATAATAAACATACATAACTCAAAGGAGGATTTATTGTGAGGCTTTAATAAGATAGTGCATAGGAAATGCTAAGACAAGGTGGCTGACCCAGAATAAGCATTCAATAGACTTCGTTACTACTAATAAAGTAATTAAATGTGATAGTCTGTCTAGAGCATATATATAAAATATGAAGTATTTAACTGTTAAATTTTTGCTTTTCTATATATGTCAAAAAATGGGCTCAATTTCCCATTATCAAATTATTTCCCCCTGATGTTCTGGGTATAGCAATAACATTCATATTACTACTGGGTTGTCGAAAAAGTCATGACATTTTTTTCTATGTTTTTTGTTGCAAAAATGCGACATGACTTTTCCGACAATCCAATATATTAGAACTAAGGACCACAGCACTCTTTGATGGATGTTTAAAATTTTGTTGTAGGAACTACTTTTTTTTTTAGCTGAGCCATCCTGCCACCTGTTGGCAGCTCAGCAGCAGCTCTTCTCGGGCTGGGCATTGAACTGCTGTTGCTCAGAGCTCAGCTCGCATCTTGAGTGAGCTCTTAACCAACTGAGCCACTCAGCCAAGAACTACTTTTAAGTGATTTTTTTAATCCTCTGTTTGCTCAAGAGGACATCAAGTTTTCCAAAAATAATAAAGAATGTATAAAGGGGGCCGGCCGAGTGGTTAAGAGCTGGCTTGGGATGTCAGCAGCCCCGGTTCGGATCCCACATATGAGGGCCAGTGACACTGCCCTCTAAAAAAAAAAAAAAAAAATTAAAGAAGAGCCAATAGGGCCGGCCGAGTGGCGCATTGGTTAAGCGCTGGTTTTGGGATGCCAGCGGCCCCGGTTCGGACCCCACATGAGGGCCAGTGACACTGCCCTCTACAGCTAACAGCAGCTCCACCTGGAGCTGGGCTGTGCGAGCCCCGGTGATGGTGTGGGATGCAGCTCCTGCTGCAGTGGGCTGCCATAGGCTACAGTGGGTGGCCCGCAGCCAGCGTGAGCAGCTGGCAGCCAAGCGTGAGCTGCCAATAGCCGCGATGAGCGACATCCAGAGGCCGGCGACCTATCTGCCTCATCTGGGAGGAGCGCAATGACGATACCAACAGTGAGGCAACGTCCTCCGCAACTAAACTGAAGAACAAGAAGACAGTAGCTTGTCTGTTCCCCTTCCCCGATTCCCCAGTGCTGTTCCCCTCCACCAAATCCCCAATAAAATCTTTAAAAAAAAAAAAAAAAAAAAAGGAGAGCCAATAAAATATTTATTTCATTTCTTTCTTTCTTTTTTAAGAGGGCAGTGTCACTGGCCCTCATATGTGGGATCCGAACCGGGGCTGCTGACATCCCAAGCCAGCTCTTAACCACCGTGCCACTTGGCTGGCCCTGCCATTAAAATATTTTTTTTAAAAAAAAGAATGTATAAAGGATCCTGTGTCATTGTTTAAATTATGTTTTTCATATTCTATCCTTTATTTACCACTATCTTTAACTGTATCAATATTTTGTCTATGTTTATTATGACTTTATTATTAAGGATTATGAATGGGGTAAAAATATTCATTTAAAAAAAATCCATACATCTTTTCCCCAAGTCCTTGAGTCTAAAATTAACATGAGGGCCGGCCGAGTGGCGCATTGGTTAAGCGCTGGTTTTGGGATGCCAGCGGCCCCGGTTCGGATCCCACATGAGGGCCAGTGACACTGCCGCTCCACCTGGAGCTGGGCTGTGCGAGCCCTGGTGATGGTGTGGGCTGCAGCCCCTGCTGCAGTGGGCTGCCATAGGCTACAGTGAGTGGCCCGCAGCCAGTGTGAGCGGCTGGCAGCCAGCGCGAGCTGCCAATAGCCGCAGTGAGCGACCATCCAGAGGCCGGCGACCGATCTGCCTCATCTGGGAAGAGCGCAATGACGATACCAACAGTGAGGCAACATCCTCCGCAACTAAACTGAAGAACAAAAAGACAGCAACTTGTCGGTTGCCCTTCCCAGATTCCCCAACGCTGTTCCCCTCCTCCAATTCCCCAATAAAATCTTAAAAAAAAAAAAATAAATAAAAAAAATAAAATTAACATGAAACTACCCTTTTATTTAGTGGACACTAATGTTCATTTTAGAAGTATTATTATTTATACCTAGAATAACTAAGCCATCATGGTAGGTTCCATCTTTAAAAGGTAACTTTAAATACTGTATTTTGGACCTTGATCATTTGATTGTAAACTAAATATAATTAACATTAAAATTTTTGCTCTTGAGAGTTTATTCTAGATCAGTGTGTTTGAAAAGAAAGTTTCATGATGATGGAAACTGTCTTTGCACTGTTCAATGTAATAGCGACTAACCCAATGTTGCTATTTAGCACTTGGAATGTGGTTGGTATGAGGAGGGGACTGAATTTCCAATTCTGTTAAATTTTAATCGAATTTTAATTGAAATAGCTACATGACTAGCAGCTACGTTGGACAGCAGAGTTCTAGCTAGTTCAAAAAACATTGGTAACTGTGTTGAAAATGAGTACTAATGAGTCTAATGAGTAACTATAAGGGTTGTATCACTGCCTCAGGACCTGCTGAAAACTCTTTAACTGCAAGAGTACTGACGTTTGCAGCACTGTTTTCCCACTTTATGAATCAACCTTCCAACAGCCTCCCCGCCACCCTTCCCGCCAGCAGTGGTGGCCTAATACTCTCTTTGAAATCATTTATAAAACAAAAAGCTAAGATCTAAAAAAATCTAACTAGTAGTCTAACTCTGACCTAGGCTCCAACGGGCATTCAATTGTTTTTGTTGGCCTACCCTCTAAAGGGATGACGGTATTGATACCAGTGTCATCTCTCTCTCTCTCTCTCTCTCTCTCTCTCTCTCTCTCTCTCTCTAATACCTTCTTCTCAGGTTAGTCATATTTAGTTAGCTCCTTGACCAGCTTTCTTTGTTTTCAACAGGAATGAAAGAGAACCACAATAGGAAACAGGAACTGCTGCATTTAGTTATCACGAAGCAATGGGAAGGATGAGAGTGTGTGTGTGTGATTCTGTGTGTTTTGACAGGGTCTAGGAGAACCCTTATGGCTACCTCTTCCTGTCTCCTGCTGTTAAGACAAATTTCCAAGCACTCAATTAGAGTCCCACCTCCAGTGAGAGGTCATGGTTTTCTTCTCTGAACGGTTAATGAAGTTCTTTCCTTAAATGATCTCTAAATGCTGAACTCTTACCCAAGGAAATGGTATCTTATTACTCAGACACTAGTAATGTCAGGCTGCATACTGCTCCAATGAGTTGTTTTAAGATGCGTTCCCATCTTCACCATTCACCAGGCCGGGCAAAAAGGGCGTGGCGCTACAAGCTGCATGGTGGTACTTGCTCTCCACAGCTGCTTGAAAGAGGCTGCGGGAATCCAGTTTGGTTGCCTTTTACACTTTAACAAATAACAATATTAAAGCTTACATTTGTAGGAAGTGCTTCCCCATGCTGACTCACATTAAATTATCTTGACATGCTGGGGCGATAGGAAGATCAGTTATTATTCTGACTTTTTATGAGTGGCACCTGGTTTCCAGTTTCTCATGTTTTCTAATTGATCGATACTTTTACATGACAAAGGGTGCTACCTCAAAAAATCGGCTCTGGGAAAAAGTGGACGCTGGAGAAAAATTCTATAATCCACCTCTTTATGGTATTTGGATGTTCTTAACTAAGCTCTCCAATTTAGTCCCTGAAACTTTTTCTTTCCCTTCTTTGTGTTAATATGGTTTTTAAATGGAAATATAAAAGTTATGCATAGTTGTCCTTGGGCAGATTTCTATCATTTGTCTACTTATTATATAATATCTATTACATATAATCTGTTAAAAGTTTACAACAGCCCTTCCATTTACTGTTACCTGTCCTATAAACATTTGCTTGGTGATCTTTGTAACTCTTACCTCCTGTTATAAGACAGAGTATGAAGAAAGAATTTAAAGTAAAGGACAGAAAGGAGCCAAAAATGTATAAACCATAGAGTGAAAATAACCTTAATATATTCTGATTTTAGAGTTTTAGGGCAGTGGCAAAACTAACCACATTCATAAGACATTTACATATATTACATATATTATTTCCTCAGTCCATCCATAAATAATTGCTACTGGCTATATCTACAAAATTTATAGATATTCTCAGATTGTCTATAGCCCTCCTTTTTCTTATAGTTCTTATGGACATTCATGCAGAAACTTTTTAAGTACAATTACTTAACTGTGTCCAGAAAAGGTTTGTATTGGCCTTTCCTTCAAAATCAATGCAATAAAAATGAAATCCATTGTCTCAATAAAAGTAAAGGCTAAAAGAATTCAAGGAAAAAGTTTATTATAAGGATCTTCACTATTAAGTAGGGGAAAACTCTTTTTAGCCTAAAACATAGCCTTGGACCCTTCCCCCATGGGAATCCCACAAGACCAAGGAAAATTCAGACTTTTAGAGATGAGTAACTATAAAAAGGAAACAGCATCAGATCTACGTAAAGATGTTGTAAAAACGGGGTGACCGGTTAGCTCAGGTGGTTAGAGGTGGTGCTGATTAACACCAAGGTTGATGGTTCGATCCCCACGTGGGTGTGAGCTGTGCCCTCCCTAAAAGAGTCACCTCCCTAAAAGAGTCAACTATGCCATTGTAGCATGAAAGCAATGTGTAACCAATGACCATGGCTATTCCCCAATAAAATTTGAAGAAAAAAAAAAGTGAAAACAAAACAAAGAAATAGGAAGAGGAAATGGCAAGTGAAGTTCTGTCAGAATATACTGCCAATTAAAAAAAAAAAAAAAGAACTCAATGGAGTCTGGTCTTACCACTTGATAGATAACCTCCCACTACTCCCACTCCCAGCCCCCCACTCCCACCAGCAGTGGTGGCCTCATACACTTTTTGAAATCATTTATAAAAAAAAAGCTAAGATCTAAAAATCTAACTAGTAGTCTAACGCTGTCCTTAGGCTTCTGTGGGAATTCAATTGTTTTTGTTGACCTAACCTCTGAGGGATGAAGATATTGACACCAGTGGGTCATTTCTCTCTCTCTCTCTCTCTCTCTCTCTCTCTCTCTCTCTCTCTCTCTCTCTCTCTCTCTCTCTCTCTCTCTCCCCCGCTCCCTCTCCCTCCCTCTCTCCCTCCCTCCCTCCCTCTAATACCTTCTTCTCAGGCTAGTCACATTTAGTTAGCTCCTTAGCTAGCTGCTTTTGCTTTAAACAGGAATGAAAGAGAAACACAGGAAACAGGAACTGTTGCATTTAGTTATCACCCAGCAGTGGAAAGATGAGAAAGCAATTAAGTAACTGCTATATAACAGAGGAGTTCATAGAAGGGATATGAGTTAATGGAGGATAAGGTGAGCCAAACAGGGAATAAAACATGAGTTGGAAGAAGTCAAGAGGGATGTGGGAAAAAAATAAAGCCACTACCTAATTAAAGCCTGCAATGGAAACAGGACAAAGGAAAATCTGTAATGTTGAATAAAGCATGATAAGGGATGTGGCAAGTACCAATGAGAAAAGTAACAAAAGTAATAGCCCTGAACAAAGTAAAAAAAAAAAAAAAAAAAATTAGAGAAAATTATAGATATAAAAGTATCCTTGAAGAATGGTATAATACAAAAAATTAATTAATGTAATTTAAAAAACTTTCTAGGATTTAGACAAGATTGAAAGGGGACATAGTATCCCAGGGAAAATGGTAAGACAACAATTAAACAGAAGCATGTCCTAAGTAAGCTACAAAATTTCAAAGATTAAAAAACAAATTCTTCAGACATTCAGGCAAAAAAGGTGCAAGAACAAGTCTGAGATTTTGCAACCTAAAGACTACCATAAATCCTATTATTCTTATACTTGAATTACTGGTTTAAAAAATAATATTCATCATCAAAATAGTTTCTCATGTGTGTATTACTTATTTCATAGAAGAAACATTAGACAAAAATTATAGCTATAGATAATTAAAACAGATGAATTGAATAAAACTGTAACAATTAAGTGATTCCCAAGTATTAAGGAATAAAAATTTTAAGAAAACCTAGTACCTTAATTTATAATTTAACAATACTTCTTAAAAGTCCTTAGAAGAAATACAGTTCAATTACATAAGCAATTGTGATTTTTAAAACAAGCAACGATGCCATAATTATGGATACTAGTAACTCACGTTTCAATAATATACAGCTAATCTTGCCTTGAACAATTACAATAAAGTAAGATATTTTTCTTGGGGTAGGAAAGTGGATAGTAGTGAGAGAAAAACTCCTTAAAATAATTTATTTATGAAAGGTTTACCACTAATAATATCCCATTCAATAGGTATCATAACTTACAAATGGTTTATAATCCAATTATTCACAAAATCCACAAGACAGCTTCTGTAAGCTTCATTTTACGAATGAAGAAATGAAAGCAAAGCTAAAGGACACTAATTGCCCAAGGTTGTACATTGAGTCAACAGAAAAAGAAGAGTATCACTTCTACTATGAATTTTTTGTTTGTCTCTTAACAGCTTTAGTCACAACTATGCACTCTTTATAGTATTTTTGGCTACTGAGTAACACCGATATTAACCAAAGAACTGTGTATCAAGATCTAGCACAACAAAATCATCATGAGAGTATTGAAAGACTGCAGAGGAAAAAATACATTTGGGGAAACACAACAGATGTGAATTCCATCAATCAAAAGTGCTTATCTGGTGAGGCTCTATTTTGCTGAGCTCTGTATTAAAAATGAGTGAAAATGAAACTGACCCAAAAAAAACCACATCTCTATCACTAAAGAGGAGAAAAATGCAGAAAGGAGGTTAAACAGCTAATAAAAAGTTAAAAGCAAACAAAATGAAATCTTTAAAAAATGACATTTAAAAACTCGTTTAAAGATAGCCAGCCCATTAGGGGTAATGGTGGAGCCTCGCGGAAAGGTGAGGCAAGGCGTTACAGAAGGAAGGTGCTTTCAGCTGCACTACCAAGAAAGGAAGGCCGACTCTTGTAACTTCCCCTAAGGCTGGGCCACTGTAACATGTTAAGGTTATTGTCAAGAGTAACCCCATTATAAGGTCGTGTCAGATACCTCAATGGCAAATTTTTACACAACAGAAATGACTGAACTGTCCAGTAATCTAAGGCCAGAAATCTAGAGAAGTGAAACCAAGCGTTTTGCATTAAAGGAAAGAAAACCAGGACAACTTCTTACGAAGAACTCAGACTGTAATAAGTTACTGTGGCTCTACTTGATTTGGTGACTCAGGTAAAGGAGTTATTTACCATCGCTACCCTTGAAGTTGCCTTTGCCATTTTGTAAAGTGTTTGTTAAAACTTTCTCCTCGCCATGCCTTTAAGCTTGCCTGCCCTTCTCCAGAAGTAGTAAAATGAATTATACAGATTGTGGGAAAACAAAGCCTAAGAAGGAAGTTCTAGGTCCTTCCAAGCTCACAAAAATGCAAATCTTTTAGCAATGACATTTTAATTTCCACCACATTACACACCATCTATACATCTTATAGAATAATAACTGTAGATTTGCCTAGGAGTTCCTGAAATTAACGTTACAGGAAGTCTCCAACTTGCAAAAGACTTGGGTGCCAAATGTTCACTTCCAAGTTAGGTATCTGTAACTAAATATGTTTTTATCCACAAATCAATATTGCACATGGAATTTAGGTTTTTAGGTTAGTCCACAGAGTTTATAAACCGTAATGCAAATGTAGTACCTTATTTTACATTTTAAAATATCTTTAAAAAGTACTGTTGAAAAACAGCTAATTACACAAATCAGAAAATATTTAATTGAGAAATAATTTTAACACTACATCTTGAATTAAAATAAAGTGCATAAAAATGACATAGTAAATGGAGACTAGAGGACTTTAGGGACTGCTGACATTAGTTCTTTATTAAATCTAGTTTCATTTAAAAATGTGTGGCTGAGAGGGCCGGCTGAGTGGCGCAGTGGTTAAGCGCTGGCTTGGGACGCCAGCGGCCCCGGTTCGGGTCCCACATGTGAGGGTCAGTGACACTGCCCTCAAAATAAAATAAAATAAAATAAAAATGTGTGGCTCTTCTGTCTCTTAATACACAATAATAGATCATTAGCACTAAAACCACAGAATGTAAAGGTTGGAGCAGACTTCTGAGATCATATTCAATGAGACCTTAATTTGAAGATGGAGAAAGTGAGACTCAAAGAGATGGAATCACTTAATACAAGTTATCCAACTGATGAGTTCAAGAGCCGAAACCCCAACCTAATTTTTATCCAGCGTCTTTTCCATTATAACAATGTTTACCAGTCATGATCAACACCATATTTTTTTCTCAGAAATAAATTAACCGTTTTGTCTGTGTAATTAAACAATATCTAGTAAAGTTGAGGATGTTCATTCCCCATGACTCCCATATGGTAACATGAATATTCATTAAGGCATCATTTGTAACTGTAAAACATGAGAAGCAACTTAAACATCCATCAATCAGAAAAAGGATAATTGTGGTATAATCACCCGATATAAAAGCCATACCATAGTTTAAATCAATGAACTTGATCTGAATTTATCAATATAGATAAATCTCAAAAACATAATGAAGGAAAAAACAACTTGAGGAATCATAGGTGAAATATACGTGGTTTTATGCAAATTCTAACACAAAAAAAACTATGTGTCGTTTGTAGAAGCACACATATAATGAGAACAAATGGGGAGGGGAAGGATACACATCAATTTCAGAAGAGTAGATGGATCTGGGATGCATGGAAAGGAAGGGGACTGGGAAGAGGTACAAAGGAGACTTCAAGTCTGTAATGTATTTCTCTTAAAAATTAATTCTGAGAGATAGGTTCATAGATGCTAGTTATACTCTGCTTGTTTAAAATACTTCGTTAACTTTTTCAAAAAAGAAAATCATCCCTAAAGGAGTGGGATCTAAATAAAGAAGGAGCTAGACTGAACAATGATTTGAGGTAACATAAGGGTCTATATGCACAAGTGAGAAAAATTTGTTTGGGATGTAAGTATAAATGACAAAGGAAAATTGATAGTGGAAATAGTAAATAAAGGAGAATGCGAATTTTGGATTGGTTAGTTCTCCAAGTTCACTGTGAGCTGTGGTACTGGTGAAGACAGTTTGGTTGCTGCTGGGATATTTTTAGAATAGTGAGAGGAGGAGGGGCGTTATCACAAGGTATTGATGCTAACAAGGGCCCTGGCAGACAGCAAGGGGGATCAGATGGGATGTCACATATATGTGACTTAGAGATTATGTCTAATTATTTCATTTCTCCCTTCCGTTTATTCCTAATGCTAATGGGTGGCTCTGCCTTCTTCCCGCCCCCAGCTTTACTGAGATATAATTGACATATAATATTGTATAAGCTTTGATGCATGTGTATGTTGCAAAATGATTACCAAAGTAAGGTTAGTTACCACATGTCCATCACCTCACTTAATTACAATTTTGTGTGTGTGGTGAGAACGTTTAAGATTTACTTTCTTAATAACTTTCAAGTATACAATACTGTATTATTAACTATAGTTACCATGTTGAATATTAGATTCCCAGAGCTAATTTATCTTATAACTAAAAGATAGTAAGTGCCCTTTGACCAACATCTCCCCATTTCCCTCAGCCACAGCCTCTGGTAACCACCTTCTACTCTGTTTCTATTAGGTTGTCGGAAAAGTCAGGACGTATTTTTTCTGTGTTTTTTGTTGCAAAAATGCGTCATGACTTTGCTGACATCACAATATGAGTTTGGCTTTTTTTTTTAGATTTCACATATAGGTGAGATCATACAAGCACAGTATTTATCTTTCTCTGAGTTATTTCACTAAGCATAATACCCTCAGTGTCTGTTCATGTTGTTGCAAATGGCATGCTTTCCTTTTTTTATGACTGAATAATATTCCATTGTGCAAGCACACACACGTGAGTGTGTGTGTATGACATTTCCTTTATCCATTATTCAACGATGAACACTTAGACTGTTTCCATGTCTTGGCTACTATGAATAATGCTGCAGTAGACATGGGGTGCAGATGACTCTGCCTTCTCAATACATTTACACACATTGTCAGGTTTTAAAGTTTCAATTAAAGGAATCTAAAAGAAGGCATACTGATCCCAGGTTTATTCACATGAATCTTATCTTTCAACTTCTCTTTAACTACAGCATACCTATTATTCAAAAGAGTCTGGTTAAATGCACGAGTAGTTTACTTGTCACTCAGAAATTTTATTGTATTAATTACAAGTGTTCCTTTTTTGAAAATAGAAAAAAAAAAAGGTTCCTCATCCAAAACATAAACCTGAAAAAGCTCCTACTCATTTAGCATAAATTATGTTCTTTGGTCTTACTCAGAAAATATGTTATGGTAGAAAAAAATATTCTGCCTCAATGACTTGATCTTATATCTAGAAAATGCTAAAGAAGTCATTAAAAAATACTTTTAGGGGTTGGCTGAGTGGTGCGTTGGTTAAAAGCTGGCTTGGGACTCCAGCAGCCCCAGTTCGGATCCCACATGTGAGGGCCAGTGACACTGCCCTCTACAGCTAAGAAGGTGAACAACAGCTCCACCTGGAGCTGGGCTGCTGTGAGTCCCCAGGGACAGCACAGCTGTAGCCCCTGCTGCAGTGGACTGCCATAGGCTACAGTGAGTGGCCGGCAGCCAGCGTGAGCAGCCGGCAGCGGGAGTAAGCTGCCAACAGCCACCGTGAGCGGCCGTCCAGAGGCCGGCGACCAATCTGCCTCACCCAGGAAGAGCGCAATGATGATACCAACATGGGCCAGTGAAGCAACGTCCTTCACAACTAGACAGAAGAACAAAAGGACAGCAACTCGTCTGTTCCCCTTCCCCCAATTCCCCAATAAAAATCTTAAAAAAAAAAAAATACTTTTAGGTCTAATGAACAGATGCAAAGTTGCTGGATACAAAAAAAAAACACACAAAATCAGTTGCATTTCTACATACTAGCAATGAATAATATGAACATGTGTGTAAGAAAGTAAATTCTCATCTTTTATCTAAAGCTGAAATATTGAGATGGCAATATAAATATGTTCTTCGGAAATGTGAAGAAAAAATTCAGAGAAAACATCTATAAAATTTTAAAGTAGTTGCTTCTTGGAAGCAAAACTTACATGTAAGGCATGAGACCACTGTTTTCATTATAAGCTTCAAAAACAACTTTTAAAACTACATAAATGTATAGTTTTTGATAAAAATAAAATCACATAAAAAATGAATGCTTCTTTGACATAAAACACTATTAAATGAGAAAAACAACAAATGGGGTAAAAATTTGTTTCACGTAGTACAAACATCATCATTATCTGAAGCATACAAAAAGCAACTACAAATCAAAAAGAAAAAGTGAAAACAGGTATCAAAAGAGACATAAAGGACTAAATAGCCAATTAATAGAACTATAAATAGTAATGAACATGTGAAGGGATTTTGGAAACAATAGTAATAAAGAAATAGAAATGAAATATTATCAATTTCTTCCCAGCAGAACAGCAAAATGCTGCCAGGTACTGTGCTATATCAGACCTTGTGGGCGGGTGGCATGAAGTCCATACAATGGCAGAACTCCATTGGAGGGCAAGCTGGCCATGTCTATCAAATTTTAGAACCGACATACCTTGTCATATAGCAATTCTAGTTATAGGCATTTGTCCTATTGAAATACACAAGTAGAACTGGCATGTTCAATGTAGCAAGCTAACGCAAACTACTTTAACTTTCATCATTAACAACGATGAGATAAATTATGGTACAATAGGTTAGTGGTTAAAAAAGAACACACACATATAGATAGATAGAAGATAGATGATAGATAGATGAGATCAATAGCCGATAGACAGATAGATGAGATTCAATAGTTGATAGATAGATAGATCTCATATAAACATATTAAGTGGACAAAAAAGCACGTTGCACAACAGTTCATATAATAAAAATCCCATTTTTATTTAGGGAATATATACATATAATTGTGTGTAGTTTATGCATGCCACAGGAAACATTCCAGAAAAGTCGACACCAAATCACTAGCAATAAACTTCAGTGATGGTGTTACTATAGAGGAATTTTGCTTTCAAATTTTCCGTGTTGTTTGCATTTTTTACAGAAAAGAAATGCCTCTGTACTGAAACTATCAACGATACATATCTCAGGTATCCAGCATTGTGTCAGGTATTTTGGATTAACTAACTATAGTTTTAACAGCTACTTCTGTATATCACTTCATTTTTCAATCATAGATGTAACTGTACTGAGTTATGATTAAAAAATAACAGTCTTAGATTTCACTAGTTCATTAGGCAGTTTATTAATACTGCCTACAATCTTCACTCTACCAATGGCTGCCAAAACATTCGATTGTGCTTATTTTTTTATTATAAAAGTAACACAAACTCAACATAGCAGTACAAAGCGGTGGAGAGAGAAACGGTTTCCCTCTCCACTGGGCCTCCCTATTCTCATTCCTCAAAGGGTAATTAATCCTAAGAAACTGCTGTGTATTCTTCAAAAAAATTTCCATAAGCATGTATAATGATCATCCCCTTTTTATTATACAAATGGAGTCATACTATAATACTGACCTGCAACTTGCTGACTTAAGTCTTCCCACATCAGCCTAAATAGATTACTAGATGAGAAATATTCCTTACGGTGTTTCTTATTTAAGAAACAAATCTGGGCATTAACCACAGAGACCATAGTGATCAAAAACACAAAACAAGCAAGCAACACAACTAATTCAACCCCTGAACCCGACTTTAGTAATAAAACTATTGATTCTACCCTCTCACCATCTATCTATGACATACTACTCACTTTATGTTGGAGATTTTACATATATTATATTAATTAGTTCCCACAGAAACCTATGAGGTAGACACTACTATCCTAATTTTACAGATGAGGAAGATGAGGTTCTGAAAAGGTTAAGAACCAGGGCCAGGGAAAGTTCATTTTAACTTAATAATCAGAGCATTAAAGCTAAAGTTTAAACAAGTTTGAACCACTTGTTTATATAATGTGAGCGTATATTACTTTGAAAGAACAGCACTTACATATCCTGAGAAATAATAGCGAAGGGAAACGTTCCAAGCTTTCATAGAAATGCTATGTCTAAGCTATTTGATCTTGTGCCAAGAATAATGAAATCAATCTGTGTCAGACAACGAGTTAAGTTCATTCAATATCAAGTCCTTGGAGACTGTTTCTCAAACTCAAGTTTCCTTTCTGGCAGAAGAGGAGCTTTTACCAAAATCCTAAAATAAAATGCTCACAAATAAGCCTCAGGATTACTGGCCTTTAGAGTTTCCATCTTATGTCTTCCTGAATAAAGCTTTACTTCAAGGACACAAATACCACCCTTCTCAATTTCTATTGCAAGGTAAAATTTGATGAGTCCTTTTGCTCTTTATGGATTAATTTTAGACCCACTGTGCCTGAATGATATTATTATATAAAACCAACCCCAAAGTTGTGATTTTCCTAATCCCAATAGGATCTTTTTGCTTATTTCACAAAGCGTATTATATTTAGATAGTAAGTTCTACTTTTTAAATTGGCCACATACGCATTCTACCACATAGACTTCCCACAAAAATCTTAAGATCCTCCTCTATGATGTTCCCTCTTTCATGAATTGACCCAACAAATTCTATTGAATTCCGGAAACAATCAACCTGTACCAGACAAATATGACAGACAGAAACACTGCTTTCAGGGAGCTTGCAGTCTTTAAAAGAAACATTTTATACATTTAATGCCCCACCCCTCACTTACCCCCGGAGATGGAGAACATTACCCTACTTCCCATTCAAGCTCAGAGCTGTACACTAGAAAAAATCCCCAAACCACCCAGCTATTTCAGAAACTCACATTAATGGGTAACACATCATAGTAATTATTTCCTCTGGTGGGAATACAGATAAGATAAAATTTTTTTCTTTAAGGGAAACTGGAGATCTTACTAAAGAATCCATGTTGTCAGTCCCCAATTTAAAATGTAATGACATAATTGAAACCTTCCACTTTTAGTAGGAAGCATAATGTGACCAAAGATAACAAATATCTTGGTATAGGGGATTTATAATGGCTTTTAAATTCAAAAGACATATAAAATGAAGTAATTATTTTCCCGTAATTTATTCGTTTACTCAGCAAATACTTATTTAATATCTACTGTGTGCCAGGTTTCAGGCCAGGTGGTAACAAGAGAATCGCTACCATCTTAAGGTCTTTGTCCTTATATTTAGTGCGATTATATTTAGTAAGAAAGCAAGCCTGAGGCACAGGACAGTATAGCACGCAGAAGGGTACAACCCAGTCTCTTGAGAAAAGGGGGTGAGGGAGTCCCAAAGCCACCAAAGCTTGAGACAGGCGATAGTTAACAAAAAAGCTTGGAGGCAAAGAGCATACATAACAGAGCTCATCACAAATAAACAGAATCCACAGACTGAATAACAGAATATAGATATTTGGGCTTTGCAACTTGTGACAGAAAAAAACAATTCTGAGATGCCCTGAATTCAATGACAGCGGGCTGGAGAGTGCGAGGAAGACAGAGCTAGACTTTTGGTAGCTGGAGGCCAGCTAACCAGACCGCTGACATTCCTGGTATGCTAGAATCTGAATTAACTTCCAGGTGGCTATTTCCGCGACTATCTGAAAGTGAGTGTAGCCAGGTGCCATGGAACCCCAGGAACCTCCGCTTCTTGTTTACACGTGCTTTCCGGACCTTGGCCCACAATCATTGCGAAGAAGCAGACACTTCCCCCGGGGACTCTGCGCGCCCCACCCCAGCTAGCCTGACTCACCAGAACCCTCTTTATCTACAGCCAATGTCAATTCTTTCAAAGCAACCTACATCTTTCTAGCCACTGCTTGATGTATGGAAAAAAAAAAAAAAGAGAGACTTTCAACCGTGAAATTTTTTTGTTTAACACTTGCTTTAAACAGTACGTGACCATTTCCTGAAAGAAATGGTGTGGTCCCCCTTTCTACCAGGAATGGTGTTTTGGTTCTTGGAATTTGGGTTATTTTCTCTAGAATTAACATGGGCACACACCGAGGATTCTGAGTGTTGAAAGACTTCAATTCCAAAGCAATTCAGACTGATCCTCCACCTCCTCAAACCCAGCAAAATATCCAAAATACTCTATCATTTATTTCAGAGTCTAATTAGAAAAGTACAATGCAGAAAAGGAAGATAGCGTATTAAGAGTAATGTTAAACATTTGCCAGAACCATAAATAGCAAAAGAACTGTACTCTATATCGTGAGTCATTCTGTATACATTCCAGACTTACAGGGGTGGGAGGAGCAAGAATTTTATATGACGACATAAACCTAGCTGTATTCTATGACTTTTGCTGATGCCGGGGAGGTCACTCTCTCTGCCCTTTTAAATGGGAGTAGCATTCAGTTAACTACCACGGAGCTAAATAAAAACCAAAGGACACAGAAACACAAATATCCCCTCAATTCTGACATTTCCCATATGATCTGAGATGACTTCTCTGACATGATGGGTCACAAGTTAATCAGGGTTTGCAATTTGCATAAAGTGGCTATATAAAGCCACTTCTGCTATGAATTAAAAATGGAACTCTGGTATGTGGCTGACCAGAAACATAAGGCTGAGCAGTAGGTTATGTGCCTTTGAATTCTCATAAATAATGACAATACACTATCCGCCTTTGCCATTAAGCTAGAATTCTGTGTCAACAACAGAATAATATTTGGATATCTTCAGTATTAAAGGGGGAAAATACATTAGGCTTTCACTAGAGCGTGCTTTCTAGAAAATGCCAGAAGTCCTAAAATAAAACCTGAACTCTCATTTCCTACCATTTCCGCCCCCCAAATTATTTTTATCTAGTGATATCAGGATGGAAAACAAAATAAAACAAAACCCTCATTATAAAGAGTCAAAATGAAAGTTGAGAAAAATAAATGTAAGGATTATATTCACGTCTGTGAAAGAAATTGTTTCAGTGGGTTGCTTAAGTTGTATTAGAATAGTGAGATCTGATAAGTCTTTATCTACTTCTTTATCTGCAAGGAAGAGCTGGATGTATTTTTTACATGCCAATGTAAATGTATCTATAGGTGGTATGGAAAAAAAAAGCGTCCCATTTCTAAATGAATTTTAAAATATGTCAAAGCAGCTTTGTGTATTTTTAGGCAGTGTTCGGATTCGTGACCCAAAGTCCAGTAGTTCAGGCCTTAGGCACTCTCCAGACAGTGAAGAGACCACATCTAAGTATATTTTGTCCAGATTGATAGCAAGGCAAAGGGGAAACGAGCAAAAAGAGGAAGTAAACTGCGTTGCAACTCCTTTAGATTACAAAACAAGGCAGTTGTTCATTAAGCTTTATTAGCTTATAATTGAAAAAAGAAGAAAAGGGAAAGAGTAAAAGAAAGGAAAATAGAAAAAAAAAAAAAAGGGAAAGAAGAAGGGAAAGGGAGGAGGAAAGAGCCAGATATGGGTAGAAATGTACAGAAGGCAACCTTGGTCAACGATCCTTTGGTTTGACATAACTCATTTATCTTTATGAGGTTCATAAGTCTGAAACTGCCATAAACCTTGTGAAAAAGTGAAACATCTGTTTCCTTTGGTGTGAAGAGCAAGAATATGGAATTTATCTCATCTATGCCTAACTGCCATCTACTAAAAACAATCAAAGGACAAATGAGCAATTCAAAACTGGATATGAGACACAGGTCTATGGTCTCCCATTATATTGGGGGTGGGATTTCTTTAAACATATACATGGATATAATTAGTACACTCTTTAAGAGAGTAATTACTAGAGAATATAAATGCAAGTTTGAATTTAAGTGTATTTCCTTTACAATAAAGTCTATAAGGTTTTAACCTTTCATTACTAAATTGATGTAGAGAGGGAATGAATACAAGAGATAGACAACATGGAATCCCAGAAAATGATTCCTCCGTGCTAAATTAGAAACCAAAGAGCTCCCTTTTGTTCACAACATTTGAAATTTAGAATGTATGGACTAATTTCTCAAAAAACCACAGACCAACCAAAATCCACCAACATTAAATAGATAACTTAAAATAGTTCTATAACCATAGGAAAAAATGAATTTGTAATGTAAAGGCTCCAGAAAAAGTAATCGCTAGGCCCAGATGGCTTCATTGGAAAATTTTACCAAATATTTAAAGAAGAATTAATACCGGTTTTACATAATCTCTTCCAGAAAATAGAAGAGGGAATATTTCCCAACTCGTATGAGGTCAGTATCACCATGACACCAAAATCGGACAAAGGCAGTACAAAAAAATAAAACTCTCTCATGAACTTAGACACAAAAATCTTCAACACAATATTAGCAAATCTGGTCTAACAACATATAAAAAGAATGATACACCATCACCTAGAGGTATTTTTTTTAAGGTACACCAGGGTGGTTTAACATTTGAATATAATCTACCTCATCAACAGGGTAAAGAAGAAAAGTCATATGATCATACGATCATATCAACTGATGCAGAAAAAGCTTCTGACAAAATCCAACATTCGTTTCTGACAGAAACTCTTAGCAAGTTAGGAATAGAGGAGAACTTCCTTATTTGATCAAGAGCATTAATAATAATAATAATAATAATAATAATAATAAAAATAAATAAACCAGCAAACATCATACTTAAAGGTAAAAGGCTGCATACTTTCTCCCTAAGATCAGAAACAAGACAAGGATATCCGCCCTTGCCAGTTCTGTTCGGCAATGTACTACTGAAGGTTCAACAAGGACAATTAGGCAAGAAAAAGAAAAAAAAGGCATATAGATTAAAAAGGAAAAAAACAGAAAAACAGAAAACCTCAATAGTTGCAGAAAAATTGTCTATATAGAAGATCCCAAGGAATCTACAAAAACACTGGAACTAATAAGTGAGTTGAACAAGGTCACAAAAATATGAGATCAGTCCATAAAAATCCATTTCATTTCTATATACTAACAAGCATGTGGAAACTGACATTAAAAACATCATTTACAATCATTCCAAAGAAAATCAAATGCTGAGGTATAAACTTAACAAAACATCATATGCATGCTGACAATTACAAAGTGTTAATGAAAGAAATCAAAGATTTCAGTAAATGAAAACACATGCCATGCTGGAGGATTAGAAGACTCACCATAGAAAAGTTGTCAATTCTTTCCAAATTGATACACGAGTATAGTTTTAATGTAATTCCTCTCCCAAAAATCCCAGAAAGATTTTTTTGTAGACACAGGCAAACTTATTCTAAAATTTATATGGAAAGGCAAAAGAACTAGAATAGCTCAACAATTTTTATCAGCAATCACTTTACCTCATATTAAATTAAGGCTTAGTATATAACTATAGTAATCAACACCGTTTTAGCAGTGGTGGAGAGACACTAAATCAATTGAACAGAATAGAGAACCCCAAAATAGACACACACAAATATGCCCAACTGATTTTTGACAAAGATGCAAAAGTAATTCAATGGAGGAAGGATACCTTTTCAAAAAATGGTGTTGGAGGGCCAGCCAAGTGGCTCAGTTCGTTAAGAGCATGAGCTCAGAGGAACAGGGCTGCCGCTTCGATTCCCACATGGGCCAGTGAGCTGTGCCTGAGCTGAGCTGCCTGAGCTGAGCTGCCGTTGAGCTGGTGAGAGCATGTGCTCTTGGCAGCAAGGTTGCCGGTTTGACACCCGTGTGGGATGGTGGGTTGCGCACAGTCCCCTCATCCCCCACCCCCTCCCACCCTTGGACCTAAAATTGAACACAGCACCTTGTGCTGAGCAGCTGCAAGCTGCTGGCGGTTGGCTCAGTGTGCAACAAGGTTGCTGGTTCAACTCCCACATGGGAGGGTGGACTACATTCCTCCCTACCCCCAACCCCAGCCCTCCCCTTTCCCCGCAACTAGATTGAAAGCAGCGACTGGGCTAAGAGCTGAGCTTGCACCCTGCACAACTAAGATTGAAGGACAACTTGACTTGGAGCGGATGATCCTGGAAAAACACAATGTTCCCCTCCCCAATTCCCCAATAAAAATCTTTAAAAAAAAAAATGGTGTTGGAGCAATTGGACATCCATAAGCTGAAAAATAAACCTTGACTGAAACCTCATACCTTATACAAAAATTAACTCAAAATGGATTACAGATTTAAATGTAAAATAAAACTATAAAATGTTTGGGGAAAAGCGTAGGAGGAAATTTTCAGGGTCTAGTGGTAAGCAAAGAGTTCTTAGACTTGACACCAAAAGCATGATCCATAAAAGGAAGAACTGGGGTGGCCGAGTGGTGCATTGGTTAAGAGCTGGTTTGGGGATGCCAGCAGCCCTGGTTCGGATCCCACATATGAAGGCCAGTGACACTGCCCTCTACAGCTAACAACAGCTCCACCTGGAGCTGGGCTGCAAGCCCCAGCGATGGTGTAGGCTGCAGCCCCTGCTGCAGTGGGCTGCCATAAGCTACAGTGAGTGGCCGGCAGCCAGCGTGAGTGGCTGGCAGCCAGCGTGAGCTGCCAATAGCCACAGTGAGCGACCATCCAGAGGCCGGCGACTGATGTGCTTCATCCGGGAAGAACGCAATGACGATACCAACATGGGCCAGTGAAGCAATGTCCTCTGCAACTAGACTGAAGAACAAAAAGACAGCAACTTGTCTGTTCCCCTTCCCCGATTCCCCAACGCTGTTCCCCTCCCCAATAAAATCTTAAAAAAAAAAAAAGGAAGAACTGCTAAATTTTACCTAACCAAAATTTAAAGCCTTTGCTCTTCAAAACACTTCATTCATTGAAAGGATGAAAAGACAAGCTACAGACTGAGAGAAAGTATTTGCAAACCACATACCCAACAAAAGAGTAAGTAGTATGCAGAATATATTCAGAAGTCTCAAAATTCAACAGTAAAATAAATAAATAAATAAAATTCAATTTGAAATTGGGCAAAAGGCAAACAGGAATTTCACTGAAGAGGATGTACAAATGGCAGATAAACACTTGGATAGGTGTTTGATTTCACTAGTCAATGCAAACGAAGGCCACAATGAGGTATCGCTATGCATCTATCAGAATGGCTAAAATTAAAAAGAGATATCACCAAATGCTGGTGAGGACATGAAGAAACTGGATCTCTCCTACATTGCTCTTTCACATTTTTTTTTTTTGAGGGCAGTGTCACTGGCCCTCATCTGTGGGACCTGAACTGGGGTTGCTGGCTTACGAAGCCAGTGCTTAATCACCACGCCACTCGGCCAGACCTCTTTTACATCTTAAATGGTACAACCCTCTGGAAAATCATGTGTCATTTTCTTATAAAATTAAACATGAATTACCATACAACCCAGCAACTGTATTCCTGGGTGTTTATCCCAGAAAAATTAAAATTTATGTTTACATAAAAACTGATCCATGAATGTTCACAGCAGCATTATTCATAATAGCCCCAAATTGGAAACAACCCCGATGTCCTTCAATAGAAAAATGGGTAAACAAACTATAAAACATGCATACTATGGAATACTATTTAGCAAGAAAAAGGGATGAATTATCGACGCGTGTAAGAACTAGGAAGAATCCCCAGATAATTAGACTGAGTGAAATAAAGCCACTCCCTCAAGTTTACATACTGTATGACTCCATTTATATAACTTTTTTGAAATGACAGAACCACAGAAATTCAGAACAGATTAGGGGTTGCCAGGGGTTAAGGATAGGGACTGGGGAGAAGGGGATGGGAGTAGGTATGGTGATAGAACTGTTTTTTATCTTGACTGTACTGGTAGATATACAAACCTACACATGAGAAAATTTACACACATCTAAGCACACATACACACACACTCCAGCACTAGCAAAACCAACTGGGGGAAATCTGGGAGGAGAAATAAATACCATTCCAGGAGAAATACCATTCCAAGCAGAGGGAACAGCATTCAAAAGCACAACGGTATGAGGAAAGCATAGGATTCCCTGGGACCAATGCAAAGAGTTTGTTGTGCTTAAGCCTAGAGTTCTCTACAGAGAGGCCAAAACAAAACAAAACAAAACAAAAAAGGGATCAAACTAGAGGACTGATTGAGAATGCTACACTAAGGCAATTTGGGCTTTCGCATCAACAATGTGGTGGTGACAGCAGAGTATCTGAAGCCAGTGAATGGTGATCAGAGTCACCTTTTAGAAAGGTAACTCTGATGACAGTGAGGAGAGTGAACAGAAAAGCAGGAGAAAGAGAAGGTGAGAAACTGAGACAAGGGCTTAAAGTAAATGAAATTTCTCAGTTCTTCAGACTCTTCAATTTACCAGAAAACTCAATTCCCAAACATACTGCATTTGTGGAAGTTACATCTTCATAACCACTGGCCTAAATGGTTCGAAACGTAAGTTATCTTTAAATCTGTGTGATGAATCATACAGAGGGCTGTGAAGCGGACATTTATTGATTTCATTGCTCTTTTCTGCAGATTCTTCCAATGCAGGCATGCTCTTTTAAATTAGTTTTAAATTTGAAATTCCCCTTTTCCCAATTTTTAAAATTTTGAAATAATAACTATTCTTTATACTTCACAAAACCTTGCATGTTGCGGTCAATTTGTTAATATTTTGACCATCTAAAATGATTATTTCCACATGCTATTCATGCTGTTCAGAAATCGTACTCATTTCTTTTAAAACACAAAATGACTATTTTAGCAACAAGTTAGAGCTTCCCTATCTAAAATATTGATTTTTGGAGGCTAAATTATAAATCTGAATTATGGAGAATAAGTAGTATTTTCCATACATTTCTGTGCACATATACATGTATTTGGTTGCAATAAACTGTCAAAACAATTGAATGGTATCTCTCTGATGTAATGTTAATTTGACTAAATCTACCCCCCCAACCCCACCCCCACACAAGAAAAAAAAAGAGAAAATTCTCAGCCAGGTTGGGAAAGGGAAGATGAGCAAAGGAATTAAATATAATTCCTTCTGGGAACAATGAAGTGACTTTGTTCCCCTTGTTTTCTTTTTCCACAGGGTGATGATTTTAACAGGCCTTTTTCTAACACCAAAAAGAGGATCAGGAATCGGGATTATGAGAAGAGAGTGACAAGGTGTGGAAGTTATTGTAGGCAATGATTTTCTTTCATTTTACAAGGAATAAACACATTTAAAGTTTTCTATACAAAACCTCATAGATGGGTATTAAATGTAATTTTTTGAAATTTTTTTAATGGAACATGTCAAACATAAAGAAAAATTGATAGACGAGTACAATGAACCACATTTATCATTTAAATGCCCGGTCTTAAATGATCAACTCATGGTCCACCTACTTCCTATTCCCTTTGCCATGACTGAAACAAATCCTAGATATACCATTTCATCCATAAACATTTCAGACTGTATGTCTACAAAACTATTTAAGAAAACCTAATAATTATACCAAAGTATACATAAAATGTAACAAAAACTTTAATGTCATCAAATATAAGGTCAAATTTTCAAATTTCACAGATTGTCTCATAATTTTTTTTTTTTAATTCTGTCTGAGTCCAAGTTGGGTCCAATTATTGTGGTTAATTGATGTGTTCAAATTTTATTTTAATGGCAATAATTCAATACATTTAAAAATTAAACTTAAAAGTTTTGATAAATTTAAATAATTAAATATAATATAAAAGGAGTGAATAACCAAATTAAGTCATCCTAGTGGGGCAATATTGATATATGTATGCTACAAATGTATGGGGACATGGTCAAACTAAGTAAACTTAGGAGGAAAAAAAAACCTGGGGAAAAAGGGTTGATTTCATTTTTGTCAGTTTTCAAAACACTTCCTTCTCTGCTCACAGTTTTAACTATAAAACTGCCCATAATAGTGGTTTCATACTAAGATTTTTATCAGGGAAGTCCACTAAACCATGCTTAACAAAACTATTCTGTAATCTCTCATTTGCTTGTTTGAACATTTTCACTGTTTTACTTTGGCCAAATACTTCCTCCTTCATTTGAAATGAGCTTGAAATCATAGGATCTCAGAATTGGGAGGGATCATGTGGCTGCTCATCTCAAAGAGTAGGCAGATTCGATATTATAAAATGGGTGTTCCCAGTAAGCAAGCCAGCATGAGGAATCAATCTGCTGACAGTTACAGACTATGTTCTCATTTGTTCACAGATGCTACTATGTAAATACGACAAGGAAAAGTTTCATTAGCACAACATGAAATAACTTTGAATTTTATCCTTCTATGAAGCTTGGTAAAGTTAATATTTTCTCCAATGTGTTGAAGAGATTTTGTAAGAAGCACATTTAGTTCAAAATTTGAAATAATAAAGATCAGAAATTTATCATGCACAGGGCCGGCCGAGCGGCGCGGTGGTTACAAGCTGGCTTGGGACGCCAGCGGCCCCGGTTCAGATCCTACATAAGAGGGCCAGTGACACTGCCCTCCAATGGAAAAAAAAAAAAAAAAAGAAATTTATCATGCACAGAAACCTGCAGAAATCAACATAGCAATTGCCAGACTCTTTACTCTGATATTATAACAGTTGTGAACTTGTGTACTATCAATGAATAAAATATGCAATATAAAATATCTGATGGTACTCTGTTGTGAGACATTGTAAACTCTCATTAGAAATTATTAAGTATTCTGAAATTTGCATATTAAATTCTAATAGTATTTCTTAGGTTTAAATATATATATATATATATATATATATATATATATATATATGCATATATCCTTTCCACAGTCATTATAGTAAAGTCTAGATAGCACTTCACTCTGGAGCAAATTCATTAATCAAAAGCAAAAATCTGTTATGGAAATTCCAGAGTCTCAGTGCCCTCTATATATGGCATTTTACATTAACCTAGGACTTAGAATCTCCAGTAGAATAATTATACTTATTAAGTGTTTGATATGTTCAAGGAACTGCATAGCAAACAGTAGAATAGTGTCAGAATGATACCAAATTAAACCATTAATACATTTAATTTAAAAGAAGTACAAAGATAATACTTTAGAGACTTAATGATTTCTTTTAAACTCAGTGTCTTATAAATATTCCCTAGAACGTCATTGTTCCAAGTTCTACAGCATAAGAAACCCTGTATGGACTTTTCCAATTTAGAACATTGAAAGTGGACTGACACCCACTCCTGTTTATTTTTATTGTTTGTATTTACTTCACTCTTTTTCCCCCAGAGTCCCTACTATACCAATTGCCCTTTATTCTGTGCACATCCCAAATTTTTTTTTCTGATTTACCAAAATTCAAAAATTCAAATTCTTGATTCTTTTAAAACAAAGTGAAAAAGCAGGTTCCATAGTACATATAAACCACTAGACTCGGGTAAGACAATTATAGAGTTGATTTGTTCAGTTATTATATAAAAGTGCAAGTGTAAATCTCTGTTAATATACAGAACAGACAGAATACCTCATTCTAACACAATTATCTGTCTTACCTGGCTCACAGGGGAGAAACAGTGTTCACATCAACAATACCTATTCATATTTTGACAATGATGGAAATCCCATCTAAGAATGTGGTATCAGCACTATCACTTCACAAAATGTTCAATAACATGGAAGATATGTGGCGATTAGAACTTTTTGATCTTACAGTCCTTTTTTTTATTAATCACTTGCATATATCTCTCCTCCTCTCTCAATACATATCAGAAACTAATGGGAAGAATTTAGCTAAAAAAATAAAAATAAATAAGGCTCTTTTTAACTGCAAAATGAACCATGATCAATTAATATTATGACTAATATTAATAGTATTATAGCTTTTAAAATAATAGTTTACCTTCCCATTTCTCTTTCTGCCATGCTTTTTTAAAGCCTGGAGCCCCCTATTTTATATATATATATTTCCTTTTAGTTCTTCATTGAATCGCTCAGTATATGTCCCCTGGTCAACTTCCTCTTATTAACACGCATGCACCCCGCTTCACTTTGTCAAGGATCATGAGAACTTTAATTTGTTGTTCTAAGATGCTAGCTAGTTAAGGATTACTTAGCAAATTTTATAAGCTTAGCCTACTTAATCACCTAGTCATTAAATAAAATGTTAAAAACCAAGTCAACTGAACCATATCTACTTTTTGAAAGCAGCTTCTAAGCTTATATTCCTATTTACTGTAGACATACATCTGAAGTTAGATTTTTTTTTACCTGTACTCCGCTATTCAATCTTGGCTGCTACAATGAGACAGACAGAAAGTGCAAGGACCCTTCTTTCTTGCATCTGCACTGGGACTGAAGTTAAATTTTTAGTGAGAATGAAAATATGTATTTTTCAAGGTCAGACCAGGGTAACATTTTAAAAAATAATACAAAATAGAAGAGATTAATTCAGTTAATTAAAGGAGGCTAAAATATAGTCTTTACAATAATGGATAAGAAATAGTCATTAATCGATTGCAGTTATTGGTCATCTTGAACAAACCCAGTCTCTCCCGTCTGAATGACGATCTTAAAGGGCTCGTAACCATGAGTTAAAATGCAAAAACTTGAACAAAAAAAATTCTGAATAGGCAGGAATATAAGAGGAAGGAAGGCTGGTGATAGTCTTAGGGAAGAATGGGAACTACAGTTGTTCTGGAGCCGATGAAGGCCAAGGAGAAGGGCCATGTGTTCAGGGAGATAAGTATGCATCCTTTTTAGCTCTTGCTGGTGGATGGAATTGTCAGACACTAACTAGCTTGTGTTTCTGGTTGATGGGGAAAAAGGGGACATAGTCTTAAGCAATGGAAGCCTTTGTTGGGACATACGGTGTAACAAAGCTCTTCACCCACCCTATTAAAAAATAAAAAAATTAGGGCCGGCCGAGTGGCACATTGGTTAAGAACTGGCTTGGGATGCCAGCGGCCCCAGTTCAGATCCCACATATGATGGCCAGTGTCACTGCCCTCTACAGCTAAGATAGTGAACAACAGCTCCACCTGGAGCTGGGCTGTGTGAATCCCCACTGACGGTGTAGGCTGCAGCCCCTGCTGCAGTGGGCTGCCATATGCTATAGTGAGTGGCCGGCAGCCAGCGTGAACGGCTGGCAGCCAGCGTGAGCTGCCAATAGCCGTGGTGAGCGACATCCAATGGCCAGCGACCGATCTGCCTCATCTGGAAACAGCGCAATGACAATGCCAACATGGGCCAGTGAAGCAACGTCCCCCGCAACTAGACTGAAGAACAAAAGGACAGCAACTTGTCTGTTCCCCTTCCCCGATTCCCCAGCGCTGTTCCCCTCCCCCAATTCCCCAATTTTAAAAAAAAAAGTCTTAAAAAAAAAAAAATTAAACCATGTTTTTGGAAACCATGTTCTTATGGTCTATCTGTTTCAGAATCTCCTATGACTGGAAAGAAACTTAGAGTTGTGCTGGAGATAGAAAAACTAAGGAGCTATTTACAATAGAATGATTTCTAAGAATAAAAACTAAGAAAAAAAGTCTACGTTGGGTGACAACTACTTTGGCATGAAAACAATGTGGAAGCGGTATATTTAGACACAGAAATCTGAATATTTGTTAATATGGTATCATGATATATTGTTAAAGTTAAAAAAAACACAAAAAACCTCGGGCCGGCAGAGTGGCGGCCAACTCATTGGTTAAGAGTTGGCTTGGGAACACAAGCTCTGAGCAGCACGACCCAGGATTCGGATCCCACATGAGGGCCAGTGACACTGCACCCTCTATAGCTAAGATGGTGAACAACAGCTTGACCTAAAGCTGAGCTCCCGTGAATCACCGAGGACAGTGTAGGCTGCAGCCGCTGCTGCAATGGGCTGCCATAGGCTACAGTGAGTGGCTATGAGCAGCCGTCCAGAGGCCGGCGACCGATCTGCCTCACCCAGGAAGAGCGCAATGACAATACCAACATAGGCCAGTGAAGCGACGTCCTCTGCAACTAGACTGAAGAACAAAAAGACAGCAACTTGTCTGTTCCCCTTCCCCGATTCCCCTACACTGTTTCCCCTCCCCGATTCCCCAATAAAATCTTTAAAAAAAAACCTTATAAAACAATACATGGTATGTAACCGTATACAATTTTTTAAAAATATCTTTAAGAAGTCTGGGAGGTTTTATGTCAGAATATATTGGGTATAGAAGATAACTAATTTTTTTCTAATTATTCATTTGTATTTTCTATTTATTAAAACAGAAAGCATGTATTACTTCTATAGTTGTTAAAATTATATAAGAAGAGTTATCTTAGGTCAAGGTCTTCCTACCAGTTTGTGGGGAAGAGGAGAAAACTTCAAAAGGAAGGAAGAGAGATCTGAGCTTCTGTAACTCTTCATTTACCAATACGTTTTCTTGCTGGGAACGCACAACTTCAGGATTAATAAAGAATTGATTTTGCCAAGAGCCACCATGAGCAGCCGTCCGGATCTGCCTCACCCAGGAAGACCGCAGTGATGGTACCAACATGGGCCAGTGAAGCAATGTCCTCCACAGCTAGACTGAAGAACAAAGGACAGCAACTTGTCTGTTCCCCTCCCGATTCCCCAATAAAATCTTAAAAAAAATAAATAAATAAGAACTGATTTTGCAACATCTTCTAACAGGGAATTTTTAATTTCAAAGCCCCATTATTACTTTTAACTAAATAAATATTGTACAGATTAAAATTTCTCCACAATGCCTGTTTTGCTACTGAACAGATCACTAACAAATTTCTGTTGTATAGAAAACACAATAATATTAGTTTGGGGTATCTTTTAGATGGAAGAAAACATGTATATAAAAAAATTGAATTGAGGATTATGAGCTAATTTTTAAACAAAATAGTGTACTTGAGCTTCCACTGTTATTAGCGCGCAAAATAACACAGCTTGAGTAACTGGCAGAAAAACTGACTCGAAAGTCCCACCTGCTAGACTGTATATTGCATCATGTAGCTATGTTTTGGGGAGGAAAATGTATTTAAAAGCACAGGCAAAGATATGCCCAGTACACAGCTCAAAGAATGACATTTATGTAGGAAAGAAAGATAAAACTCAATCTTTCTATATATGCCTGAAGTAATTCAAGGTATTTTCTAATTCTAACTAGTCCATCTGTAGTGCTACTAATAAACAATAATACTGTAAATTCTACATTGAGGTCACTCAGTGTCAGTTTCCTCCATGTTTTTCTCCAGTCCACCTTAAAATTTCTCTGTATACTCAATTGTCTTCATCCTTCACTCTTCCTTTGTTAGATGAACCAGAAAAAATGGGCTCTTAATTCTGTGTCCTACTATCTTCTCATTCCATTCACTTCTCTCATTTTCCTTCCATCTTCCATTGCCCTCCACTGACTCTTTTGGGCTCCAGTATGCTCAAGGTATCATGTATTGAGGGGAAGGGAGGGAACATTCCCCCACAGGAAGATGCACTGGGACTAATATATTCACTAGCTCCAACCTCCTAATCTCCACATCCAATAGGATTCTTCTCAGGTTGTATCCTTCCACAACCTCTACGTTGCATCTCCTTACATGGCTCTGGCTTCTCGGTTTGTGTGAGTTCCTTTGCAACCGAACCTCTCCTGGCTTGTCCTTCTCTCACCTCTTAACACAGGGTCTGTGCTGGGCCTCTTTTCTTCTTTTTATACTTTCTCTTATTTATCTGATTCTTATGTTTGCAGATCTCTCTCCCATGTCTGCAGATCTCTCTCCCAAGCTGTCAATGCTCTCAATAAATCTCTCATGAGAAGCCTTTCTTCTTTCCAAGGAGCCGTCCTAGTTTCAGAACTTTATTATCAGTCCAAGTTCTCATTCCTTATCTCCTTCTTCCTTTAAGTCATTCTACAAACTATTGATAGAATAATCTTTTCAAAGGCTCTGTGTGCATCAGTCTCTTCTACTCAAACACCTTAAATGGTACCCCCACAATAGACTGTTCCAAATTCAGACCTCTTGGTATGTGATTTGAGGGTCTTTCATTTGCTACTATCCCTAAGTATTCTATACTTTATTCATAATATCTGAATTTGGCTAAAAATACATTGCTATGTCCCACCACACCTGCTGAAAAGCTACCTGGTATTCAAGACTCAGCTCAAATTCTATCTCCAAGTTATCCCATGTTCCTGGTAGAGAGGTCATCTCTTCCTTCTTCATGTATAAAAAGTACTTATCTTCTTATAGGATTGACAACATTCTGCCTTGCTTTTAAAAGGTGCGGACATTTCTTAATTCCATTAATTGAATATGACTAGCAGTAAGAATCTTATTTACATTTTTGTCCTCCAAAGTGTCTTGAATGTAGTAGGCAGTGTTGAACTCAAATTATATTTATTTAGAATTAGAGACTACTTGTCTAGGATCTGGGCTAAAGTTTTTCTCTGACTTATTTCTGAAGAAAAGATCTGGGAAACAAATTAGCTAAATAAACAATACTGGCTGTGTGTATGGGTGCTGAACAAATGACTCAAAAAATTCATTTCGGGGCAGCCAGTTACGTCAGGTGGTGAGAGCGCAGTGCTCATAACACCAAGGTTGCTGGTTTGATCCCCACATGGGCCACAGAGCTGTGCCCTCCAGAACTATATTGAAACAACTACTTGACTTGGAGCTGATGGGTCCTGGAAAAATAGTTTCCCAATTAAAAAAAAAAATTATTTGAAAGCACTTTCATCCAAATTATTTTACAAAAATAACTATAAGTAATTCTACTCCCATGTGTATACTCAGGAGAATTGAAAACATGTTCATATAAAAACTTGTACACAGATGTTAATAGCAGCGTTATTCATAATATTCAAAAAGTGGAACAACTCTGGGCCGGCCGAGTGGTGCGGTGGTTGAGTGCTGGCTTGGGAGGCCAGCGGCCCCGGTTCGGCTCCTAAATATGAGGGCCAGTGACACTGCCCTCAGAAAAGAAAAAAAAAGTGGAACAACTCAATTGTCCATCAACTGATGAATAGGTAACAAAATGTGGAATAGCCATACAATGGAATATTACTGACCCATAAAAAAGAATGAAGTAGTGATACATGCTGTAACATGGATAACCCTTGAAAATTTAAGTGTAGAAGACAGACACAAAAAGGCCACATATGGGCCAGCCAAGTGGCTCAGATGGTTAAGAGTGCGAGCTCTGAGCAACAGTATTGCTGTTTCCATTCCCACATGGACCAGTGAGCTGTGCCTGAGCTGAGCTGCTGCTGAGCTGGTGAGAACATGTACTCTTAGCAGCAAGGTTGCCGGTTCGACACCATTATGGGATGGTGGGCTGCGGCTCCCACCCGCCCCCCACCTCCCCATTGCCGGTTTGATGCCCGACCCATATGGGATAGTGGACTACACCCCCTTCACCCCCCACAACTAGACTGAAAGGAACAACTAGACTTGGAGCTGAGCTGCAACCCCCACAACTAAGATTGAAGGACAGCAACTTGACTTGGAGCTGATGTATCCTGGAAAAACACAATATTCTCCTTCCACAATTCCCCAACACTGTTCCTCTCCCCAAGTTCCCAATAAAAATCTTTTTTTAAAAAAAGCCACAAATCGTATAATTCCATTGATATGAAATGTCCAGAATAGGTCCATAACCCATACAGAGAGTAAGTTAGTGGTTGCCAGGGAATGGAGGTAATTTAGAGTGACTGCTTACAGGCACAGGGGTTCTTTTGGGGTGATGGATATGTTCTAGAATTAGACATTGGTGATGGTTGCACAACATTGTGCATATACTAAAAACATGCACTGTACACTTTAAAATGATAAATTTTATGTGAATTTTAACTAGAAAAAATAAAATAATAATTGTGTATTTTGTCCCCTGAATAACCTGATTTGGATTTGTGGTATAAAGGAAAAGGGGTTTCACCTTTGAATCAGCAAATCTAGGAGTTTCTAGATTCTGCCACTTACCAGCTGTGTGTTTTTAAGGTAATTTTACTTCTCTAAGCCTCAATAGCCTCACCTGTATTAAGTGAGAACAACAACGCCTCACAAAGTTGTACTTATGAAATAAAATAATGTCAAAAACCCCAACACCTGAAACTTTTTTTTTAAAAAGCCCTTTACAAATGAAAAATCTTATTGTTATTTTGTAAGCTTAAAATGATTTTTTAAATCCAAACTTTAGTCCATAATTTCAACTTTTTCCACTGGCATGTTATCTAAGCAGCATTTATGGTCATATATGAATGGCATCTTGGACTTCTAACACCTATCCTCTGGGTACTAGTACAGCACCTTACCGAGTTACTTAATTCTAATCTTCATGATGAAAGGTAGCACAGCATGACGGTTAGGAATAAAGGCATAGAGCTGAGTTTAAGTTAGGTCCTTGCACTGACTGAGGGCAGACACCTAACCTCTCTGAACATCAGTGTCCTCTGCTATAAAGTGTGTGTGCGCGCACGAGCGCACTACATGATAATAGGAGTTATACGATTCATTGAGGTATTTGTTGTATAAAGCACAAATTGCAATATCTGATGCCTAGCAAGCACTCAATCATGAGTAATTATTATTTCCACCCTGTGGAGTAGCAAGTTTAAGTGCCTGGTCTAAGTTTACAGGATCAATCTGAAGCATAACCAGGCATAAAGAACAGGCATTTCATATACTAGCTTAGGTAATTGAATAGAGGATGATTCAGTGACCTTCCTGTGTGTTTTTCTAGCGTCATATGGATCTGTAGAGCATTGCATTAGGCAAAGCTTAACTTTCTGTTTATTAGTTTAAAAAAGACATAGTCCTATTCAGTACTAGTACAAGGCCTGACACAAGGAGATACTCAATATTTATTGAATAAATGAATAAAGGGTATGGTGTTACTGGCTGCATCGATATCCAGCATCAACACAAAATCCAAAGCATTAATGAGACATTTCCAAATATCCATACTTTTACATATATAAAACATTTTTGCATTTTAAAAGTTTTCATTTGGGTGTCCTATATGCTCTTCGGCATCAATAAGAAGGAAGGCATGTACAAAAAAGGGGGGGGAATGTAAACTGGTGCAAGCATTATGAAAAACAGTATGGAGGTTCCTCAAAAAATTAAAAATAGAACTACCATATGATCCAGCAAGTCTATATCTGGGTATATATATCCAAGTGAAATGAAATCACTATTTGAAAAGATATCTGCACCTCCATGTTCACTGCAGCATTATTTACACAACCAAGAAATGGCAACAATCTAAGTGTCTACTGGCAGATGAACAGATAAAAGAAAATGCCATATATGGATATATATGTGTATAAGGGGAAAAAAGAAGGAAATCCTGTCATGAGACAGTATGGATGGACCTTGAGAGCTCTATGCTAAGTGAAATAAATCAGACAGAGAAAGACAAATAACTGTATGATTTCACTTATATGTGGAATCTAAAAAAATTGAACTCATAGATACAGAGAACAGATTGGTGGTTGCCAGAGGCAGGCAGTGGGTGAAGGTGATCAAAAGGTAAAAACTTCCAAAGTAAGTTTTGGGGATGTGATGTACAGCATGGTAATTATACTTAACATTACTGTATTGTGTATTTGAAAGTTGCTAAGAGCAAATCTTAAAATCCTCAACACAAAGGAAAAAATCTGTAATAATGTGTGGTGACTGATGTTAACTAAACTTATTGTGGTAATCATTTCACAATATATATACATATATCAAATCATGTTGCACACCTTGGACTAATACAATGTTTTATGTCAATTATACCCCAATAAAAATAAGGAAGGGGAAAACACAAAAAAAAGTTTTCATTTGAGTGGCATCAATACAAAGGAAGGCATGTCTTATTTCAAAAGACAAGAGACTGATTGAGAATTAAAGCAATAGACACCTAATTGAAGTATCAAGTATTCTTATGTTTAAGCTTCTGAGTACATATTTTGTCTTCCCTAATAGAATTCCTAACAGTTTTTCATGCGAAGGAATCATATAGTACAATTAATTTCAGTATCCCCTTACTGAGTCTAACCTTATATATAGTAGGAAATTAATTACACTTAAAATTACTTTAAAATAAAGAATACTTCTTGGTTATATAAAATGTATTCATCATGTGTGATTTAATAGTGATAGGAGAGAAAGTTGTTAATATCAAACTAAATCTCTCTAAGTGAAGTTGGCTATATAATTTTTAAAAGGCAACAAAATCATATATAGATTTTGATATATAAAATATATACACACACATAGTTTCTCATAGAGCAATCATGTTTAATCTATAGCCAGTTACAAAACAGTCCTCATCTGCTGCCTGTTTTTCTGTAAATGAGATGACAGACCTCACCCAAATTGGAAAAATATTCAGGTCCTTTCAATATTACTACGATGATTGACTTTATTTTTGATAGGTAGAATTAAATATTTACGTTCCTTTCTTTTCCTTCAAATCAAAGTCAGGTACCTCAGCATTATGCTAAGAACTGTGAAAATTTTAATCCTAAAATATGCTCTTTGTATTCAGAAGGTTCCCATCATTAGTGAAGATAAAACCGTAAATAAGACACAATGCGTATTTTTGTTCACTGGTTTGCTAATTTCAAAGTCACCTGAGAGTTTGCAGCAAAACAGTAAGAACTGAAAGGGTCAGGAAAAGTTGCAGACAGGAAGTCAACTTTACACAGGATCTTGAAAAAAAGGTAAAATCTGAGTAGGCAGAGAGAAGGGAGGAGGGCTTTTTAAAGTGAAGTAAATAACACTACCAGAGGGGCCGACTTGAATGAGTATGGTGTGTTTGAGAGACAGACTGACTTCAATAGAGCAGAAAGAACGGGCCAAAGAACATAGGAAGTGAAGCCAGATAAGTAGTGTGGGGCAGCTTAGACAGGGCGCTGAAAGTCAGGCAGAAGAGGTTAGATTCAGAGTGGTGGAAAACAGGGAGCCAGTGAAGCTTTCTGAAACGGGGGTGACAGGAGAAGCAGTAGCATTTAAAGAAGGTTAATCGGATTGAGTTGGAAATGAAGGAAGGCAACTGTGGTAATCCAGGAATGACGCCATAAGGGTCTGAATAGGATAGGTGCAGAGACACTGCATTTCGAGGTAACATGATGTGCCTTGAGACTAAAATTAGGGGGTCCCAGAAACAAGGATGAGACATAGACTAATCCAGAGGCTGGCTACGAGGTATAGAGGTTGTACTACAGTATAATCAGACCTGAAAATTTCAAATAGACATGTATTCACAGAACCGAAATGTTTTTCAAGTCCCCTTTAAGTAGTTTCATTGTTTTTTTTTTTAGTAAATTTAGTGCAGGTGCCCCCAAATTTCACATCTGCTTTGCTAACACAGCCCCATGAAAATATGCTTATGTAAAAATTAATTGTTTTTCAATACATAAACCAAGTTAACTGA
Organism: Aselliscus stoliczkanus; assembly: GCA_033961575.1. Taxonomy (NCBI): domain Eukaryota; kingdom Metazoa; phylum Chordata; class Mammalia; order Chiroptera; family Hipposideridae; genus Aselliscus; species Aselliscus stoliczkanus. Next base: position 12,354,715 of record CM066736.1, read on the forward strand.
CCCATTACAGGAATATGAACACCCAGGGACTAAGGTAGGGAAAACAGAAAAATATTCTTTATACTCAAATGTACATTCTTGATTGTCTGACTGCACAAAACAAATAAAAAAACAACTTTTTTGTTTTTTTAGCTGATCTAAAATCTTGAGGCCTATTCCTGACTATATCTGATGGTGATCCAGTCAGCAGAAAACAAAAACCTCTATGGAGAATAGAAACTGAAATAAATCAGCACTTTGCCATGTTGCTTTCCTGAAATGTACTATCAAACTGGGAGAAAATTCTCTGAAGTGAAAAATAAAGAGAAAATGTTACGAAAGCTGCATTTGGCAGATTAATTTTTTGTAATAATAATTATTTAAATCTATAGTCAACTTTTCCGCTGCTTCCCCTCTTCATTTAGAATGGGTAGTAGGTAATGTGGTAAGGGAAGCGCTCCCATGGTACTTTCTAAATCTATTATTGGGGCCGGCCAGGTGGTTCAGTTGGTTAAGAGCATGAGCTCTGAGCAATAGGGTCACCCGTTTGATTCCCATATGGACCAGTGAGCTATGCCTGAGCTGAGCTGGCGCTGAGCTGCCAACAGGTGGCAGGATGGCTCAGCTGGTGAGAGCACATGCTCCTAACAACAAGGTTGCCAATTTGACTCCCACGTGGGATGGTGGGCTATAACCCCCCCGCAACTAAGATTGAACACAGCACCTTGAGCTGAGTGGCGGCGAGCTGCCATGGTGGCATGGCTGGATGGTGACTGGACTTGGAGCTGAGCTAGCTGCGCTCTCCACAACTAAGATTGAAGGACAACAACTTGGCTGTTCCCCTTGCCCAATTCCCCAACAAAATCTTAAAAAAAAAAAAAAATTCTATTATTGTAACACTGACTCTTATTATCTACACACGATTGCCTGTTTGTTTTGTATCTCTTCCTATGGTCATTTTCTGGGAGAGCTGTGAATAAGAACTGAAATGTCCCAAAATTGCAAAAATAAACCTATCTACTATCACTCACTGAGCTCTTCCTTTATAATGTGTGGCCCAACGTGTGCTTTTCCTACCTGATCTCATTTAGTTCTCACAACAGTCCTGTGAGGTAGGTGCTATAATTATGCCCATTTTACAGCTGAAGAAACCGAGGCTTCAGGAGTTACGGGACTTGCACATGGTCACAAAGCCAGTAAGCTAGGAAGTGGTAGACATGTTTATCTGACATGCTCTTGTTAATCATTAGATTAAATTACCAACACCAAAAATGTGTGACCGAAATAAAAAGTAAGAGATATAAGGGACCTTTCACTGCGTAAAAGAATTAGGCAGGAGCATCGATTCTAAGAACTTTGTCAGTAATAGAAAAGAGTAGATTCCTTAACTCACTCCTAACCTTTCCTTATTGTACTGAAAACACTGCCTGCCCTCTATTCATGAAGAGAGGGGTACACTGCAATGAAATGAGAGCTAACTGTCCCCTTATGCATCTGGACATTACTATTCGATGGTATTGACAGGATCTCAATTTGGTCACATTTTTTTAAAGTGCTCCTACTTAGATCAGCCAGGTCAAGGCTAACTAGACTGGCTGGTGACATCAAAAAGTTTTAAAACATATTTTCTTAGAATATCCGTGCAACCTATGTAACTCCTACCAGTGACCCTGAAATAGAAACTAACCTTTTAAAGCTATTTCTTAGTACATGAAATACATTCATAAGGCACTTCTAAAAATAACTCTCCACTGTAATTCTGTCCTTATGCATCTGGACAGACATGTCATATTTCCTCCACAAAGCTTCCTTTTATGTTGCAACAGTAAGAATCTCAATTTCAAGATGAACCAGAACAATTGAGAACTACAAACTCCTTCACAAGACATGATTTTTATTAGCATTTTATACAAATTGTCTATATATGATGGGGCATGCTACATTTTAACCCTGCAATACTTTTAACTAGAAAGTAAACCATGACAGTTTAAAATTCTGTCTCCCCTCACCCCTCTTTTTTCTGCTAACACACGGTCTTCCACAAAAGGGTCAGTGTGATCTTTGCAGACTATAGATAAGTAACACGACCATGGTAAACTATAAGAATAAAACATTAAGCCCATGTCAAGTAATATCAAAGTTTAAAATCTGTCATCTGTGTATGAAACCAGCAAACAGTTGGTTATAACTGTTTCAGTTATAACTGGTTAAATAACGTGTACAAATTAATAGGATGCAGTTAGCAACTTCCACTTTTCCCTCCAACTAGTGGTATTTTGGAAGGTGGCCATTTAATCTGCAATAATCTGTCACTACTGTGAAGCCCCACCCACTTCCTCTGCCCCACCCCCATTCAAACTATGGCTGGGATACATCTGGAGTGCTATTATAACATTCAGACATAGAAGTCTTCCCTATGTATAAAAAGTAAAATTTGCACAGTTTGTATTTAACATTCACTTTAAGAAAAAAACACATTTTATGACATCACATTTCAAAGATTATTTGAAAGTTTTAATTTTCTTTTTTATATATTAGAAAGAACAGAGCCCCCAAATCAGTAATATCGGCTGAATGAAAATGCATCCTAAGTACAATTATATGACTTTAATTTACACATCTAACATGTAAAGTATTAGGAGCTGGAAGTTAGGATTGTATATGTCATTTAAACCTTGTTTCAAAAGCCTAGTGAAGTTGGTTAAGAAACTATTAAGGTAGTTTTCCTAGTTTATAAAATATTTTGCATACCATACAAACTATGAGATGTTAAATAAAAACTGATCTACTTTCCTACTTCATCTAATTCCATTTCATGGACTAGAGTAGTCCCATAAATTATTACCCCATGGTTAAAATATTTTATTTTTATCGTTTAATAAGTAACTAACTTTATGTGCTAAAACAAAAAAAAATTAGAAAACTAAATAAATGTAATCAAATCTTCTGACTTTTCTGTCTCTAAATTTGATATTACATTCTAGACATTACTCTGCTTCCTATCCTATTTTCCCCTTCTGTAAAAAAAGAAATCTAGGATGTGGCCTTGTTATTTTTTAAGGTCTCTAGCCTGCATAGCATGCCATTTTGAGTAGCTTAATTATGAAGTAGTTTTACAGTAGTAATATACATTAGCATAAACCACATCATTTAATAAACATGGCCTTTAGTATATTTAAATTTTTTATTTAAAAGATTGTTCTAACAAGATTTTGGTATTTCATTTGCAGCTGGGTATTTACCTTACTTACCTAGGAGAAAGAAAAATCAAACAACTTTGGAAAAATTCCCACTAATATTTATTTGTAGAATATCAAACTACAAATGAAAATAAATAGAGCATATGAATCCAGTGACTTTTGAGCTTTATTACTCTCAGCTGGACTTTGAGCCAAGGCCATAAATATTCACATGAAATTCAACAGAGTTATCAGCAATGTTTAGACACAAACGATGTTTATAATAAAACACTAAATATAAAACAAAACGCCAAGCTTACTCACAGGAGATCTTCTTAAATGCATTTCCTCCATTTCCAATCCAACACGCTAAACAAGCACTTTACAAATTCTTTATTTAGCTACAGCAATAATAAGATTGCCCCAGACATAGCTTTCTTTAAAAAGCTGCCTCTTAATCACTTAGGAAAGATAAAACTGAAGTCACCTTAAGTTGTAAGAACACCATGCTATCAGCACCTTGATCTGGAGAAAGGAAGTTATTATAGACAGTTTTGTAAATGAGGCTTAAAGGGAGTACTTCCTGGTCAGACATTTAACTTTGTCAACGGCATTTTTCAGACAGCTTTACGTTTCTACATTTTGAAAAGAACTTCCTAAAAATTTTCTGGAATTTTTCACAGACCCTACAAAAGAGGAAAATTTGCTCAAGCTAATCTCATGTAAAAATCTACAAAATTCTATCAATGCCTACCTTCCGTTATGGAATCATTTATGGTATCATTTAAACATCAGAACCAGTTATTATTGATAAGAATATCAGCTTAAGTTCTCATCTTACATTTATGCACTCTCCATGTTCCCCCACCCTGCGTGCTAGAATGAGGTTTTCTGAGACACATTAGAAGAAGGTAAAGAAAGAACTTACAGGAAGACAACTCACCGAGTCCTGGATAATGAAGCAGCAAATAAACCATTCACATTGTACTTTTCAAATTCAAAGTTAATCATCTTTTCAATATATGTTTAAATATAAATACATATTCCTGATATAGATTTATTCCTAATATATATATATATATATATATATATATATATAAATCAGGAAACTTTGTGCGATCCTAATGAGGAACTGCAGACAAAAACAGCGTGGCCAGCTTGGCACATTACTATCAGTACTGCAAGCTTAAGTATTTCCTGTCACCCCTCCCATTGGTTCCCACAGGTGCAAGTGCTTATGGGTGTTGCCAATTTACTCTTCTTTTTGTAAGTGAACCACTAAGGGAGATTTCAGGTTGGCACAATCCATGCTAAAAACTATTAGAGCAGAACTACGTTGGGCTAATACCAAGAGCCTCCCAAACTTGGTTGATTGTGAATTAATGATTGCCTAATTCAAAAGGGCTGAAGAAAATTTATTTGGACAGATTTTCATTACTTTTCTAAAATGCACTATTACTAAGAACATGTGACTTCACTCACCAAATATGTATAACTGCTTTCTCTTACAAAACACTGTTCTAGGCACTAGGAATATAGAAATGAACAAAACAGAGTCCCTATACTCGCATACTAAGTATCTAGCCGACTTTGGACAATTTCATATACAATGAGAAAACTTCTATAAAGGCAGAAAAGAAAGGAATTTGTACGGCAATTTGGAAAGTCAATTCTAGTGCTCACTACTAAAAAGCATTCTAATTAAGGCTACCACCAGAACCTAATACATAAAAGAACTTTTCCAGAACCTAGTACATAAGTGAGAGTCTTTATGTTTTTCGTGTTTCAAAGACGCCATGTTGGAGGCGATGGCATATGTTTCAGCAAGGAAAAGGAAAAACTTCTCACCATGAATCACCAGTTACTAAGTTCTTTTAATTCAGGCTTAAAACACATATCAAACCCAATTACGTGTACATGCAGAAAACTGATAACCCCAAATTAACATCAGAAGCTTGATCTGACCAATTTTCAGGGTTAACATCAGCATCTAAGAAAAACAAGTGAAGTGCTTTCAATGGGATAGTACCCTTGAACTAAATTTTATTATAATTTTTGTCTTGTTAGTCTTGAATGCCTAAGGGTCATGTCAGCAAGCTTTCATTAAATTTTGTTACAATGAACACAGCTTTCTTAGTTTTAGCCTGAGACACAGTCACTCTTGGGTATGTGGTGTGGTGGTAGGAATGGCTTTTATTTGCATTCACTAAAGCAAATACATAGTAAATTCAAGGCTCCTCAAAGAAAAATGTGAAATCCAGAGAGTAAAATGTACAGATAAACTCTCTCTATTCTTCCAAGCTATACTTTACGTAAGATTTTACTTCCTGATGTTTAAAATAACAAAACCTTCTTTTGAGCCATCAAATTGGAGAAATTCCAAAAGCCAAATTTATCTACTTAGTCATTCAACAAATATTTATTGAGCACCTACTACATCATGGGCATTGTTCTATAAGCTGGGGATACAACAATAAATAAAACAAAAATCTCTGCTTTCCTAGAGCCTAAATTCTGGTGTAGAGATACAAGACAAACAAATAAAATATTTGGTGTGTCAGAAGGTTGTAAGCACTATGGAGAATGCGATATGAAAGGTAGGGTTGACAATACATTTATTTGTTCACAGTTGCAAATTGCTTGTATCACAAAGTAAGAAAGACCAGAGAGTATTAGAGCTCTCCCAGGCTCTACCTTGGGCTCAAAGGAACAACCACCTTCTGTTGCAACTGAAAGAGACTCTTATTTTATTTGTTGCTAATACCTTGAAAATGGAAAACAAACTTCCAAAGACCTTAAATTAGAACCCACTCCTTACTGATAAAACCATCACCTAAGGAAACAAAACTAATTCCAAACACACTCAGAGTCAAAGGTCACTTTAGGAAATACTGGGGGTGCCAAAAAATATATATACACATGACTTGTATTCATCTTTTGTTATCGGTATATATTATTACAATTTTAATACAGTTTTTCCTTTCTTAAAATGTGTATACATTGTTTTGGCACCGTCTGTATTATGCGGAATAGGCACATACAAGTTCCCGTCTCCTCGTTACCACTGGCATTGAATTTACCAACTGTCAAGTTCAGAAGTGAATTCTTCACTTTAGAATTATACCCCGTTATCGGCACTACCAGCAATAATTATATTGAAATATTATCTTTGAACTTATGTATTTAAATTTAATACAATTCAAAAAATATTTGTTGCAAAACACTTGCTTAGATGTTTAAGGCACTGTCCTTTTAAAATCCAGAAGATGGGGGCTGGCTGAGTGGCGTGGTGGTTGGAAGCTGGCTTGGGACACCAGTGACCCCGGTTCAGATCCCACATATGAGGGCCAGTGACACTGCCCTCAAGAAAAGAAAAAAAAAAATCCAGAAGATGGGCATCTAGGAAGGACAAGTACAAAGCGTTTAATGTAATACCAGAGAGAATATTAGTGTAATAAGAAAACATACAAAGCAAGTACTCAGGGGATTCAAATGAGAGAGTAGCACGGAGGGTGACCAGAGAAGGCCTCCTGAAAGATGGCATTGGAGAAAGATCTGAAAAATGAGGGCCAGAAGGCATTCTAGGGAAAAGAAATGGCAGGGACAAAGACCTGAAGGTGGCACATCAGCAAGCGCTTGGCGAGTAAGCAGGCCAGTCTGGTTTGGGCACAGGAAATTCATACATACATACGTGGATTGTGGGGCAATAGGAGCCTACAGCCAAGTTGATAAATTTACTGAATTCAGTAGGCCATGAAGAATTATTAAAGGTTTTAAGGATGTGAGTGACAAACTCAGAGCCGTACTTTAGGGATAATAAGAGCAGCCACATACGTAGGTAAGATGAAAATGAAAAGGAGACTGGAAAATTGTCACCGCTCTTCTTCCCTAGCCCCTTACTAAGGCTCTCATGTGCTCCTTCTTGGACCACTGAGAGATAAAAAGGGGAAAGTATACTGAGTTGAAAAACCAGATCTAGATCGCTGCGGTCAAGTCTGCGGATTCTCTGCATGACCTCGGGAAGTGACTTACTCTTACCGTCTCAATTTCCCTAGGTGTGAATCTATTTGTTATTCTTTTTAGAGTCAGGAACCCTGAATTTCAGCAAGTGATTAGATAGTGAGAATAGAGCAATATAAAATCATTTTAAGTGATTAAAATAATAAGCAGCTACCATTTATTAAACACTTCCTATGAGTTTGTCACTATGTCTGGCACTTTACATAGAATTGCTTCATTTATTCCTTAGATGAATCCCATGAGGTATGTATTCTTATTTTACAGATGAGAGAATTGAGAACTTTAAAACTTAAGTATGGGTCGGCCGAGAATGGCGCCGTGGTTAAGCGCGGGCTTGGGAAGCCAGCGGCCCTGCAAGCCAGCGGCCCTGGTTAGGATCCCTCATATAAGGAGCAGTGACACTGCCCTCAAACAAACAAACAAACAAAAATTTAAGTATTACTTCCCCAAGGCCAGCCAGCTGGCATAGTAACAAAGCCAAAATAGGTGCCTAGGTCTCTCGGAGGCTAAGGTCCTTTTTCATTCCAATATATCATGCTGTTTTTTTCATGGTAGATAAATAATGCTAACATCTGTTCTTGTGTTCCAAACAAATCACTGTCTCATTTACCACCCTCTTGATATACTAAAAGGTCTTAATGAGGATAAGAAATGAAGTCTGGACATAAATAGAACCGACTTATTTGTTGATTAATTTATTCACTCCTTCAATTCACACTAGGAGCATCATTCATACTTTGTGCCTGGTACTATACCTGGCATGGAGTATGCAAAGACAAATAAGACCCATCTCTGCTCTCTCAAAGTGTTCACAAGCTAGTAAAAGACAAACATATAAACAAGGAACTAGTATACAATGACACAAGACGACAATGGAAGCATACAGGTACATGAAGCAAAATATTGTAATTTTGTATCTGTTATTACATCTTGACCTACATCATTTAAAAACTATATTCCTGTGATTTGGGGAAATAATTGTGTATTTACATATATACCCTTCAAAAAGTAAAGGCTAATATTCACAACGGAAGGAAAATTAGCCATGAACTATGTGACTCTGTTTTGTGTGTCTACTGCCAAGCCTAATTAGGAGGTTAGTTTATTTAAGAAAGCATTCTGGGGGGGCCGGCCGAGTGGCGCATTGGTTAAGCGCTGGTTTTGGGATGCCAGCGGCCCCGGTTCGGATCCCACATGAGGGCCAGTGACACTGCCCTCTACAGCTAACAACAGCTCCACCTGGAGCTGGGCTGTGCGAGCCCCGGTGATGGTGTGGGCTGCAGCCCCTGCTGCAGTGGGCTGCCATAGGCTACAGTGAGTGGCCCGCAGCCAGCGTGAGCGGCTGGCAGCCAAGAGTGAGCTGCCAATAGCCGCGGTGAGCGACATCCAGAGGCCAGCGACCGATCTGCCTCATCCGGGAAGAGCGCAATGACGATACCAGCAGTGAAGCAACATCCTCCGCAACTAAACTGAAGAACAAAAAGACAGCAACTTGTCTGTTCCCCTTCCCCGATTCCCCAACGCTGTTTCCCTCCCCCAATTCCCCAATAAAATCTTTAAAAAAAAAAAAAAAAAAAAAGAAAGCATTCTGGGGCCAGCCAAGTGGCGCATTGGTTAACAGCTGGCTTGGGATGCCGGCTCTTAGCAGTAAGGCCCCAGTTCGGATCCCACATAAGGGCCAGTGACACTGCACCTCTACAGCTAAGATGGTGAATAGCTCCACCTGGAGCTGGGCTGCTGTGAGTTGCCCGCAACCGGGTAGCTGCAGCCCCTGCTGCAGTGAACTGCCACAGGCTACAGTGAGTGGCCGGCAGCCAGTGTGAGCTGCCAAGAGCCGTGGTGAGCGGCCGTCCAGAGGCCAGTGACCAATCTGCCTCACCTTGGAAGAGAGCAACGATAATACCAACATGGGCCGGTGAAGAAACGTCCTCCACAACTAGACTGAAGAACAAATGGACAGCAACTTGTCTGTTCCCCTTCCCCGGTTCCCCAACGCTGTTCCCCTTTACCAATTCCCCAATAAAATCTTAAAAAAAAAAAAAAAAAGAAAGCATTCTGCCTTGATTAGTGCCATCTATTTGTAATGGGTAAATAAAATGTATTTGAACTGTCATAAGCCTTGATTACTATAGATATAAGCCAGTCTCACTGGATAGAAAGTAAAACATAAAAAATAAATATATATCGCACAAGTCCTAATTTGAACTGGAAATAAAAAGTTATCCCATTGTTTATCAAAAATAGTGGAAAAAAATAAAATTTAATTCTTTCAATGAGTACTTTGATAATTGACTAATTAAATATCAGGTGTAACAAAACATAACGTGGGGTTGATTTTGCTATCCATCATGTCACCGAGGCTAGAGGTGAAGTGAAAGGGCCCAAACTAGACTCCAGCATGTCAATTCCCTGTTTGGAGCTAAAGCAATATGGCCCACACCTCTGTGTTTAATGCGAGTAGGTTATCCTGAGTCTAGAACGTTTATTCCAACGCATCTTCATTTTCTCACTTACTCTGGGGATGAAAAACGAGTATTTGTGAGACAGCTGACAATGGTTAGGAAACTGTTCGGTGTTAACAAACAAGAAACTGACCCTTACATCATTCTGTTGTAATATAGAAATAATTTAGAAAGACTTTAAATATACTTCAACGTCTCTAATAAATCTCGTCAGAAAAAAATACATTAGGTTGATTTATAAAGCATTTAAGTAACTTCAACAATATATAGGTAGAATGATAAATGTATCAATTTAATTCCTACTGGTTATCATAAAAATTCTAAATAATTGTTTTCACTTTGGTGTCCATAGCCTAACAATGAGTTAGGTCACATTTTGGCCTATAAATAAACACATTTAATCTATAATTATAGTTAGAGATCACTTATTATTATTTTCACCAAGCTGAGTCTGAATTCAAGAATCAGTAATAAAATTTTAATACATCCTTGCAAATAACAAAGCAACCAGTTCAATAGATAAAGCTAAATAATTACAAACTAAACTCCCTATGGTAAAATGCAATTAATGGTATAATATCCCACAACTCAAAACTACTAATTCAAAACTATTCTCTCTGAGTGACAGGAATCTCTCATTGAAGAATGAAAAGGAATCTGCAAATGTCAGAAGAGTCACAAAACACTTTTAACTGATTGCCTGTTTATCGAGGGGAATTGTACAGGTGAGGACCAGTATGGGGGGAGGCTTTTTTTTTTTTGAGGGCAGTGTCACTGGCCCTCACATGTGGGACCCGAATCGGGGCCGCTAGCTTCCCAACCCAGTGCTTAACCATCACACCACTCGGCTGGCCCAAAAGTGTATTCTTTTTTTTTTTTTTTTTTTTTTTTTGAGGGCAGTGCCACTGGCCCTCATATGTGGGACCCAAACTGGGGCCACTGGCATCCCAGGCCAGCGCTTAACCAATGTGCCACTTGGCTGGCACAAAACACTTTTATTTTTTGTTGTTGTTGTTGTTGTTTTTTTTTTTGAGGGCAGTGTCACTGGCCCTCATATGTGGGACCCAAACCGGGGCCACTGGCTTCCGAAGCCAGTGCTTAACCACCGCGCCACTCGGCGGGCCCACAAAACACTTTTAGATGGAAACTTTCTGCCTCTCTGTTTTCTTGGGGGTGGTTGGGGAGGGAAGAAACACAGACTGGAGGAAAAGATTATAAAGGAAAGAGGCTTTTTAACAGAGACTCTAAAATAAAAGTACCAATAGTTAGTTTTCATTCATTCTCCTATACTACTGAAACCAACAAATCGGAACACTGGCAAGCAATGAGAACTTTTATTCAAGTTGGCTTAAACATTAAACCAAATTAGATATCGAGGTAGACTCTGAGATTACAATGGTTTGACTGTATAGGACTAAAGTAGTAAAGAAAGTGTAAAATGGGTTATTGTATTTACTGGGCAGTACTTGCATCCTGCTAAATTAAGACTAAGAATAGTCTAAGAACTACAAACCTCAAAGAACTTGCATTCTGGTTTTGCTACAACCCTTTATATGGAAGTGTAAGTTTCCTTCTTAATCTCTACTTTTGATTATATTTTTTTAATTTAAAAGAAACAGTTTAAAGGAGCATAGGTGTAATAACTACACATATTTATAGTCCTAGTGTTTTATTTTCTGAAACAAATGAAAATAACTTATCACAGAATTCCTCCCCCTCCCCAATAAAGTTACTGCAGGCCCTTCTATTATTAAAAATTGTATTCATCTCTAATATTACCTATGATATTCATCTGTGGATCAATATCATAATGTAACGTGGTTGAAAGGACTGCTGTAATAATCACTCAGGGGAGTATCAGAACACTTCCTTTTCTTACAAGAAAATATATTTAATGTTTTATCTTAAGAAACTACCATTTGTACCAGTCAGAAATGAGCTAACAAGGATGATGAAAGCTTATCTGCTCAGTTTTATTACTTTGTAGAATTATTGGTACTGAGATTCCCAGTCCTTCCACACACCATTTCCTCTGCTGCATGCACTACATAGTGAATATAATACTTGTATGACCCTTGTAAATAATCTCTTCAGCTAATGAACCTTGTTTTTACTTAAATTCTACCTAGGGTTCTGAAAAAATAAATTTAATGTAAAAAAGTTATACTTAGGGCCGGCCAAGTGGCGCATTGGTTAAGAGCTGGCTTGGGACGCCAGCAGCCCTGGTTCGGATCACACATATGAGGGCCAGTGACACTGCCCTCTACAGCTAACAACAGCTCCACCTGGAGCTGGGCTGCTGTGAGTCCCCAGGACAGCATAGCTACAGCCCCTGCCGCAATGGGCTGCCATAAGCTACAGTGAGTGGCCGGCAGCCAGCATGAGCTGCCAAGAGCCACCGTGAGCAGCCGTCCAGAGGTCGGCGACTGATCTGCCTCATCCGGGAAGTGCTCAATGACGATTACCAACATGGGTTAGTGAAGCAATGTCCTCTACAACTAGACTGAAGAACAAAAAGACAGCAACTTGTCTAGTCCCCTTCCCCGCTTCCCCAACACTGTTCCCCTCCCCCAATTCCCCAATAAAAACCTTTTAAAAAAAATTATACTTAATACATCTTCAATTAATTATGAAGTCTCATAATCAAAGTTTTTATTTGCTATTATAGTTCCTTTTATCTCCACAACTTCTGTTTCTTAGGGGAGGACTTCTAGTTGGTAGAATTTTCATAACCACATCAACTTCCAGAGTCTCTGAAGCTAGATAAGAAACGTTCTGGGCCGGGCGAGTGGCGCAGTGGTTAAGAGCTGGCTTGGGAAGCCAGCGGCCCTGGTTTGGGTCCCACATATGAGGGCCAGTGACACTGCCCTCAAAAAACAGATACATAAATAAATAAATAAATAAATAAATAAATAAATAAATAGAAACGTTCTGTATCAGGTAATAGCAAAGAAAATCCCCAAATGACACATGCCCTCTACTTACTATCATGCTGATGAAGATGACTTCGGTGATTTTTGTCTTGAATTTAAAGGAGCAGCTCTATGGGAGCTTTCTACATTATGTCTCTGAGAAATAATGCCTTATTTCTCTCTGCCTCTTCGTTGAGGCTGCTCATTTCTAAACATGGGCAAAGGCTTCTAATGAGACAGATTCTAAACCCGAAACAAAGAAGATATCTAAATAACTACGAAATGATACAGTCCTTCCATTCACTATTATTACCCCAACACCATCATTTTCCAAGTCGGCTTCCATAAAAAAGAAACCAGTCACAAAGAGAAGAAGAAGCAACACGCAGAGAAAAAGGTTAAAAAAACTCACATGCAAAAGTGCAACTGTAACAAAGCATGTGCATGCAAGAGAACATCTGAGAGGCAGTCAGGGCAGTATTAACATACGCTCAGAGCTGTGAAGAAACTAGCCTGGTCATTAGTTTAATTTTCACATCCCTCAAAGTAGCAGGCTGCCCCCCAAACCCCACTCCCTATTCCTTTATTTGTTTCAGCATTTTAATAGACACGCCCTTTGCCTCCCACCAAGGCATATATACACAGCGTCTGGCTTTTTCCAAAGGCTTCTCTCGCTCCTTTGCTTGCCCCGGAGTGATGCCTAACGCTCAGCCCTGGTAGCTTTTAGGATGAGAAATATAATTGGCAAGTGCTGTTTGTTCAGCGACTCCGATCTCTCTTCTCAAAATTTAGTTTGACCTTCTCACTGTCTCCAACATATCAAAGCTAAAAACAGTTAAACTTCGTATGCATGTCTTTACATCTGCACTGTCAAAGTTAAAACCAGTCAAACTTCGCGTGCATGTCTTTACATCTGCATTGTCCACATCGATCCTGATGCGCTGCCAAACCCTGAAAAAGTTTCCTAGCTGCCTGTTGACCTGAAATGAAGAATATAGAGTCTATCAACACAAACACCCTCGTTTAGCCCCACCGTGGGTCTCGGAAAGGATCCCCTTCCCTTTCCACTCGTGGGCGATGGGCTGACGACGCCCTGCGCAACTTTCCAGGCTCTGGCGAAGCCCTCGGGCAAGGAGCCCCTCGCTCCCACGGCGCCCCACGCCGCGCGCTGAAACACGCGGGGGAGACCCCCGCCGGTCCGCGCCGGCCGTCGGTCCGTCTCGCTCTCCCCGGTCCGTGCGCGCCACTCCGGACACGCCTCGTTACCGAGTCCCTGTCCCCGCGTCCCGGGGGCTCCCGCGCCTGGCGCGCTCCCCGTGGGGACCCCGGCTCCCCGTCCGCTCCCCGCGCAGGGCCGGGGCGCCCCCGCAGCCCCTCTCGCCGCCCCTCGCGGGGCCCCCACCCCCACAGCGCCCGCGGCCCCGCCGCTCTCGGGGGGCCCCACCCTCAGACCCGCTTCCCAGGGCCCCCCGGGGGCGCCCCTGAAACTCGCCGCCCCTGTCGGGGACCCCCCCGGCGCTCCTCCGCCTCCCCGGGTGCCCCGGGTCCAGCCCCGCCGTCCCCGCCCCTCCCGGGGACCCCCTCGGAGCCCCTGCCCCAGCGCCTCCGGGGTGTCCTCTCCACCGTCCCCGTCAGCCCCGCTCCCCGGCGCCCCCGCCGCCCCTGAGCCCCTCTCCGGGGCGCGCGCTGTCACCGCCCCGCGCCCGGCGCCCTCACCGCAGCCCCGCTGTCACCGCCCGGGCCCGCCGCCGCCGCTTCCTCTCCCGCACTTGCTCCCGAGTCGCTCTGCTGCCGCTGCTCCCCCGGCAGACGCCGTGGTCCGCTCGCCGAGCGCTGCGTCCGGCCGCGTGGAGCCTCCGCCCGCGGTCTCCGCGTCGCGTCCCACTCGCTCACGCAGAACCCCGCCGCCGCCGCCGCCGGGCGCCACACGGACCCTCCCGCGGCCGCCGCTGCTGCTGTCCGAGGTGCGGCTCTTGCCAGGGGTGGCCAATCGCACCCGACTGCGCCGAGCGCGCTCCGCCCCTCGGTCTCAGTCCGCCCGCCCCCTGCGCCCCGACCACGCCCCCATCTCGTCTCCGATAGGCTCTCTACTGACCTCCCTTGATCGTCGGACACGGCCTGGGGCCGGATATAGGTACTTGATTGAAGGTGCCTGGGAAGCCGAGCGCTCGATGGCGCCTGAGGATTGGTGGAGTTGACGGTGGGTGGGATGGGGCGGGGGGGGTTTTTTTTTTTTTTTTTTTTTTTTTTTTTTTCCAGAGACGGAAGACGTGCAACTTCAGTTACCCACTGGCCGGCCTGGGGTGCGGTCACCCTTGTTTGTGCTGCGCCGGGTCAAAGTTCATGGCACTCCTCCCTGAACCTTTCTTTCCTTTTCTTGGGACACTCCCAGTGGCGAGGACCTTCTGGGACTCCCTGGACCACCATGTTAGAGCCTCTGAGGAGGTCCCCGTTTTTCCCATAGACCTAGCACAGCTTCCTACGTAATTCTGCCAAAAATTAATATAGCATTTATTCACCCAGGATTTATACATAGTTCCTGGATTTAAACTTTTTTTTTTTATCTTTGTCAAGGGAGTTTTCCTTCCTTGATGGCGTTCAACAGACGTCAGTTTAATGTTCTTGAAAAAAAATCTATATACTAGATGCATACTCTGCACAAGTAAACGTTCAATGCTGATGGGGCACATTTTGATAAGTGCAGGAACAAAGCTTTAGAAATAATCAGTTCGTGGGTTTTGATCATTATGACAGGCGGAACAGAAACCGTGTGGTAGGGGAAACCTCGTTAGTTTTAGCAAGGTTTCAGCAAGCCTATACAACATTTTTCTGTGAACTAATGGCCAAAATATAATGAACTTTGAAGTGTACCCTTTGATAACCAGGGATCCATCCTGATCCAAGCTGAAAGGCCTACTGGAGGAGAAAGGGCATCATGTTACTCAGAACCATTCTTCATATTTTTGTGAGACTGGCTATGTTGATTAAACAATATCAGAAACTGAAAAACAGCTACCTCATCCCTAAACCCCAAAGTTTACGGACTTGACAATTTAGCATTTTATGAAGAAATCGTTTCAAGGACACAATTTGATCTTGAGCCCTGTTGGGTGTTCATAGGACTTCATTCTCAGAAAACTCCCTCATTAACGCTTTTGTGTGTTAACTCCCACTGACAAAATTTGTATTCTAAATACTATATATTTTCCTTAGTGTTTTAAAATCCTACCCCATTCCAATTAAGATACTCCCCTTTGAGTGCTAGGGTCTGCAAAGAGGGCCTAAGAATATGGGGCTGGCAGGACTTTGAAGACTAGCTCTGAAGTAGATATAGCCTGAACAGGATGCTGAATGCCATTTTGGGAAGAGATGCAGAGAGATTTCAAGGTAGTAAAACATAGTTTTGAGGGAACTTGATGTTTACATGCCTAGAGAGGCTGTCCAAAACCATTATATTAAAACAACTATTGGGCCAGCCGAGTGGTGTGGTGGTTAAGTGCTGGCCCGGGAAGGCAGCGGCCCCGGTTCGGGTCCCACATATGAGGGCCAGTGACACTGCCCTCAAATAAAAAAAAGGAAAAAAATAAAACAATTAAGGTTGGGTAAGAGAATTTTTTTGACCATGTCCTTCTTCTTGAAAGAGTATTTATTAATTAAGAGTTCATTTTACCAATTCTGAAGTTGGCAATATGGAAAAGAAGAAATGGGGTAAGTTTCATTACTGAAGTGCTCAATTGTGTCTATTCATATAAAAAAGAAATACATGACCACTAACAGATGTTATTTGCAATCAAGAAAATAGAAATACAACATAAGCAAGATAAAAATCCCAGTGTCTTGAAACCAATTAGTAATGAAATCAACTTTCTAAAAACTTATATCAATGAACTCTAATTTCTAAACTGTTGGTGCTTTCTGTGGTCTATGATCACTGCTACTAACAGGAACTTAAGTTGCTCAATACAGTTGATTACAAATAATTTTGATGTGATCTAAGAGCATAAAAAAAGAAAATGAGATCATCCTTTGGACAAGAGACAGTTCTCAAATCCTACTTTATATATAGACGGTAGACCTACAGTGAGCTCTGAGAATAAGTTTTATTTAGAAGTAGCTTCAGAAAAATCTCTGAACTCCTGGAAAGACATCACAGCATTCCATTCTGGAAATTCTTGAGTTCTGTTGGGAGGAAAAAAAATCCCTCATAAATAGAGCCAAGATTTTAATTGACAAGGTAGAAAATAAGAAATGTTAAAATAAATGGGATGAGAATAAGTTTTTTTTTTTTTAGAGGGCAGTGTCACTGGCCCTCATGTGGGATCCGAACCGGGGCCACTGGCGTCCCAAGGCAGCTCTTAACCACCGCGCCACTCGGCCAGCCCGAGAATAAGTTTTTTTTATTTTGAGAAGACTCTGGGACCTATTCAGGGATAAACATGGTCACAAAGGATCTGAGAATCAGAGTATTGGATTCCACACTGTATTTAACATCGTGATCAACTTTACTACTTGCTCCTTTTTCTACGGAGACTTGGTGCAACATAAAGAGTAGTGTTACTTTGGACAATCCATTATCTCTGGGCCCCTTTCCCTTATTCCTTTTCTTGCTACACACAACTAGACAAGAGTCATCCTAAATGTGTTCATTAAGCGAAGGCAGTTAACCCTGTGTCCCATTCTACTCAGAGGGAATCACACAAAATTAATTCATGCAGATATTCAGCTAAGTTTCCACGTAACACCTTCCTTAAGGTAGCTTAATTAGTAACTTCCCGTGGGCTAATGTGCCATTTGAACAGCTGAAAGTTGGTTAGCAAGTTACTGGATTGGGGGAAACCACCTTAATAAAACTAATATTCTAAGATACAGGAGGCAGCTGTACTGTAGAGAGCCTGGCTCTGAGAGTCTAAACAAGGCAAACTGGATGCTACCATTTATTTTTTTTTTTTTTATCAAGGCAAGTGACAGCTCTTTTCACATCTGTAAAATGGAGAAAACATCGTATTGAGTAATGCTATACACACAGAAATGACTCCCACGGACGGGGAAAGTACCCTGTTGCTGACCCCCCAGCATGGAATATCATATCCCTGTCTTTATTTTCGTTCTCAGTAAAGCTTCCATTTGTCAAGGGAGGAGCCAGGCTCCTTTTCTTCGTGATGATCACGCAAAACTCTAGGTGTCCAGGTTTCCCGACCTATTAACGGGGTGGTTCATGAGGTTCACCTGCGTAAAGAAGAGACCACCCCCTGCATCCGCCCAGGGCCCTTCCAGCCCGCTCCGTCTCGGGTCGCTAAGGAATCTCGCTTTAGCGCTGGTGCCAGGCGCCCCCTGGCGGCTGTTTCCGGAAGTAGCCTCTGAGCTTCGGGGGGTCTTGGCAGCGGCCAGGTCTGCCTAAGGATCTCCCTGACTCTAGAGATCCCATCTCTGCCCCTCCCCACGACCCGTTGAGGATTTTAAGATGGTGATGAAGAGGTTAGGGCGAAGCCATGGTCCGGGGCGTGCTCTGCACTCCCTGAAGGGTGGCGGAGTCAGGCGCTCCGCGGGCAGCTCGCGACCCGGAAATCGCCGCCGGCGCGAGGCCCCCAAGGCCGAGCGCGGGCGCGAGAGGCGGAGCTTGTCGGAGGCAGGGGAAGGGGGTCGCCGCACCGCCGGCTCCTCAAGTTGGCGGCTGCCCCCGGCGCGGCTAGGCGGGCGTCGAGTGCCCGGGGCGAGTCGCCCGCGGTGCCCGGGTGGCGCTCTCGGCTGCTGTCAGAAGCGACATGAGTGCGGCGGGGCTGCTGGCGCCGGCCCCGGCCCCGGCTGGAGCGCCGCCGGCCCCGGAGTATTACCCCGAAGAGGAGGACGAGCTGGAGAGCGCGGAGGACGACGAGCGCAGCTGCCGGGGCCGCGAGTCCGACGAAGGTGCGTGCTGTGGGGCGTCGGGTAGCGGGGTCGGGGCCGCGGCCGCGGCGGGAGGGGGCGGGACTGAGCCTGGGAGGGAGGGGCGGGGCGGCCGCCGGGGCCTGGGGGGCGGGGGGCGGGGCTGAGCCTGGGGGGGGCGGGGCGGCCGCCGGGGCCTGGGCGGCCGGGAGGGGGCGGGGCTGAACCTGGGAGGGGCGGGGGCGGGGGGCGGTGACCGAGCCTGGGAGGGGCGGGGACGTCCGGGAGGGGGCAGGGCTGATCCTGGGAGGGGAGGGGCGGCCGCCGGGACCGGGGCGGCCGGGAGGGGCGGGGCTGAGTCTGGGAGGGGCGGGGCGGCCGCCGGGACCTGGGCGGCCGGGAGGGGGTTTCCCACGTCGCTCCCCTCCCCGGTCCCCGCCTCCCACTTTGGCCCCGGTGAAACGCGTTCGTCGGTCAGCCCTCCTTTGGGGCGCGGCGCAGGCCGGTGGAAAGCACGGGACGTGCGGGGCCGGCCGAGCGGCGCGCTGGTGGAGCGCTGGCCTGGGACGCCGTCGGCCCCGGTTCGGGTCCCACCTAGGACGGCCAGGGACGCTGCCCTCAAAAAAAAAAAAAAAAGACGCGGAATCAGCATTAGGTCTATCTGTGGACCAAAGCCCAGCTTTGGACTTGAGACAACGTGCGTAAGCGCCACCGGTTTCCCGCCTGTCGCGGGGCAGGTGTGAGGCCCCAGCGAGATGCGCACAGAAAGGGTCGCGCTGGTGCTGGAAACCGGGTACTCGGTGCGCACCTCAGTCGGTGTTTCCCCCAGTGGGGCTGCAAGCCCCGGGGAAGGCAGGGGTCGGCTGAGCGGTGTTTTTTTTGTTTGTTTTTTGAGGGCAGTGTCACTGGCCCTCACATGTGGGACCCGAACCGGGGCCGCTGGCTTCCCAAGCCAGCTCTTAACCACCGCACGCCACTCGGCCGGCCCCCAGGTGGTGTTTTTAAGTGTCATGCTCTTTGCATGGTCATGACTGCCCCTCACTCAGATCCTTTGCTTTTCAACGTGGGCTTTGCAGTCTGGCAAGTGTGAGGAACGCTTTTGGAGGGATGCAGGGAGAAGAAAGGGGAAGAAATATAAAGCGCAAGGGAGAAGGACGAGGAGCGAGAGACCCGTGGATGCGTGGACTATTCTGGCACAAAATGGGGCTGCGGAGCTAAAGGCCAGGCCAGCTGCCTGTAACGTGGAGCATGTTTTATTCATCTCAGTTCTAAGTGCCGAGTATCATGGCTGGAGCGTACCAGGAGCTCCGAAGGTGTCCTGACTGAAGGAGGGTTTGTGCAGAATTGGACCTTGAACAGCCTTTCAAATGGCACCTGCCTCTGCAGATGTAAAGTGGAAGGAACTAATTGCATTTGGTAGAAGTACACTTGAAGACAAGGCTCCCCCAGAGATTTTGAATGTGAATCGCTTGTTCCTTGTACGGTTCCTAATACCCACAAGGGGGAGCCATGAGACCAAAATTGGTGGGTTTTCCCCTCTTCAAGAGAGCTGTTGAAATTATGTAGACGCTGTAGCCAATTGCTGATTCTTTTAAGAACAATGTTTAAAATGTTCTGAAACACTTTCCGTGTGATCAGCCTGTCTCCGTTTAGTTGTAACTTTGAAAATATTTCAGTTCTTGAGAGTTCGGATCCTTGATTCGGATTCTCCTTTGTCTATAGAACATGAAATCTCCGGATTCTCCTTTGTTTATATGTGACATAAAATCTAAGGGTTCACACTGGGCGCATACCAGCAGAGAAGGCACCTTTTAGGTTATGTTGGAATAGTGAGCAAGGCTTGCCTGCTTGTAGTTCTCTCTTACATCTCCTTTTCCCGAACTGCCTGTTCTGCAGAAGTAACAGCCTTGACGGAACTGCCTGTGTCTGATGCACCCTGTTCTCTGGCCGCACTTCAGATAAGGGCAAGCTCCTTGCATAAAGCTGGCCGTGTAAAAGTTGCAAGTGGCATTTTCTTTCCTGAAGTAACTGTATGTAACACTTTTCACTGACATCTTCCCACAGGCGTACATTGAGTAGAAATGCGTTTTACAGAAGGTTATCAGCGGTCACTGTGTCAGGCGGTACCAACTCTATGAATTACAATTTTAACAAACCCTTCTTCCCTGATTTTACTTAGACACTGAGGATGCTAGTGAAACTGACCTGGCAAAGCATGATGAAGAAGACTATGTAGAAATGAAGGAACAGTGAGTATGAGTTTTAGATTTCTTTTTTTAAATACAAAATGGACGAGGAAATCTTTATGCTGACCTTGTGTGTATGGCTTTGACCATAATGCTTCTGAAAGAGCACATGTATGTGTGCAATTTCCCCCCTTTAAATTTGTCACATTTAATCAGTCTTCCTGGTACGAGACTCTTTTGAGGGTAGACCACAAAGAACCTTGGAATGATGTCAGGGAATCAGGCCATACAGGAGAGAGCCGTTACCACTTTTACCTATGAGGTGTGATTAAAAAAAAAAAAAATCCAGTGAAGGGGCAGGAGATTAGAGCACAGGCACATAACACGAAGGTTGCCAGTTAGATTCCCGCATGGGCCAAGGAGCTGCGGTCTCCACAACTAGATTGAAACACCTGCTTGACTTGGAGCTGGTGGGTTCTGGAAAAACACACTGTTTGCCAATAAAATTTCTTTAAAAAAAAAAAGAAAATACAGTGAATGTTTTCATTTAAAAAAATTTATTATAGGGCCGGCTGAGCGGCGCGGTGGTTAAGAGCTGGCTTGGGAAGCCAGAGGCCCCTGTTTAGGTCCCGCATCTGAGGGCCAGTGACAGTGCCCTCAAAAAAAAAAAAATTTATAATAGTGAAAGACACATTGCCATTAATTCCCTTCAGATATGTGCCCCATGCTTCAAACACACTTATCCCATCGTTTTTGCCATTTTCTGAAGCAGTTCTGGAAGTCCTCTTTCGTGAGTATCTTTAGCTGCGCTGTCGTGGCTGCCTCCATGTCCTGAAAATTTTTACTTTGGGCAAGAGCCAGAAGTTGCACTGTGTCAGATCCGGTAAATAAGGTGGATGAGGACACAGTGTAATTTGTATTTGACAGAAATTGCCATATACCAGAAGCCATATGTGACACAGAGCGTTGTCATGATGGAGGGTGATTTAGAGCACACTTTAAAACACACCTTCTCTCAACTGTAGCTCACACCCAACTGCACTGAACAAGTTGAAAGTTGTCACACACTGTAAATAAGCACCGTGCAGCTTGCCGTATGGAAGATCCCTGCCTTTCCATTGGATTGCACTCGGCAGCAGCATTCACCATAGTTTTTGATCACAACTTGTATTTTTTAGATGTGAAAAACCATTGGCCAGAGAGGGTAAAGGGTGTTTCACAGCTGCTTGTTCTCAGATGGGTGTGACCCCACTGAGCCCTGATCATAAGGGGGATGGTGCACTAGATTCCTAGAAAGCTGAAGGAGACCAGGAGGGAGAACCGGACTCCTGCTCCAGGGCCCTTTCCCCTTTTCACACAGCCACACCCAAGCCTTCTCTTTGTCTTTACTAAATATGCCCAGAGGAACTAAAACCATTCACTTTTATCTTAAACATAGATGTTAGACAATATAAATATATGTGTTAAGTATTTGTTGAATGTATTTTGAGGATCTTGATTTGACTTAAAATTCTATAAACTAGGCAGTCCACATTCCTTTCCTTATAAGTCTTACTTGCTAATGTTTTGTGATCATCTCCTGGATTCTGGCATCCTTTTCAAGCTTTGGAACCCAAAGGGGTAATTCAGTTAAATTTGACGAGTGCTGAATAAACGATTACTTTAATAATTCATGTAATTTTTCTCATAACTTCATCCTTGAAACTGCATGCTTTTTTAAAAAAGAATTTATTTTTTTTAAACTGTTTACCTTGACCCATTTGAAATGTATTTTCACATACTTAGTCTTTTCCTGAATCTGAATTTTTTATTGTTATTTACTTCTTCAATCTGTTAATATTCCCTTTTAAAACAGTCTCAGAAATCAAAGAATACCACTCAATGTGGTAGAAAATTTAATACGCTGGGTTCCAAATACTGACTTTTTGTGTGCAGTTTACATACCTGTTCTTTTTATACTTGATATATTTCAGCATTCTTTAGGGACACTTTTAATTGAATATGCCCCTAAATACTTAATGGTTCAGAAAATAATTTTGATTAGAATTGAATGACTTTTGCGATTCATGGTGAGCATTGAGAGTACATCAGAATTTTCCCTAAAAGAACCAGACCTGAGTAATTCTCAGATTCTGCCTGCTTCTTCCTCAACCTATGTAGATTGTTGGGTTATATTTGTAGCCTTTATTTGACCAATCAAAAGGCTATTGTGCCTGTTATCTGTTAGACAATGGTTTTATTTCAGGTTGCAAATCTTGTTTTTGTCCCTGTGAAATTGGGGGTGTTTTCCAGTAGAAGCAAAAATATTGCTGAAATGTGATTTACCGTGGAATCTACATTCACACAGACTTGCCAGAGTGTATAATTGCCTATAATCCATTGGGTGTGAGGAAGGAAAAAAGTAACATGCCAGGTTCTTTTGCTTTGTTTGTGCTGTGTGTTCTTATCCAGCTGTAGCTGCAAATAAATCAGGTATTTTAACATTTGTTACTGTATTACTATTATTTCTCTGATCCTAAAAGAGTAGCATTTTAAAAATGCATGAAGGTTTATTAGTGTTTACACAGCTATGCTCTCTATATAGAAAAAAAATGTGCTGAAGGTGTAATCTTACTCCTTTGGAATTTATAATCTAATCATAAAGTTGATATAAGAGCTGTGTTGAATGCCTTTTTCTACATTCGTGTGTGTGTTACTTATGCTTCTAAATTCAGAAAGAAAATAGCATCACAATTTCAATTTTTCTTTGTGTGTTCTTGCCTAAATGTTTACAGTGTCACTTATTTATTAAAATCTGTGTGTCCTCATATTTGTAGATTTAGATTGATTCTCTAAAGGTGGGATAACCCAGGAGAATCTATAAAATTGTGATGTGATTCAAGAACACAGAATCCCTGTTCTTTTTTGATCCCTTTAGCTGCTACTACATTTTAAATGAGCTAGCTGACTTGAGTTTTCTCTCCTAAAGGACATGGCTGCCATTCCCATAACAACCCAGGTAATTTCTGTGTATAGATTGTTTTGGAATTGAGCATTGAATAAAGTCTTTGAATGTGTCTTTACTTTGTTTATAGGATGTATCAGGATAAACTGGCTTCTCTCAAGAGACAGTTGCAACAGCTGCAGGAAGGTTGGTGTGTGATTTAATCCTTCATTTCTAAATATGCTTCTTAATATTATAAACTTTTGAAATCTGTGTGTTTTTGCTTCTGTGAGAGTGATTAAAATTTGGTGGGACATGGGCCGGCCGAGTGACGCGGTGGTTAAGCGCTGGTTTGGGAAGCCAGCGGCCCCGGTTTGGGTCCCACATATGAAGGCCAGTGACACTGCCCTCAAAAAAAAAAAAAAAAAAAAATTGGAATTTGGTGGGGCTGACTCTAACTGTCCTAGTATACATTTTGCTATCTTCTGCTATCATTAAGTGGCGATTTTCAAACTGTTTTGAAATCGCAGAGCCTTCTGTAGAGTATGAACTGAAAACTACTCTAAAGCTAAACGTTTTCAGGAGAGATGTTACCAAAAAATAAATAAAATTGTACTATTCCTTCTAAACTAAATGCTAACGAACTGTCGATTATTCTTACTGTTTTCACTTTATAGCTTAGTAAATTAAAAGTATCTTCCCGGGTGCTATTTTGTGCTAATCGCAGTTCAGCATGGGGGGTTGTGAGCACAGACTCTAGTCCCATCCCGGGTTTGCATCCCAATTTCACTACTTTCTAGAAATTTGACCTTGGGCACATCACATTCTCTTGGCTTAATTTGTTTTCTGATCTGTCAAATGAAGAAAGGGAAGGTAGATGAGATTATGCACAAAGAGTGATTCCCACTGTTGGGCACACTGAGAACTCAGGGACAGTTAGCTACTGCCATTAGCTCTTCGGCTTCATTTTTGTGGAGCCCCTCATCAGTGAGACTGCTTTTCTATCAGGTACTTCTACTGCTCGGACTAGCCTGTCCTGATTTCTGCTTAATAATGAAAAAATGTTCCCATGAGTTGCAATCACACATCTTTGATTTGTTTTTATTTTTTCTATCCATGATAATGGAAGTATTGCCAGAGAAAGAAATACGTTCCACTCTAGCAAGTCTGTAAAGCATGATTGGGTGAGGGATTTTGAAAAAGATCCTACTTTATCCTACTACATTACTTTATCCTACTACTACAGTATGATCAGGAAACAATTTCCATACTAATCGGGACCCTCAGAATGAGCAATTTTGGGGAAGAGCAATGAAATGAGTAAAGATTCAGTAAGAACCTGAGATATCCAGTGTTGTCACTATTTAAATCTAATTAAATAAAATTAATAATTCAGTTTCTCATTGGCACCAGCCACATTTCAAGTGCTCAGGAACCACATGTGACTAGTGGCTACCATTTGGACAGTGCAATATGGAACATTTCCAGCAATGCAGAGAAAGTTCTGTTGGATAGCATTGATCTAGACCAGGGGTCGGCAAACTGGCTCACGAGCCACAAGGCGGCTCTTTGGGTATGTTCCATCTCAAAAGTTTGCCAACCCCTGGAAGAGCCAGTCCTGTCCCTCAGAACAATTTAAAAATTATTCGAGAGCCATAAGTATATTTTTACATAATCATCATTATGTGAATAATATCCTTTAAAAATTTTATAAATGAGTGGCGCGGTGGTTAAGCGCTGGCTTGGGAAGCCAGCGGCTCCGGTTCTGGTTCCACATAGGAGGGCCAGTGACACTGCCCTCCAAAAAAAAAAACAATTTATAAATGAAACTATGATACTTTTATTTTCATTTTCAATTTTACTTCAGAGTCTGTGGCTCACGAGCCGCAGTTTGCTGACCCTTGGGGGCTCTTCCGTCTCAAAAGTTTGCTGACCTCTGCTCTAGATCTTACTGAAGGAGAATGAGGTTTCTGCAGAAAAAGAAAGCCTGTCGCAGCCAGTGGTCAGAGTCACTTAAGGGTGCCTGCACCTTACTACTCCCCCCTCGCTGGCTAGAGAGTCTCGGTCCGCTAGGTTGGGGCGATTTCTGTTGTGTGTATTGGTTGAGAGCCATACTCCAGCCACCTCTGTTTGTACCTTTCCTTGGTTTGTGTTTCATTCTGATGTTCTAAGACAGTCTAAGACAGTCACTGTTGGTGCTTGAAAATAATTTTAGGAACCAAAATGGAGAGCAGATCTTCAGAGTAACTTTTTATTTTGTAAATCTCAAAATCAGGTACTTTACAGGAATATCAGAAGCGGATGAAAAAACTAGATCAGCAGTACAAAGAGAGGATACGAAATGCAGGTAAGTCTCCAACTTAAATGGAAATAAATCATCTTCAGGTTTTTTTCCTTCCTTTTCCTGATCATCGATGTTATGTGGCCGTAAGAGCTCTTCTCCAAAATGTACAAGTATCTCAAGTATCCCACAGGGGGGAGAGTTTTAGGGAAGAGAGGCCTCAAAGGTACAGTTATGTAAAACTGGCTCATCTTTTTTCCAGTGGCCGATGAACAGCCAGTAGTCGAGGTTGTTAGTGGTGGCTCCTTGCAGTTGGGTTGTCCTCCCTGGTCCCCAAGGGTCATCTTGCCTATTCTTTCTTGTGCCTGCAAGGCTGGCTTAATGGGCGATCAGAGGAGCCAACATGAAAAAGGTTTGCAGGTGGTTTTGCTCCTGTTTTGAGTTTGCTGTTTCTGGTGTTCTGTGCTCTGGGAGAAAGGGGAGTCCTCCTGTTTTTCCCTCAAGTATTGTCTTCTAAGCATTTAGAAGAAAAGAGTATGCTTTGTGGTCTGGTGTACACGGTAAATGTATTCAACAAAAACTTGTTGAGCTTCTGCTCCATCTAAGCTCTGAGCAATAGAGTAGTGACATTGTTCATGACTTAAGGAAACTCGCGCTGTTGCTGTTTCGCTGTTTCGTTGACAGAAGATACCCAAATGTGTAAATTAAGGAATGCTGTGAGTTAAATAAAGAATCATGCGAAAAGTAAGATGTGATGACTGTTTAAAGTGTGTGGACTTCCTGGGCTTACAGGAAACCTTTTGTAAATGTTATATTTGGAAGCCCCTTGTCAGCCAGCACCGTGAATGCCAACCAGCAGGGTGCTTGTTCCTGCAGTGGCAGAAGTAATGCTGGGTTTTCAAAGGAGATCCGGGTGCCCCTCCTCAGGCTGCTGTCCTCTTGCTTTCTGATCCATTGACTTTGCAAGTTTCTGTCGATGGAACACTTGCTTCTCTCCCCAATGAGTAGATGCCCAGTGTATACCAACAGATAGAAAAGGGGCCGAAGGATGTGAGGGGTGCTGGGAGAATGGAAATGTAGGCATTAGCCTTCTGCCCACCCACATCCCACCTGCCCCGGTGATCACCCCCACACACACACACTTCACTCTGAGTTCCTGAGGCGTCTCCTTAGCACATCTTTAAAATCCTCAATCCGTCTTCTTGGAGTTCTCTTTTAGCAGGGAAAGGAGGTGGAAGGCGAGGTCCTAGGTGTTGGTTTTCTGTCACTTCAGGCTTTATGCCTTTAAGCAGGAATTTGCTCTTAGAGCCTCAGTTTCCCCACCTGTAGAGGGGAATCTACCTCACAGAACTGATTTAAAATGTAAGTAAGGAAAGAAAATTGATACGAGCCATTTTTCTTAAGCTAGAACTGGAGGGTGAGCATTGTTTGTCTTAATTAGGCTCTCCTGTCATTAACACCCCCCAACACCCCTTCGCTAACAATGCAGAAGAGTTCCTAAATCAGTCACTATCTTGAGGTTTTGTTTGTTTTTTGTTTATTTAGCTGAGCCATCCTGCTACCTTTTGGCAGCTCAGCGGCTGCTCAGCTCAGGCTGGGCATCAAACTGCTGTTGCTCAGAGCTCAGCTCTTAACCAACTGAGCCACTCGGCCTGCCCAAAACTATCTTGAGTTTTATAAAAGAAGCTCCATGCAGAGATAATCCATCTGCTTTAGTTGTGTCTTTCGTGTAAACAACCACCACCAACTCTAAGTGCTAATTGCCAGTTTGACTTGTTGGTGCAGGTGTGATTTCTCAGAATGGTACAAACTTCAGATACCTGGCCGCTCATGCAAGGAGCAAGTCCGAAACAATCATAGGAGCGAGCGTGTTGGGCTAGGTGTGCCTGAGCTCAAGTGCCCATAGAGTCCCAGTGCTACAGTTAGAAAATAATGAGTAGCTTGTCCCTTTCATCAAGTAATATTCTCATGCAGTCACTTTTCTAATAACTGTCATTTGACATTTGGATTATTTTTTGTTTGTTTTTTGTTTTTTAAGATTTTTTTTTTTTTTAAATTGGGGAATTGGGGGAGGGAAACAGAGAAGTTGCTGTCTTTTTGTTCTTCAGTCTAGTTGCGGAGAACGTTGCTTCACTGGCCCATGTTGGTATCGTCATTGCACTCTTCCAGGATGAGGCAGATCGGTCGCTGACCTCTGGGTGGTCGCTCACCGTGGCTATTGGCAGCTCACGCTGGCTGCCAGCCACTCGCTGAAGCCTATGGCAGCCCACTGCAGCAGGTGCTGCAGCCTACACCGTCACCGTGGCTCGCACATCCCAGCTCCAGGTGGAGCTGTTGTTAGCTGTAGAGGGCAGTGTCACTGGCCCTCATATGTGGGATCCGAACAGGGGCTGCTGGCATCCCAAGCCAGCTCTTAATCAATGCGCCACTTGGCCGGCCCTGACATCTGGGTTCTTAATCTGGAATCCCTGAAACTCAGAGTCTTATAAAGTATGTGTGAATGTGCATGTGTGCTTTTTATGGGGGAGTGGATCCGTAGGTATTATCGGGTTTGCAAAGGAGACCATGGTGAAATGTGAACAGCACCCCCTGGAGTTGTTGGTCCATCAGCAATCTTTGCAGATCGTATGCAGTGGCCCCACTGTCACAGGAACGATTAGAAGCCTCGCACCTACTTGGTTCCAAGTCCTAGGTGTGTAGAGAGGGTTACAATCTAGTGGTGGGGGAAGTTGGTGGGTTAACAGTTGCTAATTGCCTGGCACGCCGTGGGTGTTCAATAAGCTATTGAATACTGTGGGGTGGACACTCTTAGGTTTCTGAGATGGGCTTGGTGAGTGAAGGATCCACAGGAAAGGCCTTATAGAGGCTGCTTTAGATCTGAAACTTGGAAGTGCATTCAGAGACCAGAGGGCATTGCTGGTGGAGTCACATGAGCAGAGGCTTAACGGCCTGACAGCAAAGCTCAGGAGGGCTCGGAACCTCTGCCCTCTTAATTCTCAGGGAGCAAGTCCTTCCTCACCATGCAGAGCCCTTCACACAATGCTTTAAAGACATCAGTGATGACTCTGCTTCTGGAGTTCGTGCATGGTTACTTCCTGACCCATCCTGCCCTGCAGGACTGTTGGAGGGTATGTACCTGGTGAAAGAAGAGATAACTTTTATTTTGTCAAGGTCGTTTGGTTCCTGCTGCTTGTTTTTGCCCTTGGGTAGAACTGCCATAGCCAATTATGTTCAAGGCCAACTTCTAACTAGACAGGAGTGCTTCTTGTTTCCTTCCCCTCCATGTATATCAGCACTTCCCTGATGAAAACATTTGCTCTGGGTAACCGTGCTTTCAGAAAGCAATTACTGCTTCTAAATGAATCCTAACCTATTGTTGAGAAAGGTGATATAGCCTAGCGAATCTAATTGCATGTTTTATCTCTTTCAGAACTCTTCCTCCAGCTGGAAGTAAGTACCATGGATCTTCTGGGTTTGCAGGTTCTTTCTGAAACTGGAATCTTGCTTTCCCAATCGGTGGCCTGTCCTATCACCAAATAGTTAGGAAGCCCCACCCCTCACCCCCGGAAGCATTCCATCACTGTTCTGTTTGACTAAAGGACTTTGGTCTCAGTTCAGAAGTTCCATCTATTTGTTTGTCCAGCAGCCTCTGCTTATCACAGGAATTAGGGGACACTCACTGCTTTCTTGTTGGCTTTGATCTCACATTATTGCCATTTGGGAGTATGTCTGAATTATAATGGCCAGATAATTTGTTATATTGGTCCTGGAACAGCCCAATTTCTGAATTGGCTCAATGATTTACTCTTACAGCCGAAACTTTCTGGGTCAGTAGGAAAGATGGATTAAAATTTTTCCCTTCCATTTGGCACACATCTGAGTGCTGGCTCTGAGGGAGGCACAGTGCTTTGGTACAGATATGAGGGCCTGGATCTTGAATGATGTACCTGGGCAGCTCCTGGGGTGCCTAGCCCGTGTGTGTGTATATGTTGGGGGAGGAGGGGGAAGGTGAGTTTCTCAGAGTCACCCAGCAATGTGAGAATGTCATGGTCTATGAGAGCCACGTTATTGGAAATCACGTTAGTGATGAAGTCAGTGCGGCCTCATAGCCCCAGCCTGAAGGGTCCCACAGCCCGCAGCCAGAGCTCACCATAAGCCCCTGCCTCTTTGCCGTGGTGAGATTTAGAAAATGGGTGCTTATGCAATTGTTATTTAGCATAACTTCAGTGTTTGAGTACTTTGGGGTTCAGATACCTAATATTGGTCTTCTGCTCTTTATTTTACTGTAAGTATCAAAAAATGCAGTAACTCATACCATCGTGACTCAGTGTCTTGTAGTTAATTTTGAATATAGATATTTCATCTGGAATGGACTATTTTCCTGCCAAAAGTGTTTTCTTTGCTCTTGAGGGCCGAGCCAGACTTCAGGTTGAGCCCTGACTGCCAGGGCCATATATCCTTAGCCTGTGTTTCTCTTTTGCTCAGACTGAACAAGTGGAAAGAAATTACATTAAAGAAAAGAAGGCAGCAGTGAAAGAATTTGAAGACAAGAAGGTTGAGCTGAAGGAGAACCTGATTGCTGAGTTGGAAGAAAAGAAGAAAATGATTGAAAATGAAAAGCTAACAATGGAGCTGACTGGAGGTATGAAAGCACCGGCACGGTTTTGGGAGCCCTGACGGGGGTCTGAGGGGACATTCCAGTTCTTCCTTCTGTCCTACACCTGGGTTCCTCATCAGAGCCAAACAAGCTGTGAAAGGAGAGTGGGCTTTGACATGACAGGGCAGAGTTCTAGTTCTGTCTCGTATTGGCTGTGTGACTGTAGTCAGGCTGCTTAACCTCTCTGAGCCCATTTCCCCCTCTGTGGAATGAGGCTGATCATACCCTATCTGACAGGATTGTGGTTAGAAATATGAGTCCTGGTACAGTGCCCTGCACATAACAGGTGTTCAATAAATGATAGACCTTTAATAGTAACTGCATCCTTCGGCTTATGCTTTATTTAACACATTTTTTGCGGGAAACGAGTAAACTCGTCATATAGCTCAAATGCCCGCTTACAAAGTTAATTCTTGGGTCAGCTGCCATTCATGTCTTGGTTATATTCACAAATTACTTACCTATGTCCTTCTGCTTTGTTTTTTTTTCAATCAGCCTTAATTACAGAAAAGACCTTGTCTTTTACCTAGATGTGAGAGCAAAGGCTTTTGGCTGAACCATCTGTGCTATTAGATCCCTTCTCCCGGGTGTTACTGTGAACATTTCAGAAAGAGTTGATACGATTTTAGCAGGGGTAGCTAGACTGAACTCTCCCTGTAAAGGTAGTAAAGTTACATTTACTTAGAGCCTGTCCCTCCCTTGCCTTCTAGGATTTGGTAATCTGCATGTGGGAACTCAGCAGGTTGTAGGTTTAAGGGAGAAGCAATATGGCTGATTCTTCTGTTCCGTATGTAGACTGATATACCCTGGAAGCATACAGGGCAGGAATTGGCTTGAACCAGCTATTTTGGAACTTGGCAAAATTTCTATTGGCAAAAACTGCGAGGAAAATCAGTGGTGAGTTGGTCATTTGGATTTGTAAGTGGCAGTCCTTCTGCACACCACCAAATTTAACTTTTATTATATTTTGAAGGTACTGGGGCACTAGCGTGCCTATTTTAGTAGGGGTCCAGAGCAAATGCATTGTTTTTATGTAAGTCCTTGGGATTGACTTAGAAATTAAAAGTAACAAGAGCTGCATTTCCCCACCTGTTTTTTTTGGTGTAGTGTACCAATGTGACCTCCCAGTTGACACAAACTTTAGCCCCACTCCCTGTGATACACCAATGAGAATGTCATTGTGTCTAACATGGGAGTCTGACTTGTGAGAAATCTCTGATAGCGTCTTCATTGAGAGACTTGGCAAAAGGAATTAATTCCTTGAAGACCTCTGAAAGCAGCTCCAAAATGTTTTTTGCGTGAGAATGGATGCTAAAATAGCATCTTCAGACAGCACCATCTTGTTGACATGCATTTTTAATTAGGCTGCGAGCCCTGCAGTTCCTATTTGGTACCAGCCTGCCTGCCTGTTTTCTGACCTGCATACCATTTTCTGTGACGGTGGCTGTGGCTGGCACTGATGCCTCCTCGCTCTCTGCTAGAGCCACCAGATGTTCGGGAGCCTTCATTAGGCTAGAGGGAAATATTGTCTGTTTATAGCTGCTCCCTTCCATCTGCAGGGAAGGATATCACCACCTTACCTGTGATTTGGCATCCTAACTCTTAGTGATAGTCAAAGTGATAGACTTTGTTTGGCCAGTAGTTTTACAGCCAGAATTTTAACTGGGACAGGAGGCATCCTTAGTGACTTGAGGCCGAGCCTGCCAGGGTAGAAAGGACAAATAAATACAGGGAGTGATTTGTAACACAGTAAAACAGATTACAAAAGTGCTCAAAGCTAACCATGGGCATTAAAGATACCAATGTCCTTCCTCAAGCCATTTGGTACCCTTGGCTTGGAGAGCACTGCCAAGGTAATGATGGAGCACCGAAAGGAAAGGCACTGAAGCTAGAAGGATAATTAGCATTTCCACAGATGGTGCTACTGTGGTGCTGGATGAAAGGCCTGATTTCATTCCTTTCATCGAGTGACTTATTTCACCTTTGTGGATTGATGCCCAACATCACTGTTGCCCAGCTCTGCCCAGAAAAGAGATTTCTTAAACATGAAGATCTCTTGAAAACAAAGTAGAACGACAGACTGATGAGCATACTCCAAATACTCCATTGGAAATGGGGTATCCGGTGACCTGCTCTATCTGGACAGGGCCTAGAGCATTTACAGACCTCCATGGGAACTGCGGGGAGGTCTCTTCCTGCCCAAACCTCTTGTGGTGAACTTAGGACAACTGGGTGTGCAGGTGGAAAGGTGTACTGTCGGTAAAGAACCTAGGATAAGTTCTCGGTCAGTGCTCCCCCAACTTCAATGTGTGTGAGTCACCTGGAGGCCTTGATAAAATGCAGATTCTGGTTCAGGGGGTTTGGAGTGGAGACCAATATCCTGCATCTCTAAGCACCTCCCTGGGCTGCTGGTTGCACCACACTTTTAGCAGGGAGGTTATATAAGTAGAATGACCTGAGAGGGAGTTTTCTCTGCAGTGGAGGCCAAGATTATAAGAAAATCAGTGAGAATTGAATGAGCTTTAAAATGTGGGGAGCTTTATCATTTTTAATTCATTTTTCCTCTTACTATCTTTAGGACAGCCGTCTTTTCTCCTTTCTTCCAACAGCCCACTAACTGCCACTTCACTTTCTTTTGTAAGTTCTTGCCTCACCAGGGGCATCATCCAACCACAGTTGGGGAAGAATCCTGGCCCTCATGAACTTGTTTGGTGGGGTTTTCTCACTTGGCAAGGAGATGGCGGAACCTACCCTAGAGGGTTGGTGTAAAGATTGGATGAGATAATGCCTGGAAGGTGCTGTCAAGAGTGGCCGGAGCACAGAGTAAGCACTTAGGGATTGGGAGGCTGTAACCTAATTCAGTTTCTGCAGCTCCCTGTGACTTGCCCTGGCAAAGCAGGCTCAGAGAAACAGCTATTGACTCAAAGTGCCCCCAGTGCAATAGTGATTAAGCTGGAATCTGTCATACTCCAAGCCTGTTTTCTTATGTAGGGAGCCCATGAAACGGACTCCCTATATACCATGGATTCAGGTGGTACTAAGTGACTCACAAAATGAGGCTAATAGCTAACGTTTGTGTCCTCAAGGAGCTTGTGTTCTGATAGTTTCCATGTCTTGCCCAATGTACGTCCGGCAAATGAACGTGAAGATTTGACAGGCTACTTTATACTGATTGTAAAACCTTTAAGGTGTATGTGGTTGTATTGCTGTAGGAGTGACAAGTTTCACCCAATATGTAACAAATACCAGTGAGCGGGGAGCCTAGGAAGTCAAGCTCAGAAGGGGTCCCACACAAATACCTGGGGAGGGAGAACTTGAGATGGGACTTGGATTTGGGTGGAGTGGGCGTGTGTCCCCAGGGTGTTCTTTCCTGATGCTGCCGTGGTGGAACACAGGCTGTTTAATTTAATGTGGTTGAGGGTGCAGAGGAGGGCTTGATCAGTTCACTCTTTAACCCCCTGTTAGGCGCAACTGATCTCACAGATTCACTGCACACAAAGATGCCGCTATGCAATCCGCCTTTACTGTACTACGTCACAAACACAACTGGCGATAGGTTATGGTAGAGAGGGAAGATATGGAAGCGAGGAGTCAGGAAACTTAACTGTTGGATATTTGAAAATTTGTGTGCAATGAATCTGTGAGATAAGTTGTGCCCGACAGAGGGTTAAATGACGTCCCTGAATGATGGGCAACTTTGGCCTAATGGAGATTGGTCCTTTCACTCTTACCCTGGTTTGGCCTCCAAAGACCTAGCCTTGACTGTGTTGCCCTCCCCCTACCCGCCTCCTTTAGGCACCCATCTGTGGGTGCCACTGTAGCATTGATTTGTGATGTTGATGAGCCTGCCAGCCCACTAGAGAGGGGCACAAGTGACTGCGGTTTGCTCTGGGCCTGTAGTCTAGTCCCATGTAGCACTGCCCTTTGTTTGGGGGCAACTGCCAGTCTGCAAGTGTGTTTATTCTGTGGTAGTGGTTCTTCCACTTTCATCCTTTTTCTTAAGGCTGTTCCTTTGAGTTACTACAACAGATTTTTTAAATAGCTAAACAAGTATGAATTTAATAGTTGAAGTATGTTAGAATGAAGCTTTTCCTATAGTGGTTGGTGCACTGAAGGCAGATGAGCTGTTGAAATGAATTGGCGTAGATAAGTGCAAAATAAAAGGCCAGCCAGTAAATGTAATTGTATGTGAATTGTGGGTAATTGCTGTTATCAGGACGATCTCTCCATAGGGACTAGCTGTAAAGACTGTAGCACGGATTCACCGTGAGCTCCCCTTCCTTAGCTGGCATCCCAGTGCTACCTGGGGGTGCCTGTGTCTGTCCGGCTTGACCATTCACACACACCTGGTGAGTAGAGCACTAGGACTTATACTATTAAAGGTCATATATACGAGATGGTGTGGAGGGGAGCTGTGTACCTAGTCTAGTTGCTTACATGGTATTTTCTGTCACGTATACTCCTTGGTTTAATTGTTTGATGTTCAGTTAGATTCTGCGAATTTTATCCCCACGGAAGCCAACCTACGAGGAGGGACACCTTCTGATTTCAGCCAGTTAAGAGATGCTTTGTGTCGGTGCACCAAGTCTGAGAGGAAGACTGATTTTCTTCTCAAATGCCTTCTTCAGGGTTGCCACACTCCCAAGGTCTGAGTTTCAGTTCTGGAAGTTTGATTTTTGTCAGTGTACCCAGATTGTGTCCTTGGGACTCTTACTGGCCAAATCTACAGGATACTGATGTTCTGAATGCCAGCCTGTTGTGCCTGGTGAATAATAAGAGCTTCCAGCCGACTCGGACCCAGGTGGTCAGGAGATCCCATTCTGTGAAAATATGCCTTAGAAGCCAGCTAGGCACACCTGGAATTGGAGCTGAGTGAGAAGTGGTACGTCATCTTACCGTGTAGCTTGGGGGCCATGATACTCACATGTTGATTTTTCCCTCGAATCCCATCTTCCATCTGGACCACTGGGTGGGCCTGCTCCTGCTCGACCCTCTGTCCTGGATGGTGGTGGGGACATACATGCTAATAAATTTTAGAGACCTCTTCCTTCTGAAGTAGTCTTTCCCATATAATTGATTAGGTTATTGCTGTGACTAGGCTAATAAAGTGGATGCTTTTCACCACTGCATAGGAATTCCATTATATTTTTGGATTCATGAGTGATGGCATTGATGATCTTCTGAGTTTATTGGCCATGCTTGAACTGGGTTATTACCAGATCTTCAGCTGTACCTTTACTTCGCTTTTATCATGTATTGCCCACCCTTCCCAGCCCCCAGACTTGGCAGCCCCAAAGGTAGGGCACACCCAGTCACTGTCTTTGGTGGAGAGAACATTCTATGATTCATGTGCCAGATGCTTTGTCTTTGGTGCTCCCCATGACAGGTGAGCTGCCTTCACACTGTTTTCCAGATTAGGTCTGAACGTTGCAAAGCCTCACAGTTGACATCAGCTGTCTTCAATATGTAACTTCTATTTCAGCTGTTTGCACCTTGACTTTTAAAGATTTTTATTGGGGAATTGGGGGAGGGGAACAGCGTTTGGGGAACCAGGGAAGGGAAACAGACAAGTTGCTGTCATTTTGCTCTTCAGTCCAGTTGTGGAGTATTGCTTCACTGGCCCATGTTGGTATCATTGTGCTCTTCTCAGGTGAGGCAGATCGGTCGCTGGCCTCTGGACGGCCTGTCACAGCGGCTCTTGGCAGCTCACATTGGCTGCTGGCCACTCACTGTAGTCTATGGCAGCCCACTGCAGCAGGGGCTACAGCTATGCCATCCCGGGGACTCACAGCAGCCCACCTCCATCCAGGTCGAGCTGTTGTTCTCCATCTTAGCTGTAGAGGGCAGTGTCACTGGCCCTCATGTGGGATCCAAACCGGGGCCACTGGCATCTCAAGCCAGCTCTTAACCACGCGACACTTGGCCGACCCTGCACCTTGACTTTTTAAAAAGATCTTTGTACTTTTTGTTTGTTTGTTTGTTTTAAGCTGAGCCATCCTGCCATCTGTTGGCAGCTTAATGGCAGCTCAGGTTGGGCTGGGCATCGAACTGCTGTTGCTCAGAGCCCAGCTCACACTCTTGAGCGAGTTCTCAACCAACTGAGCCATTCGGCCGGCCTGATCTTTGTACTTTTTAAAAAAGGTTTTTCCTTGCTGAAAATATGTTAATAAGAACTTGCATTGCTTGAACTCTTATTACGGCAAGCACTGTGCTGAGGGCTTTGTGTTTATCAGCTCATGTAATTCTCACGACACCCTGTGAGGAAAGTATTGTTAGTATTTCCATTTCATAGATGAGCAAACCTGAGACACAGGATTTGTGTAGCCTGCCTTAGGTCACTCAGCTGCAGCAGGGATTCAGACCCACTGGCCTGAGTACCTGGAGAAGGATGGCATCTTGGCGTAAGGTGAGAGGTTTCTTTTAGAGAGAAGGCTCCCCTCACCCCACCTTATCCCCAAAGGTGCATGTGTGCTTGTCCTTCTTCCTACCCCCACTTGCAAGTATACTTATGAATATTCATTAGTTCTGTGGTTCACTTTACCTTCATTCCTCTATAGTGGGAAAAAAATGTCAGTATTGCCCATTTCTGTTCTTAAGAGGAACATATAAAACTGTCTTTTGACTTTGTACACACGTTTATTGTATGCTCTTATATCCCACAGTTTGCCATCGTGGAAGGTCTACATTTGAATTCTGTAAGGCTGTCCAGTCAGCTCTACTGATAGTGTCCACAATCACAATTTTACTTTATCTCATTATCAGGCTTGACCTCACCTAGTTGTTCTGCTGCAAATTGTGATGCCCAGCTGGGTGCCAGAACTATTGCTAGTGCTGGGCTGGGGGCAGAGTCCATGCTGGGGGTCCGCTGGGGGAAACGTCCCATACCGTGCGGCACTTGGCAGGCGAGGTTGGTACAGATGCTCCCTGTCTGGAAGCCTTCACAGAACGGGGACTGTTGAGCTTGCTCTCATGGGACGTTGTATAGGCGTTTGTGGGGCCAAGATGAAACTAGGCAGAGAGGACAGTGTGCAAAGGCTTGAAGGCATAAAAAATATGGTGCTTTTGAGCAACGGAATCACTGAAAGCTCACACGTGGCACATGTGGATGAGGGAGAAGTGAGGAAGACCAGAAATGCGACTTGGCCTTTATTCTGTAGGGAGTGATGAGCCTTTGAAATACCTGAGTGTTGTGCAGAATGATCTGATTTATGTCTTGGGAAGATCCCTTTGAGGGAGGTAAGATAATCATGAAGGGTTGGAGTTGAGAAGTAGTTAAAAGCAGAACTGCCATTATCTGGATGAAGGAAGACAAGTCGCTGATGAGAGATTTTATCCTGGCTTGGAAGGATGGATAGATGTCATGCCCCAGAGATGCTGGAGAGGAAGCAGCCCTGGGAGATGAGACAAGAAGAAATGAGTTTGCTTGGACCCTGGAGAGTGTGTGCTGTGGTGAGCTATAGGTAGCCATTCAGAAGGGTGGGTGGAGCTGGAGATGATGATCAGAGATTCATTGGGACACAGGCTGAGACTGACTAGGCTCCAGAGATCACCAGTTTTTAAGGGGCAGGCCAGCAAAAAGGATCCCAAGGAGGCAAATCAGAAAAGAAGAAGACATTTGTGTGGCAGTGGCTGGGGGAGGAGAGATTTTAAGGCGAGGGGAGTCAGCAGCCAGTGTCAGACAGCAGTGAGAAGCCAAGAAGAATGAAAGAGGTCTTTATTGTGAGCCTTCATGATATCATTCTTGATAGTCAAGTAGCTACAAAAGGTTATTAAATAAAATAAAGTTTGCGTTTGTAGATGAAGATCTCAAATAAAAATGCCACTGGCCTACAAAATAGCCTTTATGCCAATGTGGTCCAGTTCTCCGCCCTGTGGGGGAACAGCAGGAATTAATCAACCGAAAGGTTCCCCCCCACCCCCATCCCAAGAGGCTATGACTCTGTAGCCTCTTTAACTTTGAGAGAAAAGGAGGAAAATCCCAGGTTTTAAGGGCTCTAGAGAGAGGCTTGTCACGGTTACAGTGGAAGACTGCAGGGCTGGGTGCGTTTCGGAGAGGGATGCGCTTAGGTCACCCGGGCTGAAGCATCTAACCACTCATCCTCTCTGAAGTCTGATATCAGGGTCTGGCTTGGGCCATGCATGGACCAGTCGTCCCCAGTAAAACAGTTCTGATTGGGTAGCTGTGGGACAGGTATTCTTACACTATAAAGTTCTCACTAAGTTCGATGGGGGCTGGGTAGGTTTACTCATTCCGTTCTCGCCACAGATTCTATGGAAGTGAAGCCCATCATGACCAGAAAGTTGCGGAGGCGACCAAATGACCCTGTCCCCATTCCAGACAAGAGGAGAAAGCCTGCTCCTGATATCCGTTTGCATCAAGCCTTGGCCACTTTTTCTTCTTTAAAACTGTTGAATCCTTCACTTACCCATTTGGTAGAATACACATGACTTTTGTCCTATAGAAAATCGTCATATTTGATTGGAATGCGGGGGTCAGCCATCTTATTATTGGAGTCCTCAATTGTTACTGCTTTTAGTGGGAGGGCTTATAGAGAGCAGTTATTTGGGAAGGTAGTTTGTGTTGCAAGTTCAACCTGGTATTAATAGTACTCACTTGGAGATTCAGGGGCAACTGAAAATTTCATGTGCCTTAAATTCTTTCACCTGTAAAATAAGGACAGTAACAGCTGCGTTTTGTACTTCCGTTACGTATATTCCTAAATCTGGATTGCACATTGTTGTTAAACTAAAGCAAATGAGATTTCAGTCAGATATAAAGAAGCCCCTCTACTCATAAAAATGGTAATGGGACGAGGACATATGTGGAAGTGTTGTTTCTATCCTCTTGAGGAGATAATAAATAGCCATTTGCACAAAATGCTTCAGTTATTTGTCTGCCACCAAGAAAGGCATAACTTTGGCTCCCTTTATCTTCACAACTGAGAATGTAAGTTGCCAGGGAAGATTGGCTCCATGGCGTGTATGTGGAAGTCTTCAGATCTTTGGAACAAAAGTACTTCATCAATTCAGGATGAAGTTCTTTTATTATATGCTATGCTCTCACTATTTTACTTTCCTAGTGAATCTCCTTCCACCTTTTCATCACAGAAGTCTGTAAGATGGGGGTGTGAATTCTCTTATATGCCCGGCACCACATGAGACTCAGTAGGAGAATCAAAAACTTCCACAAGGCAAACTATTATAAAAGTTTCATGTAGCATAATCATAGATTATAAATTCTAAAATACTGGTACCATTTTGTTGATCTCTGTTCTCTTGGAAGCCATGCTTGTCAGATACACTCCTTTAACTCTCAACACCCCAGCTGAACTACTTGTTAACAGATGAACAGATCATGGAGGATCTGAGAACGTTAAATAAGGTACAGTTTGATTTTTTTGGTTTATTTGAAAGCTTAGGCTTGCTATGGCTTTCTGCTTTAGTTTGCCCATGTGTCACTTATTAAATCAATTTGATACCTTTGATACCTTAATTTGCATCTGAAATGATTTTTCTCTAAGATTTTTTTGTTCTTCTTCTTACAGCTTAAGTCACCCAAGAGACCAGGTAAGTGAATGACATTATTGGCATTTGTACAATCTTTCATCATGTCGTTGGAGAAGCATGCAAATACCTGATGAGGGATTATTGCCATTTTAAAAAATAAAATGTCCACCATTTGCCGGAGAGGAGTCATCATGAAAGCTGAAGGGAATCTGAAGTGCAGCTTTGCCTTACTTTTTTTTTTTTTTTTTTTTAACCCTGCTATGTTCAAGTTATTCTTGTCTTTTGCTTAGGATTTTTGGTAAAAGAGACATTTGATTACTTGGCTGGTAAAGGTTCCCTTTTGTGTTGGCAGCCATAAGATTTAACTTCACATCCATTTCTGAAAATGAAACCAGAAGGATTTTTCTGTATTACTCGCCTTGTGGAGTTCAGTGCTCCGCACTGCTGTTGCAGCCAGGCCCCTCATGGCCTGGCCCTGGGAAGGGACTCACAGCCTGCTAACAGCCCCAGCTTCCAGAAGCGGCTGGCCCTGTGTTCATGATGGTTCCTTCCAGAACACCACTCAGCAGCACTCAAATGCTGGGCTATAAAATAGAATTCTGAACTGGCAAGGCATCTTTGTCTTGTTTCAAACACTGTGATTACTCACACATCCCTCTGCTCACTGAGTTTTAGAGAAGAGAACATGATTCTTAAATAATTTCCTCTTGAGGGCCACTGTGGTCTGCAGACAGGTCCTGAGTTTCTGACGACATGATGGGGAAGGGGATATTTGAGTAACTGTGAATTCAGGCCATTTGAAACCCCCGTAGTTAGTAGCACTGTATTAGCTTGACTCTATACATACCCAAATAGCCTGCTCAATCTAGTAATAAATGTTTCTAGAAATGATTTCATTTTTTAGAAATTTGAAGAGATTTACCTAATTCTTGTCCTTTTGGGCTTCTGATGGTTACTGGGGTTTTAGTCCTACTCTAAGTGACCTTGGGCAAATCCTTCAACCTGCCTAAGCCTCGGGTTTCTCCTCTGTTCAGTGAGGTCAGTCTTACCCTTGCTCACCTCACAGGTTTGCATTGAGGATGAAGTTAGACATCCTATACAAGAGTTTCATTGGAAGCCCATTTATTACAACTGTAAGGACTTGATCATGACTATTACCACCTTTTAATATCATTTCAATTGAAGCATGTTAGCTGGTGGACCCACATGTTTGTTACATGCTTAGTCATCGAAAGAACTTTCTGGTTCCTCCAGCATCCCCGTCCTCTCCCGAACACTTGCCTGCCACACCTGCAGAGTCTCCAGCCCAGAGATTTGAAGCCCGGATAGAAGATGGAAAATTGTACTATGATAAAAGATGGTACGTTATGGAAAAACACAGGTTACTTGTAAGAGTCTCAAAAAAAAACCACTGAGGGCTGGGGCTGTCTAGCATTGTTATTTCAGGGCATGGCTACTGCTTTACTTAAATAATACTAAAAGTTGAATAACATTAAA
The DNA here is from genome assembly GCA_033961575.1 of Aselliscus stoliczkanus. Classification (NCBI taxonomy): domain Eukaryota; kingdom Metazoa; phylum Chordata; class Mammalia; order Chiroptera; family Hipposideridae; genus Aselliscus; species Aselliscus stoliczkanus. The sequence goes on from CM066736.1 coordinate 12,396,180, forward strand.
AATGTATCAGGAGTACTTGTTAGACCTCTGAAGGCAGCACTTCCCAAAGATAATGTTGTTTGGATGATGCCCCCCTTTCTGTCCCCGTGCTGCTGCTACCATACGAGAATATGCAGGTTACACTTCTTGTGGCACCCCCATAGACTGGGGCCAGGGTTATGTCTACCTCTGCCTCCTCTTAACTCTGCTCCTGTGTGCTGAAATTAACAGGAGTTCTGTGAAAAAAAGATTTTGTAGTCCAATGAATTTTGGGGATGACCATCCTATTAAGATAAATGGGGGCCGGCCGAGTGGCGCAGTGGTTAAGTGCTGGCTTGGGACGCCAGGGGCCCCGGTTCAGATCCCACATATGACGGCCAGTGACACTGCCTTCTTAAATAAAAAAAAAAGATAAATGGGTTTCTTTGTAGCACTCTGTGGGTCCTCTGAAATGCTAATATGCACTGTGAATTTCTAAGATGTTATTATAAGGTGTTACTTATTTGCTGAGTTACCCTTTCACATGGGTCATCTGCTGCCTGAGTGTTCCAGGAAACATACTTGGGGGAATTATACCCTAAAACACACTGGTTGAAATTGAAGACCTGTTGAAACCTTCAGACTGCCAGTGTTTTCATTGGGAAGGATATGGCCAAACAACATGAAAGAACCTTAAAAGCTCATATATTTACTCGTATTCATTCAACAAACATTTACTGTCTGTTCGGTAATTAGGCATTCTGCTAGGTATTAAGTTATCCCTGGTCCTGCCACGTTTCCACAGCTCTTTTAATTCTGATGTAGTCCTTTATTGTCCATTTGCAGACATACCTGTACTGTTTAAGTTATGGTGGACACATGTGGATTCTGCCTTTCCACTTGGTCATATGCAGAATGTTTTTCTGGGTTGTTGTATGGTCTCTCTATTTATATGGCTATAAAATGGCCTTTTGGGTTTCAATATATTTAACCCAAAGTTCCAAAATTAGAGTAATGGTTGTTTTGAATTTTTTGAGCTTTCTTAAAGAAAAAGTCCCAACATTGTGTTAGTTGGTTACCTTATAATATCGTACTCCTGAAATTGGCAAAATTGCTTAGACCTAGTCATGCCTGAAATAAATCAGTTCCACCTGTTAGGTTCCAGGTTAGGTTCTAGTGAGTTAATTACCCAGTGGATGATAAAGACTTGCTCTGTCTGGGCTTTGTGGTTTCTGCCCCTCTCATTTGGCTATTCTTGGGCATTCTTCAAAAAGGCCAGTTATATTGTATCTTAAAATTGCTTATCAGAACATATCCCCAATAGGTGGCAGGCTCCAACAGCTCAACACACTGAGGGGCAAAATAAGATGAAAAATGTTTCAAATAATGAAAACCAAATAACCTTTAAAGATCAAGCCCACACATAAGAACCATCTTCAAAAATGATGAGATTTATCACTAACGTTTTTACGGATCTATGAGCCCTAGAGCCATGTGATATTTCAGATAATGTTTATTTTGTAATTGCGTTGCTTCGAATCGCCCTCTTTCTAAGGCTCAATCCTTAGACTTTATGAGACGTGCCTTGTGAGTGAAAATGCTGTGAAATAAAATTCTTGTTTTTCTAAAGAAAGAATCCAGACTGACTGATGTTTCATAATGTAAACAGAATGGTCAGGTTGACCTCTTAAGCATTTTGAAGGAATTCCACTGTCTTTCTCACAGTGGCAGCAGAAATTTTAAAAATAAGGTCTCTGGGAGCGTTTTCCTTTTTCAATGAATTTGAAGTTGCTGTTATTCTATTGTTAACATTGAGACTGTTGTTTTCTTCTGTACTCTGATGTTTCTCTCCTTTGGCCTTGGCAGTAAGAGTCCGTGACACATTTGTTGAAAGGTGGGTCCCCGTTCCCTGCTGTATTTGGAAAGCTTACCAGTGGCAGATCCAGCCTCTCACGTCTCCCCAGGCTCTGCTGTCTGTCTTTTGTGTCCTTGTCAATTTGGAGGCTGGCATTTTTCCTTCTTTTTCAGTATTCATGGCCTGTGGCTGCGAGATCCACTGAATGACTTTATGTTCTTTCCAGGGGTGTGGAGTATTTTGGTGAAACAGTATTTCTGGCAAAACATGTTTCATTGAGTTTTAAATGGCTTCAGCAAAATGAGTGTGATTCAGGCTTCCCATCTTGGCATGAACACTTCTCAAGCTACATGTCATTTTGAAAGATAAGCATCCTCTCTTTGCCTTGGTCTTATACTGCTTTTAAGACATTTTATATCCTGCTGTAAGTTTTCCTCACATTCCGATTTGGACTGATGACCCTTCTTAGAAAGGACTGTGAAGGGAGCTGATACTTTAAAATAACGAACTGATGGTGGTGGTGGTAGACTGTTATTTTTCTCCTCACATTAAATCAGGGGCTGCAAATGTGAATCAGACATGAAGTCACCCACTTGCTGAGTGGGTCTAATCCTCTAACCTTCGACTGACAAAACAGACTGTTAACTCAAAATGGTGAATATTTACAACTAGAAATGGGGCTCCTTTGAGGTGCTATAGCCGTGACATAATCTTCCCTTTTTTTGGTTGGAGGGGTGGTGCGGATGCAGAATAAAACAATATCAGGATTCCCAGTAGGATACAAAAATTAAATTAATCCTGCCCCTTCCCTGCCCCACTTTTTGACCCACCTTCTAAAGAAATTGTTTTCTTCCATAGTAGTAGTGATGATTCTAGTTCATTGGGTTTAACAGTAGAGGTAAAGCTTTGAGAGCTTAATTGTAGGATTCCCAGGTCAGAATTTCCATTACTAATAAAGTAAGCTTGACATTTGGGGCTTGTCCTCTGAGGCTGTTGAAAGTATTTTTTCAGCAGAGATGAGTTGTATCTTGTAAATGGGTTAATTGGCAAAAAAAAAAAAGTGATAATGTGCATTTTTTTTTTTTACTAATCTAGGTCTATTGATGTTGCTTTTTAACTTTTTTTTTTTTTTTAAAGTTCAGAGCAGAGGACAGTTTATTAGAGTAGAAAATAACAGCTCTCAAAACGAGAGGGGTCCTGACTAGGTTGCCCCCCCCCCCCCCGCTTTTTAACATTTTTTATGTCTAAATACATTTTGGATTTTTTTTCCTGTTCTTTTATTAGTCTTTAGAAATTGGAAAGTCACTTTGTATGTTAAGGTTGTCATGTACTTTTTGGTTTTGACTTGAAAACCTCCCCTATATGAGCTCTTTTGATTTCTGAGGACTTATTTTTTTCATAGAATTCAGATAACTCAATAGATTTGCTATCCAAGGATAACACTCCCCGAGACCATTACGTGGCGCATGAGAATCTCCTGAAGTCCAGGGATGGCTACACGAGGACCTGGGAATCGTTGGGTTGGAAGTGGGCTGCTTTGGGGAACATGCTGGCCCGCTCTCCTTTCAAGCAAATGGTGACCAGTGGTGGACATGGAAGCCACCTTTTGCTGACTACAGAGCAGGCAGACGACTGGGAGGTGGCCAGATGCTCAAGTCCACACCACTTCTCAGGGGTAATAGACCAGATTGCATTGTTGACTCCTGATGTTCACTATGAAGCCAGGCAGGTGTGTGGGGTCTGGGCTCTGAGCACATCTGAAAAAAAATGCATCTCATGAAAATTGTTTGAATAGTCCCAGAGTTAACTGTTTGTCTTGAACAGATAATAAAACATTAGTTTGTGACTTTCTTTTTACCCCATCTTTGTTATTCTGGTATTTTCTAGTACCATGATTTAAGAAAATATTTACTTTCTAATGTAAGTAATACCTGTTTATTCTGGGAAAAAGAAAGCTATGCAGTAGAATACCAGTCTTAATTTACATTTTATATTTTTACAAAATTTTAATATACTTTTTTTTAAAAAATAAATTTTATTGGGGAACAGCGTGTTTTTCCTGGACCCATCAGCTCCAAGTCAAGTAAAATCTTTGTCTTCACTCTAGTTGTGGAGAGCACAACTCAGCTCTAAGTCAAGTCGTTGTTTTTAATCCAGTTGTGGAGGATGCAGCTCACTGGCCTATGTGGGAATCCAGCTGGCAACCCTGGTGGTATGAGAACTGCACTCTAATAAACTGAGCCAATCAGTCCCCCCAATATACGTTTTCATATATAGATTTACCCATTTTTTTTGTGTGTGTATATGATATACATGTAACATGCGTATATCTTATAAACATAGGAACACAATGGATATAGTTGTTTTTCTCTATGTAGCAGCATATTGAACATGTTTCCACCCAGTAATATACTTCCACACCATATCCATGACCTTCCTTTATTAAAGTGTTTAGAAAGTAATGTCAGAATGACTTGAGGCTAGTGGCCTATTGTTTTGTTTTTTATCTGTTTAATAAATCACAGTCCCCATAGAATAACTGTGAATGTTCTCCCCTCTATATTTTTATTCTAACGGTTACTCAAGACATTAGTATTAGATGTGGGAGGGAAACTCGAGTTCGAGTTTTGCTGTGAACTAATTCAGCCTTCATGCATTGTACAATTGTGATATTACATATTTAGCACAATGAAGGTCCCCTAACCCAGTTTATCAACTAATCTCTGGCCAAAAGCAACTTTGAAGCTGGAACTAAACCAATCTCGCTGTTCTAATTGCATTTATGATTTGATTTCTTTTAACAATGTTTTCAGGAAGTAAATTGACTTGGAAACCTGAGTTTTTAGCTCCTAAGTAGCAGGTTAAAGAGTGCTTAAGAACCCAGATAGGAAAAAGCTCATTGTGCGAGCAAAGTACATCCTATACTGTGATACCTTGGCAGTGGATTATTTCATTATACCAGCAAAATGGAGTTTGCTGTCTTCACCCACAGAAATAATGGTAAATGCAGGGCTTTGCTGGGACATCCATTTTGGCTGTGGTGGAATTTACATGAGTTAGTGGGTCTGTTTAGCCAGATCTGTGCAGCCAAAATGAAGCAAAGGTTATATGTTCTCGACTGAACAGAGGCTGGCCCCGGCCAGGGCTGCCAGCGGAAGCTCAGCTAGTTTCCAGCTCTTACAACCCAGCAGCTGCTCCTTCATCCTGTGGCAGCTGTTGTCGTGCCATTTGGGCTTTGGCCCTGGCTTCCTCACTTGCATCCTTGGCCTTGTCCCTGAACTTGAAGACGTGAGGTTGGTCCTGCACGACAGGTCAAGAGAATCGATGCAGGGCTGAAAGGGCAGTGTCTGTCTGGCCTGCTCCATTCTGAGCGGCTCTCCTGACGGAGCAGGCCACGTTAGAAACTCTTGGTGCATGTCGCATCACTCAGAACTTGGCCTAGTTAGTCGTTGCCAGGTGTAATTATTTAATCTCCTTTATTGCGACTGTCTTTGAAGTTCCCTGACAGCAGGGGCCTTGTGGCCTTGCTCACTGTCTGCCTCCAACCTGCAGTGTGATCAGTGGTACACAGTAAGTGATTCATGAGTGTTGGTTGAATGAGTGAGCGAAAGTAAAGGCTGAACCTGACCTTCCCTCTTGTTGATGACTTATTTGGACAAATAGAAAATAAATAACAGGATAGTTGTTTAAACCCATCTATTGGTTTTGTCTACCTAACCGTCAGTGTTTTGGGGTGAAAACAGAGGTTTTACTTGAAAAATTGTAATTTACTTTTTTGAGCTGGATCATACAGTCCAAATAAAAAAGTACTTAGAGAGTTAATTTTCTAGCCCTTTCTTTGACTTCCCTTTTCCCCTCTGCAGAGGGACCAAGAAATGTAAGTTTTAGATTTAGAAGATTAGGAGGTCATCTAATCTAATCAAAGGATAGGAGACTTGAAATTAAATCTGAAATCCAGACTTTTCCTCAAATATAAATTAAGGCTCTTTTAATTACATTTTTGGTTGTGTTGATGTTTTCTTTTTTTTTTTCTCCTTTCCTCTTTTTCTCTTTTCTTAAAAAAATATGTGTCTTTAACAATATTGTATTGTATACTTAAAATTTGTTAAGAGGGTAGAAGTGATTAAGAAAATAAGCTAGGACCGGCCGAGTGGCGCGGTGGTTAAGCGCTGGCTTGGGAAGCCAGCGTCCCCGGTTCAGGTCCCACATATAAGAGCCAATGACACTGCCCTCAAAAAAAAAAAAGAAAATAAACTTGTGTCCTGTTTTTGGCAGGTACCACAAGAGCCAAGCCATCTATTTGGAGTCCAAGGACAACCAGAAACTGAGCTGTGTGATCAGCTCTGTCGGAGCCAATGAGGTAGGGACCGAACTCCCTCACCCTTAAGGAAAGCGAAATGTGACAAACCTGCAGTGTGAGTGCCACCAAGAAAGTATGGTGGAATAATGTGTTTCATGTGGGTTAGAGTCTAAAGTCAGTGTTTTCAGGAAGAAATTGCACGTGGGTAAAACACTCTTAAAAATCCTTTACTTTGTTGACTATAATATATGCGGATTTGTGTGTTCCTGTGGTATCTGTGAACTCCATGCACAGTGATTGACTTGGGAACCATAAGCTAGACAACAGGAAAGAACAAAAGGCAAGTCTGTGATATCTGCATTCAAATCCTGTTACTTTGTAAGGAAACCATCTATGAAGAATGGAACCTGCCTGTGGCGCATACTCCATCTATGTTTTGTTATTTTTCTAGAACTTTCATGTGTACTAACAGATTTGTGCTGTGAAGATGCAATGAGGCCCCGGGCTCAGGGTCTGGCATGCAGTAAGTGGGTAATAAACGGGTGCTGGCCTGATCTGATCCACACATTTCTCCTTGCTTGCTGTCTTTCCAGTTGGACATGCCCTGTTGTGCCTCTGAACAAGGAGCTACCAGGCTCCTGCCATAAGGTGTTGGTCTCCTCTAGTCACTGATACAGGAAGGGGGCTAGATCTAAAGTCAGCTCAGACGGTTATGCTTATTGATGATGTGACTGGCCTGTGAGATCCTTCCTGCCTGACCCTTCATTAGGAGGATGTCAGCAGTATGTAACTCGTATTGTTAGTAGTTAAAAAGCTGAAAATTTTTTTTTTTTTTTTTTTTTTTTTTTTTTTTAAAGATTTTATTGGGGAATTGGCGGAGGGGAACAGACAAGTTGCTATCTTTTTGTTCTTCAGTTTAGTTGCGGAGGATGTTGCTTCACTGTTGGTATCATCATTGCGCTCTTCCCGGATGAGGCAGATCGGTCGCTGGCCTCTGGATGTCGCTCACCGCGGCTATTGGCAGCTCACGCTGGCTGCGGGCCGCTCACGCTGGCTGCGGGCCACTCACTGTAGCCTATGGCAGCCCACTGCAGCAGGGGCTGCAGCCCACACCATCACCGGGGCTCGCACAGCTCAGCTCCAGGTGGAGCTGTTAGCTGTAGAGGGCAGTGTCACTGGCCCTCATGTGGGATCCGAACCGGGGCCGCTGGCATCCCAAAACCAGCGCTTAACCAATGCGCCACTCGGCCGGCCCAAAAAAAAAAGCTGAAAATTTTTAATAACTGGATTGGCTGGATTTTTTATCAGTCCACAGATGTCTCAAATAAATTGATTTTTTTTTAATTTATTTTTTTTTTTTTGAAAGCTGAGCCCTTCTGCCACCTGTTGGCAGCTCAGCAGCAGCTCAGCTCAGGCCAGGCATTGAACTGCTGTTGCTCAGAGCTCAGCTCGCACTCTTGAGCAAGCTCTTAACCAACTGAGCCACTCAGCCGGGCCTCAAGAAATTGATTTTTATGTGTCTACCCTCTGCAATTTATTTGTGCCAGTGCATCATAAATCTGATGAAACTGGATTATGAAATAACTGAAGCCTCTTCTATTTGCCCAGCTTCCTGAATTGAAAATGCCCTCCAATGTGACTAGTTTGCACAATTATTTTTTTTTTTACTTAGAAGTTAGGGAGAGTCTTCCAGATAAATGTGTCCATCCTTCTTTGGGTTCAAGATGTGTGTGCCACCACAAGCCAAGTCAGAGCCGGGGAGCTGAGAGGCCTGCTGTCCTGCAGTATGCAGGCCTTTTGCGCCTGGCCGTGTGTCTGCTGCACAAAGCTGGTGTGGCCTCCTAGTTCCGAAACTCAAATGGCTGCGTTATTCTCTGCTGGGACACCTCAAGATTTTTCAGGACATAGAAATGCAAATTAGATTGTTTTCTGTCCCTTCTGAAGATTGTCACCCTTTGACATAATAGAGTGTCAGTGAAGCCTGACAAGGAAACGGTGACACTGTGACATGTCTCCCAGAGGGGAGAAGCCCCGGCACAGCTCGGTGAGAGGAGGACATTTCTCACTAGTTGGAAGCATGCCAGCTCATTTGTCAGGGCAGCTCCTAAAGGACACTGGAGCTACTGGGCCTTTACATAACTTGACTCTGGGCAGCTTTCGTGGGTGCATCTGAGCATGCTGGGGGCTCCCCAGTTCAGCCTCCTTGGGTCTGTTTTCAGTTTTAAATGGTTCTGCAAGGTCCTTTAGAGGTTCAGCTTCATGGGAGGGCTTTAACTGTATTTTTATTTTTTTATTTTTTATTTATTTTTTATTTTTTTTGAGGGCATTGTCACTGGCCCTCATATGTGGGGACCAAACCGGGGCCGCTGGCTTCCCAAGCCAGTGCTTAACCACCGGCCACTCGGCTGGCCCTTTAACTGTATTTTTAAACCTGTGTGTTTGACTTTAAAGTCTCTCTGTTGCTAAATAATCACAATGAAGAAATTGAGATGAAACTGAGAGTAAGCTTTTCTAAAATCTGAAAACTGAGTGGGGAGTGCAAAGAGATATCCCTAAACTCATACTTGCATGTATGAGTGTGAGGCAGTTTTGTTTTTTTTTTAAATTATGCTTTTGGCTCCATCTAATAGCATGTTAATTAAACATGTGAGAGAAGTGGTGAGAAGAGTCAGCGGCTAGTCTAGTGGAGAAAAGCAAGGGGCTTTGATTTCAGGTCCCAGGATTCATACCCAGCACGCAGCCCAGCCATGCTCGTCTGTATAAGGTGGCAGTGGTGGTGTTACTTTACTTCATGGGGCAGTTCTGATGATGAGAAGGCTCAGCTTGATCAGCACGGTGCCTGGCACATAGTAAGAGCTCAGCAGCCCCTCAGGTGTCAGCTTTCCTTCCCATCCCATAGATGCCACTTATCGAGAGCACTTGGCAGCTCTGGCCGCCCCCTGCTGCCAGAGTTCATTCTCAAGTCTACGGAAGAGTGCGTCTGCCTGTAAAATGTAAGACCGTGATACCCTCTGTGGGAAAATGACATGGTCAGTCAGAATGGAAGGGCTATCTTAAGCTAATTTAACCTTCTCTTGATCCTAATTGGGCCTTAGCTCATTCATGGGCATCTGTAAAATTTTTTTCCCTCCTTTTTCTGTCACAACCATTATCCTTAATTACCAGGAAACCAGAGTATTGAAAGGCTGTAATGTGGAAGTCCCTTGGGGTAAGGAAGATATTTCCAAATTTGATTGAAAGTTTATGTTCATGAATATATGTATCTTGAATGTTGATAGTGCTGTAATCAAACAAAATCAAAAAGAATCCTTAAGATCAAGGCCAAATGGAACCCAATGTCATTGTGCTTTCCATTTTCTTAAAGCTGTAAGAGAGATGGCCGGCAGAGATGAGTTCAAGGGCTGATGCCAGCTCACTCCGTCCCCTCGAGGCTGCCTTTAGGAAGGCCAAAGGTCAAGGAGGTGCTTGGGAAGACCTCGCAAGCGGACAGGAAGGGGTTGTCAGTTTCTGCCCATACCTGATTCATGCAGATATCTTGATGCCTTGGAAGGTTTACTCCTCAGTTTTAGCCTCTCATCTTGTTTCCTTTCCTTATCCCCTGCAGATTTGGGTGAGGAAGACAAGTGACAGCACCAAGATGAGGATTTACCTGGGCCAGCTTCAGCGCGGGCTCTTTGTGATCCGACGGAGGTCAGCGGCTTGACTTTCTACGGTTCTCTACTTCCCGTCACCTTTTTTCAGGAGTGGTGTTTTGTTTTGTTTTGTTTTCTCCTTACTAGAAAGTTTTTAACTTGGGACTTGCTCCTTGGCCTTGGAAAACAGAGAACGCTCTGGTGGATTCTGCGAGGCACTTTTGTAGCCAGCCACCTCCATCTTTGTTTCATTCTTTCCTGCCTCGACTTCTTCCAGCCATCAGTCACCATGAGACTATGCAGGAGTATTGGGCCTTTGATTGACTTATTTCTTTATTTTTTTGCTTTGTGTGTGTGCTTTTTAAAGCCTTGTTTGAATTTGAAGGGACCTCCCTTTTTATTAATTATCTTTAGTTCTTTCTACCGTGAAGAGGAACAGAAAGGGATACTCTCTACGGTGCGGTTTCATGTTTTAAATCAGATTAGTGGATCACAGAGCTACTCCCCTTGTCGAGCCCAATTCACTGTTTCCCCAGGAGCGTGGGGCAGAGGTCCTAGCAGAAAGAGATTAATTCTCCTGGCTCTCAGCCTTCTCAGAGAAATAAATGCCTTGCGTAACATCTGGCGCATGCCATGCGTTCCACGGGTGAATGGACAGACACATTTGCCCGGGGGACTACGTGCACTGAAGTAATTGGGGCTGGGGGAAGGCGCCATTTCATAGTTGTAATGTGCTGAAGGTACCATATTTCAAATTATTTAATGCAAGTGGTTTATTCATACACATTTGTTCTAGCTCAAGCTGGCAAGGAGTGGTCATTTCAGACGTTTTCATTTGTAATTCACTGCTCTCCCCTGCTCTCAGGTCGGGGAAGCGGCGCCTGCCGCAGGCTGACTACCTGGCTTGTCTGTGGAAGGTGGGGAGGTGAGACTGGTGGTACCATAATCAGTGGTCTACAGACTCGCACTCATAACTCAAATTGCACTGTTCTCACCGATGTCATTGTCGCACATTGGTCATTCCAAACCCATGGAACCCTGTTGCTCGGCCTCCCAGGCTCCCAGGAGGTCTGGCCCAGGTCGAAGACAAAGAAAGCTCTGCCGTGGCTGCCACTGAACGTACACTCTTCCTAATGAATCCTCGTGAAACAGCCCCCCCTGCACCCCTTGCTCCCTTCCCCTCATTCCTATAACTAGAGAAATGGATTCATTGGTGGGGGTTTTTATATTATGGTTGCCACCTTATGATGTTTATAAAGTATTTGGGGTTAGAGCAGTGTTAGCAACCAGTAGACTTTACACATCCTAGGAAATCTCTAAGTAATTCCCTTGGTCCGCAGTGATTCCCCTCATTTTGTCTCTTGATGAACACACCCCAAAGCAAGTCTGGGGCTGTGATGACGAGTAAATCACCTTCCCCAAAGTCCTGGCTTCAACAGAGACCAAACCTTACTGACTACTCTGACTTGTACAGATAGATTTTTGTTTTAATTTATAATTTTTTTTTTCTCCTCCTGGTGTTGGAGTCTCATTTAGAAAACAGGATAAATGATGCTGTTTATCAGAAGTTGCCTAGGCCTTCTGTGTTCCTTCTCTGCCCTGAATCCCCCATTGTTAGGATGTTTACTACAGGGAACCAAGTCCGCAGTAAACGGGCTTCACCTTTTGTTTCTTCTCAGCGGCCTTGGCTCTAAGAGAGGCACTCTTGCTTGCGTTGTCACTGTGGTGTGTGTAACATCCCATAATATCAGGTAGCTCTTGGTTATCTTCTAGTGCCCTGTGATGGAAATTATTGTGATATATTTAGTGTGTGTTTCCATCGAAGGTTTTTGTGTTTTTGTTTTAATGATTGTATTAACTTGTCTTCCTAACAGCACACCAAAGTTTGTTTCTTTCTGTAAAGGATTGTATTGGTAACTATTGGGGGTTCAGCATGGAAGCAGCAACAAGTTGCCTTTTTCCCCTCACCTTGTCTGGTGGCACCTTCAGGCTTTTGTGAAGTTAACTCTTTGAAGACCAGGAACGGGACACTTAGCCATTTCTGTAAATGTGAGGGTGTTTGCAGCCACGCGTAGTTAGGCCTGGTCTCGGCCCCATCACTGCCTCCTGTGCCTCAGTAATCTCACAACCCTTAACATCCTGATTGGGTGAAAATGGAGGAAAGTGCGAAGTGAACTTGAGAACACAGCACAGTAAATTATATTCCTGATCTCAGGTTTAATTTTTTATTTAGTTACTCCAGAAATGAAAACTCAGCATTTCAATCACTCCGACAGGCCCCTGTAGTGACCATGGTGACAGAGTCCCCTTATTAGGAGGTGGAGGAGCTTTTGTGATGGGCAAAGCTAACTTTAAGTGGAAAACAGACTTCGTGATTCCTGAAGTAAGAGGGGGCCGGCTTTTAGCCCAGGTGTCCGTTCTTATTCCAAAAGGCCTTTGTGTCTCACCAGACCCCAGGGCACCAGATGAATTCCCAAATTTAAACTATTTCCTGCAAGTGATACATCCGAGAAACATTGGTCCAGACAGTTGTGACCAAGAACCTGTACGTGTGTGATTCTGAGCAAGAACCTATGTGTGTTTCGCATGAGGCGTTTGCCTCAAGGCTTATACACAGTATTTGCTGTGGATGTGTCCCAATATTTATTTTACCTCTTGGGAGTTTTGTGTGTCCCCTCCTCCCTGCTCCCTCTGTCCCCAAGCCAGTGTCCTCTTGAACAGTTTCCATATTTCTGTAGCCATACCAAAGCCAGGATGTTTTTATTCATTTGGATACCAGTATTTATGGATGTGTAACTACCTAACATAACTTAATTTTTTTTAAAAAACTTCTAACTGGGGCCAGTATAAAATGCCAGAGGCTCATCTGCAAATCAAACTACTTGTATTTGTGTGCGAGATCCTGTGTTCAGGATTGGGTGGCTTTTCTAAGAGGAATATTGGGGGGAGGGGGTTGGTTGCATTTTTTTAACCTAACTTGGGGGGGGGAATCCTATTTTTTACAATATTTTATTTTTGTTTTCTAGTAACATTTCCTTTTAGCCTTGAATTTTTACTAAATTTCCTCCTCATTTAAAAATCTTGTTTCTAATCTGGGAATTTGAAATCTCGGTACTTAGTGTTACACCAATTTTTTCCAAAGAGTTCAAACCACTTTAACACCAGAACATGGTAAAAAAATTTGCAGCCATTTCAAGCAGCTGGTGGGCCTTTTATACAATAACATCATTAACTGGTACCATTAAATGTCCTGAGAGGTGAATGTAAAATGTAAAAAGTATAGGTTGTTTGTTGTTTTTTTTTTTTTTTGTAACAATAAACTTTCAAAGAGAAAACCAGCACGAATTCTGTGTTATATCCATTGACTAGATAAATGATTGAAATTTCGGTTCTCCCTCCAGTGAATGTGGGGGAAGGAAGTTGGGGAGACGGGAGGGGTGTCCTAGACATTTGCTCGTTATAAAGAGTAAGATGTAGAATGATGTCAAAGACTAACCCTCAGTTTTGTAAAGAGCAGCCAAGGGTGTTGACCCTTAAATAAAGTGTACTCTCTTCTTGTTGGAGAGGATAAAAAAATCTGATTAAAAATTGAGTAAATAAAATTAACGTTGGATAGGGAATCTTGTATTTCTAATTATTAACGTATGGACGTGAAAGTTGGACATTGAAGAAGATTGACAGGATTCAAATGGATTCATTTGAAATACAGTGTTGGAGGAGAGCTCTACAGCTAACTGGACCACCAGAAAGACGGAACAAGTGGGATCCTAGAGCAAATTAAACCTGAGACACCGATGGAAGTAAAAATGATAAAACCGAAGCCGTTCTGCTTTGAGCGCGTCATGAGAAGGCAGGTTCTTTGGAAAAGACACTAATGCCAGGAAGAATAGAAGGCAGCAGGAAAAGAGGAAGCCCGAATATGAGATGGGTGGACTCTTATCCAAGAAGCCATAGGCACATGTCTACAGGAGCCGAGCCGGACTGTTGAGGACAGGACACTGTGTACTTCACTCTTCATGGGGTCGCCAGGAGTTGGAGCCAACTCAGCGGCACACAGCCCAAGAAGAGCCGTAAGGTAAACCTGTGCGATTGAGTGTGTTGTTCGTTTGGTACTCTAGAGCAGTACCTCCCAATCTTACCCAAAACCATAGCATTTCCCAGCTCCCTGGGAGTAACTGATGAGGCTGCGTGCTGCCCCGGTGACTGGCCTGTTGTGCTGGTAACCCAGGTGTGGCACACCCATTGGCAAGGGCTACTCTAGGCTTTGGATAACGGAGAGGGGTGTAACAGCACTTACACAGCGAAGTGCACAATTCTTAATTGTAGACATTGTTGAGTTTTCTCAAAGTGAATGTAACCAGCACCCAGATCAAGAAATAGCAGCAGTGGCAAACACAAGCCCTTCGGGCTTCCTTCCGGTTATTCCTCGTCGCTGGGGTAGCTGCCAGCCTGACTAGTTTTCTCTATGTCATCACCTTAACCTTCAAGCTCTTGAGTTGCTGAGTCCTTCCCGTGTTCTATAAGAGCCAAGTCCCTCGTGTAGGCTAGGGGCCAACCAGGCATGTAAGAGCTGTCAGGAAAGGAGGTGGCTAAATGGGGGGAGCCCAAACTCAGATTCAGGCCAACCCTGTCTCCCTCCTTTGTTAACAAGGCAGGTGGGGCTTGTCCTTGATGTTAATATCTGCCTTTTGTTGAGTACTCAGGATATACACTGGGGGTGTCGAAAAAAATGTATACAAGTGGACACTTTGGTCAGTGTTGCTCAGGCAGTAGTTCGCCGTCATCAGGCATGCCTGGATGCTGATGGGAACCACTTCGAGTATCTCTTGTCATTGCAGAAGTCAAACGGGACTTCTATTCATCTTTTATTATCAGTATATTGAGTATTACAATTTTAATACAGTTTTCCTTTCTTAAAATATATATACATTTTTTTTGGCATTGTGTGTGTGTATATGTGTGTGTATGCTGGGCATGTACTAAATCCTTCCTAGGAGGCATTTTCTCACTTAATCTTTGCAATGATCTGTGTAAGTACTAATACTCCCAAGTTTAAGGCTGACTCATTAATATAATCAACAAGACTTGCTTCTCCTACCAAACCATAGCCGATTACTCTGCCTAGCCATAGTGAGTGCTCCATAAATATTAGTGTCAGTGTTCCTGCAAAATGCTGGGCAAAGAAAGGCAAACTGGTTAATGATAATAGCACCAGTTCCACATGCTGGGCTATTCTCTCGAATTATCTTATTTAAGCCTCATAACTCTGGAGACAATACACTGTTGTTATCACCCATTTTCAGAAGGAAACAGACTCCTTTAGACACAGAAGATGGTTCTGTAACTTCTCCAAGGTCACACACCAAGTGGCTGAGTCCAGATCTTTCAGATTCTAAGCCAGGCTTCCTAACTATTACCCCCTCTAGTTCTTTCCCCAAACCCTTTTTGTTAAAATGACACTCAACATTTTCTCTTTCTTCTTCAGTGCTTCCCTGGGAATTTGTTTTTATCCGCTCTCACCTTGTAGACACACAGACAGAGCAAATTTTGGAGCTGAAAGCACTATTGTTTTCTAGGACCCTTTCCCCTGCCGATAACTCAGGGTTTCTCCCTCGGCAGTAGCGTTGGGAGAGTCGCAGTTACAGGCCAAGAGGTTGCTTTCCTTTGAAAAAGTATGAGTACAGCAGTTTTAAAAAGGAAGGAACCGTTTAGATCAGGGGTTGGCAAACTGCAGCTCGCGAGCCACATATGGCTCTTTGGGTACCTTCCGTTTCAAAAGTTGCTGACCCCTGGTTTAGAATGTAAATCATATAAAGTAGGTTTTGATGAAACCTGTATCTAATAAGCAACACAAAAGCATTCTGAGGAAAACACGTATCTATCTGTTCTTTTCCAGATCACTTTCTTCATTCTTATCAGCGGTGAGTGAGGCAAGGAGGAGATGTAGGAGCCATTGAACTGGTTTCTAAAAATGTAGATGGAGAGCTGGGCACCCCACATCTTTCTGCTGTCTGGGTGTCGGTGGACCTTTTCCTGTCATGTCTGACTGGGGGGGTCACTGATTGGGAGAACACAACAGCTCTGTGTCACCCGTTTCCAGCTGCCTGCTCAGCCCCAGCCTATGTTTAGTTTTTGGGCAGAGGCAGGAATGGAACTAATTTCTGGTCTCTTCCACTAATGTTTGATACACCCCACACCCAATCTTTAGCAAAGTTATAAACACATTTCCTGCTTTTAAAAAGAAGGGTGACTGATTAGCTCAGTTGGTTAAAGCCAGGGTTGCTGGTTCGATCCCCACATGGGCCGCTGTGAGCTACGCCCTCCTTAAAAGAGTTAATTAGGGACCGACCGAGTGGTGCATTGGTTAAGTGCTGGCTTGGGAAGCCACCGGCCCCAGTTCTGGTCCCACATATGAGAGCCAGTGACACTGCCCTCAAAAAAAAAAAAAAAGTTAAGTATTCATTGCAGCATGAAAGCAATGTGTGACCAATGACCATAGCTGTTCCCCAATAAAAAAAAAAAAGATGGGCACCAAGTTACTCTCTTTGGACATGAAAATTTTGAGAAATATATTAGTTTTAGGAACTTTAGTGTTAACCAGAAGAGAGATTTTTTATGAATAACTGGTTATTAAGACAAAAAGATACATACAGTATGTTTAGGAGGATCCCTAAGGAAGTAATGTAGATAAAATAGACCATGGGTACCTAGTTACCTAATCCCTTCCCCCATTTTCTCTGATTTCTGCTCAATTCCCGTAAAGAACCAGATCTAGCAAATAACTAAACTCACTTTACTGGTAGGGGAAGACCAATAATCAGAATCATAAAGGTTTCACCCAGTTCTCAGAAGTGGAGACTCAGCAGTGTGTCCTGGTTTTCTGCAGGCTGATGCTCAAATCTGTTGCCATCACCTCTCTGTATGCTGATGGTGTGGATGGGCAAGGGGTTAAAGTAGGTGCCACTGCAGAGCCAGTTAGGATAGCGCCAGTTGGGCACACACCGGCACTGAAGGTAACAAGGGCCCCAGGCTGGCAAGCCCCTGCAGATAATCAAGAATCACCTGTATTTCACCACCAAGTCTACTAATACATGTTGGAGTGTTTGCCGAGATGCATTTTGGCAAAGCAAAGGCCTTGCTTTAAGCTTTTGCTGCATATGTAGCCATGTGACCATGGGCAATGGAATTTCTGAACCTCAGTTTCTTCATCTGTTAAATAATAGTACCTACCTCAAAGGGTGCTTTTGAGGGTTCTAATACTAGCACACATAGCACTTTGTGCTAAGAGTTCTATGTGTATTACTGAATCCTATAATAACCCTATGATGTAGGTACTATTCCTATTTTGTAGTTAAGGAGGTTGAGAAACAGAGGTCAAGTAACTTGTCCAAGGTCATACTGCCAGTACATGGCGAGCGGGATTCTGAGTCTAGGCGGTCTTCAGAGCCCTGTCCTCGTTCACCGTGCCATACTGTGAGGTGTAGCACAGGACTGGATCATGCCCAGTCTGTAGAGACTGTCCCTTCCACTGCTGCTGCCTTCTGCTTCCTGTCTTTGGATGTTAGTCTAAATGCCAACTCTGGAGACCAGAACAATTTCAGGAAGCTAGTTTAGTGCCATCAGACTATGAAGGTAAAGCTGTTTGTTGGCTGTAGAGATCATGCTAAGCATCCCCTCCTACAAATGGGTTGTGAATGCCCAGTGTGCTGGGTTAAGAAGGATTCTGAGGGGCCGGCCGAGTGGCGCATTGGTTAAGCGCTGGTTTGGGAAGCCAGCGGCCCCGGTTCGGGTCCCACATATGAGGGCCAGTGACACTGCCCTCAAAAAAAAAAAAAAAAAAAAAGAAGGATTCTGAGGCCCAACTTTAGGTAGAGTAGAGGGAAGGAGTGGCTTAATTACTTCCGCCTGCCATGGACAAGGGAACCCATTGTTTTTTTTCTATCCCTGATTTAGCCTGGCCCCTTGATTTTGAAGATGAAAATAGCTGAGGCCTAGAGATATTAAATGACTTGCCCAGGATCATGCTGTTAGTAACATGTGGCTAGAACATGGCTGGGACAATCATTTGAGTACTGACTAGTGTCAGACTATGTTGGGAAGCGTCTCACTTTAGAACCCGGCTAATTTGTTATCTCAGCAGGTTCATCTTTGCCTCTGTTCCTGCAGTAGAGGGGGTGGGTGTCCTGGGTTCAAATCCTGGTTCAGCACGCCATGGACCTTGGGACATTTACTTACCATCTGTGTGCTGCAGTGTAAGAGCGCACTCATTTCCGTGTGCCTGGGACTTCTCCGGTGTGGGCCTTGCAAGTCTTGCTTTCCAAGAACCCCTTTCAGACCCAGGCAAACCTGGTCACCCTACTCAGCTTCTTCCTCTGTAACATGAGGATGAGACTTGCCCATTTTCTGAGGAATCGCTTTGAGAATTCAACTGATTTACTCAGGCTAAAGCACTGAGGACTTGTGCGTGGGATGTAGCAAGGCCTCAATACACGCCAGTTGTTTATTGTCCTGGTTTTCATGATTGCTGGAGCGAAAGAGTCCCCACCACAGAATGGCTTCTTGGAGAGCCTCACTCATCCCAAGCCAGACAGGGCACCTTCCCGTGGTCATCTGCTCCCCTGTAGCCAGTTGTTGGGGATGTTTTTTTTCTTCTACTTAAAATAGTCAATGATGATGAGCTCAAGAATGTGATAGTCACTGCATTTGATTCTATTGACATTTATTGAACATCTGTTGCATGCTAGGTAGTGTTCAAGGCTCTTTTCGGGGATTCAGAGATAAAAGCATGGTTCCTTCCCTGTGGGACAGTGGCGACGGGCAGTCATGGTTGTCAGTAATTCTAGCTCAGTATCGTAGGCGCTACGCTCCAGGCATGGAGAAGGTGGGGCTGGAATGGGGGCGAAAGATAAATAACAGCAGCTGACATTCCCTGAGTAGATGGTTAAGTGCTGCATGTGTATTATCTCATTTATTATTTATTGTAAACCTGGAAGTGGTTATTTCGCATCTGGGAAACTGAGGTTTAGAGAGATTAAGAAACTTGCCTCAAGTTCAGCCAACTTGATTCCAAAGCAGGTCTTGCTGACCCGAAGTCCATATTCTCATTAACCTTGAATGCGTTACAGTTTCTTCCAACAGAAAATAAAATTCAGGCTTGGCCTGAAAGCTAGGTAGGCTTTCGGCCGTGTCTATGGCTAGAAATGAGAATTTCACCCAGAGGAAATGGCTTGAGCTAAAGGACAGAGGTGGGGAGTGGAGGGCATGTTTAAAAAAATTAAATAAGCGTGTGTTCAACCATAAACCTGGATGAACGAGCTTGGAACTTTCAAAATCAGTTTGCTCCCCAGCCCACTGTCTTTTGTCCTTCCACACCTTGGGCTCACCTTCCTTTCCTGTCTGTCTTTCTCCTTTCTTCCCGCTTCCCCTGGCCTACTGTCTCCCCCTTTTATATCGCCAGTGCGGTGGCTCGTGGCAGTCCTGCAGTGACGCTTTTCAATTTCACACTTACATGCTCCTGAAAGTATTCGTAAACTAACTCGTATGTAAAACCAATAAAGGGCTACAGCACACATTTCTGTTAGATAGTAATTTTATTTGACTCCCTTCTGCTTTGATCATTCTTTCAAACGTGGTGCCCTGACCTTACCAGGAATCCCAGCACGGTGGGGCTCTGTGGACATCTCAGGAATGAACCAGCGCCCCCATTTGTTGTTGTGCCCGGGCGAGTGCGAAATACCTTTTATACATTAGTATTATTATTTTTTTAATTAATTAATTTATTTTTTTAGCTGAGCCATCCTGCCACCTGTTGGCGGCTCAACGGCAACTCAGCTCGGGCTGGCATTGAATGCTGTTGCTCAGAGCTCAGCTCGCACTCTTGAGCGAGCTCTTAACCAACTGAGCCACTCGGCCGGCCCTTTTATACATTATTTAATACACTCAACAGCCATATGGTGTATGTCTTAATGATGCCCATTTTACAGATGAGGAAATGAAGGCTTGGAGGAGGTCAGAGTGTTAACCTCCAACCACTTGATACACTTCCTTTTCCCATTGGCTTCCCCCATCCCACCATAAACTGCCAGAGTATGTAGGATGCGTAGTTGTCATCTGAGCCAATGCCCTCCATTTTTTGCCTATGAAACAGACACTGAGAAGGGAGAGGACTTGCCACGTCTGTTTAATGGTAGAGCAGAAGCTAGCACCCAGGTCTTGCTACTCTCAGCCCAGTGACTGAGAAGAATTCAAGCCTCGAGGCTGAAGGGCTTGGATTTAAGGCTTGGGGTTGAATTTCAATCCCTCAGTTTCTAAGCTGTGTGACCTTAGGCAAGTTCAGGTAACCTCTCTGGGCTCCAGTTTCCTTATCTAGAAGCTGGGTGTAATGATAGGAGCTACCTCCGAGGTTTATTGTGAGGGTCAGATGAGGTCATTCAAAGCAGCCAGAACAATGGCCCCCCTGCTTGAAACAGGCCTTAAGTAGCTCTAGTTCTTTCCCCCCACATTGCTGGCTGCCCTTGTTAGACACCTTTGTTATTTTAGGAGTTGGCTGCCCCACCTGCTCAGGTCTCATCATGCCTTGAGGGCTAAGCCCATAGCAGCCTTCCAAGGATACCCAGGCCCAAGGGCAAGCCACCCGAAGCCACTAGCCACGCCTTGAGACTGAAGACAGGCACAGTGCAGGCACTGTCTTTATTGATACCTCACTAGAGAAGAGTGTGGATTGCTGCCCCCTGGCTGGGTTGAGAAACCTGGACTGAGCAGGGGAAGACAGGGACTGGATCACCCCTGGCTCTCAAATCCCCGGGGACTAGTATACTGTAGGCACACACTAAATGCTTAATGAATGAATGAGTGGTTGGCTGTTGCCTCATCACTGCTCATGGCAGCATATTTTATCTCTTTCTAATATCAAAGTAATAAATATGGGCACAGAATACAGTAGTCCCCTGCTTTCTCCCTCATTTCCCCTCCCAAAAGCAACCATTTCACCTCTTTGAGCTGATTATTATGATTTTTAAAGATTTTATTGAGGAATTGGGGGAAGGGAACAGCGTTGGGGAATCGGGGAAGAGGACCAGATAAGTTGCTGTCCTTTTGTTCAGTCTAGTTGTGGAGGACGTGGCTTCACTGGCCCATGTTGATATCATCATTGCGCTCTTCCCGGATGAGGCAGATCAGTCAGCGGCCATTGGACGGCCGCTCAGAACGGCTCACGGCAGCTCACGAAAGCAGGCCAGTCCCACTGCAGCTTATGCCATCACAGGCGACTCATGGCAGCCCAGCTCCAGGTCGAGCTGTTGTTCACCATCTTAGCTGTAGAGGGCGCGCATCACAGGCGCTCATGTGGGATCCGAACCGGGGCCCTGCTGCTCAGAGCTGGTGTCCTAAGCCAATTCCTAACCAACGCACCACACGATTAGCCCTGAGCTGATTATTTTCATATTTAACTTCTATCTATACTTATTGCTGAGGCTACATATTCCAGTTCTAGGCATTGTCTATTTAATTCCCACTATGGAAGTCATCTCCTACTTTCCCAATATAGTTATTTCATAATTTTGATTAGGTCAGTATTCATTGTCTGCATTATTAAGACCATGATAAATGTCGTCACAGCTGGGCCACGTTGTCACCTATGATTGCATTTCCATGGCAGTGTTCGCCCCAGGAGTTAACAATTGTCTTGTATTTTTTCTCATTTTTGTTTGCTTGATTTTATACATAGAGTAAAACTTTGGATTGCTAGTAACTTCGTTTGCGAGTGTTTTGCAAGACGTGCAAACGTTTCTAATACATTTTAACGTGGTAAATAAGCAATGTCTTGCAATACGAGTAGTTTGTTTCTGGAACGGATTATGCTCGCAAACCAAGAGATTACTGTGTTTCCTAGGAATTCGACCTCACATCCTTCAGCCAGTGTCTAAATTCACCCAAGACTCCCAGATACACCAGGCTTTCCATTGATGGCAGCAGTGTGAGAAAGCCGCCTACCCGGGGACCCTGACTCGCTCCACTCTGGCTGGCTTGCGTGGCACCCCCACCCCCGCCCCAGCCTGGCACTCAGCAGCCCCTCTGGGGCCTTCCGTCAGCATCACACTGGAGCTCTTCTGTACCCCTCCTCAGGTTTGGGTCCCCATTTCTTGTTCCTCTCGTCATTGTGTTTCTCTACTGCCCCATTTTGGTAAAACCCATTTTGCAGTAATTTACCAAGCAGGGTTGAAAATAATTTTATACCATTCACTTACTTCATTGGTAGTTTGGCTGATAGAACTATATATTTTTAATAACTGGAATTTAGGCCCATACATTTCCAGGATTGAAAAGGCTCGCTAAGTAAACTATTGGGTTGTCGGAAAAGTCATGGCGTATTTTTTTCTGTTTTTCATTGCAAAAATGCATCATGGCTTTCCCAACAACCGAGTATATTTCAACTGGGCTCCCCTTTACTTTCCCTCCTCATCTAGACTTTCCTCGTGCTGCTGCTTCATTATTCTCAGCTCTCTCCACTGTCAGTTTTAAGATTCAGGTTTAAAAAAAAAAAAGTTACTTTCCATCTTCTAAAATTTGGCTCTTTCCTCCTCCAATGCTCTCTCCATTACAATGGGTTTAATTCTAGCTTGGAAATAATTTTCCTTCATGATTTTGAAGGCATCGTTTGTTGCTTTCTAGCTTCCAACGCTTCCCTTAGAAGTCTGAAGCCATTCTGATTACTGCTTCTTTAATCTGACTTAAAACCAATTTCCCCTTCTTTATTGAGATATAATTAACATGTAATATTGTATAAGTTTAAGGTGTACAGCATGATTTGATATATGTACCGGGGGTGCCAAAAAATGTATACACGTGGACACTTTGGTTAGCGTAGCTCAAGCAGTAGTTCACCATCATCAGAAGTGTCTGGACGCTGATGGGAACCACTTTGAGCACCTCTTGTCATTGCAGAAGTCAAACATGGCTTGTATTCATCTTTTGTTACCGGTATATATTGAGTATTACAATGTTAATAGTTTTTTTTTCCTTTTTTAAAATGTGTGTACGTTTTTTTGGCACCCTCTGTCTATTTTGCGACATGATTACCATAATAAGGTTAGTTAACATCCGTCACCTCAGTAGTTACCATTTTGTGTGTATGTGGTTGAGACCTTTTAAGATCTACTTTCTTAGCAACTGTCTGGTGTACACTACAGGATTGTTCATTAGAGTCCCCATGCTGTCTGTTACACCCCCAGCATTTATTTCTCTGATAACTGGAAGTTTGTACTTTGACTGCCTTGACCCATTTTCCTCACTCTCCTGCCCCTGACAACCACTAATCTCTTTGTTTCTGTGAGTTCTTTTTTTTTTTTTTTTTTTTTTTAGATTCCACATACAAATGAGATCATATATAGTATTCGTGTTTCTCTGGCTTATGCCACTTAGCCTAATGCCCTCAAGATTCATTAGTATTGTTGCAAATAGTAGGATTGTGTGCTTTTTTGTGGCTGAATAATATTCCGTTGTGTATATATGTACCTCATTTTCTTTATCCATTCATCCATCATCAGATGCTTAGGTTATTTCCATGTCTTGGCTATTGTGAATAATGCTGCTATGAACATAGGGGTGCAGATAGCTCTTCAAGATGGTAATTTCATTTTCTCTGGATAAATACCCAGAACTGGGAATGCTAGATTACATGGTAGTTCTATTCTTAGTTTTTTGAGGAGCCGCCATACTGTTCTCCATAGTGGCTGTACCTTTTTATATTCCCACCAACAGTGCACAAGGGTTCCCCTTTCTTCCCATCCTCTCCAACACTTGTCATAGCTTGTATTTTTGATAATAGCCATTCTAACAGGTATGAGGCAATACCTTATCGTGGTTTTGACTTCTCTGGTAATTAGTGACCTTGAGAACCTTTTCATATACTTGTTAGCCAGTTGCATATCTTCTTTTGGTGATCTGACTTTAACAGCTCTGGAAACTTGTAGGATCCCTGGTGTTTTGAAAGTTAGTGATGATAGACCGTTGGTGTGGACCCATTGTGCTAAGCAGTTCATGGGCTTTTGCAGTTCTGAAAATGTGTGCTCATACAGTCTGAGAATTAAAATACACACACATGCGCACACTCGTGGGTGCACGTGTGCTACATGGATGTGGTGGCAAGCCTCCAAGACGGCCCCAAAGCTCCCTGCCTCCTGATAGTCATACCCTTATGCAGCCTACTCTCAGTACTGGACCAGGGTTGGGCTCTGACCACAAGCATACAGGCAAAGTCATGATAAATTTGCTTCTGAGATTGTGTATAAAAGACATTGTGGCTTCTGCTGTTTTGGTGTCTCTCTCTCTCTCTCTCTCTCTCTCTCTCTCTCTCTCTCTCTCTCTCTCTCTCTCTCTCTCTCATCACTTGCTTTGGGGGAAGCCAGCTACCATGTGAAGGAGTACTATGGGGTGGCCCATGTGGCAGGGAACTGAGGCGTCTGCCGATAAACAGGAAGCACATCTCCCAGCCCCAGTTCAGTCTTCAGATGCAACTGTGGCCCCTGCTGACAGCTTGACTAAGTTTCTCCCAGATTGCTGACCCTCAGAAACTGGGGACGAGAATAAATGTTTGTAATGATTCGTACATGCTGCTGAGTAATAGAGACAGTAGATTATGATTAATAGGTAACTCATGTAATGGATGGTCTCCCCTCCATTTTCTCTGTTCTGTCAGGGATCTTTGTTACTTGGATAGCAGACTTCCTGTAACAGTCTTCAAGTTTTCTTTTATATCCTATTTCCTATTTCTGTCTTTTTACTTTCTGTTCGGGGAGATTTCCTTACTTTTATTTTCTAAAGTTTCCGTTGAGTTTCACTTTTGCTCTTTCATTAAAAAAAAAAAAATTTTTTTTCAAAGCTGTTTTCATGATTTCATTTTTCATCCCTTCTTTTTTTTTTTTTTTTTTTTTTTTAAAGCAGTATCTTGTTCTGGAGCCCTTTAATGCAGAGACCCTTTGTTTTACCTTCTCTGGAGAAGAGACCTCCAGTCTTTCGCCAGGTTGGGAGCGGGGCAACCGTGCTGCACGAAGGAGGGCAGCAGCTCTGGGGGACTGACAGCTTCTTAACCGAATTGCAACCGTCCGCCTTCTTTTCTAGAGGTACCTGCGTTTATGATTCTCAGCCTGGCTCAAGATTTTGTTATTGTTTTTTCACCTACCTTCAGCTTCTACAGTTTGATTTTTTCCTTACCTGTTCTCTCCTTTTTGGTGAGTTTAAGTCCTAAAGTAAAGTAAAAAATACCTATATAGTTGTTTTAGCAGGATGTCATGGGAAAAAGAAAAAAACAGGTGTGCCTATTTTACCAGTCCTCTTTACCCCAACCCTTTATGCTTTGCCTGCCCCCACCTCTCTCTGGGACTTTCTGAGACTCCATCGAGCTTTTTTTTTTTTTTTAAAATTTTATTGGGGAACAGCCATGGTCATTGGTTACACATTGCTTTCATGCTACAATGGCATAGTTGACTCTTTTAAGGAGGGTGCAGCTCATAGTGGCCCAGGCGGGGATCGAACTGGCAACTTTGGTGTTATCAGCAACACCCTCCAACAAACTGAGCTAGCTGTTCACCCATCCATTCAGCCTCTTAGTTATTGAGACACTGAAGGGGATATTGGCTTTCTCACAGTCACTGTGGTTCTGAGGTCACAGTCTATGACCAACTGCAGTGAGAGCCATCATCATTGTGAAATAATCAGTACATCCTTACTTATCACAAAGCTGCTGGTTTGTACCTGCATCGCCAGTGGCTTTCAGCTGCACACTTTGACTTCAGAGCTGAGTTGTCAAGATTGAAGAGGAGGAATTCACATACACGCACCTCGAAGGTCCCAATATGTGTATAACACAACGCCTGTGGGTTCACATGCATATATGTGCTCATACTCACATCTCCAAGATGAACCTTCTTGCCAAACAAAACCCACCTTTGGACCGTGGGTAAATTGAGAAGCGTGAAAAATGTTTAGCCTAAAGGATGTTACATATTCATGATGTCTTCAGAGCGAAGCTGTCGGGAAGACTAAGCCACCTGGAACACAGCTGTGAGAGTTCAGTGAGGCATCTTTAAAAATCAGATGCCCATGCAGGGCTGGGAAGAAAATTCAGAAGTGACCTGGCCCAGCCCTCTGCTGCCCATCATAATAAACACGATTTTGGAAATGTCAATTCCATTATTAGCAAGATCAGATTAATATTTAGAAAGTAAAGTACTATCTTACCAGCTTGGATATAATTATATTTTGGGTGATACAACTTTTTTTGAGGTAACACCTTCCATTTTTTTTTTTTTTAAGATTTTATTGGGGAATTGGGGGAGGGGAACAGACAAGTTGCTGTTCTTTTGTTCTTCAGTCGCGGAGGACGTTGCTTCACTGGCCCATGTTGGTATCGTCATTGCGCTCTTCCCGGATGAGGCAGATTGGTCACCGCTCACGCTGTCTACCAGCCACTCACTGTAGCCTATGGCAGCCCACTGTAGCAGGGGCTGCAGCCTACACCGTCGCCGGGGCTCACACAGCCCAGCTCCAGATGGAGCTGTTGTTAGCTGTAGAGGGCAGTGTCACTGGCCCTCATATGTGGGATCCGAACCGGAGCCGCTGGCATCCCAAGCCAGCTCTTAACCAATGCACCACTCAGCCAGCCCCCTTCCATTTTTTTACTACCTATCCATCTTCATGAGATAGGGTTTTGGAAATGGTGATCACATGGCACATTCATCACTCCGCTCCCTGCTTGTACCTGTGGCAGACAATACTAATCAGTCATGGCCCTCATTTTCTCTGGGCCCAGATATGAGTTCTCTGAACCCTCTTCCACACAGTGCTCCTTGCGGCTACTAGCAATTGATGGGGTGGGGTGGCAGACACCAGATGAAACATATAAGCCATTTCTGGTTGGGTCGTTTATCACCAGTCTCAGTTGAACGTGGTCCAGTTCATATTAATTTACCCAGAACTGACCTAAGCATGGTCCAGCCAGAACAAACTATGGCAGAATACTGGCTTTTGTAGCCTAAAATCACTTCAGCGGTTTTGTTTTTTTGTGTGTCACCTCCCATAATTGTCCTGAGTTTTGTTTTAAATTCCAAGGGTTTAAGTGCTTGTGCAGTCACTTTATTGAACTGAATAGCACACTTTAGCCCACTGCGTGTCGTCATCTTTTTATGCTAAACCAGGGGTCAGCAAACTGCAACCCACAGGCTAAATCCAGCTTGCCACCTCTTTTTGTCAATAAAGTTTTATTGGAACACAGCTACACCCATAAGTTTATGCATTGTCCATGACTGCTGTCACATGAAAAGGGCAAAGTTGAATGGTTGCAATGGAGACTGGCCCTAAAAGCCGAAAATATTTACTATTCACCCTTTATAGAAAAAGTTTCCTGACAGGGTTCTAAATGATCATTTGGACCTCTTTTGGCGCTCAGCTATTATCCAATATTTTCTCCATGGTATATTCAGCTCTTTTACTAACTCAATTATACTTTTATCCAGCCCACATTTCTCCATTATATTCAGGGTTCTCCTGAGTAATGTTAAGTGACCCATTGCCTCTCAGATATGCCCATAATAACACTCCCTTCTATTTGTTGAGCACTTACTATAGTCCAGGCAGCGCTAAACCCTCTATGTAAATTAAGTGAACCAAAGTAAGCAATTGGCTTGGCTTAGTATCTGGCATAGGGTATGTTCTCTGTCATTTTTGATTTTTACAATAGCCCTATGAAGGGGTAGGTATTATTAAAGAGTTTAAGTTATTCAGGGTAGCTAAGCTGGTAAGTGGTAGAACTAGATTTCAACTCAATTTGGACTGATTCTGAAACTTGTGACCTTTCCATTAGACTTTGTTATGTTTGTACTAATTTTTCCTGATTTACTTGTTTACTTGTCTAGTAATCTGTCATGCAATTAGAATAATGGGCAGTGTGTGTGTGTGTGTGTGTGTGTGTGTGTGTGTGTATAAAAATATGTATATATACACACATGCACATACAGAGCTGTATATATACACACATATATATGTATTTTTAATGTATAAATGATTATGTGTGTGGTCTGGTGTATTATCTCAGACCTTCCTAATAAATATATAGGGTAGATATTGTTCCCATTTTACAGATGAAGAAACTGAGGCCAAGAGAAATGTCATACAGAGAGTAAGCTGTTTGTTGGCACACTTCTAAGTTGGTATGATTCAAAAAAGTTTATACTACACTTCTATGATATACAACCATGATATGTGGCTGAGCCGTCATTCATTCACCAGTTTCTACAATATGCATTTATGGAGCATGCATGCTGTACAGGGTACTATGCTCAATCCATGATCTGTTTATTTCTGTGGTAAATTCCTTTTCTTAGTACTCACAAACTGTTGAATTGTCTAATGTTTGCTTTTAATTTAGGGTACCTGGTAACAGATGTTTGGGGTTGCATGCTCAACTCTTTCAAAAAAAAAAGAGAAAGAAGTCTAAGATGTTATTTTGGACCTCATTTTTCCCCATATGTGAAATGGGAAAGAAAATACCTATTTGTAAGTCTTTCCATTTTCTAAGTTTATGAGACTTCATACAGTTTACATTGAACAAAGACTGCAAAGTGCAAGTCTGTGGGTAGATGTTCTCTTTGACTTACACAGTGAATTATAAGAAATTGAATTATTTAAAATCTTTTAAAATTGAGAGATTTGTGAGCTTCTCCTGAGTTACCAGCTAACTTTGTGAGACTAACTTTGTTGTCCTACATGGAGACAATGGCTGGAGCTGGGTACAAGCATCTCCCTTTAGGCAGGGCACATGCTCTCCTGGTAATCGGTCCCCATCTTACCTATTATCTCCCCAGCATGGAAGCCCTGCCAGCGGCTGTTTAAAATGTCCCATTGTAGTCATTTCCTTTGCCCTCTGATTTGTAGCTCTCACATTCAAGCAGGAGAGACTTCAGCTGGGTATAAGAACAAACCTCATCTATGAGGTGAATTGTGCTTTGCAGCCATTTGCACTGAATTGATAGAAAACCTTAGCACTCTGATTCTATGTATTTTAAAGGAACTTATCTTTAAATCAAGACAGGACATTTAAAATAAGAATAAATGAAAGAAGACCTATTTTTAATACATGCATATATAATAATAAGACTGTGACACCCACCTACTTGTTGAGGACAAAGTGTTGCCTCTGTAAAGTTATGGGGGGATAGTAATTATGCTCCAAGCCCAGCTTAGGCTCGCTGAGAGGCGAGCTGGTACCTTGGACAGCACCTCTTCTTTGGCGTGGGTTTGTTCTGCAGCGGAAATTCTGTATTTAGTGTGCTCTTAAATTCAAACTTGACTCGGCACTCTTATTTTTTTTTAATGGATGTCACTCCTATAAAGGGGAGCAGTAAATAAGGGAACAGGTAACTTCCAAAGCGTCTATTCTTCAGGACATTTTAATTATTTCCTTTATGTAC
Organism: Aselliscus stoliczkanus; assembly: GCA_033961575.1. Lineage (NCBI taxonomy): Eukaryota > Metazoa > Chordata > Mammalia > Chiroptera > Hipposideridae > Aselliscus > Aselliscus stoliczkanus. The sequence goes on from CM066736.1 coordinate 12,425,388, forward strand.
TTTTTTGGTTTACTGACTGCTTTTTTTTAGAGGACTGAATGGCGGCAGCGGGTTCTTTCTTCTTTCTGAAAGCTACAAAACATTTTGCTCTTGACTTTCTGCGCTGCTGTTTCAATAGTGCCTGGTACCTAGTGAGTGGTCAGTAATGCTCCCAGAATGAATGCTTGTTCCTCCTGCGGTGACATTTGCAATTGCTCATCTCAGTCACAAAAAGCATGGTCCTCCTAATGGGAAAGGGGTAGGACATTTGATCCTTTTCTGGAAAGCATTTTGTTTGGGCTTTCTGAAACAGGCTGCGTTACCTTCCCCTGCCAGCTTTGTTCACAGGGGAAAATGAGTGAAATAAGAGAAGCAGATCTCGCATCCTCCCTCACTCCCAACACACACACACACACACACACGCACACACGCACACACAATGCAATTCAAAGTGTCCTCCCCACAAAATACACAGCACATGTCATCAGCACCAAACTCATTCCTTGAGTCCAGGTCTTTGCTCAAACTTCACATTTAACAAGCCCCTCTTTGACTGCAATCTGGACAGCAGTTAGATCTCATGGGGCCGGGCAGACATCTCCTTCCCCAACCACGCCACTCCATATTAATATCATTTCTCCTTCAAGCTCTTAGCACTCACTCTCTGTACTGCTTACTCGGCAGGTAATCATGCACATCTCTCATTCTGTTATTTAAATCTGTTATTTAAACTTTCCTGTGTTGGCTTCTTTCTCTCTCCAGTGGATCCTATGCAAATTGAGCACATAAGCAATAAGGAAATGTCGTTATTAGCATGGTTCCCTGCACAGAGTAAGCCTGTTCCTTAGTTTATCCCCCCAAAGCATGCTTTGAGGCAAGATTTGGGTCCAGTTAGTTTATTGGGGAGGCGATCCCATGTAACTCAGTGAGGAAGTAGGAAAGTGAGACAGCAAAGGAAGAAAGAGAAAAAAGGAGTGTGACAGAGCGTGGGTTACCACTGTGGGCAACTGGGCACACTCATGTGCTGGGGACCTTTTAAGATAGTATGGTCCAATAGAAATATAATGCAAGCCACAAGTGTAATATTAAATTTTCTAGTAGCCACATTAAAGAAGAGAAACAGAAGCAATTAATAGTGTATTTCATTTAACTCAGTAGATCCAAACTGTCACTTCAGTATATAAACAGTATCAAATTATGTGTTAGTTGATTGAAAATCTCTGGGTTCCTGCCGTGACAGCCTTTTCACCTGAGTTTCGGTCTGAGCATTAAGGACTTCTGTATGTGGTTGTACCGGTCGAGCACGTGACTCTAGAGGGCACCACTTCCCTAAGCTTCCGTAGACTGTGCTAGGTATGACATCCCTAAAGTTGTGCAGTGCCCAACCTGCACAGCTCCTCATGCAAGGGCTGTCAGCCTCCTACTTCTTGATTGTTACTATACTCATCACTTTGGGGAAGGAATAAAGGATTGTTAGAGCAGACATATTCGCTTGGGCTTAGTTACAATATTCTATCCGTTAAGGGTCACAAAACATTTTGAGCACCTGACACCATTTCCCTGGAAGACAGCCTCATGAGTAATCAGCAAAAGCCAGCACCTCCGGGGCCCTGCAATCACTCTGAAGGAGCCAGCTTCACGCTCACAGCTAATTTTAGTTTTCAGTCTGCATAGAGTACCAATGAGGTTTTGCCAAGCACCCTTGCAGAGATGGCTTGGAAGTGGCTTGCCCAGGTTGGGGCTGGGAGCTGGGAAAGAGCAATGCCGGTGGCCCAGCGCTTCCTCTCCAGGGATAGGCTTCCCCGCTCCTCCTTACCCAGACCCTTCTTTCTCCACGGGTCTTCCTCACCTCAGTCACCCACAATGTGTCTGGCTGTAAGAGTCAGGGAACTGCAGATACCTAAGCTCAGTTGCTCAATCCGAGTTATTTCCTTCCTTTTCCATTTGTTCCTCTATGGTGGGCAACAAACCATGCAAGTATAATCGAATTGGTCTGATTGGTGGCTTCTAGAAAAAAAAAATCAAAGCAGTTTGCAGGAAGGAAGTTATGGGAAGAATTGAAGACAAAATTGGAAAGCAGCTCAGACATCAAGCGCTCCAGCCATTTCCTGTTATGGATGGCGAGCAGGAGGATCAGAGGGGTTGAGGAGCTCATTGAAGGTCACACAGCAGAGGATTGAGCAGCAGAGGATTTCGCTTCCTTTGTGGAAGAAACTGTCTTATTTACCTCCCCAGCTGCATTGTGTCTGACACATGGTTTCCATTCAACACCTGTTTGTGGAATGAACGGATGCACTGTCCACATATATAATTATATATGTTCACATTATATGTAATGTCCACATTGCCTAGAGCCCAAAAATACATGCTCTTTTTTTTTTTTTCCTGATGAGCCATCCTGCCACCTGTTGGCAGCTCAGTGGCAGCTCAGCTCGGGCTGGGCATCGAACTGCAGTTGCTCAGAGCTCAGCTCGCACTCTTGAGTGAGCTCTTAACCAACTGAGCCACTCGGCCAGCCCAATACATCCATTTTTTTCATGTATCCATGTAGCGCGCATTTGTTGGTTTTGTGAATCCAGCATCCATTACCTCTCCCGCTTCTACAACATCCCTCCTCCATGATGGGGGAGCCTTGTGATCCATGGATGGCTAATCAAAATATTCCATCCCAGCCATTGAGATTTGTTCAACAACTGACATGTGATCCAAGCCAGACCAATCACGAGAACTCAGCTTTGGGACTTGCTTCTGGCTATGCCCTCACCTACAAGAGAATGAAGCCAATACAGAGGAAAGCAGAACCAAGAGCTGGAGAGAGCAAGGTCAAGTTTTTTTTGTTTTGTTTTTTTTTTTTTAAAGAATTTTTATTGGGGAATTGGGGGAGGAACAGCGTTGGGGAATCGGGGAAGGGGAACAGACAAGTTGCTATCCTTTTGTTTTTCAGTCTAGTTGCGGAGGACATTGCTTCACTGGCCCATGTTGGTATCGTCATTACACTCGGTCACTGGCCTCTGGATGGCCGCTCACTGCAGCTATTGGCAGCTCACGCTGGCTGCCGGCCACTCACTGTAGCCTATGGCAGCCCACTGCAGCAGGGGCTGCAGCCTACATCATCGCCGGGGCTCACGCAGCCCAGCTCCAGGTGGAGCTGTTGTTAGCTGTAGAGGGCAGCGTCACTGGCCCTCATATGTGGGATCCGAACCAGGGCCGCTGACATCCCAAGCCAGCTTTTAACCAGTGTGCCACTCGGCCTGCCCAAGGTCAAGTTTTGGTGATGGCGTTTGATCACCAATATCTGTGTATATCTAAAGCCAGTGCTCCTTGGATTTTTTTAATGATGCGAGGTGATAATCCCTTTTTTAAAAAAATGGGCCTGCCAAGTGGCTCAGTTGGTTAAGAGCGCTAGCTCTGAGCTACAGGGTTGCCGGTTTGATTCCCACATGAGCCAGTGAGCTGCGCCCGAGCTGAGCTGCTGCTGAGCTGCCTGCAGGCGGCAGGATGGCTCAGCTGGTGACAGCATGTGTTCCTAACAGCAAGGTTGCTGCTTTGACTCCCATATGGGATGGTGGGCTGTACACCCCTCACACCTCTCACCCCTCTCACCCCCGCCCCCGCAACTAAGATTGAACACAACACCTTGAGCTGAGTGGCCGAGAGCTGCCTACGGGCAGCCGGATGGCAACTGGACTTGGAGCTGAGCTAGCTGTGCCCTGCACAACTAAGGTTGAAGGACAACAACTTGGCTGTTTCCCTTCCCCAATTTCCCAACACTGTTCCCCTCCCCCTATTCCCCAATAAAATCTTTAAAAAACAAAACAAAAACAGATAGGTTTTTATCATTTGCATCTGAAACCAAATGACAAGTAAATTAGCTTTGAAGCACCCTCAGCAACCTGCGGATTAATTGGTACCTTCAGCATCTCCTATTGTCTGGATGTTCACCCTTCCTTGAGCTAATGGAATGGGGTCTGTCTCCAGCCTCAGGGGTTAAGCCTTAACCATCCTAGACTTAACATAATGATCTTATTGTCTCTGTCAGTGATTGCATTAGGCATGAACAGGTGATACAATCTTGATGCGTAAGACTCAGGGGGAAGTTTGCTGCCTGGATTCTGGATTCTGGAATAGGTTTTCCTCTTGGGTACAGAGAGGTAAACAGCCCTTTCCTGCCTTTGTGCATGGCTGTGTGAGGATGTGATGACCGGATCTGCAGCAATCAGCTTGAGACCATGAGGAGACAAGTCTGAGGATAGGAGCCAGCATGCCAAGGGTGGGAAAGCAGAGATGGAAAAAGCCTGGGCCCGGTGTCATTGAATTCTGTACCTCAGTATTTCCAGACTTTTAAAAATTGGAGATGTCTTGATTTCTTTAAGCCACTTTTCATTTGGCATTCTGTTATTTGCAGCCCAGAACATCTTGATTAAAATACTCACTTTTTAAATTTGAAATACAACTTTATTCTGATTCTAAATGAAAAGAAATGGGAATGGTTTTAAAACAGCTATTTAAAAAAAATGTTTTCAGCACAAAAGAGAAGTAAGAACTTTGAACAAAATATTACAACGAAGACCAATTTGTAAAATAATTAAATGAGGGTTTGCCTTAGTAGATGGGGGATGTGGTGTTGAAACCTTGCCCACTTGGACCCCAGTATTTTCCCTTATGACAGCCCCCAACTTTCCTCAGCAATCCTGTGATTCTATAGAACTTAGTCTGAAGACTGGCCAATAGGCTTACTTTTTAACTAGAACAAGGTTTTGCAATCTTGGCATTGTTGATATTTTAGGCCATCATTTTCTGTGCGGGGACTGTCCTGTGCTTGTACGATGTTGAGCAGCATCCCTGGTCTCTACCCACTAGATGCCAGTAGCACCCTGTCACCAGTCATGACAACTAAAAATTTTCGCAGATACTGTCAAATGTTCCTTAGATGGGTAAAATCGTCTCTAGGTGAAAACCGCTAAGTCAGAATTACTCTCTTCTCAACGATTTCAGAGCCATAAGTTTGCTATGTTGTCGGGACAGTGTTGAGATATCACCAAAAACAAATGAGTGACAGAAAACAAGAGATGGAGAGGATGTGGAGAAATGGGAACTCCTGTGCATTGCTGCTGGGAATGTAACATGGTACAGCCTCTGTGAAAAGCAGTTTGATGTTCCTTTAGAAAGTTAGTCATGGAATTACCATGTAATCCAGCAATTGTATTCCTGGGTATATGCCCCAAAGAATTGAAAGCCGGGACTCAAACGTATTTGCACATTAATGTTCATAGCAGCCTTATTCACAATGACCAAGAGGCAGAAGCAACCCATGTATCCCATTGACAGATGAATGGATAAGTAAAATGTCGTCTCTACATACTTACAGTAGAAAGTTCTTCATCTATAAAAAGGAATAAAGTAGGGCCGGCTGAGTGGCGCGGTGGTTAAGCCGCTGGCTTGGGAAGCCAGCAGCCCCGGTTCGGTCCCACATAAGAGGGCCAGTGACACCGCCCTCAAAAAAAAAAAAAAAAAAAAGAAAGTTCCCAACACGCTCCAATATGGATGGACATTGAAAACATGATGCCAAGTGAACCAAGTGAACACAAAGGGACGTATATTATAGGATTCCACTTATATAAGAGACCCTACAATAGGAAAATTCATAGAGGCAGGGAGCAGAGTACAGAGAACCCCGGGGCCGGGAGAAGGGAGAATGGGGAATCACTGTTTGATGCGTTAACAGAGTTTCAATTTGGCGAGGTGAAAAATTTGGGAACCAGATAGTGGGTCTGGTTGTACGACCTTGTGAGTGTAATTAATGCCATCAAATTGTATGCTTAAATCTGGCTAAAATAACATTTTATTATTATTTTTATCACATGAAAAAATAAACAAAAACCTCTAAATGAGTTAAAGTCAGGAACTTTTGCCAAGTCCGGCAGCATTTGGTGTGATGCATTACCAAGATGCGGTGGCATATGACATAACATCTGAGGAGAAGGAGTACCTGGGTCTTGGGGACTCTGTGTCCTGGTCACTGAGATTCGAGTCTGCCAAGTTTTAAGACATCCATGAATATAATAGGTTCCGTCAAGTACTTGCCAGGTACCAGGCTCTGTGCTAAGGTCTTTACAGAAATCATCCCATTTAACTCTCACCACCAGCCTACAGAGTGGGTTCTCACATTGCCCCATTATATATGTGAATAAACTGAGACTCAGAGAAAGCCAGTATTCACCCAAACCCACAGAGCCAGATTACATTTGTTTTTTGTTTTTTTTTTTTTAAGATTTTTTATTGGGGAATTGGCGGAGGGGAACAGCGTTGGGGAATCGGGGAAGGGGAACAGACAAGTTGCTGTCTTTTTGTTCTTCAGTTTAGTTGCGGAGGATGTTGCTTCACTGTTGGTATCATCATTGCGCTCTTCCTGGATGAGGTAGATCGGTCGCTGGCCTCTGGATGTCGCTCACCACAGCTATTGGCAGCTCACTCTTGGCTGCCAGCCGCTCACGCTGGCTGCTGGCCACTCACTGTAGCCTATGGCAGCCCACTGCAGCAGGGGCTGCAGCCCACACCATCACCGGGGCTCGCACAGCCCAGCTCCAGGTGGAGCTGTTGTTAGCTGTAGAAGGCAGTGTCACTGGCCCTCATGTGGGATCCGAACCGGGGCCGCTGGCATCCCAAAACCAGCGCTTAACCAATGCGCCACTCGGCCGGCCCCAGATTCCATTTGGAGCCCATGCTTTTACCCATTTCGCTAAGGTTTGGAGCCAAAATGCTAAACTTCGGATGAAAAAAAAAACAAAACCCATTTTGAGTGTTTACTTAAACAGTAATAAAAGAAAAATGAAGTTGTTCATGGCTACCAAGCTGCTTAAGTCTTTCTGACTACACAGTAAAAGAAAACAAGACAAACCGCATTCTACACAAGATGTGTTTTTCTCTGAACAATGTCAATTCGATCAGAGGAGCGCTTTTCCTAGGAGAAAGGCTTAGGCACATGAGCTTTCCAGTGGGTCAGGGCGCTCCTGAGATGTGAATTTTGTTTCCTGCTGGGCTTAGATGACTATATATTCAAATTTTCTTGTCTGTCTTTCTGCCTTATGGGGAGGTGGATTGTGGCACTTGATGATTTAATCTGTGCAATCTCTAGACAAAACATGTCTCCACTTTGCTGCCAGGAAAATGTTAATTTATTCTGCTTCTGGATCTAGAGAGGTAAATGAAGTGATTGGCGTTGCTGTGTGTGTGTGTGTGTGTGTGTGTGTGTGTGACGTGTGTCACACATGTGTGTCGATTCACAAGGATCTGTGTGAAGAGAGGCAAAGGGACCTTAAATCGCGGGATTTTAAGTGGAAGGTTCTTGAGTCGCCTTTAAGGAATTGCAGTTCCCCTTCCCAGAAATTGTATGCAAAACTTGTGTCTAGGGCATGATTATTTTTTGGAGGGAACACGCTAGAGTGTTCGTCAGAATCCCAAAGGGGTTTTAGAGACTGTCAGTCTTGTGTGAAGCCTGTTTCCTGGCACCTCTTTCTCTTTGAAGAGCCACCATCGTCCTAGGTATGAGAGGTCCTTGATATTTAAGAAGCACCTTGAGTTAGGTAAGGGACTGGGCACAGAGAACAGCCATGGGAATTGTTAGTATTTCGAGCTTGTGAAGTTCAAAGCTTGAAAAAAATCCAGCCAGATTGAATAAGCTTTGGCAGAATGAGTCTGAGCGTTCCGCCTGCTCCTTCAACCGTCTCCCTCTCCTTCCAGTTCCTTCCCCTCCTTCTGTTCTGCTGTTCCAGCCTCTGCCCACCTTATGTGCTGTGGGCCTGCACCCAACACGGGACTAGAAAGACCAGAAACTTGCACTTGATTTAACTTTCACCTGGCGCATAGTAGGAGTCCGTAAATGGTAGCTTAAAAAAAGCACACCCATCCAGCCCGCTATGAAATGGTCATTTGTACCAGACACCGAATAAGGGGAGATTCCTGTTTTTCTCTTGTAACCTGGGTGGAACCCATAGACAAGCTCCGAGATGACATATTCATGGCAAACGAAACTATGTGCCCATGAATTTCTTAAAAACCAAACAAGTGTTATTTGCTGGGCATTCACCATGCCACGCTCTGTCTGTGATCCTTAATGTGTATTATCTCCATCAGCCATCATAGCAGTTGGAGAGGTTGACGCTCTCAAACCCATGTTGGAGCCGAGGAGACCGTTTCCGTGATGCTATACCTTTCATGTGATCCTTCCATCTTCTCATTGGATCAGGAAAGACTTCTGTGTGAGTGAGAAGGGCCATGCACTGAGTGTTAACAGGTGGTGTGGTGTGTTCAGTGGATGTGTCTGTCCGTAATTCACTTGCAATTGAGCAGTCCTTGTCAGCATTGACTGTGTATGCAAATCACCTGGAAATCTTATTAAAATGCAGATTCTGATTCAGGAGGTGGGAGGAGCCTAGAAGGGAGCCTGAGAGCCACATTTCTAGCCAGCTCCTAGGTGATGCCACCGCTGCTGCTGATCTGTGGACATTCTGAGTGGCCAGGGGATACAGTATCAAGTTTATAAAGGCTCGTATGTGATCTCATTTGCTCTTCACTCAAGTCCTGTGAGTTATCCATTATTATTTCTACTTTAGCGATGGTGAAATGGAGAGTCTGATTAGAAACAGCTACCATTTTCAAGTGCCAGGCATTTCTAGGGAACCCAATAGTAAACAAGACAGATACAATTTTTACTTAAATTGACAATCCAGGAAGGAAGGCTGAATAATTAAATTTGAAAAGTTCTGAGCGCCTCAGTGAATGTTTGTAAAACGGATGAGTGCTTTGGGCTCTGGGTGTTGCCATTCATCATAAGAGGAAGAGAAACAGGCTGGGGGCAGAGGAAGAAGATGTATTTGGCTTTGGACATTGTGGTGGCATGCCGGTGTAGCTGTCTAGTTGGTAGGTCTGAGTCTGGAGTCTGGGAGAGAGAGATCCAGGGTGCTGAGAGTTGAGCGTTTCAGAGCTTTCAGTGCAAAGGTGGTAATGGAAGTTACAGAAGATCAGATCGGGATACAGAACATGGAGCCACCTAGGAGAGTTTAAAGTGTGAAGAGCCTGGAACAGGCTCCTAGAGTAGGAACCTGCCTAGCCAGCCATTATGAGTTGGTTAGAAGGAGCCCATGAAAAAGACCAGAAAACGGGGCAGCCAGGTGGCTCAGTTGGTTAGAGCGCATGCTCTTTTTTCTTTTTTTTTTAAAGATTTTATTGGGGAATTGGGGGAGGAGAACAGACAAGTTGCTGTCCTTTTGTTCTTGAGTCTAGTTGTGGAGGACGTTGCTTCACTGGCCTAGGTTGGTGTTGTGATCATTACGCTCTTCCTGGATGAGGCAGTTGGTCGCCGAAGAGAGAGAGAGAGGGTCGGTATACACATTATCAAATTCTGTGGAGAGGTCAGGAAAGATAAAGGTCAAAAGTGTTCATTGGAGTTAGCAATATGGATTTAGCCTTGACTTCATGGCATTTAAATTCTAGAAGGAAACCCATAAGTGAATATATAATTACAAATTGGGATAAGGATTGGAAAAAAAGAACAGGCCGCATACATGAGACCATAACACGGATGTGTGTAATTAATACTTTGGTCATATCAGGTCTGGTAGAGTGGAGGAGGCCAAAGACAGACTGCAATGGCGTGAGCAGGGAAGAGGGGACATGCAAACGAGAAGGTAGACAGACGCCTTCTTCAAGAAGCTTAGCTAAGGGCCAGCCGAGTGGCTCAGTTGGTTAAGAGCTCGCTCAAGAGTGCGAGCTGAGCTCTGAGCAACAGTGGTTCGATGCCCAGCCCAAGCTGAGTTGCCGTTGAGCTGCCAACAGGTGGCAGGATGGCTCAGCTAAAAAAATAAATAAATAAATAAAGAAGCTTAGCTAAAAAGCCGGGATCTGTAAGGAACAGCCGCTTGAGGGAGAGATGGGGACACAGAGAGGTCAGGGAAGGTTTGGAAGAGGTTACATTTGCACAGGATATGGAATGACAGGCAGGGTTTCCCAGGGAGGTAGAATGCGCATGTTCCCTATGGGGCGGGGGCGGGGGGCAAGGATGGACTCTGAGAAACCTGGCGTGTCTAGAACATGGAATGTGCGAGTGTGGGTGATCAGAAGGCATTCAGGGACAGATTTAGAACGCTGTTTTCCAGGCTGATCACTTTGACTTTTACTTGAAGAGGTTAAACCTCTCGTCTGATGTCTCAGCCAGAGGATGCCTTCCAAAGCTCCTCTCCACATGGGAAAATGTGCTTTATTACGTGCTCCCAGGTACTCAAGGCGGAAGCCATTGCACCATCCTTGCCAACCCATCTCCTTTAGCTCCCACACCTAAAGGTCAGCAAAGCCTGTTGATTCTACCTTTTAAATGCATGTCCGCTCATGGTGTTCCACCTCTGCTGCTACCAGCCTGGTACAAATACTATCATTGCTCTCCTAACCGATCCCCCTGCTACAATCCCCTTTCCACTCACCTGACACGACCTTTACCCTTGTAAATTGAATGTCACCCCTCCTTCTCCTGAATGACTTTATAATTCAGGAAAAAATGTCAAGATCTTTAACATGGCCTGTCAGCTTCTACATGTTCTGGCCTGTGCCTGTCTCCCCGCTGGGACCTGGTCCTATCCTTACTCCTCTTTACTCAGCTCCAAACACGTAAGTGGATTGGGTTTTCAGTTCTGTGGTGGGGTAAGGCTCTTTTCTGACTCTGGCTCTGCATTCCTTGCTGTTCCCTCTGCCTGGACCTCTCACCCATCCTTTACCTGGTTAATGCCTGCATGAGTTTGCTAGAGCAGCTATCACAAAGTACCACAGATTGGCTTGAATAAAAGAAATTAATTTTCTTACAGTCCTGGAGACCAGAAGTCTGAGTGTTGGCAGGTTGGTTTCCTCTAAGGCCTCTTGCCTTGGCTTTTCTGTGGCCATCTTCTCCTCCTTGTGTTCACATGGTCTTCCCTTTGAGTGTCTGTGTCTAAATTTCCTCTTAGAAGGACACCAGTCATATTGGATTACGACCTACCCACATGACTTCATTTTAACCTCATTCCCTCTTTCAAGACCTTATTTCCAAATAAAGTCACATTCTTAGGTCCTGGGGGTTTGGGCTTCAACATACGAACTTGGGGGCACATAATTCAGCCCATAACTGCTCTTTTCAATGCTTAGGTTGCAGCCTAAATGTCACTTCTTCAGGAAAGCATTCTCTTACGCAATCCAACCCAAATTACATACATTAATACTCTGTTCCCCCCCTCTCCATTCTAATCCCTATTCCGTTTTGTCATTGATTATTAATTTATAGGTCTCACCTAGAATTGAAACACCTTAAATTCAAGGACCATATCTTTTCTGGCCTCTGCTGTCTGCCCAGCATTTAGCATAGTTCCTGGCCCATAGTAAGCAGTCAGTGCAAATTTGTTGAATGATTGGATTAATGAAAAATCCAGAGACTGCACAGGATCTAGCAGGTTTGTATCTAGTTAAACTGGGACCAAAACCATGGAAAGGAGAGACGATTCTTACCTATGTTTAAAGATCTGCAGAACAAGTGATTTCACACTAACCCCCTCGGACCCTCTCTGCAGCCTTTTGGCATGAAATGTGCAAACTGTGACTGGAAATCGATTCAAGGCAGCTGGGGAGAACACATTTATAAAATTATTGCTGATGTGTGCTGTGACATAGCCCAGCGTGGCACCACAGGCCAGTGTGGGACCAAAACTAATGACACTGGGCTTTTTGCTTAACAGATAAGAAAATTTAACCTTACGCGGGGGACTCAGAACAAATTTCATTCTTGTTCAGTTGTTTCAGATGTTTGAATTTAGACTTGATTTGAACTGGTTTTCTAGGTGGATCCATTTTCAGAATTTAACATTTGGGGTTTGGGGAAAGTTTAGCGCTAAGGTGCTGATGTGCTGTTTTACTCTAACTTCTGGTTCACAGACAGTCTTTGGAAGGCCACTGTGAGCCTCAGGCAAGATCATCAAGTCCAAGAGACCTCTTGCTAGAAGGTTCTGCAGAGTTATTTTGTCCAGTCCCCTGCCTGCAAAAGGGTCTTTTGATTTGTCCAGGGCAGAACATTCATTTATTTTTATTTAGCGAGCATTTATTGAGTGTTTACTCTCTGCCAAGCACCAGGGGGTAACAAAGAAGAGCAAGATGATATATCCACTCTCAAAGTTGCTCCTGGAGGGTGAAGGCCAAATCTTGGTCTCCTTTGTTCTTATACAGTGCCTGGCCCAATTGTTGTGGCACTGTGCGGTGTCATTTATCAATTTTTGGGGCCCAATGTCAGCATTCCCATCCTGTCTTTGGAAATTTCCCATTGTCTGAGTCTTGGGGGGATTCAGGGCCTTCCTCCCATTATAGGTGCTCCAAAGAGGAGGGAGCCACCTTTCCATTGTCCTTGGCAGGTCAGCTGCGATCATGTGACCTAGACACGGCCAATCAGAAGCACACGTGCATGACTTTGAAATGGGAGTGGTGTTATGGAGAAGCAGGAGCAGTGGAGGATCCATTTTGGAGGTGGAGGAGCAGCCCCGGGTTTCTAGAGGCCAATGGTGGTGCCAGTGGCAGCGGTCAGTGCCCAGGGCCAGCTGGGGCTGAGGTCGGAGCTGTAGCACCCTAGGTTTAGTGGCTGCTGCAGTCCTGTCCTCGCTGAACTGCTCTTGTCGTCTGAACTTGTCAGTGGTTGTGGCAGCTGGCCAGCCTGCCTCTACGCCTGTCCAGGTGGCAGGCCTGGCTCTCTAGCCTTCCCGGTGATTCTGTGAGCTCCCATTATCCCCGGGCTGCTTAGAGGAGCCAGGGTTGGTTTCTGTGGCTCACCAGTAGAAACCAGTAGAAACCTAGCTTGTGTAAACTCTTGGCCCACTAATCCTGGAATAGGAGGAACTTTCTCTCTTTCCCATAATCCAATTTAATGTCTTAACTCCGGACCCCCATTATATTATGTTGGGTGATAGATGCTTAATCTCAGTCAATTCAGAGATCTTGTCTCCCCGCCCATCTTTTTTTTTTTTTTTTTTTTTTTAGAGGGCAGTGTCACTGGCCCTCACATGTGGGACCCGAACCGGGGCCACTGGCCTCCCAAGCCGCGCTCAGCCACTGCGCCACTCGGCCGGCCCCCATCTTTTTTTTAAGGTACCATCTAAAAGTAATTTTTAGTAGCAGAAAAGCACAGAAGGATGCATAATAGAGGAAAATGCCAGAGAGGATCCTACCGTTCAAATTCAACAATGATTACTTGCACCTTCATCTTTTTCATGTGTGTTTATACATTTTTGAATATATTTAATGTAAACCATTCTTTATGCTTCTTAAAACATTTCAAATTAGGGCTGGCCGAGCGGCTCAGTTGGTTAAGAGCTCACTCAAGAGTGCGAGCTGAGCTCTGAGCAATGATGGTTCGATGCCCAGCCCGAGCTGAGTTGCCGTTGAGCTGCCAACAGGTGGCAGGATGGCTCAGCTAAAAAAAGAAAAACAAAAACATTTTAAATTAATATTATTGGATCAACATTTTTCCTTGTGACTTTTTGTTTGTTTTTTTGTGTTTTTTTTTTTAGCTGAGCCATCCTGCCACCTGTTGGCAGCTCAATGGCAACTCAGCTCAGGCTGGCCTCGAACCGCTGTTGCTCAGAGCTCAGCTTGCACTCTTGAGCGAGCTCTTAACAAACTGAGCCATTTGGCCAGCCCTTCCTTGTGACTTTTATGAATTTTATTATTAAATTTTTATTTTAAAAGTTTATATCTTATTTAAAAAATTAAAACCTATGGAAGACTTGAAACAATAGTATAGTGAACACCCATACACTGTCCTCTAGATCAGTTATTAACATTTTGCTGGATTTGCTTTCTCTCTCTCAGGTACCTATATGTTTCCCCTTCTGAATTATTTGAAAATAAGTTGCAGAAATTATGGTATTTTACCTGTTAAGAGTTCAGACTGCATTTTCCTCATTAAAATGACTTTCTCTTACATAATTGCAATTCCATTATCACAGTTAAGAATAACAATATCATCTAAAATCTAGTCCAGATTCAATAATTCCCCAATTGTCCCAAGAATTATCTCTTACCCGTGGGTTCTGAGAGGTGGACTCTTTCTTTTTTAAGTTCCAGGAGGCTTAAATTATATTAGTGCTGGGGGTAGGGGGTGGGTGGGGCATGCAGTCCTGGGGGAGGAAGTCTGTTAGACTGTTTCGTGTGCCTGGACCCTAGACGGTTCCCCTTTTGGGTTCTTGTCAGCTTCTTGGGTGAACCACTCAGAGCACAGATCCCAGGTACTCAGATGCCCAACTGGGGTTTCTGTTGATAGTGCCCCCTCGTGGGGTGGGGGCAGAGGGACAGTTATTCTCCAATGCCCAAGCTCTGCCCTCTTCCCCTCCTCTTTTATCTCATCTTGAAAGCAAAAATTCTGAGTCTGCCTCTTTGTGTTTATTTTCCTCTGGCTCAAGTCCCTTCAAGGTTTAGGCTTTTGAAACTTAAAAGTGTTTTTTTTTTTCTGCTTTCATGGTCTGACCATGGTCTGATGCCTTAAATGGAGAATAGTTGTGGGAGAACAGGACATCAGTTAGTCTTTTAAAATATAATCCTGGCTTATTTGCTCTGCGCAGACATTAGCACGTGTATATTGCTCTTAGGCCCTAGGATGGCCATACTGGTTGTTAAAACATTAAAATACTTCTGAACTAGACCACTAATCCTATTATCCTAAAAGACAACTTTGGCTGGTATATATTTTCATATATATATATACACATACACACATGTATGTGTGTGTGTGTGCATGCGTGCGTGCATGTATTAGATATTTATGATTATAATTAATGCAGTGACAAATTAATACCATACAGTGATAAAAGCCACTGTCCTGAGCCTCCTGTCCCCCAGACAGCACTAGCCTCTTCCCTGGGACACTTCAGATCGCCAGCAGCCCATGGGTAAGTGCCTAGAAGAGCAGGGTGGCTCCCCGTCTCTGTAAATCCCTTGTGGTGGGTCAGTGCCAAGCCTTCCAGCCTGTTAAGGGTTTTGAATATTCCTATGGAGCAAATGTAAATTGGATCATATTACCTTCCTGCTTAAAACCCTTCACTGGCTTCCTGTTTCACTCAGAATTAAGTTCCAACTGTTTTGGAGGTACTTAGGTTTGGCTCAGCATAGGGCTGAATTTAGGGACAAGGGATAGAGAGGAGGTAAAAAAATGAAGGTAAGATCCAAGATAGGGATTGAGTAGTTGGTGAATATGGGCAAAAATGCAGCAAATGAGACCAATTAAAAATGTATATTTTTAAAAGTAAAAGCAATACAACATGATGTTTGAACATGATAGAAGGAGTAAATTTCTCTAATCCCAATCACCAGAAGTAACCCACTTTTATCAATGTTATAAAAATACATTTTTTACAAAAACTGTGTGTGTTAATCTTGGATTACATTGTTGTGCAACTTTTCTCCATAATATGTGATGTATATTTTTCCAAACCAATTCATATATATTTACAACATTATTATTAAGGGCTGTATAATATTCCACTATCTGGTTGTATTAAGAATCCAGCTAACTACTGTTGGAAATTTGGGTTATTTGCAGTTTTGTGGGGTTTTTGTTGTTGTTGTTACTACCAACAAAGCAATTTTTGTATATCTTTGGATTTTTGTACCAGTTTATAAGATAAATTTTTCATCGTAGAATTGCTGGGCCAAAGGTTAAACACATTTAAAATTATGGTAAATTATTCTAAATTGCCAAATAGCTGAGTTTTTAGGAGAGGTTAATGACTTCTGCTTTGGTCAAGTTAAGGTCAAGGTGCCAAAGGTCATTTATTAGAACCCCAAAATCAATTAGTAACACAGGTTAGGACTGTGAAGAAAAATGACAGCTAAAGACATGCCTGAACCAGAGCTGTGAGTATTCTAAGCCTTCCTAATGATTTCAGGTAATCAACTATGCTTCAGATCTAAATAAAGACACACTAGACCCGTTAATTATAAAAGATTGTGAATGTACTGTAAAAGTGTATATATACAGCACATCAAAACACAATTCCATCTTCAACTCACCATAAAGCTAATACATTAGCTATGATATTAATTAAAATCCAAATAATAATCTTTCTTGTCTCTTTAAATTTAGAAGTACTTTTGGGCCGGCCGAGTGGCGCAGTGGTTAAGAGCTGGCTTGGGAAGCCAGCAGCCCTGGTTCGGATCCCACATATGAGGGCCAGTGACACTGCTCTCTAAAAAAATAAAA
Source organism: Aselliscus stoliczkanus (assembly GCA_033961575.1). Classification (NCBI taxonomy): domain Eukaryota; kingdom Metazoa; phylum Chordata; class Mammalia; order Chiroptera; family Hipposideridae; genus Aselliscus; species Aselliscus stoliczkanus. Next base: position 12,441,622 of record CM066736.1, read on the forward strand.
TAAATAAATTTAGAAGTGCTTTTGGAGGATTGTTTGGAATCTTCTGATCCTTTAGAAGCTTTTACCCAAGTATCAGTGCCCTTCAGCTAAAGACCACCAGGAACACACTTGCTGTTGAACAAGCTGGGATTATTATTCATTGCAGTGAGAGGGGAAACCTTGGGACATCTTAATAAGAGGGTGTGAGAAAGGACTTAGCATAGGATTTGGAGTTCAGGTGGATGACTTGGGGGGAGGGTTTAAGGAAGGGGTGGGGCTTTGCTCTGAGCGGGATGCTGGCAGGAAGGGGAGTACTTCTATGATAGGGCATCTGAATCAAATTTATCTGAAGGGAGAAAAGACAAGAGTGAGGCTCCAGCTGTAGCTGGTAAACAAACAGCAACCCCTCGCGTTGAACAGGATAGAGGAATTTTGGTCATTTTTGTTGTTTGGACAGGGTTTGTGATTTGTCTGTGTTCAGACTGTGCCTGTTTTCATCTTGCTCCATTGTGGGCTCAGCGTAGCCTCGTGTGATGTTGTTGTTCTATGCAGATGTTTGCTTTCAGCAGCAGAACCCCAAGCCCTAGGTGTGAGGGCCAGCAGGCCAGCTCATGGCAACACCCAGGCTAAGCTGTTAGGAAGCTCCAGGCCAGCTTGGGGATGCCAGGGCGGCTTCTGTTCCTCCTCAGAAGGAAGTTCAGGCTATCTTTGCCTAGTTAACCCTGCTGATCCTTCAGATCTCAGCTTAAACTCATTTCCTAAGGATAGCCTTACCTAATTCACTGCTCCTAAAAAATAGATCAGGTGTTTCCATTACACAGTCCTTAAGGACTTCTGCTTCTCCTTTGCAGCACTCATCACAACTCTCATTGCTTAATTGTGCCACAAGTTATTCAGTATCTGTCTTAACACTTTGTAATCGGGCATAAAAAGCTATATGACGAGTTTACTCGTTTCCCACAAAAAATGTGTTAACAGCTCACCTCTAAATTCCCTGAGGGCAGAGACCCCATGTCTGTCTTATGCATCTCAGTATCCTCATGACTCACACAGCGATGAACACTCAGTAAATGCTCAAAATTAGCATTTGATGAATGTTGAATGAACATCAGACAATGAGCTTCTTGGGTATGTGGGAGGTGCCTCGCTCGTGTCTGTATTCCAGGGCCTGTCACACTGCTTGGCACATAGTATGTCCTTGAGAAATATGTGTGTAATGGGTTGTGATGGTTAATTTTATGTGTCAATTTGCCTGGACCGTAGGATGCCCAGATAGCTGGTGAGATATTATTTCTGGGTGTGTCTGAAGGTGTTTCTGGAGGAGATCAGCATTTGCATTGGTGAGCAGACTAAGGCAGTTGGCTCTCATGTGGCAGGCGTCATCCAAACTGCTGAGAGCCTGAATAGAATAAAAAGGTGGCGGAAGGCTGAATTAACTCCACCTGACCATTTGAGCAGGGTCATTGATCTCCCCCTGCCCTTGACATTCGTGGTTCTGACTGAGGCCTTCAGACCTAGACTAGAATCTATACCATCAGCTCTTGGCCCTGGGTGGGTGGGGCCTTTGAATATACTACTGGCTTTCTTGGGTCACCAATTTGCAGATGGCAGATGGTGGGATTTCTCAGCCTCCATAATCATGTGAGCCAATACTGATAATAAATCTATCTATCTATCTATCTATCTATCATCTATATCTCCCATTGGTTCTATTTGTCTGGAGAACCCTGACTAATACATGAGTCAGTGGCCTAATTCTTTCCCATTCATTTTATTCTGTCTAAGAAATCATTCCAGTAGCTTCAGCATTATCCCAAATCATTGAGTATGTTCAATGCAAATGTAGCTGGTGGCTCAAGTGTGTAGAGTGGTTAGCTGAACACCATTTTGAAAGTATTTGACCCAAATATTCTCCTCTTTGCCTCACACACCTTTTTTTTTTTTTTAAATCTATCAGAAGCTCTGCACAGCCTCAGATCAAATAAAGGCCCTCAAGAAACCACTGATGGCTATCAGAGCTCTGCACACTTCATTGGAAAGCCATAAACACAATTACTAGATCATTAAGGACTGTAAAACAGAAGCTTTGAAGCAACACGCACAGAATTGACTAGTTGGGCATGAATGGTGTCTTGTACGTCCCAGTACCTCTCTGTTGGAAGCCACCTAGGTAAAAACAAAGGATTGTTAACTAAAATGTCTTAGGGGCAGGTAGGAGGAAACCTGATAAAAAAGGAAAAACGACCCACGTTCCACTCATGGCTCTGATGCCTATTGAGCAATACATGAACTGGACTCTTGGAGCCTCAGTTTCCCCACTGTGAAATAAGGTACTGAGGATTGATTGCATTAATGTTTAATTCTTTACCCCTTGTATCAGTTTGCTGTGGCTGCCTTTACTGCGTCATAAACTAGGTAGCTTAAGACAACTAAAATGTATTGTCTCCTAGTTCTGGAGGCTGAAAGTCCAAGATCAAGGTGTCTGCAGAGTTGGTTCCTTCTGAGGGTGGTGGGAGAAGCTGGTCCATGCCCCTCTCTCCTTGGCTTGTATATTGCAGTCTTTTCCCTGTGTCTTCATATGTCTTTCCTCTGTGCATGTCTGTGTCCAAGTTTCCCCTTATAAGGGCACTCATTATATTGGATTAGGACCACTTCTAATGACCTCATTTTAACTTCATGTCTTCTCTGAAGACTTCTCTCCAAATGACGTCACATTCTGAGATACTAAGGGTTAGAATTTCAACATCTGGATTTTGAGGGGACACAGTTCAACTCATAACACCCCTCCAGCACCCACAGCCTTTGCAGCCTCTCTCATAAAAGAGATGAGGTGGTTTTCCCCATCCTTTGAATCTGTGCTGGCCTTGTGACTTGCTTTGGCCAAGGTGATATTAGCACGGGAGATGCAAGCCGACGTCTGCAAAAGAGTGTGTGCATATCTACTTTTACTTGAGTTTCTCTGGTAATTGCCCTGGGAAAGTTCCCAGGCTGGCCTGCTGGACGATGAGCGGCCTGTGTTGTGGAGCTATGTCACCGCAGCCAACAGCCAGCCAAATCGCAGACATGTGAGTGACTCTAACCAAGACCAGCAGAACTGCCTAGATAACCTGCAGTTAACCACGGGTGTGTGAGCAAGGTGGTAAAATCGGATGAGCCTAGTCCAAGTCAGTGGAACCCCACATAAATGTTTATTGTGATACACCCTGTGGTTTTTGTGGTAATTTGTTACGCAGCATTGTTGGGGGAATATATGACTGATACAGGTTAGTAATATCGACTCACTGAATTGTGAGGGCCTATGAGAGAGTGCATATGTGTTAAATGAATTGTAGCCGTGGTATTACAATGTTTTACAAACTCGAGTATTATATAGAAGTAAAGAGTCACCAATATACAGCAAAATGCTATGTAATACTAATGATAAGAGATTGGAATGAATAAAACTAATAAATCGGACATGGGCTATATTGTATAAATACGAGCTATACTCATGCACATAAACCATTTGTAGTTTTATGTCTGCTCTGTGTGGATTCTTAGGGACCACTGATGAGAAAAATGAGGCTCAGGGAATCAAATTGATTTATTCTGGGTCACAGAGCTAGTAAGTGGGAGAGCTTTCACCAGAATTTGAGATATTTATGATTCGTCTAACATAGGAAACGGTATTTTCAAAACTCCTCCTAAGGAAGCTATTGACTTTAAAGAATGAACGTAATATCGCTTCATTCTGGAAATCTGTCTTGACTTGAAGTTTGAAATGGGGGCAGAAAAGGTGAGTAGGCATCTGTCCATCCGTCCACCCATCCATCCATCCAATCCATCCATCCATATGTTCATTCAGTTATCCATATATTCATTCAGTTATCCACCCATTCAACAAATAATGATTAAGGGCCTACTATGCATCAGGCTTTGTATGAGGCATTCAGCTTCTATCTGCTTTCCTTTCTCCCATTATCTCATCCGTTTTCTCATCAATACCTCCTCTTTCATTTTGCTCTGTAAATGTTGACCAGATGGGTTAAAAAAAAACAACCTTTGCTTGTCAGGGCAAGTCTGTGTAAAATTGATGTTGATGGTTTTAGTCCATTTAGAATGTTAACTGCTGTGAACACAACTCGACACACCTTAGTTTTGTTTGCGTTTTTGAAAGACTGTGCAGTACAGTTGTTGAGAGCATGCTGATAAGCGTAGGTACTCCATTGCAGCTTTCCAGATGCCCCAATTTGAAGCTGAAAATTACATGTTTCCAAAGTTCACAGTGATTTCCAACCATTGTCCATCCATTCATCCATTCCGTAGGTCACTTATCATCTACTATGGGTCAGGCTCTGTCTGACCGCACTGAACCTATGGGTGGACACCAACCATTCTCTGGATAATAATTACAATAGTACCCAGTTAGATACAGCTTATTGTGCTAACACCGTCCTAAATGTGCTCTCTATATTAATTCATTTAATCTTCACAATAACTCTGTGTGGTAGGTACTAGTATTACCCTTCTTTTACAGATGAGGAAACTGAGGCACAGGGGAGTTAAGAAACTTACCGAATGTCACATGGCTGCTGACTGGTGACACAGAGCTGGGATTTGAACTCTGGTATCTGGACCCAGAATCTGTCTTCCACACTGCCTGTCTAAAACCTCCCTTGGCATCACCACTGAAAGCTGTATCCCCCTCTGGGCCACTGTCGGTGAGTCTGCACTGCCACCCATCTTGAGCGTGCTAAGTGGTGACACTGATCGGGATGTGGGAGGGTGCTTTCTTCAGAGAAAAAACACCTATGTATCCCAGCCTAGAGTTTGAATCCAGATCCCCTCCGACTCCTTGTCAATCACACACCCTTTCCAGTCTCACCTTTCTTCTAAAGCTGACCCTCAGCAGAAGAGCAATTAATTGCCCATTCAGATTAGAAGACAGCAGGGAGATGAGGAGGAAAGATACCCAGAGACATCTCCTTTACGTGTGTTTCTTCATCCGTGAAATGGGAATAAGTTCAACAAATAGTGCAACATTAGGTGCTGACTTTTATCGAGCACTTGGTGTGTCCAAGCATCAGGTCAAATGCTTTGCCATTCAAATGCTCTCATTTAATCCTTAAGGCAACATTATGTGTAAGGCAGGCTCAGAACAGTTTAGTAACTTGTCAGAGTCACACAGCTAAATAGGAGGCAGAGCCTGGGGTCAAAGTCAGGGTGTAGAATATTAAAGATGCACTCTACAACACCAGTGGTTCTCACCGGGTCATTACTTCCCCCTAGGGCTCCTTGCAGAAAGGTATGGGGACGATTTGGGTAGTTACACTGATGGGGAGTTACAAAATCATGACATTGCCATGATTTCCTTTAGGGGACCAGGTGAGCTCAGTATTCAGAAATGTGTGTCCTGTGTCCTGCTTGACTTGCCATGGTCCTGCCAGACCTTGTAGGTGGAAAACCCATTTATTATCATCTGAGCCTGTTTTACCTGTAAACAGGGTACCTTTTGCATGGTTTTAGCATACTCTGATTTTTCTAGGAATGCAATTTACACCATGCATCAAGGGATGGTTGTAGTTTATTTTGCTCAAAATCTTATCCATACCTGCCCACCATTTCAGAAAGAGCATTCCACCAGTGGCAGCTCTGGTCAAGGTATTCGAAGGCCAGTACCTCATCCCGGAATCAGCTTCATTTGTAGCTGTTACATGCACAGTAGTTCTTTGTTTATGTGCCAGCATCCAACTACTTCACTATGCCTTGTAGCATTTACATATGAAATTGCTTTTTGAGAATTAAATATATATATATATATATATATATATATATATATATATATATATATATATGGGTTATATTATTTCTGAATTTCATTTCAGGTACATTACAACATAGTTGTTATACAGGGATAGGTAGAATGGATCACTGCTCCCAATTTTTCATTCTCTCCCTGACTGTAATTACACACCAATACCTTTTGCCATGTGACTTTGCAGTCCCTCCCACTAGAGTGGGTGGAGGATGGTTCTGCACCTCATTGGTTTTGGGTGTGGCTATGAGACTTGCTTTGGCCAATGAAATGTCAGCAAAAGTGGAAATGTGCCGGTTCTGAACCTGGCCCTCAGAAGGCGTGTGGGCTCACTGGTCTTCTTGTGCTTCTGCCATTTGCTATGACAAAAACATGCGTTGGGTGGCTGTTGGTCTACGGAGAATAGGGAGACTCTTGGAACAGATATGAACCCAGGCTGACGCCTAAAGCCAAGCTGATGGAGTACCAGGTGAGCTCAGCAGAACCACAGCCATTTGCACTCACCAGTTTTAAAAAAAAAATTTTTTTTCCCTTGTAAATCACTGTGATTTTTGAGATTGTTTGTTATGCACCAGAAACTGACTGATGCAAGGAGGTATTAGGTTTGATAAGATTGATAAGCACTGCATCCTACTATTCCTCCTATAAACAAAGCAGTGAATGCTTTTTAAATCGGGATTCCATTAGCATTGAAAACTAGCTAAATGGTATTCTGGTACCATGTGAAAGGGGATTATAGACAGACTGGTTTCAATTCCTTAGGTTTAGGGCCTCTGCAATTACTATTGAACTCTCTCACCACCAGGCTAAGTGCTGGGACTTTGGGAGGGTGTAAATTGACAGAGCAAGTGGGTCAAAGATAATTGATGAGTTTTTGTCTTTAAAAGGGGAGCTGGCACCATGGAAACGACTAGCATGATCAGCTTTGTGACTGTATTATAATTACTAAGTTATTAACTAGAGCCTTATGTGAAGGATTGATGGTTCTTGCTCAATGTAATGTGTCCTTTAAATGCTAAATAATAAGTTAAATGCAAGGAATACATAAGTTCGAGGGCTTATTTATGGAGTAATTATGGAATATTTTCAGCCCATAAACTAGGGCATCTGTAGAGACCCAATGCTGTGGAGAAGAGCGAGCCCTGAATTAGAAATCAGGAGACCTGGATTTTCTGCTACCTGCCAGCTAGTGACCTTGAACAGGTAAGGTCATTACTCTACATCCCAGTTTCTTCATTTGGAAATTTGGGGGGAGAGGAGCATAAAAATATCCACCTCGTAGTGTTTGAGAGGAGTCAGTGTTGATGACATGATTATATCAAGTGCTGAGCCCAGTCTCTGACACATAATAAGTGGTTACAAAATGTTAATTTTCATTATATCGTCATATTTGAAATATGAGATTTAGCCCTTCCAGAAAGAGGTTTCCTGCTTTATATTTTTATTATTAATCGTTCTTCATTACTTAAAAAATAACCAGCAACTTGTGTAAATACCAGGCAAGAATGAGGAAGAAAATAAAAACCACCCATCTAACCCACCATCTAAATACAACCACTGTTAACATTTTAATGTAGACTCCCAGTCTTTTGTTTTTAATCCATGTATAGAATTCCTTTCTAAAATCTGAAATTGGAATGATGCTGTACATGCTGATTTGCCACCTGCTTTTGAGATGTTTCCCATATCCTTAAATATTCTTCTAAAACACACTTTTTAATGGCTGCAGAGTAGGGTTTTCTTAAGGAATATTGTCTAAGTGGAAGAGTTATTCACAAAAGCCTACAGCCCATTCACTTAAATTATACTTTCAGACTTTCTGAAATCTTCATTTCCAATTGGTCCTAAATGGGCCGGGTCTTGGCTTTAAGATCCCTCTCCACCGCCTCCTTCCTGTCCCAGCTGGTCCCAGGTTCTCTGTCAAGTAGTTAATGATTGTATGAGGCAGTTAGTCTGTAGGGGTGCTCTCAGCTTAAAGGGTCTCTGGGGTGAGCAATTTTGTAAAAGGGAAGAATGTCTTTCAAATAATCACCCTCTAATTTCTCTGCTGGCTGAGGCTTTTTTACTTTTTTAAATTGGGTTCTCTCTTAAAGTAAGTTCCATCTACAGGTAAAAACTTCCCTATTAGCCCTCTTAAACTCCCTTCCTTGATGCCAAGTAGCACTTTTACTCTGAATAACAAGAAGAAATAAGTTTTTCTGTCCCCGTGCCACCCACAGTCCTGGTCTGTTGTCTCCTACGGGTAGTATTTGAGTTGCATTTCAGTGATTTGTACATAAACAGCTCGAAAGTAATAGCTGTATGCTTATTATAATGTGATTAGAAATATAGGGCCAGCCGAGTGGTGCGGTGGTTAAGCGCTGGCTTGGGATGCCAGCAGTCCCGGTTCGGGTCCCACATATGAGGGCCAGTGACACTGCCCTCAAAAAAAAAAAGAAATATATATGAGATGATATGTAATATATGTATGATACATAACATCTATGATGTGTTTATTATCTATCTATCTTACAAATCAACCTCGAGATTTCCTGGGTGGAACTGCTTAGGGCAAGGCAGAATTTATTTAAACACAAAATTCATTTAGGTGAAAAACATGGCAACAAGCCAAAGACGGAATGGGAATTTTGGTAAATTTGGTGATTACCATTTTTGAACTGACATTGGGTAGTTGACGTTGGATAAATATCATGGTTCTAGCTACTGTCATCTGCCTGGACTTCTAAAGCCCCCTTCTAACAGATCTCTCTGCTTTCACTTTTGTCTCCCTCCATCCCATTCTCCACACAACAGCCAAAGTGATTTTTTTTCCTAAAGAAATTGAAGAACTTTCCCCATTAATGCTCGTCAGGGGCTTCCCATTGTTCTTTTTTTTTTGAGGGCAGTGTCACTGGCCCTCATATGTGGGACCCGAACCGGGGCCGCTGGCTTCCCAAGCCAGCGCTTAACCACCACGCCACTCGGCCGGCCCCCCATTGTTCTTAAAAATCAAAATTCCTGATATTTGATTCTTGCAAGAAGGCTGTGAGATAAGTGTTACTATCCTTTTACAGAGAGGAAACTGAAGTGCAGAAAGAGTAGCTCAAGGTTACATAGCTAATAAGCAGTAGAGGAAGGATTCAAATCCAAGTTTCCTGACTCTAGGTTTTGTCGAAGCCGTTTCCCAATGCACATGACTGCATGCTGTCCTTTGCTCTCACAGATAGAAAAAGCCAGGTATGCCAACTGGTAGTAAGTCAGAGAAAAAACACAACTCAAACTACCTTAAGCAAAGAAGGGACTTGACTGGCTTAAGTAACTGAAAAATCCAGTGGCATCAGGTTTGGGCATGGCTGGATCCAGGAGCCTAAATGATATCAAAGTACATTGTCTCTCCCTTTCCATCTCTGTGTTGTGCTTTCTTTGAGATGATCACATTCACGAACAAATTTTCTGTGTATGCTCTTAAAATGACCGCCAGCAGTTTCCAGGTAAGTATCCTTTCCGGTCTGTACACAGCAGGAAAAGGAAGACAACTTTCGTCCCAGCATTCCCAGCGAAAGTCTCATTGCATTTCAGGAGCTCTCACTGGCTCGCATGATTATTGCTGAATCAATTATGTTGACCAGAGGGATTTCATGTTTGTTTGTTTATTGGGGAGTTGGAGAAGGGAACAGTGTTGGGGAAATTGGGGAAGAGAAACATTGTGTTTTTCCAGGACCTATCAGCTCCAAGTCAAGTTGTGGTCCTTCAGTCTTAGTTGTGGAGGGCACAAGCTCAGCTCCAAGTCCAGTAGCCACGTTTTAATCTAGTTGCAGTGGTGGCGGTGGTGGAGGTGGTGGTGGGAGTGCAGTCCACCATCCTATGCAACGTTGAACTGGCAACCTTGTTAAGAGCATACGTTCTCACCAGCTCAGCTTGGGCACCGCTCATTGGCCCATGTGGGAATCGAACCCTGTTGCTCAGAGCTCATGCTCTAACCAAGCGAACCACCTGGCCAGCACAGGGATTTCATGTTTAATGTGCTGGTTGGATTGGCCCTGGGTCATATGTTCTGACCTGGGCTGAAGCCGCACCTGTAGCACATTGGATGAGAATGGAAAGATGGTATTCTCCAGAGATAATTCAGGATACTGTGCCAGGAGAACAGTGAATGGATGCAGGCTGGCAAAAACTACAACTGTCCCAACACCCTTGTCTTACCTAAGGATGTGATCCTGACTGAGCAGTAGTGTAGAAAATTCAAGGACTAGTGTAGGAAAAAGGAGAACCAGGAAGGAAAGGAGAGAAGAAGGGAGTGGGTTCTGTACATCTGGAGGATGGTCCAGTCTTAAACAGAAGCCAAACTTAGCTCCCCATCTTGGTCCCTGTTCCCTTTAAGGCCCTTGTAGTGGTCAGATCTCATGTGCATATGCTCAGGTTAAGTGCCAACAACAGTTCAGATTCATGGGTGGGAGGAAGTTGGTTTTCTAATTCATTTCCAGAGATCCTTTTGTAGTCCCTGAAAAAAAATGAACATTTATTGCTCTTCTCTAATTACAAAATAAAACACGTTCCTAAAAGGGGAAATATAGAAAATACTTGGTAGGTACACAATAATTATGAGGCGACTGAAGGCATAAAAATTAAAATTACCCGTAATTTTGTAACTCAGAGGTAATCACTTTAACATTTTTTCTGACCTTTTTCTATGCATGTGAATATATTGCTTGTCTATAATGCACATGCATACATGTATTTTAAACAAAATTTGGATCTTATATATAACACTTTTTAGAATTTTTTTTTTTTAATCGGGGAATTGGCGGAGGGGAACAGCCTTGGGGAATCGGGGAAGGGGAACAGACAAGTTGCTGTCTTTTTGTTCTTCAGTCTAGTTGCGGAGGATGTTGCTTCCCTGTTGGTATCGTCATTGCGCTCTTCCCGGATGAGGCAGATCAGTCGCTGGCCTCTGGATGTCGCTCACCGTGGCTATTGGCAGCTCACGCTTGGCTGCCAGCCGCTCACGCTGGCTGCGGGCCACTCACTGTAGCTTATGGCAGCCCACTGCAGCAGGGGCTGCAACCCACACCACCGGGGCTCGCACAGCCCAGCTCCAGGTGGAGCTGTTGTTAGCTGTAGAGGGCAGTGTCACTGGCCCTCATGTGGGATCCGAACCGGGGCCGCTGGCATCCCAAAACCAACGCTTAACCAATGCGCCACTCGGCCGGCCCATAGAATTTTTTTTTCACTTGGCAATGTACCATAGACATTTTCCTATTCATTAAATGATTTTGGAAAATATGAGTTTTAATGACTCCATTGTATTCCAATATATATATATATATTATAATTAATTTAACCACTGCCCTATTATTGGACATATCGGTAGCTTGAAAATTTCCCGTATTATAAATAATATTGAGAACAAACAATCCATACGCACAAACAGCTCTATTATTTTGTCTCAATCACAGTTTTAAAATTTCTAATACATATCACCAATTTGCTTGAAGGCATTCATTTTACCGGCCCTTAAAATGCATTTTTATTATAAAGTCCTTATATATTTCTTAAAATATTCTAAAATTACAAAAGGGTATTAAAATAAATAGTGAAAGATCCTAGCCTCTTCCCTTTTGACTCTGTATAGGTACTTACTATTATTCTTGCAGACTTATTTTTCCACGTGTACCTACTTCAAGCATGTACCCAGGTTCATGAATTTCATCTCCTGGTCCCCTCCCTTCCCCACTTCCACAGATATTTCCCCACTGCCAGTCTTGTGCGAAACATGATAACAGGACATTGAGTGATTGTTTCTAGGAATTTTCAGTAGACAGAACTAGTAAATATGTACTTTAAAAAAACACAAAACACATGACTGATTCATGTTGGGCTGGCCGAGTGGCTCAGTTGGTTAAGAGCCCGAGCTCTGAGCAAGAGGGCCGCTGGTTCGATTCCCACATGGGCCAGTGAGCTGTGCCTGAGCTGAGCTGCCGCTGGCCTGCCAACAGGTGGCAGGATGGCTCAGCTGGTGAGAGCACGTGCTCCTAACAACAAGGTTGCCAGTTTGACTCCCACGTGGGATAGTGGGCTGTACCCCCCGCAACTAAGATTGAACCCGGCACCTTGAGTTGAGTGGCTGTGAGCTGCCAAGGTGGCATGGCTGGATGGTGACTGGACTTGGAGCTGAGCTAGCTGCGCCCTCCACAACTAATATTGAAGGACAACAACTTGGCTGTTCCCCTTCCCCCAATTTCCCAACACTGTTCCCCTTCCCCAATTCCCCAGTAAAATCTTTAAAAAAAAAGAAATTCATATTGATGCTTCCCATTCAGGTCATGCTGTAGGTTTTTTAAAAAGATTCTTAAATTAGTTTTTTCAGTTACAGTTGACCTTCAGTATTATTTTTTGTTAGTTTCGGGTGTACAGCATAGTGGTTAGGCATTTATATAATTTATGCAGTGATCCTCCCAATTAGCCTAGTACCCACCTGGCACTATACATAGTTGGCTATATTTTCTATGCTGCACTTTACATCTCGGTTATAGGTTTTGTTTTTAATATGTTTAGAGTAGTGTTAGGTTTATAACAAAACTGAGAGACAAATTTAAGTTTGTAAGTAATAGGGTTTACATTTAACCTCAACACTCTACGTCTGTATTTCTTTTCCCCATGCAGAGAACCATGGTTCCCAAAGACATCAATATACTTTTGCTTCATTTCACAATATCTCTCAATACACACACAACAGTCTGGAAACAGCAACATGATCATTTACACCATCAGTATGATTAATGAAAATAGTTTAAGGTTGTTTTTTTTCTTTATCAAAGTAAAATTCACGTAACATAAAAATAACCTTTTTAACCATTTTAAAGTGTGTAATGCAGTGAGTTTAAGTACATTCATAATGTTGAGCAATCAGCACCGCTATTTAATTCTGAAACATTTTTATCACAAGAAAAAATTCAGTACCCGTGAAGCAGTGCCTGCCTGTTTTCTATCCCCTCCCCGCTGCCCCTGACCACCACTCATCTACTGCCTGTCTCTATGGAGCTGCCTCTTTTGGACGTTTCATGTAAATGGATCATACAATGCATGACCTTTTCCCCTTAACATAATAATGTTTTCAAGTTCATCTATGTTGTAGCATGTATCAGGACTTTATCTGTTTTTTATGGTTGAAAAATATCCTTTTTTTTTTTTTTGAGGGCAGTGTCACTGGCCCTCATATGTGGGACCCTAACCGGGGCCGCTGGCTTCCCGAGCCAGCACTTAACCACTGCGCCACTCGGCTGGCCCGAAAAATATCCATTTTTATGGATAGACCACATTTTGTTTATCCGCTCATCTGTCGGTGGACACTTGGGTTATTTCCGTACTTTAGTTATGAATAATGCTGCTGTGAATATTCGTGTACAAATTTATTTGAACATTTTGTTTTCAAAATGGGTATATTGTTTCTTTTTTTGTTATTTTACCCCTTTTTTATTCTTGGGGCATTCCCCTGAGGGGTATCTAGTCAAATTTTACATTTTAAAGTTACTTAGAAGAAGTCTTTTCTGTGTAATTATAACATTAATAGTGACTGAATACATATTTGTATTAATTTATTTTACTTTGAACTTTTAGGAATTTATTTTAAAACTTAATTTTGTTTGAAACTCAGTGTGGGATAGAAATTCTTGGTCCACAGTTTCTTTCCTTGACGATTCTAAGTATGATTCTTCATTTCTTCTAACATAAAGTGGTGCTGTTGAAAAGCCTAATGACAAACTGATTTTATTTACCTTATAAGTGACTTGATGTTTTTGGCCTGTTGCCCAGAGTATACTCTGTTTTTCTCCCTTTTAAGTCCAGTAATTTTTTTTTTTTAGATCTGTTTCAGTGTTGGTCATTTTGTGTTAATTTTCTTGAATTATGCTTCTTAATTTTTTTTATATTTTATTGCTTTGGATTTCTTTTTTAGGGACTTATATGAATATTCATAGCTATAACTTTCTTAATTTCTTTTAGCCTATTTGCAATATTAAGTTGTATGTTTTTTGTCTTTCTCCCATATTGGTGGGCATGTGTTTTTGGCATGCTTTCATTATGAATTCTGTTTTCTTATAATTTTGAATAGGAGTTGACAATTATATCTTTCTGTTACTTGCTTTTTAAGTGAAATGAATTTTCTTATGTTTTTTATGTGGAAAAATAGGCTAGGATAGCTTTGCAAGCTTCCTGTTTCTAGAGGTTCATCCTTAGTTGTTTCTCATTATGTGATAAAAGAAAATATAGCCTCATACTTTTAAAATCCTGTGACATGGAGAAGAGCTATTGGAACCACGAAATAAAATCAAGTTGAAGAAAAGCAAGTGGAGGCTGATGACTCCAGCTCATTATGAAGCTGTGAAAATTTCCTCTGGAATTGAAAGCACAGGCTCAAACAGATGCTTGTATACCAATGTTTTTAGTAGCATTATTCACAAAAGCCAAAAGGTGGAAACAACCCGAGTATTGGATGAATGAGTAAACATAGGCAGCTCACGGCTGCTCAGCTCAAGGTGCCGTGTTCAATCTTAGTTGCGGGGGGGCGCACAGCCCACCATCCCATGCGGGAGTCGAACTGGCAACCTTGTTAAGAGCACGCGCTCTTACTAGCTCATTGGCAGCTCAGCTCAGGCACAGCTCACTGGCCCATATGGGAATCGAACCAACAACCCTGTTGCTCAGAGCTTGCGCTCTAACCAACTGAGCCACCTGGCTAGCCCTTCCTTGGACTTCTTTTTTTTTAATTTTTTTATTTTTTATTTTTTATTTTTATTAGTTTCAGGTGTACAATACAAGGCAATAGTTATACTCTTTACAACCCAAAGTAAAAACCCCTCTCCCCCAGTTTGCCACCCCACTCCCCCCCCATAGCATACATATCCATCACAACTCCCCTGACTCCCCTCCACAGTATACTCCTCCACATCCCGTTACCATCCACATATTCAGTTACAGTTGGCATACAATACTATACAACATCAGCTTCAGGTGTACAGTGCAGTGATCAAGCCTCTACTCCATCCATGAAGTGGTCTCCCTAACAAGACATGTGACTATCTGACACGCCACAAAATTTTTACAACATTATTATATTCCCTGAACTGTGTTTCATATCCCTGTGGCAATATTGTAGTTGTCAATTTATGCTGTCTAATCCCTTCCCCTTCCCCCCATCCCCACCCCGCTCCCAACTAGCAACCCTCAGTTTTTCCTCTACATCTACGAGTCTGTTTACTTTGATCGTTCACTCAGCTCTTCAGACTCCACACACAAGTGAGATCACATGGTACCTGTCCTTCTCTGACTGACTTATTTCTCACAACATAATAGTCTCTTCACAACATTGTCAATTACATTCCCAGAACTGCCCCCATATCCCTGCGGCAACATTGTAGTCCCATATACACTGTCCAAAACCTTCCCCCTCTCCCTCTTCCCCACTCCCTCCCAGCCAGCAACCATCAGTTTTTCCTTTATATCTGCTTGATACGACTTCAATCTTCTTAAATTGTCTCTCTGGGTTAGCTTGTTTACCCCTTTCTTTTGTTTAAAAAAGCCCTTTTAACATTTCTTGCAATGCTGGCTTGGTGGTAATGAATTCCTTAAGTTTATTCTTTTCTGAGAAGCTCTTTATTTCTCCTTCAATTTTAAGTGATAGCCGTGCTGGGTAGAGCAATCTTGGTTGTAGGCCTTTATTTTGTGTCACTTTGAATATCTCCTGCCACTCCCTTCTGGCCTGCAGAGTTTCTGTAGACAAGTCAGCTGTTAGTCTAACAGGAGTTCCTTTGTATGTAACCTGCTGTCTTTCTCTTGCAGCCTCTAGGATTCTGTCTCTGTCTTTAACCTTTGCCATTTTGACTATGATGTGTCTTGGTGTGGCCCTGTTTGGGTTCAGCTTGTTTGGAACCCTCTGCACTTCCTGGGCATGTATGTTGATTTCCTTCACCAGGGTGGGGAAGTTTTCAGTCATTATTTTTGCAAATACATTCTCGACCCCTTGCTTCTTCTCTTCTCCTTCTGGTATCCCTATGATTCGAAGGTGGTTGCGCTTCACCTTGTCCCATAGGGCTCTTAAACTATTTTCATTGTTTTTTATTCTTTGGTCTTTTTGCTGTGCCAACTGGGTGAGTTCTGCTATTTTATCTTCCAAATCACTGATCCTCTCCTCTGCTTCATCTACTCTACTGGTGATTACTTCGAGTGTGTTCTTCATTTCAGTTATTGTATTCTTTAGTTCTAACTTTAGTTTTTATGGTTTCCCTATCCTTCTTTATATCCTCGCTAAGTTCCTTAAACATTCTTATCATCAGTGTTCTAAACTCTGTCTCTAAAAGGTTGGATCCCTCTGTTTCATTTGGTTCCATTTCTGGAGGTTTCTTCTGATCCTTTACTTGTGACATGTTTCTTTGTTTTCCCATTCTGGCTGTCGCTCTGGGATTGCTTTGATGTATTAGATAGATCACCAGAAGAGCCCTGGCTGGATCACGCAGGCACACAGCTCACGGCCCAACACTCCCAGGAAAACTCCCAGTGTCAGCCTGTCCCCAATCAGCCGCTCGCAGATCAGGCCGAGCAGCGCAACAACCAATCACCAGCCTGGCAACTCTGCAAGCGGAGTGCGGAGAGCGGGACCTGAGGCAGCTTGCGCACTTCCGCGTCTCAGTGAGCAGCCTGTTGGAGCCAGATCACTCCCACTAGGCGTTTCCCTGGCAACACAGCACAAGCCGAGTGGAGGGTGGGGATCCGAGGTGGCTCGCGCACTCCCGGGTCTCAGTGAGCAGCCTGTTGGAGCCGGAGGGCACCGCCCTGTGTTTCCCTGGCAACGCAGTATAAGCCGGGCAGAGGGTGGGGATCCAAGGCCGCAGGCGCGCGCGCGCGCGCGCGCACGTACTCCTGCGCCAATTCCACCAGACCAATGAGATCTCAGACCTGATCCTTCGTGGGAGGGCCCAAGCTTGTCAAAATGGCGACCTCCCTACACCACTCGCGTGCAGGCCCCACACCACGGGAATAACAGTCCAAAAACCTCCAGCCTTTGCACCAGAGGTGCTCAGTTCAGTCCGTCCCCGCAGGCTCCCGGGTCACACAGCCACTCCCTCCACCAGGAACCAGGTAAGTGCTCACCGGTGAGCAAGCCCGGGCGCCGGCCCCACTGATTCTCCAGCCGCTCTTAGCCTCACCAAGCTGAGCAAAGAGAGTCCTCACAAATTTACTGCCGGCTATCTTAGAACTTCTCTTCCCGGCAAAGGAGCTCTGGGCTGCTGAGCTTGGTGTGCGGCCGGAGGGTCTCTCCCCCAACCGGAGAAGCCTCTCCACAGCTGGGGCTTCCCTCACGGGGTTTGCCCTCTCTCGTCTCCGCCCGTCCTACCAGACCAGACGCAGCTTCCTCTTTAAGTTCTTCGTTTAGTGGTTCTGTTCCTCCAGTGTTCCGGGGACCTCCAGGGTTGAATGCTGTATAATTTGGTTGTAATTTTGGTGTGATCCTGGGAGGCAGTTAGCACAGCGTCTGTCTATTACACCATTTTACCGGAAGTCCTCCTTGGACTTCTTAATGGCATTGGACGTTATGGGCTGAATTGCATCCCCTCCCAAATTCATATGCCCCAAATTCTTACGTTGAAGTCCTAATCCCCTTTACCTCATTATATGACTATATTTGGAAATAGGTCTTTAAGGAGGCAACTGAGGTTAAATAAGGTCATTGGGGTGGGCTCTAATCCAATATCACTGGTGTCTTTATAAGAAGAGATTAGGACATACACAGGTACAAAGGGAAGTTCTTGAGCTTAGACTTCTAGTCTCCAGAACTGTGAGAAAATGCATTTCTGGAGTTTACACCTCCCTGCCTGTGGTACTTTGTTATGGCCGCCCTAGTAAACAAATACACTGGGTAATTTGAATAATTATAGGCTAGGAGAAGTTCCCATAGGGACTTACTGACTCCTGACAGTCCAGCCTGTGGAATTCTTGAGTGTTATTTAAAAAGAGATCATCAGATCATAAGAGGGTAGTGCTTATCACAAAAGAGTATATTGCTCATGGGGGAATTTCAAGGAAAGATTTGGGAGGTGCTATTTTGGGAAGGGGGGGTGCTTTCCCTTAAATTATATTAACATATTTCATGTACTCTAGCCCTGAACATGACAGTGAGTGTAAGTGTGAGTGTATGTGAGTGAGTGTGAGTGTGTGTGCGTGTGTGTGTGTGACGCGCGCGCCTTCATGCATTCAAGACGCAGAGAAGGGTTGGGAAGGAGGGGCTGAAGAAAAAGCCCGGATCCGACTCCCTTCTTTAATAAGAAAGAGCGACCCTACTGGGATTTTTTTATGACTGGATGTCTGTTTCAACTTGACTGGACAGGAATCATCCTTCAAAGCCACCCTGAGTTGCCTTTAACACTCTCCCCGGAATAGCAGCAGCATCAGCAGGAGCTTTTGCAGGTCAGACCAACTCTTTCCCTGACAATAAGTCCATCCTGTCTGGACCCAGGTACAGCTTAACCAAGTTAGGGGCAGAATAATTTAAAGCCTCTGCACCTTGGATGTGGACATCCGCTGAAGGGACGACAGCTAAGGGCTGATGTATGCCTTATTTGTCTTGCGGCGGGGAGGTGGGGAGGGGAAAGAATAATTGAGCGCATGAGTCTTGGACACAATTGCTATACAGGCATATTGGAGAGGATTGTCATAGTCCCTGGATCTCATATAGACTGCCTTCATCATCAGGACAATATTTTGATATCCGTTCTGGTTACTGTTAGTAAAAATTTTTATTCTGTGTAGAAAATGCCTCATGCGAGGGTATGAGGGGTTCTCATTCACCCACCCAGAACCAACCCATCCGTGTATCCAACCACCCATCTGCCTGCCAGCTCACTCACCTATCCGTGCATCCATCTACCCATCCACCCACCTACTCACCCACCTTCTTAATATCCCTCTGATCTGGTAACTTCTCTGCATCCCAGTTTTCTTCCTTGCATGCCTCCAGTCCTTCCCATCTTGCATCTTTTGTCCCTGTGGCAGCCTGACCGGTCTTTCTATACTTCAGTTTTCCTCACTTGCAAAATCAAGTGGATATTTGTTTCTCTGGACTCTTGTAAATCAGTTATTCATCCAACAATGGTTCATTGAGCTCCTACTTCACGTGTCAGTCTTCATTGTATAGGCCCTGGGGATACAGCAGCCAACAAGACAGACAGGTCCCTGCTCTCATGAAGCTTTCCTTCTAATGGGAGAGACAGGCAGTCACTGTCCAATTCGATAACTATGCGATGCAATTTCAGGTAGTGACATGCTTAGAAGTAAAAGAGCGATGTATGTGAAGTATAAGGTGTACTTCATTAATTAAACATAGAGGTTTGATTAATGGTGGTTGTCCTGTTTAACAGTAATTAGTATTATAATATCAGTCTCTCTAAAACCTTTCAATGCTAATTATAATTATTGAGCACTTAATATGCACCAACCTTTATGCTAAGCACTTAAATCTCACAAACAAACCTAAAAGGTAGATATGATTATTTCCCGTTTGAGTTGTGGAAACCAACGCACAGTCTGTTATCATCTTCAGGGAAATGTCCAAACTCCCTACTCAGGGACTGCAGGCCTTTTGGGATCTGGCCTGTCCCCCCAGCCTCCTGTGCTGCCGATCTTCTGTCTCCCGCCTTTGACACTCCAGTTTCAGGACTCAGCTCAGGCATCACTTCCTCCAGGAAGTTTTCCGTCACCCCTGCCCACTCCATTCGCTGGCAGGGTTATGTGCTTTGCCCCTGGGTTCCCACAGCTTCCCTCTTCTGGGTCTCGTCACGCAGGACCACAATTGTCCACCCTGTGTCTGCTGCCTCTGAAAGAACGCGAGTTCTCTGAATGTGGAGATTGTGGCTTTTTTCTCTGTAATCCCAGCATCCGGGCGCATAGTAGGTGCTTAGTAAATGAATGCCTGAAGATGTTCTGTTTTAATCCTTTGTCTCTCTTGTGGAAAGGCTCCTTCTCTGCATAGATCAAAGAGGAATTTCCTTGGGACCCAGTGTGGGTGAGGAACCCCAGAAAGGGGTTCTAATTCTGACCCGTCAAGGGCTGTGTGACCCTCAGCGAGTTACTCAACCTCCCTGTGCTTCTTCTACAATAGATGGTACAAACAGATACTAGATTGGTAGGGAAGTATTTTGCAGACAAACAAGGGCCAAACAGAGAGCCAATTCATAACACTGATAAAAGCACATATTTGGTAAGGTCTGAAGCGAATGTCCTGGCTTCACATATTTGCCACAGGAAATAAAAACCAGATTTTTCAGAATCTGAATTTAGAAGCCAGAAATAGATGAAAAGATGAAAGAAAAGAAGGGTGTTGCTTTGAAAGGGACCCACCTACCTGACCTTTCTAAATAACTACCTCTTTATAATCAAGTGGGCCAGGAGCATTGACTCTGCAGTAAATCGTTTGGTTTAAATTTCCCTCATGCCACTTCCCAGCGTGAGACCCTGAGAGAAGTTTTAACACCTCTGGTCCTCAGTGTTCCCATCTGTAAAATGGGGACATGAAAGTTATGGGTTCATATGCTTGTTATGAGGATTAAATTAGAAAATAATGTATGTGAAATGCTTGGCAGTACCTGTTTCTTTGTACTTATTGGAATGCGGCTTCTAGAAATGTTCAAATTACAAATGCGGCATGTGGTCCGTTGATACTAGACAGCTTTGTTCAAGACTAGCTTCTTTGGGGGTGTGGCCGGCGCTTCCCTCCTCTCCATCTGCAGAACCCAGCCCTTAGTCAGGGTGCATAACCTGAATAGGCTTACAGGAAGTGCTTGGCTTCCCTGTAATCTTCCTGGGAAGCAATCAGTTTGTTTAGCACATAATCATCATTAGAGTGATCTTGCCTTAGTTTCAAATGGCAGGGCCCCTTTTCCAAAGCCTTAGTCTGAGGAGGGTGGGTTGGAAACTGGGAGGCAAAAAGCTCAGCACCACCATCCTCCACCCCATAAGGGATGCCCGGAAACGCAGATGGTTGGTAGCCCCCCAGAGGGACACCTCCAAGGACAGATTTGCCTCCAGGAGGCAAATGGTTCTGGCTTCAGAAAAGAGAATCAGATTCCAGAGGAAGTAAGAGAGAGTAGATTTTGTTCCAGGGAGGAGTGTTGCCCCAGGCGCTTCCAGAAAAAAACTAGAGAAGCAGCAGATGGGGAATGAATATTGGCAAGGATATGATGGTTCTCATTCAATTAAAATATAAAATAGGGAAGTAATAGGAACAGGGCGTTTAGTGGTGGGTGGGCTTCTGATAAAGACCAGGCCCAGTGAGCAGGAAGATCAAAGCAAGGTTATCATCACATGAATTTTTTTTTTCCACTTTAAAAGTTTTTTCCCTTCTTAGTCCTTTTTAAAAGTTGATACTGACTTATGTAGCCATTTATAGTTGCTATAAGAGAAACCTTTAAAATAACTATAAGGGCCGGCCGAGTGGCTCAGTGGTTAAGAGCTCGCTCAAGAGTGCGAGCTGAACTCTGAGCAACAGCAGTTCAATGCCCAGCTCGAGCTGAGCTGAGCTGAGCTGCCAACAGGTGGCAGGATGGCTCAGCTTAAAAAAAAAGAAAAAATTATGTAAGGCCTAAGTCTCTAGTTTTTGTAATAAGTGCTTTATGTGGAGGTCAGTTCTCTGGGAAAGCCCCTACTGAGAGTTATGCCCTACCATGTGACTCCAGAAATAGACCTATTGATGTAGGATATTTCTTGTGCCAGGATCATAGTCTCGTGAAGCCAAAGAATGGAGACACGGACCACGGAGGTAAAGTTGCAGAAAACCAGTTTATTAGAAGTAAATAGGGGCCGGCCGAGTGGCGCAGTGGTTAAGCTCTGGCTTGGGAAGCCAGCGGCCCCGTTTCGGTCCCACATATGAGGGCCAGTGACACTGTCCTCAAAACACACAAACAAACAAAAAAGAAGTAAATATACATTTCAAAGAAGCAGAAGCAGGCCAGAGCAGTAGAGTATGGCACAAGGGCCATTTTTAGAAATGAAAGTATACTCCAAACAATTTGGAGAGGGCCGAACAAAAGAAGGTCAAAAGGCTCAAAAAAGGCACTGACTGACCAGGACTTGGAGTTCTTATCCCTTCTTTCTCTAGAATGGGCTGTTCCTCTCTGGGTGTGGGACCACTTGGCTGACACCTGTGATTGACAACAGACTATTAGCTCTTCTCTTTAGACTGTGCATGTTCCTTCCCAGAATTCAGTCTGTTATAATGATATTAATGAATTCCCGGGCATATGTATGGTATTATAATGATGGTATAATGAGGCCCGGGTGAAATGAAGGTCGCTATGGCCTTTACTGGGCAGGTGTAGGTGACTGGTTTAATCCAGTCGGGTATTTTGTACCCATTTGTTTTAGGGGTGGATAATTAGAATGTAAAGGAGAAGTTTTGGGTGGAGAGGGGATGTCCCCCAGGCGGTCACACTCTGTGGGACGTGCAGGAATGCAGAGACCCAATGCCTGCCTCTAACTGCCTGCCTAGTTTTCCCCTTGAGAGATGTGATCCCCATAAAATCTCTATGGGAAGTAGAGGGATAGGAAGTCTTTTCTTCTGTATCTGCTTCCTGCTGGGCAGGGGTGTAGAGCTGTCCCTGCCTATTGGGGGTTCATGGAACTCGCGTCCTGTCTGATCTCAGATGAGAGGAAGGGGTCTCAAGATCCACCGCGCTGGCTTCTCTGGTTGTGACTGGCAGTCTTCCTTTTTTTTTTTTTTTTTAAGATTTTATTGGGGAATCGGGGGAGGGGAACAGACAAGTTGCTGTCTTTTTGTTCTTCAGTCTGGTTGCGGAGGACGTTGCTTCACTGGCCCATGTTGGTATCATCATTGCGCTCTTCCCGGATGAGGCAGATCGGTCGCCGGCCTCTGGATGGTCGCTCACCACGGCTATTGGCAGTTCACGCTGGCTGCCGGCCACTCACTGTAGCCTGTGGCAGCCCACTGCAGCAGGGGCTGCAGCTATGCCGTCCCGGCGACTCACAGCCCAGCTCCAGGTGGAGCTGTTGTTCACCATCTTAGCTGTAGAGGGCAGTGTCACTGGCCCTCATATATGGGATCCGAACTGGGGACAGTGGCGTCCCAAGCCAGCTCTTAACCAATGCACCACTTGGCCGGCCCATGACTGGCAGTCTTGCTGAGATATTATCTGTATCCCTAAGGTGACTGAATGAGGAAAAATAGATTTTAATTAATAAATTTCTTAAAGAGCAGAGCTCAGAGCTATTGATGTAGGGTGGCTATGGGTTTGGAAAGAACATTTAGGCTTTAATGTTTACAATCAACAAGCATACTGGCCAGGGGGAATGTTAAAACCTACTAGTCTCTGGGATGGGATTATCCAAGAGTTAGTTCTGAAATGGCTTGGGGAATGTTGGAAAGTCTCAGGTTTTAAGTAGTTATCTAAAGCTGGGATGGGTGAGAGATATTCTGTGATTCAGTCTAGGGACAGTCTTTAGTCTAGGTTTCAGAAATTGATTAGAAGAGTAATCAAAGCCAGGTGCCAAGAAACTAGGGAAGAGGAGACTTAAAAGTTGTCCAGTGGGGGAGGTGCGGGGGGGGGGCTACTTACTTGGCCCATATCATTATCTTAGTCGTGGTTACAGTTTATTGCTTCCCACTATCAATTTTACTTTCTTCCTAACAGAACCCTAAATTTGTTTACATATTCTCCCATCCCCAGCTTTAAGGGTAGATTTAGATTAGGGATCAGCAAGCTTGTTTTCACAAAAAGCACAGCATAAATATTTTAAGTTGTTCAGGGGCATATGGTCTCTGTCACAACTAGCCCTGTGACAGCTCTCTGTTTCTGGTTTTTTGTTTTGTTTTGGGTTTTTTTTTGGTTTGTTTTGTGTGTGTGTGTGTGTGTGTGTGAGGGCAGTGTCACTGGCCCTCATTGTGGGACCTGAACTGGCGCTTAACCACTGCGCCACTTGGCTGGCAACAGCTTTCTGTAGTGGCGGGAAAGCAGCCATAGACCATATGTCAATGAATGAATGAGGCTGTGTTCCAATAAAACTTTATAAACTCAGGCAGTGGGTTAAATGTGGCCCATGGGTTGTAGTTTGCCATCCCTTAATCTAAGTCAGAGTTTCTTCATCTCAGCACCATTGACATTCTGGATCAGATGATTCTGTGTTGGGGGGGGGGGCGGGGAATTCTTTTGTGCATTATAATATGTTCATCAGCATCCTTGGCCTCTACCCACTAGATGCCAAAAGCATCTCATCCCAGTGTGACACCTGTAAATGCTTCCAGACATTGCCAAATGTCCCCGGGGGTGGAGGGCAGGGGGAGGTGGGTATTTCCCTGGTGACAGTTACTGGTCCTGTGACTGGAGCTGATCCAAAGAGACTAATGGGAGTGCTTCTAGTCCATGATTTGAGAGAGAGGTTCTATCTCCCTCCTCTTAGATTTAAGCAAAAAAACATTAGCCCCGAGTGCCCCCCACAGCCATCTTACAACCGTGACAGGAATCTGACATGGGAGAGAGTCTGCACCATGGATGGCAGTGCAAAGGGACAGCAAGGATCCGGAAGCTTGGTGACTAGCTGAATCAGCCAGACCTGCAGCCCTCTTTCCATATGGGCTTCTTGTTGGAGGAGAGGACACCTTTCCTTGCTGTGTTAGATGGGGTTTCTCAGGGGCATTCAGGGAGCTCATTTCTCCAAGGGCACGGAAGTATTTCAACATTTTAACTCCGGCATGCCTATTTGTTTGTCATGGCTGAATGTCACCAGGCAAACTGGGCAGCCGGGGTTGTGATTGGGGGCAGCCAGGGCGTGGATAAGGAAGACACTGATTGGTGTTTCAGTACCTGTCTGTTTCCTCTCGCTCCACAGAGGCCTTCGTGAATTTATCTTAGTGCTGGGTTCCCTGCAAATATGGTGGCTTATGTCTTTTTTCTGTCTGTATTGGGGTTGGAGTCCTCTGTGAATACTTGCAGTGATATGGGTCTTTTAGAGGAGCTTCAATTGCCTGATGGGTTACAGAGAATTTTTTAATGGTGTCTTTCTGGGAAGGAGATTTGATCAGAAAACCGCGGCAGTGTTTGTCCTGATACATGGGCACCAGGTCCCGAACTGCAAACGTAGTGGCTGCAAAGATAACAGGAAACCAATTTCAACTCAATTCAAATCACAGTTGCTCTTAGGATCATGCCCTTGTTGTTTTCAAGCCTCCTCTGCCTCCTCATCCCCTTCGCCGTCCCCCGCTTCTGGCCCCCCAAGTCTTGGCTGATGCTGAGTTGGTAAAAATGCACAGAGAACAAAATCAATAAAAAGCAAACTTCTAAGACAGTTTTCACAGCAAGCCGCTGAGTGGTGTTGGAAAGGCTAGTGGCCTGAGGTCGGCTGGGGTCAGCCTGCGAAGGCCCTTATGAGCTGTTGTGGAAGATTATAGACTCTATCCGTTGGGGAGCCACTGTCGGATCTTAAGCTGAAGGGAGGCATAATCAGACCTGCAATGTGGAAAGATCGCCCTGGTTGCGGGGGTGGGGGCTGGGGGGCTGGGTGGAGGGAGGGAGGATGAACTCTTG
Organism: Aselliscus stoliczkanus; assembly: GCA_033961575.1. Lineage (NCBI taxonomy): Eukaryota > Metazoa > Chordata > Mammalia > Chiroptera > Hipposideridae > Aselliscus > Aselliscus stoliczkanus. The sequence goes on from CM066736.1 coordinate 12,466,957, forward strand.
TGGCCAAAGAGCAAAGCTAGAGGGAAAATTTGGGAGGCAGTCGCAGCTCTCCAGGCAAGAGATGATGGTGGCTCAGAGCATGTGGGGTGAGGACGACGAGCAAACTGCAGAGAGGTTTAGGAGACAGAACAGACCAGAATTTGTGTGCGTCTGTGGAAGGTGGCAGCCCTTTTGCACAATATCGTCCTTATGCTAAATTAGATGCAGGTGTCTCTGAGCCTTGGCAAGGGGGCTGTCATTTTCCTGTGACCCCCCCCACACACACACACACACGCCTTACCTGATAAGCTCTGTCATCTGCCGTGGTCTCACTGCCACTTTTCACAGCACTTTCCAGGCTGCTGGGGCCAGCATCGACTAAATAGCCCCTACTCCCCACCTTGCCAGCTTTCCTTCTGCCTGGCCCACCCTGCTGTGCGTAGGGAGGGCTGGCTGCAATGCCAGCTTCTGAACCAGCATTATTGTCAAGGAATGTGGAAGCAGCCGGGCCAGGGAGCGAGGGGAGGGGAGGAGCATTCCATTTGCCATCTGTGGCTCAAGCGAAAGCTGTGCTGCCAAGAGCCAGGACCGAAAAATGTATGTCAGCTGAGCTGGCAACGGGGCGTCATCTGTAGGCTCCTAAGGGTGTCCTATGGGGCCACCATCTTCTCTGAGATGGGACTTGGGGGCCAAGTCTCGAGATGAGGCCTAGTGATGGGGAGCATAGAGGTCTGTTTTGTCCCCAAACCAAACTCCTCTGCCCGGCCCTATCAGGCACAGCATGTCGTCATACTGCCCTTGCAGCTCAAGGAAGGTGCCAGCCCCTGGCCACACGTGTCGTTGTTGTTCAAAATCACCCTATTAGCCATTTTAGCCCAACACACTTTGGCTGACATTTAGATCTGAAGATTTCTGAAATTTAAAGGGATCTTAAGGGTCATTCATTTAACAAATATTTAGTGCTGAAAAGTTCTTTTCTTCTAAGTAAAGCTGACTGTCACCCCCCAATTCAGTGCTCTAGTCACAAGGCCACCAAGATTGCTGTTGTGACTACGAGACTTACACTTTGGCCTTACATGATTGCTGGGGCCAGGTATACACTCCAGACCCAAGCTGGGCCCATTAGAATGCTTTCCTGGGACCCTGGGCTGAGAATAGAGAAAGAAAAGTTAGTTTCTAGTGCCTGAAATTGTACCATATAGAAGCTGGGGGATGGCTGCTGCTTTCCTCCCATGAGGATGGGGGCGAGAGAAAACTGGTCAGCAGGGAGAGAGAGACAGAGAGAGAGATGGAGACAAACTCAGATTGCTCTTGGCCCAGCTCCTTCCTGTTCTTTCAGCTTTATGAAATCCCCCGTATTCTTAGAGTAAATTTGCCCTTTTCACTTATGCTTGGTCAAGGTGAGTATCTCTAGGTAGATGGGGGGGGCGGGATCTCTGCCCACAGACTGGCAACCCTTTAGAACCTTTTGAAGAGTTAAAGAAAAAGCTTGTCTCCGTTCCTGATCCTGGAAATTCTTTTGGTATTTACAGAGTTGCTTTAAGGAGATACGCTATGCCCTCCCCACTCCTTTCGGCAGCACCCCCACCCAGGCCCCTGGCAACTACTCATCTACTTGCTGCAGCTGCGGATTTGCCTCCTCTGGCCATTTCATATACATGGAATCGTATACTATGTGGCCTTTTGTGTCTGGCTTCTTTCCACTTAGCATCATGTATCCAAGGTTCATTCATCCACATTGTAGCACGTGTCAGTACTTCATCCCTTTTTATGGCCACGTCATATTCCACTGAGTGGATAGACTGTGTTTTGATAGATATCTGGGTTGTTTCTACTTTTTGGTTATTGTGGCTGGCACTGCTGAGAACATTTAAAATAGAAGGTCAAAATAAAGCATGTCACTCCTGTGCTCAACTTCTCCCATGGCTTCCAACTCAGAATGAAATCACAAGCTCTTGCCATGGCCCGGGATGCCCTGTCTGACTTGGCACCTGCCTCCCCCATCTGACTCCCTTCTTCTCCTTGCCCTTTGGACACATCGAGCTTGGGATGTTCTTCCCCCAGGTATTCCCAGGACACCCCCTCTTACTTCATTAACATCTCTGATCAAATGTCACTTCCTCAAAGATGCTCCCTCTTTCATTACTCCTCAACCTGCTGTATTCTTTTTTTTTTTTTAAGATTTTATTGGGGATTTGGGGGAGGGAACAGCGTTGGGGAACCTGGGAAGGGGAACAGACAAGTTGCTGTCCTTTTGTTCTTCAGTCTAGTTGCGGAGAACGTTGCTTCACTGGCCCATGTTGGTATTACCATTGCGCTCTTCCCGGGTGAGGCGGATCAGTCACCAGCTACTGGACAGCCGTTCAAGGCGGCTCACGGTAGCTCACAAAAGCGAACACCAGCTGTTGGCCAGCCCCACTTGCAGCCTACACCATTGCCGGCAACTCATGGCAGCCCAGCTCCCAGGCTGTTGTTCACCATCTTAGCTGTGAGGGCGCAGCGTCACTCGCCCACATGTGGGAGCAGAACCCTGACCCTGCTGCCCAGAGCTCATGCTCCCAAGCCAACTGTTAACCAATGTGCTGCTGGGCCGGCCCCCTGCTGTATTCTTCTTTGTAGGATTTTCCATAAGTGATGTGTATTACTTATGTGTTTGTCCTTTTGCTTTTCCTCCTAAAAAATAAATTCTGTGACAGGTGGGACTTTTTCACTGATGTATCCCCTTGTGCCTGGCACGTATTAGAAGCACAGCAAATATTTGTTGAATGAATGAATGAATGAATGCACGAATGAAAAAACAGGAGTTTGTGATCATCATGTCAACTCCTTTATACAACAGATGAGAAACTGAGGCCCAGGGAGGGAAGGGGTCCACTCAACATGGCTAATTAGATCTCCCAACGCCTGTCCTGTGTTTGGGTGCTGGGTAGTTTGTATTAATTCTCGTCGCCCTTACTTGAGACTACTTCCTGCTAAACCAACAAGCAAATCAAAATCTCATATAACTTCTGTTGAGCACCTCTCGTATTTTTCTTACCTCTCCAGCCACCTCTCCCATCATTTCCCAGCATGCCCTCCCTTCCACCCCCCAGAGGGACGACTTGCAGTGCTTTAAGCACTGGATGCTCCCTCATGCCCCTGTACCTTTGCCCATGCTGTTCCCTCTGTCTACAATCCTCTTCCCACAACCGCTTCCTATAGATGGTCAACTTGGACTCATTTTCATGATGCGGGTGGCCTTCTCTTCCTTTGGGAACCCTTCCCTGCCATGCCCTTCCACCCAGACTAAGTGACACGCCTCTCCATGTGTTCTCAAGGCTCTTTTATAACCACATCACTCTGTTGGGATTGACTGTGTCTCCTCTAGATTGTAGGCTCCATGAGTCTTGTCACACCTGTCATGCCCAAGGTTTTGTCCCCAGCCTCTCTGCACAGTGCCTGGCATAGTTAAGGCACTCAACAACCAGGGGCTTGTGGGAGTTTCTTTGTTTTGACTGAAGGAGATAAAGTAGGTGCAGCAGACACCCATAGCCTTCCTACCTTTCACTGTGCTCTGGTCCACTTCCGACTGCCGGTATCTGTGTCAGAACTGCCGGAATTCAAACTGCCCATGAGTGACAGGCCTGAGTATCAAGGAATTAACATCCCCCCTTCAGGAGCCCTCGATGTATAAAATACTTTGGCTTCTTGCTCCCTGGGTGGATTATTTCAGCTGAGACCTGAGGGAGGGAAGAAGTGTGTTTTGTATCTTTTCCCCAAGTTTCCTCGTGGGATCATACTCCTACTGCTCTCTGTGGTAGCTTGCTTAATAGCACACCCATTACTGGCTATATCTTCCTTGCTTCTATCCACTCCTTAAATATACCACTTTCACTCAATTCCTAGTCCAATCCAGAGGAATTGTCAGAATGCCAACACTCCAGCCAAAGGCTCCAGCACGCATCGATTCCTTTATTCTTTGAGACTACTATGACGACACCAGCCTAACTGTATCAGCCAACCAAACAAACTCATAACTGCCAATTAGTTACATTGATGAGCAATGTTTATAAGTTCCTGCAGATCAATTCATAAATATTATAAATTGCAACAATTTCTAAATAATGCCCTGTGACTAATGGCTTTGGTTGTAGTGGATTTTATCACTTTGTTGAGTACCTAATTGTCCTTAGCCTCACTGAATGTTTCTGTGACCTGCAACAACATGACAATGACTCAGAGCCAAGCAGCTTCAAGGTCAAAGAATCTGCATTTCCATCTGGGTGACAGGGATGCTGGGATTTCACTTTTGGAACTAACTAATGGCCCAGTTGTGGGCCATTTGTTTTTGTAGTGGAGAGCTGTCCTTTTCCACTGACTTAGGAACTATCATATATTCTAACTTCTACCTGTTACTTCAGAGGCCCATCCATCCATCCATCCATCCATCCATCCATTTATGGAGCACTTTTTTTTTTTTTTAATTTTATTGGAGAATTGAGGGAGGGGAACAGCTTTGGGGAACCGGGGAAGGGAACAGACAAGTTGCTGTCCTTTTGTTCTTCAGTCTAGTTCTGGAGGACGTTGCTTCACTGGCCCATGTTGGTATCGTCATTGCATCTGGAGAATTTTCTATGTGCCCAACACTATGTGAATGGTGCGAATATAGTGGTGTATTGGTCAGAATCGGCTTGGTTGTGCTGCAGTAACAAGTTAACTAGTTAACTTTGAAATCCCAGACTCTAACACAGCTAAGGTTTTTTTCTCATCCGTTCTCTACACAGTGTGGATCAACAGACGGCACTCCTCCATATAGTCACTCAGGGACCAGGCTGATGGAACACTACGAATCACTGCAGTAGGGAATTGATAACTGGAGACTGACTGTGCCAGCTTTTCTGTGCTTCAGCCCAGAGCGACATATATCATTCCTGTACCGCATCCCATGAGTCACAATTAGTCACATGGCCCCCTGTTAATTTCAGAGGAGGCTGAGAAATGTGGGGGAGCACATGGAATATTTGGTATGCTTAACTGTCCTTAGAGAGCTTGTACTGTAGCTAGCATTGTGGAAGGTAGGGTTCAAACAGATTATTGCATAAATAATGGTTTAATAATAATTGGGATGAAGGCTGCAAAAGAGACTTCGGGAAGCTATGCGAGTGTAAAACAGGAGCGTTTCTAGGTGGTCTGGAATGGCTTGCCTAGGGAAGGGTTATTTTAGCTGAGTCCTGAGGCGTGAATAGGAGCTGGGAAGAGACAGAGTGAGGCACCCCGCTATCTCTCAAAGACAGATCCCCTCAGGTTCTACTCTCAAAGAACTTACAGTGCTTAACAGATAAGAAATAGATAGAATAATGGGAATACAAGCTACCCAACAATGACCACCTACATGGTTGAGCGTGTGCTGTGTTAAGTGCTCTCTGTATATTATCTCGCTTCATCCGATTAACAGGCTCAGAAACACACTGCCAGCAAGCGTCTGGGCAAGACTTGAACCCTGAAGTTCGTGTTCTTTACAACTCTGTATTAATTCCCTCTGGATGTAATTGCTCAGTGACTGATGGTGTAGCTCAGAGCTCAGTGACTGCCAGGGCATAAGAGAAAGAGCTCTCACTTCTAGGCTGCTCTTCCCCTGCCTCTCTAATAAGTCAACGAATACCCCAGGACCTCAGTTCATCATTAAATCAAGAGCATTTGGCTAGATCACAGCTTTCTAGAAATGTTTTAATGGAGTAGAATATTTTAAAAAATGCAATCCAGAGAGAGAATGAGACTATGAATGAGAATCCAGGGGTTCTTGACCAGGAAAAGGGATTGGCTTTCTTTGGGGTCATGTGTCCAGGTCTGGTCCAATTAGCTGTGACTGTGGAAGGTGGGGTCACTTGAATCAAATATGGCTGCCTAGACCTGCCCTTCCAAGTTATGGGTTCTTTCTCAGATGAAGGATGTGTGGCAAGAGAGGAGCCTTAAAACATGCCTGCTAGATAGTTAAGCATAGTTAGTGAACATCAGTAAAGGCGACAAGAGGGCTCAGAAGAGGCAAAGCGGGGATCAGGGATCCATTAGAGAGAGTCTTAGAACCATTCTTTAGTAAGGAATGTCAAACTTGGAAAAAACCTTAGCAATCACTCAGGCCAACTCACTTCCTGTTGGGGAAATAGGCCCAGTCAGGAAATCATTTGGTGACAGATCTTGGAGTAGAAAGCAGGAGCCTCTGGTTGATTTACCACATATTACTCTCCCTTCTTTTGCCTGGTTGCCCTTGCTGACTCCTTTAATAAAAAATGGGCCCTTGAAGAAATTCCCCTGAGATTAACTTCTGCCTTTTGTGACTCCAGGAGGACTCTGGCCGTTTTCCGTAGGGCAATTTGAGATGCCAGGTTCAAACCACATTGCCCCTTTCTTTATCATCTTCATCTTCTGCCTTCCCTTCCTCTTCCTTTCCTCCTTTCTGACGGAGGCATACTGTACCCACTGACTTTTTTTATGTAACAATACATTAGCCATGTCATTATATGCCAACAAATATAATTGTATATTATGACATTATTTTAGATGGTCGTATTCCCTGGCATGTTAGACCATGCTTTATATAACAAATCCCCTTCAGGTGGACACTTAGGTTGTTTCCAGTCCTTTACCATTATTTTTAAAAAGTGCTTTCATGAACATCATTGTAGCTAATTCATCATCAGGATATGTTTTTAGAATAGGAATTGCTGGTCAAAGGGTTAATGCTTATGCACAGGCATACTTTCTAAAAGAAGACTCTCAACATCATAACTTCATTACCCAGAGCCAGGAAATTCTTTAGGATTGGGACATAGCTGTCGGCTGACCCGCTGTGGTCTTATCCTAGGCAGATGTTGTTGCACAGGTCAGGGGCTGGTGGAGCGAAATCCTTCTCAACAGGCAGCAGAATATAGTCAGTTCCCAACCTTGACAATTAATCATATACAGAGAGACGTAGGTCCAGGGAAAATGGTTTATTTACAGCTCAATACTTCTTTCAGCCTCAGGTGCATTTTGCAATCGCATTTCATCTTCTGAGCCCACACCTGGACTCTTTGCTAAATACCATCTGAATCATGAGCAGGAGGTCAAGTGCAGCACAGATTTTATTTCTCCTGGCTTGAGACATTCATAGATTAGTTTGGCTTTTGCTTTTGTAGCCTTGAGTTTGTGGCTGGGAGGAAGGTAAAAAGCCCATGAAAGGTGAACTGTGAAATACTTTCTTTACACCCAGGCCACTGGGAACAACTGTTTAGAAACTGATTGTGGGTACGTGTCACTATACATGGGAGCAACTATTTACCAGATTTCAAAATGGCAGAGTTACTGATAACAGGAGGATGGAGGACTTCTCTTGGCTTGATGTCACAGTTAACACTTTGTATGCGGGCATTTGAGCGATATGACGAGTTTACTCGTTTCCCACAAACAATGTGTTAATAGTGGTAGCTTCCATAGAGAGCTTCCCCCACCTCCTAATTAATGAATTAATCAAAAATCAATTAATTCAAAAATTGCATATTGAGTTTTTATGAGCCAGGCAGTGTCTAGGCACTGAGCATGCAGTGATCTGGTAATGTTGCAGAGAAATTTCTGGGAAACAGACCCTGGGGCAGAGGTTACCATGCAGCCAGTTTACTCCAGAGTGCTCTGGGATCAGCATCTGTTGGGGGCAGGGAATGAGGCAGGAACGGGCAGAGAGGAAGCTGAGCTCTGATGCAGTCTAAATGGAGGCCTCAGCTGTTCCACGGGGGAGCTCCAAAACGGGGGGATCCTTTCGGGTTGTCCCAGGTCGGGAGGGGAGGACCATCAGTCATTAGATGTGGGCAGTCCTGGGAAGTGACTGAAAGGAAACAGCTCTGTTTAGCCTAGGCGATCCCTGGGGACCCAGCGATTGGGGCTAGAAGTCTATTAGTCCTGAATGAGGGCCTGGGTGGTGTGACAGAGTTCAGCCTAGCCCTCATGGGGCTCATAGTGTCGGGAATGGTGAGTGTCTTGGTTGGGGTTCACCGCAAAGCAGGGCCTGAGACCAGGGCTTGGGCGTAGGTAGGTTATTCAGGAACTGACCTCAGGAAGTAAGAATGGGAGAATGATACAGAAAAGGACAAAGAAATGACAAGGGGTGCATTTTTGAGCAGGGCAGTATTGTAGGCAGCCCTCCATGGAACCATGTCCTGCTAAAGGGCAGGAGACATGTATCCTCTGCCGTCCAGCCACTGCTGGTTGAGAGCTTCCCCTGGAGGCATGCATCTCTGTGTGCTTCTAGAATGTACCTGGGAGGGCTGTCCCTGTGTTTTTGAGGCAGAAAACCAGAGAATCAAGGAGGCATTTGATATGTGAGGTTGCCCATGGATATGGCCTTGTCCCCAACACATGCAGTTGAGATCTGAGGTGGGTCAAGGGCTTGTGGCATAGGCCCGCACTCCTTAAGAAAAGATAGAGCCTGCAACAGAACTAATGAAATTAATCTGCACGTGGCATGAGTTCTTAAAAGGGAATCTAATCCAGCTGCTCCCTCTATACACTTTAATGAAGATACCCACTTTAGAAAATTACATCCTCTCCTTTTACAACTAACTAACTAACTAACTAACTAACTAACTAACTAACTAACTATACATGTATTGAGCAATACCTTGTGCCAAGCATTGTACCAAGGCCTATCAAAGTCTCCTAAGAGTTCTTCCTCTCTTTTCCTGTTTTCCTCAAGCCTCTAAATCCCATCTTCTGTCTTCTAACCTTGGTTCTCAGGTCCCAGCAGGTGACCTAAGCTTCCTTCATGCTTCAGAGATGGGCCATCACAGCTGGACTTCTTCAGGTGGCCTCCCACCTTTAAACATGTCCTCACCACTATTTCTGTCCATCTAGCCATGGAGGTAGGATAATTCCTTCCTTCCTTCCTCCCTTCCTTCCTTCCTTCCTTCCTTCCTCCCTTCCTTCCTTCCTTCCTTCCTCCCTCCCTCCCTTCCTCCCTCCCTCCCTTCCTTCCTTCCTTCCTCCCTTCCTTCCTTCTTTCCTTCCTTCCTCCCTTCCTTCCTTCCTTCCTCCCTTCCTTCCTTCCTTCCTTCCTTCCTCCCTTCCTTCCTTCCTTCCTCCCTTCCTTCCTTCCTTCCTTCCTACCTTCCCTTCCTTCCTTCCCTTCCTTCCTTCCTTCCTTCCTTCCTCCCTCCCTCCCTCCCTCCCTCCCTTCCTTCCTCCCTCCTCCTTCCTTCCTCCCTTCCTTCCTCCCTCCCTCCTCCTTCCTTCCTCCCTCCCTTCCTCCCTCCCTTCCTCCCTCCCTCCCTCCCTTCCTTCCTCCCTCCCTTCCTTCCTCCCTCCCTCCCTCCCTCCCTTCCTCCTCCCTCCTTCCTCCCTCCCTCCCTTCCTCCCTCCTCCTCCTCCCTCCCTCCCTCCCTCCCTCCCTCCCTTCCTCCCTCCCTCCCTTCCTTCCTCCCTCCCTCCCTCCCTCCCTCCCTCCCTTCCTCCCTCCCTTCCTTCCTCCCTCCCTCCCTCCCATCCTTCCTTCCTTCCTTCCTCCCTCCCTCCCTCCCTCTCTCTCTCTCCTTCCTTCCTCCCTCCCTCCCTCCCTCCCTCTCTCCCTCCTCCCTCCCTCCCTCTTCCTCCCTCCCTTCCTCCCTCCCTTCCTCCCTCCCTCCCTCCCTCCCTCCCTCCCTCCCTCCCTTCCTCCCTCCCTCCCTCCCTTCCCTTCCTTCCTCCCTCCCTCCCTCCCTCCCTCCCTCCCTCCCTCCCTCTTCCTCCCTCCCTTCCCTCCCTCTCTCCCTCTCCCTCCCTTCCCTTCCTCCTCTTCCTTCCTCCCTTCCTTCCTTCTTTCCTTCCCTTCCTTCTTCCTTCCTCCCTCCCTTCCTTCCTCCCTTCCTCCCTCCCTCCCTCCCTCCCTCCCTCCCTCCCTCCCTCCTCCTCCCTCCTCCTCCCTCCCTCCCTTCCTTCCCTCCCTCCCTTCCCTTCCTCCCTCCTCCCTTCCTCCCTTCCTTCCTTCCTTCCTTTCCCTTCCCTTCCTTCCTTCCTCCCTCTTCCTTCCTCCCTCCCTCCCTCCTCCCTCCCTCTCCCTTCCCTTCCTCCCTCCCTTCCTCCCTCCCTTCCTTCCTCCCTCCCTCCCTCCCTTCCTCCCTCCCTTCCTTCCTTCCTTCCTTCCTCCCGTCCGGCCTTCTGTCCTTCCCGTCCCTCTTCCTTCCTCCCTTCCTTCCTTCCTTCCTTCCTCCCTTCCCTTCCTTCCTTCCTTCCTTCCTCCCTTCCTTCCTTCCTCCCTCCCTCCCTCCCTCCCTCCCTCCCTCCCTCCCTCCCTCCCTCCCTTCCTTCCTCCCGTCCTTCCACCCGCCCTCCCCCCCGTCCTCCCTCCCGTCCTTCCGGCCTTCCTCCCGCCCTTCTTCCTTCTCCTCATTCTCCTCCTTTCCCTCCTCCCCCTCCCCCTCCCCTCTCCTCTCCTCTTTTCTTTTCTTTTCTTTTCTTTCTTTCTGTCCTACAAACAAACCCACCCCAGTTCTTCATCACCCCTCTAGGCACTGCCTTTCAAGTTCTCACCCCAAGAATTTTTCCCTTTCTCTAGCATCTTTGATCTCTGCCTCTTCATAGATTCTTTCCTTGTCTACAATCTTCTTCGTGTATATATACACACATATATGCATGTATGTGTATATACTTGTTTATATGCTCTTTAACAAATAACGGAGAGGAAATGGAAGGAAGGAAGGAAGGAAGGAAGGAAGGAAGGAAGGAAGGAAGGAAGGAAGGAAGGAAAAAAGAAAGAGAATAAAGAAAAGATCCTTTCCTTGAACTTGCTCTCCCTTTTGGCTACCTCATTCCCATTGTTCTTTTCTTCTTCAGAAATATTTGCAGCCTCATTTCACCATCCATTCAAACCTTCAACTTTGCTGCCACATGCCGGCCCCACCCGCATTTCCTCTTGAATCTGAACTCTCAGAGGCCACCGGAGGCCATGTCAGTACAATTCTGCATTGTCCTTCTCCTCATTCCTGTTTCCTTCATTCCTTCAGCATGGTCCATCCTCTCCATTTTATTTTATTTTATTTTATTTATTTTTATTTTTTTTAAAGATTTTATTGGGGAATTGGCGGAGGGGAACAGCGTTGGGGAATCGGGGAAGGGGAACAGACAAGTTGCTGTCTTTTTGTTCTTCAGTTTAGTTGCGGAGGATGTTGCTTCACTGTTGGTATCGTCATTGCGCTCTTCCCGGATGAGGCAGATCGGTCGCTGGCCTCTGGATGTCGCTCACCGCGGCTATTGGCAGCTCATGCTTGGCTGCCAGCCGCTCACGCTGGCTGAGGGCCACTCACTGTAGCCTATGGCAGCCCACTGCAGCAGGGGCTGCAGCCCACACCATCACCGGGGCTCGCACAGCCCAGCTCCAGGTGGAGCTGTTGTTAGCTGTAGAGGGCAGTGTCACTGGCCCTCATGTGGGATCCGAACTGGGGCCGCTGGCATCCCAAAACCAGCGCTTAACCAATGCGCCACTCGGCTGGCCCATCCTCTCCATTTTAAAATTGGCCCTTTCCCCAGTTCTCATGACACTGTTATTTCCGTAACCTTTCTTTATTCATCTTTCTCTTTCAAAACTTACTTCTTCCCCTCTTCCGAGAGCAAGTGCTCTTCAAGGTTTAAAGCTTATAACTCTCTTCTCGCTGGTGACAGCCATGGTTCCCAAGCCTGGCTGTACCTTAGAATCACCTGGAAGTTAAAAAAAAAAAAATCCTGATGTCCACAGAGGATTTTTAGGGCAGAGAAACTGTTCTGTATGAAACTGATGGTGGATACGTGTCATTATCTATTTGTCAAACCCCATAGAACGTACATCACCAAGAGTGAGCCCTAATGTCAACTGGGGACTCTGGGTGATAATAGCGTGTCAGTGTGGGTTCATCAGCTGTAACAATTGTCCCCCTCTGGTGGGGATATCGATGGTGCCCAAGGCTGGACCTGTGTGGGGATTGGGGCTAAAGGGGAACACTATACTTTTTGCTCAGTTTTGCTGTGAACCTAAAATTGTTCTTAAAAATATAGTCCATTAATTAAAAAATAGCTGATGCCCAGGCCCCATGACCAGAAATTCTGACTTATTTGGCACAGTTAATTCTAAAGTGCGCAGGGCTGAGAAATACTGGGCAAGACTTTCTCTTCCTGCGATCTTTCTGTCAAGCTTCACTGATTGATCACTTTGAAGCCAGAAATCCCCAAATTTCTTTTCAACCTTGCCCTTTTCCATGGTTCCCCACTGTACAGCCTCCCCTTGTGTGGATGTGCCTGAGAGCATATCAAACTTACCATCTTTTTCATTTTCCAGCTGCCTCTTCTGTGGTCCCAGTTTTCGATCAGGGCACCCATCAGTGGCTTGGCTTCTCAGTTTTTATAAACCTCTGAATCCCAGCCTCAGGGATTCTTGGAGTTCAGATCTCTGACCTCTCCCCGAGCTGGAAACCCCATTCCCTGCCTCTGCTTGAACCCTTCTAGCCGTGCAAGCTCAGTCCGTGGCAAGGATCACCTCCTTTTCAAAAATTCCTTTATTTTTTCTTATCGAACAGCTGGTACATGTGAATTGTAAGGAACAAAAAATAAAAACAAATATCGGAAGGCATAATGGAGAAAACTAAAACCCCCCATAATCCCATGACCCACCAGCTTCTATTAATGCCTAGGTATAGAAAAACAACTATAAAGAAAAACGGTTTCATTGTGAAACATTTTCTATATCATCTTGCACTTTGCAGCTCGCCTGTTATAAATACTCTTTCAAACCATTTAAAATATTTTTTATCTTATTTTTGTCTGCAAAAGTAAAACACGTTCGTTGTCCAAAAGTAAAGCAGCGGAGAAGTCCATGGAATAGACTGTCTCCCCACTCACTCCTGCTGGATTCCACAGAGCAGTCTAAGCTGGAGGCACACCCCTCCCATTTTTCTTGTGAGGACAAAGAATTTGATATTCCAAAGAAGAGATTCGTTGGCATTCCTTATACTTACTTCCCAGATTCAAAAGAAAAAATTGTCTTATATAATCTTCGCAGAGCTCAGGGCATCTAGAAGTTTTAAGCCTGCCCTTTGGGACTGTTCCACTCCCTTCCACCACCACCTCCCTCTAGCTAAGCACACTTAATCATTTCCACGTGGCTTTTTAATGGCGAAGGCAATCTTTCTTTCTAAGGGCAGTCGGATGGTTGGGAGACCCTTCTGTATGTTGTGTCAAAACTGCTGCTTGGAGCCTTGGCCACAGGCTTTCTTTCTTTTGTTGTTGTGGGTTTTTTTTGTTGTTGTTGTTGCTTTTAGCTGAGCCGTCCTGCCACCTGGTGGCAGCTCAGCAGCAGCTCAGCTCGGGCTGGGCATCGAAATGCTGTTGCTAAGAGCTCAGCTTATACTCTTGAGTGAGCTCTTAACCAACTGAGCCACTTGGCCGGCCCGGCTGCAGGCTTTCTTGATGGAGCTACTACACACGAAACAAAATAAAAATAAAATAAGCAAACAATAAAGCAAAGCGGAACAGAAACAAACAAGAGCCCAGACAACCATAGCGTCTTTCTGACTTGCGTCCTTGCCTGCCTCTCCGCTGAGGACTGATCTTTGGCTTCCTTTGGAGGAAGGGTAAGGGTGCAAGGAGGGCTGTGGAGCCAGACCCCCTGGGCTCCTTGGACACGTTTCTTAATTCTCTGTGACCCTCAGTAGTCCCCTCTGTGAAATGGGTTTAGTCACAGCACCCACCTTCTCCGGTTGCTGTGGGCATTATGTGCGGAGTAATGAGTAATACGTGTGAAGCCTTTAGACGAGGCCTAGCACGTGATGTCACCGGGTCTCCACAGGGTCTGGATTCTCCACAGAGGAGAGGAAGGTGGCAAGACTGTCAGGCTCTGAGACCCTCACGTGGAAAACTCTCTTGGATGCCAGGACCCTGTTTGTGTTTAGGTCTTTGACTGGGAACCCATTTTGGTGATTAGCGTTACATGTGGCTGCCTGTAGTCTAGAAACTGAAATCATGAGAAGGGCATTAAGAAGGCAGGGGACAGACACAGGACCAGGGAGAGGGCAGGCATGCCACCAGGGTGTGGGACGTACCAGCATTGGTTAAATGACTGGCTCCCGAAAGCCATCCAGTAGGTGTGCAAGGACTCTTTCCTTTGGGCAGAGCCTGCTTTGTGGCAGAGCCCGGGTCCTCATCCTTGCTGCACATTAGGTTCCTGTAGGGAACTCATAGAAAATACTGCCAGGCCCCACAACAAAGCTTCTGATTCCACAAGGCCCAGGGTGTGGGTGTGGGCTGCTTGGGGAGTTTTAAAAAGGACCCTGGGTGATTCCAGCCTGTAGGCAGGATTGACATTCATGATGGACAGGGGTTCTACCCCGCCCCCCAGGCATGGTTCTCAGCCTTGGCTGCAAGTTAGAATCATATGGGAGTATCTAGATTCTGAGCTCATTGGTTTGGCCATTAGCCTTACTCACTGAGCTGATTAATGCTTAGTGGACCTTATTCAATGCCAGAGACTGATTTGTCAGACACAGCATTAACTCATTGAATCCTGGAGAGACCAACTCATCCTGGTGTGCTGGGCATTTTCCATCCCGAGAGCCCCTTCAGGTCAGATAGAGATAAACCGGGGTGGTTGGTTACCCTACCTAACCTCATTCACTTATTTCACAACAAATCTCTGAGGAAAGTGCTACTGGTAAACCCATGTCACAGATGAAGAAACTGAGGTATACTATTCTGTTCTCTTCAAATGGAAGAATGATCCTTCCCGCCATTCTCATGATTTCTGTTTCTAGGGCCTGCAGCCACAGGTGGAGTATTGGTTCTACAATAAACAGCGGTTAAACAATCCTGCCACCACCATTATCTCACTTCCTCTCAGGGCTGCCAGTAAAATTGTGCGGACGAGGAAGATGGTCCCCTTGAAGAGGCTTGAGGTTCATTGGCCCTGACACTCTTTGTGTCCTTCAGCAGATCTTAGCCCTCCTAGCCTTCCCCTCCTGCAGGAGCTGAAGGACCCCTTCACTGTGGACCCCTTCTCCTGGGGGCTGTGGGGGCTGTGAGTTAGAAAAGACCGAGATGATGACCAGCAGTCAGGTGCTGTTCCTTTAGCACATCTGCCCTCTGGACCCCAAGGCCAGCGCCATCAGAAGACACACCCCATGCCAAGCACTGCCAGACTCTGAGAGCAGCCTCATGCCCCCTGGAGAGGGACCTGAATAGGGCCGACCAGGCTGCGGAAACATCACTGAGGTGTGGAGCAGTGGGGACCGGCAGGCAGAGAGGCAAGCATACGCAAAGGATGATTTTAGTAGAACCTGGTGTTCCTGGGAGAGGTGGGGAGGGATGGGTGAGATAGGGATGGCCTGGTTTCTCAGCTCAGCGCTCTGGGGGGGAGAGGAAGGGGGCTCTCCCTGCCCTGGAGAAGCTCAGCAGCCCCTTTTGCTGGGAGATTTGCATATTTGAAACATCAGTGCAGGGATTTTCATAGTACATGAGCTGATTTTAGGAGGTACAAGGACACGCTTAAAAATGTTATGTGGGCCAGCTGAGTGGCGCGGTGGTTAAGCGCTGGCTTGGGAAGCCAGCGGCCCTGGTTTGGGTCCCACATATGAGGGCCAGTGACACTGCCCTCAAAAAAAAAAAAATGTTATGTGGTTTTATTGATGTAGTTACAAAAACTATACTATAACGATAACTGTAACTAAGATGGAAGTTCACAAGTGCAGGGACTTGGGTTTGTTCGGTTCCTGCCTGTGGACTCAGCTCCGAGGATAGCTCCTGGCACATAGTAGGGGCCCCGTGAATGACGGACTCTCCCAGCACAGGTGTGGTTTTACCAGAAAATGGAACTTGAATTTAGGTTTGTCGGATCGATAGGATTTCATTAGGAAGACATCAGTGAGACTGTGGGGAGGGGAGAACCCAAGTGGGGGGCACCCCATAAGTGAAAGCTAAGAGGTAGGATAAACAAGGCCATGGCACCATAAGCTCACAGCTACTGCAAGCTTACCGTACACCAGGCACTCCGTGAGGCACTTTCATTATTAACTAATTCACTCCTCATAACACCCCGTGTAATATCACCACTTTAAAGATGGGCGAACTGAGGCTGAGAATGGTGAAGAAGGTGTCCAAGGGAAGTCTGTGGTAGCCCTGGCTGGGTTGTTTGCAAGAGTCCTGCAAGGCCGTGGGGTCTCAGGCCCGTTTGGAGGTCAGCGGCAGGGGAAGCAGGTGTCCCAGCCCGCACGAGGCCTGGGGCTGCCTCGGCTCCGGTGGCGAGGGCCTGGCTTCCTTTGTGCTCCCTGGCCTGAGGGCGCCCACTCGGCACACACAGCAGGCCTGCTCCCTTTTTAGCCCAGCTGCTGTTTTCACAGGTTTCCATTTTTAGCTCCCTGGACCGGAGCGCGGTGTTCAATGCACTGTAAACCTCAATGTCAGTTTGATTATAAGAGAGGCGTGTGTGGGCTCCGTCTGCCTCGTTTCCATGTCTAATAATAACTCTCTGGATTCCTTGCCCCTTTTCTTCCCAGGCCCTCAAAGCATTTCATATGCAACGTCCCATTTAAGCCTCCCATTCCCAGGGAGGCGGCAGGTGGCTATCTTTTGAAAAGGCTTCGGCAACTATTCACTTCTCTTCAAATGGAAACAGTCCCAGCATCTGTCTTAAATGCGGGTGAACTGAGTCATGGGAGCGTAATGAGACCTGCTAACAGTCCTGGTGTTTAATGAATGCCTGCTGTGTTGCAGCTTATCTTATCCACTCTGGGAGGTGCCTCTGTGAATCTTCCATTTTCATGGATGAGAAAAATGGTTCAGAGAGGTCAAGTGATTTTTCAAGGTCACACAGCTAACAACTAGCAGACTGTATTTTTTTTTTATTTACCTCCAAGGTCTTTGATTTCTCCACTGTATCATTAAATGGGATGTTGTGGAAATAAGGGCACAGCCAGATCTTAGTTCACTTGGCTCCCAGAGCAAGCCAGCTTTTTGTCCCTTTCCTTAGATATTCATGGGAAGAAAGTATAGATTGGAAGAATTATTTCTCATCAGTCATGACCATCTCTCACCTTCTAAAAAAGTATTGAGGGCCGGCCAAGTGGCGCGGTGGTTAAGCGCTGGCTTGGGAAGCCAGCGGCCCTGGTTTGGGTCCCACATATGAGGGCCAGTGACACTGCCCTCAAAAAAAAAAAAGTATTGCAAGTAGGAAACTCCTTGTTTGCTTTTCCTTCCCATCCCATCACTCATTCATTCATCCATCCACCCACCCATCTACCCATCCATCCATCCATCCATCCATCCATCCATTCATCCATCCATCCATCCATCCATTCATCCATCCATCCATGTACACATTAGCCAACATTTACTGTTCCCCTTTCACTGAGCATGAATGGGATGAAGACAGAGTCCCGTTGAGTCTCTTTTCTCCAGGTCTTGATTTTGGCTGAATCTCTGTGTGATCTGGGACAAGTGACTTCATCTCCCAGAGCCCCACTGTGCTCATCTGGAGAATGGGGATAATAATGGTTCCTATTTCATAGGGGTGATGTGGGCCGCAAAAATCATTTGAGAGTCAAGGGATGGATCAGCCTCTAGGCCAAACATGTCGGCCCTGTGAGGGGTGTTTGGGGAGATGTTTGGGCAGAAGCATGTGCCTAGTTCAATATTGCTGGCATAATTCTATGAAGATGGTAACCTCCACTGGCAGGCTTAAAACTTATTATATCCATATCCCACACACTGGCTGTTTTGGGGAGGTTGGAAAGTTGAGTTGATTTAACTCAAAAAGTGTTGATTGAGCATTTACTTGGTAGAGAGGCTGTGGGGAGCTGGGTTCCAGTCCCAGCTTTGCAACATGACAGCTGTGTGACTTTGGGACAGTTGATGCACTTCTCTGGGCCTCAGTTTTTGCTTCTGTCAATGGGAAATGATAATGTCTGCAGTGTTTTTGTGAGGATTAAAAGTGATGTGTAGAAAATACTTTGTTGGTGCCAGCAAATGGGTGTTATTACTCATGTGGATAGGTGCTGATTGACGTGCTACAGTATCAAAAAACTTAAAATCCATGGGCTACACCTTCAGGCACAGCTGGGTCCAGATGCCCTTATGGTGTGGTGGCCTGATCCCTCTTCATACTCCACTCAGCTCTTGCCTTCATTTGTGTTGGCTTTGCTCCCAGGAAGACCCTCTCCCCCTGGTGGCCAGATTGTCCCCAGTAGCTCAGGACATATACTACCTACAAATCATGGAACAAGATCTCCTTTTTCCCTGTAGTTACGGCAAATTCCATGGCCTTGAGTCCCACTGAGTCCCATCCTTGAACCCATCACTGATTGTCCAGGCTTGGGACATGTCCCTCCCTCATGCTGGGCGTGGCGGGATCATCAGCTTCAAACAAACCGCAGGGCCTAAGCATGGGAGAGAGCAGCTTGTCCACAGGAAAATCTAGATTCTTTTACTAGAAGAAGGGGGAATGGGTGCTGGACAGGTGTGTTGAGTCTGGGTTCTACAAGGAGCAGACTAGAAATAAGGATGTGTGTGCAGGTAACTTATTAGAAAATGCTTATGGGAGACACTGGTAAGGGAGTGGGGGAAGCAGGGTAAGGAAGGGGGAGCAGGTCACGTAACTGAGTGATTTCAGGGCAAGTCCCCACCTTAGCCTGCCCCTGTGGGGAGCGCTGGAGTGTAAATTACACCACAGAGGGTGTCCTGCCTCCAGGCATTTGTACCCATGAACCGGTCACTGGCAGTGGGCTTCCCTGGGTGTATGCATTCCCAGGGACTCCTGGGTCTCCAAACAGGGACATGGCCACAGAGGCCCAAGGACAGTGCCCTGAAGAAGGTCACGAGTGAGGCTCTGGCAGCAAAGCACAAAGAAGCTCAAGGTGCAAACGGGATACAAGGGGATGCGGTGCCCACTGTTTTGGGGGAAAATCACAGCTTTCTGGGACAAAAGGAGGTGAAGGAGGAGTGAAGGAGAGGAGGCAGGGAAAGGGGAAGAATGACACCTGTGAGAAGATGGGGTGGGCAGGGCTTAGGAGGAGAAGGCGGGAAGCAGCCTCTGGTTTTCCGCCATGCTCACCATCACTGACAATAGCCATTGTCACAGCGTCCTTTTCTGTCCTCAGCAACATGCTGAGGCCTCGCTGTGCAGAGACAAGCGAGGCGGTGATTCAGCAAAGGGCACCGGCAGCGCAGAAGCCAGAGGGCTGCCCAGCCCTCCGCTAGATGAATGAGCCTGGCATGAGGCCGCTGGGCCCGGGGAGCCCTGGGTACTTGGGCACGCCAGGGCTGACTCTCCAGCAGCTGGAGGCCTGGAGACTCAGAATTCCCCTGCGCTCATTTAATCTCTAATTGCCTCCTCCCTACCCACCTCTCACCCCTGCAATGGCCCCTCTATCCATCAGGAGCACCTACCACCTTCACGGCACCAGCTTTCCATCTGTCACCATCTTCCCCGAGCCATCTGGCGTGGGAGCTTTCTGCAGAGGGAGCGGAGAGGCAGTGAGGGAGAAGTAAGTGAATGCGTCAGGCCACGTCAACAGCTTTGTCTTCAGGGCTGCTGCTCTGTTCATTATGTTGAGGGTGACGACGAGGTGGTTCAGGCCAGAGAGGATAAAAGAATGAGTCATTTATTGAGCGCTTGCTGTGTGCCAGGCTCAGTGCTAAGTGCCCCATGTGCACTATCTCATGTCATCACATCCAATAGTCACAGGAACTGGCATATTGGGATTTTGTTGGTTACAAGTGATAGAAACCCAAGCCAAAGTGGCTCGAGGAGAAAAAGACTTTTTTGGCTCATGAGACGGCAAGGTCTAGGGGAGTTAAGGCACAGCTGGTCCGGGAGTTTAAATAATGTCACCAGTCTCTTTCCATTTTGCTGTCCTGCTTTCTCTTGTGTTGGCTTCACCCTCAGGCAGCTTCTCTATTTCCCTGCCTTCCATGACGGCAAGCTGGCCTGTAGCTGTTAAAAGGGTGCCAGGAACCAGCTCATTGGGTAGATAAGTTCTCTTTCCCAGTGGTTCATACTATCATGATGTTTCATTGGACCAACGTGGGTCTTAACGTTAATTTCTGAACCAGTCACTGTGGCTGGGGGTGGAATACTCTGATTGGCCAGGCCTTGGTCATGTGGCCACATTTGGAAGTGGGGGTGTGGTTAGCTTCCTCTGAAACACATAGAATGAGAATGGGGTCAATGGTGGTTCTCTAAAGGAAAAATCTACGTATTGTTACCAGAAGAGGGGGGCTGAGTCCTGGGAAGGAGAGATAAAAGATGAGAGATCCACTTGGGGTTTATGTTATTATTGGCCTTACTTACAGTGTAGATTTAAAAAACTTCCTTCCTTCCTTCCTTTCTCTTTTCCTTCCTTCTTTCCTTCCTTCCTTCCTTATTCCCTCCCTCCCTCCCTCCCTCCCTCCCTCCCTTTCTTCCTTCCTTCCTTCCTTCCTTCCTTCCTTCCTTCCTTCCTTCCTTATTTACTTCAATAAGGATTTTTGAATACCTACTATGTGCTGGATGTTGTGTTACATACTGGTTTATTCATCTGATGCCTGGCCCATAGTAGGTCCTGGCTAAATTTCAAGTTAACCTGAACCTTTCTGTCATCCTCCCACTTGAGCAGCGTGTGATACTCTCAGTGACCCCCAGCCTCCTCTCCTGGCTACTATTAACCAAGCCACTAGGAATGCATCCCAACCTTCACGGTACGACTGAAAAAACTCACCATGTGGATTTTGGGGAAAATGCATTAAAAACCTCAGCCATGAAAGAGAAGAGAACCGAAGCCATCAATACAAGACTGTGTGGGCAGGAAGGTGATCTCACGAGTAGGCATCCTACGGAGCTTTCTAGGTGGTCCCCGTGGGGCCCATGATCCCACTGGGTACATCCCTGGGACTTGGATTAAGCCTTCATCATGGCACCGGCGACCTACGCCCAGTTGGGTTTCAGAATCGCAGTGAACCGTTGAGTGCCTCCTGCGTGCCTGCTTTTTTATGGGCTGTCTGTCACAGCGTGCCTGTCTCACCACTGTGCGCTGGGTCTGTTGAGGGAAGATAACGGTCTCTTCAGTCCTCAGGTGTTTAGATCTCGAGAAACTGTGCTCGCGGAGCTGTACGTGTGGAATTTCATCTGAGAAGTGGTACCCGTACTCAGACCTGATTTAGACAATGGGATCCTGAGCTGAGCTTGATGCTTCTCAAGGCGGTTTTCAGGGGTCCTTCTCGGAAGGGAGTGAGAGTGTGTTGCCTGTGTATAATCTGTGCCATGAGCAGACCGTAGTGATTTTAAAACACGTCCACACGTTTTTTGACCCATCTTCAGTCAAGAGGTGGAGTCTGTGTTTTCTTCAATCTGGGTGGGCCAATGGCCACCTGGGTGAGTAGAGTGCAGCGGAGGTGACACTGTGTGACTTCCAGGTTAGAACAGAAAGGCGTGCAGCCTCTGCTAGTTCCTCTTGAGACACTCCATCTGGGAGCCTTCAGCCACCATGTAGAAGTATGGCTGCCCTGTAGGCCACATAAAGAAGAAATGTCCAAAGGGCCACTGCTGTGCCCGCCCTCAGTTGTCTGAGTCTTCCCAGCCCAATTGCCAGACATGTGAGCGAAGAAACCTCTGCGGTGACCCAGGCCCCAGCCACGGTGATTACAATTGCATGCGAGATCCCAAGTAAAAGCGGCCTGGCTAAGCCCAGCCAACCCACTGATTCAGGAGCAAAAGGAATGATTGCTATTGTTGTAAGCACTGTTTGGGGAGCTTTGTTCCGCAGCAGCAAATAACCAGACTCTGCTATCAAGAGCAATGGTGATGCAGTGTTTCTTACCAGAGGTCCCCACCACCGACTCCAGGGTTTGCATTCAAGCCTATGACTCCCATACTGCAAGTTTTACTGCTGATGCTTTCTTGGTCGTAGAGGAAGTTTCTCCAACCACAACGAGGGCCCATGGTCCTTGCTCATGTGGTCCTAATAGGACTTGCTGATCGCCATGTCAAGAAGGTACAGTTGTCTGCTCAGACCATGAAGACAATCAACCACGTTCGCCCATCTGCAGGGAATGTCCACCACATCACAACTGCCATCTGGTCACAGGGCAATGAGATGCCACTGATTCCAGGACCCGCTCCCATTTCATCAGTGTGATCATGTGTGTCTTGGAACGATGATCTCAGCCATAAAATGGGGATAATAGTGTCTATCTGGGGTGGGGGGAGAGTCCCTACCCAGCTCCAGGCCCAAGGTTTACTCTTAGTAAGCAATGGCTGTGGGTGCAGAGGTTTATTATTACATCAACTCTGCTACGAAGTAGATGCAGCGTCGAGTGTCCGGTACTGAAACCCCAGGAAAAGGAAGTGCAAACCAGGTCAGGGAAGGGAGGCCCAAGGAAATGGATCCCTTGATATGGTGCCAGGACCTCATGAAACGCAATGTATGAGAAATGCGTTGGTTACTCAAGTGAAAAAAATCAAATTGAACTTTGCATCTGGGAGTTGGGCTGCCCCAGCCAGGAAACAATGTCCGCTTCACTGAAAGGGGCTGTGGGGCTGTGGCACTCCTTTTAGTCCCAGGAAAGGCAGGAACTGTTGGGGAGGGGGGCACCTGTGCTTTCCTGGGGCTGGTCTCTCTTCAGGATGTGGAATGTAAACCTCTCAGCTGGTTCTGTGTAATAGCAGCTGTCCCTCACTCTATCCCTGGGTGAAGCCCTGCTCTCCTGGAAGGGCACCTTCTAAGAGCATGTTTCCCTTGCTCCTCAGAGAAAGCCAGGGCGGGATGGAGAATGAGGAAGTTGCAGGAAGCCGCAAAGCAGGACTGCATTTGTAGTACAGAATGCTTTGATCCAGTAAAATCCTACTATGAACTCTAACATGGAAAGCAGACCTTTAAAGGAGCTTCTTGGTATAAATGCTTTGGGTAGCGTTTTTGCAATACCTAATAAAGCTAAATAAACATGCTATGACCCAGCAGTTCCACTTGTCGGTGTATCCCTAAGAGAACCACTTTTCAAACTTCAGCGGGCAGATGAATGACCTGGGGATCTTATTAAAATGCAGATTCTGGCTCAGTAGATCCTGAGTGGGGCCTGAGATTCTGTACTTCTGGCCAGCTCCCAGGTGCTGATGCTCAGACCACAGGCCCGAGGGAACTGTTTCCTAAACTTTCTTTGGGCTCTGACTGCCAGTAAGAAATACATTCTAGATTGAAAATCAGTGTATACTTATCTATAATTGAAACAAAATGTTTTATGGAGCAATACTTACCCTTGCTATATGATGCACTCTAATAGTTTCCTCTTGTCTTTTGGGGAAAAAAGAAAAAAAAGAAAAAAGGAGTGTTGACCACAAAGCCACTGAAATGATTGCATTATTCACCAGTGGGTCTCAAGCCACGCTTTGAGAAACCGAACCCCAGAGAAATTCTTATACACACAGATCAGGAAACAGGAAAGCTCGCTGATGTATTGTTTATAATAACAACAACAACAATTGGAAAAAGCAAAATAAAAGAAACAACAACAACCCGAAAGGTCTAGCCATCGGAGAGAACGTATCAGTACAGTTGTGACACATGCACACAGTGGAACAGTGAAAATAAATGAATTTGAACCATGTGACTCAGCATCTGTCTGAAAAAGAACATTAAAAATACAAGTTGAGGAAGGATACATGTTATAGGATACCATTTGTGTACAGCTGAGAAACAGGCCAAAAAAAAATTCTACTTTTTATTTAGGAATTCATACATATGAAGTCAAGGCTCAAAAGCTCATAAGGGAATGATTAACATCAGAATTCATGGGAGTGATTGTGTCTTGGAGGAGAGAGCAGGCTGGGCTAGGGGTGACTTTGGGGCTTCGTTAGTACATGCAAAGCTCCACTTCCCAAGGTGGTGATGAGTCTTTGGTGCTCATTATATTAGTCTCCATCCTTTCTTTATAGGTCTGAGGCACTTTGGAATAACTACAATTTTAAAAAGAAAGAAAGAAGAAAGAATTAGTTTCTTGGGGGAAAATGTGTAGGGGGTTGTGTCAATTTCCTAGGGCTGCCATAACAAATTACTAAAAACATGGTGGCTTAAAACCACAGAAATTTGTTCTTGCACAGCTCTGAAGGCCCCAAGTCTGAAATCGAGGTGTCAGAGGATTTGTTCTCTTTGGAGGCTCTGAGGGAGACCCTGTTCCCTGCCGCTCGCCTAGCTTCTGATGACTGCTGGCCACCTGGGCCTTCCTGTGCTGTGGGGCCTCCTCACTGTCTCTGCCCCTGTCTTCACCCAGCCTTCTCTCTGTGTCTTTTATAAGCACGCCACTCTTAGGGCCCACCCTAAACCCAGGATGGCCTCATCTGGAGATCCTTAACTTAATTCCTTCTGCAATGACCCTGTTTCCGAATAAATTAGCATTCACAGGTATGGGGGTTCAGACATAATCTTTGTGGGGTGGGGTCAAAATTCAACCCACTATCAGGGTATAAAACCCTGCCCATTAAACCCTTCCTTCTCAATATTATTAGGACTGTATTGCTTAGTTCTCAACCTCAGCACTGTTTACATTTGGGGTTAGATAATTCTTTGTCCGGGGACCTTTCCTATGCCTCGAAGGGTGTTGTGCAGCATCCCTGGCATCTACCCACTAAATGCCGGCAGACTTCCCACCAGTTGTAGCAACCAAAAATGTCTCCAGACATTGCCACATGTCTCCTAGGGTCAGGGCTGCAAGATAAAACATAGGACCCCCGTTAAATATGAATTTCAAATAATTATTTTTAGTATTAGTATGTCTCAAATATTATATGGGATATACATATATTAAAACATTATTCTTTGTTTATACTAGGCGTCCTATTTCCGCCCCCCCCCACACACACCAAATCTGGCAACCCTCCCTAGGGGGCACAATTACTCCTGGTTTAGGACAGCTGGTTGAGAACCATCATTACAAATCCAGATTTATCACTGTTGGCCCGCCATCATTCAAAGCCCTGTTCATGATTTATTGCATGTACTCCTTGAAACAGCCCTGAGCAATAGGTGCTATAATCACCTCAAACCAAGATCATGTTTTCATAGACACTGAGAGTTGGGTGGGTGGAAGGGTGGCTACTTGGCAGACTGTGAACAGCTCATGTGCTTAGGGGAAAAGGATGCTGTGGTCTAGACCACCATGGTGAGAGGTACCGGATTAGAGAGGAGAACCGCAGAAGGGCGATGGCTTGAGGAGAAGGTGGGAGAGTATAGGAGGAGCTGCTTGTTGAAGAGGGGACATGATGGATGATCCCGGAATGTGGGGTCATTTGCTAAGTGGAGCAGCAGCTGAGCTGTGAGCTGTGGTGGGGATCACCATCGTTCGCAGACCTGGGTTTGAGTGTTGGTTTCACCACCTGGCATGGCCTGGAGGAGATGCTGTCGTGATGATCTGTGACATTGATGGTGCAGTTGGTGTGTGCTGGGTACTGCCCTGAGTGCCAGCCCTGCATGATCTGATTTAATCCTCCAGTGACCCTCTTAGAGTGGGTTATTGTACAGATGAGTATGCAGAGGCCTAAGAGGGGTTGAGAAACTGGCCCCATATCGGGAACCTCGTGAGGGGCAGACCTGGGACCCCCACCGGGCACTGTTGAACTCCACAGAGTCCACGTTTTGAGATCCCTATTCTCCGTGTCTTCCATCTGTAAGTCTCAGTTTCATCCCTCCAGTGGGAATAACATTCCCAGCCTCTTAACACATTGTGGACTGGTGACGCAGATTTGCGTCTATACATTTAAATGCCCTGTCCTCAATGTGTTAAGGTTATTCTTAGGATTAAATGAGTTAATGTGCTTTAACCACTTAGCATAGGGCCTGGCACAGGCTATCTCGTAGTTACTAATATTATTACTAAGGAGGGGAAGTGGGGCCTGAACACGGGTCCCTCCCGCCCTCCTCACAGGCTGTGTGTGTTTGGCAGGGATGGTGTCTCATTCATCTCTGATCATTTCATTGTTAAACCAACGTGCAGTGGGCACTTCCAATGTGCCACACGCTGATCTGGGCCCTAAGCGTGCAGCTAGGACCAAGACATTCAGCCTCTGTCTGCAAAATCAAGCATTTCCCCACCAAGCCCAGAGCCCATCGCTGGCCCTCTAGAAATGTCTGCTGAATGAAGTGACTACACAAATAAATCAATGCAAAGAGCAAGTGAGGCCTGCCTCCTCTGTAAGAATTGCCAAGGCCGGCCCTGGAATAATGGATTAGCATTGTCTTCCAATAAGGGTGGTTTCATCCATTTGAAGGATGGAGATAATAATATATTCTGTGCGAAGCTGTTGGGTGACTTAATTAACTAATATTTATAAAGTGCCTCCAAAGCCACAGATGAAAAACAAGGTAAAAACGCCTCGTGCTATTGGTATTAATTTATTGCTCCCCTGCACCAGGACCTTGCAGATGTGTTTCTTGAAACAGGAAGAGGTAGCATCTAGATTTAAGATCATTAAATTCTAAATAAAGATTGCCTGGTCTTTGATTAGAGCCCGAACAAACCCTTTTCCCTCTTTGCCGAATCTCTCCATTTTCTTCATACTCAGGTAAGCTGCCTTGTTTGGGGAACATCTGCTGTTAAGACAATAGCTTTCTCTCTTTGTATCGATTATTTAAGGCAAGTATTTCCATTAAGGTCTTCCTGGGGTCTTACCCAGGACTATAAATTCATTAGAAGGGCCACAAGATCATTTGCATAACTAACTGTTTATTTGCATATAATTTGTACAACCTATCATGGTCTGTACCGTTACATCTTATTTGATTTCCAAAAGCTTTGTCATGTCTGTTTATATAATTATAAAAGTGGCAACAATCTCATGTCACACAAGGGGCTCATTCTCTCAGAGTCTTTTGAGGGGTAGAAGGAGGGGACATGTGTTGAACACCTACTATGTGCTTACAGATGTGATTTCACTTAGTCCACTGGTTCTCAAGTTTGGCTGCACCTTGGGATCGCCTAGGGAGCTGAAAAACACTGACACCTGGTCCCCACCCTGAGATTATGATGTAATTGGGAGTAACTGGTGAGGAGCCTTAGTGCCAGGAGCTTAAAAACCTCCCAAGTTCTAAGATGCAGCAAAGATTGAAAACTATTTATTTAACCTTCATAAAAAAAACCATGAACAACCCCTCCTCCTACTCGAGGTTAAAGATGTGGAAACTGAGGCTTGGGGGGTGAGGGGAAGGACATTCATAATAATATCCTTAATGTTAATAGCTGATCATTCTTATTATGTGCCAGACTTTGTGCTAAGGTCATTGATGTACAAATGTGTATTTAATTCTTATAGCAACCCTTTGAGACAGGGATTCGCATCCCCCTTTTATGGATGAACAAACTGAGGCTAAAAATGTATGTAATTTGCTTAAGCCCCCCAAACTAGTAAGAGGTATCCACAGGGGAGAGATGGCTGTGCTTCTATTTGAGTTTGGGTTCGAACCTCTGGTTTATGCAGGCTCGAATCTGTGTGTTCCTGGAGGACCTTGTCTTTGTCTTCTCCAGTGTTCTTCGGGGCTTAGCATCGTGCGGGGGGTCTTCACAGGCGCCTGGAAAATACTGAGGGTTGGCCTGGAGCTCAAGGATTGGACTTCCCAAGCAATAAGGACCAAGGCTTTTTTTTTTTTAAAAAAAGATTTTATTTGGGAGTTGGGGGAGGGGAACAGACAAGTTGCTGTCCTTTTGTTCTTCAGTCTAGTTGTAGAGGATGTCACTTCACTGGCCCATGTTGGTATCATCATTGCACTCTTCCTGGGTGAGGCAGTCGCTTGCCGGCCTCTGGATGGCCCCTCATGGCGGCTCAGGGCGGCTCACAAAAGCTCACGGCAGCCCACTGCAACCCCACTGCGGCCTACGCCATTGTCCAGATGGAGCTGCTGTTCACCATCTTAGCCACAGAGGGCGCAGCGTCACTGGCCCGCATGTGGGATCCGAACCAGGGCCCTGCTCCTTGCCACTCGGCCGGCCCAGGACCAAGACTTTTGACCAGGTGGATCGGTTCGTCCTCCCTTCCTCCCTTTCTCAAATATTTATTGAGCTCTGTGCCAAAGACACAAGACAGACACGGGCTGTTATATAAGCATCTATCATTTATCAGCCAATATTGGAGCTTTGAATTAACCTGCAGAAATGGGGCTGTGCTCTTTCTCTCCCTGTAAAATGAACTGAAGCTGACATGAGGACGTCATGTCAGCATACCAGAAGGAAGAATGGTGACTGGTTTTTATTTATTTGGAGGGTTTTATTTTCTTCTCATCTGGGAAGTGGCAAGAGGAGAGGAATTTTATCACATTCATCCAGCCAAATGTGCTCCTGAATAGCAAGTCATTTGGTGCCATGCTATTCAAATATAAAGTCACTCATTCACTCAGTACTTTTTGAGCTCCTGCCATGTGCCTGGCACTATTTTAGATGATGGGGACACATTAAAAAATGAGGCCAGTTTCCTCTATCTATGGCAACCCAAATGATGAGAAGAAGCAAGTCATGTATAGATCTGGAAGAATAGTATTTATTCCAAGCACAGGGGACAGCAAGTGCAGAACCTGAGATGGCTGTGAACTTGATGGGTTTAAGGAAGGAACAGCAGGACGGGTTGTGGCTTCCAGTGGATGAAGTGGGTAGAGGGTCAGCCAGTGGACAGGGGCCAGATCACTCCATGCTCGTAGCCATGATAAGACTTTTGAATGTTACTCCGAATGAGATAGGAAGCCACTGGATGGTTTCAAGCAGGAAAGTGACACAATCCAACTTACATTTCCAATGGATCCCTCTGGCTGCTGTTGGGAGAATAGACTGGGGTGGGGTGGGGGGATAGGAATGAAAGCCTGGAGCTGAACTAGGGGAGTGTTGAAACAATCCAGGTGAGAGGTGATGGCAGTGTGGACCAGAGGGTAGCAAGTGGTTGCATTCGGCATCTAGTTTGAAAGTGGAGCCTGCAGCGCTTGCTGATGAATTCACTATATTGGGTGAGGAAAAGAGAGGGATTTGGGGCTTGAATGAATGAAGGCCCCATCTCCTGCTATGGAAAATACTGAGGGAGAAGCAGTCCACATTCAACTGAAAATGAAAAGCATCACCTAGTGTATTTTCTTGTTAGCAAATTCACAGCAGCACATTCCAGGTTCTAAGATGACCTGTGATAAAGCCATCTCCTTAACTTTGGTTAATCCCGCATTCCCCAAACTTATTCCATCAAGTAATTTTGTCTGCCTTTGTCCCACAAACATATGATAAGATTCTCCAGACTTTCCTTGGATAACACTAGCGTTACAATAGAATCTCCTTTCCCCACCCTGCCCTCCTCTCTCGTCTGCCCAGGTTGGGAAAGTGACTTGCAGCTGTGGCATGTTCTACATTCTTTTTTTTTTTTTTTAGGGCAGTGTCACTGGCCCTCATATGGGGGACCCGAACCGGGGCGGCTGGCTTCCCAAGCCAGCGCTTAACCACCGCGCCACTCGGCCGGCCCGCATGTTGTACATTCTGAGGCACATGCTATGTGCCTCCCGTTCTTTCCACCTTCAGATAACTTGACCACCACCTTCTTCCATCTGACTAGTATTCCTGCCTCTAGTCTAACCCAAGCATATCTACACACCAAGTTAGAGAGAGCTTTTTGGAAAACCTGGGCCACTCCCTGCCTAAAACCTTCAATGGCTGCCTGCTTCCTTCAGGATGAACACCAAATGCTTTACCATGGCTCTGCTCTATGCTTCGCAGTGTGGCTTTCTGCCCACCCCTCCCCACCCCCAGGCACCTTCTCACTGTATCTTCCAGCTAAACTGAACCTTTCCCATTTTATATACGAGGAGCACAGGGGTAGCGAAGTGAAGTCCCTTGACGGCCATCACAGAGCTAGAGAGTGGCAGAGCCACTGGGTTTGTTGGACTCGAAAGCCCGAGCTTTGAGCCATTCGGCCACACCGCTTCCCTTAAAAACAGGTTCTGGGCAGACTTGCCATCAGGGGTATGGTTTATGGGTGTTAGTGGACATTAATGCATCTTCCCACTGCCGAGGGAGACAAAGGGAATGTGCCGGCTTTGGGAACTGGAGGTGCCTCCAAGGTCACGGTGTCTCCGAGAGTCTGGTTTATAGGAAACGGTGGCATGTTTACTGTCGCATAAAACAAGCCCCCTGCCTGGCCTCCTTCTGGAAGCCGCTGTTGTTCTTGGAACTAAGTGTGATACGTGGACCACTGGTTTATGCACAAAATGACTTTAGGTAGCACTGAACATTACCTACAGTGGAATCCCATAGTTATTCTCCTTTCAAGTGCCTTGCCTGCTTATCGTGGCAGGGAGGAAGTGTTAGTTTGGTGGTAATATGTTTTTAACACCTCTCCTGGGTTGGCAAGTCTACCTCTGAACAAGCAAAGGAAGCGGGTCAGATAGCCTGAGAGTCTGCAGTGGGCAACACGACCCATTGAGAATTTAGTACCATCGAGTACGTTGTATGTGCTTTTTTTTTTGCAGTTACCTTTTCATAATGATAAGGAATAGTGGTTTCCCATTTATATGGTATGTGCTGGAATATCTGTTAGAATTTTCCTAAGTAAAAAGTTATGAGTCGACTTAAAGAAATACATCATAGTGCCCAGGGTTTTTGGTGAAAGCCGTTAAGGTGGTAAGAGGACTGGAGTCTGTGAGTTTTTGAAACTCATAGATATTATAAAATTTATATGGTGACGTCACCATATTCTTTTTCATGTGCAGCTCTGTTTTCCATATTAATTCTAACCTGAAAGCCAGGGTCCAAACGACATACTGAGCACATTAGAGAAACTAGAACGAGGGCTGGCCAAGTGGCACAGTGGTTAAGCGCTGGCTTGGGAAGCCAGTGGCCTAGGTTCGGGTCCCACATTATGAGGGCCAGTGACACTGCCCTCAAAAAAAAACAACAAAGAGAGAGAAACTAGGATGAAAACAAAAATGAGATGGTGACACAGCTAGAACTGCCCTGTCCACTATGCCAGCCACTGGTCACCTGTGGCTGTTGAGCACTTGAGTCTGAATTGAGCTGTGCCTGAAGTGGAAATTACACGCTGGGTTTCCAAGACTTAGGACGAAGAAAAGAATGTAGACTGTCTCATTGGTAATTCAAATTATATTTGGGATATATTGGGGTAAATGAAACATGTCCTTACAGTGAATTCCAGCAATTTCTTTTTCCTTCTTTGATGTGCCCAGAAGAAAATGCAAAGTTACAGGGTGTGGCTCACATTCTTTTAATACTGGACCATGCCAGGAGCTACACCCAAAGGTCTGGGAGGGTAGACACTGTGACTTATCACTTCATGGCTGTGCTTCCCGCATCTAGCACAATGCCTGGCCCATAGCACGTGCTCAGTAAGTTTTTCTTAAGCCACATTGGACAGGTGAGTAACGCAGAGTCCTGTGGGCATTTCCATCAATTGCTGCAGCTTCCCATGTCATTGCTATTTCTTGGATTTCACTAATTTTTTTCTGCAAATCTCTAAGAACTCTACTTTTTTTTTTTTTTCTTTTAAGTGCCTCAGATAATGATTTAATTTAGATGTAACAAGCCAGTCATTGCAGGTCAGAGAAGTGCCACTTTAATGATTTAAAACCTATTTATTCAGATTAATAGCCATTAAATGGGTTTATCACACCTTTTTTTGGATTAATATTATTTAAAACGATTTTTTTACTTGTCTAAAACGTCATTTTACACCCACAGACACTTAAAATAAATCTTTTAGAGTCAAGATGATCTGTTTTTGAAAAATCTCTTTGGTCATTTGCAAACCGATTAATTGTGGAAGAAGCAGCAGATATAATTTACTAAGAAGCGAAAAAATCAAAATACAGACAATTGCTATAAGGCGATGGGGCAAGTAGACAAGCTTGGCTGAGCGGTGAGCTCATAGTTAAGTTATTTTTTTTTTTTTTTGAGGGCAGTGTCCCTGGCCCTCATACGTGGGATCTGAACCCAGGCAGCTGGCCTCCCAAGCCAGCGCTTAACCACCGCGCCACTCGGCGGGCCCTAACTTTTTTTTTTTTTTTAAGTATTTTTTAAAATAACAGCTTTATTGAAATATAATTCACATGCAGTCAAGTTCACTCTTTTAAAGCATACAGTTTGGTGGTTTTTGGTATATTTACAGAGTCATGCAGCCATCACCTTTATCTATTCCAGAACATTTCTATCACTTGAGAGAGGAAATCCCATATCTATTAGCAGTCAGTCCCAATTCCCATCTCACCCCACCCTCTGGCAACCACTACTCTACTCTCGGTCTATAGATGTGCCTGTTTTGGACATTCCATATTAGTGGAATCACGTGACGTATGTGACCTTTGTGACTGGCTTCTTTCACTCAGCATCATGTTGTCAAGGGTCACCCATATATTTATCCATGATGGACATCTGGGTTGTTTGCAGTTTGGGGCTATTTTGAGGAGTGGAATTGTTGGGTGATAGGGTGTGTGTATATTCAGCTATTGTAGACGCCAAACACTTTTCCAGAGTGAATGCATCAATTTTCATTGCACTAGCAGCGTATGGGAGTTCCAGGTGCTGTAAGCCCATACCAACACTTGATATTGTCATTTTAAAAGAATTAGCTCTTTTGGCCTATGCACAGTGGCATCTCCTGAAAATAGGAGGGTGTGGGCCACAGCTGACCTGTAGGAGTGGCCTGCCAAGGGTTGGGGAAGGCAGTAGCCAGAGGGCAGAGGCTGACCAGCTGGTCTGAAGGACTTCTGATGTGGCGGATAGATGTGGTTTTGAGAGGTATCTGTAACTCATACCCAACCTCAGAGAGAACATTTTCAATATTTCGCCATTACGTATGATATTGGCTCTAGTTTTTTTTGTGTTTTTTTTGGGCAGCTACCCTTTACCGAAATTATCTTAGCTTGCTAAAATTAGACCATAAATGGGTATTTGACTTTTTCAAATGTTTTTCTAAATCTAGTCAAATGATACTATGCTTTTTTTTTTTTTTTGGTCCTTTATTCCACTAATATGGAGAATTATATTGATTACTTTTCAAATGTGAAACCAACTTTGTACTCTTGGAATAAACCAAACTTAGTCATGACATAATATCTTTTTTATGTATTACTGCGTTTCTTTTGATAATATTTTGTTTAGGAGTTTTGCATCTGGGTCTGTGAGAGAGATTAGACTAAAATTTCCTTTTCCTGTAATTTCCTTGTCAGTGTTTGGTATCTGGATTTGTATCAAGATTATACTGACCTCAAAAAAATGAATTGAGAAGCATTTCATCTTTTTCTATTTCCTAGTACAGATTGTGTAAGCTCAGTATTACTTCTTGTTTAAATGCTTGGGAGAATTCACCAGTGAAGATATCTGGGCCTGGAGATGTCTTTGTGGGAATGTTAATTACAGATTGTTTCTTTTATAGGTATGGAAGTATTCAGATGTTTTATTTCTTCTTGTTTCAATGTTGGTAAAGTATATTTTTCTAGTTTGTATAATTCATCTAAATCATCAAATTCTATTGGCATAAAGTTGTTTATAATACTATATTAGCATCTTTTCAATGCCCATAGGATCTTACTTGGCAGATACCAATTTTATTAGCCATTTCGAAGAACTAATTTTGGGCTTTGTTTATTTTCTCTATTGTAAATTTGCTTTCCATTTCATTGATTTTGCTTTTATCTTTATTGTTTTCTTCCTCCTACTTTCTTTGAGTTTGATTTGTTGTTCTTTTTCTATCCTCTTGAAATGGACATTTATAGCATTGATTTCCATCGCTCTTCTTTACTAATAGATCCATTTATGAGCTGTAAATTTATGTCTAACCAGAGCTTTAGCTACTTACCACACTTTTTTTTTTTTTTTTTGAGGGCAGTGTCACTGGCCCTCATACGTGGGATCCGAACCGGGGCTGCTGGCTTCCCAAGGCAGCGCTTAACCACCATGCCACTCGGCCGGCCCCTTACCACACTTTTTGATAGGTCTTATCTTTAATGTCATTCAATTAAAAATATTCCTAGTTTCCTTTGTGATTTCTTCGTGCTTTCCAAGCAGGTTGTAAAAGATTTTTAAATTATCATTATTGGTTTCTAGCATAATTGCATTGTAGTCAGACTATATCTACTGAAGAACATTAATTCTTGAAATTTGTTTAAATTTGATTTATGACTTAGTGTTTCATCAGTTTAGGTAAATGTTCCATGCACTTGGAAGCATACATGTATTGTGCAACCCTTGGGCGCATTGGGTGATTTCTACTGGTTTATATCCTGTTTTACTAATTCTTTTTTTTTTTCTTTAAATCTGTGTCCCATCTATTGCTAAACATTCTAAAGTCAAACAAGTCAAATTCATTGTGTTGTTTGGAGCTTTATTCTCCTACCACTTTTTTGTCTGCCTGTTTTATTAGATACTAAAAGAGGTTGTTAAAATATTCTATTATTATGAATTTGTCTACTTTTCTTCTTAGTTTTTTGATTTGTGTATTTTGAAAGTATGCTATTATGTGCATGTGAATGTAAAATTGTTGTTTCCTGGTGGATTAACCTTTCTATTGAAACTGCCCTTTTTATATCTAGTTATGCATCTTGCCTTCAACTTTACTTGGCTTGATATTAATGTAACTATACTGCTTTTGTTTAGGTTAGTGTGGTGTTTTTTTTTTTTTCCCCATACTTTTACTTTCACTTTTTTGTGTCTTTATGTTTAGGGTGTATCTCATAAAAGCAGCATATAACTGTTTTATTCTAATAAAAGTAGTCTGACAAGCTTGGTCTATTAAATTGGTGTGTTTAGTCAATTTACATGGAATATAATTACTGATTTTTTTGTTTTTAAGATTTTATTGGGGAATTGGGGGGGGAAAACAGTATTGGGGAATCGGGGAAGGGGAACAGACAAGTTGCTGTCCTTTTATTCTTCAGTCTAGTTGTGGAAGACATTGCTTCACTGGCCCATGTTGATATTATCAGTGTGCTCTTCCTGGGGGAGGCAGTTGCTCGCTGGCCATTGGATGGCCCCTCACTGTGACTCACGGCGGCTCATGGCAGCTCATGGCAGGCAGCTCACGCTGGCTGTCAGCCACTCACTGTAGCCTATGGCAGTTCACTGCAACAGGGGCTGCAGGCTATGCCATCACAGGTGACTCTCAGCAGCCCAGCTCCAGGTGGAGCTGTTGTTCACCATCTTAACTGTAGAGGGCGCAGCATCACTGACCCTCATGTGGGATCCGAACGTGGGCCCCACTGCTCAGAGCTGGCATTCCAAGCTAACTCTTAACCAATGAGCCACTCGGCCAGCCCTTGATGTATTTGGTTTTATATCTCTTTGATGTATTTGGATTTATATCTACAGTATTACTACTTTTTTCTATTTGCCCCACTTTTTTTCTATTTGCCCCACTTTTTTTCCTCCTTTCTTGCCTTAATTTGAACTAGTCAATTTAAAATAATTAAACGAGGCTTTCTTTTATTAACTTGTTAGTTTTATCTTCTTTTAGTAATTATTCTGAACATGAAGACATACCTCCTTTATTTATCTGAGTCTGATATATAACAGTATTTTTACCACTTTCCAGACAGTCTAGGGCCTCTTATAATACACTATAATTTATCTTCTACCTTTTGTGTTTTATTTATTTATTTAATTAATTAATTTATTTAGAGGGCAGTGTCACTGGCCCTCATATGTGGGATCCGAACTGGGGCCGCTGGCGTCCCAAGCCATCTCTTCACGACCACGCCACTCGGCCGGCCCTACCTTTTGTGTTTTTAATATCATTATTTTAAATTTATGTATATTTAAAACCCCATAAAAATTATTGCTATTGTTTTCAATATTCATTTAGATTTACTCATATACTTTTTTTTGTTGTTCTTCAGTCTGTCCTGTATTTCTGTCTGGGATTATTTTCTTTTTGCCTGAAGAACCCCCTTTAGTTTTAGTTCGGTCTGCTGGCGACAGATTCTCTCAGTTTTAATTTGTTTGAAACTATCTTTATTTTATTTTTATCTTTGAAGGATATTTTCAGTATGTATAGAATTGTAACTTGGACATCATTTCCTTCTTTGCCTTTTTGCTCCCATCATGTCTGTTGGGAAATCAAGTCTCATATAGCTGCTTATTTGAAGTTAATGTTTTTTCTTTTTCTCTGTGTGCTTTTAAAAGTTTTTCTATTTCTTTTTTTTAATTAAAAATATTGAAAATCTTTATTGTGCATGGTAAAAATAAAGACATAGTCCCTTAAAAGCTTTTTTATTTCATTTGTTTTCAGGTTTCATTATATTGTGATGTGCTTAACTGTGGTTTTCTTTGTATTTTTCCTAAGGGTTCTCAGAACTTCGTGAATGTCTATCTTGTTGATTTTACTCAGTTTTTTAAATTCCTTAACTGTGATTTCTCCAGATACTGCTTTTTCTACATTTTCTCTATTCTTTCATTCTGGGCTTAAATTATACGTATATTAGAACTTTTTAACTGTAGCTCTTATGCTTCTAATTTTCTTTTCTTATTTTCCGTGTCCTTTATTCTTTCGCTTCAGTCTGACTTACCTGTTGTTTCACCAATATTTTTTTTTGTTTTTGTATTTATTGTATTTTTTTTTTTTTTTTTTTTTTTTTAGCTGAGCCATCCTGCCACCTGTTGGCAGCTCAACGGCAACTCAGCTTGGGCTGGCCTCGAACAGCTGTTGCTCAGAGCTCAGCTCGCACTCTTGAGCGAGCTCTTAACCAACTGAGCCACTCGGCCGGCTATTTTATTTTATTTTTGAGGGCAGTGTCACTGGCCCTCATATGTGGGACCGAACCGGGGCCGCTGGCTTCCCAAGCCAACGCTTAACCACCGCGCCACTCGGCTGGCCCCAAAGTTTTTTTTATTTATTTTATTTTTTTGTTTTGTTTTGTTTTGTTTTTAAACTGTGTCTGATATACTGTTAAACATTCTACTAAATTCTTAATTTCAGTTTTAATGTATTTGGGTTCTAGGATTTCTATTTGGTTCTGTTTTTGTAGATTAGTTCTCCGGTGAAATTCTCTACCTTGTGATCTATTTTCTTGATTATATTAGCTTGGTTATTTTTTTTATTATTAACTCTTCATTTCCTTTGGGCTGAGAATTTGTGTATACCTGGTAAATTCTTATGGAACGTCAGACATTGTGTATAAAAATGACAGAGATTCTAGATGATATATCTTTTTCCAAGGGACGTCTTCCCTGTCCCTTGGCTAATGTAGGGGCAGGTCACCTCTACCTGCTCAGGGACTAAGGTGACTAAGTGTTGGATTGTGATCTTTGTAAGGCCCCACCTGCCTGCCATTTACCCCTAGTCCTCTGGGATCAGGGCTCCCAGATGAGAACCAGAGCTGGTTACCAGGGCATCTCCAGGAATTGGTGGCCATGAATTCCAACTTTGTGCCCCAGTATTTGGAGAATGCCAACAGCGTCACTCAGCTTTTCAACTGCTTTTTGCTTTGATTCTAAACTACTTATCTTACTCATATACAACATAAGAGGAAAATTGGTGCAGTGTTCTCATGACCTCGAGTTTTTTGGGAGGGGATCTTTTGGACCCTTACCTCCTAGCTATTTTGACAACGTGAAATGCTACGTCTCGTCTCTCACCCTCACAAGGCTGCCTGTCACTCTGATGGCTTCCTTGCCTCTTAGCAGCTGACCTCTGCTCTGCCTCTTAGCTTCTTACCCCATGATGCTTAGGTGTCATCAGTGCCCCATGAGAAACAGCGATGTGTACAACATCGGACTGTCCTAACTGAACTCTTCTTTCCAGGATTGTTGTACCTCAGGTTTTGGCTACCCCCTGATGCTTTCAGATGTGTGTGTGTGTGTGTGTGTGTTTTATCCAGTGTTTCTAGTTCTCCTTGTTGGCAACATTGGTCTACCTCAATTACTACATCACAGCTGCACTTGAAAGCTCCGTAATTTATTTTTTTCTTCTGAATGCTTTCTCTTACATACTTTGTATTTTATTTACACTTCTGGTCCCTTATGGTTTCTGTTTTCTGCATATTGCTGCAACATGGGCTATGTATACAATGAAAGTGGTGTTTCCTTTGGTTATGCAGTGTTTGGCCCCGTAGTTCACCTACATGACTCAGCATGACTCAGCATGACCTTGCCCCTTGCTTGCTCTTTCTGTCCTGTCACCATTGAGAAATATGCTTACAACCCAGAATGGGCAAGAGGAGGCTTGCTTGCGCGCTCTCTCTCTCTCTTTCTCTCTTTCTCTCTCTGTCTTTCAGAAATGTTATTGGGGAACAGTGTATTTTTCCAGGACCCATCAGCTCCAAGTCAAGTGCTTGTCTTCTATTTAGTTGTGGAGGGCACAGCTCACTGGCCCATGTGGGAATCGAACCAGCAACCTTGGTGTTATGAGCCTGTGCTCTATCCTCTTGAGCCAACCCACCACCCCAGGAGGCCTTTCTTAACACCTCAGCCGGGTCCTCTTAGCAAACTCTCATTAACAGCCTCTATTTCTCCCTAGCACTTCTCACAGTTTATTTTCCCAGTTTTGTGGAGTTGGCTGAGTAATTCATCTGTTCCCCCACCACCACCACCCTACCCTACCTCCAGAATGTGGCCTGGATTGTAAGATCAGTGACCTCGTCAGTCTTGTTTACCCTGTATCACCAGTGGCTGGCGCCCTGTACACTTTTCCTGAATTAATTATTAAGCCTAATGATGGGAGATGAAAAGGAGGGAATGAGAACTCACATTCATTAACATTTTATTATTTATCATCTTACTAAGTTTTCACCTTCTTTGAGGCAGACAGTGTTGCCATTTTGCAGAGAGTAAACCATAGCTCAGAAAAATGTGTTGTTTTTTTCTTGCAAAGTCACATAGTTGCTTCAATCAATTTAATCCCAGGCCTAACTGGTTCAAAAGTAACCCCAACTTAAAAAAAAAAAAAAAAAAAAAAAAGTAACCCCAACTATATAAATTGTTTTGTTTGTTTGTTTGTTTGTTTTCTTTTAAAGATTTTATTGGGGAATTGGCGGAGGGGAACAGCGTTGGGGAATCGGGGAAGGGGAACAGACAAGTTGCTGTCCTTCTGTTCTTCAGTTTAGTTGCGGAGGATGTTGCTTCACTGTTGGTATCGTCATTGCGCTCTTCCCGGATGAGGCAGATCGGTCGCTGGCCTCTGGATGTCGCTCACTGCGGCTATTGGCAGCTCATGCTGGCTGCCAGCCGCTCACGCTGGCTGCGGGCCACTCACTGTAGCCTATGGCAGCCCACTGCAGCAGGGGCTGCAGCCCACACCATCACCGGGGCTCGCACAGCCCAGCTCCAGGTGGAGCTGTTGTTAGCTGTAGAGGGCAGTGTCACTGGCCCTCATGTGGGATCCGAACCGGGGCCGCTGGCATCCCAAAACCAGCGCTTAACCAATGCGCCACTCGGCCGGCCCTATAAATTGTTAAATACTTCTTACTCGTCTATGCTTTTTGTATCTTCCTTTTTTTCTTTATTGACTTTTCAGTCTATCTGAGACTCAGAGAATGCTAGGTTATATTAATGGCTTTTCCTAAAAAAAAAAGAAAAGAGGGCCGGCCGAGTGGCGCATTGGTTAAGCGCTGGTTTTGGGATGCCAGTGGCCCCGGTTCGGATCCCACATGAGGGCCAGTGACACTGCCCTCTACAGCTAACAACAGCTCCACCTGGAGCTGGGCTGTGCGAGCCCCGGTGATGGTGTGGGCTGCAGCCCCTGCTGCAGTGGGCTGCCATAAGCTACAGTGAGTGGCCCGCAGCCAGTGTGAGCGGCTGGCAGCCAAGCGTGAGCTGCCAATAGCTGCGATGAGCGACATCCAGAGGCCAGCGACCGATCTGCCTCATCCGGGAAGAGCGCAATGATGATACCAACAGTGAAGCAACATCCTCCGCAACTAAAAACTGAAGAACAAGAAGACGGCAACTTGTCTGTTCCCCTTCCCCGATTCCCCAACGCTGCTCCCCTCCACCAATTCCCCAATAAAATCTTAAAAAAAAAAAAAAAAAAAAAAAAAAAAAAAAAAAGAAAAGAAAAAATAAAGAAGAGACACTGACAATTTCTTTCTGTTACTTCAAAAACAAAATGATATGCCTTTTCCATATGGGTAGAAGTATTACATGGGTCAACCTAGATTGGTGTGTAAACTCCTT
This sequence comes from Aselliscus stoliczkanus, assembly GCA_033961575.1. NCBI lineage: Eukaryota > Metazoa > Chordata > Mammalia > Chiroptera > Hipposideridae > Aselliscus > Aselliscus stoliczkanus. The sequence continues at coordinate 12,507,031 of CM066736.1, forward strand.
TTTTTCTCTTCAAATGGCCTAGTTGAAGAGGAAACATTAATTTGTTTAATGAACATTTGTTAACTTCAATTAAAAAAGAGGTACTTAAAGTCATAACAATATCTATGACTTCTTGAACACCTACTATGTGCCATACACTAAGTTAAGCACTTCACATACCTTCTCTTCTTCAATCATTAAAACGCTCCTAGAAAGTAGATATTATTTCTATTGTACAATTTGAAAATTCAGCCTCAGAGAAGCAAAGAAACTTGTCTTAGGAAGTTTCAGATCCAGAATTTGAACTCCTTTATTGGCTTCCGTAGAGGCTATGTATTTCCTCACACGTTGCTCAAGGTATCACGCCTGGAACACAGAAGGAGCTTAATAAATATTGCTTCTTTTTTTCAGAATAGTAATAATATGTTGAGCTTCCCAAGAAAGAGTCACAAAATAATACAATGAGGCTTCTTTGTGTCTCATCAGGTAATGCGAACAATAGCTCCAAATTGAGCCCTTGGAAAATCCCAACGGTCCTGAGTCACAATGGTTTCCATGTGTCAGTCAGTTTGAACTGCAGGCTCTATTCTGCTATTTACTCCAAATGTTTTCTGATTGCAAATGTTATTGATCTGACAGTTTATTTCCCGAGACACATTAGTTCCCAACTGCTATGATGTGAAAGTCTCATCCTAAGGAAATTGGCCTTGTGCATGGCTATCCCCTGGGAAGGGCATGCTGCACTTAGGACTTTACTAATATGATGAAGAAGCTGCAAATACAATTAGCTGGCCTGGCTGGTGATTTTCCAATAATGATATTTGGGGCATATTATTGGTTTAGCTGTAATTGTGCTTAAGATGATCTGAAAATATCCAAACTGGTGTGAAAGTCATTCACAGCTCTGGCTCCAGGGTGGGTGTTCGTGGACGAGGTGGACTGATGACACTCGGACGTGCTGAGCCTGGGAGATGTGTTCTCAGACACCTTGGCTTGTCTGTCATGTTCTGCTTCCTTTTCCTCTGTCACCAGCTAAGGGTGACTTCTTGGTAACCTTCCTTCTACCCTCTCCCACATCCCACCTTATCCTTATCATTTAGAATTTGCTATATATTGGCTAGCTCCCTTATTTCTCCAGAAGCATACTTTGTTTGATGTATATTAAAGTCATCTTTATTAGTGAGGGTAATTAATGCTAGCTGCCACGATACATAAGATCGGAAGTCTCAGTGGTTGAGCATCACACAAGTGTATTTGTTCCTCACCTGAAGTCTCATACGGGTTAGCCAAGGCTGTCCTCCATCTGGTGACTGGAAGGGACCCGGGTTCCTTCCAACCCGTGGCATCATCATGTCAACACATATCTTTTGGGAGATAATTCTCCCTGGATTTCTTGGGTTGGTGTTTGTTCAGAGCCTTCCCAGGAAAGGGCCCTGACAAGTTTTGTTCAGGAATAATAGCAACCCCATAGGGAACCTCTCTCTCCCTGGAGGCTATTAGCACAATAAGGCTCGAGACACCTTCCACCATGTGCCAGACATTTACTTACTTTCCAGAGTGAAGAGTAATCTGTATCTGGAGGGGAGGATGGGCAGGGGACCAGCAGCCTGATAGAAACGCCCCAAGTTTAGGCTGCTTCTCCAGTGGTGCCATCATCCAAGAAGAGAAAGGCCAGGCCTTTCTCACTCTTATCCTGAGTCACAAACAGACATTCTTTCCTTTTCCCATCCAAACCCCTTCATAAGAGCCTGTAATGGGTCCCAAGCAAAGCAGCCCCAGGTTGCAACAGAGACTGATAATACAGTTTACAGGTAAAGCAAGGGCCAGTTAGAGGTCAGCTAATGGTGAGGGGACACACTTAAAAGTGTCCCCTTTGAGATATTAGACCTCATTAAAATGAATACTCAGCTACTGTATGATTGTCAACATAATTCTTCATCAGTGAATGTACTGGGAATTTGCAAATATAATACTGGGGAAAATTCATTATTTTAAGGATGTCTGTGTTGAATCATAAACTGCATATGATTTCTTAGTAAGTCCATTCAAGTTCACAGATATTTCTAGAGTGCCTCTTTCATGCTGGAAACTAGAGACACGCTGCATCTCAACAAGACACTGTAGCTGCCTCTGAGAAGCCCATGTTTGGTGGAGAACTCCTTGCCTTACCCACTACACAGAGTCACATTTTCTTATATCGGACTAGGTTAAAGGACTACACATCTGTTCCCAAGCCCACCCTGATTCCTGTGCTAGGTGCTCATTAGATGGCCCACCTAACCTGTTTTGTAAATATTCCCTCCACTTCCCAGCCCTGCTCCTCCATCCTCTGCAAACTCCTTAATAATTAAGTAGGCGCTCTACTCGTTGAGACTTCTTTGGTTGCAAGTGACAGAAACCCAAATCAAACTGGCTCAAGCCACCAAAGAGGACGTTTAGCGGGTTGATTACAGGAGTGAACGTTTAACACGGGCTTCAGGCTCAGCTAGATCCAGGGCTCAGATGATGACATGCTCAGTTTCTCCCTTTCCATCTCTCCGTTAGATTTTCTTCTGTGTTGGCCTTTTTCCACATGTTGACCCCAGAAGCTCCCATTCTCCATGATCTTTGCAACACACAATCTTGCAGATGAAGAAATTCTATGTAATTACGTTAAAAAAACAATGTCCAGGATTGAATCAACCACCCTGACTAGGGGGAGGGGAATATTTTTGCCAGATATGGGTCATAAGTTATTATGGGCTAAATTGTGTCTCCCTCAAATTCATATGTTGAAGTCCTAACCTACCCCCTTACCCCCGTACCTCAGAATGTGACTGTATTTGGAGATAGGGTCTTTAAACAGGTTATTGAGATTAATTGATCTCATTAGGGTGGCCATAACCCAATGTGACTGGTGTCCTCATAAAAAAAAAGGAATTAGGACACAGACACACACATAGAGAGAAGACCGTGTGAAGACACAAGGAGAAGCTGGACACCTGCAAGGCAAGCAGAGAGGCCGCAGAAGAAACCAACCCCGCTGACACCTTGATCTTGGACTTCCAGCCTCCAGAGCTGTCAAGAAATTTTCTGTTGTTTAAGCCCCCCAGGCTGTGCAGTCCTAGCAAACCAATACGGAGGATCAGCCTTGGAATTGGGGTTGATCTATTTATTACCCTTTAAATCACCCTATGAGTAGAGGACTGGTGACTGAAAGGAATCCCAAAGGGCTGTCACCACAGGAGGAATAATGGCCGGGTAGGGGAAAGAAAGACAAATCATCTCCCACCAGGTCAGATCCATAGTTACTGGACATTCATTATGTGTTAGGTCTTGAAAGCACCTTGTACTTAATACAGCGACCCTATAAAGTACATACGGTTATTTTCCTCATTATACTGGTGACAAAACTGAGGCTCACACAGACTGACTTCCCCAAGTTCCCATAGTCAGTGAGTAGCAGATCCAAGATTTACAGCCACACCTGTCTGGGTGCAGAGCCCCAACTTTTTGCCCCTAGATTCTTTTGAGAACTAGTGACTGTTAAGTTTGAAGATTCTCTTGCTTTTCTGTTCCCAAGATTGAAAAGACTCTAACTGGAGGCTTGGGAAGGATGTACGTTACTATGTTAATTAAGGAAATTCACAGTCTGTAGAATTTGTAAATTCCTTTTCAGAACTGTGTCTAATCTGGGCAAGCCTTTGACCAATTCGAGTTAATTAGCATTGCAGAGTATGAGGTAATTGCTGTCATTCCTCAAAAGTGGCAGTAAGGAGATACCCAGCGACCTGTAAGTACTGCTGACTTTTAAGCCTAAGGATTGAACTCCAAAGTCTGTGCGAAGACAGGATGGAGAAATTCATCAATTCAACTGCGTCTTCTCCTCTGGTGTCTATTCTGTGTTTCCTGTCCCATGATTAGCAAGGCACGCTTCACATTTATCTGAATTGGAGGGAGAGGGGGAGGGGTGACATCTACAGCCAACTAGGGAACTTGTCCTGAATTTATCAACAGGATTTCTAGTTTGAACCATACAGGCTGATAGGTGAATGTTTTCAGTTAGAAAACAAATTCAGAAAATATTAGACCCAGACATGGTCATTGTCTTTTTTTCCAAGTAGGTCTGATATTTCTGTTGACACCATCTGGTTGGTGACCCTACCCGTAAATCCTGCTTGTCTTGTGGTTGCAAGAAAGGGCAATACGTGCAACTAGTTCACAAACAAAATTCTGGAAGTCCTTGTTGTTATTTATCATGACTCTTTGAGGGGATAAAGTTATGTAGCGAAGCCAAAGTTATCGTAAAATGTTTTCAACAATTATACAACGTCAGTTATCAATTTTAATGATTAAGTGATCCTCCCCGTTTAATACCAGCATGAATCCGTTTTTTTGTTTTGTTTTGTTTTTTGTTTGTTTTTTTAAAAAATCATGTGAACAGGGCCGGCCGAGTGGCGCATTGGTTGGGCGCTGGTTTTGGGATGCCAGCGGCCCCGGTTCGGATCCCACATGAGGGCCAGTGACACTGCCCTCTGCAGCTGACGGCGGCTCCACCTGGAGCTGGGCTGTGCGAGCCCCGGTGACGGTGTGGGCTGCAGCCCCTGTTGCAGTGGGCTGCCATAGGCTACAGTGAGTGGCCCGCAGCCAGCGTGAGCGGCTGGCAGCCAAGCGTGAGCTGCCAATAGCCGCGGTGAGCGACATCCAGAGGCCAGCAACCGATCTGCCTCATCCGGGAAGAGCGCAATGACGATACCAACAGTGAAGCAACATCCTCCGCGACTGGACTGAGGAACAAAAAGACAGCAACTTGTCTGTGCCCCTTCCCCGATTCCCCAACGCTGTTCCCCTCCACCAATTCCCCAATAAAATCTTTAAAAAAAAAAAAAAAAAAAATCATGTGAACATCCTTGTGGCTCCGTCTTTCTGAAGGACATCCTGAATTTTGAATGCCCATCACCTGTGCTGGAATGGACCAGTGAGTCCTGTACAAAGAATCATGCCTGACCCTGGTGCATTCCTGTATATAATGCAACCCAGTGGCAAATGTGTGACTGAAAATCTTGCCCAAGATGCAGGATTCCATGAAGTTGATGAAAGTGGTGTTGAAACATGCTTCAAGAACAGAAAAATCACAGATGATCCATGAGAATATGGTGGCCTCAGGACATCAGGACTGATAGTCACCTGAACCCATAGGTTGACGCACATTGGCTGTTGGGGTGACTACTGATCAGTCGATGCCTATATCGTATTTCACATTTTGAATATCATCCTCAAAAGAGTTAACAGTGGAGGGAAAGAAAAATGACAAGAGAAGTGACACAGTGAGCAGCACTTCAAAAGAGGGCGATTTAAATATCAAAAGATTTCAGAGGGCCTTAGGAAAAATTGGTGGAGCCCTGGAATATTTTTTTAATGACCTTTTTTTTTTTTTTTTTTTCTATCATGCTAGGAAAGCCAAGCCTGAAGTGAAGGGATTTTGTCCAAAAAAATGACACCAAAAAAAAAAAAATGTACTACTTAATTCATTTTCATTCTTCCTAAGAATTCATGCATAGTTGAAATGGTAATCTAATTTTGTTATGTTGATAAGCTTTAGTTTCATTTTTCAAGATGAAGTTCCAAATCAAACTTCTTTTCTCCTCATTGATTTGCTATGAAAACTGGGCTCAGTATTAACTGATTTACTTTAAATGTCCTTCACCCGTATGGATATACCTCTCAGGGGTGGAAATAAGAAAGCCAGGAGGGAAGTCCTTTCGTCCTTTTCTCGTGGAGCTGCACGATCACCCCGTTGCCACAATCGCTCCATTTCCCTGCTTCTCTCACCACATCTGTGTTTTCTGCTCACTCGTGGCGTACCTCCCAAGACATCCATGTTTTATACCATGTGTCTCCCCTTCCCAGCCATAGTTGTGTTGAGCCACAGGTGCCCCATGACCCAAGGGCAGCTATTCCACAGGCTGGCCAACCACCTAGACTTTATAAAATGGACACATAAGTTGGACCAACCAGGTTCCCTCTGAGGAATCTCTAAGGAATATGCTGACAAGGTAGATCGACACAACATAAAGATCACGAAGGACCAGATGCAAGTTTCAGGAGCAAGAGGGAGTAACCCAGCAGGGCCAACGTAGTACCTTATGTTCTAGTGTCCTCATCCAGCGTTCTTCGACCAGGTCACAGTGGGCAGCTCTTGTCCCTTCTCTTGGTGACAGTAGCAGGTTTTCTCTATCCATATAATTTGGATGGAACTGGGCCCATCCTTAGATTTGGGGTCATCATGTGGCCCAGGCCTGGTCAGTCCGCTCAGTGGGTGCCCTTGGCCATAGGATTGGTTAAGGGATGGGCATATTGCCCAGCTTGGGCCAGTAAGAGTCACGAAAAGGACTTCTGTTTAAAGAGTTAAGGAAAGAGAACCCCTTGGGATGTGCATCTGAAACTATTTGCAGCTATTCTGTTGAGACATGAAGCAACCTGGAGGAGAGGAAGACCAAGAGGGGAGAGCAAACAGGACCTGCTGACGATGTGGGGGCTGCTGGGGCCAGCCATGCCCCAAAGTGGCCGACTGCCTTAGACTTCCGGTGTGTTTCTCCCTTGTTGCTTTAGTTTGTTTGAATTGGGTTTTATGTCTCTTGTTACCGAAAGAGCCACAACGGACACAGCATGCTTGTTTGAGTATGATAATAATAATCACTCTTAACCATCCCACGATACCTGTCGCGCTATGATCTCAGCTGATTCTCTCAACAACCCCATGATGCAGACAGGGCAAGGATTTCCATCTTGATGAAGATTGCTGCCAGATCTAAGGGGCTCCGGTGATGTTTTCTCAGGCACTTGGCAAACACAGGGAGCGAAGATTGCTCTCTGCGAGTTAAACCATGAAGTCAATATATTATAGATCAAAGCACAGCAATGCAAGCCACCTTCCAGAGACAGGATGGCTCCTAGGCCTGCGAGACTTGTCTGTCATGTGATTGGATATGTTAACATATTTAGGGAAAGACCGTGTTTGTCGTGCTCTGTCACAGGAGCCCGGAGGACAGAGTTGCAAATGCCCATCTTGGCAGTGCACTGCTCCCCAGTGAGGGGGAGCCTTGATCTGTGACTATTTCTTTCTTTTTGTATTTTTTTAATTAAAGTTTATTGGGCGTGACAATGGTTAGTAAAGTTACATACGTTTCAGGTGTACAATGCTATAATACATCATCTATATATCACATTGTGTGTTCACCACCCAGAGTCAGTTCTCCTCCCATCACCATATATTTGATCTCTTTTACCTGATCTGTGACTATTTCTTGTTCCGGTGGCAAGCTGGATTTAGAGAAATGCTTTCAGCAATAAGTCATATAAAAGCAGATTGATAACTGAGGTCAATCAAAGGTGGCTGAAATGTCCTTGTCACTCCTCCCATTAAGAGGCAGGGTCTCTTTCCTGTCCCCTTGAATCCAGGCTCAGCCTGTGACATAGTTTGATAAACAGAGTGATGTGGAAGTGACTCTGTGTAATTTCCAAGGCTGGGTTGCAAAAGATCTGCGACTTCTATTTTGCCAACCGACCCGTGATGGTTTTGATCCCTTCTGAACCATCTTTTCCATGGCACCCAGCTATTTTAGCCTGCTGCCACTAAACAGAAAATGAATACATCTGCCACTCCTTGTCCCAATTTTATTCACCAAGAAACCAGATTACTATTTTATTTCCCCAGGCTGGTCTTTTTACCAGGAGAGAAAGTGTTGGCTGTGTGGACTTCCTGAACCAAATTCCCGCAATAGTTATTTCTTTCTGCAAATGAAGAAATTGTCCTCTGGTTTATACATCAGCCTCAAAGTGTTGCTAATGTGAGTCTAACCTTGAGAGATGATGCCATTCTCAGTGTGTTGAGCATGCCAGGTTTCCATGTTTGTAGCGATCTGGGCACAATCACCCAACCTTCATGTTGTCACATCAATCTCTTTGGGAGACAGCTTGCTGGTTCTTTCTTCTGGTGGGGACACAACTGATGCCTGAGAGAAGACCTTAGGAATTACTACCGAAATGAGCGTGAAGAGGGCTGAGTGGCCATTTGTCCTGCCACTGCCCTCCTGTAGACACAGAAACCCTAGCGACTTCAGGCTTGTGTAGATGTTTGGCTCATGTCCCAGATTTTATGATTCCATCCTGATTTAAAACAACCTGTCCCATTTACATCAAAAAAGTCAGTGTAACGGTCAAGAACGTAAAACCAGGCTCGTCTCTCAGCTCCACCACATATTGGCTGCGTGACCTTGGGCAAACGGTTCCCTTCTCTGAGCTCCGGCTTCCGCATCTGCAAAATGGAGACAGCATTCACATGTCTACCTTGCAAGGCCGCCCTGAGAACTGACAGGCGCGATGCATGCAAAGTGCTTCGCACAGTATCTGGCTGGAGCCGGTGTTCACTAGCATTAGCTTTTATTTTCACAGATCTGTGTCCCAGCTGGAGGTTCGAAAGCTTGGTCACCCACAGCCATGCTGTCCTCGTCTGTAAAGGACCTATTCATATCTTCCATAATTATTCAGCGAGTGTCAGCAGTGCCCAAAACACCACTCTTGCATCGAGGGGGATAAAGAAAAGAAATATAAGGCCTGCTCCCTGGGCTCCGAGAAGCTATAATCTGGTTGGAGAGGCGATATATAAAAACAGGAAATGGTTAAGTGACCGTGCATGACACGTCAAGATGATGGAGTGGCTACTCAAGTACAATGAAGGCTGCTCTGGATTGCTTGTTTTGCCCTGTGGAGTGGAAAAGGCAATGGACGTGTGTGAAGCAGGCTTCCCTGAATACTCCCCACCCCGGGCTGGCTTAGAGATCACACATGCCCCTGGGATAGCCCCTTTGAGAGTGGTCATCACGTTGAAATGTAACTGTCTCCCTTATTAAGCCCAGAGCAGTGGAGGACACTTTCATTTACTCATTCATTGAGCAAAATTCTAAAAAATTTTTAATTAGATGTCTTGGGGTAACATTAGTTAATAACTCTATATGAGTTTCAGGTATACAATTCTATAATACATCATCTGTATATTGAATTGTGTACTCACCGCCCATTGTCTAGTCTCCTTATATTTGACCCCCTTTACCCTCTTCATCCTTCCCCTGCCCCCCTTCCCTTCTGGTAATGCCCTTCTGTTATCTGTGTCTATGAGGTTTTTTTGTTATTTTTTGTTTTTTATTAGCTTCAGGTGTACAAAACAATGTAATAGTTAGACATTTATACCCCTCACAAATTGGAGTACAGCATAAGGAATAGAGTCAGTGGAACTCTTTGTTTTGCTTATTTGTTTGTTGCTTTCTGTTTTATACCCCACATATGAGTTATGGATGGATCTTGAGAGTATCATGCAAAGCAAAATAAGTCAGATGGAAAAGGTCACTGAGCAAACTTTTACTGGGTATCTGCCATGTGCCAAGCACTGTTCTAAGTAATGAAAATAAGACAGTGATTGCCTATATTCTAGAAAAACCTCACTGCGCCTAACTACGTGGAAAGACAATAAACAATGAAAGATATATAGACTGTTGGGTAGGCGGTAAGCCCTGGGCAGAAATTTACAGCAGGATTAGGAGCATTATAGACATGGAGGTGTGCCACCCACATTCCCCATCAAAAAAAGACGGCTTCAGCTGTGGGGAGGGTGGCCAGCGACAGCCACCACCTGTTGGCCCCTTCAGGGTACGCCTGAGCTGCAGAGAGCCACCTCGCCCAAGCTCACACCTTTCGGGGGCAACCTGCACCCAGTGACTGTGTGAGGGAGTGTGTACAAAGGCCCGGCCACTTCAGCCTGACTCGGGACGGTACTCGGGTGGGTATGATTATACTTGCTTGGAGAGCTCTTCCCCGGGTTGGGCGGGGCTTTGTCAAACTTGAGTCACAGTTTACCGTCTCCCTTTGGCTCAGTCCTGCTCCCACAGTCCATCCTTGTGTTTGTGTCAGGAGAACCCACCATGTGCAAAGGCGATGGAGTGCCATGGCATGGGAGGGGACTGCCGGTTGGATAAGGTGGTCAGGGAAGGCATCTCTGAGGAGGTGACATTTGAGCAGAGACCAGGAGGCGAGGGAGTCAACTGTGCAAGAGGAGCAGTGCTCTAGGCGGAAAGAACAGCACATCCGAGAGCCCTGAGATGAGAATGCACTTGGCCCATTTGAGCAGCATGAGCAGGGCAGCCTGGGGGGCTGACGGTCACGGCTGGGGAGGCAGCGAGAAGCCACATATGCCAGGACCTCTCTGCTGTGTATCTCTAATGCTGACACATCATATAAATGTCCATCAAGGGCCGGCCGAGTGGCTCGGTGGTTAAGCGCTGGCTTGGGAAGCCAGCGGCCCCGGTTTGGTCCCACATATGAGGGCCAGTGACACTGCCCTCAAAAAAAAAAAAAATGTGCATCAAACCTGACTGTGTTGTCATTCCACTCCCTTCCCTCTCTCCCCGTGTCACCTTGGGCATGTAGTTAGTTTAATCTCTCAGTGCCTCAGTTTCCTCAACCTGAAATCGGTGGCAAAGGTGGGACTCCTGAGCTCTGGTTTAGAGCTCCTGCGACTCTACCATCTTCTCTTCTTGTAGCCCTTTCTTCCTGTGTCTCTCCCTCCAGGGATGTGGAGCACACCCGGTCCCTCCCCCAGCTTCTCAGCAGATGGCTTCCACCAGGAAAATGGTTGTTCTTGGCAGCTCATCCCCATATCCTGGAGGCCCCGATCTGAGAGGTAGCCGCACTGGGGCACTGGGTGGAGGAGGTGGCAGAACGAGGAGGGAGAGTTAGATCTCTCTCCTCTGATGATAATAAATAAACCCCACAGGCATCCCCATACCCGCAGGGCTGGGTGCTCCCTTGGTGGAACTTACTGCTTTGATAAAAATGGCAAGCTCTGAAAATTGTCTGGGGCGCCCGAGAGCTCCTATCTTAGGACTCGCATGTGCCTGGGATAAATCGCTTTTGCAGCCTTGTTATATATGATTCAGGTCCTCATGGGAGCTGGTGGGATGTGTCTTGCTTTCCAGTAACGATTTCTTCATTTGGGGGAAGCTCCCATGGGGCCCTGCCCGTCCTGTCTGCCAGCTCGGAGGGTTGGCACTGTGGCACATGCTGGATTTGCTTCTAGAAGGAGGAACCAGTCTGGGCTCCTCAGCTTTCCTGGAAAGCAGGCCTGGCTGGGTGAAGGGCCTCCTGCCATGGGGAGGCTTCCTCTTAGGCAGCCATTAGCTGAGCTGGGGCTTCGCAGGCGTGATTTCAGGCTTTCTCACTGCTCCTTGGGGGCATGTAGGTTACTCGTAACTCCATTTAATGGATGGGTGAGTTTCAAAGAAGTTATGTGATTTGCCCAAGGTCACCTGGCCAAGCGGTGAAGGGGTTTTCCAATCTGATAGGTCAGATTTCGCTTTGCTCCTGTGCCCCTGAGATGCTTCCTTTTCGGCACCCACCTGTGAAGTACAGGTGATGTACTCCCTCATTTAACAGATGGGGACAGACTAGGTTTACCCCCTAGAAACTGAATGCCTGGGAATTTAACGTAGGTCCACAGTCATTCATCCCTGTATTCATTCCTTCACCTCTCATACCTCAGTTTCCCCATTTGCCAGCTGGGGATTATATCAGTACCTACCTCGTGGGGTGGTTGTGAGGGTTAAAGGGGGGGATTAGGAAAATGAGTTCACACACATAAAATATGTGGAACAGTGTCTGGCACACAGAACAGTGAGCAATAACTTTTAGCTGCAATAATAATAATTTTATCCGTCGCTTACTCCTTCCTTCATTCCACCGACATGTTTAAGCAGCCTACTGTGTGCCAGGAACTCTCCCAGATGCATTGCTCCTAGGAGTTCATTTTCATCCTAACCACTACCCTCATCTCCCACACAGGGAGGCAGCTTTGGGAGATGCAATAACTGGATGGCGGTCCCCCAGGTTGAGGCGGAGAGAGTCCCATTTTCCAAAGAAGGTCGACATCCATTCATTCATTCATTTGATATATTTTCCCTAAGAACATAGTCTGTGTGGGCTGGGTGCTGCATATATATTTCTGGTGACTGAAGACATGAATGAATACAGGGTGGATAATATGGTTGGCTCCTGTCCTCCGGACACTTATGCTCTATTGTGCGGGATACAGGCAGGCAGAAAGAAAAATGGCCATGTTTCATGAATTCTAAGCTGCACATTTTTTCACATATTAATCTCTCTGAGCTTGGGATGCATCTTATAATCAGGGTGGAAAAGCACCCTTGCCCCGCAGCAGCCAGGGCGAGATGACAATGCAGCGTCTTTTAAGAATTCCTGTATCTCTAATACTCTTAATGGCACCCAGGACAATACCATATAGGAAGACATGGACACTGGCAACTGTGTTTTGAAAAATGAGTCAGGAGATCTGGACATTGTTTTGTATTGAAGACATTTTGGGGGTAGCTTTTCTAATATATTTTGCTTCTATTTTTTTAAAGTATGGGGCAGAGGGATATGTGATTAAAAATAAAAAATGATGTCTAAAATAAGCCAAAAAATGCTGATTAAATAAGTAGAAATAAGCATTCTAACCGATAAGAAAGCATTGTGACTCATATAAATGAAATGAAACCATATGTCTGCATAAAAATATGTACACAAATGTTAATATGCAGCATTATTCGCAACAGGAAGCGACGAAAACAGCCCATATGTCCATCAACTGATGAAAGGATAAACATAATGTGGTCTCTCCCCACAATGGAATATTATTCTACCATAAAAAGGAATGAAGTACTGATAACATGCTATAGTGTAGCCGACCCTTGGAAATTCCCTGAGTGAAAGAAGCCAGCCGCGAAAGTCCACATCTTATACGATTCCATTCATATGAAAATCCAGAAGAGACAAATCTTTAGAGACAGAAAGAGAATAGTGGGTGTTTATGACTGGCTTGGGGATGGGGCTGGGGGGTGGGGAGGTGCTAGCAGATGGGCACAGGGACTTTTTTTGAAGTGATATAAATATTCTAAAATCGACCGTGGTGATGGTGGCACGTATCTGTGAATATGCTAACACCCATTAAATTGTGCACTTTTGGTGGTTGAATTGTATGGCATATGAATTCCATCTTCACACAGCCGTTAAAGAAAGGGAAGTATTGTCAGTCTTTCTTAGGGCTACCCAAAAGAATGATGCTGGCTTAGGTTTGATTGAAATTCAGTAGACAGTAATGCGGTCAGCGTGACAGTGGGGGTAAAGCTGGGGCTTTGGAGGTGCTGAGAGGGCATCCAGGCCCCCCTGGGGGCACAGGGAACACCCCCTGGAGTAGGAGATGGTGGCGGACCTGTCAGTGCAGATTCTGGGAGGACACGCAGCCCTGAGAGCGGAGTGAGAGAGACCTGGGCAGAGGAAACAGCACATGCAAAGGCCAGGAGGGGAGAGTGGGTCCTTCCCTTTCAAGACCTGACCTTGTCCCAGTGCAAATGGCTGCCCTCACCCTGGGGCTTGGAGGGACACAAAGCTGAGGAAGTCCTGGTCTCCTTCCATGGGCTTGAGTTCTAGCAGTGAGGAGAAAGCGTGGACAGATGCCGGTATCCCCTGCTTTTCAAAAGTTCACAGCTCGCCACCTCGTTGTTACGAAAGACCTTCTCACCAAAGGAAATCCGAAGAGGATTTTTCCTTTTACAAAAAAGGGCGAACATCTAAAATAGCGTCCAGCTTTTATCGTGCAGTGAGCCGCTTATAGAGGCAGCAGGCACCCCGTACGGGGACAGTGCACTACTTTACTACCTGTTAGTGTTATTGTAGGTTTTCTGTGTTATTTGGTTTGATAACATTCTTTTGGGAGTGTGGGAATGCCCCCCCACATTTCCGTATAAATTCATGGTGATTGAGTCTTTGCTTTACGCCCTTTTGGCTTAACGACAGGTTTCACAGGAACGCTGTGCTTTGGGATAGCAGGTGGACACCTGTGCACCCCTCCTGCTGGGTCAGCTTCAACAAATGGTGCATCAGCGCATTCAAGGAGAGAAGGGGGCGGCCCTCTTGGCTTAGGTTTTGAAAAGCAGGACGGGTTGTGAAGGCAGGCCATGACTGCACTGCTAGTGGGAGAGGAAATGACTCAGCTCATTTGTCAAGGGGCTCACCTTCCCACCAGCTGCCGCACAAGCGGGCGTTTACCCTAAGGGCATAGTCAGGCGGACCCGGCTGTCTGTTCACAATGACACTTGAGCTCCTCTGTATAACAAATGGCAAACACGGACTCAGCCTGGGGCAGGCTCACGTGTTGGTTAAGGGCAGACCTGGAGGTCAGACGTGCCTACCGTCAGGACGGGACTGGTCCTGATTTGGGGAAACCATTTGGAGAACTTCAGATTCCTGGTGTGTAAAATGGGGATGATAACAATGGAATTTACCCCCAGGCTTGGAACAGGAGGGTTAGAGGCGTGAGGACGAGTCGTCCTTAGAACAGGGTGCAGCGAGTGCATTCCGTCTTTTCTGACTATTGTTTTCTTATGGAGCTAATGAAACAGGTGAACTTGAAGTCTAGGAAATGAAACTGGAAGATAGATAGTCCAGATCCGTCATTAAGTGAAAAAAGGCAGTTGAGAAGGGACCCCACTTTTGAGCATGTGTATGTGTGCGTGTGTACATACACGTACATATACAGAGGGTGCCAAAAAATGTATACACATTTTAAGAAAGGAAAAAACTGTATTAACATTGTAATACTCAATATATACCAGTAACAAAGATGAATACAAGTTATGTGTATACATTTTTTGGCACCCCCGGTGTATGTATGTATGTATGTATGTATAATTTAATTTTCTTTTTGATGCTTTTAAAATTTTTCCTAAATTTATTTTTTTTTTTGAGGGCAGTTTCACTGGCCCTCATATGTGGGACCGAAACAGAAGCCAGCGCTTAACCACTGTGCCACTCGGCAGGCCCTTTCCTAAATATTTTTAAAAGAGACATGGAAGACAGCTCAGTGTACGAACATAAGCGGCTTCCGGTCCATCTTCCCTTGGCTCGTGAGGACCCTTTCTGGAAGCTTCCCCTGGGCAGGAAGGCCCCAGTCTGTAGTCATTTTGATGCATCATGGAACAGGGTGCAGGCTCTGAAAATTGGCAGGAGTCAGGTCTGCAGCTGCTTCAGTTCTTCCAGTTCTCATGTGGCTCTTTGGGTGCCGGATCGGCACCCTTGGATGGAGTTGGGGTTTTTTGCCCCCACACAACCCAAACCTTCCAGGCTCCGCTGGCAGGGATGGGCAAGCCAGAGTTAGGCATTCCGGACCCCTGCTGGACACCTCCCCTACTCAGGAGAATCCTATCTCTTGGGACTGTGTGGGCCACAGAGCCATCCCTGGTTTGAGTGACAGCCTCAGCTATGAGAGAGTGCGGCTCACAAGTCATGGGCAGAGCTGCGAGCAGTCCCCGAAGGCCAGTTTCTCTTCCAAACCGCTAAGGGAGGGACTAGACCTATTGCATTCATTCATTCTCTGTGTCTCTGCTGCTGCCAGACCAACCCACTCTATCATTTAAACATGTTTAAATGTTTCGTTTTTTTAAAATTGAGGTATAACACATATAATAAAGAACATAGATCTGAAGTGCACAGCTTGATGAATTTTACATACCAATGCACTCGTATCACCACCACATAGATCAAGAGAGAGTGCGTCTCTCAGAGCCCAGCTGGCTCTGTCATGTTCCCTCCCAGTCAATATCACCCCAAGAGTAACCACTCCCCAACCTCCATCACCACAGATTAATTCTGTCTGTGTTGACTTCCTACAAATGGAATCAAACAGAAAGTGCTGTTTTGTGTCTGGCTTCTCAACATTGCATTTGGGAAATCAATCCACATTCTTGCAGGAAGCAATAGGTTTTCCTTTTTCACTGTTGCGTAGTATTCCACTATATGAATATCCCACAATTTATTTATACATTCTTCTGTTGATGGGCGTGTGGCTTGTTTCCAGTTTGTGGCTATTAGGATAAAGCTGTGCTGGACCTTCCTGTATGTGCCTTTTGGTGGACATGAGCCTGTATTTCTACTGTCATTTCTTGTACCAGCAGCTGTAATAGTCTCATCACTGATATCCCAGCTTCTGCTCTTCCCCCCTTTAATCTATTCACTACATAAGATTGTCAGAGGGATCTTAATAAGATTGTGTAACTCAATTGCTTAAGTCTTCAAGGGTTTCCTAGTACACTTAGAACAAACCCAAAACTCTTCACTCTGACCTATAAAAACCCTACACGGGTCGGCCGAGTGGCACATTGGTTAAGAGCTGGTTTGGGATGCCAGTGGCCCCGGTTCAGATATGTATGAGGGCCAGTGACACTGCCCTCTACAGCTAACAACAGCTCCACCTGGAGGTGGGCTGTGCGAGCCCCGGCGATGGTGTAGGCTGCAGCCTCTGCTTCAGTGGGCTGCCATGGGCAGTGAGTGGCCGGCAGCCGGAGTGAGCTGCCAGTAGCTGTGGTGAGCGACCATCCAGAGGCTGGCGACCGATCTGCCTCATCCGGGAAGAGCACAATGACGATACCAACATGGGCCAGTGAAGCAACATCCTGTGCAACTAGACTGAAGAACAAAAAGACAGCAACTTGTCTGTTCCCCTTCCCCGATTCCCCAATGCTGTTCCCCTCCCCCAATTCCCCAATAAAATGTTTAAAAAAAAAAAAAAAACCCTACGTGATCTGGCTCCTACCTGCCATTGCTAGTGTTTCTTGAACAAATCTTCACTGTGTCCCAGCCACCCCAGCCCGCTCTCTGTCCCCTGAATATGCCAAGCTTGTTCCCTGCATGGACCTTGGCACTAACAACCCCCCCCCCCACTTCTGGAATTCGCTTCCTGTAACCTTCCCCTAAGATAAATCCCTTCCAGTCACTCATGTCTCGTCTTCAGAGAGGTCTTTCCTGACGGTCAGAAAGAGCCCCCGTATCCATTTGTTCTTTGTAGCATTTCCTGCCCTCCTGTACCCTTGTCTTCCTCTCTCCAGAGCAGGGTACTTGCCCAGCTTGCTGACATCTCCATCCCCAGTGACTAGCCTGGTGCTTGGCACACAGTTGATGTCCTTGAATGTTTGTTCAGGGAATGAATGAAGACATAAGCCCTAGATGTCTTCATAACTGTACCCAGATGCTTTTTTAAGGGGAGGTAGCATAGCTTAGTGTGGACCACCTGGGAGCTTGGCTATCAGACTGCCTGAGTTTGAGACCAGGCTAAACCTCTTATTGGCTATATGATCATAATCATCCCACCTCCATGTGCCTCAGTTTCCCCATCTGTACAGTGGGGATAAGAGATTATTGCAGGGACCTGGGACCTACTATGGCTGTTTGCAGAGCAGCTGTGCTATCCCTATTTTGCAGACAGAGCAAAACTTTTTTGAGTGTAAAAAATGAGGTCCAGAGACTGCTCCGATCACACAGGTATGAAATGGCAGCGCTGGGACTCGAACCCAAGTCTGGTTCCACTCCAAAGCCCACGCAGACTCCTGTGGGAAGCACCTACTATAGGGTCCTTGCTCTGGTCAGGTGGGGTGGCATCCAGAGTGTTTATATAATCCTGGAATCCCACCATCATGTCAGTAGCTCTAGGAAGTTTAGAAAATAGTTCCACTTGGTTAATTCACGTGGTTCTCACAGGAGACCTGGGAAATAGGCAGGAGCAGGAGGCATCCCTTTATTTCACAAGTGAGTGAGCTGGGGCTCTGGCACTTTTCCTGAGTGGCTCCTTAGCCCCCAGGCCCACTGGTATCACTGTCACCAGTAACCCCCTGAGCTCTGGCGGTACTTTCCAGAGATGTGAGCATTTCCACATCTATTACCTAGTGGTCCACCGAACTTTGGGCTTTTGCATGTCACATTTAAATGAATGGTTAAGTGCTTTAGTGCATGGTTAGTGCTTTATAAATAGTAGTGAGAATTTTTATGTTCTTGACCTTGCTGCAGCTGCCTTCTCAATCCATCGACAGATATTATAATAGTTCCTGCCTCACCACTGATGTGCCAGGTTCCAGTGAGCTCCTAATCCTTCATATCTAAAAACAATACCACTGCTACTTATCATATGACTACTGATAACAATAGTGTATCATCTCTGGGCCCAGCACAGTGCAATTCATACAAGGGGGTGAATGCAGCCACTTTTAGCAATACCTTGTCACCAGGCTTTTGTAAATAATTGGTGTTAATCCTCAGAACAACCCAAAGAGGGAGGAGGAATGAGTGTTCTTCTCATGTTACACGGAAGAAATTGAGAATCAGAGAAGTTAAGCAACTTGCCTAAGGTCACACAGCTAGGAAGTTGAAAGGCCTTAGCTTCAAACTTAGTTCTATACAACTTCAAAGCCAGCCAGCCCCCACTGACCTTGGGATGCACACCTTGCTAGGCATCAGAATTGCTGGGGGAGCTTTTCAAAAATGATGATGCCTGGACCCTACTCCAGACCAATGGACCAAAATCTGCGGGAGTGGCGCTGAAGCATCTGAATTAAAACAAAAGCAAACAAACAAAAAACTCCCCCAGGTGACCCCAATGTACAGGGCAAGTTGAGAAAAATTGCTCTAGACCAGTGCTTCTCAAACTTTCGGGTGCACATGACGTCCCCTGGGCACCGTGTTAAAATGCAGGTTCTGATTCAGCAGGTCTGAGGTAGTGCCTGTGACTCTGCATTTCTAACCAGCTCTAGGCAAAGCTGCTGCTGGTGCACAGACCACCCCTTGAGCAACAAGAAACGCCCTCTCTTCTTAGCCAGACCTGCCCCATTTGCCGTAGGAGTTTCCTAGAGTAAGAGGCAGCCTGAATCTCATCTCCATTTATGGAATATCTACTATATGACTAACACTGTGCTACTTAGGCTTTAAATATATCATCTCCTTTAAACTTCTCAATAACCCTGTGTGGTAGCGACTTCTATTATTATTCCCATTTTACAGATGATGAAACAGAGGCACAGAAAAATTACATGGCTTGTTTATATAGTTAGCACAGTAGCCAAAATTCATACCTGAGTCTCCCTGGGGACTCTTGATCCCTCGTTATCCTGCCTACCTTAATTCAAAGCCGTTCTCCACCTATGCTGTGTATCATTAGGCAAGTCACTTGACTTCTCTGAGCTTCATTATTTCCCAATTGAAAACAGAGTGCAAAGATCATCCCTGGATGCCTCACATCAGAAGAAGACATTCTTATGTCACGTAAGACCACATCCCTTAAATGGGGCATTCATTCTTTGAAGACACAGCGTGTTACAAATACCCATTCTGAGACTGGGGAGGAGGGGGAGTCCTGTTTTGTTTTTAATCCTGAGCAAATGAGTGGGATTTGGAGCCCTGGGAACAGAACTGTTTAAGGAGCTGGGAAGCAGGTAGGCACATCTGCAGAAGAAGATAAGCTTTTCGCTATCACCGGTGACTGGAAGCTTATTAAGGAGGGATGCGATGGCTGGAGAGATGCTATCTCCTCAGCTGGAACATCAGCCAGTTTATCTCTGGCAGTGACTCAGCCTGGGCAGGGGGAGCAAAGACAACAGGGCAGTGAATTACAATGCTTTCTGCTCCCCCAGGATGCTGAGAGAAGCCGCCAGCGGTGCCACCCCTGGTGGTGGGGAGTGCAGGAGCAGTCCAGCCCCTCAGGGAAATCACATGAGTCTCAAGTTCAAACTCTTTTTCAGGATAGAATCCATATTCCATTTGGAAAAGGCAAGAGATGGAGGCAGAGGGCCTTTTCCCAGCACCTCCTGGCTGTGTGAGTCTGGGCAGGTCACTACACCACTCAGAGCCTCAATTTCTTCTCCAGAAAGAAACGAGGCAGTCTCACCTGTTTTTCAGATAAAAACAGAAAACCTTGGGGTTGCTGGAAGGTTTTCCGAAGGGCACTGTGTATTTTGCATGGACCTGGTGGTATAAGGCAAATCTGGATGGTACATGAATGGACATTTTATATCGGTCACTGCACTAAGCCCTTTATAAAAGAATTTTAAAAATTAAAGTTATACACATACTTACTTTATAGATCAGTGATTCTCACTGGGGTTGGGGAGGTGATTGTGCCCCCAAAGGAACCTTTTTTTTTTTTTTTTGAGGGCAATGTCACTAGCCCTCATATGTGGGACCCGAACCGGGGCCGCTGGCTTCCAAAGCCAGCGATTAACCACCGCTCCACTTGGCGGGCCCTTAAAGGAGCCTTTTTTGATTGTCACAGCTGGGGTTGGTGGGGCTCCTTTGCCAGGGATGTTGCTAAGAATTCCCTGGTCCCAAATGTCAATGGTGAGAAACACTGGTGGAGATTCAATAGTTGTGCAAAGCATATTGTACAAAGAAGCTTCCTCCCTTCCCCTTCCCGGAAGCAACCACTTCTGCCCTTTCGGTGGGTATTTTACTTCCCTACACGTCTCTGCATCACCTGCTTGTATTGTGACTTCTCAAGGACTTCATTCTAGACCTGACCCTTGGCTTCTCTGTGTGGCAGGTGAGAAGCTGGCTCTCCTTTTCCTGCCCAACCTGTGCCTGGCGTTACCCAATGACACCGTCCCCACAGGTCTGTTGTAATTTCTGTTGGATCAATACTCAGTGTTTCTATTAGCCTATCAGTAAATGGTGTGTGCTGCTGATACTGCCATCTACGCAGATTACTTCCCCTCCTGTAACACCTTTTGTGCTCTCCGAAGGCAATAATCGCCTTGTTTTTGCCTTGGCTTTGTTGCCTATGTACTTTGCCCAGACTCAACCCTCAACTCTTTGCCAGTTGTCTAAATCTCCTTTCAAGATAGTCAGACCCATCAGGCAGGAAATCTATCAAGTTTGTCTCTCCTAGAGCAGACTAAGAGTTTCTGCAGGAATCGTTTATGTAAGCCTCACAGCAGCCCTGGGAAGCAGGTGCTGTCATCATCATCCTCTTTTGACATCTCAGAGAGGTCGTTCGCATGCCCAAGGTCACACAGCAGTCGGTGGAGGAGTTAGGACTCCACCACAGGACGGTGGGACCCCATGGCCCTGGGAAGGATGCTCTAGGAAGAAGTCCATTGAAATACCTCCTGTACCTAGACTATAACCTGCCTCAATGAAACTGCAGTAGCTTCTCCATTTCTGTGTTTGCAGCACTGATCACAAGGCCAAGCATGGAGCAGCACTCCAAGTACTGCTTGTTGAATGAATAAGTGAAGAATTTCGAGAGGCAGTGGAGGCTAGCCCAGTGCTCCTGGGCAGGGCATCAGAAGAGTGGGGGCTTGGCTGGGTAGCCATGAGTGAGTAGCGTAACCTTTCTAGCCTCAGTCTCCTCATCTGTAAAATGGAGCTGAGAATATCTACTTCACAGAGCTGTTTGTGAGCTGCCAGCAGAAGCTGGTGAACTGTAGATGCTCAGGAACCTGTAAAACAGTGTACAGGTGACGCAGGGGCACATCAGTCACTACTTAGGAGAGATTTCTGCAAAGCTCCTCCTCCCCTCCCCTCCCTCCCTCCCCTCCCTCCCTCCCTCCCTCCCTCCCTCCCTCCCTTCCTTCCTTCCTTCCTTCCTTCCTTCTAACTGAAACATGGCATAATTAATTTAGAAAAGACAAAGAAATGCCTTACAGTTGAGGAAAAGATATATTACAGCCCGAGCTAGTTCTAATATGATAAAATATTTATATTAATGTGTCATAAAAATTAATTTGCCCTTCTCTTGCCCGATATCATTAATTGGGTAGCTATGTAACATCTTATTTTTTTGCCTTCTTTTTTTTTGTCTCTGTCTCTAGAAATGTACAGTTTCAAATGACTATGATGAAACCGTTTCTCAGGAATAATAATAATAGACGATATTGATTTAGTGTTTACTATGTGCTGGTCACAACTCTAAGCCTTTTACATTTTAACTCATTTAATTCTCACACTACGCTAAGAGGTAGGTACTATGGTTAGTCCCATTTGACAGATGAGTAGACTGAGGCGTACTTCCATCACTGGTTCCAACCTGTCCGTTCTGACTCTAAAGCACTAGCTCCTGACCCTTCCTCCTGCCACCGCTCTGTGTTGCTACTCCAGCCTCTCTATTCTCAGGGAGAGGCCAAGGTCCCACAGCTGTGTCCTGGGGAAAGACACCTAATACTCAGAGCCTTTTCAGTGTGCAGTTCATAGATGTACCAAGAACTCTGAATTTCTGCAGCTCAAATTTTGGGTGATGATGTAGGTTTTCTAGCCGGGAGTGGAGAAAACCAGGAATTCCACTTCTAGCAAGGTTTCGGGTCTTGGCAAGGCAGTGTTCTCAGCAATGTTGGCGAGAGGGGACTTGGAGGAGATCCTGGGACAACCTGTCCCCCCAGGCCAGTGTGGCATCTTGGGGGTGCAACTCTTTAGTTCCCAGGCCTTCACTCGCTGGCCTCTCCCTTCTCTGCCTGGCAGCTTCAATGTCAAGTCTTTCTCACCACGATGCACAATGAGCCCTGGGGCTTCTCAGGGTCAGACTCTGGTCGAGAAGAACCTGGCATGGGGCTCCCAAACCACAGCTGCTCCAGGGGCCAACATACACACACAGACACAGAGACACACATTCACAGACACACATGGGCTGGCCGAGTGGCACGGTGGTTAAGCGCTGGCTTGGGACGCCAGCGGCCCCGGTTCGGGTCCCACATATGAGGGCCAGTGACAGTGCCCTCAAAAACAAAACAAAACAAAAAAACACAGGCACACATAATGACACAGGCATACACAGACACACACACACACACACTCATTAACACAGAAGCACAGAGAGAGAGACCCATCGACACACACAGACACACACAGAGACACAGAGAGACACATCACAAATACAAACACACACCAGATACATACACAGACACATGTAGAGACATTCACACACACACAGATACGCAATCACAGACACACATACACACACACACACAGGCACACACACACTCCTCTGCCCGTTTGTCCCATGCCGTTTCTGTATCACAGCACCGCAGCCCCAAGTTTCAGGTCCTGGCGCTCAGTAGGTGTCCAGCAAACGCCTGTTGGATGAATAAGCGCACAGATGACTCAGCTGTTCTTCCCCTGCCCTGTCCCTGAATATCCCCGGTAGCTGTTCGTCTTGCCTGGAGACAGTTAGGAAGGAGGACTAAAGGGGATTCCTGCATTCCTTTTGGACGGAAGCCACGCTCCTTAGCACGGCTCGCGAGGAGGTGCTTGGTGATCGGGCTCCTACCAGCTTGTCTGGCCTCATTTCCCCGCAACCCACTGCACTGGCCTTCTCCACTTGCAGGGGCGTTTAATTTTTTCCAGGTCACAGAATTCTTTGGGAATCGGATGAAAGCCACGGACCCTCTTCCCTACTATACAGACGTCCACACATTCAAACAATGTTCTGAGTATAATTCCTGGGGATCCCTAAAGCTCAGTCATGGGTCTTCAAGGAGCATAGAGGGCCCCAGTGAAGGTCTAGGGAGACCCTGGAAGGGGACGTGCCTTGTGTAGTGTCATGAATGACAGAATTGGAACGGAGACCCAGGTCCCTGGATCTCAAGTTCAGGACTTTCTCCATTTCACCACCCTGTGCTGATGAATGAACACCATGTAATTAGTTGATACAATGAACAATTAAATCAGACATTCTTCTCAGCCTTCTGCATCCATCAAACCCTCAGCACTGGCAGCTCTGTGCTCAAATTCCAACGGTTTCTGGAGTGCAGCATTTTCCCTCGTAGCTTGGTATTTTCCTGGTGATTATAAATGGCAGTGATTACAGCAGCCCTGATGACTGTTCTGCCACGTAACTGAGAAAGCGCACCCTCAGGCTTGCAAACTGGAACCAGGACGGCACCCCCAATAAAGGCTGTTTGTCTCGATGGTTATAACCTGCCATGTTCAAAATTCTCGGGATAGGAAGATGCTTTTTCGGTGCTCTGTGTCTCATCTAATGGCTCTGCCATTTCCCCAGTTCCCTAAGCCAGAAACAAGGGTATAACAGGGCGTGTCCCTCTTCTCATCCTTCTAGTCTCACCTGTTGCTAAGACTTGTCTCTTTTCACTGCATATCCAACCTGTCCATTTCTGTCATCGTTGTGGCCACCACTTGTACAAATCAGGCTCCTATTAAAATATCTGTAGCCTAGGGGCCGGCTGAGTGGTGCGGTGGTTAAGCGCTGGCGGGAAGCCAATGGCCCGGTTCGGTCCCACATATGAGGGCCAATGACACTGCCCTCAAAAAAAAAAAATATCTGTAGCCTAGACAATGGCCACAACTTCCCCTAGATGGATGACCTGCTGAGAGATTAGCTAGTGAGTGCTTTTTCTTTTCACTGTCACCATCTGCTGTTTGGGCCAGAAACATGGCACATTAGTCAGGACAGGCATTGCTTTGCTGCTGTAACAGACAACCAATGGGCTCAAAACAAATGTGTATAGTGCTCATGCGGAGTCCGCTAGGCTCGGTGATATTCCCGGGCAGCTGTCCTCTGGGATTGTTAGCTTAGCATTGCAGCTGCTTTGAGCTTATGAGTCCTTCATGTCAGTGGAAGCCAGCGTGCTTCCATGATTGCTGCAGGAGGGAGAGAGAATTGTCCAGTGCTTCCACCCAGAAGCGACACGTGCCATTCCTGCTCCCATGTTTATTGGCCACAGCAAGCTGTATGACCACGTCTAATTCAAAAGAACAGAAGAGCAATCAGAAGAAGGAGAATGGGAAATATCGGTGAGAAGCGCTAATTACTTTCCCCAGGAATAGGTGGCAGGATAGGAGCTGATAATAAGGACGGTGATTTATCACCTTTTTAATTCAAAATATTGATCTGGCTGTGAGACAGAAAGATTCAGGAACTCAACATCTGCTAGACCCAGTTCCCTTCCTCCCACCTCTGATTAGAGTTCAGGTTGGGGGAGAGTTTGAAGAGTGGGGGAGGGAATGAATATGAATTTTACATAAGCGTGGGGACCCACAGAGATCCAAGGAGTCATGATGTGCCTGTGTCTCATTGGCCCCCTCTGATACTCTGATAATCAGCAGCCTTCCCCTCTTTTATGGCAAGAGAGCTAAACATCAGAGGTGGCTGTGGGGGGCATTGAGCAGAGGGAATCCTGGCCCAAAGCACAGGGATTGTGCGTGGCCCCAGAGGGGCCTGGGAAAGGAGCCAGGGGGAGGGAGGGCCAGAGGAGGGAAGGCTGCTCCCAGGATGAGGGGACTCAGGCCACAGAGGATGCACTGCTGAGTGGGACAGTTGAGAGGACCAAAGAGGATGCAGCTCCATGTCAGCGGAGGTCCACGCAGGGCAGAAGACGAGCTCTAGGACTGGAATGGGACAAGTTAGCTCTAGGGCAGGAACTGCACTGGGCGGAGGTAGCTAGAAAGTAAACAGAGCAGCCTTTTCCCCACCAAGATCATCAGGCTGCTGAGTACGTGAGCTCCCTGGAGGGAGCCGGAGGAGAATAAACACTGGGATGGATGTGAATGGTAACCTGCAGCTTCATCCAAAAGAGCTAGAGTAAGTTTCCTACGTCAGGCTGAGCAGAGGCCAGGCGTCTGAAACTCAACTAGGTTCTAGAAAAGAAAGTTGTTTTCTCTGTGCACACCTGAGTCTATCTTGGGAACTTCACACACCAATGATACTTAAACTGTCATCTGCACCCTAGTGACAGTCAGCAGTCTTGTTACCTGGTCCACAACGAGGAAGTAAAGGAACCAGGAATGTTTAGAAACTTCTATAACCGTTTTCCATCCAAGCGAATTTTTGTCGTGTTTTCCAAAAGCATAGGTGTGTAATGGATGGGGAGACATTGGTCCTTCCCTACAGATAGTCTGGAAAGCTCTCTTCTGGGTACTGAAGTGGCTTTTTTTATTCCACCCCAGTCCTCTCCTAGTGTTTCCCTTAGTGGTCTTCCTAGGATGTAAGGAGGGTCTTGATGTGCCTCTGTCTGCAGCCCTCCAGGGATGTTTGTCTAGCTTTTGGCTAGAGATGAACTTCCATCCTTATGATGCGAGGCTCAACATCATCTGGTCCTTTCTCACCTCCCCAGCCTCCTCCCCTGCCCTCTCTCCCCCACCCGCCTCTGCATCCTGGCCACACCCCCTCTTACAGATCCAGCCTCACAAACACCATGTTCGTTCTGACCTCAGAGCCTTTGTCTGTGCTATATCCACCCCATCCCACCCCCACCCTCCACCCCCACTCGCTTTTCCCTCCATCTTGGTAGAGTTGACTCCTATTATGGGTCCCAGCTGAACAGTCACTTCTGCAGAGAGGCTTTCTCTGCCCTCTGGGCCCATTGAGGACCCTGCCTCTTGCCTTGATAACACTACTTGCTTCCTTGAATGCGCCTGTGCGTGACTTGTCCTCTTGTCTGCCTTCCAGGTCTGTGACCCCTAAGAGGGCAGAGACCTCACCTCTTTTGCTCACTACCGAGTCCCAGAGTCCTGGCTCAGCTCTAGTCATGAGTAAATATTTGTTGAATGAATGAATGCAACATCAGAGCTTGTGGGAAAGGCATTTGAGATTGTGAAATGTATGTTTTGGGGGCCAGGCTTTTATTTCATAAAGAAGTTCCCATGCCGCCTTCCTCTGCCCAGAACCTGGCAGCCGGTCCTGAGCTCCCGCTGATAAATCATTTTCTTGGCACAGCTGGACAGGGAAGGACAGAGTGAGAAATGGGTGTCGGGCACCGCGTGGCTGACAAAGGCCCAAGTTGACATGGTAACAACAGGCAGACTGATGGGGTCTAGGCAGGCATCTGGCCCCTGGACGCATTGGAGAGCAGGCCCTGAATAATTTTCCACTGTGCTGGGGAGTGTGGAAAGGCCGGGGGGTGGGGGTGGGGCTGGGGGTGGAGCCCGCTTCTGTCTGCCCCCTGCTGGGCTGGAGCAGCTTTAGCCAGTAGAGGTAGGTGCCCTACGGTTTGGGGCGTGAGGCTGTCTTTTAATATGTATTGATTATATATAAATTAAAATGTTATTTTAGATTTTATGTTATACCATATTTTTAAATTACAAGAGTCATTCAGTGCCTTCACTATGAGTCATGATGGGTGTATGCAGTGGTTAGACACGGGGGCTTGGGAACCGGGCTGCCTGGCTTCCAAATCTGGTTCCCTCCCTTCTGGATTTTGGGACCCTGGACGAGTTCCTTAGTCTCCGTATGCTTTCATTTACCCATAGGCAAACTGGGAATAAAGATAGAACCTACTTAGCAGGGGAGCTAAGAAGGTGACGTGAGGTGATGCATGGCAGGCACCTCTAGAAGTGAATAAATAAGTAAAGTCTCTATCCCCAAGCCCATTTTCCAGGTATGAGTGCACCTGGCCAGGTATTTAAACCTCTGCCTACATGTATAGATCAGCACTAGGAGCTCCACAGCTGAGGTCCAGGGAGACGGGGGCCAGCAGCTGGCGATTCCAAATGCGAAGAATCCAAGTGGCTGAGTGGCAATTGCAGCACCCTCCCAGGGCCTGCAGAGGGGAGGAGGCTTGGTTGGAATCCTGAGGCTCTGCCCTCTGGGGTAAAGGTGGGACCAAAGCAGACAGGCCCTGGCTCAGCACTGACTCATCTCAGTCAGCAAACAAAACAGACTCAAGCCTTTGTCTTCCTGGCCCTTACGTTCTCCTGGGGGTGAGACAGTAATAAACAAAAGAAACAAAATGTTCAAAATGTTCAGAACCTCAGATGATTGTTAAGTTCTCCAGGGAAAAGTGAGCAGGGGAAGGGGTTGACATGGGGAGGGTTGCAATTTTATCTTTCTGAGAAGAGAACACTTGGGCATCCACTGAAGAAATTGAAGGGGCAAGTCAGGCAGACATCTGGGGAAAAATCATGGCTCCTCCCTTTTGTTCTATTATACGTGTCTAGTTTAATTAAGTATCACAAATCACAGATGTCATACAAGACTTAAAAGAGAAGAGGTATTCCCATGAACACTCAGATAAATGCTTTGAGACTTGAGAAGGTGAGTTGCAAAGAAATGCCATCAAATTAGGGGGCAAAACTAAGAGATTGGAAAAAAAAAATCACACAAATCAGGTAGAATGGGGCACTCAGGCTGCTTTGCTGGTTCCTTCTTTAAAGCGCACTCCTCTAAAGAAATTGGCCCCCTGCTCTGTGACAAGACCGTCTCCCTGCCTGAAAAGAGTGGCAAACACATGGCTTTACTTTGTTTTTAGGCTGAATGAAAACATTTAAAGGTATGAATCCATCACGTTTTATCATTCTTCACTTGGGCTTCTTTAAATAACCCACCCACTACTATCTCTGACATTGGAGGCAGGTGAATTTGCTGACCGTCGAGGCATGGAAAGCTATTTTTTTGGAAAATGCATCCGATTGGCATTCCTCCCCTCTGCCTCAGTGCACCCAGTTCTTTCTTGGAAATCCCTGCAGAGAACAGGCAGGAGAGGGAGGAGAACGATGAGGAAACAGGAGATGGTGTGAAGTATGGAAGCCAAATTAGAGACCGAAGGCCGGCCGAGTGGGGCATTGGTTAGGAGCTGGCTTGGGACGACAGCTCTGAGCAGCAGGACCCTGGTTCGGATCCCACATATGAGGGCCAGTGACGCTGCGCCCTCTACAGCTAAGATGGTGAACAACAGCTTCACCTGGAGTTGGGCTGCTGTGAGTCGCCAGGATGGCATAGCTGCAGCCCCGTAAGTGGCCGGCAGCCAGCAAGAGCGGCCAGCAGCCTGTGTGAGCTGCCAAGAGCCACCATGAGCAGCCGTCCAGAGGCCGGCGACCGATCTGCCTCAGCTGGGAAGAGAGCAATGACAATACCAACATGGGCCAGTGAAGCAACATCCTCCACAACTAGACTGAAGAACAAAGGGACAGCAACTTGTCTGTTCCCCTCCCCCAATTCCCCAATAAAATCTTTAAAAAAAAGAAAAGGAAATAGTACTCAGAGAGATAAGTTAACTAATCCAAGGTTGCACAACTAGTAAGTGGAAGAATAAGGATTTGAACCCAGGTCTTTTGGCCCCAAAGCTTCTGTTCTTAATTTGAATTAAGAGATTTGTTTGTTTGTTTGTTTGTTTGTTTGTTTGTTTGTTTGTTTCTTCAAACCCTTGATGTGATCAGGGAATGTATCCAATATCCCATCTGGGAATATTTTGAGCAGAGCTGTCGCCTTTGTTTTGCAAACTCAGAAGAGTGATATATCTGTATATGTAAATGCAAAACAAGCTTACTCCCTGTGGGCATTTTCTGTCCATTTGAAAGGATAGCAGCTGCTCCTGTCCAGAGCCAACCTGTGCCCTCTCTTCAATATTCCATCAAGAATTTGCATTAAAAAAAGTTCCAAACATCCTGCAGGAAAAAAAAGTCTTTAGCTTTCTTTAACCCCTTTTGCCCCACCTGATTTTTTTCCCTAGAAGCCCTTTTCGCTTCCCATTTTATTTCAGATCAGTTATTAACATACACAGGGAGAATATTCCATAAAACGCAGTTTGAGTAAACCCCTTGTAGGGGAGGCGTTTATCGCTGTGTGTAATTTATTCCCCAAATGGGCTGTGTATCTGAGCTGGAAGTGATTAGGGCAAGAGTTCTTTCTTTACATAAAGGACGACATAAACTAAACCCAGACGTATCCAGTAAAATCTTCTAGAAGATAGTGTTCTAGGGATTACCTGCTTGGAATTTCACAACAGAGAGGTCTTTGGAGGGAAATGGCAAATTATGATTTATTGATGTACCCTAAAATGTTCAATGTGTCATAAAGGGAAGCTTGACAAGAGGGAACCCCTTAAGAATCTTGGATGACATTTGCTTGAAATTGGCCTGTGGTATTTTCATAGCTCCTTTGCAGACCTAGCCCTCGATGACTCCATGAGTAATATCTTCCTTTTGCACGCTTTTCATTCTTTATATCATTTCCTTAGTCCTTGGCAAGATTGCTTAAGGGGCTGTATTCATTTCTAATCCATGGGAAAGAAAGCAAGTCTCTCCCCAAGACTCCAACCTCTGCAAAGCATGCAAGATAATGATAGTGTGAAGTAACTTTAAATAGCTATCACTATAAATATAAAACTGTAAGGTACATGCATAAGAAGCTCCTCGAACATACTGGAATGGAAGATAAGCTTGGGTGAACTCTTGCAAGTACTCAAAAGGTACAACCAGAATAAGTGGATTATTGGGAAGTAGTGTGGTAGGAGTACTGTAGCGGATCACTAATTTCTTCCTACACAGACACACACACACACACACACACACACACACACACACACACAGACAGACAAATACATTTCTCAGCCTCCCTTGTCACCATGTGACTGAGTTGTAGCTAATGGAATGTAAACAGAAGTGATGCGATCTGTCTCCTGCTTGGTCCATAAAACCTCCCACCCACAATTCTTGATCTTTTCCACCCTGGCAAACTTGGAAGCCATTTTGTTTTTGAAGATGGTGAAGCCAGGAGATAGAAAGGTTCTCCTTGAATTAATGTTTTGCCAGAGCTGCCTTGGCGTTCAAGAACACTGCTTTGCAATATTACATGAGTGAGAAATATGGTTCTGTTATGTTTGAGCTATTATACCTTTTGGGGATGTTTGCAGTCGTGGTGGGAAGTCTGGGCAGGAAGTTTGTACTTGGTGGTGGTTGGTTGTAGTGCTTGCTGAGAAAAAGTCTTATGTAGCTGAAAGACCCTGAGCTGCGGAGTAAAATAGATGTGGTTTAAAATCTTGGCTCTGCCATTCTTTTGACTCCCTGACCTTGGGTAGTTTACTTAATCTCGCTCAGCCTCAGTGTTTTTCCTTTAGAAAATGGAAATATTTATCCCGCAGGATTTTTTTTTTTTTTTTAAGTGAAAGAAAATACATTTAAGATGTCTGGCATGTGGGCCAGCCAAGTGGCGCATTGGTTAAGAGCTGGCTTGGGACACCAGCGGCCCTGGTTCGGATCCCACATGAGGGCCAGTGACACTGCCCTCTACAGCTAACAACAGCTCCACCTGGAGCTGGGCTGTGCGAGCCCTGGTGACGGTGTAGGCTGCAGCCCCTGCTGCAGTGGGCTGCCATAGGCTACAGTGAGTGGCCCGCAACCAGCGTGAGCTGCCAATAGCTGCGGTGAGCGACCAGACAGAGGCCGGCAACCAATCTGCCTCACCCGGGAAGAGCTCAATGACGGTACCAACATGGGCCAGTGAAGCAACGTCCTCTGCAACTAGACTGAAGAACAAAAGGACAGCAACTTGTCTGTTCCCCTTCCCCGATTCCCCGACGCTGTTTCCCTCCCCCAATTCCCCAATAAAATCTTTAAAAAAAAGGTGTCTGGCACAATGATGGACAAGGAGTAGATGCTCAGTAAATGGTAGCTGTTGTTATTCATTTTTCCAATCACTTTTGAAAGAATTCCACTGTTTGGGTCTGCAGGTTTTCTTACCGGCCTCCTCTGCATATCTCCATCCTTAAATAAACTACAGAAAAATGCCTAAAAACTGAGAGATGAAAAATCTGCCCTTCTCTTCCTTTCAGTTCGCCGTAGTTGTGATTGAATAGTTATTTGAATCCTGATCAGTTTAATGCCTCTCTTTATTCCCAGGCCCTTGGAGGGCAGGCATATATATATATATATCTGTTTCGGTGTCATGCGTGTGCTTAGCCTACACGCAGCATTGCAGAGAGTGGAAGTTCAGTAAATTCTTCTTGAATGACTGAATTGAAGAGGATGTAGATTCTCCACTTAGAAATCTTTGCAGAGCTCCACAGATACCTAACGCACAGGTAGGCAGAGGAAAGCTCCTTCAAGACCAGCCATCAGATGTCTTTTTCATTGACCTGTCTGAAATGACACCGTTAGATTCACTTCTTGGATCTTAAATAGAGGTTCTATAAGCTGTTGGTCTGTGTGTCAAATTCAGCTCATCAGCATATTTTATTCTGTACTGTGTTTTTTGGTTGTTTTTTTTAATTAAAATTTATTAGGGTGACTATGGATAAGACTGCCATAAGAAAAGATGAAATAGGGCCGGCCGAGTGACACAGTGGTTAAGCGCTGGTTTCAGAAGCCAGCGGCCCTGGTTTGGGTTCCACATATGAGGGCCAGTGACACTGCCCTCAAAAAAAAGATGAAATAGTGCCATTTGCGACAAAATGGATGGATCTTGAGATGATTATGCTAAGTGAAATAAGTCACACAGAAAAAGTCGAGAACCATATGATTTCTCTGTACTGTGTTTTAAAAAGTTCAATTTATTGCCAACTTGAGAGATTACGTATGCAAATCCACCTTTTCTGCTTCTGTTGAAAATTTTGAAGGTCTGGCAACTTTGGGCTGGATTCAAGCATGGCGAGCGTTGGCTGGAGTTGAATAGCATGTGCCCTCCAGCTCACCCCATCAGGCCCACCCTTCCCCTCATTTATTTTACCAGCCTGTCCCTTGAGTTTGCAACCTCCTAATTCTTATCCCTACTTTTTTCATTCAGTCATTCATCCATTCAACAGATATTTAGATGTTGGTAAAAATGGGGATCCAAGTAAACGTTACCCATGCTTCCTGATCTCAGTGTGTTTAGATGGTCGAGTAATAAGAAACAAACATATAGGGAATGGCCGAGTGGCTCAGTTGGTTAAGAGCTCGCTCAAGAGTGCGAGCTGAGCTCTGAGCAACGGCGGGTAAAAAAAAAAAAAGAAACAAACATATAGTCAAACCTTAAAAATATATATATATATATTTTAAACCTTAAAAAATATTGATGCATTGATAACAGTGTGATTGTAGCAAGTTAGCATCCTTCCAAATTTATATATGCTCAGAACCTCACAACATGATCTTATTTAGAAATAAGCTCTTTGTAGATGTAATTAGTAATTTTCACATTCATTGTCTCTGAGATTCATAATGCCTTTATGCAGTAGGTAGGATCATCCTCATTGTAGTAAATAGGAGACTGATATTCCAAGGGGTTAATCATCTTGTCCGAAGTCAACCTTTTGCCTCTAAATCTGTTACCCTGTCCACTGGATGCCACTGACTGCATCTGTCTTGTTCACTGCTATATAGTCAGCTGTAGTGTCTGGCACAGAGTAGGTGCTCAATTAATACTTCTTGAACAGACTGAAACAAAGGACCAGGAAGCAAGCTCTTGAAGGCGGGGGACAGATTATGGGGAGAGGCTTCCCTAATGGAGGGGCCTAGGATTACCCTCAGCACAATGCCAAGAACATAGTAGATACTCAGTCAATACTTATTACATGGTGAATGAATGAACAGGACTTTGGAGGTGAGCTTTCCTGGGTTCCACAGCCATGACCTGTGAGCACTGGGTGTTTGATATGGGGAGTCCCAGAAAAGAAACTGCCAAACATCTCCTATGTCTGCTTCCCAGGGCTCCCTGCCTTTTAGACCCCATCAGTCCCCAGATCAGGGAATGTGGTCAAATCAAATAATGCTAACTTCATCCCTGCCTGGTTTTCTGCCCAGTACCTGACCCCCGGGCCATGTTAAAAATAGATGTTGGTTTGCAAATGTTAAACAGCTGGATCTTTGAGGCTGGCAGCTGGTGAAGGCACCTCTCCATGCCTCTGATTATGAAGCTCAGAGTCCTGCAGTGCCCCATTAGCTTCTGTCTCCCCAGGAACATGAAAGAGCGGTGAAGGGATGGGTGTCAGCCTCATCTTATTATGTATTTTTTGCTCTAAAATGGGCTTTTCTGAGGTCACATATCTCAGGAGGCCTTCTCACCGTATTGCTTGGGTGACACCTCATGTTCTGTTGAGCAGACCCATCCTTGGTGCCAGCGGCCTCTCTGCCTGACTAATGACATCTCCTTCAACCTGACTGTCTGCCTTCCACGTCTCCCTGGGTCCCCTGCGGAGCTGCCTGGCTGGCTTCTCACCACAATGGCAGCTGACACAGAGCGCCTTCATTGCAAATTTCAAGGTCACTCCCTCTTGCTTTTTACTCCCCAGCCCACACACAGACACCACGGAGACTGGCTCATTTGAAGCAGCCTCAAGGCATAGCCTGCTGGCTGAAAAGCTGAAAGTCCCCTCCAGAGAAAGACTGCATGCCAGCTCCTAAAGGCACCCGCATCCTCTGAGAGAACCGGCATCAGCTTTAAGGGCATGCCAGGCGTGAAAGGAGGATGGGGCTAGAGTCCCAGGCAGTAGAATGGGACAATTAAGAGCGTGGAGTCACACATGCTTGGGTTTGCCCTTCCAAATGGGGATAATAGCACCAAGTCATAAAGTTCCATTGGAAGGTAAATGAGATAAAGCAGTTGTAGTGCTTCGCATCTAGTAACTGCTCAATAAATATTAGTGGCTATTATTGTTACTCATAAAAATAATCATGAAGCCCTTTCCCCAGATCTTAGACCAGGGTAGGCAAGCTGTTAGGGTCAGGGTTCAAATCAGAAAACCAGAAACCTTCTGAGGTTTCACGACAAAAGGAATTGAATGCCTGGCATAGGTTATACAGATGAGCAGAGAATGGAGACGCCACACGGAGATGGCGGGTCATCTCAGAGATGGGCAACCTCAGGAAGCTGATGCTACTTCTTTCTAGGCCAGAGGATCAGAGAGAGGAGGTGGTGCGATCAGGAACTGGGGTCACCCTTTGGATGCTGGAGCCACAGAGAGGCTTCTGGCAGGAGCTGGACTTACGGAGGTGACATGGCCACTACTAGAGAATGCTGGCTGAAGAGCAAAAGAACGGAGAGAGAGGCTGGCCTCTGTCTTACTGCTCTCCTTCCTGTGCCTCTCACCGGCCAAGCCAGTGGGACATGCAGTCCACAGAGGTCAGACCTCCGTGATGCAGAAGCGAGTAGAAGGCAGGGGATGGAGGTGAGAGCAAACGGGTCCAGGTTCTGCATGGCAATTGCAGTACGGTTGTCAGACAAAATACAGGGTTCTCAGTTAAATTTGAATTTCAGATAAACAACGAAAGTTTTTCAGTTCTAGTATGTCAGGATGAAATTATTATTTCAAAGTTCTTATTCCTTGTGACCTACTGATACTAAAAAAATTGTATTGCTTATCTGAAATTCAAATTTAACTGGGTTTCCTGTGTTGTATTTGCCACCTGTGGCCACCCTAGGTTGGAGGCAATTTTGGAACCCGTGGAGGGTCCCAGTTCTCAGAACAGACTAGGTGGGTGACAGGTGAGGAAGAGGAAGGCAAGAGGAATGGAGATATCAAGCAGCCCTGAAGTTTGCTGTATGGATTAAGGCTACTACTGTTCATTCATTTATTCATTCAATCGTCTGCCTATCCATCCATCCTACCTCCCTCCTTCTACTCATTCATTTGTCTCCTACTTACTGAACACCTGCTCTGTGCCTGGCCCTGTGTTGGACACTGGGAGCATATCAGTGAGGGGAGGGATAGTTCCTTCCCGTGGGCAGTTTCTATGCCAGACAAGAACACAGATATTAAACCACAAAGTACATGAAGAACGATCTACTACACTTTTAACTAGGTCTGTGAACGGTTGCACAGAAATCCTGGACAGCCAAGGAAGGCTTTCTTCTTCTTCTTCTTTTTTTTTTTAATTGGGAAATTGGGTAAGGGGAACAGTGTTGGGGATTTGGGGAGGGGGACCGGCCAAATTGTTCTTAGTTGTGGAGGGCGCCAGTTGCCATCTGGCTTCCTGTCGGTAGCTTGTGGCCTCTAAGCTCAAGAGCTGTGTTACAATCTTAGTTGTGGGTGGGTTAGCCACCATCCCATGTGGGCGTCGAACCAGCAGCCTTGTTGTTAAGACCGCACACTATATCCACTGAGCCATGCGGGTGGCAGCTCAGCTCAAGGTGCTGAGTTCATAGCTGCGGGTGGGGGTAGCCCACCATCAAACAGGCAGTCTTGTTAGGAGCACATGCTCTCAGCAGCTGTCACCTGTTGGCAGCTCAGCGACAGCTCAGCTTGAGCGCAGCTCACTGGCCCATGTGGGAATCGAACCAGCGGTCCTGTTGCTCAGAGCTCGCACTCTGAAGCTAACTCTTAACCAACTGAGCCACTCGGCTGGCCCCAAAGGAAGGGTTTCTTGAGGAAGTGTCCTTTCAACTGAGACATGGATCAGTAGGAGTTACTTAAGTGAAGGGGGGATTGAGAGCCAACGTGCCCAAAAAGACATAATAGCACAGACAAAGTTGGGAAGGAGTTTGTTGTGTTTGGGGGGGCTGGGAGAAGGTCCATGTGGGTCCAATGTAGGGAACATGGGGGAAAGTGGTAGAGGTGAGCCTAAAGAAGTAGGCGGGGTGGGTCAGCCAGGCTACACAGGGCACAGGTCCACAACACGATGGTCAGGCCACAGCCTAGAGAATGGTGTGTCCTAGGGTTGTTCAGGATACACCAGCATGGCCATATGTGGCACCTCTCAGCTAGAAAATGCACGAACTTATGGGCCTTGATAAGGAGTGTGGCCATTACAGCCATGGGGTGGCATGGGTAGATTCATATTTTAGAAAGATCCTTACTCTTGGTGGAAAATCGATGGCAGTGGGCCTGGAAGAGATTAGGATGACCTATGGAGACCTTGCTGGTAGTCAGCCAAGTGAGCGATGATGGTGGTTTGAACTGGGGTATTTGGTTTTCAGGGGACTTCCGAGGTTGAATGTTGTATAAATTAGTTGTAATTTTGGTGTGATCCTGGGAGGCCGTTGGCACAGCGCCCGTCTATTCCTCCATTTTACCGGAAGTCCCTTGAACTGAGATATTTGGGAAGAAAGAAGAGAAGGGTGGATAGACAGGACTTCAGGTGTGTGGAGGGCTGCCATTTGGACACGGGTTGAATATGGTCATAAGCGAGGGGAATGTCACCTATGTTTCTGGTGGGGGAAGCTGGGTGGACAGATGGTGGCAGTGTTCCCTGTGCTGGTGAGTACAGCCCTGGGAAATCATAAGAGAACAAAGCATCAGGGAATTTTTTCAGTTAAACTTTAAATAAATTCAGCCAAATCCATCTCACCCTTTGTTTAAATTAAAATAAGCTTTCTCAAATATTTTGGCTCAAACCTTCTCTCTCTCTCTCTTTAAATTAAAATTTATTGGGATGACCATGGTTAGTAAAATTACATAGGTTTCAAGGTACAGTTATATAATACATCATTTATATATCATATTGTGTGTTTACCACCCAGAGTCAGTTCTCCTTCCATCTCCATATATTTGACCCCCTTTACCCTCCATCTACCACCCCCTCCCCACTTATCCTCTGGGAGCCACTAAACTATTGTCTGTGTCTATGGACTTCTGTTTCTTTATTTACCAAACATCCTCTTGATACACTGAATCATTCATCTCTGTTTGTTTCTTTTTCTCTCTCCCTTTCTTGGGGATGTATAGTCTTACCGCATGGCCATTTCCCACTGTATACTAAGGCAAGGTGATACATTAAAATATTATTGCATCTGCATGAGGGCTTGCAGTGCTCACACCACCTTCCTCATTCGGTTTCCTCAGCCTGCGATGGAGGAAGACGGATGAAGTCCCCACATATGGGCACCATGTGGCCGGTGGCTGGGGCTGGGGCGCTGCTGCCACCTCTGTGGGCCTCCCCCGCAGACCCAGGACGGAAGTGTGGCATTCAAGCAATTGATTGAAAAAGAATGGAAACTGTCTTCGAATCTGAGTTCTTCTCGAGATTTACTAGTTGGAGAAATTCAACCATCGGCAGACATCCATGGCCAGTCTCCCTACACTTAGTTGAACACCAATTCCACGGAGGAAGCTTGCTTTGAGATCTTCTAGTGGGTACAGCAGCACACTCCCTGGTTAGCCTCCATGAGAAGCAGATTACGAGTCTGGCTGCGACTTCTGGGGAGCACAGCCTCTTTCAGAAGGATAAGCAAGAGCAGAATACTCCTGTCTCAGAAGTTATTACCACTCTCCATCCTCCATATGATAGACTTGGCTCTGTGAGTCCTGACATTGCACTGCTCTGTCTAAAACACAAAGTCAAGTTTGAAAAACTCTATGAAGATCTGTCTGTGTTAGGAACTGTTGTTCAGCAAATCTGTCTCCTCCATAGAGATGATACATTTGAAGAAGGGATTCTTTGCACGGCCAATGGATGGGGCAAGATTTCAGAGAGTAAGAGGCATCAAAAAATATAATAATATTTCTCCCAGGCTCCTTTGTATGCCCAGAAGAAGCAAGAATTGTGTTGGCCACGAATAATACATTTACCCTGTTTTGTTTTTTTTCTTTCCCCTGAATTCTGACCCAGTGAAGATTTCTGGTTATTGTCACCATAGAAAAATCTATACTGAAGGCTCCACGTAAAACTCCTTTGGCTGCCATTTTGGTGAGTGCATCAGATAAAGGAGCCGGAGGTAACTGTAGTAGATGAAGAAGAATACAGTAAAGGGATAATCAGGAAATTGTAACAATAGTTAAGCTTCCTTATCTTTAATACTGTGATGTTTAAAGAAAAATAAAGAATTTTATAAAAAAAACCTTTTTTTTTACTGCATTTCAGTGTTTCTG
The DNA here is from genome assembly GCA_033961575.1 of Aselliscus stoliczkanus. NCBI lineage: Eukaryota > Metazoa > Chordata > Mammalia > Chiroptera > Hipposideridae > Aselliscus > Aselliscus stoliczkanus. Next base: position 12,545,361 of record CM066736.1, read on the forward strand.
AAATACACATTAAACAACATTGTGTCAGCTCTTAAATTGGGGTGCACCTGGAAACTAATGGCAACTTACAATTGGTGCCAGCTAGACAGCCATTTTTATGTGGTTGTCATTGTCTGAGTATCTGCACACTTGGTTCTTATTCCTGCTGGTGAGACCAGACCACTTAGCTTCATAATACTTCAGGCAACAGCTGTGAAGGAAGATTTGAGCAAGGACTATGAATTCTGCTTATTTGAAAACCTTCTATTGACATTTCTGGGAAGATTAAGAAAGTTCCAGTGTCCAAATTTGCAGACTGGTGTCATCCACGTGAAAGAAAACTCTGGGGACAATAGTGGGACACTCTGAAGAAAAGCCCTATCACCAATGCGATGGTACCATGGATGGCTTTGTGTGAAAAAAGAAACGGACATCTTTATTGTGAGTCAGTGATTTAGAAGAATTGGATTCTGAATGTAAAAGAGTTTTAGGGAGCCAGCTGAGTGGCGCGTTGGTTAATAGCTGGTGTGGGACGCCAGCTCTGAGCATCAGGGCCCCGGTTCGGATCCCACATGAGGGCCAGTGATGTTGTGCCCTCTACAGCTAAGATGGTGAACAACAGCTCAACTGGAGCTGGGCTGCCATGAGTCACCAACGATGGCGTAGGCTGCAGTAGGGCTGGCCGGCAGCTGGTGTGCACTTTCGTGAGCCACCGTGAGCAGCTGTCCAATGGCTGGCAAGTGACTGCCTCACCTGAGAAGAGTACAATGATGATACCAACATGGGCCAGTGAAGCAACGTCCTCCACAACTAGACTGAAGAACAAAAGGACAGCAACTTGTCTGGTCCCCTTCCCCAATTCCCCAACACTATTCCCCTCCCCCAAATCCCCAATAAAATCTTAAAAAAAAAAAAAGAGTTTTAGAAATACCCTACCAGTTCCTTTTGCTTACATCTCCCCGTTTTATGCATGCATAAAAAAAAAGTGACAAAACTCTATGTAAGTCTAAAAGAACTCTTTAAATAGGTATAACCTAAAAATTGTAAGTGCTAAGAAAGCTTTGTGCCATAGTTTAATTGGTATTTTTTTTGCTTTTTTAAGGGCTACTTGAAATAGAGGCGAGTCAAGGACAAATCTCACAAATATGATGTTGAATGACAGAAGTCATAAACAAAAGAATATATAATGGGCTGGCTGAGTGGTGCGGTGGTTAAGAGCTGGCTTGGGAAGCCAGCGGCCCTGGTTCAGATCCCACATATGAGGGACAGTGACACTGCCCTCACACACACAAAAAAAGAATATGTAATGTATGATGATGCTACTTACAGAAAGCTCCAAAAACCAGGCAAAAGCGAGATATAAGGTTATAAGTCAGGGCAGGTGTCATCTCCTGAGAGGATGGAGGGAAGGTGAGGGGGCTACTTCCAAAAGGCTGGCATCATTCTATTTCTTGACCCGGCTGATGGTCACACGGATGGTTGCTTTTGGATTATTCATTGAGTTATGCATTTATGTTTTATCCTTTTTCTATGTGTGCTATGTTTTAATAACAAAGTTTAAAATAGTGTGTCTTGTATTAGCATCTTAGATTTGATGAAATGCAGAAGAGTGTGTGTGTGTTTCCTTTTTTCTCTTTCCTAGTAGGTATGCTCCCTAGTTAGAGGCATCTATTTTGCCTTGAGGAGAATGAGAGTGGATATAGTAGGAACATAACCCATTTTTGGATTTACAAAATAGTCCCTTGATAATCCAGAGGGAAGGGCTTGAGAGGAGCAGGGCGTAGGGTTCATGCCATAACTGCACAGGTGACATGGAGTGGAGAAGCAGCAGTAGACATTGCCTACTGTCCAGCCGAGATGAGAGTCACCATGGCTGGAGGGAAGTGGAGATGGCGATGGGCATGGAAGAAGCACTGAGGAGAGGCCCACACCTGGCAGAAACCATGTGGATCAGAGTTGAGTAACATGAAGATGCAGCCAAGCAGTGTCAGAGACCAGTGCCAAGATTGGCACGTAAAAGTCTGGAAAGAGTTATGGGGCTTATTTCTAGGTGTTAGTATCACATGCATTTTAAACATTATTTATGTGTTCTTGTATTTTCTAAATCTTCCACAATTAACATATATTATGATTATATTAAAGTTATTTTTGTTTTTTTTTTAATTTTGTTTTTTTTTTTGAGGGCAGTGTCACTGGCTCTCATACGTGGGACCCGAACAGGGGCCTCTGGCTTCCCAAGCCAGCGTTTAACTGCCGCGCCACTCATCCGACCCATATTGAAGTTATTTTCAATTTAAAAATATAGGCTGGAGTTCCACCCCGTGTTAGGTTGTGTATGGCACTGGTGTCTGGGGCAAACTGGGGGGTGCTCCTACAGTCCAGAGAGTGTATTTATGGCATCTTCAATCTTCTACCCTGACGCAGTATCCTGAACACCAAAAGCAGGGCGGGCACCCAAAGCTTCCAGTTGAGAGAATGATATGCAGACCAATCTCTCTGAATGGCCCCAGCTTTCAGTTGCCCAAGCCCCCACGTGATGCTTTTTGTCTTCTATAGCACAATACAACTGTATAGAACGTTGGGCAGATGCAATTCGTTGGAGGCAAACATGAGTTTAGTTTCACATGCTCCTTTTTCCAGTGACAACAGCTTTTATTTCAGCCACTACACAGCAGAGCACCTCACCATATGGCACCCACCTGCATCCCTCGGTGAGTGCCTTGAGGACACTTAGATGTATCGGAAAATAAAATGTACGGAAGCAGATTGTATACAACTAAATACAAATCAAAATACAGTGTGATGATTATGATGGTGGAGGAATGGAGATACATTTTTTTTCTCCCTGCACTCCCACCTTCCTGTGGCATATACCTAGGCTAGAATAACAATAGGAGAAAGATATCCTTTTAGCATAATAATGCATAGGGGATGAGGTAGATGGGGGTTCATCTCAGCAATGTGATAAATATGATTGCTTTTTTGATAGTTCGCCTTCTCTTTATGCCCCAACCTCCAACCCAACAATGGAACAAAAGGTGCATCCAAATGACTGAAAAATTACACTGGCAACCAAGCACAAGGAGAATGAGCAATGGTTTTAATATGCTAAGAGTCCAGCAGGAAGAGGAAGTAGAGAATGAGGCTTCCAAGCTGGATATTGCCTCAAGGAATATCATTCCCAGTAATCAAGAAGAAAGTCCTTGTACCCAATGGAGTGTCTTGTAGGCATTGGTGTGGTGTTATAATAAAGAAACAAACCCAATCCCAATTCCGGGTCAAGACTGTTTGGATAGTCTTTTGGATTTGGGATGGAGGAGTAACTGGCTATGCAGGTTTATTTAGGGGCTTCATAACAACACTCTTCCAGATAAAGGGCATAATTGAGAGCTCAACGTAAATATCAAACATCTGCTATTTGCAAGCTGCTGTCCTAGGCACTGAATATTCAGTGGTAAAAACAGAAATCCCTGCCCTCTTGGAACTCACATTCTGTGGAGGGAGACATAGTCTCATGGCAACACAAAGGAGAAGGTGATTATTAATGCCTGAGAGAGGAGGGATTAACAAGGCTTTTCAATGAATAAAAGTTTGAGCTGGACCTTGGGGGATGAGGAAGGCATTGCCATGGGAGAAGCTGGCAGAAGGCAATGTGAGAGAGAGTAAAGGCTATGGGGCATACTCTCAGGGGTATCTAGCGACTGTGGGTGGTTGGGTATGGGCTGGACCTGAAAAGGTTGGTCATTGGTTACTCATGGGTTGGGTGATCACAGAGTTTTTTGTTTTTTTTTAAATGGTGTAAAAGCAGTTTATTAGAAGAAAAAGTACATTTCAAAGAAACAGAAGCAGGCCCGAGCAGTAGAGAGTGGCTCAAGGGCCATTATTAGAAGAGAAAGTACACTCCAAAGATTTTGGAGCAGGCCCAGCAAAAGAGCTCAAAAGGCCGATCACAGAGTTTTTAAAAATCTGAATGTAAATGCCTTCAGGGAGGCCTGCCTTTCTGTTCCCTGCAGCCCGTATCAACTTATTTTTTTATCTCATGCCTGGCCCCCTGGCTCATTTCTCTCATATATATTAAGTACACATAGTGGCCTCTGAAAACATTTGGGTTTGCAACTCATTGGGCAGAATCAATTTTTTTCACCGCAAATTAAAAAATAAAAAGTATAACCTAAATACAGCATAAAGCACAACTCCTAAGTGCATGTGGTGCCATAAATGTTTGCAATCTGAACATAGCCATGTAACCGCACCCAGATCAATAAAGGGATCATTGCTGGTACTACTCAGTTCCCACCATCACCGCATTTGGTCACCCTCCGCCCCCAAGTGTATCCACTCCCTGTCTTCTAACAGAAACAATTATTTTGCTTGCTTTGGAACTTGATGTAAATTGAATCCTTGTGTCTGGTTTCTTTCAGCATTTGATCACAGCACATTTTTCCATTCTATCCTTTTGACCATTGATGGACATCTTGGTAGTTTGGGGCCATTGTGAATAGTGATGCTAAGGGAATCCTTATACATGTTTTTTATGATCACATATGCATATTTCTACTGCACATATACCTATAGGAATGGGATGACTGGGTTCTCATGTATGTATATATTCAACTTTAGTCAATACTGCCAAGTAGTTATTCACAGTACTCGTGCAAATTTACACTTCCACCATCAATGGATAAGAGCTCCAGCTTCATCTTGTCTAGAGGTCCAGTCGCGTGATGGAGAATGGATGGAGAGACACAAAACTGCAGCAATTGACAGCAAAGGATGGTGCAAGATTTTAAGAAAGAGCGCTACAGCATTTGATTATTTATTCATTCACTCTTTCAACAACTATTTGATGAAGATTTGTTGCATATCTGGTACTGGGCTAGGATCTGGTGATCTTAAAGGAATGGCAGAATTCCTGTCCTCATGGGGTTTATAGTCTATTGGAAAAAGAAGCATCCGTGGTCAGAATTGCAGCACCCACGCCAAGCCCTTGTTTTCTGACTTCCATCCCAATTCTGGCATACAAACAGATTTCCTTTAGGCCCTACCCAGTTTCCTTCAGGCTGTAGTTTTCCAGGCCCCAGCTAATTTGATTGGCTTCCTTGGGGATTATCGATTGTTTGGACATCTAGATGCATTTGAATTCCAAAGCTCCAGTGTTATTCCTGGGAATCAGTTAGTGTATGGACTGGATCTTTGCAGCTTGGTAATTCCAGATTTCTGATGTATCAGCTCAGTTCCTCTTGGTGAAGGCAGCTATAAAAAAAAAAATGAAGTCTGTACCTCTGCCATCATAGAGTACTCATTCAATTCCTACTTCTCCTTGTTGATTGACCAAACCATTTTCTTTTTTAGGAACTTCCTTTCCTTCACACACCTCACTTCAATGATTGGAAGTTGTAAAAGCCTATTTTTTTTTTTTTTTGAGTCATTGTGTCCTTCCTCTTGAGATGTCAAATGTCAGTTTTCTCATGACACCCAGGCATGAAAAGTAGTGATCCCATTGGCATAAGGTAGACCAGACAGCAAAGACTTTCTCCATGGTCCACGGTGAAGAAATTGTTTATGCTGCTTCAAAGTGATTGTTGGAACTCGCCCAAATTGGGAAGGGTCTAGGGCATCATGTCATATGGGCGTGGGGCAAACTTTGCGCCACGTTTAGTCCACAATTAATGTGTCAGGCATCTGTGCTGGGCACTGACATCATATTGGTGAACACATCGTGGCCCCTTCCCGTGCGAAGCTCAGTGTAGTGGGGGAGACAGATAGGTCAACCAAAAAAACAAAGTGCAGTATATAAATACTACCAGTGGGGAAGTTGAGCGTGTGAGGGGATTGTTAAGGGGGGTATCCACTAAATCTATGGTGCAGAGAAGGCTTTCTGGAACAAGAGCCACTACACTGAGAGCTGAGGGCGCTCTAGGAGTGTGGGGAAGTGAGGACAAGTGTCACAGGCAAGGGGAACAGCACCCAGGCCTCCTCCCCCTCTTCTTTCCCCTCCCCCCTCCTTCCTCTTCCTCCCCTTCTCCTCCTTCTCCTTTCCTTCTGAGACCACTTAGAAGTGTGTTTTACAGGTTTCTCAGGAGACTTCTAATAGGATTGAGCCCTATATTGTAGCCCACTTTGGTAATCCCTCATTAATATGCACTTTTTTGACACTTATCCCTTTGGCTCACTTTCCCCACTTCCTCCCTGGAGCTTCCTGGGGTCACCTCCCAAATACCTACCTTTACCCCAGTTCAGCACCTGATTTGGAGGAAACCCAAACTAAGACAACTGCCTATCTCTAAAGTGAAATTCATCAACCTTACATTGCCTCTGTTTTTTAGTATCTCATCCCAAGCATACCTTTCAAATTTAGTGAAAACCTGCTCTGCTTTTTTTTTTTTTTGCACAATGCAGTAAGAAAATAGGAAAAAAACCCTTAATTTTACTAACATAGATAAAAAGGACTCTGCATGAAACTGACTTTTTATTTGAATCAGAAGCCCAGTCTTTGGGGGTGACCGGTTAGCTCAGTTGGTTAGAGTGTGATGCTGATAACACCAAGGTGGCTGGTGCGATCCCTGCATGGGCCACTGTGAGCTGCGCCCTCCCTAAAAGAGTCAACTATGCCATTGTAGCATGAAAGCAATGTGTAGCCAATGAATTATAAAAAAAAAAAAGGCCAGGTGTTGGACTGGACTGTGGGCCCATGAGAGCCTCCTCTGCCCACAGGCCCATTTTCCAGTCCAGGAAAAAGAATATAGTTTTGGAGTGTGTGCCTTGTCATGCTTGTGTCAACAAGGGAAGTGTCTGGCCATGACTGAGTTCGAAAGGAAGTATGTGCAGAAAACCCCCAGCTTTCCTTTTCCTGTGGACTTTGCGGGGCCGCTTTTTCATTCCACGTCACCAATTTGGGAAGGCCCATCTGCCTGTTTGATTAATGAGCACTCTCCACAGAAGCAGCAGAGATAAATGTCCTCTAGGAACCCAGCGAAGAGAAATGAAGAAACAGGATGGCTAATTTTCAGCCATTATTTTGGAGTCTGAAGTCCTTTCCCGCATCAATTTAGCTATTATTTCAAAAACTAATTAATCTTCACTCAGGCAGCTCCAAGGGACCTGTGTTTAGATAATTAACAACCCGTGGATTATGAAAAGTCTCACTTGCAAATTTGGCTACAGTGTTTGGGTAGAAGAACACTTTTAGTATTATTCCATTGAAACCATCTTCCATCCATCCTTCATTTCCTGACAATTAAGAGCAAATAATTAACCATGATGGATTTTGCTTGCCCACTTGCTGCTCAAATCATGTTTTCCCTTCTTTGTTCTTAAACCACCCCCACCTGATGGTTTTTGACTAGCTTTGTAGATAATTGCATTGAACCGGGTAATACTAGTCTTCATTCAGCATTAACACGCATCAGGAACGTTTGGATTTTGCCTTGTGTGGGGAGAGGGAAGAAATTCCCAGAGCTCCATCCAAGAAAAAGCTTGTCGTTTCTCCTTGGGGCTCAGAGACTACATACAGCATGCAGGTATCACCACTTGTAAAATGTTTTCTCTGCCAAAAGTAAGGAAAAATGAAAGGTAGACAGTCAGGATGATTTTTGTGACTGAAAAGGTTGAGACACCCTAGAACGGGTTACCAAAAGCAATGTGAGTTTCTATGAGATTGCAAAGCCACCCTCTTCTGGAAATTTCATGTGGTCAAGAAATTGCATACCTACTGTGTGCTGGGCACTGTAGAAATTTCTGGAAACACTGTGGCAAAGAATTCAAATGCTATTCCTGCCCTTGTGAAATTTAGAGTCTAGTGAGAAGGTCAGACATTAGTGAAATGTTTCCTCAAATTAAAAAAATATATATGACACCTGGAGAAACAGAATGATACAGAAGCATTTAACAGGAAGATGTGGCTTACAGTGGAAGTGGGGATAAGAGGCTGGGGAGGCTTCCCCAGCAAGGGGCATATGAGCTGATGTGAAGGATAAGTGTTAACTCTTGCAGGAAGAGCATTACCTCCAGAGAGAACAGCATGTGCTTTCAGACGTAGATGGGCCTGGGGGAGAAAAGAAAGCCAGATTTGGAATACAGAGAATAAGGGAGGGAAAAGTAGTTCAAGATATATTTTATTTTCAAAGTTCGTATGCTTTTTCCTCATTTTAAAATTAATACTCAGGAAATTAAAAGCCAAAAAATTTTTTTTGGGGGGGGATGGGAGTGGAACACAGTCTCTTAAAATTCAGTTGCCTAAACACATCTCTGGAATTGCAGAATCATATATCTTTAGAGTCAGGCAACTGGGTCAGGCAACTAAAGCTCAGAGAGGGTAAGTGACTTTTGAAAGTCACACAGCTAATTAGTGGCAGGTATCCTACCAGGAGTGTACATGTGGTTGGGGGTACTCGTGAAGGTTTTAGGATGTGCACCTACAAATATTTTCTATTCGAATAGTTAATATTTAATGAAATGTATCAGGAAAAATATAACTCGTCTGCAGACTTCTGAGCTCACAGATGATATTGCTTAGATTGTGGCTATGTGGGGAAAAGTAAGTTGGATTAAAGTAAACAAAAGTTTAATAATACTATAGTTGATGCACAAGTATGGCAAACCCCCCCCAATTTGTTAAGCAAATGGCTGACAGGTAGGACTGTATGCGTCACATTAAACTGATAGGGGAACCTCTGCCCAGAGTAGTTTCAGGTAAATTACTAGGGTCAGCAGGTTTCTCAGCTAACCTCAGAAAGTTCCCGGTTGCAAAGTAGTCAGGGCCATTTTTAGCATGTCTCTTTCTCTGTTTCCTCTCCATGAAAAACATCCCCTTGGTTCATCGCTCTTCAGACTATGCGGGAAGAAAGTAAAAGGTTACAGACTTCATGTAATCCTAAAAATAATAGCCATGACTATACCTTGGGTCATGTTATGGCAGGCGAGTGAGTGATTTGTGAAGGGGGCTGTCAGCATTGTTTGGAGACTGGGCGGTTAATGGGTGTGAACTCTGAAAGCAGATTAAGGCATTCGGGCAGATAAACCTCTTAGCAGGAAGATTATGCTTATTAGGAAGCCCATCTTTTACTTGGCTGCCTTCTCTCTAGGTTGGTTCTTCAGGGAAATTGGCTGCCCCTCCTCCTCATGAGCTTTTAAGACAAGCCAGAGGGTATTGTGGAAGGCAGGCAGAGAAAGAATACTTGCTGGTCAGTGGACATCAGTTTCTGCTGAAAAGTTTTCCTTCTGAGAGTAGGTGTGTTCAGGGCTGATTTATCCATTGGCGTAGTAAATGCAGTGCCTAACCTCAACAAAAACGTTTAAATTTCTTCTACACTCAGAAGAGAAGCATGAATATAATCCAGCCTGGGTTATCGTTGTCTTTATGCCAACACAGCCATAAAATATTATTATATATATAATTTTTTTTTTGAGGGTAGTGTCACTGGCCCTCATATGTGGGACCCGAACCGGGGCTGCTGGCTTCCCAAGCCAGCGCTTACCCACCGCGCCACTTGGCCGGCCCTTTTTTTTTTTTTTTTAAGTAGAGGATGGGACTCATGAACACAAAAGTGCCTGAGACCCATAAAAGTCATAATGTGGCCCTGGATATGGTAGAAATCTTTATTTTGTCTGCCTTCCAACTAATTCTTCCTCTGTTCACAAAACCTTAATTTTCCTTGGGGAACCACTCTTTCTATATTCTCAGTTCTGTGAGATTTGATGGGCTTTCTTCAATCCTGGCTCCATAAATGGTCATATGACTCTCCCAGCCAACCGAGGCCCACATCCCTTGTCCTCTGTGATTGGTTCAGGATTAGTCAGTGACTCAGTTGGGGCCAATCAGGGCCAAGAAGATTCAATCTGGGACTTTTCATGGAATTTTGGGAAGTGAGGAAGAGACTGTAAACTGGAGACACGGGTCACCGTCTTTACCACTACGTGGGGAGAGTTTGAGAAAGAATCTGTAACTAGAATACTTTTCTGGGACTCCAGCAGTAAGAGTCTGAGGACTTTAACTTCAGAGCTGGGTCACCTCCCTATCCAGGCTCTCTCAAGAGAATCTCATTGGTCCAATCAGCTGAGGCTAAGGGGTGGGATGGCAGAGTAAATTTCTGCAGGCATGATTGTCAAGACACAGTGCTGTGTGGGAGTCTTGGGCTGAATAGATCGATGTCAAATGCAGGTTATTGGCTAGAAAGGTTTTGTTTGTTTGTTTGTTTTCTGGTTGTGAAGCTATGGAATGTCAGGTGACATCGCTTGGCTTCTGATTTTAACTGAGAGACCTCAAGAGGCTTTGATCTAATTTAAAAATTCTCAAACTGTGTTCATGGGATACCAGTGTCAGTGGGGTGCTCGAAAGTTGTCTGTGGTCAAGTATGTTTGGGACATGCCAGGTTAAATAACAGAATTCAGACTTCTTTAATATGTTCATTGCATTATGAACCTCCAGAGGACCGGGAAATAAAAGGTCCAGTATTTTGCAGACTTGTGTGACTACCAAACTAGGGATTGCAAGGAATTTCCTAGCTTTGAAGGAAACTATTATTTTGAGCAATACAGTTTAAAAAATGCTGGTCAAATTCATTACCTGGAGAGCATTAAATGCTATAAAGGAAAAACATTTTAAAATTTAAAACCTTAAAAAATGTCCCTTAAGAAGGCCGGCTGAGTGGCGCGGTGGTTAAGCGCTGGCTTGGGACACCAGCAGCCCCGGTTCGGGTCCCACATATGAGGGCCAGTGACACTGCCCTCAAAAAAAAAAAAAAAATCCCTTAAGAATGCACCCAGAATTTGACAAGTTCCGATTTTCCTACTAAGAGACCTAGAATCTTGTACCAGTTCCATCAACATTAAAAATAATAAAAAGCAGAAAAAGGGGGTGGCCAGTTAGCTCAATTGGTTAGAGCGCAGGCTCATAACACTGAGGTTGCCAGTTTGATCCCCACATGGACCCCTGAGTTGCGCCCTCCACAACTATTAAATAAATAAATAAATAAATAAATAACAAAAAGCAAAAAAAACCAAAAAACCAAAAAGTAATTAAAAGCAATCTTTATCTAATGCTTATTCTAAGCTTCTAGGAAATTGTGCTAAGAGGTTTATGTTCATTGTCTCATATAATCCTTACCACAATATAAGGCAATAGGTGCTACAGTTAGTCCCATTTTATAGCTGAGAAAACTGAGGCACAGGGAGAAAAAGTAACTTGAATGTGGTGGAGGTAGAATCTGAATCTAGGCAGTTTGACTCCAGATGCCCCAACCCCTTATTCTAACGCTAAAATAATGTGCATATTATGTTAGGTAAATCTCTTCTCTGGTAGAGCTTCAGTTTCCTGATCTGTACAATGAAGGCCTCAGACTAGAGACTTTTAATGCAATCGACTCTGTGTAGATTTTCCATGATTTTGTGATTTGATATCTGTCAACTTCATCTTGAGGAAAGTGGCCATTGATAAAATATTCTCCATGGAAGAGAGTGGAGGTGGAGCTGGGAAACTTCAGACAACTGCCCAGAAACAGGAGCAGTGGCTCTGAATGAAGGTCTCACCATTGCAAAATGTCCTGCCGGTGAGTGAAGAGGACCTGTGACAGTGAGGTCTCACGAGGAATCTCGATTGATTGCCAATCCAAATGTAGCTAAAGTATCGGAGACCCAGGCAGACATCAAAGGCTGCTCTAGAAGCCCCAGCTTCTTTGATGGCATGCAGTGGTTGGCTGTTTGGGCCAGTCTAACCAGTTCATTGGTTTGCCATCCATCAACCTGAGACAGGAGAGCCTTGGATCATCTCACGTTCTTCCTTCTGGCTGTGCATTGATCACATGGATCAGGTGTGATATGCCAGAATTGATGCTTCCTTCCAAAGCAAGAGGACAGAAGAGAGGAAGCGTGTTAAGGAACCCTTGGTGATACTATGTATCTCTAGACCACTTTCCACCTCCCATCTTCTGCGGGCCTCAAGATGACCCTGACAGATGGGTAATACTAAAAACAGCTGAGATATATTGAGTACATGCTATATTTCAGGCATGGAGATAAGTGTTTTCAATACATTATTTCATTGAGGTCCTCATATATTCTGGTTTATGTGAGACTGTCCTGACTCACACCTGCTATTCTTGTCTTATCATTATTAGCATTCATTTCGTCCTCAAAAGAATGGCGGTTTGCACAGTAAATTATACAAGTATAGTCATCTTAAGTGTGGTCAGACTGCCTGGATTGAATTTTAGTATTGCTCTTAAGAGCAATTTCTTCCCATAAAATGAGGCTAATAATAGAAGTATCTCTTACTACCTAAATTATTTTTCTCCAAATTCAAGAACTAAATAGATCAACATAGCAAAATATATCAGTAGAGACCCATAGGATTGTGTGCATGTGTGTAAATATAGCTAAGCTTATAGGTTAGCAGACTGCCCAGCATGTAGCAAGTGCTCCATGATGGGGTAACTTTTTACTTCTCTATTTTTCCATCTGTAAAATGGCAACAATAATATCTTACATTTCTGGTACCTATCAGGTACTCAGTGAATATTTATGATTATTATCTTAATCTTGCTAAATTTTTTTTTTTCAAGCTCCCTCTGAGGAAGATTGTCACATTTCAGGTAAAAGAGCTGGTTGTCTCTGTCCACTCAGTGGGTTTTGTTTGTTAGTTTTTAAAATTTATTCCCCCTGGGGCCGGCCGAGTGGCGCATTGGTTGGGAGCTGGTTTTGGGATGCCGGCGACCCCGATTCGGACCCCATGTGTGAGGGCCAGTGACACTGCCCTCCACAGCTAACAACAGCTCCACCTGGAGCTGGGCTGTGCGAGCCCTGGCGATGGTGTAGGCTGCAGCCCCTGCTGCAATGGGCTGCCATAGGCTGCAGTGAGTGGCCAGCAGCCAGTGTGAGCTGCCAATTGCCGCGGTGAGCGACCATCCAGAGGCCGGCGACCGATCTGCCTCATCCGGGAGGGGCGCGGTGACGATGCTAACATGGGCCAGTGGGGCGGCGTCCTCCGCAACTAGACTGGGGGGCAAAAAGGACAGAGGCTTGTCTGTTCCCCTTCCCCAATTCCCCAACGCTGTTCCCCTCCCCCAATTTCCCAATTAAAAAAATAAATCTTAAAATAAATAAATAAATAAATAAATAAATAAATAAATAAATAAATAAATAAAATTTATTCCCCCTGGTTAATGATGTCAGGAAAAGGCAATGCTATGCCCTAAATTGTGGAAGAGGTCCTGGAGAAATTGACCTTGTAAAATGCTGGCATGGTGCTCTCCATGGTCCTGAAGCACTGCCTTATTTTGTTATCCAGAGGGCCTTTTGAAACACTTGAGTGCATTTTGTGGTAGAGAAATAGATGATTGGCGTTCAAGGAGTATCATGGCCCTACAACTGAAGAATGAAATATTAGTAGGTCTTACCAACTGCTGGGTGATTGCAGAATTAAAAAGGCTCAGGAAGCCTCTGGGACAGAATTGCTTTGTGCTAGAACAGAAATGGCAGGAAAGGAAAAAAGCTGTAGGCTAGGGAGAGTGGCTGTCTAAATTGAGCAGGGCTATTATTTGAGGGCAGAGACCACGTATTCTCTTTGCTGTCAGGTGAATTATACCCCTTAGACTATCAATAAGTCACTTGGATCCATGATGAGGGAATTTGCCAAAGACTGGGTTGCACTAGATGATGGTCGCAGGTAAAATGATGAAGTAAGGATGGTTTAGTTTAAGTACCCTCCTTACATCCTCCATATTATCTCCACAACTTGGATACAAGAACATATCCACATGTCTTGGAACCTAGTATCTGAACTTGCCTGCTACAGCTCCATATTCTGTGGCAGAACCTGTATAGTTAGGAATACATTTATCTGCAAGTACAACTCATCGATTGTCTCTTATAACAAGATGTCAGGAGCTAAGTGGTTACTGGTATTGGTTCAGTGAATGGCTTGGGAATGTCAGGGCTAGTGTATCTGTTCTTTCCTCAGCCTTCTCTTCATTCTCATCTTTAGGTCATGTGATAGCTGCTTCAGTTTCAGGCATCTCTTATATATTCAAGACAGAAAGTATAAGGATAGGGAAAAGCAAATGCTTTCTTAGGGCTTCTCCTGAATAGATTTTTGTTTACATTTGTTGGCTATACCTGGGTCACATGACCATCCTTAGCTGCAAGAGAAGCGGGGAAGAGGGAACAAGATTGTTACCATCAACGTAGACCAATCACAGTCCACTGCCTCGTGTTGGCACTTCACTTTTCCCAAATAAGTTTTCATTCTGCTATAAAGAAAGATGGGGAATACATATTGCTGAGGCAATTAACAGTGTCTTCCATTGGTTTTTTGTTTTGTTTTTTTTCCTTTGAAATTGGAGATTGTAGTCTGGGGACTTTTATTGTTTTGATCCTTGAACTATGCTTATAGCTGCTTCAAAAAATGTTAAAATGAAAAAATTACTGAGTAGATTTCTGCTGAATTATAAAATAGGTCAAGTAGTCTCATTTTCTGTGAATATATTTTGGTTTGGGGCCAGGATTTTTATGAAAACACACCTTAATTTGAAGGTGTGGTTCTGGTAGAAGATTTCAGCTAACAGCAGGTCAGCAAGGACAAATCTCATTTTTCAGAGAGTATTGGAAAGTGCAGTATCCCTTGGTTAAGACTTGTTGCTTTTCAGTTTTGTGAGGAGGATCCTAACATACCAGCCCTGGAAGGAGTCTTTAATAATGATAATCAATAGGTAGAATTTATCGAACGCTTGCCGTCTGCTAGGCATTCTATCAGAATTTTAAAATTATCAACTCATTCAATCCTTATGATGAATCTGGGAGGTATGATACTATTATACTATTTGATAGAGGAGGAAATTAAGACCCAGAGCGATTTAGTAACTCACTTAAGTTCATACATAGTGTAAGAGGGGAGCTCTCAATTCAAATACAGACTGCCTGGTTCCAGAGCACATGATCATAGCTCTTAGGCAAAGTGCCTTCTCTAATAATCATAGCTATTCTTGATTGAGAGTCTATTTATGCAAAACTAGCACATATCATGTAACTTGTTTATATAAGCATGTTATGTACATTTTCTCATTTGATTTTCACTACCTTGTAAGTTAATTACAATTCAAACCCTCATTTTGCAGTTAAAGAAAAGCACAGAGAGGTGACCTTGGCCCTGGGTTACAGAGCTTGGGTGGGGTGAACTTAACTGGGCTCTGAGCTGAGGAGCTTTCCTTGTGTCAGTTCTTGAGATCAGTTCTTTTTAAATCCTTCAGTTTAGAGGTGAGATTCAATAGAAAACGGATGAAGAAAAGCTCGTTGAAGGGGATTAGATGTTAGGAAATCTGTGAGGTGGGTTATTATTTTCCTGTTATATATATTGGTTATGATACGTGTTAAAATACTATAACCAAGAGGTCCCCAAGTGCAGTGACTTAAACAAGATAGAAGCTTATTTCTCATCCATGTAACTGGCAGAGTTTGGTGATTTGAAACTGGCTTCCATTTATGAATTCAAGATAGCTGTTCCACTTATAATTTCTTACCCAGCAGAAAGGAGAAAGGAAATATGGAGAGAAAATAGCTTGCTTTTAGGGGTATAATATAGAAGTTACATATATCATACAGTTTCTATTTCTTATACTTCATTGGTCAGAATGTGGTCATGTGGCATCTAGCTGCAAGGTAGGCTGGGAAATGTCTACATGGATGGCCATATGCTCTGAGAAAGGAAAGAGGAAGCAATGGATATTGGGAGCCAATCATCAGTCTGCCACATCACAGGTGAGGATATGGAGGCTCTGGGGGTAAATATGCACCCAGTACCACATCGTTAGTGGCAAACATAGAACGTGCACATTTTGAGGAGGACTAGGTGTGGGAGAAGTGTCAGGATGTGGGGCAGTAGCTTGGCAGGCCAGACAGTGGTGCAGAGAAAGCACATTGCAGAGCCCTGAGTGGAAAACAGGCCACAGTGAAAGCATCAGGTACCTGGAAGATGGTAGAGTAGATGGTAGAGCAGATGGCTGGGGGCTCATTTATGCGTATGGGATGGTTGATGTGATTTGAAGTACTGGCAGGAAATAGAGCTTCAGGATTGCACAGCTCTAGGGAATACCATTGTCAAACAGTACAAGGGATGTGATGCTTCCTGGAGTCATGCACCATGTTGGCTTTGCTAAGAAGGCTCTTCTATGGTCCTGTCACAAGCTGGATTCCCTGGGGAAGCAGACTTTGAGATAGGGATTGGCAAACAGGACGTTTATTAGGGAGAGCTCTTGGGATCAGTACCTATGGGGAGAAGGAAGCAGGAATGAAAGAGGAGGAAATCGAGCTGTATTTAGTCTCAACAGAAACCTCAACCAACATTAGGGGGAATTCTGAAAATGGGATGATCTTCCAAACTTCAAGTTCAACTTCAAATTCAAGTCCCTGAACTTGTCTCAGCAAGAAGTCTGGGCCTGCACATCCTCTGTTAATCAGTAATTGGGGGCAGGCTGCCCAGGGAAGAGGGTGTGACCTTGGGCATGACCTTGGATAAGGTAGCTCTCTTCTGCTAAGGCAGTCCCTGAAAGGGGCTGATTGCGAAGGGCTCTCTTTTAAAAGTACTTCAGCAGTTGGGGTAACACATCCTTCATTTGTGATGTGGGAGTTTGGCAGCATCTCCCAGCATCCACCACACTCTTTAACCAACCCCGCCTATTAGTCCTCCATCATAGCCTGGTCTTGAAGATTTTGGACTCTCCAAGAGCTCCCTCTTTCAAACCTCAAGTATCCTTGGATTGGTGGGGAGGGAGTACATACGGCTTAGATTTCCTTATCAGTTTACTAACCATTGGTTTAACTCTCAATCAGTATCTACTGGAGGTCAGTTGCCAGTACCAGAGAATAGTAATGCGACAGATGATACCAAGACCGGATGGGACAGGTTACGGGAGCCAAAGGAGTAGCTGAGAGGGACGCAAGGCCAACTTCCTCTTTCTCTTACCTAGCTCAAGGCAGATCCTGCCTGGGATGGAGGGCAGGGTGGAGAATGGGGTACCGTGGGGTTCTCAGATCAGACTTTGCCAACCTCACTATTGTCTCCAAGGCCAACCCTACCTCAGACATTCCCTCTTCCTTTTGTTTGAAATTCTAATTGTCTGTTCACCAAGATGGCTGCCTGTTCAGATGAATGAATGATCACAGTTTGATCTGATTCAGAGTTTGATTTTTTTCCCCCTCCCTCCCTCAGCATAATAGCTCATACATCTGAGGCTGCAGCTAAAAAGTCATTTTTAAAGACTTCTCATTGGCAAAGAAATCAATGCATAGAAATCTCTCTTTGTCTTCCCTCTCCATCCTTCTTTTAACTTTTTCCCTGTCTAACCCCCTGCTAGGAAAGTTTTGTCTGTGGCCATATAACATACTTTGTCAGAAAGTTGCCCGTTAAGTGTCCTGGTCCTGCAGGGTGCACTGAGGTGGATGTGGGGTGGGTGGGAGGGTGAGATGTCCCCTGCAGTTTTGGCAATTAAGCCAGCTCAGGGAAGGGATGGAATCAAAGAATTCCACCAGGAAGATGGAATCCCAAGGCAAAAATCATCTCTCAGGGATAGTATTATTGCTAAAGTATTTTCACGGCAGCCTCCAAGGAACAAGTCCCTGGAAGGGCTGGTGTTACCAAGAGGAACAGGTCTGAGAGGGATGGATGACCTTTTAAAAGGACATGAGAGGGCTGGCCAAGTGACTCAGTTGGTTAAAAGCTCGCTCAAGAGTGCGAGCTGAGCTCTGAGCAACAGCAGTTCGATGCCCAGCCCGAGCTGAGCTGCCACTGAGCTGCCAACAGGTGGCAGGATGGCTCAGCTAGGAAAAAAAAAAAAAAGAAAAGAAAAGAAAGGACATGAGAGAACGGACTTGGTTTTCCCAGGTGCTCTGCGCTCCAGGTTCCACTGCCTCTCATTTGCTGTGTTATCTTTGGTGAGTTGGTTAACCTCTCTGAGACTCAGTCTCTTTGTGTCATGGGTGAATACTCTCTACATGTTTTAGTGAGATAAGCCAGTGAAGTAATGGTAGGAACATAAGCCAGTGTAAATAAAAGGGGCTTTTAAAAAATTGCACTAAAACTACAGCGTGAGAGCTGTGCTCTTAACAAATTTTGAAGTGTGCACTACAGCACTGTTAACTGTGGACCAATGTTATGCAGCAGATTTCTAGAACTTCCTCATCTTTATATCTGTTAAATAGCAACTCCCATTTCACACTTTCTCCAGCCCTTGGCAACCATCATTCTACTCTGTTTCTATGAGTTTGACTATTTTAATACCTCATGGAAGTGGGATCATGCAGTATTTGTCCTTCTGTGCCTCGCTTATTTTCATCATGTCCAACAGGTTCATCCATGTTGTCGCATATGGCAGCATTTCCTTTGTTTTTTAAAATTTTTATTAGGTAACAGAGTGTTTTTTGTAGGACCTATCAACTCTTAGTCAAGTCTCTGTCCTTTCAATCTAGTTGTGGAGGGCACAGCTCAGCTCCAAGCCCAGTTGCCGTGTTCAATCTAGTTGCAGGGAGGCGCAGCCCACCATCCCATGCCACATTTCCTTCTCCTAAAATGCTAAACAATATTCCATTGTGTGTATGCATCATATTTCCTTTATCCATAGAAATATCTAATTAACCTGATTTTAAAATGGGCAAAGGACTTGAATAGACATTTCTTCAAAGATGACATAAAAATAACAACAGGTATTGGGTTGTCAGAAAAGTCATGATGTACTTTTTCTCTGTTTTTCGTTGCAAAAATGCATCATGACTCTTCTGATAACCCAATAGATGAAAAGAGGCTCAACATCACTAACCATCAGGGAAATGCAAGTCAAAACCACAAGAAGATGTCACCTCACAGTTGTAAGGATGGCTATTATCAAAAAGACAAAAGAGGGCTGGCAGAGTGGTGCGTTAGTTAAGAGCTGGCTTGGGAAGCCAGCGGCCCCGGTTCGGGTCCCACATATGAGGGCCAGTGACACTGCCCTCAAAAAAAAGACAAGATAAGTGTTGGTGAGGATGTGGAGAAAAGAGAACCCTTACACACTGTTGGTGGGAGTGAAAAGTGGTGCCGCCTCTATGGAAAAACAATATGGAGATTCCTGAAAAAAATTAGAACTACCATATGATTTAGCAATCCCAGTTCTGGGATTAAAAGGGGCTCAAGCATAAAGTCCCTAGAACTGAATACAAAGTTCTCAGAATCTAAAGCAACTCTAATGACATCTCTCTTCTCTTGTAACTCACTATCTCTATCTTTCCTTTGGGACTGCTCTACTCTCCTCCCTACAGACCAGCTCATCTGTATCTCACAGTTTCTGCTCACAAAAAATACCAGCTTGCACACGACTTGTAAGGTGGCTTCATCTCTACTCTGCCTTATGAACTTTCAGCTTCCATTTCCATTGACCAGATGCCACCTTTTATTTCTTAGTTCCCATTCCTGTGAGAGAAAATCTGATTGGTTCAGCTCATCTTTACGCACTAGGCCTGTGGAATGACTGCCTTTAGGTCAGGTGATTGAACCTAAGCCAATCAGCTGTCCATGGAAGGGTGGACTCATGTCACATGACATAGAAGCTGATTGCTTAAGACCCCCGAGTTGGAAGGATCTGGGGCAGGGCATGGCAGCCTATACAGGACCTGAGGTTCATCTTAGCTAGTTCTTTTTAGTGAATAAATATGTTATCAAAAATCCTTTGGCCCCAGGAGTGGTATAGGAGCACTGACCTTGGACTTAGGAGATGGTTACAAGTCCTGTTTCCAGCCCATTTAATCTTGGTCTTCAGTTCAGTTTCCTGGGTCC
The DNA here is from genome assembly GCA_033961575.1 of Aselliscus stoliczkanus. Lineage (NCBI taxonomy): Eukaryota > Metazoa > Chordata > Mammalia > Chiroptera > Hipposideridae > Aselliscus > Aselliscus stoliczkanus. Next base: position 12,565,132 of record CM066736.1, read on the forward strand.
CCATTTTTACATTCCTAAATGAGGGGTTGAACTTGAGCACAGTATCTGTGGTATTCTCTTGTGTTGCCCTCCCCCTTCCCAGAACCACCTCCTGAAAATGGCCAGATGAGGCAAACTTAGTCAAAACAGTCCAAACTAGCAGATTCACACAGAAAATCCAAACCCATTAGGAAGTGGGCGTGAAGTCAGTTCCATGTTTTATCAGACTCCTAGCTTGACTTTTGTGAGCTCTAACATGATTAAGTCTGTTTGGGAAGATAACTAATTTAAGCCAAATGCTCTTCTTGGAGGGTGGAGGCTGGGGGCAGAGAGAGTAGCTAAGTATGGCAGATGATATTTTCCAAAGACTGCCACAGCAATATTTTGAACTCGACGTGCTTTTCTGGAGCCTTTCCACACAGCAAGAGTCTGTGTCACTTCCCCCTTGAACCTGGGGGGACATTCGCAACTGCCTTGAGCAATACAATATCATAGAAACGGTGCTGTGTGCCATCTCCAGCTAGTTCATAAAAATGCTATGCACTTCCTACTTGTTCTCTTTTTTTTGTTGTTGTTGTTTTTTTGTTGTTGTTTTTTGTTTGTTTGTTTGTTTTTTAGCTGAGCCATCCTACCACCTGTTGGCAGCTCAGCTCGGCCTGGGCATCAAACTGCTGTTGCTCAGAGCTCAGTTTGCACTCTTGAGCGAGCTCTTAACCAACTGAGGCCGGCCCAGCCTCCTTGTTCTCTTAAGGCATTCAATTTTGGACACAGCCACCATGCTGTGAGGAAGCCAAGCAGCCTCTGGAGAGGAACCAAGCTCCCCAGCCCATAGCTTTGGCTGGGTGCCCAGCCTAAAACGTACCTACCAGCCAGCCATGTGAATGAGCCATCTTGAGTTCCCCATTGAGCTGCCTCACCTGACAGTACTTAGAGCACAGAATACTCATTACAGCCAAGTCCAGCCAAATTGCAGATTTGTGAGCAAAATAAATGACTGTGGTTTTTTTTTTAGGCCACTAAGTTTGGGGGTGTTTTGTTAGATGGCAATAGACAGCAGATATGGCATTGAATAAATGAACACTCTAGATCAGGGGTCGGCAAACTGGCTCTCGAGCCACATGTGGATCTTTGGCTACATTCCATCTCAAAAGTTTGCCGACCCTTGGAAGAGCCAATCCTGTCTCTCACAACAATTTAAAAATTATTCGAGAGTCATAAATATATTTTTACATTATCACCATTATGTGAATAATATCCTTTAAAAATTTATAAATTAAACTATGATAGTTTTATTTTCATTTTCAATTTTACTTCAGAGCCGCATGTACATACCCAAAGAGCCGCATGTGGCTTGCGAGCCGCAGTTTGCTGACCTCTGGTGGCTCTTCTATCTCAAAAGTTTGCCGACCCTGCTCTAGTGAATTCCCCTAGTTCTGGGAGTGAGGAGGGGTGAAGGCCAAGGAGGAAGAGAGGAGGACTGAAAATAGGCAAGGGCAGTTCATGGACTACAAAGGGAAGGGTATATCCAATCCTACAATAACCCCTTACTGAGCACTTGCTTGTCGTGCACTGGATTCTGACCTAAGGGCTTCAGTCTAATCCCTTACACCTTCCTGAGAGATGGGGACTATTGTCACTATTGTCATCCTCTTACAGTTTAGGAGACTGATGCCTAGAGAATTTAAGTCTCACCCAAGGCTACAGAGCCAGTAGGTTTTAGAGCTCACATTTGACCCCAGGTCTGTCAACCACTGCCTGATTGAATCCATCCTTGATCCGTCGCCTACCCTTAACAAAATGTATAACCATTCAATCAGGAAATTTTCTGAGTCCCCATTATGATTCATTATGAATTTAATAGCTCTAATATATATTTAGTGCTTACTATGTGTCAAGCACTAGTCTAACTACCTTACTTACACATTTCATTTAATCCTCACAGCAACCCTCATTTTTCAGCTAAAGGACCCGAGGCTCCTAGAAGGTTAAACCACTCACTCAAGGTCACATAGGTGGTAAACGGCAGGTGGATGAAATGATTTGGCACAAATGAGCCTGACGCCAATTCCCTACCCCGAAGCCACTCCAACTTCCTAATTTTATGAGTGAAGTTGAGAAGCAGAAGGAAGGAACTGAGGGAAGAGGGAGAGGGTTGGAAGTAGGAAGGAAGCGGGGAAATAGGAGGGAAGATAAGATACAAAGGAAGGAAAGAGGGAGAGACATGGCAGGTGAGTTTTGTTGATGCCAGAACTGGCCATTTCCAAATGGAGACATCCTCTGTGCGGGGGAGATTGTCAAGCCATTGTGATGAAGACACCAAGTCTGAGGATGTGGGCGGGGCACACAGCAGGCCAGCCTTGCAGCCTGCCTCCCACAGAATTGTTCTTCCTCCAATAACACTGTAGAAACACATAGAGTGAAGGAGCAGAGTGTGTTGGAGCGAAATACTGTATAATTCATTTGTCTTCTGGACTGAGGAAATCTCCATGTAATTTACCAGCAGGAAAGGTTTAAGTGAGTTTTGTCGTTCTTTGTATGTGTCCTTAAAAGGCAGGCCTTTCCTTTGCCAAGGGGGGCCTTTTCATCATTCCCTGAACCATAAGTGCAGATCATGCTTTAGAAAAAGGAACATTCTAAGGAAAACAAAACAAGCAAGAATTTTCACAATCAAAAACTACATGCCCCAAAGCGAAGACCATGCAAAATGTGACCTAGAATGTAAATTTTCTCTCTCTACCCAACACGGTATGAGCATGAATACACACGTGCACGCACACACACACACACACAGCCTAACACGTGTGAACACAGCCACACATGTAATCCCAGTACATGCTCACTCACACATACGTGCATGCCCAGAGATGCAGACACATAGCTATGCACACGGACAGACAGACAGACACACACACCACTACGGCTCCCTGAACACTGGGTTTTTCAGGCATCTCCACTTCCAAAAGTCTCTCAGGTCCTTGGCCCTGAGGCTCATCTGCCTGTGTTTAAATTCTGTTTCTGCCTTTGCTGGCTGTGTATCCCTGGTCAAGTTACTTAACCTTTTTTTGCCTCAGTTTCTTCATAAATCAAATGGACACAATCATATGTCTCATTCGCAGAGTTGCTCTGATGATTGAATTATTGCATTTGTACTGCTTAGGAAAGTGTCTGGTGTATAGTGGCTCTCCGTAAATGTTAGTGGTTATTGTTCTGTGAGTGGGGTAAACGTCACTGTCATTGTCATCACCATGGTCACCATCATCAAAAGCTCTCTTTCGTTGAACCCTGGTGTGTTAGGCCCTGTGCCAGGTGGATTACTTGAATTATCTCATTTAATACTCAAAATAGCTGCATGAGGCAAGCACTATTATTTTGATACAGAACGAAATCTAGGCCTGGAAATGTATAATAACCTTGCCCAAGGTCACCTACCTGGTAAATGGCTAAACTGGGACTTGAACCTAGATCTGTTTCATTGCAAACCCTGGTTGTGAACTGTACAAAACACATGATCTCAGTCATGGGCTACTTATACTTAGTACAGGACAGTTCTCCTCAGCCAGGTTATAAGCTCCCCAAGGGACTGAACCTGTCTTGCTCATTGCTGTTTCTCGGCACTAGACTAGGACCCAACTTCAGGAAATCGGTCCTTTGACAGAAAAATGAGTTCATTCACCTGCAAAACGGGGTGATACTGTCCATCTTACAGTGCTGCACAAATTAAATAAGATAATGTCTGTAAAAGACCCTGGCACATATCAGGGGCTCCATAAATGGCAACATGAGCATTTTTGTTGAGTTAAACAACAAAAGATGACCCAGAAGCCTAAATCTCCAGGGACTGGAAGAATGACAATGTCATCAGTGGAACAAGGGAGACAAATTGGGTTGCTTTAAGGGAACACAAAAAAGTTGGTTTGATGTAAGCAGGACATGAGGTGCCAGCCATCTCCCCTGTCCACATGGAATGACTTAGCAGGCACTTGGGAATGGAAAGATGAAAAGGCCATGACAGAAGTGGACTCTCCTTGGAGTTGATGTGAAAATCCTGGATGTACATAGCCCCTGAGATGGCCCCAGTGATCCCCACCTCTTGGTTTGTATGCCCTTGTGTAATCCCCTCCTTTTGAAGATAGATGGGACAGTTGATTTGATTTGAATGTATAGAACATGGCAGAAGTGATGGGATGTCACTTCTTTTTTTGTTTGTTTGTTTTTGTTTTTTGTTTTTTTTTGAGGTCAGTGTCACTGGCCCTCATATGTGGGACCGAACTGGGGCCGCTGGCTTCCCAAGCCAGCGCTTAACCACCGCGCCACTCGGGCGGCCCAGGATGTCACTTCTGAGGTTAGGTTATAAAAAGACTGTAGCTTCCATTATGGGCGCTTTCTCTTGGATAACTTACACTTGAGGAAGCCGACAAGGAATTGAGGTCTGCCAACAGCCACACGAGTGAGCTTGGAAGTGGATTCTCCCCCAGTCATGCCTTGAGATTGAGATGACTGCAGTCTGGGCCAACACCTTGATGGCAGCCTCATAAGGGACCCTGAGGCAGAATCACCTGCCAAATCACTCCTGGATTCCTGACCAGTAGGAACTGTGAGACAGCAGATGTTTGTTTTCAGCTGCTAAGGTTTGGCATTCTTTGTTATGCAGCAGTAGGTGCCTGATACACCTGGGAAAAGCTGAGATCAGGAGGGAGAAGATGTAGAGAGAGGAGTCTGATGTCAAAGCCTGGGGAAAATATCTCCATTGTAGAGGTAGGAAGAGACAGAGGAACCAATGAAACAGAGAAGAGAGAGTGAGAAAGAGATAGAGATAGGGAGAAATAGAGAGCGAGAGCGGGAGCGAGAGAGAATATGAAACCACTGGGATGCTGGGACCTAGAAGAAAGCATACCAGACCATCAAAGAGAGGAGGAAATGAATCAGTCATATTTCATACAGCAGACAGAGTTGGACTGAGAAATATGGGTCCATAGGGTAGGCTAATAATTTTGTAGCCTTCAAACTGACATTCTTTAAATATTTGCTTGGCATTCATTTGGAGGAGAGCCTGAGCACTGCATGGGGCAAAGACCTCTCCTCTACTGTCCCAAGAAATTAGCTCTGGCTCCAGGCTTGCATTCCATATTCAGCAAAACAAAAGCCCTGCAGAGCGCTGGCCGAGTGGAGCGGTGGGTAAGTGCTGGCTTGGGAAGCCAGCGGCCCGGGTTCGGCTCCCACATATGAGGAAAAGAAAGCCCTACAGATAAAGAGACCAACCCTCCTAGGAGGACAGTTGTTCCTGAGGCATGCTTCCTGGGAACATCTCACAGTCCTTTTCCAAGGAGTAACTTATCAATTCTCTCTCTGAGAGGAGCTCTGAAAGGTAAACACATTTTTCTTCATTTGTTACATTTCCAGTGATGCTTTAGAGTCCCGTATAGACTGGAGCCCTGGGCAGCCTATTGATCAGGCTCAGTCAGGTTACCCTGCTAAGTGATCAGGTTGAGGAGGAGGGAGCATGGGGAGAAGCTGTTCAATGGGGTATTTTTGATAACCTTGGGCAAAGCATTTCGGTGGGCAGGTGGGGGAGGATGCCAGGTGAAGCGCTGAGGATATGGACTCAGTAAGTGTGAAGAGGTGCTTTTGAGAAGCTTGATAGATTGAGGAGAGAACAAAGCAAAGGGGAATGGCTCTCACTTTTCATTAATTATAGGGACGATCTGAAAATGCTGCTCATCAGAGGGAAAGGGTCCATTAGGCAGGGAGACTCCCATTGTGTAAAGACAAGGAGCCAAGGAGGGGCAAAGAATGTCAAGAGGGGAGACAAGTGAGAAGGACCAAGACGGGCTGAGAGCTTTGGAGTTGGATGTACTTGGATTTGCACCCTGGTTCTCCTTCTTTTTAGCTGTGCATCCTTGGGCAAGCTGCTTAACCTTTCTGGGCCTTGGTCTCAACTCTAAAATGCAGACAACAATGCTTACCTCACAAAGCTGTTCTCTGGGCTAAATAAGATAATGTTTGTAGAGTGATTAGCAGAGTGCCTAGCCCTTAGTCATCTGCAGTCAATGTTGCTAAAACGAGCATCAACATCAGAGGTGAGGCTAGGGGAAGACTTGGTGCTATTTAGGGATGGCCCAGGGGGTAGGTGCTTGATAAGTTTTATCCCTGGGAAGTTTAAGAACTTTTCTGGTCAGTGAAATTTGAGGGAAGTTCTGCTGGGGGCTGGAGTTTCTGAGAAAGTGTTTTTTTTCCTCCTTCCTAAAAACAGAGAATTGAGAAGAGAAAGTTCTTTTCCGATCTTTGGATGCTGTTTACATGAGTTGTGATGCCTGAAGCTGTGGCAGCCATTTGGCCCCCCTGATGGGGGAGGGTTGACGGCGCTGGGGGAGGAACGGGGTGCTGAGCCTGAGGATGTTGACCTGTTGAACAAACTAAAGTTCCTTATTCTTTTCAGTTGGGCATTGTGTTCTTTGTAGTCACAAGCACTGTAATTGATCAAGTGTTCTTGGAAGAGAGGACCCAGCATTTGCAAAAATAAAGTGGCTGGAGGGGGCACACTCAGGGAACTAGAAATAGTTTGGCTTCGGGATAGGTGGAAGGTAGGAAATAGAATTCTGAGAAGAACAGAAGAAATACAATGGGAGTGACAAGGAGCTCGGTGTGAATGGAATACTTAATGTTATAATATTACATTCCTTCATGCTGAAGTGCAAAGTAAAGGGAGTGAAATAGTGAATGACATGGGCGGAATGGGGAACCCCTGAATGATTTTTAATATTAGGGACTTTATAAACATGAAGAATCAGAGTAGGTGATGGGGTGAGATGGACCTTTAACCATTTACATAGTTTCTAAATTGCACGTCTAATCCTTATTTATCCTTTGGGATTAAATCCTTATTTATCCTGGGTGAATAAGCTGCTCATTCTTCTCACTCTGTCTAGGTCACAGATTTCTGGATAAGTGGGGGCCCTGGTTTTATTATCAGGACAGACTAGAACACGTGTTAATCTTCAGCAATGTGATATTTCTCGTGTACTTTCATTTAGCAGTCTTGTCTCCTATTAAATCTAATTAGTTTCTCTGCTGCTAAGAGATGGAGGGGGCATCTTCCTAATGAAAATATGAAGCCTGAGTCAGATGTCGCCAACGACCTTGTCTAGGGATTTCTGTCACCCTTTTCACAGGTTCTTAGCTTTTGGATTGGAGCTTGACACTCCTTACAGATTGTCAGTTGTGTGCCAGACAATAGACTTTCAGAAGTTGGACAATCTTATGGCTACAATCCAGTAATGTTGCAATTGTAGAAACTGAGTCCCAGCAAGGGGAAATGACTTGCCCAGGTTTACACAGGTGGAGCTGGAGCACAGGTATTCTGACTCCTAGCCTATTGCCTTTATGGCTTGGTCAAGGTGAACAGCAACTGTGTAAACTTTTGAATGACATCAGTGCATGAAAATATTCACTGATGGATTGTCCACTTGAGAAATCAATCTGCATACAAATATTTCTTTCCCCTCAACACTGGTCTATCCCCACCCTCTAGTTAACCTCTCAGCTTCTTCCTCAGTTATCAAATGTTGTAAACATCCTACAGTGTTAAGGAAATACACTACAAGCCGACTGCCAAGCAGAATTGCAAATCTTGCCGAAGATGTGGGATTTCATGAAACCAGTGGCAGTGATGCTGGGGAACTGCTTGAATCTCATGCGAAGACCTTGACAACCGAGCAGCTGGCAGAGTTAGGCAATTAAAGAAGAGAAAAATCCACAACGATGACTCCACAATGAGCACCGCAAATGTAGGGGATGAGAATAGCAGAGGATTAAAAGAGATTTGTGGGAAAATGGATGAAGTTCATCCCAGTGAACTTGCTATAAAAGTCAGATCAGAGGAGAAGCCGCTGTACCTTACTCCGGGATATAATTTGGTTAGAAGAATGATGCTCTGTACCAAATAAATCAATAATACGGTCTTGGTTCTAAGAATAAGAGCTTAGAATTATAGAGTCACTTACTTATAACCTAAATCTGTTTTAATAGGAGATAGAAATATATTCTCATAATTTTAAGTTGGATTTTAAAGTACAATCTCAATCAAACCTTTTTTCCCACTGTTTTTATTTTTTTTTTAGGGCAGTGTCACTGGCCCTCTTATGTGGGACCGAACCGGGGCTGCTGGCTTCCCAACCCAGCGCTTAACCACCGCACCACTCGGCCGGCCCATTTTCCCACTGTTTTTATCAGGTGGGATTTTATTCAGCTGCAAGTACCATAAACCTGACTACAGTGATTTAATTAATTTTTTTTTTTTTTGAGGGCAGTGTCGCTGGCCCTCATATGTGGGATCCGAACCAGGGCTGCTGGCTTCCCAAGCCAGCGCTTAACCACCGCGCCACTCGGCCAGCCCTAATTAATTAATTTTTTTAATATCATAAAGTTAAAGGAAGATGGTTCTGGTGCATTGGCTCAATAATTCCAGAATGGCACCTCTGTAATTCTCTTGCATTTTCAAGATTGCAAGGTTATAAGATGGCTCCTGCTATTCCAGCCTTCACATCTGTACTCAGGTCAAGAAGTGAGTAGGGAGAAGGCTGTGCTAGTCTTGCCTGACTCTCTATGAAGTCAGAAACTCCAAGCCTTTCCCAGAAAACTCAATGAAGATGTCTCCTTGTATTTCACAACTCCCCTATTTTCAAAGGAATTTGTACTTTGAGTATTTGGCTTTGCAGCCTACAAGCAGTGGGAGGTGGTAAAGGACAAAGGTATTGTGAATGACCGATACCTATGTGTCAAGTGGCCTTAAAAAAGGCTCTGGCATTCATTTTCTATGACAGGAAGACTCCCCTGTACCTGGAAATTTATCTTCAAGTCTCAAGAAGCTCCCAGAGATCAGACCTTAACACATACGATGTATTTAGCAGGATCTGAGGCTTGAACTGGAAATTGCTCTGGACACTGTCAATGTCACATGACTCTGGCTTTTAGAAACTGCAGCAACCACCATGTGCATCCAGTTTACTTTCCATGTGTAGCATTTCATTTGATTCCTACAACAACCCCCATGAGGTATATAAAGGAGGCATTGTTATAGTTGATACGTCACAGAGAAGGAAACTGAGGCTCCGAAAGATTGAGCAACCTGTCCAGGGTAACCCAGCTGGAAAGTGGCAAAGTTGGGGTTTGAATCTTGGTTTTGTCTGACTCGATTTCTTGCTTTGTCCACTATGCTGTAATGCCACATATCAGCATTTTCCAAAGCATGCCCCATAGAAATAGAGTGAAGGCATTCTAAAAGAGGTGGGGGATAATACATTCAAATACATTTGAGACCTTCTGTGATAAACAGATAAAAAAAAAACACCCTCTGATATGATATGGTAACTTCTCCAAGAGATGGCTAGGATGGGCAGGCTTTTCCCAATTACTTGACTATGGAACCTTTTTATTTTTTCATTATTTTAAAGATTTTATTGGGGAATTGGGAGAGGGGAACAGTGCTGGGGAATCGGGGAACAGACAAGTTGCTGTGCTTTTTTTCTTCAGTCTAGTTGTGGAGAACGTCGCTTCACTGGCCCATGTTGGTATCATCATTGTGCTCTTCCTGGATGAGGCAGATTGCTCGCTAGCCACTAGACAGCGGCTCACGGCGGCTCATGGCATCTCACGAAAGTGCACGCCAGCTGCTGGCCAGCCCCACTGCAGCCTACGCCGTCGCTGGCAACTCATGGGAGCCCAGCTCCAGGTCGAGTTGTTGTTCACCATCTTAGCTGTAGAGGGTGCAGAGTCACTGGCCCTCATGTGGGATCCAAACTGGAGCCCTGCTGCTCAGATCTGGCATCCCAAGCCAGCTTCTAACCAACACACCACTCGGGTGGCCCTGGAACCTTTTTAAATATACAACATCTCATAAGATGATCTGCTCATTTGTTTATCTTGCAAAGATTGTTGAGCTCTGGCCATGTGGTAGGTCTCTTTCCAGTTCTGGAGAAATTTAGCAATCCAGGTAGATCTGGACCCTGCCCTCACAGAGCTACCAGTTCAGCTTACAGACTATGTCTCCAAACACTCTTTGCAGAAAGCTGTGATATACTTAGTTCGATTCACCTATTCCCAGAAGGGAAGTATCTCAAGGGCAGCCAATGACTAGAGTCTAGTCCTGGTCTTGCATGGTAGCCTTGACCCAACTTGATTTACAACCTGAAGTCTGCCTGTTGGCTTTCAAGTGTTAATAGGGTACATTCTCCACCTTTCCTGCCCCTTGGGGAAGGAGAGATGCGTGAATGAGTAAACAGAGGCAGAATGCTTTAGAAAGGAGAGAAATAGGAGGGGAAGAATGGTTGATCAGATGCCCTGGTGATGTTTCCATCCCAGAGGCTCCCTGAGATTCTCAGCTCTCATTGTGGGATTGGCTGTTGTTTCTCCTCATGGCACCAACCCCTCCCCTGTGGTTCCCTTCTCCTCTCTTGTTGCTTTGAGTTGCTTGTTTTCACTGATGACAGCTGACCTCTCCATTTTCAGTGCATTTCTGGAGTGAATGACTGGCTATAAAATATTAAATCCTAGTAAATATTAATGCCCCATCACTGTCACATTAATTCAGCCTTGCGAATTGAGAGTTCAGGATTGGGCTGATGAGTGGGTCTACTCTGTTTACCCATTACTACCACCGATGTCACCCCCATCACTCCTCCTACTACCACTGCCACAATTGCCACCACCGGCAACTATGTAAGGGCTTCTAGCAACGGAAAAACCATCCCTTTGGGAGCCTCAGGAACTTTTCATTCTACTATTCTCTTCACCAACTCCTCGCTAGGCCTCAGAAGGTATATCCAGTGGGGCCGTTAAATTTTAAGGAGCTGTGCTGAAAAGGGCATGTTGAGACCCCCTGAGACAAATTCTAATCTGACGGTGAAACATTACTTCTCTCTACTCCATCCTTATTTTATTTCTCTTCATTGTTAATATGTTCCATAGAATTCATAATAATGATAATGTAATGAATTGGTAACTTAAAAACTATTTTCTTCAATGTTGAGAGAAGTGCTGCATTTCCAGCTGCTTTTATTTCTTTTTTTCTTAATTTTTTTTTAAATTGGGTGACAGTGTGTTTTTTGCAGGACCCATCAACTCCAAGTCAAGTCATTGTCCTTCAATCTAGTTGTGGGGGAGCGTAGCCCACCATCCCAGGCGGGAGTCGAACTGGCAACCTTGTTGTTCAGAGCACGTGCTCTAACCAACTGAGCCTCCTGCAGCTGCTTTTATTTCTAGAGCTGGAGATTTTGCTTGAGTGAGTACTGCAGATGCACAGCAAGGAGGTACCCATTGTTCCAGGGGAGGAACATAGACAATATATTTGGGGATAAATAAAGGCTTTTCCTCCTTTGTTATATGGACCTTGATGACTTATTGGAAAGAGGTGGATAAGTTTGCATGTGAACCTCAGAGATTCTTGGGAGAAAAAGAGATTAAAATTCTAACCCCTGCCTTTTGAAGTTTAATATTATTAGAACATCTTTTTTGGACTAGAGAAACCTTGACTAAAGTCTGCTAATTGGACTCTGGGAGCTCTAGGGGGAGCTCATTATGAGGCTGGAATGGTGACTTGCTTCAATGTCAGGACCCAGACCTTCCTAGGAAATGTCGTGGTGTGTGGGTGATGTTGACATGCCTTCTGACAGAGCTGACTTGGCACTGTGGGTATGCTGCAGGACTTACTGCTGTGTGCTTTTGTGTGTGTGTGTGTGTGTGTGTGTGTGTGTGTGTGTGTGTGTGTTGAAAGAAATTTGGTGATTAATATCCTTTAACATGTATCTATGTATGCAAAATATCCTCCAAGTATACCTATGTGTACAAGGCTTTCCTCATGGTATAATTCTAGAGGTGGGCATGCTAGGTCAGAGGATGTATCAGCCAGCACAAGTAGGATATGCTGCAGTAACAAACAAATCTAAAAATCTTAAAACAACTAAGGATTGTTTCCCACTGAGTTAGGCTTGTGTCTTCTCACCCTGGGACCCAGGCTGATGGAGCTGCCATCATTTCAAACATGGCTAGTCACCACAGAAGAAGAAAAGAGTTTTCTGAGTGGTACATGATGACGTAGTGCTCTGGCCTGGAAGCGGTACTCACCACTTCCTCTTACAACTCTTTAGCCAGAACCAGTCCCATGGATAGTAACCAAGTAGATAATAACTAGAAGGCCACAAAGTTTAATTCTACCATGTGTCTGGAAGGTGGAGAGACAGAAACACTGTGAACAGCATGAGTGACTATTTCAAGTGGTGTGAACATTTTTTTTTTCTTTAAACTTTATTGGGGAACAGTGTGTTTTTTCCAGGACCCAGCAGCTCCACGTCAAGTCATTGTTTTTAATTTAGTTGTGGAGGGCACGGCTCACTGGCCTATGTGGGAATCGAACTGGCAACCTTGGTGCTATGAGCCTGTGCTCTAACCAACTGAGCCAACTGGCTGCCTTGATCATATTGCCAGATTATCCTCCGGAATGACTGTGCCAGTTTACACTCTCACCTGTTAAACTGACCAGTCCTTGTTTTAATAACTATGCCATGCTCCACTGCATGGGCGTACCATCAGTTATTTCACCAACCCCCTGCCAATCAGCTCTTATAATTTTCTCTATTACAGTGATGTGATGAACGTTGTTGTACATACATATATGTGTCCCCTTATTTCTTTAGCATAAATTCATGGAAATTGGACTGTTGAATCAAAGTGTATGAACACTCTGAATTGTTTCTCCTATCATATTGCCCTCTCAAACATGTTGTAACTTTTTATGAATAGAAGAGTGCCTGTTTCATTGATTTAGAATGAGTGATAGTAATGGCTGTGAATGTCTTCTAAATTCCTTGATTCCAATTGCCAAGTCCAGATTCCCCTGACCTTGGGTGGTCAGAGGTTGAGTTCAAATACTTGGATTTTCATCAGGTGAGCAATAAGAGAGGGGTGGGGAGAGAGGGAGGGGGAGAGAGAGTTAGTTTATCTGCAACCGCCATTCCTAGTCTGGATAGGCATTGAGTGTTCTAAGTTGCTTTTTGTCTTAACTTAGACTGTCTGCCTGCTCGGTTTACCTTGAAATCTTGTCTCACGTCAGCTGAGCTAATGGATGAGGCTTAGCAGGTGATAGAAAAACTAATAGGGCACTTGTTTGACACACTGCATCAGCAGACCTCTCAGTTTTCTCTGTGACAATGGCCAAGTCGGCCCCACCTTGCTGATCACAGCGTAAGAGGAGAGGGCAACTGTCAAATTGAAGCCATTAGCGGAGTGCTGCGGAAGGACAGATGAAGGAGAGAGTGAGAGTAAGGACTTGAGGATGCGGTTTCTGACAACGGGTTTATAACTCTGGGGAAAGTTAAAGAGCTACATGCATCTAGAGGGGTCAAGCTTTTGCTGCCTAAGACATAGTGAAGATATATAGTGTGGGAGGGGGCGGGGGGGAGGGGAGGCGCATGGGTGGGCTCTGCCTTAAAGATTCGTGAAACATTTGGGAGAAGGTGAATTCTCAGATTATAATGTCACTGTTTGTTTCTTGTGTTGTTTTTTTTTCCTCTTCCTGTTTCCACACTAATGATGTTTACTAAGGAGGGAAGAATAGGAAGCATGGACAATTTTAAGTAGAGGTTGCATAAAACATTCACTCTAAGCTTTAATATAGTCATACTTGTGCTTGTGTGTATGCATAAATATTCACACACGTGTACACACACATCCTTTGTACCTCTCTCTAGTCCTGTATTAATTAGAATATTTTGGAGGTTTAGAATAAACTTAACCCAAAGAAACTTAAATAATAAGGATGTGTTTATCAGTAAGGAGACCATATAATTTGTCATTCAAATGAGGAGACTTTTGTTCAGGGCAAATACTCAAACAGACGGTACCCTGACACAGATGTAAACTGGAACAATTCAGTAAAACCAGGGTTCTTATGGACTGAATAATTGTGTCTCCTACTACCAAAAAATTTTAAAAAAATCAGGGCTGGCCGAGTGGCGCAGTGGTTAGGCACTGGCGTGGGAGGCCAGCAGCCCCGGTTCGGATCCCATGTGTGGGGGCCAGTGATACTGCCCTCAAAAAAAAAAAAAAATTCACATGCTAAAATCTAATCCTCAATGTGATGGCATTAGGAGGTGGCCGGGCCTTTGGGAGGTGATTAGGTCATGATAAGAGTAATGCCCTTATAAGAAGAGGCCAGAGAGCAAGCTAGCCCTTTTTTGCCCCCACCATGTGAGGACACATGAGAAGCCTGGCCTTCTGCAGTCTGGAAGAGAGCTCTCACCAGAACCCGGCCACTCTGATCTCAGACTTCCAGCCTCTAGAACTGTGTGAAAAATAAATGTGTATTGTTTAAGCCACTCAGTCTATAGCAATTGATTATATCAGCCTGAGCTGATGGTGATCACCAGAGTTATCCTACATATCAAGACAGCTCTAGGCAGGGAAGCTCTAGAGGATCAAAGACATTGAGGCTCTCAGTCTCAGGAGCTAGTTTTTGTCCTTAAGTTTTCCCCTTTGAGTTCAGAGATGGCTGCAACAGCCCCAAACATCAAGACACCAACACATTATCAAAGGCACTGACTTTGTAAGAGCTAGAAATACATTTCCCAGAGCCTCCAGCAGACTTCCCATCATGTCCATTGGTCAGAATTGTGTCATGTGTCCACGTTTCAACCAATCACTGACAAGGGCAATGGAATTACTGTGATTGGTCCTGACCTGTTAAGATTTATACCACCCCACCCATTGGGGTCCAAGAGGGTTACAGCACCACTTCAAGCACTTACCTGTTAGGAGAGTGAGTAAAATTGGATTCTGTTGGGAAGGAGGAAGGGGTGAATGGCTGTTGGGTAGGCAGTCAAAAGGGCTACCACTCACTCAACCTGGCCAGCTCTCCCATCTGGAATCAGTTGAGAAGCAAAGCAGGGAGGCAGACATGATTAATCAATGGAATGCATAAGCCATTTGCAAGTAACCAAAGCCGGACAGTGTCTGTGCATATAATGATTTCATGTTCCAAAGAACCCTCCTGTCCTTTATCCCCCTAGTAAGATAGGTAGCACAGGTCTTAGGGTCCGCATTCTCAGCAGTAGCAGGATCCAGGGGCGGAGATGCCAATGGTTGTACCAAACAGGGAGGAAAGTTAGGGCTCAGAATGGTTAGGAATTTGCTATTAAATCCCAGAGCTACTAAATATCCAAGAAAGGATTAGAACTCAGTTCTATCTGACCCCAGTGTCCATTATCATGCTCTGCTGTGCTGACCTCAAAAGTCAAAACTTTTTGGGCCGGCCGAGTGGCGCATTGGTTAAGCGCTGGTTTTGGGATGCCAGCGGCCCCGGTTCGGATCCCACATGAGGGCCAGTGACACTGCCCTCTACAGCTAACAACAGCTCCACCTGGAGCTGGGCTGTGCGAGCCCCGGTGATGGTGTGGGCTGCAGCCCCTGCTGCAGTGGGCTGCCATAGGCTACAGTGAGTGGCCCGCAGCCAGCGTGAGCGGCTGGCAGCCAGCGTGAGCTGCCAATAGCCGCAGTGAGCGACATCCAGAGGCCAGCGACCGATCTGCCTCATCCGGGAAGAGCGCAATGACGATACCAGCATGGGCCAGTGAAGCAACATCCTCCGCAACTAGACTGAAGAACAAAAAGACAGCAACTAGTCTGTTCCCCTTCCCCGATTCCCCAACGCTGTTCCCCTCTGCCAATTCCCCAATAAAAAATCTTTAAAAAAAAAAAAAAGTCAAAACTTTTTTCTCTGGTTGGAGGTGAAAGGCATAGGAAGTAAAGGACAAACATCATTTATCATTAGGGTGGAAAGATAAGATTGGTTGGGGTTGTGAGCCATACCTGGAACTCTGTATTTTTTCCTCTTCAATGACAGGATATTGGAATATAAGAGTCAGAGAATGATATTATTAGAGAGACAACTCGAATCTATTTTAATTAATTTAAAAAAAATAACTGAAGAATATAGAAGGAAGGAAGAGAGAAAACCATTGTCAAACTTTAGTATGGTTTAAAGTGTTAATAATTTTTAACTACAGTGGGGTTACTTTGACCACATTTCATTATCAATTTTCACACATTAAAGTGTGCCAGCCTATTTTGTTCTGAACTGGTGGAGTAAAAGGAAGGGAGGGAAGTGGAGAAAACCTCAATTCCTTCAAAATACCCCTTCTTGGATAGTTCTGTATGTATGGAGGACCCCCAGTCAACTAACACGCGCCATCTTTTTCTCCTCTTCTATGCCCTGCCTTCTCACCATTTCTCTTCTTCCACTTAAACCTACTGGGGACCCACTTCTAGCAAGGAAGAGGCTGTGTGTGAATGCTTCCTGATGATTTCATTTTCCATATGTCATGAGTCAGGAGGCAGCTGGGAGCAGGGCAGCTCAAACCTGAGCAGTCCTGGTTCATTAGCTTTCCAGCTGCCTCCTCCCTCTCCGCGCCACCCTACCCATCCCCTGCCCTGTCATGCCCTCTGTTGGATTTCATTCCACTGATTGTCTTTGTTAATTTGTAGATCTCACTCAGAACCATACCATCTTCTACACTTATTAAAGGTTTCTCTGCTGGGACTGATCATGTCAGAAATCATTAGTCAAGTTTTCATCCCCCTAGGGGTATCTCCTCAATGGCTGACCTTGTAGTGGTCAGGAAGGGGGGGCACCGCTAAAGGGACATTTATCAGTGTCGGGGGTGGGGAGGATATTTTTGGCTGATGGGATGACTGGAGGAGGGGGCGTCAGCATCTAGTTGGGGGAACCACGAATGCTAAACTTCTTGCAAAGTCAGTCCTGCACAACAAAGAATTTTTCTCCCCAAGAGGCCCATTGAAAAACACTGCAAAGTGCAGTGAGCAGGAGGGACCTTTGGCTTCGATTGCTCCCCTTTACGAGGCTTCCACTCTAGACATGGAGGTGGGAGAAAGGGGGTTCTACCCTCTGCCCGAAGGTGTTTAGGGTACTCCTGGCTAATTTTGTTTCATCTCCAGGCCTTTGGGGCCTCACACAATGCCAGGCACACAGTAGACCCTCCATCATGCAACGTTGATATGAGTTTTCGTGCCATATTCTAACCACAGCATGTATCCTCGCTTCTGTAAAATGTTAATTGAGTGGCTACTGTATCATGAGGGTCCAGTGAGGAAGATAGAAACCATCCTAGGTATTTTAACAGAGAGGGTTTAGTATAAGGAATTGGATGTTCAGGTTATGGAGGTTAGAAAAGCAAGAGCCAAACAATGAGATAGCCCAGATATACTAAGTCGGGGAGGCAGATACTGCCCCTATAGTCTGGAGAATGAAGGAAAGACCGCATGCTTATCAAAGCCTAGAATCTGGGAGGAGGGGCCCTTGGATATGGGGATCTCTGATAAGCGGACACCCCTGGTTTGTGCTAGTACCTCAGGAAGGGCACAATAGGCTGATTCTGGGAGTGCTGAAAGCAAGCGGACACTGGAACCGCTTGCCAAAGGAGGGACTGGGGAAGGCGGAGTGGAGGTGGTGAGGGTGGACGGAGGGGTAGGACATGGGGAGGTTGAAGGCCTTGTTTTGCTGGGAACGTGCTCAAAGGGATGGGATGCCAACTGGAAGAAAGAGCAAGCCCCTTCTCCTTCCTCCAGGCTTCATGTCGCCCCCTATGGACAGAACCATAAGGAAGTCTAGGTGGCAAAGGAGAGATGTAGTTTCCAGATGCAGCACCAGCAGCACAAAGCAGAGTAACGAAGGGCAGATTTAGAGCTGGGAGACAAGAGCCGAAGAGTAGCAAAGCTTTCATGGACCAGATTTCATGTTAGGTCTTGGAAACCCAGAGATGAGCAAGATGAATACAGCCCAGGCTGTCAGAGTTTCCACGAGTCCCGGGCTCACAGTCTGGGGACATCACGTGAATAGTGACAGATGCAGCTCCTTCATGATCATAATATGTATTTTAAAGAGCACAAGGAGGGCACATAGTCTGGGACATGAACTTGTTTGGGGCTGAGACCCTTCTCCTGAGGAGGAGACATTTACGGTGTAGCCTGACAGGTGAGGAGGACTTAGCAAAGTTCAAGGGAGGGGCAGAGGAGGCAGCGTGTGCAAAGGCTGGGAGGGGAGGACCTTGGAGCATTTGGGGAGCTGAAAGGAATAGGGCACCTGCCTGTTGTTGGGGGCTCCAATCACGCCTCTTCTCAGGGTCTCCCTTTCAGCTCCAGGACACACACTAAGCCCTGCCCCCTGAACTCAAACTTGGTCTCCTCTAGCACTTAGTTCTGTAGCAATTCGTGCTGCTTCCTGGGTGGCCATTTTCTATATTCTGTGTGGTCCTTGTGTCCATGAGTAACTTTCTGTGTGTAACTCACCGCTCCTCCCGATTCACCTTCTCTCTGCTGAAGTCAGAGCAGTTCCTCAATAGGTGATTGATTTAACCTCACTTGTAATAAAAATCGCAAATGAAACTACCTTTGAGACATCATTTCTCATCTCTCAAGTTGAAAGATATGTAGAAAATGACAGCCCGCCCGCAGAGAGGGTGCCCATGTGAAGAAGCAGGCATTCTTACTCAGTGGTGTGGTGGGTACGTCCACACAAGCTTTACAGGGGGTTTGACAAAATGCATCAAAGGGCTTTCCTATGTGCACAGCCCCATATGCTGCAGTTTCACTTCTAGGAATCTATTCTAAGAAACTCATTACAAGGGCACTTAGAAATACAGTTCTGAAGATGGTCAGCGGCAACTTTTTATAACACTGAACTAGCTAAGGATTTAACAGTTGGAACTGGGCATACAAAATGTGGCGTACATACATAATGGCTTTTGTTGGAGCCTTCCAAATGATGTGATAAAAGAACATGGTATGCATATGTACATGAGCATGGTGTGTATATGTATATGACATGTATACACACACAGAAGACATGCACACAACATGCATATGCTCACACATAAACATGATATGCATAGTAATATGTGTATGATGTGCATAGGGGTATATGTATGACATGTATGCATATGCACATGTATATGTATATGATAGTGTGTGTATACGCATGTGTATGTGTATACCTATATGTGTGTATGTTTTTGTATATGTATGTGTATTTGTGTGTGTGTGTGTGTACCTATATATGTATATGTATAGCACCTGGGAGGTAAATGCCAGAGTAGGGAGGGTGAATATTTTTTTTTTTAGATTTTTATTAAAAATATAGCTAACATACAATATTATATGACGTTCAGGGGTACATGATAGTTGTTCAACAGTTATATACATAAAATAAGTCCAGCAACTGTCTGACACCATACTGTGCTGTCACAATATTACTGACAGTACATTACGTCCCCATGATTATTTGTTTTATACCTGCAAATTTGACCTCTCATTCCCCTTAGCTTTCCCCCCTCCCTTTTAAAATTTTCAATTACAGTGGACATTCAATATTTTATATTAATTTCAGGGATACAGCAGAGTGGTTAGACATGGCACTATACACAGTTATGACCATATTATTAACTATATTCCCTATGCTTTACATCCCTGTGACTATATTTTTTTCTTGAGGGCAGTGTCACTGGCCCTCATATGTGGGACCCGAACCGGGGCCGCTGGTGTCCCAAGCCAGCACTTAACCACCACGTCACTCTGCCGGCCCTCCCTGTGACTATTTTGTAACAACCAAATTGTACTTCTTCATCCCTTCACCTTTTACACCCTGCTCCCTACCCCTTCCTATCTATCACCCCAACAAATCTGGTACCCATCTGACACCATAGTTATTACAATATTATTGACTATATCCCATATGCTATACTCCAATCCCCATGACTACTTTATAACAACCAATTTATGCTTTTTAATCCCTTCGCCTTTTTCACACACACTCCCAGCCCCCCTCCCATCTGGCAACTATCAAAATGTTTTCTCTATATGAGTTTGTTTCTGCTTTGTTTGTTTATTTTGTTCTTTAGATTCCACATATAAGCAGATTCACATTGCAGCTGTCTTTCTCTGTCTGACACTCCATTCAGTGCAATACCCTCCAGGTCCATCCATGCCACCGCAGATGGCAAGAACCCATTCCCTTCCATGGCCGAGCAATATTCCAGTGTATGTATGTACCACCCCCTCTT
Source organism: Aselliscus stoliczkanus (assembly GCA_033961575.1). NCBI lineage: Eukaryota > Metazoa > Chordata > Mammalia > Chiroptera > Hipposideridae > Aselliscus > Aselliscus stoliczkanus. The sequence goes on from CM066736.1 coordinate 12,585,231, forward strand.
TATCCATTCTTTCATCAGTGGACACCCGGGCTGCCCCCACATCTCGGCCATTGTAAACACTGCTGCAGTGAACATAGGAATGCACACGTTCCCTTGAAGTACTGTTTTGAAACGCAAAACAGTTTCTTCATATAAATACCCAGGAGTGGGATTACTGGGTCCTTCTTTGTTTCTTGTTATGCCTTTGTTTTAAAGTCCATTTTGTCTGGTATAAATATGGCTACCCCAGCTTTTTTTGTTTGTTTGTTTACACTTTTATGAAATATATTTTTCCATCTCTCTACTTTGCATCTGTGTCTTTCAATCGGAAGTGATTCTCTTGTAGGCAGCATATGTCAACGTTCTGGTTGTTTATCCACTCATCCTTCCTTGTCTTTTGATTGGAGCGTTTTATCCATTTACATCAAAAGTAATTGTTGATAGATATGTAACTATTGACATTTTAGTATTCATAATTTTGATTCCCCCTCCCTCCCATCTTAAAGAAGTCCCTCTAACAGTCCTTGTAATACTGGTTTGGTGGTGATGAACTCCTTTGAGTTTTGGATTCTGTGGGTGACTTGTTGCTCTGGTGACACCCAACTGTCTAGCTCCATCTCTTAATCGCTGTGTGACCTTATACAGGCAACTTAAGCTTTTGACCTCAGTTTCTATGTCTAGGATACGGGAATACTAATGGGTCTTTATAGAGCTGTTGGTGGGAGTAAATGAAGCACATGTTGTAAATCTGAGAATGGTGCCTGAGAAAGAAAGGCTTGATGTGTGAGAGAGGGAGAGGGAGAAAAAGAAGAGGGGAGGAGGGGGAGGGGAAGAAGGAGGAAGAAGAGGAAGAGGGAGGGGGAGGGGAGGGAGGGAAGAGGAGGAGGGGAGGTAGGGCGGGAGGAGAAGGAGGAGGGGAGGGAGGGAGAAAGGAAGGAGATGGCAGCAGGCCTTGTGGAAATGTCCCCAGTGGCCTTGTGGCATACTTGCTGGAGAGAGCATAGATACGCGGGTGATATGGTTAGGAGCGTGAAGTCCAGCAAGAGTCTTTCCAGTGACCCCCGAGTGCCATGGTCCCTGGCTCCTAATGGGACTTGGGGATTAGGAGGGAGAGAGATGGCAATTCTGCAAGGCTTCCCCTGGGCTGGATACAGGTATTACAGCAAAGGACTTGAGGACTAGATGAGGCCTGTCCCATCCCAGGGCTCAGCCAGTGCCGAGGGGGCAATGTGGCAGAGGTTACATCTCAGTGGCGACCAGGAGAGGACACGCATAGAGGAAATGGCAGACCTGGCTGTCCCTCCATACTGATGGCATGGGGACATTTGCATCCTCCCCACCCCCACCCCTGGAACTTGACACCTTCCCCACTGAGAGGCAAGGAGTGAGAAAAATCCAAAATCTGATTTGGTTTAACCTGGAATCAATGCGGAAAAATAAAAAATCACTAACATGATTGAGTTTAGCTGGAAGTGACAAGATTACATGTTCTGCTTCAGAGAGTTTGGGGGGCTCAGGACAGAAATTAAGTTCAGTGGCAGAACCCACGCACAGAAGCTAACATGTTTTCAGCCCTGAGATGGTGCTTAGAAATTCATAGTCACTATATTGGCAAAGGGCTTGGCCCGAGCTAAGGGCTCCACCAATGGGAACTAAATACATAAATAATATATTTTTTAAATCTGCTTCTGCTCCCGGAAATGGCCAACGTTTCCAGTTGATGTAAGGGACAGGGTGGAGGCTGAGATCAGCCCACCTCAGCTGTCTCCTGACTTTCTTCTGATTAGTCCCCTTGCTGGGCAACACCTCCTCCTTGCCCGGTCTTGGGAGCAGAGTACAGAAAAGGCAGTGGACTCTGAGCGCCTGCCATCCCATAAATACTTCCAGTGGGAAGAGAGATTTATGGCGTTATAAATGTCAGTGGCAGGCCCAGTTTGCGTTAAGAGCCTTATTAGTTACATTGCTGTAAAATCCAGATCTCCACGCTGTTTAACAGCTACAGTTCTGCGCAGCAGCACTAATTCAATAAATGGAGGCCCCTTGACATAAATCTCGAAGTCCCTGGAACCTGATTAGGAAATGCCTCCTGATAGGTTAGAGATGGACGGATGGCGGCAGGCCAACAAGTCTCCAGTGGGAGCATCTCGCGACAGAGCTGTCTCCCGAGTCTGTCACTGTGGGTCATGTCCTAGCTGTAATCCCAGTGGGCTCAGCCTTGACCTTGGACATGGAAGCACTGAGAGGGATTGCTCACAACCCATGGGAGGTGAACTTAGAGCCCCCATTCATCCCTACAGTGCCTTTGTGAAAATTAGAAAACAGTGTCCCCTACAAGTGGCTGCAGCATGGTTTGGTGGGAGAACGACACTTTTGTGAACCTAGGTCTTTTGCTCCATAGCGTCTCCTCTTCCTGTCTCCCTCCCTCCCTCCCAAGTGGATTCTATATGGGCTTTGTACACACAGCCCACAAACTGGCTGCCCTCAGCCTAGAAATAGCGCATATATGTGTTTTAACTTGGGCTGTAAAATGTGCAATGTTTAAAATTCTGGAGATATCACACGAACATGCAGACGATGAGTTTCTTTTTTTGTTGAAAATGAAAGGGCACACTGCCAACATTTGACTTGTATGTACGTCTGTGGCACAGTGGGCAGATGCAGCGAGGTGGCCGTGTCTTTTCTGGGGGGCTCTCAGTTCCTGCCTCGGACTTTTGTGCAGGCTCCTTGATGAGTTTGAGTCAGAAGCCTTTGCAATTTTAGCGTTTCACTCCTTTTGGATACATGCTGTTCTGACAGGCCATCTCTCGCTGGTGACCCCACCTTCATGCCAGAGAAACCCAGCTCCTATGTGTTCCTTTTGCCCATTTCCTTTGTTGGAAGTGGGGGAGGGAGTGAGGGGGGGCCAGAGAAGGGGAGAAAGATGGTGTGTTAGTCAGCTAGGGCTGCGAACGAAATACCATAGACTGGTGGGTTTAAACAAAAGAAATGTATTTTCTCACAGTTCTGGAGGCTGCAGAGTCCAAGATCAAGGCTCTGGCAAGATTTGTTTCCTGGGGAGAGCTCTCGTCTTGGCTTGCGGACAGCTGCCTTCTTCTGTGCCTCTTCTTATAAGAGCGTCATCTCTATGGGGTTAGGGCCCGACCCTTATGAACTCACTTGACCATCATCTTCTTAGAGGCCCATCTTTAAACACAGTCACACTGGGGATCAGAGCCTCATCATGTGAATGGTGGTGGAACACATATTCAGTCCATAACAGACGGACTGCCTGTTTTGGTTCCTATTGCAAACCAAGGTCTAGTGCCTTTCAGAAGGTTCCTGCGGTCCAGGGAATTCCTTGCCAGTGGCTTCTGTAAGAATCCTGATATCCTTCTTTATAACAAACCCCCTTTGTGCCTAAGCTGTCTTCTGTGGGTTCCTGTTACTTGGTGGGTGCCTGCTACCAAGGGTACCAGCAAGAACTATGAACGGCTGGTCCTAACGCCTGGAGCTGATGAGTCTAGGAGTCAGCTGGCTTCTGCCACTTAATTGTTCCCTACCCATAAGCAAGTGACAGACTCTGGGGTCCTCCGTTGCCTCTGTAAAGTGGGGATGAAATACTACCTATTAGGCTGGGTCAGGGGTCGGCAAACTGCGGCTCTTGAGCCACATGTGGTTCTTTGGGTATATTCCATCTCAAAAGTTTGCCGACCCCTGGAAGAGCCAATCCTGTCCCTCACAACAATTTAAAAATTATTCAAGAGCCATAAATATATTTTTACATAATCACCATTATGTGAATAGTATCCTTTAAAAATTGTATAAATGAAACTATGATAGTTTTATTTTCATTTTCAATTTTGCTTCAGAGCCATATTCTCCCGATCCGCAGTTTGCTGACCCCTGGGCTGGGTTATTGTAAGGATTTAACAGCACAATGTATGTAAAGTCTCAGAGAATGCCTAGTACGTAGTAAGTGCTAAAGCGATGATTGTTTTAATAATCATGAGTTATTGTTGTTATTATTATTCAGTGGACCAGGTGAGCCAGCTCATTTCCAAGGTTTCTTCCAGTTCTGACGTTCTCATCCTGAGTTTTACCTGAGCGGCTACCATGCTCCTGAAATTGTAGCTAACATTTGTGCAAAAGCGTTTTCTCTGGTCTGGAGGAGTCCAGGCCTTTTGTCATCTTCTTAAAAGGGTCTGTGACACCCCCCCCCCCCCAAACAGTCTCGGATCAGGCGTCTACAATGTAAGGATTCCACATATTTCAAGGTGACCCTGAGAAAGTAGAAGTTGATTCTCCTGATGTTTAGATCCATCCTGAGGCAGATTTCAGTTTAAAGCCTCAAGTAACTTCCTGAAAGGCTCAGCAATCTAGGCCCACAATCAACTTGATCAAAACCATCTGGCAGGGATGTGGCTCTCTCCCAGCAGCGTTTAACCCACTGGGAAATAGCATTTTGGTGGGAGCAGCAAGAACTGCGGTGTCCTTGTGAAAGGTCAACTTGCTACGTGAAAGAGTCTCTATGGTGTGAGCGAGTGAGTGTGGTGACTGGAACATTCTGGAATCGGGTCACAGGCTTCACCTCTTGTCAAGGTCTACATTGGATTTCAGGGACATTTGTTGAAACCCTAACCCTGAAAATTGTGGACAAGGAGTGTCATGGCCCAGCACTATCTTCTGAATGGGCCGGTAACACCACTCCACAAAAGCCTTTGGTGGCAACCTCGTGTTGAAAGCCATATTTCTCAAACTGGAGCAGCTGTAGTTCTGGTTTAATTGACTTTTTTTTTTTTTAGCTGAGCCATCCTGCCACCTGTTGGCAGCTCAATGGCAACTCAGCTCGGGCTGGCATCGAACTGCCGTTGCTCAGAGCTCAGCCCGCACAAGAGCGAGCTCTTAACCAGCTGAGCCACTCGGCCGGCTCTTGTAGTTCTGAAGATGGGTGACAATGAACCAGGGGAGACAGAAAGCCGCAGGGTAAACAGGAAGAACTTCCTGGAACTAACAACTGTCAGAATTTTGTGGGAGGGGAGAAATTTTTAGACGTTGAAACAACTAATGAAATGACACACACGCATAGATACAAGGGAAGCCAGGAACTGTTGGGGAAAATTTGCAGTTGGGGGCATGGCTCGGAGCTTCAGAATGCACAGTTACTGAATTCTCTGCTGTTTTGTAGATACTTTGGTGAAAAAAATTGCAGATGGTCTCAACTTCAGAGCGAAGCCTTTATACTTCTTAGCGTAGCCTAGAAGGCTCTTCACAATTTGACCCAAATTGCATGAAGCAAGATGACTCCAAGCAGCCTTAGGCTTATAATCTACTAGCTGAGCCACACAACAAAAGGGACCATCATTCCACAGAGGGTTGGTAGACATTAAGTCTCACGGTGGATGCGCTCTGATGTTTATTAGGTCGCGTGCACATCCCAGAACAATTACTGCGATTTTTTTTTTTTTAAAGATTTTATTGGGGAATTAGGGGAGGGAAACAGCGTTGGGGAACCGGGGAAGGGGAGCAGACAAGTTGCTGTTCTTTTGTTCTTCAGTCTAGTTGTAGAGGACATCACTTCACTGGCTCATTTTGGTATCATCATTGCTCTTTTCCCGGATGAGGCAGATTGGTCGCCGGCCTCTGGATGGTCACTCACCAAGGCTATTGGCAGCTCACTCAGGCTGCCCACCACTCACGCTGGCTGCCGGCCACTCACTGTAGCCTATGGCAGCCCACTGCAGCAGGGGCTGCAGCTATGCCGTCCCTGGGGACTCACAGCAGCCCAGCTCCAGGTGGAGCTGTTGTTCACCATCTTAGCTGTAGAGGACAGTGTCACTGGCCCTCATATGTGGGATCCGAACGGGGCTGCTGGCATCCAAGCCAGCTCTTAACCAATGCGCTACTCGGCTGGCCCCAATTATTGTGATTTTGATTGGCCAAGCATGTGTCTGGGGTGGGAGTGGCCATCAGCTCCATCTACACCTCAAGGGCTGACAATGCAGGGACTTGTCCCTGAAAGAAAATCAGGGTACTGTTATTGGAAGAGGGTGCGAATGCTGGGCTGGCCAACCCCCAATGAGGCCAAACCTCATTTATCATAAGAGTTCTGTTTGATCCCAAAGCCCACACTGTCCTTCGCTACACCCTTCTAATCCCTTTTATAGAGGCAGGAGCTGAGGTCAGAGAAGGGCAGGGCGTTCCTGAAAGTCACCCATTCCATTAGCAGCAGGGGTGAGTTTGGGACTTGGATGTCAAGATGTTCCATCAAGGCGACACTCTAGGTTGTACAGGAGACCGGGGAGCTATTAATTTGCTTGGCAAGCATGGAGAATGGTTATGGTGCATGGTGTCATAATTCCGTTTATTACCTTGCAGATGTTAAGAATAACAGGAGGATAAATAGCCATGAAAACTGATTGGATAGCTAATGCCGGGCAGCAGCCTTCAACCAAAAAATTGGGGCTGCTAATGTACCTTTGCAGGTGGGCTGTGAGGATGTCTTCTAGGTGAGCAGATGAGATGCTCCAGAAACATCTCTGGGCCTGGCTCAGCACCACCTCTTCTGTGGATAACCTCCTGTCCTTGTTGATCTAATGTGGCTTCCCTGGAAGGACACAGCTTCCCCTGGAGTCGTCCCAAGTGGTGGCTGTTTTGCTTGCACACACTCCATCCCCTTAGAATCCTATTGGAGGAAAGGCAGGTATCAGATGGGTCCTTTCTCTGCCACTTCCCGGCCCTGCTTCCCTCTCGCCCAGCTCTGAATTTCCTGTCATCTCTTCATCACTCACTTTGTTGTGATCACCTGCCCTATTCTCACTCCCCATCACTTCACAATAATTTAACAGCATCCTCACCCTCAGCACTTGGATGTCTAACAAGCAATTCAAATTTACTATGTCCAAAACTTAGTTCCTGATTTTTATCCTCCACCCACCTCATAACTACTCTTCCCAAAATGTAACCTGTCTCAGCTAATGGCAGCCCCATCCTTACAGAAGCCCAGAGTCCTCTCCTCCTCTCACATCCTATTGTTTCCGTCTTGCTGCAGTGGAATACTACACAGCAATGAAAAAGAACAAGCTATGAATACTTGTAACGACACAATGAATCTCAGAGACATAATGACAAGCAGAAGAAGCCAGATGCAAAAGGGTTCCATCTATATGAGTCACATTGTCCTTTTCTAGCTGTACAATCATTTTGGTTGGAGAAACTCCTGGAAATGGAGTTACTGGGAACCAGTGGGCATGAGCAGTTCAATTTTTGATAACTGGGGTTCTTAAAAAATTGCTCCTATGCTTTGTACTTTCCTTACATATTGGTATTATTATTATATATTCTTTTTACAGATGAGGAAACTGAGGCTGAGAGAGGTTGAATCACTTGTTCCAAGTCATGCATTTGGAAAATGGCTAAGTTAGGATATAAATCCTGTTTCTCTTTGTGTTTAGATAATGAATGTACATCATTTATTACTCTACTTGGTACCGAGTCAGTGTTGACTAAATATTGTTATTACTTGGGTTTTTTCAGGGTATGTTATGAGAATAGTATCGTGTATGAGGAAATCAATAGATATTTATTAAGTACCTACTGACCACATGTAGGGCATGATGCTTGGGGTGCAGCCATGAATAAGTCAGATATGGGCCCTGCCATCCGGACCTTATAGTCCATCAGAGAAGACAGATTTTGGCCGAATAACCCAAATGTGATGAGTATATGGGTGAGAAATGCCAATCGAGGGGACTTTTGGGGGTAGGGAGCCTCGTGGCCGCTTGTTCCTGGTTGGTGAGGCAAGCTTGGCCCTGCCCCCTCGCTTGTGGCACTCTTCAAACACCCACGCTAAGTAGAGCAGTTCTGAGAAATGATTTGTCAGTATCAGGCCTTGGGGGCCTTTACTAGGGTCTAAATCAATTTCAGAAGCTGAAGAGCCAGCCCTGAGTTTAGTGTGGATTTTTACAGGTCAGTGAGGCTGAACAGCAGCTCCCCAGCCGGTGATAAATGTGTCGAGATCTCTCTCTGGCTCTGCCAAGGCCACTGTCAACTCAGTGTCTTCATTTTCCCGGACTGTTATGGAGAGGCTGGAAATAGTCCTCAGGCTAGAATCCTATTCCCCACCAGGGACCCTTAGGAGAGCTTTGGGGTGGGCTCCGCATCCGTTCCTGGCGGGGGTCCTGGGTGATCTGGGGCAGCCCCTCTCCCGGGACGTGGCTGAGACAGGAGGAGATGAGGGTGAGCCCCTAAGAGGAGGGCCATCTATTACCATCTCCACATCTCTGTGCCAGGAATTGTGCCGGCACCAATAAATATCTGCTGAAGGACCAAATTAGCAAAGGAAAGGTGCCTTACAGAAAAAGCAGAGACAAGATGGATGAATGTATGATGATCCATAATGTTTCCCTCATCCTTCCTTCTTTGGGGATGGTTTCTGGCACTGCTCATTTAGTGTCATTCCCTGTCTCCCCGCCCCACTCCAATGCAGAATATGCTAATCAGTGGATGAAGAACCATAGGAGAGATGGTGGGATTTGTATTTGTACAGACGCAGACTTGTCAGAGAGAAAAAGAGAACAAAGCTCTATGAGAGGAAGAGGATATGTGAGACACCCATGGGAAGCGGGGTTTGGAGGTTTGGGGGTCACGCTGAGGAAAAGGGGACCCTTAAAGAAGAGTTGTGGCATATTATCATTTGGTAGATTCCTCCTTAATGCTGACTAAGAGATGCCAAATGACGAGAGGCATGCTTTGGGTTGCTGAGCTGAGTTTCTTTAAATTCTAGACATGGCCACATGGGAACCTGAGTTTGACTAGGGTTATGTGGGTACTCTCAGATCCTTCCTGGCTTCTGTTAATGGCTGGCCTTGACCGTGCTGAGATCCCCTGTAATTGTTGGGGGTCTGGACCCGTTTGCGCAACAATACAAACAGCTGACAAATAATAAGAGCTTACGAAGTACCAGGCACCTCCTAGCCTTCAGGTTCACGCCACTATTTTGAGGTAGACAGCATTATTATTCCCATTGTACAGATGGAGAAGCTGATGAAAGAGAGGTTCAGCATCCTGCCCAAGGTCACAGAAATAGCAGATGACAGAAGTGGGCTGTGCCTCTCGGGAGTGCCATCCTGCAACCAGACCTTTCCACCTCTCTTCTAAGCGGCGGCCTGGCTGCTTGCTTCCCCCAGGGCGGTGGAAGTTCAGTATTCTGTTGTGAAGCAAGAAGACCAATTCTCTGTCCTTCCTGCACTTAATTTGAGGTGTCACATCGCTATTTCTTAGAGCCCCTTTTCTCCCCTGGGCCCCGCTACCCCTACATACCTATCCCATCAGTTGGGCCATTCTGTATTCTACCTGTCGCATGTCACCTGGACCTCCTATTTCCCTTTGCCCTCCTGATGTGGTTGTTAGGTCCCCTTATTCTTTTATGATAAAATTTCTCTTAGGATCCAAGCCACCCCTCCTTACAATTGGGCTTCCATTGCTGCTCCCCCTTGTCCATTTCTGTCTCCGGTAATGTTTGAACATATATAAATCCCAGGTACGGATAGGATTCAATGGTTGGGTTTTTTTGTTTTTGTTTTTGTTTTTTTATCTCAGTCTTGTATTTCAGTTGGATGTAAGTAAATGGTTGGGGGGGAAAGGAGTTTTACTCATCTCCACAGGGGAAAGTCTGTAAAACCCAGCTTGACCCTGCTGGGTTCCCCCTTGTGCCCAGACCCACAGGGCACACTTTCTAAAGCTTCATTAGTACCGTTTAGATGACACCACTCCTTAGTCAGACTCAGGCCTCCTTTTTATAAAAGAAAACAAAAAAAAAATTATAGTGGCATCTTTTACTATCCCAAAATGAATTTCACAGATAATAGAATCTATATATACACATACCTTCAAAAAAATCAATATAATGTCCTACCAGGATTATAACAGAATAAAGTGAAAGCAGTCTATAATAAGATAACATGTATTTCAATATGTAAATGCTTGGGTGTGACGCAACTATAAAACATAATGATATAGCCAGATAATTGCTTCCATATATAATCACTGCGACTGTCGCAGCTATGAAGATAAAGTTGCAGAGATGTGTCACCTACTAAAAAATACCACGTACAGCGCTGCCGACAAGGACCCGATTTTCTGAAACAATGTACAACTTTTGGTAAGGTTCTGAACAAAGAACGACCTTTGCTCAATTTACCCACTTGTTGTATTCCGTTACAATTCAGTGTATACTGAAACCATGCAGAAAATAACTTTTTGTTGGTCTGTACAAAGGAGTTAGAGTTAAGCCCGATGATTATGACAAATTTATTTCTCAAGGACGGAAGCGTCTAGCAGGACATTTAAGTGAACGCTAGCATGCCCCCAGGCATAGCAGCAATGAGAAAGAGCCCCCCCCCTGCCAGATCCGTCCCCAGGGGGCAGCACCAACCCCACTGAGAGCTTTGGCTTCCGGACAAAGGGTGCTTTGGGGTGCAAGGGCTTTTGGGGGACTTCATTGTGGGAACTGTTTAGCTAGATATTACATTTCTCCTTATCCAGTGTTTTCAGTAGGAGGTTTGTTTGTTTGTTTGTGGTTTTGCTATTGTTTTTAAGGTGAAAGGCATTTCTCTGGGTGAGAAGAACTTTTGTTTTGGTGGAGTCCACTGTGGGGGCTGAGATTTATTACTCCAAGCAAGGAAAGACACAAAAGTAAAAGATCTGTCTAAAGGACTAGTTATTTACTTAACACACATTTAATCATGGTGGCAGCAATGGCTGCCTTTCTTTTTACATTTTTTATTTTATTTTATTTTTATTTTTTATTTTTTTTAGCTGAGCCGTCCTGGTTGGCAGCTCAGCTCGGGCTGGGCATCAAACTGCTGTTGCCCAGAGCTCAGCTCGCACTCTTGAGCGAGCTCTTAACCAGCAGAGCCACTTGGCCGGCCCCTTTACATTTTGATTGAGTTATAATGGACATGTAACACTGTGTATGTTCTGGGTATACAGTGTGTTGCGTTGATACATTTGTGTATGACCCCTGACCCTGCTCTGCCTTATTGTTTTCCCATAGCATGTCTTGCCTTCTAAAGGGCTAGATAATATACTTATTTATCAGGACTGTGGTTTGTCGTCTTCCTAGGATGTAAGCAACTTAGGGGCAGGATTCTTTCATTTTTTTGCTTATTGATATGCCTCACGTGCCTACAATGGTGCCTAGCACGTAGTAGATGCTCCATAAATATTTATTGGATAAGGGGAAGCTGGTTAGCTCAGGTGGTTACAGCGCAGGCTCATAACACCGAGGTTGCCGGTTCCATCCCCACATGGGCCACAGAGCTGTGCCCTCCACAACTAGATTGAAGACAACTAATTGACTTGGAACTGATGGGTCCTGGAAAAACACACTGTTCTCCAATAAAATTTGCAAAAAAAAAAATTATTGGATGAATAAGTGAATTTCATGTAAATTCATGTAACTCACCCTCCTGGTGAAGCTTTTATTATTCCCATTGTACAGTTGAGGGAACCGAGGCTCAGGCTATCAAGGGGCCTGCCTGAGTCCCACAGTGAGCGACCCAGCAGCCTTTGAGCTCTCTGGTTTCCTGACTCCTACATCTTCCTCGTTTGATTGTGGCAGCTTATTGAAGTGGTTAAGAGCATGGGTGCTGGGGCCAAACTGCTAAAGTTCAAATCCTGGGTCAGACTGTTCTGAGCTGTGTGATAAGTGCTTTGCATGACTTATAGGATCTCTCTCTAAGCCTGTTTCCACACCTGTAAAAAATAAAACAAAACAAAAAGACTAACCGATTAAACATAATGTGATCATAAACGCAGAAGTCACATTAACTCCTTCCTATCCCTTAGTTCAACATCAAATACAAGGTCAGGTCTTGACGGTTCTACCTTCAAAACATGCCAGGAAACCTCTCAAATCTGGTCCATTCTCTCCCTCTTCGTCTTGATCATCGTAGTCCAAGCCATGCACATCTCTTGTTTGGACAATTGCAGTAGCCTCCTAATGGGTCTCAGCTTCTACCCCTTGCCTAGGAATCATCCTCTACATGCAGCCAGGGTCATCTTCTACGTAAACCAGATCACGTTACTCTAGTGCTTAAAACCATTACCTTCTTATCAGCTTGAGATCAAAACGTGGCCTCCTTACCTGCCTTGCACAGCACTGCGTGGCCTGGACGCTGCCTCCCTCCCCAGCCTCACTGCTTTTTCCCTCCCTCACTACACACCAGTGTCTCTGGCCTCTGTCACTGCCTAGGATGCATGAGGCTTTTCTGCCACAGGTCCTTTGCACGTGTAGCTCCCTCTGCCTGGAATGCTCCTTCCTTGCCATTTATATCTTGGCTCAAATGCAGTCTCCTCAGAGGATGACTGCAACACAGTAAGGCTTGGTGATGGTGATGGTGGTGTTGGTGGGCAGGAGATGGAACTGCCCCCCTCCCCTTCCTTGGCCACTTATCCTGTAGCTCAGGTCCACCTTGTGTCTCTCTGCCATGTGTAGAGTCCCATTCATCTGGGGCATCAGACCTTGGCCAGGTGACAGACTTGGCTCCATGTCTGCCTACAGGTGAAGCTGCTCCAAACTGCTCCCCACTTTTCCCCCAGGGGTTTGTCTTGTTTTGCCGATGTCCTGCTCAGCAGTTGTCGTTCAATACGCATTTAATCAGAAGGCAGTTGAACGTGGCACTTTCCCTTTCCTTAAGTTCAGTGCATAGGACAGGTAAGATGGAGTTTGGTGCCCCTCAGGTTCAAGGGTAGGGGGTCACCTGGGGTAAAGGGTCACCAGTGACCTAATGGAACCCAGCAGCCACCACTAGATTCTGCTGTGGGGTCAGCTCACCCAAACCAAGAAAGCCTCCCCTGCTGCTCCTTTTCCAGCCATTTCCCCAGATGTACCCTGGTCCTTAGCTCCTTGGCGTTCAATGCTGTGTGTGCTGCCTGGGAGGCTTCTCCTTCCAGCCACTGGAAAATGTCCTCACAGGCTCCAAGGCTCTGCTTAAAAGCCACCTCCTCCTGGAAGCCTTCCAGGCCTGCGACTGCATTTCTAATATGCACCTCTGTAGTTCTTTCTACATGACTTTGTTATTATGGCATTTAATCTCATGACTTTGTAGGTTGTTTTCAGTCAGTGACGCAGTCCTTTCAGTTATTGCTTTATCAGCATTATAGTGAGCACTTGTTATGTGCCAGGCAATTTTTAGAAGAGTGTTTTTGGAGAACCACCTGCTTCAGAATCAACAGGAACCTTGTTAAAATGCAGAGTGCCAGGCTCCACATATGAACCCCAGGTTAGGCAGTCTGAGACCAGGGCCCAAGGATCTGCACAATAAAGATAAAGACTTGCCCTTGTAAAGGGTACAGAGTTGGCCAAGGGCACCATCCTGTCTTTGGGGTATTCACTGTCTGGTGGAGTCTCTGCCTTTCTCGCTGAATCTGAACTACTCAAGAGCAGGCACTGCCATGTATTCAGGACCTAGCCAGGGCCTGCTATAAAGGAGCAAACATGTGGAATATATAAATGCATTCATTTAAACATGTTTATGGAACATCTACTGGGTCCTGGGTATCATTCTAGACATAAAATGCAGCAGTAAGCCAAATAGACAACCTCGCTGCCCTCATGGGGCTCACAAGATCAATGAGTAAATAAAAGAATCTCTAATTTGCTTTGTCTCCCAGGTCTGAGCCTCTGGCTGTCACCTCAGGTCCTTAGCTGGCCTGACTGCTGATGTCTCTAACTGCACCACAGAACCCCACGCCCCTTCTTGCTCTGTTTGCTCCAGCCACACAAGTCTCCTTTCAGCCTCTTCTCCTTGCATGCTCCCTCCTGCCACAGGGCCTTTACACATGCAGCTCTTTTACCTGAAATGGCTCCCCCACTCTTCTTCAGGGGGATGATGTCAGTTACATATGGTAGCTCAGTCATCACCTCCTCCAAGAAGTCTTCCCTGACTCCTTCCTGGGTCGTTTACTCCTATTCCAGTCCCTCTTAGTTCCAACATCATTGCTTCTAGGCACAGGTTACAGCCACAGGTACACATTTGCATGACTCTTGGATTAAAGTATGCATCTCCTGCTAAACTAAACTCCATGAGGTCAGGGGCCAATCTGTCTTGTCCACCACTTTATCCCAGCACCTTTCTCAGTGCACGGCACAATAACTATGTGATTAATGAAGAAATGGGTGGTAGGAACCCGAACTTCTGACTTCTCTGTGCCTATAGCACACATATATGTGTGTGTATGAAAATTAAGCCATTGAAACAGTGACAGAAGGTGTGCAGAGTACAAAGGGCCTGACCTTTCTCCTCTCCCCAAGGCTGAGGGCACAATGACCAGGTACCCCATGGTAATATGACAGTATGGGTGGTAAAGGGCCCAGCATTGGGATGAGAAACAACCTAGATTCCAATCTATGTTTTGCACTTGTTGGGCAGTCATGTCATGCCTCTGAGCCTCAGTATCTTCATCTGTAAAATGTGTTGGTGATACCTACTTCGCAGGGTCATTGGACGGATCCATCCCTATTAGCATTTATGGAGCACTAACCATGTGCTCATCTCACCTTTACAATAATTCTATGAAGAAAGTGCTATTAAGAACATTACCCCCATTTTACAAATGAGGAAACTGAGGCCCAAGGTCACACAGGAAGTGAATGGTAGAGCCAGGGTTTCAGGCAGTTTCTAGAGCCTGTGTGTTTCATGGCTGCGCTGTGCTGTCAGGTGACCTCAGCATGTCCCACCTTACCCAGTGAAGCATGTAACACGGTGCCGGGCACATATAACCACTCACAAAATGGATCATCCCATCTTCTCACTGTCTTCTTGGGAGGACTTCCCTGGAGTTTATTCATGGCCCATCCCAGCCCAGGAGACAAGGTAAAAAGACTGAGTGAGGCTCAGCAGCTCCCATCAGGCTCTCGGCCCCACATTAAAGTCAATTTGAGGAACATCTTCATTACCAGCATAAAAAAGACCCTTTATGCCTGGAGATTGATGCTTGGAGCCTGGCTTTTTTCAGTTGTGTCTCCCAGGTGACCTGGAGCAAGGCTGTCTCTCCCTCCCCACCCCCCACCACCCATCAGTACTTCTGTGATCCTTTCTACTCTTTGCATCGTCTCAGCAGGTATTTATTCAGCAACTACTGCATGCACAGCGGCGTGCTAAGCATCCTGGGGATGCAGACCCGTGGGAGGTGCAGCCCTGCCCTCCAGGAGAGCGAGGGGGCGGGTCTCACAGGGTGGGCTCCGGATTCACAGAGACCTGCTGTGAGCCCCAGCTCTGTCATCGGCCAGCTAAGTGACTTCAGACGAGTGGCTTCACTGCACAAAACCTGTAAAGTAAAGGCTTGTTTTGTGTTAACATGCATGCAGCACTCAATACAAAGACTGATGGAAGGGCCGGCCGAGTGGCGCATTGGTTAAGCGCTGGTTTTGGGATGCCAGCGGCCCTGGTTCGGATCCCACATGAGGGCCAGTGACACTGCCCTCTACAGCTAACAACAGCTCCACCTGGAGCTGGGCTGTGCGAGCCCTGGTGATGGTGTGGGCTGCAGCCCCTGCTGCAGTGGGCTGCCATAGGCTGCAGTGAGTGGCCCGCAGCCAGCGTGAGCGGCTGGCAGCCAAGCGTGAGCTGCCAATAGCCGCGGTGAGCGACATCCAGAGGCCAGCGACCGATCTGCCTCATCAGGAAAGAGTGCAATGACGATACCAACAGTGAAGCAACATCCTCCGCAACTAAACTGAAGGACAAAAAGACAGCAACTTGTCTATTCCCCTTCCCCAATTCCCCAACGCTGTTCCCCTCCGCCAATTCCCCAATAAAATCTTTAAAAAAAAAAAAAAGTTGGCCGTTAGGATGCTGGTGATGGTGATGATAGCGCTGGTGAGGACGATGAAGAGGAGACGGTGATGGGTAATGATGGTGATGGTGATGGTGGTGAGTGTGATAAAGATAATAGTGAAAGTGATGGTGGTGATGATGGTGGTGATGGTGACAGTGATGGTGGTGATGGTGATGGTGGTGGTGATGATGATGCAGCAAAGACACCGAAGTAAGCCCCAATTTGTTAATAACAGATTTATGAAAAACTTACATGGGTTCAGACAGACCTGGATTCAGATTTGGGCTCCATTGTGACTTCAGCTGTGTGACCTTGGCGCCAAGCTCTTAACCTCTCTGAACTTTAGGTCCTCCCTGTATAAAATTCTCATGATTGTCCCTCCCTTGCCAGTTGTCTCACGCCCCCATGGTGATGTGAGAGAGTACCAAGCAGAGGGGCAGGTACTCTAAACTCTTTAAATGGCATTTTTTTTTTTTGTCCTTTCCTTTCCTTCCTCATAGAATCTCTCATTAAATCCCAGGGAATAGCATACTACCAAGAAAAAGATTGGGCCCTGAAAATCTGTTTGCTTGGCCTCAAAACTCTTTTCTCCAGATCAGAGAAATCTTATACTAGCTTAAGGGAAAAGCGGGGTTTGTTAAAAGCCCAGATGGCTAACTCGGGAAGCCCGTGGGGGACCAGGCAGCCTGGCCTTCCACGGCCCTGGAACCATGAGCCAGAAAAAGCCTGGAAGTAAAGCAAATGCACTCTTTCTCTCATTCTCTCCCCAGGAAGCCAGACCTGGGGAGCCTCTCCCCACGGACTCTTCCCTTGCTTCCTTGGTCACGTGGTGGAAGAGGGCACCTCCTGGCCCCTGAGTTTACGTCTCCAGTTCAATTGATGGGTCTGACTAGCTCCTTCATTTCCACCCCAAGTTCCGGGGATGGAGAACCTGATTGGTCCAGTTTTTTTTGGTTTTGTTTTGTTTTTTAAATTACAAGTTTAACATTTTAAGTTTTTTTTAGGTCAAAGCTCAGAGAACCCAGGAGTTTCTATAGCTGCCCATAATTGCCTCTTTTTTTGTTTTTAAGATTTTATTGGGGAATTGGGGAAGGGGAACATTGGGTTTTTCCAGGACCCATCAGCTCCAAGTAAAGTTGTTGTCCTTCAATCTTAGTTGTGGAGGGCACAGCTCAGCTCCAAGTCTAGTCGCCTCTTTCAATCTAGTTGTGGGGGGCACGGGCCACCGTCCCATGTGGGAATCCAACCAGAAACCTTGTTGTTAAGAGCATGTGCTCTCACCAGCTCAGTGGCAGCTCAGCTTAGAAGCAACTCATTGTCCCATGTGGGAATCGAACTGGTGACCCTGTTGTCAGAGCTTGCGCTCTAACCAACTGAGCCATTCGGCCGGCCCCTGTCTGATCCAGTTTGAGTGAGCTTTCCTCATGGTCCACCCACCATTGGCTGGGAACTTTGGAGAGGAGGGCTTCAGATAACATAAATATGGATTCCAAGGGTTGAACTGGGGTGCAAAGTGAGGGACATTTCTTTTTGAGGGCAGTGTCACTGGCCCTCATATGTGGGACCTGAACCGGGGCCACTGGCTTCCTAAGCCAGTGCTTAACCACCGCACCACTCAGCAGGCCCTAGGGACATTTTTAGAGAAGGCAGAGAAATACCATATAAGCTGCCTGCTGACATTTATTGTCCACGTCCCATGAGCCAGGCACTGTGCTAAGGGCTTCCCGTGGGTTGTCATTTAATCTCCCCACTTAGTCATCTGAATCAAGCCCTGCTTTTGTCCTCATTTCAATAATGGGGAAACTGAGGCTCAGAGCAATGCAGCAGTGCCCCAAGGTCACATGGGGGGACCTGGCACAGCCTTCCCCCAGAAGCTGCTTGCTTCTATATTGATGGGATCTTGCTCTGTGAATCTGGGAGGACAAGAGAGTCCCACCCGATGGTGAAACTCCGACTACCTGATGGTGACTGTCAGAAAGTTAAAAACACCTGAGTTTTGATCACTCGGCATTAGCTATGCTGGTCATAGCCCGTATCCCAGAACTGTGTTGAGAAATGCAATTCGTGGCATCCCAGGTGGAAAATTTCTGATTCTCTCTGACAGAGGATGCCAAGGAGAATTGGTCTCTATCCTGGTGGAAACATAAACATCAATCCTGAGAATGAAGAGGGGAAATGAGTCCTGGAAATTGATGGAAAGCTGGCTGTTTGGCATCTTGAAATTAACCAGGACTCTCCTTGTTGATGGCTTCTTGGGCTCTGTGTATGGGTTTCTGAGACACATTTTTAATCCTCTTGTCATTTCATTTGACCTGGAAACGAATATAGATTGTTAGGTGCTCAGGCTGCAGGATTTACACACAGGAAGAATTGACCTGTTGGGGGCCGGTGAGGCAGCTCACTCACCGACCACACAGTTTCATGCACTGATGATGGCCGTGTTCAGGACCTGGGCTGGCACACAGCGGGTATTCAGTACAGGTCCCTTTTCTCCATTTCCTCCCCTCCCCTCCCCTCCCCATCCTTACTCTCCTCCTCTCCCCTCCCCCATCCCCTCCACTCCCCTCTTCTCCTTCCCCTTCCCCTCTTCCCCTCCCCTCCTCCCCATCAAATCTCATCCTATGTTTGGGAAGTTATTTGTTGTTACTGCCCGCTAGCAGAGGATACTATGAATGTAACTAGTGCAAATTAACGCGAGACCATTCTAGGAAGGAGGACAGTATAATAATATATTGCACTGGGTCTGCTCCCCATGGTTTCAGTTACCCGCTGTCAGCTGTAGTCTGAAAGTATTCAGTGGAGAAGTTGAGAAACAAACAATTTGCAAGTTTTAAATCATGCGCCATTCTGAGTGGAAGAAATCGTGTGCGGTCCTGCTGTTTACTGCCTGGGGTGTGACTCACCCCTTTGCTCGGTGTATTCACCCTGTATCTGCCACCCGCCTGTGTGTCACTTAGTAGCCGTCTTGGGTATCAGATCAATTTCAGAGAGAGAGAGAGGGAGAGGCCACATTCATATCACGTTTATTACAATTTTTTGGTAATAGACAACAAAGTTTGTTGTTACAATTGTTCTGTTTTATTATTAGTATTGCCATTAATCTCTCCCTGTGACCAATTTATAAATTAAACTTGGTCATAGGTACTATGTGTAGGGAAAACATAGGATATACAGGGTTTGGTACCATCCGTGGTTTCTGGCATCCACTGGGAGCCTTTGCACGTACTCTCCGCGGATAAGGGGGTCTATTGTATGTAACACGTTAAAAGCTTGAGGAAACAGTGCCATGAAGGACGCTGCAGATCCTTGCACGTCCACGTGGCATCAGCATCCCTTGGGGGCTTGTTAGAAATGCAATCTCAGGCCCCACCTCAGACCTCGGCATCAGGAGCTACATCCTCACAAGACTCCAGGGGATTTGGGTGCTTAGTACAGTGTGAGAAGGAAACATGTCTGGGGGGGACACATGGGGCATCTGAGCCCGGGTCTCCAACCTCAAGGGCGCTCCACATTCTACACACCTGACACCAGTAAGTGTCATATAAAAAGGGGGAAGGGCCTAAATTGTTTGCTGTAGACTGTGAGGGTCGCAGAGATGCAAAGACGGGAAAAGAGTATGTAGCTTGTGAAAGCCTAGGAAGGCTTCCTGGAGGAGGCAAGCCTAAAGCTGAAAATCAGAGGACAGGGGTAGTGGGAAGAGATGGGGAGGGCCCTGTCAGTTAGAAGAGGAATATATGATAGGCTGGTCCGGTGCACACTCACAGATTTGGAGAAGGTCTCCCTGACATCAGCTTCCTTGAGAAAAGGTCTCTGCTGTGTCCCCTCCACCAGCTAGCTAGCTTGGGACCCTCCTCCACTGGCCCCTTTTGTCTCAGGGGCCCTTAAAAGCCTGTCCAGGAGCTGCTACGCTCATAGCTCCAAAGCCCCCACTTTGGCTGAGAAAGCCCTTGGGTGCCAAGATACCCCCAGTGCTGGGGTGAGAAGCCTTTTTCTATAGGTTCCTGCTGCTGCAGGCACCACGGTATGATTTCAGTCATGTTTACCATTTATTGAGCACCTGCTACATGCCGGCATTTTCCACATAGGACCTCTAATCTGCACACCGACCCTGCGGGTCTTATTTATGAATGTAGCTCATTCTTTTTTTTTTTTTTTTTTTAATATAATTGGGGAATTGGGGGAGGGGAACAGCGTTAGGGGACTGGGGAAGGGGAACAGACAAGTTGCTGTCCTTTTGTTCTTCAGTCTAGTTGCGGAGGACGTTGCTTCACTGGCCCATGTTGGTATCGTCATTGCGCTCTTCCCCGATGAGGCAGATCGGTCGCCAACATCTGGATGGTCGCTCACCGCGGCTCTTGGCAGTTCACACCAGCTGCCAGCAGCTCAGGCTGGCTGCTGGCCACTTACTGTGTATGTAGCCTATGGCAGCCCACTGCAGCAGGGGCTGCAGCCTACACCGTCATGGGGACTCACAGAAGCCCAGCTCCAGGTGCAGCTGTTGTTCACCATCTTAGCTGTAGAGGGAAGTGTCACTGGCCCTCATATGTGGAATCTGAACACGGGGCCAGCCGCTGGCGTCCCAAGCCAGCTCTTAGCCAGCGCTTCACTCGGCCGGCCCCAGCTCATTCTTTAAGCCTCCCAGACCCTCTGAGCAATGCTGAGGAAGGCGGGACCAAGCCCCTTCATTTGGGGCACCCCCCATCTGTCTCTCTTGGCAGCACTTAGGTCTTCACTCTTCAGAGCTCTCCAGGGCATTGCCCCCTTCTAACACCGTGCCAGGCTCAGCAGTGATGAGACTTGGCACTGATTGGTCTGGGTGCTTCCTATTATCTGCAACCTCATCCTGACTCCATTCTGGGTAACAGAATAGTGAGGCCAGAGACATGGTGAGTTTTTTTTTTTTGAAGCCTCCTAAAGGTCATTAATCTGCATCTGTTTATTAGGAACTGGGTCCTTGGAATCCCTTTAAATGATTATTTGCAAGAGCTGTTTTCATTAGCCTGCTGGGTTTAGGTTTCTGCTAAATCATGCCCTGGTGAGCGAGTTGGAGGGAGACTTTATTGTCAACGGGAAAATGCGTTAATCAAGGGTACTGGTGCAGACAGAGTTGGATTAAGAAGCAGGCAGCCAGGGCAGTGGTCCAGCTTCCAGAGGGGCTGAAACATGCCTGGAAATAGGGTAAGATGGAGAAAATCGGGTTGGCCAGGACATCTCTCCAAAAGATTCCAGTCCATGGCTGGAAGTAATACTTGGCAGAGCTGCTATGATGGGGATTGAGGCATGCTGCCATAACCATAGGAGCTCACCCAAGTCTCCGAGGTAAGCGGAGTGTTGTTACCGGCTGGACTTTGCCCAGTGGGCTAAGCAAGTTGGAGCTGAGTTTCCTGGGCAATGGGGGACAGGTTCCAGGATGTAGAGAGGGCTTTTCATAAACCTCTTAGGTTTGCTTATTCACCCGTTTTTTTTCATTGGATTAATCCATCATTCCATGAGTATTTATACAACTCCTTCCTTGAGCCATGTGCTATTCTAGATGCTGGAAATAGAACAAGGACCATAACAGATAAGATTTCGGTCCCTCAGGAACATTCTAGTGGGGATGGGAGCAGACGATAAACAAATAAATGACTAGGGTACTTTCAGGTACACCAGGGGGTGGGCTGGCCCGGCCAAGGAGATGCCCTTTCATGATGACTCTGCTCAAACAGAGATGAAGACGCCCATCAGGTCCCTGGGCCAATCATGTGACCTAGGGCGCGGGCAGAGATTGTCAGTTAGTAGCTGCAGGAGAAAAAAATCCCACCTTCTTTGCCAGGTCTACCACGGCCTATGAAAATAACGACTTCCACCCCTTTGGAGGTGCTGGGGAGGCCTTCAGTTCATCCTTGCTCCTCTTTTCCTCACCTTCCAAGGCGGCTGAATAGATGAGCCCTTAGTAAATCTGGGAACAGGTCTGAATGCAGTCGGCTCAGTTTCCCCTTCAAGCTCACGTTTCAGACTTGCCCTGCTGTAAGGGACATCTGTCCTCACCTGCCGTTTCTGTGTAGTGAGGTGACCTGGTGTCCCTCCACCCTCAGGCCTCTTCTTGCCCAGCAGGGGTGGGGCAGCCTGGCAGGGGAGCCCCTACTCTTTCTCAGGGGGGTCCCCAGGTCTACAGGATAGGAGAAGGAGTGGAGTGCTTGCCTGTCATCCCAAGCCTGGGCTTTGTTCTCCAACACAGCCCTACCGCCTCAGAAACGGATATCTTCATCCCGATTTGACTCCTATGCCTATTTCTCCATGGGATCAGAACCCATGGCGGGGAAGAGATATGACTAGACACTCGGGGACCTCAATGGAACCAGAAAGTTGTATAAAGAAGAGCAAGACAGAGAGTAGATCGTGTTAACAATAGGTTGCTAGAGGGAGGGAGGATACAGAAACAGCTGCAGCTCAGGGTGGGGGGTGGGGTGACAGGAGAACCCAGGCCCCAGGGCTGTTCTCAGAGCCTGAGCCTGGCTGATTGCTCTGCAGTTCCCTGGAGAAGCGCGCTTCTATTCCTGCAGACACATCCTTGAAACAAGCTTCCTGCTAGTGTGAGTTCTTGGCAACCAGAAGAACCTAAGTAACATGCAATGAAAAGCTTAATATACAGCCTCCCTCCATCCCCAGAGGTTCAATCAGCTTCAACCGGCAAACGTTTTTTTGAAGCCGTAGCATGTGCCAGGTCCTTTGTTAGACCTTGAGAATAATAAGCCCTACTATTTATAGTGTTTTCGACATAGCAAGCAGCTTTCCAAACTCAGCTTAGCTCATGTCATCCTTGTAGTACAATGCCATAAGTAAAATTATTCTCATGTATAGATGAGGAACCTGAGGCACAGAGCGTTGAAGTAACACGCTCAAGATCTCACGGCTGGTAGGGGTCATGTGTCTTCATTTGGGTTCCCCCAGAAGCCGCCCCTAAAACAAGGATTTAAGCACAAGTAGGGATGTGAAGGTGAGGGAGTCAGGGAGTGAGACAAAAAAGGGAAGGCAGCGACTCCCAAGCGCCTCGACCAAGCAAAGTTGATTTTATGGGTCAACTTGGCTGGGCTGAGGGATGCCCAGACAGAGGGCAAAGCATTATTTCTTGTTGCCTCTGTGAGGGTGTTTCTGGGAGAGATTAGCATTTGAATCTATAGGCTAGTAAAGAGGTGCCCACCATTGAGGGTGGGCCCCATACAATCCGTTGAGAGCCTGAATAGAGCAAAAAGGTGGAGGAAGGGAAAATTTGCTGCCCTGCTTGGGTTGGGACATTCGATATCTCCTGCCTTCGGACATTGGCGTACCTGGTTCTTGGACCTTTGGACTCAAATTGAATTTGACACTACTGGCTTCCCTGTGTCTCCAGCTTATAGATGGCATGGTCTTGGGGCTTCTCAGCTTTCAAAATCACATAAGCCTATTCCTATAATAAAAGTCCTCATATATCTACATATCTATGTCTATATCTATATCCATATCTATCATCATTTATATCTATATCTATATATAAACTATAATATATAGCATACTATATGTAATATATTTAGATCTATATCTATAGATAATCTACTATAATGTTGGGTTGTCGGAAAAGTCATGAAGTATTTCTTTTTTTGTTGCAAAAATGCGTGATGACCTTTCCGACAACTCAATATATAACGTAGAATATATAATATACTATATGTAATATATTTAGACCTATATCTATAGATAAACTACTAGAATATATAATGTATAATATACTATATATAATATATTTAGACCTATATTTATAGGTAAACTACTAGAATATATCATGTATAATATACTATATATAATATATTTAGACCTATATCTATAGATAAACTACTAGAATATATAATGTATAATATACTATATGTAATATATTTATACCTATATCTATAGATAAACTACTAGAATATATCATGTATAATATACTATGTATAATATATTTAGATCTGTACCTATCTATCATACTGGTCCTGCTTCTCTGGAAAACCCTGACCAGTACATCCAGCCAGCTACCACGCTGCTGTGTGAAGAGGACCCCACACTTCCCTCCAGGAGCTCACCGTGGGGGCCCTAGGTAGGAACCCGACTCCTTTCTTACAGGACCTCTGTGTTCAGACCGACAGAGTGGGAGGCAGCCCTGGGCAGGGAGGGCTAGATCCTGCTGGGGTCTGGCTAGGAGCACCAAGGGGCTTCTCTGAGGAGGGGGTGGTAGGGCCGGCTGTGAAGGATGAACAGGACGGGCTGGGAGGTGGGAAAGGGGTAGAGAAAAATATCCCAGCTGCGGCAGAGAGGGAAGAAGGAGCATGGCGGTTTGGGGAGCAGGGTATGGCTCTGGGGGGAAGAGCAGAGAAGGCAGGTTGAAATGCAGGTTAGCGCCACAGCTGACCTAATAACAGCAGCCCCCGCCATCCTGACAATATTACCTGAGGATTCACTCTGTGCCAAGATTTGCAATAGATAATCTCTCTCCATCCCTCTCGGCAATCTCCAGGTGCCACTTGTCCTTTAATTTCAATTTGCAGATGGGGAAGGTGAGGCTCTGTGAGAAGACTGAGTGAATTCTGAGGTCACGCAGCCAAGTGACACTGCCACAATTGGAACCCAGATAAACTAACCTCTGAGCTCACTTCCTTTTTTTTTCCTGAAATTTTTATTGGGCAACAGTGTGTTTTTCCAGGACCCATCAGCTCCAAGTCAAGTAATTGTCTTCAATCTTAGTTGTGGAGGGCACAGCTCAGTGGCCCATGTGGGAATCAAACCGGCAACCCTGGTGTTGTGAGCTTCTGCTCTAACCACCTGAGCTAACCGGCTGTCCCTGAGCCCGCTTTCTTACTCTTAACTATATTATGCTCTCTCGAAAGGCCTGGTATAGTTCATGAAGGAGATCTGAACGCGACTTGTTAGAACAGGGGATTCAAGGAACTTTTTAGAGGTGGAGCCAACAAGACGTAGTGGTCAATTAAATGTGGGCTAAGGATGGGTGAGCGCAAGGTCTATAGACTTTCTCAGCACAGAGAGAGGAAAAGGACGTGGGATTTTGAATTCGACCGCCCTGTAAAAGTAGTGGTTTCTGTTTGTTTGTTTTTAATGCTGTCTTGATCAAGTTTTGAGGCCTTGGCCAGAGGCTGGTCAGTTCCTCTTGTTGAGCAGCTGATTAAGTTCACACTCCAACCACTTTACTTTGTGGGGCTCTGACACTCCAGGGGTCACTACCCATCTCAGCCCCTGTGCCCCATATCCTGCCAAACCACAGGGAGCCCAAGAGACCCCGATAAACCCCCTCTGCTTGCCATCTATAAGCTGCCCCTATAGCAGCTCCAGCTTGCTCTTACCCTGTCCCCAGGTGCCACCCCATAGGTGGCCCTGCCTGGTAGCCTTTTCTCATTTGAAGCCATAAGTAACAAAAGACTTCTGCCTATCATCTATCTGAGCATCACTGTGTTGTGACCTGCCAGCAAGAGAACGTTTAAATCTTACACAACTCTCCCTGGGCTGGAATCCCTGGTTCTGCCACTTTCCCACTGAGGGATTCTGGGAAAGTTGCGTCACCTCTCTGAGTCGCAGTGCTTTTGTCCGTAAGGTGGGGTCAGTAATCCATGCCTTGAGTGGACCAGGTAGAGAGAGAAAGGAATAATGTAGGCAGAGTCTCCCTGGTGTGGGTTAACTCCTTTTGTTTTCACCAAGGGCTGTTTTTGGCATTAGAAAGCAGAGCTGAGGAAGTATTTTGGCTGGGAGTTTGGGGGGAGGGAGAACGCGGGGTGAGATAAGGAGATTTCCCAGTGACCTGGAAATCCCAGAATAAAAATATCATCTGTTTCATCCGCTGGGAGGACCCTGGCCGAGTCCTGCCTTGTGAATATCAGCAACTGAGTTTCTTTTGCGGGTCGGGGGAGATTTGGGAGGCGCAGGAGGGACCCTTAGGAAGACAAATAAGCAATTTGTACTGTGTGTGTATGTTGCTTTCTGGACACCCGCACACCTGTTTCCTCTGAGCCCGCAAATTCCAGATCGTAACTAAGACTGTCCATTCAACTTCAGAGATGTTGATGCAGCAGGGCAGGAAGCACCAACACCTCCAAATGGCTGTTGAGGGGGGAGAGCGCCTGCAGATAACAGCACAGAGCCCCCTCCCACCCTCTGTCTGTCCCTTCCCCCACGCAAGCTGTAGAGGGAGAGCCCCATGACACCATCGAAATGAAAAACGCCAGCCTGTATTCCACGCATGGAGGGACGTCGATGCACCGGAATCAGCTATTTTGCAAACTTGTGTGTCCAGGATCTTCTATCTAAATTATGTTCCTCAACATTTAATAAATGAGGTTTAATAGAATGCACTCAGGCGGCACTGATGAAATCTGTCGTGGAAAATATTACGATTTCATTGTTTTTCTATCACCTCCTTGGAACCTGCTTCTTTGTATTTCCACGCCTCCCGTTTCCAGGTTTTTAAGTCTGTGGCTGAGCTGTGGAGTCCAGAGGCGCCCCCTGGAGAGTGATTCCCTTTCTTTCCCCTCTATTACTCATAGCAGGGAAGGACTGCCTGCCCCCTGCTCACCCTTGCTGGGGGTAAACAAAGTCGTAAACAGTTGTTTTTAAAAGTAGTTGGTTTCAGATGAAAAATTTCTGCATTCAATTTGTCTTCTGTACCAACAAAGCCATGGTAGCACGTCTCCTCCAGGGAACGATGTTGGATGTTTCAGCATTGGCGTCCAACCAGTCCCCAATGTCACGGAAATCCTGTGCCGGAGGGCAGTGAGGACGTCATGTCAGCCATGCCCTGTGCTGGACGCCCTGTGTTTCATCCTTATGACAACTCTGTGAGATAGGTCTTCTTATTATCACCACTGAAAAAGAAATTGGGACTCAGAGAGGTTTAGTCATTTGCTCAAGTCACACAGAACCAAGGAGTGGAGGCAAAATTTGAACTGAAGTCACTGAATTGTTCAAAGCCCCGTTGGCTTGGCTCCTTTACAACACTGCCTTCTGCTGTCTCATTTTACAGGGAGGGAAACTGAGGCTCAGGAAAGTAAAGTGTGGGTCATTGTTAGGAGCCCAGGTCCTAGAGGTCAAATTCATGCTGTTTCATCTTGAGCAAATTACTTACCCTCTCTGAGCCTCAAATTTTACATTTATGAAATGGGTTGTTGTGAGGAGTTGGAGGGGATAGATGCAATGGGCTGAGTATGTGCTTGTCACAGAATCAGTGCTCACTGAATAATAATTTTACAAAGAAACGACAGGCTCAAGCTCAGTTAGAATTGCCTGTGGCTTCAAGTAACTGAAAACTGGACAAACTTGTCCGGGGTTTTATTTGGTCAATGAAACAAGAGGGTTGCTGGTGGCTGCTCAAGATTTCCTACCCAACAACATCCTTGGAAACCCCGGCTCCCTCTAATCTTCCTGCTTTGCCCTTCTCCATTCTCACAGTGTGCCTTTCTTACTCATGGTTGCATGATGGCTGCCACTGCACCCTCAAGCATCTTGTCCGTGATCCAGGCAAGGGAAAGGGGACGTGGCCAACCCCATCTCCCCTTTTCATTCTGGAAGAGATGCTCTCCCTAGAGACTTGTGTCTCCTCACTGATCATAAGTACTTTGAGCTGCAAGAGCTTCTGGGAAGGTGAGGACTTAGCTTTCTTACCTTTGTTGAGGAGGAAGGAGGGGCTGTGAATAGCTGTAGGGGGTGAAGCCCTAGCATTGGCCACAGGGACTAAATGTGCGTCTGAGTTGGGATTCGAACCCCACTCATACTAAGGCCAAAGCTTCAGGCTTTACCACAACTCCATCATTCTTCTTATTGTCTCTCATATGGCCCAACTGCACATGGCAAAACCGAGGCCCCCCGAGAGGTCAGGTGACAGATCCTTTGTCACGAGATTACAAATTAGAGTTAAAGCCAGTTTTCTGACTTCCAGCCCAGCCTTTTCATTGCACGGAGCAATTTTGCCAATGAGGATTTTATGTTTACATAAATTGAAAGCCTCCCGGTTTTAAACCCCAAGACCTTATCTTCAAAGAAATAGGATAGAATGTGACAGAGGCTGGCAGACAAAGTCATCTCAGGAGCAGTGCTGGCCTCAGGCAAAATCATTAAATAACCCTTCTCTAGCTTCCCAGTTTTCATACCCACAACCCTTTGTTGCATCCTGAATGCCTCAGACCATCCCCCACTCTCCCTCCCCATTCTAGGAGCCCCCCTGACCAGATCACATGTCATCCGTCCCCATCCTGTGTCATCCCATGGAACTCTGCTGCTCTCCAGGGGTACACTCTTGTCCCAAGGTATCCCCAGTCCTGACCCCTGTAGGCACCAGTGGCATTAAATTAATAAATGAGCTCATTTGATAAGTGAACTTTGCAAATCTGTATGAGGACTCTCCTGAAAGGGCATTTTAATAGACCATTCCTTCATCCAAGCAGTGACTCTGCCAGGGCAGACTCTGCTTCAGTAACGGGTGCCTGGGTGGGGGCTATTTGGGGATGCTTCTAAGGGTTCTCAGAGCCTCCTGTCTCCAGGTGCACTGTCAACTTGTTGCCCTATTCTGGCTGGGAGGTTGGAACAGGATGTATATATAGGGGTTGTCCCCCAAGGGGCACCTGAACTGATAGGGTTGAGCTAGAGATATTGCCTCCAGTGGTCCCCAGTACTGCACCTCTGTGGTCATTGATGTCTGCAGGGGTGCAGGACTGGGAATACCTCTTGGGGGACATTAATGGAGGCAGGCACCCAGGCTGTGAGTGCCTAGGAGTGTGGAGGGATGGAGGTGTGGACAGCCGAGGTTGTGCCTGCCGGGATGGTAGTGCATCTTTTCCTAAGGTGGCCCTGCCGCTAGCACATGGGAGAATTGTTACCTGACACACACATACACCCCTGCCCCACCTCCACCTCCACCCTACTTGGGAGTGGCACTTCTAGTGGGAGTCCTATTGAGAGGACCCCCGGATATTTGGTGGAGTAGCATCTTTAACAAAGACAATTTTTCCTGTATGTTTCTCAGGGTGGCAGTTATCAGCAAGGGTGCTAGAATCTCCTGCCTTCTTTCGAATCCCATTTACACCGTTTACTGTGTGGCCTTAGGGGTAATTACATAAAAATTATCTCAGATGACTAGTGTGCGTTTTGAATGAGGTCATATATATCTTTTAGCACTTAGCACATAGTAGGTGTTTGCATTAGTCAGGGTTCTCCAGATATATGGAAAAAGAGATTTATTATGAGGAATTGGCTCATATGGTTAGGGAGGCTGAGATAGCCCAAGATCTGTAGTCGGCAAGCTGGGGATCCAGGAAAGACAATGGGTAGTTCAAGTCCAAAGGCTGCTGGTCCTGTGGTGCAGGAAAAGCCGTTTCAGCCCAAAGGTGGGGGAAAAAAAACCCAATGTCCCAGCTGGAAGGCAGACAGAAGGGGTTCTTCCCTCTTACTGATGGGAGGGTGGGCCTTTATCTTCTCTTCAGGCCTTCAGAGGATTGGATGAGGCCCACCCACATTGGGGAGGGCAGTCTGTTTTACTCAGTGTACTGATTAGATGTTAATCTCATACAGAAAGCCCCTCATAGACACACCCAGAATATTGCGTACCCTGTGGCCCAGTGAAGTTGACACATAAAATTGATGAGTCAATATCACCATTGTTTTGGTTCAAAAATGATGAGTTGGGGCCGGCTGAGTGGCTCAGTTGGTTAAGAGCTCGCTCAAGAGTGCGAGCTGAGCTCTGAGCAACAGCTGTTCGAGGCCAGCCCGAGCTGAGTTGCCGTTGAGCCGCCAACAGGTGGCAGGATGGCTCAGCTTAAAAAAAAAAAAATGATGAGTCAATATCATCATTTTTTTTCTTTTAGATGACATGCACTTCAGTTTCCTCATCTCTGTCAGGGAACCGAGCATTCCAACTCTCTCTATCCCTTGGAGATGTTATGAGGTGTAAATGAGATAACAATTTGAAGGTGATACTTGGCTCCAGACATTTTCAGGAATGGAAGGCAGAGGATTGGCCCCAGTGACCTTGGAAAGTTTTCTTTGCTTCTCGAATTCTGTGGCCATTGAAGAACATCAGTTGTATGTTAAGCACTGCCCATGGGCTTGGGGAGACTCAAGAGAATAATAATATGCCCTTGGGATGTTTATAATCTCACAAGGAGAACAAAATCTTTGAGAATCCATACGTACCTGGGTTCCTGGATGAGCCAAAGCGAAGATTGGGTGTATGGCAGAGACTGGCTAGTTGCTCAACAATCCTACTTCTTCTTCTTGGGCTCATAGGAAGAACAAATACCCCAGCTTCCTTTGTCATTACATTGGAAACCACATGGCTGGGTTTTAGCCAGTGAAATGTGGGTGTCTCTTTGAAGATCCCTCCATGCTTTCTCTCTCTTCTCACTTCTACACAGACAGTGGAGGTCATGTAGTGAAGACTGCAGCAGCTCCTGATGGAAAGAGCCTGGATCCCTGAGTCCTCACCTGGAGGAGAGCTACCAGGAAAGCGTCTCCATCTGCATCAGACTGTGAGGTCAGTGGGAAATAAAAACACCGCACCAGCCTCAAGGACTGGTGTCCAGACATAACATGCAAGCACGCTTCATCATGTGGTACAAGGAGAGGAGGTTCCATGAGAAGAGATTATAAAATGACAAAGGGATTTGTTCAAGGGAATCTGCCAGTTGGGGAAAAAATTCCATGGGCCTAGTGACACAGTTCCAGCAAAAAGTCTTGAGGTTAGGGGAAAAGAGTAGTTGGGGGGTGGGGAGTGTGGCTCTTACTTTTGTCATGCTGAACTTGGCACTGTGGAGAGAAAAGGGCTGTATGTGCGAAGCTGCTAAGGGAGGCAGCACTGTGGTCCCAAACCCCAGTGCCATAGGGTTCCCCTGTGGGACAGGGTGCATTATGCACAGGGAGGTTGGTGCCAGTCAGGAAACTCCGAGTCCCACAGCTGGGAAGCAGCGCTGTGGCAGCGGTGGTGGAAAAAGCAGCTGCCGCTCACAGTGCCAGATGTTCTAGATTGGGACGGGAGCCGAGAAGGGGGGCGGCGTTCTTCCCCCTGCCAGGGGATAGGGCTGTGGAGCTGTAGAGCCAGCTGGTGAGCCCCACACCACTCAGGTTGCCATCCACACCAGGCAGCATGTCATTGAATGTGGAGTAAACACAGAGCAGCCCCAGCAGAAAAACACTGCGAGGGGATTTATAGCAAAGAAATCACAGGGACACTGGCGGGCTGAGCCTTGCTGCCTGAGGACACCGGGAGATGGATGGTGGCTCTAAAACGTCGCAGCAATGCCCAGCTGGCCGGGGTGGGGGTGGGGGGGGAGATGGGGGGCGGGCATTGGCTCCTCTTTCTTCCTTGCCCCAGACTGTTTGCCTTTCCAGACCTCGCTGTCAACTCTGTCCCCCTGCCATGGCTCTTCAGGAACGCACGGCCCTCCTTCCAGCACGGCTGTTCCATCTCTCGCTGGTTTTTAGCAGCTTAGAACATGAACTCAAAGGGAAAATGCAATTTGGGAAAAAAAAAATATGTGGCGGTAACTGATTTATTAATAGCCCATAATGCTGGTAATAGGCAATCTATAAGTCTGTTCTTAAGAATTTATCGGGCAAATATTCCAGAGCCATATTAAAGACACCACTCATACATGCCTGCGAGCCTCGCTCCATTAACAGAGGTGGTGGGAGAGTATCATTATCTGTAGGAAAACAAAGCCAGCCCCCAGCTTTGATTTCCTCAGCTGCTCCAAAAAGCACCCAGTAAGTAAGCAAATTGTACAACATGCCACAGGCAAAAGTGTCCCGTGCATAGCAATCAGACGTTGGCTTTCTTAATGTGTGTGTGTGTGTGCGTGTTTCAGAAAGAGCCTGTGTTTGGGGGAACGCAGGAGGGAGCTGGTGGAGGGCTGGACTGACGCAGATGCTGGGAATCAGGGGAGGCCTTGCGGCCTTTTCCTTTCCTCTTAATTCATTCATGCTTAAAATAATTCTGAATGTTAAAGGAAAGCATACTATGGGATACTTGAAAAATATTGACAAGTGTTGAAACATGGGGGAAAAATTACCCATAATTCAAGTGACCAGGGATGACTTCCTTCTTTTGAATCACCGTTGCTTACAGAATGGTGGGTAGGCCACCTGCTTCAGAATTTCTGGGGATGATGGGAAATCTTCTGGAAAAATGAAGATTTCCAGGCCCCACTCAAATCTACCCAATCAGAATATCTGGAGGTGGGGCTCTGGCCTCTATTGGAAGCAAGCTCTCCAGGTGACTCTCTGAGCAAGGCTCGCTGAAGTTTGAGAACTTTGGTGTTGGTTTTTTTGTTTGTTGGTTGGTTGGTTGGTTGGTTTTTAAGTGATTGTCACCTCAGTACTGGTACTCAAATGGCAACTCTTCAAATCGGTAAAATCAAAATCACTTGGGGGGTAGCACTATTCATAAAAGCCAAAAGGTGAAAACCACCCCAATGTCCATCAACTGATGACTGGATAAACAAAAGTGGTCCCTCCGCACAATGCAATGTTATTCGGGCAAAAAACAAAAAACAATGAAGCACTGGATGAACCTTGAACATATTATGCTGAGTGAGAGAAGACAGACACAAAAGGACTCGTATCGTATGATTCCATTTACATGGAATATCTAGAAGAGGCAAATCCATAGAGACAGAAAGCAGGTTAGTGGTTGTCAGGGGCCAAGGGCTGGGGAGAATGGGATATGAGGTTTCCTTTTAATGGGTAAGGACTCTTTTGTGGGGGATGATGAATATGTTTTGGAACTAGGTAGAGGAGGTGTTGGCATAACATTGTGAATACACTAACTCTACTGCATGGTACACTTTCAAGTGGTTACTTTTGTGTTATGTGAATTTTACCTCCATCAAAAACCACCACTTGAAGAAATGAAAAAAAAAATCCAGATTTCCTAGCTCTGTCCCCAGAGATTCTGCTTTAGTATAATATATCTGGGGCAGAGTCCAGGATTCGGAGTTGTGGAAGGAAACCTCAGCAGCTACTCCTCATGCAAGTCAGGGGTTTGGGTGCCCCTGTCTGAGTAGCATTAAAGCCATGAAGATCTAGAGAAAAGGCAGCCCCCTGCAGAATCAGTCTCCCCTCTGGCTTCCTTGCCCACCGCCTAGGCCCACGCTCTGGACGGAATGTCTTGGTCCTCTTCCTGCCCAAATTCCTATGGTGACATCCTACAGTGGTGTTTTGGGAGGTAGGGCTTTGGGGAGATAATTGGGCTTAGATGAGGTCATGAGTGTGGTGCGCCCATGATGGGGTTCATTTCTTTATAAGAAGAGGGAGAGATAGGAGCTCATTCTCTCGCCACGATGTAGGGCACAGCAAAAAAGCTGCCATTTGCAAGTGGGGAAGAGCATCTTCACCAGTAACTGAATCTAACAACCCTTTGACCTTGGACTTCCCAGCCTCTAGACCTGTGAGAAATCAGTGTCTGCTGTTGAAGCCATCTGGTCTACGGTATTTGTTACAGCAGCCCGAGCAGACTGAGACAGCCTCCGGAGGCTTGACACTCCCACTTCGATGCCTTTGCCTGTGTAGGACGTCCTGCCTGGCGTGCCCCCCTTCTTCTTGACCTCTCCAGACTTACCCTAAAGCTCATCTCAAGATCTGATCTCAGGAGGCTTCTAGAGCAGCGCCTCCGCCTTTCCCCAGCACGTGGGTATTTTGTCACCAGCCCCAGCACCTCGCGAGGTGAATAAGCCAGGCCTTACTACATTCGGCTTTGCTTCTTCCTGTATCTGGTTCTGCTGGCTGTGTAAGGTTTTCATCATATGTTAGTTTTCATTTTTTTAAAAATATGAGTTTCACACTTTTTCATGGGTAAGAATTTATTGGCCTCTCTCACTCGACCCTGAGCTTTTCTAGGGCAGAGTCCTCACCTTGTTCATCCAGGGGCTACCCCACAGGGCTCACACATACCCCAGTGGCTTCTTCTCCATACGGCTTTCATTTTTAATCATCAGATCACTCCTCTTCCCCTCACCTTCTGCAGCAGTAACAACAGTGAAAAAAACAAAAGAATGTTAACAGTGTGGTTTATTGGGCACTTATTATGTCCCAGGCATTGTGTCAATTCTTTACAAAAATCTTCTTGGAGCCTTTTAACAGACTTACAAAGAGTCTATTATAATTGTCACAGATTATACAGATACGGAAACTGAAGCCCAGACAGCAATCTGTCCAAAATCAAAGATAGTAAAGTCAAAAATGATGCAGAGTTTGCACTGAACTCAGCTCTGTCTGACTCTGAAGACCATATTTCCCACCATTCCTCTCCACTGCCTCCGTGGTCATTCCTTGTGGCTTAGCACTACTTGCATGGAAAGCTATGGTTTCCCTGTCATTGATTAATTACTTCATTCATTCATTCCTTCAGCAAACTGTGTGAAACACTGAGGAATGTGCTAGAGACTTGAGGAATGAATGAGACAAAATCCCTGCCTATTTTGAGTTATATTTCTATTGTTTGTTCACTGACCAACACCTACTTTTATTCCACAGATCACTAGCTTTATGGAGGTAACCTCTCCAGGGTAGAGACAGCATGGTGGGGCCATAATTGGAGACCCTGCTGTACCCTGGCCCAGGGGTGGGCCTGTGCCATCTATCGTCTCCTTGGAATTTGATTCTGAGCAGAGGGACAAGGTACCTGGAGGGCCAAGGTTCTATTTCCATCCCATCAGTGGTGTCATGCCTAGATTCTACAGCCCGGGCTCCCTGGAGCATCCTTGGTTTATCCCCAAGGCCCATTCTCCCACCGTTGGCTCCTGGAGCTCTGACTCCATTCCAATACACTCCCTTGCTGCTTAAGTCAGCCAGAGACTCTCTGCCATTCACAACTAATAGGCCCTGACTTGTACAGGTAAATAGTGTGTAAACTGGAAGCATCTGGCAAGGGTCCCCAATTCAGCCTAAAGGGGTCGGGGAGGCATCTTGGGAGAGGTAACATCTGAACTGAATCTTGCAGGATGAATAGAAATGAGTGAGACACAGAAGGGAGTGTGGGAAGGGCACACAGGCAGAAGAGAGGGTGCTCAGTAATAGTACCGTTTATGGGGTGCTTTTCTCACTTAGCCCCCACAATAACCTTTTGAGGTTGGTGCTAACCCGGCTCCCATTTTATAATTGAGGCTGAGAGAGGTGGCAGAATTTGCCCAAGGCCACCCAGCTAGTGAATGGCAGAGATGGGGTTTGAACACGGTTCTTTCCAGAGGCCTGATTTCACATTTGAGGGTCATGGTCAGTCCCAAGTGAGCCAGTCAAGGGACCATTGTGCTCGGCCGGCCTCATCCTCCCTGGGGCAGTGGCCTTTCTGGTCATGTGATGCCCGTGTCAGGCAATCCCTGGGTATTCCTCGGGGAGGACTGCTGTGTGTACATGTGGAGCTAACAGCTGAGATGTTTTTATTTTCCTCAGAAAGAGCCATCATTTATTTCTTTTCAGGAGTGTGGGCAATTAGAGGAGCCCAGCAGCAGGCCCTGGCTAATTGCCTTTGTGTTCTATCTGAATGCATCCTCCATTGAGGTGGAGGGGGAGTGCTGGCCATTAGATGCTGGGAGGAGGTGAGGGAGCTTCCGAGAGCAGAGAGATCCTGGGATGCATCCAAGGGCAGGGCTGAGGAAGGGAAGGAGGCTCCTGGGGTGTGTGTGTAAGAGCTGGAGGATAGAGGTGTGGGAGGAGACGGGGTCTCGGCACCTGAACTAAGTGCCCCTCTTCCTAGTTCCTTCCTTTCTTCCTTGCCACTTCTTCATCCAATTTATTCCTTTATTTTCTCTTTTCTTATTTATTTATTTATTTTTACTTTTTAAGATTTTTATTGGGAATTGGGAGAAGGAAACAGTGTTGGGGAATTGGGGAAGGGGAACATTGTATTTTTCCAGGATCCATCAGCTCCAAGTCCAGTCACAGCTTTCAATCTAGTTGCGGGGTGAAGGAGGCGAGGGGTGTAGCCCACCGTCCCATGCGGGAGTCCAACCGGCAACCTTGTTGTTAGGAGCACATGCTCTCACCCACTGAGCCATCCGGCCACCCATTGGCAGCTCAGCTCGGATGCAGCTCACTGGCCTATGTGGGAATCGAACTGGCGACCCCGCTGCTCAGAGCTCGTGCTCTTAATCAACTGCGCCACCCTGCCAGCCCTATTTTCTCCTTTCTCATTCAAATATTACTAGCTCTTTTTTGGAAATATTCAGTTAGAAAAACAGAAAAAAATAAAGTGGGACCTAAATTCACTACCCCAAACCAATCACTGTAAACAATTTGTGATTGCCTGCTTCTATACTATTTTCTAATCTGCTTTTTAAAAAAACCAAAAAACAACTAAGCAGTATATATACATCATAAATACCTTTCTATGGCAGGAAGTTTTGTTGGCTACATTGTATGTATGTATGTATGTATTTGTCTATTTATTTATTTATTTTTACCACTGTTTGTTGAGTATCTACTATGTGCTAGGCAGTGTCTCAGGTATTGAAGACACATCAGTGAAGAAAAAGGCAGAAATCCCTGCCGCCCAATAAAAAGGCCGAGGTCCTCATGGTGCCCTACAAAACTCTACACGATCTGCCTCTGATGTTTATCCAGTAGGTGATTTTCTGTCTCAGTTCTGCTTGATAGTAGCTGGAGAATGAATTACATCACCTATTTGGACTGGGCAATAAGCCAGGAGCCAGGGAGCATTTGAATCCCCTCCTTTCTAGTTCTGGTTCAACTCTGACTCATACAAAGAAAGTAGGGACACAAAATGGGGATTACAAAGTGGACACAGTTCCCGTCCTCAGGGAGCTCACAGACATTCAGATGGCTTAAAATTTTTCCCATTCTTATCGTGTTGCAGTGAATAGTAGAGGATCATGTTGGTGGAAGGTGGGAGGAGATTGGGAAGATGGACGGCCTGTCATTCTAGGCTAGGGGGACAGCAGTGGGACATTATTCC
This sequence comes from Aselliscus stoliczkanus, assembly GCA_033961575.1. Taxonomy (NCBI): domain Eukaryota; kingdom Metazoa; phylum Chordata; class Mammalia; order Chiroptera; family Hipposideridae; genus Aselliscus; species Aselliscus stoliczkanus. The sequence continues at coordinate 12,621,982 of CM066736.1, forward strand.
AAGAAGGAAGAAAGCTGGGCTTTGCTGCTTGTTCAGCCCCTGATTTTGAACTCCCGAGAGGATCTTGAGCAAAGCAGTCTACCTTTCTGAGAGAACCTCAAAGTCCCCTCTGTAAAATGGTAACGATGACACGGAGTGTACATATCAGGACACTTTTCTCCAAGTGGAATGGATTTTCCCTTGTTAACCCAAATATAAAAAGCCCAAATGAGAGAACCGTGTTTTATTTGGGGTCAAAAGGAATTGCAATTCGGGCATTACAGATTCAGACAGAAACCCAGATAGGGTCTTGATTACAAGGTGAGGGCAAGGGGTTTTTATGAGGAGAGAAAGGGAATCATTACATAAATAGAAGAAAGACATTTCTCTTGCTGCCAACAAACCGAGTTACTCTTCAGCTATCCATGGCTGGTCACTGATTCTGTCTTCAGAAACAGTCCATCATCATCAGTCCTTGTGGTCAGGTTGTCTGCTTTCCTGTGAGCTATGGCAACAGTATTTTGTAAGACAGTTAGTTTGGCCCAGTCCCAAGTTATGTTTCCCAGTTCAAACATTCAAGGAGCAGGACATACAGGGCAGTTCCTCTGCAATGGCTGCTCTGGCGCCATATTAACATGGCTCCACTTATGTCAGGTTTTCACAACCTCTGGATGACTGCTTGCCATTGATGAGGATTCATGCCTTTCTCCACCATCTGTGCTAATTACCACTTACTGAGCGCCTCCTATGCACCTGGCATTGTCCCAGGCACTTTACATAAGCTATCGAATTGGATTTAGTCCTATGAGGTAGGAATGATTATATGTCTTCCTTTAAAGATATGGAATCCAAGCCTCAGAGAGTTTGAATAACTCACCCAAGGTCACACAGCCAAGACGGGACAAAGACAAAATACCTACACATGCCTGCTAAGTGCAGAGCAGGTGTGCTTTTTTTTTGGGGGGGGGGGGCTAGATATACAAAAATAACCAGTTCTTTTAACTCGACAACTCAGGATGAAGTACAAAGCTCTTCAGAAAGAGCTTAGCGTTGCAAAACCAAGCATTCTGGAATGAAACGGTACAAAAACACATTTCAAAAGAACATAACAAGGGTTTTTTAAAAAATGTATCTCTTTTCATTGTTTTTCTTTTTTTCCTCATTATGAAAGCAATTCATGTTCACTGTGGAAATTTGGAAACTACAGAAAAGTATAAAGAAGAAAATAAAAATCACCCTAATCTTATTACAGAAAGAAAATTGCTGTTAACATTTGTTTTATATCCTCCCAGTATTTCTTCATATGCTTAAATGTACATATATATTTTTTTAACATAATTGGGATTGTCCTGCCAAATTGCTTTCTAGAAAGGTTGAGCTAATTTACAATCCCACAGGCAGAGCTTGAGAGTGCTTTCTTTACTCTGGCCAGCATAGAGCTTTTGCTTTTTTGTCTTTGCTAATGTAATAGGTTTAAAAGACCTATTGTGTCTTATTGTTTCCATTTGCATTTCTTTGATTATTGAAAAGGCTAAGTTTTAAAAAAATTTTCGTAGGCATATTCGACATATATTTAGTCTTCTGAGAATTGTTTTTCATGTCTTTTGTTTGTTTTCTTTCATTGGAGTTTTCATTTTTCTTTTATATTTCTTATTGATTTGTAAATACTCTTCATATAGAATGGAGTTTTAAAATTTGTCTGGAGGTAATTGGGAGAATGCATACTTTCCCCTTGCTCTTTCATATTTCTTACAGTTTCTTTTTAAGAAGTTAGCTGTTTGGCTTTCTGATTTGGCTTCTGATTTTGGGAAAAGCAAAAAAGAGTTAAGCTTTTTAAAAAAATTGTGGTCAAACATACTATTCTTTTCCTTACAGTCAAGTTTAAAATTGTGGATTTAAAACTTTACCCTATCACTGTCGATCATTCACTAGTCCTATTTAGTTCCTCTAGTTTACTTGTCCTCAAACATAACTGCCAATGAGGATTGCCCGGGGTAAAACAACAAAAATCAAAACCCAATGCCTAGGCCACCCCCAAGGGAATACAATTAGAATCTCAGGGTTGGTCAGGAGGTGGGAGTTGAGCCTGGGCATCAGTATTTTAAAATCTCCCCTGGTGAGTGCAGTGGGTAACCATGACAGAGGACCACTGCTTTAGGCCCACTTTCCCACAGTGGGGAGGGAAGGGTCATTGTACGTAGTGACATAACCAGTATAAATCGGGCATAATGCAAAGCTTAACCACCACACAACACCAAGATGAATCTCTTTTGTCTTAGAGCAGAAAATAAGGTACGGTGAAGCCAGGCGGACCTTGGGGGTGTGTGAAGGGGCCTGTTCTCTGGAGGAAGGTGGGTGTACTTTTCAGAAAGGCAGAGGGAAGTAAAACTAGTGGAGAAGCCTGTTCTGCGATATCCATTCTACTGAGGAAGAAACGGAGGGCCAGAGAGGTTAAGCCAATTGTCCAAGGTCATGCAGCCATTTGTAGGTGGAGTCACGTGTTCTGATTTTTGAGGAATGGGGAGGGACATTCACTGGGAATTGTGTCATCCATCTACCTTTGTGAGGAGGCTTGATGGTGGTGGTGGTGGTGGCGAGGGGTGGGGAGTCGTTCCTTCCAGGGTCTTGTTTGCCTTTAGAACAACTGAGAGTACTGGGTAGGTTGAACCCCCTTTTTTCATTCTTCACCTATGGTGAGGAAGTTCATGAAAATAACTCAAACCAAATATGCTATTTTTGGTTATTTTTGTCTAAGATTGCCCAAGCCAGCATTTCTTTTTTTTTTTTTTTGAGGGCAGTGTCACTGGCCCTCATATGTGGGACCCGAACCGGGGACGCTGGCTTCCCAAACCAGTGCTTAACCACCATGCCACTCAGCTGGCCCAAATGTATACACATTTTTTTTTTTTTTTTTTTACCTGAGCCATCCTGCTACCTATTAGCAGCTTAGTGGCAGCTCAGCTCAGGCTGGCCATCGAACTGCTGTTGCTCAGAGCTCAGCTCGCACTCTTGAGCGAGCTCTTAACCAACTGAGTCACTCGGCCGGCCCAAGCCAGCATTTCTTGCCAGTGACACAAGTCATTGGAAATTGGTTATAGACTGTCATGTCCTATTTTTAAAGGATGTGGGTCTACAGCCAAGTCGGCCAGACCAGGGGAACCTTCCTGAGGTCTTGTGGAATCCCAACCACAATGACCTGTCAACTGGAGGCTGAACTGGAGCTGGTTTGGAGGCATGCGCTGTAATAAGACTTTATTCCGTCTTCACAATAGCAGGCAGCAGTTTTATTCCCATTTTACAGATAAGGAAACTGAGGCACACAGTTTAAGCTGCACAAAGCTCAAGGTCACCCATGCCGATGAATGATGAGTGGACATGCTGGCAAAGAATGGAATGATCTGCCTGCCTGTCCCTCAGCCCAACTAGTGCACTGGCCATATCTGTTACTGCCTCCCTCCCCTTTTCATCACCTTCCTACCCCTCCCTCCATGTGGGAGGGAAATCTTCCTCTCAAAGCCAAAGCTGCTCTTGGTGGGTAATTACTAATCAGATGTAGGCAATCAAGCTGCATTTCCAAACCCCCACTTCCCTCCCCTCCTCCCCTCAAGGGACACCTTTCTGGGGGGAAGGTGACTCCTTCAGGAATTCAGATTAGCATCAACAACAGGGGTGGGAAGTGGGGAGAGGATGAAGAAAGTCATCAAACTCGTTTGCAAATTGCAAATGACGTGGCTTCTTCTTCCTTGGTTTGCTCTCTGCTATTTTAAGGGGTCTCATTTAGCATAATATTTGCATCGTTTGTGTCTTACCCGATAATTAGGAATAGAGACAAATTCTTCTTGTTCCCAGACTAAGGGCATTGGGTTGGAGAATAAAAGAAGCTCTGGAGACAGCACTCAGGCAGTAAAACCTTTAAAAGTTACTCCCTCCAGCTCCCACTGTCTAGCTAAAATTCCCTGAACTTGAAGGCGGTCTGAACCTGGGTCATTGCTTATTGTCTGGCTTCAGGGAGCCTAGGATCCCTCTGAAACTCTAAGCAGAATCCTGTGTTTACGTAACTATTTGCAATTTTTTTCTCCCTGGGGAGAGGTTCTATAGCTTTCTTCAGTCTCAGTACTCTGCAGCCTCTCAAATCAAGGATGACTCACAGTGGGCATCTGGTTTTCTTCCCCAACATTCATTTGCCCTTCTTCAAGTCCCAGCATCTTGAATTTCTTTTGAAAAACCAACCCTCCCTCCTCCATCCGCGCTCCATTGTAGGGCTATCCAAAAGAACTTTCTGTGGTGATAGAAACCTTCCACACAGTCCTGTTCTCTGCCAAAGAAGGCTAAGGAGCTACTTACAACTAGAAGGGTCCCCGATGGTCCACATCTTAGCCTGCTTTCTTCCCCAGCCTGACAAATTCTTCCTCCTCTCCTGATTTACTTGTCTTTCGGGTGGCTACTGCAGTAATGAGTCAGTGGCTGAATATATTTGAATGCAAAATACCATTGTCCTTCATTAAAAGGCCTGTCACCCCTGGCCTTCTTGGGAGAGACTGATTATGCTATTTAGGGCCCCTGTGACACATGGCCCGGGAATGACCAGCCTGTCTCAGGGCTCCTGCCTCCCTCCCCAGGATCATCATCTTTTGACTCTGCTTTTCATGTTGATGAGGGCGAGGCAAAGCCCTAGGAAGCCAGACTTGTAGTTGGGGGAGGATGATAAGGGTGTCAGGACAAAGCTGCCATGCTTTCACCAGCCTGCCAAGTGTCTAGGCAGAGTCCTGTTGCCTTCTAGGGGAGATCCATTTTCTAGCTTTCTCATCACTGGATCCTAATGCCTGACTTTGTTCTCTTTTAGACCATGTGGCTCCCTTTAAGCCGTTCACTGTTTGACTTTTTAAGGTCTAACCAATACCTAGAATGGCATTTGACAGTAGTTAAGATCACAGGCTCTGGAGCTGGGCATAATTATGTTTGTGATTCTGGCACTGATTGCCCCCTGTGACCTTGAACGTGTTATTTAACCTCTCTAAGCCTCAGTTTTTAAAATTTCAAATGCGGAGAAATAGTGTAGCAGACATGGCTGGTTCCCTAGCCAATAGCCATGCTCCATTGTTTTCTCATGTTCACCTCCCCCTACAGAGGTTTTAAAAAGCCAGATACTTTCCCAGCCTCCCTTGCAGCCAAGAGTGACCATGTGTCTGAGTTTTGGGCAATGAGATGAAAAGGAAGTTGGCATAGAGGATTATGGGGATTATTTTTTTCTCCAATAAAAAAAGAGAGAAGTCCCTGAGGATAAACCTCTTGCTCCCTTCCCTCCTTTCTGTTTTAAATGCTGCTGTGATGTCTTGAGCCATGGCAGCCATTTTGTGACCATGAAGCAACAAACCTGTAAATAAAAACCGGCACAAAGAAGATGATGGAAAAGAAGGATGCAAGAATGTAGATCCTTGATAATACCACTGAGTTGCTGAATGAGTTCAACATCCAATTTCCTTGTTAAGAAGGTCCTTATGGGGCCGGCCGAGTGGCGCATTGGTTAAGCGCTGGTTTTGGGATGCCAGTGGCCCCGGTTCAGATCCCACATGAGGGCCAGTGACACTGCCCTCTACAGCTAACAACAGCTCCACCTGGAGCTTGGCTGTGCGAGCCCCGGTGATGGTGTGGGCTGCCATAGGCTACAGTGAGTGGCCCACAGCCAGCGTGAGCGGCTGGCAGCCAAGAGTGAGCTGCCAATAGCCGCGGTGAGCGACATCCAGAGGCCAGCGACCGATCTGCCTCATCCGGGAAGAGCGCAATGACGATACCAACAGTGAAGCAACATCCTCCGCAACTAAACTGAAGAACAAAAAGACAGCAACTTGTCTGTTCCCCTTCCCCGATTTCCCAACGCTGTTCCCCTCCGCCAATTCCCCAATAAAATCTTTAAAAAAAAAAAAAAAAAAAAAAAGAAGGTCCTTATGGCATAAGCCAAAGGTAGTGAGGACTCTTGTTCCTGGAAGCTGAAAGCATTTATAAATGATATATCAAGGCCAGGGTTACAGGTTATAGTGAGGAATAAATAACAGAATGTATGGGGAGTTCTTTGCATGGCCCCAAGAACATGATGAGCATACAGTCGAATGGCGTTTACTATTGGGAGGAATAACTATACTCAAAGATCCACAGGTGAGATTTGAGGAAGCATTGGGAAATTTTGTGATGTGTAAAATTTGGCCTTCTCTTCATACCTGATGGGTAGAGGAATCATAAAATGTTAGCACCACAAGGGACTCTTTGATCTTAAATGCAGCTTAACCCCTTTAATTTCATAGACCAGAAAATTGGCCCCCAGATTGTGAAAGAGACTGTCCCAAGGTCACATAACAAGTTAGTGGCAAATTGTGATAAAACTGGGGCTAAATCCTGGACTTGGAGGCCAGAGTTCTTTCGTGCACACTCATTTGCCTTCCACTTTCATTCCAGCAAACTCCAAGGTTCTTATGGTGTCTGTGAGGGTGGGTGGGGAGATGGGTATAATATGAGCCATCAAGGGCCGGTCGAGTGGCGCGGTGGTTAAGTGCTGGCTTGGGAAGCCAGCGGCCCCGGTTCGGGTCCCACATATGAGGGCCAGTGACACTGCCCTAAACAAACAAACAAACAAACAAACAAAAAACTAATATGAGACATCACATAGAAAAAAAAATCTTGAAAATTTTGGGAAGCAGTCCGCAGGAATAGAGTTATGATACTTAATGCCTATGGTTCATCGTTTTGCTCCTTGGCCAAATGGACAGGAGATGTCCTAGGAGTGGGAGGGTCCAGGCTGGAGGCTCCGAGACCAGCTAGGTGGTACACCTCTATTCATTAGTTCACAATTCATTCATTGATTCCTTTATTCAAGAAACATTTACAAGTCAATCTGTGTCAAAAGGAACACAACAATATGACAATGCTATTATATTGAGATTGGATATAGAGGGGCAAGGATGGAATTGAGGAGACCAGTGAGGTAGGTGACTGCAGTAATCGAGGTAAGACATGCTGGGGTCTTGGACCAGTGGGAGGTGGTGAGCAGTGGCCAGATGCTGGATACAGAGACCAAGAGTTTTCAGCCAACATGAGGTTCAGGAATTGTCTGCTCCACCTTTCACAGCTGTCCAGGTCATGGGGGCTTGTGTAACTAGGATTCTTAGGTTCTGAAGGCAAGTACGAAGACCCTTGGCTCTCCCATGGGGCTGCATATATCAGACATGTTGGCACCAAGAGTTATTGCAGCCAACATCTTTTTTCCTCTATGGTAGGGAGATCAGTGGAAGCTTTTATCTTAATTATGTTACACAGGGTGCCATCATCCATCCGTCTTCCCCGATTAACTTGGGGGAGAATATGAGAGTGATGGCGGAAGGGAAGGCAGCCCCAAGCTGATAAATATGAATCAGAACAGACTGGCTGGAGTCTCTGAGGACTCATCTGAAATAAGAAGGAATGCGAATAGGACTTGTCAAAGCTGGTTTGGTGGAGAAGGGAGTGCAAAAGGCTGTCTTGTGGTGGGGGTTGATTTAGGAATTGCCCCAGTGGGATAAACCTGACTTAATGGGGGAACTCTGCCTGCATCCTCCGGACTTGGAACATCGTTTATGTCACCAGGCTGGTTGGAGTATCAGATCCTGGAAATTCTCTTCTGCAGCGAGTCAGAGTGGCTTGTGTCGGCTGCCACAGCTGTTTGATACAGTGTATTATCATGGATGTACATTAGATTCACCAGGGAAGACTTAGAAAGAAGGAAGGGAGGCACAGAGGAAGGAAGCAAGGGAGGAAGGAATTAATTTAGGCTTCTGTCTCAGACCTACCAAATTGCAATCTGTTGGGGGCATCCAGGGATGAAATTTTGGAGCCCGGGCCGTGGGTCGCTGTCCAAGGTGCTGAATCCCCCAAGCACCCTTGCCTCTTCTTGCTGCCTTCATTTAAATGTTAACAAATGTTATTGAGCACCGACCACACCCCAGGTCCTGTTATAGACTCCACGGGATTCGACAATGAACAAAACTGACAAAAAAAAAATCCCTGCCCTCTTGGAGCTTATGTTCTAGTGGATGGAGTTAGACGAGAAGTTAAAAAAAAGAAAAGCAAATTATATATTAGAAAGTGCTTAGGAATGGACCTGGGAAGGCAGAATTTTCATTCCGATGTAAATAGGGTGGTCAGCTAAGGCCTTACAGAGACTATAGCACTAAAATAAACATTTGAAAGAGATGAGGGAGTGAGCTATTCAGATTTGCCCCTAGTTTCACACCAATCAGATGGCATTACTCATTCCCATAAAAGCCCCTTTCTTGCTCACAACAATGTTTTTGCTTATGATTCTCTCTCTTCCTGGAATTTTGTTCTCCTCCGACTTCCATCACTACTGTATTCAAATCATACCTTAAAAAAAAAGACCTTATGTAAATATCACCTCTCTTAGGAAGCCTACCAGGGTTGCCCTTTCTGCTGTGTTTCTGTGACTGCTTAGGTTCCTTCCTTGGCTCTTCCACTGGTCTGGGAGTTCCACAAAGGTAGGAACTGTGCTTTCCTGGAATCACACATACCTACATTCAAATCCGATCAGGTCTTCTCCTTGCTACCTGTGAAGCTTTGGACATTTGAGGCTTTGGACAAGTTACTTCACCTCTGTGGACTTCAGTTTCCTTACCTGTAAAATGGAGATAATACTATTATTACCTGGCTTTGGGAGCTGTTGTGATACTGAAGCATTAGTGAACATAAGACATTCAGCAAGGTCGCTGGAAGACGGTTGGCATTCAGTAATGGTAGCCAGCATTATAATGCCTTCTTATTTCCCCTGTGCCTAGCCCAGGTACTGGCATTTAATTTTTTTATCCTGTAAAGTTTGCAAATGAATGGGTCTCTTTTCAGTCTTTCTCAAAGAGGTGTCTATTAGCCACCTATACAGAATCAAGCAAGGGCTGATTAAAATGCAGATTCCTGGGCTCTCTAGCCCTTCTGAACTCAGTGGACAAGAAATCTGATATTTAAACAATGCCCTAGGTGATTCTTGCTCATGCGCTCTAAAATTTGGAAAGACTGATGATGATAGTGGCTATGACATAGAGATCTTTGGGAATTATATATATTTGGGGGATTAAATTAATATATGTGAAATATGGAAATATAAATATAAAGGTATGTTTATAAAAATACATAAATATATAAATATATATAAGGAATATATATGTATGTTATATATATTATATATATGATATATATACACATACACATACACACACAGAGGATGCCAAAAAATGTGTACACATTTTAAGGAAGAAAAGCTGTATTAAAATTGTAATACGGTAGTCCCCAACTTACGAACATTCGAGTTGCGAACTTTTACAGATACCAATGGACCTCACATTACGAATATTTGTAGATGCAAACAAATTGCGGAAGCAGCTCACGTGTCTGCTGGACGTTGTCACAGTTGTGTTGCTGTGTGTTTACTGTACAGTGTGATAGTGTACAGTATACAGTGCTCAGTCAGAGGCCAGAAGCAAAAGGAAAAGCAGTGGTGATGTGGAGGGCACTGCTAGGAAGCGCAAAGCAAGAACCATAGAAGCAAAAGTGAAAATAATTGAGAGACTGGACCAAGGCGAAAAGATGGTAGATGTCACTTGTTCTTATAACATGAATTGTTCAACCATTGGCTTTACATTGTATATTTGTGTCAAAGGTGTATAAGACTCACTTTGTTGGAACTCCTTCATAAGTCGGGGACTTACTGTACTCAATATAACAAAAGAAGTCACGTTTGACTTCTGCAATTACAAGAGGTGCTCAAAGTGGTTACCATCAGTGTCCAGATACTTCTTATGGTGAACTACTGCTTCAGCGTGTTGACCAAAGTGTCCATTTGTGTACATTTTTTGGCACCCCTGGTACACACACACACACACGCACACACGAGGTCTGACAAGTAAATTCGTGAAACTGCTACATACCTCATTGCTGAATATCACTATGATCACCTTTGAAGTCCTCCCCTTGGGAAGATATGCACCAATGCCAGTGCCAAGTCTACCCTTCAAAGCAATTTTGGAACTTTTTTTCTGGAATGCCATCAAAGCTGTCGTAATATTACCCTTGATGTCCTGAATGTCATCAAAATGTCTTCCTTTCAATATTTCCTTTATCTTCAGGTAAAGAAAGGAGTCACTGGGGGCCAGATCAGGTGAGTAGGAAAGGTGTTCCAATACAGTTGTTTGTTGACTGGCTAAAAACTCCCTCCCAGACAGTGCCGTGTGAGCTGGTGCATTGTCGTGATGCAAGAGCTGTGAATTGTTGGCGAAAAGTTCAGGTTGTCTAACTTTTTCACACAACCTTTCAGCACTTCTGAATAGTCAGCTTGATTAACTGTTTGTCCAATTTGCACAAATTCATAGTGAATAATCCCTCTGATTATTGAATAATCAAAAAAAGTTAGCAAAATCATTGTAACAAGTTCGTGAACTTAATTGTCAGACTACACACACACACACACACACACACACACACACACACACACACGGGGCCAAAAAATATATATATATACATTGTAAGAAAGGAAAAATTGTATAAAATTACACTGATGGTAACTACTTTGAGCACCTCTTGTAATTAATTTGTATTCATCTTTTGTTATCAGTATATAATACATTGAGCATTACAATTCTAATAGTTTTTTCCTTTCTTAAAACGTCTATACATTTTTTTTGGCTTAAAACTGTATATGGCTTAAAACTGTGCCTGCACACATGGTGAGCCTTGATTATTATTTTCTGTTTGTAAGAAACCAGAACAGTCCGTTCACATGAATTTGACCAGGGTCTCCGGAGCTTGCTTCAGAGGCCTCCTTGCCTTGCAGCCTTGCTTTGCTTGGTGTGCACAGCTGTTCTACAGACATGAACCTCAGACAGAGAAAATGAACCCAAAATGAGCTCCAGGCATTTGCCCTGCTGTTGCTACTGCTGGTAGAAAAATAGCATCATCCCTGCTTTTTAAAGAATTCCTCTGGCAGATGTACACGCAGCTGTTCCACCTCCTTCCTGCAGGCAGAGAGCAGGCAGGCACTGCCAAGAGTCCAGGAGACCGTGCTATAACCAGCTCATGCAAATAAGGCCCGTGGTGGCTTTCCCCCTTCTCACCAGTCTCCCCTACTTCTTCTTTATTTCTCTCCAAGGAGGCTCTGGGATGGGGGACATCGCTTAGTTCTAGGTGCTTCGAGAGGAGGAACTTGGCGGGGAGAAGTCCCAGGAAGGGAGAGCAGGCAGGAAAGGAGATGGAGAAGGGGGTCTAGGTGGCTGCTGGGATGCAGCAAGTGTGTTGGTAGAGTTTAATGCCAGCAGCACTGCCTTGCTGTGGGATCTTGGGCAAGTCACTTCGCCTCTCAGATTCTTATCCCAAGCCAAACAGCACTTTATAGTGGAGTGAGCGTAAGCTTTGGAGCCCAGTCTTTGTAGGTTGGAATTCTGGCTCTACCTGTACTAGCTAGGTGACCTTGGGCAAATCTCTTTACTTCTTTGCATCTTTAGTTTTCTCTAATGAAAGATAGGATAGAGAATCTTTGTTCTGTGGGCCCAACAGGTTTATTTTAAGGGTGAATTGACTCAGTGGATGTGAAAGTACATCCTAAGATGTGAAATGATGGAGATGTATGAGGTGTCATTCATTCCATCCATGGAAACTTGACTCCTTCATCCCCTCAAGTCCAGGGCACCATTTTGCAGGACCAGAAAACTTAAGACAAGCCACCAGGAGAGGGCTTGCCTTCCTATGGATGCTGCCTGCGGGATGATCAAGTTGCAATATACAGCTCACTCCACTTGCTAACATAGCCTCAGGTATTCACACAGTGGAAGGCACACCTTTCATCCATCATGTCAATGCTTCCTTTTTGGAGCATTGGGAGTAGAGGCAGTTTAGTGCAATGTTTAAGCATGTGAGGCATAAGATGGGTCTAGTTTCAAATCTCAGGCCTGTTGCTTACCAGCTGTGTGACTTTGGGCAAATCACTTAATCTCTCTGAACCCCAGCTTCCTTCACATTGAAATGGAAATAATCATAATTACCTCCCAGCATTGTTGAGGATTAAGGGATTAAAGTGTTATAAAAATTTTGCCCAATGCCCGGCACATAATAGGTGCTCAGTAAACAAATGCTAACTCTTACTCATTTGTTTCTTTATTTTTGAGTCTGAGGGAAAGATAACCTTCTTGGGTTTGCCAAGTGGTCCTGCCACCATTGAGGCAACGTGCATCAGCTAGAAGTGTGAGTTTGGAAAGAGCCTCAGACTTGGGGTTGTCATGGCTGGGGTTTGAGACTTTAAATGTGTCTTTTCCTTTCTCTAAATTTTCATTTTCTTATCTGTAAAATGGTGTGTGTGTCGGGGGGGTTGGGGGGAGTGGCTTTTATCTGTTTGCCTCACAGGACAGTTAGGAGACTCAGATGAGTGACTTCATGGGAACATGCCTTGCCCATCTGAAAGTGCCCTGTAGCTGAAAAGAGCGAGCTTGGTGTGTGAGACCTAGATGTTTCCTCTTTACTATTCTGAAGCTCACTGTGAGCCAGGCAGATTAGGCCAGATGGAATTTGGCTTGTCAGAGGCCAAATCCTCCAGAAATAGAGGGCTGCCCTAGCCACCAAGCTCCATCCCCCTCTGACCACATCACATGGAACATCATCAACGGAGGGCAATTCCTGAAAGCTCCTCCCACTGGCAATTTACCTGAATAAGCTGAGCCAACACAGGCAAACTCCTTGAGAATAAATTTTGTAGAGAATATATTAACAATCTGGCATCCCCTGCAACACACACCCTTCAATATTCAGGGCCCCATGAGGAAACAGAAAACTGGGGGTTTGAAGAAAATGTAATGAAATTGAATTCTACTCATAGAGAAGTGGGCAAGGTGAGGAGGACTGGTGAGAGATGTTGAAACACCCAGAGACCAGCCCTAGTTGGCAGCAGTTACCACCCCTAAGCTTGAATATATAAGGAGAGGAACAGGGTTACCAGATGCTGGTGAGAGGTGGAACTGGGGAGGAGGTTACAGAAGGACTTGGCCACAGTCAGAACTGCAGCACTGAGGTGGGGAGGAAGTGGGGGAATGGGAGAAATACCTCCAACTCTTTCTTCTAGCTCCCCAACCTCTCCCCGGGCATCCCATTAACCAAACCCACTGGGAAGCCAGACAAGGGGGCCCATTGATGCTGTGCACATGGGGCAGCCTGGAGGCGAAGAGCAGGGCAGAGAATGGCAGAGGGTGGATCTGGTTGGGGGTGTGTCAGAAGCACAGATAACCAGACCACTCCCAAATGCTCCTTCTCCTTTGCCCTCTTGGGCCCCCAGCGGTTAGTGAAAGGAGTCTTCTCCACTTTTGTGGGGCTATTTTAGAGCATTGTCTCGCTGGAGGGCACCTACTGAGAGAGAGCTGACATAGAAGGAAATAAAAAGTTCTGAGCCAGGCCAGGAAGTCAAATGCAAACTACAGGAAGAGCTGCGGTCTGTTTCAGGCATAGGCTGGGCAGTGAGCTTATCAGAGTGAGGTCGGTGAACACAGAGCCCAACTCTTCCCACAACTGTTCTTGCTTTTTTGTCTTCCCATGCAGCTTGAGGGCATCTCATTTTCTTGGCTACAGCCTAGTGATTATGATTATGGCTTTGGAGTCAGACAGACCTGGCCCTTCCACTCCTGGCTGTTTAAACTTGGATGTGTTTGTTAACCTCTCTGAGCTTCAGTTCCCTCATGCATAAAATAGGAATAAATCTACTTTATAGAGTTATGAGAGTTGGATGAGAGGCTGAAAGCAAGGATCTGGCCACCCAGAAAACTCGGGCTATGACAGTGAGAATATCATACCGTTCCTGGAGTATGACTTTCCCTGGTAGGCCTTCCCTGGCTGGGGTATGGCCCCCTCGCAGCCCCCGTCGCAGCAGCCTTCCCTCTATCAGATGCTGTCTGCTAGCCCTCTGCCCTTAGGAAGGGCTGCTGTCTGGCTCTGATTGCAGAGCGCGGGGCAGGAGAGGCTGGGAGAATGCAAATGTGGCCTTATCTGAGTGTGTGCAGCTGCTCCCTTCCTTGAGTCCATTGCCAGGAACAAGGGCAAGCTATGGGCCCCCCAGGATGCCCTAGGCTTCTCCTGTCCCTGCTGAGTCTATAATATCAGCAACAACAATAATATCCAGCAATATTTCAGCTTTTCTATTTGCAAAGAGCTTTGATTTTCTTTCACCTCATTGTGCCTTCACAATGCCCCTGGATTATTATATTACCCACCATATTGTACAGAGGAGGAAAACCAAAGCTCAGAAGAATCAACAGGATTTCTGGTCAAGATGGTGGAGGTAAATGCTGTGCTTGCCTCCTCTCACCAGCACATCAGAATTACAAGTAAACCACAGAAAAATGATCAATGAGAATCGCCTAAAGTCTAACTGAACAGAAGTCCTACAATTAAGGAGATATAGTGAAAAAAAACCCCACCTTGGGCTGGCCGAGTGGCTCAGTTGGTTACGAGCTCGCTCAAGAGTGCAAGCTGAGCTCTGAGCAACAGCAGTTCGATGCCCAGCCCTAGCTGAGTTGCTGCTGAGCTGCCAACAGGTGGCAGGATGGCTCAGCTTAAAACAAAACAAAAAAAAACAACAAAAAACCCACAATAAAATAACTATGAAAAGTCAGGTACCCTTTTCCCTCCTGGGTTTCTTAGTTTTTAAGTCTAAGGCCTCTGAGCTTGCCCAAATTCCTGTCAAGTGGGTCAGGAATCTCTGGGTGACTAGGATTGAAGGGGAGAGGAGGAGCCAGTTAGCCCCTTGGGCAAATAGTCACTCTGCCCCAGAGGCAATGAGGGAAAGTTTCTGGAAAGGGTGTCCAGTGACTCAGGGGGTTCTCATCTTCTTCAGGAATGTTTGGCTCCAAGGACCAGAAACCCTTTTTGACTTGTTGAGGGAAAAGGACTTACTGAAATGACTGTTGTGAAATCTCATAGGACCCCAGGCATCATGGGACAGGATTGCTGTCAGGCAGCCATTTTTTCTGTCATGTGTCCCATGACTCTCTCTGCTGAGTAACACCCTCTCCTAGGATTATTCTAAAAAACACTCCTGGATTTTCCTTTCCCTTGATTTCAAAGTGGCTTCGGCCTCCTGCAGAGCCCACATCTGGCCTGACTTGGAGATTTTGTGGGCTTGGAGCTCACATCTCTGCGATGGTCATTTGTGGCTCTTTGTGGTAGGAACTGAATGGGGAAAAATCTTGATTCTTTTGGTGGTGGTGGTGGGTTGGATGCTTCATACCCGCCACCAACTTAAAAATTATGTAAGGCCTGGGCTGGCTAAGTGGCTCAGTTGGTTAAGAGCTCGCTCAAGAGTGCTAGCTGAGGGCCGGCCAAGTGGTGCGGTGGTTAAGCGCTGGCTTGGGACGCCAGCGGCCCTGGTTTGGATCCCACATATGAGGCCAGTGACACTGCCCTCAAAAAAAAAAAAAAAAAAACCACGAAAATAATAATAAAAAATAAATAAATAAATAAATAAATAAAAATAAA